>JAPQVY010000012.1:11291546-13799601 GCA_028535165.1 Quercus tomentella | reverse complement strand
TCAAATTCAACAATGTCAATCAAGACCATAAACTGCATTTTCCAATTAGCTCAACACATATGCCTTTGACATTGATGTCAATAATTTAGCGACTCTAACATCAACATCATCATCTTATAAGACAAAGGTAACCCTCCAGGGCATATGATTACTTAAAATATCTCCTAATCTGTGCTTTTCCACAACAGCCAAAAAAGAAGAAAAAAAAAAAAAGTGTGAATTTCACGGAATAGAGCCCCATAATGCTATACAAAAAGCTATAAAATTGAATTCATGAACTCCTCAATAGCATGATCTGATCTCACTCTTGTTCTTATAATGGGGGAGATGCCAATTGAGCCAGAGCTCATTAGCTGCTTTAGTTGAATTATTAAACAAATCCCTTTAATTGAACTAAGATATGAGCAGAACCAAAACGATGTCAGACCTTTATTTTTTCAAGAAAACTTTATGAAATCTTATATATATATATATATATATATATATATATATATATATATAAATTTCTTTACTTTTAATCTTCCTTTCTTATGCAAACAAACATTCAAACACAAATTTCTACATCTCAAAATCCTAAAAAACATGCATATTTAGCCTCGTCCAGATTTTTCAAAATTGCCTACTATACAACATGACACTCCTGGTTTTATGGGAAGTCTTACCACACCTACACTTGTTGTGGGTAACACTCCTTTACTAGTAACAAAAATTACACACTAGAGTAAATTTGTCACATTCATTGGTAACTCACGTTACATTGAGCAATAAATCCACAAATTTCTAATAATTACTGTTTTTTCTGCACGTATGTCAAACCTAATGGTAGGTTTTGCCATATCACATGATAGCTCTTTTATTCTCTCTCTTTTTTTTTTAAAGTGATTTTAGAGAAACAATAACATGACAGTAAATTTGTCACGTTTTTCAGTAACTCAAGTCACATTAAAAACATTGAAGGTACTGCAGAAGGACCCTTGTTTTATATACCATAGCTCCTATATATATAGACACCCCGGAATCCCCATGGACTGATAGTGAGGTAGATGGAACTTGAGAGCTCCAAGTTTACGTCACCTCCCAGACCAATGAGGCCACCACCAGGTACCCTCGTGGGGGGTTAATACTTTCCCTAAGAGATCCATAATTGGCATTTAAAATTCATGTTTTAAGGTTTTAAATATCAATCTCAAGGCTTATTATATAGTAAGAAATGGCCCATAATCTTTATATGACTATATTAGCAATGTTTTTTTTTTTTTACATTTGAGCCACTCACCTTCTCCTTCTCCCTATTAGAAGCTTTGTTGTTGTCAACAGCAACCATGCGCTTCCTATAGAACTCGATTTTGTAATCCTCAGCTTCCTCAATTATCTGATTCAACATCTCTTTCTCCTTCTTCTCCTTCTCTTCCAATCGAATCGCGTTCTCTCTGCACAGATTCATCCACAAAATTTCACTCATTATAACCCCAACCATCAGATCATTCACCGCATATCTCTATGATGATGATGATGATGATGATAATTGAGCTCATGATTTTAAATTTTTTTAAAAAAATTATTAAAAATTATGAAAATTCAATTCTGATCTGAATTTCGAAGAAGTTAGAACTTAGAAGATAGTCCATATTACTAAGAAATTAATAATAATGATATTTTGAGCTCAAAATTTTAAATTTATAGGAAAAATTTATTAAAATTAGAGAAAAATCAAAATCTAATCTGAATTACAGAGACGAAGTTAGAAGTTCATAGCTATTTGATTTCACTGAGCAAATAGTATAATAACGATAATTGAGCTTATATTAAAATTAGAGAAAAATTTAAATTCTAATCTGAATTACAGAGATGAAGTTAGAAGTATCTGAATACTGAGATGGCGGACTCACCGGCGCCACTCTCTCAGAGCAAAGCCCTCCTCCGACTGCATCTCCGACGGCGGAGGCAAGATCGGGCCGTCCGATCCGCCAAAACCTCCATCAAAGTCCTTTCCGTTCTGCTCCGGCGAGAAATCAGAGAATCCTCCGCTATAGATCGGCGGCGGAGACGGAGTCTCCGGCACCGTTTGTGTAGAGAACACGTCGTCTACGTCGCCGGCGGCGAAAGACTGGCTGGCGAAGATCGGTGGCGAGGGCGAGTCTCCGGCCGAGTCCTTGACCGAGTCGGCGTCGAAGTTCGAGAACGATTCGAATCGCTGCGACGCGAGGCGTGGATCGTAGCCTGTGTATCCATCGTCGTCAAACGGCCGGGTCGGCCCGGTAAATGCTGACATGGCTTTTGATACTCTCTCTCTCTCTGACTCACTCGACTCGTTAGCTTAGCCCGAAGGTTTCGGTGAATTTAACAGATCATCAAAGTTTCCGTACCATTTTCTTTTAAACAAGATCGCACGGCTGTGAGGGAATCAGCACCGTGTTACAAGCTCCACAGTAACAGCATTTACACCTATTAATATAAAAATGGGTATAATTTACACAGTTTCGTCCTAGGGCGTTTATTCCCGATAGTAATTCTTTATCGTTAAATTAATATATTAACTGCTTTTTAGTATTGACAAAAATATAACGTCATATCTTTTATTTAATTATCCGTCATCAATATATAATTACGTAAATTAGTTTCCTACAATAATTTTATAAATTTTAATTAATATTATTTATTTTATATTAAGTTTTTTTTTCTTTTTGTATTTCAAAAATAATGAAAAAGAGTAGATAGTGGTTGTTATGTGTAAAAAAAGAAAAATAATTTTAAAAAATCTAAAAATTTGATGTTTTAATAATATGTAGTGTAAAATAGATAAATTTTTAAAAAAAATATGTAAAATATATAATTGATATATAATGTTTTAGAATAGAAAGTGAGGGGTTGTTTGGTAGACAAATTCCAACACATATTTTCATTTTTTAAACAACATTACACGTATTTTCACACTTTTTCACTCACACATATTTTCACATATATTTCCAAATAACAAAATACGTATTTTCAAATACATATACCAAACATAGTTTTCACAACCAAAAAAAAAAGAAAGTGAGTATGCAAAATAAGGAAAAAAAAAGAAGGAAAAATAAAGAACACTTTTTGCACATGCAAATGCTCTAGAAGCCAACATGAATGAAATTCTATTGGCTGGAGTTGATATACATCCAATGATATATTGACACGTGTAATGTAACTGTGAGGTTGAGTGTGGGTGAGCTTGACTGTGGTGGACAGTGCAACTTTTGTGACCCACCACCTGGAAATGTTAATCAATTGCGTGACGGCGGGTGTTGTTATTGTTTTTGAAAGTGATACACTGCAAGTGGAGTAATATTCGTGTGTGATCGCAGAAGTTGTCTAATAATAATACGTGTATTGATTTTAATTTTTGATTTGATTTTGAAATGGCTGTCGACAGGTCCCATCTGAATTTGACTGGTGGGTCCGCCCTTATGTGATGGTTGACGTGATCATGTGACTGTTAAATATTCGAATGTAGTAGAGTCATATCGGTAGGTAGGTAAAAAAATTTTTTTTTTTTTGATAAATAGGTAAAAAAAAGTTAAACTATTATGAAAAATGTTATCAAAATTATTTTATCATATTTTTTTTATTTTGTTAAGAGTTTTGGTAAATTAATTGCTAAAAGCGATAATGACCGTTTGATGCATATATTTAAACATATATTTTCAGTTTTTAAACAATATTATATGTATTTTTATACATTTTTTCATTCACACGTATTTCCAAATAATATAAACAACATTATTAGAATAACATTACCAAACGAGCCTAAGTTCAAGAAGAAAATGTTTGAATTATGAGATTAACAACTTGTAATTGTCTAAAAAAAAAACATTATTATACATCTATTTCAAATGAATGAGATCATTTTCTAGATAAGTTTGTCAATTACCAACACATATATAGTTATATACATTTCTGTTTCCTTGTTTATAAGTTTGTCCATTCCTTACACCCTATTAAATGCCTTCAAATATGACATGTGTCTCATTTTGTGGAGTTTATTAGGAGATGAATCTCCTCGAAGATTGAAAAAAAAAATAGAAAATACACATATTTTCTATATCATCATTGTAAATGGTTTTTACAAACTAGAATAAGCATTAGATTTAGATTCTAGTTAGCTTAACTAATAAAGTTTTTGATAATTGAATAAGAAATTTAGGATTCAATCATTGCCTACACAAAAAATCAATTGGTATTTTTGTCTAATAATAAAGAGTTATCATCAGAAATTAACGTCATATATTGAAACTCACTAAAAAAATATATGATTAATTGACAAGCATTGAACCACGAAAACTCTCTCTCTCTCTCTCTCTCTCTCTCTCTCTACCTTTTAATTTGCTTAATTTTATCTAATAGGTAGGTTTTAGACTATACTTATAACTTCACATACTTTCTTATTCAGAGAAACAATTCTATATAATTTATGAATAGAAAACCTCTGATAGAGAAGCGGAAAATAATCCATCTCCAGCTCGTCCAAATGGCTCGTCCAGTGCCTACAACGCAGGATGATCCCAGAGTTTATCCAGAAGAAGAAGAAACGTCCATGAATAATAGCACCATTCCATAAACTGTCTTCCATGAAGACAGTGATCGTCCATTAGGTTCGTCCATGAGCAATCGTTGGATATCCTTGGACGGAAGCTCAAACACTTAGACTAAACCGTCCTACGCCAGACGGACGGAAGCTCAACACTTTGACTTTCGACTAAACCCGCAACTATCTCAACAAACCCTTCGAATAAGTTAACTTCCATTAGCGGTTACAGTTTTATATCCGTTGAGGTAGTTAACTCCGGAGTTTTTGGTTTCCACAAATCCTGGGACGGTTATTGGACAAGTAACCGTCTCAGGCTCCCTATATAAGGGACCGGTCTGAACCCGACAGAGGTAAGATTTTTCACTCAGACAATTTTCCAAAATACTTGGAACTTCCTTCTCTACGAAACTAACTTCTCCATCGGAGGGGGTTCGACCGGTCTTCTCCGGTCTCCTCTTTGATTGCGTTTCCTTCCTTGCAGGCCATCAACCGTTTCGATAGCCCACCGAAGCCAGGCCATCCACCTTATTGATTCGGAGCGATATCAGTTGGCGCCGTCTGTGGGAATTCGAAGGTTGTTTTGCGACTTTCTTTTCCGCGACAAAGGGTTAGGATGGTCAGGACCAGGTCGAGGGCTACTAGCCCTGGCCGTCAGGGAAGCAGAGGCGCTTCAAGTGATCCCCAGCGTGATCGCCAATCTGCACCAGTCATGCAGACGTCATCCGTTCAGAATATGCAATCCATAGCGGCTGCAATGGCGGAATTGACTCGCCAAAACCAGGAGTTAAGGATGGAGATCACTCGGAGACAGACACGTGAGGAACACGCAGGGCAGACACAAGGCCATGGTGACACACAGAATACTGAGATTGGAAGTCAGTTTAGAGGCACTACCTCACGGACAGTGCCACACTTAAAAGAGGAGATGGACCAAATGAAGAAAGTCATGGAGGAGATGAAGGAGAATATGAGGAGAACGAATCCTATAGAGGATTTGGTCCACAGGACTGACTCTCCTTTTACGGCTTCCATCAATGGCCACCCTCTACCATCAAAGTTCAAACTACCTTCCCTGGACTCGTATGATGGGACACGTGACCCCTTTGATCACATTGCAACATTCAAGACAACAATGCACCTTCAAGGGGTCCCTGATGAAATCATGTGTCGAGCCTTCCCTACTACCCTTAAAGGCCCGGCACGAGTTTGGTTCAGTAAAATCCCCCCAAGTTCCGTAAGTTCTTTCGAAGAGTTAAGCAAATTGTTTGTTAACAATTTCATCGGGGGACAGAGGCACAAGCGCTCTTCGTCCAGCTTACTGACCATAGAACAAGGGGAGAACGAAAGCTTGCGGTCATTCATCACTCGCTTCAACAGAGAAGCCCTTAGTGTGGACGAGGTGGACGATAAGCTTCTACTAGCAGCCTTCCACAACGGGATCAATTCTGACTTATTTATCCACAAGCTATATGAGAAGGAGCCTCAAACCATGGCTGAGCTCGTCCATTCGGCTCAGAACTTCATGAATGCAGAAGATGCGATCATAGCCAAGAAGAGAAAAAGATCTGAAAGGATGGAAGCACACCCAGCACGCCACTCTGAACAAGCCCCTCGTCCAAAGAAGGGACGGACGGAAGATAAGAAAGAACGAGATAACAGGAAGACGGGTCCCTTGGGAAGAAGCCAGAATTACACGCCCTTGAACGCTCCACTTGACCAGGTGCTCATGCAAATCAAAGACGAGCCTTCTCTAAAATGGCCGGAGAAGATGAAGGGAGATCCCAATAAGCGCAATAAAAGTAAATATTGTCACTTCCACAGGGACCATGGGCATGACACGGATGAATGTTATGATCTGAAACAGCAAATTGAGAATCTTATCAGACAAGGGAAGTTGAGACACTTCGTTGGAAGAGATCATAAAGATGAGAAGTTGAAAGGAAAAATGGAGGAATCGTCCCGGCCCCCATTAGGAGAAATAAGGATTATCATTGGAGGAAACTCGACAAGGCAATCTGCCAAGTCGAAGAAGACGTATCTCAAGGTGGTACAAAACGTCCAACTCTCTGGACGACCACAAAGGACGAGACTAATGGACGAGCCGGCCATTTCTTTCACCAACGAAGATGTTGAGAGGATCCATCACCCGCATGACGATGCGATTGTCATTACTCTGCTTATTGCAGATTATACGACCAGGAGAGTATTAGTTGACAATGGAAGCTCAGCAGATATATTGTACTACCCTGCCTTTCAACAGATGAGGCTTGGACGAGATAAACTTCGTCCAGTATGCTCGCCGCTGATAGGGTTCGGAGGAATGAAGGTGCAGCCCGTGGGTACCATTACATTACCAGTTGTGGTAGGGTCATACCCGCAACAGATAACCAAGGAAGTCAATTTCCTCGTGGTAGACTGTACTTCTTCATACAATGCCATCATTGGAAGACCCACTCTTAATAGTTGGAAGGCGATAACCTCGACCTACCATCTATCAGTCAAATTCCCTACGGAGTACGGGATAGGACAAGCACAAGGAGATCAGTTGGCAGCTAGAGAGTGCTACTTAGCCATGATGGCTTTGGACGAACAGGTGCAGACAATGAGCATCGAGGAAAGAAGAGTTATTGCAGAGCCCACGGAAGTGTTGGAAGATGTTCTTTTGCAAGAAGATGATCCTGAGAAATTTACCAGAATTGGAACAGGTATGAAGGAGAAGGCAAGAGAAGACCTCATCCAGTTCTTGAGAAAAAGTATCGACGTTTTTGCATGGAGTCATGACGACATGCCAGGAATCGACCCAAGTGTGATCACTCATCGATTGAATGTATACCCCTTTTTTAAGCCCATCCGTCAGAAGAAGAGGGTATTCGCTCCCGAGAGGGACAAGGCAATCAAGGAAGAGGTTCAAAAACTGACCACGGCAAAGTTCATTAAGGAAGTCTATTACCCGGATTGGTTAGCCAATGTGGTGATGGTGAAGAAAGCTAATGGAAAGTGGAGAATGTGTGTAGACTTCACTGACTTGAACAAAGCATGTCCCAAGGATAGTTATCCTCTGCCACGCATTGATCAATTGGTGGACTCTACTGCTGGCCATCAGTTGCTGAGCTTCATGGATGCCTTCTCAGGATATAATCAGATCAAGATGGATGAAGCTGATCAGGAAAAAACTTCCTTCATTACTAGCCAAGGCTTGTTTTGCTACAAAGTGATGCCCTTCGGCTTGAAGAACGCAGGGGCAACTTATCAAAGGTTAGTGAATCATATGTTTCGTCCACAAATAGGACGGAATGTGGAGGTTTATGTCGACGATATGCTTGTGAAGAGCATAGACGAGGGAAGCCATCTAGACGACCTACAGGAAACCTTTGAAACACTTCGGCGATATAAGATGAAGTTGAACCCAAGCAAGTGTGCATTCGGAGTATCGTCGGGAAAGTTTCTGGGGTTCATGGTCTCGCAAAGAGGAATTGAGGCAAATCCGGACAAGATCCAGGCTATATTGAATATGGAGCCACCGAAGAATATCAAGGAAGTCCAATCCCTCACAGGACGAGTTGCCGCTTTGAACAGGTTTGTTTCGAAAGCCACAGATAAGTGTTTACCTTTCTTTAAAGTCCTCAGGAAGGCATTTGAGTGGACGGACGAATGCCAAAGGGCCTTCCAAGACCTGAAGGACTATCTCACAACTGCCCCATTATTAAGTCCATCCGTGCAAGGAGAAGAACTGTACTTATACTTAGCGGTGTCCCCACACGCCGTAAGTTCAGCTTTAATCAGAGAAGAGGGGAAAATACAAAAACCGGTGTACTACACTAGCCGGGCACTCAGAGGAGCAGAGGGAAGATATCCGCTCATGGAGAAATTGGCTTTTGCACTGATAACGGCCTCTAGGAAGTTGAGACATTACTTCCAAGTTCATGTCATCAATGTCATGACGGACCATCCGCTTAAGAAGGCAATGAACAAGCTGGAAGCCGCAGGACGACTAATTCAGTGGGCAGTTGAACTTAGTGAATTCGACATTCGGTACCAACCGAGAAATGCAATAAAGGCTCAAGCCCTAGCAGATTTCATCGCAGAGTTCACTCCAAGTTACGAAGACCTGGGGGAAGGAGAGTACAACAACAAATGGGTCGTCCATGTAGATGGATCATCTACATTATATGCTGGAGGAATAGGAGTTGTTTTGCAGTCGCCAGAAGGGGACAAATTGAAATACAAGGCACGTCTGCAATACCAGACTACTAACAATGAAGTGGAGTATGAAGCCCTTTTAAAGGGGTTGGAACTGGCCAAATCTGTAGAAGCAGACTCAATACTTGTCCTGGGAGACTCTCAACTGGTCATAGGCCAAGTCAATGGAACATGTGAAGCCAAGGAAGACAGAATGAAGAAATATCTAAGGAAGGTAGTACGCCTTGTGAAGAAATTCAAAAAAGCAGATTTTGTTCAAATCCCAAGGGAAGAGAATGTGGAGGCAGATACTCTGGCGAAGGAAGCATCTGCGAATGAGGCGTTGGACGATATGGATGATGTACACTACATGCCAAGTATAGACCTTCCAGAACTGATGCAGATAGAGGGAGAAGGAAATTGGATGACCCCAATAGTGTCCTATTTAAAGGACGGAAGGCTTCCAGAAGAGAAGGACGAAGCTAGGAAGCTCAGGGTCAAGTCAACCAGGTATGTGCTTATGGACGAGGTGTTATACAAGAGAGGTTTTTCCCAGCCTCTCTTAAGATGTTTGGCTCCGGACGAAGCAAATTACATGTTGAGGGAGGTTCACGAAGGAGCATGCGGGAACCATTCGGGAGCCAGATCACTCGTCCATAAAGTCATCCGTAGCGGATTCTATTGGCCAACCATCCAAGCTGATGCTAAAGCATAGGTCAAAGTATGTGATCAATGTCAACGCTTCAGCAATATTCCCAGACAACCAGCAGAATATCTCACGCCAATGATGGCCCCTTGGCCTTTCGCGCAATGGGGACTAGACATTTTGGGGCCCTTTCCGACTGGAACTCGGCAAATGAAGTTTCTGGTGGTGGGAATAGATTACTTCACAAAATGGGTAGAAGCCGAACCCTTAGCCAAAATTACGCAGCAGAATGTCAAGAACTTCGTCTGGAAGAACATTGTATGCAGATTCGGAGTACCTAGAGTACTAGTATCTGACAATGGACGACAGTTTGACAACACACCTTTCAGGGAATTTTGTGAACAGCTTGGAATGAAGAACCATTACTCCTCACCCTCCCACCCACAGGCCAATGGCCAGGCAGAAGTAGCGAACCGATCCTTGCTGAAGATCATCAAGACTCGGCTCGAAGGGGCAAAGGGAATATGGCCTGATGAATTACCAGGTGTTTTATGGGCTTATAGAACGACAGCGAGAACTCCAACAGGAGAAACTCCTTTTAAACTAGCCTACGGAAGCGAGGCAGTTATACTAGCAGAAGTACACATGACGAGCCACAGGGTGAGGAAGTATCAAACTGAAGAAAACGAGGAACAGCTCCGTCTTAACCTTGACCTTATGGACGAGGTCAGGATGGATGCAGAACAGAGGACAGCAAGGTACAAAAATCTCATGACAAGACAATATGACGCTATGGTGAAGCCTAGGCGTTTCAACATCGGGGATCTCGTCTTGAAGAGGGTTACCTTGGCAACAAGAAACCCGGCCTACGGGAAACTTGGCCCAAATTGGGAAGGACCTTATAGGGTTATCAACTGCAAAAGGCAAGGATCCTACTATTTGGAAGCTTTGGATGGGCGGAGGCTGGAACACCCTTGGAATGTTGAGCACCTCAGGAAGTACCATCAATAAGTGCTGACTCTTCACCAGTGTCCTTGGACGAGATATCTGGACGAGCTGGAAGTGTACTACTATCGTGTTTTTAAGTATTTTAATAATCCCCTAGAAAGTACATTAGTGTTTTCACTTTTGTGCTATTCATGGATGAGTTGGTTTGTATTTTTAATTCAATAAGGCACTAGCTCATGAGCATGTGCCATGCCTGTGGACGAATGTTTACATAAGTTTGGATTTTCAAATATATATATATTGTGTTTTCAAGTATATTATTGGAATCCTTAAATGTTCATTCAGATTGATCCGCAAAAAGAAAGCAAGCAGGGACGAATGAAATCCTTGGACGCAAGGATATATCGTTCATAAGCCTTCCTCCAAAGGAAAGATGAAAAGGTACATCCGTCCATAATCCTGGACGAGATGAAACCTAAACTGAAAATTAAGCTAAGGTCCATCCGTCCAGAACATAGGACGAGATGAAACCTAAACTGAAAATTAAGCTAAGGTCCATCCGTCCAGAACATAGGACGAGATGAAACCTAACCTGAAAATGAAACTAAGGTCCATCCGTCCAGAACATAGGACGAGAGGAAACCCAAGCTAAAAATAAAGCAAAGTTTCTTCCGTCCAGAACATGGGACGAGATGAAAAGGGCATACTCGTCTAGACCTCAAGACGAGGTGAATTCCCAAAAGTGTTCGTCCGAGACACGGACAAGCAAAGACTTCAAAACTAGCTTAACAATCCATTACATTGGACGAGAAAACGCTAAAAAGTCTAATCATCAAGGACGACAAAATGATCGTCCATAATTTTGGAATGATGAAAAATCTAGCCAAAAGGAATCAATTTACTTTATCTTGGTGATGTAATAAAATTCACCCACATGCCCAAGACGAGGTGAACTGAATTCCTAGATGGACGAACCACACTGCTGATATGAAAATAAAAATTTCATACATAAAGCAGGAAACGTGTATATTCAAACACAATAGAAGTAAAAATAGAAGTATTCATTTCTTTCATGAAATTCAAAGGGTGGACGATCAACGTCCAAAAACCCCTTCAGTTTTGAATATGAAAATGTATATAAAACTCGTCCATAATCCTGGACGAGATGATTGTACTTACATGAACTTTAAAAAAGAAAAAGAAGTAAAAAGCCCAAAACAACAGGCACTTCTATGAAAAGGCAAATAAAGGTAAATTTTCTAAGGAAATAGATTTCACTTGGGCAAGCTCGTCTTGGGGTCGTCCTGAATGACTTCAGTATTAGCATCGTCCATGATGTTGACGTCCTCGGAACTCGTCTGCAGCACGGAACTCTCTGTAGCAAGAGGAAGCTTGAACGAGTTGAAGTCCAAATCAGGATACGCCTCTTTGGCATCAGCACGGAAGTCTTCATACCCAGCTGCATAATGACTGTCTAGACGATTCTTATACTCGTCAGACTTCTTAAAAGCAGCAATTGCTTCCTCACATGCCTTCTCCAAGGACGAGGTAAGCTCTGAAACTTGTCCCTCGAGATGGACGATGCGGGTATCCTTCTCTAAGTTGTCAGCTTTGAGCTCCTCCACTTCGTTCTTCAACTTCGTCTCGCTTCCCAGCAGACGATTAAAATCCTCTGTCAACCTAGTGACCTCCCCCTTCTTGAGCAAAATCTCATGGCCCAGCTCCTTAACCTTATCCTTGGCTGTCTTGGCCTCTGAAGCAAGCTCCTTGGCCTAGCAGGTCGCTGTATAAAACTTTGACATAGCCTGCATTTGGACGAAAAGGAGTTAGACATTTCATTCAAAATTAAATGTCTACACACAAGGACGAGGAAAAAACATACCTTGAAAAGGTCATGGATGCCAGAACGCTCAAACTCCTTCACTGACATGTTGTAACATTCGTTAACCTCATGGTCAGTGACGATCCCTTTGAACGTCCTCCATGCATAACCCTCGTCCAGAACTAAATTAGAGGGACGATCAGAGGACTCAGACGGGTCAGGCTTGTGAGAAGTTTTGGGAGCAGGGGGAGGATCAGACGGAACATGATGGACTGTTTGGACGGGCTCCACGTCCACCACAGGCTCGTCCAAGTTCACTGTTGGTGGAACGAACTTGGGAACCTTTGGAAGGGAAGTCCTTGGTTTTTGTTTTTGGTGGCCACGACGACTGGGGAGGTCGTCCAGATCCACAGTACTCGAGATTGATTTAGACTTCCTCTTCCCAGCCTGGACGGAAGCCACTTTAGCAGTAGGGGCAGCAACATCCTCGTCCCCGCTAGCCACTGTTTTCTCTTTGTTTTCCCTCATCGTGCTTATTCCTATGATGAGGAAATATAATAAAAAAAAAAAAAAAGGGAAAGGAGAGCTGACACAGTGGACGATCACTTACTTCGACGAGTGAGCTCCTCGTGACTTAAGTTCTCAGCAGTAGGAGTTGGACCGAGTCCCCAAGTTGCTAAACGAGTAAAAGTAACCAAGTCGTGGAAAGTTCTTCCTGGAAAAGTGCAAACCACTTCTATCTGATCCAAGAAAAACTTATCCAAACGTGGACGAACGACAGCTGCATCACCAAGATAAAGGGTTAGACGACTGACAGAAAAATTTTTGAAGGACAAACAAGATAAAATGGAAAGAAAAACATACCCTCAGGACGAAGACGACCTAGAGGGCTGGTAAAAGGAGGGAAGAGGGGAATACCCACATCAGCTGGGTCCCCAGCCCAATTTCCAGAAATAATAAAAAATTCTTTTTTCCAAAGCCGGTCAGACGAACTACGGCCCGTTATTAAACTGTAATATGAACCTCTGGACGAGAACTGGTAGAACCCAGCAGATTTTTTGATCTCTGAGGGCTTATAACAGTAAAGGAACTCGTCCACTGTAATTGGACTGTTCCCTTCCAATGCCTCACGCCATAATACTTGCATGGCAACTATCGTCCTCCAACCATTTGGGTTGAGCTGGTTTGGCCCAATACCCAACCTTTGGAAGAGATCTCTGCAGAAAGAGTTTAAGGGAAACCTAAGGCCAGCTAATAGGTAAGAAGCGTATACCCCTAAGCCAGAGGAAGGGGAACAACACCATTCTCCAGGCTGGGGTAGACGAGGGTTAAGCTCTTTAGGGATTTGATATCTATCTACAAGAGTTTTTAACTTAGCACCGTCTAAGGTGGATGCTACTTCTGGGGCACAACTATAGATTACATCTTCGTCCTCTTCCTCGTCTTGAGGACTTGATGGCTGTCTGGACGAACTAGCCCCAGATCCGGAAGCCGCCCTACGTCGTTGTTCCTGAAATTCCTCTAAGGGAATGCCAGGAACCCCAGACGAGTAATGCTCGTCTGAGGAATCACTACAGGACGAACTATCTACACTACCGTCACTCCCAGAAGAACCGTCCTGGTAGTCGTCTATCTCTCTCTCTAGACTAGAAGATGAAGGCATGGTTGAAATGTAGAGGACTTAAAATGAGAGCCTAAAAAGAAAAAAAGAAAGAGGAAATACCTGATGAAACTAGGACGAGAGCTAGACGGAAATCTTGGACGAGTTGGCAGAAGAGAGAATGAGGAAAAAAGTGAGGGGCATGAAAGAGAATGCGCTATTTATAGGCCCCAGCAACAGGGTCAACGAAACGACATTCACCACTCAGAGATTGACACGTGGCGATCCCGTTGGGAAACGAGATCGACGCGACTGGCCAACCAACAGTTTCGTGACACGTGGCGTACGAAAAAGCGAAATTTTGTTGAAATCACGACAATGTCCTGGACGACCCTTTGAACAAAGGGGCAACTGATAGAGAAGCGGAAAATAATCCATCTCCAGCTCGTCCAAATGGCTCGTCCAGTGCCTACAACGCGGGATGATCCCAGAGTTTATCCAGAAGAAGAAGAAACATCCATGAATAATAGCACCATTCCATAAACTGTCTTCCATGAAGACAGTGATCGTCCATTAGGTTCGTCCATGAGCAATCGTTGGATATCCTTGGACGGAAGCTCAAACACTTAGACTAAACCGTCCTACGCCAGACGGACGGAAGCTCAACACTTTGACTTTCGACTAAACCCGCAACTATCTCAACAAACCCTTCGAATAAGTTAACTTCCATTAGCGGTTACAGTTTTATATCCGTTGAGGTAGTTAACTCCGGAGTTTTTGGTTTCCACAGATCCTGGGACGGTTATTGGACAAGTAACCGTCTCAGGCTCCCTATATAAGGGACCGGTCTGAACCCGACAGAGGTAAGATTTTTCACTCAGACAATTTTCCAAAATACTTGGAACTTCCTTCTCTACGAAACTAACTTCTCCATCGCAGGGGGTTCGACCGGTCTTCTCCGGTCTCCTCTTTGATTGCGTTTCCTTCCTTGCAGGCCATCAACCATTTCGATAGCCCACCGAAGCCAGGCCATCCACCTTACTGATTCGGAGCGATATCAACCTCTATATACTTTTCTATTTTTTGGGAACTTTATTTATTTATTATTATTATTTTAGAAACAAACACACACATACTTAAGTGAGAAGGAATGAGATTACGCTCCATTTGTTTTAAAGTAAAATATATCCACATTTTTCAGGTGTTTGTTTGCATTTAAAATGCAATTAAACTTTTTATAAAAAAAATATATATGGTTAAGCTAGTAAAATATTTTTCATCGACTGTAAATATTTTATAAAAATTTGTAAAACATTTTACTTTTAAAAACTTGGTAAACATTTTACAAAAACACATAATGAGCCTACTCACCTCATTTGTTGGCTAGGTCATCATCCAGTGCGCTGAG
This sequence comes from Quercus tomentella, assembly GCA_028535165.1. NCBI lineage: Eukaryota > Viridiplantae > Streptophyta > Magnoliopsida > Fagales > Fagaceae > Quercus > Quercus tomentella. Next base: position 13,784,437 of record JAPQVY010000012.1, on the reverse strand, counting down.
TAGTCGATGTTAACAATCAGGTTGTTGTAGTTGCAACTTTGAAGATAGGTGCCAATGATAAAGTCGCCGGATTTGACTAATGCCACTACAACAGTTTAGTCACAGAAGGCACCAATGGCTGAGCTGCCAGTTTTGGTAACCTATGCTTGAAAATTTTCAAACGTCACACTAAACATCTAAAAATATTTTACATGTGTGGGTGGACAAAAACTGGTCCCCGTGGACCTCCATGGATTACAGCTAACAAGTCTCACACAATCTATTTATAATTGAATGACTGTGAATAAACACTCTACAATAGGAAACCCAAATAATTGATTTCATTGACAAAATACATGTTACCATGGTATTACAAGTATTGCATCCTGGTTCCTCACTTGTCCCTGTGGTGTTATACATTCTCTTTCTTTCTCCTAGGTTGTCTAACTTCTTTTTTCTCTCCAGACCAAAAGGAACCTCCTCAATTCTACTTCTTCCTCCTTATTTATAGGCACACTTCTCATTCTTATCCCTACAGCTATCCTGTTGCCAGCTAAACACTCAGGGATATTTTTCCTTACTTTTTTTGTTTCCTCCCCTCCCTTATCCTTGAGCTTTGTCTTTTGGGGGATATTTTCTTTGTTCAGGCTGTCTTAGATGTATTTAATGCGGCAGAGGTTAGGTAAGGGCTCCCAAATTGATGTAGAGGTAAAAATCTTGAACTTTCTTGCATGTTATGGAAGTTTCCCGTGGTCTTGGGCACCATCTGGGAGCTACATGTGAATCATCCATGCACCTCGCTTCAAGTAAGGTTTGTCCCTCACCTTCTCCATAGGAACCATTTTCCCGTGGTGTTTTCCTTTCTTAGGTGTAGGGGATGGTTTAGCTTCCTCTTTCTCACAACTTGTTGCCCTCTGGGACTTCCTTCAAGCATACAGGCTTGGCCCAGTTCGCTCCCGTGGCCCAGTCCATTATTGGGCTTAAGGCCTGGACGGGGATTCTTCTACTCCCCACAACATGTAATATATTTTACTTCTAAACAAATAAAGCGTTAAGCATAAGACAGACACACCACGAACTATTTACTTTTTTTATTAAAAAAAATACTTCTTACATCTGTAATAATGGTAGTCTTAATATATATTTGTTGTTAAACATATAGACGGTGTTTGGTTGGATGTAAAATATTTTTTAATAGTAAAAGTTAAAATTTTTTTTTCAAGTATTTAATTGCATTCCTGAAAATACTCTCCAATGAATTAGTAATAATGATTCCATTTCACTCAAATAAAAAAATAATAAAGGGCCTGTTTGGTATATAAGTTTAAACACAAGTTTTCAATTTTTAAACAACATTACATGTATTTTTACATACTTTTTTACCTATACGTATTTTCAGAAAAACTAAAATCTGTTGTTTAAATGCACGTACCAAATAATTTCTATGGATTTTAAGATTCAGCTACTTTCTCAAAAAAAAAAAAAATCAGCCACCAATGGATCAGACGGTTATAGACTGCTCCTCAAAATCAACTACCTCAATTGAATGACACGTAGACAAAGTCCCTTTATCCGGCGAAGAGTATGCCCATTCTTCCCTTCACAAGTTATATACTAGGAGTGATTTTCATTTTTGTCCTGCGCCTGAATATTTTGCTCCCCGCTGTACTTAAAACGCCTTTTTTCTCAAAATCCTTGCTGGCAAACAACTATTGGTTAGGACCAGTAGGCATTTTCGTAATTTCCCAAAAAGACCAATGTCATAAACTTATCCAGCCCTTTCCGCCTATAAATACAGAAATCCTTGCCTTTGTTTGAAACGGTAAGCTCCTAGAGTGAGAGAGAGAGAAAAGAGAGAGAGAGAGAGAGTGAAGGGACTCAGAAAATAGAGAGGCTAACGATTTTTTTTTTTTTTTTTTTCTTTCTTTCTTTCAAATTTTACAAAGCTACACCTCATTTTCACAGACATTTGCGTTTCGTTACGGAGTCAGAATTTTAAATGAGTCGTTTAGGGTTCAAATCCGTGGTTTATCACGGTGACCTGTGTTTGGGTGAGCTAGACACTATCCCTATCCCGGACCAGAATTTCCAGTTCCCAAACAACGAGATTCGAATCCACCACATATCTCCACAGAGCGAACGGTGTACTCCACTCGCTATTCTCCAAACGATTTCTTCATTCTCAGTTCGTTGCAAGCTCGAGTCTTCGCCGTCGCCGTCGCCGCCGTTTTCGTCGTCCTTGCCGCTGGAACAGCAGTCTCATTTGATCCAACTCCACGCGTTGTGTTTCCGCGAATTCAAGGTCTCACTCTCAATCGCTCTTCGTTTTCTTGATTTCTCAAAATTTCCTTTTCTTTCAGAGAATGTAGCAAATTTTTCGGGAATTAGATTAGTAATTATACACTTCAATTGTGTAGAAGTGGGAACTATGACAACTGGAAATTAATTTATAGATTTTTTAAATTTTCTATCAGAGTTTTTGAGCGTTGCTTGGTTAATTAAAGAAGAAACCATGAAAATTGGAAATGAAATTAATATTTGTGGTTTTTATTTATTTTATTTTTTTATAATAATTTTTGAATTGGAAATTAAATTGAGGATGCGAATTTGTTTGATTTGGCTATGTAGACTGCGGTGGTGGTGATCGGAGAAGAAGAGATTCATTTAGTGGCAATGCCGACTAAGCAACAGAAGTTTCCGTGCTTTTGGTGCTATTCGGTTCCTATTGGTCTGTATAAGTCGAGCCTAGGGATGTTGAATCCGCGGTGTCTAGCGATCGTGTTTGATCTCGACGAGACTCTTATCGTGGCGAATACAATGAAGTCATTCGAGGACAGAATCGAGGCTCTTAGATCTTGGGTTGCGCGGGAGACTGATTCTGTACGTGCCTTGGGAATGACTGCGGAGATGAAGCGGTATTTTGACGACCGAATTCTGTTGAAGCAGTATGCGGAGAACGATTGCGTGGTGGAGGCCAATGGGAAGGTTTTGAAGGTTCAAATGGAGGAGGTTCCGCGGCTTCCTGATAGCAGTGAGAGAATTGTTCGGCCTGTAATTAGATTGCAAGATAAGAATATTGTCCTTACTCGTATCAATCCCGAGGTTAGAGGATCTATTTGATGCCATGCACTCTTTGAATTTTATATAGATGGAGTAGATAGATAATAATGATTGATAATGCATACAAAAGGAAATTTCTAGATTGCTGTACTAAATTCATATGCATTATAAACTGTGCTAGCTGATGAGTTAAATGGCTCAATGAACCATAGCTCAACTAGAACTTTCTTCTCCCATAATAATGGGATGGTGGGTGAGGCTGTGGATTCAAGACCGATAAAAAAAAAAAAAAAAAATGCTTAAGCACACGCTGATGTTGTCCACGTGCACCAATGGATAGCTATTTGTTTGAACATTTGTTTGTAGTAAAGCAAGTAACTTTTGCTGCATTGGACAACACGCTGATGCATTAGAATCTAGGAAACTTTAGCATCTTGTTGGATGGAACACTTTTAGGGTTTTTAACTGCATTTATGCTGACTCCAACCTACCATGTGTGTAGGGTTTCTAGCTTTGCAGAATTTGTTGCTATTAGACAACTTGGGATCCGGTATAGCTACTATAGCAGTAACTGGGACTAATACTAATTACTAAACATATCATATAAAATTTTGGATAGGTGGTTATTCTGCAACATGTGTAGAGCACATTGGTTTAGTTATTGGGGCTTTCTGTAAAGTATAATTTCTTATTTTCCTACGTAGTGATTGTTTTCTTTATGTAGAATCGTGATACCAGTGTACTTGTGAGATTACGACCTGCATGGGAGGATTTGAGAAGTTATTTAACTGCAAAAGGAAGGAAGCGGTTTGAAGTTTATGTGTGCACTATGGCAGAAAGAGATTATGCATTAGAAATGTGGAGGCTTCTTGACCCAGAGTCACACCTTATAGGTTCAAAGCAACTCATAGACCGTGTTGTTTGTGTCAAATCAGGCAAGAATTCTATAATTTCGAGAATACTTTGACCTTAATTCAGGCTTATATAATACATGTTGAGATTTGCAATTAGTGAATCTTGCTATTCTGTTTATTTTGGAGTTCATATTGTGCTAAAATTAATTAAGTTGGATTTTTTTAATTTTTAGGTTTTTATTGCAATATTTGAAGACTCTAATATTTTGCCAGTGAGCTCTAGATCAAATGACACTTCCTTCTCCCGCGAATGGGTGTGAGGGTGAGGTCATGGCTTTAAAATCCGCTAGGTTATAACTTAGCAATCAAATTTTCAACCTGCAGTGTAGGGTTGTGTTATTCTGTGTTCATTATAGCAGCTCTTGTGATTTTTTGGTCCTCTCTTTTTAAATCTAAAATTAATTTCTGAAATACTTTCTTTGGTTCTTATCTGGCAGGCTCCAGGAAATCTTTGCTAAATGTCTTCCATGATGGCATGTGCCATCCAAAGATGGCAATGGTAATTGATGACCGTTCAAAGGTTTGGGAAGAAAAGGACCAACCGAGAGTTCATGTGGTTCCTGCATTCTCTCCTTATTATGCTCCGCAGGCAGAGGTACTAATCATGTCTTTTAAATATTCTAATGTTTTAAGCTAAGTTCTTTTAGTTTCTTTTATTTAAGATTTCTAAATGTGTGTGTGTGTGTGTGTGTGTTTTTTTTTTGTTCTTTGTTTAATAGACAGCCCATGCTGTGCCAGTCCTCTGTGTAGCAAGAAACGTTGCATGCAATGTCAGAGGTTATTTTTTCAAGTAAGAGCAGTTTTGCTATAAAATCAAAGTTGTTTATATAACCAGCATTGTTGATAATTGGCTTATAGTTGTAATTTATATTTCTAATGCCATGCATCCAGAGAGTTTGATGAGAATTTTTTACGAAGAATCTCTGAAGTCTTTTATGAAGATGAGGTGGTAAATTTACCCCCTGCTCCTGATGTGAGCAACTACATGATGTCAGAGGTATTTGAATTGCTCTGAATCTCATGAAACTTTGCCTCTTTGTTTTTATTGCTCTATTAGTCATTACCCAGTATCCTCCTCTCTCACGCTCTCTCTCTCTAAAATTCTTATGACCAAATGTTTCTGAATGTTAGGATGCTGGATTTGTACCAAATGGTAATACTAATGCTCCCATTAGCGAAGGAATGAATGGTGTTGAAGTTGAACAGAGATTAAACATGATGGTAGGTTTAATATTGGCAGATATCATTTTATCAGTGAATTCTCTGTGATGCTAGCAATATGAGTACAAATTAATTATTTGATAGAGTTTCTGATTAACAGATGTTATTTTTATGATGGAAGTTTCTCTATTGAACATGAGTACATAATAATTATTTGGTAGAGTTTCTAATTGGAATATGTTATTTCTATGATGAAAATGTCTCCATCTCTGCTCTTTCTGTGCATAATGGGAATGTGATAGTTTATTTTACATTTTCCATTCTTTTTTTCCCCCCAGGATGAGAAGTCTGTTAACGACCCAGGTGCTCATTCGTTGACAAACAATCCTGACTTAAGATATGAAACCTCTCAGTCACCTGTCACAATCATACCGAATGTCATTGGTCATGCACCTTCAAGAACACTGATGCCTTCTCAAAGTATTTTCTTCATATATCTCAATATATCCATGTTTTGGAAAGTTTGATACACAGTATCGAAGATGTGCACTTACTGTCTTCACATATTTTGTTTCCAATTATGTTGTAGAACCTGGTTTGCTTGGAGCACCAGTTAATCGTGATTATGATATGAAGAGAGGAATCCTTACAATGAAGCATGGTCTAGATCTAAGGAATCAAAGCTCTGGTGAACCTCCTCTTTTGTCAAGATTACCTACACAAGCTCCATCATTGATGCAGCCGCAAGGAGGCTGGTTGGTCGAAGATGATATTAGTAGAGGACCGTTAAATAATCGACCCTTGGGATTTGTTCAAGAAGCTGATTCATCAAAACCTGATAAGCAGCGTGCCCATCTAAATCCATTTTCTCCGACTACACCAGGATCTACTCCAACTGGTTTACTCTCACAAACATCCCAAAAGATTGAAGAGGTTTGTTCTGAATATTCTTTAAAATTTATTAGAAATTACTTTCTACTTTTGACAATCCTTTATACAGGTTACTGAGAGCACTTAAAAGTATCACTTCTTCTTTCTATGCAGACATGTGCTGGTAATGATTTGCAAAAACAAATTCTTCCACCTGCAAGTCAGCTATTAGGTATGAAAACTTGCAGAATCACGAGTCCATATATCTTCACAACTAAACTTTAAATTCAAATATTTTTCCAACTATTAAACTAGTCTAATAAACAAGGCACCCATTTGGTTCTTCATGTATGATTCATTCCAAGATACTTCCTCATAATGTATTAGTTTTAATTTTTCCTACCATGCACCCCAAATCTTTCTTTTGACTATTGGAAAATAAAAAATCTCCAAAGTACCAATATTACAAATTGGGAAAATTGCCTACATCGCCATCTTCTGTTTTCTTCTTTGGGACATGCATAGTTTGTTGACAACAGCTTATTTGATGGACAATATCTCAGTTTTCCCTCTTCATTAATAGCTTGTTTGGATGGATGGGGAGTAGAGAGGAGTAGAGTAGAGGGGGGGAGAGTAAGTCAAATTACCTTGTTTGGATGTTTTTTAAGGGAGGAGGGGGAGAGATTTGGAGGGGTTCTAACTACTTCTAACCCCCTCATTTTTAATTCCCCCAAATTGGAGAGATTTAGAGGTAGAGTAGAGTATAGAAATGCTTAACCAAATGAATTACCAAATTTACCCTCTCCATATTAACAAAATTACAAACTATGAAAAGACTAATTATTCCCCTCTACCTTACTTAATTTTAAAAACATCCAAATAAGGTGGAAGATAACCATTTCCCTCTACTCTTCTCTCCACTACTCTCCTCTCCTTTACTTCACTCTACTCTCTTCTCCCTCAAAACTTCCAAACATAGCATAATTGTTTATTATTTCCTCTGTTTTAATACCATATAACCTCGCTCTTGTCGCCTGCTTCTGTGTTGCATTATCATAGCGTTTGATTTGCACTGCATTGAAATCAGAGGGATGGAAAGTTAATTTGATCTTTAGAATTCTTTTGGCCTTTGCTGTTAATGACAAGCTTGTATTAAAAGATTGCTGCTGTGAATTTTATGAATGATATGCTGTTTATGATGACCAATGCCTCTTATGTATATCCATTAGCTGATTGAAGTTTCTTGCAGAGGTTGGTGCGTCTAAAAATCAGGTATCTAATAGCAGAGAATGTCAAAGTGATGCTGGAAAATTGAACCTGCTACCTTCCCCTTTATCTATCGGAGTGCTGCATGAAATTGCACGGAGATGCGACACTAAGGTACAAATGTGTTTTGACTTGACTCGGGATGCCTTGGCCCCCACCCCCCTCTCCATGTGCTGTTCATCACATTCTGTCCTACTGTGCAGGTTGATTTCAGATCTGTTGTGAGTACCAGTAAGGATTTGCAATTTTCTGTTGAGGTCAGCAAAACCATGTTTCCTTATTGAAAGTAATTTTGTATCTTTAGTCCTGTCTGAATCCTCCAATGATATCATCTTATGTTTTTTTTTTTTTGCTAAAAGATATCATCTTATGTTCATTACTGCTTTACCTGTCATTTTTGGCCTTACCTTTATTCTTTTTATAGATCTTTATTGCTTGTTTTCATAACGTTAAAAGCTGATGAAGCTGATATTGCTTCTTATTATCATTCTCTTGGGTATAATATTTACATTGAAGTAAGCTGCTACTGATGTTTTTTATTTGCGCTTCTCCCAGTCCTTCTCTCTCTGTTTTTATAATTTAAATTAAACTTGTGAAAGCTGGACACTCATTCTGTTGGCCGTTGGTTTAGGTTTTGTTCACGGGTGAGAAGATTGGGGTCGGAATGGGTAAGACAAGGAAGGATGCTCACCAACAAGCTGCTGAGAATGCCCTTCACAACTTAGCAGGTAAAACCATTTGTTTAATCATTCTCCACAGAAGATTTCTTTTTTTTAACAGATTTGATTTTGTACTACATATACTTTTCAACAGTTATTTCTTTTAACATATAACTGATGTGACCTTAAGTATTCTGGAGCTTAGACAAATGTGAAGTGTGAATTTATTGGTGAGATAGAGCAGCTTGATTGGTAAGGGGATCTATGTTGAATCTTTTTATTGGGTGGTGGGTGGTGAGGGTAGCTTGTTCTTTTAGATGTGAGGCTATTTGGGGAGGGGAGGTCCCCTTATTGTTGGTTTATCTGGGATTAGAGAAGCAGAAGAAACCTGTGATCTTATAGTACTCGGTCTATGAGGAAGTTATTTATGAGCATAACAATTATGCCACCAACTGGTGGTAATTATAATTATATTCTATTTTCATTCAGTAGCACTTATTTTGATTCTGGTTATTGAATAACAACATCATAAATGCTATTCTTCTAAATGGAAATTGTGTGTGAAATTGCAGAAAAATATGTATCATATATTGCACCTCGTTCTGGGGTCGTTGACAGAGATTTTGATAAGCTTTCTCTTGGAAATGAAAATGGATTTATATGGGATATTGCTGGACCTGGATCGAATGAACTGCAAAAAGATGGAGTGCCTAAAGAAAGCACGTCTGAGGTGGGAATTTCTGATGATGCCTTTCGTATTTGATTTGATTTCTTTGTTCAAAGACATAGGTGATGCTTGGATAAAGGGTATGTGGGCAAGACATTTCCAGATGAGGGGTAGTGGTTATCTAGAGAAAAACCACTCCCTTTTGGATTTTGCATTGCACCAAGATGTGAGAGCTAAATCATTGAATGGGGAGTGAGCTGGCTTCATGTCTGCTACTGCTGCCTTACCCAGGCTCCATTATTTCCTAATTTAAGAGGTAAGGGCTTGGTGGTCAGTCCCTAGTTTCTACCCATTATCCAAGTACTCCCTTGTAGTTGATTCAGCAATTTACCTTTTGTATCTTAAGAGTTAATTGAATATTCGTAGTGTCTGGTGACAATGAACAAATATGATTTGGTGAACTTTTAATTTCTATCATTTATATTTATCTATGTTTGGTGTTCATTTTTATGCTTAAAAAACCATAAATCTAGTATAATTATGAACATAAATAAAGAATATATATATATATAGCTTTGTTAACAAAATCAAATGCACCCACTTAAATTTGCAAATTATTCTGTTAAGAAAGTTTTATTTTTTTATCTTCTTCTGAGTATTGAAACTTGTTCTGCACCCATGTGGGACTTGTCATTTTGTTGAGTGTACCAAAAATCAAATATTCAATAACACTATTGTCCTATGATTAATTGATTCTGCTTGGTTTTAGATAGTGTCTTATGTTTTTGGCTTTTGGTGGGGCCAACTTGTGCTATTTGGGTGCAGAGCCTGAAACATAAAATTAATCTCATTGTCAGACGAAGAAACCATTGATGTATAGTGTGGTTTGTGTTCTTGATGTATTTTTTTTTTTTTTTTTTTTGTCATGGATGATCTAGTTTAATAATCTGTACCTGATGACAATGATTTTCAGGCTACTAAAGATGAACCTCGGAGCACTTCTAATGTCACAAATCAAGCACAAAAGCATCCCAATTCTCCAAGGTAACATATGAAAAAGGGTTGAGTGTTATTTCTATTTTACTTTCGCAGACTTTTTGTTTGACAAAGGAGAGGGAGAGAGTGGGAGGGGGGACATGCACATTTCTTACAGAGAATTCCAGGGGTGGAGTATCCTGGAGGGGGTTGTTTCCTTCTGATTCATGATATTACCTTCCTTTCTTTCTCTTAGTGAATTTGAATCCATTCCTTGAGGGATTTTCTTTAAGCAATGTTGATTGAGTTGCTTGGTTGACTTTTATTTTAACACAGTATTTAAGGAATGTATAACATAGAATATGGTAATCTGTACTTATGAATTATGATGGGCTTTCTGGAGGGGAGGGATTTGCCCATTTTTAGGGGCTTTCCAGAGAGGACAGAGTAGAATGGTGTTTGAAGATCTGGAGGCTCTATTTTCACGGGATTAATGCAATGTTCTATTAATTTTTCATTCTTCAATAATGTTTCCATGGCCTGTCTTGGACTTTCATAGAGCATGGTTCCCCTGCATTTATTTTGGGTCTGTATACATCTTTTTTTTTTTTTTGGGTGTGTGTGGGCATGTTTTCTGGATGCCATTTTAAGGCATGGAAATTGAGGGGGTGCATCATATATCTCCCTATAATTTCAAGACTGCCAGGAACAGAATGGAGGATGTTTGAGAGTTGGTATTGTTCTTGGGGTGTTGGACAGTCGTGCTGCCTTCCCTCTCACTTCCTTTTTGGTGCTGCTGCTTCTTTGAGGCTATATCACATGTATTTTGTTCTTTGTATTATTTGCCATTTTATAATTTTTTTTTCCTCTGTACATTTGATTTTTTTTTTTTATTGTGTGTTTGCATTTGCGTGTACATTTGTATCAAGAGCAAAAGTTTGAGGCTAGGTTGCAATTGCAAGTGATCAGGGAATGTTTACAATATAGTTCCTACTTTGAAAAATACTTTTACTCACTTCTTAATGGCCCTTTTTTTTTTGAATGATCATGCAAGTTCTGTGGATTCATGCTTTAGCTATATATATAATTTATGCTTTAGCCATATAAACTGCTTTAAGTTTCTTATTTGGTTATTCTCTCCAGTTTGTCAAATTCTATTCCTAGTAAACGATTGAAGGAAGAGCTATTTCGTGGTTCACAAAGCCTACCCTCATTTCGGCAACAAAAGAATGGGCATCCTGTTTCATGAGAAACCATAAGGTCTACAGTTAGGCATTTTATTAGTTCAGCATCTGTTTTTCCCTGACAAAGCTGGAATTAGCTTTTGCTGAGGTGAAAAATTCTCTCTTTAAAGTAGTGATTGCAAAGATGGGCTTTTTTTTTTTTTTTTTTTTTTTTTTTCCTTTCTTGCCCTACTTTTTCCCTCTATTTACTTAGTGGATATCAATGGTGGAACTAGCCCACAGATTTTGTATTGTCATCATATAGGCTTCCATGTAATATTGCAATTGAAATTGTTTAGCTGGTTACAATGTTTTGTTCTTGATCTGGCTGGATTGCTTTTTCATACCTGGTTGTAATAAAGCAGTACATGAAATAACTATTACAGCTATTCATCAAAGTCAAAGCGATAATGATAGTAAAATACCTGCCTCGTCCCTCAACTTAGCCCTTTCCTGTCCCCTACAAGTTTTTCTTGCGTTGAAGAGGGGACAGGATACCCCTGATCCTACTAAACTCTGCCCTGTTGCCATCCCTAGCCATATCATATGGTGGGAGCTTTGTTTGCGATGGGAGCATGTGAGGCACAAGACAAGTTTAGAGTGGTGCTAGCCTGTTGGGGATGCTTCAAACTTTACCACATAGGCTTTATAAGTTGATGTGTTAAGCATCCTCGTCAAAGATTTCAAAAATTTTAGCATTTACCATCTCAATAACTTATTTTATCAATTTTAACACTTCATTTTACAATAAACCCAACATCAAAAATTTTATATTTTTTACCACTTCATTAAAATATTAATTTTTTATTCTCATTCACATCTCTTTCACTGCCAACAAATCCACTGCCACTGCTAACACCCGTTGCCACCACTGCCCACAGCCATAGCCATGGCCACAGCCACCGCCACCAACCACAACCTCAACCCCCAACCACAAAAAAAAAAAAAAAAACCCACGGCATAAACCGTAGCCAAAACCCACCACCCTAGCAACCCCACCTCGATTTGAACCCACCAGCAGACCCATCATTCCGAACCAAAACTCATCAAACCAGATCGATGGACCAAAACCCATCACACACACACAAACCCAGTAGATCGGTGACCCACGACCCACGCCGAACCAAAACCATGACCACAAACCACAGCAAAAAAAAAAAAAAACCTCCATTGCTGCCACTGGCAGATTGGTGAACCAAAACCCACAGGAAGCAAAACCCATCGGACCATTAGATCGGTGAACCAAAACCCATCACACACACGCAAACCCTGTAGATCAGTGACCCACAACCTACGCCGAACCTCCACCACGATCATTGGACTGTCGGACCCACGACCCATGCCCATCGAACCACAATCATCGACCATTGAACCATCGTTGCCACCACCCACGACCATCGTACTATCAGACCACGACCCTGACCATCGGACCACGCCGAACAACGGGACAGAGAAGAATGAAGATGGAAGAGAGAAGTGAGATAGGAAAAAGAGACAATTGAGAAATACATCCGTTGGGGGAATACAAAACCATTTTTTTTTTTTTACAATCCAGCTACAGTGAGCTATTATACCATAAAGGGGGAAGGGGATGCACGGCTGAAGGGAAGAGACGGAAGCACAGTGTATAATATAGTGAAAGTAATGTAAATAAAGAAGTTAGAACAATAATAAGGCGGTAGAACCAGCCAAACAGTATATATGAAAATAATTCAAAGTAAATGAAAGCAATTTAGAACCGTCTGTTATGGCAGTAATTTGTCCAAGGTGGCGGTAGCAACAAGTAGAACAATGAACATAAAACTGAAAATACTTGTTATTGAAAGTAGTACAAAACACTTACAGCAGTAGTAGTAGTTAATACAAGATCTCAACAGTACAAGTTAACAGTTACAAAGTTTGAACTAGTCCTAGTTACAAGGTTTGTAGAGTTACAAGGTTTGTAGTGAACAAGGTAGTAGTAGAAGTAGGAATAAGGAAACAAGGAATTTTCTCTCTAAGAAGGCTTCTAAAGGAGAGAAGTTCTAAGGGAAGAAAATTCTGTAATAAAAAGCTTGTCTAAACATAAGGGACAACCCCCCTTAAATAGGCAGATTCGGAGTGAACAGTGTCATGAATAGTAACAGGTGAATAGTGACGGATGAACATTGTCGGGTGAACAGTGACAGGTGAATAGTGATAGATGAATAGTAAAAGAGAATTTCTCTTCTTTTTGACTCAAGATTGTGGGGAATCCTCAAGATTGTGGGGAATCCACCGTAGAGATCAGCAAAAGGCCTATAAGTTTAGGGACAAGGCCACATTATTGGTGTCCTTTGGTGACAAAAGAAACCAATAAAAGAAACCAATAAGCATATTCTTCCGTTGTCTTCACATGAGCACTAGTCTTGGGAATCTTCAGAAGCATCATATTGTTGGGAAACAGACTTTAAGCAGTGGTAAATATTGAAATGTTTTGGCCATTGTGCAGGCCAGACAAATAGGAGAATCAAAATCTTCCGCCGAATCCGGAGTATCATGAAATAGTTCCGGATTTTCAGCAACATATTCTTCAAGGACATTGAAATATTTTGGCTTTTGTGCAAGCCAGACAAATAAAGTAGTAGCAGTCTTGAAACAGTAGTAACCTCAGGAATAAAATTCATCAATCAGTGGAAGGAGCATCCGCTGGATAACTGTCAAAAGGATCAAAAGGACCTTGTGGATCACATTCATGCTCATGGTAAATAGCATACTGATTACAGAATCCACAATATAAAATTGACTCAAACATTGGAGTTTTCCCCGGGATGAGAAGGCTTCTTGGATTACAATGATCAGTAATCTGCAAATGAGCAATGGCATCAAAATATGGTCTGGGACCAAAGACAGAAATCCTATCTGTGCTTCCCATGAAATGATAATTTTTCCATAAATTCTGAGCAACATTAATAATTTGGTTATTAAAACAATTTCTCCAACATTCTGCAAGAGCAAAAGGATCATTAAAGGACAATTGAGAATTTCCTTCAAACCATGGCCCTTGGTGAGTGTGACCATTAATGAGAATGAGATGTTTTGAGGGCTGGACATTCATCCAGTTATCTCTTTCCCATTTTGGCAAAGTACTCCAGCATCTGATGGAAACAAAAGGACTATTAAATCCTTTAATAGCATCTTGAATAATTTGAGGAAGCTGACTGGCCTGATAATGGCTTGTTAATTTTATGAACCTGATAAAGCCATATTCAAACATTTGGGAAAGCCAGTTAGGATCCTTATCATCTTCATCATCAGAAACATATGAACCATCATCATAATTAATTAGAAGACTAGGAAATGGGTGTTTCTTTTCATACACTCTGAGAGTACTCCAAAGTGTTCTTCCCATTCTAGTTGGATAAACACATTATTGCCTTCATCTAGTTCATCAGGATCATGAATAATGGCTGTAACAAGTTTCTTGAAATATTTGAACCATAGGTCGAAAGACCTAAACATAGCCTTGCTTCTCAGAATACGGGATTGTATGTCTGATGGCAAGTTGGCAAAAGCACTTCTTAATGTAGATTGGGTCTTAAGGCTCAATCTAGCATAATCGGTGCCCATTATAGTCATTTTATCCTTTGAATGGATATCCTCTTTGCCAAAGAGTTGACTAATGTAGGGATCATTTGTAATATTTGGATAGTTAACAAGGTGGCTTCTAAAAGCCTCATTTTCAGAAACAAGGATATTTTCTGGAACAAGGTTTGAAACAAGGTTAGCATAGTGGCTCATATAGGCTTCATTCTGAGCAGTAAGATTAACAAGGTGGATTTCGAGAGCTTGGAGGGTTTTTATAAACAGGGAACGGTGGTTTCTAGTAAAAGCAAATTGAAGGTTATCAAGAATGAATTTAATAGAATCAGGTAATTCTGAATAGGTTCCATTGTGGAATTGCAAATTTCTTGACAAAACTTCCTATAAAGCAATCAATATATCACCATTGGAATATGTCACCTCTGCCGGGACATCTCCTTGAAGGGATGTTGATCCATTGGGTTTTACCCTAGAAGATGCGCCTTCATGCAGTTTAAAAGGTTGTCCCGCTGGGAGCCTTTTGGTTTGAGAATAGTCCTGTACAGGAGCTTTTCCCTTGTTTTTCCTCTCTGCCGAGGGAGCCATAATAATCCACTTACTAGTGGTATAAGTATAAATATTATTATTATTCCACTTATTAGTGGTATCTATCCCCGCATCATTGTCCGATTCCTGCAAAGAATCATTGATAATGTTAGGATAATTGATAGTATTTAACATTTTGGTACTATGAATATTACCTTTAAAATCATCTGTGAAACATTGGCAAGAACTCATCATTAGTTCTTGAATAAAAGCATTCATGGTGGAGTCTTTTTCATAGGACAGATTATCACCATCAATTTCAATCTTTGAAGCAAATTTGAATTTTACTTTCTGTCCAAAAGGATCAGTAGTAATTCCATCATGTTCAACAAGAAAAGGATACAAAGCATTTATAAAAGGTAAACCAAGAATCACCTTATCAGTCATGTTTTTAACAAGAACAGAAGGAATCTTGAAACAAACATTATCATGGCAAACATGAGCATTATTTAATTCATATTTAATTTTCATCCGAGAACCATTAGTAGAAACCAGGCTTTCAATAGATCTTTCAAAATATTTTGAAGGTATCAGTCCTTCTTGAATATAGTTCACATCCGCACCAGAATCAATCATAGCGATAACAGTGAAATGATAATCAGGAGAAACAACAATTTTGACTTTTGTAAACCATTTTGGAGGAAGTATTTTATGAACAAGAGCAAGTTGAGGATCAGTGAAAGTATCAAGAATACCTTGATCAGAAAGAAGAGCTTGTTGACTGGATTCATTTCCATCTTTGTGCTCATCATGTTCATTATCAAATTTATCAGATTGTTGTTTATCAAGGTTTTTATGAACTTTTAACATTATCAGTTCTTGTTTAAGATTATTGTTATCACTTTTAATAATTTTAAAATCATGCTTTAATTCGCTTATCTCTTGTTTAACAATATTAATCTCATGTTGTAAGTCATTAACAGTTAAATCTTTGGATTTCTTTTTATTAAATCTTTCCAAAATTTCTTCAAAGCTTATAGTTGATTTTAGTTTTTTATCATTTTCATTTTTTACCAAATTTTTCTTGAACTTATCTAAATATTCTTTTTGTAATTTAGGATTTTGAATTTGGTTTATCAGTTGAATTATTAATTTTTCATTCTCTTCACTCTTAGTGAGGGTTTTGACAGATTTAATAACATTGCAACAGGAATCTCTACAACCAATTTTAATATTAGGAGAATCAGAAGAATCAGGAGCAGAATGATAGCAAGAATCAGGAGCAGAAAAATCATCTTCCAAGGAATCAGACGAATTGTTTGATTCAAGAATTTTGAATAATTCTTTTTGCTCTTTATCATCAATGTTTAACATGTTAAACTTATTTTTTAACTTACCCGGTTTTTGTTTACAATCTTTACTAAAATGTCCAGGTTTTCCACAGTTAAAACATTTACCTTTACTTGATCTTTGTTTAACATGTTTCTTTTTAGCATAAAAATCATTTGGTTTAACAAAGTTGGTTTTGTATCTTTTATGTTTTTTATGGCTGTAATTTTTGTGACTTTTATCATGTTTTTTCCTTTTTTGCCTGGAAGGAGCAATAGGGGGCAAACCATATTGTTCACAGAAATTACCCATTTCATATTTACCTTTTCTTTTATTTTTTAATTGGTGTTTTAACAGTTTTTCATCATTGCACATATTAATGCCAAGTTTTTTAATAGTGCTTAAAATATCACCATAAGTCAAATTATCATAATCAATAGAATCATTTTTACCAATTAACTCTTGTTTTACCTTATGAGCAAAGATAAGAGGCAGACCGTCAATAAACTTTTCTTTCCAATAAGGCTTGAAACAGTCTTTCCGATGCATTACTCTGGAAAGGAAAACATCTCGGTACCATCTATAATCAGACATAGTGGGACATTTCAAATTATTTAGCAAATCCGAAATTCGAGATGAAATATTAGATGGAGTACCAACAAAATGTTTGATAATAGTATAAATCAAGGTATTAACACCATCAGGAATACCTCGACCAATACTTTCATAAAAAATAGGCAAACCTTCATCATTCTTTTTAATAGCATGTTTAATAGATTCTCTGGAATCTTCTGTGAGATAAGAATCCCACCATTCGCGAAGAGTACCAGAAAAACCAGTAGCAAGAAGGTCAACAATTTTAGGGTGATCAAGATTATGGTTATTAACATAAGCAATTCCAACCATAGACATATGACCCATTTTATTAATGATTTCTTGTTCAGACAAACCATCAATATTCCATTCATAAATCTTATCAGCAGAAACAGAAGACTGAGTTTGAAAAAATCTTTCTTCAAACTGTATATCAGGGGGAGTAGGTTTTGAATACCAATTTTTTGTAAGAAACATGGGTTTGGAAGTCCCAACAAATCTTTTAATTTTTGGTAAATCATCATCAAAAATCTTTTTTGCAGAAACAGAAGATACAGTATCAGAATCTGTACTTTCATCAGAAACAATTTCTTTTCCATTTCTTGAAATAGTGCAGGCTGTATTTCGAGAAGTACCCTCAGTTTTAACTTTTAAATCAGAAAGCATTTTTTCAACAATTTCAATAGTTTTAGATTGGGAGGTTTTGAACTTGAAATTTTTATCATGACCGGGTAAATGAATCAAAGGTTCCTCAGTCTTGACAGAAACATGTTTTTCAGAAATAGATTTTTCAACAGAAGCAGTTTTGTCAATAATTTTTTCTTCAATACGGTCAAGCTGTTGACCAATAACATGCAAAGATTCATTAGTAAAATTGTTTTGTTCAATAAGACTAACAATGGGAGTTTTATCATCAGCAATTTTGAAAGGAGAGGCCTTCACTTCCTCTTTTGTCACTTCATCCTTCTTAGTCGTTATCAAAATCGGCTCAAGAGGAGGATGACTACATCGAATAATGGTTTTATCAATTTTAACAAAATTTGATTTTTTAATCACATTTAAATGTTGTTTTGAAACCTTATCTTTTGAAACATAATGGTTTTCAAGAAAATCAAAAAACAAAATATGTTTTTTCAAATGATTCATCTTTTCCAACCATTTTCTCTTAACACGGTCTTTTTCAAACTGAGCAAAATTCTTTTGGAAATATTTTCTTTTGGGTCTGTTTTTTGAAAGCATAAACTCATTGTACAAAGAATCCCAATCAATTTCAAAGTCATCATTTAAAACAGTCAAAACTCTTAATTGATTTTGGTAAATAGGAGGATTTTCAATAGGAGGAGAATCAAAATCTGATGGAGTAACAGATACAGAGTCTTCTTCATCATCAATAGCAACATTGCCATGAGGAGAGGAAGATTTAGTCTTAGTAGAGTAGAAAGGGGTGCTAACTTGTGAGTTACTGCTGGAAACTCCTTTTAGCTTTAAACCTGTGGGTTTTTCAAGACTTTTTTGCAAAAAATCATTGAGATCTTGATCTCTTCTTGAAATATTTTCAGATCTAGCAAAGGAATGCCTTCCTTCGTTGATCCTTAATGGTTGGTTATTTTGAAAACTTATTTTAACAGTACCATCAAGATATTGTCGAAAATGAGTAAGATCAAGTTCATCAAAAACGGGTTTAACAAGAGGAGATTCTTGTTCCAACAACCATTCAGTGGGAAGCTTAACGTCTTGCCATTGAATCATTTTTGGAACTTGGATTTTAGCATCAAGAGTTGAACATTGAATTAACATAGTTTTACCAGAAGGTTCTCTGTGATTTAAAGCACCAGGATTTATTTGAGTACCCAACAATCTGTAATAAATGCGGTAAATCAAAGCAAAAGGCTTACTACGTTCTTCCATGTTATAACCAAATGAAGCAATATTTAAAGTCAAAGTTTTAACAATATTAGGATCATCCAAAGCAAGAGTAAGATCAGGATAACAGTTAAAATAAACAGGACCATCATACAAAGAAGCAGTAATCATACCAAGAATGCTATCTTTAAAATTTTTAAATCTAGCATCACATAAACACATGAGAACAGAAGCATTAATACCTTTTCGGGTGAGTGGTTTAATAGCAACTTGAACCATACCAATATGCAAATAACTGAGTTTTTTAGCAATGAACTCATTAATATTTCTTTTAGAAAACAAGCAACATTTTTCATGAACTCTAGAAATAGAAAATGTTTGTTCAACAGTTCTCACTTTGTAAATGGGATAGAAAGTAGTTTCAACAAAACTAGTCTTATAAACAGATTTAGTATCAACTTTAGGAATATTCCATTTCCGAAAATCAGGGATCTCATGTTCTTCAACAGTGTGATCTTCTTCATTTATGATAGTAGGAGGACAACCAGTCCTGAAGCTGACAGAGGAGTTGGATCTCACAACTTATCCATACTATCCTAGGTTCAACACTCAATTATCATGTTTTTCTCACAACCGTTGCATTTCGTAACACATACCCTAACCAACCTTATACCTCTCATGCCCTACACACCCTCTCTTGGCTCAAACGGGCCTTACAGTTCGGTTCTAGAAATTCACTTTATGACTAGGGTGGCGCCAACAACGGTAAGAAGGGAACACAACAACCGAGCACCAAAGGTTCGGGTAGACACGGACAAGAAATAAAGACACAACAACACTATCACCGGCCAGAAAAGAGTGGCTCTGATACCATAAAGGGGGAAGGAGACGCACAACTGAAGGGAAGAGACGGAAGCACAGTGTATAATATAGTGAAAGTAATGTAAATAAAGAAGTTAGAACAATAATAAGGCGGTAGAACTAGCCAAGCAGTATATATGAAAATAATTCAAAGTAAATGACAGCAATTTAGAACCGTCCGTTATGGCGGTAATGATAACAGCTCACTGTATCTTGGTGCTAGCATGTTTGATGGAAGTGGATTTTTATCATTTGAGGTGCTAAAAATGCTAAAAAATAGTATTTAGCATTTTTAGCAATGCTCTTATCAATTACAATTTCTTTTTTTTATTAATCTATGGTTATAAATTTACCTAATCTACCCCACCCTGCCTACTACTAAAGAATGGGGAGCACCATACACCATAGTACCATTACCAGGTGAGATGTTGCAAAAGTAATTCAAACATTTATTTCTTATGTTATCGAAATCTATTAATTATGTTTATTGTCATATCAGTAAAATTTGAAATAGTTTTAACATTTTTTCACACGTTTATTAGATAACATTGAGGTGTTTTTTTGTTAATGGATGTTTTGATGACATTGGTTTAGAAAATATTCATAAAAACTTGTTATGGGAGAAGAAAAAAAAGTAATTCATTTTTTATGCATGATTTTTTTTTTTTAAATCAAAATTTTTTTAAAATAATCTATTGCCAAATGCTCGGACACCCGTTAATGGACTTTAGCATATACACATGTTGCAACATGCTAGATCCAGGTTTAAAGCTGACTGGTGGTGCAATAAATTTGAAGGTGGAGGCGGTGATTTTACTTCCCAATAATGTCTCCTACCAATTCTATAGTCTTAGGCACACCTAAATTAAATGGTAGAGCTACCTCGAGATGAGAAAGTGGGCACTCTATTGCGTACGCTGTGCGTTTCACATTTATTACACTGTTAAACGAATAGTAGATTTTTAATCCGAGGGTATATACTTGGTAATTGAGAATGGTCCTTCTCTGTGGGTTATCATGTGTGTTCCACTCTCATTTACCTAATCATAAATGCCTATTATGATGTCTTAACCAAAATTTAACAAAATACTCGCACCATAAAATAGATTTAAGGTTTGTGTTCTCCAAGTTACATGTTTCCAAGGCCCTCTCTGGGGTCATGTGCACCGACCACTTTGTTCTATGATATCTTAGATATTCAGCAAGCAAATGTCTTGAAAATCACAGTTCCTTAGTATAGTTTCAGCATTCCGGTGGCAAAGAGCAATTATTATAGAGTTTGAATTCACAACTTTTGAATTCTAGCATGCATCTTTAATATATATATATATATATATATATATATATATATATATTTATTTATATATATATATATATATATATTATAGAAAGAACCATAGGACTGTTTGAAATTTTAAGCTAAGAGCGTGTTATGAACTGGAAAATTAAAAAGATAACTTAGTCGATTCGAGGTGACTAGCCTCCTGAACTTAAGAGGGATAATAGAGTTTTTGGTTTAATTTCTGCTTCCTTCATTCATAATTCCTACGTACATAAATACTAGTGAAGAGATAATCCTTATCACCACAAATTCCTAAAACATAGGACCCAACTCCTATTTGAATTGAAATACAAATATTAATCCTAATCCTAATCCTAATCCTAATCCTAATTTATTGTAGAAATTCTCATCCTAATCTACTGCATAATTTTATTAGATTCTATTCAAATTCAAACTACTTCAACTACTTCAGAATTATTTGCCATTTGGCCTCGGAAAACAACAGACCGTTTAGCATCTGAAGATTTAAAAAAATTCTTATTTTATACTCTAAAAAATTATTTTATCTATTTTAACGGTAAGTAGAGTGCACATAGAATAACAACCACTACAAATTCTCCACACAACCATCCTAAATGCCGGGTCCCTGTGAAAAAGCAGTCTAAAAAATTTCTCTGTCTATTTTAACAGCAAGTACAGTGCACATTGTATATCATAACATTTTAACAGTAATTTCAAAGACAGTTAGGACTTGTAACTCCGCCGTGCCTTTAGGTATATAGTTCACAAACTAATTAAGGAAAGGCTTTGGGAAGGAAATGGACACCATAAATTTAATTGTAAGAGTAAAACTACATTCCGGGTTCTGGCTGGAGCTATTTCCAACTTACCATTGGTTCCAAGGCATGTGATGTAGTCAGAAAGCAATCAACTTGGTTTTCTATAATAAGGACAACAACAATATAGTACAAATTATGTTGAAAGCGTTATTGTCAAACATCAATCACCACTATTAGTATATTTATATGATTAGCATCCCAGAGAATTTTACAGAACCTTCATGGTTAAACTATAACCAGAATCAATTTTGGTTCCCACAAATAATTGTAGTCAAATCCATTTGGCACATTGAAAAGATCATCAAAACTGTAGAAGAAATACAAAACTTGAGCACTCTCATACTATAGTATACAACAATATCAGGCTGAGGTAACAAATTTCATTTCCACATACAACAACAACAACAACCACTACCAATGCTCCACACAACCATCCTGAATGCCAGGGCACTGTGAAGAAGCAGAGTCATAAGCTTGAGTGGCTTTCATAAAATTTCTCCCAAGATCAAACAAGTTGATGCTAGAGCAATCCTAAATTAGTTAGTAGCTTCTGCAGCGTTTTGCGACCCCATTGGATGTCACTTAGCAAGACATCATTGTCGATTGGCTTTGAGTCGTGCTGCTCTTCTATTTTTGATGGATGATGATTTTGTTTAAAATTGCTATCAAGCTGTTCTTCCTCACCATTGTAAATCTTGGTAGGTGCTACTTGAGGTGGGTCACCATGCTGTTCTTGCTTCTCATCTAACTGAATTTGATTAAGTTTTAGTACATGGAAAGGAACACAGAAAAGATGACAATAATAGCATCCACAATAGAACATCTTTTTTAATTCAGTCTTGGGAGGATTACATATCACTTTAAAAGCAAAATGCAAGATATTGGAAAAAAGGTCTCACATATAATCACTAACATAACATTGGACGACATGCACCAATTGTTGAGGTTACCCTCATTTTTCATGTAAGTAGAGTGCACATTGTGTATATCAGAACATTTTAATTCGATGGGATGCACGGCGAAAGACACTTAGTGACACAATTTGAAGCAATACCAAGTGGTTGATTTCGATTCTGATTATAGAACTATTTTCATCCCCAACTGTGAAACTTGGTCCTAGAAGTAGTTTAAAAGATCCTGTTGTATACAAATTAAACAATTAGGTTTGATGCTCAATCCTTCTGTTTAGATTGTGATTAACCGAGATGCAGTTGTTCAATATTGACAACATAAAAAGGCTGCCTCACCATTATCATATTGAAAAATTCCTCTTTATAGAAAACAAGATTTCAAGAACATACAAGTTCAGCGATATGGATCTCCTAGCCCTGGATAAGTTATACTTTATGGAAATGGAATGGGTTGTTATTCTGTCTTAGGCAAAGTATAAGGAAAGACAAAAGGGAAGAAAATAGAACATTTCTTTTCTCAAGCAGTTACCTCCGACACATTATGACCCTGGGCTTCATAGGTTCCAATTAAGGCATCAACTGCATTGCTTTTCTCAGTTTCATCTTGGCTTGCTTCTTGCGGGCTATGATCCTTAGCTTCAGAGGTTCCAATGGAGGCATCAATTGCATTTCTTTTCTCGGTTTCATCTTGGCTTGCTTCTTGCATGCTATGATCCTTAGCTTCAGAGGTTCCAATGGAGGCATCAATTGCATTTCTTTTCTCGGTTTCATCTTGGCTTGCTTCTTGCATGCTATGATCCTTAGCTTCAGAGGTTCCTATAGACACATCCACTGCAATTCTTTTCTCACCTTCATATTGGTTTGCTTCTTCAGTTGGCTCTATTGACAATGGAGTTAAACCAGGAACCAAAACAGGGCCTCCATAATTATTAAGGTTGTCTTCAAGGAGTGTTGGAGCTCTGCCATTACTTTCAAGAATGTCCTTTGCATTCACTTTGGGGTCCTCCTTTGGGTAACTTATATTGTCTGCAACAATAGCTTTAGTTTTCTCTTGTGAAGGAGCAATGTTATCGGCAATAATTTGTGCCTTGTGAGGTTCTGCAATTGAATTTTCTGCTGTAGCAGTATTGCTTTCTGCATTGGCTGATCCCTCGTTTACATAAGACACCAACTCATCTTTTGGAAAAGTCAAATTCTCAGCAACAATCAACATATCTGAGTTAACCGTCGGTTGTTCATTTTGATTAGCTAGTTGTTCTCCCTCAATTACTTTCTGAAATTCAGGATTTTCCCAATCTTCACAAACGATGATTGTATTCTTAGTTTCCCATGTCTTAAAAAATCGATCAGGACCAGGTTGCCACAAGATTTTCCCAGCATTTCCTTTTAGTATGAACTTGAACTGGATTGGTTTTCCAATAGGCATATCCTAATAACAAACAATGACATAGTACTGCATCAATTTGTCTTCAAAACACACACACACACACACACACACATTCTTGACTGACTTTGCTTTTAATACTTACCAGCTCAGCAGTCCATACATGGCCTTCTGACCAGTCCAGTGGTATCGCACTTGAAGGGTCCCATAAGCCCAACTTAGGATCATCCCCTACTATCAGAAATTGCTCACCGAACATGCACTCTTTCTGTAGCTGGAATTTGACTTGAACACTCTTCGATTCATCTGCCCAACAAAGAAGCAGTATTTGATAAATTATCAATACCTCTAAAAGTTTAAATTGGTAGAAAATGACGAAGTTAATCATTCAGGCATTATTCTAACATTCCTTCTCACAAATGAGCTTGGACTCCCAATTAGTGGAGCAGCTCCAATACGGTGAATTTGATCAGTTGACCTTTATTCTAACAATATTGACACTAAAAATTTGAAGGTAGAGACCAATTAAAAGTCACATGATTCTTCAACTTGAGAAAATCCCAAAGATCAATAAATTCACTTACAAGCTTCCAAGTCTGATTCTTCATCAATCTGAGTGTCACCAGCTTCCAAGTCTGCCTGCACAGACAATGTCATGTAAAGTCATACATACAGCCAAGAAATCATGGGAAAGAAAAACAAAGTGAATATATATGAAATGAAAGCTAGAGACTTTAGCAGCAATTTCTCCATTCCCAAAAAAGAAGAAGGAAACAACTTTCATAAAAACAAAAGCATATATCCAAAAAAAAAAAAAACTGAACCCCACAACAAAAAAACAACAGAAAATACCTGGGTTTTCGATGACAAAGTAGTAATCGGGTGTACAGCCTTGTGTTGCAAAGATATCAACTTCAAGAACCCAAAATTAACAGCTTTCTGTGACTTTAAGGAACAAATTTCGGGTCTAGTAAGAAGAAACTCTTTCTGGGAAACAAAAAAGCCTCTGTCTCTATACTTGTCCACGATGAGTTTTGAAGAAGAACTCCTTAGGGTTGTCATCACTAACTCATCAATCACTCACTGTAACTCTCAAGCTCAGCTGGCTTCTTCGAGAACTAGTCTGTGTTTTTTTTTTGTTTGTTGTTTCTTTGTTATTCAATAATGTTGTAATCTGGTTTTCTAGTAGATATTTTTATCTTTACGAGAGATGATAAAGTAACGGATCCGATTACACGTGGCGTGCTGACACATATTACCATGAATCTGAATTTTTTTTTTTTTTTTTTAATACTTGTGGTGAGATGTGAGAATCTCAACCAAGTGACCAACTGTGAAAATAAAATAGAAACCATATGTTCACAATATTTTCATAATATTTTTACAACAAATTCTAAGTGGTAAGTTGCTACTGGTTGTTATTGTTGGGGTAAAAAAGTAATCTAGGTTCAAATTTGAACTAATAAAAACTAACCACATATGATTTGTTGTGAAAATGTTGTAAAAATATCGTAGACTAGCATCTCTCAAAATAAAATAGAATTAAATGTGTAACAAGTAAGAGTCACAGTCGGTGGTCACTGCGATCAATCTGCACCGTTCGTTTTATAGTTGGACAGTGTCACGTGTACTACATGACTGTACTCTTTAATCTTTATTATGTCTTCGTCGGCCATGTCTTAATCGGGCTGGGTATTCAAGACAGGGCCTGCATACATAAGTGTGGGCCCATGATCTAGTATCATGACTGGCGTTATTGGGCTTGTACTTGTTTTGGTATAACAGTTTTTGTTTGGGCCCAATTGGGCTAGGCTAGTTTGAACTGGCCCCACACTCTGCCCTCCCACATTTGAAATTTGGATCGACCCACGTGTAAGTATATATATATATATATATATATATATATATATATATATATGATAACCACGTATAAGCATAGTTAGTACCATTGGAAGGTAGGCTTTTTTTGCCTATTATGTTTTTGTAAAATATTTTACTATGAAGTTTTTATCTTAACTTATTTAGTTATGTAGTATATTTTTAGAACTCGAGTTCACTAATTTCAAATTTCAAGTTAAACTCGAGTTTACCAAACTTGAGTTTCAAGTATTATGGCAAAAAAATGCTACATAATTAAAAAAGTTTCAAGAGAAGTCAAACTCGAGTTTGGTAAACTCGAGTTTAGCATATTTGAGTTTAAAAAAAGTGGTACATTTGGGTGGGGGCTTTTCGATAAATTATTTTAAAAAGAGGAATATTTGCAAAAAAGCCCTAATACGGAATATATATGCTATGAAATACGTATATATTTTAATCGGTTCAAGATTTAAAAAGTACACTGTAAAAATATTTGCATAAAAACCAAAGTCAAATTTGATACTAAAAGTACGATTATATAATTTTATTTGTTGCTTTTATTATATTATAATTTAATAGTATACTTATGTTTTCGTAATATAATTTTATAAGATATTATAAATTCACCTAATTAAGAATTTAATAATTTCACTATTTTTTTCTTCTTATTTTTAATTGTTTTTTCAGGCAAAATATATAACAAGTTAATGAAGGAGATAGTGTTTATAATGTATTCCTTCATTCACTTCATATAATTATAATTTAAAATAATTAAAATTTTTTATTTAAAAACTATCAAGAGAGAGAGAGAGAAAAAAAGAAAAAAAAGAAAAAAGAAAAAATAAAAAACACAGGAATAGCCAAATAAGTCCCATGAAACTGTCCACAAAAATTTCTAAGTTAGGATTTAGCTAGGAAGAGTAAGGCCAAAGCCAAATAGCCAAGCAATGACATAAAGGAGGGATATAGTACAAATGGTGTATGAAACACATACAAATCAAAGTAGGGATCGTACATTCCATAGTAATAAAGATTTAGGAATATGGTTTAACAAAGTGTCATTTGGAAAATAACTGCGAGTAACTGAACTAAATTACCTTTGATATGGAAAACAATGACATAAAGGTTGAGGAGGCATATGATTAAACTGAAAAGATCGCTCAATTGATACAGCCTCGGAAACATTACTCAATCAAGGGTCATTACTTCCATCCTATCCTGTCATGCAATAAAACGTACAGACAATCACATGAATTAATTAATAAGTGTATGACTAATATAATTAGGGAAGAATTAAACAACTGCAATTTATTTTCTCGCAACAACATAAACAAACAACAATTGCATTCCATTCCATTTGTTGAACAACAGTAACATGTAGACTTGACAATCATAATTGTTTAGATTGATATTCTTTCCTGATCTTCTCTTTTCATAGTTACATTTTTTTTCTTCTTCAATTTAAATTTATGTTATTATTATTTTACAAAGAAGTGACCAATCTGCATGTTCAAATAAAATGAGTTAACGTATCTAGCTCTTTCTTCTTCTGTTTCCTCATCTTATATTTAAGAAACGTGTCTCTAATTGCATTCATTTCGTTGACAACAACATTCATAGGCACCCTCTCATCTCGTGATGTTGTAGAACACGACAATCCAATTCGAAAAACAGATATCAAGCAATCTTTTATTCTGCTACTAACATTGACATGTTGATCTTCGATTATTGCTCTTTCTTCTATGTCATCCTTATGTTTGTCATCATTAACATCTTCATCTTCCTCTCCAAAGAACATTAGCAGGTCTAATATATCCATGACATGTTCAGGCAAAGCCATTGTAGTGAACTTGTGAATGCTCAAGCCATCTTTGAAAATTTCATCAATACGTCTTTTTCCAGTGTACAACTCTAACAAGAGTATCCCATAGCTGTAAACATCTCCTAGTGTTGAAATTTGATCACCCATCCCATACTCTACAATTTATGGATACATTATCAGTAACTACTGTGAATCGTCAAAGAAGTGAGAGAACGGTGCATTTTTTTTATTATATTTCTTTAGGTTTTATCTTATTTAAATTACCATATTATCACATTAAATAATTAAAAAGTCAATGGGATGGACCTATTAATGTAATTTTGCACAATTTATAAACCCAATCGGGTCATTAAAACCCAACTAGGTCATTAAAACCCAATTGGGTCACACGGTTTGCTTAAAACCCATTCGGTTTTATCGGTTTTGACCGAGTCTTGTGCACATTCGATCTAATTGTTGACTCGGACCGGTCTATGTGCTGGGTCATCGGGTTACCGGTCTTACTGGTTGGATCAGGTCGGGTTTAATAACACTGGTTAAATTTCGTTAAAGACTTTAAGATTGTCCAATAGCGTTGCAGAGTGCGAGCAAAATTTGCTAAATAATACATTTTTAGAAAAAAAAAAGGTTTTGATGAATAGCATGTGCTTGAAGTTATTGAGTTAGTTAGACTTTTTTAGAACTTGAGTTTGGCAAACTCGAGTTCCAACCCAAAATCGACTTTACTAAACTCGAGGTCCAACTAGCATAACTCTGACGTGAAATTAAAAAAAAAAAAAAATCACGTGGCGCCGTTAAAAGGATTTACCAGATGAAACTCAAGTTTGCTAAATTCGAGTTCCAATAATCAAATATTGCAAAGCCTCGATATCTATTACTGGTCAAAATTGGACAATACCAGAATTTCGGTTTATATAGGCACTATAATATCAGATAAATTATTAAAAATATTAATAGTAATTAGAATAATATCAAATTTGAATTGTATAAATTTAGATATTATTCTAATAGAAATACTATATATAGTTAACAATAACTGTAAGGACGCAATTTGAGTCCTAAGCCCAAAAGGTAAAAGGATTTAGGTCCAAAGATCCCAATACAATGAATTTGTAGAGAGTGTGTTGCAAAACTAGGCTCTAACGAGTTGGGTAACAATTATAGGGGATTCAAATGACAATAAAGTAAAGATAGACTAGTTTTATCTAAAGAAAATCGTCATCGGCACAATCTGAGGAGATCAGTTCTTGTATATATTTCTTGAATTTGATTACAAGTACAGTTCTTAGTGCTACAGTATTCTTCTCTAAATTCTTCGATCCTCTTCTCTTAGAGCCTCCCTTCTATTTTATACTATCTTCATCCTTTCATCTTTACCCTCTACGTGTAAATTAAATTATTAGTGTTGATCCTTGTCTCATCAACACCTTCTTGAAGTCTTTAGGGAGTAGTTGTAAGGCTGGAAATTACTGTTCAGGTATCACTTCCTCATTAATGCGGTTAGAGAGTTAGCTACAGAGTATTCAATGTAGTGGTAGCAGCTTTCTCTTAGATATTATATGGCTTCCCTCTGTCCTGTGCTTCTAGGATGCTTGTCCTTATCAATAGAACTTCTCGGAACGTTACCCTGAATGGCAGACAGCACTGTTGGACCTTGGTTTTGATCAGCCGAGGAGGTATTCATCCTCGGATCACCTTCTTGGACTCTTATGACCAAACCTTACCTCTTCATTCACTAACACGGATTCCCATAACAATGTTTTGCCCGTCCTCGGACTACTTAATATCCTCGAATTGGGCTCCCGGCTCAATATATTCATAGATATATATTATTGGGCCTATCACCCTACAATAACTATATAGTGAAATTAGAATATATAAATTTAAAATTTTAATCATTCAATTTTAATAATAACAAAACAAATATTGTTATTATCAAAAAAATATTATTATCAAAATCATATACTATATAATAAATGTTGGGCTTATAAGCCGTGGTTGCACCAAGTGACTACACTAAATTGCAGAAATTTTTTAGAATTTAAAAAAAATAAATATAATTTTTTTATACTTATCTTCTTCTTCTATAATTTCTAAATTGATAAAAATCTTAATTTGATTACAATCCAAACTCTTCATCTAATCATTTTATTATTATAATTTATGAGTTGATAAATTTTTTTAATTTGATTACAATTCAAACTCTTCATCTAATCCTTTTTTATTTAAATTATACTACTATGTGTAAAAAAAAAAAAAAAAAAAAAAAAAAAACAACAACATAGTACGCGTAAAAAACAAAAAACAGTAACAATCTTCATCTATTCTTTTTTTAAAAAAAAATTTTAAATTATATTACTTCCTGTAAAAAAAAAAAACATAATACCATAAAAAAAAAAAAGCTACATATTTAACAGTAAAATCTTCCTCTTCCCACGTGACTTTTTTTTTTAGACAATTAGTTCTCATATCGATTTACCAAAAATGTTTTTGGATAAAGTAATAAGTATTTGAGTTTAAAGTAAACACCTTCTCTTTCTTCTCAAAAAAAAAAAAAAAAAAAAAAAAACTATATATAATAAACGTTTATTCTTCTAAAAAAATAACTTTTTTTTTTTTTGGTTATAAAAGAAAAGTTCCCTTTTTTCCATAAAAAAAAAATGTTTTTTTTTTTCTTTCCATTCATATGAATTCCACTTTTTATGGGATTTATGAGATAGAAACAAACAAATTGATTAGAAATCTTAATTCCAATAGGATTTAAATTCTATATCAAATGAAACTCTATCTATATATTACTCCAATTATATATATATATATATATATATATCATTTTTGAAGTGAAGTTTATTCCAATATGTGAATGTCTAAATCCCATGACGGGTATGCATTCTTTCTTCATTATTATTTTTTCATTTTGTTTAAGCTATTTTTCTTTAACTTCCAAAAAATTAATAAAAACTTCTCACATACGTTTTAACTCAGTTCATAATATTGAACTATTGTACTCTTTTTTTCTCTTCTACGATAATTGATTCAGGTTTTAATTACATACTCACACTTTCATCTCTCAAAGTGATAGAGAAAATAAACAGGTTTATTCTTTGTTCTTTTTCTAAATTTATAATTTGTGTTAATTTCTTAATTTTAAATTATGAATAAGTTTTATTATATTCTTTATATTGAATGTACATTGTTGTTTATAGGTTTTTGGTTGTGTTATATTCTTCGATAAAAAATAAATAAAAAGAAATAAAAGCGTTTATATAAATTTGGCAACAAAGCTAAATAGACAAGTCTAAGAAATGTTTACTAATAATAGTTTTACAGTAGCTTTTTATTAACATAATTATAAACAAAAAAGATGAATAGAGATGTAATTTATTAACGTGATTTAAACTCTACTAAAACTTTTTTAAGGGATTGGTTTAAAAAAAATTCAAAGTAATTTTCTAATTATTAACTATTATGCGCTAACTTCTAACCACCAAAGCTCACAATTGAAATACTAATCCGTATGAGATACCACTTCCAAAGATTAATATCTTAGCTATTATATATTATACGTTGACTTTTTTTTTTCCCAAAAGAAGCATTTCTCTCTCTCCTCGGAAAACTAAGGGATTATTATAAGAATTAGCTAAACAGGGGTAAGACTAGACTACCTCTTTTACAATAAATGTTAAATTCAGATAATTTTTCATGCATATAAACACGCTACACAAAGGGACTATAACAAGAATTAGCTAAATAGAGGTAAGACCACACCACCTTTTTTCTATAATAAATGTTAAATTCAGATTAGTTTTCATACACACACACATGTAGCGTGCAGCGCACTTGACTTAAACTTGGTAGGGTGAAACTCACTCACATTTTAGTGCCCTTTTCCATGTTTTTAGGGACAAAAATTAATAAATTCTCATGTGAGTCTCTCTCTACTTCAAATTTTTAAATGTTTAATAATTTAGATTGTTCTTAATTATTGAATTGAGGTTTCACTTAAACATGATTTCAATTATTGTTTTGGATAGTTTTTAACTATAAAATTCAAGGGTTTTCCATTTAAATATATGTGATTAATTGAGCCCTTAAGTTCAATGTATTATTGAAAATCATTTTATATATATATAAATATATATATATATATATTTTAAGTACCTTTATCATCTTCCAATCAATTATATATATAATAATTATATATATGCATTTAATGATACCTTAGTCTCACACAACATGCATTCATTATATAACTTAAAAG
Source organism: Quercus tomentella (assembly GCA_028535165.1). Taxonomy (NCBI): domain Eukaryota; kingdom Viridiplantae; phylum Streptophyta; class Magnoliopsida; order Fagales; family Fagaceae; genus Quercus; species Quercus tomentella. The sequence continues at coordinate 13,752,574 of JAPQVY010000012.1, read as the reverse complement.
TAAAATATTCATTTATTTTTAGTAAATTAATAAAAAAATTATTCACACTTGAATTTTGATTAAGTCGTGCATTGCATGGGCATAATGCTAGTGGTATTGTAAATATTATAGAAAATTTATACTATTTATAAATAATAATATATTATAAATATAAATAAATAGTATAATAAAATTATTTAATTAATATATATTGTTTAATTTCATTTTTAAATAGTTAAATATAAGGCATCTTCCTTCAGTTTCCTCATTGTCTTCCTCAGTTTTCTCTAGGGTGTGCAAAAAACCAACAAATCGAAAAAATCGGCCGAAATTTACCGAATCGTTGCCAAAATTTCGGTTCGGTTTCGATTTTTAATTTTTGAAAACCGAAAATTTTGGTTCGGTTTCGGTTTCAGGTTTAAATACACCGAATCGACCAAAATCAAACTGAACATATTATAATATATTTTACATAAATTTTTTAATATAAAGTCTATATATATTTGCAATTTGGGCCTTAGTTAGTTATTATTATTATTTTTTTAAAAAAAGTGGGCCTCTAGTTTGTACATTAGTTGGGGCTCCAGCCCTTTCATTTTATTTTAAAACATTAGGCCCATTCGGGCTTTTATATATATATATATATATATATATATATATATATATATATATATATATATATATATACTACCCTCACCACACGCAGAGCGCATGCGATGATGTTTTTTTTTTAGTGGTCCTATTTTGTAGAAAAAAACTGTTTTTTATTTTATTTATATATATATATATATATAATTTTTATTTTGAAAATATAATTTATAAGTGGATAAAGTAATTTGAAAATTAATAGGAAAGTGGTCCTATTTTTTAGGTAATGATTTGGTGGGAGTTAGAGTTGCATTTTTACCAGATTGTCTTGTAGTTTTATCTCTACTTAAACATAGGAGTATAATGGCATTTTTGAACTAAAAAAATGAGGAATCTAAATAGGGGAAGCCTCTTAAATAATAGTATAGATTATGATTTGATCAGATCGAATCTGGCCTCTTCATTCTATGATTCTTTCTATTTAAAGTTTAAACATTGTTATTTAAAAGTTAACACCCATTAGATTAACTAATTACGATTAAACTAAGTAAATTTCTATTAAACTAATTAAACTATAAAAATAAATGTTAGAAAACCCTACCCAGTATCCAGCCACACTTTTCACTCTTACTCTCACTCTGACTCTCACTCTGACAGACGGCAGCACACCACTCTCCAGCCCCTCTCTCTCACGGTCTCTGCCTCTGCCGCTGCCTCCCCACAGTCCCTCTTATTTGGATGGTTAGAAAATTTATCCAAAAAAACACATATAGACTATCACGCTGCTTCAGTGCTTCTTCTCCATTTTTTTTTTTTTTTTTTTTTTTTTTTTTTTTGTGTTTGCTACTTGCTTGGTGCTTGGTGTTTGGGTGGTGAGAAAACGTGGGAAAGTAAAGGAAATATATATATTTTCTTATTTTGGTATGTTTTCTGATTATATACATGATTCTGAGTTTTTTTTTTTGTTTGCTTGGTGTTTGGGTGCTGAGAAAATGTGGGAAAGTAAAGAGAAATAGGCTTTTTTTTTTTTTTTTTTTGGTTGTCTCTGATCTCTTTGGTTCTAAGAAATTGGAAGCAAAAACCAACCGAATCGAACCAATTGAAATCCAGTCAGTTCGGTGTCGGTGTTCCTCCCTTTCGATTCGAGGTCGGTACCAAATTTGGTAAAACCGAAAATTTCGGTTCAGTGGAGAAATCGCACTTCAAACCGACCGAACTGAACCGATTACACCCCTTTCCTCAGTCCCTTGCTCAGTCCCTCGTCTTTCTCAGTTCTCCTCAGTTTCCTCAGTCCCTTGTCTTACTCAGTCCGTCGTCTCTCGCAGTGCCTCCTCCCTTCGTCTCTTTTATTTGCCCCGCCACTGTGTCATCCCTCATACTCAACGGACGAAGGCCTCTCAACGGCGGTGACAAGAGGCGGTACTCCATTAGAAAACAAGGCAAGCTCGAATAATTTGTGAAATTTTTATTGTGAAATTTTGTTAGGTTTTTGTTTGTTTAGAATTTGCTCGTCCCCATACTCAAATCCTAACCCTAACCTAGCCTCATGCAAAATATTTGCCCACCTTTTCCCATGGACTATGTAATTTAGCCTACAGGTCTGCCTCTCTTGTAACTGACCTCAAGAGTACATCACTAGTGCCCTGCATGCATTCCTACACCATTTGATACTTAGAACATTTCATTATTTGGGTTACAAAAACATAAACTGTCAGGTTCTAAAGTTTAGGATTTTATGTATTTAGAACTCTAATGTGTATTGTTGGCAAACCATGATCAAAACAATGTGTTTAGAAGTGTTTAAAGCTAGCTCAAAGTTGTGTGTCAATGTAAAGTTGGAATCGAGTTAAAGCAGGAAGCATTGTGCCTTTCGGCCTGGCTCGATCGATCGAACGACAGGCTCGACCGATCGAAGCTCGGGCAGAATGCTTTTCTGCAGATTCGTCCAACTCAGCCCTATTTGTTTTAAAACATTTTTAGGGTTTCTTATTTGTCCTAAGTATAAAAGGCAAACCCTAGCCACGTTTTAGTGTTGCTCATATTTGCGGTTTGTGTGAATCTCTTGTGAGATCTAGAGGAGCTTTCCTTTACACAAACTTAGGGTTTTCAAGGAGAAGATTTATCTACGCCTTGATGATCAATTCAGTTGCTGCCATTGAAGTTTAAAGAAAACACAAGCGGGTGTGCTTGTATCTGGTAGTGAATCCAAGAAAGAAGGAGTCCGTGGATTCGGAGCTTGCACGTGGTCGTGTCAGTAAGTTCTACTGGTTGGTAGCAATAAGAAGTCGAGCGTGGGGGCTTGTAAGTCTTATTGTATGAACTTCGATTCTTTCAAGATAGTGGATTCAAGTTTACCTTGAGGATAGCTAGGTCAAATCCTCCCCAGGTTTTTACCGGTTTGGTTTCCTGGGTGATCATATCTTGTGTTATTTATTTTCCGCTGCTTTGCATGATATGATCTTTGTAATTGTGATAACCTAGATTTGTTAAATTGGACTAAGTAACAACTTGGCTAATTACCTAAGTTTAATCAATTGTTTAAGGGGTCTAAAAACTATCATAAACCTCACAGATTCCATAGATGTTCTATTCTCGAACTGATTGTGAAAGCATGAATACAATTAAGAACGCCACTATTCACATCAGCTTTCAGTACATCACTAGTGCCCTGCATGCATTCCTACACCATTTGATACTAAGAACATTTCATTCTTTGGGTTACAAAAACATAAACCTCACAGATTCCATAGATGTATTCTCGAACTGATTGTGAAAGCATGAATACAATTAAGAACGCCACTATATTCACATCAGCTTTCATTACAATCCAAGCATTAAAGTAGTAAAAGATAAATACAATGAAAAGAAAAAGACAAAAGCAGAATTGCATATCTAATTGTCTATATGTTGGACTTGAGTCTCTCCCTCTTGATTTACTGTTGTTGGACTTTAGCTTTCTTCTTCTGCCAAAGACAGTCCAACCCTTTTCCCCATCTCACCCTTACACCCCACCAAGGGCCGTTTTTAGGCCGATTAGCCAACCCTAATGTTATCCTGGATTTAAACCCTCCCTACTATGATACGGCATATTGGGTAAATAATAATGAAATCTCAGACCTAGTTTATATTTTTTAGTGAATATCACATCAACCCAAATATGTTTCTATTATGGGCTCAGACAATGAATATGAAACTCGATTACATTAATGTCTTTATCAATCCATTAACAATGGATATTAACATTCGAGCTGATGTTGTGCGATCGGGTTTTCCACCTTTCGACCACTCTCATCCTAACCTTCATTATAGGTCTATGTATCCAGTGACTGTAGGTTTTTATGACCTGTTTTCAGCTATATATCTGGTCAGAAATTCGACCATCTACCTCTATATATACCACTAGTCATAAAAACCTACCGGCATTGGATACATGGACCTATAATGAAGGTTAAGACTAGGGTGGTCAAAAGGTGGAAAACCCGGTCGCACAATATCAGCTCGAATGTCAATTGATAAAGACATTAGTGTGATCGAGTTCCATATCCATTGCCTGAGCCCATAATATAAACCTATTTGGGTTGATGTGATATTCACTAAAAAACCTATAAACTACGTCTGGGATTTCATCATTATTTACCTAGTATGCACTATCATGGTAGGGAGGGTTTAAACCTAGGATAACATTGGGGTTGGCTAATCGGACTAAAAACGACCCTTGGTGGGGCGCAAGGGCGAGATGGGGAAAAGGGCTGGACTGTCTTTGGTAGAAGAAGAAAGCTGAAGTCCAACAACAGTAGATCAAGAGGGAGAGACTCAAGTCCAACATATAGACAATTAGATATGCAATTCTGCTTTTGTCCTTTTCTTTTCATTGTATTTATCTTTTACTACTTTAATGCTTGGATTGTAATGAAAGCTGATGTGAATATAGTGGCGTTCTTAATTGTATTCATGCTTTCACAATCAGTTTGAGAATAGAACATCTATGGAATCTATGAGGTTTATGTTTTTGTAACCCAAAGAATGAAATGTTCTTAGTATCAAATGGTGTAGGAATGCATGCAGGGCACTAGTGATGTACTGAAAGCTGATGTGAATAGTGGCGTTCTTAAACATTTTCAGAGTACTTCAACAAAAAGTAAGTGATTTCTTATCCTGAATGATGTTTTGAGCTTATTGTGTATTTTTCCCTTTGGATTCCTCTATACAGTTCCATAGATAACTCCTGTCCTGATCAGGTATGGGATACCGCTGATGTATCCAGGATAGCCTTTGTTGCAGTTAAAGCAAAGTCATAACCCACATAACCTTCTTGTAAACTTCGATGAGGAAGGTTTGTTAATTTGAATGCTTGAGCTTTGTTACAACGTATAATGTTCTTATATGTAGTAAACATGTTCTGTTTATCGGTATTCAGGTTTTTTTTTCCTTTCCTTTTGGAAAATTTATGTGCTAGTTATGATTTCATAATATTTAGCCTTTGTAAAGAAAGATGATTTTATTTCATTTTTCTAATTTGGATAATCTAATTGAAAAAATTTAGCTGAACAATGTATCTTGTCACCTTAATCTTCCATTATCAACACCCCTCAACTAAGTCATGGCTTTCAGCTTTGTCTACTGCTACTATGATTCCCAGTTCTCATAGGGTAGACTAGATGGGAGAATTGGGGTTGGGGTTGGGAAGAGTTTTTAGTTGGATCAGATTGTTACAGACAGAGTAGATGGGGATCTCTCTATATGGTACACCATGTTCAATTGGAAAAAGGAAGCAAAAAGAGAGTCGGGTTAGGCAATGCCAGAAATCAAGGCTAATTTAAGGATCTTGATAATTGACTGGCATGTTTTAGAAATCAAGTAGCAGTCAACTATTAGTTCCCTATTTCTATAGTGTAATAGAAATCCGGATTAGAAGCATGCCCTGTAAGGAGGGGGGAAAAGGGAAATTTCCATGAGCATGTGTCGGCATACAAAAATTGCACACATTTTATCATCTTAGGTGAGGGTTTTCCCCTACTGGTTCGGTGTATTGCACAAGTTGTTACTGCACAATCATTAGATGGATGTCTGTTTCTATTTTTTAAAATAAAGTTCTTGAATTTGATTTAGTAATGCTGTGGAACTTTGGGAATATATCTAATATTTTCTTCTGATTAAGCAGGCCTTTCTGGTAAGACATTGGAAGCAGGTGTGCTTGTCAAAAAGGCGCAAATGCATGTTCATCTGCCTCCTGAACTTTTGATCAGGCTTGATGTTTCCAAAGGAGTTTTAAGATCATTTTATTTATTACCATCTGTGATGCACCAGCTGGAACCCCTTATGTTAGCCAGCCAGCTTAGAGAAGAGATTTGTTGTTCTAGCAACTTTCATATTTCAAGCGATTTGGTCTGTCCTATTATCTGGATATTCTCTTGATTTGTCTATATTCTTTTGAATCATACAGTTTTGATTAATCTAATCAAGATCTTTTGTGAATAGATTCTAGAAGCTCTTACAACACTAAGATGTTCTGAGAATTTTTCAATGGAGCGTTTGGAAGAATTACTTGGTGATTCAGTTCTAAAGTATGCAGTGGGCTGTCACCTCTTTCTTAAAAATCCTGAGAAACATGAAGGGCAATTAACTGATATACGTAAAAGGGTTATTTGTAATGCAACCCTACATAAATTGGGAACAGATTGCAAATTACAGGTATTTGAACATATATCTGCTTTCTATGGCTTACATCTCTTTAAGTGGCTTTATTAGGCACATCATGGTGCATATGAATTAAAACTTCATGATCTCTCATTAATAACAATATGCATAGTATCAATTTTTATATAGTTGTAACAGAAAATTGATGAACTATACCTTTTCTTTTCCACTTGTGCTGACTCAGTGGTTTTCTTTGCTCGGCGTGGACTCTAAGCAAACCTAGGTGCTGACTCTTAGGTTCCCTATCTTATATTTCCTTGTTATTTATTTTTCTTGTTGCATTGTTTTGGCTTTTTCTGCATTGTATGCTGGTCCTCCTTTCTTATGCTCTCTCCCCATCTCCCCCCATCCAAACACAAAAGAGACACGAAAATTTTCATGGTTCAACAAACTGTCTACATCCATGGAAGGGATGGTGAAATCCACTATACTCAAGAAAGGTTACAACGCTCAACCTCTCAACTGCTCATTCTTGAGAGATCGCTCTATTTTCATTTTGATAATGTAAGGACCTTCCCTTTGCTCGGCGCAGACTCTAAGCAAACCTAGGTGTTGACTCCTAGGTTCCCTATCTTTTATTTCCTTGTTATTTATTTTTCTTGTTGCATCGTTTTGGCTTGTCCTACATTATATGCTGGTCCTCCTTTCTTATGCTCTCTCCCTATCTCCCCTCATCCAAACACAAAAAAGACACAAGAATTTACATGATTCAACAAATTGTCTACATCCATGGAAGGGATGGTGAAATCCACTATACTCAAGAAAGGTTACAATGCTCAACCTCTCAACTGCTCATTCTTGAGAGATCGCTCTATTTTCTTTTTGATAATGTAGGGACCTTCCTGAAGAAGTACCCTTTGGACTCGATTTAGGTAGTAAAACCTAAGGGAAATTGACCCTACCCACCAGAACAAATTGCCTGGAAATCAAGGGGCATTCACTCCTGGTGGGCTAAGAAGTTTATGCTCACGCCCAGGAGCAAGAATTCTTTGTTTTCTATCAGCCACACAACTTGCATTGGACACATAGGTATCTTTTCAATCCCAAAGGAACTATTAGACTACTCTAAAGAAGAAAACCTTTCAATTTTCTATTGAAAGTCTTCTTCTCTCTCTATTGGGGACCAAAACCACAAAACCTTTAGAAGACTACTTATATATAAGGGTCCAACTTCTCTTCCTTGGTGAACAAAGTTTACCACATTACTTCTTTGATAGGGATTCTAATTACTTGATGAGGAAAATACTTTCCTTCCATATAAAGAAGATCCAAAAATAAAAAATCCAAAAAAGGTGATTTTGTTAAATTAGAGATTTGAGATAATTTCTAACATTGCCCCTCCATGTCCGCATTAAACATAATGATAAAGAAGTTGGTTTCCTTTGCCAACATTGGAGCAATGTGTGCATGGATTCAGTCATTATCCATCTAACACAAAACATCATGGATTCAGTCATTATAACAACTTGACGTTGTTGTTGAATCTACAAATGATCCGTTTTCTCACCAATCCTCTTACGCATACAACAACATTGATTTACAATGATTATCACTTGTTTGATAAGAATATGTATGGTGAGAAACTAGGAAGCATGGGTGCGCCAATTGGGCCAGCGCACCTGAGTTGGATACGCACGGATGCGCCGTGCGGCCATGGACGCGGCTGCACTCGCGTCCTTGGGAGGTGGTGAATGCTGTTGAGTAAAAACAATGAAATCTCGCTTTGGGTCTTTTTTTTCCTTATAATATCAATATGGGTGGGGCAAGGGGTCTTCAAATTATAGCATGGGATTAAAAGTATAATGGATTGAAACATTAAAACTAGTTTTAAATGCAGATTACTCTTGAATTTATCATTTCAGGAATATGCTGGAATGAATGAGAATTCGGAGTGGTTAGAGGAAGTCTATGATGGATAACATGATACTGACACATTTGAACTAACAAAATTGTCAATCAACTATAGCTCGGATTTAAACCTTCTGAATTCTCAACTCTTGTTCACATTGTATTCCTATTCCATGGCAAAAAGCCTTTGGCATTCTTTAAAGTGTGAAGTTGATATTCTTTCATTATTTTATTCGAAAATTCATTTAATTTGTATTGTCTCAGCAATAAATTTTAAGTGGACAGATGACAGGCCCTAAATTGTGAGATACTGAAGCTATCTGGCTAGCACTATCCTGCCATTTATTTTTTTCTCTTTGTTCCCTTCCATAATGGTGAAACAGCATACTAGGAAATTTAATAATGATTGGTAAAACTTGATTAGATTATCTTCGCTATCTGATGTATTGACTTATGAGTATTTAGAAGAAACATGAAGGGTGATTTATGATAGTTGAATATGATTGACCGTTTGACATTTTTTACATTAGTAATTTTTTACCAGAAAAATCTCAAGTCTTTTTTAGTAAGTGCAAGATCCCAATGGAAGGTCTTTGCATGATTTCTTTACTTCACTCAAGTGCAGAAATGCTGGAAATCTTTTTAGTGAACCTTGAATGTATTCTTTCTGTGTGTCTGTTTAAGCAATTGGTGGTTGGGGAGGGGGGGGGGTTGATTTGTCTTAATATGGAACACTCTATCAATGGATTTACAAGTATTGATGTGAAGTCATCTAATTATGAATTCTGTTGTTATTACAGACCTGTCAAACCCCAATACATCCAATAACCCCAACCAGCCTTTTGGATTCAATCTGCTGGTCAATATCCGAGCCAACTTCGACTGTTTCTATCCGAACCAACTTCGACCGATTTGCTGAGATGGGGCCTTCTTCAAGAACGTTTTTCAGCGATAATGGCTTTACATGTTTGCAAGTGTTAGATCATATCTATGCATTTTATCAGGTAAGACTTGAAGAGTTTCCTTCATGCGTCTATATATTTTTTCTTATGCATAAGCAATGATTTAATAATTTTCTTTTCAAGTTATATCTTTCATAGTTGGTTTGGTTATCAAATTTCAATATGGTATTGAGTTTGGCATCCCGTAGTTTTTAATAATGTATTTGCTAAAGGTGAGACAAAAAGCAAAAAGTTGGAAGCGAAACCAATTTTGCCAAACGGAATCTGGTGGAAGGGACTATATTAACTATTAATTTAAATTAAAAAAAAAAAAACTATGAAGAAATACAAACCTTTTGTCCTTTTGACGTTTTTCTAATCACCATTTTGACATGTTCTGTTACTGCATCAAGAAAAAACTCAATAGAACGTATGTGGCCAGTGGCATATAATTAACCCCTTTTGTATAATTATGATGGATGTTTTTGAAGCTTAAAGGGGGCTGTTAGTTTAATCACTTTTGAAGTTTATGTGCATCTACCAGACAGTGGAGCTGATTCATTTACTAGGGACCTTGATGTTTATATTTACTCTCTGGCAGGATAACATGTCTGTTCACGAAATAGAGGCTGCAATTCACACTGATTCAAGGCATGCAGACCGGCTGTGATCAGTGTACTTTAGTAGAGAAACATCAGAATGTGGTTATGTGGTTTTTAAATGGATTGATTTCTTAGGAAGTCGCAAAAGTTTTGAAGTGTTGAAGCGTGTCAGTGGGGACAACAGTAACGTATGCGAGCTGTTGGTCAGGGCATGATGTCATCTTTTCAGTGGCTAATCCCTTTCCCATATTTTAGTTTTGATTCAGTGGCAGTTCAATGGCCTAGTGAACTATTAGTTCTAGGTCAAGATGCATTCAACCTTGCTTCTTTGAGATATCAAGAAGAATGGTAAAGGTTTCTACGATTTTATAGAACACTTAAGAATATATGATTTGCATTTACTAAGCACAGTGAATGGCAAATGAGTGAAATATTTACAAATAGTCTTTTTGTTCAAAGCCTACAAATTGATGGTATACACCAATTCAAATGGCAGTGCCTTCATACAGCAGCTTTGAATTTCAAATCCCTTGTACATTGACAATATATTTGACGGTTAAGGTTTTTTTTTAACTTCATTTGGCAAGTGTAGTAAATAGTAAATGAGTGAAATACTTGCAGATAATCTTTTTGTTCGTAACCCATACCCATCCAAGGGGTAGTGCCTTGATACAGCAAGTTTGAATTTAAGATGGTTGAGATGTTTTCAAATCTGTGTTAGCTTCAGACTGTTCAAAAAACTCCACATGTGATGTATCTTGCACTAGATGGTCTTGTAATCAAAGGTTCTATACTTGGTCTTGTAATCAAAGGTATCAAATGGGGGTTCAAGTGATTGCTCAGTGGTAATAACATCATTTGTAGTGTCCTACGTCTGCAATTCAAATCACACTTCTCCCCCCACTAAAAGTTAGGTGAGGGCATCACTCTGGATTTCTTAGGATGATATTAGATCTCAGCTGTATCACAGAAAGTGTGGATTTAGTTAGGATGCAACTTAACGACAGTCCCACACATGTTGTGAGACTCATATGTTATTGTGACTCTTGTGAGGGGCTGGCTGCATTATATGCCTATTACACCAAGATAAATTTTCGTAAATTATTGAGGCAGATTTGCTTCAAAATGACTGAGTTGATATTTTTGCATCCTAAAACATCAATGTGACCCATGTAAGGATAAGCCAAGTACAATAACTGATGTGTGTCTCATGTCTACACGGATCTTAATAGATTCCACTGTTGGCATCTGGTATGTACTAAGGTTCAAACGCATGAAGCAACTTGTGATAGAGAGAGAGAGAGCGCGTTTCTTTTTTCCAAAATGACACAGTTGAATGTCGATTCTGGAGTACGGAGTGCCAACATAATTGCCTAATTGTAGCATTCATCGTTTTCAGGATATCAAGGACGGTCATTTCAATAATGCTACACGACACAAAGATTTTAATGACAAATTTCACCCAAGTGGTAAGTGGTGAATCTATGAGTGTCACTGTTTTCATTCTGTTGTAAAATTTGTTATGAAATAAGTTGTGTTCGAAGCATTACTGCAATAATTTATTTTTAAGTGCTAAATTGTTGATATGATTGGGCGCTCACGGCTCAGAGACCAACCAATATTTAGTATTTACTATATATATCAAGACAACTGTCAATTTTATTTAGAGTTTGATTAATGACTATCTTATGCAAATTCTGTAATGCAATTGATTGACTTTTTTTATAAATAAGTCAAAGCCACTTTCCATTCAAAGGGCATTTAACTTCCAAATGCAAGTATGACTCTTTTGAAGCCTCTTTAACAAGTGTACAAAGATATTCATTAACAAAAACCTTTTATTATTGGTAGTGATTAACGTGGTTTACTCATAAGTTTGTCAACACTTTCAATCATATATTGTTTTTGGTGGATTGACTTTTGTAATCAACAAGTGCGAGAACATGAAAGTATTGTAAATACTAAAAATAGAATAGATAGTCATTATTATTGTTCTTTAGGTTGTGTTAATGGGCATTGTAAGGTGCTCATTAACAATAGCTTTTTGTCAATTTTTTTGCAGCTTTATAGGCTGAGGCCAGCTTCATAGAGATAAAAAAAAATATTAAAATAGGCTGTTGTAAGGACTCGATTTGTAACGACCCCAAATCCGTAAATGGGTTCGGACGTTAAAGGCCCAAACAATAAATTTGTAGAGCATAGATATCAAAGAACTAGACGAACCTCAAAGGAAAAACGATCAAATTCAGCACTTATAGATGTATTCTCACTAATATAACGATTAATTTCTTCTTAAAAATAAGTTTTTCGTTCTTAGTTTTTTTTTTACAAGGTTTTCTTCTTAGTCCTGCTTGTTTTTTTAAGTTCCGATCTTTTTCTCAATAGATTCTTCCATGTTATATACTGCTATCTTCGTCTCATCTTCACCACACACGTGTAGGTTGAATTTTGGGGTATCCCTTCCTGTCCCATCCAACACTTCCTGGAAACCTCAATCAGTAGTTGTAAGGCTGCTTTATCAATGTTCAGGCATCACCTCCACATTAATGCGGCCAGGGAGTTGGTTGGAAGGCATTTAATGTGGAGGTAACAGCTTTACAGATATTTGTTTGCCTCCCCTGTCTTTCCCTTGGTCCAATATCCCTTCCTTTGCTGTGGTGCAACTCTGAAGTAAGTTGGTGATGGTATGACACTCAAATTCACCTCGGCTACAGGCTGCCGAGAATGATTTTATCCTCGGACACTTATTGGATTCATCTCATGTTGTCTTTAATCTTCCCTTAGCTTTGTTCTCTTCACAGTCTTATTTGGGCCTCCTCGGATAGTCTAACATCCTCAGATTGGGCTTTTGGGCCCAACTGGCATGGCCTTAATAGTACCTCCTAATTAATTGGCCGTTCCCTTGAGGATAAGTCGGAGTAGAATATCTATTCTTAATACCCAAGTTTGAACAGTATTGCCTGAAGGCTTTACTATCAAATTGCAGGCCATTATCCGAGATAAGTGTCTGTGGAGTTCCAAACCGCGTCACGATGTTCTTCCAGATGAACCTCTTGACATCAACGTCTCTGATGTTAGCCAAAGACTCAGCCTCGACCCACTTAGTGAAATAATCTGTGCTGACCAGTAGATACCTTTTGTTTCCTGACGCCTTAGGAAAAGGACCTACGATATCTAAGCCCCACTGAGCGAATGGCCAAGGGCTAGAGAGGGGATTAAGAATTCCTCCCGGCTGATGGATGCTAGGAGCGAATCTTTGACACTGGTCACACTTTCTGACATACTCCTGCGCTTTCTTCTGCATGTTCGGCCACCAGTATCCTTGAGTTAAGGCCCTGTGAGACAGCGATCTTCCCCTCGTGTGGCTACCACAAATTCCTTCATGCAGCTCTTCTAAAAGTGACTTTGACATCTCGGGGTGTATACAAAGCAGATACGGCCCAGAAAAAGGATGTTTATACAACTTTTTGTCCTCGGATAACCAAAACCGAGGAGCTTTCCTCCATATTTTCTCAGCTTCTACTTTCTCTTCAGGCAAGGTGTCACTCTCGAGGAATTTCATTATGGGGTCCATCCAGCTCGGCGCTAGGTTGACTTGATGTACCTGAAGCATGTCCTTCTCTACAGGTGTGGGAGTGCACAAATCCTCAATGCTTATCGCCCTAGGAAAATTCCGTGCCAAAGAGGTGGCGAGGGTTGCCAAGGAATCAGCGTGGGTATTTTCATCTTGGGGGATATACGATAAATCAAAAGATTGAAATTCTGTTTGTACGCGCTTAACCCTTCTCAAATATCCTTGCATTTTTGCATCTCGGGCTTCCAATTCTCCTCTCACCTGGCCAACTATCAATCTTGAATCTGAGAACACTTCCACTACTTTTCCTCCCATTTTCTAGACCATACTCATCCCCATCAACAAGGCTTCATACTCTGCTTCGTTGTTCGTAGCTGAGAATCCCAGTCTCAAAGACTTCTCAATGATGATCTTTTCGGGGGATACCAGAACTAGCCCCACTCCTGCTCCCCGTTGATTTGCAGCACCATCCACATATACTTTCCAGGATGACCTATCCTGCGTTGAAATCATGCCAACCGACTTTTCATCCATGTCATGTTGCTTCATCTCAGCTTCTTCTGGGAGCTCGACGAACTCGGTTACCAGATCGGCGAGGACCTGACCTTTCACAGAGGTATGGGGCATATACTTGATGTCAAAAGCCCCTAGGATCGTGCTCCACTTAGCAATCCTTCTTGTATAGTTCGCGCTTCTCAGTATGGACTTGAGTGGAAGCTGAGTTAGGACTATTACGGTGTGCACCTGAAAGTAATGCGGGAGCTTGCGAGTGGCATGGACTACTGCCAAGATGGCCTTTTCTAACGATAAGTACCACACCTCGGCTTCGTGAAGTGACTTACTTACATAATAAACGGGTCTTTGGATGCCACTGTCTTCTCGTATCAGAACAAAACTCACAGCATGAGGGGCCACTGCCAGGTAGGCAAACAGAACTTCGTCCACCTCAGGGCTGGACATAATAGGCGGCCGAGATAAATATTCTTTCAACTGCTGAAATGCCAAAGCGCATTCCTCGGTCCAATCAAATCCTTTCCATTTATGCAATAAACGAAAGAAAGGTCTACACCTATCGGCTGACCTGGAGATAAATCTGTTTAAAGCGGCAGTCATTCCTGTCAGTTTCTGCACCTCCTTCGGATTCCGAGGTGCTTGTAAATCGTGAATGACCTTTATCTGGTCTGGGTTCACCTCAATTCCCCTATGAGTCACCATATATCCCAAGAACTTTCCAGAACTCACACCAAAGGAACACTTTGAGGCATTCAAGCGTAGCTTATGCTTTCTTAGGACTTCAAAAATATTCGTAAGATCTTCCACATGCCCAGACACCACCTTGCTCTTTACCACCATATCATCGATGTAGACTTCAATGTTCCTGCCCAACTGTGGTTCGAACATTTTAGTCATCATCCGCTGGTAAGTAGACCCTGCATTTTTCAATCCAAAGGGCATTACTTTATAATGATAGTTTCCAATAGGTGTGACGAAAGCTGTCTTTTCTTGGTCGTCCACTGCTAACGGTATCTGATGATATCCTTGGAATGCGTCCAAAAAACTCATCCGAGGATGGCCGACCGTCGCATCTACCAACTGGTTTATCTTTGGCATAGGAAAAGGATCCTTAGGACAAGCCTTATTGAGGTCCATGAAGTCCACGCACACTCGCCATTTCCCCGTCTTCTTTTTCACCACCACTGTATTAGCTAGCCATTGAGGATAAAACACTTCTTTTATAGCACCGGCCTGCTTTAGCTTGGCCACTTCACTTCTGACAACTTCGGCGTGCTCCTTTGATGGTCGCCGAGGAGGTTGTCTCTTTGGAACAATGGTAGGATTCACGTTTAGGTGATGATAGATGAACCTCGGATCTATACCCGGTGCTTCATATGGACTCCAAGCAAACACGTCGATATTCTCTCTGAGGAACTTGACCAGCTGCTCCTTCTCTTGAGAAGGCAATTTAGCCCCCAGCTGGAAAAATTTATCCAAATCATCAGAAACTATCACCCTTTCCAAATCTTCGCACTTTGCCTCGTCGGCTAGTCCATTTAAGGGTAATGCTGAGGCTGTTAACTGCTATAAACCATTACTGGCAGCAGCCGAGGTCTCTGCCTCCGGCCGATGCTGGATAGCCGCTACTAGGCATTGCCGAGCTGCAACCTGGCTTCCCACTATCTCCAAAACTCGACCCCCGGATGGGTACTTTACCTTCTGGTGCAAGGTAGAGGAGACCGCATCCAGGGTATGGAGCCAAGGTCGGCCCAAAATAGCCGTGTATGGCGAGAAGACGTCTACAATGATGAAATCCACCTCCACCACATCTGTACCGGCCTGCACAGGTAGCCTTATCTGACCCTTTGGGACGACCATTCTTCCCTCAAAGCTCATCAGAGGAGAACTATAAGTCATCAAGTGTTCAGGTTTCAAACCTAGTTCGTTGAATAAGTTAGGGTACATTACATCAGCAGTACTACCCTGGTCAACCATTACCTTTCTCACATCGTACCCGCCTATTCTCAGAGTAACCATTAGAGCATCGTCATGTGGCTGGATGGTTCCCACTTTGTCCTCGTCTGAAAAGCCTAACACCAATGGAGTGTCTGTCTTGGCTCTTTTAGACGTTGAGCTACACTCTCCAGCTGGAGATCTGGATATTGATAGTATCCTAGAAGGGCATGACCCAGTCCTCCCTGGGGCAGCAAAAATGACATTAATTGTTCCAAGAGGGAGCCTCGAGGAAGCATCGCCCCGCATCTCCGAACCTGCTTGGCCAGCTCGGCCACTAGAGTTGTGCAGTAGATGTTTCAACTTTCCCTCTCGGACCAATTGCTCCAGATGGTCCCATAAATTCTTACAGTTCTCAGTAGTGTGTTCGTGGTCTTGGTGGTAGTGGCAATAGAGATTCTGGTTACGTCTCGCAGGATCTCC
This sequence comes from Quercus tomentella, assembly GCA_028535165.1. Lineage (NCBI taxonomy): Eukaryota > Viridiplantae > Streptophyta > Magnoliopsida > Fagales > Fagaceae > Quercus > Quercus tomentella. Next base: position 13,736,414 of record JAPQVY010000012.1, on the reverse strand, counting down.
TGTCATCTTATTAGGCCACTTAAAAAATGGTTCATTCCTGATCTTCTCCAATACTTGCTATGCAGGTTCTTGAAACACCGCATGAACCTCCTAGATGTTGGCTGAACCTGACTGCCCAACAAAGTCCCTTCGTGGCTTGTTATTGTTGTATCGGTCTGACCTGAAATCCCTCTTCTCCTGAGGGATTACCTTAGCCTTTCCTTTCCCCTGCAGTTGGTTTTCTTCAACTCTTCTGTACTTGTCAATCCTATCCATTAGTTGATGCACACTGGTGACAGGTTTACCTGTTAGAGATTTCCTCAAATCATGCTCGGCTGGAAGACCAACCTTGAAAGTACTTATAGCTACATCGTCATGCTCTCCCTCTATCTCATTAAACATCTCCTAGTATCTGTCCGAATAAGCTTTAAGAGTCTCACCCTCTCGCATGGACATAGACAGCAAAGACCCCAAAGGCCGAGGAACCCTGCTACAGGTAATAAAGCGAGCGCCAAAAGCCCGGGTAAGTTTCTTGAAGGAGTCTATAGAATTAGCCCTTAAACCGTTAAACCACCTCATCGCAACCGGACCCAAGCTTGATGGAAAGACCTTACACATCAGAGCTTCATCTCTGGAATAGATAGCCATCTTTTGGCTGAAATGGCTAACGCGTTCTATCGGGTCAGTTCGGCCATTGTATGGGGTGAATGTAGGCTGATGAAATCACCGAGGAAGATTCGCATCCTCAATATTCCTTGTGAAGGGTGACTTGGAAACTAGGCTCAGAGCTTTGTTCATGGCGTTATTCCCTAAGCCCCTACTCGGCGGACTTTTGCGCTTACGTTGGCGGTGGTACTCCTCTTCATAGGTAAAAGTCTCACTGGGCGGGGTTCTGGATCTTCGTCTATAACTAGCACCGTCCGTCTCCTTGGAGGAAGACCTGGAGCTGGGCGGCGAACATCTTCGTCGAGCATGACGCAACTCTCTTCTCAATTCGTCAATTTCACGTTGCATGTCTCTATCGTTCTTTGCATGGGAGACATGACTCTTCCCTCGAGACTGACTCTTGCTAGTATGAGTCGTGCGTACACTTCCCTTATGGCCCTCTCTCCTTTCGAGGCTCCGGCATGGATTGCCATGCTGGGAGCCCCTTGATTCTGCTTGGTGTGGGTTAGCATCTATTTGGTGCGACCCAGCTGCTATCTGGTGTGGACCTGCTTCCTCCATTGTAAACGTTGCAACCGAATTTCCTTTGGCCTAGATCAAGCTCTTCCCACAGACGGCGCCAATTGTAAGGACTCGATTTGTAACGACCCCAAATCCGAAAATGGGTTCGGACGTTAAAGGCCCAAACAATAAATTTGTAGAGCGTGGATATCAAAGAACTAGACTAACCTCAAAGGAAAAACGATCAAATTCAACACTTTAAATGTATTCGCACTAATATAACAATCAATTTCTTCTTAAAAATAAGTTTTTCGTTCTTAGTTTTTTTTTACAAGGTTTTCTTCTTAGTCCTGCTTTTTTTTTTTTAAATTTCGATTTTTTCTCAATGCATTCTTCCATGTTATATACTGCTATCTTCGTCTCATCTTCGCCACACTTGTGTAGGTTGAATTTTGGGGTATCCCTTCCTGTCCCATCCAACACTTCCTGGAAACCTTAATCAGTAGCTGTAAGGCTGCTTTATCAATGTTCAGGTATCACCTCCACATTAATGCGGCCAGGGAGTTGGTTGGAAGGCATTTAATGTGGAGGTAACAGCTTTACAGATATTTGTTTGCCTCCCCTGTCTTTCCCCTAGTCCAATATCCCTTCCTTTGCTGTGGTGCAACTCTGAAGTAAGTTGGTGATGGTATGACACTCAAATTCACCTCGGCTACAAGCTGTCGAGAATGATTTTATCCTCGGACACTTATTGGACTCATCTCATGTTGTCTTTAATCTTCCCTTAGCTTTGTTCTCTTCATAGTCTTATTTGGGCCTCCTCGGATAGTCTAACATCCTCGGATTGGGCTTTTGGGCCCAATTGGCATGGCCTTAATAGTACCTCCTAATTAATTGGCCCCCACAGCTGTGAAGCCAGTTTTGTGTATTTTTCTTTCATTTATCTAATTATTTTTATTAAATGAGACTCACATTAATCCAACCTTAACAAACATCGCACAATACTTGTTAACATTTGCTTTATTCTTTTGCATTTTAGCATCTATTGTACTAGAAGGAAATTTGTCTATAGGTTGTAACTTGACCATTTTGTAAGCAAAGACACATTGTCCTTAGAAATTCATTGTTATCTTTTAGTTTGTCTTCTTATAAGACAATTTTTACTATATATAGGCATACACACTTTTATAAGAAAGCAACGAATAATAGAACTTCAGCTTTCCTTCAGTTTTCCTTTGTGTTTGTGCTTGTAACTGCTATTAAAGCCATTTACCCACTTATGTATACACTAAAACGCTACTACTTTTGTCACAAAAGTAGACTGTGTAAATACCCTTAGTCATGTGAAAGATGATAACCCTTTCTTAGTTTTTTTTTTTTTTAATTTAGAAACTAGAAGGAACTGCAGTCTGCCTTGCACAAAGACGCCAAGACCTCAGGTAGACTGTGTTTATCAAAATAAAAGACTAAAGAGAATTAAGAGACATCCTTGCTGTTTAATGGACAGCTTCGTTACAGACCCTTGTTTAATCACCACCAGCATTATCGTTTTTACCCTAGAAATTCTATTTTCCAAATCTTACAGGAACTACCTGACCACATAAAGTTATGGGTTTCAGATTTCCTTGTCTTATTAACAATTAAGGAAAAGAGAGAATCCCCAATGTCCGCTAATGTCAATCAGACTGAAGTCCATCACTTACAAATATTGCTCATTAATCATTATTATTTTAACTTTTAAATGAATCAAATAGTTAACAAACATATGAAAACTGATGCAAGTATTTAATGATAAAACCAAATTACAATCTCTTGTAATGTTGCAGCATAATAAAATCAACCTTGAAAAAGTGGAATCCTAGGTTCTACCAAATTATGGGCAAGGGATTCATTGGGTTAGAATTATACAATCCTTCAATTAGAAAAGAGAATGTAAAAAGCATAGCTTCATTATGAGTATGTATTAATACAAATAATTAGCAGTAGTAGTGTACATGACTTTAGTACATTGACATCATAGCTAAGATTAGATTCATGTTTGATACATTACCTAACTAGCCTGTTGCCTAATTGCTCTATAGGTTTAGGGAAGATGGATAGGGTGGTCTACTATACAAAAAAACATAACACCATCCCATTTTTAAGTTAAAGAACCACTACTTGATACCAATAGACACAAATTAGGAGCCACCAATGACAAGTTTTCCCTGTCGTTCAAGCTCATAGAGCATGACAAGTGCCGCGGAGTCAAGTGCACTCTTATTTTCAGCTCTAGCATCTCCTGTGCATTCCACACTGCTGAATTTGGGAATGTGCAACCTTATCCTTGATACAAAACTGTTAAACCCATTTCTTATTTCAGAGCCTTCACCAAATTCAATTGGAGATCTGAGGGGGAAGATAACAATTAGGTCAGAAACTGAAAAGAATTAACAAATTTTCTTGCAGTCATAAATGTAAATCCACATTTATATAAGCATTAAATTATTATACAGCAAACAAGGCTGACCTTGATTTATCCACATCCTCTGCAATTCTTTTCTCACCTTCATCTTGGTTTGCTTCTTCAGTTGGCTCTATTGACAATGGAGTTAAACCAGGAACCAAAACAGGGCCTCCATAATTATTAAGGTTGTCTTCAATGAGTGTTGGAGCTCTGCCATTACTTTCAAGAATGTCCTTTGCATTCACTTTGGGGTCCTCCTTTGGGTAACTTATATTGTCTGCAACAATAGCTTTAGTTTTCTCTTGTGAAGGAGCAATGTTATCGGCAATAATTTGTTCCTTGTGTGGTTCTGCAATTGAATTTTCTGCTGTAGAAGTATTGCTGTCTGCATTGGCTGATCCCTCGTTTACATAAGACGCCAACTCATCTTTTGGAAAAGTCATTCTCAGCAACAATCAACATATCTGAGTTAACCGTCGGTTGTTCATTTTGATTAGCTAGTTGTTCTCCCTCAATTACTTTCTGAAATTCAGGATTTTCCCAATCTTCACAAACGATGATTGTATTCTTAGTTTCCCATGTCTTAAAAAATCGATCAGGACCAGGTTGCCACAAGATTTTCCCAGCATTTCCTTTTAGTATGAACTTGAACTGGATTGATTTTCCAATAGGCATATCCTAATAACAAACAATGACATAGTTCTGCATCAATTTGTCTTCAACACACACACATACACACATTCTTGACTGACTTTGCTTTTAATACTTACCAGCTCAGCAGTCCATATATACTATACATGGCCTTCTGACCAGTCCAGTGGTATCGCACTTGAAGGGTCCCATAAGCCCAACTTAGGATCATCCCCTACTATCAGAAATTGCTCACCGAACATGCACTCTTTCTGTATCTGGAATTTGACTTGAACACTCTTCGATTCATCTGCCCAACAAAGAAGCAGTATTTGATAAATTATCAACTCCTCTAAAAGTTTAAATTGGTAGAAAATGACGAAGTTAATCATTTAGGCATTATTCTAACATTCCTTCTCACAAATGAGCTTGGACTCTCAATTAGTGGAGCAGCTCCAACACGGTGAATTTAATCAGTTGACCTTTATTCTAACAATATTGACACTAAAAATTTGAAGGTAGAGACCAATTAAAAGTCACATGATTCTTCAACTTGAGAAAATCCCAAAGATCAATAAGTTAACTTACAAGCTTCCAAGTCTGATTCTTCATCAATCTGAGTGTCACCAGCTTCCAAGTCTGCCTGCACAGACAATGTCATGTAAAGTCATACATACCGCCAAGAAATTATGGGAAACAAAAACAAAGTGAATATATATGAAATGAAAGCTAGAGACTTTAGAAACAGTTTCTCCATTCCCAAAAAAGAAGAAGGAAACAACTTTCATAAAAACAAAAGCAAATATCCCAAAAAAAAAAAAAACTGAACCCCACAACAAAAAAACAACAGAAAATACCTGGGTTTTCGATGACAAAGTAGTAACCGGGTGGATAGCCTTGTGTTGCAAAGATATCAACTTCAATAACCCAAAATTAACAGCTTTCTGTGACTTTAAGGAACAAATTTCGGGTCTAGTAAGAAGAAACTCTTTCTGGGAAGCAAAAAAGCCTTTTTCTCTGTACTTGTCCACGATGAGTTTTGAAGGACTCCTTAGGGTTGTCATCACTAACTCAATCAATCACTCACTGCAACTCTCAAGCTCAGCTGGCTTCTTCGAGAACTACTAGTATGTGTTTTATTTGTTTGTTTCTTGGCATAAATGCACTTTTGGCCCCTACATTTTGGGTCATTTCTCGATTTGGTCTCTAAACTGATTTTGCTCCTAGGTCAGTCCCTGAAATCAGAAAATCAATTCTATTTTGGTCCCTGCCGTCAACCCCCTAACAGAAAAATCTTACGTGGCTAACAGAGTGCATAAGTGGCATGTTAGATGCTAACATGGTTAATAATTTAGTAATAAAAATATCACATCAGCATCCATGTCAGCCTTTAAATTAATAGAAAAATGCCACCTCAACTCCACGTAAGTTTCTAAATTAAAAAATAATAATTTATCAGTTTTAATCAAATAAAAAAAAAGGAAAAAAAAAATTAAAAATAAAATCACTTAAGATTTGTGTTCATCTTGATCATGAACACATAAGAACAACAACCTAGAATATTCAAACACAAAACAAAAGAATAGAAGCCCCAACCCAGAACCAACCCGTATATGTTAAGACCCTGTCTGATCGTATACTAAATTAAAAAACCAAACCCCAACCCAACCCAGATCTCTCTATCTCTCTCTCTCTCTCTGCCCATTACAATTTGCATCATCGACGGCGACACGGTAGCATTAACATCGACATCGGCGACTCCTCTGTGGCTAACTCCTTCGCTGCTATTGCTCCTCCAACTCAAACCCATTCTCCGCCACTACCCCGAACTGTTGGGTCTCAAAAAATCCCTCCTTCTTCTTCCATTTCCGATTCCTTCTCTCTCGGCGGGGTCATGGTGTTTTACTGTTTGCTGTTTTGGGAAATGGGTTTGATCGGCGGGGTGGTGGTTGTGGTGGTTTTGGGATCTGGGTTTGATTATAGGTTTATAGGTTTGTTGGAGATTGGTTTGTTTACTGGGTTTGTGGGTTTGATTTGCTGAAGATTTGGGTTTGAGTTCTTGGGTTGCTGGGTTTGATTTGGGAGTTCTTGATTTGCTTGGTTTGAGTTCTTGATTTGCTGGAGATTTGAGTTCTTGGTTTCTTCATTCTTCCTGTTAGTATTTAATTTAATTTTTTCTTCTTGTTTTCATTTATGTCCTACTGATTTGGGTTTGAGTTCTTGATTTGCTGGGTTTGAGTTCTTGATTTGCTGGAGATTTGAGTTCTTCGTTTCTTCATTCTTGCTGTTAGTATTTAATTTTATTTTTTCTTCTTGTTTTCAGATATTTGTTTTTAATTGTTTTTTTAATATTTTAATTAGATTAATGTTTTTTTTAATTTGTTCTGACTTGGCATTTTTTTATTAATTTAAAGGCTGACATGGATGTTGATGTGGTATTTTTATTACTAAATTATTAGCCACGTCAGCATCTAACATGCCACTTATGCACTCTGTTAGCCACGTAAGATTTTTCTGTTAGGAGGTTGACGGCAGGGACCAAAATAGAATTGATTTTCTGATTTCAGGGATTGACCTAGGAGTAAAATCAGTTTAGGGACCAAATAGAGAAATGACCCAAAATGTAGGGACCAAAAGTGCATTTATGCCTTGTTTCTTTGTTATTCAATAATGTTGTAATCTGGTTCTAGTGGATATTTTTATCTTTATGAGAGATGATAAAGTAACGGATCCGATTATACGTGGCGTGTTGACACATATTACCATGAATCTGATTTTTTGATTTTTTTTTACTTGTGGTGAGAATCTCAACCAATAGTTTGTTATAGATAGGGCAAAACGGGTCAGAATTTTTTGACTCGATCTGAAAAAAATTTATTTGAATCCGATTTTTTTGATCTGAAGCAAAAACGGATTGACTTGTGACCCAACCCGATTTTTTTGCAGGTCAATCCGACCTGACCCGGATAACCCGTGACCCGATCCGTTAAAAAAATTTATAATTTTTATTATTATTTAAATTACGTCCTAATACTAAGGGCATAACCGCATAAAGCACAAAACACCATGGGGCAGGACGGCAAAGCCAAAGCAATAGGCAATTGTCAATAAATTATTAAATTACAATAAGACAAAATAATAGCTTTTTACATGCAATTTGCCTATTGATTTTGAGGGCTTCACACGAATCACAAAACCCATAAAGCTAAAAGCTTCAGCTCTGCCTGAGACCACAGAGAGACATGAGAAGACTTAGACTTAGACAACACAACAATTAAAAAAAATAAAAAAATCTAATTCAATTGACTAGCTTAGCTGGAGTCCAAAGCATTTTGTTTGATATATGTTGTACTATGTTTTTTAAATAATAAAGATTGTAATTTTGTGTGGTATTATTTTTCCTTGCAATTTTTTTTAATGATTAAGAATTTGATCATTATGAAAGTGGTCGTGTTATCAAAACAAAAAAATATCAGTTGGACTTGTATTTAGAAGAGCCTAGACTTGACAAAAAGTAAAATTCAAAGTTGGAAGTTCTCTCTTGGTAGAAAGAGCATTACAATCGGTTTCCAGAGCTCTCTTTAATGGCACGAGATCTCATGAGCATTCCGATAACCATTGTTGCTTTTGAATCAAGTTTTAGCAATGGGAAAAAATTTCTTACTCCGTATCGATCACGTCTTTTACCTGAGAATGTGGAAGCTACGTTATGTACTAAAAGTTGGCTATATGGATTTGAAGGTAATTTAATTTTTTTTATAGTCATAATTATACAATTTTAATTCTTTATTGATTTGCTTTTATGGTACATTAAGTTATATTAAAATATTGTATTGCAGATGAAGATGCTGATGAAATTGGCCAACTTGAGCTACAATTTGCAAGTATGAATATTTGCAGTGTTGAATCTGCTACCAATGTTGAGTAGATTAAGATTGAGGTGTAATTCTTATAAAATATTTACTTATTCTTCTTTACTTAATATGTTATGTTTATTTTTAAATATTTTTTTGTTTAGTTTATTTTTCTAAGTAATCTAACTTTATTATTATTTTAAATGCAATAGGAACATGTACACTTAAGAAGACCGATAACTTACTATTTTGCTGGCTTACTTGTTTTGTTTGTTTTAAGATCTATCTCCTTTTTAAGTTGTAAACTTGTAATTATATGAATTTTGACAGTGAATTATTAACATTGAAGACTTTTCCATCATGAATTTATGATTATAAATAATTTTTGTCAAGCTCAAAAGTCAAAACTGTCAGAATTGGAAGGATATTAACAAGTGGCATTAAGTACAATTCATTTGCTTAACTGATTTTATTCATTCTCTCTAAACAGGTTGTCATTGATTTGTTTTTGTAATTGAAAAAAAAAAAAAAAAAACTTTGAAAAATACAGGTCAACCTGACCTAACCCGCAACCCGATTGACCCTCCAACCGGACCCGAACCCGAACTGACCCGCCTGTTTTGCCTTGTCTAGTCTGTTACCACTTTGAGAGAGAGAGAGATTTTTTAATTTATTTTTAAATGAAAATAAAATAGAATTAAATGTGGATCAATTAAGGGTCACAGTCGGTGGTCACTGCAATCAATCTGCACCGTTCGTATTATTGTTGGCGGTGTCACGTGTACCACGTGGATATACTGTCTACGTGTCTCAATCGGGCTGGGTATTCAAGCCAGAGTCTTCACAAATATGGATGGGTCCATGACTGATTTATTGGGCTTGTGCTTGTTTTGGTACACCAGTTTCTTGTTTGGGTCCAATTGGGCTGGGCTTAGTTAAACGGGCCGCACACTCGATCCTCTCATAATTGAAACTTTGGATGGTTTCCTGTATAGGGGACAGAATATTGTTTTGGAATGTGTACATATTTGGAGTTATGTTTTTCAACATATTATAAGATAATTTATAAGATTATTTATGTTATTTAAATAAGTTACATGACTCATTTAAAAAGTCATATGACTAAAATTATAAATGGATAGTCTCTTTAATGAATTGTCAACTTCGAATGTGAATGGACTTTAAAGCCAAACTTTTTTCTTATGTACAAGTATATTATGAATTTGAATGAAAAAAATTTGAAATTAAAAGAATAATTATATATTTTAACTTAATGCTTTTAGAGGTGTGCATGGTCGGGTTGGAGGGTTTTCTCAACCTAACTCGACCTTGTCGAGGTCAGGTTGAGAAATTTCCAACTCAACCCAACCTATCATATGTATAAAACTTAACCCTCCCAACTCACATGGGACGATAAGTTGTGTATACATGTTCTATCTATACCTCATAAAAGATTGAGTTTTCATCAATTAGTTAAACAATATTTTCAATAAATTATTACATTTTACATAATATGCTAAAATTATATTAAAATTTTTTGAATTCATCAAAACTAATTTCCAAAATACTAAAATCAATCAAGCTAAAAAATTAAAATAAGGATAATAAATTAAACTTGTATATATGGTGAATTGGTTGGATCAGATTGGTTGAAAAAACTCTCTCCAAACCCGACCCAAATCAGCCTCAAAATAAAATTTCAACTCAAGATGTTGGGCTGGGTTGGGTTGGGTTGGATTGGTTTTATTGAGTTAATGGGTTTGATGCACACCCCTAATTACTTTTATTATATTATAATTTAACAGCATACTTTTGCTTTCAAAAAATGAACCGTATTCAACTCTATTTTTGCTACGGCACATGCTAATGACATAACACCTTCTTTCAAATTTCAATAACATTTTATTTGAAGCTTATTAAGTGCAAGACCAACTATTACATATATATTATTTTGGGTCAAGGAACTACTACAGGTTTGCGTGATACCACTTACCAGATAGTTATTAACTAAAATGGAGATCGAGGAATCAAACGAAAACATAGTTATCATGGATTGCTCTATAAACCGGTAATATTGTAGTGATTAATCAGCTATATTAATAGGGACATCAAATTAAGAAAAACAATCAAGAACATAAAATAACACAGAAATAGCTGAACAACAATACCGTATACACGTTCAATTTTACACACAATTTCATAACATGCTAATGTATATGATGGTAAATAATAGACTAAAAGCGGTGGATCCATGTAAATAAGAATTGGCAGAAAATGTCAAGTTGTCAACCACTTACAATTGCACACATTAGCATGTTGTAAAATTAGTCGTGAGATTAGGTGTGTCCCTAGAATTACTCACTAACAAGTGAAACTGTCAATACAAACATTTCAAAGTAAAGAAGAGTAAGGCCATTGCCAAGTAGCCAACATCTGGTGTAGGCTTTCAAGCAATGACATAAAGGAGGGATCGTACATTCCATGATCAAAAGAATATATAAATATGGTTTAAGAAAAATGTCATTTGACAAATAACAGTGAGCCAATTATCTAAATTACCTTTGATCTGGAGAGACATAAAGGGCTGAGGCAGCATATGTGTAAACTGTAAAGATCGCTCAGTTGAATGCCACAGGCCCACAAGCCTATAATTTATGGCCATTACGAGCCTTAGAACTGTTACTCAATCAAGGGTCATTAGTTCCATCCTATCCGGTCATGCACAAAACAGAAAATCACATGATTAATTAATAACGCAACAAGTGTATGACTAATAGAATTAGGGAAGAATGAAATAACTCTAATTACTTTCTTGCAACAACATGAACAAACAACAATATATTGAGTGCTTTTTAAAAAAAATCGATTAGTGTTAAATGATAATCTTAATAGAAGAAAATGATATTCTTTCATTTTCTTCACTTTCTCATATGTACATACTTTTCCCCTCAATTTAAAATTGAAGTTTTTAATTTTTTTACCAAGAATTGACCAATCTGCGTGTTTAAATAAAACTAGTCACAGACCTGTGCAATACGTGGGAAAATTTGATATAATTATTTTTTATTGGATAATTATTGAATTAATATATTAGATTGTATATTTTTAAAAGTCAAATGTGTTATTTGAAATTATGTTTTAAATTAGAAGTTGTGTGTGTGTGTGTAGTGTAACAGCTAGTAAATTAAATATATTTTGTAGTTGGGTATTATATATAGTGAGATATGTATAAAAAACAATGCAATAATTTTTTTTTATTTAAATTTTACAATGTGAGAACTATTAGACCAAGTTGTAACAATGTATACTTTGTTTATAACTATATGTACAGATGTATGCGATTCAACACTTATAGGTATAATCAATGTATGAGAGAGAGAGATAAGGTTGTGAAAAACTAAAATTTTGAAAGAGGAAACATTACAACGGTAGATAAACGAAGAGACACTTAATGCATCTATGGGCTGGAGATTTGGGTGTTAAAGTTTGGTTTGGATACTTGAAATTTTAATTCTATCCATTAAAAAGATAATTAATTATTCAATTTTAACAATTATTCGAAATTAGAAAGATGAAAACAAAAAGTTGAAATCAATTTGGGTAGCTGAATAGTCAAATATTTGTATTTGCTGAATAGTAATGTTTGTCCATGATCTGTATTTAATTATTTTATATAAAAAATTTTAAAAATCATAAAGGGAAAATTATTTAAAAAGAAAAAGAAAAAAAGTATGATGTGGCTGATGAGGTGGCTCAATAAGAGCATAACAACATTAAATGTTACGTCTCAGCTTTTAGATATTAAAACCTCAAATAGTAAACACTATTCCTTGTTTAGACTCCCAATTTTAAACTTACGGCTATATTGCTTTTACCCTACTTAACTAAGTGTGGAATAAGAGTAAGTGTAACACAATAAGGCCGAAACTACTCTAAAGCATATGCATATACAGTAAACAATAAGTATAAAGCATAAAGTGTCACGACCCAAATTCATGGAACATGAATTTAGATGCATGACTAACTTGCTGATCTGACATAACTCAATAAACATAATTAATTTCCAAAATTCAATAATGCTACAAATAAACAATGCTCTTAATAAATCTCTTACAATAACTAAAATTCACAATTTAGAAATAATCTCCAAATACTGTAAAATCTTAAGTGAAATAAAAATAACTAAAAATCCTTTAACGCTTCAAGCATTATTGACGTCGCCTAAAAACTCCCATGCTCTACCTTGCACCTTACAAAGAGACCCAAGGTTTCTGTTTTCCAACTAAACTTTAATCTGAAAATTGTAATTGATGGGATGAGCCACACATCTAGTAAGCAATTATACATAATACACAACAGGATAGAGTCAAGCAAATCATGAGTATTTTGATTTCACAAATTCGCTCAATGATATCAAATATAGTTTTCCAAACACATAATGAACCACTTATTACATATGTAATCAAATCTTAAAATCATTTGAAAACACATACAAATAATTGATCAGAGCATAGTGTAACATATACACATATCATATATTCTCACATACAATCCTGTGAGCGGATACCAACATTTAACCCCTGCTGGTGAGGGATTAACCCTTATTCTCACATACAACCCCGCTTACACATATATCTGATCAATTCTAACAACACTTATTTTGAGTCACATATCACAAAAGCAAAGTTTATACAAAATAGAATAATTTTCTAAACATTAATAATTATTCCAAATATAGAGGCATATCAAATATCACAATATTGAATTGATACATAAATCAAATGATGCTTGACTCTCTTAAGGAATATATAGGAATTGAGGAGTTTATGTAAGTATTTTACAATTCTTGAATAAGTATGAAACTCAATTTGCTAAAAGAAATGTTTTAAATACCATTTGGAAAATAGGAAAATGAATTTGAAATCACTTGGTTTAAAACAAATTTAAAGATCAAGAACCTTTTTAGAAAACTTACTTTGAAGTTGAAATATTTTCTGAAAAATAGTTTTGTTTTAAAATCATCTTTTAAATGAGATTCGTACATTCAAAATGTTATTTACAATTTGAAGTTTCTCTTTAAAACATTATTTAAAAGTCGAAGTTTCTCTTTCGATGATGTAAAAATGCTTTTGATAAACTTTAGAAAATGTATGCTTAAAAACAGAACTTTTGAAAACCTTTAACTTCTAGGAATCTAATGAACAAAATTGTGCATATTATGCATAATTATTTACAGCACTTGAATCACTCTAAAAGTCCAGCCAAAACACCCTTCAAATAATCTCAAAATACTCTTAAATAGGACATATAATCAACCATGGAAATTACTTAATATCCTCCACAAAATATAAAGCTTATCGAATTATACAAACTGACTCACTAGGAAAATACTTCGCTGAACTAAATGATCACACTAGTGCAAAACATCTCTACCCAAAAATATGTTTCCTTGAATTTATCAAAACTTAGAGGCAATAGCCAATGTTTTAGGATTTAATATATAACCCCAATGAAAATGGTGGGCAAATCTAATATGACTTTGTTCATGGATTTAATATCATTGACCCTAATGGATTTAATATCTAAGCACTTGGGATGAAATTAGAATTTGGATAAAAACCAAGTCGGTCATTATCCTTTAAAACAACTGTAGAAGTGTTGAACCTAAATGGTTCATTGTGTTTGGAATAATTAAAGTCTAGGCAGAGATTGTCAGGGCCATCAATCAGAGAAATTGGACTTTTGACAAAATGTGAGCTAGCTAGTGTGAAATCTGTGTGGGGTCTGGTGTAAACTGTCCAGCAAATAACAAAAGAACATTATGGTATAAATCAGCATATCTGTGTGGTTATCATTGCAAGCCCAAAAACTCTTACAATCTTACGAAAACAGCAAAGGCCATATTCGTGGATTTAATAACTTTGGCTTTTGTTCTAGAATACGTACAGTGGCAACCTAGGATTATATATATATATATAATTCCAAATGAAAACATAGTGGGCAACCTAGGATTTATGCACTAACATAATAGTGTAAAACATATCTTAGGAAAATACCCCTTTTAAACAATCTACACATCTCTAATGTTTTTCATGATAAAAATTCTAAACCTTTAATTCTTTGTTTCTAACAGTGAGAAATCATATATTGAACAATTTGGTTGCCTCTTCAATTGTATGTGTTCTAAACTCCAAGTGAAAAATATACCTCCTAGCCTCTTTAGTAATGAAACCATTCTTATGAAAACCCTAATTTATCTCTTCCTCTTCCTTATATTTAACACTTTAGAAATGAGGGCTTAGTGGGGTAGTGGGTTACAATTACTAACAAAAAGTACTTATGGCCCATCAATTATATATATATAATAACCTCAAACACAAGATAAAGAGAGATGCAAACACAAGATAACACCGAGATGTGTTATTGAAGAGGAAACCGAAATACTCAACGAAAAACCTCTCCGTGGCCCTCCAAGCCGAAATGATCCACTAGTGAATGAAGTTGGAGTACAAGAATATCAAAAAGACCCTCCAAGCCTAGTCTACCCATTGTACTTGAACCCTCCAAGTTTCAGCCCTAATGGACTTCACCAAGTCATTTCTTCACTAGTTATTCGGATCCTGCAATTAGTTCCAAATTGCATCCGCCAATCAATGGCTTCTTCCAAAGCTTCTCACACGCACCAAAAATTCTCTCAACACTCAGATTGGATGAGGTAAGTGTTTGGGCTAAGAACTTCTCAAGGATTTGTAATTGGAGAGGTAGGAGTAGAGGAAAACTAAGAGCAACTGTGTAGATGATTGTGGGTTTACAATTTCTAACTCTCAAGTGTATTGTTAGGGTTTTCTTTCTAAAAGTCTCCTTATAATTTTGTGGGTAATGTGGGCTTATATGGTGTGGGTAAAGAAATGAGGAAAGCACAATTAAAAACATCCAAGCAGAGAGTTTTGCGAGTCACTCGCGAGTTGGCCAAGTTGCGAAGTGACTCGCAAAATACAGCCTGGCAAAAGACTGTTCAGCATCCAGCATGTGCTTCTCACGTGACCTTTTGCAGGTTGTCCACTTGCGAGTCAGTCGCTAGCAAATCGCGAATCTCACTGTCTTCACAATTTTTCACCAAACTCTCACACTTAACCCTTACATTAAATCTCACAAACATATAGGGAAAAAATTGACAAAATACAATCAAATTTGACACGGAATTAAAGCCAACAAAAACATAATTGTAAGTCACAACTTTACAGATATATATATATATATATATATATATATATATATATATATATATATATATATATATAGATGAGTAGGCATACCTTGCTCATTCTGCTTTCCCTTTTCCTTCTTGAGTTTAAGAAATGTGTCTCTAATTGCTTGCATTTTGTTGACAACAACATTTGTAGGCATCCGATCATCTGGTAATGTCGTAGAACACGACAATCCAATTTGGAACAATGATATCACACAATCTTTTATTGTGCTACTAATATTGACATGGGGATATTCTTTGATTATTTCCTTTATATCCTCTTTATTTATCTCATCATCAGCATCTTCTTCATCCACTTCAAAGAACATCAATGGGTCAACTATATCCATGACATGTTCAGGCAAAGCCATTACAATGAACTTGTGAATGCTTAGACCATCTTTGAACATTTCATCAATAGGTCTTTTCCCAGTGAACATCTCTAGCAAAAGTATTCCATAGCTGTAAATGTCTCCTAGTGTTGAAACTTGGTTGCTCATACCATATTCTACAATTTATTGATTCATTGTCAATGACAAATGGTAGTCTTATGAGCTTAGAATTTAATTACTAATGAATTATGCATTGTTTGCAGGTATAGACCTTAATACAATTTTGTGAATACACGTGTGTGTGAGATTTTGTTTTGTTTTGTTTTCTTGGGTCTAGTTAGACAAAAGACAAAGACACTTCAAAGTTCAAACTTGAGCATATAGTTAATTTTTGAAGGGTCCTTTCTTGTTAACGGGTGCTCTTAGGACAATTGTTAACAAACCATTTTAGGAAAATTTTGACACCAATTTTATGGAAAATATAAAAAGCTATCAAAAAATTAATTGATTTTTTGCTTTTCCCATAAAAATTTTCCTAAAATGGTTTACTAACAAATGCTCTTAGGGCATTCGTTAACATTTCCCAAAGAGTCTCTACTTTAGTTTTATATCAAAACAAAATGCTACACAAAAAATGAGGTGCGATTCATCTAGTTGAAAATTACCTGGAGGAATGTACCCAATGGAACCTTTTAGCCCAAGGGTTTGAGTTTTGGAGGGATTGCTTGATGTTTCAAAGAGGAAGTTCGCCAATCCAAAATCACCAACATGAGCTACCATATCTTCATCAAGGAGTATATTGCAGGGCTTTAGATCACAGTGAACAATTGGTGTATGGCAATGGTGATGAAGATATTCTAATGCATAAGCAACATCAATGGCTATGTTTAGTCTCTGAATAAAGCTCAATCTCTTGCTTTGATGTTGCACATCATTTTTAGGATGCAACCATTGGTCTAGACTTCCATTGCACATGAACTCAAAAATTAAACTCTTAAAGTCATTCCCTTCATGATCAATACTTGAGCAAACAGAGATAATCTTGAGGAGATTACGATGTTTTATACTTTTCAAAGTGTTGCATTCATTAATGAAACTCTTGGAAGCCCCTCGTTGTTGAAGGTTTAATACTTTAACTGCAACAATTGCCCCATTTCCAGGAAGAACTCCTTTGTATACGGAGCCAAAGCTACCCGAACCAATCAAATTGTTCTCAGAAAACCTGTTTGTTGATTTAAGGAGTTCTTCATAAGATATATGCAACTGCCAATCTTCAAAGGAAGATGCAGTTAAACTAAATGCTCTCGCTCTTGAAATATTCACCATAAAACATGTAGGGGAAAAATACAACAAAACAAGTACAAATATAACTATGCTAGTGACTGGAATTACTATTTTGAGTGCAAGAAGCATCCTAGATGAACAAGGATTTTTCTTGGAGCATGTAGGTAAATGTAATTCTTGGACACCTCCACATAGCTTATCATTTCCAAATATTGAAATCTCGCTTGCATTTGCAAAAATCCCTCCAGTTGGCACTTTGCCCTCAAAATCATTATATGAAATATTGAGATGTTTAAGTGACTGAAACTTACTGAGAAAATTGGGAATATTTCCAGAGAATTTATTCTGCGAAAAGTCTATTTCTTCTAAACCTCTTAGCATTTCCAAAGATTGAGGTATTACTCCTTCGAATGAATTACCCTCCAAATACAAGCCCTCTAAACTAAGACAAGTCCCAAGGGTGGTGGGAATTTTGCCTGACAATCTATTCTCTGAGAGATATAATTTGGCAAGATTTTTTAAGTTGCCCACTTCAAACGGTAGTTCACCTATCAAGAAATTATGAGTCAAGGACAAATAAATTGAAAGAGAAGAAAGGCCAATAACTTGTTCTGGTATGGTGCCTGTGAGATTGTTATGAGATAGGTTCAAAAGAAGCAAACTATGGCAATTTCCTAGGCTTGGTGGTATCCTTCCGTCAAATCTGTTCGCCCCCATAAAGAGCTTTATCAACTTAGTTAAGTTACCCAAAGAAGAAGGGATTGACTCAGAAAATTCGTTAGCACTCAAATGTAACTCCTCTAACTTTTGAAGTTTCCCAAGAGCATCTGGGAGAGGACCTCCCAAGTAGTTATATTCTAGTCCTAGTTTGTTTAAGTTAACAAGGTTCCCAATCTCAATTGGGATGTCACCACGTATCATATTCCAACCCATAGTAAGAGATTGTAGTTGGGTGGAAAGGTTGGCTATGGAGATGGGCAATACTCCTCCAAAATTATTATGATAAAGACTCAAGCGCTCCAAACTAGTACAATTAGCCAAAAAATTGAGAAAATTCAGGTCTTCATCTTTCCCATTTCCAAGACTATTATGAGCAAAATTAAGTTTAACCAAGCCATGCAAGCTTGCCATATTTTGAGGCATTGTACCAGTCAAACCATTTTTATGGAAGCCAATCATCTGAAGTTGAGAAGCATTTGACAATGACACGGGAATAGGTCCTGTGAAATTGTTGTCACCGCCAAAAAAGTATTGAAGATTAGGAAGAGTAAGACCTACATCTGGTGGAAGTCTTCCATGTAGCCGGTTTTGAGTAACAGAGAAAAAGTACAAAGAAGAAATATTATAGATTAGAGGAGGGATGGTACCAGATAGATTATTCTCTGAAAGCCGAAAAAATCCTAAGCTTGATAAAAGGCCAAGTTCACTCGGTATGCTTCCTTGAAAATTGTTCTGGACAAGACTAAGGACATTCAAAGAAGAAAAGTTTCCAACCCAAGCTGGGATACTTCCTGTTAGGTTGTTCGCATTAAGACTTAGATTCACCAGTTTTGACAATGAGCTTAGGTGGTCTGGTATCTGCCCAACAAGATTGTTAAAAGCAACATCAAGCACTCGAAGTTGTGTACAATAACTTAGATTAGTTGGAAGTTTACCACCAAAGGAATTCGAACTCAAATTGAGATGCTGCAGGCGCTGTAGACGTCCCACTTCTTGAGGAATTTCACCATTGAAGCTGTTGTCTTTTAGGTTAATTCCAGTGAGGTAAGTAAGATTCCCTATAGACGGTGGTATGGAGCCAGACAATTTCTTAGCTGTCAAGTTCAAAACCATGACTCGTTTATTGGAGGGGCTACATGTAACACCTATCCAGTTGCAGAAATGTATGGAGTCATTCCAGGAGCTCATGATTTGAAGTTGGTCTTTAGTGATCCAATTCTTGAAATCAAGTAATGCCATGCGATCAGTCTCGTTTGCAAAAGCTGGAATTGTAACAGATTTCAAACATGAGCTCATGCACATTAGAAGAATCCCATGAAAGAATATTAGCAAAACCCAATCGTAACTCAGACAAGAGTACGTCATTCTATTGGAATTGCAGGTTTGAAGGGAAGGATAAAATCTGATAACAGAGTTTGCTTTGTGTGGAACGCAAAAAATTCAAGTAGAGTTAATAGAGATATATGTTAGTAGGACACAGGTTTCTGTGGAAATGCAAAACATTAGCCCCACCTATGGATAAGGACACAGGTTTCTGCGGAAATGCAAAACTTTAGCCCCACCTATGGATAATGACATAAATTTTGTTTTGCTCACAAGCACATCGCGGGAGCATAAATAAGAGTGACCCACAATAAAGGATTTTTGGTTTATAAAGAATGGCCATTTTCACAATGACCTGACTATCAAGTCTTTAAAATGTGTCCTGTACTGTGTCTTTGATAAGTTAATTGGAAATTTCTTTGGAAGGAATTGAAAGTAGAATCCAGATGCTGCTGTCCAGAAAATATTGCTGCTGAACTCTGAGATCTCAGAGATGGGCTGCTCTTATGCTCCCAACTCAATTTTACTGTCAAAGAAGTAGAACTTGATGCTAAAGCACTAGTTTTACTTATGAACAGCACAACTGAATCTTTGGGTGAATTTGCTTTACCTGTTGATAATTGCTGATAGATAGTAGGCACTGCCACATAGAAGTCAATAAGTCCCAGGATTTTTTGTTTTTAACCTTCCCCATTCTATGACATTTAGGGTGCGTTTGTGTAAGGCTTATTGCGTTTGCATTTTCCTAAGTTGCGTTTTTTGGCTGGTCCATGGCACTGTTCATGGACCAGCCAAGTGCAAATTGCGGGTGAACAGTAAATTTGAGCAATAAAAAATATTTTACTATAATATTTTCAATAAAATAAGCGGTATTCAAATGCATACTTAGATAATTAGGTAACGAATTATGGTAGACGTCTAGTATTCAAAACTCTTTAGTTTTTAATGCAAATGCAGCAAATCATTCTATTACCCCCCCACCCAAAAAAAAAAAAGCTTGCATTGAATGGACTCACATTTTGGCATATATTTGGACACAATTTGCACGTTTATTAATGTGTGATTGAATTACGTCACTTATATATGGGGTCTTATCAGTGGTATTTGTAAAAATTAATATAATCACCACTTCTTACATATACTAATTAGGCAAAATGTGTGCAAAAGTATGTCTCTAAACTTTTTGTACTTGGAGCGTGATAGATATATTTTTCTTTTGGATGAATGAAGAAATTATTCAAGAAAAAAACAACTACAACACAACAGGGCAACCAGCCTCCCTCCCGATGATATCAGCAAAACAGGGGAGGGCTATTACCAATGTCAAGAGAACCATAAAAGCTACAAAACAAAGACCATTTAGCAAGAGAATGAGTTGCCTCATTAGCTTCTCTACATTAGTAGATGTTTGACTTTGGACCAGATATTCCACCGTGTTTGACACTTCACAAGATTATTTCCTGCCTTGTTTGCTATGTTGCCTTTTCCACATTGGATGAACCCCATGATAGTGAGAAGGTATTTGGTATCAAATGATACCATGTAAACGGTATCAAAATCTAATAAATATGAGATGTGTCAGCCAAAAATAACTACTCCACTAATAAAGGAAAGACGTGTTGGTGAGTAGTTATTTTTGCACACATGTCTCTCATTTATTGTGTTTTGATATGGATGTGGTATCATTTGATACATAATACTTTTTCCATGATAATATTCCACCGTGTTTGACGCGGCAAGATTTTTGATTTTTTCCCTCTGCCTGTCACTTTGCCTTTTGCCTATTTCCACATTGAATGTATAGACCAAGATGATTTTTTCCACCATGGTTGACGCTTATACACCAGATATTAAAATTACGGGTGATGTTACAGGCTTATAGCTATTATTGATTGGGAGCAAATTCACTGATATGGTCATACCCAAATTTATACCAACGTTGATTAGAGTTGTTGAGGTTTGATCTAGATTTGACCGAGGTTTAATTAAACTCGTATAATTCAATTGGATGTTACTTGGTGAATTTCACAAATTTATGGCCAAACCCATTCAGCTCTGGCACCGTAGGAAAAGGAGGAAATGTTACACATTGGTCAGAAAAAAAGATCACAAACGTTAGTCTAGACTTATTTAGAGATGGTGGCCTGAAGACTCTCTATGAGTGCCAACTTGGTTGATGGTGATGGATCTTTGGAAAAACAAAGTTTAGCTACAAAATTGGTTGTAGCCTTAAGCTACAATCCTAATTAATAAAATAAACATTACTAAATATTTGAAAATTTAACTGTTAAATTACATATTCCTTATGCTCTTAATATACATGTCAAATTTTGTGTCAATTGGATTTTATTTATTATATGATCTATAAACTTATATTTTATATATATAGTCTTAGTCCCGCGCATTGCGCGTGATAATTCTTTTAGGGTGCTCTTATTAAATTTATTTTTTACAATGTGGACTAATTTAATAAAGAATAATGTATTTTATAACCATATTTTCATTTACTATAGAAAAAATTACAAATATAATATATATAATTTTTGTCGTTTCAAATGAAAACAATATAATTTTTCTCAAGAATTCAAAAGGTAAGTTAGCAAAAATATTCATTTTTTAATAATACTTATTTATAACATTTTGTGTATCATTAAAAAGTATATAAAATTTAGAAATTATTATTTCAGTTTTAAACAAACTTTCTCAAACCCAATTTTTTTATACCTTACACACCGAAAAATATGTCTAAAAAATTTATAAAACTCAACAAAACTACAATTTAAAATAAAAAAGAAAAGGAAAAATAAAAATCACATCATAATCAAATTCCTTCCCAATATGTAAAACATATCAAATGTGATGTGATCAAGCCAAATATCCAATGCACAAATAAATTCAAAAATTTTAATAAGGTTTTGAGGTTACGCAATAGAAATAGAGGGCTGATTCTAAGCAAAAGTGTTGGTTGTAGCTTTATACATGATGATTTTAACTCTTTTTCCTTAATAATATAAAAATAAATCAATAAACCAAGAGTAGAATTCCAAAGGGGAAAAAATTAAGGAAAAATTTTTGACAAAAAGAAGAAGAAGTATTGTGTAAATATTGTCATAATCTAAACCAATATTTGAATAATAAATAGACAAATAAATACTTTTAAGCACAAAATTGAATTTGTTTTCTTAAAAATCTTTAAAAATACACTAATGAGATAAGGAAGATAAAGAGTAATCTCTGATATTCGTAAACGCTTAAAACAATTACTCAAATATCTAGGAACATCATATAATAAAGACATAACAATTTGCTACTAATTTATTAAACAAAATATTTACAAACAGTGAAAGGAAACTACACAAAGCCCATCTTCTTCAACTGCACAAACTATTTTTCATCATATTGTCCAGACTATCCTATTCTTTTCCAAATAAACTAAAACCTGACAACAACACAAAATAGGACACATTATAATATGATTTTTCTTCAAATTAGGTCAACAACAAACACCATTAAATACAAACCTCTAGCTGGAGATCTATAACACGCTTGATTTGGATTCCTCCTATGGGGTAGTTGTCAAGCTGTATCATTTCTACCATCAAATATTAAGCAAGACTTGTGAATGCCATTTTATAGATTTTTTTTATTTGTTTTTTTTTTATTCTTCATTGATTTTATTTATCAGTTATAAACATTTAAATTAAAGTAAATGAACATGTAAATGCAAAATTATATGTAAAGTTAAAACCACTCAAGATGAATATGTATAGATGAGATTTTTTGTTTTGATTTTTTATTGATTTATTATTTAGTTATAACATCATAATTAAAGTAGATGAATATGTAAAGTTAAAACCACCTAAGATAAATTTGTAAAAACAATATATTTATATATTTAATATTGTCAAAAAAATTAAAGGTAAAAAATAATTAGAAAAAGAAAAATAATGTGGTGGATGAGGTGGCTTAATAGGAGTGTAGCAATAATATATATATATATATATATAGATATAAAATATTAAACAATAACGGCATAATATAATAATTAAATAATAACAAATCCACCTTATATATGTTGGGATAAAAAATTCTATTTACTTCTGTAAGGACTGAAATTGTATTGGTCTCAAAACCAGATTGGGCTCAAACGCTAACGGCCCAAACAATAAATTTGTAGAACGTGGATAGAAGAACTAGATTTATCCCAAAAGGAAAATGATTAATTTCAACAATTCAAGATGGTTTGACACAAATAAGATTATCAAATTTATCCTTGGAACAAACTAAGTTCCTTGTTTCATATGGCTTTCATCAAGACAAAAATTGTATATGAGTTCCCTCTTCTTTTTTTTTTTTTTTTGTGACACAAATAAGATTATCAAATTTATCCTTGGAACAAACTAAGTTCCTTGTTTCATATGGTTTTCATCAAGACAAAAATTGTATATGAGTTCCCTCTTCTTTTTTTTTTTTTTTTTCTCTCTCTTCCTCAGTGCATTCTCCCGGATTATATATTGCAATCTTGGTATCATCCTTACCACACACGTGTAGATTAGATTTGGAGGACTCCTTCCTGTCCCATCCAACATCTCCTAAAATGATCAACCAGTAGCTGTAAGGCTGCTTGATCACTGTTCAGGCACCATTTCCACATTATTGTGGGTACCTAAGCCTTTTATTGTGGGTACCTAAGGCATGCTTAGGCATGCTTTGCAACGTCCTAGGCATGCTTGGCAACGTCCTCGGCCGACCTTGGCATGCTTTTTGCAACGTCCTAGGCGTCCCACATCGAAGAGAAATCCCCCCACTTTCTGCTTTATAAGCTTTGAAGCAAAGGAGTAGTGTACCACTAGTTCTTTAAAAAAAAGAGGGAACTCATATACAATTTTTGTCTTGATGAAAACCATATGAAACAAGGAACTTAGTTTGTTCCAAGGATAAATTTGATAATCTTATTTGTGTCGAACCATCTTGAATCGTTGAAATTAATCATTTTCCTTTTGGGATAAATCTAGTTCTTCTATCCACGCTGTACAAATTTATTGTTTGGGCCGTTAGCGTTTGAGCTCAATCCGGTTTTGGGACCAATACAATTTCAGTCCTTACAACCTCAAATCCCAAATCTTTACTATGTCATTCTTAGAACCTACATACATCCAACTTAAATCACATTGAAGCCCTACTGCCATCACGTTATTGGTATGTCAATTATAGCTCATCACCTACCATGTCATTAGAGATAAGTGTCCACATTAGCATTTGGAAAGATATATGTAAAATACTATAAAAAAAATGTAAGACTAAACTTTTTTTTTTTTTTAAAGAAGTAAAAGTAAGACTACTTGTGGGAGTGACATACTCACTGAGGGTAGTTTGATTGAACATTAAACCATCGAATGTGTGGATTATTAGCTATAACTAGGTAGTGTGTATCTTGGATTATCTCAAGCCAATTAACATGTCATGCACATCACATATGGCATATCAAATCCAACATTAAAAATTTAGAAGCATCAAGCATTACAAAAGTTACAATATACAAAACAGAAAAAAGAGGAAAAAAAAAGCATGATGGCCAAGACTGAAGAAATTGTAAAGAAAGAAGGAAGACAATTGAGTTTTACTTTGTTTTATTATTTGGACATGTCATAGAAAAAAGTGCCCTAAAATATGAAAAAACATATGCCAAAAAATAATTTTTTTGTTTATCTTATATTTCTAATTTCTTATTGCAATACAGAATTCAAAAAAGAAACAAAAAACAACTATTCAACTTATGGTAACAAATAAAATAAAAAATAAAAGGGGAAAAAAAGACATAAATTACTGATCATGTCAAACATGGTCCTTGTGGGGGCCAGTTAGTCAGGAGGTATTATTAAGGCTGTACGAATTGGGCCTGTGGCCCAATCCGAGGACATTAACTAGTCCGAGAATGGCAAAATGAGGTTATAATGGGAATGGTATAAAGAGAAAAATAAAGATAGTACGAGATAAGTCCAACACACGTCCGAGGAGAAAAGCCATCTCGGGAACAAGGATCTGAGGTCAGTAAGAGTGTCATATCACCCTAGACCTTCTTCAAAGTTACATCACAACTAGGAGTTGGACGTTGGACAAAGGGTAAGTAAAGGGAGGCAAAAAATATCTTCAAAAGCGGCTACCTCCACATTAAATGCCTCTCAACTAACTCTCTGGCCGTATTAATGTGGAGGTGATACTTGAATAGTGGCCAAGCAGCCTTACAACCACTACTTGATGGTTCTGGGAGGTGTTAGATGGGACAAGAAGGAGTTCTTCAAATCTAACCTACACGTGTATGGTGGAGATGACATCAGGATTGTAATATATAGCATGGGAAGGTCACCAAGAAGGGGGATCAGAGAAAAATCAAGAAATCTTAGTAGCAACATTATGAATTCTTTTAACTGTGTTCATCAACGAGATATTATAACATAAGCTCCTCAGGTCGTGCCGATGACGGATTTTCTCATCTTATTTTGTGTTTAATGATCTTGAATCATCAACTTTTATCGTCTTTCTTCTGGAGCAGAACTAGTTCTTTCACCCACGCTCTACAAATTCATTGTTTGGGCTTGTTGGGCTAAAACCCAATCCTATACTGGGTTCAATCCAATTTCAGTCCCTACAGTCCCAATTCGAATACTACTAACAAAATATAATAGAGGTATTATACAAATTAGAGATATTACCTTTTGGTGGAAGCCATTGCCAATGGAAATGGAGATCCTACTCAATGTATAGCTCTCATCAAGCATGAAATCTACGTAATGAATGAATATGTTAATATAAAATGAAATCTCATCTCCCTTGATGTCAGCATCCTACCTATATCAAGGCTCTTTTCAACACTTGGGGCATCCTTCTCCAGGTTGGCATTGTCGCCTTTGAAGCCACCAAACATTGTGCTCTCTCGCAGTTGAAGGCATCACTTGCAATGGCACCACACTAGAATGGTATTGTTTGTTTTATACTCCATATAGCAAAGAAAACGTTTTGGTATAATATTAAATAGCTAAGGAAATGATTGGAGAAGACGAAATGATCACTGTCTTTTCATATACATAACGGAATCAATTGTTACAGCATACAAATGAAGGTTTTATAAAGATTTTAAAAATTACAAATTACAAATTACAAATAAATGGAAAACCAAAATTAAAGTCTGATGGACTCTTTGAAAATGAAAAAATAGTAATAGATTAATAGTGATTATAATCATTTTCTCTTTAAGAAGAAATGATATGTTTCATAGTACAAGTGATTATAGTAGTATTTCCTTTTCTTTTCTTTTTTTAAAGAAAATTTAGTTAACTTATGGTGGTAGTGCAAAAGACCACATTGTATCCCATGCTATTCACATTAAAACTAAAATTCAATGTTGTAAGGAGTTTTGAATATAGACAATAGAGTTTATGGTGGAGTGTAGTGCATCATTTTGGCCACAAAAAATTAATTTTGCAATAGAAAACTAATAGATTTTGTAAAAAAAAAAAAAATAGTGACGTGGCCAATGATGTGGCTCAACAAGAGCGTAGCAACAATAATTGCTAAGTTTCAGCTTTTAGATATATACTAGTCGCGGACCCGAGCGTTGCGCGTGATTATTTTTTAAGGTTGGTCTCATTATTATTATTATTTTGTAATTTGAACTAATTTAATGAAAAGTAATGCATTTCATAATCATATATATCGCAAAATAATTTTTTATTATTGTAGAATTGTTTTATTTAAATTTTGAAACCTTAATTCTACCATAGTCGGTTGACTAATTTTTACATCTCTAAGTCAATTAAACACGTTTTGCATGCTACATGTAAACCTTCTTTTCCATAAGGGTTGAAATAATGTGGATAATATTTTTTTCTATGAAAGTTAAAAAAATTAAAATTCTAATACCTTGTCTTGATGTTTCCTAAAAATTAAATTTGGCAATTCTCTTTCAATAATTGTGAAAATTTCAAACAATAATTCAAAAGGTAATTCATGTTACATGTTCATGCTTTGATTATGTAATTGTATGATTGATTTGGGTTTAATTTATAAGTTGTTTATGATATTAAATATAGTGTTGTGTGTGATTTATAGAGTAGCAACGGTTGTAGTTATTAACAATTGGTTTTTCATTGTCTTTTAAGTTAATAAAAATCTTATATATACCTTTTTTTTTTCAAAAAAACCTTTACATATTTTTTTAATGTGAATCTTTACATATACCTTAATAAGTAAACTCTATACACTTCATTTTCTTAGATGCATAAAAAAAAGTTATCTATTCTATAATAACAGTGGGGCTAATTAGTTTTTTCATGATCTTATTTGTAACATTTCTTACTATTATCTTATTTTACTGGTTGGTGATTTTCATAATAGAGGCATTAAATGAGAGGTAGAATCTTGGCAAAAATACAAAACTCTCCCTCTAAGTTTCATCATTTTTTATTTCAGTCCTATAAATTCGAGTTTTGTTATTTCAGTTCTCTAAGTTTCATTCCTCTCCAATTAAGTCTTCTGTTAATGTACCGTTAGTTCTGCCGTTAACTTATATATATATATATTTTAATTTCTTAATTTTATAAAAATGTTAATTAAAAAAAAGCCGATTATAGGAACATTCTAGGAAACCAAGAATGAGAAAGAGAGGAAAAGAGAGAGAGTGAGAGATCGAGAGAGGGAAAGAGGGAGCGGAAGAGGCCTGCAATACTGCCTCGACAAAGTCTCCGCCGAAACTTCATCCTTATCCTTACCAAATCGATTTGATGACCTCTCAAGCTTAGCAACGTCGCAGCTCTGATATGATCCTTCTTTGGGGCTCGGACCCGAGCTCGTGGATGGGTCTTCCACATTATAACCTGAGCTCATGGCTAATATCCCGGCGGCTTTGTTAGGATCGCCCTTGGCTTGGCGGAAGGCTGAAACGATGTCATCTAGAGAAGCCAAAGAAAAGGCCTACGCTAAGGCTTTGAAGATCTTACTCTGTTCGTCTTCTTCGCCAGTCGGAACACGCCGCCTTTGTCGCCGGCGATGAGATTGGAGACTTGAGGCCTCCTCTTCTTCTTCAAGTGCTTCAGATTCGGCTGCCAGCAAGTGCTTCCTCAGATGGGTCTTTCCATTCGTCAATTTTGCAAAGTGAAAATTAATTATGCTTCACTATGATAGATAGAGAGAGCGACTTACACGGCTACACCTAACCGTAAGAGCATCTCCAACAGATTCTCCAAATTTTTGTACTATTTGGAGAATCTACAGTAACTTTTACATTTAACTACCTACTTTTTCAAATACACTTTCCAACAGATTCTCTATTCCATTCTCTATCTCATTTAAATATTATTTCTTCATTCATTGTTTATTCTTTTTTTAATCATCATTTATTCTTTTTTTAACAACTATATTTTTCAATAAGAAGTGCTATGTTCACAACATTTTATGCAATACTTTCACAACAAAATTTATATGGAAAGTTGTTACTAGTTTTAATTTGAACCCACCACTGAAATTATTTTTTTACTCATCAATATTAGCTAATAAAAATCTATTACTTAAAATTTATTGTGAAAATATTGTGGTAGCATTTCTAAATTGTATTTTTTCTTTCTTTCTTTCTATCATTCATACGTTTCCATTTCTTTTTCTTTTTTTTTTCTTTTTCTTTTCTCTTAATTTTTCTCCACCACACACGTATACCCATTATCTCCATCCTCTCTTTTTTTTTTCTTCTTTTTTCTCCACTTTCTACTACATTCCAGAACCTCCCTCCCTCTTTCTTTCTCTAGCACTTTTTTTTTTTTTTTTTTCTTTTCTTCTCTAGCAGCACTTCGGTTGGAGCTCTAGGAGCACTTTTTTTTTTTTTTTTTTTTTTTTTTTTTTTTTTTTTTTTTCTTTCTCTAGCAGCACTTCGGCTGGAGCTCTCTCTCACACATAAAGATCGTCCGCTTGTCCTTCTCCCACCACCGCATATCCTCCTCCCCACCGAGGCTCAGATGGGTCAGCTTTGCTTTTTTTTTTGGTTCTAATTTGATTAGTTTTAAAATTGTGATTTGAGTTTGTATTTTGATTGAGAATGAGTTTAGAGATGTTTGAGAGAAAAGATCAAGAATAGTTCTGTTGTTACCGTTGTGATTATTGAGTGAAAATTAAAAATTTTAATCGGTTGTGATTATTGAGATTGAATTAATTCTTTTGTTCATGAATAGGTCTCTCTCTTTTCTTATTTTTTTCTTTTATTTTTCTGATTTCATTCGGTTTATGAGAAAAATTGTTTTCATGTTTGGATTGTATTCTGCGTTTTGTTGCCGTTGAGATAAAGAAGAGAGAAAGAGAGTGAGGAAGAATGAGAAAGGGTGGAAAGAGAAAAAAGTCGTTTTTTATTCAACCGGGTATTATTTTAAGGCTGAATATTGATTTGGAGTTGCTACAGTGGTCTGTAAATTAAGAGAATCACTGTAGCAACTTCAAAAATAAATTTGGAGAATTTGGACGTTTGGAGAATCGGCTGGAGCATGAACAGTAGCCTTTGGTGCTCCAAAAATAGCTATACAAAAGCTGTTGGAGATGCTCTAACGAAGGTCAAAAAGGCGAGGGTCATTTTGAGGAGTCTGCCAAGTGCTTTTGTCAATTGTCATTCACTTTGTCGCTATCATGTCTCCTTGATTTCATTTGGCTTTTTTTTAATTTAATTTAATTATTATTATTATTATCTTTTTTGTCTAAAATTAATAAATAAATGAAAATATAAAAATTAAATAAAAATAAATAAAAATTAACTGCAGAAACTAACAACACATTAACGGAAGACTTAATTGGAAATGAATGAAACTTAGAGGACTAAAATGATAAAACTCAAACTTAAAGGACTGAAATGAAAAATGGTAAAATTTAGAAGGTGAGTTTTGGATTTTAACCTAAAATCTATAACCTTTCATTAGATTTTTAAAAGTCGTGGTGTGTGAAGAATTTTTCTAAAATATTTTTATTATTTATAAATAATGTTAAATGAAATGTCAAAAAAGGGATCTTGAATTTTTCTATCTTTATTTCTAATATATTTCTATTATTACTGAAGAATGTCTTCCTTTTAGTTTTGATAATAAATTTGGTTTTCTAGATTAGAGTTTGATTTGTTTTAAGTTAAAAATTTGTATGATTGTATTTAATTGTTGATTATATGATTTAATTAAGTGAATTTAACGATTTATCTAATTGCATTGTAAAGTTTTTAATGACATTCGTAAGATCATCTTTATGTAAGCCAAACATCCTGTTTTGTTTTTGCTGTGCAAGTGC
Organism: Quercus tomentella; assembly: GCA_028535165.1. NCBI lineage: Eukaryota > Viridiplantae > Streptophyta > Magnoliopsida > Fagales > Fagaceae > Quercus > Quercus tomentella. Next base: position 13,706,123 of record JAPQVY010000012.1, on the reverse strand, counting down.
TACACCTTACCGAGCATGGCTTTTATGAATTGCATATAGATGTTTTATGATTGACGAGTTGTAGTGGTGAGATGGTTATTTATGCCTTCCTCTTAGAATTTTTTAATCCTTCCCATCAAAAAGAGTGATAAAGATATGAATGATAAAAGATAAATCAAAACATACAAATCACATAAACGAGCCACATAGCTCACATTGCTTAGTTGTGCATGAAGATGCTTATCAAAGCTACAAGTGATACAAAGTTGAGAAATTTTGTTTCAAAAGCCATCTAAGGTACACAAGTACCAATATACACATACACACACTGTTTTTGTATTTTTCAAAATTTTCCCTTTAAAAAAAAAAAAAAAGAACATTAAACAAAGCACCAAAACAAACACAATAAAATAACAAAAACTAGACTGACTCTAAACACAACAAACAACCATGCATGAGAACAAGAAAGTGAAGGAATTACTTGGAATCTTTTTCCCTCCAGATGGGAGACATGGATGGAGAACCTTTCTTTTGCATAAACCTTTGTTCAGATGGATAAGAAGGAGAGTTGAATCCATTGAAGTTTGAGAGTAACATGATAGCCTTAAGAAATTCTCCAAGAGGGGCCAAAGAGAGTTGGAGTTGATTTTGGCTCCCAAAGGATGACACACTATTGCTTTGTTGAGTGGCTAGTCACTTATAGCAATTTAAACGAGTGTGCCCAGATGCTCCACAGTAATGGCAGAAATGTGGCTTCTTTGGTTGAGACTTCTTGTTGGCAGAGCGATGATCATTCTGCGTAGTCTCTTTCTTAACTACCTTAAGGGGTGCTCCTAGAATAAATTTTCCCTTATCATTTTTAGCCTCACTCACATTTTCAATTTTAGGTTCAGTTACCTCAGAGTTATCATTATTAGTAGGAGGGACAAAAATGACTCTATTTAAAGTATTAGAAGAGGTACTGCAAGAAGAGAGAGAATGATCATACCCGAGACCTGTTTTGTTAAATGCCGACTTCTGGATGTTGAGCATTTCATCCAACTTGGCACTTGAGGTCCTTTCCAATTATGCTCTCACTTGAAACAATTCTACATCTAGTTTCTTGGTCTTTTCAGCAAGAAAGTTGTTTTCAAACCGCAGTGCTTTGATGGTTTGATTAGCTTCATCAACCTTGGTGGAGAGTTTCTCTCGTTCCAACTCCACTTCATTTAGCTTCCTCGTAGCTAACTTGTAAAGCTTTTCATGCTTCTCGGAAACTTTGTACAACTTGTAGGTAGTGTGGATGTCATCTTGTTCATCCATCTTCTCAAACTTAAATTTCCTCAGCTTTTCTTCCTCATCAACCAGTTCTATTGCTTCCTCAGGAGACTTAATGGTAGCTATGAAAGCACTCACTATTCCCTCTTGATCACTATCATTAGAATCTGCCTCTGGTTTTGTATTACTCAAGGTGGCAGCTAAGGCTTTGCTCTTGCCAATGGATTTGAGATATGTGAAACATTTTTGTTTCATGTGTCCATATCCTTGACATCCGTAGCACTTTGGCCTAGCAAGAGCATTATTGCTTTGTTCAGCATCTTTGAATTCTTTCTTCCCTTTGTCTAGGGATTTGAACTGAGAAAATCTAGATTGTTTGCGATCCTTGTCACTTGCCTTGACATTCGCATTTTTTATGAACTTCTTGAATTGTCTGGTGATGTATGATTTAAACTTAGTGTCCTCATCTTTAGACGATTCATTTTTATCATCATTCTTGACCTTCAAAGCCATGTTCTTGCTTTTGCTACCTTTGCCAACCCTTATTAAACCTAGTTCATAGGTTTGCAAATTCCCAATCAATTCTGTCAAAGGAATAGAGTTGAGATCCTTTGATTCTTCTATGTCAGTGATCTTAGCATGAAATCTCTCTAGAAGGGATCTGAGAATATTTCTGACTATCTTGGGCTTTGGAATCTATTCTCCAAGATTAAATACTGAATTCACTATGTCCTTGAGCTTGGCATAGAATTCATTGAATGACTCATCATCATCTATCCTTATTTCCTCAAAGCTAGTAGTGAGCCTTTGGAGTTTGGAGTTTTTAACAGCTTTTGTGCCCTTGTAGGTATTTTGAAGAATAGTACATGCTTCCTTTGCGCTATCAGTGGAGGAGATCTTCTTGAATTCCTTATTGGTCACAGCGCTAAACAAGACATTTAGTGCTCTACTGTTAAAATTTACAGCTTTGATCTTAGTATCATCCCACGAAGCCGGTGGATTAACAGGTTTAGTCTAACCCACTTCAACTGCTAGCCAAACTTTCTCATCTAAAGACTGCAAAAAGGCTCTTATGCGTACTTTCCAGTATGCATAGTTAGTACATCAAATAAAAGAGGAATAATTAGGGATTGCCTACGATCCATAACAACAGGGGTCAATGGATTACACAGCAAAGATTAAAACCTAATCAAAGTGTGCCCGTTCTGATATCACTTGTTGGGTTAAGATAGTTTGACATCGGTTAATTAATTCAATTCACTAAGTTGATTAATTAGGTTAAATTGCAAACAAATCGCGGAGGCACTAACAAATTACAGAAAATACTAAATGTAGTGGAAAAATAAATTTGATACGGTGATTTGTCGACAAATGGGGAAAACCACTCGCAAAACAAAAACCCTACTGGGTGATTTTAAGGTCACCACTCCCAAGAATCCACTAATCAACAATCAAGCGGTTACAAGTATAAGGAATCTTACCACTACCCTGGCCTATTCCAAAATACCAACCTACAGTTGAACCCTTGTTCCAATAACCCAATTTGACTTGATCTTGTAGTAGCCTTCTTTCCCTTGATGCATAAATCTCCGATCTGTAACTAACCCTTTTGCACGGATACCAGTACGTGACTAACTCCAGCAATTTGAATGAATATTGTTGGCTTCAAAGTTTTCACTTTATCAACAATCAGGAAGCACTTGGTTACAAAACCCTATGGCGTACAAACATAGTAGCTTCTCACAGAGAGAATAAAGCTCTTGGTCTCTGTATTCGTGTTTGATGGCTCTTAAAATAAGCCTTACATATGTCTAGGGTTGTGAGAAAAAAAACCCTAAACAAAGACATAAGCTTGAGTCGAATTTCAGATTTGGAAATCTGAAAATCATAATTCTCTATAGAACAAGCTTCTATCGAGCCATTTGTCAAGCTTCTCATTTAGTCTCGATAGCAGTATCTGTCGAGCTATCTATCGAGATTTAATGAAACAGTTTTTCTTCACTTGTTTCTTGGATCAATCTTCATGTCTTTAATATGAACACTTAATATGCTTGAACAACATATTTCTTGATGTATTAAACCTAACTTAGATCTACCCAATTACAAGCAAAGTGCATTTTGTCAAAGTATTAGCCAATTACATAAAATATGACTAGAACCCAAATTTTTGTAATTCTCAAGTCAAGGTGTTCAAAATTTTTATTAGGGTGGTCACAATAGGTTAGTTTAGCATATAATATTTTTTTTGGCAAGTGTATATATACATTTTTTTTTTGCAAGTCAGGGTGGTCCTGTGACCACCCTGGCTTGCATGTAAAGCCGCCACTAATGCTATGGACATCCTACTTCTTAAGGAATTTCACCGTAGAAGCTGTTGTTTTGTAGGTTGATTTCGGTGAGGTAAGTAAGATTTCCTATAGAGGGTGGTATGAAGCCATACAATTTCTTAGCTATCAAATTGAAAACCATGACTCGTTTACTGGAGGGGCCACATGTGACACCTAACCAGTTGCAGAAATGTATGGAGTCATTCCATGAGCTCATGATTTGAAGTGGATCTTGAGTTATCCAATTCTTGAAATCAAGTAATGCCAGGCGATTTGTCTCATTTGCAAGAGCAGGAACTATTGCAGATTTCAAACATGAGCTCTTGCACATTAGAAGAATCCCGTGAAAGAATATTAACAAAACCCACTCCTTACTTAGACTAGAGTGCGTCATTCTGTTGGGGTTGCAAGTTTAAAGTGAACGATAGAATCTAATAATAGCATTTGCTTTTTGTGGAATACAAAAAATTCAATTAAAGTTAATAAAAATATATATTAGTAGGACACAACTATAACTTGTTTTTTTTTTTTTTTTTTTTTTTTTTTTTTTTTTTTTTTTTAATAAGAGACACAACTATAGTTTGTTAAGAGAAAAACAAGTAAACACTTTCCAACGATACGTTTAATCAAGCAAATGAGAAGGAAGGCTTGAAATGGTGTCATTTTTATAATGAGTCATCAAGCAAAACACTCGAGAGACACGTACATCAATACGAAGCAGTTTTAATTAAAGATTCGGACTCAGTACTGTTCCAGTGACCAATCAAGATAGTTTATTTATTTATTTTTATTATTTTTTTAAGCTCAAAAAATGAGTTAAATTGTAATTAGTACCAGTTGTAGTTAGTTGTAACAAACTTGTAATTCTGTTATTACCGTGCAATGGTTAGACTAGTGACATTAGTTTGTTAGTTTCTTTACCTCTCTATACTTGCTCTGTTTTGAATATAAAGTGTTATGTCATTAATATTTTCACAACATTTACACAACAAATCATAGGTAGTTATTTGTTATTAATTATAATTTGAACGTGCTACTAAAATTACTCTTTTGCTCCACCAATGACAACTTGACACTTATGATTTGTTGTGGAAGTGTTGTGAACACAACATTTCTCTTTGTGTATATATATAGCAATAGAACCTCTTTGATGTTTTTATCCTAATTTTTTTTTCTTCTTTGAATAAGAATCTCAATTTCTATTAAAAAATTTCAACTTGTAACCCTCTATTTTAAAGACTTTAGTTAGGTCTAGTGCATTCAGTACACTAGACCTGTTGAGAGGATGACATGTGGTCAAAAGTGGACCATCTCAACGGGTTCAATGCAATTAGACACTAATCCAAACTTTACCCCTATTTTAAAGTTATCTTTACTTACAAACTACTACATTATTGTCTAATATTATGAAGTACACAAAAGTATGGCAATGACATTTCTCATTGAATATATTGCTTATCTTGATAAGTTTGTAAATATCTACTAAATCAAAATATACATATATATATATATATATATATATATATATATATATATATATAAATGTTTTGCAAACAAAACACAAAATATCATATCATGAATTTTCACCCAACAATGACTAACTGCACGAATTAAGAAAACAACTTGCTTTTAATAGGTTAACCTATTAAGATTATTTTCTCCATAGAAATTGCAAAGTTTTCCACTCAAATAGATTATTAGCTAAATTATATAAATAAATAAAAAGGGAATTTCCATTAAAAATTTAATGAATTGAATTATGAATTATGAATTTGATATTGCTTTTGATTAAAACTAATCAATGTGCCACATAATACCTGTGTACGCTATTAGTATATTTTGAAATTTCAGAATCATTGACCATGGAGATAACTTAGATTCAGAACTTTGCATTAATCATTGACAATGGAGATAACTTAGATTCAGCATGTACAAATTCACTCCCAACCATGAACAACTTGGTGAAGAAGAAAGTGGTGAACTCATTCCTAAGTAGCAGCTACAAAATTGAGGAAGAAATCGTGCTTCATGCTCTGTGGGGATGCAGTAATGTTAGACCGGTTTGGGTTAAAGAATTTGGAGGTTTAAATTCTAAAAATTTAAAACTAACTTCTTTTTCTGATCTATTTGCTCTGACAGCTTCAAGCACTCGTGGCTCGGAGCTTTTTGCCATGGTTTGCTGGTCTCCATGGAACAGAAGGAATAAATGCCGAATTAATGAACCAGTTGCCCCAATGGAGAAAATCGTGAGTCTGGCGGGTCAATACCTTTAGGATTTTCAGCAGTAACACAGCAAGAATCATGCACAAGAAGGCCCATGGAAAGCTGTATGGAAACCTCCTGATGCTGGCATTGTGAAAACAAATTTTGATGGGGTTGTGTTTGAAGATCTGAATGCAGCGGGTATCGGCGTCGTGGTTCGCAATTCTCATGGAGAAGTATTGGCAGTCTTGGCCGAGATTATTCCTTTGCCTTCCTCAGTACCTGTCCTTGAAATTCTTGCAACACAAAGAGTAGTTCATTTCGTCCAAGAGTTAGATATGCACAGTTCAGTTTTCGAAGGTGATTCAGAAGTGTCCATCTCTGCTATAAAAAATTAGTGTTTATCTCATCCATCGTGTGGTCATCTTGTTAAAGACATACTGTCTTCAGCTAGTTCTCTTCAGAACTTCTCTTTCTCTGGTACACTCTGGCAAGACAATGTTTTGGCTAATGCTTTAGCCAAGAGAGCAAGACTTTCGTTTCCTGTATTAGTCTGAATGGAGTCTATCCCCCCTGATATTTTTAAGGTTTATGTTTCTGACTGTTTAGGCCTTGTTTGGATTTTGGTGAACTCAGTTAACAAATCTGAGTTTTGTTAACTCATAACCCAAAATCAGTGGACCCTACGGGTAGGAGGCTTGTTTGGCTCATTATTATGGAGCTTAACTCAGATAACAAATCTCAGTATTTTGAGATTTGAGTTAACTAATTCAGAAACACGCAGGGCTTGTTTTCAAGATATGAGTTATGAACAATCAGTGGCAATTTCGTAAATTTTCAACACAAACGGGTCCCACAGCAGTGTCCCGTCCCATCCCTGCGCAGGCTTTTGCTCCAACGGGTCTTTTTAACTTTACTTTCCCAACCACCCAAACCAGAGCTCTTCTTCATCATCTCACTTTCCCTTTTCCCTTCTCCCAAACCCACAGCACAAGCACAACCGAAAATATCACTGTGAATCCATCCAAAGCACAAGGCCCAGCTCTGCCGATCAGCACAAAGCCCAGCTCCGACGAAGCTCCGTTCACCGATTCCATTTTCCGGTGAGACCCAAACGCTCCCCCTCCATCTGTTAACATGCCTGAAGCTGCTGAGTTCTGCCTTGTTTTTTTTTTTGTTTTTTCCATGTTCCTCCATTTTTTGCGTTGTGTTTACTAAGACGTTGGCTCACTTGGCTGTGAATGCTCCAAGTGAATTAAATTAAGTGCCCACATAACATAACTAAACTTTAATACACAAAGCAATCTAACAAACCCACATTACACTCTCTTTATTAAACAGCCCCAAAATTCAAAACACAAACTAAAATCAAAACCCAAAGAAAAAAATAATGAAAACCCAAAAGCAAATTCAGTCTTTTAGTGCCAAAGATGCAAACTTTATTATCAAAGAAATCAGATTAAAAAAAAAATAACTCATACGCTGAGCAAAATAGCCCAAAAAAAAAAAAAAAAAAACCCTTCCATTGTTTCTCTTTTGGGTCTTCTTTTTTTGTTAACTCAAACGTTGAGCTCTCTCTCTCAAAAGGTTTTTTTTTTTTTTCACACACAGAATGCCATTTTTTTTTTTTACTATTTATTTATATCTCTTCAGATCAGACAGAGAGAGAAACTCCAAGGTGGGTTAGGAAATAGGAGACACCCTTTTTTGTTTGAGAGGAGAAAGTGAGAGGGGAAATGAGTTTACACTGCACAGTGAAAGAGGAAATGAGTTTGCCCAAAACAATTTTGTTCAATCCGTGGGTAACCTAACCATGTGCACTGCACAGTGGTCAACCCGTGGGTCCCATAAAAAGGTGAGTTTTTGTGAGTTTTTAGGCAAAAATCAGAACTGGGTTTAGTTGCCAAACAAAGGTAGGAGTGTTTTGGGAATTTTTAAGTTATGAGAAATGAGTGATGAGTGATGGGATTTGAGTGATGAGTGATGAGTTAACTATCACCCAATAACCAAACAAGGCCTTAGCTATCAATTAAAATGTCGCTCAGAGTTGTTTCTCAAAAAAAAAAAAAAAAAAAGATTCAAAACTTTGCATTTAATTTCTTAGCAGGTAGAGTCATTTTTATTTTTATTTTTTGTTTTTCATTGTTATTTATAAATATCTCTATGGGTATCTATATTCGAACTATCAAGTTCAAATAGTATGAGATAATGTTGATCCTCCAAATTCAAGTTTGATAATCAAGACCAAAAGGGTTGGTAACTCTATGGGAGTCTAGGGGCTATGAAACTTTGAGAAATTATATCAAAAGATAGCTAGTATTGAATGAAATGGATCAATAATATTTTAGAGTGTAGCTCTATTAAGTGTGAAACTTTTAATACTGCTGACAAACATTTTCAAATAGATATGTATTATAAAACAAAAGGAGAGGATCATATGTACTTGACAGACAGTAAGTGTAATACCCCGATTTTTTTTATTTTATGATCATCATTGTCATCATCATTATTATTATAGAGTTGAGGTACTATACGTGTGTGCATAGTAAGATGGGAGTAGACAATTTTGTGGTGTTACAAAATAGGTGAGAAAATTAAAGTTTTAGTACATACAATTTAGTATGGCAGTTTAAATAATAAATAGATATATAAAAGAGGAAGACGTAACGTGGAGTGTTACTTTGTGCATTATTCATATAAAACTTTTGGTCTCCTTATCAGTTAAGAAAAATGATTAGAGAATTAAAGTCTTGGAAGTATATTTAATTTTTATGGGCTTCTTGGAGACTAAAGAGATAAGTTCTAGTGGGTCTTAAAATCTAACCCATTACCCCACCAAGCCTACATCTTTGATGCGTTAAATACAGGGCAGAGGAAGAGACAATTAGGGTTTTCATAGGAAGGGTTTCATCACTAAGGAGGCTAGGAGGTGTATTTTTTTCTCTTGGAGTTTAGAACACATACAATTGAAGAGGCAAACAATTGTTCCAGGTATGATTTTCTCACTGTTAGAAACAAATAATTAAAGGGTTAGAATTTTATCATAGAAACGTTAATGGTCGTAGATTGTTTAAAAGGGGTATTTTCCTAGAATATGATTTACACTATTAAGTTAGTTGCCTACGGTTTGTATTCAAGAACAAAAGTCATGGTTTTAAATCTCAATTCATGTAGATGGATTTTACGTTTTCATTGGGATAGATATATTAAATCCTAAGCTTGCCCACTTTACGTATTCTAGAACAAAGTCATGAATTTAAAAAGGGTTATGTATATGGCTTTACATCTTCTTTGGGTTATATATATATATGTATGTATATTGTAGAATATGGCTTGAATTACGAAGGAAGGAATTTTATTCCTTTTGGGTTACTGTTGTTTGAAGTTATCAAGCTCTATTAGAAGTCTTGTCTACTACTTGATTTGGAATTCCTTTTGGAATAGGAGTGATTCTCCTTTTGTGTGTGGAAAAGAAGTCTAGTCCTTCTTGGTTTTGGATATACTAGCCAACTCAAGTCTCCTATATAAGCATAGTGCTGCTACGAAAAATTAGAGAGAAAGAGAAGAGAGAGTGTGTGAGAAATAGAGGCTCTCTCTTTGTTTGGTTATTTGATATTTGTGGGTTGCAATTTGGAATAGTGAGAGAGGTTTGTTATCGCTTGGTTTTGGTTCTGCGGTTTGGTGATTTGCTCTCTCTTGGTGCGTTGCAACTTTTGGATTTGCTTTGTGGCTCTCTCTTTGGTTCGTGCATAATTCGCATTTGGTATTTGGTATTCGTATTTGGTATTTGTGAGCCTTTGGTTCTTTGGTTTGTATTTGTGAGAGAGAGTTATTTGGGTGTATTTGGGATTTGGGTTTGTGAGAGTGCCTCTACATCAATTTGTATTATCCCAAATTTGTTATAGTGAAATTTGTTCGTCGTCGCCCGTGGATGTAGGCTATTGCCAAACCACGTAATTCTTGGTGTTTTGTGTCTATTTTCTTTTGGATTAATTTTCTTCGTTCCTATTGATTAGTTTGGAGATCTTTCTCAAGCCTAAAATATTTCCACAATCAATCTTGGTAATTTGAGCTTCCGCTATTTTACAACATATATATTAAATCCTAGGTATGCCCATGGTGTTTATTCTAGAACAAATTCATGGTTGCAAATCTTGATTCATACATATGGCTTTTACGTTTCCATTGGAGATATATATTAAATCATCGGTGAATGATATTTTGGCTACTGCCTTACTCATGGCAATATGAGTTTTGATTAATGCAAGGGAATATTATTGGTTAGAATATCATTGGTTAGAGAAACTTTTATTTAGTGTTAAAAGTGTTATTAGTTAGGCAAAGTGTAGTCCTAGTGAGTCAGTTTGTACAATTCGATAAGTTTTATACTTTGTGGAGGATACTAAGTAATTTCCATGGTTGATTATAGGTCCAATTTAAGAGTGTTTTGAGACTATTTGAAGAGTGTTTTGAGACTATTTGAAGGGTGTTTTGGCTGGACTTTCAGAGTGATTCAAGTGCTGTAAGTAATTTGCATAATATGCATAAGTTTGTTCATTAGGTTCTTAGAAGCCAAAGGTTTTTCAAAAGTTATGTTTTTAAGCTTACGTTTTCTAAAGTTTATCAAAAGCATTTTTATATCATTGAAAGAGAAATTTTGACTTTTAAATAATGTTTTAAAGAGAAACTTTAAAATTTAAATAACGTTTTGAACGTCTAAATCTCATTTAAAAGATAATTTCTAAACGAAACTATTTTCAGAAAAGAATTGAGTTTCAAGATAAGTTTTCTAAAAAGGTTCTTGTTCTTTAAGTTTGTTTAAAACCAAGTGATTTCAAAGTCATATTCTTATTTTCCAAATGGTATTTAAGACATTTCTTTTAGCAAATTGGGTTTTCAGACTTACTCAAGAATTGTAAAAATATTTATATAAACTCTTCGTTCTTATTCTTATTGATTTATGTTTCAAGTCGATATTGTGATCTTTGATATGCCTCTATATTTAGAATAATTGTTAATATTAAGTAAATTATTTTATTTTGTATAAACTTTGCTTTTGTGATATGTGACTCAAAATAAGTGTTTTTAGAATTGATAAGATATATTGTAAGCCCGCTCATAGGGTTGTGTGTGAGAATAAGTATTGATCCCTCACTAGCAGGGGTTAAATGTTGGTATCCGCTCACAGAATTGTATGTGAAAATATATGATATGTGTATATGTGACACTGTAATCTGGTTAATTATTTGTATGTGTTTTTGAATGATTTTAAGATTTGATTACATATGTATTAAGTGGTTCTTTATATGTTTTGGAAAAATTATATTTGATGTCAATGAGTTTGTGAAATCAAAATACTCTTGCTCTACTTAAATCTATTCCGTTGTGTATTGTGTATAATTGCTTACTAGATGTGTGGCTCACCCCATCAATTACAATTTTCAGATTAAAATTTAATTGGGAAATAGAAACTTTGGATCTCTTCGTAAGGTGCAAGGTAGAGCATGGGAGTTTTTAGGCGACGTCAATAATGCTTGAAGCTTTTAAGGATTTTTAGTTATTTTTTTTTTTCACATAAGAATTTACAGTATTTGGAGATTATTTCTAAATTGTGGATTTTAGTTATTGTAAGAGATTCATTAAGAGTATTGTTTATTTGGAGTTTATTGAATTTTGGAAATTTAATTATGCTTATTGAGTCATGTAAGATTAGCAAGTTAGTCATGCACCTAAATTCATGTTGGGCTTTGTGGAGCCTAGTTTTGTTTGATCCGGTTTGACGACCCGACCCAACCCGACCCGTTTTGTGTAGAAAACGCAATTTGGTTATTAGGTTTTTTTGAGGTTGCCGTGTTTTGGAGAGAGAGAAAAATTGTAGCCACACTTTGTACTTTTTCCTGATAATAGTGAAATCCCTGTAATTCCGTGGACGTAGGCAAATTGCCGAACCACATAAATACTGTCTTGTGCGTGTGATTGTTTTTCTTTAGTGTGTGTTTTCTCTATTTTTTTTGTTTCGGGTTGGGATTCGGGTTAAATTTCCTACAATTCATGTTCCATGGATTTGGTTCATGACAGTATTGGCTTAGACTAGTTGAAGAAGTTACAACTCCCACTCGAAACTCATTCTGTTGGAGTTGCAAGTTTGAAGGGAAGGATAAAATCTGATGCCAGAGTTTGCTTTTTGTGGAACACAAAAAAATTCAATTAGAGTTAATAAAAATATATGTTAGGACACAGGTTTCTGTGGAAATGCAAAACTTTAGCCCCACCTAGAGATAATGAAAATGTAGCATGGATTTTCTTTTGCACATCAAGAGTGAACATCACATCACATGAACGTAAATAAAAATGAGCCAGAGAGATGTGCTTTGGCTTATAAAGAAAGCCATTTTCACAATGAACTGACTGTTAATTCTACTAATAGCCGAAACGAGTCCTGTACGTACGTACTGTGACTTTTTGTCACTTTGATAAGTCAACTGAAAATTTCTGTGGAAGGAATTGAAAGTAGAATTCAGATGCCGCTTTCCTGCTAGTTATGAGTCTGATAAAAGTTTACTTCCTAATTTGTTTTTCTTTAACTTCAGCAGTTAACAATTATGTTTGATTCATCGTGTATAAAACTAGTATTGGTTCAAATCAAATATTTTGGATTAGATAATTTTCCACCGTGTTTGACACTCTCCAATAATAATTATTATTATTTTGCTAGATGTGATTAGGCTCAAAATAATATGCTTTATTATTTTTTTGGATCATTTATATACACCACCTTAAGTCTTGGTTGAATTAATAATTATAAGCCTAATTATTGTTTCTCAAATAAACTATATATTATATCAAAACCATTTTTCAACAAAAATTATGCACCTTCTCAAAAAAAAAAAAAAATTATGCATCTAAATGAAATGTTTTTTTTAGTAATATTTACTCATGTTAATTAATATATTTTTGCTAATTATATTAGTATAATTTTTTATTCATATCAAATTTTTCATTAAGCCATGCATTGCATGGAATAATACTAGTACATTAATATTTTAAAGATTAGCTATGGGAAATGATAAGGATAAAAGAGATTGATCACAAAAGATAAGCCGACGGTTTATTAGTTATAGGATTTACTGGGCCGTCAGCCCCTGTTTAATGACTGACGGCGGGCGAAAGTTGTAGGGAGAGGCACCTGAGGCACCCATAGGCTGACGGGATAATAAAGCTGAAGGGTGATCTTGAAGCTGACGGGATGAAGACCGAAGGGATAATGTAAGCCGACGGCACTAGTCAAAGAATGCTTGCTAACCACGTTTGCGTGTATAAGTAAATGACTTGCCCTCCAAGTTTTGTGAAACCTAAGAGGGATTCCTATATGGAAATGATCCTGCAAAATACGCCCAAGAAGACTCCTATAAGGAAAAGACTTCTACTCCAAGGAAAAAGGGGTCAACCCCTACTACTATAAAAACCCAAGCACCCTCACGAACCAAGGTACGCATAATTTACCCTCTCTAGCACTCTAGAGTTGTGAGAATAGTTCTGACTTGACCTTCGGAGGGTATTTGGCCGACACCACACTGGTGCTCTCTGCAAGGTCTTCTTTTTTTGGCAATGCAGGTTCAGTTTTGGGCGTACGAGGACTGTGTAGCTTATTGGTGATATTTTCAGCATCGTCAGTTGGCGCCGTCTGTGGGAATACGTGTAGTATAAAGTCATATTACCGCTTCCCGGACAAAAGTTGCATGGTGCTCACTCGCTCAATGGCAACCACTAACGACGTTCAAGAAGAGGAGCCACCCACGACCGCCCTCGAGAGACAAGTTAAAACTCTAGGCGCTACCGTGGAACGCCTCATCAAACAAAATCGCGACTTGGAAGAGCAGCTGCGCCAGAAAAACGTAGCACCGGATAACCAAGGAGCAGATCAAGAAGGAAACAGCGCTGACAGAAGGAATCAAGAGGGACCCTAGGCCAGTAACGCCCCAAGCAGACTAGAGCGTCAGAACGTGAGCCTCCCTTCCCTCGCAGATACGGCTCCGCCACCTATTATCGCAGAGATGCAGGCGATGAAGGAACAAATGGAAGTTATGATGAACGCTCTCAAGGGACGAGTGTCCAACGATCTTGACGACCTCGTTAACCGAACTGACTCATCGTTCACTGCGCCCGTCAACTCCTTCCCTCTACCAAGTAAGTTCCGCATGCCACAGATAGATAGTTATGACGGAGTCAGGGACCTTCTAGACCACTTAGAGACCTTTAAAACCCTGATGCACCTTCAAGGAGTAGCAGACGCGATCATGTGTAGGGCCTTCCCTACAACGCTGAAGGGTGCGGCAAGAATTTGGTTCAGCCGGCTGACACCCAACTCCATCAGCACCTTCGAGGAGCTAAGCACTTAATTTACTGCACACTTCATCGGAGGACATCGGTACAAAAAGTCTACGGCTTGCTTGATGAGTATCAAGTAGCAAGAGGAGGAAACGTTGAGGGCCTACATATCCCGCTTCAATAAGGAGGCACTCTCGATCGACGAAGCCGACGATAAGAAACTTGTTGCAGCATTCACGAATGGCCTGAAGAAAGGTAAGTTTCTGTTCTCCCTGTACAAAAACGACTCGAAGACCATGTTGGAAGTGCTTTACAGGGCCACCAAGTATATGAACGCCGAGGATGCGCTGTTGGCCCGAGAAGAGAAGCTCAAGAAAAGAGAAAGGCAGGAAGACACCCAGCAGGACCAAGGCCGGAAGAAGACAAGGTCGGGAGACCGAAGGGATGAGAGACGTCCTAAGCCCTTGGGGGGAAGATTCACAAGCTTCACTCCGTTGACCGCCTCGATAGATCAAGTCCTAATGCAAATCAAGGATGAGGAGGCTCTGACGTTCCCTGGAAAGCTGAAGAGTGATCCCAACAAACGTTCTAGGGATAAGTATTGCCGCTTCCACCGTGACCATGGTCACGATACGGCCGATTGCTATGACCTAAAGCAGCAGATCGAGGCCCTTATCAGACAAGGAAAACTGCAGAAGTTCGTTAGCAAGGAGAAAAAAGATCCACCCCCACAAGACCAACACCCCCGGAGGGATAATAAGCGACCGAGGCCCCTGATAGGGGACATAAGGATGATCGTAGGAGGAACGGCTGCCGCCGGGTCATCCAAAAAAGCCCGCAAAACCTACCTTCGTATGGTACAAAATGTTCAGCTAACGGGAGCCGTGCCAAAGATAGCACGAAGAGAAGGCCCCATAATCGGGTTCTCAGAAGAGGATGCGCGACGCCTTCACCATCCACATGACGATGCGCTCGTCGTCAGCCTACGGGTAGAAGACTACAACATGCACCGGGTGTTGGTCGACAACGGCAGTTCAGCAGACATTCTATACTACCCGGCGTTCCAGCAGATGAGGATCGACAGGGAGCGATTGACTCTGACAAATGCCCCGCTCGTAGGTTTTGGAGGGAGCCGGGTATTCCCACTAGGCGCGGTCACATTGTCCGTAGTGGTAGGCGATTACCCCCAGTAGGTAACCAAGGACGTGACATTCTTAGTGGTCGATTGCTCGTCTGCCTACAACGCTATCCTTGGACGACCCACGCTCAATTCATGGAAGGCGGTAACTTCAACTTATCACCTGATGATTAAGTTCCCTACCGACTATAGAGTAGGGGAGCTGCGCGGAAGTCAAATGGTCGCACGCGAATGCTATGTGGCCATGATGGAGATAGAGGATCAGGTCCAGGCCTTGAATATAGAAGAACACCATACGGTGACAGAACCAGTAGAGAAGCTAGAAGAGATACCCTTTGACGGTTCCGATCTTGGCCGAACAACCAAAATTGGAACACTCGCTAACCCCGCAATCCGTCAAAAACTCATAACCTTTCTTAGAGGCAATCGAGACATATTCGCCTGGAGCCATGAAGATATGCCAGGAATAGACCCTTCAGTCATGGTGCACAGATTGAATGTATCGCCCTCCTTTCCACTCGTCCGATAGAAGAAGAGAGTGTTCGCCCCCGAACGAGATCGGGCTATAGCAGAAGAAGTTCGCAAGCTGCAGGAGGCGAGTTTCATTAGGGAAGTATACTACCTCGATTAGCTGGCAAACGTAGTAATAGTTAAGAAAGCTAGCGAAAAGTGGCGGATGTGTGTGGACTTCACCGACCTTAACAAAGCCTGCCCCAAAGATAGCTATCCCCTCCCAAGGGTTGACGTCCTAGTCGACTCAACGGCCCGACACCAGTTGCTAAAGCTTCATGGACGCTTTCTCGGGGTACAACCAAATCCGAATGCACGAAGCCGATCAGGAGAAAACTTCATTCGTAACCAGTCAAGGCCTCTTCTGTTACAAAGTAATGCCCTTCGGCTTGAAAAACGCGGGCGCAACATACCAAAGGCTCATGAACAAAATGTTCGCCCCACAAATTGGGAGGAATGTCCAGGTCTACGTTGACGACATGCTAGTAAAAAGCCGAAGGGAGGAAGATCATTTGAAAGATCTCGAGGAAACATTCAACACCCTTCATTCTTACAACATGAAGCTCAATCCAGGAAAATGCGCCTTCGGGGTGATGGTGGGAAAATTTCTAGGATTTATGGTGTCCCAAAGGGGGATCGAGGCAAACCCGAATAAGATCCGGGCCATTATGGAGATGGCGCCACCAAGAAATGTGAAGGAGGTACAAAGCCTCAACGGGAAAATAGCAGCACTAAATAGGTTCGTGTCAAGGGCGACGGACAAATGTTTGCCCACGCTGAAGAGATCGTTCGAATGGACTGCCGAATGCCAGCAAGCGTTCGAGGAGTTGAAGGCTTATCTCTCCTCCCCACCACTGCTGAGCCCGTCACAGCCAGGAGAAGAGCTCTTTCTCTATCTAGCCGTCTCCCCCGCAGCCATCAGCGCTGCCTTAGTCAGTGAAGAAGAAAAAGTACAAATGCCTGTATACTACGCGAGCCGAGCGCTTCGCGGTGCTAAAGAAAGATACCCGCCTATGGAAAAACTTGCCTTTGCATTAGTTACGGCGGCCCGCAAACTCAAACCGTACTTTCAAGCCCATACGGTGAACGTCTTGACTGACAAGCCCTTGCGACGGGCGATGAGCAATCCTGAGGCTGTGGGTCGATTGGCGTTATGGGCTATAGAGCTGAGCGAATTTGATATCCAGTACTGCCCACGAACCACCATCAAAGGACAGATCGTCGCAGACTTCATAGTAGAATTCACTCATGACGAAGACAAGGGGGCAGAAGAGTCCCCTCATTGGAGCATATATACGGTCGGGTCATCCAACAGACAAGCCGGAAGGGCCGGCATTGTGCTACTATCCCCCGAAAGAGATACAGTTGAATGTATGGTCTGTCTCGACTTCCCCGCTACCAACAATGAGTCAGAGTATGAAGCATTAATAGTAGGACTCGACCTCGCCAAAGCAGCAGGAGCCGCGAGGGTAGTCATATACTGCGACTCTTAGGTCATTACTAACCAAATAAATGGACACTACGAGTGCAAGGGTGAAAGGATGAAGAGGTACCTTGATCAAGTAAAGGCAAGAGTAGATGACCTAGAAGCCAAAATCATCCAAATCCCCAGAGGAGAAGACGAGCGAGCCGATTGCCTCGCAAAGGCTGCTTCAGCAGAACATATGGTCATCCCTGGTAATGTACTCTCTTTTGTTCAGCTTTCGCCACTAATAGATTCCAGCAACGTGCAGGAAATAGGCTCTGACAGTAGCTGGACCACGCCGTTAATTTCATACTTAAAAAACGGGGTGTTACCAGACGGAAAGGAGGCTGCAAGAAAGCTGAAGGTCCAGGCGGCAAGGTTCGTCTTAATAAAAGACGTCCTGTACAAAAGAGGCTTCTCCCGTCCATATTTGAGATGCTTAGGTACGGAAGAAGCAGACTACGTCATGAGGGAGGTACACGAAGGAATCTGCGGAAATCATTCAAGGTTAAAGTCGTTGGTGCACAAGCTTGTGCGAGCAGGGTACTATTGGCCCACCATGTAGAAGGACGCCGAAGCTTATGTCAAGACCTGTGACAAGTGCCAAAGGTTTAGTAATATTATCAGACAACCAATCGAAGAGTTGACCTCGATGACGGCCCCATGGCTGTTCGCACAATGGGGGTTAGATATTATGGGACCATTCCCTACAGCAGTACGACAGCTGAAGTTCCTAGTAGTGGGCATTGACTACTTTACAAAGTGGGTGGAAGCTGAAGCTTTGGCCACCATTACGGAGAAGAACGTACGAAGCTTTGTCTGGAGATGCATCATTTGCAGGTTTGGCATTCCTAGAGTCTTTGTCTCAGACAACGGGAGGCAATTCGACAACGACTCCTTCTGGGATTTTTACTCACAGTTAGGAATAAAGAACCACTATTCCTCCCCCGCCCACTTTCAGGCTAATGGCCAGGTCGAAGTCACGAATAGGGATGACAATTTAGATCCGACCCGCGGATACTCGGCCCGGCCCGACCCTAATGGGCCGGATTTTACCCGGTCCGATAAAGAATAGGGTCGGATATGGGTTTTAAAAAAAAAACCCGAAGCGGGTCCGGGTCGGGTCCGGGTTTTATAAAAAAAATCCGAAACCCGACCCGGATAAGACCCGGTTATATATATATATATATATATATATATATAATTACTAAATTACCCTCACATATATATAGTTAAAAACCCTAACTTTTCCACTCCTCTCCTCATTTCAGGCTTTCATCTCACACAGTCACACCTCCGCCTCTCCCTCTTTATCTCTCAGCTCTCTCACACAGACGGCCACAAGACCACAACACACACGGCCACAAGCAGACTGAATCCTCTGTCCCTCTCATCTTCCTCACGCCGCCGCCGCACAGGCTTTCTACTCTCTCAACTTCGTTTCGTCCTCGCCGTCGCCGATCTCGCACTGTCGCACAGACGGCGCAGTCCTCTACCCCTCTCATCTTCCTCGCCCATGGCCACAAGCGTGACACGGCCTCACTCCGCCTCATTCTCCATTTTTTTTCTTTTTTCTTTTTTTCTGGGTTTAGTTCGCCTCAATCATGTGAGTTTGTGTTTGTGTTTGTGTTTATGATTTCTGAAAGGGAAAAATGAAAATCATAGATCTGAAATTTGTGTTTGGTTTGTGATTTTGAAAGGGAAAATCGTAGATCTGAAATCTGTGATTGTGATTTTTGTGTTTATGTTTGTGATTGTGTTTGGATTTGTGTTTGTGTTTGTGATTTTGGGCTGAAAAATCATAAATCAAAATTTTTGTTTCTGATTTTCTCTCAAAAAAAAAATTTTGTTTTTGATTTTGGGCTGGACTGGTCATAAGGGGCGGGGCCCGTGGGGCCGGGTCCGGGTCCCGGAAAAAAAATCCGTTTAGTAAACGGGCCGGGTCCGGGCCGCGGGTCTTGGCCCGCGGGTCGGGTCCGGGTATGAAAAAACTCGGCCCGAACCCGACCCGTTGCCATTCCTAGTCACGAACCGATCCTTGCTCAAGATTATCAAGACTCGGCTCGAGGGGGCAAAGGGTATATGGCCTGAAGAATTGCCGAGCATACTATGGGCATACAGGACGACGGCAAGGACACCCACAGGAGAGACACCGTTCCGACTGACGTACGGAAGTGAAGCAGTCATCCCGACCGAAGTTGGGCTCACGAGCTACAGGGTGCACAACCATGACGAGAACAAAAACGACGAGGCAATGCGACTACAGCTCGACCTAGTGGACGAGATCAGGGCTACGGCAGAACAAAGGCTCGCTAGGTACCAAGACCGCATGGCCAAACACTACAACTCTTGGGTTCGACACAGAGACTTCCAAGTTGGAGATCTCGTTCTTAGAAAGGTCATGGGTGCCGCTAGGGACCCTACCCAAGGGAAACTCGGCCCCAATTGGGAAGGGCCTTACTGAGTTACGTCATGGCAGAGGAAATGCACTTACCACCTGGAGACATTAGAAGGACAGAAGCTGCCGCACCCATGGAACACCGAGCACCTACGAAAGTATTACCAGTAGAAGTGGCAACATGAAGACCAACTTTTTTTACATTTCAGCAAATTTTAGTCTTACTACTTAGCTTTATCATTTACTTTAGTTTTTTGCAACAATACTTATTTTTTGTTTTAAGCCCAAAAGGCAGGATTTGGTTTTAGAATTACTTTTATTTACAAATGCATGGCAATAAGAGGAGTTTATTCAAAATTGCTGAAGTATCTATGTTAGAAATCTACGGTTTAAAATCCACAAAAGTGGACAACTAAGTTCACAAAAGTGAACAACAAAAACGGCTAAGTCCATAACACACGGACTAAAAAGCTGACGGTCTCAGATGAGGCTATCATCATATGGACGAGGTTCTAAAACCAACGGGCCTACAAAAGATGACAAGCTCATCAAGCCCATGACAGACTAAAGCTAAAAAGCTGACGGTCCCACCTAATAGATGAGGCTATCATTATATGGACAAGGTTCTAAAACCAACGGGCCTACAAAAGATGACAAGCTCATCAAGCCCGTGACAGACTAAAGTTAAAAAGTTGACGGTGTCACCAAACGGATGGGGCCATTATAGAACCAACGGGCTTACATGAAGCCCATAAGATGATTGAAAATTAGAAAATTGACGGCCACATTAAGGTCAGTAAAGTAATAAAAATGGTGACAATTGACGGGCCAAAAGCGACGGAACCATTACTTGGATATGCAACCAAGTTGATAGACCTTGAAAAATGACGAACAAGGTCGAAAATCCAAGGGGAAAACCCGTGAAACTGACGAGATAAGAAGGATATACTCATTAGTCGCAAAAAGGGCTATACCGACAGAGTCTCCCAACCAGTTCAAAAAAACTGACGGGGTTCCCAAAACAGACGGGAATGTTTACTAGGACTTCGTCCGGCTCAATCATCGATTAAAAAAAAGGCTATATCGACGGAGTCTCCCAACCAGTTCAAAAAAACTGACGGGGTTCCCAAAACAGACGGGAATGTTCACCAAGACTTCGTCCGGCTCAATCACCGATTAAAAAAAAAAAAAACGAAAGCGACGGGAATAATATACCATGCAATAAATACAGCTGTATACAAACAAAACCCCGAGAAAACCAAACGGGCACTTAAATGATTGTTTGCAAAAAATTTTAAGTACAACGATTGTTTGTAAAATGATTGAAATGCAAGGCTAAAATACAAATAAAGAGAACTAAGGAGCGGGAGCGTCAGCAGGATTCCCGTCAGCTTGCTGATTTTCAACACTTACAATCTAAGTTGGAGTATTGGAAGCAGGAGTAGGAAGGTTTGCAGTAGGTTGGGCTAGGACAACAACACCGTCAGACTCTGGAGTAGGATTAGGCTGAGAGGAGCCGTCATCTCCACCATCCATTGTGATTCCAGACAGGTCCAGCTCTAGGAATGCTGACGCGACCTGCTTGAGGCAATCGTCAAAACCAGTGCCATAATACTCGGCACAAGAGTCAATGAACGATTGCGTCGCTTTAAAGTCTCGAACCGCGTCAGCCCCAGCCATCTGCACCCTTTGGCCTAGATCCGTCACCTCCTCCTTAAGCTTGTCATTCTGACGGTCAGCCTCCACTAGCTTCTCCCTGACTTCCTTCAGCTCTTGATTCAGCGTATGGACGGCATCCTTGTACTGCCCTTGTTCATTCATCAGATTTGCATTATGCTTCCGGACCCGAGTGACGACTCCCTCCTTCGCGATGCAACGGTCTTGAAGGGCCTTGACACGCACCAAGGCCTAAGAAAAGAACACAGCTGTCAGTCAAAGTTCATCGAAGCAAAACAAGGTCAGTTCGACCAAAAGGTACCAAGCATACCCTGGTAAGGTCAAAAAGGGCTGACGCCCCTAGATCCTCCGTCCCCAACAGATCACAAGGCTTTATGTCTGTCGGCTTTATAAAGGACTTAACCTCCCCAACGACATAGTCCTTGTGGGTCAGGAGGCGGCAGGGGCCTTCGTTGACGGGACCCAAGGAGGTCATTACCCCTTTGCCCGCACCGAGGCTTGGCTTGAGAGGTGATTTTTCCTTTGCAACACCATCCCCAGGAGTGACGACGGCCTTTTTAGCCAGACGGCCATCACTCCCGTCAGGCTTCCTCTTTGCCTGATTGGTGACGGCCTTAGGGGTTGACGACGTCTCCCCCCTGCCTCCTTTGCCCTCTTCTCCTCCTTCTGACGGGCTGCGGCAGCCCTTATCCTTTGTTTAGCAGATTCCATCTCTACAATAAAAAAAAAAAAAAAAAAAACTAACAGTTAGAACAAGAGACGGAGGAGTAGACTGACAGAGGTGATAAGTAGTACTTACGTCGGCGGGAAAAATCGTCCAATTTCCGGGCTTCAGCTGACGGTTCTGGACCCCCACAGTATAAATGAATAGTGTCAAGGGTGATCAAATCCCTACACTTACGTTCCTCCAAAGGGATTTCTAGAACCCGACGGATGAACTCCTCTTGTTCGTCGGTTATGAGGGGACGGGTATGAGCTGAAAAGAAAAAAGAGAAAGAATGTTAGTAGCGTCACTTCAAAAAACGAAAGGAACATGGTTGACGGGATTAACCTGAATCCCTGACAAAAGCCCAAGTATTGTCAAAATAACCATGGGGCATCGTCGCCCATTCCTCTTGACGGCAAACCCAATCCGTCCCTTCAACAAAAAAATATCTACTTTTCCAGTTCCTATTGGAATCTGGCATATTTGATACCAGCCTCAAACTTTTCTCTCGGACATTAAAATGGTATGTCCCCTTTGACGAGGCAATATGATGGGGCCTGTAGTAGTAAAAGAATTCGTCTAAGGTAAGCTGACGGTTTCCTCCACTAAGACGGCCCCACAAGATTTCAGCTCCTATGAAAGTCCTCCAGGCATTTGGGGCAATTTGAGTGACAAACAAGCCCAGGAAGTCAGCCAGCTGACGGTGTAGGGCCGTCAACGGTAATCTCAGGCCCGCAGCAAACATGGCGTCATACATGCCCACATCAGCGGTTCTCCCTGAGTAACAACTCTCATTCTCTCTAGGGAGACGGATCAGGATATGATCTGGGATTTGGTAACGAATGCGCAATTCCCCAAAAACCTTATCACTCATCCTAGGTAAAAATTTTTTGACGACCCAATCCTCAGGGAGAATGAAAGGACGGTTATCTCCTAGACCCTCTGAAATCCCTTCACTGGGTCCCTTTTCTCCGTCACTATCATCTCTGTCATCTCCGTCAACATTTATATCATCCCCGTCACTTCCATCCTTTCCTCTTCCCTCTTCTACTTCATCCTTACCCCCCTCAGTATAACTTTCATCACCGTCAGGAGATCGGGCCGACGTCCCTCTCTCTGACTCAGGCATGAAGTCCTCTGACTCATCACCAGAACCAAAGGCCTCATCGTAGCCCGCTCCTTCGCGGACTGACGACTCCTCACACGACGCGTCACTTGACATCCGACTACCTGCAAGTGACGGATCCAATCTAAGTACCTAAGCCGAAGTCCTCACTAATGAACTATACAGGCATAAGTAAAAATGAAAAAAAGGAGAGGAAATAGAACTTACTGGTGTGTTAACTTTCTTGGAGAAACGGCTTCAAGGGCAGCAATACACAAGGTGACAGAATTCAAACCGACGGTCCCTTTCTTTCAAAGATCAGCAAAGATGAAATAGGGGAAATGAGGAGGAGGACCCCCTTATATATAGAATGGAAGGACGCGGAAGACGAAGCGACGCCCTCGTCAGAAGCAAAGCTAATGGGAACTCGCCACGTGTCCAAAGCATTAAATGCACGGTGGCTCGAGGAGTCCCATGTAAATAATTTTCCCGCCTCCTTAAAAAATATGACAATCAACAGAAATGTTAACTCCATAACCCGTCAGTATGAAAAGTGACGGAGATATGGAGTAGGGGGCAACTGATAAGGATAAAAGAGATTGATCACAAAAGATAAGCCGACGGTTTATTAGTTACAGGATCTACTGGGCCGTCAGCCCCTGTTTAATGACTGACGGCGGGCGAAAGTTGTAGGGAGAGGCACCTGAGGCACCCATAGGCTGACGGGATAATAAAGCTGAAGGGTGATCCTGAAGCTGACGGGATGAAGACCGAAGGGATAATGTAAGCCGACGGCACTAGTCAAAGAATGCTTGGGAACCACGTTTGCGTGTATAAGTAAATGACTTGCCCTCCAAGTTTTGTGAAACCTAAGAGGGATTCCTATATGGAAAGGATCCTGCAAAATACGCCCAAGAAGACTCCTATAAGGAAAAGACTTCTACTCCAAGGAAAAAGGGGTCAACCCCTACTACTATAAAAACCCAAGCACCCTCACGAACCAAGGTACGCATAATTTACCCTCTCTAGCACTCTAGAGTTGTGAGAATAGTTCTGACTTGACCTTCGGAGGGTATTTTGGCTGACACCACACCAGTGCTCTCTGCAAGGTCCTCTTTTTTTTGCTGTGCAGGTTCAGTTTTGGGCGTACGAGGATTGTGTAGCTTATTGGTGATATTTTCAGCATCATCAGGAAAGAAAATGATCCAAGAATTAGGCACCAATAGGTCTAGGCGTTCAGCCCACATCCAATTTGACAAGTTTGGAAGGTTGTGGTATCAGTAAACCACGTGAACTTGAGAAAGACTCCTAAATCAACGTGTCACATATAGCCGTCCTAGCTAGTTCATTAGTAATTGCGAGGACCAAAATATAGGCATCAATATCTTAGGATTTCTCGCTAAATGCTGGAGTCTCACATGCAAATGCCTCTTTCTTCAAATCAAAGATTTTGGATCAGATACTTTTCCACCGTGTTTGACACTTCGCGATATATTTTTTGCCCTGTTTGCTACGTTGCCTTTTCCACCGTGTTTGACACTCTCCAATAATTTTTATTTTTTCTCTTTGTTATCAAGATTTCGGTTGATGTTACAGGTTTACTGTTTTTTTTTTTTTGTTGGAAAAGAAGGTTTACAGCTACCTCAACGTGTCACCAATGTATAGCTTGTTTTTAACTGTTGCTGTTTTTGCAATGATTGAATGAAGGTTCTGATTTCAAAAACAAAGCTATTAGTATTAGCCTATTACTGGGGACAAATTCACTATATATGATCAAACACAAATTGTTGTTGAGATTTCATCTGGATTTATCCGCACTTGTTTGGTTCAATTGGATGTTACAATGGTAAGTTTCACTAATTTATGACCAAACCCATTAAGCTCTGGCAACGCAGAAAATGGAAGAGATGTTCTTACATATCTGTTGGTCAATGGAAAGAATAAAAGAACACTAACGCCAGACTTATTTATTAGTGGTGGCCAGAAAACTCTCTGTGAGTGCTACTACTAACTCGGTTGATGGATCTTTGGAAGTAAGGAAAAGAACATGAACGGAAGCTTCATTTGGCTAACAGCAGAGAAAATGAAGTGTTGAGAAAAGAGAAAATTACATGCGTGTATATAGAATGATTTGAGGATATTCATGTATTGTACTGTATATGTGTGTACAGTACATTGTTTTTAAACATTGGAGTCATGATTTAAAGCTAGGTAAATATGACCTAAACCCAATTGGGTTGAACTCAAGATCAGCTCAACTTGAACCATTGCCATGTCTAGGTATGGCTGAGATTAACAAATATTCATATATAATTGAATATATGAACTTCTTTGATTTAGGTTAAAGTTTAGATATCTTTTCAAATGATCCAAAAGATTATAAATAAAAAAAAATGTTATGAATCAGTGAATACAAAAGAGATCTATTAAAATCCATTTATAATACCGAATGGACCAAATTAGACCGAGGTGCACCAAGTAGATGGAAGTAGATCGAATGGACAGAATTGGGCAGAATAGGACCGAATAGGACTAAAGTAAACCGAATTGGGCAGAGATGGACCGAAATGGTAGAATGGACCGAATGAGACCGAATTAGAATGAGTAGGACTGAATTGGACCATGGTGGACCGAATTGACTGAATTAGACTGAATGGAAACGAAGTGAACTGAATGGATCGAGTTGGGCAGAATGGACCGAATTGGACCAAAGTTGGCCAAGGTGGACCGAAATGGGAAGAAAGGACCGATTGAGACTGAATTGGACAGAATAAAACCAAATGGACGGAATTGGACTGAATGGGACCGAAGTGGTTGACAGAGGTGAACTGAATGGGTAGAATGGACCGAAATGTGCAGAATGGACTGAATGAAACCGAATTAGAGCAAGGTGGACCGAATTAGAACAAATTGGACTGAATGGAACCAAAGTGGACAGAAGTGGACCAAGGTGAACTAAAATGGATAGAATAGACCGAATTTGACCGAAATGGGTAGAATGGACCGAAGTGAAATGAATTGAACTGAATGGGACCAAAGTAGATAGAATTGGACGAAGGGGGACCAAAATGGATAGAATAGGATGACTTGGACCGAAATGAGCAGAATGGACCGAAGTAGAAAGAATTATACTAAGGCTACGTTTGGATTGTGCTGAAAACCAGCACGTTTGCGTCTGCGTTTTTCCTTTTTTTTTTTTTTACGCGTTTGTGAGACTTGCGGCTACTGTTCATGTACTGTTCAATGAACAGTAGCCGCAAAGTTTGACTTTTCTCACTTTTTTCAGCCAATCAGTGCACATCGTGTATTGTTCACGGACCCACAAATTTCACTTTTCAGTAACTTTTTCATTAAAAATGGGTCCCACGGTACTATTCACACATTTAAAAATTATTTTGCTACAGTGTTTTTCAGTTTTCAGTTTCAGTTTTCAGTTGTATCCAAACAGACCTTAAATGGGACCAAAGTGGACAAAATTGAACTAAAGTGAACTGAAATGGATAGAATAGACTGAATTGGACAGAAATTGGCAGTATCGACCGAAGTGGAATGAATTGGATTGAATGAGACTAAAGTGGATAGAATTGGACTAAGGTGGACCGAAATGGATAGAATAGACCGAATTGGACCAAAATGGGCAGAATGGACCAAATGCGACCGAACTAGACAGAGGTGGACCAAAATGGACCAAATGAAACTGTAATGGATCGAAGTGTATTGAAGTGTTATACTAAAACTGAGGTGACTCAACAAAAATGTAGCAATAATAAATACTACACTTTACCATGGATGATAAAGTAACGGATCGGATTACACGTGGCTTGTTGACACATATTAGCATGAATCTGATTTTTTTTTTTTTTTTAACTTGTGGTGAGATGTGAGAATCTCAACCAAGTGACCGACTGTGAAAATAAAATAGAATTAAATGTGGAACAAGTAAGAATCACAGTCGGTGGTCACTGCGATCAATCCGCATCGTTTGTTTTATAGTTGGACAGTGTCACGTGTACTGCATGAGTGTACTCTTTATTAAGTCTTCGTCGGCCATGTCTTAATCGGGCTGGGTATTCAAGACAGAGCCTGCATACATAAGTGTGGGCCCATGATCCAGTATCATGACTGGATTTATTGGGCTTGTGCTTGTTTTGGTATAACAGTTTTTGTTTGGGCCCAATTGGTATGGGCTAGTTTTTGTAGGCTTTTTTTGCCGAATATTATATGTTTTTGCAAAAGATTTTACTATGAAGCCTCTGCCTAAACTTCTAAACTTTTATATAGCAATTTTGGAACTTGAGTTTACTAACCTTAAATTTTAAGTGAAATTTGAGTTTATTAAACTTGAGTTACAAGTATTATAACTAAAAAATGCTATATAATTAAAAAAAGTTTCAAGATAAGTCAAACTTGAGTTTCATAAACTCGAGTTTTACATATAACTTGAGTTTAGCAAACTTGCGTTCTAAAAATATGGTACATAACTAAATAAGTTTGGGTGGAGGCTTTTCAATTTTTTTTTTGGTAAAAACGAAGTGTTTGACAAAAAAAGCCTTGGAATGAAATATATATGCTATGAAATACATATATATTTTAATCGGTTCAAGATTTAAAAGTACATTGTAAATATTTGCATAAAAACCAAAATCAAATTTGAGAATAAAAGTACGATTATATATTTTTATTTATTGCTTTTATCATATTATAATTTAACAGCATACTTATGTTTTCGTAATATAATTTTATAAGATATTATAAAATCACCTAGTTAAGCATTTAATAATTTCGGTATTTTTTTCTTCTTTTTTTTAATTGTTTTTCAGGCAAAATATATAACAAGTTAATGAAGGAGATAGTGTTTCATCATGTATTCCTTCATTAACTTCTCATATCATTATAATTAAAATTTTTTATTTAAAAACTATCAAGAGAGAAAAAAAAAAAAAAAAAACACACACACACAGAGGAATAGCCTAATACGTCCCATGAAACTGTCCAAAAAAATTTCTAAGTTAGGATTTAGCTAGGAAGAATAAGGCCAAAGCCAAATAGCCAAGCAATGACATAAAGGAGGGATATAGTACAAATAGTGTATGAAACACATACAAATCAAAGTAGGGATTGTGCATTCCATAGTAATAAAGATTTAGGAATATGGTTTAACAAATTGTCATTTGGCAAATAACAGTTAGTAACTGATCTAAATTACCATTGATATGGAAAACAATGACATAAAGGTTGAGGAGGCATATGATTAAACTGTAAAGATCGCTCAATTGAATGTCACAAGCCTATAACTTATGACCATCACAACCTCGGAACATTACTCAATCAAGGGTCATTACTTCCATCCTATCCTGTCATGCAATGAAACGTACAGACAATCACATGAATTAATCAATAAGCAATAAGTGTATGACTAATATAATTAGGGAAGAATTAAACAACTGCAAATTATTTTCTTGCAACAACATAAACAAACAACAATTGCATTCCATTCCATTTGTTGAACAACAGTAACATATAGACTTGACAATCATAATTGTTTAGATTGATATTCTTTCCTTATCTTCTCTTTTCACATTTACATTTTTTTTCTTCTTCAATTTAAATTTATGTTATTATTATTTTACAAAGAAGTGACCAATCTGTATGTTCAAATAAAATGAGTTAACGTACCTAGCTCTTTCTTCTTCTGTTTCCTCATCTTATATTTAAGAAACGTGTCTCTAATTGCATTCATTTCGTTGACGACAACATTCATAGGCACCCTCTCATCTTGTGATGTTGTAGAACACGACAATCCAATTCGAAAAATAGATATCAAGCAATCTTTTATTCTGCTACTAACATTGACATGTTGATCTTTGATTATTGCTTTTTCTTCCATGTCATCCTTATGTTTGTCATCATTAACATCTTCATCTTCCTCTCCAAAGAACATTAGCAGGTCTAATATATCCATGACATGTTCAGGCAAAGCCATTATAGTGAACTTGTGAATGCTCAAGCCAGCTTTGAAAATTTCATCAATAGGTCTTTTTCCAGTGAACAACTCTAATAACAAGAGTATCCCATAGCTGTAAACATCTCCTAGTGTTGAAACTTGACCACCCATCCCATACTCTACAATTTATGGATACATTATCAGTAACTAATGGTAATCTTATGAGCTTAGAATTTAACCACTAATGTATTATGCATTGTTTGCTTTTTAACCTTTCATACAATTTTGTGAATATGCTTTTTTGTTTCTAATTTTCTTTTGGGTCTTGTTAGACAAAAAAAAAAAAAAAAAACTTTAAACCTGAGCATTAGTTACTTTTTGAAGGAGTCTCTACTTTATTTTAACACCAAAACAAAAAATGTTACAAAAGAGATTAGTTGTGCTTCATTTGGTTGAAGAATTACCAGGAGGAATATACCCAATGGAACCCTTTAACCCAATTGACAAGATTTGAGTTTTGGAGAGACTTTTTGATTCTTTGAAAAGAAACTTCACCAATCCAAAATCACCAACATTGGCTACCATATCTTCATCAAGGTGTATATTGCTTGGCTTTAGATCACAATGAACAATTGGTGTTTCACAATGTTGATGAAGATATTCTAATGCATAAGCAACATCAACAGCTATGTTTAGTCTCTGAATAAATCTCAATTTCTTGCTCCGATGTTGCACATCACCTTTAGGATGTAACCATTGGTCTAGACTACCATTGCACATGAACTCAAAAATAAGACTTTTAAAGTCATTCCCTTCATGATCAGTGCTTGAGCAAGCAGAGATAATCTTGAGGAGATTGCGATTAAGTATACTTCTCAAAGCATTGCATTCGTTAATGAAACTCTTAGAAGCTCCTTTTTGTTGAAGGTTTAATACTTTAACAGCAACAATTGCTCCATTTTCGAAAAGAACTCCTTTGTATACTGAGCCAAAGCTACCTGAACCAATCAAATGGTTCTCAGGAAGCCCATTTGTTGATTTTAGGAGTTCTGCATAAGAGATAAGTAATTTCCTATCTTCAAAGGAAAATGTAGTTAATGCTCTCTCTCTTGATTTTTTAACAATAAAACATGTAGGGAAAAAATACAACAAAATAGGTACAAATATGACCATGCTAGTGATAGGAATTACTATTTTGAGTGCAAGTAGCTTCCTAGATGAATGAGGATTTTTCCTGGTGCATGTAGGTAAATGTAATTCTTGGAAACCACCACACAGCTTATTATTTCCAAAGATTGAAATCTCACTTGCATTTGCAAAAATCCCTTCACTTGGCACTTTGCCCTCCAAATCATTATATGAAATATTGAGATGCCTAAGTGATACAAGCTTACCAAGAAATTTAGGAATATTCCTAGAGAAGTTATTTCGTGAAAGATCTATTTGTTCTAAACCTCTTAATGTCTTCAAAGATTGAGGTATTGCACCTTGAAATGAATTACCCTCCAAATACAAGTTCTCCAAACTAAGACAAGTCTCAAGGGTGGTGGGAATTTTTCCTGATAATCTATTATTTGAGAGATCTAACCAGGCAAGATGTATTAAGTTGCCTACTTCAAACGGCACAATGCACCTATCAAGAAATTGTGAGACATGTCCAAAGAAATTGAAAGGGAAGAAAGACCAATAACTTGTTTTGGAATGGTGCCAATGAGATTGCTACTAGAAATGTTCAGGTAAAGCAAATTTTGGCAGTTTCCTAGGCTTAGGGGTATATTTCCCTCAAATCTGTTCTTCTCCATAAAGAGCATTATCAGTGTAGTAAAGTTACCAAAAGAGAAAGGGATTGGCCCAGAAAATTTATTATCATTCAAATATAATACCTTTAGCTTTTGAAGCTTCCCAAGAACATCAGGAAGAGTACCTCCCAAATAGTTAGAACTTAATGCTAGTAATTCTAAGTTAACAAGGTTCCCGATTCCAATAGGGATGTCACCCCGGATCATATTCCCATCAAAATAAAGAGATTGTAGCTGGCTGGAAAGGTTGGCTATTGAGTTGGGCAATACTCCTCCAAAATAATTATTAACGAGATCCAGGACCTTTATACTAGTACAATTAGCCAAGAAACTGAGCAAATTTAGGTCCATCTTTCACAAATCCAAGTTTATTGGAATTAAGATAAAGTCCAACCAAGCCTTGCAAGCTTGCTAGATTTCGAGGGACTGGCCCAATTAGACCATTTTTTTCAAGGGCAAGATGCTGAAGTTGAGAAGCATTTGACAATGACGCGGGAATAGGTCCCGTGAAATATAATACCTTTAGCTTTTGAAGCTTCCCAAGAACATCAGGAAGAGTACCTCCCAAATAGTTAGAACTTAATCCTAGTAATTCTAAGTTAACAAGGTTCCCGATTCCAATAGGGATGTCACCCCGGATCATATTCCCATCAAAATAAAGAGATTGTAGCTGGCTGGAAAGGTTGGCTATTGAGTTGGGCAATACTCCTCCAAAATAATTATTAACGAGATCCAGGACCTTTATACTAGTACAATTAGCCAAGAAACTGAGCAAATTTAGGTCCATCTTTCACAAATCCAAGTTTATTGGAATTAAGATAAAGTCCAACCAAGCCTTGCAAGCTTGCTAGATTTCGAGGGACTGGCCCAATTAGACCATTTTTTTCAAGGGCAAGATGCTGAAGTTGAGAAGCATTTGACAATGACGCGGGAATAGGTCCCGTGAAATTGTTAATACCGCAATAAAATACTTGAAGGTTAGGAAGAGTAAGACCAATATCTGGGGGAAGGCTTCCATGTAGCTGGTTTTGAGTAATAGAGAAAAAGTATATGGAAGAAATATTGAAGATCTGAGGAGGGATGGTACCAGACAGGTTATTCCCATTAAGGTGAAAAAATTTCAAGCCTTCTAGACGACCAAGTTCACTAGGTATGCTTCCTTGAAAATTGTTTTCGGAAAGACCAAGAACATATAAAGAAGAAAAGTTTCCTATCCAAGCTGGGATATTTCCTATAAGATTGTTCACACCAAGATATATAGATACCCCAACTTTGACAATGAACTAAGGTAGTCTGGAATTTTCCCAACAAGCTTGTTGTAAGCAACGGTAAGCACTCTAAGTTGTGAACAGTAGCTTAGATTAGTCGGAACTTTACCACCAATGGACTTCGAATACAAATTGAGATACTGCAGATGCTGTAGACATCCCACTTCTTGAGGAATTTCACCATAGAAGTTGTTGTTTTCTAGGTTAATTCTTGTGAGGTAATTAAGATTTCCTACAGGGGTGGTATGGAGCCAAACAATTTCTTTGCTGCCAAATTCAAAACCATGACTCGTTTACTGGAGGGGCCACATGTAACACCTAACCAGTTGCAAAAATGTATGGAGTCATTCCATGAGCTCATGATCTGAAGTGGGTCTTGAGTTATCCAATTCTTGAAGTCAAGTAATGCCATGCGATCTGTCTCATTTGCAAGAGCAAGAACTGTTGCAGATTTCAAACATGAGCTCATGCACATTAGAAGAATCCCATGAAAGAATATTAACAAAATCGACTCGTAACTTAGACTAGCGTGCGTCATTCTGTTGGGGTTGCAAGTTTGAAGTGAAGAATAGAATCTGATAATAGCGTTTGCTTTCTATGGAATACAAAAAATAAAATTAAAGTTAATAAAAATATATATTAGTAGGACACAACTATAACTTCTTTTCTTTTCTTTTCTTTTTTTTGTTGAGAAGAGACGCAGATATAGCTTGTTAAGAGAAAAACAAATATTTCTAATAATTTCTCAAAAAAGAGAAAAACTGTTAGTTTTTAAACCCCTTAAAACCAATTGATTTAACCTAGGTAATTAGTCAAGTTGTTACTTAGTCCAATTTAACAAAACTAGGTTATCACAATAATAAAGATCATATCATGCAAAGCAGCGGAAAATAAATAACACAAGATATGATCACCCAGGAAACCAAACCGGTAAAAACCTGGGGAGGATTTGACCTAGCTATCCTCAAGGTAAACTTGAATCCACTATCTTGAAAGAATCGAAGTTCATACAATAAGACTTACAAGCCCCCACGCTCGACTTCTTATCGCTACCAACTAGTAGAACTTACTGACACGACCACGTACAAGCTCCGAATTCACGGACTCCTTCTTTCTTGGATTCATCACCAGATACAAGCACACCCACTTGTGTTTTCTTTAAGTTTCAATGGCAGCAACTGAGTTGATCATCAAGGTATAGATAAATCTTCTCCTTGAAAAACCCTAAGTTTGTGTAAAGGAAAACTCCTCTAGATCTCACAAGAGATTTACACAAACAGTAATATGAGCAATCAAGTCTCTAGAGAGCTTTTGGGTACAAAATCCTAATATATAAGAGACACACTTTTCTCTCTCTAAAAACCTAATAAAAACGTGCTTAGGGTTTCCTATATATACTAGGAGTAAAACACTTAACCCTACACATCATATGGGCTTAGGGCTGAGTTGGAAAATTCTGCAGAAAAACATTATGCCCGAGATTCAATCGATCGATCGAGCCAGGCCGAAAGTCACTAATACTTCTGCAGCCACTCGATTCCAACTTTACATACAAGCACACAGTTTGAGTAAGTCTAAATAAGACTAACAACTGTTTTGATCATGGTTTGCCAACATTACACATTAGAGTTCTAAATACATAAAATCCTAAGTCTTTAGAACCTAACAAAAACAAATAAACACTCTCCAATGGTGCCATTTAATCAAGCAAATGTGAAGGAAGGCTTGGAACGATGTCATTTCAATAATGAGTTACTAAGCAATACGAAGATACAAACTCACCGTTCCAACGACCAACCAAGATACAATCTGCTCAAAACACGAGTTAATTAGTGATTAATGCCAGTTGTAGTTAGTTGTAACGAACTAATTCTGATATTACCCTGGTTAGATTAGTGGCATTAGTTTATTAGTTATAGTTTCTTTACCTCTCTATACTTGCTCTGTTTTGAATATAAGAAGTACGTCCTTAACATTTTTATAACACTTTTACAACAAATCATAAGTAGTTATTTTATATTTATTCTAATTTGAACCTACCACTAAAATTACTTTTTTACTCCACTAATAATAACTTGACACTTATGATTTGTTGTGAAAGTGTTGTGAACACAATATTTCTCTGTGTATATATATAGCAATAGAAACTCTTTGATGTTTTTATCCTAATTCTTTTCTCTTCTTTGAACAAGAACCTCAATTTCTATTAAAAAATTTCAACTTGTAACCCTATATTTTAAGGACTTGAGTTAGGTTTAGTGTATTCAGTATACTGGATCTGTTGAGATGATGACATATGGTCAAAAGTGGACTATCTCAACCGGTCTAGTACAACTGGACACTGGATCCAAGCTTTACCCCTATTTTAATGTTATCTTTAATTCCAAACTACTACATTATAGTTCTATATCTTATGAAGTATACAAAAGAATGACAATGACATTTCTTGTTGATTATATTGCCTATCTTGATAAGTTTTTAAATATTTACCAAATCAAAACATACATATATAAAATTGTTTTGTTTGCAAACAAAACACAAAATATCATATCATGAATTTTCGCCCAACAATGAAAAACTGCACCAATTAAGAAAACAACTTGCTTTTAATAACCTATTAAGATTACTTTCTCCATAGAAATTTCAAAGTTTTCCACTCAAATAAATTATCAGCTAAATTATTTTAAAAAAAGGAATTTCTATTAAAAATTTAATGAGATTTAATTATGAATTTGAATTTGATATTATTTTTTATTAAAACTAATTAATGTGCCATACGATACCCGTTTACGCTATTAGTACATTTTGAAATTTCAGAATCATTGACAATGGAGATAACTTAGATTCAGAACTTTGCATTTAGTTTCTTAGAAGGTAGAGTCATTTTTCTTTTTCTTTTTCTTTTTTTCATTGTTATTTATAAATATCTCTATGGGTATCTATATTTGAACTATCAAGTTAGAATAGTAGGAGATAGTGTCGATCCTCCAAAATGAAGTTTGATGATCAAGACCAAGAGGATTGGTAGCTCTATGGGAGTCTAGAGGTTGTGAAACATCAAGAAATTAAATCGGAAGATAGCTGGTATCGAATGAAATGGATCAGTAATATTTTAGAGTGCAACTCTATTAAGTGTGAAACTTTTAATACTGCCGACAAACATATTCAAATAGATATGTATTATAAAGCAAAAGGAGAGGATCATACGTACCGGACAGATAGTATTGGCTTAGACTAGTTGAAGAAGTTACCAGTCCCACTCGTAACTCATTCTGTTGGAGTTGCAAGTTTGAAGGGAAGGATAAAATCTGATGCCAGAGTTTGCTTTTTGTGGAATACAAAAAATTCAATTAGAGTTGATAGAAATATATGTTAGTAGGACACAGGTTTATGTGGAAATGCAAAACTTTAGCCCCACCTATAGATAATGAAAATGTAGAATAGATTTTCTTTTGCACACAAGAGTGAAAATCACATCACATGAGCGTAAATAAGAATGACCCAGAGAGAAGAGTTTTGGCTTATAAGAAAGCCATTTTCACAATGAACTGATTGTTAATTCTGCTAATTGCTAAAACGAGTTCTGTACTGTGACCCTTTGTCAATTTGATAAGTCAATTGAAAATTTATGTGGAAGGAATTGAAATTAGAATTCAGATGCTGCTTTACTGCTAGTTTTGAGTCTGATATAAGCTTACTTCCTAATTTTTTTTAACTTTAACTTAGCAGTTAACAATTATGTTTGATTCAATATCGTGTATAAAACTAGTATTGGTTCAAATCAAATATTTTGGATCAGATAATTTCCACCATGTTTGCAACTCTTCAATAATTTTTATATTTTTTCTAGATATGATTAGGCTCAAAAGAATATGCTTTATTATTACTTCGGATCATTTAAATACACCACGTTAAGTCTTGGTTGAATTAATAATTATAAGCCTAATTATTGTTTCTCAACTAAACTATATATTATATAAGTTTATAAAAAACCGTTTTTCAACAAAAATTATGCATCTAAATGAATATATTTTTAGTAGGATTTATTCATGTTGATCCCTTTTTCCCTTTTTCTAAAAAATTTTTAAAAATGTTTTATTATTTTTAATAATTCATAATTTCCACAATATATCCTAGGATTATCCTTCGCTTACATTCTTATTATTGTGTGCCATTTTAATCAATGAGAATTAAGTCTTTAGTTGACCTTTAATCAATGTTTTAAGAACCAATAAAAAATAACTTTTTTTTTGAATCCACCAATAAAAAATAACTAAATCTAATCCCATGCACGCGTATCTTGAGACCATCCATAGTCAATAAAAAAAATGTTCGTTTGAATTCTCTTCCAAAACCTTGATTTTCTCTATAAAAAAAATAAAAAATAAAAAACCCTCAGAAAAGACCATCTTACCTTCAAATTTCATGATGAACTATTATGTTATGAATTTTAGTCCTATGTTAACTATGGAATTTTCAAAACATGTAAAATGACAATTTTGTTCATAAATGGGAAATTTCATAGTTGCAAAATGGAGTGTCTACAAGACTATAACACCCCAACTTGTATTAAAAAAAAAAAAGATTCATTTATAGTGCAAAGTGACTAGATTTATGTTAGGTATCAATAGGCTGTTGTAATTAACTTGTGAACTAGCCTCTTTCGTGATTAAAAAATAAATAAATAAATTATAAATAATAAAAAACCACCAGGCCAAACCCTCTTCCCTAAAAGAAATGGATTAGGATTTGGTGCAATACTGCACCGAGTGCAATTCACCCAAATCCTTCACAAATTTTTTTCATTGTTCACCTTTTTAACTTTTACTTTTTACTTTTCTTCATTTTTTTCTTAACTTTTTTGAATCAATGGTTGAGATTGAAAGTTGTTTTTACTATATATCGTTCTCAACCATTTATTAAGAATTGCATCTTATCTCAATTCAAAAGAAATCATTCCTCAAGAAATGGGTTGTAGCCTAACGCAGTTTTAAAGCACCTGAATTTGACTTGCAATCCAACTTAGTTAGTGTACCGTGTACTTGGGTCTTACGCTCTGTTTGTTTCAATGTAAAATATTTTCAGGAAAATATTTTCCAATGTTACCGTGTTTGTTTTGCAGTAAAATATTTGGTCAAAAGTAAAATATTTTCAGTCAACCAAATCAATCTAAGCAAATTTATGTAAAATATTTTACGCTTAAAATTTTGGGAAAACATTTTACATTTGCTCGTTCCTTCACACCCCGATACTTATCACTCCCGCACTTTCGCGCTAAAACTCTCCTCTCATATAAGTTTAGAGAATAAGACTTAAAACAAAAGTATGACAAAAGTATGTGTGAACTCCCCCTATCACTATGCACACTTATGCTCACTTCCCTTTGAACTTTCTCCCCCTTACTGAATGCTCTCCCCCTTTTTGGCACGAATAGCTAAAGGCTCTTGTCCAACCTTTGTTGAATAGCATCTAGCTGATTCTCCATAGTCTCAAGACGCATTTGTACATGGTTGTTTGTGGAGTAGAGAAGTGCCACAATCTCATCAATGCGTTTCTGAATATGCTCAAGTACACTGCCCACTCTATCAGTATGAGGAGCAGTCTGTGCTTGCGGAATACTAGCCTGTGAAGCTTCAGGAGCAGCACGCGAAGTAGATGTGGTATGTGCAGGTGTCTTTGATTCAGGGGCAGATGAAGTAACCGGAGAGATGTGAGCACTCCTTGGTGTTTTAGAGGAGTGACTTCTGCTAGCTTGAAGAGTGAACATGGAAATAGGACGCTGACGGGTCAACATCTTTCCATTTGCAGGGGGAATAATGGCTTCACGAAGAATGAGCTTCATGATAAGACTGCAAAATGGAATGATTCCTCGAGCTGCAGTTCGACAAGCGGTCTTCCTCAAGGTGTAGTAGATGTGAGCACATATATCAATGGAGGCTCCTGTAATAAGATCACAAAGGAATAGAGCTCTCCCAAGATTGATGAATGTAGTGTTGGACAGTGGGTAGAGATTGGTGAACATGATCAACTTCAGAGTGGTCAGCTCTGGTGCAAACTTTGCGGTGCTGATGGATGTTCTTGCACTTGATACTTCATGATCGGATCCTAGGATTTGTAGAATTTCTCCAACCTCTGGAGTTCGTTCATCGTAAGGAGTTAGATCCACATTCTGAGGTCTGGTGATGCCGAGAAGATCTGCGATGGAGTTCGGAGTGACGATAAACTCCTTTCCTCTGACCCAGAAAATTAGTTCAGCTCCAAGATCAGTTGTATTGGAGAAAGCTTCCTTAACCAGTTCAGCCATTGGATCGTCAAAGTTCCCAAACAAGTTTGCCCAATCTCGTTTCTCAAAGATTCGAGGGATAAAAGTGGTCCTTAAGGTGTTAAACTCCACCACCCGTTCCACTATAGTAGTTGACTTGTCAAAAACGTTTGAGTAGACGTGTGAGGTAAGCGGAGTTCTGAACCTATCCTCATTGGGGTCTTGAGATGCCTGTGATGATAGTCGAGTCCTTTTAGCAATTGGTGTTGCTGGATCGTCAGCAACAATGTCCTTTCCCCTGGAAGATCGACGAGACATCTGCAAGAGAACAGGCCCACAGCAAAGAACCAACAGCAGTACCACACAAGATAAATGTCAACAAGATTCAGTGCTAATAGAAGGAAAAAAAATTCCAAAACATAAATAGAAACTGAAGATAGTGCAGACCCAACCAGACTTCCAACAATACAAAGGAGCACAAAATGACAGGTGCAGGAAAATGGTGATAGTGCAAAAGAGCATAGATAACCGTATGGCCAGTTGTCCTGTTTTGTCTTGTAGTGCTTCAGCTTGCATGACTGTTCACCTTCCAACATGCTTGGCACGTGTGCTGCGTCTGGCGGCTTGCAGCCGCGAGTCACCCGCGAGTCCCAGCCGCGAGTCTCTGTTTTCTTGCACACTCTTGAGCAATCTTCACTCTATCTCACTCACTACCCTTACATCAAACCCACCTAAATACAGGGTTACTAAATGCTGAATTACAAGCAAATTTGGCACGGAATAAAGCCAATTAGATGGTTGAATAAATTCAACCTTACAATTAGATGGGTGACTCGCGGCTGCAAGCCGCTAGACGCAGCACACGTGCCAAGCATGCTGGAAGGTGAACAGTCATGCAAGCTGGAGCACTACAGGACAAAACAGGACAACTGGCCATACGGTTATCTCGCGACTGGATCTCGCGACTTAGTCAAGCCGCGAGGTTAAGCCGTGAGCCACCCCTGTTTTGTAAAACCTGACGTTTCACATTCCTCTCCCACTCCAGTATAAATACCCCTTTTACCCACGATTGTGAGAGAGCTTCCAGAGAGAATTTTGAGAGAGAAACCCTAAAGAAAAACAAGATTGATTCACCCACAATCTATACATTAGAGTCTCTTCAAATTCCTCAACTCTCTTCCTCTCCATTGTCAAACCCTTGAGAGGCTTTTTACCATAACCTTGTTCTCACCATATCCATTACTGTGAGAGGGTTGTTTGGTGTTCTGGGAAGCAGTTAGGAAGGAACCAATATTCATTGGTTGATGCTATGGTCTAGTAGCAGAATCCGGGAAGCTAGAAAAGAAATAGGTTCGGCGTAACCTCGTTGGAGCAAGAAGCTTGGAGGGCTTAGGTGCACTGGGTAGATTAGGCTTGGAGGGTCTATTGCTGTCCATGTATCCCAACTGTATTTTCTAGTGGATTGTTTACCGCTTGGAGGGCGGCGGAGAGGTTTTACGCCGAGGGCTTCGGTATTCTCTTCGATAACACATCGCGTGTTGTCTTTGTGTTTGCATCTTCCTTCCTCTCTATCTTTGCTTTTTTATTATCTGCTGTGGATTATATTTTGTTTTGGCTTAGATAGTTTTTACCAATTCCATATTATAGCATATGTTAAGTTTCCGCACACTAGTTGTTCGACATATTGCTTGAATTGGATAAGTTGTAATTTGGGGGTCTAAACGTTCAAAGGTGTTTATACACGTTTTTTGAACTTTCAATTGGTATCAGAGCGGGTACATTTGTTGTGGTTTTATTACCTAAGTGTGATCCTAGACCCCTGTGTTGTGGTTGTTGTTATGGAAAATACCATGCTAAATTGTAGCTTAAGTGTTTGTGAAAATGACTCTATGGATATGTCTGAAAGGTGTTTTACTAATGATCTCGTAGAGTTGTTAAAAACTAAGAAACATGCTAGAGTATTTGTTCACATGCTGGAATATCTTGAAAATCAGAATCATGTCTTACACAGTAGCATATCTGAATCCAAATCATTGATTAAAAAATATAAAAGAAAGAATAGAATGTTGTGTGAGATGATTGAGAATCTGAAAATGAAAAATCAATCTGAAAGAAGCATGAAAACTGATGATGAGTTTGTGTTTGAAGGTCAAGAATGTTTGTCACATGTGAACCTATTTGTGCATACCTCATTGAAGGTGTTTAATGCGTGTTTGTGGTATCTTGACAGTGGGTGTTCTCGCCATATGACAGGGGATAAGTCAATGTTTAAGGCACTCAAAGAAAAGGTTGGTGACTATGTGACCTTTGGTGATGGAAGTCATGCTCAAGTCCTAGGCAAAGGAACCATTGAGATACCTGGTTTGCCGCTGTTGAAAGATGTGCTGTACATAAAAGGGCTGAAGGCGAATTTGCTGAGCATCACTCAAATTTGTGATGATGATTTCCTGGTACAATTCTCTAAGAAGGGATGCTTGATCATCAATGAAGAGGGGATTCAGGTTTTGGAGGGAAATCGGACTACAGATAACTGTTATGGAATAGTTCCCACGGCACCCATATCGGGTAGAAGTGCTCGTGTGGATATGTTGGAGCTGTGGCATCACAGATTTGGGCATGCCAACTTCAAACAAGTAGCAAAAGTCTCCAAACTTGAAGCAGTCGAGGGACTTCCTAAGTTTGGAAAAGTGAAGAAGACCGTTTGTGGTGCATGTCAAATGGGGAAGCAAACTAAGGCAAGTCATCACAAGGTGAATGTGATTGCCACTTCTCGGTGCTTGGAGTTACTTCATGTTGATCTAATGGGGCCTACCAGAACTGAAAGCCTAGGGGGGAAGAGATACATTATGGTCATTGTGGACGACTACTCAAGATACACTTGGGTTGAATTCCTTAGAGAAAAATCAGAAGCATGTGAGAGGTTGGAGATTCTGTGCAAGAAACTACAAAACGAAAAAGGGATTCCGATTGCCAAAATTAGAAGTGATCATGGGAGGGAATTTGAAAATGCAAGATTCGAGTCCTTCTGTGAGAAGAATGGAATTAAAAGAGAATTTTCAGCTCCCAAAACTCCACAACAAAATGGAGTGGTAGAGAGAAAAAATCGTGTGATTCAGGAGATGGCAAGAGTCATGTTGCTTAACAAGCAAATACCTCAAAAATTTTGGGGAGAAGCTGTCAACACCTCGTGTCACATTGGCAATAGGATTTTCTTTCGAGTTGGTACAAAGAAGACTGCCTATGAGATATGGAATGGGAAGAAGCCTAAACTGAAGTATTTCCAGGTGTTTGGAAGTAAATGCTATATCCTAAATGATCGGGAGAATCTTGGGAAGTTTGATGCGAGAAGTGATGAGGGTATTTTTCTTGGGTACTCTACTACAAGTCGAGCGTATAGAGTGTTTAACAAGAGAACAAAGACTGTGATGGAGTCCATAAATGTCAAGATTGATGATGCCTTATCTAAGGTGGAAATGATTGATGATGTAGAAGGGCCGAGCACCAAAGAGCCCGATGTTGAGGTAGAAGCTTTGGATATAGAAGGTGAAGAACCTATACCAGAAGTAGAATCGACTCCCATCAACCCAAGAATGGAAACGAGATCGATGACTAGAACATCAAGTCCTCTTACACCTCCGGAAGTTCATCCTCCTATCTCTCGAAGT
This sequence comes from Quercus tomentella, assembly GCA_028535165.1. Classification (NCBI taxonomy): domain Eukaryota; kingdom Viridiplantae; phylum Streptophyta; class Magnoliopsida; order Fagales; family Fagaceae; genus Quercus; species Quercus tomentella. The sequence goes on along the minus strand of JAPQVY010000012.1, from coordinate 13,664,093 downwards.
GATGAAGTTTCCACTTCAAAAGGGCCATCTTCAAGAGTTATCAAGAATCATCCGGAAAGTAACATCATAGGATCTCTTGATGACGGTCTTCGCCTCAGGAAAGGAAACATTCTGCGAGCCAATCATGTAACATATCACTGCTATCTTGCACAGTTTGAACCAAAAAGGGTTGAAGAGGCTCTTCAAGATGAGAATTGGGTTGAGTCAATGCATGAAGAGCTAAATCAGTTTGTGAGGAATGATGTGTGGGAACTTGCTCCAAGGCCTGAGAACGTTCATGTTATAGGCACAAAATGGATTTTTAAAAACAAAACTGATGAAGATGGAGAGATAATTCGAAACAAATCTCGGTTAGTAGCTCAAGGATACACTCAAGTAGAAGGAGTAGATTTTGATGAATCTTTCGCTCCGGTGGCAAGACTCGAATCCATTCGAATCCTCATGTCCATTGCGTGCACTTTGAATTTCAAACTTTATCAAATGGATGTAAAGTGCGCATTTCTGAATGGATATCTAAATGAAGAAGTATTTGTTGAGCAACCAAAAGGATTTGAGGATCCTCATTTTCCAGATCATGTATTAAGATTGAAGAAAGCCCTTTATGGCTTAAAACAAGCGCCTAGAGCCTGGTACGATCGTCTTACACATTATCTTCTAGATAGAGGTTTCAAAAGAGGGTATGCCGACCGAACTCTGTTTGTAAAAAATGATGAAGATTATCTCCTTGTGGCACAAGTCTATGTTGATGACATAGTGTTTGGGGCAACCATCGAAGATCGTGCTACTGAATTTTCTGAGGAGATGAAGAAGGAGTTTGAGATGAGTATGGTGGGGGAACTCACATTTTTCTTGGGTCTTCAAGTCAAACAACAGAAGGAGGGTATATTTGTATCTCAAGAGAAGTATGCCAGAAACATTGTCAAGAAGTTTGGACTAAACTCCAAAAAACATGCCTCCACTCCCATGAGCTCATCCACTAAACTGAATGTTGATTCGTCTGAAGTCGAAGTAAGTCCTACATTGTATAGGAGTATCATAGGGAGTTTGCTCTATCTTACAGCCAGTAGACCGGACATTGCTTTCAGTGTTGGCGTTTGTGCCAGGTACCAAGCTAATCCGAAGGAATCTCACCTGACTGCTGCTAAGCGAATCATTCGGTATGTGAATGGTACTTCAAACTATGGTCTGTGGTATTCAAAAGACTCAAATGCTTGTCTTGCTGGATATTCAGATGCTGACTGGGCTGGCAGTGTAGACGATCGGAAAAGTACTTCAGGTGGCTGTTTCTACCTTGGTAACAATCTTGTCTCGTGGATGAGCAAGAAGCAGAATTCCGTGTCTCTATCTACTGCTGAAGCAGAATACATCGCTGCTGGAAGTTGCTGCACTCAGCTTCTTTGGATGAAGAAATTACTTCATGACTATGGAATTCCTCAAGAAACGATGTGTGTCTTCTGTGACAACACCAGTGCCATCAATCTTTCCAAGAATCCTGTCCAGCATTCAAAATCTAAACACATAGAGATACGTTACCATTTCATTCGGGATTTGGTAGAGGAAAGAGTTGTGTGTCTTGAGTTCATACACACCGACAATCAAAAGGCGGACATCTTCACCAAGCCTCTCGATGGTCCACGGTTTGAATCACTCCGTAAGACCATTGGTGTTGGTACAATTCCTTAACTCTCTTGTGTGTTGTGTGCTTCACATATTTATAACATGATAACTTTATTTGTGTTGGGGCACACACTTCTTTGTTAGCTCTTTGTGCAACATGTTTATTATTTGTTTGTCCATTTGTGAATACTGTTGCTTCTTTCTATGTTTGTTCAATCATTTTCTTCTTTTATGTCAAAAAATCCAAAAATCACATAAAAATTAGAAAATCAAAAAGCTTGATTGACATTGTTGAGTTTTTGTCTCAAAACTTGTTTTGCCTTGTACCTTTGTGCTAATGGCTTTGTGCATTTTCGAGCATTGCTTGTTTCCTTGCACTCATATCTCTGTGGGAAAAATCTTGAAATCAATGTGATTGTTGTAAATAGATCTTCAAACTTGTCATGAATGATGAGTGAATGGTTATGTTGATCTTGAGACATGCATAGACTTGTGTCTATATATCTTCCCACTCTTTATTTTTGTTATTGCTAAAAAGAGCTCACTAAATGTAAATCTCCAAATGAAAAGAGATATTGAGCTGCAAAAGCCTGTCGCACATACTAGTATTCGACTAGGAAAAAGGGAAAGCGACCAAAAATTAAAGAGAAGTGTTTATTCAAAAGGCCAAAGGCTTGTTTCTTAAAGAGATTTATCAAATATCACTCTCACAATGAGAGGTGTTGTCTCAAAAGGATCAAAAAGATCAAATGTTATGATTAAAAGTGGAGTCAAATGCAAAGCTCCAAGTCATGTTATCAAGTTTTGTGGGAGGTCATATATACATATTTCTATAAGTGAGATAGATCACATGATCTAGTGCTAATTGTGTATGCCTTGGTTGAATTGATCATTGAAGCTTCACATTAGACTAAGGACTATCTCATTGTTGATATCCACACACAACACACAAGTTTATGTTCAAAGAATGCCATAATCATTTGTGTAATTGTACTTGATGAAATATGTTTTTCACATGCTCAATCTTTGTTGTTTCAAGCACAAAAAGATTTTTGAGTGTTTTAGGTGTTTTTGGAAAGTATTTTGTTGAAAAATCTGAAAATTTCAAAAATCCAGTTTTGCCCTGTTTTGGCGGCTTAGTCGCGGGTATGTCAAGTCGCGAGCCTCAGTCGCGTGTTCGCGGGTCCATTTTGGCGACTTGTTCGCGAGTGAAAGGTCCAGTCGTGAGGTTATCCAGAGATTTTCGCGGCTCAGCTCGCGACTCACTCGCGGGTAGACCTTCCAGTCGCGAAAAACACTTAGAAAATTTTTTCAAATTTTTGTCCTTGAGTGTTTTGGCGGCTCAACCTGGCGACTTGCTGGTGACTCACCTTAGTCGCGAAAACGCGTGTTTGGCAAAAATAGGGACAGTTTTTAAAAGCGTTTTCCAGTTTTTCCCTCGAACATTTGTGAACTGTTCATCTTCTCTCTAAAATATCTCCTTCCCAAACACTCCGTGCTCCCATTTTCGATCTCCATTGTTTGCCTCTTTTCAGCTCAAAATCATCGAGTAACAGGTATGGTTTTTCTGTCTTGAACTCTATTCTACTTGTTGTTATGGTTTTCCCTCTGGATTATTCGCATTTGATTGTGATTTTGAGATGGGTTTTTAGCTCAGCTACTACTCTTTGTCCATGCTTAGCTTATGGAAGCTTTTGTTTCTGTTTTAAGCCATTTTATATTGTTGGTTTTGTTCTTCATCATGTGCTTAGCTAGGGTTAGCTATTTTTGTCTGATCTACTGTTGATGTGGTGTTTCAAAATGATCCTGTGTGGTATCCTGTTGATGTGTTGTTGAATATGGGTCCTTTTTCTGCTGATTGTGTGGTTTTATTTTGACTCCCTCTATTGTGTTGTTCAATTTGGGCCATTTGTGTCCCTCATTGCTATTGTCTGGCCATTTTCATCCAGCTATTAGGGTTTCTTCATTATCCCTTAATTTCCACTAACCCACTGCTAATAAAGTCTGTTGGATTGTGTTCTACCATTTCCCTTGTTCATAATACAGACTAGTCATGTCACCATTCAAGAAAGCTGCTGTGAAAGGAGGTAGTTCCAAAGGGAAGGAACCAGTAATTGATCTTGATGATTACCCACCTCAAACAAAAGGGACTCGCTCTTCATCAAAGATATTCGATCCCAACAAGTTCAGATCATATGCAGCCTATCAGTCTTATGAGAATTACTTTCTACATGCCACACCTTTACTAGAAAGAGCTGTGGATCAGCCCTCACTTCATGACACTGACATTCCGAAATGGTTTGCTCACAAGGATTTGAATTACCTTCTCTCTGATCTGGATGACGCGTATGAAGATTTGGTAAAATAATTTTATGCCAACACAATCGTGGAAGGAGATGAACTTAAGTGCTGGGTTCGGAAAAAGAGCTTTTCTGTCTCTCCTGCATATCTGGCAGAAATACTTCACATCAACAGACCAATTATCCGACATTCACCGGTTTATGATGATCTCTGTCCTGATGAGGAGCTTCTCAAAGAAAGTCTTGGTCAAGACTTAGAGTTCTCACCCAATGGGAAATCCATCAGTGTTTCCTCTCTTTCTCCAAAACTGAGAGTGCTTACAATTGTGATGTTTCACAATTTGTATCCGTTATCAAGCACTGGGTATATGAACCTCGGACGTGCTTTGTTTCTTCATGATCTAATCTCTGATGTGGAAATAGACATCTGTGCTCATATCTTTCATGTTCTGCGCAAAACGGTTCTTCGAACTGAGTCTCAGATATGCATTCCTTTCTGCAGTCTCATTTCATGGATCTTGAAGCTCAAGGGAATTTATCCAACGGCAGATGAATCTCCTATCTCAAAACCCAGTCCGATCAACATGCGTACATTCAATGCAAGCATTGGACATAGTCGGAAGAGAGCCAAACCAGAAACTTCTGCCTCTCACAGTGGCTCTCATTTCAGCACTCTCTCTCTAGATGAGAAACTTGATCGCATTGTATCCTCTGTCCACGAGTTGAATACAAAGATGTCTGGACTCACAGCGTCTCTACACCATCAAAGCACTCGATGGGATATGAAGTTTACTTCTCTTCAAACTCAATTGGATCAAATTCAGAGAAAGCTGGAAGAGGATGACTAGTCTATTCCATGACAAAAAGGGGGAGTGATAGGCATGATCAGAGGGGGAGGATATTACCTAAGGGGGAGTGTCTTTACATTCTTCTTCAGTTTAAGTTTTCACTTTAAGTTGATATATTGTGTTTTGTAAACTGTTATTTAGTTTTTTTTTGCTTATACCCATGTGCTTTTGTAAGCTTTTAGGGTTTTTGTTTTATGCATACTTCTGTAGGCTTTATGGTCTGTACCATGCTTTATGCAGCCTTTTATATTTTGCTAAATCAGTACTGTTAACTAAATGTCATGCATTTTCTTGTTAAGTACTGTCACTCTTGTGCCCTTGTAGGATTGTTCCTAGATGCATATACCTTGTGTACTATGCATTGGTTGAGTGTTGAACATACAAGTGTCTTGCCTTGTGCTTGTTAGCTTGTATGTCCTTGTGTTCATTCCAAGTGTGAATGAGCACTGTGATCACTACCTTGTGGTGTTCACTTGGTTGATCAAGCCATGATTTGTTTCTTAACTCCATCTTTGCTTGATCACATATTGCCTGTTTCATATGCATTTTATGATTTTCTGCTTACAATGATCATGGTGTATTGTTGTGTTTCAGGAGTATTATGTTCATATGATTCAAGTGCTTCACAGCTTCTAGAGTTAGGTGTGAGTGAGTTTTGTTCAACTGTTCCCAACTCACATGTTTAAGTCTAGAGTCTGTTTTAGGGTTTTGTCATGGAATAGCCAAAGGGGGAGATTGTAAGGTTGAATTTATTCAACCATCTAATTGGCTTTATTCCGTGCCAAATTTGCTTGTAATTCAGCATTTAGTAACCCTGTATTTAGGTGGGTTTGATGTAAGGGTAGTGAGTGAGATAGAGTGAAGATTGCTCAAGAGTGTGCAAGAAAACAGAGACTCGCGGTTGGGACTTGCGGGTGACTCGCGGCTGCAAGCCGCCAGACGCAGCACACGTGCCAAGCATGTTGGAAGGTGAACAGTCATGCAAGCTGGAGCACTACAGAACAAAACAGGACAACTGGCCATACGGTTATCTCGCGACTGGATCTCGTGACTTAGTCAAGCCGCGAGGTCAAGCCACGAGCCACCCCTGTTTTGTAAAACCTGACGTTTCACATTCCTCTCCCACTCCAGTATAAATACCCCTTTTACCCACGATTGTGAGAGAGCTTCCAGAGAGAATTTTGAGAGAGAAACCCTAAAGAAAAACAAGATTGATTCACCCACAATCTATACATTAGAGTCTCTTCAAATTCCTCAACTCTCTTCCTCTCCATTGTTAAACCCTTGAGAGGCTTTTTACCATAACCTTGTTCTCACCATATCCATTACTGTGAGAGGGTTGTTTGGTGTTCTGGGAAGCAGTTAGGAAGGAACCAATATTCATTGGTTGATGCTATGGTCTAGTAGCGGAATCCGGGAAGCTAGAAAAGAAATAGGTTCGGCGCAACCTCGTTGGAGCAAGAAGCTTGGAGGGCTTAGGTGCACTGGGTAGATTAGGCTTGGAGGGTCTATTGCTGTCCATGTATCCCAACTGTATTTTCTAGTGGATTGTTTACCGCTTGGAGGGCGGCAGAGAGGTTTTACGCAGGGCTTTGGTTTCCTCTTCGATAACACATCGCGTGTTGTCTTTGTGTTTGCATCTTCCTTCCTCTCTATCTTTGCTTTTTTATTATCTGCTGTGGATTATATTTTGTTTTGGCTTAGATAGTTTTTACCAATTCCATATTATAGCATATGTTAAGTTTCCGCACACTAGTTGTTTGACATATTGCTTGAATTGGATAAGTTGTAATTTGGGGGTCTAAACGTTCAAAGGTGTTTATACACGTTTTTTGAACTTTCAATTATATTTTGTATATGATTGGCCACAAGAGTAGGTTATAATTGATTTGTTCTTAAATGGGCCAGCTTACTTTTCTCAACTGTGGTTTTATGTTCATTTCTTAGTAAATATATGTAAGGTGAAGGATTCATTGGTTAAGGGTAATGTGGTTGTGATATTTTAAAGGATACAGGGCCATCAAAAATCTACAACCACTCACCTTTGATGACTTATTTGGTTGCTGCCTCTGCTTTTTGGTTGTGTGGTTGGCTTTTTCTATTTTGTTTTAGTTTTGTGTGGCTAAAGAAAAGTTAAAAGAGCCCATTATCTTGGTTTTGTTATGGAGGGGCTTGTACCTGGAATGGAATGCCTTTGCCAAGCAACAATTATATTGAGTTGAATTCTGCTGGTTCATGGTCTGTAGACTGTAAAGTTAGTATTGAATACTGTTATGGTATAGGGGGTGAAGGTCGAAAGTGGAATGGAATGATTGAAGTAGTTTGACTTAAGGGCCAGCTTTACAATGTTAAATTTTAGAAAATTGTTCATAAATGGGCCAGCTGTAATCATTTTATGCATTTATGCTCAACTAAATCTGCATTGATTTTTCTTTTTTCTTTTCTTGTCGTTAATAATTTTATTGCTGGGTTCAGTTCCTAAAGCTGGCAAGAAAGTAGCATCCTGGATAAACAATAGGAGCCATCTTTGGCAGAATCGAATGAGTGATGGCTTCCTAATAATGTGAGTAACAATGATACATACAAGCATTATTATGATGGCTTCCCCAGTCATACTCTTTAGCTAAAACTATTCTGCATAGCGTTAATATATACATAGAACATTTTTAAACCGTGAATATTTCACCTTAATGACTACTGTTCTCTTTCTTTGCCTATACTGATGATGTGCTCAGAATCATTTTTTTTTTCTTTTTCTTGTAGATGCCACATATGACTTTAAGCAATTTGTGTCTTTCTTTGCCTATATGGATGGAATGATTGAGTTAGTATTTGAATATTGATTGCTGATTCTGAGCTTTCATTTTACCGGTTTTTTTATTTCCATTTTACGTTGTGTCAAACACTGGAAAATATTTTACACAACATTTTCATATACATTGCCAAACACTGTAAAATGAAAACATTTTCCTGCAAATATTTTACATGTAAAATATTTTACCTTTGCAAATATTTTACATCGAAACAAACGGAGCGTTAAAGTTACAGGAACTATCCCAGCTTTGATACCACACTTTTCTTTTCTCTAAATTGTAAATGTTCTTTTTTTTTTTTCTTTTTCTTTTTTCTCAAAAAAATAGTAATGTTCTTAATTTAGTCCTCACTCCTCAAGTACAATTTTGTTCAAGAATGAGATTTTAATTTCATGATTGTGAAATCAAAAATGGAGTGTCAACATCGCCCCAACTTGTATTTCTAAATGATTCATTTATAATAAAGTAACTAAATTTTATGTCATCATTAATTTATAGCGATCCTTCTCTTTTTTTTTTTGGACTTGGGACCAACAGTATACCAACCTTTGTCGCCTTAACACAATAGGTCGTTGTAAATAAATCTGCGAACTAATTTCTTTCATAATTTAAAAAAAAAAATAAAGCATTTTCCTGATGGAAATAATTCCTCAAGAAATGGGTCGTTGCTACAGCTTACTGCACTTACAGCATCTAATTTGACTTTTAAATGCCGCACCAACTTAGTTGGTGGACCTGGGTCCTGATAGAGACAACCTTTTTTACAGTATCACAGATTTGATAGTATTCTTTTTCTTCTTTATAAGTTGTAATGTTGTTTAGTAGTTAGTAGGCATGATCAGTGTTGGGATTTGTAACTTCTTCAGCTAGTCTAAGCCAATACTATCTGTCCGGTACGTATGTTCCCTCTTTTGCTTTATAATACTAGCACTTAAATTGTGCAGCATCATGGTAATCAAATTAGGGGAGTTTCATCTTTTTCTATTGGATGCTCTCAAATTTATTGACCCATACAAACCAATGTATACCAAAAGGAAGCCTTGGAATAAATTTTACAAAGCTTTTGTTGTACCACATCATCAACATTTTTTTTTTTTTTTGATACAAGATAGAATTCTACTCTAGTCTAATCTAAGTATATATGTGTGTGAAGTTCCCTCCTGGAGACTTGAACCCCGACCTTTGCCCCCCACACCCCACAAATACTTATACCTGTGGAGTGACCATCGCACGAAAGGCGTGCGGTGGTGCAATTTTTACTTTATTAAACCGTTTATCTCCTTCAACATTTTCCTTCTTAGTTCAACTCTTCATCTTCTCCAATCATTATCTATTAAATTTTCCATTTCATTCCCTCTATGCATTCTTAAATTTTCTCTTTTATATCCTCTTAAATTCTACAATTTTACTTTATCTAGCCTTTCTTCTCCTTCAATCCTTCCTTTTCTATCTTGTTTTTCATATAAATTTTGTATAACTACCTTTCCACCTCTCTCACTTAATCCTTCCAAGTTCTATCCACAACAAAAAAGTCAATACTTCTATTTCTTTTCTTCTTCTTTTTTTCTCTCTCTTGTGGTGGATTTTTTTTTTAATTATTGTTGCTATGTACCACTTTTTTCCACTAAAGGCTATTTTTCTTATTGTTGATTAAATTATCGAATCAATTTTTTTTTTCTTTTAAGTAAACATGTTTTGGCTTATGCATTTTAGGTGTTTTTATTCCCTATTATTGGTTCTTTTTCTACATCATTTTAATTTGATTTGAGTTTGGGTTAAAATTAGTAGTTTTTCTAAAAGTGAGAACTTGAATTTTTTTAGTTATCTGTTTAGATGTTGAATTATGAGGCTTTGCTAAGTTTTGCTTCTTCTTTTTTTTCTTTTTCTTTTTTTTTTTCCATTTTTTCCCCTTTTGGATGGAGAAATTTGTAGCTTTATTAGAGAAAAGTACTCTCAATGGTTATTTTTTCAAAGTACTATAAACTCTATATTGACACTTATTATAAATAAATAAATAAAACAATAGTTAGTCAAACGAAATAATCAGATTAGTGACATATTTTGGCTTTTGCAATTGGATTTTCATTACTGTTTTTTTTTAATGATGAATATAGAAGCTTAATTGTGATATTTTTCTTATATTTGTTTAGTTGATAAACTTTGCAATTTCTATGGAGAAAGTAATCTTAATAGGTTATCAAAAGCAAGTTATTTTCTTAATTAGTGCAGTTAATCATTGTTAGATGAAAACTCCTAATATGATATTATGTGTTTTGTTTGCAAAGCATCTTTTTTTTTTGTTGATAAATCAGGATTTTATTAATGAAGAGTTTGCAAAGCATCTTTATATATGTATATTTTGATTTGGTAGATACTTACAAATATATTGAGATAAAAAATATATTCAATAAAAATGTCATTATCATATTTTGATATACTTCATAAAATATGGAATTAAAATTGTAGATAACAAAGTAGTGGTTTAAAAACTAAAACAACATTAAAATAAGGGGTTACAGGTTGAAGTTTTTGAACAGAAACTGATATTTTTATTAAAAGAAGAGAAAAATGAATCTTGATAAATAAATCAAGAGGCGTTAATCTAACCGTTGAACGGTAATAATAGAATTACAAGTTCAATACCACTAACTACAGTAGGCACTAATCACTAATTAACACGTATTTTAAGCAGACTGTGTCTTAGTTTGTCGTTGGAACTGTGAGTCTGGATCTTTGAATATATAACTGTTTTGTATCGATGCACGTGTCTCTCGCGCGTTTTGCTTAATGACTCGTTAATGAAACGACACCGTTGGAGAGTATTTATTTGTTTCCTTCTTGACAAGTTGTAGTTGTGTCCTACTAACACATAATTCTGTTAACTCTAATTGAATATTTTATTTCAGATTCTATCCTTCACATCAAAGTTGCAACTCCAACAGAATGACGCACTCTTGTCTCAATTACAAGTGGCTTTTCTTAATATTTTTTCATGGGATTCTTCTGATGTGTATGAGCTCATTTTTGAAATCTATAATAGTTCCAATTTTTGCAAATGAGACAGATCACCTAGCTTTACTTGACTTCAAGAATAGGATCACTCAAGACCCATTTCAAATCATGAGCTCATGGAATGACTTCATTCATTTTTGCAACTGGTTAGGTGTTACATGTGGCCCCTCTAGTAAACGAGTCATGGTTTTGAATTTGATAGTTAAGAAATTGTCTGGGTCAATACCACCCTCTATAGGAAATCTTACTTACTTCACAAGAATTAACCCAAAAAACAACTTCTACAGTGAAATTCCTCAAGAAGTGGGGTGTCTACAGCGCCTGCAGCATCTCAATTTGACTTATAATTCCTTTCGTGGTAAACGTATAACTAATCTGAGCTACTGTTCACAACTTAGAGTGCTTATTGTTGGTCACAATGAGCTTGTTGGGCAGATTCCAGACCACTTCAGCTCATTGTCAAAGTTGGTGTATCTAAGACTTGATGTGAACAACCTTATAGGAAATATCCCAGCTTGGATAGGAAACTTTTCTTCATTGTATGCTCTTAGTCTTTCTGAAAACAATTTTCAAGGAAGCATACCTAGTGAACTTGGTCATCTACCAAGCTTGGGATTTTTTCAGCTTTCTGTGAATAATCTTTTTGGTACTATCCCTCCTCCGATTTACAATATATCTTCCTTATACTTTTTCTCTGTTGCTCAAAACCAGCTACATGGAAGCCTTCCACCAAATATTGGTCTTACTCTTCCTAACCTTCAAATATTTTACTGCGCTATTAACAATTTCATGGGAACTATTCCTGCGTCATTTTCAAATGCTTCTCAACTTCAGGGTCTTGCCTTTAGCGGAAATGGTCTAACTGGGACAGTCCCTCAAAATCTAGGAAGATTGCAAGGCTTGGTTAGACTTTATATTAATTCCAATAAACTTGGATATGTAAAAGATGGTGACCTGAATTTTCTCAATTTCTTGGCTAATTGTACTAATTTGGAGGTCTTGTATCTTAATAATAATTATTTTGGAGAAGTATTGCCCAACTCAATAGCCAACCTTTCCACCTAGCTACGATATATTACTATCCATGAGAATATGATCCGTGGTGGCATCCCTATTAGTATCGAGATCCTTCTTAACTTAGAATTACTAGCACTGTGTTCTAACTATTTGGGAGGTACTCTCCCCGAGTTCTTGGGAAGCTTCAAAAGTTACAAGTATTATATTTGAATGATAACAAATTTTCTGGGCCGATCCCTTCCTCCTTGGGCAACTTAACTGCATTGATAGCACTCTTTATGCAGAAGAACAGATTTGAGCAAAATATACCCCCAAGCCTAGGAAAGTGCCAAAAAATTGATTTTATAGAATCTTTCTGGTAACAATCTCACTGGCACCATTCCAAAACAAGTTATTGGTCTTTCTTCCCTTTCAATTTTTTTGGACATGTCTCACAATTTCTTGATAGGTGCACTGCCGTTTGAAGTGGGCAACTTAATACATCTTGCTTGGTTAGATCTCTCAAATAATAGATTATCAGGTGAAATTCCCACTGCCCTTGAGAGTTGTCCTAGTTTGGAGAACTTGTATTTGGGGGGTAATTCATTTCAAGGTGCAATACCTCAATCTTTGAAGACATTAAGAGGTTTAGAACAAATAGATCTTTCACGGAATAACTTCTCTGGGAATGTTCCTAAATTTCTCGATAAGCTCGTGTCACTTAAGCATCTCAATATTTCTTATAATGATTTGGAGGGCAAAGTGTCAAGTGAAGGGATTTTTACAAATGCAAGCAAGATTTCAATCTTTGGAAATAATAAGCTATGCGGTGGTTTCCAAGAATTACATTTACCATCATGCGCTAGGAAAAATCTTCATTCATCTGGAAAGCTTCTTGAACTCAAAATAATAGTTCTTGTTACTAGTATGGTCAAATTTTTACTAGTTTTGTTGTATTGTTTCCCTACATGTTTTATTGTGAGAAACTCAAGAGAGAGAACATTAACTACATCTTCCTTTGAAGATAGGAATTTGCATGTCTCATATGCAGAATTGCTAAAATCAACAAATGGGTTTTTAAAAAACAATTTGATTAGTTCGGGTAGCTTTGGCTTAGTATACAGAGGAATTCTTTCTGGAAATGGCGCAATTGTTGCAATCAAAGTATTGAACCTTCAACAAAAAGGAGCTTCCAAGAGTTTCATTAATGAATGCAATGCTTTGAGAAGTATACGTCATCGCAATCTTCTCAAGATTATCTCCGCTTGCTCAAGCATTGATCATGAAGGAAATGACTTTAAAAGTCTAATTTTTGAGTTTATGTCCAATGGAAGTCTAGATCAATGGTTGCATTCTAAAAATGATCAGCAACATCAAAGGAAGAGTTTGAGATTTATCCAGAGACTGAACATAGCTATTGATGTTGCTTATGCATTAGAATATCTTCATCACCATTGCCAAACCCCAATTGTTCATTGTGATCTAAAGCTAAGCAACATACTTCTTGATGAAGATATGGTAGCTCATGTTGGTGATTTCGGATTGGTGAATTTCCTATTTGAAGCATCAAACAATCCCTCCAAATCTCATACCTTGTCAGTTGGGCTCAAAGGTTCCATTGGATACATTGCTTCAGGTAAGTTTTCAACTAGGTGAAGCACATTTCAGTTCTTTATAACATTTTGCATTGATATTAAAATAAAGTAGGGATTGTTTCAAAAAGTAACAATACGCACAAGTTTGACACCACTTTTCAAGTGAAGAAAATTTTTTGACAGCTTTGGCTAGTTGGAGGGGAAAAAAACTTTTGTTTTTTCTAAAAAATCACATACACCACCAAAAAAAAAAAAAAACCCACATATTCACAAAATTTTATGAAGGGCTATATGTGCCAACAATCCATAATGCTTTAGTGATTAAAAATTTCCAGCGCATCTAACTATTATTTGTTACTGTGTATGTATTGATGTATTGTAGAGTATGGGATGGGTGGCCAAGTTTCAACACTAGGAGACATTTACAACTATGGGATACTCTTGCTGGAGATGTTTATTGGAAAAAGACCAATTGATGAAATGTTCAAAGATGGTTTAAGCATTCACAAGTTCACTGCAATGGCTTTTCCTGAACATGTCATGGATATAGTTGACCCATCAATATTCCTTGAGGAGAATGAAGAAGATGCCAATGGTGCCATAGAAGAAATACAAATAATTGAAGAAGATCCAAAAGAATGCTTGATATCAATGTTCTAAATTGGATTGTTGTGTTCTAAAACATCACCAGATGAGCAGATTCCAATAAATGTTGTTGTCAATGAAATGAATGCAATTAGAGACAAATTTCTCAAACTTGAGAAGGAAAACAAAAGAAGAAGAGGAAGACAAATGAGCTAGGTATGTTTTTTTTATTATTTTTAATTAATGGACATATATATTGGTCACTTTCTTATAAGAAAATAGTAATAATAATAACATAAATTTAAAATTGAGGGAAAAAATGTAGAAGCAAAAAGAAAAGAATATAAATTTACAATGGATATGGTTAACGGGTGCTCTTAGGATATTTGTCAATAAACCATTTTAGTAAATTTTTTATATTAATTTTTTTTTTTTGTTCATTTTGTTGCGAGAAAGTAATTAATCAGAGTTGTTTCATTCTTCCCAATTTTTTTTTTTTTTTTTAATACAAGATAAAAATTATATTCTAGTCTAATCTAAGTGTATATGTGTGTGAAACCCCCCTCCTAGAGACTTGAATTCCCGTCCTTCCCCCCCGCACCCCACAAGCGATTATACCTGTGGAGTGACCATTGCACCAAATTCTTCCCAAATTCTATTAGTCATACAGTTGTTGCATTATTAATTAATTCATGTGATTGTCTGTTTTGCAGCATCACTGGAGGTTCGTGCTGGACATAAAGTATAGGGACTATGCAATCTTTACAGTTGACAAGCATATGTTTTAAACATTTATGTCTTTGTTTTCCTAATTATCAATGGTAATTTAGATGAATGGCTTAGTGTTATTGGTCAATGACTTTTGGTTAAACCATATTTCTATGTTGTTTTGATTATGGGATTAGGATACACGATCCCTCCTTTGGTTTGTAATATATGTTCCATAGAATTCATATATCTTTCATTATTCACTATATCTATCAGTGACGTAGCTGTTGCGTTATTAATTAATCCATGTGAATTGTGATTGTTAGTTTTGAAGTATGAGTCGCTTGACCCGATAGGATGGAATTTAAGTAATGAACGCCCTTGATTGAGTATTTCTTAAGCTCGTGATGGCTATAAATATTATATGCTTGTGACATTTTACTGTGTTCTTTACAGTGTACACATATACTGCCTCAGCCATTGTCATTGCTTTCCATGTCAAAGGTAATTTAGATCATGTTGAGGTGCACGGCACCTAAAAGTCCAGCCCACATGGAATCCTATTACATATAGAAATAGGTGGACCAATTGCAGAAGAAGTCAAAGACTTCTATTCCTAATTGAATTAGGAGTGTCAGGCAGCAAAGCTTTTATAAAAAGCTTGGTGCAGGTGGTTTCATGAAAAAAAAAGTGAGAGATTCAAAGAGAGAAAGAAGAGTGAAACACAGATTTGGAGCCGACTGAAGGAAGAAGAATAGTGTTTTGTGTCGCACTGAGAGAAAAAAGAAAAGGTGATTTTTCTTTTACTCAAGACACACAAGGAAGATAAATTGGAGTTTCTCTAAGACGATTATTTGGATGCTACAACCACAGTATTCAGAGTGGAAAATCTTGCTACCGAGTTTTGTGGTAAGGTTGTATTTTTTCCAAGAGATATTATTGTATTTTACTAATTTATTGTGAACTCAAGTTTTTGGTATAACTTGAGTGTTGTAATCTCTATTTTATTATAGTGGATTGATCGGATTTGCCCCGTGGTTTTTCCTTCTATACTGGAGGGTTTTTCACATAATTTCTTGATGTTCTTGTTGGTTGAATTTTTATCGCTTCCGTAGATTTCTATTTTCTTTGTTGCTTGGGTTATATTTAATTTAATTCACACATAGACGGGGATTTATTCCAGCAGATCAATGGCTCCTTGTTATTTGTCAATGGCATTTCTTAAACCATATTACTATATTCTTTTATCATTGATTGTATGATCCCTCCTTTGATTTGTAATTTGTGTTCCATACACTTGGCCTGGGCCTTAATCTTCTTAACTTAGAAATGTTTGTGGGCAGGTATGAATAGTTTTATTGCACCTATTCTTCTGTCATTTTCTTTTCTTGTTTTTTTTTTTTTTTTTTTTGGTTTAAATTTGGTTTCCCTCTAATAATTATAATTAATCACTAAAATATTACCGATTTCATAGAGCAATCCATAATAAATTAATAACTATCTTTTGGTTTAATTCCTAAATCCCTCACACCCTTTGTACTTTGTACTTGCATAGACTTCTCAATCCTTTGGGTCTAGACTACTAAAATTTACTTGATTGACTTATCTATTATTAGTATTACTCAAAACCTGTAGTTCCTTGACCCAAAAATGTATGTAGTTTCAAATAAAATGTCATTGAAAGAGGTGTAAACTTCTTGCAACAAGTTCAATTATTTGCCGGAAAGTCAAATGGATGCTATATCATTAGCATGGGCCGTGGCAGAAAGTAGAGCATAGAGGGTAGAGTGAAACCCACCCTTTTTGCAACGAACTGCATAGACTGGTTTGGTCAGTACACCAATCGCACCACTGGTGGGCTTTTATTGCCTTTGTGAGGTCAGCCCAGGTATCTTGGTCAGCTAAAATTTGATGTGATTTGATTTTTTTTTTTTTAAATTTGTGTACGGTTGGGTTTTTTTCGTATAGGGCTGGGTTTTCCTACGCATGAATTCAATAAAAATTTCACCAAAAATAAAAAATAAAAAAGAATTCGATAACGAAGAGTGAAGTAATGGGCTGCTGCTTAATTGTGTAATAAACAAAGACTGGGCTGACATAATGGGCTCCTATTCTTCATTAAAAACTTTAAATCCCTTACACTAGGAATTCTCTGGAATATTGTGTTTTTGCTTTTATTTTGTAAAAAATCTAACACAATGTTCATGTTTTGAAACTATTTAGGTCCATATTTATGTTTAAGTACTCGATTTTAAAAAAATCGAGTTACAAGTGGAACTTGACATTAGCAATGTCGAGTTTTATGCATATTTTGCCACTTAATTTTTTTTAAAAATTTAAGTGAAACTCGACTTTGCTAAAGTCAAGTTTCAATTAAAAATTTACATATAACTCAATTTTGAGGATATTGAGTTTTATACCGAACTCGATTTTTGTTAAAATCGAGTTTCAAAAACAATGGCACAGACTTAAATAGTTTCAAAACATGGACAAATTGCTGTTATTTTTGCAAAATAAGGGCAAAAGCCCAATATCTCTAGGAATTCTCATAATCAAACTGTACTAGTTCAAATATAAACTAAATAAAGTCATGCAAAATGGAATTAAAAAGGAAAAACTTGCATTAGTATATTGTCCCCAAGTATTTTATAGAAAAATGAAAGAATAGAAAATAATATAAATTTCATTTGTTTAGTTGAGAAGGAAAATGCGGGTTGTGTGAATTTATTTAAAGGGATTGATTGGAATAGGACAAAAATGATAGTTGGTGCGTAGGAAAAAAAAAAGTAGTATGAAATGACAATTAAGTCAATTTGACTTTATTACCCATTTTCACAGTTTCACCCCCAAGTTTTCTCCCCAATTTGGAAAGAAAACAATTTGGTGAGCTCAGAAAGAATACACCTAAACCCTATCATTTTCTTCCCTATTTTTTTTTTTTTTTTTTTTTTTTTTTTTTTTTTATGTTAACCAAATAATGGAAAATTGAGTTTTCCACCCAAAGTTTTTCATCCCTTTTTTTCACCTCAACCAAATGGAGTGAAAGTCCTATATGAAAAAAAGAAAAAGAAAAACTTTAAAAGTTGAAAAATAATATAATATAGTTGAGCTCAAACATTTAAAATATGAGACAAAGCCTTAAAGGCTCAATTGAAATTCTCCTAGTATAATAAAATGGAGGATAGCTTTTTGTGTATAACCTTCACAATTGAGTATAATAGGCTATAGCCTATGCCTACACGTACACCTTAGGTTTTGGCAACTTTTTGCAGCTTTATTGTTATCAGTGTTGTCACTTATCAGTTTATCAATATACTCATCAGATATATTTAGATATTAGTCTATTTAATCTGTTAAGGGATTGAGATTAGTCCGGCGACTTGAGCTAATTATCACTTTATTACTTACCTTTACAGCTTTAAATTATTCTTGCAGAAGCTATGTAATTATGGGTGTGAAAAATTGTAGAATTTTAGTTGAAGTAGAATTTTCAAGCTCTTGAAACATAGATCTAATAGAGTTTTATTTAAACTAAACTATTGTAACACTTGATAAGATAATTACACATTGAAGAGAAATAATAAATATATAAGATATAAAACCTATAATAAAAAGAATCTAAAATAAAAAGAAAAAGAAAATAGTGGTGATGTGGAAAATTGTGGGAGCTTAATTTGTTTATGTGCTCTAAATTATTCTCGCAAAAGCCGTGTAATTATGGGTGTGAAAATTTGTAGAATTTTAGTTAAAGTAGTATTTTCAAGCTCTTAAAACATATATCTAATAGAGTTTTATTTAAACTAAACTATTGTAACACTTGATAAGATAATTACACGTTGAAGAGAAATAATAAATATATAAGATATAAAACCTATAATAAAAAGAATCTAAAATGAAAAGGAAAAAAAATAGTGGTGATGTGGAAAATTGTGGGAGCTTAATTTGTTTATGTGCTCTAAATTATTCTCGCAAAAGCCATGTAATTATGGGTGTGAAAATTTGTAGAATTTTAGTTAAAGTAGTATTTTCAAGCTCTTAAAACATATATCTAATAGAGTTTTATTTAAACTAAACTATTGTAACACTTGATAAGATAATTACACGTTGAAGAGAAATAATAAATATATAAGATATAAAACCTATAATAAAAAGAATCTAAAATAAAAAGAAAAAAAAATAGTGGTGATGTGGAAAATTGTGGAAGTTTCAGAGGTTTCGGTTATATATATATAAATATATATATATATATATATATAGATGAAGAGCCTTCATTGTATTATGGTCAAGCTAAAAACACAAATCAATTCTTATTTGTATCTTTACCGTACGAGAGCCATAGGACTCATACCCAAGATTTCCAAGCTTATGACTCTAGATAAAAATTTCCAATGACTCTAGATAAAAATTTCCAAACTTCTACCTTTGTTGCACTTCTGGGCAAGGGAGTCAATTTCGTACTGGAGGCTGTACCGATTTAGTCAGTGGTAGAGTTAGAATTTCAAGTTCGGGGGGGCAAGATTAAAAGACAAGATTGAAGGTAGAATTAATCTAAGATAAATTAATCGATACTTGATAGGCCAAAAATGAATTGACGCCTTGTGATAAATTAATTGATTAATTAGCCAAGTTTATTAATTAATCAAATTAACATGCAATGTACGTGGCAATACAAACAAATCATCAATTAAACTAAGTGCAGCGGAAATTAAATTGACACGGTGATTTGTTTACGAATGGGAAAAACCAACACGGCAAAAACCCCACCGGGTGATTTTAAGGTTACCACTTTCGATAATCCACTATTATCATAATAAGCAGTTACAAGTAAAGGAATCTCAGTACCTTATACCAACCTACAGTTGAACCCTTATCCCAATACCCAATTGTACTTGTTTTGTAGTGACAATCTCTCCTTATAATGCACGGCTCCCAGTACGTGACTAACCAATTGCGCGGATCCCTGTACACGACTTTAATCACCAACTAGAGAAGGTTGTTGGTTGCAAAGTTCTTCAGTTCATCCAGACGATGAAGATCAAGAAGATGCTTGGTCACAAAACCCTACGGTGCACAAACACAGCAACTTCTTCACAAGAACGATGAACTAGGGCAAATTCTGTCTCCGGTCACAATTTGCTTGAACAAACTTTGCTCAACATTTGTGCAATTTGTGTCACCTTGACAGCCCTTAAAACAATCCTTTTATATGTCTAGGGTTGTGAGAAAAGAAAGCCCAAACACATAAACATGGATTAGAGTCAAAACAGATGTGAAATTCTATTTTTCATAAACCTCGATAGATACCCTATCTGTCGAGCTGCTTTCGAGCCATGGGGCTGGAACAGCTCTTCAAGCTTGATAGATGGCTAGTTGTCGAGCTTTAATGAACTTGTACTTTTCAGCTTGAATTTTGGACAGACTTGCATGGCTTTAACACTTGATCTTGAAACAATGTTTCTTAAAGTATTAAACACATCCTAGTTCTACCCAAATACAAGTAAAGTACATTTTGTCAAAGGATTAGCCAATTACATAAAATAGTGACATATGTTCTTAACAAGTGAATCACATATGTCCTAACAATCTCCTCCTTTGGCAATCCGTGACAAAACCACAACAATCAAATGAACATATGAGAGAAGTCATAAATCACTCAACTCATACTCACTTGTTGAATACAATAAAATTTATCCTAACACAAACTCTTGAAAAACTTTGCAAGAAGAGAGTTTATGGCAAGTAGACTTTGACAACCTGTATTTCTGAAACACTTTAAACAAAAATCATCAAGGCATCTTTGTGTGAAACAGAAATAATAAATTGCATACAAGTAATAAGAAGCATGTGTATAAAGAGAGAAAAAAAACAACACATGTAAGGGTAGATGAAAGAAACATACATCAACATATAAAGAAAATAAGTACAATGTATGTCAATAATGGTTACAAGACCCGTGTACAAGAATAAATGTATCTAAAGTAGAGAAAAGAAAAATATACAAATAATCCTCACTACATCCCTCAGATATCAACACTCCTCCTAACAAAAAATGGTCCTACACTAACTTTCCCCCTAAATATGACTACTCTTATATACAAAACTACTCCCCATTTTTGTCATGAGTGACAAAGGGTTAGAGTGTCAAGTAGACATCTCATTTGTACTGGAAGAGCTAGCATCTTCATCATCATCATCCTCGGAAGTATCATCATCATCACCATCATCATCATCATCCTCAGCCTCAGAAGCCGCTGGAGGAGGTGGAGGAGAAACCTCAGGAGCAAAGCCACCCATGACCGCCTGCCATCGAGCAATACGGCTAACACGAATGTTCACCTGATACAACTCAATGGAGAGTGTATCAAGGCGAGCATCCATGCGTTGAAACTGCGTCATGATGTCTCCGAGAGTCACATCGCCCATAGAAGAGGAAGCAGCGGATGTGGATGGAGCCGAACAGGAGGGAGGAGCTGCTAACCTAAACTGCCTCGACCTAAACTGCACCTCGCTCTGTTTAACAGTAGCGGGGTTTATGGCACACATATAGGAAAAGTGGTCAGACGCTAGAAAGGGAACAGAAAAGTAGCGTAAGATCCTCGTGATAGCGGAAGGAAAGATGAGCTTATCATGGGATGCCGAATCCCTATGGACATCTATGATAGAAAGAATAAAGTGAAAAGGAAAATCTATATTAAGATGCTCAAGAAGGGACAACAAAAATCGAGCATGAGGCTCTATGATAGAGTTATAGTGAGAATAAAGGGTGAAGAACAAATGTCATGACCATGTTCAAAAACTGAGGGCCTTTTGCAAAGCCCGAACAGTAAGTGAACTGACGCTCACCCCACTCAGAAGGACGCTCACAGAAAGCAGATTTGAGCTCATCTTTGGACACAATCCTCAGACCCTCACAACCAGGATAGTCAGGAAACTCTACCCTAGGAACATGGAGCACATCAGAGACAATCTCCGGAGTGACAACAATGCACGTACCTCGAACACGTCACACAGTGACTCCCAACCCCAACTGTGAATGACATCAGGTAGGTCAGTGTCGACGAAATCCGCCAGAATGACTTGGCGTTCCGAATAAACACCTCGTCGAGAAAAGTTCTCCGAGAAGTCCTTTCAAGCATCCTCATCACGGAACCAAATAGAAGAGGGGGTAGGATCATAAGAAGATGATGCCCCGGAACAAAGAGGGTTCCGAGACGGAGCAGATTTACAATTTGGTGCCATTGACGCACTAACGTAAATTAGAGAGAGAATGAGGGGAAGAAAGAAACACTCAGAAAAGTCCCAAACAGTTCAACTATAGCATGTATATTGAAAAGAGAGTACGTATGCATGGAAAATGCATGAACATGTGACATGCAATATAAAAAGCATCATGGGCTCAGCCCAATCCAATCCTACTAGCACACAATCAATTTGCACACATCTAAATGCATGATAATACTGTTATAATGCTTATGTGATGTAATGCATGAGGTTCAAAGAGTATTTAAACAAAAACTCATCCCAAAATTTCAACAAAAACTCAACAATTTTGAAAAACCCCAAAAAATTTTAATAACCCCAAACCCTAGGTTTCAAAACATGAAATGCATGAAAATGAGAGATTCGAAGCTTACCAAGTGAAGAAAAACTTGGAAAAGCTTGAAGAAACCTTGAGGAAGAAGTTTGGAGTGAGTGAGAGAGGTTTGGGAGGTGAAAAGACGAGTCTGTCGAGAGAGAGATCGAGAAAAGTGAGAAACGAATCACGCTGAACCTTTATATAGAAGGTCAGTAAATCTCGACAGATAGAGGTGTTGAGAAGGTGTCGAGCATAATAGACGTTGACAGATGCAGCTGTCGAGGATCTGTCGAGGAACAATTCAACAGAAAAGATAATAAACAAGCTCGATCGATCCATAAGCTATCGAGAAGTTATCGAGGGTCCAGAAAGTTTGTCAATCGATCCACCTAGCTGTTGAGGATCTGTCGAGATTGCGATAAGAGGAGGTTGAAAAGCTCAATAGATAGCCAGGTGTTGAGGAGGTGTTGAAAAGCTGTCGAGATTACTTAAAAACAGTTTTTCAAGAAGGGAAAAACACAGATATGAATGCAATCAAGCATGCAACTCAACCAATGATCCAATCAACATTTGAAGCTCTCAAAATCATCTCTCAACAACAATTTTTAAGCACATGGATCCTAAACACACACACACACACACACTAAACAAGTCTAACCAATTTTATATTTCAAAAATAAGTCAAGACAGTTTAGTGAGCATACATTAACACATGTAAATCTTGTGATAACCAAATCACATTGTACCTGTACATGTATCAAGAGTAGCAAAGAATATTGTGTGTTGTATGTGAAAAACATCGCAAGATTGTATAAGTGTATATATGTTATGACGATTTGAGATATGAGAAAATCACTTTAACTCACACACAATCATGACTGTTTGATGGGGACTATCACCTTCGAGGTACATCCTATAACTCCCACATCTCCTAGAATACACGTTTGCAATCATTTTTAAAGCATTTTGTTCTTTTTGCTTTTATTTTTCTTTGCATATTTTTCTTTTAAGCAAATCATGCATGGACATATAAGAGATAGAAAAGAAATACCCAATTATGTTAAGCATTTGACATTCCAATTTTGCTATGCCGAAACATACAAATGTCATTCATGATTGGTGAGCAACAGTGGTGAGATAATTATTTATGCCTTTCTTTTAGGATTTTTTAGTCATTCCCGTCAAAAAGAGTGATACGAGTGTTAAGAATAAGAGATTATTTAATCTTACTCATCACAAACACGAGCCACAAAGCTCACTTGCTTAGTTGTGCATAGAGATGCTCATCTAAGCTACAAAAGATACAAAGTTTAGAAAACTTTGTTTCAATGGCTATCCAAAGTACACAAGTACCAATGTACACAAACACACACTGTTTTTGTATTTTTCTAATTTTTTATTTTTTATTTTATTTTTATATGAAAAACAAAATAAATAAAACTGAAAACAACAAACAAAAATATGTTAAACAAAGCAAAGAATAAAACTAGACTGACTCAAAATAAAAACACTTAAGTTATGCAAAAACAAAAACACGAAGAGAGAGAAGAAAGTGATAGAATCACTTGAAGCCCTTTTCCTTCCACACCTTAAAATAACTTTTCATTTGATTAAACCCTTGATCCGGCGGTGAGGGGGAAGAATTGAAACAGTTCAAGTTCGAAAGGAACATGAGAGCTTTGAGAAGATCTCCAAGGGGAGTAAAAGAGGATTGAAGCTAATTCTGACTTCCAGATGTTATCATACCGTTGCTCTGTTGAGTGACTAATCACTTATAGCAATTTGGTCGTGTATGACCGGCAACTCCACAATGATGACAGAGATGCTACTTCTTTTGTTTAGGCTTTTGAGAGTTAGCCTTCTTAGCCCTGGGGTTTTTAGCTTCCTTTTTATCTTGCTTAGGGGGTGCTCTTAAGATAGATTTACCCTTATCTAAGTTCTCACTAGCTAATTCATTTTTAACAATATTGTTCTCAGTTTTAACATTATTAGCAGGAGGAACAAAAACAGTAGTACTAGTAGAAGCAATACTAGGAGAAGAGAAATCATACCCTAAACCAGTTCGATCGGAAGCAGATTTCTGAAGACTGAACATCTCATCAAGCTTTGCACTTGAAGTCCTCTCCAATTGAGCTTTGACTTGTTACAGCTCCGCTTCAAGCTTCTTGATCTTTTCAGCCAAGAAATTATTCTCAAATCTTAGTGCTCCAATAGTTTGATTTGCTTCATCAAACTTTGTGGAAAGCTCTTTTCGCTTAAGCTCCACATCACTAAGCTTCTTAAAGGCCAACCTATACATCTTCTCATGCCTCTTTAAGACCTTGTACAACTTTGCATAGGCTGTGTGGATGTCATGTTGTTCATCCATCTTCTCAAACTTGGACTCCACCAATTCCTCTTCTTCATCCACATCTTCAGCAATCCCTTCAGTAGGATTGACAGTAGCAGTGAAGGCATTCAGGATTCCATCATCCTCATTGTCGGAATCATCCTCAGGCTTAGTGTTGCTTAAGGTAGCAGCAAGTGCCTTGCTCTTCCCAATGCTCTTCAGATATGTAGGACACTCTTGTTTCATATGTCCAAAGCCTTGACACCCAAAGCACTTTGGTCCTGAGGGAACAGTGTACTGACCGCCATCCCTAGCATCCTTCTTCCCTTTATCTTGGCTCTTGAACTAAGAAGAACTGGATTGCCTACGGTCCTTGTCGAAGCCCTTCCCATTGGCATTCTTCATGAATTTCTTGAATTGCCTTGTAATGTAGGACTTCATCTTAGAATCTTCACCGTCTGAAGACTTATCTGTGTCACTGCTCTTAGCCTTCAAAGTCATGCTCTTGCCCTTGCCCGACTTACCAATTCTTGTTAACCCTAGCTCGTAGGTCTATAGATTACCAACTAGCTTTGTCAAAGGAATCTTGTCAATATCCTTTGCTTCCTCAATCGCAGTGATCTTGGCATGGAATCTCTCGGGTAGAGATCTGAGCACCTTTCTCACAATCTTGGGTTCAGGAATGGTTTCCCCAAGATTGAAAGCTGAGTTTACTATGTCCTTGAGCTTGGCATAGAACTCATCGAACGACTCATCCTCCTCCATATTGATTTCTTCAAAGCTTGTAGTGAGCCTCTGAAGTTATGAATCTTTGACAGCCTTGGTTCCCTCATAGGTTGTCTGGAGAATGGTCCATGCTTCCTTAGCAGTTTCGGTAAAGGATATTTTCTTGAACTCCTCATTAGTGACCGCACTGAATAAAGCATTCAACACTCTGCTATTGAAGTTTGCTGCCTTGATCTTGGCCTCATCCCAATCAGCCGGCGCTTCCTTTGGCTTGGTCCAGCCTATCTCAATTGCTTGCCACATTTTCTCATCTAAAGACTGCGAGAAAACTGTCATGCATACTTTCTAGTATGCATAGTTAGTGCTATCAAATAAAGGAGGTATAATTAATGACTGTCCTCTATCCATGACAAATAAGGGTTAATGGATCAACACAATAAAGATTAAAACCTAATCAAAGTGTGCCTGCTCTGATACCACTTGATAGGCCAAAAACAAATTGACCCCTTGTGATAAATTAATTGATTAATTAGTCAAGTTTATTAATTAATAAAATTAACATGCAATGTACGTGGCAGCACAAACAAATCACCAATTAAACTAAGTGCAGCAGAAATTAAATTGACATGATGATTTGTTTATGAATGGGGAAAACCAACACGGTAAAAACCTCACCAGGTGATTTTAAGGTCACCACTCCCGAGAATCCACTATTATCACAAAAAGCGGTTACAAGTAAAGGAATCCCAGTACCTTATACCAACCTACAGTTGAACCCTTACCCTAATACCCAATTGGACTTGTTCTGTAGTGATAATCTCTTCTTGTAATGCACGGCTCCTAGTACGTGACTAATCAATTGCGCGGATCCCAATACGCGACTTCAATCACCAACTAGAGAAGGTTGTTGGTTGCAAAGTTTTTCAGTTCATCTAGATGATGAAGATCAAGAAGATGCTTGGTCATAAAACCCTGCGGTGCACAAACACAGCAACTTCTTCACAAGAACGATGAACTAGGGCAAATTTTGTCTCCGGTCACAATTTGCTTGAACAAACTTTGCTCAATACTTGTGCAACTTATGTCACCTTGACGGCCCTTAAAATAATCATTTTATATGTCTAGGGTTGTGAGAAAAGAAAGCCCAAACACATAATCACGGATTAGAGTCAAAACAGATGTGAAATTCTGTTTTTCATAAACCTCGACAGATACCCTATTTGTCGAGTTGCTGTCGAGCCACGGGGCTGGAACAGCTCTTCAAGCTCGATAGATGGCTAGCTGTCGAGCTTTAATCTGTCGAGCTTTAATGAACTTGCATTTTTCAGTTTGAATCTTGGACAGACTTGCATGACTTTAACACTGAATCTTGAAACAAGGTTTCTTGAAGTATTAAAACATCCTAGTTCTACCCAAATACAAGTAAAGTACGTTTTGTCAAAGGATTATCCAATTACATAAAATAGTGACATATATTCCTAACAAGTGAATCACATATGTCCTAACAATACTAAATACACACAATTTAAACATGTAATTTGGATCTTTAAAATAAATTGGAAAAATAAAGCAATGTAAAAATATTAAAAAATATAGCAATATGCTTATGAAGTTCTACTCGGCTATACGCAACTCAATGCTATGAATGCTTCTAAAATTTCATATAAACATTTTTACTTTTTTATGTCGTTAAAATTCGAGTTTATAGCAAAAACTCAAGTTTGATATTGAAAAGGTTGATAACTAGAGAAAAAATTGTAAGTTGGAAACCAACTGATGAGGTGCTAAAGTAGGCACATTACACATAAACATAGATTTTTTCTTTCAAAGTCCAATTCAGTATATATATATATATATATATATTTTTTTTTTCAGTCGTAGTTGGCAAAGTAGTGTGTAAAAAAAAAAGTACTATTAGATGGGACCTGTAAAAAAAGTGTTGCCATGTGAATGTAAAATTGTCTGACAATTGTTGACAAGCTAATAAATATAAATAATAAGAAAAAGTTAGAGGGTGTTTGGATTGGCCTGTTTTGAGTTACATAACTCAAAACTCAAAATCTGTGGGACCCACCAATTGAAATATGTTTGGTTTAGTTTCCAGCATTTGTTTCTAGTTCTCATATCTCAAAATTTTGAGTTTTGAGAATGAGAAATGAGAACTCCTCAGAAGCTATTTTCAGTTTTTGAAATATGAGTTTTGTGGCATTTTTCGTAAATAATTGCAAATGTGTGGGACCCTCTTCAGTGTATGGTCACATCATCCTCAGAGCCGTTGGAAGCTTTTATTGTGACAAATGCTCCAGCTTCAGTTCGGCCTCTGTTTTCCTCTCTTCTCTTTACTCCGCTGAGTCTCCATTTACTCCATTTACAATTTTACACCTTCTCCATTTACTGCTTCTCCATTAACACCTCTCACCCACCTCTACCAACATACCATTATTTCAAACTTTTGCCTTTCTTTTCTTGCTTAGACCTCTCACTTGTTCCATTTTTTCACAGGCCACTCTTAACCCAGCACAAAGCGAGAGGAAGAAGAAGGAGTCTCAGCCAGAAACAAGCACACCCCGACACATCCGATATCGGCGCCGACTCTAGTTTAAGAATCCAACCTCTGCCCAGGTGACTGCGTTTTCTCTCTCTCCCTCCGTAAACCCACCTTGCTCTGTTTTGTGTTCCTCTAAATTTCAATTCAAATAGAACAGATCACAACCAATTCAGATGTATTTAACAGATCACAACCAATTCAGAGCAAAACCAGATCACAACCAATTCAAATTAACAGCAAGATAACAATTTATGTTGTATTTGAATAGGATTCAGGTGTAATATCTCCGATCATAAACAAAAATTTGTACTAACTAAACAAATCACAACCACAAAGAAACTCAAAATTAAGAAGAAACCGATTACCCAAATTGCTCACCTCAACGTATACTCCCAAAAAGCTAAGCAAAGCAAACTCAACCCTACACAAACAAAAATAAAACACAGAGTAAGTAGTAAGAAATCAATAAATGGAGGGAAAATAGATGAGTGGGGAGAATAAATATACCTATTACATTGTTAAGATGGATAGCCCACTGGTTGATTTTCGGGTTCTTTGGGGGCAAAGTAAGAAGGGGAAATCAAACACAACAGAGGCCTAGAGTTAAAAGGGAAAGGACAAACCCGTGGGGTTTGGGCACAACAGTGGGTACGACTAGGCTAGAAGACACGAAGAAAGGGGTTTGATGGAGATGGGTTTCAACCAAAATTTGGGGATTTAGGGGTTCTTTCGGGACAGAGATAAAACAGAGAAAGAAAAGGAACTCACCAGTTGGCTGTTTGCAGGCGATGGGTCTTCAGGATATGGAGGCAGAAGTATAGAGAAGGAAAAAGAAGAGAAAAAAGCTCAGACCTTTCTCTTAGGTTCGGCGTGTGTGTGTGTCTGTGGAGATAGGAGGACAAAACAGTATTAGGTGAAAGGAGAGAGAAGAGGACACGCGCAAGAGAAAACCAACCTTCTGACCTGTGCAAGTTGTGGGCTCCACCAAAAAGTGAAAAAATTGAGGACTGAGATGTGGGGCACGGTTTTGAGATATTGGAGCCAAACAATTTTTTTCAGTTTTGGGTTTTGAGTGAGATAGAGTTTTGAGAAATGAGTTATGTGTTTTGAGTTTTGAGATACTTCCAATCCAAACACCCTCTAAATTGTCTTTTTGTGTCAACTGTCAAGTGGGGACTTTTACTGCATTTTACACCACTACTGCTTGAGAAATTTTGAGAAGGCCGCCGCGGGGGGGGGGGGGGGGGGGAATGATATATTTTGATATCGGCCAGTATACCCCTTCAGTTTAGTCAATGGAATGATATATTTTGATATCGGTCAGTATCAATGTACCGTTTCGAAATTATTACTAATTATATAATAATTATAATATCAATAATAAATATACAATTAAAAAAAAAATACTATTGTACAATTTACATAGTTTGTTTATTTGCTTGTTTACTTTTTTTTTTAATAGGCATAGTTTATATATATACACACTAATGTAAATACTTTTTTTGGAGTTAAATATTAGAATTGTTCTCATATTGTACAGAGAGCAAACAAGTACTCCCCAAGCCACGTGTCCATTCGGATGGGTAAAACTAGTCTCTCTCACTTCCCATCAGACCACAAGTTTCGAAATGTGCATAGATATTCACGGAGGAAAAAACAAGGAAAAGAGGGGGAGGAGCAAAAAAGTGAAGTAAAAAAAACAAAAGAAGAAAGAAGTAAAAGAAGGAGAAGCAGGTGATTAGGTGACAAACTTGAAACTGAGAACTGAGAAACAACAGCATCTTGGTCGATCTGCAATGACTAGTGAGCAAATTTTTCAAAGATTTTAATAAGCATCAACTTCTTCTTCTCTTGTTATTCTTTTTCTAAGCCCTCCCTTAGAGGTTTTGGTTTTGGCCTGGTATCAAATTATCGGCCGAAATCCGGAATTTACTCCGGTATGGCTGGAACAACTCCGATACAACCGGTATTTTAGCCGGAACGAAATAGTAGATTTTCTGTACCGGCCAAGGTTCCGGCATGGTAAATACAGGCCGGCACGGTACGAAATTAACTCCACTGCTTCTGGGAGCTTAGCTATGGCGACTTTCTGCTTCTAGTGACTTTAAGGGTCCGTTTGGATGGAGGAGTGGAAAAGTGGGAGCCGATGGAAAATTGTGGGAAGATGAAAAAGTGGGAGGATGGAAAATATTTAGTTTTCCCTCTTGTGTGTTTGGTTGGAGGGGTGGAAAAGTGGAAGGGTGGAAAACTCTTTTGTTTGGTTGGAGAGAAAAAGGGAAGGATAAAAATGTAATTTATATAAATTGACTATTATACCCTGTTACATAATATGTAAGAAATAGATTTATTTGTACTTATTACATAATATAAAATTTATCACATCATATATATAAATTTATATTATTATTTTTATTATTATAATGTAAAAATTAGATCAGGTCACATTGAAAAAAAAAAACGTTCAGGTCACGTTGAAAAAAAAAAATTGGGAGGGCATTATGGTAATAATGCTATGAGGCACTTTTCTCTCATGAGTTTTCCTCCTGATTTGGGAGGAAAAAATTTGTGGGCTCGGGAGAGAAAATTTTCTCCCGGGTTTTCCACCCTTCCTATTTTCTTTCTATTCCCAAACAATGGAAAACACTGTTATACCCCTATTTTCCTTCCTATGTTTTCCATCCTTCGTAAATTCCACCCAACCAAACACAGTGTAAGGCAACACTACCACTATCAAAAAATAGCCTTGGTGGGGCGCAAGGGCGAGATTGGGAAAAGGTGGGCAAATATTTTGCATGAGGCTGGGTTAGGGTTAGGGTTTGAGTATGGGGACGGGCAAATTCTAAACAAACAAAGGGGAAGTGCTGTGGTTGGAACTAGAGGTTGAAGGAAGACACAGATCTACCATCATGCTGCAAAAAGTTTTTATGTCATATCAGATAGAAATAAAAGAGAGGAAAAAGACAACAAAACCCTAACAAAATCTCACAAATAAGTACGGTAAAAATTTCACAAATTATTCAAGCTTGCCTTGTTTTCTAATGGAGTGCCGCCCGCTTGTCACCGTCGTTGAGAGGCCGTCGTCCATTGAGCAAGAGGTAAGGGATGACTCGGTGGCAGAGTAAATAAAAGACACAAAGAGAGGAGGCACTGAGAGAGACGAGGGACTGAGCAAGACAAGGGACTGAGGAAATTGAGGAGGACTAAGAAAGACAAGGGACGGAGGAAACTGAGGACGACACTGGACTAAGGAAGACGCTTAGAGGGTGTTTGGATTGGAAGTATCTTAAAAACATCACTCATTTTTCAGGTCTATAAATTTGACTTTTTAAGTAATATTCCTGGAGAGCTTTATTCTGGATTTGTTCTTTTGCCTGAGACAGCTTGATGATGATGTGGGAAATATTGAATTAGAGCTTTACTTGGTCTCAAAGAAGGTTAAGTCTTCTGTATCTTTTTGTGGGCAAGTGCATTTGGATGAAGAACAGGTGCACACAGCAGCTTGTTAATTCATTTATCATTCTTGTTCGTTTTTGGGAATATTTCTTCTAATTCCATGCTGTCCTTTTTTCCTTATCAGATGACAAAAGCAAAGTGCTTTCAAGAAATTTTCTTTAATGGTTTGTTTGGGAGACTGTTTTTTGGATCCAAATCAGTTGGAACATGCAGAGAATTTTTACTTAAGAATGAAACTAAATCACTATGGAGCCCATCAAACATGTATTTGCTTCTACCTACATTGAACACTTCAAGTCCTGAGCCTTGCCAAATAAATTGGATGGACATCAATTCTTGCATTTCTGCGGTAGAAATCATGAAAAAAAGCCCTTTTTTGGGTGCTGAAAATTGTAACAGTGAGACAGGAAATTTATCACCTTATAGAAATGGTTCTTACAGCGCTAATGTTATCCACTTTGCTTATAGTATGGCTGAGATAAACAACCTCAAGGATATGATAGTTTTGGCAATTCACACTGGAAAAATATACTCTGTTGTTGAGGTTGTGAATAATACCTCTGCTGAGAGTCCTTTTGATGGAAACACTGACAATGCCTCATCAAAATATATGACATTTTCAGAGTACTTCAACAAAAAGTAAGTGATTTCTTATCCTGAATGATGTTTTGAGCTTATTGTGTATTTTTCCCTTTGGATTCCTCTATACAGTTCCATAGATAACTCCTGTCCTGATCAGGTATGGGATACCGTTGATGTATCCAGGACAGCCTTTGTTGCGGTTAAAGCAAAGTCATAACCCACACAACCTTCTTGTAAAAACTTCGATGAGGAAGGTTTGTTAATTTGAATGCTTGAGCTTTGTTACAACGTATAATGTTCTTATATGTAGTGAACATGTTCTGTTTATTGGTATTCAGGTCTTTTTCCTTTCCTTTTGGAAAATTTATGTGCTAGTTATGATTTCATAATATTTAGCCTTTGTAAAGAAAGATGATTTTATTTCATTTTTCCAACTTTGATAATCTAATTGAAAAAATTTAGCTGAACAATGCATATTGTCACCCTAATCTTCCATTATCAACACCCTCAACTTAGTCATGGCTTTCAGCTTTGTCTATTACTACTATGATTCCCAGTTCTCATAGGGTAGACCAGATGGGAGAATTGGGGTTGGGGTTGGGAAGAGTTTTTAGTTGGATCAGATTGTTACAGACAGAGTAGATGGAGATCTCTCTATATGGTACACCATGTTCAATTGGAAAAAGGAAGCAAAAAGAGAGTCGGGTTAGGTAATGCTAAACACTTCTCTCAAGGCTAATTTAAGGATCTTGATAATTGACTGGCATGTTTTAGAAATCAGGTAGCAGTCAACTATTAGTTCCCTATTTCTATAGTGTAATAGAAATCCGGATTAGAAGCATGCCCTGTAAGGAGGGGGAAAAAGGGAAATTTCCATGAACATGTGTCGGCATACAAAAATTGCACACATTTTATCATCTTAGGTGAGGGTTTTCCCCTACTAGTTCGGTGTATTACACAAGTTGTTACTGCACAATCATTAGATGGATGTCTGTTTCTATTTTTTAAAATAAAGTTCTTGAATTTGATTTAGTAATGCTGTGGAACTTTGGGAATATATCTAATATTTTCTTCTGATTAAGCAGGCCTTACTGGTAAGACATTGGAAGCAGGTGTGCTCGTCAAAAAGGCGCAAATGCGTGTTCATATGCCTCCTGAACTTTTGATCAGGCTTGATGTTTCCAGAGGAGTTTTAAGATCATTTTATTTATTACCATCTTTGATGCACCGGCTGGAACCCCTTATGTTAGCCAGCCAGCTTAGAGAAGAGATTTGTTGTTCTAGCAACTTTCATATTTCAAGCGATTTGGTTTGTCCTATTATCTGGTTATTCTCTTGATTTGTCTATATTCTTTTGAATCATACAGTTTTGATTAATCTAATCAAGATCTTTTGTGAATAGATTCTAGAAGCTCTTACAACACTAAGATGTTCTGAGAATTTTTCAATGGAGCGTTTGGAATTACTTGGTGATTCAGTTCTAAAGTATGCAGTGGGCTATCACCTCTTTCTTAAAAATCCTGAGAAACATGAAGAGCAATTAACTGATATACGTAAAAGGGTTATTTGTAATGCAACCCTAAATAAATTGGGAATAGATCGCAAATTACAGGTATTTGAACATATATCTGCTTTCTATGGCTTACATCTCTTTAAGTGGCTTTATTAGGCAAATCATGGTGCATATGAATTAAAACTTCATGATCTCTCTTTAATAACAATAACAATATGCATGGTATCAATTTTTATATAGTTGTATCAGAAAATTGATGAACTATACCTTTTCTTTTCCACTCGGGCTGACTCAGTGGTTTTCTTTGCTCGGCATGGACTCTAAGCAAACCTAGGTGCTGACTCCTAGGTTCCCTATCTTATATTTCCTTATTATTTCTTTTTCTTGTTGCATTGTTTTAGCTTTTCCTGCATTATATGCTGGTCCTCCTTTCTTATGCTCTCTCCCCAACTCCCCCCATCCAAACACAAAAGAGACAAAAATTTTCATGGTTCAACAAACTGTCTACATCCATGGAAGGGATGGTGAAATCCACTATACTCAAGAAAGGTTACAACGCTCAACCTCACAACTGCTCATTCTTGAGAGATCGCTCTATTTTCTTTTTGATAATATAGGGACCTTTCCCTTTGCTACGCGCAGACTCTAAGCAAACCTAGGTGCTGACTCCTAGGTTCCCCATCTTTTATTTCCTTGTTATTTATTTTTCTTGTTGCATCGTTTTGGCTTGTCCTGCATTATATGCTGGTCCTCCTTTCTTATGCTCTCTCCCCATCTCCCCCCATCCACACACAAAAGAGACACAAGAATTGACATGATTCAACAAATTGTCTACATCCATGGAAGGGATGGTGAAATCCACTATACTCAAGAAATGTTACAACGCTCAACCTCTCAACTGCTCATTCTTGAGAGATCGCTCTATTTTCTTTTTGATAATGTAGGGACCTTCCTGAAGAAGTACCGTTTGGACTCGATTTAGCTAGTAAAACCTAAGGGAAATTGACCCCACCCTCCAGAACAAATTGCCTTGAAATCAAGGGGCATTCACTCCTGGTGGGCTAAGAAGTTTATGCTCGTGCCCAAGAGCTAGAATTCTTTGTTTTCTATCAGCCACACAACTTGCATTGAACACATAGGTATCTTTTCAACCCCAAAGGAACTATTAGACTACTTTAAGAAGAAAACCTTTCAATTTTCTATTGAAAGTCTTCTTCTCTCTCTATTGGGGACCAAAACCACCAAACCTTTAGAAGACTACTTATATATAAGGGTCCAACTTCTCTTCCTTGGTGAACAAAGTTTACCACATTACTTCTTTGATATGGATTCTAATTACTTGATGAGGAAAATACTTTCCTTCCATATAAAGAAGATTCAAAAATAAAAAATCCAAAAAACGTGATTTTGTTAAATTAGAGATTTGAGATAATTTCTAACATTGCCCCTCCATGTCCGCATTAAACATAATGATAAAGAAGTTGGTTTCCTTTGCCAACATTGGAGCAATGTGTGCATGGATTCAGTCATTATCCATCTAACACAAAACATCATGGATTCAGTCATTATAGCAACTTGACGTTGTCGTTGAATCTACAAATGGATCTGTTTTCTCACCAATCCTCTTACACATACAACAACATTGATTTACAATGATTATCACTTGCTTGATAAGAATATGTATGGTGAGAAACTAGGAAGCACAGGTGCGCCGATTGGGCCAGCGCACCCGAGTTGGATGCGCACGGATGCGCCGTGCGGCCATGGACGCGACGCGAGTCGCGTCCGTGGCCTATCCTGCCACATCATCTCTGTCTATTGTTAAGTGGGTACACCCTGCATCGATTAAGCCAGCATCTCTCTAGGTACCTTCAGAAACTCCCTGAGATGATTGATCTTTGGCAGGTTGTTGAGGCTGCTGCTAGAGAAGGTGCCAAACTTGTAGAATAATGGTTTGTTGGTTCTGGTGCTAGTCATGTGGTTTGTGAAGGGACTTCTGTGCAAAGATATCTTGGCCACTCGAGCAACATCGTCACATTGAGTCCCCGCCACATTGCATTTTATATTTTTGTGAATGAATATTCTATATCTCTAGTTTTATGGAGAATGGATATTATTTGTCATTAAATTTCCTGATTCTCTTACTGTTGGCATGTCTCACTGTATCAAATTTTGGCTGTCTTCATATTCATGTATTGTAACCTTTGTACCATTGGTGACATTGTCTGCAATGTGAAAAATATTGATATACCTGATAGAGATCAGAGTGTGCTCAATGTAATTAATTTTATCACAAAGAAATTCATCTGATATATGATGTGGGCCACTGTGGGTTCTGAAAACAGTAAAGGAGAAATATGTACAACGGCTTGTTCACACATGTCCGCTGACTTGGCCAGGCAAGTTGGTATGATGCTTGAAGATTCTCAAAATGGCATTGCAGGGAAGGTAAATATTGATTCTTTATTTTCAATATTATGAAATGCCATTTCTATTCTTTTGCACTTACTGGTAAGAATGAAACATTAAATACAGAAATATTATGTTTGATTTAGCGTCTCTTTTTTCTGCCCCAAACCTCAGGGTGATCAATGGGTGGGGTGAGCTTGGACTCTGTTTAATGTTCAAATCTTGCTAGCAGGAAAAGAAAGAAGGGGGGGGGGGGGGGGGGGGGGGGGGTGCTGGGAGGTGGTGAATGCTGTTGAGTAAAAACAATGAAAGCTTTGGGTTTTATTTTTTTTTATTTTTTTATTTTATTTTTTTATTTTTTTTCTTACAATATTAATATGGGTGGGGCAAGGGGTCTTCAAATTATGGTATGGGATTAAAAGTATAATGGATTGAAACATTAAAACTAGTTGTAAATGCAGATTACTCGAGAATTTATCATTTCAGGAATATGCTGGAATGAATGAGAATTTGGAGTGGTTAGAGGAAGTCTATGGTGGATAACATGATACTGACACATTTGAACTAACAAAATTGTCAATCAACTATAGCTCGGATTTCAACCTTCTGAATTTTCAACTCTTGTTCACATTGTATTCCTATTCCATGGCAAAAAGCCTTCGGCATTCTTTAAAGTGTGAAGTTGATATTCTTTCATTATTTTATTCGAAAATTCATTTAATTTGTATTATCTCAGCAATAAATTTTAAGTGGACAGACGACAGGCCCTAAATTGTGAGATACTGAAGCTATCTGGCTAGCACTATCCTGCCATTTATTTTTTTTCTCTTTGTTCATTTCCATAATGGTGAAAGAGCATACTAGGAAATTTAATAATGATTGGTAAAACTTGATTAGATTATCTTAGCTATCTAATGTATTGACTTATGGGTATTTAGAAGAAACATGGAGGGTGATTTATGATGGTTGAATATGTTTGACCGTTTGACATTTTTTACATTAGTAATTTTTTACCAGAAAAATCCCAAGTCTTTTTCAGTAAGTGCAAGATCCCAATGGAAGGTCTTTGCATGATTTCTTTACTTCACTCAAGTGCAGAAATGCTGGAAATCTTTGTAGTGAATCTTGAATGTATTCTTCTGTGTGTCTGTTTAAGCAATTGGTGGTTGGGGAGAGGGGGGGGGGGGGGGGGGGGGGGTGTTGTTGATCTGTCTTAATATGGAACACTCTATCAATGGATTTACAAGTATTGATGTGAAGTCATCTAATTATGAATTCTGATGTTAGTACAGACCTGTCAAACCCCAATACATCCAATAACCCCAACCAGCCTTTTGGATTCAATCTGCTGGTCAATATCCGAGCCAACTTTGACTGTTTCTATTTACACACTCTTTCAGTGTTGATGGTACAAGTGAACATCCCTCATCTCTATTCCTAGATGCAAAAGGGGATGGCAAGGATTCAGAAGCTTCATTTACAAACTTAACCCAGCCACTTACAGAAAGGTGTTTGTTCTCCCTCTCTCACTGCTAATATGTAGATTTCATCTTTTTCTGATAGGCATGAGTTTGATGGATGGATTTTACGCTCTACTGTGTTACTTCATCTTTGTTTATACGTGTGTATCTTGCTGTAAATTATAAAGTGGTTCTGATGGAAATTTTTATGTTGTAATGATCTGATGAGATGGAATATGTGAACTCTGACCTGTTCATATGGCATCATTATCCAAATTTTGTGAACCACACGTGTGCTTGTTATGCTGTGTTTCTGGTTATAGCAGTGTTCTCTATCCATGAGGAGCATATTATCTCACTGCATTTAATTTTTCTTTGGCCTGTTTGCAGTGAGGACTCCAAATTGATATTTAAATACCATTTTCTTACCATACTGCTTCCCATTGACCAATTTGCTGAGATGGGGCCTTCTTCAAGAACGTTTTTCAGCGATAATGGCTTTACATGTTTGCAAGTGTTAGATCATATCTATGCATTTTATCAGGTAAGACTTGAAGAGTTTCCTTCATGCGTCTATATATTTTTTCTTATGCATAAGCAATGATTTAATAATTTTCTTTTCAAGTTATATCTTTCATAGTTGGTTTGGTTATCAAATTTCAATATGGTATTGAGTTTGGCATCCTGTAGTTTTTAATAATGTATTTGCTAAAGGTGAGACAAAAAGCAAAAAGTTGGAAGCGAAACCAATTTTGCCAAACGGAATCTGGTGGAGTTGACTATATTAACTATTAATTGAAAAAAAAAAAAAAAAAAAAAAAAAAAACTATGAAGAAATACAAACCTTTTGTCCTTTTGACGTTTTTTTAATCACCATTTTGACATGTTCTGTTACTGCATCAAGAAAAAACTCAACAGAACGTATGTGGCCAGTGGCGTATAATTAATCCCTTTTGTATAATTATGATGGATGTTTTTGAAGCTTAAAGGTGGCTGTTAGTTTAATCACTTTTGAAGTTTATGTGCATCTACCAGACAGTAGAGCTGATTCATTTACCAGGGACCTTAATGTTTATGTTTGCTCTCTGGCAGGAGAACATGTCTGTTCACGAAATAGAGGCTACAATTCACACTGATTCAAGGCATGCAGACCGGCTGCGATCAGTGTACTCTAGTAGAGAAACATCAGAATGTGGTTATGTAGTTTTTAAACGGATTGATTTCTTAGGAAGCTGCAAAAGTTTTGAAGTGTTGAAGCGTGTCAGTAGGGACAACAACAGTAACGCATATGAGCTGTTGGTCAGGGACTCAGGGCATGATCTCATCTTTTCATTGGCTAATCCCTTTCCCATGTTTTAGTTTTGATTCAGTGGCAGTTCAATGGCCTAGCTGAACTATTAGTTCCAGGTCAAGATGCATTCAACCTTTCTTCTTTGAGATATCAAGAAGAATGGTAAAGGTTTCTACGATTTTATAGAACACTTAAGAATATATGATTTGCATTTACTAAGCACAGTGAATGGTAAATGAGTGAAATATTTACAAATAGTCTTTTTGTTCAAAGCCTACAGATTGATGGTATACACCAATTCAAATGACAGTGCCTTCATACAGCAGCTTTGAATTTCAGATCCCTTGTACATTGACAATATATTTGATGGTTAAGGTGTTTTTTTTTTTTTTTTTTGGTAAGTGTAGTAAATAGTAAATGGGTGAAATACTTGCAGATAATCTTTTTGTTCGTAACCCATACCCATCCAAGGGCAGTGCCTTGATACAGCAGGTTTGAATTTAAGATGGTTGAGATGTTTTCACATCTGTGTTAGCTTCAGACTGTTCAACGAACTCCACATGTGATGTATCTTGCACTGGATGGTCTTGTAATCAAAGGTTCTATACTTGGTCTTGTAATCAAAGGTATGAAATAGGGGTTCAAGTGATTTGCTCAGTGGTAATAACATCATTTGTAGTGTCCTACGGCTGCAATTCAAATCACACTTCTCCCCCCACTAAAAGTTAGGTGAGGGCATCACTCTGGATTTCTTAGGATGATATTAGATCTCAGCTGTATCACAGAAAGTGTGGATTTAGTTAAGATGCAACTTAACGACAGTCCCACACGTTGTGAGACTCGCATGTTGTTGTGACTCTTTGAGGGACTGGCTGCATTATATGCCAATTACACAAGATAAATTTTCGTAAATTATTGAGGCAGATTTGCTTCAAAATGACTGAGTTGATATTTTTGCATCCTAAAACATCAATGTGACCTATATTAGGATAAGCCAAGTACAATAACTGATGTGTGTCTCATATCTGCACAGATTCCACTGTTGGCATCTGGTAGAATAACGATCGCGAAAGTGGTGCAGTACGGCTACATTTTTTATTATTTTATTATTTTTTTTCCCCAAAAATGACACAGTTGAATGTCGTTTCTGGAGTCCGGAGTGCCAACATAATTGTCTAATTGTAGTATTTATCGTTTTCAGGATATCAAGGACAGTCACTTCAATAATGCTACGCGACACACAAATTTTAATGATAAATTTCACCCAAGTGGTAAGACGATGACTAGTAGGGGAATAAAATGGTGAATCTATGAGTGTCACTGTGTCCACTCTGTTGTGAAATTTGTTATGAAATAAGTTGTGTTTGAAGTATTGCTGCAATAATTTATTTTTAGGTGCCAAATTGTTGATATGATTGAGCGTTCACGGTTCAGAGACCAACTAGTATTTAGTATTTAATATATATATCAAGACAACTGTCAATTTTATTTAGAGTATGATTAATGACTATCTTATGCAAATTCTATAATGCAATTGATTGACTTTTTTATAAATAAGTCAAAGCCACTTTCCATTCAAAGGGCATTTTACTTCCAAATGCAAGTATGACTCTTTTGAAGCCTCTTTAAGAGCATCCACAGCAGTGGAGCTAAATTTTTAGCAATTTAGCTCCACCAAAAGTTACTTTATCTATTTTACCTACACACATGCTGCAGCAGTAGATCTATTTTAGCTTTCAACATAATAAAATAATATAAACATCACAATAAAATATTATAACCACTACAATAAAAATATTATAACCACTACAATAAAATAATATATTCCACTACCAAAAAAATATTACACCACCAATCTCAACCACCTGTACCGTCAACCACAGGCACAACCACCACCACCACCACCACCACCACCGGCAGTCCACAACAAAAAAAAAAAAAAAAAAACCCACAACGAGCACAAGCCCACTGCCACAAACACAAACACAAGCCCACTTGCCCACAACAGATCGGAAAACACCACCACCACCACCACCACCACCACCACCACCGGCAGTCCACAGCAAAAAAAAAAAAAAACCACAACGAGCACAAGCCCACTGCCACAAACACAAACACAAGCCCACTTGCCCACAACAGATCGGAAAACACCAACACCACCACCACCACCACCACTACCGGCAGTCCACAGCAAAAAAAAAAAAAAAAAAAAAACCCACAACGAGCACAAAAGGAATGGGCTTCGGTCGGCGCAAAAGGAATGAGCACGAGTATAAAAATCCACCGAAGCTCAGCCCAGCCCAGTGTGAGGAGTGGTCGGCGCTGGGCTGGGCTTCGATCGGCACTGGGCAGTCGAGCTAGAGAGATGAGGGATGAGGGAGATGAGGAAGGCCGGCGAGCTAGAGAGAAAAAAAATTGACCGGCGAGCTGAGGATGACGGAGACCGGCGAGATGGAGAGACCGACGAGCTGGAGAGACCGGCGAGCTGAGGGATGAGGGAGATGAGAGACCGGTGAGCTAGAGAGAAAAAAAATTTTGAGGAAGAAAGAAGAAAGAGGAGAAGCCGGAGAGAGAGAGACAGAGAAAAAATGGATTGAATATTTTAATGGGAGAGAGGAGAGAGAGTGTAATAAAAAATTTTTTTTTTTTTTAGATGAGTGCTACAGTGCACATCTATTTATAGATGTGCACTGTAGCAAATCAGCCAAATATTTTGGCTTTGGCTCTACTGCTGTGAGCTTGTTTTGCAATATTGGTGGAGCTAAAATAGCATTATAGCTTTTTAGCTCCACTGCTGCAAATGCCCTAACAAGTGCACAAAGATATCCGTTAGCAAAAACCTTTAATTATTGGTAATGATTAACGTGGTTTACTCATAAGTTTGTCAACACTTTCAATCATACATTGTTTTTGGTGGATTGACTTTTGTAATCAACAAGTGCGAGAACATGAAAGTATTGTAAATACTAAAAATAGAATAGGTAGTCATTGTTATTGTTCTTTAGGTTGTGTTAATGGGTATTGTAAGGTGCTCGTTAACAACAGCTTTTTGTCATTTTTTTTGCAACTTTATAGGCTGAGGCCAACTTCATAGAGATAAAAAAAAAAAAAAAAAAAATAGACTATGGAGCTAGTTTTATGTCTTTTTCTTTCATTTATCCAATTATTTTTATTAAGTGAGACTCACATTAATCCAATCTTAACAAACACCGCACAATACTTGTTAACATTTGCCTTATTCTTTTGCATTTTAGCATCTGTTGTACTAGAAGGACATTTGTCTATAGGTTGTAACTTGTAACTTGACCATTTTGTAAGCAAAAACACATTGTCCTTAGAAATTCATTGTTATCTTTTAGTTTGTCTTCTTATAAGACAATTTTTACTTACACACTTTTATAAGAAAGCAAGGAATAATAGAACTTCAGCTTTCCTTCAATTTTCCTTTGTGTTTTATTTCATTTTGTACTAGTTTATTTAGTTTATATTTGAACTAGTACAATGTCATGAAAGAAAAATTCCTAAGGTAAGGGATTTAAAGTTTTTCACAAAGAATAGAGCCCATTGAGCCTGTCCACTCCTTGTTTATCATGCAATTAAGTTGGAGCCCATTACTTCTCACCCTCATTATTGAATTCATTTGTAAGGAAACTCAGCCCAACATAAGAAAAGCCTAACCATGCATAATTTAAAAAATAAAAAAATAAAAGCTATTTTTAGCCTAGTCCAATCGAGCGGACCAAGCTTCCCGTGCCGATTGCACAAATGACATTATAGCCGACAGAAATGGGCCAACCAGAACCAGCCTACAGGTGCGGTGAGAATGTGAGATTGGGGTAATGACCAAACCGATCAATGTGACTGGTTGCAAAAATGGTCCGTTCCACCTACAACGGTAAACCATGTACACAGTCTACTTTCTTCTACGGCCCATGGGCCCATGCCAATAATATAGCATCCATCTGACCTTGGTAAATAATTTGAGCTTGTCACAAGAAGCATCTACACCTCTTTCAAAAACATTTGATTTGATTTGATTTTTTTTTTTAATTTTTAATATTCAATGCTTACAACAGGCAATAAAAAATTTATTTGAACCTAGGATGTTTCTTTGAGAAATACTAAGAGGTGCTAGTTAAGTTATCGAGATCTTGGCAATATTTTATTCAAAATTTAAGTATAAAACCAACAATTATGTGCATTTTTGGGTTAAGGAACAACAGGTTTGAGTAATTCCAAAAATTTAGTAGTCTAAATCAAAAGAACTTTTTTTTTTTTTTTTGGGGGGGGGGGGGGGGGGTGTGTTGAGAATCCTAGACCCAAAGGATTGATATTTCTATCCAAGTACAATGGGTGTGAGGAATTGAGGAGTTAAACCAAAAGATAGTTATTATGAATTGCTCTATTAAAACGGTAATATTTTAGTGATGAATTGACTATATTAGAGGGAAATTAAATTTAACAAAAAAAATCAAGAAAAGAAAATGACAGAAGAATAGGTCCAGAGAAACAGGGGTAGGTTTCTAAGTTAAGAAGAGTATGGACAAAGCTAATTTGCCAACATCT
This sequence comes from Quercus tomentella, assembly GCA_028535165.1. Lineage (NCBI taxonomy): Eukaryota > Viridiplantae > Streptophyta > Magnoliopsida > Fagales > Fagaceae > Quercus > Quercus tomentella. Next base: position 13,621,166 of record JAPQVY010000012.1, on the reverse strand, counting down.
GGTGTAGGTTTCTAAGCAATAAGGTACAAATAGTGTATGGAATACAAATTGAAATCAAAGGACGGATCGTATGTCCCGTTTAAAAAAGAAAAAGAAAAAGAAATATGGTTTAAAAAAATGTCATTGACAAATAACGGTGAACCATGCATTAATCTAAAATCAAATTCTTTTGATATGTGGAGGACAGTTGGGACCAAAGTCAACAAACCTTTATAGTGTTTTCTACGTATCAGACTTGAAGTCTTATTTCCTGATAGATAAGATATACACACTTTTCTTAGTGGTCAGGAAATACAAATCTAAACTAAGTCAAATTAAGAATGTAAAACAATTTCTAGAATATGCAGACTAACCTCGTCGTAAACAATGTTAAGCACTTTAATAATTTAGAGATTAGCTCTACGTACTAAGAGGGAAAACAAATCAATAAAAGAAAAAGACACGGGAATAGGTCCTATGAAACTCTTTAAGTACTGCAGATAAACATTTCAAGGTTTGGAAGAGTAAGGCCAATATATATTTGATTGTAGACTTCCCTGCAGTCGATTTCGACTGAAAGAGAAATAGAGTATAGAAGATGCATTATAAATTAGAGATCTCATACGTACCGGACAGACAGTATTGCCATAGACTAGTTGAAGAAGTTAGAAATCCCAAGACTGATGATGGCCATGCTTAATTGCTAACTAGGACCAGGAGAGCTTCCTTTGTGAATTTTCTAGGAGAAGTTAAAGAACATTACGATTTACAAAGAAGAAAAAGTGTACTATAAAAGCTGGGATAGCTAGTTCAAGACCCAGGTGCACCAACTGAGTTGGATTGGAATTGAAAGTCAAATTAGGATTGTTGGAACGTTGCCCTCAAGTGTATTGGAAGTCAAATTTAGATGCTGTAGTGTAATTAATTGCGGTAGAAAATGATCCATTAATTTCACAGGTTAATTCCAGCGACTTATTGTGTTAAGCAACAAGGATAGTTACACTGTTGGTCCCAAGCCTAGAAAAAGGAGAGCTATTGTTATAAATGGACGATTGATATAAAATTTAATCTTTTTATTTTATTTTAGTAGTATTATTTTAAAAAAAAGGGTATTTTACAATTACAACATAGGGCATTAATGTAGACACCTCTCACCTCTTCCTAAATTTCGCAACTCAACCAATCCGTAGTTCATTGTCTCCTAATAGTAAGACAATTAATTGAGACATTGATTTCTTCACAAAATTGCTTGAAGTCTAAACATTCAATTCACTTTTGGAAGGCAATAGATGAAGTGGAAGACCATGAACTTGAACCAAGTAATGTACTTGTTAGGACATATGTGATTCAATGTTAGAAACATATGTCAATATTTTATGTAATTGGCTAATCCTCTGACAAAACGCACTTTACTTGTAATTGCGTAGATCTAGGATGTGTTTAATGCTTCAAGAAATAAGGTTTCAAGTTCAAGTGTTAAAGCCATGCAAGTCTGTTCAAGAATCGAGTGAAGAAGTGCTATTTATTAAAACTCGACAGCTAGCTCGATAGCTAGCATCTATCGAGGTTTAAAAGCTGCTGAAGCCCGTGACTCGACAGCTAGCTCGATAAATGGCTATCTATCGAGGTTTATGAAACTCAGTTTTTTAGAGTTGTTTTTCATCCAATCTGTGAGTGTATGTTTGGGCTTTATTTTCTCACAACCCTGACATATACAAGGATTGTTTTAAGGGCCATCAAAGGTTGCTCGTGCATATGGCAAAGTTTGTTCATGCAAATTGTGACCGGAGACAGAATTTGCTCTAGTTCATCTTTCTTCTGAAGAAACTGCTGTGTTTGTACACCGTAGGGTTTTGTGACCAAGTAACTTCATGATCTTCATCGTCTGGATAAACTGAAAAACTTTGCAGCCAACATCTTTCTCAAGTTGGTGATCAAGTTGCGTACTGGGATCCGCACAATTGGTTAGTCACATACTGGGAGCTGTGCATTGAAAAGGAGAGATTGTCACTATAGAACAAGTCTAATTAGGTATTAAGGTAAGGGTTCAACTGTAGGTTGGTATAAGGTACTAGGATTCCTTTACTTGTAACCGCTTGTTTTGATAATAGTGGATTCTCAGGAGTGGTGACCTTAAAATCACCCGATGGGGTTTTTAGCCGTGTAAGTTTTCCCCATTTATAAACAAATCACTGTTTTATTTATTTTTCGTTGCATACTTAGTTATTTGGTGATTTGTTTGTGCTACCACGCGTATTGCATGTTAATTTGATTAATTAATTAATTTGGCTAATTAATCAATTAATCTATCACAAGGGGTCAATACATTCTTAGCCTATCAGTACTAAAATAATTTGTTTTTATAGTTTTTTTTTTTTTTGAAATATTTCCTCCTTTGTTGTTGAACTTGATGCGAAAGCAGTTGTGGATATCTTTCTTAACCCAAACTATCAGAATAATGTTGTTTCGCCTATTTTGGATGATTGCAGGCAGTTGGTGCTCCGGTTTCACCATATTCAATTTAGACATTGCTACTGTCAAGCCAATCGGTGTGTGGATATGCTTGCTAGCTAGGATGAGCACTGATCAAGATGTAGATTTTATTTCTTTGGATTGTCCGCCTGTGGACATTAGGAGTATTCTAGATGATGATATCGCTGGTTTGTATGTAAACAGATTATGCACTGTTTCTGATGTAGTTGTTTAGCTTTTGAATGAATCGTCTTTTAACCAAAAAAGAAAAAAGAACTTTGCCAATAATGAACTTTTTATTTTTTTTCTTAAAGGATTGAGTGTATGTATTTTTTCGTTACTCTATCTTTTGGTAAGATCTGGACAAGTCTAATTATTGGCGCAAGTCATAGGGGTATGCTAAGTTTAGTCCCAACCAATTAGAACACTAATTTATGAACATATATCTTCATTGAAAACTTTTCAGCTTTGTTTGAAAATTGAAACAGAAAATTTTCAATTTTGTATAACGTTTTACTTCAGACGCATGCAAATTTTCACAGGATATAACAACGTGCACTAAGTTTGTTGAGTTTTATGAATTATGATTATGACATTTATCTTAATATATTTGGGATGAAAAACTGATGCAATTTTTTCTTTTTTTTTAATTCCATTTTGAATTAGTTTATATTTGAACGAGTGCAATTACGATCGCGAGAATTGCTAATGTAAGGAAATTAAAGTTTTTCATGAAGAAAAGGACAATCACGTCAAAAGAAGGGACAATGGACTGTTTACAAATCCACTCTGTACATGTTTATCACACAATTAAGTTGGACACCATTACTTCTTTATCATCATTAATGAATTCATTTGTAAGAAAACCCAGCCCTGCCCAAGAAAAGCCCAACCAGGCATAACCCCCCAAAATATATATATATATATATATATATATATATATATATATATATATATATATATATTTATATAACTTAGTTATATTAATTATTAAGTACAAAAGCAAAAAAGAAAAACATCAAGAAAAGAAAATGGCAAAGGAATAGGTCCTATAAAATTGCTAGGGTAAATTTCATTATCATACCCTAAGGTTTGGGCTAATGCCAACCATGTACAAGACTTTTTAAAACTAACTAATTTGGTCTCTAAAGCCAACTTAATCCCTAAAATAGTTGAGAAAAATAACTAACTGGCTTAACAATGTTTAAGGAACTAAGTTGGCTTTAGAGATCATGGTCAGTTTTGAAAAGTTTTGGACCTGATTGGTATTAACCCAAACTTCAAGGAATGTTAGTGACTAATGAAGAAATAGTGTGTGGAACATATATATATATATATATATATATATATATTACAAACCAAAGGAGAGATCAAGGATGGTACATCCCATAATCAAAACAACATAGAAATATGGTTTAAGCGAAAGTCATTGTCCAATAACACTAAGCCATTCATCTAAATTACCATTGATAATTAGTAAAATAAAGACATAAATGGTTAAGGAAGCATATGCATGTCAATTGTAACAATCGCATAGTCCCTATAATTTATGTCTAGCACGAACCTCGTAAATATTTGGTGATGCTACAAAACAGACAATTACATGAATTAATTAAAAACACAACAACTGTGTGACTGATAGAATTTGGGAAGAATGAAACAACTCTGATTAATTACTTTCTTGCAACAACATGAACAAAAAACAAATTAATATAAAAAATTTACTAAAATGCTTTAGTAATAGATGCCCTAAGAGCACTCATTAACCATATCCATTATAAATTTATATTCTTTTCTTTTTACTTCTACATTTTTTTTTCTCAATTTTAAATTTATGTTATTATTATTACTATTTTCTTATAAGGAAGTGACCAAATGTATGTCCATTAATTTAAAAAAAAAGACTTAACATACCTAGCTCATTCGTCTTCCTCTCCTTCTTCTGTTTTCCTTCTCAAGTTTAAGAAATTTGTTAATTGCATTCATTTCATTGACAACAACATTTGTAGGAATCCGCTCATCCGGTGATGTTTTAGAACACAACAATCCAATTTGGAACACTGATATCAAGCATTCTTTTATTTTTCTATTGACATTGACATAGGGATCTTCTTCGATTATTTGTCTTTCTTCTATGTCATCATTGGCATTTTCTTCATCCTCGTCAAAGAACATTGATGGGTCAACTATATCCATGACATGTTCGGGTGAAGCCATTGCAGCGAATTGGTGAATGCTCAAACCATCTTTGAACATTTCATCAATCAACCTTTTTCCTATAAATATCTCCAGCAAGAGTATCCCATAGCTGTAAATGTCTCCTAGTGTTGAAACTTGGCCACCCATCCCATACTCTACAATTCATCGATACATACACAGTAACAAATAATAGTTATATGCGCTTGAAATTTTTAATCACTAAAGCATCATGCATTATTGGCACATATAGCCCTTCATAAAATTTTGTGAATATTTGGGTTTTTTTTTTTTTTTGGTGGTGTATGTGATTTTTTAGATATAACAAAAGTTTTTTCTCCCTCCAACTGGCCAAAGCTGTCAAAATATTTTCTTCACTTGAAAAGTGGTGTCAAACTTGTGCGTATAGTTACTTTTTGAGGGAATCCCTACTTTATTTTAATGTCAATGCAAAATGTTGTAAAGAACTAAAGTGTGCTTCATGTAGTTGAAAACTTACCTGGAGCAATGTATCCAATGGAACCTTTGAGCCCAATTGACAAGGTCTGAGATTTGGAGGGATTGTTTGATGCTTCAAAGAGGAAATTTACCAATCCGAAATCACCAACATGAGCTACCATATCTTCATCAAGAAGTATATTGCTTGGCTTTAGATCACAATGAACAATTGGGGTTTGGCAATCGTGATGAAGATATTTTAATGCATAAGCAACATCAACAGCTATGTTCAATCTCTGGATAAATCTCAAACTCTTTCTTTGATGTTGCTCATCATTTTTAGAATGCAACCATTGATCTAGACTTCCATTGCGCATGAACTCAAAAATAAGACTTTTAAAGTCATTTCCTTCATGATCAATGCTCGAGCAAGTAGAGATAATCTTGAGGAGATTGCGATGACGTATACTTCTCAAAGCATTACATTCGTTAATGAAGCTCCTGGAAGCTCCTTTTTGTTGAAGGTTTAATACTTCAACTGCAACAGTTGTTCCATTTTCAGAAAGAACTCCTTTGTATACCGAGCCAAAGCTACCTGAACCAATCAAATTGTTTTCCGAAAACTCATTCGTTGATTTTAGGAGTTTTGCGTATGAGACACGCAACTGCTTATCTTCAAAGGAAGATGTAGTTAATGCTCCCTCTCTTGACTTTTTCAGAATAAAACATTTTGGAAAAAAGTATAACAGAACAAGTATAAAAATGACCGTACTGGTAACAGGGATTACTATTTTGAGTGCAAGAAACTTTCCATATGAACGAAGATTTTTCCTAGTGCATGTAGGTAAATGTAATTCTTGGACACCAACACATAGCTTATTATTTCCAAAGATTGAAATCTTGCTTGCATTTGCGAAAATCCCTTCACTTGGCACTTCACCCTCCAAATCATTGTATGAAATATTGAGATACTTAAGTGACCTAAACTTGCTGAGAAATATAGGAATATGCCTAGAGAAGTTATTATGCGAATGATCTATTTCTTCAAAACCTCTTAACTTCTCCAAAGATTGAGGTATCGGTCCCTCGAATGAATTACCCTCCAAGTACAAGTACTCCAAACTAAGACAAGTTTCAAGGGTGGTGGGAATTTTTCCAAATAATCTATTCTCTGAGAGATCTAACTTAGAAAGTTGTTTTAAGTTACCCACTTCGAATGGTAGTGCTCCTATCAAAAAATTATAAGATAATTTCAAAGAAATTGAAAGGGAAGAAATACCAATAACTTGTTTTGGTATGGTGTGAGAGAGATTGTTACAAGAAAAGTCCATCTCAAGCAAATTTTGGCAATTTCCTAGGTTTTGGGATAGCCTTCCCTCGAAACTGTTATGATTAATAAAGCGGCTTGTCAATGTATTCAAGTTACCTAAGGAGGAAGGGATTGGCCTTGAAAATTTGTTATTATTCAAAAATAATTTTTTTAATTGTTGAAGCTTCCCAAGAACATCAGGGATAGTACCTCCTAAATAGTTATATTCTAGTCCTAGTACGTTTAAGTTAATAAGGTTCCTAATCCCAATAGGAATGCCACCCCAGATCATATTCCTTCCCATAGTAAGAGATTGTAGCTGGGTGGAAAGGTTGGCAATGGAGCTAGGAAATTTTCCTCCAAAATGATTATGACCAACACCCAAGAGCTCCAAACTAGTACAATTAGCAAATAAGCCAAGAAAATTTAAGTCATCATCTAGTGTAAGATAGATAATCTAATGTGGGGTATTTTGAAAAGTGAATATATAAAATAGAAAAAGTAGGTTCTTATGCTAATATAGACATGAAACTTTGCACGAACTGATGCGAATGTTCTAGTTAGCTCCACGTGGGTTCAGACTCGGTGTGCAATTATGAATTAACCCTTTCTCTTTTGCAAAAAGTTGTTGCCACTTCACTCTTTAAAAAAAAAAAAATTTATTTTAACGGTTGAGATTTAATATTCTTTTTTTCAACTCTCAATTTCAGCGATTGATAATAATATTCTTGAACTCTATTTGTGTGTACAGTACATTGTTTTTAAACATTGGAGTCATGATTTAAATCTAGATAAATATAAGTATATGACCCAAACCCAATTGGGTTGAACTCAAGAGTAGCTCAACTCGAACCATTGCCTGCCATGTCTAGTTATGGATAGATTAAAAAATTATTCATGTATAATTGAATATATGCACTTCTTTGATTTAGGATAAAGTTTTGATATCTTTTCAAATGGGTATATGAACATAAGAAAGAGTACCCGAATAGCCTCATCAAAGAGTAGTTTAAAAAAAAAAAAAAAAAAAACCTTATTCCTTGTCCATCTCCAGCGACTTTCCCATCAAGTGTAGCTTTCGGTGATCAGTTAAGAGTGTAACAAGCCATACACATTTGTGGCGGACAAAAAATGGATCAGATAAATATGATTGGATTTAATCTAGCTATTGTTTGCCCACACAATTAATTTATAGAGATGGGATGCAAGGTCAACCTTGAAGTATCCGTTACAAAACAAGAAAAGAAAAGTTAGATAAAAACTATATGTGTAGTGATTTATATTCAACTGGACATAGTATAAAAGTGGCTAAGTGTTTGTACGTGCAAGTTAGATTTGAGCTTATTTATAGGAGTCAAATAAGTTATCTAACAGTACATTTACATGAGAAAGCTCAAAAAGATGCAAGCTTTGACATGATACTCAAACAAGAAATAAAGAAAGTGATGGTTGAACATGAAAAAGACACACATTTAAACAAGAGATAGAAACTGACTGTAAAAACAACATCGGATGTATGGGGAAAACCCTAGAGAAGGGATAAAAAACCACGATTTGAGTAAGAACACAACATTCTTGCTCGGCTCAACTCAGCTTGTATTATGTATGAGAAAGAGATCTGTTTACAACGAAGTTGCCTTTCTTTCCTACCAACTCTCCATTTTCATCTCAAAATATTTAGTTGGGTTCTTGCCCTAATAACATAGTTACATGTTCCTATTATACTCCAAGGAACATGGCTGAATACAAGGACAGGTGTCAAGTCATCATATTCTCTCCTTTAGATCTTTTTACAGCTGTGATATTATCTGCTGACTAAAGGATAAGAATTGTGCCAACGTGGCACTGGGACCCGTAGGTAGGTAGCTTTGCCACTACTTGGGAGATAAGTCTTGGATATTGAGAGGGACATCAGGAGTACTGTGATTAGTACACATGTTCCTAAGGTGACTCATGGTGCACTCAACCAATAAGGGGTGTCCTCATAGTCTCTGACTTTAGAAAGTCACTATCTCCCTTTTTGTGAGTGCTTGAGTACCATGTCAGGTGTAAATCTTACTTTCTTCCCTAGGTAGTCATGACTTTAGCACGGACTAAGACAAGCTCTCTTAGCCAACACCTATTCTCCCTTCCCTTATAGTTGTTCCACGTGTAGAGTCTAGATTCAACCACTTACGCATTCTCTCATGCCTTAGTGGTGTTATGTACAGTGTTCGTCTTCGGGTTCAGTCTGAGAATGATGGTACGATTGGATTATTTTTCTCTCTCTTTTTCTCTTCCAAAACCGGACTCTGCTTGATCCAGATGCTTCTTGGCTTTATATAACTTAGCAAAGGTGCATCTAGATCTTACATTTAGAGGGTCATGATCAGACTTTCTTGATACTTGTCCCATCAAGATTTTGCTAGAAGGTTTTTACACTAGGGTATTAGCTGTAGGAGCACTATTCAGGGTCATTTCCCCAATAATGCGGCCAGCTAAGTGGTTGAAGTGCATTTAATGCGGAGGGGATGGTCACTTTGCCCTTCCTTTTTCTTCTTTTCCTTGTTCAATACCAAGTTACCTTTGTCCCCCCTCAGATTGCAACGTGCTCCCTTTGACTTCGTCCCTCGACCTTCCGAGGTTAGGCAGATGTCCTTGGCACCCTTGCCAATTATGGTTGTTCAGCCTAAGTTTGAGTTAAGGGTACACTTTCCAAGGATAACCCACCTATGTTTCCTGAGGTCCACCTCTACATGAACTTTGTCAGCCATTCGGATCCTCGTCCCCCCACAACATTGCTTTAGTTTAGAAGACTTTAGAAATCCCAACATTCAGTTTTATGCATTTGGCTATTTCCCTAATTGTTCTGTTAATTCTCTCAGCCATCCTACTCCATGGAGGTGTTTTTCATTCTATAAAGTACCTCTTGGTACCATGCTTTTCACAAAATTTTAAGAACTCAGCACTCAATGCCATTCTCAGATTTAAGGAACTTGATATTCCTTCTAGTTTGGCTTTCCACTTTAGCTTTTTTTATGAAATAGACCCAAACCTTTTTAGAATAGTTATCAATTGAACTCATAAAATACATAACTTACGTCCATTATATTTGTAAGTGAACTTACATTCACAATAAAAATTCTCCCTGGTGAACTAGTATCATAAATAATTCATTACACTTATCTTTTGGTAAGTTTAGAATTCTTTACTCCAACTTGTCTGGTTTGGACCAGTCTCTTATTTATTTATTTATTTCTTTGATAATTTGATAGTTAAGGATGAGAGAATTTGAACCTTGGATATCTTTATTAGAAATACCAGAAGGTGTCAACCAAGTAAACTATAAGGCTTTTGACAATGTCTGGACTAGTATAACTATTGACACATCTTAGTGGTATACTTCTATTAATTAGGTCATTTAACTGCTAAGTTTGTTGATTTTAGTCCCAAACAATGAGAGAGAGAGAGAGAGAGAGAGAGAGATCAATCAAACTTATGAACCTGAATCATCTTTGAGGATTTTTCAACTCAGTTTAGATGTGTGCAAATTTTCGTAGGACATTATAAATTTGTTGAGTGTTACGATTTTCACATTTATCTCAAGATATTTGATATGAAAAACTGATGATTTTTTTTTTTTTTTTTTCCATTCATTTGAACTAGTACATTGTGATAATGATAATTCCTAATGGAAGGATTTAAAGTTTTTCATGAAGAATATGCATAGGAATGTCATGTGGAAAGAATGGACAATGGACTATTTACAAATCCACTCCTTACATGTTTATCGCACAATTATGTAGGAGCCCATTACTAGTAAGAGTATCCCATGACTATAAATGTCTCCTAGTGTTGAAACTTGGCCACCCATTGAATACTCTATAATTCATTAATACATATTCAATAACAACAGTAGTCTTATGAACTTAAAATTTAACCACTAATGCAATATGCATTCCTGGCACAGATAGCCTTCATACAATTTTGTGAATATGTGGTTTTTTAGAAAAAAATAAAAAAGTTTTTTTGTTTTGCTTTTTCAAGTGGCATTTTCCCCACTCAAAAAGTGGAGTCAAAAGCATATAGTTACTTTTTGAAATAATCCCCACTTTAGTTTATTATCAATGCAAATTTTTACAAAGGAAATAAAGAGAGCTTCATCTAGTCGAAAAATTACCTGCAGGAATATATCCAATGGAACCTTTGAGCCCAATTGACAAGCTTTGAGATTTGGAAGGATTGTTTGATGCTTCAAAGAGGAAATTCACCAATCCGAAACCACCAACATGGGCTATCATATCTTCATCAAGGAGTATATTGCTTGGTTTTAGATCACAACAAATAATTGGGGTTTGACATTGGTGATGAAGATATTCTAATGCATAAGCAACATCAATGGCTATGTTCAGTTTTTGAATATAACTAGTCACAGACCCGCGCGTTGCGCGTGATTATTTTTTATGGAGATCTCATTATTATTATTATTATTTTGTAATTTGAACTAATTTAATGAAAAGTAATGCATTTCATAATCATATTTATCACAAAATAATTTTTTATTATTGTAGAATTGTTTTATTTAAAATTTAAAACCTTAATTCTACCATAGTTGGTTGACTAATTTTTACATCTCTAAGTCAATTAAACACATTTTGCATGCTACATGTAAACCTTCTTTTCCATAAGGGTTGAAATAAAGTGCGTAATATTTTTTTTCTATGGAAGTTAAAAAGAATAAAATTCACCTTGTCTTGATGTTTTCTAAAAATTAAATTTGGAGATTCTCTTTCAATAATTGTGAAAATTCCAAGCAATAATTCTGAAGGTAATACATGTTACATGTTCATGCTTTGATTGTGTAATTGTATGATTGATTTGGGTTGTAATTTATAAGTTGAATATGGTGGTGTATATCCAAAAAGGTCTAACTATGTTGTTTAGGATATTGAATATAGCGTTGTGTGTGATTTATAGAGTAGCGACGGTTGTAGTAATTAAAAATTGGTTTTTCATTGTCTTTTAAGTTAATAAAAACCTTACATCTACTTTTTCTTTTCAAAAAACCTTTACATATTTTTTTAACGTGAATCTTTACATATACCTTAATAAGTAAACCCTATACATTTCATTTTCTTAGATGCATAAAAAAAAGACATCTATTCCATAATAATAGTGGCTAATTAGTTTTTTCATGTTCTCATTTATAACGTTTCTTACTATTATCATATTTTACTGGCTGTTGATTTTCATAATAGAGGCATTAAATGAGAGTTAAATTCTTCGAACCTTTCATTAGATTTTAAAAGTCATGGTTTGTGAAGAATATAAGCATTTAAGGACTTTTTTTTATATTTTATTATTTATAAATAATGTTAAATGAAATGTCAAAAAAAAAGATTTTGAAAATTTTCATCTTTATTTCTTATATATTTCTATTATTACTGAAGAACGTTTTCCTTTTAGTTTTGATAATAAATATGATTTTCTAGGTTAGAGTTTGATTAGTTTCAAGTTTAAATTTTGTATGATTTTATTTAATTGATGATTATATGATTTAATTAAGTGAATTTAACGATTTATTTATTTGCATTGTAAAGTTTATAATAACATTCGTAGGGTGATCTTTAATTAATTTTTTACTCCTTTAGCTGTCGGTCTCTTTGTTTTCCAATTAACGGTTACTAATTAATTTATTTAATTGACGTTTGATTTCTTTTACTAATCTCTTTCTCTCCCTCTTTGTTAACATCCTATTGTTTTCTCAAATTTGATGATAATTCTAATGTACTAAATATGCATATTGTAACGTTTATTTTTATTTTTATTTTACTCCATTTTGCTGCCATGAAGTTAGTACATCCATAACTATTAGTTTATTATTTTATGATATGTTTGGTTTGATATTATTATTATTGTTATTATTATTATAATAATAAATTTAGCGTTTCTAAAATAGCATGTGTTTTGTATTCTCTTTTTCTATTAATGCATTGTAACATTTTATGGGAATACTTTATAAGAAAATTGTTTATTCTTTTTTTTTTTTTTTAATTGAGTGTTTCTAAATTGATATTTGTTTTGTATTTCATTTTTCCATTGTTGCATTGTAACATTTCATGGGAAGAATTTATAAGAACAATTTTTATTTATTGAATAAAATATTATACGTTTAATTTAAAAAAAAAAGAGATAGAATATAAATAATTATGATATGAAGGATGTTGCTAAATTTAAATGTTGAATAAAATAAGATGAGAATAAAATAATAAAAATGAAATTTATAGCAATAAACACCATATTATTTTAGTTATGCTATGTAATAAAATAATATTATATTTTTATATACTATCTTTATAATGCAATAATATAACATTTAACAACCAATGAGAATAAAAAAGATAACAACATAAAATATAAACTAAATCGTATCAAGCTGGATTACCTGTCAATTCCAATTTTAGCAAACTAACTGACTTCTAGTAGTCTAAAACTGATTTCTACGATGCATTTGGTGGAGCTTTCAATACTGCATTAGTATATTTTGATGGTCAACCTGTTACACTAAAATTAAAAATATATATATACCAAAAATTGAAGGAAAAAAATATATATATACATATATATATAAATATATATATATATATAGAGAGAGAGAGAGAGAGAGAGGCTTTTGTGTGTGGAAAAATAGAAATTATGCATGGAATAAGAGGGAGAATGACAATTTTATAGCATAAGGATAAGAATAAGAAGAGTAAAAAATAAAGGAAGATAAAAAGATAGAATAATATTAATATTGAGAGTAGTGGGAATATGAAAAGTTGAAATGGAATGAGAAAGGTTGAAGAAAGTTAAGGTAGAGAGTAGTGGGGATATGAAAAGTTAAAATGGAATTGAAAATTTAATAATAAATAAGAATAATTAAAAATAAGATAAATTAAATATGATATTTTGATTGTAATATAATAGAGTTTTAATTCACTTTAAATGTTAAAAAATTGTATAAAAAAATTGGAAAAAAATTGATAATGACATGACTGCTGACGTGGCTCAATGGAAGCGTAGCAACATTAAATGCTACGCTTCAGCTTTTAGTAATATATTGATTGTTGCATTGTAACATTTCATGGGAAGAATTTATAAGAACAATTTTTATTTATTGAATAAAATATTATACGTTTAATTTAAAAAAAAAAAGAGATAGAATATAAATAATTATGATATGAAGGATGTTGCTAAATTTAAATGTTGAATAAAATAAGATGAGAATAAAATAATAAAAATGAAATTTATAGCAATAAACACCATATTATTTTAGTTATGCTATGTAATAAAATAATATTATATTTTTATATACTATCTTTATAATGCAATAATATAACATTTAACAACCAATGAGAATAAAAAAGATAACACATAAAATATAAACTAAATCGTATCAAGCTGGATTACCTGTCAATTCCAATTTTAGCAAACTAACTGACTTCTAGTAGTCTAAAACTGATTTCTATGATGCATTTGGTGGAGCTTTCAATACTGCATTAGTATATTTTGATGGTCAACCTGTTACACTAAAATTAAAAATATATATATACCAAAAATTGAAGGAAAAAAATATATATATACATATATATATAAATATATATATATATATATAGAGAGAGAGAGAGAGAGAGAGAGAGAGAGAGGCTTTTGTGTGTGGAAAAATAGAAATTATGCATGGAATAAGAGGGAGAATGACAATTTTATAGCATGAGGATAAGAATAAGAAGAGTCAAAAATAAAGGAAGATAAAAAGATAGAATAATATTAATATTGAGAGTAGTGGGAATATGAAAAGTTGAAATGGAATGAGAAAGGTTGAAGAAAGTTAAGGTAGAGAGTAGTGGGGATATGAAAAGTTAAAATGGAATTGAAAATTTAATAATAAATAAGAATAATTAAAAATAAGATAAATTAAATATGATATTTTGATTGTAATATAATAGAGTTTTAATTCACTTTAAATGTTAAAAAATTGTATAAAAAAATTGGAAAAAAATTGATAATGACATGACTGCTGACGTGGCTCAATGGAAGCGTAGCAACATTAAATGCTACGCTTCAGCTTTTAGTAATATATTGATTCAATCTCTTGCTTTGATGTTGCACATCATCTTTAGGATGCAACCATTGGTCTAGGCTACCATTGCACATGAACTCAAAAATTATTCTCTTAAATTCATTCCCTTCATGATCAATGCTGGAGCAAGCAGAGATAATCTTAAGGAGATTACGATGACGTATACTTCTTAAAGCATTGCATTCATTAATGAAACTGTTGGAAGCTCCTTGTTGTTGAAGGTTTAATACTTTAACCGCAACATCATCTTTGAATAAAATTCAATCTCTTTCTTTGATGTTGCACATCATCTTTAGGATGCAACCATTGGTCCAGGCTACCATTGCACATGAACTCAAAAATTAAACTCTTAAAGTCATTCCTTTCATGATCAATGCTAGAGCAAGCAGAGATAATCTTAAGGAGATTACAATGACATATACTTCTTAAAGCATTGCATTCATTAATGAAACTGTTGGAAGCTCCTTGTTGTTGAAGGTTTAATACTTTAACCGCAACATCATCTTTGAATAAAATTCAATCTCTTGCTTTGACGTTGCACATCATCTTTAGGATGCAACCATTGGTCCAAGCTACCATTGCACATGAACTCGAAAATTAAACTCTTAAAGTCATTCCCTTCATGGTCAATGCTGGAGTAAGCAGAGATAATCTTGAGGAGATTACGATGACGTATACTTCTTAAAGCATTGCATTCATTAATGAAAATGTTGGAAGCTCCTTGTAGTTGAAGGTTTAATACTTTAACTACAATAATTGCTCCATTTCTAGAAAGAATTCCTTTGTATACAGAGCCAAAGCTACCTGAACCAATCAAATTGTTCTTAGAAAAACAATTTGTTGATTGTAGGAGTTCTGCATAAGAGATACGTAATCACCAATCTTCAAAGAAAAATGTAGTTAATGCTTTCTCTGTTGAATTTTTCCCAACAAAGCATGTAGGGAAAAAATACAATAGAACAAGTATAGATATGATTATTATAGTGATAGGAATTATGATTTTTATTAAAAGAAGCCTCCTTGATGAACGTGGATTTTTCTTTGAGCATGTAGGTAAATGTAATTCTTGGACACCTCCACATAGCTTATCGTTTCCAATGATTGAAATCTCACTTGCATTTGCAAAAATCCCTTCACTTGGCACTTCACCCTCAAAATCATTACAAGAAATGTTGAGATACTTAAGTGATGTAAACTTGCTAAAAAATTTAGGAATATGCTCCGAGAAGTTATTTCGTGAAAGATCTATTTCTTCTAAACTTCTTAACATCTCCAAGGATTGAGGTATTGCTCCTTTGAGTGAATTACCTTCCAAATACAAGTGCTCCAAAATAAGACAAGCCTTAAGAGTGGAAGGAATTTCACTTGATAATCTATTCTCTAAGAAATCTAACTCGCCAAGAAGTATTAAGTTGCCCACTTCAAACGGCAGTGCACCTATCAAAAAATTATGGGACATGACCAAAGAAATAGAAAGTGAAGAAAGACCCAAAACCTGTTTTGGTGTAGTGCCATTGAGATTGTTACGAGAAAGGTTCAGTGTATGCAAATTTTGGCATTTTCCCAAGCTTGGGGGTATTGTTCCCTCAAATTTGTTCTCATCCAAAAAGAGGCCTGTCAATGTAGTTAAGTTACCCAAGGAGGAAGGGATTGACCCTGAAAATTTGTTATGCAAATATAATCTATATCTATATATGTCTAAAAGCTGAGACATAGAATTTAATCTTGCCATACTCTTGTTGAGCCACCTCATACTTAAAAAAAAAAATTCCTTTATGATTTTTCTATTTTATTTTATATAAAATAATTAAATATAGTTCATGGAAACACATGTTAATGCACTCCATTACTATTCAACATGTTACTATTCATTTGTTTTAAATGCAAATATTTAACTATTTAGTTACTCAAATTGATTTCAACTTTTCATTTTCTTCTTTCTAATTTCAAGTAATTATTAAAATTGAATAATTCATTATCTTTTTTGTGGATATATGCACATGTTTGACTATTCATTACAAATGTTACTATTCATTAGATGCAATGTTTGACAATATTCAACCATCCAATTTGATTTCAACTTTTCTTTTTCTTCTTTCTAATTTCAAGTAATTGTTAAAATAAAATGTTTAAGATTTTCATCTTCTTATTCTAAAAAAGAAAATCTTCTTCTCTTCTTCCAACCTTTCCCCTCCCTCTTTGTCTCTTTATCTCCCTACTACTCTTTACTTTACCATTAAACTTCCTTCATCATTTCCTCTTTCTTATATTTTGACTTTTTTTCTTTCCATCTTATTTTGTATAAATTTGATATCATTTATTCCATTCAATCCATATTTCCACACAAAAACTATGAGTATTGTCTCTCTCTCTCTCTCTCTCTCTCTCTCTCTCTTTCTCTCTTGCCTAATTTTTGTTCTTTCTTGTTACTCTAATTTAGGTTGATGGTTTTTTATTTAATTTTTTTGTGTTGTATTTTTTAAATTTCCCATCACAAATCACTCTTATAGCTTTGGTTGAATTTTAGTTTGGGTTAATATGTAGTTTTTTTTTTTTTTTTAATATTTTAATAGAAATTTGAGTTTATATCAAAATAAACTATACATGGCTACGAATTTGAATGTGCCTACCAATGGACTGCCACTAAACTGAGATGTATTCACAATATTTTTAGCTTCATATACGTCTTTGATAATGTGAATTTGAGAAAGAGAAAAGGGTAGGCAAAGGATATATGGTCTTTCATAATCCCCTATGTCTTGAAGAAGGTGGAAGGCCTATTAGTCTCCCTTCTACTGAAATTTTGTATAAAAAGTCTTGCTATAAGTTCCTTGACTTTTTGTTATTTTATAATGAAATGGGACTGAAAGTTCTCCTCTGCCTGACTACACAGTTAGAGACAGGTATACAAATACTTTTGGAAAAGGCTGATATGGCTCTTAAAAAGTACAAGATGCATATGGTTGTGGCAAATGAACTTTTTAACTAGCAAAGACGAGGTTTTAGTTGTTACAAGCAATGAAAAGATATCAGTTCGTCGTTACAAGACTCAGGTGGAGAATCCTCTTATTAGACTTATTGTGAAGAGACTTTCAACTTATTTTGAGAAGCCGGATCTATGATATCTAGTCTAAAATATCATCAAATGTTTAATATAAGGGTATGTTTGGTAGACTGTAATAGGCACTTTAATGTAATAGTTATTCCTATGGTTTAGCTACTCAATAGTTTGGTTATCTCTATATTATAGGGAATAATCATTCCTTATGAATAGTCATTCTTTAAAATGAGGAATAATTATTCATCTCCAAAAGGGTTATAATAGTTATTCCTTAGTAGGCGTATTAATTTCTAAAATTAATATATTTCCAAATAAACAAACTTTCCATATGCACATAACAATTATGAAAATAAAAAAACATTAAAAAATAACTAATCTCTCTTTCAATTTTTTTTTTTTAAAAAGTTATTTTTTTAGGAAATATTTATGATATTTCCTAAAATATATCTTAAGTTTAATTTAAATTTTTTTCATTTCATTGTCTTTAGGGCTCTATTATTGTATTGTCACTAAACAAATGAATAGTAATAAGTATTACATTACATCATCTTTCATTCCTTGTAATTCCTATTCCTATTCCTATTCCTATGTAATTCTCATTACAGTCTACCAAACGTGCCCTAACAGACATTTACCAAAAATTACTCTATGAAAGCAAGTCCTTATGATAATCATTTGGATTATCCGGTAGGCTGGCTTGCCTTTGGGCAAAAAATGAAAAAGAAATATAAAGCATATTTTAATTTCAATCAAACTGCTTATAAAATAACCTCTAAGGGCTCGGGGGGGGGGGGGGGGGGGGATTATAATAAACACTGTAATTACTCTATAGTCTATATTGTGACAAAAAGTTGTTTTATTTGTAGGGTATCAAAAAAGTATTTTGTATTGTTGCATCCCATATGTTTGGTAAAATTTCTTTTAGAAATCTTATGTGTTTTTCTCAAATCTATTTGTTATTTTTATTTTGGTCATTTTATTACAAATAATTAGCATTTCCACCATCAAATTTTTAGTTAATATGAACTTTCTTGGTAAGCTTTTACTTTACTTAGTTCATCATCTTTACTGAAAATGCCAAAAAGAAAATAAGATAAAATATAATTTACTCTAAAGCATCATTATGCCATTAATGTTTTTATGTATAGATACTTAAAGAATTCTTTCTTTTTGCATTTTATTTTATTTTGTATTTCTACTTTTTGATATATGATTTATTGATAATGATCTATTGCATATTTATCTTTATTTACTTTTTTAGTTAGTTTCAATTGTGAGGAAGAAAGAGTTGTAGATCTATGTTTTGGAGAAAAATATACCTATAAGAGTTAAATCACATACATCTGTATAGTAAAAAACAAAATATACATAGTTACAACTTGGTCTAATAGTTTTTACACTCAATTTAAAAAAAAAATAAAAATTATTGCATTGTGTTTTTATACACAATCTCACTATATATAATACCTGACTACAAAATATATTTTGTTACACTACAAAATATATTTTGTTACACTACAAAAACTTCTAATTTAAATCATAATTTCAAATAAAACATAATGAATTTTTAAAAATATACAATCTAATATATTAATTCAATAATTATCTAATAAAAGAATCATATTAAATTTTCCTGCGCATCGCATGAGTTTACGACTAGTTCAACTAATTTTTTAAGCTTCCCAAGAACGTCAGGGAGAGCACCTCCAAAATAGTTACCATCTAATTGTAGAAGTTTTAAGTTAATGAGGTTCCCGATCCCAATAGGGATGCGATCACAGATCATATTCCCACCTGAAGTAAGAGATTGTAATTTGGTGGAAAGGTTGGCCATGGAGTTGGGCAATACTCCTCCAAAATGATTACCTTGAAGACGCAAGACCTCCAAACTAGTACAATTAGCTAAGAAACTGAGAAAATTCATGTTGCTAGAAATCATTTGGGAATTGCCATCTCCATTTGGGGTAAGGAGCATCACCTTTGCTCTCCGTCTCAAGCAGAGGCTGAAGCAATTCTATGGGCAGTGCAAATTGCCATTCAAGAGAGATGGAGTGCAGTCATTTTCGAAGGAGATGCTAAGCTGTGTTTTGACCCTCTTTCACAACCTGACCTCACTCCGAGTTGGCCCATCAGCACTTTAATTAGTAATATTCGTAGTATGGTTTCTTGTTTTGTGTCTTGTGAGTTTAGGTGGGTTCAGCGTAAGTGCAATGTTGCAGCTCATGAAGCTGCAAGGTTTGCTCTGAACTCTTACCGCCCTTTTTGTTTTTCTTATGGTAATTTTCCCCCCTCTCTTGAGGCTGCTTGTAAGGGAGATTACCCCTCTGTTTCCGTTGTTTAGTTTTAATGAAAATTGCAGATTATCAAAAAAAAAAAAAAGTCTATTCTCTTCAAAAGTAAGCACAACCAAGCCTTGCAAACTTGCTAGATTTTATGGCATTGTCCCAGTCAAACCATTTGAACTGAAGTCAAGAAACTGAAGTTGAGAAGCATTTGATAACGCCACTGGAATAGGTCCTGTGAAACTATTTTGACTACCAAGAAATTGTTGAAGGTTAGGAAGAGTAAGACCAACATCTGGTGGAAGGCTTCCATGTAGTCAGTTTTTAGTACAGAGAAAAAGTATATGGAAGAAATATTAAAAATCACTAGAGGGATGGTACCAGATAGATTATTCACAGAAAGCCGAAAAATCTCAAGCTTGATAGACAACCAAGTTCACTAGGTATGCTTCCTTGAAAATTGTTCTCAAGCTGGGATAGTTCTTGTCAGGTTGTTCTGACCAAGACTTAGATTCACCAACTTTTCAAGGAGCTGAGATGGTCTGGAATCTTCCCAAGAGGATCATTGACAGCCACATCAAGCACTCTAAGTTGTGTGAAATAACTTAGATTAGTTGGAATACTCCCACCAAAGGAATTCCAACTCAAATTGAGATGCTACAGGTGTTGTAGACGTCCCACTTCTTGAGGAATTTTACCATAGAAGTTGTTGTTTTGTAGGTTTATTCCTTTGAGGTAAGAAAGATTTCCTATAGAAAATGGTATGGAGCCAACCAATCTCTTATCTTCCAGGTCCAAAACAATTACTTTTTTACTGGAAGAGCTACATGTAACACCTATCCAGTTGCAAAAATGTGTGGAGTCATTCCATAAGCTCATGATTTGAAGTGGGTCTTGAGTGATCCGACTCTTGAAGTCAAGTAAAGCCAGGAGATCTGTCTCATTTGCAATAGCCTGAACTGTTGCAGATTTCAAACATGAGCTCATAAACATTAGATGAATCCCATGAAAGAATATTAAGAAAGCCACTCGTAAATGAGATAAGAGTGCATCATTCTGTTGGGGTTGCAAGTTTGAAGTGAAGGATAGAATCTGATAACCTTTTTGTGGAGTACAAAAAATTCAATTAGAGATAACATAATTATATGTTAGTAGGACACAGCTTTCTGTTGCCCCACCTATAGATTATGACATAAGAGTTAACATCACATGAGCGTAAATAAGAATGACCCTGAAGAGAAGACTTTTGAGACTTTGGCTTAAAAGAAACAGCCAGAGATAGATAGGGAAAAAAAAAAAAAAAAATAGGGGAGGTTAAATTTCTGTGGAAGTAGAATTCAGATGCTGTTGTCTAGCTTGTTAATTGTTATGAGTCTGATAAAAGATCATTTCTTAATTTTTGTCCTTTGACTAAAGTAGTTAAATTGTACCAAGTCTCCAGCGCCCACATCTAATATGATAAGTTTTGAATATGAGAAGAGACTCCTAAATCATTCAACATGTCACTGACCAGGGACGGAGCCATTCTTTGGCCTTGGGGCAAGGGCCCCACCTAGAAGAAAAATATTAATTGTATATACATGTAGTAGGAACTTATTTAGTAATTTTGTTTAATAAAATTACACATAGCCACTTAAAAATAGCAAACTTAAAAAAAAAAAAAAAAAAAAAAAAAAAAAAAAGCCCAATAACGAAATCGCCAACAGGAAAGTTACAAAATTTAGCCAAATCTACCAATTTTGCTGATGTGCATTGAAAATATCTTAATTTTGCATATTTATATCTGTAGGGGTAAAATTCTCAAAGTCAACGGTGGGCCTTGGGCCCCGCACAGAGCCCAACCATGACCCAAAGGGAAAAGGGGGACCAAAAGACTTCTGGCCCAATCCTGTTGAGTCCAGTTTATTTTAAAAGACGTCCGAGGAGGAATGTCTCCTCGGACACACAAATATGGGCCCAATATGCGCCCCCTCCACAATGAAGAACCATCCCAGACAAATGTGGGTAGTAGGATGAGTCTCACACAGCAGGAAAGTGAAAAGTGTAAGACGTCCAGGGAGAAGCCACAACTGCCGCATTAAATGCAAGGAAGCTACTTTTTCAGCCGTATTAATGTGGAGAAGACAGACGAACAGTGTTACATTGGCCAGTGCAACTCACAGAAAGATAAGGTGGATATCCGATGGGACAGGCACTCAAGTGAAGGTCCTGATGGTTAACAAGTGTAAGATCCTGATCAATTGAAGGAAGCTATATAAGAGAAGGAAATCCCCAGGAAATGTGGAGGAAAAAGAATTCTGTAGTCTTTAACCAGAGCAAGAGCAAGAGCAAGAGGTGCACTGATTCGTCTCTTCGGACCGGTATCCAGTAAACTTAAGTGGAATATTCTCACGTTCAGATCGTTGCATGGCATACAACTAACAATTCAATTCACTTCGTCCAGCCCTAGTTCTGTAATCCGCTCTCTACAAATTCATTGTCTAGGGGCTTTTTGGGCCAGAACCACTTACTTGTTGGGTCAGGACTCCAAAAACCGTCCCTACAATATCATTATTAGAAAGCATTATCACATTTATTTTGAGCTAATTCATGCATTTTATATTTGGTTTTGGAATAATGCCAAATAATCAATTTTGTGCTTAATTGAATTTTATTGTGTGAATTTGTCTTTTTTAGGAGAGTGAAATTAAATAAGTGGATTTGTGCAAAGAAGAAAGCTAATGGACTTTACTTTTACAAGGGCTATGATGAAGTTAAAGAAGGTCAACCCAATTAAATTTAAGTCCAACTGGAGCAAGGAATCAAAAGAAATTTGCACCAAATCCAAGTCCAATTCGGATTAGGATTCTAGCCTGCACATCAGTTAGTATTTTTGGCATAACTTTCGACTCAGATGTCCAATCAAGATGATTCAAGTTGGTCTGGAAAGTTAACATAAAGTGCTACAACTTTGTAGTATTCTGACGTTAAATGGGCCAAAATCGTCGGTTAAGTGAAGCCTAAAAATTTGAGATTTTCTCCAAACGGGAATTCAACTTGTAATAGGATCCCTTGACCTATTTAAAAGCTCTTTAGGGCAAAATTCAGGGAGGCTAGTGCTAGGGCTAGGATACAAAATAAGACATTGGAGCAACAGGCAATGCCACAAGTGGCTTCTCTGTAGCTTTTCTCCATGACAGCATTGTGACTATTTCTTTCTTTATGTTATTTGTCTAGTTTAATGTTTAGTATTTTATTTTTGTGTTTTATTTCAATTACCATGAGTGGCTAAATTAATAATTAGGGTTGAGGATGAAACCTTGTTAAGGATTATCAGTAATATTTATGTGATTTGATTTTTCCCACAATAGTTGTTCTTTAATGATTTAAATTGTTCTTGCTTCATATCAATTGACTAAGATGGGATTCTAGATATGAGTTCAATCATGTTTTTCTCATGATTTAGGATTTGTCTTAATTAATTGAATGCTTGGTTTATTATTTCTTGATTTTAAAATTGGATATCTCTTGTGATTTGTTTGGCTACGGATACAATTGATGATTTGATTTTATACTTAGAAAGTGAAGAAGAGCATGCTTTAGATATTTAAATAGAAGTTTTAATGATAATATTCTCCATGGTAGCAAGATTGATTTCTAGATTATCATGTAGTGGTTCGGAAAAATTAATGATCGTAAATATATGCTGATATGAATTAACAAGGCGGATTCAGAAACCTTAATTCCTTTCTCTAGATTGTTTACATCTCTTTACTACTTTATATTATATCTTTGCTTAGTTTAATTATTTGCTTAGTATATTTAATTTCCAAACAACCAATTTTTATTAAACTAGATTAGGATTAATTTTGTTAAGGTTTAATTAATTTTCCTACATTCATTCAAGTCCCTGTGGGTTCGATCTCGTTCTTGTCAAACTATACTTCGATACGGTTCATACACTTGCGAGTACTTTAAAATTTCACAACATTTGCCAAAATAAAAAAAGCCTAGCCCTTAAAAAACTTTGAAACAAAACTAATCAATGAATTTAAATTTTCGGTCCTTCCATCAAATTTCCAAAGAAAAAGAAACTAACTGAGTGAAAGTGAGAGACGCTAAACTAAAAAGAGAGGCAGAGAGGTAGTGTCACTGTAGCACAGCATGACAGCAAAGGGAGCATACAGATACATGCATAGTTGATGTTTTGAAGGACACTTGAGAGAGAGAGAGAGAGAGAGAGAGAGAGAGAGAGAGAGAGAGAGAGAGAGAGTTTATAGTGGGCGAAATAGAGAAAAAGGAAGAAGATGAAAGCGAAGAAAGAGAAACAAGCTTAAGGAGGAGAGAAATAAAAATAATTAATCGCATGGATGTGGAAAAGGTGGAGAAAAAAAAGTTCTAGAAGATAAGGAGTGGTTGGAAGAGAATAAAAGATACTAAAAAAAAAACAAAAAACAGGGCTTGTAGATGGTGAGAAAACTAAAACCATGGGCCTAGTTGGGATTATGATAAAGATATAAAAGAAAAAAAATGATGTAAATTAGTCCATAATTACTATAAGATAATATAATTCTAGTATAATATATTTTTATATTACTATATATTAGATTAATAGATTGGGATTATATATATACACACACGTATATAAAGTAGCGGTAACTTTAAATAAGTATCGAGATGTCTTATTCTTTTGGCCAATTTGAAGCGGCCTCGAGTATGATATTAACTCCCTTGATTTATTAATACTAATTGAATTTTCATAACAATTTTCATTTTATACTACAGCCCCCCTTAACTCGGAATTCTGACTTCGTCTCCGTCACTGCCCAAAAAGCTATCCTAGTTCAAGTAAAAGGCAGCAATAGCTTAGGATTTCTGTCTAAATGCTGGAGTCTCACCTACAAATACCTCTTTCTTCAAATCAAATATTTTGGACCAGATAATTTTCTATTAGACACTTCACGATATATTATTGGGGCAAATCTTAATGGTATGCTTCTAGAGATTAGATCACTTAACAGCAAAGTTTATTCCCAACAAATTAAAGAGATAACTCTAATTTATGTAGACATAAATCTTCTTTGAAGATTTTTTTGCTTTTAACTGAACCAAAAAAACTATAAATTTGTACAACCTTTCTCTGCATCTACTACAAATGTTCCTAGTAAAGTCAAATGGATTCCCCCTTCCCCACAGTCAAGGTTAAGTGTTTGTTTGGCAAAAATTATTTTTGCCAATTTATTTTACTATTCAGCTTATTTTTACTACTATTCATGAGTCCTATTACACTTTTTGGTACTATTCATGGGTCTCATTGTACTATTTTAGTTAACTTTTACCTTTATCTACAATACTTTCAGCAAAAAGTTTTTAATTTCAACAAAATAAACGGATCTCAAACGGAAACTAACTATGATGGGGCTATTTTCAAGGAGGATGGTGAAGCAGGTGTTGGAGTTCTAGCCTGGGATGAACACGGTTTGGTAATGGCCTCAATGGTAGATAGTTTCAAGCTTCCCAATCAGTGGATGATGTGGAGGCAATGGCAGCAGTTCGTGCTCTTTGTTTTGCTAAAGATATTGGTCTCTAGTCTGTTAAAGAGCGAAGATACTTTTTTGATAGATTCCTTTGTTGATGTTGTTTTTTCTCATTCTAGGAGACAAGGAAATTGTGTTGCTCACAACCTTGCTAGACATGCTACACATGTCAATGGTTTTTCGGTGTGGATGGAGGATGTTTCTCCACACCTAAAGGCTGTACTCTTAGCCGATTTTGGCTAGTTTTTCTTAATTATATGTGATAGCCTCCTTCTAAAAAAAAAGTGCATGCAAATTTTCATTGAACATAACAAATAGCAGTATGGTAGAGCTATGGGCTTTAAGGGATGGACTTTATTTGGCTAGACAACTAAACATAGAGAATATCTGTGTAGAAATGGATGTTGAATTTTGTGTATATTTATTTTCCAACTTGTCAACTGTAAACCTTATTTTAGAAATTTTATTAATTGATTGCAGGAACCTGATGAAGATCTTCACTAATTGCACCATGGCGCATGTGTATAGGGAAGCTAATAGCTATATTGACAGATTAGCTAGGTTGGGGGTTGATCTCCTATCAGACTACCTTTTTTGTATGATTCATCGACTGTGGTGGAAGAATTGCTGGCTAGTGATAAAGCCGGCCATGTTTGTAACAGACTTGTGGTTCCCTAGTTATTTTTAATATTATGCTTGGTTAACCAAAAAAAAAAAAAAAAGAGCAGTAAATTTGTTGATTTTTATGATTGTCACACTTATCTTAAAATTCGTGGGATAAAATACTGATGCAAGATTTTTTTTTTTTTTTTTTATTCCATTTTGTAGTAGTTTATTTAGTTTATATTTGAACTAGTACAAATACAATGTGAAAAAGAAAAGAAAAAGAAAAAATCCTAATATAAGGGATTTAAAATTTTTCACGAAGAATAGGAGCCCATTACGCCTGTCCAATCCTTGTTTATCACACATTTATGTTGGAGCCCCTTACTTCTCTTCTTCATTATTGAATTAATTTGTAAGAAAACCCAGCCCAACATAAGAATAGCTAAACTGTACAAAATTTTAAAAATAAAAAATTAAAGCTATCTTTAGCCTAGTCTAATTGAGCGAACCATACTTCCTGGGCCGATCAAAAAAATGCCATTAAAGCTGACAAAAATGGGCTAGCCACTTCTCAAAAAAAAAAAAAAAGGGCTAGCCAGAACCAGCCCACCGGTAAGGTGAGATTGGGGTAATGTCCATACCGAACTATATGATTGATGTAGGATACTGTCAAGAATTCAAATTTTATAATTATTTAATTTTAGTATTATTATGCAATTTTTTGTTATTTTAGGTTTAGGTGATTTATTTCCTTGTTTTAGGTGTTTTTAATGTTATTTAGTCAAATTAGGGTTTTATATACTTTTGTAACCACCTTAAGGTTTCTAGCCGCTTTAGGTTTTCTTTTTACTATTTAAACGCATTGCAGCCTCCAAAGTTAATTTAGTTTTCAGACTATTATTAATAAACACAAATGTTTTTTCAAATTTTCTTCTAGTGGATTCCAGTTTTTATCTCTTTGTGGATTCAGGAAAACTCTTCGTGGATTTGAGGTTTACTACTAGAACTAACAGTTTAGTTTCTGTTCCATCAAAAGAGCATTGTGTGTGCTTTTTTTAGGCTTTCGCGACATCAGTGATTGGTTGCAAAATGGTTCGTTCCACCTACAATAGTAAAGAGTAAACTTTGTAATTGAACCCTAATGGTGGTGCAGGTGAGAAAAGTCAAAAGTGTCAAATTTCAAACCATAGATAAAAAACTTAAATTTGGGCCAAACCACCATGGGATAATTTGTAATTAGCCATTTTTTTCTTTCTTCCCTATTCAACACCCTCTCCCTTTTTTTTCCCTTCAATTCCATTTGAGTTGCACAAAAGAAACTAACAGAGACAAATAACTCAAACAACTCAATGAGTTCACCAACAAATTGTCCAAGCCCATTATTAAAAACACCCGTTTTCATCCCCACAATCAAAGTCAACATCTTAATTTAAAAAAAGAAAAAAAGAAGAAAAGAAGAAGAAGAAGAAGTTGATTGGGTAAAAGAGTAAAAAGATAAAAAAGTTAAAAATGACAAAATAAATTTTACTCAACCAACGTCTTTTACATCTCACACGGGATCCGAATTCTAGTTTGTTATATCTCCTAAACTATAGAGGTTAACAAGTAATTTTACTCTCTAAAATAGAGTCATTTTGAATCTTTGATTAACACATATGTAAAATTGGGAAAAAAAAAAAAAATTGAAACTGGTTTGTAAGAAAATCTAGCCCAGCCCAAGAAGAGCCCAAACGTTCAAAAAAAAAAGGTTGTTTTCAGCTAAATAAATTTTTTGAGTAATCAAGACCCAAAGGATTGATAAGTTTATAAGAGTACAAACTACAAAGGGTGTGAGAGAGAACAAGGAATTAAGCCAAAAGATAATTATTATGGATTTCTTTATAAACACAGTTGTATTTTAGTGATTATTTAGCTATATTAAGAGGAAAAGCAAATTGAGAAAAACAATCAAGAATAGAAAATGACATAGAAATAACCAAATAGGTTCGATGAAATAGTATATTACAAACCAAAGGAGGGATCTTACATCCTAATACCATAATCAAAACAACATAGAAATCTGGTTTAAGCAAAAGTCATTGACCAATAACACTAAGCCATTCATCAAAATTACCATTGATAATTAGGAAAACAAAGAAATAAATGGTTAAGGCAGCATATGTGTGTCAACTGTAAAGATTGCACAGTTGAATGTCACCACCCTATAATTTATGTCCAGCACAAACCTCGTAAATATCTGGTGATGCTACAAAACAGACAATCACATGAATTAATTAATAACGCAGCAACTGTATGACTAATAGAATTAGAGTAGAATGAAACAACTCTAATTAATTACTTTCTTGCAACAATATGAACAAAAAACAAATTAATATAAAAAAATTTACTAAAATGATTTATTAACAAATGCCATAAAAACACCCATTAACCAAATCCATTGTATATTAATATTCTTTTCTTTTTGCTTATAAATATTTTTCCTCAATTTTAAATTTATGTTATTATTATTACTATTTTCTTACAAGGAAGTGACCAATATGCATGTCCATTAATTAAAAAAAAAAAAAGACTTAACATACCTAGCTCATTCGTCTTCCTCTTTTCTTTTTGTTTTCCTTCTCAAGTTTAAGAACTTTGTCTCTAATTGCATTCATTTTTTTGACAACAACATTTGTAGGAATCCGCTCATCCGACGATGCTTTAGAACACAACAATCCAATTTGGAACAGTGATATCAAGCATTCTTTTATATTGCTACTGACATTGACATGGGGACCTTCTTTGATTATTTGCCTTTCTTCTATGTCATCATTGGCATTTTCTTCATCCTCCTCAAAGAACATTGATGGGTCAACTATATCCATGACATGTTCGGGCAAAGCCATTGCCGTGAACTTGTGAATGCTTAAACCATCTTTGAACATTTCATCAATTGGTCTTTTTCCAAGAAACATCTCTAGCAAGAGTATCCCATAGCTATAAATGTCTCCTAGTGTTGAAACTTGGCCACCCATCCCATACTCTACAATTCATCAATACATACACAGTAACAAATAATAGTCATATGCACTTGAAATTTTTAATCACTAAAGCATTATGCATTGTTGGCACACATAGTCCTCCATAAAATTTTGTGAATATGTGGGTGTTTTTTTTTTTGGTGGTGTACGTGATTTTTTAGAAAAAAACAAAAGTTTTTTCCCCTCCAATTGGCCAAAGCTGTCAAAAAATTTTCTTTACTTGAAAAGTGGTGTCAAACCTGTGTGTATAGTTACTTTTTGAAAGAATCCCTACTTTATTTTAATATCAATGCAAAATGATATAAAGAATTGAAGTGTGCTTCACCTAGTTGAAAACTTACCTGGAGCAATGTATCCAATGGAACCTTTGAGTCCAATTGACAAGGTCTGAGATTTGGAGGGATTGTTTGATGCTTCAAAGAGGAAATTTACCAATCCGAAATCACCAACATGAGCTACCATATCTTCATCAAGAAGTATATTGCTTGGCTTTAGATCACAATGAACAATTGGGGTTTGGCAATGGTGATGAAGATATTCTAATGCATAAGCAACATCAACAGCTATGTTCAGTCTTTGGATAAATCTCAAACTCTTTCTTTGATGTTGCTCATCATTTTTAGAATGCAACCATTGATCTAGACTTCCATTGCACATGAACTCAAAAATAAGACTTTTAAAGTCATTCCCTTCATGATCAATGCTCGAGCAAGCAGAGATAATCTTGAGGAGATTGCGATGACGTATACTTCTCAAAGCATTGCATTCGTTAATGAAACTCTTGGAAGCTCCTTTTTGTTGAAGGTTCAACACTTTAACAGCAACGGTTGCTCCATTTCCAGAAAGAACTCCTTTGTATACAGAACCAAAGCTACCTGAACCAATCAAATTGTTTTTCGAAAACCCATTCGTTGATTTTAGTAGTTCTGCATATGAGACACGCAACTTCCTATCTTCAAAGGAAGATGTAGTTAATGTTTTCTCTCTTGAATTTTTCACAGTAAAACATGTAGGGAAAAAATATAGCAGAACAAGTACAAATATGACTATACTAGTAATAGGAACTACTATTTTGAGTGCAAGAAGCCTCCTAGATGAACTAGGACTTTTGCTGGAGCATTTAGGTAAATGTAATTCTTGGACACCACCACATAACTTATCATTTCCAAATATTGAAATCTCGCTTGCATTTGAAAAAATTCCTTCAATTGGCACTTCGCCCCCAAAATCATTATAAGAAATATTAAGATACTTAAGAGATGAAAACTTGCTGAGAAAATTAGGAATTTGCCCAGAGAAGTTATTTCGCGAAATATCCATTTGTTCTAAACCTCTTAATGTCTTCAAAGATTGAGGTATTTCTCCTTCAAATGAATTACCCTCCAAATACAAGCGCACCAAACCAAGACAATTCTCAAGAGTTGTGGGAATTTCACCTGATAATCTATTCTCTGAGAGATCTAAATGCACAAGATTTTTCAAGTTGCCAACTTCAAATGGCAGTGTACCTGTTAAAAAATTTTTAGACATGACCAAATAAATTGAAAGGGAAGAAAGACCAATAACTTGTTTTGGAATGGTCCCATTGAGATTGTTACTAGAAAGGTTGAGTACAATCAAATTTTTGCATTTTCCTAGGCTTGGGGGTATAGCTCCCTCAAATTTGTTCTCCCCCATAAAGAGCCTTGTTAATGTTGTTAAGTTACCTAAGGAGGAAGGGATTAGCCCAGAAAATTCGTTAGCGTTCAAATATAATTCCTCTAAGTTCTGAAGCTTCCCAAGAGCATTAGGGAGAGGACCTCCCAAATAATTAACTTCTAATCCCAAAAGTTGTAAGTTAACAAGGTTTCCGATCCCAACAGGGATGCCTCCATGAATCATATTATCTCCCATGGTTAACACTTTTAGCTTAACTGAAAGGTTGGCTATGGAGCTGGGCAATAACCCTCCAAAATTATTTCCACGAAGACCCAAGCCCTCCAAACTAGTACAATTAGCCAAGAAACTAAGAAAATTCAGGTCACCATCTTTCCCTTTTCCAAGTTTATTTTTTTGTAAATTAAATTTAACCAAGCCTTGCAAGCTTTTTATATTTTGAGGCACTGTCCCAGTCAGGCCATTTTGGGAAAGGTCAAAAATTTGAAGTTGAGAAGCATTTGACAATGACACAGGAATTGGTCCCGTGAAACTGTTAGCACCGCCGGCAAATTGTCTAAGATTTGGGAGAGTAAGACCAAGCTCTGGTGGAAGGCTTCCATGTAGCTGGTTTTGAGTGACATAGAAATAGTTAATGGAAGAAATATTATAGATCAGAGGAGGTATGACACCAGACAGATTATTCGCAGAAAGTTGAAAAAATCCCAAGGTTGATAGACGGCCAAGTTCAATAGGCAAGCTTCCTTGAAAATTGTTCCAGTAAAGACTAAGATTATGCAAAGAAGAAAAGTTTCCAATCCAAGCTGGGATATTTCCTGTAAGACTATTCATGCCAAGTTTTAGATGCACCAGTTTTGACAATGAGCTGAGCTGGTCTGGAATCTTCCCAATAAGATTGTTGTAACTAACATCAAGCACTCTAAGTTGTGCACAGTTGCTTAGATTGGTTGGAAGTTTTCCACCAAAGTGGTTCCAAGTCAAATTGAGATGTTGTAGGCGCCATAGACGTCCCACTTCTTGAGGAATTTCACCAGAGAAGCTGTTGTTTCTTAGGTTGATGCTTGTGAGGAATGTAAGATTTCCAATAGAAGGTGGAATGGAGCCAGCCAATCTATTAGATTTCAGGTCCAAAACAGTGACTCTTTTACTAGAGGGGCTACATGTAACACCTAGCCAGTCGCAGAAATTTGAGTCATTCCATGAGCTCATGATTTGAAGTGGGTCTTCAGTTATCCTATTCTTGAAGTCAAGTAAAGCCAAGTGATCAGTCTCATTTGCAAAAGCCAGAACTGATGCAGATTTCAAACATGGGCTCATACACATTAAAAGAATCCCATAAAAGAATATTGACAAAAACAACTCGTAACTCAGCCAAGAGTGTGTCATGCTATTGGAAATGCAAGTTTCCAAATGAAGCACCAAATCTGATACCAGAGTTTGCTTTCTGCGGAAATACAAAAATTGAATTAGGGTTGATAGAAATAAATGTTAGTAGTACTAGTACCTATTGCGATAGAGCATATTAATGAATGGCTCCACCTCATCTAAATTTTGTCCAGAGTTTTATTTTGATATTACAGTAAGGTAGATGCAATTAAAAGTAAAATTTTAACCCCACCTATAGGTAATGAAATAATAGCATGGTTTTTCTTTTCTGGATAGAAGTTTTACTTGAACAAATAAATCAGTTATTTAGTTTTTTCGAAAGACCTGTAGTACGTGCACATATTTGTTTGAAAATTGTTGTGCTGTGTTTGTTTTGGCATAATTCGGTGTCAAAGTTCCATTGTAATTTAAGCTAAATACTTTGTATTTGTGGGTTATTTTTGTATTTCTGCTGGGTTTGAGAGTCTAATGTAGCGCTGCTGAAGACACAATTTTGCACCCTCGAAGTGGTAGTTGACACACTCGAAATTGGCATGTGATTGGCATTCAAAACGCAGTTGCGATGCAAACTCGTGGGACATTTGTGGGACACTCGCAGCCACGAGTTCTCGTCGAACTAAAGAAAAATTTGTTATTTAAATCTCTTGCTGTACCAACCCATTCCCACTGTTAGTGGTATAGAGCCCAGGTATTGTTTAGGCCCAAGCCCAATCCCTGATGTGCAAGCCAAGAATATTACTTGTACTATAATTCAATTAAACATGGTCTATTGTATGGTTAGTTTAGGGTTTGGCTTATTATAAATACCCTATATTGGTTCATTATAATGGTGAATTGAGATTATAGTGAACATGTAGTCATCAGGGCTTTCTATTTATGGATGTAGATCGTTAAGCTAAAACACGTAAACAGGGACGGAACCAGGATTTGAACTTGGGAGGGGCAAGCATAACCCAAAAAAAGTTTCGCAAGTATTGATTTTAACCGACCAAAAAATGCATACACATCATAATATCATATTTGTGGATGTATTATAATTTTAATTTTTAGAAATTTATCCTATGTAATGATGCAAATTAGTTCTTGACTTGCAAAGTCAAGAATCTTTAATCTATATAAAAATTAATATATTCTTATTTTTCTTTCTGATATTTATTTCTTTAATTTAAAATTAAAAAATAAAAAAAATAACCCACAAGCTACAACAATATTATTATTAGTAATTTATTAACACAATAAAGTTATAACAAAATTAATGGATATAAGGGAATATACTACTACATTCATTTTAAGATAACTTTATGAATATAAGGTAGTATATACTATATGAGCAGACCCAAAAAAAAAGAAAAAAAAAGAAAAAGAAAAGAAACAATTAAGTGCACATGGCTTTATGTTGGCCACAAGAACCACAATGAGTTGTAGCCATCTTTGCCACAATCTCCAAGGTGCCTTTGTCAATCATCATTTTGCAAAATAGAGAAAAGGCATACACTGGAGTCTGAAGGTTGTGAAGTTAGAAAAAAAAAAAAAAAAATAGAAGAAGAAGAAAGCAGCAGAGATGCAGCCGGCCAGAGAAGAAGATGATGGTGGTGGTGTAGCACTAAAGGATTGTTTTGCTAAGGATTTGTCATTTGTACTTATCTTGTTGGTATTTTTTTTTCTATACTGGATTTGTGATTGTTTAAATATTTTTTTGATTATGCAGGTTTATGAATTGTTTTGTTGGTTTATCTAATGGATTTTCTTGATATTTTTGGGGCAGTACAGCAAATGGATGGTTTGATTAAAACAATTTGGGAAATTTCATGGGTCAATTTGTAAAAATATTTGAAGAGGGGGGCAAGTATATACAATTTAGGGTCAAAAGTTAGAATTTTTGTATATCCTATACATACTACTAGTTAATTTTTCAAAATTTAAGGGGGGCCATGGCCCCCCCCAGCCCAAGTGTAGTTCCGTCTCTGCACGTAAACCTTTTTTTTTCCCTTCTCTCTATATTCTCTCTATTCAGTTTGACATAAATGCAAAGGTTTGATGATGATGTGGAAAGCTAAATGAAAAGAATTCCCAAAGAATACACCACTTGGAAGAACGTTAGACCCCTATATAATTATTAGGGTAAAATACTATTAATACTCATAGAGTTTGGTCTAATACCAGCTATGTCTAAGACTTTTCAAAATTGAGCAACTTGGTCCCTCAACCCAAGTTGAACTCTAAGTTGTTACTCATTTTTTTCCCTCTCATTGTTATTAGGAGCAAGTTGGTCAGTTTTGAAAAGTTTTGGACTTGGTTGACATTAGCTCAAACCTATTTTACCCTAATTATTAGTATATTAATATTATTTTCCCGAAAACACCTGTTATGGAGATGGTATTTCTTTTTCTTTTTTTTTCTTTTTTTTTTTTTTTTTTTTGCTAAAATACAAAATTCACCTTTTATGTTTTACCAAAATTTGTTTCAGTTCTCTAAGTTTCAAGTTTATTCAGTTAAGATCTCTCCATCAACTTTTGTTAAATGTTGCCGTTAATTGTCTAAATTTTTATTGTTTTTTCTTCAAATTTTTTTAAATTAAAAAAAAAATCCAATTAATGATATTAAAAGAAATATTTTTCAATAATTTTTTTTAAAAAATAATAATTTAACAGAAGTTGATAAAGAAATCTTAATTGAATAAATTTGAAACTTAGAAGATATTAATGTATGAAACTTAGATGGTGAGTTTTACATTGTAGCCTTATTAATATATATATATATATATATATATATATATATATATATATATATATTAAAAGATAATTTAGCAATTTTTGGGAGGGATTCACAAAGACAATAAATGTGGATTTTATGTACTATAATGACAAAAATGAAACCTAAGGACAAATATGTCAAATGAAACTTGAAGAGGATATTTTTTTTTTTTAACAAAATATTAATTTTCTTCTTTTTATCCTCCAGGTAAGATTTTTTTTTTTAATTTTTTAAATTTTTTAATTTTTTTTTTTTTTTTATACAAGATAGAAATTTTACTTTAATGTAATATAAGTGTATACGTGTATGAAACTCCTTCCTAGAGACTTAAACCCTGACTCTTATCCCCCTTACAACACCAAAATTTTTCACTTGTGGAATGATTATCACGCCAAGTTTGTGCGGTGGTTTCTAGACAAGTTTTTGATTTAAGGTGGTTTGCAACTATTTTTAGCTAGTCTACTGCAGTATTAATTTAAATTTATTGGAATGGAATGATTAATTGATTATTGAGTCCTCAAAGAGATTTGTTGATTGCCTTTACATTTTCAGCATAATTAATGGACTTTATGCTTTTTAATACTTGAAATCTCCAGATAAAAAAAAAAAAAAAAAAAAAAAAATCTTGAAGTCTCAGTCATTTGAAAATAATCACATCTTGGTTGAGAAAAAAGAACCATGAAAAAATGATTGTAATAGCATCAAAAAAACAATGCGAATTCATAGAAAACAAATGTAAAATTCACGCACCAGAAGAGCAACAATGAAGAAAATACTTACCTCGAATGCTTTTCAGTCAGCAAGGCAGATGTCTCGTTGTTGCGATGTTGCAGCACTCAGCAGCTGTTCTTTGGTTCTCTCTCTCAATTAGAGCTTTCTGCTTAGTTTGAAGTGAAGGATCAAATTTGATACAAGAGTTTGCTTTCTGTGGAAATAAAAAAATTCAATTAGAGTTTATACAAATAAATGCTAGTAGGACCTATTGCCAAAGAGCATTGAATTGGAATGGCTCCATTTATCTAACTTTTGGTCCGGAGTTTTATTTTGATTGTGACGTCTTCTTTTTTTGAGAAATCAAAAAGACTATCACAATCAAAATAAAACTCTTGATTGTGATAGTCAATAGATGCAATTAAAACTAAAACCTCTAGCCCCACCAATAGATAATGAAATAATAGCATGAATTTTCTTTTCTGGGTAGAAATTTTAATTACTTGGACTAATAAATCAATTATTTAGTTTTCTTAGGATCTGTATCGCACATATTTGTTTGAAGAACATGAAGGACATAAACAATTGATGTACTAGGCTCTTTACAACAGGAACCGTCCCAAATTTTTGCGTGTTCAGAATCTGAAATTAGGAAGAGTAAGATCATTTTCTAATGAAATTATAGTTAGTTCAAATAAAACGAGTCCTGTTGAAGCTTTTAATAGTTAAATAGGAAGATAGTGCATGAAAATTTTGATTGAGTTCTATGATTGTCACATTTGTTTTAAAATTCTTGGGATAAAATACTGATGCAAGAATTTTTTTTTTTTATTCCATTTTGTAGTAGTTTATTTAGTTTATATTTGAAATAGTACAATGTGAAAGAAAAATTCCTAATATAAGGGATTTAAAGTTTTTTACGAAGCATAGGATAGTTTATTTAGTTTATATTTGAACTAGTACAATGTGAAAGAAAAATTCCCAAGATAAGGGATTTAAAGTTTTTCACAAAAAATAGAGCCCATTAAACCAGTCCACCCCTTGTTTATGACACAATTAAGTTGTGCCCATTACTTCTCATCCTTATTATTTAATTCATTTTTATGGAAACCCAGCCTAACATAAGAAAAGCCTAACAGTGCATAATTTAAAAAATAAAAAATAAAATCTATTTCTAGCCCAGTCCAATTGAGAGACCAAGCTTCCTGGGCCGATCGCACAATTGCCATTAAAGCCAACCAAAATGGGCCAACCAGAACCAGCCCACAGGTGCAGTGAGATTGGGGTATCGACCAAACCGATCTATGTGGTTGGTTGCAAAAATGGTCCGTTCCACCGACAACGGTTAACCATGTACACATTCTACTTTCTTCTACGGCCCATGCCAATGATATAGCATCCATCTGACTCTCTGGTAAATAATTTGAGCTTGTCACAAGAAGCATCTACTCCTCTTTCAAAACTTTTCATTTGATTTTTATTTTTAATTTTTTATATTCAATACTTACAATGGGCAATAAAAAATTTATTTGAACCCAAAATATTTCTTTGAAAAATACTAAGAGGCGTTAGTTAAGTTATCGATCTCTTGGCTATATTTTATTTGAAACTTAAGTATAAAACCAACAATTACGAGCATTTTTGGGTCAAGGAACTACAGGTTTGAGTAATTCCAAATAGTTGATCAACTAAATTTAATAGTCTAAACCCAAAGAACTTTATTTTTTATTTTTTTATTTTTGGGGTTGAGAATCCTATACCCAAAGGATTGATATGTCTATCCAAGTACAAAGGGTGTGAGGAATTGAGGAGTTAAACCAAAAGATGGTTATTATGGATTACTCTAATACGGTAATATTTTAGTGATTAATTAGCTATATTAGAGGGAAATTAAATTTAACAAAAAAATCAAGAAAAGAAAATGACAGAGGAATAAGTCCTAGAGAAACAGGTGTAGGTTTCTAAGTTAAGAAGAGTATGGCCAAAGCTAATTAGCCAACTTCTGGTGTAGGTTTCTAAGAATGACATAAAGGTACAAATAGTGTATGGAATACATATAGAAATCAAAGGAGGGATCATATATCCCATTAAAAAAAAAAAAAAAGGAATATGGTTTAAGAAATGTACAAATAGTATAGGGAATACATATAGAAATCAAAGAAGGGATCGTATATCCCATTTAAAAAAAAGAAAAGAAATATGGTTTAAGAAAATGTCACTGACAAATAACAAGGAACCATTAATCTAAAATCAAAATCTTTTAGTATGTGGAGGACAGTTGGGACCAAAGTCAACAAACCTTTATAGTGTTTTCTATGTAGCAGACTTGAAGTCTTATTTCTTAATAGATAAGATATACGCACTTTTCTTAGAGCATCATTATTGGGAGGCATATAGCCATAATGTTATTTTTGCCTCCTTAAACTACAAAATATTGTGCACATTGGTGATGCCGGAGTCAAAAAAATTTGGCTACATGCTATAGTAAATAGGTACTAGTTCCCGTTTACTGTAGCCAAAAGCCAAATGCCTTCAATATTTTTTTATTATTTTCTCCACTTTTTTATTCTTTTATTTTTCTTTCAACTCATCTCTCTCTCTCTCTCTCTCTCTCTCTCGTTACTCTCATCACAGACCATATCAGATCTCCTCTCTCTCTCTCTCATCACTCTCTGCCTAGTTTCGCCGACCCAAGCCCCAAGCTGTCGCCGCTATTGCCTATCTCTCTTCTCTTTTTTGCTGTGATTGGGTTTTTTTTTTTTTTTTTTTTTTTTTTTTTTTTTTTTTGTGTGTGTTTTCATATGGGTTGGGTGGTTGTGGTGGTGGTGGTGGTGGTTGATTTTGGCTATGGCAGTAGTGGTGGATGATTTTGGCAGTGGGTTTGTGTATTTTGGTTGTGGTGGTGGTGGTGGTGGTGGATGATTTTGGCTTTGCCAGTGGGTTTTGTGAATTTTGGTTATGGGTTTCGTGGTTTATGATTGTGGTTGTGGCTGTGGCAGTGGATTGTGGTTGTGATGGTTGGTTGTCATGGCTGGTGGTTGTGGTGGCTGGTGGTGATGGGGTTGTGGTTGTGGTTGTGGCTTTGTTTTTTTGTTTTTGTTTTTTTCTAAGTTGTGTTGTGGTTGCCAGAGTAGAGTGGTGGCTGTGGCCGTTGGTGGAGGTGGCTGTGGTGTTTGTTTTTTATTATTTTATTGTGTTGTTTATGTTATTTTATTGTGTTGAAAGTTAAAATAAAACTACTGATATTGGGTGTTTAGCAAAGTGAAATGGTAAAATAGATAAATTATATATCTTTTGGTGGTGCCAAATATCTAAATTTATGGCTTTACCGATGTAAATGCTCTTAGTGGTTAGGAGATACAAATCTAAACTAAGTCAAATTAAGAATGTAAAACAATTTCTAGAATATGTAGACTAACCTCGTCGTAAACAATGTTAAGCACTTTAATAATTTAGAGATTAGTTTTACTAAGAGGGAAAACAAATCAATAAAAGAAAAAGGACACTGGAATACGTCCTGTGAAACTCTAGCGGGTTTTTTTGGAAAACTTGTACTGCAGATAAACATTTCAAGTTAGGAAGAGTAAGGCCAACATATATCTGATTGTAGACTTCCATGCAGTCGATTTCGACCGAAAGAGAAATAGAGTATAGAAGATGTATGCATTTTAAATCAGAGATCTCATACGTACCGGACAGACAGTATTGCCATTGACTAGTTGAAGAAGTTAGAAATTCCAAGACTGACGGTGGCCATGCTTAATTGCTAACTAGGACTAGGAGAGCTTCCTTTGTGAATTTTCTAGGAGAAGTTAAAGAACATTACGATTTACAAAGAAGAAAAAGTGTACTATCAAAGCTGGGATAACTAGTTCAAGACCCAGGTGCACCAACTGAGTTGGATTGAAATTGAAAGTCAAATTAGGATTGTTGGAACGTTGCCCTCAAAGGTATTGGAAGTCAAATTTAGATGCCGTAGTGGAATTAATTGTGGTAGACAATGACCCATTCATTTCTTGAAAAAATTTACATAGCGAAAGATGTTATTTCACAGGTTAATTCCAGCGACTTATTGTGTTAAGCGACAAGGATAGTTACACTGTTGGTCCCAAGCCTAGAAAAAGGAGAGCTGTTGTTAAAAATATATCTTCGTTGAAGACTTTTCAGCTTTGTTTGAAAATTGAAACAGAAAATTTTAAGTTTTGTATAACGTTTTACTTCAGACGCATGCAAATTTCCACAGGACGTAACAACGTGCACTAAATTTGTTGAGGTTTATGAATTATGATTATGACATTTATCTTAATATATTTGGGATGAAAAACTGATGCAACTTTTTAAAAAAAATTCCATTTTGAATTAGTTTATATTTGAATGAGTGCAATTACGAGAATTGCTAATGTAAGGGATTTAAAGTTTTTCATGAAGAAAAGGACAATCACATCAAAAGCATGGTTTTGAAACTCCGACCGGACTGTAAGGTCTGATCAGAAAAACCATGAATCTCTCAGTTTTGTGGTTTTTTTAGTTTTTAGAACTGCTCGATGAAAAAAAAGTAGGGACCCGTGCGAACTGTGGTCAGACCAAACGGTTCTGAGAATTGTGACCGGTTTTTGAGGTTCGGACGGTTCCTTTTTTTTGGGCAAAGTTTCGGCCAATACTTCAGCAGTACTTTGGGTATTTTCAGATCTGGAACCAAATGAAAGGGAGAAAAATAAAAATAATAAAATAGAGAAGAAGAAGAAGCAGAGGAAGAAGAAGACAATGAAGAAGAAGGAAAAAAGCAAAAATGAAGAAATCAACCCTCACAGCAAGCAGCCTTCATCATGTGAACCCAAGCATGTGACTAACTTCCAGATAACTAACCCAAGCATCTTACTCTGATTCTTTGTTTCGTCCTCACCTCCAGATGCTAACTTCTCTTTTGCATTTTTTTTTTTTTTTTTGGTACTGATTTTTAGTTTTATGAACCCAAACATGTGACTGCATTGGAAATGACAAAGGATAGTGGAAAATTGAATGGTGGGAGTGGGAGTTGAGAGTGTCAGACTACGTGTCATTTCTGTTTTGAATCCCTTCCTAATGCCCACGTGATATTGATATCCTGTTGTCAACGAATTCTTGTTCTTTTTCTTTTTTTTTTTCATTGTTTTTAGGTTCATATTATCATTATAATATTCTAAAAAATGTAGGTGTTATTATTATTATTGAGAAGTAGAGATTTGGGTTTGATATTAATATATTAGTTGAATTATCTTAAAAAAACTTATATGGATTTTGACTAATAATATATAAAGAAATATATGTTTTAATATTTAATTGAATTATTTTAGTTAATTTTTCTATATGTACTAATTTAATATATTTATTTATATTTTAAATTAATTATGACGTCATCACGGTTCAACCTCGGTTTGACCTCGGTCCAACCTCAAAAACCTTGAACCTCTCTCTTTTACGGTTTATTGAACGGTCCGGATTTGAAAACCATGATCAAAAGAAGGGACAATGGACTATTTACAAATCCACTCTGTACATGTTTATCACACAATTAAAGTTGGACCCATTACTTCTTTTTTATCATTAATGAATTCATTTGTAAGAAAACCCAGCCCTGCCAAAGAAAAGCCCAACCAGGCATAACCAATATATATAAAGCTTAGCTATATTAATTATTAAGTACAAAAGCAAAAAAGAAAAACATCAAGAAAAGAAAATGGCACAAGAATAGGTCCTGTAAAATTGCTAGGGTAAATTTCATTATCATAACCTAAGGTTTGGGCTAATGCCAATCATGTACAAGACTTTTTTAAAATAACCAATTTGGTCTCTAAAGCCAAATTAATTCCTAAAATAGTTGAGAAAAATAACTAACAAGCCAACAGTGTTTACGGAACTAAGTTGGCTTTAGGGACCAAATTGATTAGTTTTAAAAAGTCTTGGATCTGGTTGATATTACCCCAAACTTCAAGGAATATTAGTGAAATTTACCCAAATTGCTAATACTTGCCCATGACGTATCTAAGTTATGAAGATCTGATGGTGGTGGTAGGCTTTCATTTTTCAAGCAGCCGATTTATTAACTGACGAAGAAATGGTGTGTGGAACATATATATATATTACAAACCAAAGGAGGGATCAGGGATGGTACATCCCATAATCAAAACAACGTAGAAATATGGTTTAAGCAAAAGTCATTGTCCAATAACACTAAGCCATTCATCTAAATTACCATTGATAATTAGTAAAACAAAGACATAAATGGTTAAGGAAGCATATGTGTGTCAACTGTAAAGATCACACAATCCCTATAATTTATGTCTAGCACGAACCTCGTAAATATCCGGTGATGCTACAAAACAGACAATCACATGAATTAATTAATAATGCAAAAACTGTATGACTAATAGAATTTGGGAAGAATTAAACAACTCTGATTAATTACTTTCTTGCAACAACATGAACAAAAAACAAATTAATATAAAAAATTTACTAAAATGGTTTATTAACAAATGCCCTAAAAGCACCCATTAACCAAATCCATCGTAAATTTATATTATTTTGTTTTTGCTTCTACATTTTATTTCTCAATTTTAAATTTATGTTATTGTTATTGTTAGGGTCATATGTTATTGTAATTGGCTAATCCTTTGACAAAATACACTTTACTTGTAATTGGATAGATCTAAAATCGGTTTAGTACTTTAAGAAACATGTTGTTCAAGTCAAGTATTAAAGACACGAAGATTGGTCCAAGAAACAACTGAAGAAAATATGTTCATTAAGTCTCAACAGATAGCTTGACAGATGTCTGTTATCGAGACTTAATGTGAAACTCGATAGATAGCTCAACAACAGCTCGATCTATTGAGACTTACGATTTTTAGTTTTCCAAATCTGAAATTTGGCCCAGGCTTATGCAATTGTTTAGGGTTTCTTTTCTCACAACCCTAGACATATATAAGGCTTATTTTAAGAGCCGTCACACACGGATACAGAAACCAAGAGACTTATTTTCTCTGTGTGAAATTACTGCATTTGTACGCCATAGGAATTTGTAACCAAGTGCTTCCAGATCCTCATTGTTGATGAAGTGAAGAACTTTACAGC
This sequence comes from Quercus tomentella, assembly GCA_028535165.1. Lineage (NCBI taxonomy): Eukaryota > Viridiplantae > Streptophyta > Magnoliopsida > Fagales > Fagaceae > Quercus > Quercus tomentella. The sequence goes on along the minus strand of JAPQVY010000012.1, from coordinate 13,578,569 downwards.
AAACAAAATCTATTCAAGTTGCTGGAGTTAGTTACGTATTAGGATCCGTGCAAAGGGTTAGTCACAAATTGGAGGTTTGTGCATTAAAGGGAAAGAAGGCTACTACAAGATTAAGTCCAATTGGGTATTGGAGCAAAGGTTCAACTGTAGGTTGATATTTTGGGATAGGCCAAGGTAGTTGGTAAGATTCTTTATACTTGTAACTGCTTGATTATTGATCAGTGGATTCTTGGGAGTGGTGGAGTTTTTGCCTTGCGATGTTTTCCCCATTTATCAACAAATTACCTTGTCAATTTATTTTCCACTGCATTTAGTATTTTTGGTGATTTATTGGTGCCTCTACGATTTGCATGCAATTGAACCTAATTAATCAACTTGGGTAAATTGAATTAATTAACCGGAGTCAAGCTATCTTAACCCAACAGTTATTACTATTTTCTTATAAGGAGGTGACCAATATATATGTCCATTAATTTTTTTTTTTTTAAAATGAATAATTATTCATCTCTAAATGGGTTGTGTGGGGTCAAAGAATTTGACAACCCCGGCCCACTTTATGCTAAGCCCAAGGGCCACACCGAAGAGGAAGAAATGGCCAAGGACAAATGAAGAAAGCCCAAATGGCCCAGAAACATTGCCGAGGACAGTCCTGTCCTCAGCCAACCCAGACCCTAGAAGGGAAGAGCAGCACGCCATCAACGTTAACCTTCCAGAGCGTCCCAAGAAAAGGAACGAGTACCGTTGGTCAGCCATGAGAGCATAGTGGAGGAGCAATTCAAGGAGAAATTGTCACCTCCGCATTAAATGTCCACAACAGACGTTCTGGTCGCATTAATGAGGAAACGACCCTTGAACAGTGCCTCCTTGGTTGCTGCAACTCACAGAAGGTTTGAGAAGGTGGCTGATGGGACAAACACTCGAGTAATGGCCTGCATGATCAATAAATGGAGGGCCAAGATCAACTGAAAGGGGCTATATAATGTAAGAAATCCTCCATGGAATGGGGATCGAAAATTAGAAGTAGATAATACTGTAGCAATTTGTATGATGTCTAGAACCCTTGTAACCAAGCACTGAAGAACTAATAAGAACAACAAGCTCCTTAGGTAAAGGCCGATGACAGAATTTCACACTTTAATCCACGTCTTTGTTATTCAATCCACTCATAACCATGCCTAGTTGTTGTAACCCTTGCTAAGGCCTAGTTCATAAACCCACTCTCTACAAATTTATTGTATTGGGCCAGCTGGGCCTGAGTCCACTTCTCCAATAGAAGAAGTGCTCGAACCCAGTCCCTACAATTGGCGCTGTTTGTGGGGAGAACTTGTGTGTTAGTAAGGGCGACAATCAAGCATGGTAGGATCAGACCCTCATCAAGCAAGCTCCCATCAGCCTGAACTGGCTAGATCCGAACAACAGGGTAACTTTCCCAACCCTGAGCGTGATCGAAATGAAGAGAATGGAAGGTTTCAAGAGGAAAGTGCGCACACCACTCAAACCAGCAGAAGCCACTCTCGCGTGGGCAGCCACGTGCTCTAGAGACAAAATAACAACCGGGCCGTGCCATCGAAAGAAGTTAGGAGTCATGTATCCCAGAGACAGAATGATAAGCAGGCCATGTAGTGAGAGATAGACGACTTGAAGAGAGAGCTGCGCCATGCACAACGAAGGCGATCTCATTCAAACGCCGACATGCCCTCCGATGATGACTATAGGCAGAGATCGAGAACTCCTCCAAGCGAGACCTTCTCCCACGAAGAAGAGTAATGCCGGAAGCATAAACCTAAAAGCCCATCTCTTAGGGGCTTGGGAAATGATGCCATGAGCAAGGCATTGGATCAACTCTCCAGGTCACCTTTCATACGCCACATAGAAGGGGCTATACTTCCTCGACGATTCCAGCAGCCAACCTTCACCCTTTATAATGGCAAAACAGACCCCGTAGAGCATGTGAGCCAGTTTAACCCAAAGATGGCTGTCCATTCTAAAAATGAGGCGCTGATGTGCAAGGTCTTCCCATCTAGCTTGGGACCAGTGGCGATGAGGTGGTTCAATGGCTTAAAGACGAATTCCATAGATTCATATAGGCAGCTAACCCAAGCCTTTGGCTCCCACTTCATTACAAACAGCAGAGCTCCTCGGCCCCTGAGTGCATTACTGTCGTTATCCATACATGATGGAGAAATTCTGAAGGCTTACTAGGATAGATATTGGGAGATGTATAATGAAATGGAAGGCAATTTTGATGAAGTCGTCATCGGCACCTTCAAAAATAGTCTCCCAGCCGAGCACGGCTTGAGGAAGTATTTGACTGGTAAACCTGTCACCAGTGTGCGCCAACTGATGGATCGGATCGACAAGTACAAGCGAGTAGAGGAAGACCAGCTGCAAGGTAAAGGAAAAGAGAAGGTTATCTCTCAGGAGAGGAGGGATTTCAGGTCGGACCGATATAACAGCAACTGCTCGAGGAGAGATTTTGTAGGGCAATCCAGAGCAACTAACACACAAACTGTCAATGCTGTATTCCGAGAACCAGTACATCAGGTGTTGGAGAAAATCAAGAACAAGCCATACTTTAAGGGGCCGAATAAGATGGCGGGAGAGTCAACGAGGCGCAACCAAAACTTTTATTACCAATACCACCAGGACCACGTATATACCACAGAGAACTGCAGAAACCTCTGGAACTATTTGAACCAGCTAGTCCGAGAAGGAAAGCTGAAGCACCTTCTGTATCATTCCAGTGGTCATCAAGGCCAGACCTATCAGGAATCCCAGAGAGATACTGCCCTAAGGCCACCCATAGGGACGATCAACGTAATCTTGGCCGCGCTAGGAACAACAGGCACGCGCCCTTCACGAGTGTTATCTGTGGCTCAGTTGCCCTCCGAAGAGTCCCAGCCAAAGCCGAAGAGGGCCAGAATGAATTTTCACCCAACCTTGAGTTTTTCAGAAGAAGACAAGATCGGAACCATCCAGCCCCATGACGATGCGCTGTTGATCACTCTCAGAATCGGGGACTACGACGTGAAAAGAGTGATGGTGGATGGTGGCAGTGCTGCCAAGGTTATGTACCCCGACCTCTACAAAGGGCTGAGGTTAAAACTGAAAGATTTGATGCCCTATAACTCTCCTTTGATGACCTTCGACGGGAAGCTTGTCATTCCAAAAGGCATGATTAGGCTACCCATCCAGACTGGTCCAAAGATAGTGGAGGTAAACTTTATCGTGGTGGACACCTACTCTCCCTATACAGCCATCGTCGACAGGCCCTGGCTCCATACCTTAGAGGTTGTTGCTTCCTCATTGCATCAGGTAATGAAATTCCCATCAGGGGACCAGGTTCTCGAAATCCGTGGTTGCCAATCCACGGCAAGGCAGTCTATGGTGGTTGCCATTTCACATCGGCTCGATGTGGAGCCCTCGGCCTCTGCTGAAAAGAACTTATAGCAGTCAAAGGCCTCAGTGTCGCCTCCTGATACAGCTGCCGAGAGGCGAAATGCGAAGATCTAGAGGAGGTGGTTATTGGTGGTGACCCGGAGAAGTTCTTTCGGGTAAGGGCTCAGTTACCTCTTCAGGAGAAGGAAGAGTTGATTGATTTTCTCAAAAGAAATATCGACGTGTTTGCATGGGATGCCTGCGATGCCCCCGGGATTGATCCAGCCTTCATCTGTCACCATCTCAATGTCAACCTGTCCATCACTCCCAAGAAGCAGCCACCCCGTCGCCCGTCAAGAGAGCACGCCGGTGCGATTAGGGACGAGGTGGCGAAGCTTAAACGTGCAGGGGCTATCAAAGAGGTTTTCTACTCCAAATGGTTGGCCAACACCGTGGTGGTCAAGAAGAAAAGTGGAAAATGGCGGGTTTGTGTAGACTTCACAGACCTAAATAAAGCATGCCCAAAAGACCCATTCCCCATGCCTCGGATAGACTAGTTGGTGGATGCAACTGCAGGCCATCCTCGGATGAGTTTCTTAGATGCCTTTCAAGGCTATCACCAAATACCACTAGCCTTGGATGATCAGGAGAAGACAGCCTTCGTGACACCTACTGGGAACTACCACTATAAGGTAATGTCATTTGGTCTGAAGAACGCAGGGTCCACTTATCAAAGGATGATGACAAGAATGTTCGAGCTGCAGTTGGGCAAAAGCATCAAAATCTATGTTGATGATATGGTGGTGAAGAGTAAAGCGGTGTCCGAGCATTTAAGAGACCTCAGCGGCACCTTTGATATCTTAAGGAAACACAAGCTGCTCCTAAATGCTTCCAAATGCTCATTCGGTGTGGGATCAGGCAAGTTTTTAGGCTACATGGTTACTCATAGAGGAATCGAGGTTAACCCCGACTAGATCAAGGCTATTAATGATTTAAAACCACCGTGAAACGCCAAGGAGGTCCAAAAGCTTATTAGAATGATCGCAGCCTTGAATCAATTCATTTCCAGGTCGGCGGATAGATGCAGACCGTTCTATCTCTTGATCAACAAATGGAAAGGATTTAAGTGGTCCAAGGATTGTATTGTGGCCTTCCAATAACTCAAGGAATACCTATCACGGTCGCCTATCATGTCCAGACCTAAGGCCGACGAGGTCCTATACGCATATATTGCTGTGGCCCCTCACGCTGTGAGCTTGCTGCTAATACGGGATGACAACGGCCTTCAAAAGCCAGTCTACTATGTGAGCAAGTCACTACATGAAGCTGAGGTAAGATATTTACCCCTGGAGAAAGCTATACTGGCTGTGGTCCATGCTATGCGAAAGCTTCCCCATTACTTCCAAGTCCACACAGTGGTTGTTTTAACCCAACTACCCTTGAAGTTTGTGCTTCGGACCGCTGATTACACTGGAAGGATTGTCATATGGAGCACAATTCTGGGAGCTTTTAACATCAAGTACATGCCTCGGACCTCCATAAAGGGCCAGGTCCTAGTCGACCTGGTGGCTGAATTTGCTGAACCACCAGTAGAAATAGTGGCAGAAGAGCACAACATGGATGGAAAATCGGTTGGAGTAATCTCTACGCCAGGACCCCCATGTTGGAAGGTGTACGTTGATGGCGTAGCAAACCAAAGGGGGTCCGGAGTGGGGCTAGTCCTAATATCTCCTGAGAAGACTATCATAGAGAAATCACTGAGACTTAGGTTCTTGGCCACGAATAACGAAGCCGAATATGAGGTCTTGTTATAAGGAATGGCCATGGTGCATAAAATGGAAGGAAAGGCAGTAGAGTTGTTCTCGGACTTGAGACTAGTAGTGGGCCAAGTAAAGGGCGAGTTGAAAGCCAAAGATGCGAGGATGGAAGAGTACTTAAGCCAAGTTAAACGCTTGCAGTCAGACTTCGATCTTTTCAGCCTGTTACACGTCTCCAGAAGTGGAAACAATCATGTAGATTCATTGGCCACGCTTGCTACCTCATCGGCAGGGGGTCTGCCTCAAATTATCCTTGTCGAGCATCTGAATAGAGCAAATGAGGTTGCAAAAGGCATGGCACATGTCCACCAAGTTAGAATGGGTCCTAGCTGGATGGACCCTATGGTGAGATTCCTCAAAGATGATATTCTGCCCGAGGATAAATCAGTGGCAAAGAAAATATGAAGAAAAGCTCCTCGATTCTGGTTGTCCGAGGACCATAAATTGTATAAGCGCTCCTATTCTAGGCCATATCTACTGTGTATTCACCCTGAAGCATCAGAATTACTGCTTGAAGAGCTGCATGAAGGAATCTGTGGGAGTCACATAGGAGGAAGATCTCTGTCGGACCGAGCCATTACCCAGGGATATTGGTGGCCGGGGATGTAGAAAGAAGTCCTAGACTACGTTAAGAAATGTGACCAGTGCCAAAAGTTTGCCCCGAATATTCATCAGCCAGGAGGGGTCCTCAACCCTTTGTCCAGTCCATGGCCGTTTGCCCAGTGGGGCCTGGATATTGTAGGCCTTTTCCCTAAGGTAGCAGGAAATAAGAGATATCTGTTGGTCGGCATAGATTACTTCACCAAATGGGTCGAGGCTGAGCCATTGGCCAACATCAGGGATGTGGATGCTAAAAGATTCATCTGGAGAAACATTGTTACCCGATTCGGAGTCCCTCATACCCTCATTTCAGATAATGGACTCCAATTTGATAGCAAAGCCTTCAGAAGGTACTGTTGCGAACTGGGGATCACTAACAGGTACTCAACTCTAGCTTATCCTCAAGGAAATGGACAGGCCGAGGCTGTCAACAAGGTCATAGTCAATGGGCTTAAGAAGAGATTGGATGACGCCAAGGGAAGATGGGTAGAAGAGCTGCCACATGTCCTATGGACTTACCGAACTACGCCACGACGGTCAACAGGGGAGACACCTTTTGCCATGACCTATGGGGTCGAGGCTGTTATCCCTCTAGAGGCAAACTTCCCAACGCTGAGGACGAGCTCCTTCACTCCAAGCAGTAATGATGAACTACTGGGGAAAAGCCTGGATTTGGTCGATGAACGCAGAGAAAAGGCAGTGATCCAGTTAGCCTACTACCACCAGAAGCTCAAACAGGGATATGATGCCAATGTGAAGCTGATACCACTAGCATCAGGGGACTTAGTGTTGAGGAAAGTTGTAGGTGCTGCCAAGAACCCACCCTGGGGAAAGCTGGAACCCAATTGGGAAGAACTATACCGAATTATTTCAGTAGCAAGAGTAGGTGCATACTACTTAGAAGACTTAGATGAAAAAGCGGTACCTCGTCCGTGGAATGTAAATAACCTGAGAAGGTATTATTATTAATAAAAGCATTTCTCTAGTTCAAGTTTCAAGTCTATTATGGTTATATGCCTTGTATTTCGCCAACTATCTAAGTACTAGACAGAACCAAGGTCTTGCATGGTCCTCGGACTCAAACCTATGGGGAAACTAGTTATTTCAAGAAAAATCTAAGTGCTAGACAGAACCAAGGTCTTGCATGGTCCTCGGACTCAAACCTATGGGGAAACTAGTTACTTCAGGAAAAGTCTAAGTGCTAGACAGAATCAAGGTCTTGCATGGTCCTCAGACTTAAACCTATAGGGAAACTAGTTACTTCAAGAAAAGTCTAAGTGCTAGACAGAACCAAGGTCTTGCATGGTCCTCGGACTCAAACCTATGGGGAAACTAGTTACTTCAAGAAAAATCTAAGTACTAGACAGAACCAAGGTCTTGCATGGTCCTCGGACTCAAACCTATGGGGAAACTAGTTACTTCAAGAAAAATCTAAGTGCTAGACAGAACCAAGGTCCTACATGGTCCTCGGTCTCAACCCTATGGGGAAACTAGCTACTTCAAGATGCAAGTTATGAATATAGCCTAAGTACACACTCGGTGCTTCGGATCATATACTTGGCCCCTGCCCCCTAAAAACGTGAGTAGAAGCAAACTAAGCATCCCCTTAATGCCGGTGAGTTAGAATTTAAAGTTTTAATTTCAAATATGATACGTACACCCGGCAACAATAATGTATATATAGAGTTTAAAGTTTAAATTGGTAGAATCCTTTCTTTCAATTTAAGGTTCACCTTCTCTCATTATCCTTTGTCAAGCAATTCCTGGATGGATGATGACGTTTTATTACCAATTGTTTGGTTCAAATTTTTGATAATTAGGATTGTAAAACTGTTCAAGAATAAAGCCATTCTTACCCATTAGGATAACCAATTCACGAGACACAAGGTTCATAGTAATAACAATAGTAGTAATGACAATAAACACATAATGAAAAAGAAAAAAGGGAAGAAGAGAAAAGGAAGAAAGGAATTTCATATATTTAATCTAGAAGTCTAATTACAATGATTCCATTGTCCTTAAAAGAAAATATAAAGTAAGACAAAATAATAAACCAGAAAAGAAACTAATACAAAAGTCAGCTGGATCGCCTATTTCTTCAATTTTATCTTGGGGAGCTGAGCAGGAGTGGCCTTAGGACCCTTGGGGCCCTCACCCGGAGGAACGGTCTGGAGGGGCTGAACCAAGAGAGCTAGCTCCTCAGCATTAGGGGCCTGAGCATCGGCTGTAGACTCTACAGCCTCCTGGGGCGCTTTAGGGTTCGGATCTCCATGAGTTTCAGCCGCCCCAGGAAGCTCACCCTCCTCGGCTGGCTCATTAGGAGCGGATATGGCCAGAGCAGCCTCAGGCTGAGCAGTCTCAGCTTGCTCAGGAACACTCTCAGCTTCGGAGCTGGCAGGGGCAGTTTCTCGGATCGCCGAAGGGTAGTATACACTCTCCACCTTCCACAGATCGAATGAAGCCTCAACCCAGCTTGTTTGAGGGCTTCATTCCAAACCTGGGAGCAGTAGAGCTTGCATACTCCAGGGACTTGAGCCTTGAGAGTGGCCTGGGTCTCAGCCACTCCCATGTCGTAGGCATCCTCCTCGGCTTTCTCCTTAGAGCTCTCGGCTTCTGTCCTGGCGAATTCCGCCTCTGCCTTAGCCCTTAAGGCTTCATCCCTGGCCCATTCAGCGACGCCTTTGGCCCCCTCTGCCTTGGACAGTTTCTTCTTTAGATCATTGATCTGCTCCTTGGCAATCCTCAACTGGTCCTCGGCTTCGGATAAGCGCCTCGTCTGGCCCTCGGCCTGTTTTTGGGCGCCTGCTAGGCCTGCTTCAGTGCTGTCCCTGGCCTTGGTCATCTCCTTCAACTCCTCCCTTACCTTCGAGAGATCAGCCTCGGAGTGTTTGAGGGTCCAAGCAGCATCCAAGGGCTTGTTGCGCTCAAGCTCCAGGTCCCTAGTCTGTTCGTTAGCTGTCTCTTCCAGCCTATAGGTGGCCTAGACAGCCTGTCAATAGAAACAAGGACACGGTAAATTGGAAATCAAGGAACAAAATCAACGGAGTCACAAGTGTTAGAAGCCTTACCATGCCCAAGTACCTCTTGATGTTGAGGAAGACCTCCTGCCTCCTCAGATTCCCCAACTCGACCATGTCAGTGGGGAGCAGCAGGGACCTCTCTAGCGCGTCGGCCACATAAGTGCCTTCACTGCTTCGGAAGTCCCTTAGGGAGGCGTTGTCCATCAATGGCTCCCCGTGGAGCATTGGGGTAGGAAGCCAAGCCTAGGGCACGGGTTGAGCATCGACCTCTTTTTCCTGGCTGTGGTGCCCAACCTTTAATTGCTTTGAAGCTCATGGGGCTTCATCTTCCTCCCGAGAGGAGCGAGATTTCCCCCCATCCATGGGCTCCTTACCCTTGGCAGCCTTCTTCCTTTTTGGATCAGTGGGCTCGGGCCGAGGAGGCAGAGTCGATTGGTGGGGAGGAGGAGATCCGGATCGTGGTGATGGTGGCTGTAGTTGGGTGGAGGACGACCTGGTCCGGGCAGGCTGAGACTAGGGCTGAGGAGGAGGAAGCTTGGGTTGTGACTTCCCCGGCACATCCTTCCCCGGTTGGCCCTCAATTAGGTCGAACAGGTTGGTCGGGGGTTTTCTCTTAAAGCCCATTTCTGCCTGAGAAGATGTCCCTACTAACAAGAGATCCGCCTCGGACAAATCGGGGTTGCCCAAGTCACCAGAGGGATCCTCGGATAAACTAACTTGGTCAAATACACCAAATTCCTCCTCGGACGGACCCAAATCAACCTCGGCCCTCGCTGCTTGGTGTGATGAAGAAGGGCCTGCCAATGGGATGCCTTCCGGGACAGGAGATTCTTCAGGAATCAAAAACCCGTGCTCTGCTACGGTGATTCTGTGAAGCCGAGGATCTTTGGCTCTGATCACGTACTTCAGAGCCGAGAACGATTTCTGGATGGGATCGTATCCGAGAATCTTGTGAGCGGCTTTGACTTGGTTATCAGCTTCGTTCACAAAGACCTCCGCCTTAAGGATGGTTTCCAAATCTCCCCGGTTGACTAAATGAAAGTGTCGTTCAAAGGCATGTGGATCTGCAAAAAGAAAGCATACTTATATTAGCAACCAAACAATGCCAACTATAATAGCACAAAAGATTAACCCTTTCCTACTCTGAATACCCCACCTGGTTCCCCCTCCACTGTAGGACAAGGAAGACCGTCGTGCCACTCCCCAGACACGATGAGAAAGTCCTTATTTAGCCCCTTGCTGGACTCGGGGAGGCACTGAATAAGCCGAACTTTGTCATCTCTCGTCTTCATATAGTAGGATTTACCCCTTAGGTGTTGGAGGTTGTAACACCAGTTCACATCGTGGTGGGTTAACCTCAACCCCATTTTCTTGTTTAAAGTGTCTACACAACCCAGGATCCTAAACACGTTGGCGGCGCACTGGGTGAAAGTTAACCTGAAATGCCTAAGGTAGCCCCTCATCACCAGTCCCATAGGGATTCTCATACCACCTTCTATGAAGGCGATTATGGGAATCACTACTTCACCCCCTTGCCTCCTAAAATGCCACTTCCCTTCTTCACAGTACCTCAAACCTACATTAGGGGGTATCCTATAATCGACGACAAATTTTTCCATCGCCTCTTCAGACTCAACCAACTTTTTTAATTTACCCATCCTTAGAAACGGCTAAAAGACTCAGTGAAGCACGAAAGAAGGAGAGGAGTAAGAGGAAAAGAAACTTAGAAGAAAGAAAACGTGAGTTAGAGAGAGAAGAAAACTTACAGAAATGAGGAAAAGCTCCTCGGACAGGCTTTTTATGCTGAAAAGAGACGTGAGTTTAGCTGGAGATTTGATCGAATTCAGGATATGTGCACAAGAACTCTTGAGTGTAAAAGTAAAGAGGCGAATCGGTTCAAATGGATATTTATACCTCCCATTAAAAGTAACTGTGCGGGTTTTCCCGCCCATAAAGTCAAGGAAATCCCCATCGTTAGATTACCATCGCACCGTTGAACGTGGGGAGCACAGAGCCGCCAGAATTTAATGAGGACACGCTCCGTATACCAAGGCGCTAGGAGCGTGCCTTAGACAAGTGAAAAGGGCTTCAGCACTGACGGAGGACAAGACTTGACAAGCCATGATAAAGGCCCGAGGACACCAAAATCCTCCTCTCCGTCGGAGGAGCTGGATAGCAGGATTTTGAGAGGCTATTGTGGGGTCAAAGAATTTGACAACCCCGGCCCACTTTATGCTAAGCCTAAGGCTCACGCCGAGGAGGAAGAAATGGCCAAGGACAAATGAAGAAAACCCAAATGGCCCAGAAACATTGCCGAGGACAGTCCTGTCCTCGGCCAACCTAGACCCTAGAAGGGAAGAGCAGCACGCCATTAACGTTAACCTTCCAAAGCGTCCCAAGAAAAGAAACGAGTACCGTGGGTCAGCCATGAGAGCATGGTGGAGGAGCAATTCAAGGAGAAACTGTCACCTCTACATTAAATGTCCACAACAAACGTTCTGGCTGCATTAATGAGGAAACGACCCTTGAACAGTGCCTCCTTGGTTGCTGCAACTCACAGAAGGTATGGGAAGGTGGCTGATGGGACAAACACTCGAGTAGTGGCCTGCATGATCAACAAATGGAGGGCCAAGATCAACTGAAAGGGGCTATATAATGTAAGAAATCCTCCATGGAATGGGGATCGAAAATTAGAAGTAGATAATACTGTAACAATTTGTATGATGTCTGGAACCTTTGTAACCAAGCACTGAAGAACTAATAAGAACAACAAGCTCCTTGGGTAAAGGCTGAGGACAGAATTTCACACTTTAATCTACGTCTTTGTTATTCAATCCACTCATAACCATGCCTAGTTGTTGTAACCCTTGCTAAGGCCTAGTTCTTAAACCCACTATCTACAAATTTATTGTATTGGGCCAGCTGGGCCTGAGTCCACTTCTCCAATAGAAGAAGTACTCGAACCCAGTCCCTACAAGTTGTATTAGTTATTCCTTAGTAGGTACAATAATTTCTGAAATTAATATATTTTTGAATAAATAAACTTTCCATATACATGTGACAATTATAAAAATAAAAATCATAGAAACTAACACATATCTATCTTAAATATAAAAAATGGAGTAACAATTTTGAAGGAAATAAAATTGTGTGAGTAAGATATTTCCTATAATAAATCTTAAGTTTTATTTTAATGTTATAACTCATAACCAAACTTATGAATAGATTTAATTATTACATTACAACACATTTTATTCCTAGCAGTAAAGATTACAATTCTTGTCGTAATCTTCATTTAGTATACCAAACGTGCCCATAGACTATAAACTAAGTTTGTCTAGAACCTGTCCAATAAGCTCGTTGTTGTAAATAGCACTAACCATTGCTGTTATTTATTAGATAAGTTGGAAAATTGCTGTGAAAAGGAAATGAACGTAGAATTTAAACACTGCAGTCCTAGTTTCGACTCTGATAGAAGTTATTTTCTAATTTTTTTTTTCCCGTTGACTCAATGTAGTTGATACCGTACCGATATTGGCTGTACCGACCGGTATGTACCATACAAGTACGTATATGTATATCGGTATCGAAACACCAACGTTTCGTACCGATTTAAATACTGGTAGTATTGGCCATACCAGCCGATACAGGAATTTTTTTTTTTTTTTTTAGTTTTGTAATTTTTTGAATTTTTGTTAGGGCAGAATGGTAACTTAATTTGCATTAACTTATTAGTATTATTTGTTTTCTTAGTATGCAATGAACAATTAAGCTTTCTGTAGGGTCACATTTTGCAGCCCAAGCCCAAGATGCATGGGATCTTGGACCAGTGAGCCCAGTACAATAAATTTGTAAAGAGTGGGTCAAAGAGCTAGGCTTTAGTGAATGGACAACAGTTAATATGGTGTTCATGGCAATCAAACAGAGATGAACTGAATTTATCAAAGAAGAAGGTTTGTCCTTGACACAATCCAAGGAGCTTTTTTCTAGTTGGCGTTCTTTCCCAAATGTTTTTCTTCCCCCCCGTTTTATACTAGCTTCTCTCCTCTCTCCAACGTCCACATGTAGGCTTAAATTCATAGTTCTGATACTTGTCCCATCAGCCCCTCCCTAAAGTTGTTGAGAGTGGTTGTAAAGGCTGAAAAGCATGGCTCTGTTAGATACAGAGCACTTAATGCAATAATGGCAGCTTTCCCTCAGATATTTCCGTTCCTTCTGTTGTCCTTTTCTGTCTTAGTACATACCTTATTCCATGGAATGACTCGGATTGTCACTCTCAGCGGCAGGCCGTTCCCTTTGTCCTCGGCCATGCCTGGCCGAAGAGGGGTTCTTCCCATGGCTGATGAGGGGTTCTTTCTTGGATTGGGCCCTTGGCACAATATATATTTTGGTATGGGCTCCCTGGTTTGTTACCCCCACAATAGCCCCTCAGGATTCTTCTTTTCTTCCCCATGGGAGGAAAGGAGGATCTCGATGTGATGATAGTTCTTTCGCGCCCATTTTACATTATGCCTAATTGTAAGATATTCTTTTAGTTTATCCAAGTCGCATTCCTGCCATTTCGGTGCACGAAGCGCACTTTCATTAAGGTCTTTTACGAAGTGACGCAAATCCAACGGTTGAAGACTGCTTTGAAAATTGAGCGAGATTTATCTCGCTTGTAATTTTTTCTTTGAGATTCGGGCGAATTAATTGCCACCGGGTTTGCCTCCTATATAAGACACATAGGGGGGGCCATTCTTCCTCATTTACAGATCCTTGAGTTCTGCGGGAGTTTCAAGCTCTTAACTCTTCAGACGTTCCCAAGGACCCCACCAAGGTGGTGATTGAGGTCTAGGAAATGAAGTGGCCATGGATAAAGGTGAGGGTGAGGGAATCAAGCCCTCTTCAAAAGCCAAGGATGTCTCCAAGACTCAGGATGACACAGTTAAGGCAAGGGAAACGGAGGCCAAAGACATTTCTTCCTTTCAACCGAGTAAGAAAGAAGTCTTTCTTCCTTCAGCCAAAACCCAAAGCAGGTGTAGATCGCATCAGATTTTTGGTGCGACAAAGTTGGGGTTTCACCCAGCGCCGTGTGTCACGTGTGCGCAAATGTGGAGATAGGCTAAGGTTGATCAAGCAAACCAATGGGAACGTGAGTAGGCAGGTGTTCTGTCTCTCAGCCTTGATAGCAGAACATCTTGCAGTTAGGAGGAGAGGGGTCCATCAAACGCCCCCGCCTTTTCTTCTTTCTCATCACCGGTACCATCCATACTGGCTCGATTGCTGCTAGAACAAGATTGTGGATTTGGTGTCTCCGCTTCTTCTTTCTCATCGCCGGTATCATCCATACTAGCTCGATTGCTGCTAGAACAAGATTGTGGATTTACCGTTCCTATGGGTTGCTTTTTTTTTTTAGTTAGCTTTTGAAACAGGCTTGCTTAAGCCCTTTTGTATACGATGTACTTTCCCTTTATTTAATAAAAAGATAACTGCATTTTACTTTACGAACCTTTCCTTTTTTGCAATAATTGTTTCATGGATGGGCGCGTTGGTATTTTTCTTTCAAATAGTACTTAGAATTGATGCTGTTGATGGTAATGAAAAGTTGTCACCCCGAGTTTATCAAAACTGACGAGCACCCGACCGCTAACTTTAAATAAGTTAACTATGTAGGACTAATTAGGAACACAACCGTGTGCTATATACTGCGAGCAGTGCAACCATCAAAGATCGTGGAATTTAAAGTAAGTGGTCCCAGGGGACCACCGGGTACTAAGGTTCTTTTCAACACTTTCGATGACATATAGCGTTAACTTTCCTTAAGCGTCTGGTCCGAGAACTCAGGCATACGTTAGGTTCTACTTAAGCACTTTAAAAGTTGTCACGGAGTGTTAATTTTCCCACATCATCTGGTCCGAGGATCGAGGCATGATTGAGTTTAGCTTTAAACACTTAGGAAGTTGCCAGTGCGTGTCAATTTCCACAAAGCAGTAGGTCCGAGGGCCCGACATAGCTAAGGTTCCGTCCAGTACCTAGATTTTCTTGGAGTAGCTAGTTTCCCCATAGGTTTGAGTCCGAGGACCATGCAAGACCTTGGTTCTGTCTAATACTTAGACTTTTCTTGAAGTGACTAGTTTCCCTATAGGTTTGAGTCCGAGGACCATGCAAGACCTTGGTTTTGTCTAGCACTTAGATTTTTCTTGAAGTAGCTAGTTTCCCCATAGGTTTGAAGTAGCTAGTTTCCCCATAGGTTTGAGTCCGAGGACCATGCAAGACCTTGGTTCTGTCTAGCACTTAAATTTTTCTTGAAGTAACTAGTTTCCCTATAGGTTTGAGTCCGAGGACCATGCAAGACCTTGGTTCTCGGCTTCTTTCTCCAATGGGAATTTAGCGAACCGGGCTACTAGACCTGCGAGAACTAGCCCCTTGACAAATGTACGGAGCATAGACTTAATGTCAGAAGCCCCTAGAATTGTGCCCCATTTAGCAATCCTCCTCGTGCAATTAGTACTTTGAAGTGTAGCCCTGAGCGGAAGCTAAGTTATGACAACAACTGTGTGTTCTTGGAAATAATGGGGAAGCTTCAGTGTAGCATGCACCACTGCCAAAATGGTCTTCTCGAGGGACTCTTGCTGATGGGAGCTTGATCTTACCATGATTAACCGCTGCATTCACCAACACATAAGTTCTTCCCACAGACGGCGCCAATTGTAGGGTCACGTTTTGCAACCCAAGCCCAAGATGCATGGGATCTTGGACCAGTGAGCCCAGTACAATAAATTTGTAGAGAGTGGGTCAAAGAGCTAGGCCTTAGTGAATGGATAACAGTTAATATGGTGTTCATGGCAATCAAATAGAGATGAACTGAATTTATCAAAGAAGAAGGTTTGTCCTTGACACAATCCAAGGAGCTTTTTTCTAGTTGGCGTTCTTTCCCAAATGTTTTTCTTCCCCCCCATTTTATACTAGCTTCTCTCCTCTCTCCAACGTCCACGTGCAGGCTTAGATTCATAGTTCTGATACTTGTCCCATCAGCCCCTCCCCAAAGTTGTTGAGAGTGGTTGTAAAGGCTGAAAAGCATGGCTCTGTTAGATACAGAGCACTTAATGCAATAATGGCAGCTTTCCCTTAGATATTTTCGTTCCTTCCGTTGTCATTTTCTGTCTTAGTACATACCTTATTCCATGGAATGACTCGGAGTGTCACTCTCAGCGGCAGGCCGTTCCCTTTGTCCTTGGCCATGCCTGGCCGAGGAGGGGTTCTTTCCATGATCGAGGAGGGGTTCTTCCTTGGATTGGGCCCTTGGCGCAATATATATTTTGGTATGGGCTCCCTGGTCTGTTACCCCCACACTTTCTATTTTTTATATTTTGTTTTTTTTTTTTTTTTCTTTTAATTGATGCTAAAGTCTAAAACTATGAATAATTTGTTCTGAATTGAGGTAATGTTTTATGTTAAACTTTTATATTTATTATAATACACACACACACACATATTTATAAATATAAAAAATAACGGTAAACTCGAAATGGTACACCGGTATTGACCGGTACTGAAATATATCGTTCCACTGGTCAAACTGGTACAGCCTCTGGTACGAGATTGACTCCCTTACTTTGACTCAATCAATTAATAATTGTCTTTCATTCATCGACGTCGTCTCCTACTTTGAATAGAAAAACATTAAATTTAATAAATATTATAAGAGAGCACATTTGATGGAAACTTGAGAGTACAAAATCAACTACCATAGCCTTTCGTTTTTAGAGGCTATGAAATATCGAGCAGTTAAATTGGAAGATAGATATTATCGAATGCTCTAGAAATACATTAATATTTTGGAGATTAGCTCTATTAAGTTAGGAAAGAAAATTAAGGGATAGATCTTTTATGTATTGCCAACGACTAGATGAAGAAGTTAGAAATCCCAAGACTGATGATGACCATGCTTGCTAACTAAGACTAGGAGAGCTTCCTTTGTGTACTAACAAAGTTGGGATAGCTAGTTCTCTATGTTGGGGAGATAAACACTTTCCAAAGCTTCCTTGAATAATCAATATACTCCGTAACATATAGAGACACTTTAACCCAAAAACTTAAGTCTAATGGGTATGTGCTTAATTATGATATAATAACCACTCATTTTTCTCATCATTATTTAATGTAGGACTTCACTCACATGTATAGACCCAACAATCTTCCCCTCACTTGTGAATCTCTATCCTTCTATGGGCTTCAAGACCTATCTATGGGTCATGAACAAGTCATATTCAGCCCCTTGCCTAATAGGCTTTTATATTTCACTAGTATATCATCCACGGGCCTCCACGTGTCAACCCGCATGTTTTTTATCCATGAGAACCTTATACTTCACCATTGTCTAACATTATTGACAATACACAAAAAGGTTGTCTAGTTCAAGACCCAAGTGCACCAACTCTTAGATTGTTGGAACATTGCACTCAAATTAAGGAATTGGAAATCAAATTTAGATGCTGTAATTAATTGCAAGTTCAAGATCCGTTCAAGATCCAGGTGCACCAACTGTTAGGATTGTTGGAACGTTGCCCTCAAAGGAATTGGAAATCATATTTAGATGCTGGCATCAAATTTAGATGCTGTAATTAATTGCAGTAGACAACTATCCATTTCTTGAAAAATTTCCACGACTTCTTGTGTTAAAAGCAACCTGTAATTAATTGCAGTAGACAACTATCCATTTCTTGAGAAATAATTACAACATTCTGCTAACCTTGCAGCTCGAACTCTTTCCTTCCTAGACCTCCAAGCACTTTGTGCATGGGGAGGTGCCAATTCAGCTACAAGGCCTTTGGCACAACTATCCATTTCTTGAGGAATAATTTCCATAGAGAAAGTTTCTCAAAAAAAAAAAAAAAAAAAAAAAAAAAAAAAACTCCATAGAGAAAGATTTTAATTCCAACGACTTATTGTGTTAAAAGTGACAAGGATAGTTACACTGTATTGTAATTAATTGCAGTAGATAAGATAACTATCTATTTCTTGAGGAATAATTTCCATAGAGAGATGTTAATTCCATTGACTTATTGTGCTAATAGCGACAAGGATAGTTACACTGTTGGTCCCAAGCCAAGAAAATGGAGAGCTGTTGTAATAAGGGACGATTGATAAAAATTTAATCTTTTAATTTTATTAGCAGTATTTTGGAGAAATTATATTTTTCCACTCTAAATTATACCCCAAATTACACTTTGCACCATAAATTTTTAAAATGTATGATTAGTACCCTAAGCTATAACCCTTGTTAAACTTTACCTCTCGTTGTCAATTCTACTGTTATCTTGGATAGAATCACATAAAATTACTCAATTGTCCCCCTTTTTTCAATCATTTAAAAAGGGTGAGAGATTAGTAATGGAAAAGCAAATCAAGAAAGACGACAACAGAAAGAAAATGATCCAAGAATTAGGCACCAATAGGTCAAGCCCACATCCAATTAGATAAGTTTGGAAAGTTGTGGTATTGTAAACCACGCGAACTTGAGAAAGACACCTAAATCAATATGTCAATTGATCAAAAAAGCTGTCCTAGTTCATTCGGAATGGCTTGGACGTTGGGTTAAAGAATTAGGCAGCAATATCTATTGGCAAAATAGATAAAATAACTTTTGGTGGAGCCAAATTTCTAAATTTATGGCTCCACCAATGTGGATGCTCTCAGTGGTTAAGAAATACAAATCTAAACCAAGTCAATTAAGAATGTAAAACAATTTCTACAATATGCAGACTAAGCTTGTCGTAAACAATGTTAAGCACTTTAATAATTTAGAGATTAGCTCTACTAAGAGGGAAAACAAATCAATAGAAGAAAAAGGACACGGGAATAGGTCCTGTGAAACTCTAGCAGGTTTTTTTGGAAAACTTGTACTGCAGATAAACATTTCAAGTTAGGAAGAGTAAGGCCAATGTATATCTGATTGTAGACTTCCATGCAGTCGATTTCGACAGAAAGAGAAATAGAGTATAGAAGATAAATGCATTATAAATCAGAGATCTCATACGTACCGGACAGACAGTATTGCCATTGACTAGTTGAAGAAGTTAGAAATCCCAAGACTGACGGTGGCCATGCTTAATTGCTAACTAGGACTAGGAGAGCTTCCTTTGTGAATTTTCTAGGAGAAGTTAAAGTTCATTACGATTTACAAAGAAGAAAAAGTGTACTATCAAAGCTGGGATAGCTAGTTCAAGACCCAGGTGCACCAACTGAGTTGGATTGGAATTGAAAGTCAAATTAGGATTGTTGGAACGTTGCCCTCAAAGGTATTGGAAGTCAAATTTAGATGCCTTAGTGTAATTAATTGCGGTAGACAATGATCCATTAATTTCTTGAAAAAATTTTCATAGCGAAAGATGTTATTTCACAGGTTAATTCCAGCGACTTATTGTGTTAAGCGACAAGGATAGTTACACTGTTGGTCCCAAGCCTAGAAAAAGGAGAGCTGTTGTTTTAAATATATCTTCATTGAGGACTTTTCAGCTTTGTTTGAAAATTGAAGCAGAAAATTTTAAATGTTGTATAACGTTTTACTTCAGACGCATGCAAATTTTCACAGGTCATAACAACGTGCACTAAATTTGTTGAGCTTTATGAATTATGATTATGACATTTATCTTAATATATTTGGGATGAAAAACTGATGCAACTTTTTTTTTTTTTTTTAATTCATTTTGAATTAGTTTATATTTGAACGAGTGCAATTACGAGAATTGCTAATGTAAGGGATTTGAAGTTTTTCATAAAGAAAAGGACAACCACGTCAAAAGAAGGGACAATGGACTATTTACAAATCCACTCTGTACATGTTTAATTATCACACAATTAAGTTGGACCCATTACTTCTTTTACATCATTAATGAATTCATTTGTAAGAAAAGCAACCCTGCCCAAGAAAAGCCCAACCGGGCATAACCAATATATATATATATAGATGGATTCAAGTTATATTTGGTGTAACTCTATTAGTGTTACACATTTTTTAAGCCATAGATTTCTAAGAGTTCTAACGGTTGAAAAAACTTCATTAAGTGTTAATACTTTTCACCTTATTACCTAATTAATACTAGCATTTTTTTTTTCTATTTATTTATTGCTTTCCACTTGATTAAAGGGCACTGCCATTTTCAATAACCTGCAAACCTTACATATACAAACTTCCCATTTCCGCAAAGAAGCCATTGAACTGTACAATAGAAATTTCTGGTTGGACTTTCTGCCTTCACATTCATCATCAATAAAGAGCTGGTCATGGTGCAAATAGTGTTTTAGACAATTTCGTTATTTACCCAATTACTACCTTTGTACAACTAACAAGTTTACAAAGACTTCATGTCAAACATACTTTGGGAAAAAAAGCATTTCGTACCCATTTGGAATTGGACCAGATTGCTATATTGACTATTTATTTGCAATATCTTGTAACGACACTTTTGACTAGATCTTGAGGAGCTTCAACTTGGAGGTGCTGGAGAATTCATTAGAAGACATAGTTCGTGTCAACTATCCAATATTTTCGAATTATACAAATAGCATTACAAAGACCATAGAATTTGTGAACTTCCAATCCTAAAACAGTTTCATTGCCATAGGTTGTAATTTATTTGCCTTGGTGAAGTTCCTAGATGGCTCAGTTATGGCTGGGTGTATATTGCCTTGAGTGATAAAAACAAAGTCAGAAATTCAAGAAGTTGTAATGGCATCAAGTGCTGCCAAATCTCGATCCCTAGCTCCATATATCAGTGCATTCGATACAAATATCGCACATATCAACGAAGAATGCAAGTATCCATTTTTAGTAGAACGAAACTGGTTTGAGGCCCATTTAACAAACCTCTTTAAACTTGAAATTCAAAATATGTCCTACATTTAGGTGACATAGGAATTATTCAATTAGCATAATATTTAATGGTTCATGCTAACGAGTGCCCTTAGGGCACTAATTAATAATTCATTTTAGGAAAGTTTTGATACTACTTTTATGGGAAATGCAAAAAGCTGTCAAAATATTAATTACATTTTTTTTTTAATTTCCTATAAAAACTTTCTTTAAATGAATTATTAACTAGTGCCCTAAGGGCACTCGTTAGCATTTCCCATATTTAATTGCTATATTGCTTCTCTACTGAAAGGAGAGATTTGGCTATGGTAGGTGCTCTTTAGTAGATGAGTATGGAGGGCACACAATAAATAAGGAGAGAGAGAGAGAGAAAAAAAAATGCTAATATTAATAAGTTAATAAAGTGGAAAGTATTAACATTTATTGATGTTTTTCAACCATTAGATCTCTTAGAAATTTATGGTTTAAAAAAGGTGTAACTTGAACCATCAAGAAAAAGAAAATGACACAAGAATAGGTCCTGTAAAATTGCTAGGGTAAATTTCATTATCATACCCTAAGGTTTGGGCTAATGCCAATCGTGTATAAGACTTTTTAAAAATAACCAATTTGGTCTCTAAAGCCAACTGAGTTGGATTGGAATTGAAAGTCAAATTAGGATTGTTGGAACATTGCCCTTAAAGGAATTAGAAATCAAATTTAGATGATGTAATTAATTGCCGTAGATAACTATCCATTTCTTGAGGAATTCCTTCCATAGAGAAAGATGTTAATTCCAGCTACTTATAGTGTTAAAAGTGACAAGGATAGTTACACTGTTGGTCCCAAGACAAGAAAAAGGAGAGCTGTTGTAATAAAGGGAGAATTGATATAAAATGGACAAAGTTTGATTACAAACTTAGTAGAAGCCTAAGGTTACAATTCTCACTAAACAAATTAATATGATTACATATTTTGAAAATCTAACCATTAAATTATATGTTTTTTATATTTTCAAAACACTTGTCAAATTTCTTGTTAATTGGATGTTATTTACTAATAGATCCATAAACTTATTTTTTATGTGTAATTTTAGACTACAAAAACTTGAAATTTATGTTAGGTTCTAAAGAATTAGGAACTAATGTATTAGAACTTCATTTTGTAATGTTGGCAAACCATGATCAAAACGTTTTAGTCTTGTTTAGACTTGCTCAAAGTATATGCTTTTTATGTAAAGTTGGAATCGAGTTGCTGCAGGATTTACTGTGTAAATCTGCTTAGCTCGATCGATCGAGAATTAGACTCGATTAATCGAAAGTCGTGCAAATTGTTTTTCTGCAGAATTTCCAACTCAGTCCAAGCCCATTTGACGTGTAGGGCTTTATGTTTTGTCTTAAGTATAAAAAGGAAAACCCTAGCCACGTTTTGGGGTTGCTCTTTATGCTATGTGTGTGAATCTTCTATGAGATCAAGAGGTGGTTGCCTTCACACATACTTAGGGTTTCCAAGATTCAAGATTATGTCAAGAACTTGGTGATTAAATCAGTTGCAGATTCAAGAGCTTAAAGATACACAAGCGGGAGTGCTTGTACTTGCTGGGAATCCAAGAAAGATATAGTTTGTGAACTCGAAGCTATCATGGGGGCGTGGTAGTAAGTTTCCTACTCGAGGTAGCAATAGGATGTTAGTGGTTTAAGTCGCTATTGTGTAAACTTCAATTCTTTCATAGTGGATTCAGTTTTACCTTGAGGATAGCTAGGTTAAATCCTCCCCAGGTTTTTTACCAGTTTGGTTTTCTTGGGTTATCATATCGTTGTGTTCTTTATTTTCCGCACTTTACAATGATATGATATATGTGTGTTAACCTAGATCTAATTAATTTGACTAAGTAATCACTTGACTAATTAACTAGGCTAATCTAGTTGTGTTTTAAGGGGTCTAAAAACAAACACCATATATATATATATAAGCATTCATATCTTATGACCAAAAAAAGAACCAATAAAACTTATGATTTTAATAGGTCCATAAAACTTGTGATTTAAAAAACGGCCCAGTCATGGCTCACAAATATGAAATGAAAATAAAAGTTTAAATTGCAAAAAGAACTAGGCCCCTTATACGAGAAATTATTAAGCCCATAAGGAGAATTGCTGAAGTGATCCTCTTGGTCCTTCTAACCAATAAAACATTGCTATTTATGTAAATGTGACATCATATGGTGATTTTTTATTTTTAATTCTTGTGCTGATTAGGAATTTGACTCACATTTGCATAAGTGACATTTTTTCTTTGGTTGAGAAGACCACTTCAATAACCTTCCTAATGGACTTAATAACTTCTCCCCCTATACCTCCAAATTTGTGTTACTTACCTTTGGCTTATTAGAATTGACAAAATTGCTCATTTTCATTTATGTAAATTGTAACTGACGAATCGTTGTCTCATCCACCATATTTATTTTTTTCACTTTCCCGTAATTTCTTACTCACCAAATAGAGAATGTCCTCACTTCTCAGAGAGCCACCAAAAACAAACTATTATTATTTTATTATTTCACTTTTGTAGACTTTCTCAGTTCTCACCATCAAACAAATATAGACCATAAAAAAAATCCCAATGAATATTATTGATGAAAGAATCAATTAATTAATGTATAAAGCAAAGAGTCAACAAAGTCTCAAGACACAAAAGAGAGAGAATTGCACAACTGCAAAACACATGAACCCTATCTTTTTTTTTTCTTTTTTTTTTAAATAATTATTATCCATTTTATGTTATGTTTTCGAATTAAAATATGTTTTTCTAATAGCAAATGTAGAGGTGATTATGGAAGCCTAATAGAATAGAGCTCAGGTGAGCAAAGTATTAAATTTCAAACTACAGGTAAATAACTTAAATTTGAGTCAAACCACATATAGATAAATTATAATTAGACATTTCTTCTTTCTTCCCCGTTCAACACCCCCTACGCCCTACCTTTTTCTCTCTTCTTCAATTCCATTTGAATTGCACAAAAGAAATTAACAGAGACAAATACCTCAAACACCTCAACGAGTTTCTCCAACAAATTGTCCAAGCCCATCATTAAAAACACCCCTTTCATTCCCACAATCAAAGTCAACATCTTAATTAAAAAATAAATTAAAAAGTTGATAGGGTAAATAGAGTAAAACGATTAAAAAGTTAAAAAATGAGAAATGTTTTTTTACACAACCAACGTCTTTTCCATCTCACATCACATGGGATGGTAATTGCATGTACTGGATTCAAATCCTAGTTTGTTATATCTGCTAAACTATAACAATATTAAAATTGATTTATAAGAAAATCCAGCCCAGCCCAAGAAGAGCCCAACCGTTCATAACATAAAAATAAATAAATAAAATAAAAGCCTAATCCAATCGAGCGGCCCAAATTGCCTCAACACACCATACCAACGTCACAAAAGCGGAACAAAATCGGCCAGCCGAAACCAAAAGGTAATTATCATATTCTTTATAAACACAGTTTGTATTTTAGTGATTAATTAGCTAATATTACGTGGAAAAGCAAATTGAGAAAAACGAAATCAAGAATAGAAAATGACATAGGAATAGGCAAATAGGTTCCATGAAATAGTGTATTACAATACAAACCAAAGGAGGGATCGTACATCCCATAATCAAAACGACATAGAAATATGGTTTAAGCAAAAGTCATTGACCAATAATATATAGCAAGCCATTGATCTAAATTACCTTTGACATGGAAAATAAATACTAACATAAATGGTTGAATGTCACCACCCTATAATTTATGACCAACACAAGCCTCGGAAATATTACTCCATCAAGGGTAATTGCTACAAAACAGAAAATAACATGAATTAATTAATAATGCAACAAGTGTATGTCTAATAGAATTAGGGAAGAATGAAACAACTCTAATTATTTTCTTGCAACAACATGAACAAACACCAATTATATTCCATTAGTGTTAATAAACAGTAACCTGCGGACTTGACATTCCTAATAGCGATTGATATTCTTTTCTTTTTGCTTCTACATTTTTTTTTCTCCTCAACTTTATATTTATGTTATTATTATTACTATTTTCTTACAATGAAGTGATCAATTTGTATGTCCATTAATAATTTTTTTTTAAAAAAAAGACTTAACATACCTAGCTCAGTCTTCTTCTGTTTTGCTTCTTATGTTTAAGAAATTTGTCTCTAATTGCATTCATTTCATTGACGACAACATTTGTAGGAATCCGCTCATCCGGTGACGTTTTAGAACACAATAATCCAATTTGGAACACTGATATCAAGCAATCTTTTATTCTGCTACTGACATTGACATTGAGATCTTCAATTATTTGTTTTTCTTCTATGTCATCATCAACATCTTCTTCATCCTCCTCAAAGAACATTGATGAATCAACATAATCCATGATATGTTCGGGCAAAGCCATTGCAGTGAATTGGTGAATGCTCATACCATCTTTGAACATTTCATCAGTTGGCCTTTTTCCAATGAACATCTCCAGCAAGAGTATCCCATAGCTGTAAATGTCTCCTAGCGTTGAAACTTGACCACCCATCCCATACTCTACAATTCATCAATACATAAGTAGTAACAAATAATAGTCCTATGTGCTTGAAATTTAACCATAATGCATAACCATAAAATTTTGTGGATATGTGGGTTTTTTTTTTTTTTTTTTTTGTATGTGTATTAATTTTTTAGAAAAATCAAAAAGTTTTTTTTTGGTCCCTTCAACTGGCCAAACCTATCAAACATTTTTCTTCACTAAAAAGTGGTGTCAAACTTGAGCGTAGAATTACTATTTGAAAGAATCTCTACTTTAGTTTAATATCAATGCAAAATGATATAAAAGAAATGAAGCGTGCTTCATGTACTTGAAAAATTACCTGGAGGAATGTATCCAATGGAACCTTTGAGCCCAAGTGACAAGGTTTGAGATTTGGAGGGATTGTTTGAGGCTTCAAAGAGGAAATTCACCAATCCGAAATCACCAACATGGGCTACCATATCTTCATCAAGGAGTATATTACTTGGTTTTAGATCGCAATGAACAATTGGGGTTTGGCAATGGTGATGAAGATACTCTAATGCATAGGCAACATCAACGGCAATGTTCAGTCTCTGAATAAATCTCAATCTCTTGCTCTGATGTTGCTCATCATTTTTAGAATGCAGCCATTGTTCTAGACTTCCGTTGCACATAAACTCAAAAATTAGACTTTTAAAGTCATTCCCTTCATAATCAATGCTTGAGCAAGCAGAGATAATCTTGAGGAGATTACGATGACGTATACTTCTCAAAACATTGCATTCGTTAATAAAACTCTTGGATGCCCCTTTTTGTTGAAGATTCAACACTTTAACAGCAACAATTGCTCCATTTCCAGAAAGAATTCCTTTGTATACCGAGCCAAAGCTACCCGAACCAGTCAAATTTTTTTTTGAAAATCCGTTCGTTGATTTTAGTAGTTCTGCATATGAGACACGCAACTTCCTATCTTCAAAGGAAGATGTAGTTAATGCTCTCTCTCTTGAATTTTTCACATTAAAACATGCAAGGTAAAAATATAACGGAACAAGTACAAATATGACCATACTGGTAACAGGAAATACTATTTTCAGTGCAAGAAGCTTTCTAGATGAACAAAGATTTTTCCTAGTGCATGTAGGTAAATGTAATTCTTGGACACCACCACATAGCTTATTATTTCCAAAGATTGAAATCTGGCTTGCATTTTCAAAAATCCCCTCACTTGGAACTTCGCCCTCCAAATCGTTATAAGAAATATTAAGATGCTTAAGTGGCATAAGCTTTCCGAGAAATTTAGGAATATTCCCGGAGAAGTTATTCCGCGAAAGATCTATCTCTTCTAAACCTCTTAACTTCTTCAAAGATTGAGGTATTGTTCCTTGGAATGAATTACCCTCTAAATACAAGCGCTCCAAACTATGACAAGTATCAAGGGTGGTGGGAATTTTGCCTAATAATCTATTATTTGAGAGATATAATTCAGAGAGATGTATTAAGTTGCCCACTTCAAATGGCAGTGCACCTACCAAAAAATTTTGAGACATGTCCAAATAAATTGAGAGGGAAGATAGACCAATAACTTGTTTTGGAATGGTGCCAGTGAGATTGTTATTAGAAATGTTTAGTGAAAGCAAATGTTGGCAGTTTCCTAGGCTTGGGGGTATTCTTCCCTCAAATCTGTTGTTCTCCATATCGAGCATTATCAATGCAGTTAAGTTACCCAGGGAGGAAGGGATTGACCCAAAAAATTTGTTATCATTCAAATATAATGCCTGTAACTTTTGTAGCTTCCCAAGAACATTTGGGAGAGTACCTCCCAAATTGTTATAACACAGTGCTAGTATTTCTAAGTTAACAAGGTTCCCGATTCCCATAGGGATGCCACCACGGATCATATTCCCGGCCATAATAAGATGTGTTAGTTGGGTGGAAAGATTGGTTATGGAGCTGGGCAATACTCCTCCAAAATAATTAAAACTGAGAGCCAAGTCCTCCAAATGAGTACAATTAATCAAGAAACTGAGAAAATTCAAGTCACCATCTTTCCCATTTCCAAGTCTATTCCTATTAAGATTAAGTCTGACCAAGCCTTGCAAGCTTCCTAGATTTTGAGGCACTGTCCCCGTTAGACCATTTTGACCTAAGTCAAGAAATTGAAGTTGAGAAGCATTTGACAATGACACGGGAATAGGTCCCGTGAAATCGTTGCCATAGCCAAGAAAAGTTTTCAATTTTGGAAGAGTAAGACCAACATCTGGTGGAAGGCTTCCATGTAGTCGATTCTTTGTAACAGAGAAAAATTGTATGGATGAAATATTAAAGATCAGAGGAGGGATGGTATCGGTCAGATTATTCAAAGCAAGCTGAAAAAATGTCAAGCCTGTTAGACGACTAAGTTCACTAGGTATGCTTCCTTGAAAATTGTTTTGAATAAGACTAAGAGCACGCAAAGAAGAAATGTTTCCTATCCAAGCTGGGATACTTCCTGTAAGGTTGTTCATACCAAGTAATAGATACACCAACTTTGACAATGAGCTGAGGTGGTTTGGAATCTGCCCAATAAGATTGTTGTAAGTGGCATCAAGCACTCTAAGTTGTGTACAGTAGCTTAGATTATTCGGAATTTTACCACCAAAGGAATTCCCACTCAAATTGAGATGTAGCAGGTGTTGTAGACGTCCCACTTCTTGAGGAATTTCACCATAGATGCTGTTGTTTTCTAGGTTGATTCCTGTGAGGCAAGTAAGATTTCCTATGGCGGGTGGTATGGAGCCAGACAATTTCTTAGCTTCTAGGTCCAAAACCATGACTCGTTTACTAGAGGGGCTACATGTAACACCTAACCAGTTGCAGAAATGTGTGGAGTCATTCCAAGAGCTCATGATTTGAAGTGGGTCTTTATTGATCCGATTCTTGAAATCAAGTAATGCCATGCGATCAGTCTCGTTTGCAAAAGCAGGAATTGTAGCAGATTTCAAACATGTGCTCATGCACATTAGAAGAATCCCCTGAAAGAATATTAGCAAAACCCAATCGTAACACAGCCAAGAGTACATCATTCTGTTGGAGTTGCAAGTTTGAAAGGAAGGACAAAATCTGATACCAAAGTTTGCTTCTGTGGAATACAAAAATTCAATTAGAGTTGATAGAAATATATTTTAGTAGGTCGACACAGCTCTATGTGGAAATGCAAAATTTTAGCACAGACTCTAGATAATGAAATAATGGCTTGGAGATTCATTTTCTCACATGAGTGTAAATAAGAATGATCTAGAAGAGAAGGCTTTTGGCCTATAAGAAACGGCCATATTTGTTAGTTCTGTTAAATAAAACTAGTCCCAAGTAGAATTCAGGTGCTGTTGTCCCGCTAGTAATTGTGATTCTGTCAAAAGTTTTTCTTTTTGTTTTTGTTTTGTTTTGTTTTTTTTTTTTTGTTTTTTTTTGGTAAAACTAGTGATAGGCCAGTGCATTGCATGCTTTTTTAAAAAAATATTTGTTTTGTAAATTAGTATTATTATTATTGTAATGCATGGAAACTCATAAGTCTTGCTATATAAAATATTAGTTAAAAGTAACAATTTAACAAAAACATAATCATAATCCTGAGAAAAAAAAAATTGTAATTTTTGCTTCCAATCATTGCTAATCAATAAACATTATCAGTGAAACAATGAATAAAATTTATTTTCTATTATTTGAGTTAATAATATTACATAAAAATTCCACTAAAATCTCTTAATTTATTAACATTATTTATATAATACTTAGACAGATTATTACATAAAATTTGAGACTATACTATGATATATATATATATATATAATATTTATATCATTCTTAATGTAAAGGAAAGAAAAATAAGGGAGAGTAAAATTTGTTTGATAATGAGATAAAAATTAGGAGGTAAATAAAACATCTAAAACAATTTTTTCCTTTAAATGTAGAGTGTTAATTTTTACCATATATGTTTTTAGTGAGTTTCAATGAGAATAAAAAAAATATATGTACCCATTTTTAGGAGATTGCATTTGCATAAAAATGGAGATAAAACTTTTTATTTGAAACATTAAAGGAAAAATTGTACAATTTAAGGATAAATATAAAAAATTCTAACCCAAATATTGGATACAAAAATATTGACATAACTATTAGAAACTTTCTTAGATATTGTGGGGGCCAAAGAATTTGTGACCCCGGCCCACTTCATTTTGGGGCCCAAGGCCCGAGCCGAGGAGGGATATCGCCGAGGACATACAATGAGAACCCAAACGGCCTAGGGACATAGCCAAGGACTATTTTGTCCTCGGCATCCCAAAACGCCCCTGAGGGAAAGGGCAAATACGGTATAGGAACAGTTCATGAAAATGCTAAACTCCTCCGCATTAACATGGAAAAGACCCTTGAATAGGATAGCGACAAAGGACAAGGGAAAAGCAACCATTACTGCAATAAAGTACTCTGCGCCTGACAGAGCAATACTTTTCAGCTTTTACAATCACCCCCAACCACTTTGGGTATGGGCTGATGGGACAAGTATTAGCCCTAGAAAGTTGAACCTACACGTGGACGTAGGAAGGGATAAAAAAGGCTAGTATAAAAAGGAAAGAGAAGCAACTAAAGAAAGAGGGGGAGAAACCGTCTCCCAGTCCCTTGAGCCCTAGACAAGGGAGAGTTATAAGAATACCAATCCCCTCGGACAAGGTCTAAGGACCGGAGTCGCTCAGGCCGTGCCGGAGGAAAGGTCTTATTAGATACGTTACCACCATGAACACCATGACTAACCACCGTCCAGTGACCAAGGCCTAGCCTTTCAGCCCATGCTCTATAAATTTTATTGCAAGGGCCTTTAACGTGTGAAGCCCATATCAGTTGGGGTCGTCACAATTTGAGTCCTTACTATATATATATATATATATAGAAAATAGATAGATAGAAATTTTGTTGTTACATGTGAACAATTTTAATTACACGTGTTAAAAAAAAATGACTTCTAGGCTTCTTTTCTAATTGTGATGTATTTAATTATGGTTCCAAAATAAGTTTCTTAAAATAATCTCAATATATAAAACCCAATATCTAATTAGATTACACATATATTACTCAATTAAAGAATTTTTTTCAACAAATTATTTTTATTAAATAATTGAATAGTCTTTAAAATGGGAATGGTTAGGAAAATAAATAGTCAAATGACAAATTAAGAATTAGTGGTCATAAATAAGAATATAAATGTGAACTTAAATATCTTACAAAGGAAATGTATTTATTTAATTTAAAATTTTAATTATATGCCATGTGTCTAGTATTATGGCTAATACATTGACATGTACAAATAATATTTTAACATGTGGCATTGTTTGTCCAATTATACCAATTAAATATAAAAGTTGCCTCATGTCATTATCGTATGCTTTGAAAATGAATAAGTATGATATCGTAGCATGCATCCACCAGTTTTAGAATCCAACTTTTATAATATTTTATAGATAGATAGATAGATAAATAGTTTGATATCCTAATTCAATAGGGATTGTGAGCACACGAGGTTAAAAAAATAAGCAACTTCAAGTCATATTTTCTTATTATAATTGAGCTAGTCAAGGATCTACGATTCTAAGAATATATACTTATTTTATAATAGGATATTATTATAATTTATTTATTTATTAAAATATTTGTAAGATTATATATTAAAATTTATTAATAACAAAGTATTTTTCTTATAAAACATTTCATTTTAGGTGTACTAAACTATTAATATTTTTTTTAAAGTTTATTTTGCCCTTTACAAAACCAAGGGCAAGGATCATTTTTTGTTTCACTAAAATAAATAATGCCATATTACCTTCTATTTTGTTTAAGATTTTATCTACTCATGAGCTAATTTGTTAGTTATTGAATATTGTAGGGATTAAGTTTTTGCAATCATGGAAGTGGGAAAGGAAAGAGAAAAGTAGAATTTTTTATGATTCAAAAACTTCAACTTGTAACCCTCTATTTTAAAATCTTCTTTAATTACAAACCACTATATTATGATTTAATATTATAGTTGTGTATCTTATGAAGTAAACAAAAGTATGATCATGATCTTTCCTATTGAATACATTACTTATCTCGATACATTCATAAATAACAACCAAATCAATATATACCCATATAAAAGATGCCTTGTAAACAAAAGACAAAATGACATATTAGGAAATTTCGCTCAACAATTATTAGCTGTACCAATTAAGAAAACAACTTGCTTTGGATAACCTAATAATATTACTTTCTTCATAGAAATTGCAAAATTTTCCACACTAAAAGTCTATCAAATAAAGCAATAAGAAAAATCTCATAATTAAGCTTCTATATGCATCATTATATATATATATATATATAAATGAAAGTTTAATTATAAAAGCCAAAATATGTCACTTATCTGATTATTTTTGTTTGACTAACTATTGTGTTTTTCTTAATAACAACCACTAAAAAGTACTATAAAAACACGACTATTGAGAGTATTTTCTCTACAAAAGTTACAAATTTCTGCATTCTCGCTTTCAAAATAACTAATTATTAACCTAAACTCAAATCAAATCAAAGTGATATAGAAAAAGAACACGTGGTTGGGAATTGAAGCACTAAAACACATAAATGCATAAGCCAAAATAGATTTACTAAAAATATGTGATTTGACAATTAAATCAACAATAACAAAAAAGAATCATTTGAGGAAAAAATGTGGTAAAAAAAAAAAGGATTAGGTGAGAGAGGTGTGAAGAAAGTTATACAAAATTTATATGAAAAATAAGATAGAAGAGAGGATTGAAGGAGATGAAAGTTTGGGCAAAGTAAAACTCTAGAAGTTAAAAGGATATAAAAGAGAAAAAATAAGAATGCATAATTGATATGAAATAAAAAAAATTAAGGATGCATGAAG
Organism: Quercus tomentella; assembly: GCA_028535165.1. Lineage (NCBI taxonomy): Eukaryota > Viridiplantae > Streptophyta > Magnoliopsida > Fagales > Fagaceae > Quercus > Quercus tomentella. Next base: position 13,546,427 of record JAPQVY010000012.1, on the reverse strand, counting down.
GAAATGAAATGGAAAATTTAAAAAGACAATGGTTAGAGAAGATGAAAGATTGAACTATAAAGACAATGGTTGTGAGTTCCAATTTGCTCAATTGTTAAAGTCTCTTGTTCTCAAATAAGAAATTTGGGATTTGCTCCTCAACTACACAAAAAACCAATTGATATCTTGATTTAGAGATAAACAGCAATTATCAAGAGTTGATGTTTTAAGTTAAAACTTTATAATAAAAAAGAAAAAAAAGAAGGCAATGGTTGAAAGAGATAAAAGGTTGAGTAAAAGTGAAAATTTCAGAGAGAGAGAGAGAGATGTTGATGAGGTGGCGCAACAAAAGCTTTGCAAAATTTATTGCAAGGCTTCCATAGAGAGAGAGATGTTGATGAGGTGGCGCAACAAAAGTTTTGCAAAATTTATTACAAGGCTTCCATTATTAGATATAATATAGTATAGATTAGAAGACTCAAAATATACTGTGCTTTTAGTATATATGGGTGTGTAAAGTCAATAAATTTGATCACTACAAATTTTTTTTTTTTTTTTATACAAGATAGAAATTCTACTCTAACCTAATCTAAGTGTATATGTGTGTAAAAACTTCATTCTGGAGACTTGAACCCTGACCTTTACCCCCCATACCTTACAAGCAATTATACTTATAGTGATCATTGCAATTTAAGTCCTATGAAGTTTGACTTTGAAATGTTACTCAATATCTTTGAACTGAATAATGAAGGGTCTTGATTTAAAGTAGTAGGCTGGTGGTTTTATCTCAATCTAAATTAAACAGAAGCTATAGGAACAATTCCTACTTTAATTTTAGGGATTAGGAGTGGCTTTAATTTTGAGTGAGCAAGAGTGTTTTTGGGGATTTACTCTGTTTTGACTGAGTCAACAACTCAACATGATGTTTATAAGTGTATGTGTTTTTCCCATAAGATGAGCTTTTATTTATTGGCAACTAATAGTATTTGATTTGGAATTTTCGATAAAAGCCTTATAGTTCAATTGACACTTCCTAGTCTATATATATATATATATATATATATATATATTAATAGGTAAAGTAAAGAGAAGATCTAATTAAATTTCAAATTGGAATTCAATTAGAGTCTAATTTTGCGCCATGTGTCTTATCTAATCTAAATTTTAGAATTTTGTGCCAAGTTAATTTAGTGTAAAAATTGAATTTCAATTAGAGTTTAATTTTGCGCCATATGTTCCATCTAATCTAAAATTTTAAATTTTTGTGTCAAATTAGTTAATTTAGCGTAGAAAACGAGAAATCCAATATAATAAACCATAAAAAACATAATCATATAACTAAAAAAAATCAAATTTATAAGTCATCTATATATATATATATATATATATATATTAATAGGTAAAGCTTAGAGAAATTTGAATTAGAGTTTGAAATTATAATCCAATTTTGTGGCATGTGTCTACTTAAGTTTTTTAATCTTTGTGTCAAGTGAGTTAATGAGTGCAAAATAGTAAGAATCTAATATTAATGAACTATAAATTTTTTTTTTTTAAAAAAAAATCACATATACTCAATAAAAATCACTATATGTTTCTCAAAAAATAAATAAAATAAAAATCACCATATAACAAAAATCACCACACGTTCTATTTTATTAAAAATTTTAAAAAAAATGATCATAAGTAGTATTAAATTTAGGTAAGAATTTTAATATGTGACTAATTATGTTTACTTTAAAAAAATAATTTGACTAATTATCTATATTTTATGACAAAAATTGTGTTTAATTTTAAATGTATCTATATGTATGCATGTGTTACATGCTTTAAAAAAAATTAATTTGACTAATTATTTATATTTTTTATAATAAAAATTTTGTTTAATTTTAAATGCATCCATGCGTTTGCATAGAGTTACATGCTAGTAGTTTTAATAGAGATGTCCAAACTTCAAATCCGTCATTTTCAACTGCATTATAAGATAAAAAATTGGAATTTTTGTTTAAAATTTAATGCGATTAATTATGAATTATGAAATTGAATTTCATCTTTCTTTTAAATAAAACTAGTCAATATGCAATGCGATACATGTGTATGCTATTAGTACACTTTGAATATTTTTAATAAGAGATTATTTTTATAGGTCAAGTATAATTCTCATTATGTATTATAATTTTTTTGAAATTAATTGATTTTATTACATGTCTTCGATTATATTTGGAAAATTTGACCAAACTAGTTATGTTTGATATGAATAATGTCTACTTTGAGTCAGTTTAGCGCTAGAATGATAATTTAGGCTCAATCAACTTTAGATTACTTTTAATTAGATTGTTTAAGTTCAGTTCATTTCAAATTATCTTGCTTAGATTTAGTTCACTTTAAACCATTTTACTACGAATAATTGACAATGGAGATAACTTAGAATCAGAACTTAGCAGTAATTAGTTTCTTAGCAGCTAGAGTTCAGAACTTAGCACTAATTAGTTTCTTAGCAGCTAGAGTCATTTTTTTATTTATTTTTTATTTCCATGTTTCATTGTTATTTGCATATTCGACAAGGATTCCTCTTGAGGTAGGTGTATTCAAACCCCTACCCTAATCCACAAAATCATATTTTACTTCAAACCATAAATTTATCTCAAACCATAATTTTGAATTAGTTGCATTCAACATAAAAGGCCAAACTTAATAAAATTGATTTCTGATCAAACATTTTGTTTGTCGATTTCTAGGGTTTTGGCAAGGAATATGTTATATGTTAGGCCAAGCACTTACCTATTGCACCAAAAGCTATAGTTAATAGTAAGGGAATAACTTTATATTCCATTAAAGGGTGACAATCTAATGCTAACAGGTTAATTGAGACTAAAGGCTCAATTTGGCCTAAGCCTCTGTAGGATGTTGGACTTGGCCCACCAAGCCTCTGCCTAACATTATATTAATGGGAATATATATCATGATAAATACATGAAATAAATTGGTGAGTGATCTAACTATTTCTCTGGGAGTCTATATTCCCTAAAATTGTTTGTTTAGGGAACTATCAAGTTCAAATAATATGAGATAGTGCCGATCCTCCAAAATCAAGTTTGATAATCGAGGCCAAAAAGATTGGTAACTCTATGGGAGTCTAGTGGCTGTGAAACAGTAATACTTTGGAGAGTTTTGTTTTGTTTTGTTGTTGTTTTGCTAAACAGTAAATATTTTGGAGAGTAGCTCTATTAATAAGTGTGAAACTTTGATATATGTATTATAAAGCAAAGGAGGGATGATATACGTACCGGACAGACAGTATTGGCTTAGACTAGTTGAAGAAGTTTCTAAGTCCCAACAGTACTGATGATGACCACGCTAGCTAACTAGGACTAGGATAGCTTCCTTGTGAATTGTACAGGAGAAGCCATAGAACGTTACTATTTATAAAGAAGAAAAAGTGTAGTATCAAGAGTGTGTTTGGGACGTGACCAAACTTGTAACTTATTCGAGTTTTTGGCTTTTTTTGCTAATTTTTATCGGTTCTATTATACTATTCAGCTAACTTTTAGCTTTTTTCTATAGTATTTTTAGCTAAAAAATTTTAGTTTCAACTAAATAAGTTGTTCTCAAACGAACCTCAAATCTAAAAATCTATCAAAAAGGTTATCTCCGGCCATCACAGTGCCAGCTCAATGGGTGAGCCAAATATGCAACCGCCTAAGGCCCTCAATGAAAAAGGGCCCCTAAATTTTCACCAATAGAGATATTATTTTACCAATAGAAGTATTAATTAAGTCCTAAATATTCACAAATAAAAAAAAAAATTGTTGTTTTTTATCAAAGAAAAACTAGTTAAAGAAAAATATTTTCATTGGATGGATCAATCATTTAATCTCTCACACATAAATGTTAAAAGAACTCATTAATCTTGCACCAGTGAATAAATTTATACTCAAATTCTATTTAGAAATATCAAATATATAACTTTATTAAAATTTTCATTCATAATTTTTTAGTATTTGGTTACTTCATTCAATAAATAGTGTTTATTTTAGTTATATAGTCATTAAATAATGCGATGGATTTGTTTGAATTTGTAATTTTTTTTCTAAAAAAATAGATTTTAAATGAAAAAAAAAAAAAAAAACCAAAAGTTAAATAAATATTCTATTTATATTCAAAGGATAAGAATAGATCTTACTTAAAGTTGTCGCCTTAGGCTCCACAATACCTTGAGCCGGTCCTGCTCCATCATGACCTAGGTCAACCAACTGAGTTTGTGCGGAATTTAAAATCAAAATTAGAATTGTTGGAAAGGATTTGGAAGTAATATGTAGATGTTGTTACTCTGTTAGTGCGGTAGAAGATGACCCATTTGTCACTAAAGAGAAATTAATGGATTGATTACGGTGACCTATTGTGTTAGGCGCACTAGCATGTGTTGCATCCAAATTTTATTTTAACACATAAAATTTTACTTTTTTAAAAAAAATTTATAATATAACGTTTGACATTACACTCCACATCATTTTTTCTCTTTCTCCTCTCTTCCTCTCGGTGTTTCTCTTCTCTCTTCCCTTAATCTAATACATCTCTATCTCATAAACAAACCCATCAATAGTCAACCACCTTTCCACTAGCAAACCTACCACCACTCCCACGACCCACCGCTACCTCAAAGGCTTAAACCCACCACCACCTCAAACGGCTTAAACTCACAACTCATAACCACTAACACCATCAAAACCATCAACAAGTACACCAAATCTGACAAACCCACACCAATCTCCTCCACCAAATCAACAAACAAGAGAGAGAGCGAAGAGAGAAAGAGAGATTTGAGTGAGGGAAGGAGGCGGAGGCGCTTGCTGAGGTAAAAAAAAAAAAAGGCCGGATTTCCAGCTAAATGCTGGAGTCTCACTCTCACCTGCAATTACCTATTTCTTCAAATCTAATAGATTTCCACCATGTTTGACACTTTCTGTCCTACCTACCACGTTGCCTTTTTCGCATTGGAAGATATTTGGAGCATGATAATTCTCCACTGTGTCGTACCACTTTGCTGCTTTTTTTTTTTTTTTACATTTATTTCTCTGCCTTTATCCACATTGAAATGATTGAATGTATCGAGTCTACCGACCACGATTAGCACATTGTAGTGAGTCTACCGACCAAGATTATTTTTTACATCGTGGTTGACAAAATATTTTTATCCCCTTCTGATATTACAGGTTACATATGCTAAAGCATTTACATAATAAAAAAAAATGTGTAAAATTTATATAATTTTGCTTTAAAATTTCTTGTATAATTGTGTAAATTTACAAGTTTGTTACGCTAGTCGTTGATACTATTTATTTTGCATTTAGCTGTTTATTATTATTTTTTACGTATCTCGATGATGAAAAAAAAAGAGTGGATGATAGTTGTTATATGTGAATAAAGAGAAACAATTTAAAAAAAATTATATTTTAATGAAATGTAATGTAAGATAGATAATCTAATGATGAGAATTTTGAAAAGTGAATATGTAAAATAAAAAAAAAAAGTAAATTCTTATGCTAATATAGACATGAGTTTTTGCACGAACTGATGCGAATGTTCTAGTTAGCTCCATGTGGGTTTAGACTCGGTGTGCAATTATGAATTAACCCTTCCACTTTTGCAAAAAATTGTTGCCACTTCACTTTAAAAATATATATATATATATATATATATATATATATATATATTTTAACAGTTGAGATTGAATATTCTTTTTTTTCAACTCTCAATTTAAGCGATTGATAATAATATTCTTGAACTCTATTTGTGTGTACAGTACATTGTTTTTAAACATTGGAGTCATGATTTAAATCTAGATAAATATGAGTATATGACCCAAACCCAATTGGGTTGAACTCAAGAGCAGCTCAACTCGAACCATTGCCATGTCTAGATATGGCTTAGATTAAAAAATTATTCATGTATAATTGAATATATGCATTTCTTTGATTTAGGATAAAGTTTTGATATCTTTTCAAATGGGTATATGAACATAAGAAAGAGTACCCGAATATACTCATCAAAGAGTAGTTTAAAAAAAAAAAAAAAAAAAAACCTTATTCCTTGTCCATTCCTCTTCGGCGACTTTCCCATCAAGTGTAGCTTTAGGTGATCGGTTAAGAGTGTAACAAGCTATACACATTGCTTTAGTTTAGAAGACTTTAGAAAGCTCAACATTCAGTTTTATGCATTTGGCTATCTCACTAATTGTTTTGTTAATTCTCTTAGCCATCCTACTCCATAGAGGTGTTCCTCTGCTGTAAAGTACCTCTTGGTACCATGCTTTTCACAAAATTTCAAAAATTCACCATCCTTTTACTCAATGCCATTCTCAAATTTAAGGCACTTGATATTCCTTCTAGTTTGGCTTTCCACTTCATCCTTTTTTATGAAATAAATCCAAACCTTTTTAGAATAGTTATCAATTGAACTCATAAAATACATAACTTACATCCATTATATTTGAAAGTGAACTTACATCCACAATAAAAATTCTCCCTGGTGAACTAGTATCATAAATAATTCATAACTCTTAGGAATGCCATGTCGAAAGAAGGGACACTGGTCTATTTACAAATCCACCCCTTACATGTTTATCACACAATTATGTAGGAGCCCAATGCTTCTTTTCTCTCATTATTGAATTCATTTGTAAGTAAACCCAGCCCAGCCCAAGCAGACCCAACCGTTCATAACATAAAAATAAAAAAATAAATAAAAAAAAATAAAAAAAAAAAGAAAAAAAGAAAAAGAAAAAAAGGTTGTTTTCGGCCTAGTGCAATTGAGCTGCCCATATTGCCTCAGCCGGATTGACAAGCCTATATGAGACTACAGAGGGTGTGAAAGATCGAGGTGGTATCCAAAATATAGTTATTATGGATTGCTTATTAAACACGGTAATATTTTAGTGATTAGTTAGATATATAAAGTACAAAATCAAATTAAGAAAAGAAAATGGCACAGGAATAGTGTATGGAATATATATTACAATTCAAAGGAGGGTTCTTACATGAAATAATCAAAAGAACATAGGAACATAGTTCAAGAAAATGGCATTGACAAATAACAATAGCCTCAGAAATAGTACTCCAACAAGGGTCATTACTTCCTTTTCCAATTCGGTCATGCTACAAAACAGACAATCACATGAATTAATTAGTGCAACAAGCGTATGATTAACGTGAACAAACAGCAATTGTATTCCATGAATCAAATAAAATGACTTAACATACCTAGTTCATTCTCCTACTGTTTTTCTTCTGAGATTTAAGAAATGTGTCTCTAATTGCATTAATTTCATTGACGACAACATTTGTAGGCATCCGCTCATCAGGTGATGTTTTAGAACATGACAATCCAATTTGGAACACGGATATCAAGCATTCTTTTATTCTGCTACTGACATTGACAAGGGGATCTTCAATAATCGTTCCTTCTTCTACGTCATCATAGACATCTTCTTCATCCTCCGCAAAAAACATTGATGGGTCAACTATATCCATGACATGTTCTGGCAAAGCCATTGCAGTGAATTTGTGAATGCTCAGACCTTCTTTGAATATTTCATCAATAGGTCTTCTTCCAATGAACATTTCTAGTAAGAGTATCCCATAACTATAAATGTCTCCTAGTGGTGAAACTTGGCCACCCATCCCATACTCTACAATTCATCAATACATATGCTGTAACAAGTAGTAGTCTATGTCTCTATGAGCTTAAAATTTAACCACTAATGCATTATGCTTTGTTGGCAAATACAGCCCCTTATACAATTTTGTGCATGTGTGAGTTTGTATGTTTCTTTTTTTTCCTTTTTTTTTTATGTGGTGGGTGTATTGTTTAGAAAATTTTTTCTACAATAGGCCAAAAGTGTCAAACAGTGTCAAAGTTGAGAATATAGTTACTTTTTGAAAAAAATTCCTAATTTAGTTGAATATCAATGCAAAATGTTATACAAAAAATGAAGTGTGCTTCATCTAGTCTAAATTGTACCTGGAGGAATGTATCCAATGGAACCTTTGAGCCCCACTGACAAGGTTTGAGATTTAGAAGTATTGCTTGATGCTTCAAAGAGGAAATTTACCAATCCAAAATCACCAACATGGGCTACCATATCTTCATCAAGGAGTATATTGTTTGGCTTTATATCAAAATGAACAATTGGTGTTTGACAATGGTGATGAAGATATTCTAATGCATAAGCAACATCAACAACTATGTTCAATCTTTGAATAAAGCCCAATCTCTTGGTATGATGTTGGTCATCATTTTTAGAATACAACCATTGTTCTAGACTTCCATTGCACATGAACTCAAAAACTAGACTTTTAAAGTCATTTCCTTCATGATCGGTGCTTGAGCAAGCGGAGATTATCTTGAGGAGATTACGATGACGTATACTTCTCAAAGCATTGCATTCATTGATGAAACTCTTGAAAGCTCCTTTTTGTTGAAGGTTTAATACTTTAATTGCAACAATTGCTCCATTTCCAGAAAGAACTTCTTTGTATACTGAGCCAAAACTACCCGAACCAATCAAATTGTTTTTTGAAAACCCATTTGTTGATTTTAAGAGCTCTGTATAAGAGATACGCAACTTCCTATCACCAGAGGAAGATGCAGCTAATGCTCTCTCTCTTTTTTTGCTCACATGAAAACATGAAAGGAAAAAAATACAACAGAATGAGTACAAATATGATCATGCTAGAGGTAGGAATTACTATTTTGAGTGCAAGAAGTTTTCTAAATGAATGAGGATTTTTCCTCGAGCATATAGGTAAATGTAATTCTTGGACACCACCGCATAGCTTATCATTTCCAAATATTGAAATCTTGCTTGCATTTGCAAAAACTCCTTCACTTGGTACTTCGCCTTCAAAATCATTATAAGAAATATTGAGATACTCAAGTGACAAAGACTTGCTAAGTAATTCCGGAATTTGTCTAGAGAAATTATTTTGCAAAATATCTATTTCTTCTAGACCTCTTATCGTCTTCAAAGATTTAGGCATTGTTCCTTCGAATAAATTACCCTCTAAATACAAGCGCTCCAAACTAAGACAAGTTTCAAGGGTGGTGGGAATTTTGCCTGATAATCTATTATATGAGAGATCTAACTCGGCAAGATGTATTAAGTTGGCCACTTCAAACGGCAATGCACCTATCAAAAGATTGTGAGACATGACCAAAGAAATTGAAAGGGAAGAAAGACCAATAACTTGTTTTGGAATTGTACCAGTGAGATTGTTACAAGAAATGTTCAGTAAAAGCAAATTTTGGCAATTTCCTAGGCTTGGGGGTATATTCCCCTCAAGTCTATTTCCCTCCATAAAGAGAATTGTCAGTCCAGTCAAGTTACCCAAGGAGGAAGGGATCGACCCAGAAAACTTATTACCACCTAAATATAATACCTTTAACTTCCGAAGCTTCCCAATAACATTAGGGAGAGTACCTCCCAAATAGTTATATTCTAGTCCCAGATCGTTTAAGTTGGCAAGTTTCCCAATCCCAATAGGGATGTCACTGCGGATCATATTCCCACCCATAGTAAGAGATTGTAGCTGGGTGGAAAGTTTGGCTATGGAGCTGGGAAATAATCCTCCAAAATTATTATCTTGTAAACCCAAGATCTCCAGACTAGTACAGTTAACTAAGAACTTGATAAAATTCAAGTATCCATCTTCCCCATTTCCTAGCCTATTAACATCACATTTAAGTCCAACCAAGCCTTGCAAGTTTGCGAAATTTTGAGGCACTGTCCCAGTTAGAACATTCATAGAAAAGTCAAGTTTTTGAAGTTGAGAAGCATTTGACAATGGCACTGGAATAGGTCCAGTGAAATTGTTAGCACCGCCAAAAAATATTTGAAGGTTAGGAAGAGTAAGACCAACATCTGGAGGAAGGCTTCCATGTAGCTGGTTTTCAGAAACAGAGAAAAAATATAAGGAAGAAATATTATAGATTTAAGGAGGGATGGTACCAGACAGATTATTCATAGGAAGTCGAAAAAATCCCAACCTTGATAGACGGCCAAGTTCACTTGGTATGCTTCCTTGAAAATTGTTTTGGAGAAGACTGAGGAAAGATAAAGAAGAAAAGTTTCCTATCCAAGCTAGGATACGTACTGTTAGGTTTTTCTCCAAGACTTAGATTCATCAACTTTGACAATGAGCTTAGGTGCTCTAGAATCTACCCAACAAGATCGTTGTAAGAAACACCAAGCACTCTAAGTTATGCACAGTGATAGGCCAAGAATGTATTGACCATTTGTGATAAATTAACTAATTAATTAGCCAAATGAATTAATTAAGTTAATTAACATGCAATACGCGTGGTAGCACAAACAAATCACCAACTAAGTTAATATGCAGCGGAAAATAAATTGACACGGTGATTTGTTTACGAATGGGGAAAACTTATACGGCAAAAAACCCCATCGGGTGATTTTAAGGTCACCACTCTTGAGAATTCACTATTATCACAACAAGCGGTTACAAGTAAAGGAATCCCAGTACCTTATACCAACCTACAGTTGAACCCTTACCCCAATACCTAATTGGACTTGTTCTGTAGTGACGATCTCTCCTTTCAATGCACGGCTCTCAGTACGTGACTAACCAATTCGATGCGCGGATCCCAGTACGCGGCTTACACACCAACTTGAGAAGGATGTTGACTGCAAAGTTCTTCAGTTCATCAACACGATGAAGATCATGAAACTCCTTGGTTACAAAACCTTATGGTGTACAAACACAGTAGCTTCTTGAAGAGAAAGATAAACTAGGGCATATGTCTCTGGTTCATAATATGCTTGTGAAAAACCTTTGAATCAAGTTGCACTCACTTGCATCAGCTGTGACGGCCCTTAAAACAATCCTTATATATGTTTAGGGTTGTGAGAAAAGAAAGCCCAAACATCTATACACAGATTGGATGAAAATCAAAACTGAAAATCTGATTTTCTTAAATTTCGATAGATACCCTATCTATCAAGCAGCTGTCGAGCATTGGGCTTAAACAGCCTTTTAGACCTCGATAGATACTAGCTGTCGAGTTTTAAAATCCAGCACTTCTTCACTTGATTCTTGAACAAACTTGCATGGCTTTAACACTTGAACTTGAAACCTTGTTCCTTGAAGCATTAAACATATCCTAGATCTACCGAATTACAAGTAAAGTGCATTTTGTCAAAAGATTAGCCAATTCTATATTGACATATGTTCCTAACATGATTCACACATGTCCTAACACATAATAGCTCAGATTAGTTGGAAGTTTACCACCAAAGGAATTCCAAGTCAAATTAAGATGCTGCAAGTGCTGTAGACGTCCCAATTCTTGTGGAATTTCACCATAGAAACGGTTGTTCCGTAAGTTGATTCCTCTGAGGTCAGTAAGATTTCCCATAGAGGGTGGTATGGGGCCAGCCAGTTTCTTAGCTTCTAGGTCCAAAACCACGACTCGTTTATTGGAGGGGCTACATGTAACGCCTAACCAGTTGCAAAAATGTATGGATTCGTTCCATGAGCTCATGAGTTGAAGGGGGTCTTGACTTATCCGACTCTTGAAGTCAAGTAAATCCAGTTGATCAGTCTCATTTGCAGAAGTTGGAATTGTTGCAGATTTTAGACATGAGCTCATACACATTAGAAGAATCCCATGAAAGAATATTAATAAAATCCGCTCGTAACTCAGACAAGAAAGCATCATTCTGTTGGAGTAGCAAGTTTGAAGGGAACGATAATATCTAAATCCTGATACTAGAGTTTGCTTTCTGTGGGATGCAAGAGTTAATAGAAACTATGTTAATAGGACAGCTTTCTGTGGAAATGCAAAAACTTTAGCCCCCACCTATAGATAGTGAAATAATAGCATGGATTTTATTTTGCTAAAAGTTAAAATTTAGAGGCCAAAACAGTCTTGTATTGTGACTTTGAGTAGTTAATTGGAAATTTTTATGATAGGAACTGAAAGTAGGATTCAGATGTTGTTGTCCAGCAAGTTATGATGCTACTGTACTAACTCTTGGTAAAGAATTCAAACAAACATTTTTTATTGACTATAGGATGGTCTCAAGATATGCGTGCATGGAATTAGATTTAGTTATTTTTTATTGGTAATTAAAAGATTGATTAAAGGTCAACAAAAGACCTAATTCTCACTTATTAAAATGGCACACAATAATAAGTATGTAAGCATAGGATAATCCTAAGATATATTGTGGAAATTCTGAATTATTAAAAATAATTATCTCTCTTGAAGAATAGATCATTATTTCCATTATTTTGTAAATTATTCATAATTAGGTTTAAAGATACTCAAAAAATTGGATCAAAATGGAGAAAACATAAAAATCATAAAAAAAAAAAAAAAATCTTTATTTTTTATTATTTTTTATGATGTTTCAATCTATGGTGTCCATTTTTGATAATAAGAGACTTTATCATCAGATCAAGACACCAATCGATTTTTGGTATATGCAGGAATTGAACCTGAGATCTCTTATTCAATCATAAGAGACTTTATAAGTGTTTGTGACTTTCCCATATGATGAGCTTCTATTTGTTGGTGACCAAGGGTACTTGATTTGTAATCTTAGACATTGTAATTCAACTGGCACCCTCTAGTGTTTCTAATAATTGACAATTTTTGTGTTTCTAATAGAAATGTCCAATGTTCAAATCCCTCATCTCCTAACCGAATTATTAAATAAATATTGGAATTTCCGTTAAAAATTTAATGAGATTTAATTATGAGTTACGAATTTTAATTTGATATTTCATTTGATTAAAGCTAGTCAATGTGCCACACAATGTGCATCTATGCTATTAGTATATTTTGAAAATTTTGAATCATTGACAATGGAGATTACTTAGATTCAGAACTTAGCACTTAGTTTCTCAGCAGCACTTTGTGAGGTTGAATTTTATCAACCATCTTGTTGGCTTTATTCCGTGTCAAATTTGCTTGTATTTTAGCAATTAGTAACCCTGTATTTAGGTGGGAATCATGTAAGGGTAGTGTGTGTGAGAGTGTGAAGAAATGCTCAAGATTGTGCAAAGAATCAGGGACTCGCGACTGGATCTCGCGGGTAGCTCACGGCTTGCAAGCAGCCAAAAGTTGCACATGTGCCAAGCATGCAGAGAAGCTGAACCGTCATGCCAGCTGTAGCACTACAGGGCAAAAAGTCCAGTCTGGCCGTTCAGTTACCTCATGGCTGGAACTCGCGGCTCAGTCAAGTCGTGAGGCCAAGCCGCCAGCCAGCACTATTTTGGAAAAACTGACTCTTCGCATTCCAAACACATACAAGTATAAATACCCCTTATACCCACGAATTGTAGAGAGCTTCCAAAGAGAATATTGAGAGAGAAACCCTAGAAAAAAATATGATTGACTCATCCCCAATCTTCACATAGAGACTCTTCAAATTCCTCTACTCTCACCCTCTCCATTGTTACATCCTTGAGAGGTATGTAAAGTTGTGATTTACAAATATGTATTTTGTTGGCTTTTATTCCGTGCCAAATTTGATTGTAATTTTATTCAATCTTTTGTACCCTGTATTTGTTGTGGGAATTTATTGTAAGGGTTGTGTGATAGTGAGAGAGAGTGTGAAGACTCAAGCTATTGAAGACTGAAGAGTTTTCGCGGGTATATCGTGACTAAGCATCTCGCAAAAGGAAGCATGTGCCTTGCACATGACTGGAATGTGAAGAGTCAGGCCAAATGGAGACAGCTGTGTCTCGCGAGTATCTCGTGGGTAAGGCCTTCCCGTGAGACACCCTCGAGACATTCTGTTCTGCCAGCCTGTCCAGTCTGATACACACTTTCTGTGCCTACACTTTTTATACCCACATTACCCACAAATGAGAGAGAGAGCTTCAGAGAGAAAACCCTAGCTAAAATACTTGAGAGTTAGAAATTGTTCATCCAACAATTCTCTACACATTGGTTTGTGGATTTTCCTCATCTCCTATCTCTCCATTTCCATACCATTGAGAGGTCAATAGCCCAAACATTTACCACACCTTTTGAGAGTGTCCAGTGAGGTTTTGGTGCTGCTGGGAAACATTGGAAGAAGCCAAGGATGGCAGATGCAACATGGAGCTTGTTGCGGGATCCGGAGAGCTAGACAAGACACGGTTCCGAGAAGCCTTGTTGGAGTAGGAGCTTGGAGGGCTTAGGTACAGAGGGTAGATTAGGCTTAAAGGGTCTCTTACTTACCCATGTATCCCAACTGATTGTCTAGTGGATCGATTACCGCTTGGAGGGCGGCGGAGAGGTTTTTTGCCTAGTTCTTCGGTTTCCTCTTCGATAACACGTCTCGGTGTTATCTGTGTTTGCATCTCTCTTTCCTACTCTTGTTCATTTCATTTTACTACTGTGTTGCTTTAAATATGGATTAGAGTAGCTCTCGTGCTTGTATGCTTGTGTTTACACTATTCCGCACTTAGTATTAAGTTAGTATAAAATCAACCAAGCCGTAATTTGAATTGGGGGTCTAAACAAACTCTTGTGTTTTCACACATTTCAAGCTTTCAATTGGTATCAGAGCGGGTACACTTGTTGTGGTTTAATTACCTGAGTGTGTTCCTTGACCCCGTATTGAGATGGACCGGTCTCAATCTTTGAATGTTCCACCATTCTTTGATGGTAGTAATTACGCTTTTTGGAAAGTCCAAATGAGGGCATTTCTGTGTTCAATAGATGATATTGTTTGGGATGCCGTAGAAGTAGGTTGGACTAGGCCCGAGGCTGCTAAATCCACTTGGGATAAAGCAACACTTGCGGCAGCTAATGCTAACAGTAAAGCATTGAATGCTATATTTTGTGGTGTTTCTCCAGATGAGTTCCACAGGATTTCTCACATAACAGTAGCCAAGGAAGCTTGGGAGATATTGGAGACCACCTATGAAGGAACAAAGAAAGTTAAGGACACAAAGCTTCAAATGTTAACCACCAAATTCGAAGAGCTTAAGATGGGAGATGATGAGTCCTTTGATTCATTCTATGGAAAGCTCAACGAAATTGTGATCGCGAAGCTCAATCTTGGTGAGAAGATTGAGGATGCTAAGGTGGTGAGAAAAATTTTGAGGTTCCTACCGGAAAGCTTCCAAGCGAAAGTCACAGCTATAGAGGAGAGTAAAGATTTGGATGAAATTAAGATCCAAGAGCTCATTGGGTCTCTTCAAACGTATGAACTTGAACTGCCTTCTCATAAGACAAGTAAATCTCTTGCTCTTAAAACCATCACCGAAAGAATGAATGATTCCTCCGAAGAAGATGGAGTGGAAAAGGATGTAGTATTTCTGGCAAAGAACTTCCGAAAATTTCTGAAGATGAAGAACAGTGGGAAACCGTTTAGCGGAGGGAAGTTCTCATCCTCCAAAAGTGATAGGAAGGAGTTTAAGAAGAAAGAAGGAAAGGATTCCCAGTCTCCTCAAGGCATTGTGTGTTATGAATGCAATGACCATGGACATCTCAAGAAGGAGTGTCCCAACTATCTAAGAGGAAAGGGCAAGGCGTATGCCACAACACCTAGTGATTCGGATTCTTCAAATTCTGATTCTGAAGAGAGTTGTGATAGAGAAGGGAACTACTCCGTGTTTATGACTATTACCCATAATGAGTTTTCGGAGGAGTTGAACTTGCTGGTATAAGAGCTTGGATATCATAGTGATAAAGAATCAATGGGAGTTGTCTAAGAATCTGATGCTGAAGAAGATGAAAATGCAGCCGGCCTTCAAGAGAACTATAACTCACTCCTTGAGAAGACAGGAAAGTATACAAGGATAGCCAAGGCAGCCGTAAAGAAGATGAAAAAGGCAGAGGAGGACTATAAAAGCCTTCTAGCGCGGTATAAGGAGGCCAAGTGTGAGATAGAAACGATGAATGGTGAGCTAACTGAAGCTTATTCAAAATTAGATTTCTTGAGCTAGAGGTAGTGCAAGCAAATGCCAAGATAGAGAGGGTATCCACAAAGAAGCTAGATGATGTTATTTCATCTCAAAAACATTTCTCAGACAAGTCTGGGTTGGGATATACCGGAGGGAGTAGTTCATCGGCCAATGTCACCAAAGAAGTGAAGTTTGTGAAGGCCAGAGAGCCAGTTGTAGTTGCCTCTACTCCTGAGAAAGTAAAGGATGAAACGAAGAAGAATGTGGCTGAACAACGGGTGCTGAACAAGTCTCGTAACCAATCAGTGGCTAGAATTGAAGCCAAAGGAAGATTACCTCCAAAATCACAAAGAAGTTCGAGAATGAACCATGTATGCCATTATTGTGGACTTCAAGGGCACACCAGACCTAATTGTCATAAGCTGAGAGCATTGAACAATCCTAGGGATCAAAGGTCAAGAGGACCACGAGATGACAGGAGGAATTGGATTGTTGGGCAACCACAAAGTCAAAATGAAAACTCCGGTGTGCTGGATGTAATGAAGATGATTGAGGCATTCACCATATGTTTGGCGAACTTCAACAGCAGGATTGAAGGTCACAATTCACGTACCCAATCCTATAGGGATATCACCCCGAACGCACATGACGTGTGGGTGAAGAGGGGTACTCATGCATGATTATCTCCCATGTCCATGCATCAATACTTCCAATGCTTAGGATCATAGGTTCATGCATCATATCATGCATTGTTTTCTGTTTTTAGCATGTCTTCTTTTACAAGTTTTTTTGTGTTCTTTCAATTCTTGCTCTGTTTTTGAGTGTGTTCAAAATTCAAAAACCCATAAAAATTGAAAAATCTTCAAAAATTTGATCGCTTGTCTTTGTGCATATCACATGTGAGTTTGGCCTTTCGTACTAATGGCGTAGTGCATTTTCGAGCTTAGCTTGTTCCTATATGCACATCTATCTGTGTGGAAGAAATCTTGAAAACTATGTGTGATTGTTGTAAATAGATTTTCAAGCTTGTCATGTATGATTGGTCAATTGGTTTGATGGTCTTGATACTTGCATAGACTTGTGCCTATATCTCTTCCCACGTTATTTTTTTATGTTTTTGCAATTGAGCTCTCCAAATGTAAATCTCAAAGTGAAAAAGAGATATTGAGCTGCAAAAGCCTGTCGCACATACTAGTATTTGACTAAGAAAAAGGGAAAACGACTTTCGTATTGAAATGTATGGTGCTTAAAAAGCCAAAGGCTAATTCTCAATGTTGAAATATCAAAAATTTCAAGCACCAATCTCAAAAAGAGATGTATTTATCCAAAAAAAAAGGATCAAATGTCATGATTTATGCAGAAGCCAAATGAAAAGCTTCTAAGTTGTGTAATCAATTTGTGGGAGGTCATATATGTGCATTTCTTTAATTGAGATTGATCACTTGACTTAGTACTAGTTGTGTATGACTTGATTGAATTGATCATTGAAGTTTCACTCTGATCTAAGGACTATTTCACACTTGATACTCACCCACAACACACAAGACTTTGATTCAATAAATGCTTATCTCATTTGTGTGATTGTACATGTTCAAATGTGATGTGTATGTTCAAGTACTTGATGATCAAACCCAAAAAGATTTTTGAGTGTTTTATTTGTTTTTGAAAGTAATTTTATACTTTCGTGCTTTTAGTTTTTTTTTGTTCAAAATGCATTTTTGTGTTTTTCATCAAAAACTGGTTCAGAGGTT
The DNA here is from genome assembly GCA_028535165.1 of Quercus tomentella. Taxonomy (NCBI): domain Eukaryota; kingdom Viridiplantae; phylum Streptophyta; class Magnoliopsida; order Fagales; family Fagaceae; genus Quercus; species Quercus tomentella. The sequence continues at coordinate 13,528,777 of JAPQVY010000012.1, read as the reverse complement.
GTTTCGCGAGAAGCTCGCGACTTATAGCTTCCCGCGAAAGGTGCTTGAGGGAAATCAAAAGTTATATTTTTCATATAGAAACTCTCGCTACTGCCTCGCGAGTATCTCGCGACTAACCTCTTCTCGCGAATTGGTTTTTTTTTTAGGCAAAAACTGAATTTTTCTTAAAAACACACAAAAACTTTCGCGACTGTCTCGCGCCTAATTCGCGACTAACAGCTTCTCGCGAAAGCATTTGTGCTTCAGTGGCTCTTCTCGCGACTTCCTTGCGACTATTTCGCTACTATCTAACCCACGAAAAACGCGTGTTTTCAGTTTTTATGTAGCAGATGTGACAGTTTTTCAAATTTTTTCACTTCCCTCGCACAAGTCTTTCGAACCCCTTTTCAACCCAAATCACTATTTCATTCAAACCCCATCATTTTCAAGCAAAATCTTTGTAAAATATTTTCAAGGTATGTGTTTCTAACACTATTTTCATCTTTTATTTTCGGATTATGCAGAATCTGTGCTTAGGGTTTTTGAAAATTGGGAATTTTTGAAAATTGGGTTGAGTTTCCTATTTTTGTGAAAATTTTTTCATGTTCTTGATTGGGCTTAGTCCCATTTGGTGTTTGTGCATCTGTGTTGGCCCCTTGTGGTAGTTCTAACATGTATTGAGGCATTTTTTTCACTATGTTTATGCATTCTCCATATTTGTTGTGCACTGTTGCATTCAAGGTGCTTGACAGAATGTCTTAGTGACATTTCTGTGTTTGTTTTGAACTCAAGTGAGTTCCTAAGGTTTAGTTCTTATCATGTTTACTCTTGTCTACCTTTTTGGTCAGTGCTCGTGTGTGTTACACACTTTGTTTACTTCGTGCATCAATGCCATGCATTGCACACACTGGCACTCCCTAGGGCCCCTCTAGGCACCCCTCATGCATCTCAAGATGCACACACATGCACAAGAACATGCACTGCCTATGCACACACAGACACACCCACTCTATTCATGCATTCTGATTATATTTACATGCTCTAACAGTTTTAGCATGTTGGTTATGTCTGGTTGCTCTATTTTAAGTGTGATATGTTCTGTTTTGAGATGTTTTCATTTTTGTTTGATCTAACATGAATTTAAGCAATTTTTGCTCTGCTTTGTGGTGTTGTTCTTGGTTCTTTTCTGTGATTGTGTTACTTTGCATAGATGGCTCCTATTAAGCATGCAACCACCAAGAAGCCATCTTCCAAACGTGCACGCACTGACTCTGCTCATTTCAAGTCTGTTGATGTTGATATGAAGTTTAATGATTGCTACAAGGGCGCAACCATTATCATGGAAAGGGTGGTCAATTTAGAATCCCTTGAGGGCACTTTCATCCCTGAGGTATTCAAAGAAAGGACATGGACCAAACTCTTGAACCCGGTTGAGGTTGTCTATTCAGAGATCATAAGGGAGTTCTTCTCTAATGCTGCTATAGACGGAGATCATATCGAGTGCTGGGTAAGGCACAAAGAGTTTATGATTACAAGGGAGATAATCCAAGATTTTTTGGAAGTTCGTCCAACCTCACAGCCAATTGCAGTGCAGTATGAGGATAGGTTAAGATCTATTGATGAGATGATAAGGACACTTGGTGGCACACCGAAGAAATCATCCATGAACGCAATACCATTTTCACCGGAAATGAGAGCTTTGGCATATGTGATGATCCACAACTTATATCCGATCACCAACTTCACCACTTTATCTGCTCCAAGGACAAGATTTTTGTATGATCTCTTTACCCACAAAGAGATAGATATTTGTGGACATATCTTCCATGTGTTGAAGAAGAGTATTGAAAAGCAGAATTCAAGAACTGTAATGCCATTTCCCTCACTGATTATGGGACTAATTGCGAAGACAAAATTCAAATTCCCGAGTGGTCTGATAGTAGTTCAGAGGGACTATCCCATTGGTGCACACATAGTCAATAGGAGCACCGCTCACATCAAAGGCTCCAAAACTGGTGTACACACGATACCACAGAATCATGTTGAGGACGAGGGAGGAGATACAGAGGAGGAGATTGACAGATTCACTTCTGCTCCAGAATCATCAGCATAACCATCTTCATCAGCACCAGCACAGGGACCAGATAGACTTGATCACATTCTGGCCAGAGTTGAGTAGATGTACACAATGCTGGATTCCCATGTACAGCATACAGCAAACCAGTTCACTTATGTTCAAGGACAGATCATAGCCTTATCTACTCAGATAGAGGAGTTATCCGTCGATCATGGTTCAGACTCCGAGTCCGAGGCATTCTAGCCCTTTGGCCATTCCAGTCAAAAAGGGGGAGAAAATTTTGAGGGGGAGCTGAGGGAGAGACTGCATAGTGAAAGGGGGAGTTTGAAAAGCTAACACATAAACATAGTTGTTTTGGTTTAAACTGTTTTTAGTTCTTATAACTAATAGTTCTTGTTTATGTTTTTACTGATTTATGTAAAGCTTTTGTACTCTATGGTTTAATATTCAGTATTTGTTTTTGTTTGTGACTATCTCAATGCTTTTGTAGCATTTTTTCTTGTACTTATATATATGGCTAAAATGTCTTGAGTACTTCACACTTGTGCCCTTAGTAGGATTGTTCCTAGATGCATATACTTCGTGTATCTTGCATTGGTTGTGTGATTGGACATGCAAGTAATCATAAGTGATTGCTTTGTTGTATATGTCTGGATGAACATTTACTTGTTATATGTTCATTGGAGTCATTCTTTAATGACTGCCCTTATTTGATCAAGTGTTTGTTTGCATGATATCTATTGTTTACATACTTGATCGCTCTATGCTTGCTCTTGTTCATACCTTATGTTCAACTTGTCATAAGCTTAATGAAAGTTTTGTTTATGTGCGAGTGTTTCAGGTTACAGGTATAAACTGCAAGTGCTTCACAGTTTCTAGATTAGGTGTGAGTGAGTTTTGCCATTGTTCCCAAACTCACGTTTAAGTCTAGAGTTTGTTGTTAGGGGTTTTGTCACGGAATAGCCAAAGTGGGAGATTGTAAAGTTGTGATTTACAAATATGTATTTTATTGGCTTTTATTTCGTGCCAAATTTGATTATAATTTTATTCAATCTTTTGTACCCTGTATTTGTTGTGAGAATTTATTGTAAGGGTTGTGTGATAGTGAGAGAGAGTGTGAAGACTCAAGCTATTGAAGACTGAAGAGTTTTCGCGGGTATATCGCGACTAAGCATCCCGCGAAAGGAAGCTTGTGCCTTGCACATGACTGGAATGCGAAGAGTCAGGCCAGATGGAGACAGCTGTGTCTCGTGAGTATCTCACGGGTAAGGCCTTCCTGCGAGACACCCGCGAGACATTCTGTTCTACCAGCTTGTCCAATCTGATACACACTTTCTGTGCCTACACTTTTTATACCCACATTACCCACAAATGAGAGAGAGAGCTTCAGAGAGAAAACCCTAGCTAAAATACTTGAGAGTTAGAAATTGTTCATCCAACAATTCTCTACACATTGGTTTGTGGATTTTCCTCATTTCCTATCTCTCCATTTCCATACTATTGAGATGTCAATAGCCCAAACACTTACCACACCTTTTGAGAGTGTCCAATGAGGTTTTGGTGCTGTTGGGAAACATTGGAAGAAGCCAAGGATGGCAGATGCAACATGGAGCTTGTTACGGGATCCGGAGAGTTAGACAAGACACGGTTCCGAGAAGCCTTGTTGGAGTAGGAGCTTGGAGGGCTTAGGTACAGAGGGTAGATTAGGCTTGGAGGGTCTCTTGCTTACCCATGTATCCCAACTGATTGTCTAGTGGATCGATTACCGCTTGGAGGGTGGCGGAGAGGTTTTTCGTCGAGTTCTTCGGTTTCCTCTTCGATAACATGTCTTGGTGTTATCTGTGTTTGCATATCTCTTTCCTACTTTTGTTCATTTCATTTTACTACTGTGTTGCTTTAAATATGGATTAGAGTAGCTCTCATGCTTGTATGCTTGTGTTTACACTATTCCGCACTTAGTATTAAGTTAGTGTAAAATCAACCAAGCCGTAATTTGAATTGGGGGTCTAAACAAGCTCTTGTGTTTTCACACATTTCGAGCTTTCAAGGTACATTACCAAAACCTTTTCTCACCATACCCACATCTGTGAGAAGGCCATTTGGTGCTTGGGAAGCAATTAGGAAGGGACCAATTTCATATTGGTTGATGCTATGGGCTATAGCAGAATTCGGTAAGTTAAAGAAGAAATAGGTTTGGCGTAACCTCGTTGGAGTAGAAGCTTGGAGGGCTTAGGTACACTGGGTAGATTAGGCTTGGAGGGTCTTCTGCTGTTCATGTATCCCAACTTGATTCTTTAGTGGATTATTTACCGCTTGGAGGGCGGCGGAGAGGTTTTACGCCGAGGGCTTCGATTTCCTCTTCGATAACACATCGCTGTGTTGTCCTTGTGTTTGCATCTCTTTTCCCTTAATCTTTGCCATTTAATTTCTGTTGTGGATGTGATTTTATTTGATTTAGATTGTTTATAAATTCTATTATATGCTTATGTTCATATTCCGCACATTAATTGTTTGATAATAAGCTTGAATTGATTATTTGGAAATTGGGGGTCTAAACATTCATAGTGTTTTATACACTTATTGAACATTCATACTTAGTTTCTCAGCAGCTAGAGTCATTGTTTTTCTTTGTTTTCCATTGTTATTTGCATATTCTATAAAAATTTTAAAAAAAAAAATTCCTCTTAAGTGAGAAGTTTTCAAACGGATTTAGCTTATCTCCAGTACTTTTTTAACAGGATATTTCCTATTATTTTAAATATACAATGGCAAGTGGTAGTGGATTTTGAGTCCAAATCTTTTATCCCACTCTTCTTACTCCACTATATACTCCACAAATAAAAATATGCCACATGTTCATCTATTTTATCAAATGCTAAATTTATACCTTCTATTATTTCAATTACCTAAATATGATGGGTTATTTATTTATTTATTTTAGGAAATTAAAATAGTAGAAAGCATAAATTTAGCATTTAATTAAATAGATGGACATGTGGCATGTTTTCATTTGTGGAGTATATAGTGGAGTAAGAAGAGCGAGACAGAAAATTTGGACTCATTAAAACAAAAGGAGATTTCAGTTAAAAAAGTACTGGAGGTAAGCCAAACCCTTTTCAAACCCACACCCTAATCCACGAAGTTAGATTTTACATCGAACCATAATTTCATCTCTTGTCATCACTTCAATTTACTTGCATTCAACACTTAAAGAGGCCAAAGTTAATAAAATTGATTTCTACTCAAACATCTTGTTTTGGGACTTCTAGTTTTTTGCGAGGAGCAGGGCCAACCTAACCAAATTTGGGGCCTAAGGCGGAATATATATGTGGGGCCTTTTTTATATAAATATTAATTAAATAAAATTATTTAATATAAATCAAATTGAGGTTAATTTGATGTATGAAATACATAATTTAATGAATAATACTAACTAAAACTAAGGTTTATTTCATATAGAGAATTGAATATCATAGTTGAAAAATTAATTTAACAAAAATAATTTTTTTTTTAAAAGAAAATTAATTTATCTTGGATATTTAACGATACATATATAGTTAATTACATTTATAATCTATGATATTAATTGATGTGTGGTTTTGTAGTAAATTAGTTTACAAATATTAAAGTTTCAAACTATTAGGGAGGATTAATCATCATTGATGATCTAACACATTTGCAAAATTTTTTTAAAGGCTTTTTAGAAATAAAAAAGGAAAATGTTAAAGGTACTACAAAATGTTCACAATGTAATGTGACAATAATAGTGAAGGATGAGCTTCAATAATGTAATTAATGAATATTTAAAATACTTTTTTGTGATTGGTAACATGTCAGTTTGTAAATCTATAATAAAATTTGTGATATCCCTAACATCACTAATAATAAAAAGTGCATAACAATTTGAAAAAATTCATATTTTTTTATAAAATTTTGGACATTTTACAATGAGATGGGGGTCTTTTTTGTAAAAGGTAAATATTTATTTGTGGTGGGGGCCTTAGGCCTAGGCCTTGGCCGCCCTGGCGAGGAGTATTATGTTATATTTGTGGGAAAATCATTGCCGATATATATATATATATATATATATATATATATATATATATATATATATATATATATATGTATGAAATAAATTGGCAAGTTGGTCTAAATATCTCCTTGAGTATCTATATTCGAACTATTAAGTTCGAATACTATGTGATAGTGGATCCTCCAAAATCAAGTTCGATAATCAAGACCCAAAGGATTGGTAACCCTTGGGGAGTCTAGAGGCTGTGAAACATTGAGCAATTAAATGATATATATCTAGTATCAAATGAAATGCAGTAATATTTTAGAGAGTAGCACTATTAAGTGTGAAACTTTTAATACTGCCTACAAACATTTCAAGTATAGGAAGATATGTATTATAAAGCGAAGGAGGGATCATACGTACCGTATAGACAGTATTGGCATAGACTAGTTGAAGAAGTTACGAGTCCCAACACTAATGATGGCCATGTTTGCTAAGTATGACTAGGAGAGCTTCCTTGTGAATTGTCGAGGAGATCAGCTAAACAAACTTACAATTTATAAAGAAGAAAGAGGATAGTATCAAAGCTGGTATAGTTCCCGTAAGGTTGTCTCCACCGAGTTGGTGCGGAATTTAAAGTCAAATTAGAATTGATAGAAAGTAATTATTTGAAGTAAAATTTCTAGATGCTGTAAGTGCGGTAAGCTGTGGTTGTGTAAGTGAATAATTATCATCAGGAAAAATGTTTTATTTATTTATTTATTTTTGAAAATTATAAAAGTGATTAGTTCACAGATTTATTTACAGCGACCTACTGCGTTAAGGCAACAAAGGTTGGTATACTGGGGATTGAAATTTGGTGCAATTAACCCCCTGCCTCTCGCAACAATTTTTTTACTATTCTTACTTTTTTACTTTTTTTTTTTAAATTTGATGGTTGAGATTTAAAATTGTTTTTTACAATTTTAAATCTTAGCCATCCGTATCAATTGCATCAGTTGCAATACCCACTTGATCTCAATCCATATACTGTTGGTCCCAAGTCCAGAAAAAGAAAACAAGAAAGAAGGAATGCTATAAATTAATGGATGATAAAAATTTAGACACGTTATTATAAAAGAATTATCTAGAAATACAAGTTGGGGCGATGTAGACACTCCATTTATGATTTCATAACCATGAAATTAAAATCTCATTCTTTAACAAAATTGTACCCGAGGACTAAATTAGGAACATTACAGTTTTTTTGAGAGAGAGAGAAAAAAAAAAAAGAACAGTTACAATTTAGAGAAAAGAAAAGTGTGGTATCAAAGCTGGGATAGTTCCTATAACTTCAAGACCCAAGTACACGGTACACCAACTAAGTTGGATTGGAATTGAAATCAAATTAGAATTGTTAATTTGTTAGAAAGAAATTGGAAGTCAAATTCAGGTGCTTCAAAAGTGCGTTAGGCGACAACCCATTTCTTGAGGAATGATTTCTTTAAGAGAAGTGGGTTTGGTTTGGTTTGGTGGTTTTTTTAGTTATTTTATTTATTTATGATTTATTTACTTATTTTTAAATCGTGAAGGATGCTAGTTCACAGGTTAATTACAACAGCCTATTGTTAGCTTACGTAAATCTAGTCACTTCACTATAAATGAATCTTTTTTTTAATACAAGTTGGGGTGTTATAGTCTTGTAGACACTCCATTTCGCGATCATGAAATTTCCCATTTATGAACAAAATTGTATTTAATGGCAAATTTGTCATTTTACATGTATTGAAAATTCCATAGTTAACATAGGACTAAAATTCATAACATAATAGTTCATCATGCAATTTGAAGGTACGATGGTCTTTTCTTAGTGAAAATCAAGGTTTTTTATTTTTTATTTTTTTATGGAGAAACTCAAGGTTTTGGTAGAGAATTCAAACCAATATTTTTTATTGACTATAGGATGGTCTCAAGATATGCGTACATTAGATTTAGGGTTCATTTGGAAACTGCTTATTTTTCTATTAAAAAAAAAAAAAGATTGGGTAAAAAGAGTAAAAAGATTAAAAAGTTAAAAAGTAAGAAATTTTTTTTACTCAACCAACGTCTTTTACATCTCATATGGGATGGTAATTGCAAGTATCATATCTGAATCCTAGTTTGTTATATCTGCAAGTACCGGATCTGAATCCGAGTTGCCCAAATTGCCTCAACTGACCATACCAATGTCACAAAAGCGGAACAAAATCGGCCAGGCGAAACCAAAAGATAATTATTATATTCTTTATAAACACAGTTTGTATTTTGGTGATTAATTAGCTATATTACGTGGAAAAGCAAATTGAGAAAAAAAAAAAATCAAGAATAGAAAATGACATAGGAATAGCCAAATAGGTTCCATGAAATAGTGTATTACAAACCAAAGGAGGGATTGTACATCCCATAATCAAAACGACATAGAAATATGGTTTAAGCAAAAGTCATTGACCAATAATAGTAAGCCATTTATATAAATTACCTTTGATATGGAAAATAAATACTAACATAAATGGTGTTAACTGTAAAGATCGCACAGTTGAATGTCACCACCCTATAATTTATGGCCAACACGAGCCTCGGAAATATTACTCCATCAAAGGGTCATTGCTACTGTAACAACCCAAGGAAAAGCGCTAGCCACATCTGCACTATACCTCAAAAGGACTAGTCACAATTGAGACTCCTTGTAGTTGTTAATAAAGCCCAGTTCAACCAAGTAAATACTCGATGTGGGACTCATCACACACTCACACACATCACACAATCAATCAAATTGGGGCATCACAATCTCCCCCACTTAAATCCCTAACGTCCTCGTTAGGGCCCACTTTGTGGGGTAGTATCTCTGAGCCCACACGGGGTTACCGGGCCGGCTCTGATACCATATGTAACAACCCAAGGAAAAGCGCTAGCCACATCTGCGTTATACCTCAAAAGGACTAGTCACAATTGAGGCTCCTTGTAGTTGTTAATAAAGCCCAGTTCAACCCAGTAAATACCCGATGTGGGACTCATCACACACCCACACACATCACACAATCAATCAAATTGGGGCATCACAGCTACAAAACAGAAACTCACTCGAATTAATTAATAACGCAACAAGTGTATGACCAATATAATTAGGGAAGAATGAAACAACTCTAATTATTTTCTTACAATAACAAAATGAACAAATACCAATTATATTCCATTAGTGTAAATAGCAGCGATCGATATTCTTTTCTTTTTGCTTATACAAAAAGTCATACAGGATATTGCTAAGATTTAGCTTATGGAGTTGCAGATGTTTTGGATTTAGATTGAAATTGAAAAGGCTTAGAATTATGATTTGTGGAAGAAAGTTTTGAGATTATTCTGTACTAGTTGCTAACCTAAATTTTGCATTAATGTGATATTACATATTCACAATAATTATATAATATTTTTCCATGATCCAAAAGATTATAAATCCAAATAAATGTTATGAATTAGTGAATACAAAAGAGATCTATTAAAATCCATTTATAATACCAAATGGACCAAATTAGACCGAGATGGACTGAATAGACAGAAGTGGATTGAATGAATGAAATTGAACTGAATAGACTGAATTGGACTGAAGTGAATCGAATTGGGCAGAGATGGACTGAAATGGGTAGAATGGACTGAATAAGACCGAAGTGGACCGGATAGGACCGAATTGGACCGTAATGGACCAAATTAGACCAAATAGAAACAAAGTTGACCGAATGGACCGAACTGGGCAGAATGGACCGAAGTTGACCAAGGTCGACCAAAATGGGCAGAAAGGACCGAATGAGACTGAATTGGACGGAATAAAACCAAATGGACCGAATTGGACTGAATAGGACCGAAGTAGACCGAATTGGATAGAGGTGGACTGAAATGGCAGAATGGACCGAGTAAGACCGAATTGGAAAGCAGTGGACCGAATCAGACTGAATGGAAACGAAGTGGACCGAATGGACCGAACTGGGCAGAATGGACCAAATTGGACCAAAATTGGCCAAGGTGGACCGAAATGGGTAGAAAGGACCGACTGAGACTGAATTGGACCGAATTAAACCAAATGGATTGAATTGGACTGAATGGGACTGAAGTGGACCGAATTCGATAGAGAAGGACTGAATAGGCAGAATGGATCGAATGAGATCGAATTGGACCGAGTGGGACCGAATTCGACTACGGTGGACCGAAGTAGACTGAATGGAACGAAGTGGACCGAATGGTCCGAACTGTGCAGAATGGACCGAAGTTGGCCAAGGTGGACCGAAATTGGCAGAAAACCGATAAAGACTGAATTGGACCAAATGGACCGAAATGGATTGAATGGGACCAAAGTGGACCGAATTGGATAGAGGTAGAATGGACTGAATGAGACCAAATTGCATCTAATTGGACTAAAGTGGACTGAATTGGACCTAGGTGGACTGAAATGTGCAGAATAAATTGAATTAGACCGAATTAGAGCAAGGTGGACCAAATGGACCGAATTGGAAGGAAATTGGACTGAGTGGGACCAAAGTGGACAGAATTGGACCAAGGTAGACTAAAATGGATAGAATAGACCGAAATGAGTATAACGGACCGAAGTGGAATGAATTGCACTGAATGGGACCAAATTGGACACAATTGAACCAAGGTGGACCGAAATGGATAGGATAGACCGAATTGGACTGAAATTGGTAGAATGGACTAAAGTAGAACGAATTGTACTAAATGGGACTAAGTTGGACCGAAATGGATAGAATAGACTGAATTGGACTGAAATTGGTAGAACAAACCGAAGTGGAATGAATTGGACGGAATGGGACTAAAGTGGACAGAATTGGACCAAGATGGGTCGAAATGGATAGAATAGACCGAATTGGACTAAAATGGGCAAAATGGACTGAATGCAACCGAACTAGACTGAGGTGGACCAAAATGGACCAAATGGGACTGTAATGGATCGAATGGAACCAAAGTAGACTGAAATGCTACGTTAATGACTAAGGTGGCTCAACAAGAGTGTAGCAATAATAGATGCTACACTTTAGCTTTAAATATTACTAGTCAAAGACCTATATGATGTGTGAAAATATATAATTATTTTGAGAAGTTGTATAATGTATAATATATTCACAGTTTATTTTGAGAAGTGGTATAACATTCAGAGTTTATTACTCCCTCTTTTTCTAGACTAGTCTCATCATTGGGGGGCAAGTATTAGTGGAATGCTTCTATAGATTATGTCACTTAATTGCTAAGTTTAGTCAAACCAATTGTAGAGAGAGCTCTAATTTATGGACATAAATCTTCTTTGAAAAAATTTTCAGCTTTTTTCTGGAAACAAAAAACTTAAAATTTGTATACAACCTTTTACTTCATGCAAATTTGCACTGAACATAACAAATAGAATCAGTTGAGTTTTATGATTATCACATTTATCTTAAAATGCTTGGGGACAATATACTGATGCAAGTTTTTCCTTTTTAATTCCATTTTGCATGAGTTTATTTAGTTTATATTTGAACTAGTACAATTTGATTATGAGAATTCCTAACGTAAGGGATTTAAAGATTTTAACGAAGAATAGGAGCCCATTATGTCAGCCCAGGCCTTGTTTATTACACAATTAAGCAGCAGCCCATTACTTCTAGTCTTCTACTCTTAGTTATTGATTTTTTTTTTTTTTTTTAATTTTTTTTTTTTTTATTTTATAATGAAATTCGTTATTGAATTCATGTGTGGGAAAACCCAGCCCTATACGAGAAAAACCCAACCGTACACAACTTTATAAAAAAAAAAAAAAAAAAATCAAATTTTAGCTGACCAAGATACCTGGGCCGGCCTCACAAAGGCAATAAAAGCCCACCAGTGGTGCGATTGGTGTATTGACCAAACCAATCTATGCAGCTCGTTGCAAAAAGGGTGGGTTTCACTCTACCCTCTATGCTCTGCTTTCTGCCACGGCCCATGCTAATGATATAGCATCCAGTTTACTTTACAAAACCAACTATTACATACATTTTTGGGTCAAGGAACTACAGGTTTGAGTAATACTAATACCAGGTAAGTCAATCATGTAAATTTTAGTAGTCAGACCTAAAGGATTGAGAAGTCTATGCAAGTACAACTACAAACTACGAAGGGTGTGAGGGAGTGAGGAATTACACCAAAAGATAGTTACTAATTTATTATGGATTGCTCTATTAAATCGGTAAAATTTTAGTGATTAATTAGAAATATTAGAGGGAAACCAAATTTAACCCAAAAAAAAAGAAGAAAAGAAAATAACAGAGGAATAGGTGCAGTGAAACTGTTAATACCTGCCCACAAACATTTCTAAGTTAAGAAGATTAAGGCCCAGGCCAAGTGTATGGAACACAAATTACAAATCAAAGGAGGGATCATACAATCCATGACAAAAGAATGTAATATGGTTTAAGAAATGCCATTGACAAATAACAGGGAGCCATTGATCTAAATTACCTTTAACATGGAAAGCAATGACAATGGCTGAGGCAGTATATGCGTACACTGTAAAGAACACGGTATAAGCAAAAGTCATTGACCAATAATAGTAAGCCATTGATCTAAATTACCTTTGATATGGAAAATAAATACTAACATAAATGGTGTTAACTGTAAAGATCGCACAGTTGAATGTCACCACCCTATAATTTATAGCCAACACGAGCCTCAGAAATATTACTCCATAATAGGGTCATTGCTACAAAACAGAAACTCACTCGAATTAATTAATAACGCAACAAGTGTATGACTAATAGAATTAGGGAAGAATGAAACAACTCTAATTATTTTCTTGCAATAACATAATGAACAAATACCAATTATATTCCATTAGTGTTAATAGCAGCGATTGATATTCTTTTCTTTTTGCTTATACAAAAAGTCATACGGAATATTGCTAAGATTTAGCTTATGGAGTTGCAGAAGTTTTGGGTTCAGATTGAAATTGAAAAGGCTTAGAATTATGATTTGTGGAAGAAAATTTTGAGATTATTCTGTACTAGTTGCTAACCTGAATTTTGCATTAATGTGATATTACATATACACAATAATTATATAATATTTTTCCATGATCCAAAAGATTATAAATCCAAATAAATGTTATGAATTAGTGAATACAAAAGAGATCTATTAAAATCCATTTATAATACCGAATGGACCAAATTAGACCGAGATGGACTGAATAGACGAAAGCAGATCGAATGGATGAAATTGGACTGAATTGGACCGAAGTGAACCGAATTGGGTAGAGATGGACCGAAATGGGTAGAATGGACGGAATAAGACTGATGTGGACCAAGTAGGACCACAATGGACCGAATTAGACTGAATAGAAACGAAGTTAACCGAATGGACAGAACTGTGCAGAATGGACTGAAGTTGACCAAGGTGGACCGAAATGGGCAGAAAGGACCGAATGGGACTGAATTGGAGGGAATAAAACTAAATGGACCGAATTAGACTGAATGGGACCGAAGTGGATAGAGGTGGACTGCATAGGCAGAATGGACCGAACGAGACCGAATTAGACCGCGGTGGACTGAATTAGATTGAATGGAAACGAGGTGGACCGAATGGACCAAATTGGGCAGAATGGACCGAATTGGACCAAAGTTTGCCAAGGTGGACCGAAATGGGCAGAAAGGACCGATCGAGACTGAATTGGACCAAAGTTTGCCAAGGTGGACCGAAATGAGTAGAAAGGACCGATCGAGACTGAATTGGACCGAATAAACCAAATGGACCGAATTGGACTGAATAGGACCAAGGTGGACCGAATTGGATAGAGGTGAACTGAATGGGCAGAATGGACCGAATTGCACCTAATTGGACTGAAGTGGACCGAATTGGACCTAAGTGGACTGAAATGTGTAGAATGGACTGAATGAGACCGAATTAGAGCAAGGTGGACTAAATGGAACGAATTAAACTGAATGGGACCAAAGTCGACAGAATTGGACCAAGGTGGACTGAAATGGATAGAATAGACCGAATTCTCTTAAAAAAAAAAAATGAATAGACCGAATTGGACCGAACTGGGTAGAATGGACCGAAGTGGAATGAATTGGACTGAAGTAGAACAAATTGTACTAAATGGGACCAAAGTGGACAAAATTGGACCAAGGTGGACCGAAATGGATAGAATAGACTGAATTGGACTGAAATTGGCAGAACAAGCCGAAGTGGAATGAATTGGACGGAATGGGACTAAAGTGAACAGAATTGGACGAAGGCGGATTGAAATGGGTAGAATAGATTGAATTGGACCGAAATGGGTAGAATGGACCGAATGCGATCGAACTAGACTAAGGTGGACCAAAATGGACTGTAATGGAATGAATGGAGCCGAAGTGGACTGAAGTGCTACACTAATGACTGAAGTGGCTCAACAAGAGTGTAGCAATAATAGATGCTACACTTTAGCTTTTAAATATTACTAGTCAAAGACCTACACGATGCGTGAAAATAAATAATTATTTTAAGAAGTGGTATAATGTATAATATATTCACAGTTTATTTTGAAAAGTGGTATAACGTTCACAGTTTATTACTCCCTCTTAGTCTGGACCAAATTGGACTGAATGGAACCAAAGTGTACCGAATTGGTAGAGAAGGATTGAATAGGCAGAATGGACTGAATGGGACTGAAGTGTACCGAATTGGATAGAGAAGGACTGAATAGCAGAATGGACCGAATGAGACCGAGTTGGACCACGGTGGACTGAATGGTAACGAAGTGGACCGAATGGTCTAAACTGTGCATAATGGACCGAATTAGACTGAAGTTGGCCAAGGTGGACCGTAATGGGCAGAAAGGACCGATTAAGACGGAATTGGACTGAATAAATCCAAATGGACCGAATTGGACTAAATAGAACCAAAGTGGACCGAATTGGATAGAGGTGAGCTGAATGGGCAGAATGGACCGAATTGCACCTAATTGGACTGAAGTGGACCGAATTAGACCTAGGTAGACCGAAATGTGTAGAATCGACTGAATGAGACCGAATTAGAGGAAGGTGGACCAAATGGATCGAATTGGACTGAATGGGACCAAAGTGGGCAGAATTGGACTAAGGTGGACTGAAATGGATAGAATAGACCGAATTAGACCAAAATGGGTAGAATGGACCAAAGTGGAATGAATTGGACTAAATGGGACCAAATTGGACTGAATTGGACCAAGGTGGACCGAAATGGATAGGATAGACCAAATTGGACTGAAATGGGTAGAATGGACTGAAGTAGAACGAATTGTACTAAATGGGACCAAAGTGGACAAAATTGGACCAAGGTGGACCGAAATGGATAGAATAGACTGAACTGGATCGAAATTGGCAAAACAGGCCGAAGTGGAATGAATTGGACGGAATGGGACTAAAGTGAACAAAATTGGATGAAGTTGGACCAAAATGGATAGAAAAGATCGAATTGGACCGAAATGGGCAGAATGGACTGAATGCGACCGAACTAGACTGAGGTGGACCAAAATGGACCAAATGGGACTGTAATGGATCGAATGGAACCGAAGTAGACTAAAGTACTACGCTAATGACTAAGGTGGCTCAACAAAAGTGTAGCAATAATAGATGCTACACTTTAGCTTTTAAATATTACTAGTCAAATACCTACACGATGCGTAGAAATATATAATTATTTTGAGAAGTGGTATAATGTATGATATATTCACAGTTTATTTTGAAAAGTTGTATAACGTTCACAGTTTATTACTCCCTCTTGGTCTGGACTAGTCTCATTATTGGGTGCAAGTATTAGTGGAATGCTTCTATAGATTATGGTAATGTTTGGATAGCGTTGCGTTTTTGCTGAGTTGCGTTTCTGTGTTTTCCTTTTTTTTTTTTTTTTTTTTTTTTTTTTCACGCGTTTTTCCCACAAGCGGCTACTGTTCATGCAACAGTAGCCGCAATTTTTGACCGGTCTTCCGTGAACAGTGCACGGATGCACTGTTCATGGACCCACAAATTTCATTTTTTATCAATTTTTCATTAAAAATGGGTCCCACGGTACTATTTACACATTTAAAAATTATTTTGCTACAGTGTTTTCAGTTTTCAGTTTTCAGTTTCAGCAAAATAAGTTCTATCCAAACAGACCCTATGTCACTTAATTGCTAAGTTTAGTCCAACCAATTGTAGAGCGAGCTCTAATTTGTGGACATAAATCTTCTTTGAAAAATTTTCAGCTTTTTTCTAGAAACAAAAAACTTAAAATTTGTATACAACCTTTTACTTCATGCAAATTTTCACCGAACATAACAAATAGAATCTGTTGAGTTTTATGATTATCACATTTATCTTAAAATGCTTGGGGACAATATATTGATGCAAGTTTTTCCTTTTTAATTCCATTTTGCATGAGTTTATTTAGTTTATATTTTTTTTTTTTTGCATTGTATTTAGTTTATATTTGAACTAGTACAATTTGATTATGATAATTCCAAACGTAAGGGATTTAAAGTTTTTAACGAAGAGTAGGAGTGCATTTTGTCAGCCCAGTCCTTGTTTATTACACGATTAAGCAGCAGCCCATTACTTCTAGTCTTCTACTCTTCGTTATTGAATTCTTTTTTTTTTTTTTGGGGGGGTGAAATTCGCTATTGAGTTCATGTGTAGGAAAACCCAGCCCTATACGAGAAAAACCCAACCGTACACAACTTAAAAAAAAAAAAAATGAAAAAAAAAAAATCAAATCAAATCAAATTTTAGCTGATCAAATACCTGGACCGATCTCACAAAGGCAATAAAAGCCCACCAGTGGTGCGATTGGTGTATTGACCAAACCAATCTATATGCAGTTCGTTGCAAAAAAGGTGGGTTTCACTCTACCCTCTATGCTCTACTATCTGCCATGGCCCATGCTAATGATATAGCATCCATTTGACTTTCTGGCAAATAATTGAATTTGTTGCAAGAAGTTTACACCTCTTTCAATCACATTTTATTTGAAACTTAGAGTAAGTATAAAACCAACTATTACATACATTTTTGGGTCAAGGAACTACAGGTTTTGAGTAATACTAATACTGGATAAGTCAAGTAAATTTTAGTAGTCTAGACCCAAGGGATTGAGAAGTCTATGCGAGTACAAAGTACAAAGGGTGTGAGGGATTGAGGAATTAAACCAAAAGATAGTTAATAATTTGTTATGGATTACTCTATGAAATCGGTAATATTTTAGTGATTAGTTATAATTATTAGATGGAAACCAAATTTAAACCCAAAAAAAGAAAAAAGAAAATGACAGAAGAATAGGTGCAATAAAACTATTCATACCTGCCCACAAACATTTCTAAGTTAAGAAGATTAAGGCACAGGCCAAGTGTATGGAACACAAATTACAAATCAAAGGAGGGATCATACAATCCATGATAAAATTAAGAATATAGTAATATGGTTTAAGAAATGTCATTGACAAATAACAGGGAGCCATTGATCTAAATTACTTTTGACATGGAAAGCAATGACAATGGCTGAAGCAGTATATGTGTACACTGTAAAGATTAAAGAACACAGTAAAATGTCACAAGCATATAATTTATAGCCATCACGAGCTTAAGAAATACTCAATCAAGGGCGTTCATTACTTAGATTCCATCCAATCCGGTCGTACTACAAAACCAACGATCACAATTCCAATGGATTAATTAATAAGGCAACACCTGCGTTCTCTGATAAAAATAGTGAATAATGAAAGAACTATAAATTCTATGAAACATAAATTACAGACCAAAGGAGGGATCGTATATCCTAATCCCATAATCAAAATAACATAGAAATATTGTTTAAGCAAAAGTCATCGACCAATAACAGTAAGCCATTCATCCAAATTGCCATTGATAATTAGGAAAACAAAGACATAAATGGTTAAGGAAGCATATGCGTGTCAACTGTAAAGATCGCACAATCCCTATAATTTATGTCCAGCACGAACCTTGTAAATATCTAGTGATGCTACAAAATAGACAATCACATGAATTAATTAATAACGCAACAATTGTATGATTAATAGAATTTGGGAAGAATGAAACAACTCTGATTAATTACTTTCTCGTACAACATGAACAAAAAACAAATTAATATAAAAAATTTACTAAAATTTTTTATTAACAAATGCCCTAAGAACACTAGTTAATCATATCCATTGTAAATTTATATTCTTTTCTTTTTGCTTCTACATTTTTTTCCTCAATTTTAAATTTATGTTATTATTATTACTTTTTTCTTATAAGGAAGTGACCAATATGTATGTCCGTTAATTAAAAAAAAAAAGACTTAACATACCTAGCTCAGTCATCTTCCTCTTCTTTTTCTGTTTTCCTTCTCAAGTTTAAGAAATTTGTCTCTAATTGCATTCATTTCATTGACAACAACATTTGTAGGAATCCGCTCATCCGGTGATGTTTTAGAACACAACAATCCAATTTGGAACACTAATATCAAGCATTCTTTTGTTCTACTACTGACATTGACATAGGGATCTTCTTCAATTATTTGTCTTTCTTCTATGTCATCATTGGCATTTTCTTCATCTTCCTCAAAGAACATTGATGGGTCAACAATATCCATGACATGTTCGGGCAGTGAACTTGTGAATGTTCAACCATCTTTGAACATTTCATCAAATGGTCTTTTTCTAGTGAACATCTCCAGCAAAAGTATCCCATAGCTGTAAATGTCTCCTAGTGTTGAAACTTGGCCACCCATCCCATACTCTACAATTCATCAATACATACACAGTAACAAATAATAGTCCTATGTGCTTGAAATCTAATCACTAATGCATTATGCATTGTTGGCACATACAGCCCTCCATAAAATTTTGTGAATATGTGAGGCTTTTTTTTTATTGGTGTATGTTTTTTTTTTAAGAAAAAACAAAAAGTATTTCCCCCCCCCCCCCCCCCCCCGCCAAAGCTGTCAAACATTTTTCTTCACTTGAAAAGTGGTGTCGAACTTGAGCCTATAGTTACTTTTTGAAAGAATCCCTACTTTATTTTAATATAAATGCAAAATGTTAAAAAAGAGTTGAAGTGAGCTTCATATAGTTGAAAAAATTACCTGGAGGAATGTATCCAATGGAACCTTTGAGCCCAATTGACAAGGTTTGAGACTTGGAGGAATTGTTTGAGGTTTCAAAGAGGAAATTCACCAATCCAAAATCACCAACATGGGCTACCATATCTTCATCAAGGAGTATATTGCTTGGCTTTTGATCACGAACAATTGGTGTTCGACGATGGTAATGAAGATATTCTAATGCATAGGCAACATCAACGACTATGTTCAATCTTTGAATAAATCTCAATCTCTTGCTTTGATGTTGCAAATCATTTTTAGAATGCAAACATTGTTCTAGACTTCCATTGGACATGAACTCAAAAATTATACTTTTAAAGTCATTCCCTTTATGATCAGTGCTTGAGCAAGCAAAGATAATCTTGAGGAGATTGCGATGACGTATACTTCTCAAGGCATTGCACTCGTTAATGAAACTCTTGGAAGCTCCTTTTTGTTGAAGGTTCAACACTTTAATAGCAACAATTTCTCCATTTCTAGAAAGAACTCCTTTGTATACAGAGCCAAAGCTACCCAAACCAATCAAATTGTTTTCTGAAAACCCGTTCGTTGATTTTAGTAGTTCTGCATATGAGACACGCAACTTCATATCTTCAAAGGAAGATGTAGTTAATGTTTTCTCTCTTGAATTTGTCACAGTAAAACATGTAGGGAAATAATTACTATTTTTAGTTCAAGAAGTTTTCCCAATGACGAAGGAACTTTCCTTGAGCATATAGGTAAATGTAATTCTTGGACACCACCACATAACTTATGATTTCCAAAGACTGAAATTTCACTTGCATTTGCAAAAATCCCTTCACTTGGCACTTCACCCTCAAAATCATTATATGAAATATTGAGATCCTTAAGTGACTTGAACTTGCTTAGAAATTTAGGGATATTCCCAGAGAACTTATTTTGTGAAATATCTATTTCTTCTAAAACTCTTAATGTTTCCAAAGATTGAGGTAATGGCCCTTCGAATGAATTACCCTCCAAATACAAGCCCTCCAAACTAAGACAAGTATCAATGGTGGTGGGAATTATGCCTAATAATTTATTCTTTGAGAGATCTAAAACAGCAAGTTGTTTTAAGTTTCCCACTTCCAATGGCAATGCACCTATCAAAAGATTATTAGACATGTCCAAAGCAATTGAAAGGAAAGGAAGACCAATAACCTCTTTTGGTATGGTGCCAGCGAGATTGTTACTTGAAAGACTTAGATCAATTAAATTTTGGCAGTTTCCTAATCTTGGAGGTATACTTCCTTCGAATATGTCATGCTCGATATAAAGTCTTGTCAATTTAGTTAAGTTACCCAAGGAGGAAGGGATTGGCCCCGAAAATTTGTTATCTTACACAGCTAATGCGTTTAAGTTCTGAAGCTTCCCAAGAACATCAGGGAGAGTACCTCCCAAATTGTTTTCTTCTAATCCTAGCATTTCTAAGTTAGCAAGGTTCCCGATCCCAACAGGGATGCCACCACGGATCATATTTCGACCCAAAGTAAGAAGTTTTAGTTCGGTGGAAAGGTTGGCTATGGATCTGGGCAATACTCCTCCAAAAACATTACCACGAAGACCCAAGGCCTCCAAAGTAGTACAATTTGCTAAGAAACTGAGAAATTTTAGGTCTTCGTTTTTCCCATTTCAAAGTCTATTCATCTCAAAATTAAGACTAACCAAGCCTTGTAAGCTTTCTAGATTTTGAGGCACTGTCCCAGTCAGACAATTTTGAGAAAAGTCGAGTATCTGAAGTTCAGAAGCGTTTGACAATGACATAGGGATAATGCCTGTGAAACTGTTAAGAGCACCAGCAAATATTCGAAGGTTAGGAAGAGTAAGACCGACATCTGGTGGAAGGCTTCCATGTAGCCGGTTTTCAGTAACTAGGAAACTGTATATGGATGAAATATTATTAAAGATCAGAGGAGGGATGGTACTGGAAAGATTATTCATGGAAACTTGAAAAATTCTCAAGCCTGATAGACTGCCAAGTTCAGTAGGCAAGCTTCCTTGTAAATTGTTCCTAAAAAGACTAAGAACAAACAAAGAAGAAAAGTTTCCAATCCAAGCTAGGATATTTCCTGTAAGGTTGTTCACACCAAGTTCTAGATACACCAACCTTGACAATGAGCTGAGGTGGTCTGGAATCTGCCCAACAAGATTGTTGTAAGCAATATCGAGCACTCTAAGTTGTGAACAGTGGCTCAAATTAGTTGGCAGTTTACTAACAAAGGAATTTGAAGTCAAATTGAGATGCCGCAGGCGTTGTAGTCGTCCCTCTTCTTGAGGAACTTCACCGTTGAAGTTGTTGTTTCGTAGGTTGATTCCTGTGAGGTGAGTAAGATTTCCTATAGAGGGTGGTATGGAGCCAGACAATTTCTTATCTTTGAAGTTCAAAACCATGACTTGTTTACTAGAGGGGCTACATGTAACACCTAACCGGTTGCAAAAATGTGTGGAGTTGTTCCATGAACTCATGATTTGAAGTGGGTGTAGTGATCTATTTCTTGAAGTCAAGTAAAGCCTGGCGATCGGTCTCATTTTCAAGAGGCAGAATTGTAGCAGATTTCAAACATGAGCTCATGCACATTAGAAGAATCCCATGAAAGAATATTAACAAAACCCACTCGTGACTCAGACATGAGTGCGTCATCCTGTTGGAGTTGCAAGTTTGAAGGGAAGGATACAATCTGATACCAGAGTTTGCTTTCTGTGGAAATAAATTTTTTTACTATAGTTAATAGCATGGATTTTCTTTTGCTCACAGGAGTGAACTTCACGTGAACGTAAATAAGAAAGACCCAGAAGAGAAGACTTTTGTCTTCTGAGAATGATGAATGACCTGACTGTCAATTTTGTTAAAACATGTCTTGTATTGTGACTTCAATTAGTTAATTGGATATTTATTCCGGTGGAAAGAAGGGCATTATTAATTACCTTCACATATACCTGTACCCACGTGCAAAAAATAACTTAAATCTTGCATATCAGACACAATCAAGTCGCGTCTATGTGAGTTTGTTATTGATAATGGTGAGATATTTACAAATTACAAGTAATGATATTTCTATTTACAAACCTCGCTATTAAGATCGCTACTACCTTTGTTTTGACTTTATTTCTAAGATATCTTAAAATTTTAATATATTTTTATTGAATATTCTTAGCTACTAAGTTGGGAAATAACTAATTTTTATTTGGTCATATTAACGGATACTCTTAAGATAATTGTTAATAAAATATTTTAAGAAAATTTTGACATCACTTTTATAATAAATATAAAAAGCTATAAAAAAATTAATTTTTTTTTTCTTTTCCCATAAAGAGTTTCTAAAAATATATCCTAAACCAATTCTTTTAAGGCATTGTTAACTTTTCTCATTTTTATTTTCTGGTTACAATTTCCAGCCTCTTAAATGATTTTTTTTTTTTTTTTTTTTTTTAAGACGAACTTACATGATTGAATGATGTTTCCAGGTTTTTTATTATTATTTTTTAAATAAAAAATAAAAGAATTTTTAGCAGTTTTTGGAAGGAAGGATTCACAAAATGACAAAGACGTCAACTGAATTTTTTATTATATCTTGAGAATCAAATGTCAACTGTGTAATTTGTATTTTTAACTAAATATTTTTTTTTTAATTTTTTTTCTTCTTTATCGTCTAGCCGGGTTTTTGATATAAGGGGATTTGCAACTATTTTTAGCTTATCTGCCATTAATTGTGTGGAATGGATTGACTAATTGATTATTAAATTTTCAAAGAGATTTCTTCTTAACAAAAAAAAAAAAAAAAAAAGTTCTCAAAGAGATTTGTCGATTGCCTTAACATTTTTAGCATGTTAATGGGCTTCATGCTTAATATATGAAATCTCAGTCATTTCAAAATAATCAGTTCTTGGTTGAGAAAAAAGAACAATGAAAAGAGATTGTAACAGCAACAAAAGAACTATTCGAATTCATAGAAAACAAATGTAAAATTCACACACCAAATGAACAAAAATGAATAAATACTTACCTCAAATGCTTTAATTCAGTCAGCAAGGCAGATGTCTCGTTGTTGCAGCACTCAGCAGCTGTTCTTTAGTTCTCTCTCTCAATTATTGCTTTCTGCTTAGTTTGAAGTGAAGGATCAAATCTGATACCAGAGTTTTCTTTCTGTGGAAATACTTGGACTAACTTTTGGCCTGTGGAAATCTACAAAAGAGCATTGAATTGGGATGGCTCAATTTACCTAACTTTTGGTCCAGAGTTCTATTTTGATTGTGATAGTCAGGCAGATGCAATTAAAAGTAAAACCCTAGCCCCACCAATAGAAAATGAAATAATATCATGGATTTTCTTTTCTGAATAGAAATTTTACTTAGACTAATAAATTAATTATTTAGTTTTCTTAAGATCTGTATCGCACATACTTTTTTGAAGAACATGGAGGACATAGACAATGTACTAGGCTCTTTACAACATGAATCGTCCCAACTTTTTGCTAGTTCGGAAACAGAAATTAGGAAAGAGGAAGGCCATTCTCTAATGAACTGACAGTTCAGTTAAAACGAGTCCCGTTGAAACTTTTAACAGTTAAATAGGAAAATAGTTATTATCGAATACTCTAGAAATACTCTAATATTTTAGAGATTAGCTCTATTAAGTAAGTGGGAAAGCAAATCAAGAAAGAAGACGACCAAGGAAAGAAAATAACTAAATAACGCAAGAATAGGTCCGGTGAAAATTTTAATTCTGCCCACAATTATTGAAACTTCGAAGGTTCAAAGGCACAAAATGATTGTTTTCTCTGGGTCCATTTGGGTAAGTGTTTTTGCCGGGCAAATGCGCCCCAACCTCCTCCCCCTACATTATTGAGTTTGTTAAAGGGTTATAAGCAAAGTGTATACTGGATACAACTAAAACTGGATTTCTACACCTAGCAAATTTTGAAATTCTCATGAATTTCTTTATATGATGTGCCAAATCAGTAAAATAAACAGCATATGAATATTTATAAACAATGAAAAGACACATTTGAAAGGGCACTTGTGTTAAGAAAATTCCTTTAAAATATATTATGGCCATTAGCCATTATAGGGACATAAAATGTTCACTTTCCTTTATTGTTCAGCATAAAAGGCTCTCTGTCAATTAAGTATTTTACATTTTGTGGGTGTGTAGTTTGGGTTTCACATGGAGAGAAAAGTCATTATTAGTGATTTTTTTTGAAAGGAAGTGATTATATTTTTTTGTCCTGCTTTCCACGTTACCTTTTCCACATTAGAAGAACTTTGGAACATGATAATTTTCCACTGTGTTTGACACTCCCAATATTTTTTATCTTTCGGCTTTGTGATGTCACTTTGCTTTTTGCCTTTTTCCACCGACCAAGATGATTTTTTACAGTGTGGTTGACAAGATATTAAAATTCCCAGGTGACGTTACAGGCTTAGAACACTCTCTGCGTAATGATTTACTGTCTTCATTTCATTGAATAAAGTTACTGAATTCCTGTAAAAAAACAAAAAACAAAAACAGCTTGTATTAATTTAACTGTTACTGTTTTTGCTATGATTGAATAAAGGTTCTGATTTAAAAAACAAAGCTATTAATGGGGACAAATTCACTAATATGGTCATACCCAAATTGTTGTTGAGGTTTCATCTGGATTTAACCGCACTCGTTTAGTTCAATCGGATGTTACAGCGGTAAGTTTCACGCCAACACTGATGACAGCCATGCTTGCAAGCTAGGACTAGGAGAGCTTCCATGTGAATTGTCCAGGAGAAGCGAAGGCACATTACTGATGACAGTAGCGGCTCTAAGAATTTTATTCAGGATGTTCCTTAAGAAGTATAAATTACACAATCTAATAATTTGTTATATGAGAAATGATATATCTACAATATTTCTACAACAAATCCTAAGTGACAGGTTGTTACTGGTTGTTATTGTTGGGGCAAAAAAGTAATCTCAGTGTTAGTTTCAAATTTGAACCAATAACAACTAACCACTTGTGATTTGTTGTAAAAATATTGTAAAAATGTTGTTATATTGTTGTTTCATTAATTATAAAATTATTGATTGTTGTTTAGCCTAACATAATTTAATTTGTTTGTCTTTTATAATATATTGGTTAATTAAATTATTAATTATTGTTTATTAGTTGCTTCCCTTAATTAATTATTGGTTAATTAAATTATTGTTTATTAGTTGCACTAGCACACATGTGCATTTACTTCCCCCAATTCAAATATCCCACCGGCCCCATGTTTCCATCCACCCCCACCCCACTCAACAGACAAGCCTCATGCCCCCAATAAAAAGTTTTCAATTTCAACTAAATAAGCTGTTCCCAAATAAATTCTTAATAAATCGTCAACAAGGATTGAACATAAAAATAAATGCACAAACAGAAAAAAAAAAAAAAAAAAAAAAAAAAAAAAAAAAAAAAAAAAAAAAATCATTGTTGCACTATGTACACAACACAACACTACAATTCACTAACTTTATTATATCTCAACTCCCAATTAATTTCAAAGTTTCAAACAAACTCAATTTTTACTTTGAAAAAAAGACACTAACAGACAAACATAACTATTTACCATTAAAAAAACTATTGTTCATATAAGCACCAAAAAAAAAGAAAAAGAAAAAAGAAGGCAAAATTCAACTCATAGAGCACAACACGTGGGAGGATATCAATCCACCACTAGACACTTCTACTATTTTCTTTAAGCCATTGTTTAAGTCTCTTAAAAAGAGAAAGAACTCTCTCTCTCTCTATTTTTTGTATCAGACAGTTTAAGAGATTTTTTTTTTGTGCTCGTTGCTCACTTGCTCATGAGAGAGAGAGAGAGAGAGAGAGAGATACTAGATCTAGTGAGTTTGGGCTAGGGGCGGGGCTGGCGGCTCTGCTACTACCATGCTGCTGCTGCCTCTCCCTTCACTGCTTTACTTCAACCATCAGCCGCTAAGTCTCTTGGTTAGGCTTAGGGTTTTATTTGTTTGTTTGTGTTTTTTTTTTTTTTTTTTTTTTTTTTTTTTTTTTTTTAATCTTTGATGGAATGACAGATTAGTTTTGTTTTAAATTTTTGAAAGGTCAAGCTATTTGTTTTTGATAAAATTTGGTTGATTAGGTTAAATTTTCTTTAGCTTTACTATTTTGTGATTTATGTTGTTGTGCTAAATTTTTTGGGCTTGTTAAATTTTCTTTTATAGATTAGATCCATAAATTCTTTTTATGGCCTTTTAAAGTGCCACTAATATTGTTGGGCTTTTTTTTGGGCTTGCTCTGTTACTTTTTTTTTTTTTTTTTACTTGAAAGTAGAACAAATAATTTTTTTTTTATTTGAGGGTGTTCTTAACGTGGCGCCGCCACTGGCTGATGATGTGCAAATCATCAGTCTTGTAGGTTTGTCTAGATGGAGCTAACTCCGCGCTACAACTCTGCAAATGTAGAACAATGTAAGGTGGTCACCGGTGTGGTGCCTGCCACCACGTCTCCGATGCCAAAGTTAGTATATATGGAAGTTTTTAGAGAATAATAAGAATGTTCTGAATGTAATAGTATTTTTGGGTGTATCTATGTGTACCTTCTTTGTCTCTAATCAATGTATATATACAGCTTCATGATTTCTAGCCGTTGGGGCCTTAATTGTGGTTTTAGTGACCTTTTTGTAACACCTCAGGGCTCATGAATATGGGTTTTGATGAGGCTCAATAGTCTGCCAACTGATTGGTAACTGTCCTAGGCATTGAATGCTCCTATTAATGTCTTGCCTGCATTCATCCGTGTTTGACCAAGGTGGGCGAGTATATCACATGAGATCGTCTAGGGAGGAAGGTCTCGTCAGTCCCATCAGCTGCCCCCCAGCTTCCGTGGTCGTCGCTGTGTGTCAGAACAATCATCGGAAGATGAAAGGTTCTATGACCAGACATGGCTCTTGGGGTTTCGTTTCGCATTTAATGCGTAGTGGTGGCGCCACACGCATCGTGGCCACGTGACGTGTTCTGACTAATGGAGTTAATGCCCCAATTGTGTGACCCTTGGGTTTCCCACTGAATTTCAGTTTTTTGTGCCTAGTTTTTAAACTTCTTCTCTTTACTCTTTTCCCTTCACTTTTTCCAACTTTCAATCATTGCTCTGTGCTTCTTCTTCTCCAATCTATTCTTACGAATTTTCTTTAAGCTTTTCGCATTTCGTGGTTGAGCTTTTGCATCCCATGGTTGCTCCTTTTTCGGTATGTTCATCTTTTCCTTTTTCCTTCGCTCTTCTATGGCATAGATAGGTTATGCTTAGTTTTTTTTTTTTTTTTTTTTTTTTTTTTTTTTTTTTTTTTGGGGGGGGGGGGGCTTTTAGGATTATTTTCTTCCTCTGTTTTCTGGGTTTCTATGGTTGGTAGCACTGAAGTTAGGGTAGCTTGCCCTTCAATCTCATTCCTTGTTGCGCATTTAGGGGCTTCTTTAGGTGTTTCCAGTGCCTTTCTCCCTTTAATTGAAGACTTTGTCTTTAAGGGTAGTATTTTGAGTGTGGCATTGGCTGATTTGGTCCCCTTGATTTGTTAGTCAATAGATTGGTTCGAAGGTTTAGTGAGTGAGCAAGGGGTAATGTATGAGGTAAGATCGAGTGAACTTGAGACTGGGTTGTTGTCAAGTGACAATCTGGTGGAGGTGGAAGAAGACACCGCGGTCTCCGTTCCTCGGGAGGTCAGGGCTTTCCATGCCCTCGGGGAGGTGTTCAGTTTAGACGATGAGACACATTTTAGGTTTAGAGAGAGATTTCAATTCCCTGAAAGGGTTAAGGTTCGTCTTCCTCAAGGGGAGGAACGAGCTTGCCACTTCTCGCCCGGGGAGGTATGCTTCTACGAGGCTGCTTTCCTATGTGGGCTTAGGTTCCCCGTCCACCCATTCATCATGGAGCTCGTAGGCCGCTTCAACATTGCACCTGGGCAACTTATGCCTAATTTGTGGAGAATAGTGGTCAACTGTATGGAAATATGGCTGGCTGCTATTGAGGGGGATATGATTATGGTGGACGAGCTGGTTTATTTATATCATCTAAAGGAGTCTAAAGAGCATGGGTACTACAAACTGGTGCCTTGGGAGAGGAAGACTAGGATCATCAGGGACCTACCCTCATCATTCAGATATTGGAAATTCCGCTTCTTTTTTGTGTCCGGGGATGACTGGGAGGTTCCCTCTGATGAGGTATGAGGTGATCTCCCTATGTTGCTCCGTCGGTGGAGAACCCCAAGTCTAGGTGCATCGTTATTTCTTCCAGCATTTTTTTCTTCATTTGTTCTTGTTCATTCTGTTGTTGCTAATTCTTCTGTTCATTGTCTCGTGCAGTTAAGAGACGTTCCAAGCTTAAGAGCATGTATAAGCAACGTGTTGAGGCTGCTATAGAGTATGCAAAGTCAATTGACGATTTCGACGATTTGGTCGACCCTCACACGTTGGCTTTGTATTGCCTTGGCCCGGAGCCCTCTGCTTACGTCCTGCGCACTATTGAGAGAGAAGAGAAGAGAAGTAGGTATTTCATTTAGTTCGTCATTGCTTCTGTCTCTTTTCCTTTTTATTTATTTATTTTTTTTCTACAGGTGTTTTCTTTTTGTAGGAATGACGACTAAGTTTAACCAGGATATGTACGCGAAAATGAGATTGAAGAAGAACAAGCCACTGTCCAATCTCGGGAAGAGGACAGTGCGCATTGTAGGGAAGGGCCCTCCGTTACTCCAGTTATCCCCAGTACTGAGACGACGAGGACAGCTTCTCCGGCCACTTTGGTTGAGGAGATCACTACTCCCATCTCGAAGAAACCACGCTTGGCCGACAAAGGAAAGGAAAAGGCTGATTCCCGTCCATCCAGTGTTTGGGACAATGCTGGGCTTGCGGTGGAAAAGGCACATGAGGTCGTCACTGCTGAGGACTTGAAGGTTTTCTCTGGTATGCCTTCCAACGAGGTTGTGGCTCGTCATATCCACAAACTCATTCAGGTAATGTACTTATGCAATTTCAGCCCTTTCTTCTTCTTTTTTTCTTTTTTTCGTCCTGAAGGTTTCAATTTTCTTTTCAGGTGCTGGGGGAGAGTCTTCATATCAACTCGGAGTACCTCACTCAAGAAGTAAAGGTCGCGTTTGTGGTGTCCAGGATGAAGGC
The DNA here is from genome assembly GCA_028535165.1 of Quercus tomentella. Taxonomy (NCBI): domain Eukaryota; kingdom Viridiplantae; phylum Streptophyta; class Magnoliopsida; order Fagales; family Fagaceae; genus Quercus; species Quercus tomentella. The sequence goes on along the minus strand of JAPQVY010000012.1, from coordinate 13,499,441 downwards.
TCTGGAGGCGGGAGAACTCCAAACTGAAGAAAGACCTAATTGTCGCCATGGACAAGGCTAACACCATCAAGGAAAAGGCCAAGACCTTGAGTGACGACCTCAGAGCCGAGCAGCAGCTAACTTTGGAAAAGGATAAGCAACTTTTGGCTGCTAAGGAGAAACTTAAGACCATTGCTGCCAAGGCCGTTGAGGCTTTCCAGCAGACTGAGGAGTACAACACAGTACTCTTTAGTTGGTATTATAAAGGTTTTAAGCTCCTGGGGAGGTACTTCGTCAAGCACCCTATCGGAGTGGATCTAGAGAATTTGGATCTAGAAGAGGTGGATAAAGAGATGGCAGCTGACGAATCCTCCCAGTCCACGACTCTTGAGGGTGATGCTCCTGAGAGTGCTCTTGTTGGTGGTGACGCTGTTGTCGATGCCTGAACCTGTTACTTTTGTAATTTCTCTTTTTTTTCTTTTTTTTTTTAGGTGCCCAGTGTGTTTTGGGCTTATTTTGAGAACAATCTTGCTTGGTGTTTATGGGCTTTTAATTATAATGATGATACAATGCTAGTTACCCGTCGTTTTTGGGCCTTTATTTACGTTTGTAATTCTATACTTGTTTACATTCTCGTCTCTATCTGCTTTGTTTTTTTGGTTGTTTCTTTCGCATTGTTGTGACGTTGTTAGAGTGTCTATTGTGACTCATAGTCGTTGATGGAGTCCTGCTACATCGGTAACTTGCATTCGTTGAGATGGGATTCTGTTACTTAGTTAATTCTTTGCATTCTTTGGCTTCATCAGTAACTTACATCCGTCTAGGCGGAATCTTGTTACTTGACCAATTTTTAGTGACTTACGCCCATTTAAGGGATTTTGTCATTCTTTGGCTTCGTCAGTAACTTACATCTGTCTAGGCGGAATCTTGTTACTTGGCCAATTTTTTGTAACTTACACCTATTTAAAGGATTTTGTCATTCTTTGGCTTCGTCAGTAACTTACATCTGTCTAGACAGAATCTTGTTACTTAGCCAATTTTTAGTGACTTACACCCATTTAAGGGATTTTGTCATTCTTTAGCTTCGTCAGTAACTTACATCTGTCTAGCGCGAAATTTTGTTACTTAGCCAATTTTTTGGCTTTTAAGCTGCTAGGTTTGCTTGCATTAAGTCATTAGCTGAATAGTTCTTTCATTGCTTTAAAAAATGAGTACAATTGTTTGTTACATCTATTGGTGGTACTTCTTCAAGTGCTCAATGTTCCATGGTCGTGGTAGTCTCTGCCCCTCTAATGTCTCCAGATGATAACTGCCTTGTCTGGAGTAGTAGACGACCCGGTAGGGTCCTTCCCAGGTTGGGCCGAGTTTCCCTTAGGCAGGGTCTTTGGTTGTCGGGGTGACTTTGCGCAGGACAAAGTACCCTATGTCAAGTCGTCTGAGCTTCACTCTCTTGTTGTAGTACTCGGCCATCTTCTGCTAGTATTTCGTCATTCTGTTAGAAGCTCCATCTCTGACCTCATCCAAGCAGTCCAGGTTGACCTTTAGTTGATCGTCGTTGCTCTCCTCGTGGAACATCTCTCGTCTAATGCTAGTTATTCCCACCTCGACCGGGATTACTGCTTCGGTGCCGTAAGTGAGCCTGAAGGGGGTTTCTCCCGTTGGGGTTCTTGTTGTAGTATTTTAAGCCCACAAGACATTGGGCAATTCCTTAGGCCAACCTCCCTTAGTGTCGTCCAACCTAGCTCTGATGATCTTGAGTAGTGTTCGATTAGTCACCTCTGTCTGTCTGTTTGCTTATGGATGTCCTGGGGATGAGAACTGGTTCTTGATCCCTAGATTTGAACAAAAATCCCTGAAGCCTTAATTGTCGAACTACCACCCATTATCTGATATGATCGTCCATGGGATCTCGAACCCACAAATTATATTCTTCCATATGAAGCTTTGGATTTTCGCCTCGATGATGGTTGACAATGCCTCTGCTTCAACCCATTTTGTGAAGTAGTCGATAACAACTAGTAGAAACTTTACCTGTCCTTTACCTCGGGGCAGTAGGCCGATGATATCAATTCCCCATTGTGCAAATGGCTAAGGGGAGGTTATCGTCGTCAGTCTCTCAACTAGAAGGCGCTAGACGTTCCCAAACCTTTGGCATTTGTCACACTTCTGGACGAGCTCCCTCGCGTCCACCTGCAAAGTAGGCCAGAAGTAACCTGTTCTGATAACTTTGCTTACCCAGGATCTAGGGCCTGCATGGTCTCCACAAATCCCTTCATGGATCTCTTCCAGAATATACTTGACTTCCTCTTCGTCGACATACTTCAAGTAGGGCATGGAAAAGCCTCTCTTGTACAGGGTGTCATTTAAGATCGTGAATCTGGCTGTTCTTTTCCTGACCTTCCTGGCCTCCTCGGCGTCCTGCGGAAGGCATCCGTCTTGGAGGAAGGATATGATCGGGGACATCTAGCTGCTTGTGCTCTGGATTACAAAGGTAGAGACTTCTTCAATGCTAGGGTGTTTCTGGACTTCCATCTCTAAGCCAATGCTCATTGGTCTTTCTTTTGACGATGCTTGCTTCACGATCTCGTCTGCTATCATGTTTTGACTTTTGGGGATCTGCACAAATTCCACCTTATCAAATTCCTATATTAAGTGTTTCGTCAGCTTGAGGTATTTTTGCATTCTCTCCTCTTTTGCTTTATATTCCTCATTTATCTGTCCTATTACTAGCTTAAAATCACTTTGGAGGAGCAAGTTTTTAGCTTCTAGTACTTTTCCGAACCTTAGCCCCGTCAATATTCCCTCGTATTTGGCTTCATTATTGGTGGTCGGAAATTTTAGCTAAACCCCGTATTTAAGCATTTCTTCGTCTGGGGTGATGATGACAACCCCTACTCCTTCTCTCTTTTGGGCTAACGAACCATCAGTTTATATCGTCCATTGTTCTGCTTCGTTGGGAAGGCTATCCTTGTCTAGGATGGTGAACTCGGTGATGAAGTCCGCCAATGCCTGCGCTTTAATAGTTGTCCTGGGGTGGTACTCAATGTCGAACTGGCTAAGCTCGATCACCCACTGGACCATTCTCCCTGCTGCCTCGGGCTTGTTCATGGACTTCTTAATGTGTTGGTCCGTCATTACCAGGATGGGATTTGCCTAAAAATAAGGTCGCAGTTTACGTGAAGCTACTATTAATGTGAATGCGATCTTCTCAATCCTCGGGTACTTAGCTTCTGCCCCTTGGAAAGCTTGGCTAATGTAGTAGAGTATGAGCTGTTTCCTGTCTTCTTCTCAAATCAGGGCTGCACTCATAGCTATGGCTAATACTGCCAGATACAAATACAGGTTTTCCCCCACCTTCGACGGACTTAAGAGGGGTGGATTGCTCAGGTAGAGCTTGAGTTCTTGAAAAGCTACCTCACATTCGTCAGTCCAAGCAAAAGCTCGTTTCAATGTCTTGAAGAAGGGTAAGCATTTGTCTATCGCTTTAGAGACGAACCTGTTGAGTGCCGCTATCCTTCCTATGAGCTTCTGGACTTCTTTGACGGTCTTTGGCGACGTCATGTCAAGTATCGCTCGCACCTTCTCTGTGTTTGCTTCTATCCCCTTTTGGGACACCATGAACCCCAAGAACTTCCCCGATGTTGGGAAATTTAGACCCCGGTTGATAGAATTAACAAGTTTTAAACTTAAGTTGTTAATTAGATTTATTATGAATAAAACTTGTTAAAAAAAACAAACATCAATATCATGTCAAAATCATGCAGCGGAAAAATAAATAAGACAAGATATGATGACCCAGGAAAACCAATGAAACAAACTAGTTTCACAGTAAAAAATCTGGGGGGAAACCTTCTCGAAAAGCAATTCACTATAGTAAAGAGAAGTTTCAGATTTAGTACAAAACTTTTGTCCCTAGACTCTACAATCCCCGTAAATGAACTCACAATAGAAACCTTCTACCGCTTCAGAACCTCTAAACTCTTCAATATATGAACGCCACCCTTTTTGCACGAATTCCAGTACGTGACTAACCAATGATGTACGGCTCCCAATACGTGACTAACACACCAACTAGAAGAAGATGTTGGCTGTAAAGTTCTTCACTTCATCAACAATGAAGATCAAGAAGCACTTTGTTACAAAACCCTAAGGCGCAAAGACGCAATAGCTTCTTTCAGAGAGAATAAGGCATCAGTCACCTTTTGCATATGTTCTCCTTGTATTCTCTTATGTGACGACCTCTAAAATAAGCCTTATATATGTCTAGGGTTATGAGATAAGAAACCCTACATATACATGTCAGCATGGGCCAAAAATCAGATCTGAAAATTTGAATTCCCGTAACCTCGATCGATTGAGAAGTGTTGAGGAGGTGTCGAGCTTTAAACTTCAACAGATACAGCTATCAAGGAGGTGTTGAGCAGGTGTCGAGGGGACAGAAATTTGCTTGGTCGATCGACCTAGCTATCGAGAGGTGTCGAGATTGCGATAAGAAGCAATTGAAGAGCTCGACAGATAAGCCAGGTGTTGAGAGGTGTCGAGCAGCTGTTGAGCTTTAAAATTCAGCACTTTCTCACTTGATTCTTGGACAGACTTGCATGGTTTTAACACTTGAACTTGAAACAAGGTTTCTTAAAGTATTAAACACATCCTAGATCTACCCAAATACAAGTAAAATGCGTTTTGTCAAAGGATTAGCCAATTACATAAAATAGTGACATATGTTCCTAACAAGTGAATCACATATGTCCTAACACCCGAGGCTACTCCAAAGGCACATTTACTGGGGCTCAACTTCATCTGGTACTGCCTGAGCATGGTGAACATCTCTTTGAGATCATCTAGATGAGCAAGCTCTTCTTTACTCTTGACGAGCATGTCATCCACATATACTTCCATGTTTCTCCCGATCTTCTTGCTGAACATTTTATTCACTAACCTCTAGTAGGTTGCTCCTGCATTTTTTAGCCCAAAGGGCATTACCTTATAGTAATAGAGCCCTTGGTTCATGATGAAAGCAGTTTTCTCCTGGTCTTCTTCGGCTATCTTGATTTGATTGTACTTCGAGAATGCATCCATGAACGTCAGTAGTTTATGCCCGGTTGTAGAATCCAACAACTGATCTATCCTTGGTAGAGGGAAGCTGTCCTTTGGACAAGCTTTGTTGAGGTCCGTGAAGTCCATGCACATTCTCCATTTTCCATTCGCTTTCTTCACTAGGACGACATTCGCGAGCCAATCTAAGTAGTAGACCTCTCGAATAAAGCCTGCTGATAACAGCTTGTTGACCTCGTCCGTAATTGCTTGATTCCGTTCTGGAGCGAAGACCTGTCGTCTCTGCTGGACGGGCTTCTTCTCGGGATCCACATTCAACCTATGTTGGATGACCTTTGGGGATATACCATGCGAAGACGGCCTCCTCCTCGTGACTCCATGCGAAGATGTCTATGTTTTCTTTAAGGAACTAGACGAGTTTTGTCTTTATCTTGGAGCTTAATGTTGTCCCTATTCTGGTCATTCTTGCTGGTTCTCCTTCGACCAACTCCACTGTCTCTAGGGGTTCCACTTTGTCTTCTTCCTTCTCCTCGATCATCCATGTATGATTTTCTTTTACAACTAACACAGCCTGTTAACATTCTCTAGCCAGTACTTAATCCCCTTTTACCTCGCCTACACCGTTTTCTGTCAGGAATTTCACCTTCAAGTAATAGGTGGACGTAGCTGCCTTTAAGCGGTTGAGTGTGGGCCTCCCAATAATCACATTATAAGATAAGGGATAGTCTACTATCAAAAAGTCCAATTGAAGAGTCAATTGCCTAAGGTAAGCTCCCATTGTGACCATCAGTGTCACTATGCCTTTAGGATAGACTCTGTCTCACTGAAACTGACGAAGGGGGAGTCAAATGGGTGCAGCCTTCTTGGATCTAGCTTCAACTGCTGAAAAGCGGAGAGGTAGATGATGTCTGCAGAGCTGCCATTATCCACAAGGATTCTCCTGGTGTTGAACCCTTCTGTCGTTAGCATAATGACCAAAGGGTCGTCATGAGGCTGTTTCACCCCTTTGGCATCTTCATCAGAGAAAAACATGTCCCTATTCGTTCGTCTCTATTTCATCAGGGGCATCCTATGGACTCTGTTTACCTGCCTCTGATGTGACTTCTTGAGTGATTTAAACGACCCTCCTATGGATGGCCCGCCTATGATTGTCTTTATCTCCCTGATCACACTTGGCGAACACTGGGACGTACGGTCCTTGTCCCTTGGTGAGGCTTCACGTTTGTCCTTGTCATCGTCCTTAGACCTACTAGGCTCCCCCTTCTTCACAAATCTTTGCAATTTCCCTTTTCGTATTAGCTCCTCTATCTGCTCCTTCAGGTCTTTGCAATCCTCTGTGTAATGGCCGTGATCCTTGTGGAAATGACAATACTTCTTCTTATCACGCACATTGGGTGACGATCTAAACTCGTCCATCTCCTTTTTCATTTCCCGAAGAAGATCTGAGCTTGGTTCATCTGGAGTGGCTGGTCTTCGGCGGTCATTCCTTCTTTGACTATCTCCTTTGTCTTCTTGATTAATCCTAGACCGGTTCTCCTCTTGTTGAAGTCGCAGCCTCATTTCCTGGTTTTGCCTGGTGAGCTCTTCTACACTTGTTGTAAGTGCCTGAATTTGCAGGGCTAATGCTGTAGAATCTTGGTTAGACTCCATCTGAATTTATAATTTGACTGGAACTACTCTTTCGTACTTGGGTGCGACAATGTCGTCCCCACAGACGGTGCCAAACTGATGACGTACAAATCGTCAGTCTTGTAGGTTCATCCATATGGAGCTAACTCCGCACTACCAACTCTGCAAATGTAGAACAATGGCTCCGTTAAGGTGGTCATCGGTGTGGTGCCTGCCACCATGTCTCCGATGCCAAAGTTAGTATATATGGAAGTTTTTAGAGAATAATAAGAATGTTCTAAATGTAATAGTATTTTTGGGTGTATCTATGTGTACCTTCTTTGTCTCTGATCAGTGTATATATACAGCTTCATGGTTTCTAGCCATTGGGGCCTTAATTGTGGTTTTAGTGCCCTTTTTGTAACGCCTCAGGGCTCATGAATATGAGTTTTGATGAGGTCCCAACGATCTGCCAATTGATTGGTAACTGTCCGAGACATTGAATGCTCTTATTAATGTCTTGCCTGCATTCTTCCGTGTTTGACCAAGGTGGACGAGTTTATCACATGAGGTCGTCCAGGGAGGAAGGTCTCGTCAGTCCTATCAATTACAATTTAGATAGAAGAAAAGTGTGGTATCAAAGCTGTTGTCTAGTTGAGGACCCAGTTGCACCAATTGAGTTTGATTGGAATTGAAAGTCAAATTAGGATTGTTGGAACGTTGCTGTCAAAGGTATTGGAAGTCCAATTTAGATGCTGCAGTGTAATTAATTGTGGTAGAAAATGATCCATTTCTTGGGGAATAATTTCCATAGCGAAAGATGTTATTTCACAGGTTAATTCCAGCGACTTATTGTGTTAAAAGCGACAAGGATAGTTACACTGTTGGTCCCAAGCCTAGAAAAGGGGGAGCTGTTGTTATAAATGGATGATTGATATAAAATTTAGTCTTTTTATTTTATTTTACTAATATTGTTTTTAAAAATGGGTCTTTTACAATTAGGATGGATATAAAATTTAGTCTTTAATACTTGAAATACTCTTCTATATTGTAATTGGTGTATATTTCTTTTATATATATAGGAATTGATGTATATAGTTATTTTGTATATATATACACAAAGAAAGAATAACAAATACAATATAGAAACACAAATTTTTTTATTTTTTTTTTAAATTTAAAAACAAAAGAGCCTCATTCAGAGGCTAATCATTATTGAATTCATTTGTAAGAAACCCCAGCCTTGCCCAAGAAAAGCCTAACTAGGCATAACCAAAAAATGATAAAAAGTTAGTGCCCGTTTGTTTCAGCTTTCAAACGGCAAAAATCGTTTTTTGAGACCAAAAAAATAAATCAAGCATTTGGTAATGTTTCAAAACGTGCTTTCTCAAAAAAGTTGCGTTTTGAAATGCAAAGAATTCATCCAAAATGTGCAGACAGGTTTTTTGAGCTTTTGCAAATGCAAAAGTGCTTTTGATCAATATTACCATTGGAAATGCAAAGAATGACCCAAATTACTCTCATCTCACTAACACAAAATACACTGAAAACTAAAAGGACAAACATAGAAAATAATAGCTACAATATGCCGAACCCTCCATTGCCAATTTCACTCTCAACAACCCAATCTGAATCTTCTGACATGGTTGAATCTGCAACAATCTGACTTCAATTCCCATTTGGTTTTGGGGTTACGAAGAGAGAGAGGTATTGAAGATTTTTGGTGAAATTAAGAGAAATTACCTTAGGTGAATCTTCCCGATCTGAATCATCCCGATCTGAATCATCCTGTTTGTGAGTGGTTGAATTCAGAGAAAAAGAAAAGAATAAAGAAGATCAAGGTGAAGAAGTGTGTGGGTGTTACAGACGAAGTGCTAAGAAAAAAAAAAAAGAGCTTTGTGGAACGTTCTGGAGTTTGGAGGAAGTGGTAGGGAAAAAAAGAAAAGAGTAAGGGTACATGTGTGGAGGAGAAAAAAAGAGAGGAAAAAAAAAAAGAAAAAAGAAGGAAATATGGTACGTGTGTGGAGGAGAAAAAAAGAGGGGGAAAAAAGAAGGAAATGCTATCACAATATTTTCACAATACTTTTACAATAAATTTTAAGTGGTAGGTTATTATTAGCCAATATTGGTGAGAAAAAAAAATTAGAAAGAGAAAAAAATAAAAGTTCAAATTTAAATCAGTATCAATTTTTACCACAAATGATTTTTTGTGAAAGCATTGTAAAAATATTATGAATGTAGTTTTTAGAAATGAATGAAGAAAAATTGATTTAAGTATTATAAAGTAGTTGATTAAGTATGAAATAAACTCCTTTATATATACATTGTCATTTTTGGTAATTTACCACTCAAACCACCACTTTTATAAATATTAGCCAAACATTCAGTTTTTTCAAAAAATACTTTTTAACAGTTTTTACCAAACACTCAATTTTTTTTAAAAGCTCAATTTCATACCGTATTTTTTAAAACCTCCACTTTTTCAAAAAGCATAGTATCAAAAAGTTGAACCAAACTCACCCTTAGTTATATTGTAAAAAAGCAAATTAATAAAACAATCAAGAAAAGAAAATGGCACAGGAATAGACCTCGTAAAATTGCTAATACTTGCCCACAGACATATCTAAGTTACGAAGATCTGGTGGTGATGGTTGGTTTCGTTTTTCAACCATCCGATATATTGACGGACGAAGAAATAGTGTATGGAGCATTTATTACCAACCAAAGGAGGGATCGTATATCCCATAATCAAAATAACATAGAAAAATGGTTTAAGCAAAAGTCATTGGGCAATAACACTAAGCCATTCATCTAAATTACCTTCGATATGGAAAATAAATACGGACATAAATGATTAAGGCAGCATATGCGTGGCAACTGTAAAAAAGGCAGGCACAGTTGAATGTCACCAGCCTATAACTTATGGCCAACATGATCCTCGAAAATATTACTTCATCAAGGGTCGTTACTACAAAATAGACAATCACGTGAATTAATTAATAGCGCAACAAGTGTATGACTGAAAGAATTAGGGAAGAATCAAACAACTTTAATTACTTTCTTGCAAAACACCAATTGTATTCCATTAATTCCATTATTTTATAAGGAAGTGAATCTGTCTGTCCATTAATTAAAAAAAAAAAAAAAAGAAAAAAAAAAGAGAGAGATTAAACATACTTACCTCATTCTTCTTCTGTTTTTCTTCTTAAGTTTAAGAAATTTGTCTCTAATTGCATTCATTTCATTGACGACAACATTTGCAGGAATCCGCTCATCCGGTGATGTTTTAGAACACAACAATCCAATTTGGAACACTGATATCAAGCAACCTTTTATTTTGCTACTGAAATTGACATGAGATTCTTCTTCAATTATTTGTCTTTCTTCTATGTCATTACCAACATCATCTTCATCCTCCTCAAAAAACATTGATGAATCAACTATATCCATGACATGTTCTGGCAAAGCCATTGTAGTGAATTGGTGAATGCTCATACCATCCTTGAACATTTCATCAATAGGACTTTTTCCAATGAACATCTCTAGCAAGACTATCCCATAGCTATAAATGTCTCCTAGTGTTGAAATTTGGCCACCCATTCCATACTCTGTAATTCATCAACGAATAATCAATAACAAATAGTAGTCTTATGCGCTTAGAATTTGACCACTAATACATTATGCACTATTTTCACATATAGTCCTTCATACAATTTTGTGACTGGGGTTTTTAAGACAATAAAAAGACCCCCCCCCCCCCCCCCCCCCCCAAACAAAAACCAACCAACAGAAAATGGTGTCAAACTTGAGCATATAGTTAGTTTTTGAAAGAATCCATTCTTTAGTTTAAGAACAAAATGTTATACAAGAAATGAAGTGCTTCATCTAGTCAAAAAATTACCTGGAGGAATATATCCAATGGAACCTTTTAGCCCCATTGACAATGTTTTGGATTTGGAGTGATTGTTTGATGCATCAAAGAGGAAATTCACCAATCCGAAATCACCAACATGGGCTACCATATCTTCATCAAGGAGTATATTGCTTGGCTTTAGGTCACAGTGAGTAATTGGTGTTTCACAATGGTGATGAAGATATTCTAATGCATAAGCAATATCAATAGCTATGTTTAGTCTCTGAATAAAGCTTAATCTGTTTCTTTGATGATGCTCATCAATTTTAGAATGCAACCATTTTTCTAGACTGCCATTGCACATGAACTCAAAAATTAGACTTTTAAAGTCATTCCCCTCATGATCAATGCTTGAGCAAGCAGAGATAATCTTAAGGAGATTGTGATGACGTATACTTCTCAAAACATTGCATTCGTTAATGAAACTCTTGGAAGCTCCTTCTTGTTGAAGGTTCAATACCTTAACCGCAACAATTGCTCCATTTTTAGAAAGAACTCCTTTGTATACTGAGCCAAAGGTACCCGAACCAACCAAATTATTCTCGGAAAACCCGTTTGTTGATTTTAGTAGTTCTGCATAAGAGACACATAATTTCCAATCCTCAAAGGAAGATGTAGTTAATGCTCCCTCTCTTGATTTTTTCCAAACAAAGCATGTTGGATAAAAATAAAATAGAACAAGTACAAATATAATTATACTCGTGATGGGAATTACTATTTTGAGTAAAAGAAGCCTCTTAGACGAACGTGAATTTTTCTTTGAGCACGTGGGTAAATGTAATTCTTGGACACCACCACATAGCTTATCATTTCCAAAGATTGAAATCTCACTTGCATTTGCAAAAATCCCTTCATTTGGCACTTCACCCTCAAAATTATTAAAAGAAATATTGAGGTACTTAAGTGACCTAAACTTGCTGAGAAATTTAGGAATATGCCCAGAGAAGTTATTTCGTGAAATATTTATTTCTTCTAAAGCTATTAATGTCTCCAAAGATTGAGGTATTGGTCCATCGAATGAATTACCCTGTAAATACAAGCGCTCCAGACTTTGACAAGTCTCAAAGGTGGTGGGAATTTTGCCTGATAAGTTATTCTCTGAGAGATCTAACACAGCAAGATGTTTTAAGTTGCCCACTTCAAATGGTAGTGAACCTATCAAAAAGTTATTAGACTTGTCCAAAACAATTGAAAGGGAAGGAATACCAATAACCTGTTTAGGTATGGTGCCAGTGAGATGGTTATTAGAAATGCTTAGAACAAGTAAATTTTTGCAGTTTCCTAGGCTTGGGGGTATACTTCCTTCGAGTCTATTATTTTCCATATAGAGTCTTGTCAATGTAGTTAAGTTACCCAAGGAAGAAGGGATTGGCCCAAAAAAATTGTTAAGATTCAAAACTAATCCATTTAAGTTCTGTAGCTTCCCAAGAACATCAGAGAGAGTACCTCCCAAATAGTTGTCTTCTAATCCCAGGCTGATTAAGTTAACAAGGTTCCCGATCCCAATAGGGATGCCACCTCGAATCATATTCCCACCCATAATAAGAAATTCTAGGTTGGTGGAAAGGTTGGCTATGGAGTTGGGCAATACTCCCCCAAAATAATTACGACTAAGGCCTAAGGCTCCCAAACTAGTACAATTAGCCAAGAAACTGAGAAAATTCAGGTCTCCATCTTTCCCACTTCCAAGACTATTAACAGCAAAATTAAGTTTTTGCAATCCTTGCAAGTTTGCAAGATTTTGAGGCACTGTCCCAGTTAGACCATTTCGAGAAAGGTCAATTAATATAAGTTGAGAAGCATTTGACAATGAGACAGGAATAGGTCCTGTGAAACTGTTCATACCACCAGCAAATAGTTGAAGTTTAGGAAGAGTAAGACCAACATCTATTGGAAGGCTTCCATGTAGCAAGTTTTTAGCAACGAAGAAACGGTATATGGAAGACATATTAAAGATCAGAGGAGGGATGGCACCAGATAGATTACTTTCAGAAAGCCCAAAATATCCCAAGCTTGATAGACTTCCAAGTTCACTAGGTATGCTTCCTTGCAAGTTGTTCTGGTGAAGATCAAGGAAAGTCAAAGAAGAAAAGTTTCCTATCCAAGCTGGGATAGTTCCTGTTAGGTTGTTTGCACCAAGACTTAGATTCACCAACTTTGGCAATGAGTTTAGGTGCTCTGGAATCTGCCCAATAAGATTGTTGTAAACGACATCAAGCACTCTAAGTTGTGCACAATAGCTCAGATTAGATGGAAGTTTACCACCAAAGGAATTCAAACTCAAATTGAGATGCTGTAGGCGATGTAGACGTCCCACTTCTTGAGGAATTTCACCATAGAACCTGTTGTTTTGTAGGTTGATTCCTGTGAGGTAAGTAAGATTTCCAATAGAACGTGGTATGGGACCAGCCAATCGCTTGGCTTCCAAGTCCAAAACCATGACTCGTTTACTAGAGAGGCTACACGTAACACCTATCCAATTGCAAAAATGTATGGAGTCATTCCATGAGCTCATGATTTGAAGTGGGTCTTGAGTTATCCGATTCTTGAAGTCAAGTAAAGCCAGGCGATCAATCTCATTTGCAAAAGCTGGAACCGTTGCAGATGTCAAACGTGAGCTCGTACACATTAGAAGAATCCCATGAAAGAACATTAAGAAAACCCAGTCGTTACTCAGACAAGAGTGCGTCATTTTGTTGGATTGCAACTTGCAAGTTTGAAGTGAAGGATAGAATCTAATAATAGCGTTTCCTTTCTGTGGAATACAAAAAATTCAATTAGAGCTAACATAATGATATGTTGGTACTTGGTAGGACACTGTTACAGCTTGTTAAGAGGAAAATAAATAGACACTCCCAACGTTGTCAATTAGACAAGCAAATGAGAAGGAAGGTTTTAAACGGTATCATTTTAATAAGGAGTCATTAAGCAAAACACACGAGAGACATGTGCATCAATACGAAGCAGTTTTATTCAAAGATTTAGACTCACCGTTCTAGCGACCAACCAAGATGCAATTTGCTTAAAACATGAGTTAATTAGCGATTAGTGAAAATTGTAGTTAGTTGTATGAAACTTGTAATTCTGTTATTACTGTGCAATGGTTAGATTAGTTTGTTAATTAGTTTCTTTACCTCTTTATACTTGCTCTGTTTTGCATATATAGCAATAGAGCCTCTTGATGTATTTATCCAGATTCTTTTCTCAAATTTCAATAAGAAGCTCAATTTCTGTTTAAAAACTTCGACTTGTAATCCTCTATTTTAATGTTGTCTTTAATTCCAAACTAGATTCTCAAAAAAAAAATTCCAAACTACTTCTATATCTTATAAAGTATACAATCAAAGGTATAATAATGACATTTTTTATTGAATATATTGCTTATCTCAATATTTTCATAAATATCTACCAAATCAAAATACACACATATATATAAAATATGCTTTGCAAACAAAACACAAAATATAATATTATGAAAAAATTTCCCAACAATGATTAACTGCACCATTTTTTTTTATAGGAATTAACTACACCAATTAAGAAAACAACTTGATTTTTATAACCTATTAAGATTACTTTCTCCACAAAAATTGCAAAAATTTTCACTTAAATAAATTATCAACTAAAAAAATATTAGCAAAATTAATCTCATATTTAAGGTTGCAAGTTTGAAGTAAAAGATAGAATCTGATAACCTTTCTGTGGAATACAAATAATTCAATTAGAGATAACATAATTATATTTTATTTCAAACTTGCAAAATCTCATAATTAATTAAATTAAAATTAAAATTGAGGAATTAAATTTTTTAATTTTTTTTTTAATTTAGATGTTGATGTGGCATTTAAAAATATGCCATATAACTTTTTTTAATAATATTTTAATGCCCACGTCAACGTCATGTCAACAAGCAAGACCCTCCATTTGCCACGTAGAACTTTTCTGTTAGTGGCCGGGTTGACGGTATGGACCAAAATAAAATTGATTTTCTGTTTTTAGGGACTAGAATAGTAGCAAAATCAAAATAGGAACCAAAATGGGAATCGGCCCAAAATGTAGGGACCAAAAGTGTATTTTTGCCTCGTTTATATATTGAATTGTACATAAAATTGCACAAAGAGTTGCCTTTATGTAAGCATGAATAATATGATGTACAAGTAATGGTATAGTCATGATTTTTAAAAACCAAAACGGTTAAAGAATTGGAAAAATGTATGACTTTTGATTTTTATCGGTTGAACTAGTGGTTTTTATAGTTAAACAATCGAAATTTACAGTTTTTACAGTACCGGTTGAGGGTCCAGTTCTTGGTTGAATTGGTTAGTTTGATCCGGTTTTTAAAACCATCAGTATAGTATGAATATAAAGTATGTGTGCAATAATGGCATAGGTTCATTAGGTTTGTATTCCTAACCTTTAGCTTAGAGCATTCGCATCAGCTCATGCACGAATTTCAGTTTATTTTGATATAAAAACCTATTTTTTCTATTTTATATAACTACTTTTTAGATTTTACAAACACCTATACGAACAAATTAACTATTTTACACTATATTTTATTAAAATATTATTTCTTTATCACTTTTTTTTATTATATAGTAAATAATATCCGATTAATACAAAATTTAACACGTGTATTAAGAGCATAAAAAACATGTAATTAAACGGTTAAATTTTTAAAATATGTAGTAACGTTTATTTTATTGAGTAAATTTGTAATTTTAGGCTACAATAAATTTTGTAACTAAATTTTGTTCAAAGAAGTACTAGAAAATAGATTTCCATGCGAATAGTAAATGTGTAAATAAGTTGCTAAATCAACAATCTAATTTACATGGACTAATGTGGGTGATTTTTGAAGTTCAATGGGCAAAATTTATCTTATACTATTGTACATAGAATAATGTGAGTACTCTAAGACGGCCATTTTAACAATGAAAGACAATTATTTTGTCCAGTTGAAGCTTTTAACAGTTAACACCACCAGCAAATATGGGTAGTTCTAAGGTCCCACCACCCCGATAAATTAATTTAGACTATAAACTGAGTTTGTCCAGAACCTGCCCAATAAGCTCGTTGTTGTAAACAACATTAACCAGTACTGTGACTTATTAGATAAGTTGGAAAATTCCTGTCAAAAGGAAATGAAAGTAGAATTTAGACGCTGCAGTCCTAGTTTTGATTCTAGTAGAAGATATTTTCTAAAAAAAAATTTCCCTTTGACTTCAGCAATTAATAATTGGGTTTAATTCATCTTCTCCATCTTTGAATAGAAAAAGATTAAATTAAATAAATATATAAGAGACTGTGTGAAGTATAAATTAAAACCAACTATCATAGCCTTAATATTCTAGAGATTAGCTCTACTAAGGAAAGAAAATCAATAAAGACAATCAAGGGATAGGTTCTGTGAAATTTTTAAGGAAGATTTATTATAAATCGACGGAGGGATCATACGTACCAGACAGACAGTATTGCCATAGATCGACTAGTTGAAGAAGTAAGAAATCCCAAGACTGAGCTTAGCAAAAAAAAGAAATCCCAAGACTGATGATGGCCATGCTTGCTAACTAGGACTAGGAGAGCTTCCTTTGTGAATTTTCTAGGAGAAGTTAAAGAACATTACGATTTATAAAGACGAAAAAGTGTAGTATCAAAGCTGGGATAGCTAGTTCTGTAAGGTTGTCTAGTTCAAGAGAATCAAGACCCAGGTGCACTTAACTGAGTTCTTTTTTTTTTTTTTTTGGTTGAGAAAAAGGTGCACCAACTGAGTTGGATTGGAGTTGAAAGTCAAATTAGGATTGTTGGAACGTTGCCCTCAAAGCCAAAGGTATTGGAAGTCAAATTTAGTCTAAATTTGACAATTTAATTGTGTTACGCAACAAGGATAGTTACACTGTTGGTCCAAGCAGAGAAAAAGGAGAGATGTTGTAATAAAAGGTCGATTGTTATAAAATTTAGTCTTTTTATTTTATTTTAGTAGTATTATTTTTAAAAATTGGGTCTTTTACAATTACAACATAGGGCATTGTAGACACCTCCTAAGACAATTGAGACATTGATTTTTTTTCACATAATTGCTTGAAGTCTAAACATTCAATTCACTTTTGGAAGGCAACGGATGAATTGGTTGAATTAATAATTATAAGCCTATTTATTGTTTCTCTAAAAAACTATATATTATATAAGTTTATAAACAAAACCTGTAAGGACTAGATTTAGATTGTACCCAATATAGGATTGGATTTTAGACCAACAAGCCCAAACAATAAATTTGTAAAGCGTGGGTGAAAGAACTAGTTCCACTCCAGAAGAAAGACAATAAAAACTACTGATTCAAGATCGTTAAACACAAGAAGTCAAAAAATCTATCCTCGGCATGTCCTGAGGAGTTTATATTATAATGCCTTCTTCTTTCACAAAGTTACAAGAGTTCACAATATTATTACAAAGATTTCTTGATTTTTTTCGATCCCTCTTTAGGTCACCTTCCCATGCTATATATTACAATCTTGGTATCATCCCTACCATACACGAATAGGTTGGATCCTGGGAACTCCTTCTTGTCCCATCCGACACCTCCTAGATCCATCATCTAGTAGCTGTAAGGCTGCTTGATCACTGTTCAGGTATCACCTCCATATTAATGCGGCCAGAGAGTTGGTTGGGAGACATTTAATGTGGAGGCATCAGCCTTTGAAGATATTTGTTGCCACCCTTCGCTCATCCTTTATCCAATGCCCGACCCTTAGTTGTGATGCAACCTTGAGGGATGCCTGGGATGATAAGACATTCTTACTGACCTCGGATCTCCGTTTCCGAGATGAATTTTCTCCTCGGACATATTTTGGGACTACCACATACAACCTTTATTTTTTCTTCTCATACCATCCCCATTATAACCTTATTTAACCATCCTCGGATTGGCTGATATCCTCGGATTGGGCCAAAGGCCCATTTCATACGGTATTAATATTACCTTCTAGATAATTGGCCCCCACAAAATCATTTTTTCAACTAAAATTATGCATCTAAATGAAATGGTTTTTTAGTAAGATTTACTCATGTTGTTCCCTTTTTCCTTTTTTAATTATTTATAATAATTATTTGATTTTTTTTTTTTTGAATACTAGTAGTTTTATTTTTACCTATTCATGTAAAGCATGCATAGAATTGTGTATCTGTTTTTAACATTAATTAATATAATTTTGCTAATTATATTAGTATAGTTTTTAATTCACATCGAATTTTTCATCAAGCCACACATTGCACGGGAATAATACTAGTACAATAATATTTTAAAGATTAGCTATGGAAAAGCAAATCAAGAAAGACGACAATGGAAAGAAAGTGATCCAAGAATTAGGCACCAATGGCAATAGGTCTAGGCGTCCAGCACACATCCAATTAGATAAGTTTTGGAAAGTTCAAAATATTTCTATAATATGGGCTAAAAAATAGTTAGGCTCTTAAATTTTAATACTTGGCTCCTCCAAAATATATTGGGTGCCCCCCTCCCCCCAAAAAATAATCTTTTGACAAGTATGGATTGGGATTCATGAAATAAATTGGCGAGTTGGTCTAAATATCTCTCTGGGTATCTATATTTAGCTTAATGAAAACTTTTTGCTGAAAATATTGTAAATAAAGCTAAAAGGTAGCTGAAATAGTACAATGAGACCCATGAATAATACTAAAAAGTGTAATGGGACCCATGAATAATAGCAAAAAAATGTTAAATAGTAAAAAAAAACTGGATTTTTAAGTCAATGCCAAACGCCCTAAGTTTAAGTACTATGTGATAGTGGATCCTCCAAAATAAATATTGATAATCAAGACCAACAGGATTGGTAACTCTATGGGAGTCTAGAGGCTATGAAACATCGAGCAATTAAATCGGAGGATAGCTAGTATCGAATGAAATGGATCAGTAATATTGTAGAGAGTAGCTCTATTAAGTGTGAAACTTTTAATACAACATAGAAACATTTCAAGCATAGGAAGATATTATATACTATATAATAAAAGTTGAGCTTAGAAGCTGTGGTTGCACCAAGTGGCTTCACTAAATTGCAAAATTTTTATAGATTCTTTAAAAAATAGATATAATTTTTTTTTTTTGTTCTTATCTTTTTCTCCTATAATTTCTAAGTTGATAAAAATTTTAATTTGAAATCACTTCTTTGGATAAAGTTTGATAGACACAAAAACTTAATAATTTAATATCAACTTAACTTCTTCTCATCCATTAAAAAAAAAAAATTCTTCTTCTTTTTTCCCCCAATTTTTTATTTCTACGGTATGTCAATTTATTCTTCTTCTTTTTGGCAGCACAAAATTGAAGAAAAATCAAAGAATAATAAAAGTTGAGCTTAGAAGTCGTAGTTGCGCCAAGTGGCAACACAAAATTGAAGAAAAAAAAATTTTAAATAAAAAATTAAATACTATGTATATCACTATATCTTATTATAATTAGGATTTCTAATTAACGTGTTTGTTGTTATCCTATGAGAAAAATGGAATAAAAAAGGTCATATTTTTATGGATAGAAAGAAAAAAAAATGTTGATATCAACATAATGTAAATAAAAATAAAAAAATAAAAAAATAAAAAAAAAAACGTGAATGAGGCAATAAGGATATAAGATAGATTTGTTTTTAAAGGATATATATTGTTAGAGTCCCATTTGATATAAAATTTAAATCCTATTGAAAATAGAATTGTTAATCAACGTGTTGTATTGCCATACTAAAAAAAATAGAATTAATTTATTAAAAAAAAAAAAAAAAGGTCTGTAAGGTTGAATTTAATCAACCATCTAATTGGCTTTATTCCGTGCCAAATTTGCTTGTATTTCAGCATTTAGTAACCCTGTATTTAGGTGGGTTTGTTGTAAGGGTAGTGAGTGAGATAGAGTGTAGATTGCTCAAGAGTGTGCAAGAAAACAGAGACTCGCGGCTTGATCTCGCGGGTGACTCGCGGCTGCAAGCCGCCAGATGCAGCACACGTGCCAAGCATGCCAGAAGGTGAACAGTCATGCTAGCTGGAGCACTACAGGACAAAACAGGACAACTGGCCATACGGTTATCTCGCGACTGGGTCTCGCGACTCAGTCAAGTCACGAGGCCAAGCTGCGAGCCACCCCTGTTTTGAAAAACCTAACGTTTCACATTCTCCTTTCACCTCAGTATAAATACCCCTTATACCCACAAATGAAAGAGAGTTTCCAGAGAGAATTTTGAGAGAGAAACCCTAGAGTAAAACAAGATTGATTCATCTACAATCTTTACATAAGAGTCTCTTCAAATTCCTCAACTCTTTTCCTCTCCATTGTCAAACCCTTGAGAGGCATTTTACCAAAACCTTGTTCTCACCATATCCATTACTGTGAGAGGGCTGTTTGGTGTTCTGGGAAGCAGTTAGGAAGGAATCAATCTTCATTGATTGATGCTATGGTCAAGTAGCGGAATCCGGGAAGCTAGAAAAGAAAAAGGTTCGGAGCAACCTCGTTGGAGCAAGAAGCTTGGAGGGCTTAGGTGCACTAGGTAGATTAGGCTTGGAGGGTCTATTGCTATCCATGTATCCCAACTACATTTTCTAGTGGATTTTTTACCGTTTGGAGGGCGGCGGAGAGGTTATACACTGAGGGTTTCGGTTTCCTCTTCGATAACACATCGCGTGTTGTCTTTGTGTTTGCATCTTCCTTCCGTTTTATCTTTGCCTTTTATTATCTGTTGTACATGTGGGTTGTGATTTTAATTTGGCTTAGATAGTTTTTCCAATTTTGATTTATAGCTTTTGTTCATTTTCCGCACACTAGTTGTTTGATATAAAACTTGAATTGGTTAATTTGTAACTTGGGGGTCTAAACGTTCAAGGGTGTTTTTACACTATTTGAACTTTCAAGGTCATATGAAATTATGAATAGAATGAAAGACAAAAAAAAAAAAAAACAAAAAAAAAAACGTGATCTGTAAGGAAATAGGATATGATTTTTTTTTAATTAAAACCTAATTATCAAACATATAAATTTTAAAATAAAATAAAAAAATCCACAAAGAACAAAACAAATTTATCCTAAGAAGTGATAAAACAATAGAAGAAATTAAGGTTGATAAGAACAAATATTATGTTATATTTATCTAAAAAATCATTGTAATTAAAATAAAATAAAATAAACCCACAAAGAAGAAGAAGTTGTCATCAACATAACTTTATCCAAAGAAGTTATAAAGCAACTAAAGAAAAGTACAACTAATTTGTAATAATCTTTTCCAAAAAAATTGTACGATTTCTCTATCTTAAAATCCTAAATCAATTAGGTTATGTTCCATCTACTTTGCATGGGCAAAAAATCGTTTATTCTATCCAATGAATCTAAGATGACAGATGTTATGCCATCACGAAAGGTAAGTACAATCTAGATGCAATTTGTAACATTAAGATGGAAAGGTAAGGAAATTTGTGTTATTAATAGGTTCGATCTATCACCATATCACAATCTCAATCCAACAATAAACAACAAAGGTTAGTGATTCTCATACTTATTTTTTTAATACATAGGAATTGAAAGCTAATTCTCAGTACTTTTGAAATAGTGTTGTTTTTCAATATGGAGTCAAATATTGTTGTTTTTCATTAGAGAATCAAATCTCTCAAAGGATTGATGAAATACATGTTCCATTCACTTTCTTTTATATAGTTTTAGATCTATTATTTTATTTTTCTATCAATTTTGTCATAGGAAACTCTTAAATTGACATTAAATTTAAAGGTTGTATAATATACAATTCTATTTTTAATTTAGTTTAATTTTCCTTCTGATTTATATTTTCAATTTTATCTATTGGTATATATTTCATTCCATTTGTTATATGTTGTAATTTTTTTTTTTTAATTTTTTTTTTCACAGGTGATTCCAAGCAAGCATCCTATAAAATTGTTGAAGACTCCTAAATTGACATACAATTCAAAGGTTGTAATCTATGTTATTCTATTTTTTTAACTTAGATTTTAATTTCTTTCTGATTTGTATTTTCAATTTTAGTTATTGCTATATATATATATATATATATATATTTATATATATATGTTATTTTATATTTTCTTTTCTTTTCTTTTTCAGTATTGTCGTAGGAGATTCCATGGACTCTAAGACGGTTGAAGACTCTTGACACTCAATCTCAATGTTGTAAAGAAAAGGTTGTATAGGCTTTTAAGGTAGATTCCCATTTTATCTCAATATCATTTTGTAACTCAATTTTAATATTCATCCTTTTACTTATTATTAATATAGGATTTTTAGGTAGATTCCCATTTTATTTCATTGGTTTTTATTTTTTATTTTTTATTTTTTATAATTCGATAACTACACCAGGCTATTTCTTGGGTTTCATAGAATGCATTGATTAACATTTTTTTTTTATTATTTGTTTGTGACAAGTGTTTAAACTATTAGGTTATTGTAAATTAAAAAACTATAGCCAATAATTTACTCTACATTAAACTCTATCATCTAAAATATAAATTCTCCTCAACTATAATTCTATTACTAAATGTTTGTGGCAGTTTAAATAAATTTAATTCAATATATATAATAAAATTTACATACTATATACCATACTTGCACGAAGTTACAAATTATAAAATTAATCCATTTTTATCACATGGCTTATTATCAATATGACTATAATTTATTTACATATAAATTGTAAAGAAGTCGTGCATCACCCAAGTATAATACGATGGAGAATTTCAACTACAATATAAATTTTAAATAAGTCGTGCATCACCCAAGTATAATATGATGGAGAATTTCAACTACATCATCGAGCAAGCTAAGAGCTATGATGCTCAATCAATTCTCTTATTATACATATATATATATATATATATATATATATGGAAAATTGATTTTTTTTTAAAATTTTTTTAATGCTTATACATTTGGATAGCTTATAATTTGTGAATTTTATGTTGATACTAATTTAATGCTTAGATATTAATTTACATGGACATATTATTTTGTTAAATGTTGATATTTATTTTTATTGTTTAGTTTTCTTAGACAATTGGTACTGTTGAAGAGATTTCTGAATAAAAATATTTCATTAATTTATTATTTGTCAAATGCATTATTATATATTGTATTTAATAAGTTATTGACCAAAACCGTGCAACGCATGAGCATTCAACTAGTGTATTATAAAGCAAAGGAGGGATCATACATACCAGCCGATATACCGTATTGCCTTAGACTAGTTGAAGAAGTTACAAGTCCCAACACTGATGATTGCCATGCTTGCTTTCTAACACGGACTAGGAAAGCTTCCTTGTGAATTAATTGTCTGGGAGAAGTCATAAATAATTATATTAGTTGTGGATAGTAGATTTAATTGCAATTAAGCATTGTGTGAACTGCAAAGTCATCACCATAGAATAGCTATGATGTTGTGAGCTACACCGGTATGTGTTATGTGGACCAATGATATGAAAGAAAAAGAATTTTCTAAACCTTTATTTTGAACAAAATTACTTATTTTCATTCTTTTTTAATCATTTTCAAGTCATACTTTTTTTTTAAGCCAATCATAGACCTTTATGCAAAATAAATATTTTTAACTTTTGCTCAAAAAAAATATTTTTAATTTTTATTTAATTATTATATGCGTCACACAGCATGGGCGGCTCTAGGTACAGCCCAGGGGGGTTCAAATGAACCCCCTGAGCTGGGCCAAAAAAAAAAAAAATGTATATAATTTTTTTAATTTGATCCTCCAAAAATAAATTTTGAACCCCCTAGACCTAAATTTTTTTTAAGCCTAGCTTAAATGAATTTGAATATGATCATCTTGAAAATATCTTGGTCTTTTTAAACACAAAAAAAAAAAAAAAAAAAAAAAAAAAAACCCAATAACAAACCGATATGATCTAAAATATGGGGGAAAAAATAGTAAGTCTAACAACAGAAGTATAAATTTTTTCATCTTAAATCTAAAAAAAATCATTTACATCTTAACAAATTTGAAATAAACCAATACATAAAAGTTTATTGTATTTAGATCTCACTTGGAGTTCACTTAATAACAATAATTCATATGTTGATTGTATTTAAAAACAATAGATGATTTCTAAGATTTAATCTTAGCAATAATAATTATTATCTTCATTATAGTAATAAACAATATGCAATGAACTTATAGTTTATCTTATGTGAGGAATGCTATGTTCATAATACGCTCATAATAAAGCCTAATTGGCAAATTGTTACTAATTGTTACTAATAAGGGGAAAAAAAAAATTCGGTAGTGAGTTTAAATTAGAACTAATATCAACTTATAACCTAAAATTTGTTAGAAAAGTGCTGTGAAAATGTTTTAGATGTAGCACTTCTCAATTTTTATTATCTTCGTAGTACGTATTATGAAAAATTTTGTAATAAAGAAATCATGTAGACCACAAGATTCACTTCTTTTCTTTTTTTTTTATACCCAAAATACATTTTCTTACTGACCCCCTAAAAATATATCCTAGAGCCACCACTGTCACACAGGTTATCAACTAGTTAGATAAGTTTGGAAGGTTGTGATATTGCAAACCACGTGAACTTGAGAAAGACTCCTAAATCAACATGTCGTTGATAAAAAAAACTGTCCTAGTTCAGTAAGAGTTGTGAGCGCGTTGGGTTCAAGAAATAGGTAGCAATAGCTAAGGATTTCTCACTAAATGCTGGAG
This sequence comes from Quercus tomentella, assembly GCA_028535165.1. Taxonomy (NCBI): domain Eukaryota; kingdom Viridiplantae; phylum Streptophyta; class Magnoliopsida; order Fagales; family Fagaceae; genus Quercus; species Quercus tomentella. The sequence continues at coordinate 13,475,152 of JAPQVY010000012.1, read as the reverse complement.
TCTCACATGTAAATGCCTCTTTCTTCAAATCAAATATTTTGGATCAGATTATTTTCCACCGTGTTAAACACTTCGCGATTTATTTTCTAGCCTGTTTACCACGTTGCCTTGCCTTTTCCACATTGGAAGAAGTTTGAAGCATGATAATTTTCCACCGTGTTTGACACTCCAATATATAAATATATATGTGTTGTCAGTTGTCACTTTGCTTTTTGGCTTTTCCACTTTGAAAATTAAATATATATGTGTCAAAATTTATCCCATTTAATTATAATTCTCTGTTCACATATAATACATATACAATTTAATCAAAATTTTATGTATAATATTTATGTAATTAATTTTAACATTTGTTACAGTTTCTCCAAGCATACTACAATGAAAAATGTCATCTAATTATATAATTATTACATTACATTATATATATATATATATATATATATATATATATATATATATATATATATATATATATATATATAAATGTTGTGGAAGTCTGAAGAAAGCACACACAATGCTCTCTTTGATGGAATAGAAACTAAGCTATTAGTTTTTTTATAATAAACCTCAAATCCACGAGGGGTTCCTTGAATCCACGAGAGATTCCTTGAATCCACAAGGTGATAGGTCTGGAATCCACTAGAGAAAACGTTTAACAAAAAGTTTGTATTTCATTGATAATAATTTGATTTGTCTTTGGAGGCTACAAAATATATAAATACTGATGAAATAAAACCCTAGGACGATTAGAAAATTGTTTGAAACCCTAATTCGCACTAATTACGAAATTAGGTGGCAAAATACCAAATTTTATAAAATTGGTAAAATTCAGTTAAATGCAAAATCATAAACTACTGATCTTAAGGATCGTCTCAAAACAAGTGGGACTTTATTCTGACTTTTGAGTAAAAAGTTATTAAAGAAATAAAAATGAAAAAATCACTGTTCTCGGGGGCTAAACAAAGGAATTCGCCAAAATCATTTATTGGTTGTTAGACTATTTTTAGAACTCAAAAGTAGAAAAAAGTTTTATACATCGCTTACTGGATGGAAAATGATATTTGGGTATTATTCCAAGTAGTAAAATTGAACTAATTTTCTCAATAGATATAGATATATATATATATATATATATATATATATATATATATATATTTTTTTTTTTTTGTCATTTGAGGATTTAGAATTTGGTAGAGTTGGGACATAATCCAACCTTATAAATGTATAATAGTCATTGTTGTGGTTTATATAGTTTTTTTACAATTTTCGTAGTATAAATATTTCTCACTTTTTTTTAATACCCATTTGTGGTATCATGGTACATTGACAAGATATGCTAACCTCTATAACTTTTCATCTAATAATCTTTTTTTTTTAATTATCTTAAATTTCTTGATATTGCAAATGCAAAAATTTACCAAATCTTTATTTTCAAAATGATAAAAGATTAAAATTTGTTTAAGTTTTAAAACTTGCATTTCTTAAATTGAGGTGGAATGTTTAAGGATTGCATTATTTGACAAGATATGGAAGTAAGGTAGGCTTATTAAACCAAATATAAAAATTAATGAGTAAATCTGTGCAAAGCACGAGTCAACAACTAGTATAGTATAAATTAGGAGACTCAGTTTATGTGAGTAGCTTTTGGTATACGTTGGTGTGTATGGTCAATAAATTTGAGAACATATGGTCGGAAAAGAAGAGATTCCCCCAATTTGATCACCATGACGCTTTACAATTTAAGTGCTATGAAGTTTGATCTTGAACTATTACTCAATATCTTTGAACTGAATAATGAGGATTCTTGATTTAATGTCGTGGGCTGGGGGTTTGATCTTAATATAAATCAAACGGAAGTTAAAGGGACAATTCCTACTTCAATTTGACGCAGTAGGAATGACTTTAATTTGAATGAGAAAGAGTTTTTTGGGGATTTAGAGACAACACTCTGTTTTGACAGAGTTAATATGTTGTTTATAAGTGTTTGTGATTTTCCCATATGATGAGCTTCTATTTATTGGCGACCAAGGGTACTTGATTTGGAATCTTAGACATTGTAGTTCAATTGGCACCCTCTAGTGTTTCCAACAACTGGCACCTTCTAGTGCTTCTAACAAAAACATTCAATGTTCAAATCCCTCTTCTCCCAACCGAAATATTAAAAAAAAAAAAGGAATTTCCATTAAAAATTTAATGAGATTTAATTATGAGTTGTGAATTTTAATTTGATATTGCTTTTGATTAAAACTAGTCAATGTGCCATGCAATGCGCATGTATGCTATTAGTATATTTTGAAAATTCTTTTTTTTTTTTTTATGAATATTTTGAAAATTGAGAACCATTGACAATGGAGATAACTTAGATTCAGAACTTTGCACTTAGTTTCTTAGCAGCTAGAGTCATTTTTTTTTTTTTTTTCCTTTGTTTTCCGTTTGTTATTTGCATATTCTATAAAAATTCCTCTTAAGTGAGGAGTTTTCCAACCCCTGCCCTAATCCATGAAATTAGATTTTACTCTGAACCATAATTTCATCTCTTGCCATTACTTTGATTTTATTGCATTCAACATTTAAAGAGGCCAAACATAATAAATTTGATTTCTGCTCAAACATCTTGTTTTTGGATTTCTAGGGTTTTGCCAGGAATATTATGTTATATTAATGGGAAAATCATTGCTGATAAATACATGAAATAAATTGGCGAGTTGGTCCAAACATCTCTCTTGGTATCTATATTCGAACTATTAAGTTCGAATTGTATGAGATAGTGTTGATCCTCCAAAATCAAGTTTGATAATCAAGAACCAAAGGATTGGTAACTTTATGGGAGTCTAGAGGCTGTGAAACATCGCGCAATTAAATCGGAAGATAGCTAGTATGGAATGAAATGCAGTAATATTTTAGAGAGTAGCTCTATTAAGTGTGAAACTTTTAGCACTGCCTACAAACATTTCTAGTATAGGAGGATATATGTATTATAAAGCAAAGGAGGGATCATACGTACCGGACAGACAGTATTGGCTTAGACTAGTTGACGAAGTTACAAGTCCCAAAACTGATGATGGCCATGTTTGCTAACTTGTGAATTGTCCAGGAAAAGCTAAGGGAAATTACAATATATAAAGAAGAAAAACAAGCTTCCTTGTGAATTGTCCAGGAAAAGCTAAGGAACATTACAATATATAAAGAAGAAAAGTGTACTATTGAGTTGGTGCGGAATTGAAAGTCAAATTAGAATTGATAGAAAGGAATTGGAAGTAAAATTTCTAGATGCAGTAAGTGCGCGCGGTAGGTGACGACCCATTTCTTGAGGAATAATTTCCAGGAAAGATGTTTTATTTATTTTTCAAAATTATGAAAGAGGTGTTAGTTCACAGGTTTATTTACAATGACCTATTGTGTCAAGGCAACATAGGTTGGTATACTGTTGCTCCCAAGTCCAGAAAAAAGAAAAGGATTGCAATAAATTAATGGATGATATAAAATTTAGTACTTTATTGTAAATGAATTATTTAGAACTACAAGTTGGGGCGTTGTAGACACTTTATTTCTGATTTCACAACCATGAAATTAAAACTATCATTCTTGCACAAAATTGTACTTGAGGACAAAATTATCATTTTAGAAGTCCCAACACAGATGATGACCATGCCTGCTAACTAGGACTAGGAGAGCTTCCTTATGAATTGTCCAGGAGAAGCTAAATTAAGAACATTACAATTTTTTGAGAAAAAAAGAACAATACAATTTAGAGGGAAAAAAAAGAAAAAAGTGTGCTATCAAAGCTGGGATAGTTCCTGTAATTTTGTCTACTTCAAGACCCAAGTACACTGTACACCAACTTAGTTTGATTGGAATTGAAAATCAAATTAGAAATTTAGAACTATTAATTTGTGAGAAAGGAATCGGAAGTCAAATTCAGATGCTGAAAAAGTGTGGTAGGCGACAACCCATTTTTTGAGGAATAATTTCTTCTTTGTAGTCAAATTCAGTTTGGGTGTTGTAGACACTCCATTTCCATGTTCATAAAAAATCGCATTTATGAGCAAAATTGTACTCAAGGACGAAATTTTCATTTACATGTTTTGAAAATTCCATAGCTAACATAAGATTAAGATTCATATCATAATAGTTCATCATGAAACTTGAAGGCATGATGGTCTTTTCTGAGTGAAATTCATGGTTTTGATAGAGATAATTCAAACAAACAATTTTTATTGACTATAGATGGTCTTAAGATATGCATGCATGGGATTAGATTTAGTTAGTTTGATTGGTACATAAAAAAGATTGATTAAAGGTCAACTAAAGACATAATTCTCATTGGTTTAAATGGCAAGTATGCAAGCATGTGATACTCTTAGAAGATATTGTGGAAATTTTGAATTGTTAAAAATAATTATTTCTCTCTCGAAGAATAGACAATTATTTCGATTATTTAAGTAAATTATTCATAATTAGGTTTAAAGATACCGAAAAATTGGATCAAATATTTTGGATAAGATAATTTTCCAGTGTTTGACACTCTCCAATAATTTTAATTATTTTGCTAGATGTGATTAGGCTAAAAAAATATGCTTTATTTTTTTTTTTGATCATTTATATACACCACCTTAAGTCTTGGTTGAATAATAATTAGAAGCCTAATTATTGTTTCTCAAATAAACTATGTATTATATAAGTTTATAAACAAAACCATTTTTCAACTAAAATTATTCATCTTTTTTAGTAGGATTTATTCATGTTGTTCCCTTTTTCCTTTTTTTTTTTTTAAATTATTTTTATTAGAAATTTCATGTTGATGGGACTGACGAAATCAACCACAGACGAGCTCAATAAGACAGACGAGACCATTCTCTGAGACGAGCCTAAACAGGTGCCCACGTCACCGACGAGGGTAGCAGGATCATTCAACGCCGCCAATAATGCCTTGGACGGTTACAAAACTAGCTGTACAGGCTGTTGGGAGCATATTAAAGCCCTATTACTAAGCAGGAGGCGTTACCAGGAAAGGCATTAACATCACAATATCAACCACAACGGCTAGAATCCGAGGCAACATATATAAAGCCCTCACATTGTCAACACAAGGTATATAGACACTCTAAGAGACACTTACTGTTATTTTGCTATTTTGTTTTATTTTACAAAGAACTTCCCTGTTCTGACTTTGGCATCGGAGACGTTGTGGCAGGCACCACACCGGTGACCACCTTGAAGGTGCTGTCTTTTCATTTACGTAATCATCCAGACGAGAGCTTGGATCCATCTAGACATGCTCAACTCAACTGACGAAGTCACGCTTCATCAGTTTGGCACCGTTTGTGGGAACGACATTTTCGTGCTCAAGGTTGAAAGCGTAGTTTCCAATCAACTTCCGCATTCAGATGGAATCCAACCAAGATTCTACAGCTCTATCTCAGCAAATTCAGGCTCTTGCAACCACTATCGAGGAGCTCACCAGACAAAATCAAGAGATGAAGCTACGGCTTCAGCAGGAGGAAAACTGGTCTAAAGCCAATCAAGAGGACGAAGGAGATAGCCTCAGAAGGAGTGACCGTCGAGGGCTGACTACCCCAGATGAACGTCACTCAGACCCTCTTCGAGAGATGAGAAAAGAGATGGACGAGTGGAGGAAGGCTATTAAAGGGCAGACGGATCGGAGTTTGGATAGGATGGTCAGGACAACAGATTCGCCATTCATCACGGCAGTCTTGGAGTGCCCTGTGCCATCTAAATTCCGATTACCTCAACTTGAGCCGTTTGACGGGCTTAAGGACCCTCTGGACCACCTCAACACTTTCAAGATGACTCTGGGCCTCTAACAGCCTCCTGACGAGATACTGTGTCGTTCCTTCCCCACAACTCTTAAAGGAGCTGCAAGGGAGTGGTTCACGAAGTTACCAAAATCGTCTGTCGACAGTTTTAAGCAATTAAGCAATGCCTTTTTGCGCCACTTCGTCGGAGGACAACGCCCAAAGAGACCAGCTGATCATTTACTTACTATAAGACAAGGGGAAAAAGAAACCCTGAGGTCGTACGTGAAACGATTTACCCGGGAGATTCTGGAGGTAGATGAAGCTGACGACATGGTGTAGTTGACGACCTTTAAAGCAGGGTTAAAGTCTAGAGATTTTGTGGTTTCACTTGCGAAGAATCTGCCTAAGACGATGGCGGGGATGCTCCTGAAGGCACAGAAGTATATGAACGCCGAGGATGCTTTAGCCGTCATAAAGGATGTAGAAAAGTTGGGAGATAAGGGAAGAAAGGAGGACGATCGCAGAGGACAAAAAAGGGAGCGTCCAGACCGACGGATCAATGACGAGGGTAAAAGGAAAGACGAGAAAACTCCTAAAACGGTAAAATTCACTCCTCTAGTTATGCCTATTGATAAAATCTTGGCACAGATTAAGGATGAATACTACCTCAAGTGGCCAAGGCCGTTGCATTCATCCCCCAACGTCCGTGTCAAAAACAAGTACTGCCGATTCCACAAAGATCATGGCCATTACACAGAGGATTGCTGGGACCTAAAAGAACAGATAGAAGAGTTGATACGGAAAGGAAAATTGCAGAAGTATGTGAAGAAGGGGGAGCCCAGCAGGTTCAGAGACGGCAATAAAAGCCAGCACAAGTCCTCGTCCAGGGACGAGGATCACCTCTTTCAGCCCCCACAGAATGTGATTGGAGAAATAACGACGATCTCAGGGGGGCCATTCACAAGAGGGTCATTCAGATCCCTCAAGAAAGCATGCCAGAGGCAGGTGAACAACGTCCACATGGTACCCCCGTTCAAGCAGAGACGAACGAACCAAGAGATGTCTTTCAACGAGGAAGACGCAAGGGGAGTGAAGCAGCCTCATAATGACCCATTGGTCATAACACTCACGATTGAAGGATTCAATACCAAGAGGATCCTCGTGGACAATGGCAGGTCCGCAGACATCATCTACCTACCCGCTTTTCAGCAGCTGAAGCTAGACCCTAGAAGACTGCGCCCATTTGACTCCCTCCTCGTCAGCTTCAGTGGAGACAGGGTATATCCCAAGGGCATAGTGACATTGACGGTGACAGTGGGGATCTACCCGAAGCAATTGACCCGTCAGTTAGACTTCTTGGTGGTGGACTGCCTCTCATTATACAATGTAATCATTGGGAGGCCTACACTCAACAAATGGAAATCAACCACGTCCACCGATTGCCTGAAGGTGAAGTTTCCAACAGAGAACAGTGTAGGTGAGGTAAAAGGAGATCAAGTCCTGGCTAGAGATGCTACCAGGCCGTATTGGTTGCGAAGGAGAACCATACGTGAATGATCGAGGAAAAGGAAGAAGATAAAGTAAAAGCCCTGGAAGAAGTAAAGCTAGTAGAAGGAAAGACAACCAAGACAACAAGGATAGGGACGACATTGAGTCCCGAGATGAGGTCAATGCTCGTTCAGTTCCTTAAGGAAAACCTTGATGTCTTTGCATGGAGCCATGAGGACATGCTTGGCATATCGCCGAAAGTTATCGAGCACAAGTTAAACGTGAATCTCGAAAAGAGGCCCGTCCAGTAGAAACGACGAGTCTTTGCCCCAGAACGGAACCAGGCCATTACAGACGAGGTTAAAAAATTACTGACAACAGGCTTTATACGTGAAGTATATTATCCAGAATGGCTCGCGAATGTCGTCTTAGTGAAGAAGGCAAACGGGAAATGGAGAGTGTGTGTGGACTTCACGGACCTGAACAAAGCTTGCCCAAAAGACAGTTTCCCCCTACCGAGGATAGACTAGCTAGTAGACTCTACAGCCAGGCATAAACTACTGACGTTCATGGACGCTTTCTCAGGGTACAACCAAATAAAGATGGCTAAAGAAGACCAGGAGAAAACTGCTTTCATCACAAGTCAAGGGCTCTATTGCTATAAGGAAATGCCATTCGGATTAAAAAATGCAGGGGCAACCTACCAGAGGCTGGTGAATAAAATGTTCAGCAAACAAATTGGGAGGAACATGGAAGTATATGTGGATGACATGCTCGTCAAGAGCAAGGAAGAACTGACACATCTAGACGATTTGAAGGAGGCGTTCGCCACGCTTAGACAATACCAAATGAAGCTAAACCCCAGTAAGTGTGCTTTTGGTGTAGCCTCGGGAAAGTTTTTAGGATTCATGGTGTCCTAGAGAGGAATAGAAGCAAACCTGGAGAAGGTGCAAGCCATCCTTGACATGACGTCACCCAAGACCGTTAAAGAAGTCTAGAAGCTCACAGGGAGGATCACGGCACTTAATAGGTTCGTCTCTAAAGCGATGGACAAATGCCTGCCCTTCTTTAAAACGTTGAAACGGGCTTTCGCCTGGACTGACGAATGTGAGGCAGCGTTTCAGGAACTCAAACGTTATCTGAGCAATCCACCCCTCCTAAGTCCATCCAAGCAAGGAGAAGACTTATATCTATATCTGGCAGTATCAGCTATGGCCGTGAGTGCAGCCCTAATCCGAGAAGAAGACAAGAAGCAGCTCCCAGTTTACTACATTAGTCAGGCTTTCCAAGGGGCTGAGGCCAAGTACCCAAGGATTGAAAAGATCGCATTCGCCTTAATAGTAGCCTCGCGTAAATTACGACCGTACTTTCAGGTGAACCCCATCTTGGTAATGACGAATCAGCCCATCAAAAAGTCCATGAACAAACCCGAGGCAACAGGGAGAATGGTCCAATGGGCGATTGAACTCAGCCAGTTCGACATCGAATACCACCCTAGAACAGCCATCAAAGCACAAGCTCTGGTGGACTTCATTGCCGAGTTCACCTTCCTAGAAGATGACAACCCCACCAATGAGACAGAACGGTGGACGATCCAGACTAATGGTTCGTCAGCTCAAAAGAGAGGGGGAGTAGGGATCATAATAGTCACCCCCGATGAAGAAATGCTTAGGTACGGAGTTCAACTGAGGTTCCCAGCCACCAATAACGAGGTCGAATACGAAGGAATACTGATGGGGCTGAGACTCGGGAAGGCACTCGGGGCTAAGAACCTACTCATCCAGAGTGATTCGAAATTTGTAATAGGGTAGATCAAAGAAGAGTATGAAGCCAAGGAGGAAAGAATGCAGAAATACCTCAAGTTGACAAAACATCTAGCCCAGGAGTTCGATAAATTGGAATTCGTGTAGATCCTAAGAGGCCAGAACATGGCAGCAGACGAGATCGCAAAAATGGCCTCGTCAAAAGAAGGGTCAACGAGCATGGAGTTAGACATGGAGGTCCAAAAGCGCCCCAGCATCGAAGAAGTCCCAACATTTGCAATCCAGAGCACAAAGAGCTGGATGACACTGATCGTATCTTTCCTCCAAGACGGGCGCTCCCCTCAGGACGCCGAGGAGGCCAAGAAGATCAAGAAGAGGGCAGCTAGATTTACGATCCTAAACGACACCTTATACAAGAGAGGCTTCTCCATGCCTTACTTGAAGTGTGTCAACGAAGAGGAAGCCAAGTACATCCTGGAAGAAATCCATGAAGGAGTTTGCGGAGACCACGCTGGCCTTAGATCCTTGGTAAGCAAGGTCATTCGAACAGGTTATTTCTGGCCTACTATGCAGGTGGATGCAGTAGAGCTCGTCAAGAAGTGTGACAAGTGCCAAAGGTTCAGGAATGTCCAGCGACTTCCAGTAGAAAGACTGACGACGATAGCATCCCCGTAGCCATTTGCACAATGGGGAATAGACATCATCTGCCCGCTGCCCCAAGATAAAGGTCAGGTAAAATTCCTACTAGTTGCTATTGATTACTTTACAAAGTGGGTCGAAGCAGAGGCACTAGCAACCATCACTGAAGCAAGAATCCGAAGCTTCGTGTGGAAGAATATAATTTGCAGGTTCGGGATTCCAAGGACAATCATATCAGATAATGGGTGGCAATTCGACAGCCAAGGCTTTAGAGGCTTCTGTTCAGGCTTAAGCATCATGAACCAGTTCTCATCCCCAGGGCATCCATAGGCGAATGGACAGACGGAGGTGACGAATCGGACACTGCTCAAGATTATCAAAGCTAAGCTAGACGACGCGAAGGGTGCTTGGCTAGAAGAATTGCCCAACATCTTGTGGGCCTATAGGACCACGGTAAGAACCCCAATTAGAGAAACCCCTTTCAGACTCACCTATGGCATTGAAGCAGTAATCCCGGTCGATGTAGGAGTAGCCAGCATCAGGCGAGAGGTATTGCATGAAGAAGACAACGACGATCAGCTACGAATCAACCTAGATTGTCTGGACGAAGTAAGAGACAAAGCTTTCAGCAGAATGACGAAGTACCAGCAGAAGATGGCTGAATACTACAACAAAAGGGTAAAGCTCAGACGACTTGACATAGGCGACCTCGTCCTGCTCAAGGTCACCACAACGACTAGAGACTCTACCCAAGGAAAGCTTGGCCCCATATGGGAAAGACCCTACTGAGTCGTCCACTACTCCAAGCAAGGCAGCTATCACTTGGAAACCCTAGACGGATAGAGGCTCTCGCGGCCATGGAACATTGAGCACTTGAAGAAGTACCACCAATAGATGTAACAAATAAATGTATTCGTTCCTGAAATTAATAAAAGAATTATTCAACTAATGTCTTCGTGCAAGCAGGTCTAGTTAGTTGTAAGTTCAAAAAAAGGCCAAGTAACAAGATTCCGCCTAGACGGATGTAAGTTACTGACGAAGCCAAAAAGAATGACAAGATCCCTAAAAGGGTGTAAGTCACAAAAACCAAAAATGGCCAAGTAACAAGATTCCGCCTAGACGGATGTAAGTTACTGACGAAGCCAAAAGAATGACAAGATCCTTTAAAGGGTGTAAGTCACAAAAAAATGGCCAAGTAACAAGATTCCGCCTAGATGGATGTAAGTTACTGACGAAGCCAAAAAGAATGACAAGATCCCTAAAAGGACGTAAGTCACAAAAACCAAAGATGGCCAAGTAATAAGATTCTGCCCAAACGGATGTGAGTTACTGACGAAGCCAAAAGAATGACAAGATCCCTTAAAGGGTGTAAGTCACAAAAGAAATGGCTAAGTAATAATATTCCGCCTAGACGGGTGTAAGTTACTGACGATGATAAAAGTGAGACAAGATCCCTAAAAAAGGTGTTAGTCCCAGAACAAAGCTCAGGCTGAATCTGAGCTCCCAACCAGTTCACCAAAACCCTCGACGAGATCCCTTGAAGAGGTGCGAGTTGCAGGAAATCAACTAAGTAACAGAACCCGCGCAGACGAGATCGTTGACGAAGAAAAAGGAAAGTCACAACAAAAAATTTTACTAAGTACAAAGCGTGGACGGATGTAAGATACCACAAGCGTATCACGAGCCAATAAGTGTGCAATCACAAATGCAAGTAAGTACGCAGTTATAAATTTAATTAAAGCCCAAAAACAACAGGCAGTTACCATTGTTTTTATATCTAAAAGCCCATAAACACGAGGCTAAAAATACTGTTCTCAAGACAGATTAGAAGGAAATTGTTCTGAAATTAGATTTACAAAAAGCCCAAAACATAACGGGCACCAAAAAAAAAAAAAAAAGAATAGAAAATTTCACAGGTAGTAAACTCAAGCATCAACAATGGCATCGTCACCAGCAGGGCCATCATCAGCAGGAGCCTTCTCGGGTGCGTCACCCTCAGGAGCCGAAGACTGGGCAGCCTCGTCAATTGTCATTTCCTTGTCTACCTCTTCAAGGTCCAGGTTCTCTAGGTCAACTCTAGTAGGATGCTTGATGAGATACCTCCTCAGGAGCTCAAAGCCCTTGAAGTACCAACTGAAAAGCACTGTGTTGTACTCGTCAATCTGCTGAAATGCCTTGACGGACAGAGCGGCAATGGTCTTGAGTTTCTCCTTGGCTCCTAGAAGCTGCTCATCCTTCTCCAGGTTCAGTTAATGCTTAACCCTGATGTCGTCACTCAAGGTCTTAATTTTTTCCTTCATAGTGTTAGCCTCATTCATAGTGTCAATAAGTGACTTCTTCATCTTGGAATTCTCCGACTCCAAAGCCTCCATCCTGGATGTTAAAGACGCCACCTTGGCCTCTTGAGTAAGGTACTCAGAAGTAATATGAAGGCTTTCCCCCAACACCTGAAAAGAACATTGAAGCCATCAATACATCGATAAAAATAAAAAAATAAAAATAAAAAGAAAAAAGAAAGAAGGAGACTAAAAGTTGCACGAGCACGTTACCTGAACTAACTTATGGACGTGGCGAGTCGCAACCTCGTTGAAGGACACGTCGGAAATGGCCTTCAAGTCCTTGGCAATCACGACCCCGTACGCCCTTTCCACTGCCAGGCCCTCATCATCCCAAACGCAAGACGAACGAGAATCGGCTTTCTCCTTCCCTTTGTCGGTCACTTGAGGCCTTTTAGAAGCAGGAGTAGGGATCTCTTCAACCGAAGTGGCAGGAAAGGCCGTCCTCACCGTCTCAGTACCAGAGACAATGGGAGTGACGGAGGCTGGTGGAGTAGACGAGGGGCCCTTCCCTGTGATACGCACTGCCCTTTTCTAGAGGCTGGACAGCGGCTCATCCTTCTTTGATCCCATATTCGCATACAAATCTTTGTTAAATTTGGTTGTCATTTCTGCAAGAAGAAAACGCTTGTGAAAAAGAAAAGAGTATATCTAAGGAAATTAGTACTGACGAACCTAACACTTACTCTTTTTTCCTTCAATTTCAAGATTGCGCAGGATGAAGGCAGAGGGCTTCGGACCGAGGAAGTAGAAGGCAAGAGTTTGTGGGTCTACAAGATTGTCCCAGTTCTCAACCGTTTGCACGTACTCGATTGCTTTCTCCACACGCCCCTTATACCTGCTCTTAAGTTTGGGCCGTCTCTTAACTGTGCAAAGCAAAAAGTAAAGGAGTCAGTGGCGGTAGTGGTAAACGCAACAAAACTTAAATGATGAGAAGTAATAATGACGCACCTAAGGTCGAGGTTCCCCACTGATGATGCAACCTCGAGAGATCACCCTAAGCCCCTTTAGAGGGAGTCTCAAAATCGTCCCCAGACACAAAGAAAAACCTGGACTTCCAATATCTGAAAGACGAAGGTAAACCCTTGACGATCCTGGTCTTCCATTACCAGGGCACCAATTCATAGTACCCATGCTCCTTAGACTCTTTCAAGCGATATAAGTAGACAAGCTCGTCTACCTTGAGCATATCTCCGTCCGTAGTGGCCAGCCATATCCCCATACAACTGATCACTATCCTCCATGAGTTGGGCATAAGCTGCCCAGGAGCAATACCAAAGTGGTCCAATAGTTCCATAAGGATGGGATGGACAGGAAACCTCAACCCACAGACGAAGGCAGACTCGTAAAAGCACACCTCCTTGGGGAAGAAGTGATAGGCCCGATCCTCTTCATTAGGTAGACGAATCCTAACTCGCTTCAGGAATTGAAACCTATCCTTAAATCTACCCAGAGTGTCAGCATCCAATCCGTACTCCTCCTTGAGAGCATGAAAAGCCCTAACCTCTCAAGGGGTAGAGACGGCAGTATCTCCCTCCACTGGGTCACTGCTAGACGATAACCCAGTCTCGAGTTCACTAGACCTAACCTTAGACATTCTCTCCCGTTCTCCCATCAGACTCTGGAACCAATCAATCGATTGACGAAGCAAAGGCAACAACTCAGCCAAAGCAACGCCCAAACTATTACCCTAAAAAACAAAGTCCTCAAGGTTTGGGAAAACGCCTAAAGACCCCCCTAAACGCGCGAAAAGGAAAGAAATTGAGGGGCAAGCTATCCTAACCTCAGAGCTACTAACCATGGACACCCAGGAAAAATGCAGAAGAAAGAGGTAAATACTAAAATCCCAAAAGCCAGAAAACAAAAACAACCACAGCAAAGGAAAGAGAAAGGAAAAATTAGGAACTTATAATAGATTATAAAGAAAAAGGAAATAGAGGAAGAGGAAAAGAGAAACATACCTTGAAAAGGTGCAGTTCAATCGGAGAAAAATTCAAAAGATGTCGCCGAAACAAGGTCGGAACAGTCGCAAGAGTAAATGGAAAAGAAGAAACTCAGAGCAATGATTAAGGAAATTGGAAAAAGTGAAGGGAAAAACGAAAGGAAAAGAGAGTTTAAAAATGAAGGCCCAAAAAACTGAAAAATAACGGGAAACCCAAGGGTCATGCAAATAGCTCCACCGATCAGCACGCACCACGTGGCCACGACGCGTGTGGCGCCGCCACTACGCATTTAATACGGCGCAAAATCCCAAGAGTCACTTACAGTCCAAAAACCTTTCATCTTCTATAGTCATCATGACATGTCACGACGACCACAGAATCCAGGGGCAGCTGATGGGACTGACGAAATCAACCACAGAAGAGCTCAATAAGACAGACGAGACCATTCTTTGAGATGAAACAAGTGCCCACGTCATCGACGAAGGTAGCAGGATCATTCAATGCTGCCAATAATGCTCCGGACGGTTACAAAACCAGCTGTACAGACCGTTGGGAGCATATTAAAGCCCCATTACTAAGCAGGAGGCGTTACCAGGAAAGGCATTAACATCACAATATCAACCACAATGGCTAGAATCCGAGGCAATATATATATAAAGCCCTCACATTGCCAACACAAGGTATATAGACACTCTAAGAGACATTTACTGTTATTCTGCTATTCTGTTTTATTTTACAAAGAACTTCCCTGTTCTGACTTTGGTATCGGAGACGTTGTGGCAGGCACCACACCGGTGACCACCTTGAAGGTGCTGTCTTTTCATTTACGTAATCATCCAGACGAGAGCTTGGATCCATCTAGACACGTTCAACTCAACTGACGAAGTCACGCTTCATCACATGTATCCCAGATTACTTTTAAATTCCGCACCAACTTAGTTGGTGGACCTAGGTCTGGATAGAGACAACCTTGATAAATTGTAATGTTGTTTTATCGGATGTCCCCAAAAGGACAAATTGTAATGTTGTTTAGTAGTTAGTAAGCACTAAGCATCTAGAAATTTTACTTCAAATAATTACTTTCTATCAAGACCCAGGTCCACCAACTAAGTTGGTGCGGAATTTAAAGTCAAATTAGAATTGATAGAAAGTAATTATTTGAAGTAAAATTTCTAGATGCTGTAAGTGCAGTAAGCTGTAGCTGTGTAAGTGCGATCCGTGACGACCCATTTTTTGAGGAATAATTTCCATCAGAAAAAATGTTTCATTTATTTATTTACTTTTAAAAATTATAAAAGAAATTAATTCACAAATTTATTTGCAGCGACTTATTGCGTTAAGGCGACAAAGCTTGGTATACTGTTGGTCCCCAGTACTCCAGAAAAAAAGAGAAGGATCACTATAAATTAATTGATGACATAAAATTTAGTTACTTTATTATAAATGAATCATTTAGAAATACAAGTTGGGACGATGTAGACACTCCATTTCTGATTTCACAACCATGAAATTAAAATCTCATTCTTGAACAAAATTGTACCTGAGGACTAAATTAAGAACATTACAAATTTTTTGAGGAAAAAAAAAAAAAAACATTTACAATTTAGAGAAAAGAAAAGTGTGGTATCAAAGGTATTGTAGGATAGTTCCTGTAACTTTAAGACCCAAGTACACGGTACACTTAGTAAGTTGTAATGGAAGTCAAATTCAGGTGCTTCAAAAGTGCGTTAGGCGACAACCCATTTCTTGAGGAATGATTTCTTTTGGGGAAGAGAGGTTTAGTCTATTTTTAGTACTTTTTTAATTGAAATCTTCTTTTGTTTTAATGAGAAATTGCCACATCACCCACTAACTAAATAAAAGGTAAGGATTAAAATATACCACCATTTGTCATTGTATATTTAAAACAAAAGGACATGTCCAGTTAAAAAAGTACTGGAGGTAAGTCAAACCTTTTATTATTTATAATTTATTTATTTATTTTTAAAGCATGAAAGAGGCTAGTTCACAGGTTAATTACAACAGCCTATTGATAGCTGACATAAATCTAGTCACTTCACACTATAAATGAATCCTTTTTTTTTCTTTTTTTTATAAGATAAAAATTCTACTCTATCATAATCTAAGTGTATATGTGTGTGAAAGCTTTTTCTTGAAAACTTGAATCCCAGCTCTTGCCCTTGCCCTCCACACCCCACAAACACTTTTTTTTTTTTTTTGAGGAGACCCCACAAGCACTTATATTGTAGCACATTGGCAATTCTAAAATGAATCTTTCTTTTTTTTTAATACAAGTTGGGGTGTTATAGTCTTGTAGACACTACATTTCGCAACTATAAAATTTCCCATTTATGAACAAAATTGTATTCAATGACAAAATTGTCATTTTACATGTTTTGAAAATTCCATAGGTAACATAGGACTAAAATTCATAACATAATAGTTCATCATGAAATTTGAAGGTAAGATGGTCTTTTCTGAGTGAAAATCAAGGTATTTTATTTTTTATTTTTATTTTTATGGAGAAAATCAAGGTTTTGGTAGAGAATTCAAACGAACATTTTTTATTGACTATAGGATGGTCTCAAGCTTTGCGTGCACGGGATTAGATTTAGTTATTTTTTATTGGTACTTAAAAGATTGATTAAAGGTCAACTACATACTTAATTCTCATTGATTAAAATGGCACGTAATAATAAGTATGTAAGCGTAGGATAATCCTAGGATATATTGTGGAAATTCTGAATTATTAAAAATAATTATTTCTCTCTTGAAGAATAGATTATTATGTCCATTATTTAAGTAAATTATTCATAATTGGGTTCAAAGATACCCAAAAAATTAGATAAAAATGGAGAAAATAAGACACCAATCGATTTTTGGTATAGGCAAGAATTGAATCTGAGATCTCTTATTCAACTATTAGAGACTTTATTAGTTAGCAACTTTACCAGTTAAGCTAACTAAAACTTACAAATCATAAAAAAAATCTAGTCAACATGTTGGTCGACACTTTGATTAGGTGGCAGTGTGTCAATTTGGGCATTTTGAGTATCAATTGATTCTCACTATCAACGTATATATGTGTGTTAAGAACATAAAAAATATGTAATTCAATGGTTATATTTTAAAATTCACATCTAATAAAAAGATATATGAGAAGTTTTAAGGGTTTTTCTCTGAAAAGCTTGTGGTTTCCAAATTTATGTATTCTTCCCATTTTCCAATGTGATATTTTCTAAGGCCTCTATAAGATTATATCAATGTTTTGGATTCCATCTCAAAGACTATTTTGGTTTAGTCACTTAAACAGAATATTTTGGCATTGATGTCTTGTTTCGTAATTACCCCATATATATATATAAGCATTCATATCTTATGACCAAAAAAAGAACCCGTAAAACTTATGATATAAATAGGTCCATAAAACTTGTGATTTAAAAAACGGCCCAGTCATGGCTCACAAATATGAAATGAAAATAAAAGTTTAGATTGCAAAAAGAACTAGGCCCCCTATATGAGAAATTATTAAGCTCACAATGAGGATTGCTAAAGTGGTCAAATTGGTCTTTCTAATCAATAAAACACTGTTATTTATGTAAATGTGACATCACATAGTGATTTTTTATTTTTAATTCTTGTGCTTAGGAATTTGACTCACATTTGCATAAGTAACATTTTTTCTTTGATTAAGAAGACCACTTCAACAACCTTCTTGATGGACCTAATAACTTCTCCCCCTATACCTCCAAATTTGTGTTACTTACCTTTGGCTTATTAGAATTGACAAAATTGCTCATTTTCATTTATGTAAATTGTAACTAACGAATCGTTGTCTCATCCACCATACTTATTTTTTTCACTTTCCCGTAATTTCTTACTCACCAAATAGAGAATGTCCTCACTTCTCAGAAAGCCACCAAAAACAAACTATTATTATTATTATTATTATTATTATTATTTCACTTTTGCAGACTTTCTCAGTTCTCACCATCAAATAGATATAGACCATAAAAAATAAAAAAAAATAAAAAAAATCCCAATGAATAGTATTGATGAAAGAATCAATTAATTAATGTATAAAGCAAAGAGTCAACAAAGTCTCAAGACACAGAAGAGAGAATTGCACAACTGCAAAACACATAAACCCTATCTTCTTATTTTTTTATTCATTTTATGTTATGTTTTTTAATTAAAATATGTTTTTCTAATAGCAAATGCAGAGGTGATTATGGAAGCTTAATGGAATAAAGATCAGGTGAGTAAAGTGTTAAATTTTAAATTACAAGTAAACAACTTAAATTCGGATCAAATCATGTATAGATAAATTATAATTGGCCATTAATTTCTTCTTTCTTCCCCATTCAACACCCCCTACCTTTTTCTCTCTTCTTCAATTCCATTTGAATTGCACAAAAGAAACTAACAGAGACAAATACCTCAAACACCCAGTGGCGACTCTAGGAATTTTGTCCAGGGTGTTCCTATTCCACTTTGAAAAAATTTCGGGTAATTTCAATCTGTTTTGGGACATTTCGGTAAATACCGGCCGAAATTCAAGATTTGGCCAGCATGAAGTTTGTGCTTAAAAAAAAAATGTTTTTAAAATCAAAACAAATTTGCATTCTGTACACCGAAAAACTTCAAAAGGAAAAAAAAAATGAAAAGAAAAGAAATGAAATGAACAAAGATACCTGTATAATAAACTATAAGTTCATTTGAAATATTAATAAAATTATTAATTATTGTTGTTTAGTTGTTTCATAAATTTGTTTGTCTTTTATAAACTATACTTTGTTTTATTGTTGTTTCATTAATTATTAAATTATCAATTGTTGTTTAGCCTAACATAATTTAATTTGTTTGTCTTTTATAATGTATTAGTTAATTAAATTATTAATTATTGATGTTTAGTTGCTTCATTATTTTTTTTTACTAACTACTAGCAGTCTAGCACACACCCCACTGTGCATTAGCACACACTAGCACACACCTCATGTGTGCACACACCCTTACCTCTTCGATACCGTACCGGAGGCCATTTTGGTTTAGCTAGATAAACGAAATATTTCGGTACCAGTTAATACCGGTGTACCGTTTTGAAATTACCGCTAAATATATATATTCTCTTAAAAATTTTATACATTCTCTTAAAAATATAAAATGATTTTAAAGTCTGACATAATAATTTTTTTAAATATTAGTAATAATTATGGTTGTAGTATAATTTTTTTTTAGAAGAGTTGTAGTTTAATAATAGTACCAAGCACATGTGCTTACTAAATGCAGTAATGAAAAAACAAAAGAAATAAAAATTAATGTGCAAAAGTTAAAGCTAGGCACGTGGGTGGTTGGAGATAAGATTGAAAATTTTGAGAACTTTTGACTCATTTAATGACTTCAGTATTCATGTGGGGAGTGTGACTCTAGTGTACAAAACAAGATATGGCAATTGGCGTCCAAAACTAGAAATACCAAAGAACAGAGAAGCGGAAAAGTCGAAGAAAAACAGAGAACGAAGAAGAAAAGGTGAGGAAGAAGAAGCTGAAGCAGGTGGGGAGACTGTGATTGACCAAATGGAAGTGGCCGGAGACATGGAAGTGACCAGCGATGTGGTGGTGAGTGGTTGTGACGACAAAAACTGATGATTTTTTTTTTTTTTTTTTTTTTTTTTTTTTTTTTTTTTCAGATTCTCTGTTACAATT
The DNA here is from genome assembly GCA_028535165.1 of Quercus tomentella. NCBI lineage: Eukaryota > Viridiplantae > Streptophyta > Magnoliopsida > Fagales > Fagaceae > Quercus > Quercus tomentella. The sequence continues at coordinate 13,455,519 of JAPQVY010000012.1, read as the reverse complement.
TTATTTATTTATTTATTATTATTATTTTTTTATAATAGATTTTAGTTCAAAATTTGTTTGGCATAAAAATTTTGAGGGTGTTCTTGATATTGCTTGAGAGTGTTCCTATATTTTTTTTTTAAGGGTAAACAAATAAAAAAATTTAAATTATTATATATAAATTTTTTTTTTCAAGTGTCAGGGTGTTCCTGGGAACACCCTGGACACTGAGTGGCGTCGCCACGGCAAACACCTCAACGAGTTTCTCCAATAAATTGTCCAAGCCCATCATTAAAAACACCCCTTTCATTCCCACAATCAAGGTCAACATCTTTATTATATAAAAAAAAAAGGATAATTACCTTAAACCCACCTATTGTATGACCCGTTTTCACTTTGCCTACCTGTGGTTCAATCATTTACACTTTGTCCACCTGAGATTAGTTTCGTTAGCCTTCCGTAACCCACCTTCCCGTTTGCCGTTAGAAAACACATTTTTAGGCAAAAACAAATATAACAAGAATAAAAAAGTTAGGATTTTTCATTGCTCATGAACTTCAATGAGAACAAAGTGGAGGAATAGCACACAAATCCCACTCTGATCTTGGCTTCTCTCCTCAATGTGGCTGGGATTCAAAGTGGGTTTGAAGTTGGAATTGGGGTCCGAATGAGACCATGGGTGTCCGAAATCCGAGAGCCTTGGAAGAAAACCCACCAAAACGACCCTCAAAGAGAATATAGCACAATGTTCGTGCTCATTCAACCAACGAGATTCAGTCACCATGAACATAACAATAAGTTTTAAACATAAAAAATGCATTCTCAACCTGCCCAAAGATTATAGTATAAGCCAAAAATAAAAAGCCAGCCTAGCAAGCAAAATGAAAGACCAAACACATTTCAAGTTGCAAATCACAGAAAATCCATATCATTTCATACCTGATAAATATAATAAAAAGAGATGCGAGGAAATGAGCAAAACTTTGAGAAACACTCCCTGAGAAGGCCTTGGACGACTCTTATAGCACAGGAAAACCCAAGGTAAATCTCTCACTACAATCATGGCTCATCCCTCTCCATCTCTTTGTAACATTACTCCTAATTCCTAAATAAATAAATTAAACTCACAAAACCACTCTCTCAGGAACATATTGTGGTTCCTAAGAATTTCAAGTTCAACCTTCTTAAGACTATAAATAAAACTAATAATAATAACAATAACTAATTGATCCTAAGCTGCAAAACTTATTGGCAGGGTATATTGAGGGGTTCGTCCATCCAGGAAGCAATGTCGTTGCCAATATAAGCAAAATCCCAGTTAGGAAGCTCGCTAGGGCCATCATTGTCAAACCCACAAATCTCAATGTGCTCCAAGCCGCTGTAACCATCGAAAAACTGCCCAATATTATCAAAGCAGAGAGGATCAAACTCAAACTCAGGCTCAAAATTGAGCTCTTGCTCAAACGGAACATCAGCAAATGTCTCGTCCTAGGCTCTCGGATTTCGGACACCCATTTGGCACATGTTCTCATTCAGACCCCAATTCCAACTTCAAACCCACTTTGAATCCCAGCCACATTGGGGAGAGAAGCCAAGTAGGATTTGTGTGCTATTCCTTCACTTTGTTCTCATTGAAGTTCATGAGCAATGAAAAACCCTAGCTTTTTTATTCTTGTTATATTTGTCTTTGCCTAAAAATGTGTTTTTCTAACGACAAATGGAGAGGTGGTTACGGAAGGCTAACAGAACTAATTTCAGGTGGGCAAACTATAAATGATTGAACCATAGGTAGGCAAAGTGAAAACGGGCCATATCACAGGTGGATTTACTGTAATTATTCCATAAAAAAAAATAAATAAATAAATAAAGTTGATAGGGTAAAGAGTAAAAATATTAAAATGTTAAAAAGTGAGAAATGTTTTTTTCACTCAACCAACGTCTTTTACATCTCACATGGGATGGTAATTGCATGTGCTGGATCCAAATCCTAGTTTGTTATATCTGCTAAACTATAACAATATTAAAATTGATTTATCAGAAAATCCAGCCCAGCCCAAGAAGAGCCCAACCGTTCATAACATAAAAATAAATAAATAAAATAAAAAAAGTTGTTTTCAGCCTAATCCAATCGAGCGGCCCAAATTGCCTCAACACACCATACTAGCGTCACAAAAGCGGAACAAAATCGGCCAGGCGAAACCAAAAGATAATTATTATATAATTTATATTCTTAATAAACACATTTTGTATTTTAGTGATTAATTAGCTAATATTACGTGGAAAAGCAAATTGAGTAAAACGAAACCAAGAATAGAAAATGACATAGGAATAGCCAAATAGGTTCCATGAAATAGTCTATTACAATACAAACCAAAGAAGGGATTGTACATCCCATAATCAAAATGACATAGAAATATGGTTTAAGCAAAAGTCATTGACCAATAATAACAAGCCATTGATCTAAATTACCTTTGACATGGAGAATAAATACTAACATAAATGGTTGAATGTCACCACCCTATAATTTATGGCCAACACGAGCGGCGAGCCTCAGAAATATTACTCCGTACGTCAAAGGTCATTGCTACAAAACAGAAAATAACATGAATTAATTAATAGCGCAACAAGTGTATGACTAATAGAATTAGGGAAGAATGAAACAACTCTAATTATTTTCTTGCAACAACATGAACAAACACCAATTATATTCCATTAGTGTTAATAAACAGTAACCTGCGGACTTGACATTCCTAATACCGATTGATATTCTTTTCTTTTTGCTTCTACATTTATTTTTTCTCCTCAATTTTATATTTATGTTATTATTATTACTAATTTCTTACAATGAAGTGACCAATTTGTATGTCCATTAATAATTTTTTTTTAAAAAAAGACTTAACATACCTAGCTCATTCTTCTTCCGTTTTGCTTCTTATGTTTAAGAAATTTGTGTCTAATTGCATTCATTTCATTGACGACAACATTTGTAGGAATCCGCTCATCCGGTGATGTTTTAGAACACAATAATCCAATTTGGAACACTGATATCAAGCAATCTTTTATTCTACTACTGACATTGACATTGAGATCTTCAATTATTTGTTTTTCTTCTATGTCATCATCAACATCTTCTTCATCCTCCTCAAAGAACATTGATGAATCAACATAATCCATGATATGTTCGGGCAGAGCCATTGCAATGAATTGGTGAATGCTCATACCATCTTTGAAAATTTCATCAGTTGGCCTTTTTCCAATGAACATCTCCAGCAAGAGTATCCCATAGCTGTAAATGTCTCCTAGCGTTGAAACTTGACCACCCATCCCATACTCTACAATTCATCAATACATAAGTAGTAACAAATAATAGTCCTATGTGCTTGAAATTTAACCATAATGCATTATGCATTGTTGGCACGTATAGCCCTTCATAAAATTTTGTGGATATGTGGTTTTTTTTTGTTTTTGGTATGTGTATTAATTTTTTAGAAAAATCAAAAAGTTTTTTTTTGGTCCCTTCAACTGGCCAAAGCTATCAAACATTTTTCTTCACAAAAAAGTGGTGTCAAACTTGAGCGTAGAATTACTTTTTGAAAGAATCTCTACTTTAGTTTAATATCAATGCAAAATGATATACAAGAAATGAAGCGTGCTTCATGTACTTGAAAAATTACCTGGAGGAATGTATCCAATGGAACCTTTGAGCCCAAGTGACAAGGTTTGAGATTTGGAGGGATTGTTTGAGGCTTCAAAGAGGAAATTCACCAATCCGAAATCACCAACATGGGCTACCATATCTTCATCAAGGAGTATATTACTTGGTTTCAGATCACAATGAACAATTGGGGTTTGGCAATGGTGATGAAGATACTCTAATGCATAGGCAACATCAACGGCAATGTTCAGTCTCTGAATAAATCTCAATCTCTTGCTCTGATGTTGCTCATCATTTTTAGAATGCAGCCATTGTTCTAGACTTCCGTTGCACATAAACTCAAAAATTAGACTTTTAAAGTCATTCCCTTCATAATCAGTGCTTGAGCAAGCAGAGATAATCTTGAGAAGATTACGATGACGTATACTTCTCAAAACATTGCATTCATTAATAAAACTCTTGGATGCCCCTTTTTGTTGAAGATTCAACACTTTAACAGCAACAATTGCTCCATTTCCAGAAAGAATTCCTTTGTATACCGAGCCAAAGCTACCCGAACCAGTCAAATTTTTTTTTGAAAATCCATTCGTTGATTTTAGTAGTTCTGCATATGAGACACGCAACTTCCTATCTTCAAAGGAAGATGTAGTTAATGCTCTCTCTCTTGAATTTTTCACATTAAAACATGTAAGGTAAAAATATAACAGAACAAGTACAAATATGACCATACTAGTAACAGGAAATACTATTTTGAGTGCAAGAAGCTTTCTAGATGAACGAAAATTTTTCCTAGCACATGTAGGTAAATGTAATTCTTGGACACCACCACATATCTTATTATTTCCAAAGATTGAAATCTGGCTTGCATTTTCAAAAATCCCCTCACTTGGAACTTCGCCCTCCAAATCGTTATAAGAAATATTAAGATGCTTAAGTGACATAAGCTTTCCGAGAAATTTAGGAATATTCCCGGAGAAGTTATTCCGCGAAAGATCTATTTCTTCTAAACCTCTTAACTTCTTCAAAGATTGAGGTATTGTTCCTTGGAATGAATTACCCTCTAAAAACAAGCGCTCCAAACTATGACAAGTATCAAGGGTGGTGGGAATTTTGCCTGATAATCTATTATTTGAGAGATATAATTCAGAGAGATGTATTAAGTTGCCCACTTCAAATGGCAGTGCACCTACCAAAAAATTTTGAGACATGTCCAAATAAATTGAGAGGGAAGATAGACCAATAACTTGTTTTGGAATGGTGCCAGTGAGATTGTTATTAGAAAAGTTTAGTGAAAGCAAATGTTGGCAGTTTCCTAGGCTTGGGGGTATTCTTCCCTCAAATCTGTTGTTCTCCATATCGAGCATTATCAATGCAGTTAAGTTACCCAGGGAGGAAGGGATTGACCCAAAAAAATTGTTATCATTCAAATATAATGCCTGTAACTTTTGTAGCTTCCCAAGAACATTTGGGAGAGTACCTCCCAAATTGTTATAATATAGTGCTAGTATTTCTAAGTTAACAAGGTTCCCGATTCCCATAGGGATGCCACCACGGATCATATTCCCAGCCATAATAAGATGTGTTAGTTGGGTGGAAAGATTGGTTATGGAGCAGGGCAATACTCCTCCAAAATAATTAAAACTGAGAGCCAAGTCCTCCAAATGAGTACAATTAATCAAGAAACTGAGAAAATTCAAGTCACCATCTTTCCCATTTCCAAGTCTATTCCTATTAAGATTAAGTCTGACCAAGCCTTGCAAGCTTCCTAGATTTTGAGGCACTGTCCCCGTTAGACCATTTTGACCTAAGTCAAGAAATTGAAGTTGAGAAGCATTTGACAATGACACGGGAATAGGTCCCGTGAAATCGTTGCCATAGCCAAGAAAGGTTTTCAATTTTGGAAGAGTAAGACCAACATCTGGTGGAAGGCTTCCATGTAGTCGATTCTTTGTAACAGAGAAAATTTGTATGGATGAAATATTAAAGATCAGAGGAGGGATGGTATCGGTCAGATTATTCAAAGCAAGCTGAAAAAATGTCAAGCCTGTTAGACGACTAAGTTCACTAGGTATGCTTTCTTGAAAATTGTTTTGAATAAGACTAAGAGCACGCAAAGAAGAAATGTTTCCTATCCAAGCTGGGATACTTCCTGTAAGGTTGTTCATACCAAGTAATAGATACACCAACTTTGACAATGAGCTGAGGTGGTTTGGAATCTGCCCAATAAGATTGTTGTAAGTGGCATCAAGCACTCTAAGTTGTGTACAGTAGCTTAGATTATTCGGAATTTTACCACCAAAGGAATTCCCACTCAAATTGAGATGTAGCAGGTGTTGTAGACGTCCCACTTCTTGAGGAATTTCACCATAGATGCTGTTGTTTTCTAGGTTGATTCCTGTGAGGTAAGTAAGATTTCCTACGGAGGGTGGTATGGAGCCAGACAATTTCTTAGCTTCTAGGTCCAAAACCATGACTCGTTTACTGGAGGGGCTACATGTAACACCTAACCAGTTGCAGAAATGTGTGGAGTCATTCCAAGAGCTCATGATTTGAAGTGGGTCTTTATTGATCCGATTCTTGAAATCAAGTAATGCCATGCGATCAGTGTCGTTTGCAAAAGCGGGAATTGTAGCAGATTTCAAACATGTGCTCATGCACATTAGAAGAATCCCCTGAAAGAATATTAGCAAAACCCAATCGTAACACAGGCAAGAGTACATCATTCTGTTGGAGTTGCAAGTTTGAAAGGAAGGACAAAATCTGATACCAGAGTTTGCTCCTGTGGAATACAAAAATTCAATTAGAGTTGATAGAAATATATTTTAGTAGGACACAGCTCTATGTGGAAATGCAAAACTTTAGCACAGACTCTAGATAACGAAATAATGGCTTGGAGATTCATTTTCTCACATGAGCGTAAATAAGAATGATCTAGAAGAGAAGGCTTTTGGCCTATAAGAAACGGCCATATTTGTTAGTTCTGTTAAATAAAACTAGTCCCAAGTAGAATTCAGGTGCTGTTGTCTCGCTAGTAATTATGATTCTGTCAAAAGTTTTTATTTATTTTTTGGTAAAACTAGTGATAGGCCAGTGCATTGCATGCTTTTTAAAAAAAATATTTGTTTTGTAAATTAGTATTATTATTATTGTAATGCATGGAAACTCATAAGTCTTGATATATAAAATATTAGTTAAAAGTAACAATTTAACAAAAACATAATCATAATCCTGAGAAAAAAAATTGTAATTTTTGCTTCCAATCATTGCTAATCAATAAACATTATCAGTGAAACAATGAATAAAATTTATTTTCTATTATTTGAGTTAATAATATTACATAAAATTCCACTAAAATCTCTTAATTTATTAACATTATTTATACAACACTTAGAAAGATTATTATATAAAATTTGAGACTATACTATGATATATATATAATATTTATATCATTCTTAATGTAAAGGAAAGAAAAATAAGGGAGAGTAAAATTTATTTGATAATGAGATAAAAATTAGGTGGTAAATAAAACATCTAAAACAAATTTTTCCTTTAAATGTAGAGTGTTAATTTTTACCATATATGTTTTTAGTGAGTTTCAATGAGAATAAAAAAAATATATGTACCTATTTTTAGGAGATTGCATTTGCATAAAAATGGAGATAAAACTTTTAATTTGAAACATGAAAGGAAAAATTATACAATTTAAGGATAAATATAAAAAATTCTAACCCAAATATTGGATACAAAAATATTGACATAACTATTAGAAACTTTCATATATACGATGATTTCCACAATCATAAAAATACTAATAAATATTTGGATTACAATTGGACAAAAGTTATAAAAAATAACAAAATTGAATATCACCTACTAATTAACATCAAAATAATAGCAACAATTTCTAAACAATAAAAATACATAAATCAATCTTTTGTCTTAAATATTGTTCAATTTTTAATTCCATATACAAGAAAAAAAAAAACAATATGTAAAATGAAAAGTATTAAAGCAAATCAGAGAATAAGGTTAGAAATTAATATATTATAGATGTATGTGCGTGCGTGCGAGAGAGAGAGAGAGAGAGAGAGAGAGAGAGAGAGTGGAGAACAAAAACAAAATACAATTGTAAAACAAAATTTTCATCAAAAATTTCTAAGCTTGACGGTTATTATAAGAGGGATAAAAAGAGAATGTATTTTTAAAAAAAAAGAAAAAAAAGTAAGGGGGTTGAGGGGGATGAGGAAGATGAAAGGTTGGGGAAGAGGATGAAATACATGTAGATAATAGAAGTAAATATAATTATAATTGCTAAAATAATGATGTTATATAAAAGTAAAAACAATTCCCGTTAATATATATATATATAAAGAAATTAAATATCAAAAGCTAAAATTTAGGAGAATGTTGTAGACATTTTATTTTATTATTATTTTTATATATATAGAAAATAGATTGGGGTGGCAATTCGTGTTCGCGTGTTGGGTTTGTGTCGTGTTAACTCTTGAGTATTCAACTATATAAGTTAACACTAACCCGACATGTTTGTTAAACGGGTTAAGATTCCTCAACCATAACACGACCCATTTATTAAATAAGTTAGTTGTATCGACCTGTTTATCAAATTTTATCAAAATGAAAAAAAAAATATTTATGAAAAAACAAACAAATAAATATTTTTAATATAAAATTCAAAACTAACGAGTAATTACATCACAAATAATCATTTAAAATTAAAGCATATCTAAATATTACAAATAATCAATCACAATATGTCAAAGAAAATAAACCATAACAACTAATAAGTTTATGTACCTTGGGTTTGATTGGTATATTAGTAAAATGTCATTTAATTAAATGGGTTAAACAGGTCAAACAGGTTTCATATGTTGAACACTAATACAACCCATTTATTAAACAGGCCAGTTATGTCAACCCGAATATGACACTAACCCATTAAGCCTCAACCCATAACCTATTAATTTCATGTCATGTCACGTCAGGTTCACGGGTCGTGTCCAATTTTGCCACCCCTAAAAACAGATAGATAGACATTTTGTTGTTACATGTGAACAATTTTAATTTCATGTGTTCAAAAAATGACTTCTAGGCTTCTTTTATAATTGTGATGTATTTAATTATGGTTCCAAAATTCCTACCAATTCCTATAAAAAAAAAATTATGGTTCCAAAATAAGTTTCTTAAAATAATCTCAATATATAAAACCCAATATCTAATTAGAGTACACATATATTACTCAATTAAAGAATTTTTTCAACAAATTATTTTTTTTAAAAAATAATTGAATAGTCTTTAAAATGGGAATGGTTAGGAAAATAAATAGACAAATGACAAATTAAGAATTAGTGGTCATAAATAAGAATATGAATGTGAACTTAAATATCATACTAAGGAAATGTATTTATTTAATTTAAAATTTTAATTACATGTCACGTGTCTAGTATTATGGCTAATACATTGACATGTACAAATAATATTTTAACATGTGGCATTGTTTGTCCAATTATACCAATTAAATATAAAAGTTGCCACATGTCATTATTGTATGCTTTGAAAATGAATAAGTATGATATCGGAGCATGCATCCACCAGTTTTAGAATCTAACTTTTATAATATTTTATAGATAGATAGATAGATAGATAGATAGTTTGATATCCTAATTCAATAGGGATTGTGAGCACGCGAGGTTAAAAAAATAAGCAACTTCAAGTCAGATTTTCTTATTATAATTGAGCTAGTCAAGGATCTACGATTCTAAGAATATATACTTATTTTATAATAGGATATTATTATAATTTATTTATTTATTAAAATATTTGTAAGATTATATATTAAAATTTATTAATAACAAAGTATTTTTCTTATAAAACATTTCATTTTAGGTGTACTAAACTATTAATATTTTTTAAAAGTTTATTTTGCCCTTTACAAAACCAAGGGCAAGGATCATTTTTTGTTTCACTAAAATAAATAATGTCATATTACCTTCTATTTTGTTTAAGATTTTATCTACTCATGAGCTAATTTGTTAGTTATTGAATATTGTAGGGATTAGGTTTTTCCAATCATGGAAGTTGGAAAGGAAAGAGAAAAGCAAAATTTTTCATGATTCAAAAACTTCAACTTGTAACCCTCTATTTTAAAATTTTCTTTAATTACAAACCACTACATTATGATTTAATATTATAGTTATGTATCTTATGAAGTAAACAAAAGTATGATCATGATCTTTCCTATTGAATACATTACTTATCTCGATACATTCATTAATAACAACCAAAGCAATATATACCCATATAAAAGATGTCTTGTAAACAAAAGACAAAATGACATATTAGGAAATTTCGCTCAACAATTATTAGCTGTACCAATTAAGAAAACAACTTGCTTTTGATAACCTATTAATATTACTTTCTTCATAGAAATTGCAAAATTTTCCACACTAAAAGTCTATCAAATAAAGCAATAAGAAAAATCTCATAATTAAGCTTCTATATGCATCATTATATATATATATATATATATATATATATATATAAATGAAAGTTTAATTATAAAGCCAAAATATGTCACTTATCTGATTATTTTTGTTTGACTAACTATTGTGTTTTTCTGAATAACAACCACTAAAAAGTACTATAAAAACACAACTATTGAGAGTATTTTCTCTACAAAAGTTACAAATTTCTCCATCCAAAAGGATAAAATAAAATAGAACTTAGCAAAGCCTCAAAGTTCAAGTTCTAAATGGATCACTAAAAATAGAAACTAAAATTCTTGCTTTCAAAATAACTAATTATTAACCTAAACTCAAATCAAATCAAAGTGATATAGAAAAAGAACATGTGGTTGGGAATTGAAGCACTAAAACACATAAATGCATAAGCCAAAATAGATTTACTAAAAAAAATGTGATTTGACAATTAAATCAACAATAACAAAAAAGAATCATTTGAGGAAAAAATGTGGTAAAAAGAAAAAGGATTAGGTGAGAGAGGTGTGAAGAAAGTTATACAAAATTTATATGAAAAATAAGATAGAAGAGAGGATTGAAGGAGATGAAAGTTTGGGCAAAGTAAAACTCTAGAAGTTAAAAAGATATAAAAGAGAAAAAATAAGAATGCATAATTGATATGAAATAAAAAAAATTAAGGTTGCATGAAGGAAATGAAATGGAAAATTTAAAAAGACAATGGTTAGAGAAGTTGAAAGATTGAACCATAAAGACAATGGTTGTGAGTTCCAATTTGCTCAATTGTTAAAGTCTCTTGTTCTCAAATAAGAAATTTGGGATTTGCTCCTCAACTACACAAAAAACCAATTGATATCTTGATTTAAAGATAAAGAGCAATTATCAAGAATTGATGTTATAAGTTAAAACTTTATAATAAAAAAGAAAAAAAAGAAGGCAATGGTTGAAAGAGATAAAAGGTTGAGTAAAAGTGAAAATTTCAAAGAGAGAGAGAGAGAGAGAGAGAGAGAGAGAGAGAGAGAGAGAGAGAGAGAGAGAGAGAGAGAGAGATGTTGATGAGGTGGTGCAACAAAAGCTTTGCAAAATTTATTGCAAGGCTTCCATTATTAGATATAATATAGTATAGATTAGAAGACTCAAAATATACTGTGCTTTTAGTATATATGGGTGTGTAAAGTCAATAAATTTGATCACTACAATTTTTTTTTTTTTTGGATACAAGATAGAAATTCAAATCTAACCTAATCTAAGTGTATATGTTTGTGAAAACTCCATTCTGGAGACTTGAACCCCGACCCTTGCCCTCCATACCCCACAAACACTTATACTTATAGTGATCATTGCAATTTAAGTCCTATGAAGTTTGACTTTGAAATGTTACTCAATATCTTTGAACTGAATAATGAAGGGTCTTGATTTAAAGTAGTAGGTTGGTGGTTTTATCTCAATCTAAATTAAACAGAAGCTATAGGAACAATTCCTACTTTAATTTTAGGGAGTAGGAGTGGCTTTAATTTTGAGTGAGCAAGAGTGTTTTTGGGGATTTACTCTGTTTTGATTGAGTGAACAACTCAACATGATGTTTATAAGTGTATTTGTTTTTCCCATAAGATGAGCTTTTATTTATTGGCAACTAATAGTACTTGATTTGGAATCTTTGATAAAAGTCTTATATTTCAATTGACACTTCCTAGTCTTTATATATAATAATAGGTAAAGCAGAGAGAAAATCCAATTAAATTTCAAATTGGAATTCAATTAGAGTCTAATTTTGTGCCATGTGTCTCCTCTAATCTAAATTTTAGAATTTTGTGCCAAGTAAGTTAATTTAGTGTAAAAATTGAATTTCAATTAGAGTTTAATTTTACGCCATATGTTCCATATAATCTAAAATTTTAAATTTTTGTGTCAAATTAGTTAATTTAGCGTATAAAACGAGGAATCCAATATAATAAGCCATAAAAAACATAATCATATGACTAAAAAAAATTCAAATTTATAAGTCATCTATATATATATATATATATTAATAGGTAAAGCTTAGAGAAATTAGAATTAGAATTTGAAATTATAATCCAATTTTGTGCCATGTGTCTACTTAAGTTTTTTAATATTTGTGTCAAGTGAGTTAATGAGTGCAAAATAGTAAGAATCTAATATTAATGAACTATAAACAATTTTTAAAAAAACAATCACATATACTCAATAAAAATCACTATATGTTTCTCAAAAAATAAATAAAATAAAAATCACCACATAACAAAAATCACCACACGTTCTATTTTATTAAAAATTAGAAAAAAAAATGATCATAAGTAGTATTAAATTTAGGTAAGAATTTTAATATGTGACTAATTACATTTACTTTAAAAAAATAATTTGACTAATTATCTATATTTTTTGACAAAAATTGTGTTTAATTTTAAATGTATCTATATGTATGCATGTGTTACATGCTTTAAAAAAAATTAATTTGACTAATTATTTATATTTTTTATAATAAAATTTTTGTTTAATTTTAAATGCATCCATGCGTTTGCATGGAGTTACATGCTAGTGTTTTTAATAGAGATGTCCAAACTTCAAATCCCTCATCTTCAACTGCATTATAAAATAAAAAATTGGAATTTTTGTTTAAAATTTAATGCGATTAATTATGAATTATGAAATTGAATTTCATCTTTCTTTTAAATAAAACTAGTCAATATGCAATGCGATATGTGTGTATGCTATTAGTACACTTTGAATATTTTTAATAAGAGATTATTTTTATAGGTCAAGTATAATTCTCATTATGTATTATAATTTTTATGAAATTTATTGATTTTATTACATGTCTTCGATTATATTTGGAAAATTACCAAACTAGTTATGTTTGATATGAATAATGTCTACTTTGAGTCAGTTTAGCGTTAGAATGATAATTTAGGCTCAATCAACTTTAGATTACTTTTAATTAGATTGTTTAAGTTCAGTTCATTTCAAATTATCTTGCTTAGATTTAGTTCACTTTAAACCATTTTACTACGAATAATTGACAATGGAGATAACTTAGAATCAGAACTTAGCACTAATTAGTTTCTTAGCAGCTAGAGTCATTTTTTTATTTCCATGTTTCATTGTTATTTGCATATTCGACAAGGATTCCTCTTGAGGTAGGTGTATTCAAACCCCTACCCTAATCCACAAAATCATATTTTACTTCAAACCATAATTTTATCTCAAACCATAATTTTGAATTAGTTGCATTCAACATAAAAGGCCAAACTTAATAAAATTGATTTCTAATCAAACATTTTGTTTGTCGATTTGTAGGGTTTTGGCAAGGAATATGTTATATGTTAGACCAAGCACTTACCTATTGCACCAAAAGCTATAGTTAATAGTAAGGGAATAACTTTATATTCCATCAAAGGGTGACAATCTAATGCTAACAGGTTGATTGAGACTAAGGGCTCAATTTGGCCTAAGCCTCTGTAGGATGTTGGACTTGGCCCACCAAGCCTCTGCCTAAAATTATATTAATGGGAATATATATCATGATAAATACATGAAATAAATTGGTGAGTGATCTAACTATTTCTCTAGGAGTCTATAGTCCCTAAAATTGTTTGTTTAGGGAACTATCAAGTTCAAATAGTATGAGATAGTGCCGATCCTCCAAAATCAAGTTTGATAATCAAGGCCAAAAAGATTGGTAATAACTCTATGGGAATCTAGAGGCTGTGAAACAGTAATACTTTGGAGAGTTTTGTTTTGTTTTGCTAAACAGTAAATATTTTGGAGAGTAGCTCTATTAATAAGTGTGAAACTTTGATATATGTATTATAAAGCAAAGGAGGGATGATATACGTACCGGACTGACAGTATTGGCTTAGACTAGTTGAAGAAGTTTCTAAGTCCCAACAGTACTGATGATGACCACGCTAGCTAACTAGGACTAGGATAGCTTCCTTGTGAATTGTACAGGAGAAGCTATAGAACGTTACTATTTATAAAGAAGAAAAAGTGTAGTATCAAGAGTGTGTTTGGGACGTGACCAAACTTGTAGCTTATTCAAGTTATTAGCTTATTTTTGCTATTATTTATGAGTTCTACTATATTAGGTGAATTTGGTTCAGCTTTTTAAAACTGGGTTTTTTGAAAAAGTAGAGTTTTCAAAAAATGCAGTATGAAAAAGTGTTTTTTTATAAAAGTTGAGTGTTTGGTAAAAACTGTTACAAAGTGCTTTTTGAAAAAGCAGAGTGTTTGACTAGTACTTATAAAAGTGGCGGTTTGAGTGATAAATTACCAAAAAGGACAATATATATATAAAGGAGTTTATTTCATATTTAAATCAACTACTTCATAATACTTACTCAAAAATAAAAAATTTACTTGATAATAATAACAATAAAAAAAATATATAGTATTGTTATTATTTTAATATTATTATTTTGCAAGGAAGCTCCCTTTTTCACTCTTTAACCCCCCCCCCCCCACACATATATCTCATCGATGTCTTTTCTCTTCATCTTCATCTTCCTTCTTCTTTTTTTATTTTTTTTTTAATCTTTTCCCTTGTCGTGCTGCTAGAGCCCTCATGTTCTTGTTTCTCCCTTGTCATCTTCAGATCTTCTTCATCGTTTGTTTCATTCACCTCCTTAGTTTATCAATTTTCACATAGGAGAGGAACTTGGGGCTGCACCGTTGATCAAGCTTGTTTGTGAATTTGTGATCTGCTCTGATTCTCTGGGGCTGCTGCTGCAATCCTTGATTTGTGTTGCTCACTTTTACCGTGTAAAATTGTGTTATAAGCAAAGGGATAAAATTGGGCTTTTAAGAATAACTAGTGGGCAATTTGAGAAATATGTGTAACCTCCAACGATAACCTGAAAAGCGCATCAGCGCTTTTGTGCAATGGTGCTATTTGCTGCTTTTTCGATTTGTGCTTTTTCTCCACAAATGAAACGCAGTTTTTAACAAAAAGCAACTTTGAAATCCTTACCAAACACACATAATTTTTTTTTGGTTTCAAAACGTGTGTTTCAACTTCTAAAAACTGAAACAAACGGGCATACTATTCAGTTGATTTTTAGCTTTTTTCTATAGTACTTTTAGCTAAAAATTTTTAGTTTCAACTAAATAAGTTGTTTCTAAACGAACCTCAAATCTAAGAAACTATCAAAACGGTTGTCTCCATCATGACCTAGGTCGACCAACTGAGTTTGTGCGGAATTTAAAATCAAAATTAGAATTGTTGGAAAGGATTTGGAAGTAATATGTAGATGTTGCTACTCTGTTAGTGCGGTAGAAGATGACTCATTTCTCACTAAAGAGAAATTAATGGATTGATTACGGTGACCTATTATGTTTGGCGCACTAGCATGTGTTGCATCCAAATTTTATTTTAACACATAAAAAATTTACTTTAAAAAAAAAAAATTATAATATAATGTTTGACATTACACCCCACATCATTTTTTCTCTTTCTCCTCTCTTCCTCTCGGTGTTTCTCTTCTGTTCCCTTCATCTAATACTGTAATACATCTCTATCTCATAAACAAACCCATCAATAGTCAACCACCTTTCCACTAGCAAACCTACCACCACTCCCACGACCCACCGCTACCTCAAAGGCTTAAACCCACCACCACCTCAAACGGCTCAAACTCACAACTCGTAACCACCAGCACCATCAAAACCATCAACAAGTACACCAAATCTGACAAACCCACACCAATCTCCTCCAACAAACCAACAAACAAGAGAGAGAGGGAAGAGAGAAAGAGAGATATGAGTGAGGGAAGGAGGCGGAGGCGCTTGCTGAGGTAAAAAAAAAAAAGCCGGATTTCCAGCTAAATGCTGGAGTCTCACTCTCACCTGCAATTACCTATTTCTTCAAATCTAATAGATTTCCACCATGTTTGACACTTTCTGTCCTACCTACCACGTTGCCTTTTTCGCATTGGAAGAAATTTGGAGCATGATAATTCTCCACTGTGTCGTCACTTTGCTTCTTTTTTTTTTTTTCTTTTAACCTTTTCTACATTTATTTCTCTGCCTTTTTCCACATTGAAATGATTGAATGTACCGAGTCTACCGACCACGATTACCACATTGTACCGAGTCTACCGACCAAGATTATTTTTTACATCGTGGTTGACAAAATATTTTAATCCCCTTCTGATATTACAGGGTACACATGCTAAAGCATTTACATAATAAAAAAAAGTGTAAAATTTATATAATTTTGCTTTAAAATTTTATGTGTAATTGTGTAAATTTACAAGTTTGTTACGCTAGTTGTTGATACTATTTATTTTGCATTTAGTTGTTTATTATTATTTTTTACGTATCTCGATGATAAAAAAAAAAAAAAGAGTGGATGATAATTGTTATATGTGAATAAAGAGAAACAATTAAAGAAAATTGATATTTTAATGAAATGTAGTTTAAGATAAATAATTTAAGAGCAACCACGTCAGTTCGTGTATTATACACACCTATTTTTACACTAAAAATCTACTTTTTCTATTTTACACATCCATTTTTACAAAACATCCATATCAGTTTATCTATTCTATCATCTGTTTTATTTAAATAATCATTTTCTCACTTTTCTTATTATTATTTTATCTCAAACCCTCTCTCTCCACTCACGAGACTATTCTAGAGTCTTCTTTGAAACTCCTCTCTATTCCAACATTTTCACTCCTCTCTGAAACTCCTCTCTATTCCAAACTCTCTGAAATTTCGATCCAAGTAGGGAGCACGACGCCAATCTGAAATTTCCATCTGAAACTCCGATCCAAGCACGGCGAGAAGAACTTCGATCCAAGCACGGCGAGAAGAACTTCGATCCAAGCACGACGAGAAGAACACCGATCCAAGCACGCAGATCCAAGCATGCCGATCCGCCACAAGCGCCGATCCACTCTCTTTATCTCCGTTGGTGTGTCCGTGTGTGGGTGTGTTTGGTTTTGTGGTGTCTGTGGGTGATTTTGTTGTTGATTTTGTGGGTGATTTTTTATTTTTGTGGTTTGATTTTTGATTTTGTCTGTGGGAGTGTGTGTATCAGAGGAAGAAGCAGATGATGAGGGCGTTGGTTTTGCAGATGGAGAAGAGAGAGAAAAAAAGGAGAGAAATTAGAAATTATTAAAATAATGTATAGAAAAGCTACAGTAATCGTGTATATATGCACGGTTACGGTAGCCCTTGTATATTTATGCACAATTTTACACCCACTGATGTGGGTGTTTTTTTTAATCAAAATGTGTAAAAAGAGCTGCTTTTTGTATTTTGCAAGATTATCCATGGACTAATGTGGTTGCTCTAATGATGGGTATTTTGAAAAGTGAGTATGTAAAAAAAAAAAAAAAAGTAAGTTCTTATGCTAATATAGACATGAGTTTTTGCACGAACTGATGTGAATGTTCTAGTTAGCTCCACGTGGGTTTAGACTCGGTGTGCAATTATGAATCAACCCTTTCTCTTTTGCAAAAAGTTGTTGCCACTTCACTTAAAAAAAAAGAAAAAAGAAAGAAAGTTATTTTAACAGTTGAGATTGAATATTCTTTTTTTTTTTTCAACTCTCAATTTAAGCTATTGATAATAATATTCTTGAACTCTATTTGTGTGTACAGTAAATTGTTTTTAACCATTGGAGTCATAATTTAAATCTAGATAAATATGAGTATATGACCCAAACCCAATTGGGTTGAACTCAAGAGCAGCTCAACTCGAACCATTGCCATGTCTAGATATGGCTTAGATTAAAAAATTATTCATGTATAATTGAATATATGCATTTCTTTGATTTAGGATAAAGTTTTGATATCTTTTCAAATGGGTATATGAACATAAGAAAGAGTACCCGAATATCCTCATCAAAGAGTGGTTAAACAAAAAAAAAAAAAAACCTTATTCCTTGTCCATTCCTCTTCGGCGACTTTCCCATCAAGTGTAGCTTTAGGTGATTGGTTAAGAGTGTAACAAGCTATACACATTGCTTTAGTTTAGAAGACTTTAGAAAGCTCAACATTCAGTTTTATGCATTTGGCTATCTCACTAATTGTTTTGTTAATTCTCTTAGCCATCCTACTCCATGGAGGCGTTCCTCTGCTGTAAAGTACCTCTTGGTACCATGCTTTTCACAAAATTTCAAAAATTCAGCATCCTTTTACTCAATGCCATTCTCAAATTTAAGGCACTTGATATTCCTTCTAATTTGGCTTTCCACTTCATTCTTTTTTTATGAAATAAATCCAAACCTTTTTAGAATAGTTATCAATTGAACTCATAAAATACATAACTTACATCCATTATATTTGTAAGTGAACTTACATCCACAATAAAAATTCTCCCTGGTGAACTAGTATCATAAATAATTCATTACTCTTATCTTTTGGTAAGTTTAGAATTCTTTACTCCAACTTGTCTGGACCAGTCTCTTTTTTATTTATTTTTTTTCTTTGATAATTTAATAGTCAGGGGTGAGAGAATTTGAACCTTGGATATCTTTGTCGGAAATACCAGAATGTGTCAACCAATTGAACTATAAGACTCTTGACAATTTTTGGACTAGTCTAACTATTGACGCATCTTAGTAGTATACTTCTATTAATTAGGTCATTTAACTGCTAAGTTTATTGATTGTAGTCCCAACCAATAAGAGAGAGAGAGAGAGAGAGAGAGAGAGAGAGAGAGAGAGATCCAACTTATGAACCTGAATCTTCTTTGAGGACTTTTCAACTCAGTTTAGACGTGTGCAAATTTTCACAGAACATTATAAATTTGTTGAGTGTTACGATTTTCACATTTATCTCAAGATATTTGATATGAAAAACTGATATATATATATATATATATATATATTTTTTTTTTTTTTCATTTGAACGGGTACATTGTGATAATGAGAATTCCTAACTGAAGGATTTAAAGCTTTTCATGAAGAATAGGCATAGGAATGCCATGTCGAAAGAAGGGGCACTGGGCTATTTACAAATCTACCCCTTACATGTTTATCACACAATTATGTAGGAGCCCATTGCTTCTTTTCTCTCATTATTGAATTCATTTGTAAGTAAACCCAGCCCAGCCCAAGCAGACCCAACCGTTCATAACATAAAAATTAAAAAAAAGTTGTTTTCGGCCTAGTGCAATTGAGCTGGCCATATTGCCTCAGCCGGATTGACAAGCCTATATGAGACTACAGAGGGTGTGAAAGATCGAGGTGGTATCCAAAACATAGTTATTATGGATTGCTCATTAAACACGGTAATATTTTAGTGATTAGTTAGCTATATAAAGTACAAAATCAAATTAAGAAAAGAAAATGGCACAGGAATAGTGTATGGAATATATATTACAATTCAAAGGAGGGTTCTTACATGAAATAATCAAAAGAACATAGGAACATGGTTCAAGAAAATGGCATTGACAAATAACAATAGCCTCAGAAATAGTACTCCAACAAGGGTCATTACTTCCTTCCAATTCGGTCATGCTACAAAACAGACAATCACATGAATTAATTAGTGCAACAAGCGTATGATTAACGTGAACAAACAGCAATTGTATTCCATGAATCAAATAAAATGACTTAACATACCTAGTTCATTCTCCTTCTGTTTTTCTTCTGAGATTTAAGAAATGTGTCTCTAATTGCATTAATTTCATTGACGACAACATTTGTAGGCATCCGCTCATCAGGTGATGTTTTAGAACATGACAATCGAATTTGGAACACAGATATCAAGCATTCTTTTATTCTGCTACTGACATTGACATGGGGATCTTCTTCAATTATTGTTCCTTCTTCTACGTCATCATAGACATCTTCTTCATCCTCCGCAAAAAACATTGATGGGTCAACTATATCCATGACATGTTCTGGCAAAGCCATTGCAGTGAATTTGTGAATGCTCAGACCTTCTTTGGATATTTCATCAATAGGTCTTCTTCCAATGAACATTTCTAATAAGAGTATCCCATAACTATAAATGTCTCCTAGTGGTGAAACTTGGCCACCCATCCCATACTCTACAATTCATCAATACATATGCTGTAACAAGTAGTAGTCTATGTCTCTATGAGCTTAAAATATAACCACTAATGCATTATGCTTTGTTGGCACATACAGCCCCTTATACAATTTTGTGCATGTGTGAGTTTGTATGTTTCTTTTTTTTCCTTTTTTTATGAGGTGGGTGTATTGTTTAGAAAATTTTTTCTACAATAGGCCAAAAGTGTCAAAGTTGAGAATATAGTTACCTTTTGAAAAAAATTCCTAATTTAGTTGAATATCAATGCAAAATGTTATACAAAAAATGAAGTGTGCTTCATCTAGTCTAAATTGTACCTGGAGGAATGTATCCAATGGAACCTTTGAGCCCCACTAACAAGGTTTGAGATTTAAAAGTATTGCTTGATGCTTCAAAGAGGAAATTTACCAATCCAAAATCACCAACATGGGCTACCATATCTTCATCAAGGAGTATATTGTTTGGCTTTATATCAAAATGAACAATTGGTTTTTGACAATGGTGATGAAGATATTCTAATGCATAAGCAACATCAACAACTATGTTCAATCTTTGAATAAAGCCCAATCTCTTGGTATGATGTTGGTCATCATTTTTAGAATGCAACCATTGTTCTAGACTTCCATTGCACATGAACTCAAAAACTAGACTTTTAAAGTCATTTCCTTCATGATCAGTGCTTGAGCAAGCGGAGATTATCTTGAGGAGATTACGATGATGTATACTTCTCAAAGTATTGCATTCATTGATGAAATTCTTGGAAGCTCCTTTTTGTTGAAGGTTTAATACTTTAATTGCAACAATTGCTCCATTTCCAGAAAGAACTCCTTTGTATACTGAGCCAAAACTACCCGAACCAATCAAATTGTTTTATGAAAACCCATTTGTTGATTTTAAGAGCTCTGTATAAGAGATACGCAACTTCCTATCACCAGAGGAAGATGTAGCTAATGCTCTCTCTCTTTTTTTGCTCACATGAAAACATGAAGGGAAAAAATACAATAGAATGAGTACAAATATGATCATGCTAGAGGTAGGAATTACTATTTTGAGTGCAAGAAGTTTTCTAAATGAATGAGGATTTTTCCTCGAGCATATAGGTAAATGTAATTCTTGGACACCACCGCATAGCTTATCATTTCCAAATATTGAAATCTTGCTTGCATTTGCAAAAACTCCTTCACTTGGCACTTCACCTTCAAAATCATTATAAGAAATATTGAGATACTCAAGTGACAAAGACTTGCTAAGTAATTCCGGAATTTGTCTAGAGAAATTATTTTGCAAAATATCTATTTCTTCTAGACCTCTTAACGTCTTCAAAGATTTAGGCATTGTTCCTTCGAATGAATTACCCTCTAAATACAAGCGCTCCAAACTAAGACAAGTTTCAAGGGTGGTGGGAATTTTGCCTGATAATCTATTATATGAGAGATCTAACTCAGCAAGATGTATTAAGTTGGCCACTTCAAACGGCGATGCACCTATCAAAAGATTGTGAGACATGACCAAAGAAATTGAGAGGGAAGAAAGACCAATAACTTGTTTTGGAATTGTACCAGTGAGATTGTTTCAAGAAATGTTCAGTAAAAGCAAATTTTGGCAATTTCCTAGGCTTGGGGGTATATTCCCCTCAAGTTTATTTCCCTCCATAAAGAGAATTGTCAGTCCAGTCAAGTTACCCAAGGAGGAAGGGATCGACCCAGAAAACTTATTACCACCTAAATATAATACCTTTAACTTCTGAAGCTTCCCAATAACATTAGGGAGAATACCTCCCAAATAGTTATATTCTAGTCCCAGATCGTTTAAGTTGGCAAGTTTCCTAATCCCAATAGGGATGTCACCGCGGATCATATTCCCACCCATAGTAAGAGATTGTAGCTGGGTGGAAAGTTTGGCTATGGAGCTGGGAAATAATCCTCCAAAATTATTATCTTGTAAACCCAAGATCTCTAGACTAGTACAGTTAGCTAAGAACTTGATAAAATTCAAGTATCCATCTGTAGAGAGGGAAAATTCCCGACCTATCACAAGCTGACACGTCACATTACCAAGTCCACAAAATACAGCCAATTACAAAGCGCCACGTATTGCTGCTAGGTTTTGCTATCACTACTCAGAAACCAACAGAAATTTGCCAAGTGTCATGCAAAAAACCAATCACGCATCAGCGCACGTGTAAGCAATGACACAAACAGCTTCGCACGAGTAAGCGATGACATAAGCAATCCAGCACGTGTAAGCGATGACACAAGCGGACCAATCAGGCTGTGACATGTGTCACCAATCAAACTCCGCCACGTGTCGCTCACCCACCTCTAAACTCCTATAAATAGAAGCCTTCCTAAGGCATTTAGGAGGAGGAACCAAGCCATCTGAAGCACAAGCAGCATCAGAGAAGATTCAGAAGCACTCAGAAGTACAGAAGCTCTACAGGAATCAAGCCTCAAAGCCTTCAAGAACTTCAAGAACTTCAACCTCAAAAAAGAAGAACATTCAAAGCAGAATCATCCAACTTATCTGCCTAGATCCTAAAGTTTGCGGGAATCAAGCCTAAAGTGTTCGAAAACATCAACAAATCACAAATCAGTGAAGCTCTACGGATTCAAGCCTCCAAAGCCCCGAAGAACTTCCACCATAAACCTTCGAAGACGAAGAACACACGAAGAACACGAAGAACGTGAAGAACAAAGGATTTCTAACAATCTCATCGCCAGAGATTCATTGTAATTCCGTTTCAACAATCTTCGATCCATCCTTCAACCAAATTGAAGGATATTTGGTGTTCAAGTCAAAATCACATTACCACAATTCCAATCAGCAAATCTTCCAAGGGGATCGAATCAGAGGATCACTCTTTTGTAATTTCAGAGAATTGTACCACACAATCATCAATACAAATTCGCATTTGTGAAACTATTTTACTTGTTTGATTTATTTCGAACCGAGAAATTTAGTCACTTACACCATCTTCCCCATTTCCTAGCCTATTAACATCACATTTAAGTCCAACCAAGCCTTGCAAGTTTGCGAAATTTTGAGGCACTGTCCCAGTTAGAACATTCATAGAAAAGTCAAGTTTTTGAAGTTGAGAAGCATTTGACAATGGCACTGGAATAGGTCCAGTGAAATTGTTAGCACCGCCAAAAAATATTTGAAGGTTAGGAAGAGTAAGACCAACATCTGGAGGAAGGCTTCCATGTAGCTGGTTTTCAGAAATAGAGAAAAAATATAAGGAAGAAATATTATAGATTTGAGGAGGGATGGTACCAGACAGATTATTCATAGGAAGTCGAAAAAATCCCAACCTTGATAGATGGCCAAGTTCACTTGGTATGCTTCCTTGAAAATTGTTTCGGAGAAGACTAAGGAAAGACAGAAGAAAAGTTTCCTATCCAAGCTGGGATACGTCCTGTTAGGTTTTTCGCACCAAGACTTAGATTCATCAACTTTGACAATGAGCTTAGGTGCTCTGGAATCTACCCAACAAGATCGTTGTAAGCAACACCAAGCACTCTAAGTTATGCACAGTGATAGGCCAAGAATGTATTGACCCTTTGTGATAAATTAACTAATTAATTAGCCAAGTGAATTAATTAAGTTAATTAACATGTAATACGTGTGGTAGCACAAACAAATCACCAACTAAGTTAATATGCAGCGGAAAATAAATTGACACGGTAGTTTGTTTACGAATAGGGAAACCCTATCGAGTGATTTTAAGGTCACCACTCTCGAGAATTCACTATTATCACAACAAGCGGTTATAAGTAAAGGAATCCCAGTACCTTATACCAACCTACAGTTGAACCCTTACCCCAATACCCAATTGGACTTGTTCTGTAGTGATGATCTCTCCTTTCAATGCACGGCTCCCAGTACGTGACTAACCAATTCGATGCGCAGATCCCAGTACGTGGCTTACACACTAACTTGAGAAGGATGTTGGCTGCAAAGTTCTTCAGTTCATCAACATGATGAAGATCACGAAGCTCCTTGGTTACAAAACCCTACGGTGTACAAACACAGCAGCTTCTTGAAGAGAAAGATAAACTAGGGCATATGTCTCTAGTTCATAATATGCTTGTGAAAAACTTTTGAATCAAGTTGCACTCACTTGCATCAGCTGTGACGGCCCTTAAAACAATCCTTATATATGTTTAGGGTTGTGAGAAAAGAAAGCCCAAACATTTATACACAGATTGGATGAAAATCAGAACTAAAAATCTGATTTTCTTAAATTTCGATAGATACCCTATCTATTGAGCAGCTGTCGAGCATTGGGTTTAAACAGCCTTTTAAACCTCGATAGATACTAGCTGTCGAGTTTTAAAATCCAGCACATCTTCACTTGATTCTTGGACAAACTTGCATGGCTTTAACACTTGAACTTGAAACCTTGTTCCTTGAAGTATTAAACACATCCTAGATCTACCAAATTACAAGTAAAGTGCATTTTGTCAAAAGATTAGCCAATTCTATATTGACATATGTTCCTAACATGATTCACACATGTCCTAACACACAGTAGCTCAGATTAGTTGGAAGTTTACCACCAAAGGAATTCCAAGTCAAATTAAGATGCTGCAGGTGCTATAGACGTCCCAATTCTTGTGGAATTTCACCATAGAAACAGTTGTTCCGTAAGTTGATTCCTCTGAGGTGAGTAAGATTTCCCATAGAGGGTGGTATGGGGCCAGCCAGTTTCTTAGCTTCTAGGTCCAAACCATGACTCGTTTATTGGAGGGGCTACATGTAACACCTAACCTGTTGCAAAAATGTATGGATTCGTTCCATGAGCTCATGAGTTGAAGGGGGTCTTGACTTATCCGACTCTTGAAGTCAAGTAAAGCCAGTTGATCAGTCTCATTTGCAAAAGTTGGAATTGTTGCAGATTTTAGACATGAGCTCATACACATTAGAAGAATCCCATGAAAGAATATTAATAAAATCCGCTCGTAACTCAGACAAGAAAGCATCATTCTGTTGGAGTAGCAAGTTTGAAGGGAAGGATAATATCTAAATCCTGATACTAGAGTTTGCTTTCTGTGGAATACAAGAGTTAATAGAAACTATGTTAGTAGGACAGCTTTCTGTGGAAATGCAAAAACTTTAGCCCCCACCTATAGATAGTGAAATAATAGCATGGATTTTCTTTTGCTAAAAGTTAAAATTTAGAGGTCAAAACAGTCCTGTATTGTGACTTTGAGTAGTTAATTGGAAATTTTTATGGTAGGAATTGAAAGTAGGATTCAGATGTTGTTGTCCAGCAAGTTATGATGCTACTGTACTAACTCTTGGTAAAGAATTCAAACAAACATTTTTTATTGACTATAGGATGGTCTCAAGATATGCGTGCATGGGATTAGATTTAGTTATTTTTTATTGGTACTTAAAAGATTGATTAAAGGTCAACAAAAGACCTAATTCTCACTTATTAAAATGGCACACAATAATAAGTATGTAAGCATAGGATAATCCTAAGATATATTGTGGAAATTCTGAATTATTAAAAATAATTATCTCTCTTGAAGAATAGATCATTATTTCCATTATTTTGTAAATTATTCATATTTAGGTTTAAAGATACTCAAAAAATTGGAACAAAATGGAGAAAACATAAAAATCATAAATAAAAAAAAAAATCTTTATTTTTTATTATTTTTTATGATGTTTCAATCTATTGTGTCCATTTTTGATAATAAGAGACTTTATCATCAGATCAAGACACCAATCGATTTTTGGTGTATGCAGGAATTGAACCTGAGATCTCTTATTCAACCATAAGAGATTTTATAAATGTTTGTGACTTTCTCATATGATGAGCTTCTATTTGTTAGTGACCAAGGGTACTTGATTTGTAATCTTAGACATTGTAATTCAACTGGCACCCTCTAGTGTTTCCAATAATTGACAATTTTTGTGTTTCTAATAGAAATGTCCAATGTTCAAATCCCTCATCTCCTAACTGAATTATTAAAAAAATATTGGAATTTCCGTTAAAAATTTAATGAGATTTAATTATGAGTTACAAATTTTAATTTGATATTGCATTTGATTAAAGCTAGTTAATGTGCCACACAATGTGCATCTATGCTATTAGTACATTTTGAAAATTTTGAATCATTGACAATGGAGATTACTTAGATTCAGAACTTAGCACTTAGTTTCTCAGCAGCACTTTGTAAGGTTGAATTTTATCAACCATCTTGTTGGATTTATTCCGTGCCAAATTTGCTTGTATTTTAGCAATTAGTAACCCTGTATTTAGGTGGGAATCATGTAAGGGTAGTGTGTGAGAGAGTGTAAAGAAATGCTCAAGATTGTGCAAAGAATCAGGGACTCGCGACTGGATCTCGCGGGTAGCTCGCGGCTTGCAAGCCGCCAAAAGTTGCACACATGCCAAGCATGTAAAGAAGCTGAATCGTCATGCCAGCTGTAGCACTACGGGACAAAAAGTCCAGTCTGGCCGTTCAGTTACCTCGCGGCTGGAACTCGCGGCTTAGTCAAGTCGCGAGACCAAGCCGCCAGCCAACTCTGTTTTGGAAAAACTGACTCTTCGCATTCCAAACACATACAAGTATAAATACCCCTTATACCCACGAATTGTAGAGAGCTTCCAAAGAGAATATTGAGAGAGAAACCCTAGAGAAAAACAAGATTGACTTATCCTTAATCTTCACATAGAGACTCTTTAAATTCCTCTACTCTCACTCTCTCCATTATTTCATCCTTGAGAGGTACATTACCAAAACCTTTTCTCACCATACCCACATCTGTGAGAAGGCCATTTGGTGCTTGGGAAGCAATTAGGAAATGACCAATTTCATATTGGTTGATGTTATGGGCTATAGCGGAATCCGGTAAGCTAAAGAAGAAATAGGTTCGGCGTAACCTCGTTGGAGTAGGAGCTTGGAGGGCTTAGGTACACTGGGTAGATTAGGCTTGAGGGTCTTCTGTTGTTCATGTACCCAACTTGATTCTTTAGTGGATTATTTACCGCTTGGAGGGCGGCGGAGAGGTTTTACGCCGAGAGCTTCGGTTTCCCCTTCGATAACACATCGTTGTGTTGTCCTTGTGTTTGCATCTTTCTTCCCTTAATCTTTGCCATTTAATTTCTGCTGTTGATGTGATTTTATTTGGTTTAGATTGTTTATCAATTCTGTTATATGCTTATGTTTATATTCCGCACATTAATTGTTTGATAATAAGCTTGAATTGATTATTTGGAAATTTGGGATCTAAACGTTCATAGTGTTTTATACACTTATTGAACATTCACACTTAGTTTCTCAGCAGCTAGAGTCATTGTTTTTCTTCGTTTTCCATTGTTATTTGCATATTCTATAAAAATTATAAAAAAAATTCCTCTTAAGTGAGAAGTTTTCAAACGGATTTGGCTTACCTCCAATACTTTTTTAATAGGACATTTCCTATTATTTTAAATATACAATGGCAAGTGGTAGTGGGTTTTGAGTCCAAATCTTCTATCCCACTCTTCTTACTCCACTATATACTCCACAAATAAAAATATGCCACATGTTCATCTATTTTATCAAATGCTAAATTTATGCCTTCAATTATTTCAATTACCTAAATATGGTGGGTTATTTATTTATTTATTTTAGGAAATTAAAATAGTAGAAAGCATAAATTTAGCATTTAATCAAATAGATGGACATGTGGCATGTTTTTATTTGTGGAGTATATAGTGGAGTAAGAAAAGTGAGACAGAAAATTTGGACTCATTAAAACAAAAAGAGATTTCAGTTAAAAAAGTACTGGAGGTAAGCCAAATCCTTTTCAAACCCACACCCTAATCCACGAAGTTAGATTTTACATCGAACCATAATTTCATCTCTTGTCATCACTTTGATTTACTTGCATTCAACACTTAAAGAGGTCACAGTTAATAAAATTGATTTCTACTCAAACATCTTGTTTTGGGACTTCTAGTTTTTTGCGAGGAGCAGGGCCAGCCTAACCAAATTTGGGGCCTAAGGCAGAATATATATGTGGGGCCTTTTTTATATAAATATTAATTAAATAAAATTATTTAATATAAATCAAATTGAGGTTAATTTGATGTATGAAATACATAATTTAATGAATAATACTAACTAAAACTAAGGTTTATTTCATATAGAGAATTGAATATCATAATTGAGAAATTAATTTAAAAAAAAGAAAATTTTTTTTAAAAAGAAAATTAATTTATCTTGGATATTTAATGATACATATATAGTTAATTACATTTATAATCTATGATATTAATTGATGTGTGGTTTTGTAGTAGATTAGTTTACAAATATTAAAGTTTCAAACTATTAGGGAGGATTAATCATCATTGATGATCTGACACATTTGCAATTTTTTTTTTAAAGCCTTGTTAGAAATAAAAAAGGAAAATGTTAAAGATACTACAAAATGTTCACAATGTAATGTGACAATAATAGTGAAGGATGAGCTTCAATAATGTAATTAATGAATATTTAAAATACTTTTTTGTGATTGGTAACATGTCAGTTTGTAAATCTATAATAAAATTTATGATATCCCTAACATCACTAATAATAAAAAGTGCACAACAATTTGAAAAAATTCATATTTTTTATAAAATTTTGGGCATTTTACAATGAGATGGGGTCTTTTTTGTAAAAGGTAAATATTTATTTGTGGTGGGGCCTTAGGCCTAGGCCTTGGGCCGCCCTGGCGAGGAGTATTATGTTATATTTATGGGAAAATCATTGCCGATATATATATATATATATATATATATATATATATATATATATATTTATGAAATAAATTTGCAAGTTGGTCTAAATATCTCTCTGAGTATATATTCGAACTATTAAGTTCGAATACTATGTGATAGTGGATCCTCCAAAATCAAGTTCGATAATCAACTTTCTCAAAAAAAAAAAGTTCGATAATCAAGACCCAAAGGATTGGTAAACCTTGGGGAGTCTAGAGGCTGTGAAACATTGAGCAATTAAATCGGAAGATATATATCTAGTATCAAATGAAATGCAGTAATATTTTAGAGAGTAGCACTATTAAGTGTGAAACTTTTAATACTGCCTACAAACATTTCAAGTATAGGAAGATATGTATTATAAAGCGAAGGAGGGATCATACGTACCGTATAGACAGTATTGGCATAGACTAGTTGAAGAAGTTACAAGTCCCAACACTAATGATGGCCATGTTTGCTAAGTATGACTAGGAGAGCTTCCTTGTGAATTGTCGAGGAGATCAGCTAAACAAACTTACAATTTATAAAGAAGAAAGAGGATAGTATCAAAGCTGGTATAGTTCCCGTAAGGTTGTCTCCACCGAGTTGGTGCGGAATTTAAAGTCAAATTAGAATTGATAGAAAGTAATTATTTGAAGTAAAATTTTTAGATGCTGTAAGTGCGGTAAGCTGTAGTTGTGTAAGTGAATAATTATCATCAGGAAAAATGTTTTATTTATTTATTTATTTTTGAAAATTATAAAAGTGATTAGTTCACAGATTTATTTACAGCGACCTATTGCGTTAAGGCAACAAAGGTTGGTATACTGGGGATTGAAATTTGGTGCAATTAACCCCCTGCCTCTCGCAACAATTTTTTTACTATTCTTACTTTTTTACTTTTTTTTTTAATTCGATGGTTGAGATTCAAAATTGTTTTTTGCAATTTTAAATCTTAGCCATCCGTATCAATTGCATCAGTTGCAATACCCACTTGATCTCAATCCATATACAGTTGGTCCCAAGTCCAGAAAAAGAAAACAAGAAAGAAGGAATGCTATAAATTAATGTATGATAAAAATTTAGTCACGTTATTATAAAAGAATTATCTAGAAATACAAGTTGGGGCGATGTAGACACTCCATTTATGATTTCATAACCATGAAATTAAAATCTCATTCTTGAACAAAATTGTACCCGAGGACTAAATTAAGAACATTACAGTTTTTTTGAGAGAGAGAGAGAAAAAAAAAAAAAAAACAGTTACAATTTAGAGAAAAGAAAAGTGTGGTATCAAAGCTGGGATAGTTCCTATAACTTCAAGACCCAAGTACACGGTACACCAACTCAGTTGGATTGGAATCAAAATCAAATTAGAATTGTTACTTTGTTAGAAAGAAATTGGAAGTCAAATTCAGGTGCTTCAAAAGTGTGTTAGGCGACAACCCATTTCTTGAGGAATGATTTCTTTAAGAGAAGTGGGTTTGGTTTGGTTTGGTGGTTTTTTTAGTTATTTTATTTATTTATGATTTATTTACTTATTTTTAAATCGTGAAGGATGCTAGTTCACAGGTTAATTACAACAGCCTATTGTTAGCTTACGTAAATCTAGTCACTTCACTATAAATGAATCTTTTTTTAATACAAGTTGGGGTGTTATAGTCTTGTAGACACTCCATTTCGCGATCATGAAATTTCCCATTTATGAACAAAATTGTATTTAATGACAAATTTGTCATTTTACATGTATAGAAAATTCCATAGTTAACATAGGACTAAAATTCATAACATAATAGTTCATCATGCAATTTGAAGGTACGATGGTCTTTTCTGAGTGAAAATCAAGGTTTTTTATTTTTTATTTTTTTATGGAGAAACTCAAGGTTTTGGTAGAAAATTCAAACCAATATTTTTTATTGACTATAGGATGGTCTCAAGATATGCGTACATTAGATTTAGGGTTCATTTGGAAACTACTTATTTTTCTATTGAAAAAAAAAATTGGGTAAAAAGAGTAAAAAGATTAAAAAGTTAAAAAGTGAGAAATTTTTTTTACTCAACCAACGTCTTTTACATCTCATATGGGATGGTAATTGCAAGTATCATATCTGAATCCTAGTTTGTTATATCTGCAAGTACCGGATCTGAATCCGAGCGGCCCAAATTGCCTCAACTGACCATAGCAACGTCACAAAAGCGGAACAAAATCGGCCAGGCGAAACCAAAAGATAATTATTATATTCTTTATAAACACAGTTTGTATTTTAGTGATTAATTAGCTATATTACGTGGAAAAGCAAATTGAGAAAAAAAAAAAAATCAAGAATAGAAAATGACATAGGAATAGCCAAATAGGTTCCATGAAATAGTGTATTACAAACCAAAGGAGGGATTGTACATCCCATAATCAAAACGACATAGAAATATGGTTTAACCAAAAGTCATTGACCAATAATAGTAAGCCATTCATCTAAATTACCTTTGATATGGAAAATAAATACTAACATAAATGGTGTTAACTGTAAAGATCGCACAGTTGAATGTCACCACCCTATAAATTATGGCCAACACGAGCCTCGGAAATATTACTCCATCAAAGGGTCATTGCTACAAAACAGAAACTCACATGAATTAATTAATTACGCAACAAGTGTATGACTAATAGAATTAGGGAAGAATGAAACAACTCTAATTATTTTCTTGCAATAACAAAATGAACAAATACCAATTATATTCCATTAGTGTTAATAGCAGCGATTGATATTCTTTTCTTTTTGCTTATACAAAAACTCATACAGAATGTTGCTAAGATTTAGCTTATGGAGTTGCAAAAGTTTTGGGTTCAGATTGAAATTGAAAAGGCTTAGAATTATGATTTGTGGAAGAAAGTTTTGAGATTATTCTGTACTAGTTGCTAACCTGAATTTTGCATTAATGTGATATTACATATACACAATAATTATATAATATTTTTCCATGATCCAAAAGATTATAAATCCAAATAAATGTTATGAATTAGTGAATACAAAAGAGATCTATTAAAATCCATTTAAAATACCAAATGGACCAAATTAGACCGAGATGGACCGAATAGACGAAAGTGGATCGAATGGGTGAAATTGGATTGAATTGGACCGAAGTGAACTGAATTGGATGAATAAGACCGATGTGGACGGAGTAGGACCGAATTAGACTGAATAGAAATGAAGTTCACCGAATGGACCGAACTATGTAAAATGGACTGAATTGGGCCGAAGTTGACCAAGGTGGACTAAAATGGGCAGAAAGGACCGAATGGGATTGAATTGGACGGAATAAAACCAAATTGACTGAATTTGACTGAATGGGACCGAAGTGGACCGAATTGGATAGAGTTGGACTGTATAGGCAGAATGGACCGAATGAGACCAAATTGGACCACGGTGGATCGAATTAGACTGAATGGAAAACGAAGTGGACCGAATGGACTGAGCTTGGCAGAATGGACTGAATTGGACCAAAGTTTGCCAAGGTGGACCGAAATGAGTAGAAAGGACCGATCGAGACTGAATTGGACCAAAGTTTGCCAAGGTGGACCGAAATGAGTAGAAAGGACCGATCGAGACTGAATTGGACCGAATAAACCAAATGGACCGAATTGGACTGAATAGGACCAAGGTGGACCGAATTGGATAGAGGTGAACTGAATGGGCAGAATGGACCGAATTGCACCTAATTGGACTGAAGTGGACCGAATTGGACCTAAGTGGACTGAAATGTGTAGAATGGACTGAATGAGACCGAATTAGAGCAAGGTGGACTAAATGGAACGAATTAAACTGAATGGGACCAAAGTCGACAGAATTGGACCAAGGTGGACTGAAATGGATAGAATAGACCGAATTCTCTTAAAAAAAAAAAAATGAATAGACCGAATTGGACCGAACTGGGTAGAATGGACCGAAGTGGAATGAATTGGACTGAAGTAGAACAAATTGTACTAAATGGGACCAAAGTGGACAAAATTGGACCAAGGTGGACCGAAATGGATAGAATAGACTGAATTGGACTGAAATTGGCAGAACAAGCCGAAGTGGAATGAATTGGACGGAATGGGACTAAAGTGAACAGAATTGGACGAAGGCGGATTGAAATGGGTAGAATAGATTGAATTGGACCGAAATGGGTAGAATGGACCGAATGCGATCGAACTAGACTAAGGTGGACCAAAATGGACTGTAATGGAATGAATGGAGCCGAAGTGGACTGAAGTGCTACACTAATGACTGAAGTGGCTCAACAAGAGTGTAGCAATAATAGATGCTACACTTTAGCTTTTAAATATTACTAGTCAAAGACCTACACGATGCGTGAAAATAAATAATTATTTTAAGAAGTGGTATAATGTATAATATATTCACAGTTTATTTTGAAAAGTGGTATAACGTTCACAGTTTATTACTCCCTCTTAGTCTGGACCAGTCTCATTATTGGGGGCAATTATTAGTGGAATGCTTCTATAGATTATGTCATTTAATTGCTAAGTTTAGTCCAACCAATTGTAGAGAGAGCTCTAATTTATGGACATAAATCTTCTTTGAAAAAAATTTCAGCTTTTTTCTAGAAACAAAAAACTTAAAATTTGTATACAACCTTTTACTTCATGCAAACTTTCACTGAACATAACAAACAGAATCTGTTGAGTTTTATGATTATCACATTTATCTTAAAATGCTTGGGGACAATATATTGATGCAAGTTTTTCCTTTTTAATTCCATTTTGCATGAGTTTATTTAGTTTATATTTGACCTAGTACAATTTGATTATGATAATTCCAAACGTAAGGGATTTAAAGTTTTTAACGAAGAATAGGAGCCCATTTTGTCAGCCCAGTCCTTGTTTATTACACGATTAAGCAGCAGCCCATTACTTCTAGTCTTCTACTCTTCGTTATTGAACTCTTTTTTTTTTTTTTTCTTTTTTTGTGGTGAAATTCGTTATTGAATTCATGTGTAGGAAAACCTAGCCCAATACGAGAAAAACCCAACCGTACACAACTAAAAAAAAAAAAAAAACCAAATCAAATCAAGTTTTAGCTGACCAAGATACCTGGGCCGACCTCACAAAGGCAATAAAAGCCCACCAGTGGTGTGATTGGTGTATTGACCAAACCAATCTATATGCAGTTCGTTGCAAAAAGGGTGGGTTTCACGCAACCCTCTATGCTCTACTTTCTGGCACGGCCCATGCTAATGATAAAGCATCCATTTTACTTTCTGGCAAATAATTGAACTTGTTGCAAGAAGTTTACCTCTTTCAATCACATTTTATTTGAAACTTAGAGTAAGTATAAAACCAACTATTACATACATTTTTGGTTCAAGGAACTACAGGTTTTGAGTAATACTAATACGAAATCAGTATTATTTTAGTGATTAATTATAATTATTAGAGGGAAACCAAATTTAAACCCAAAAAGAAAAAGAAAAAAAGAAAGAAAGAAGAAGAAGAAGAAAAGAAAATGACAGAGGAATAGGTGCAATAAAACTATTCATACCTGCCCACAAACGTTTCTAAGTTAAGAAGATTAAGGCCCAGGTCTAGTGTATGGAACACAAATTACAAATCAAAGGAGGGATCATACAATCCATGATAAAATTAAGAATATAGTAATATGGTTTAAGAAATGCCATTGACAAATAACAGGGAGCCATTGATCTAAATTACCTTTGACATGGAAATCAATGACGATGGTTGAGGCAGTATATGTGTACACTCTAAAGAACACAGTAAAATGTCAAGCATATAATTTATAGCCATCATGAGCTTAAGAAATACTCAATCAAGGGCGTTCATTACTTACGGCACGTTTGGTAGATTTTAATAGACACTGTAATGTAATAGATATTCCTATGGCATAACTATTCGGTTGTTTGGTTGTGTTTTTATTATAATGAATAGTTATTTCTTATGAATAGCTATTCTTCAAAATGAAGAATAACTATTCCCTATTCTTCAAAATGAAAAATAACTATTCCTTATTAAAAGTACTGAATATCTATTCCTTCACCTTATGTAATAATTTTTTTTAAAAAAATTTCTTAAAAAGCCATTAGTTGCCACATCTTCAAAAGGAAATAAAATAAATTTTCCTTGTTGTTAATTATTAGCTCTATTTTGAACACCCTAAAAGAAGTGTATTTTAGGAATTTTGACTTAAAAATGATTTAATTACACATGCTTTTTATACTCTACGAAATTGTAGATGCATATTCAATATTCTATTCCTAAATAGTTATCAAACTAATGAATAGTAATACTTATTACATTCCAACTTTTAATGTATTCCTTGTAATACTTATTCTTATTCCCATGTAATAATCATTACAGTGTACTAAACGTGCCCTTAGATTCCATCCAATCCGATCGTACTACAAAACTAACAATCATAATTCACATGGATTAATTAATAACGCAACAGCTACGTCACTGATAGAAATAGTGAATAATGAAAGAAGTATGAATTCTATGGCACATATATTACAAACCAAAGGAGGAATCATAAATCCTAATCCCATAATCAAAACAACATAGAAATATGGTTTAACCAAAAGTCATTGACCAATAACACTAAGCCATTCATCTAAATTACCATTGATAATTAGGAAAACAAACACATAAATGTTTAAGGCAGCATATGTGTGTCAACTAGTTATGTCGGGCACGAACCTCGTAAATATCTGGTAATGCTACAAAACAGACAATCACATGAATTAATTAACAACACAACAACCGTATGACTAATAGAATTTGGGAAGAATGAAACAACTTTGATTAATTACTTTCTCACAACAATGTGAACAAAAAACAAATTAATATAAAAAATTTACTAAAATAATTTATTAACAAATGCCCTAAGAGCATCTGTTAACCATATCCATTGTAAATTTATATTCTTTTCTTTTTGCTTCTACATTTTTTTCCTCAATTTTAAATTTATGTTATTATTATTACTATTTTCTTATAAGGAAGTAACCAATATGTATGTCCATTAATTTATTTTTTAAAAAAAAGACTTAACATACCTAGCTCATTCGTGTTCTTCTTCTTCTTCTGTTTGCCTTCTCAAGTTTAAGAAATTTGTCTCTAATTGCATTCATTTCATTGACAACAACATTTGTAGGAATCCGCTCATCTAGTTATGTTTTAGAACACAACAATCCAATTTGGAACACTGATATCAAGCATTCTTTTATTCTGCTACTGACATTGACATAGGGATCTTCTTTGATTATTTGTCCTTCTTTGTCATCACTAGCATTTTCTTCATCCTCCTCAAAGAACATTGATGGGTCAACTATATCCATGACATGTTCGGGTAAAGCCATTGCAGTGAACTTGTGAATGCTTAAACCATCTTTGAACACGTCATCAATTGGTCTTTTTCCAAGAAACATCTCCAGCAAGAGTATCCCATAGCTGTAAATGTCTCCTAGTGTTGAAACTTGGCCACCCATCCCATACTCTACAATTCATCAATACATACATAGTAACAAATAATAGTCATATGCGCTTGAAAATTTTAATCACTAAAGCATTATGCATTGTTAGCACATATAGCCCTCCATAAAATTTTGTGAATATGTGGGTTTTTTTTTTTTTTTTTTGGGGTGGTGTATGTGATTTTTTAGGAAAAAAAAAACAAAAGTTTTTTCCCCTCCAACTGGCCAAAGCTGTCAAAAAATTTTCTTCACTTGAAAAGTGGTGTCAAACTTGTGCTTATAGTTACTTTTTGAAAGAATCCCTACCTTATTTTAATATCAATGCAAAATGATATAAAGAACTGAAGTGTGCTTCACTTAGTTGAAAACTTACCTGGAGCAATGTATCCAATGGAACCTTTGAGCCCAAGTGAGAAGGTCTGAGATTTGGTGGGATTGTTTGATGCTTCAAAGAGGAAATTTACCAATCCAAAATCACCAACATCAGCTACCATATCTTCATCAAGAAGTATATTGCTTGGCTTTAGATCACAATGAACAATTGGGGTTTGGCAATGGTGATGAAGATATTCTATTGCATAAGCAACATCAACAGCTATGTTTAGTCTTTGGATAAATCTCAAACTCTTTCTTTGATGTTGCTCATCATTTTTAGAATGCAACCATTGATCTAGACTTCCATTGCACATGAACTCAAAAATAAGACTTGTGAAGTCATTTCCATTATGATCAATGCTCGAGCAAGCAGAGATAATCTTGAGGAGATTGCGAAGACTTATACTTCTCAAAACATTGCATTCGTTAATGAAGCTCTTGGAAGCTCCTTGTTGTTGAAGGTTCAATACTGTAACCACAACAATTGCTCCATTTCTAGAAAGAACTCCTTTGTATACATAGCCAAAGCTACCCGAACCAATCAAATTGTTCTCAAAAAAACCATTTGTTGATTGTAGGAGTTCTGCATAAGAGATACGTAATTGCCAATCTTCAAAGGAAGATGTAGTTAATGATTTCCCTCTTGAATTTTTCCCAACAAAGCATGAATGGAAAAAATACAATAGAACAAGTACAAAAATGATAATTATAGTGACAGGAATTACTATTTTGATTAAAAGAAGCCTCCTAGATGAAGGTGGATCTTTCTTTGAGCATGTAGGTAAATGTAATTCTTGAACACCACCACACAGCTTATTATTTCCAAAGATTGA
This sequence comes from Quercus tomentella, assembly GCA_028535165.1. Classification (NCBI taxonomy): domain Eukaryota; kingdom Viridiplantae; phylum Streptophyta; class Magnoliopsida; order Fagales; family Fagaceae; genus Quercus; species Quercus tomentella. The sequence continues at coordinate 13,417,936 of JAPQVY010000012.1, read as the reverse complement.
AATCTCGCTTGCATTTGCGAAAATCCCTTCACTTGGCACTTCACCCTCCAAATCATTGTGTGAAATATTGAGATACTTAAGTGACCTAAACTTGCTGAGAAATATAGGAATATGCTTAGAGAAGTTATTCCGCGAAAGATCTATTCCTTCTAAACCTCTTAACTTCTCCAAAGATTGAGGTATTGGTCCCTCGAATGAATTACCCTCCAAATACAAGTACTCCAAACTAAGACAAGTTTCAAGGGTGGTGGGAATTTTTCCAGATAATCTATTCTCTGAGAGATCTAACTTAGAAAGCTGTTTCAATTTGCCCACTTCAAACGGTAGCGCACCTATCAAAAAATTATGAGACAAAACCAAAGATATTGAAAGAGAAGAGAGACCAATAACTTGTTTTGGTATAGTGCCAATGAGATTGTTACGAGAAAGGTTCAGTATAAGCAAATTTTGGCAGTTTCCTAGGCTTGGGGGTATCGTTCCTTCAAATCTATTCACCCCCATAAAGAGTTTTGTCAATGTAGTTAAGTTACCCAAGGAGGAAGGGATTGGCCCAAAAAATTTGTTAGCATTCACATATAATACATTTAACTTCTGAAGCTTCCCAATAACATCAGGGAGAGTTCCTCCCAAATAGTTATATTCCAGTCCTAGTTGTTGTAAGTTAACAAGGTTCCCGATCCCAATAGCTAGGGATGCCACCATGGATCATATTCGTGCCCATTGTAAGTTTTTGTAGCTGGGTGGAAAGGTTGGCTATAGAGTTGGGCAATACTCCACCAAAATAATTATCGTGAAGACCCAAGCCCTTTAAAAAAGTACAATTGGCCAAGTAACTAAGAAAATTTAAGTCACCATCTATCCCCTTTCCAAGGCTATTGCCATCAAAACTAAGTACTTCCAAGCTTTGCAAGCTTGCTAGGTTTTGAGGCACTGTGCCAGTCAGACCATTTTGACCCAAGTCAAGCGACCGAAGATGAGAAGAATTTGAGAAAGACAAGGGAATAGGTCCCGTGAAAAGGTTAGAACCACCCCAAAAGTTTTTAAGGTTGGGAAGAGTAAGACCAACATCTGGTGGAAGGGTTCCATGTAGCTGGTTTTGGGCAACAATAAAATGGTATATGGAAGATATATTATAGATCAAAGAAGGGATGGTACCAGTTATATTATTCTCAGAAACCTGAAAAAAGCCCAAGCCTAATAGACGGCCAAGTTCACTAGGTATGTTTCCTTGAAAATTGTTCGGACCAAGACTAAGAACATTCAAAGAAGAAAAGTTACCTATCCAAGCTGGGATAGTTCCTACTAGGTTGTTTTGACCGAGAGTTAGAAACACCAACTTTGACAATGAACTAAGGTGGTCTGGAATTCGGCCAATGAATTCGTTTTCAGCAACATCAAGCGCTTCAAGTTGTGTACAATAACTTAGATTTGTTGGAATTTTTCCACCAAAGGAATTCCAAGTCAAATTGAGATATTGTAGGCGTAGTAGACGTCCCACTTCTTGAGGAATTTCACCATAGAAGCTGTTGTTTTGTAGGTTGATTCCAGTAAGGTAGGTAAGATTTCCTATTGAAGGTGTTATGAAGCCAGCCAATTTCTTAGCTTTCAGGTCCAAAACAGTGACTCTTTTACTGGAGGGGCTACATGTAACACCTAACCAGTTGCAGAAATGTATAGTGTCATTCCATGAGCTCATGATTTGAAGTGGGTCTTGAGTAATCCGATTCTTGAAGTCAACTAAAGCTAGGCGATCAGTCTCATTTGCAAAAGCTAGAACTGTGGAAGATTTCGAATTTGAGCTTATACACATTAGAAGTATCCCATGATAGAAAGTTTGCAATAACCACTTGGAACTCAAACAAGAGTGTGACATCCTGTTGCAAATGAATTTTTTTTTTAGTAAAGGATCAAATTTGTTACGAGAATTTGCTTTGTTTGGAAAAAAATTCAGATAGAAATAATAGAAATAAATGTGTGTAGGACCTTAGCCTTTTCGTAGAAGTGAATTTTTTTTTTTTTTAAAAAAAAAAATTATTGGCAATAGAAATAAATGTAAGTTGGACATGTTGCAAAAGAGCATGGAGCAATGAGACTCAACAAATTTCACGAAACTTTTCACAACCTAACAAGTTTTTACTACCATTGATATCACATTTTCACGTACCATAAATAATTTGCCACATCAGCTAGGTGTAAAATTTTTTGTCAAATTTTTGTGTGTTTCTAGACTGTCTCTATAATTAATGGCTTGGCTATCTTCTTTATCTGACTTTTTGTCCGAATTTTAGTATTTTGATTGTTATGGTAAGGTAAATGCAATTAGAAATAAAAGTATATATGGTATACTGTAATAAATCTTATAATATAATGTTTATCCATGTGGTATAGCTATTTGATCATTTGGTTAAAGTTTTTATCATATAGAATAGTCATTCAATAGGAATAGCTAATTCTTAAATCTGATGTGTATTGGCATATTCAAAGATCAAAGGTATATTTGGATGATTTTGGCACGATTTATCATTCTCTAATGTGTTGATTTGGGGTCATTCTATAGTACCCATATATTTTTTTGGTGGGTACGGTACCTACTAAAATCAGAACCATAGATTTTACTTGCTCTAATCCTAACTGTTATTTCATTTTAATGAAAAACCTGCTACCGTTCAAGTGGGTTTAGTATAAAAGCCAAAAAAAAAAAAAAAAAAAAAAAAAAAACACAGTCACATACTTTTTCATCTGAGCCCTGGACTCTCTCGCGTTCTCCTCTTTCAAACCGCTTCTCTTCTAACTTGGGTGATCTCCATCTCTATCTCGTGGCTTTACTCACCGGTGAAGGTTTCTCAAAAAGATCAAAATCACTTTGATATAGTGGAACTGGAAGGTTAGGATCAAAACCCTAATTCCATAAAATATGCGAAATCTCTTAATTGCCATGTTTGTTTTGTTTCCCCAAATTATTTGTTTGTTTTTTTGGAAGCAACACAGAAATCGAAGATGGTAGACATTGAGAGTTCATGTATTATCTACACTTTATAGGTTTGAACCGATTTGCTCTCTTCTTGTTTGTTTTTTTAGATGGCTAGTCATGTTTATTATATTTGGATTTTTTAGGACTAGAGTCAAATATGTTGATCATGTAGCAATTAAACTTTGCAAGCTCAATTTTGTGCTTGGCAATAACATTAATTACCTCTCCATTACAGAGGAAATATAATTATGGCTAATAAGATGGTTTTCTAATGGTCTATTAGGAGTACATATTTGTTAGTATTGTTATCTTTTCAGTATAATGCTTCCCCCGCCGCCCCCCCCCTCTCTTCACATCACCTTAAATCTAGTCACCATTATTGTAGCTGATTTGGCTGTATACAGTATGTTAGAGCCTCAGTTTGTTTTTTCCAAGTACAACTATAATTTTAGTCCTTATTTTTTAGAAGAGTAAATTTCATCTTAAATTGGGTTTGACTTCTAAATGGGAATATATATATATATATATATATATATATATATATATATATATATATATATATTGCAAAGGCCAGGGCTGTTCCCTTCAAGGGAATATATATAGTTCAGTTGGAGAAGTCATGCTTCAATGTAAATTTATGTTTCAGGCTATATTTGGTGCGACGTGCTTTTATGTTGGTCAATGAAATGAATTTCTTTGGGTAATGATTGTTTATTAAGAACCTAGTTTAATCTTTTGAATCTTATTTGATACAAATAGGTTTTTTTGGCTTTGACTTGTTGTCCATATATGCTATTGAATTCTTGATAATTAGGTAGGTGGCAGAACAATTGATGATTATGCATGAAGAATACTTGCATAGAAATCAATAGGTCTCAGCTGTAAGTTAAAATATTTTTTCTCAAAGCAAAGAGGTAGCCCTTTATAGCTATCAGACTGAAATATTCTTTACTTCATGTCTTTGCTATGCATCTTCTCATGTCATATGGAGCAACATTTCATTCTTTAAGGTTTCTTTTCGTTGAAAATTAAAAAAGTTTTGATGCCATGTTAGAAGATTCAAGTTACAATGTAAAATAAGAGGTTGAGACTGATTATGTTTTGAAAGTATTGAATTTCTTATGGAAACAAGGTTGATTGGGTTACACACATATTTCGCTAGTATGTCCAACTTTTTTGGTCTCTTAATGATTAATTACTTGTGTTTCTTGATTAATTGTCCTAGTTTAGTTGATGTGTTTTTCATCATCCTCTCATTCTATTTTTTTTTTTTCTCTTTTTGTTGTATACAATTTTCATTAGACAACACTAGTATTTATAGAGGTGGAGAGTTAACATGCACTAAAGTTTCATATTGTTCAACCAATTTTTGGTTTCATTTTGATGATAGTAGGTTCTAAAATAAATTTGCTATAGGCCACCTTTAGTGCATAATTTGGTATATCGCATAATTTGGTATATCCTATGTCACTATGAAACCTGCTTATTGGAAGACCAAAGTTAAGTTTTACTTTGTGTTTTTGTTCTTGCAAATAAACTAGTTATACTATTGTTTTTTTTTTTTGTTTTTTTTTTGTTTTTTTAAGAAAAAATAAGAAAAGGGGGCTAGTTATATTTGTCCTCTATGGCAGGAGAGGTAAGTTTGATTTTTTATTCTGCTATGTTGTTTATTGTATGTGTGTGGGCTACTGTAATATCCCGACAAACTATATTGTTAATTAATGAGGATTATGTACGTTTTCAATCTTTGGAAATCTAATTTACTTATTTTTATACATAATTCCTTGAACTTATAAGATTCAGCTTTGAAGAGTGTGAATATTAATTTTCATGTGTTGATTGAAGCTAAGTCCTTGTTTTAAGTTTAAAGTTTAACCCTAAATGACTACACGAAACTGTAATTGCAATGACTGAGTTCTATGCTGCCTTATGGCTGCCCAGGGGTATTTTGGTTACTTAATTAAGAATGTTAATGCAAGTAAGAAAATCAAAGAATGGCTTGTTAATACTCTGCCATTTGGTTATTTAGAAAATGTCATTTTGGAAAAAATCATTTACCTTGCATTTGGTAGACAAGCTGTAAAAACCTAATGAATTATTTAACCCTTGCAATTGAATTGAATGTGTTTCCTTCGTTATATGATTGAATATGAACGTGAATAGAATGATTTTTCTTTGGTTATGTGAATCATGTTTTTTGATATATGTATCTTTTGTTTGGGGAACCTCTTTGAGGTAGGATTAGGATTTCCTTGATTTTGAGAGCTAGGTTTTCGAGATGTATGTATAAGTTTATGCTAAGGTAGAATTAATAATAAGCTTTGATATTTGGTGTAGGTATTACCAGCGCCCAAGTCTAAGCTCCTTCGACCTTAGGCTCTTGATTCCTCTGCTTTCAAGTAAGGGATAAGTGATATGAGCATTTGGTAAGTCATGAGGTTATTTAAAAAAGATTATTATGCACTAAAAGGTTTTGAATAGAGATATTGCATACAATCATGTTTTAGACAAACATATGTTTGTGATGCTTACAAAATCTAAAGTATATAAAATAATATGCATGAAATTAAAAGATGTTCTCCTATCTGAATATCCATAAAATGAAATGCTTTGGTTTACATGCATTCTTATTAAATTCTCATTTAACTTACCCTTATTGAGCTATTTAGCTCACCCCTTCCACTTTTTCAGTCAACAGGTTTTATTTTGGAGTAGAGGGAGCCTTAGTCGAGTTTTGAGAGGAGCTGGTTTTAGCTTTAAAAGTATAGCCCTTGTTTTGGAAGTTTGATGCTTAGCTTTGTAGTATTGTGTATTTTAGGATCTAATGAAAGTTGTGTACTTTAATATCTTAAGAGATGTACTATGTGAAATTCCGAAATTGAATGACTGGTGGATTAACTTATCCCTTGGAGTACAATGTAGATGCTCTGAATATCAAGTGAAAAATTATATATTAAAGTAAAGAAACAACAATGAAAAGAAAGAGAAAAGCTTTTGTTTAAAAGTTTAGTTGGTTCTTGTTAATATCAGGTTCAAGCTTGATATTAACATGCTGGTCATGGTCACAAATCCAGGTATTGGGTTGGGTCGTGACAGTTGCTCTTACTTCATGCACCTTTTTTCAAGTTCAATATTAGTCAAATCAACTTCTAGACAAAAACAAAGAATACGTTGTTGTTGAACATCAAAATTTGTTGAGTTCTTCCAATTTTCTGTTTGTAACAAGCCTTTTCCTTCTCCTTCTAAAGAGGTAGCGAAATCATCCAAATTCTAATAATAGTGTTTAGCAGTTTGAACTTTAAGAAATAAGCTTCTAGGGTTTAATGATTGCCTTGGTTGTTTTAATGAGTTGGCATGCTCTTTGAAAGGATAACTCTGTCTGGGGTTTAAAAAGAAGGCATGGCAAGTGCATGAGGAAATTTCTGATAGAATTTCAAATAGGGATTTCTCAATTCAATTAGTTATATGATAAATTCATATTTTGCAAGCCCAAGTTGTTACTAATAGCAAATTATTAGTTGGTTATGATGACAGATTGTCAATGGCTTTTTCATTACCTCATGTACTTATTAAAAATGTTACTAAAATTAAAATGTAGAAGGTTTAAGAAAAAAAATAATTGGAAAAAATATTTTATGATCTTAATTCCAAATCCAAATCCAAATTTAGGTATTCCAACAATGGAATTTCAAATAATGAATTTCAAATCCTTCATTGTATAAAAATACTCAAACAAGGAATTTTACAATCAATGGATTTCAAATCAAGGCATTTAAATCCATTGATTTAAAATCCAAATCCAAATGTTGTCATCTAAACACAACCCTAAGTTATGAGAGTGCATCCGACCAGTCCATAAACCGGAATAAAACAGCCTTGTTCTTCAGTAAAAATACAAGAGCGGAAGTGAGGGAAACTATCCAAGGCATATTGGGGGCTCAAGTTATGACGGATTGTGAAAAATACCTTGGATTACCCATGGTGACTGGTTTATCTAAGGTGAAGTCTTTCAAGGAGCTTAAAGAAAAAATTACAAAGCGAGTCATGGGGTGGAAGGAGAAGTTTATCTCTAAAGCAGGACAAGAAGTATTGATAAAAACAGTGGTCCAAGTAATCCCCACCTACACTATGGGAATTTTTAAAATCTCAATCTCCTTGTGTAACGACATCAATGCCATACTAGCAAAATATTGGTGGGGGCAAACAAAAGATGAGAAAAAAATCCATTGGATTAACTGGAAGAAATTATGCAGCCCAAAAAATAAAGGAGGGATGGGTTTTTGTGACATCCATGCGTTCAACCTAGCTATGCTAGTTAAACAAGCGTGGAGATTGGTACATTATACCCAATCACTCTTTTATAAGGTTTATAAGGCAAGGTACTTCTCAAATTGTTCCTTCCTAGACGCTGATATTGGCCATAATCCCTCATATGTGTGGTGAAGTTTACTCACGGCTAGGGATATCCTAGTGGAGGGGACAAAGTGGCGTGTTGGGGATGGTCGGAAAATTGAGGTAGCTTCCCATAAATGGCTACCCCATGCACCGGTCTTTCGTGGTCCTCCACCATCTCCTCTCTATGTGAGGGACCTTATTGATGAGGATACCAGACACTGGGATCGAGGGAAAATACAGGCATTGTTTGCCCCTTCAACCCAGCAGGAGATCCTGGCTGTACCCCTGGACATCCTGAACTCCAAGGACGAGTTGGTATGGAAGGAAAATGCTGCTCAGAAATTTACCGTCAAATCAGCTTATCGGGTAGCGCTTGATCTTCAAAACAAATACCCAGCAGAACACTCACAAGCTCGGCATGATAGGAGTGTGTGGAGGAAGATTTGGAGATTAAATGTTCCTCCAAAAGTAAGGACTTTGCTGTGGCGGGCCTGTTCAAACATTCTGCCCACAAGAGAAAATCTGCAGCGTCGCAAGGTACAAATTGACCCAAAGTGTGAAATATGTCTCCAACATCCTGAGACAACATGCCATGTTTTATGGGAATGTCCTTTTGCGAGGGATATATGGTCAGTGGCGGGTAGGAGAATCCAGAAAAGCCCAACTGGTACGTTTGACTTCTTCAGCTTGTTTCGGAGTATGGCGAACAGGTTGAGCAAGCAAGAACTTGAAAGCTAGGCCGTGGTGGTGTGGGCAATATGGGGGGCACGAAACAAGTTTTATTTCAAGAAAACTCAGCTACAACCATTGGGCATTGTGGAGGGAGCTATTAGTATATTGAATGATTTTCAGCGTCTCACAGCTTCACAGACAACGCTATGAAGGAGATACCAGGCCTACAATTTTGTAACTAAAAACTAGTGTAACAGGCCTACGTGTACTGTAACTATATCCAGCCTTGTCAACTGCTATGTAACCTGCTGGAAGTTTTACTTGTAACACTCTTTTCAATCAGTAATATATATTCTATCTTGGATCTCAAAAAAAAGTTTTTTTTTGTAGGAATTTCAAAATAAAACTTAAAAAAATTTAAAATCATAAGGTTTAGGTCAACACTAGGACACTAAGTTGTGGTACTAACTACTATATATATTAGTTAAAACAACCTCCCATAAATGTATGTGTGTGTGTATACAAGATAGTTTTTTTTAGATAACTTATCATATTTTAAATTTCAATAAGTATACAACAACTTAATGACAAAAGAAAATTTATAAGTTCCACCAAGAATTTTAGGGGGGGGGGGGGGGGGCAAGTAGAGTGATTATATAATTTTTTTTTTTGTCATTTTGGTCTTGCAAATAAAGGTTTTAGGAGGTATTTTGGTCATTTGTTAGATTTCAAGGGTCTTTCAATCATTTTGTAGGTTTCTAAAGGTAATTTGGTAATTTTTTAGGTTTTAGGGGTATTTTGGTAATTTTTTAGCTTTCAGGGGCATTACAGTCATTTTTTAGGTTTCAACCTTTAGGGTCATTTCAGTCATTTTTAGGTTTCACGGTCATTTCTGTCATTTTGTAGGTTATAAGGGTATTTCAGTAATTTTAGAGGGTTTCAGGGGGTATTTTGGTCATTTTATAGGTTTCGAGGGTATTTCGGTCATTTTTTAGGTTTCGAGGGTATTTCGGTCATTTTTTAGGTTTCAAGTGTATTATGGTTATTTTTTAGGTCCTAAAGGTATTTCAATCACTTTTTAGGTTACAAGGTCATTTTAGTTATTTTTTAGGTTTTAGGGTCATTTTTTAGGTTCTAAGGGTATTTTGGTCATTTTTTAGGTTTTAGGGTTATTTCGGTTATTTTTAAGGTTCTATGGGTATTTCGGTCATTTTTTAGGTTTTAGGTGCATTACAGTCATTTTTTAGGTTCTAAGGGTATTTTAGTTACTTTTTAGGTTACAAGGTCATTTTAGACTTTTTTTAGATTTTAGGGTCATTTAGGTCATTTTTTTTTTTGTTCTAAAGGTATTAGAGGGTATTTCAATCATTTTTTAGGTTTTAGGGTCATTTCAGTCATTTTCTAGGTTCTAAGGGTATATCAATCATTTTTTAGGTATTAAGGGTATCACAGTAATTTTTGAGAGTTTCGGGGGGGTATTTTTGTCACATGTGATGTTGGTACTATTCAATGTAACAATGAAACCGTCAAATGTGAGAAAAAAAAATAAGGGAACCATTGAATGTGATAAAAGTACAGTCATATGAGATGTTGTTACTGCCTAATGTAACAATGGAATTGTCAAGTGTGAGAAAAAAATAGGGTACCACCGAATGTGACAAAAGTACAGTTAAATGTGATGTTGGTACTGCCTAATGTGATAATAGAACCATCAAATGTGAGAAAAAAAATGTGACAAAAGAACAGTCACATGTGATATTGGAACTGCACAATGTGAGGATGGAACCGACAAATGTGAGAAAAAAAATAAAGGAACCACTAAATATGACAAAAGTACAGTCACATGTGATGTTGGTACTACACAATGTAAGGATGGAACTGTCAAAAGTGAGAAAAAAAGAACCATCAAATGTGACAAAAGTACTGTTAAATGTGATGTTGGAACTGCACAATGTGAGAATGGAACCGTCAAATGTGAGAAAAAAATAAGGGAACCACCAAATATGACAAAAGAATTGTCACATGTGATGTTGGAACTACACAATGTGAGGTTGGAATCGTCAAGTGTGAGAAAAAAGTAAAGGAACCAGCCAATGTGACAAAAGAACTGTCAGATGTGATGTTAAAACCACACAATGTGAGGATGAAACTGTTAAATGTCAGAAAAAAAAGTAAGAGAACTACCAAATGTGAGAAAAAAATTGTCACATGTGATGTTGGAATTGCATAATGTGAGAATGGAACCGTCAAATGTGAGAAAAAAGTAAAGGAACCACCAAATGTGAGAAAAGAACTGTCACATGTGATGTTGGAACTGCACAATATGAGGATGGAACCGTCAAGTGTGAGAAAAAAGTAAGGGAACCACTCAATGTGACAAAAAAACTGTCACATGTGATATTGGAACTGCACAATGTAAGGATGGAACTGTCAAATGTGAGAAAAAAAAGTAAGGGAACTGCACAATATGAGAAAAGAGTTGTCACATGTGATGTTGGAACTGCACAATGTGAGGATAGAACCATTAAATGTGAGAAAAAAGTAAAGGAACCACCAAATGTGAGAAAAGAACTGTCACATGTGATATTGGAATTGTACAATATGGGGATGAAACTGTCAAATGTGAGAAAAAAGTAAGGGAACCACCCAATGTGATAAAAGAACTGTCACATGTGATGTTGGAACCGCATAATGTGAGGATGAAACCATCAAATGTGAGAGAAAAAAGTAAGGGAACTGCACAATATGAGAAAAGAACTGTCACATGTGATGTTGGAACTGCACAATGTGAGGATGGAACCATCAAATGTGAGAAAAAAGTAAGGGAACCACCAAATGTGAGAAAATAACTATCACATGTAATGTTGGAACTGCACAATGTGAGGATGGAACCATTAAATGTGAGAAAAAAGTAACCTGGTATAGCAGGTTACCTACTAGTGGGTACTGTACCCCCCCTTTTTTTGGGAAGGTATCGTAGAATTACCCGTTGATTTGAGTGGTTATTCACTCAAATTGATGCATGATTGGATTGGGTTCAACGAAGACGGAACTAGAAGGACAACAAGCCTAGTAATGGCAGCGCCTATTTCTGGCATAATGTGAGGGAGAGAAGGAAAATTTTGATATCATGTTATGAGAAATTGTTTACCGGCAAAAATACACTTTTGGTCTCTACATTTTGGGCCGATTCTCATTTTGGTTCATATTTTAATTTTGCTACTATTCTAGTCCCTAAAAACAGAAAATCAATTCTATTTTAGTCCCTGCAGTCAACCTACTAATAGAAAAATCCTTTGTGGCCAACGGAGTGCTCTGTTGGCAAGCTTTGCCATTAAAAAATAAATAATTGATCCTATGTGTTATTAGCCACACATCCACGTCATATCCATGTTAGCAAAAAATATAATGCCATGTCAGCATTTTACTTATTTTTTAATTAAATTTTTTAACAGCCAAAAAACAATAATTAGTTAAAAAAAAAGATCAAATTAGTTTAAATTTCTTTTTCTTTAACCTCTCCAGATTAAAACAAAACTCTATACTCTCTCTAATCTCAGACTCTCTCTCTCTCTCTCTCTCTTCACGTAGGGGTGTCAAATGGGTGGGTTTAGGGTGGACATAATTGGGTTGGGTATATAAAACTCATTTACCCATTAAAACCCATTTAACTAATTTCTTCTAATCCAAACCCAACCTAACCCAATTATTATGGGTAAACCCCAACCCACCCAATTACCCAATTATCAAAATGCCCCTAAAGTGAAAAACTCAAATCTCATGGCTCCACCCAGCCTTGTCCCTTCTTTGGTTCAAAAAGTGAAGTTGGAAAATTTCATCAAATCTCAACAAAGTGAAAGAAATAGATGTTTTGGGTGACTATGAATCTGCTATGGATATAACTAAGGAAAAACAAAACTCTAATATTCTTAGCAACCAAACACTCCCCAAGAAATAAAAGTGGAAGTGAAAGTATAACCCATGGAAACGTCTTCTTCGATGGCTCCAACTCCCAACTCTCCTCCAACCTTGCCGTCCTCCGCCTCCACTTCATCACCACCAGCCGTGCCCAGGAGTTGGAAGAACCCATGGACCCCACTCTTGGTCGTGCTTGCATAGCCGAGCCATGGCAGCTCTTGTCAATCACTGACTCCGCCATTGTTGAGAGAGTGAAGCAAGAATTTGGTGTTTCTGGGTTGGTTTGCTTAGGTGGGTTTAGGAATCTGTATACATGATTGGAGGCTGAGAAAATGAAAGAAAATTTTAAAATTTGAAAACCTAGTGAAACGATTAGAGAGGCTGAAAGAGGGATAGGGCTGAGTTTTTATTTTTATTTTGGATGGGAAGGGTTGGGTTTAATTTGGGTTAATTGTTTTTAGGTTAAATAGGCCTCAATGGATTTTTAGTTAAAACCCAATAATTACTGGGTCTAATTGGGTTGATGCCCATTTAACCCAAATAATAATTGGGTGGGTTTGGGTTCAATTAGAGTGGGTGGGTTTGGGTGGGCAAATGGGTTTGGGTTTATTTTGCCACCCCTACTTCACCGTAGCTCCATGGCTAGAGCTCACAAGCTTGGCCTTCTTCTCCTCCATGTGCCGCCGCTATCGTGGTAGTGTGTGATCTAGTAGTCGGCCTCTTCGCCGTTGATGTGCAAGAGGCAGAGATATGAAGTGATGAATGATTCTTGATGGGCTTTGAGGAGTCGGTGGAGACAACCTTTGGGGAAGCAAAATGGGCTGAGGAGATAGAAGTTGACATTTCTGGACATTTGGGGTTTGGGGTTTGCTGGAGATTTGGGTTTGGCGTTTGCTGGACATTTCACGTTTTGAAGTTTCTTTCTGTTTTTTAAGTTGTTAACTTGTTGTGGTATTAGAAGTTTCTTTGATTATGGTTTGGTTTCGGAGTGGATGAGTTGGGTGCTTTGCTGGGTTTCTAGTCTTTGGATGGCTTGGTTTGGGAGTGGTTTCATTGATGTGGTAGTGGATGATTTGATTTGGTGGTGCTTTGATGGTTGCTAGGTTTCTATTCTTTTGCTTGGGTTTGATGTTCATGTTCTTTGATTCGATGGTGGTGATTTGGGGTTTTTTTTTTTTTCTTTTTCTTTTTCTTTTTCCTATGGGTTTTTTTTTTTTTTGTGTTTATTTGCCAAGAAAATTTATTGGTTTGAAGGCTAAGGTTTTCTTTTCTGGAGATATGGGTTTGGGGTTTGGTTGAGATTTGGGTTTGGGATTTGTTTTTTGTTGGAGATTGATTATGGGGGAAGAACACTAGGTAAGAACGCAAAGAACATGAACATGTTTTTCTAAAAAAATAATTAAAGGAATAAAAAAAAAAAAAAGACAATAAAGACATTTAATTAATTTATTTTGTTTTGATGTGTTTGGTTATAAAGAAAGTACAAGAAAGACAAAGAAAATGATAAGAAAATAAGGTTTGATTTGCTAAGAATATGAATCATATATGGGGAAGAACATAAAGAACATGAACATGTTCTTTCGGAAAAAAAAAAAAAAAAAAGACTGGAATAAAAAAATCACTTTAATTAAAAGAAAGTAAAATTTTTGTTTCAAAGAAAGTAATATTTTGTTTGTTTGTTTTTTATTTTTTTAATTAAATTAAAATTAAAATTGAGGAATTAAAATTTTTTTAATTTTTTTTAATTTAAATGTTGACGAGGTATTTAAAAAATGCCAAATAACTTTTTTTAATAATATTTTAATGCTCACGTCAGAGTCATGTCGGCAAGCAAGACCCTTTGTTTGCTACGTAGGACTTTTCTGTTAATGGATTGACGGCGGGGACCAAAATAGAATTGATTTTTGGTTTTTAGGGATTAGAATAGTAGCAAAATCAAAATAGGGATCAAAATGGGAATTGGCCCAAAATGTAGAGACCAAAAGTGTATTTTTGCCTAGAAATAAATGTTTGTGAGACCTAGCTTACGGTGGAAGTGGTAATAATAATAATAATAATTTTTTTTTTTTTTTTTTTGAGAACGAAGTGGTAATAATTCAGTTAGATTAAACTTTGCATCTTGTTGTTATTTAACTTTGATGGAAAGAATATAATATAGTTGCTGTCAAGTTTGTTCTTGTTGTTAGAGAATACAAATCTTCTGTATCAGATTTTGTATTCCACTTTATGTTCTACTAATCACAAATTATCATGTGTTTATTTTTTTTAATTTTTAATTTTGGTTATTTTATAAAGAAAGTTAAACAAATATGTGATAAGTTGTGATCAGTAGAATATAAAGTGCAACACAAAAAATAGTATATAAGATTTGTAATCGTTGTTTGATAGTAATTATTGTTATTTCATTCTTCCCTAGTTCTTATTAGTCCCACTTCAGCGGGGATAAAAAAAACTCATTTGGATTTTTTTTCTTTTTTTTTTTTCATGTGGGTTTGATAGATTGGTTTTAACGTGGGCTGGGCTATTTATTATTGGGTTACAATGAACCAGATTGGATCGAACTAGGATTAGTCCGCGGGTCTTATCTTCAAAGAATGTCACCCTCACCGATTTATCTTCAAAGAATCAAACCTAATTATTTCGTATGATTCCGTTTTGACTGGTAAGTTCAAAATTAGGAAAATTAAGCTACTAATATTGGAAACTTCACATTTTAGTCTAATCTCTAATATATATTATTCCCTTGCTTTTTCACGGAAAATAAACAGTGGATTACGAATTCAATTAATTATTTAATAATTAGCTCGTCCAAACTTCGTTTAAATCCTAATCTGATTTTGGGAGCTTTTGCCGTGTCAAAAAATCACATGCTGATTTCTGCTGGTCTATACGATGATATAACGTTTCAGGAAATTTCCGCGTTTATAAATTCACTACCTACCTAACTATAGCTATAAGTTATGTGCTTACCAAAAAAAAAAGCTATAAGTTATGCGGTTGTTGTGGTTGTCTTTTTTTAAATAATAATAATAATAATAATAAATTGATTTTTTTTATTATTATTTTATAATCAGGAAATTGATTTGGATCAGAGCAATTCTATTGCTGTGTACTTTAATCTTGTTATGGCTTGAATAAATTTCTTTTTTCTTTTTCTTTTTTTTGAATAAATTCTTGAATTGCTTTTTTAAAATAAAAATAAAATTAGGTGTAGTGTACTTATACTTATTTTTTAAAACTTATTTAAGTTAGACTTTTATGAATTTGGCAATGTAGTATCTATCTTTTTTTTTTTTTTTTTTTTTTTTTATGGTATAGCTATTTTTTCTTTTGATAATGTATGAATATTCAATTCCACATTTATCATGATGACAAGCCACCGTCGGTGGTGGCTTCTTCCTTTCTTTAGTATTATTATTATTTATTTATTTTTACCTCTCTATTTTCATCATTTTTATTCTTCCAACCAAAACCCCTTTTGTCTTCTTTCCTTTTTTTTTTTTTTTTTTTTTTTTTTTTTTTTTTTTCTAATCTTTCTTTTTGTTCTTTTCCTTTTCTCTTTGAACAAATTGTCCCCTTCCCCATCTTCATTTCTTTGGTTCTCTTGTTTCATTTATTTATAATTTGCTCTGAGTGTCATTTGTGAAAACTATGACTCTAAGCAAAAAAAAAAAAAAATTATGTGTGATTTTCCAAAAATTTTCTTCAAATTGGGATGAACGAAAAGTTTGGACATTATAAAAAGTCACTTAACCATACTTTTACCCAATCTTAAAATGGTCTAAACTTTCCACAAGTATGGCTAAGTGGCTAATTGGTACAGAAATGGGAAATTGGGAATTTGATTTTCTTCTTCTTCTTATTATTTTAATACTTGGTGTTAGGGACATCTTATCTTCCATGATAATGGATGATTTGTATTTTCTTGGATGAATATGATATAGATGATTTAGACTGATACAAAATTATAGAACTGCATGGACCATTTAGCCTATAAAGAAAGATAATACTTCACCACATTGACTTTAGTTTAGTGACATGAGGGGGCTAAACGAGTGTGTGACCAATAGGTTTTTTTATTTTTTTTATTTTTAATAAGCATGTTCTATGACCATTAAATTAGCTGTTTGAAAATGGTGAATAAGTTTAGTTCAATTTGTCCTCTCTTATATTTTTTTTTTATAAATTATTTCAAGGTTTGAATTAATTAATTCTCCTCTCCCATTTATTATTATACCAATGCCTTCCATTTCACTTTCTTGATGCAAGTGATGGAGACTCTATTTAATGTTTTTAATTTCCTCCTTTTCCTTTCCCATTAAGGAAGTACTTAAATCTTCTTCTTTTTTTTATGTGTTTTGATAAATCAATTGTTATAAAGTGGCAAATCTTTTGAAGTATTTATTAGTTGTGCTTGCTAATAATAGGGGTCATTCTATGGTACACGCTTTCTTTTTCTTATGTACCAATACTTACCTAATAGGCTAATACAACATTTAATTATCAAGATAAATCACCTTGTTTTGAGTAGAAGATAAATCACTTAAATGACTGGATTACACTTTCTTTTTTTCCCCAAAATAAGACATGTTATAGACACAAGAATCTTTCCTCAACACATGCCAAAAAAAAAAAAAAAAAAGGAGGAAAAGGACCTTGGGAATACAACCAAAAAAACATCAAAATTTAAGGTCTACTTGCTGTGAGCACTCTTATATATTTATGAATAGAAGCAAATAAAAATCCACTATGTCATCCTCATATGTCATGTATTAAGTGTTTTATTAATCTATAATATGTCATGTATATATTTTTTTCATTATAAATTTTGGTTATTTTATAAGAGAGAGACAAGTAGTAAATTGCAATTCATGATAAAGTATAAAGTGAAATACTCAGAGTAAAACGGGTTCAAGCTAAAGTCGTTGAATAATTGTATTGATACAGTGTTCTTAGACACACTAAAATAATCTATTGAAAACCAATTAGTGTCAAGTTCTCCCTAAGTAGTTGGTAACTTGGAAATGGAAGAAGAGTGGGAATTTGCTTATTCTCTATTGTTATTCTTTAATAGTTGGTGGTAGAGACGTATCATCCTCCATGATATTGGTCATTAAATTAATGAGAAAATAGACAAAACCCAAGTCACTATGTGACTTTTTTTACCCAATATAGAAATATATGCGAATGAAACTTTGCTACCTGACTTTACAGGGTTACATCAGCCAGCCATGGCCCATGAGGACTAATCAGAGTGCCGCCCTGCAATGGGATATCCGGAAAGTAGGACTTGAAGCGTAATTTTTTAAACCACTAGACAATGACACAGATAAATATAGTTTGAATTGTTTCTCATTTGGTTTAAAAATAAAAATATATATTCACTCAAAAAAGAAAAGCTTTTGTTTTCAGAAGAAATGGTAATAGGACGTACTCCAATAATATTTTCTTACAAGTGGGCAAATTGTGACAAGATATATAAGATGTCATTAACGCAATCAATAATAAATGAAGATCCTATAAAAAATAATAATAATAATAATTGTGGGGCCCAAAATCTGAGGTCCCAGCCCACTTCGTGTTAAGGGCCCAAGGCCCAAGCCGAGGAGCCCTACTGCCGAGGACGTATGATGAAAGCCCCTTAATGGCCCAAGAATGTGGCCGAGGACGACCTCACGCTCAACACCTCACAAAGCGCCTGAAGAAAAGGACAAACTCAGTACAAGAGCAGTACAAATGAAAAAGCTGCCAACACCATAATGTGGAGCCCAGCGCCTGACAAGCCCATACTCCATATCATGCTATCCAGCTTTTCCCAACCACTCTGACGTATGGATTGATAGGACAAGTAACTACCCCCAAATAAGGAGAAACTGACACGTAGATGAAGAAGGGGAAGTGAATATTAGTATAAAGGGGAGGAGAAGGAGGAGGAAGAGAGAGGATGGTGAGAATGTAATGCTCCTCGGACTAATTCCGAGGAGCCAAATCTCTAAAACTAAATCGATGTAAGGCTCAGTCATACTGTCCAAACCTGCCTTTGTATGAGCTCTCATTAAATCAAGACCAGAATGTTGTCTAGTGACCAATGGCAAGCCTTTCAAGCCCACTCTCTACAAATTATATTGTTTGGGCCTATTACACACGAATTCAATATCACTCTTGGGTCGCCAAATAAAATCGTGCCCCTACAATTGGCGCCGTCTGTGGGAAAGGCTTGCGCGTTGGCACAGGTGATGGCGGAGTCAAGCCTCTATCAAACAAGGATCTGCGAAAGCTCCTCCGTTTCCAGCAACACGCTTTTGTCCCGACCTAAATTTTCGCTAGGGGCTACGCCTTGCAGTGCCAATGGCGCGGGCAGCTCTAGGGGCTCCCGGCCTCAAGCCAACACTTCCCGCCCTGGTCTAGGGGCTGACCTTCGAAAAACAAGTTTTGGACAGAACCAAGGCCTTGTATGGTCCTCGGACTCAAGCCTATGGGGAAACCAAGTACACAAAGGAAAAATTACAAGTTTTGGACAGAATCAAGGCCTTGTATGGTCCTCGAACTCAAGCCTATGGGGAAACCAAGTACACAAAAGAAAAATTACAAGTTTTGGACAGAACCAAGGCCTTGTATGGTCCTCGGACTCAAGCCTATGGGGAAACCAAGTACACAAAAGAAAAATTACAAGTTTTGGACAGAACCAAGGCCTTGTATGGTCCTCGGACTCAAGCCTATGGGGAAACCAAGTACACAAAAGAAAAATTACAAGTTTTGGACAGAACCAAGGCCTTGTATGGTCCTCGGACTCAAGCTTACGGGGAAACCAAGTACACAAAAGGAAAATTACAAGTTTTGGACAGAACCAAGGCCTTGTATGGTCCTCGAACTCAAGCCTATGGGGAAACCAAGTACACAAAGGAAAAATTACAAGTTTTGGACAGAACCAAGGCCTTATATGGTCCTCGGACTCAAGCCTATGGGGAAACCAAGTACACAAAAGAAAAATTACAAGTTTTGGACAGAACCAACGCCTTGTATGGTCCTCGGACTCAAGCCTATGGGGAAACCAAGTACACAAAAGAAAAATTACAAGTTTTGGATAGAACCAAGGCCTTGTATGGTCCTCGGACTCAAGCCTATGGGGAAACCAAGTACACAAAGGAAAAATTACAAGTTTTGGATAGAACCAAGGCTTTGTATGGTCCTCGGACTCAAGCCTATGGGGAAACCAACTACCTAGAAGAGCCAACAGGGGGTTTGGGCACGACCTGGACGTTACCTGGACCTCAGAATCTATCCGAGGAGAATTCCCCGTTGATAATCGGGCTAACCCCTAAACTACATGGATTCCCCGATCTATCCTCGGATCCTCAACACCTAGAGGATTGATGCAGTAGAAGACAATGTATTGCCAAAAACACACAGTCGAAGTCCCTCACTGCTCGGCTACCCTCTCGGGCGAATTATTTAGAGTTTATCGTTCTCGGACGATTGCCTTGCAGTACGAAGCACCCGGCCATTATCCCGGTTAGTTTTATGAGTTTTAATTCACTGGGAATTATCATTATTATGCTTGTTAATGTCGGTAAACTGGAATTAGTAGGTTTCTGTTTCAAGGTTTCCTACTCTAATTATCATCAAAGGAAAGCACACATGTAGCATCCCATGCACAAAATAATTGTTACAGAAAGGAAAAATATTTAAAAAGAAGTAAATTCATTTTTTATTAAGACAAAGAAACAGTACAGCATACATTGAAAGAGCATAAATAAGCTCATACTGAAACTAACTACATAAGCGAAAAGAAAAGATACAAGGGAGCGAAGGAAAAGCCGAAGAAGAGGTGCAGACGAGAGACATGCTGCCGTTCCAAAATTTTGTCTAAAGAGACCATTCCTCAATACTTTTACATGCCTATAACTCAGGCAGCAAAAGAGCCCAACTTCAGGCTAGCACCGTTGAAGAAAAGGTACAGGGAGCCGGAGGTTGATGAACCTCCACGTAACCACGCCTGCGATAGAGCAGACGGCGCTGATGGCGGAAAACCTTACTTCTGACGCACCAAGAATTCGATGCGACCAGTACCTGCTTCGGATTTTGACTGAAAGAGGGAGAAATACCATCTCCCCCTTATCAAGGCGGAAGATTACCTTAAATCTATGCCTCCCCTGCCCAGACCACACCACCTTAAGTCTTGGAAGGGTCTGGTGCCTTTGTGGCAGGTGAGGTTCCTCCACCTCCACCCAAGCCTCAAACATATTGCACTAAGGGAAGACAACACTGGACAGGGAAACTAGCTATGGATAAAGGATTATGATTTTGAAGGGAGCAGAAGAGTTCATATGTCAGAAGAATACCCACCTATCCTGCTTATATAAAGGGTAAGGTAGTGTCATTTAATTTGAGTAGACTCCCAAGAAACGCTGCGGACAAGGCAGCTCTGGCACAATTTCCAACACTATCCTCCACCACAAGATTTAAAGGTCCTCGTGAAGGCGCGCCTCGAATACTGAAATACCAAAGGACACTGCGCGGGTGAAGAATAAAGTAATGCCTATTAATTCGGCACATCTCCCATGCAAATGGAAGAGCACAAACAGCAATAAGGTGCAGAACTTGAGCAAACTGCGAGACGAGCCCAACGTCATCAAAACCCTCCTCCCCAACTAAAAGTCGGGAAGCAGGATTTCAAGGGGCTATTGTGGGGCCCAAAATCTGAGGTCCCAGCCCACTTCGTGTTAAGGGCCCAAGGCTCAAGCCGAGGAGCCCTACTGCCGAGGACGTATGATGAAAGCCTCTTAATGGCCCAAGAATGTGGCCGAGGACGACCTCACGCTCAACACCTCACAAAGCGCCTGAAGAAAAGGACAAACTCAGTACAAGAGCAGTACAAATGAAAAAGCTGCCAACACCATAATGTGGAGCCCAGCGCCTGACAAGCCCATACTCCATACCATGCTATCCAGCTTTTCCCAACCACTCTGACGTATGGATTGATAGGACAAGTAATTACCCCCAAATAAGGAGAAACTGACACGTAGATGAAGAAGGGGAAGTGAATATTAGTATAAAGGGGAGGAGAAGGAGGAGGAAGAGAGAGGATGGTGAGAATGTAATGCTCCTCGGACTAATTCCGAGGAGCCAAATCTCTAAAACTAAATCGATGTAAGGCTCAGTCATACTGTCCAAACCTGCCTTTGTATGAGCTCTCATTAAATCAAGACCAGACCGTTGTCTAGTGACCAATGGCAAGCCTTTCAAGCCCACTCTCTACAAATTATATTGTTTGGGCCTATTACACACGAATTCAATATCACTCTTGGGTCGCCAAATAAAATCGTGCCCCTACAATAATAAATGAAGATATATATATATATATATATATATATATATATATATATATATATATATATATATATATATATATATATATATATATTTATTTATTTATTTATTTATTTTAAGGATTAAAGTTTCATGAAAAATGGACTATTATGAATTAAGTTCATATAATAATAATTTGATTGCTATAAAATTAGAAATCAACAATCTTACGTGGTCGAATTGAGATGGAGTCTTCTCTTACTGTTTTATTATTTTGCTTAAATTGCATTTAGATAATTTATTGACGAAAACACTATTTTGATCCCAACATTTTAGGGTCACAATTAATTTGGTCTCTACATTTTGATAGCAATTAATTTAGTCACTGTTATTTTCAACTTACAATCAATTTGATCCTTACCGTTAGGACTGTCCATCAGACCCAGAGACCCGCTCAACCCGGCCAACCCGCCCGCATCTGACCAGCTGCCACCCGATCTGACGACTCCGGCGGTCGGACGCGAGTTCCAACGAAGCTAACTCGACCCCACGCGGGTTTGTTGTCGGTTTTTGGTTTCCAAACCCGTGACACCCGACCCGAACCGAATCCTTTATCTTTCCGGCGAAGTATTACGATTTTCCGACTAGATCCGGCGAGATATCGCCGTTATCCGACGAAATCTAGGCCAGATCTCGACGAATCCGGCTAGATCTCGACGGATCCGGCCAGATTTCAGCCAGATCTCGCCAGATCCGGCTAGATTTCATCCAGATCACGACGGATCTGGCCAGATTTCGGCCAGATCTCGCCAGATCCGGCCAGATTTCGTCCCCGGTGATAAACCCGAACCAACCCAACGAGACCCGAACCGAAAAATCCGACCACCTCTCCGGGTCGGTTTCGGGCCACATTTTCCTCCACCCGAATCATTCGGGTCGGTTCCGGGTTGGGCACAAACCCGACCCGTGGACACCCCTACTTACCGTTAACTTACTAATGGAAAATACCTATATTGTTAATGGATTTACAGTTGGCACACTTATTGCTTATGTGGCTACTAAAATAATAATAAAAAGTTTATTTAACATTAAAAAAAATGCCACATCATATCTAAATGGAAAAGACAAAAAACAATTTTATTTTGCAATTTTTCTAAAAGAATATTAAAAAGAAAAAAGAAAAAAAAAAAAAGAGAATGAAGATTAATCAATGGATGCAAGAAGCAAGTGAATGTGCCCTCTTCAATCCCCTAATTGCTTAACCTTTTATTTTTTTTGATAAGTAAGATCGAAAATAAAACTTTTGTTTTCAGAAGAAATGGTAATAGTACTCCAATAATTTTTTCTTACAAGTGGGCAAGTTGTGACAAGATGTCATCAACGCAATCAATAATAAATGATGATCGTGGGTTCCAATTAGCTCAACTGGTAAATTCTCTGATGGTTGAATAAAAGATTTGGGGTTTAATTCTCATCTACACCAAAAACTGATTGGTGTTTTGGTCTGATTATAAAAAGTTATCATCAGGAGCGGACGCCATAGGTTGAAACTCTCTCTCAAAAAAAAAATAATAAATGAAGATATATATATTTATATATATATATATGTATATTTATTTATTTTAAGGATTAAAGTTTCATGACAAATGGACTATTATGAATTAAGTTCATATAATAACAATTTGATTACTAGAAAATTAGAAATCAACAATCTTACGTGGTCGAATTGAGATGGACTCTTCTGTTACCGTCTTATTACTTTGCTTAAATTGCGTTTGGGTAATTTATTTACATTTGTTTATTTTGTTAAAATTGTCAATCATCTCACATAATATGACTATGCAAGAAGATTGGATATAATAATAATAATAATTTTTTTTTAGAAACAAACACACACACAAGAGAAAGGAAAAGAGATTATAATACAAAGTCGCGTACACCCAACTCCACTCAAAAGCTATGATAACATTTAAGAGAGGGTGGGGCAAGTTATACTACACACAATAATAATTTGATTACTAGAAAATTAGAAATCAACAATCGTATTTGGTCTAATTGAAATGGAGTCTTCTGTTATCGTCTTATTGTTTTGCTTAATTTGCGTTTGGATAAATTTATTTTCATTTGTTTACTTTGTTAAAAATTGTTATCATCATGTAATGCAAGATGATTGGATGAAAAAAAAAAAAAAAAGTTTGTAATTCAATTTTATGTAATATTTCTCACAACATGTGAGACCTACCCACAGAAGCAAGTTCATCATGCCCGTGTGGAAGAAATAAAAATAAATAAATAAAAATAAAAATAAAAATAAAAATTGCATTCTCCAGATTCTGAAAAATAAACTAGATTTTATGGGATTAATTTAGGGTTATCGTTGAAAAAAATGAAAATGAAAATTTAAAAAAAAAAAAGAAAAAGCTCCAACTCAGTGTTAATCAATTTCTATTTACTATCTCTTTCACAGTGTCCACACGATTAAATCAATTGACTATATACTGCGTGATAAACGGTGGATAATATAATTAAGCAAAGAATCAAAGAATGTCGTGAATCGTGATGGCAAAAGCATGGGCATGGCCAAGCTGTTAGCATGTTTCAGATGCAAACCTCAACGAAGAAGTGAGCAATGAGCATTTACCTCATTTAGCATGTTATATATTTTTTATTTTCTCATTTTTACTTAATTAATTAATTTATCTGATTGCCATCTAAATGGTGAAAATTAATAGGTTCGTGGATCCCACACCATTTCCCCTAATACTTCAATTTTCTGGGGTAATCAACAATTTATCATGGTCATGGTATCTACAAGATTTTGAATTCAACTCTCTCCTGATTTAGAAGACCCTATATAATTACTCCATTCCTTTCAATATTCTATTTTCCATTTCTCATTTACACTTTATTCATCTTTTTATTCCATTTCTATGACGATAAAATAGATAATTTTCACAATTTTTATTTTATACTTCACCAATCACAACTTATATCCTTATATTGCTCAAACCAATTGATTCTCATCTTTTGATTGGTATGTATATATATATATACACCAAAATTGCCAAAACTATTTTTTCTTCTTGATAAAATTTTCCTCCAAACTCATTATACATATGGTTACTTATAAATAGATTAAACAAGTCATGTATATGATTTATTAAGGTGAGTTTGCTAGTTTTTCAAATTATGATTTTTTTAAAAATAAAAAAATTGGTAGTTTTAATAATTGCTCAATGAAATTGGGCTTTTTTAAAAAGTGAATTAAAAAAAAATTGTTTAAAGGTGCTTTTTAAAAAGCTTATTTAGCTGTCATTTACCAAAACTGCAATTTAAGGTATAAATTACAAAAAATGACTATATATATATATATATATAAATAAGGGAATTCTTTCATGACTGTTAATAATAATAACAACAACAACAACAATAATAATAATAATAATAATATTCTAAGTAGAATCTCAAAATTAATTGAGAATTAATAATATTCTATCTAATTAGGAATATTTCTTTTTCAAATACTTCACTAAAGTACAACCAAGTACATTAACATTTTTTAGAAAATAAATCATTTTTCAAGAAGCATTTTCTAAAAACTATCTCATTTTTCTATATTGGATAGCAACTTTGAAATGAATTGGAAAACTATCTTTTTACTTTCTTTATTTAGCTTGACATAAGATATAATTGTTTTTCGTCACGCTAAATAAAAAAAGTTAAGAAATATTTTTCCTTTGTCCCACTTTTTTTAGATATTACCAAACACAGAATAATACAAAAAACTATTTTTACTTAAAGTTTTTCATTGAAATATATAAATCCCACTCTACAAAGAAAAACTTATTTTAAATTAATGATTAATATACATTTTGTAAGCTCCGAATCCCATGCAATAGCTTAATGGACAATTAATCATTGTGTTGCCTAAAAATTAAAAAACTTATTCTCCTCAATTGTTATCCACTCTTTCATTCCTATCTTTCTAGATAAAAATGAATGACCAACTAAAAACAAACCTTTAACAGCCTAAACCAAAATAAAAGTTTACTGATGCAAAAGGTCAAGCAATTTTTAAGCATTGCTCAAGCAAAATGAGATTTTAGAAATTCATTTTCATTGCCATACCAATATTTGATCGAAGGTTGTTGCAATGAATGTGGCTAAATTAACACTAATTTTTTTCCTAAATTTTATTTCTTGATAAAAGCCATAAAATTCTTAAATTATTTTATTTCACACCCTCGATGAGTATACTAAAATAATTAGAATATTTGCTGTATGTAACTCTTTATTACCAAAGTTCTAAAGTTTTTTTTTATAAAAAAAATACTACTATGATTTAAATTATACTACCAAAAGTTTTAGAAATTTAAAAGATTTCTATTAATTATTTTATATTATTTTAATAATCTATCATAAGTATTTATTTTTAATAATAAAAGATGAGACATACACATTATGCTTGCACTAAATGACTTTTAATAATGTAAACTTTATAAGTTGTGCAACATAATTTCATCACATCATTCACTATAAATACATTAAAATTATTTACATAGTTTAAGTTAAATGAAATTCTATTAACAAATTTTTGAAAAGAAATTGAAATACTAATCAAATTAAAACTCGATTATCAAAAGTTAAAAAATTTTAAAAGAGGTTCTATTATTTTTAGAATTTTTTTATAATCTATATTTGGTTTTTGATAAAAACATTGATAGTAGAATGTGTATTACTCATTAACTTAAATTTTTTTTTTATTATTTATTATTCAATTGATAATATTATTGAAATATTTGTTTAATTTACATATAATTTTTTGTTAAGCCATGTGATAGTTAAAAAAGGGAGGAAAAGAAAGTAAATCTAGGACACTAAATGCATTTGCACATATTATATGGTAAGAAAAGATACCCAAATAAAATATAAAAAAAAAGGTTCGATGCATTTACACATTATCTGCACGTACCTCTACATGTCTCTCTTTGTGGTAAACTTTAAGAATGGCAACTTTTTTATTCAATATCATTTTATTTCTGGTTGGACCCCCCAATCACAATATTAATACTACTACATTAATCATGTTTATTATTGTTAAAAAAAAACATGTTCCTAATCACCGGCGTCTCTAGTCTAAACTGTCCTGATTTGACTTTGAAAGTTTCAAAAGCGGGGAGCTATTTCCAGAGATAATTGGCTACGTTCGTACATGCTTATAAAACTAGTACATTTAGAAGTCTCCTATGTGATTTATTTATTTATTTATTATTTTTTTTTTTAGTTTTTATGTCAACAAGAACTTTGCTATAGCTGCCATGAAATTTCTAAATTATGTTCTCTTGTTTCAGCTTGAAAATTACATGATGGTCAGAAAACTCAGAAGATTCACAAAGGTTACGATGTTTGATTACAAGGTACTTTGCCGTGCCAAATTGTCTATCATCTTTGCCATCACACTTGTTGCTATGATCTTTGTCATCTACAAAGACAGTATCATCTGTGAAAACAGTGAGGAAACTCGAGGGCAACTGAGATCAAGTATTGGTAACAAACAACAGCATTCCA
The DNA here is from genome assembly GCA_028535165.1 of Quercus tomentella. Lineage (NCBI taxonomy): Eukaryota > Viridiplantae > Streptophyta > Magnoliopsida > Fagales > Fagaceae > Quercus > Quercus tomentella. Next base: position 13,391,103 of record JAPQVY010000012.1, on the reverse strand, counting down.
AGCAAGAAAAGATTGATGAAGTTGAAGAAGAAAATTTACAATCATTAGTCCCTCCTTTGAGTGTCACAGAAGAAGAGAGAATTGCTTGGTTCCGGGAAAAGATGCCGAAGATTCAGATTTTCAAGTCCAACAACTTGACACGGAAATTTCATAGTCGGGTTAAAAAATTCTTTCGCAGTGGCTGTGAGGCACAATTCTTCATGACTTGGATTTCACCAGCAGCGACTTTTGGAAGAAGGGAATTCTTCACCTTGGAGAGCCTTTTCAAGGCACACCCTCATGGATGTTTAATGATTCTATCAAGAAGTTTGGACTCTGGAAGAGGGAACAAAATCCTGAAACCTCTAGTTGATAGAGGATTCAAAGTCAAGGCAGTGACACCGGACTTGGCGTATCTATTCAAGAATACACCAGCTAAAGCTTGGTTTAAGGAGATGAAGAGTGGGAAAAAGGACCCAGGTGAGATTCCATTTGCTCAGAATTTATCCAATTTGATCAGACTTGCAGTATTGTACAAGTATGGTGGGGTTTACTTGGATACAGATTTTATTGTTCTAAAGCCTTTTACCGGGTTGAAGAACTCAATTGGTGCACAAAGTATGGATATGGAAACTAAGAACTGGACCAGGTTAAACAATGCAGTTTTGATTTTTGATATGAATCATCCACTTCTGCTCAAATTCATGGAGGAATTCGCCTCGACTTTTGATGGAAATAAATGGGGTCATAATGGTCCCTATTTGGTTTCTAGAGTGGTTGAGAATATAGGAAAGCAACCTGGTTATAACTTCACAGTCTTGCAGCCTATGGCCTTCTATCCTGTTGATTGGATCAGGATAAACAGACTTTTCATGAAGCCAGCAAACCGTTCTGATTCTAGATGGGTACAAGAAAAACTGCTTCAGCTCAGTGGAGAGACTTATGGGGTACACCTATGGAACAAGCAAACCCGCAATTTGCAAATCGAAGAAGGAAGTGTCATGGGAAGACTAATCTTAGAACACTGTCTCATTTGCCAACACATATATAGTTCTTAAAGGAGGATGCTTGTATATATTCTCTGGTAAATGAGATAAAGGGTATTTCTTTTGTATCTTTGTTCTTTTTTTCTTTCCTACTTTTTGGTTGTTTGTCAATAATTATTTGATAGTAAATCTCATACAGCTTAACAATGGTAATATACATTCAATTTTCTGACTCTGTTATAATGATTTCTAATCTAGAATAATATCAAAACTTTCTTGCACAAATCATAATTCTAAACCTTTTCAATTTCAATCTAAATCTAAACCCTCTGCATCTCCATAAGCCAAATCCTGGCAATCTTCTGTATGACTTTTTTCGTGTCAACTTGTGGTTGCTACTTATCACCTTTCTATTCCCAACGCCAAACTCTCTATCCATGAAACTACCTTCTGTAGCAGCCTTATTTTGACCATCAGTTCCAGAATCATTGGTGGGTACAACTTGCTTAATTGATGCCCATGGATCATGAATTTCATCATCTGCATCACTGCCCCACAAAGGTATAGCCTTTACTATAGGTGAGCCACTGTAATTTTCAAAAAAATTGGACAAACTAGTATGTTCCATATCAAATAATCTCCTCAAAGATGTGCTTCCTCCTTGCATCAATTCTAACAAGCTGTTACTTTTCTGGGAGGAAGAGAACGAAGAACCCGAAGGAGCTGAAATATACAAGGAAGGAGAAGATGAAGATAAATACAAAGACTTCTGGTACTCTAGAATCCGCCTGAGTCTTTCTTTGCCAACAACGAGAGGGGACTTTTCATCCTTCTCTTCTGTAATCTCTGATACCGGCATAGTTTGAAAGGATTTTGTTATATGTATGAAATAGATGGATAGGCAACCTGCATTCCTTTTCTATTTGGTTAAAAAGAAAGACAGAGATCAGAATGCAGGAGGGGGCTAATGGAATTGAAACAAGAAGAGAATGAAGATTAATCAAAGGGATGCAAGAAGCCAGTGAATTATGTGCCCTCTTCAATCCCCTAATTTCTTAACCTTTTATTTTTTTTTTTTGATAAGTAAGATCAGGAATAAAGAGAGCAGAATCAAGGTCTAAAGCATATACTGGTCAGTGCCACCTATAAGCAGCGGAAGAACAAAGGAAAAAACTAGAATAATGAACTAAAAGACAGCCAAACTCTCAATAAAAAATTTGTGAAAGCCGGCAATGAAAAACATTTGTTTTACTACATTTCGGTTTTAGGATAGTTACAAACACTAGACTAAAACATTCTAGCCAATCGAATGTACTCAACTATTCTAAATATACATCCAAAACGCTAATAAGAACCAAGAATAAAATATTATATAATTGAGCTAAGCTTACTAGTAAGCCAAACCATGTTGGATTTATCAGGCGAGGAATGCACGTTTCATCACAAATAGAGTTGGTTCTTACATATGAACCACAGAACCAAGGAAGGTACACTATACCCAAGACAGCACCACCAGCAGTCAATATGAGATGGAAGGCACGTATGGCTATTTCTCAACTCAATTCTCAAGCATATTTGGAACATCAATAATTCTAGGAACACACTTAATTTCAACATGCTAATATATGCAACTGTGATTGGTAGATACTTTTTGCCTAGTGCTCTTTACATGGACCTGCAAATTTTAGCCGATCACTGACAATAGCACACATCATCATTATGTGAAATAGAATATGTCCATAGTATTGTTGTTACTTGTCAGAAGTTGAAACATTTATATTTGAGGCTTCAGAAAATAATAAATTAAGGCTAAATATTCTTTCACACTCGTTAACATCCGCTATTTTACCCACATATCCATAATTGATGTTAGAATATACACATTTTAACGCATATAAGTGGATGTAAAATAATGGATGTGTGAGAATCGAAGTCCATAATTATTATTGTTTTGAGAAACAAAACTCATAAATTAATAATAACTTTAAATATCAGAAAAGACAATGCCCAAGAACATAGGATATCTGACTATAGGGAGAACTCCCGGAGAAGCTTCTTAATCTCTTCTCTTGATAACATTACTCCAGGTTGAATGAGTACCCTTGGTTGCACAAGAAATTAACAACTTTACTAATTTGATTTTTCTTTTGTTTTTTTTTTTTGAGAAGGGATTTTTCTTTTGTTAATAACTTCTTTGGGTATGAAGTTTCTCAGGCTTACTAAACCGTGTTTTATGATATCAAAAAAAAAAAAAAAAACCGTGTTTTATTGGTCAAAGGAAAGAAATTATATATTTTTCTAGAAACACCATAGACTTATTCCATTCAGACAAGATCTCAGGCAATCAATTTTCTACAAACATATACGATATTTGAGAGAGGCAAGTCAAGATTCTCTTCTTTTCAACTTTCAAAGCAAATGAAGAGAGTTTACTTCATGATGAAGATTTAATTTTTCTTCTCTATTTCAGGGCAAATGGATCTAATTTATTTCACAATATAAAAAATATAATGTATTTGACTGTGAAGATTTAATTTTTCTTGCTTTCAAAGATTTACTGTGTACATAATAGTATAATACCATGTAATCCACCATATCATTATTCATTTTTAAATTCTTTAAATATTTTTATTTGGATGCTTTCCATATTTTAAGTAAATAGAGAGCTTCTTTTTTCAAGGGTTACACAAAAATAATTGCATAGTCTGTTGGTTGTATTATTGGGAACTTTCGGAAGAATAAAAAAATCGCAAATTGAATATCAAGAATCATCACGATTAAATTAAAAGATCTTTTTTCTTTCATGAATGAAGATCTTATCTTTTTAATTAATCAATTATTAATTTATTATGCCCATCCTATCGTGTATTGTAATTAGCCAACAACACTAAAACTAGTAACTTACTAGTTACTAGTAGTAAAAGTTATAAATAATAATAATAATAATAAAGGATAAAATTTAACTATAAAATTGTTTGTAGTCTAAGGTTACAACTTTACCCAATATCTTTTTATTGGAGGTGATTTTTGACAAATCTATTATTGGATTACATCTTCTTCTTATATCTCCATGCTTGCAAAATTTCTAGAAATTAAAAATCAATAGCTATGTCATCAATAAATTATTTAAATTGCAAGTTTTTATAGTTTAAAATTATGCATAAAATATAAACTTATAGATCATATGGTTAATAATATCTGATTGACACAAAATTTGACATGTGTATTATGAACGTAAAGAACATGCAATTCAACAATTGAATTTTCAAAATATATATTAATATATATAATATATATTTTATTGAATATGATTGTAGCATTGGAAAAATTATTAGGTACTCCCAAAGTATCATAAATACGTACTCCCCCTCTCACATAAATGGTTTTCCATTGAGCTACAAACAATTTTGTAGCTACTATACTTTTTCCATAAATAAATAAATTAAAAGTTGTATATATGGGAGCATTTTAAAAGCTGGATGTGGTTCTCTTTTGCTTTTGTGCTTTCCCTTATTACCTCTTCTTTGTAAAATTGAAAAATTCTATCGGAACAAATTGAAATTGGGAAAGATGACGCAATCACAACAAATAATAAACGTTTGTCTATAGTATAAATCTTGACATCTAAAATGGGTTTCTTTGAATCCACAATGAGAAATATGAAGTCTATCAATAAAAAATAAAAAGGAAAAAAAATCTCTGGAATTTTATTATTCAAAAGTTTAAATGCCCAAGGACTACTACTACTAATAATACATAAGGGGAAACATAAGGAAAAAAAAAATCTTAGTTAGGCTAGGAAAACAAAATTTGCGTTAGCCACGAAATTAGGCTAAAAATAATAATAATAAAAACTTGTCAAGAAAAACATTTTATAACTGGATTCTAGTTATATCCTATCAATCAATTTTGACTAAAATATTTCTAAAAACTCTCTCAAACAAGGAAACAAAGCCAAGTTCTATATAAAAAATAAAATAAAAAAAAAATAAAAAAAAATTAATTACTATAAAAAAAATTAAAAAACAAGAATTAAACTGCAGAATTTATCCTAGATTTAATATCTGGGATTTGGAATCTGCCATGACATGATAATACTTTGATCTTTTTGTCTTCTTTTCATACTCGCAAGGAATACAAATCCTCTGTACCAACTTGTCATGTATTTGTTTAACTTTCCTTATAAAATAGCCATTGTTTAAAATGGAAAAAATAAATAAATAAATAAACACATGATAAGTTGTAATTGGTGGAACATAAAATGGAACACAAATTTTGGTATAGAGGATTTATATTCACTTGCAATTTGCAATTCATCAATTGAACAAACAAAATAGTATGAGTTTTTTCCTTGGCTTTCTGGCACTTAACAAGAATCATTGAAAACAGAGACAAAATTTGTAATTTTTGTGAAATTTTGAAGAGTTGATTTGTGTTTCTATTTTATTTTATTTTATTTTTTACAAATTTGTGAAAATAGACGAACTTCGTCTTTGTCCTTTTTTTTGGTGAAAAATTTTTATTTGTGAAATGTGAAAGGTTGATTTATTTGTAATTATGGAGAGAAAATGATGAAATTGGTAGAGGTTGGATCGGGGAGAAAAAAAAGAAAGATTGATAACTGTGGAGAGAGAAATTAATAAAAATTACTATCGAATTTATTATTAAAAAAAAAAAAGTCTAGTGTATGTACATGAGATGATGTGGATATATATGAAGTAGCTAAATAGAAAAATCTGAGCTTTTATTCGATAAAAATTAGCTAAACAAGAAAGTATTGGAACTAACGTGAATGCTCAAATGCAATATATTTTTTATTCTCAAAAAAAAAAAAATTGTAATGCATTTTTGGGTTGAATTAGGTACATAATGACTAAAAGCGTCTATTTGCCTACTCTAATTTAAATTTCTTGAAGTAGAGAGAGAAAGGAAAAGTGGGAGGGTAAAAAAAATTTTAGTTTCTCTCATTTGTTTTTGGTTGGAAGTAGGGGTGTTCACCAAACCGCATAAACCGCACAAACCGTAAAAACCGCACCAAAACCGCCCGCAAAATAGCATAACCGCACCGCACCGCAAGTAATAGTGCACCGCACCGCACCACACCGCATGGTGCAGTGCGGTTTGCGGTTTTATAATAAAAAAACCACACAAACCGCACCGCACTGCACCCTCTATATATATTAATATATTTAATTATTTTTAATATTAAATATATTATTAATAGTTTAATAACCCTAGTTTTCAAAAAAAAAAAAAAGTTTGATAACCCTAGCAAGTGTTAATTAAGAAAGCTAACCAAAAATAAAGAAAAATTAGCTCAATAGTTTAAAACTTGGACTAAAATAAAGGGAAAAATTAGTTTTGAGTTGGGTAGAAAAAGTCCAAAATTTGAAATATATACCAATTTCAAATCATTCAAACCGCATCTTGTATATCGCACCGCATATGTGACCGCAAAAATGAGGTGCGGTGCGGTTATGGTTTTGGCTAAACTTTAAACCGCACCGCACCACACCGCACCGCACATGTAACCGCAAAAATAAGGTGCGGTGCAGTTACGGTTTTAGTTAAACCGCACCGCAAAGTGCGGTGCTAAAAATGACTCAAAACCGCACCGCACCGCACCGCGAACACCCCTAGTTGGAAGGATGGAAAAGTAGAGGAATGAAATTTTTTTTTTGTTTGGTTGAGAATAAAGTTTGTATAAATTTACCATCATATCCCTATTAAATAAAACAAAAAGTAACATGTTATACTTAAAAAAATGTGTGAATAGATGGACACTTCATTAAAGTAAAAAAAAAAAAAAAAAATAGCATAAGAAATTAACCCAAAACTATTTTCTAAAAAAAAAAAAAAAAAACACCAACCAAAATTAATGAGAAAATAAACATATGAGTACCAAAAAAAATAAAAGAAGAAGAAGAAAGCTACACGTCCAGAAAAAAATCAAAGAAAAAAAAAAGCCCACTTGTCCAGACAAAATCAAAGGAAAAAAAAATTAAAAATAAATAAAACATAAAAAAGAGGAAGCCAACACGTTATTTAGTAACAGAGAAAGAAAAAATCAAAGGAAAAAAAAAAAATGAAGAAGAAGCCAACACGTTATTTAGTAATAGAGAGAAAAAATCGAAGGAAAAAAAAAAAGGAAAAAAAGAAAGCCAACACGTTAGAGCATTAGTATTGAAAAATTCCAATGTTATTCTATTTTACCATTCTAAAACACCACTTTATCAATATACTATACCATTTTACAATATCTCCACATCCCAAAACTCTATTTTTATTAAAATATTATTTTTTAACCCATTCTTTATTATTTCTTCCCAACCGTTCAGCCTCATTTTCCTGGGCTTTTCAACAGCCATTTTTATTCCTCTCTCCCAGCACCGGTTCAACACACAACACACACCCATTATACAACGATCAACCTATCCAAACCCATCACCACACCCTCACACACAAACACAAACATCAAACCAGCAACAAAGCCACGCACAAACACAACCCAGCAACAAAGCCAAGCCACACACACAAACAAAAACCCATTCAAAAACTGGGCCACCGATCAAAAACCCAAGCCAGGCCACCGATCCACCCCGTCGATCAACCAATCCACACCGCCGATTTGAAACCCAGGCCACCGATCAAAAACCGGAGCAAACCCATTCAAAAAAAAATCATCACCGGAGCAAACCCATTCAAAAAACATCATCACCGGAGCCACCGGAGCAAACCCATTCAAAAAAATAATCACCGGAGCAAACCCATTCAAACCCATTCAAAAAACATCATCACCGGAGCCACCGGAGCAAACCCATTCAATAAAATCATCACCGGAGCAAATCCATTCAAAAAAATGAGAGAGATGAGAGAGCAGAGACGAGAGAGAAGATGGAGAGCAGAGACGAGAGAGCAAAACCATTCAAAAAACATCATCACCAGAGCCACCGGAGCAAACCCATTCAAAAAAAACATCACTGGAGCCATCGGACCAAATCCATTCAAAAAAATGAGAGAGATGAGAGAGCAGATCGAGAGCAGAAACGAGAGAGAAGATGGAAAGCAGAGACCAGAGAGAGAGAAGAGCACAGACAAAATGAGAGAGATGAGAGACAGAGGAGAGAGAGTAGAGATAAAATATTATTTTTTTATACAATACTGCTACAGTGCAATTCTAAAGATAGAATTGCACTGTAGCAAGTATTGCAAAAAATTTACAATACTTGTCTTTACAATTTTCTGATGTAGATGATTTTAAGGTTGCAAATGCTAAATTTCCCTTAGATATGGCATTAGCATTTTCCAATGCTAATGCTCTTAGTAACTAAAAGAGAAAGAAAAAATCAAAGGACAAAAAAAAAAAAAAACCAACATGTTAGAGACTTGAAGGTGAATTCCAAGGTGAGGAGTATTTTTGGAAGCTCATTTCATAAACTTTTCCCTCTCAATTTTCTCTTCATTTTGGAGAGAAAACTTTTTAATGGGCCTGGGAAGAAAACACATAGACCCTACCATTCATTTTCCTTCATTCCCACCCAACCAAACACACTCCAAAAAAGTTTTTTTTTTTTCTCATTTTCTCTTCAAAGTTCTCCATCTACCTTGTTCCACCTCCAAACAAACACACCTTGAGAGCATTCATAATGGATTAGGCAAAACACAATTCCAGCCAAAACATACCTAATAAATCCTAAAAATGACCCACGTTGGATTATCAATCTATTAATGAACCTCCATCATACTGTGTTATCCGAAAATAGGAAAGTATTGTAGCCAACAAAGAGATACAATATCCTTTTTTTTCTTAATGAAGAAATAAAAACAATATATCAGTACATTGAATTGGCAAAATTTCTAAAAAAATAAAAAATAAATAATTAGGTCACCAATCAAATCTTTAAATTTTAAGTTTTTATAATCTAAAATTATGTATAAAAATATAAATTTATAGATCGAAGCCAACAAAGAGATACAATACTTTTTTTTTTTAACAAAGAAAGAAAGACAATACATCAGTAAATTGAATTTAATCTAAATACATGAGGTATGCTAAGCCTATTTTATTTATTTCTTTTACCTAAAGAAAGAAAGCCTCTGTTTTTGTTGCACCGTGTAACAGAGGCAAAAATATTTTGTGCATTTCTTATGGCTATATGTATACATGGGGCAAATGAATGAACTACGATAGGGAAAGTGACGCTACTTTATGGCTTGGTTTCCCGATGACAAGTGTGGCTTAAATAGTTATTTTATGTCATTATGGTTAAATAGATGTCCACTGCTGGGATTGCCCTGCTGGCAGTGAATTTGAGCTATCTTGTAATTTACTTGAAAAAGTGACCCATAATATTTCACAGCTTCTTGCCACCGCCATGAGGTGGGAGAGTCTGATTAGTGAAAAAAATAATGGGTTAATGTGTAAGTGAGAATTAACCACTCACAGTCTATCACGTTAGAGTTGTGGTAAAAATATTGTGGAATAATTTGTGGTATCAGAACTACTCAATTTACATATACACAAAGCAATAAAAACTTTAGAGAATCTATAACACTTATCTACAAAATGTTATATCCACAATATTTTTACAACACTTTTACAACAAATTCTAAGTGGCGGGTTGTTTTGTTTTGTTTATATATATATATATATATACAAGATAAAAATTCCACTCTAGCATAATCTAAGTGTATATGTGTGTAAAACTCTCTCCTGAAAACTTAAATTCTGACCCTTACCCCTTACACCCCACAAACACTTATACTTGTGGAGTGATGTGCGGTGGTAGTGGCAAGTTGTTAATAGTGGGCAAAAAATTAATTTCAATTATGAATTTAAATTAGAACTAATAATAACTTACCACATATGATTTGTTGTGAAAAATGTTGTATATGTAGCACTTCTCATTTTCTAAAGGCAATGCATGTTGCCAATTGCAATAGAGAACACAAATATGCAAATCCTCTCTCAACTTCCTAGATACCACTTGCCACCGACCTAGCTACAATCCAGCTTCAGGATATTGAAAGCTTAATAGTATGCAAAAACATGTTATTTTCGACACAAAGTGAACGTAATGCAAGCCTTAAAAATGCACATCAGAGCCTTATCATTTGGGCATTCAATCAAACACCTAAAAGGCACCAAGTGAAATCAACCAATCTTTAATAAGGGGAAATGAAAGTGGTACCTAAACACATACATTTGAGGGTATATACACACCACTTTTACAAGCTTCACCATCTATAATTAGAAATAAGAGAGAGCCAGATTGTTTGTTTGTCTTATATATACACTAGTTGCAAGACAGGAAATTCATAATGTTGTGTTCAACAGCTCAATGCCATAATAGAAAAGCCATTGTTCTGGTACTTATTAGATTATCTAAGTACCATTATGCATTTTTGTAAGTTCTTATATCAATTTTCTTTTCTTTTTTAATATAATAACCAATTGTTTTTTTTTTTTCCATGTTCAACAATTACATTAAATTAGCATTTCCAATAATATTAAATAATGATGCTGATACTAGGAAAAGTCTTTCAACACATAGAATTTCACATACTTTTTCACACTATTCCTGTATTTTTGTGTTGTGATGGGCTCACTCAAGCACCATCTCAAATATAATATGAGTAAGACGTGAATTCGTAGTAATCAATGCCTACTATTCCACTTAATCAATATAAGAGATAAATACTCTCTCTAGTGGGTTTTTTTTTTTTTTTTTTCCCTTACAAAAGGAAATGCTTAAAAGTTAAAACTATTAAAGTATTTACTAGTTATGGATAATACAAGAGGTATTCAAGTAATTGTCAAGATAAATCCCTTATCAGAGAGGAGATGGGGGTGTTTAATTAATCTTTTTTTTTTTTTTTTAATGTTTTTTACAAAGAGAAAAAGTTTGAGGGGATTGGAGAGGTCATTTTAAATTCCTCCAAGTTGGAAAAGTTTAGAGCTAGAAGGGTTCTACTTATATAAAAATATTTTAATTTATCAATTTTGTCATTCAGATGTAAATTTATTATGTTTTCTTTAAATTGAATTGAAGATGAGTATAATTGTCAATTTATATGATATCTTATCATTTCCTCTTCTTCCTAACAATATCCAATAAAGAAGAATGATATATATACCCCTCATACCTTTTAGGAATAAAAAAATTATCCACCCCACTTGACCTGTCATATCCCTCTCTACCCCACTGGGGTTTTCCCACCCCAAAGTGACAAGGTAGGTTATGGATTTCTTACCTTGCCCCATATCACATTGCCCCGCCTTGAATGTGTATATATTGTTTTTATTTAAAAAATTTTGTATGTAAGTTTTAATTTGTTAAATTCATTTCCTATTCATACCTTTTTTTTTTTTTTTTTAACATATTCTATTACTATCCTCCAAAACTAACACAGGAGCATCTTCTAAGCTATTTTAAGATGTTTTTGTTTGAGTTCAAGCTAGCAGCTTTAGCTATTGAGAACAGTTAACTACAGTTCTCTTTGTGTCCAAACAAGAGCCTTAAGTTAGTTAGCTTATATAGCAGTCATTCTTATCTGAATTAGTTAGCCTTGATAATGAATTAGTTGCTAGCATTAGATGTAACTAGTGTTAGTTTGACACTTGGCAAGATACTAATGATTGTTAGTTATAGGACATATTGTAAAAGTACTCTTGTACTCTCATTTTGTAACCAATTTTTGAGAATTAGTGATTTTTAAGTCTTTGTGTGCTTTTCATTGGAACTTAGTGTTCTTGCAGAACTACCTAACCACCTATTAAATGTTCTAAGCAACTCTCATTGCTAAACAAACCCAAAACAGTTTAGCCTACACACATTTCCTGCACCAAAAATACTTGCTTCTCCCTCTTTCTCCCAGTACTTTCACAAAGGCCCCTACCATTTTGGTTTTATCTCAACCTTATTAATGTTGAAATCACCTTATTAGAGATCACAAAAAATCTCAAACCCAACCTGTCGGGCTCCTACCCCACACAAGCTTTCCACACCCTAAAGAGGAAAAAGGGCAACCTTGATCTAACCTCGCCTCACCCTATTGTTATCCCTAAATTACACTCTTCTCACCTCCAAACTTCCAAACACACTGTAAAAGTTGGTTGATCTTTCCTTCTTTTTTCCTGGGAAATATGACATGTTAAAAACACACTAACAAATATTCGAAGTTACAATAGTCTTTCGTCAACACTTGCCACAAAATTAAGAGGGAATGGCCCTGGGAATACAAGTAAAAACATCATAATCCAAGACTTACTGTAAGCGCACCTTGATTGGCAGCACAAGATCCTCTCCATTTCACTAGAAATAAAATCAATTTCATGGTCAAGATTTTTATTTATGGGTTCCTCTATTTTATCTTTAGCATTTCTCTTATATTTGTGAATAGATAAGCCTTTGAATAATTGCATTTGTTGCAGTTTTATCCGACATAATGAAACAAACTGATGAAAGTGAATAACTGGAAGTGGAGGAAGTATGATTCCAGAGATTTGACTGCGTTAGAAAACTAAGTACCTTAGAAGTGACCTTAAAAGAAAAGGTACCTTAGAAGTCTCCCATGTGGTGTTGTATATGTTCTTTTTTTTAATGTCAGTAAATTTCCTCAGAAGCATTTTTTGTTCATCACTTGTTTTAGCTTGAAACTCTTATGATGGTGAGAAAATTCATCAAGGGTAAGATGTTTGATCACCAGGTACTTAGCCGTGCCAAATTTCCTCTCTTTTTTACCATCACACTTGTTGGCATGATCTTTATCATCTACACAGACAGTATCATATATGATTCTTTTGAGTTTAGTAATAATGAAAATTTTAAGGTCTTGGAGGCTCATGAGAGAACTGAAAGACAACTGAGATCAAGTAATGGTAACATGTCCATGCAAGAAGAGATTGATGAAGTTGAAGATGAAAATTGGAAATCTTTAGTCCCTCCTTTGAGTGCCACAGAAGGACAAAGAATTGCTTGGTTCCGGGAAAAGATGCCAAAGTTTGAGATTTTAAAGTCAAACAACTTGACAAGGCTATTTCATAGTCGGGTTAAGGAATTCTTTAACAGTGGTTGTGAGACACAGTTCTTCATGACTTGGATTTCACCAGCAAGGTCTTTTGGAAGAAGAGAATTCTTCATGTTGGAGAGCCTTTTCAAGGCACACCCTACTGTATGTCTAATGATTCTGTCAAGAAGTATGGACTCCGGAAGAGGACACAGAATTTTGAAACCTCTAGCTGATAGAGGATTCAAAGTTAATGCAGTGACGCCGGACTTGGCATTTCTATTCAAGAATACCCCAGCTGAAGCTTGGTTTAAGGAGATGAAGAGTGGGAACAAGGACCCTGGTGAGATTCCATTAGCTCAGAATTTATCCAATTTGATCAGAATTGCAGTATTGTACAGGTATGGTGGGGTTTACTTGGATACAGATTTTATTGTTCTAAAGCCTTTTACCGGGTTGAAGAACTCAATTGGTGCACAAAGTATGGATATGGAAACTAAGAACTGGACCAGGTTAAACAATGCAGTTTTGATTTTTGATATGAATCATCCACTTCTGCTCAAATTCATTGAGGAATTCGCCTCCACTTTTGATGGAAATAAATGGGGTCATAATGGTCCCTATTTGGTTTCTAGAGTGGTTGAGAATATAGGAAAGCAACCTGGTTATAACTTCACAGTCTTGCAGCCTATGGCCTTCTATCCTGTTGATTGGATTAGGATAAGCAGACTTTTTATGAAGCCAGCAAACCGTTCTGATTCTAGATGGGTACAAGACAAACTGCTTCAGCTCAGTGGAGAGACTTATGGGGTACACCTATGGAACAAGCAAACCCGCAATTTGAGAATCGAAGAAGGAAGTGTCATGGGAAGTCTAATCCTAGAGCACTGTCTCATTTGCCAACACATATATAGTTCTTAAAGAAGGATGATCTTGTTGATTGATATTGCTTGAATTAACTGTTACATGAGCTAAAGGGTATATTTCATTGTACTCTTTGTTTATTTTTTCTTTTTCAACTTCTTTTGTTGTTTATTAATAATTATTTGACAGTAAATCTCATGCAGCTTAACAGTGGTAGTAGACATTCACTATGCTGAGTCGTGATGTGATAATGATGGGTATTTTGTATTTATATCTATCTAAAAGCTGAAATATAACATTTATTGTTATTATACTTCTATAGAGTCACATCAGCGGTAATGTCATCATTTTCTTTCTATCATTTCTAAAAAAATATTAATATAAATATTAATATATGCAGTTATGCATTATGTTTTTACTCATTCTCAAAACTAACCATAATTTATCAATTATGATATAACCATTACTTTTCACTATCATAACTTTACACATTCTTAAACCTAAATGTAATTTATAATAGAAAATATATGTAATACAAACACTTTGGGTGGAGATACCATTTATTTATTTCTAGTTTATACTCGCCCGAGAAAAATCTCATTTCACCACTATATTCAAATTTTGTATGCTAACGTAGTATTAAAGGCTAGGTTAAATGGTCTAGTTATGCTTCTATGTAGAGAACTATATGTCATTTTCATCAATTTCAAGAGATAACGATAATAAAAAAAATTTAACAAAGGGTTTTTTTCCCCTTTCTTTTTCTTTTTCTTTTGTATAAAATATTAGAGCATCCGCATCAGTGAATGCAAAATTTTTGTCTATTTTGCAAAAAAAAAAAAAATACTTGTTCTATTTTACACACCCACTTTTACAAAACATTCACATCAGTTTATCTATTCTACACCATCTTTCATTTAAATAATACAGTTTCACCTTTTTTTTTAATTTCACACCGGTCCCACCACCTTACCAAACTCTCCAAAATATCTCTGACATTCTTTATCTCTTTATTTTCCACCTTCTCCTTCTTTCTTCTTTCTTCTTTTTCTTTTCCTTCTCCTTCTTTCTTCTTTGGCATCTTCATCTTCTTCTTCTCATTCTCATTCTCATTCTTCTTCTTTTTCTTTTTCTATTTGAGTTTGATTATGGCCAGTGATTTTGGGTTTGTAATTTTGGTGGTGATTTTGGGCAGATTTTTCCACTACATGGATGGTGATTTTGGGGCTCTCCATTGACTGCTGCTATTGCTACTTCTTCTTTGACACCTTCTTGTTCTTCTACTATTTCTGCATTTTCTTCTTCTTCTTTTGCAATTTGGGTTTGATTATTTATATGGGTTTGATATATATATATATATATATATATTGAGGAGAGGGTTTGATGAATTTGGGATCTAGATTGATTTACGTTTGAGGAATTTGATGATTTGTTGTTGGATTTAAGAGAAGATAAGATGAGAAAGAGGGTAGAGGAAGAGAGAGATCGGATGAGAGAGGAGAGATAATCAAATGAGAGATGAGAGAGAAAAAAAATAGAAAGCTACAGTAATCGTGTAAATATGCACGGTTACTGTAGCAATTATGGAAATGAACAATGATTTAGAAGGACTGATATGGGTGCTTTTTTGGGTAAAATGTGTAAAATCATACCCTTTTTCTATTATCCACTGTCTGATGCAGATGCTCTTACATGCAAGTGGTTTTCCCGATATGCTTTTTTTGTGGTGTACCAACTTTCTCTACATGGTACCGAATTCAATTTGAATAAAACCTTCTACAGGCACAGAATCACAAACACATGCATAATAATTTAGTTAAAAAATATCAATGTGATAACAAATTTGATTGATGTTACTTTAACAACAAACCACTTCCATCACATTGGAATACATTACTTATCACAAATTATGGTTTTACATCACTTTATTATTATGATTATTATTAATTTTTGAGTTATGTTTACTGATTATGATTTGGCATTCGGTATATTTCAATTCACTTTGGTCCAATTCAGTCTATTAGGTTCATTTTGGTCCATTTTGGTTTAATTCAGTCCAATTCGGTCTATTCAATCCACATCAGTGTACTTACTTAAGAATGGAAAAAAACAAGTTTAGGCTGAGAGTACTATCAAAGTATCAACTATTTGAGTAATATCAGTTGTAATTATATGATAAGTTTTGATTATCATGATAATTTCATTAAGAGAATGAGAATTTGAATAATAAATTTGAAACTTAAAAATTTTAAGTGTACCAAAAGAAATTAGGAAAATATAATGCTTAATAACAATAGTTAAAAGAATATGGACTACTTCAAAAAAGAATAATATCAATCAAAAACACCAAAAATGATAAAATTATATATTTGTAAAAATAGTGAGATGAAAATTACTTTTATAAATTATTTAATTTTTAGGGAGAACAAATTATCTATAATAAAGTTTAGATAATATATTATACATTATACTATTTCTCAAAATAATTATATATTCTCATGTATCGCGTTGGTCTTTAACTAGTAATATCTAAAAGTTTAAGTGTAACATTTATTATTGCTACACTCTTGTTTAGCCACCTTAATCATTAGCATAGCACTTCAGTCCACTTTAGTCTCATTCGATCCATTACAGTCCCATTCGGTCCATTTTGGTCCACCTTAGTCCAGTTCAGTCACATTCAGTCCATTCTGCCCATTTTGGTCCAATTCAATCTATTCTATCCATTTTGGTGCACCTTGGTCGTCCACTTTGGTCCCATTTAGTACAATTCGTTCCACTTCGGTCCATTATGCCCGTTTCGGTCCAATTCGGTCTATTCTATTCATTTCGGTCCACCTTGGTCCAATTCTCTCCATTTCAGTCCATTCTACCCATTTTGGTCCAATTCGGTCTATTCTATCCATTTCGGTCCACCTTGGTCCAATTCTGTCCATTTTGGTCCCATTCAGTCCAATTTGTTCCCCTTTGGTTCATTTTGCCAATTTTGGTCCAATTCGGTCTATTCAATCCATTTCGGTTTAGCTTGGTCCAATTCTATCCACTTTGGTCCCATTCAGTCCAATTTGTTCCAATTCAGTCCATTTAGTCAACATTGGTGCAATTCGGTCTCATTCAATCCATTTCAGTCTAATTGGGTCCAATTCGGTCTCATTTGGTCCATTCTACCCATTCAGTCCACCTCTATCCAATTCGGTCCACTTCGGTCCCGTTCAGTCCAATTCGGTCCACTTCAGTCCCATTCAGTCCAATTCAGTCTCATTCAGTCCTTTCTACCATTTCGGTTCACCTTGGTCAACTTTGGTCTAATTCGGTCCATTCTGCCTAGTTCGGTCTATTCAGTCCACTTCGGTTCCATTTAGTCTAATTCGGTCAATTCGGTCCACGCAGTCTAATTCGATCCATCGCGATCCAATTCAGTCTCATTCAGTCCATTCTACTACCCATTTTAGTCCATCTCCGCCCAATTCAGTTCACTTCAGTCCAATTCAGTCTATTTAGTCCAATTCCATCCATTCAATCCACTTCATCTATTTAGTCCACCTTAGTCTAATTTAGGGAAAATGATTGAATACTCCGGAAGTATCATAAATGTGTACTCCTCCCTCTCACATAAATTATGAGTCCCACCATAAATTTAATTAGTGAGATCCATAGTCATGTGAGAGGTGGGAGTATGCATTTATGGTACTTTATGAGTACTCGATAATTACCCCTAATTTGGTCCATTCGGTATTATAAATGGATTTTAATAGATCTCTTTTGTATTCACTGATTCATGACATTTTTTTTGGATTTATAATCTCTTGGATCATGGAAAAATATTATTTAATTATTGTGCATATGTATTATCCCATTAATGCAAAATTCAGGTTAGCAACTAGTATAGAATAATCTTAAAACTTTCTTCCACAAATCATAATTCTAAGCTGATGAAGCGTGAGTTCGTCAGTCAGAGTGGGCAGATGGAACCAATCCCCAGTTTGTGTGAATGTATCCTCAAAGATGGTCACCGGTGTGGTGCCTGCCACAACGTCTCTGATGCCAAAGTCAGTACCAGGGAACTCTTTGTAAGTTAAAACAAAATCGTAGAATAACAGTGAATTTATCTCAGTATTTTCTTACCTCGTGTTGATGTTGTGAGGGTCTTTATATATGTTTTTGCAGCTTCTGACCGTTGGGGCAGTTATGGTGGCCTTAATGTTCCTCTTGGTAACGTTTGATGCTTTGTAATGTGGCTTCAATGTGCTCCAACAGTTCATACAGCTGGCTCTGTAACCGCTCTGGGTATAATTGGCCGCATTGAATGGCCTAGTTTCCTTCGTTAGTGATAGGGTTATTTATTTAGCTCGTCTAAGGATGTCCTCGTCTGTGTCATTGAGATCGTCTAGGGGAGACGAATTCGTCAGTCCCATCAGCTGCCCCCCGAGTTTGTGGTCGTCGTGACGTGTCATGACGATCATAGAATATGAAAGGTTATGGGCTGTAGATGACTCTTGGGGTTCCATATTAAATGCATAGTGGCGGCGCTCCGTGGGTCGTGGCCTACGTGGCACATTATGACAGGTGGAGTTAATGCTCCAATTTGTGGGACTATTGGGTTTCCCGCTGGTTTTCAGTTTTCTGAGCTTTGGTTTTAAACTTCTCATCATTTTTTTCTTTTCACTTTTCTTCAAAGCTTTCAATCATTGTTCTAAGCATTTTCTTCACTAACCTTACTTTGCAACTCTTCTCCGGACTGGTGTGCTGTGCGGTGGTGCTTCCCTTGTCTGCCATTTTTAAGGTACCTTTCTTCTCTTTTTCTGTTTTTTTTTTTTTTTTTTTTTTTTATTGCGATATAGCTCCTGATTTTTTCCTTCTTCTCCTTTCTTTTTTCCTTTTGTTTGCCTTTGAATTCTTGGGGATTTAGCTTGTATTGTTCCCTTTGTGTTTTTCCTGAATTTCCATGGTTAGTAGCTCTGAGGTTAGGATAGCTTGCCCATCAATTTCCTTCCTTTTCGCGCGCTTAGGGGGTCTTTAGGCTTTTTCCCACATCTTGAGGATTTCATTTTTGAGGGTAACTGTTTGGGCGTTACATTGGCCGATCTGTTGCCTTTGCTTCGTTAATCAATTGATTGGTTCGAGAGTCAGGTAAGAGAGCAGGGAATAATGTCTAAGGTTAGGTCCAGTGAACTCGAGACTGGGTTATCGTCTAGCGGTGATCCAGTGGAGGGGGATACTGCCGTTTCTTCCCCTCAAGAAGTTAGGGCTTTTTACGCCTTTGAGGAGGAGTGTGGATTGGATGCTGACACGCTGGGGAGATTTAGGGATAGATTCCAATTCCCGAAACGAGTTAGGGTTCGTCTGCCCAATGAAGAGGATCGGGCATGTCACTTCTTCCCTGGGGAGGTATGCTTTTATGAGTCTGCCTTCGTCTGTGGGTTGAGGTTTCCAGTCCATCCCTTCCTTATGGAGCTGTTAGACCATTTTGGTATCGCTCCTGGGCAGCTTATGCCTAACTCGTGGAGAATAGTGGTCAGCTGTATGGGAATATGGCTGGCCGCTATGGTCGGAGATATGCTTAAGGTTGACGAGCTTGTCTATTTGTACCGCTTAAAAGCGTCTAAGGAGCACAGGTACTATGAATTGGTACCCTGGGAGAGGAAAACTAGGATCGTCAAGGGTTTACCTTCGTCTTTCAAGTATTGGAAGTCCAGATTTTTCTTTGTGTCTGGGGATGATTTTGAGACTCCCTCTGGCGGGGTTTAGGGTGATCTCCCAAGGTTGCATCGTTGGTGGGGAACCCCGACCTTAGGTGTGTCGATATTCCTTTTTGTCATTTAAGTTTTATTTCGTTTACTGTTATTGCTACTGATTCTTCCACTTCTTGTTTTACGCAATTAAGAGACGACCCAAACTTAAAAGCAGGTACAAGGAGCGAGTGCAGAAGGCCATCAACTACGCGTAGACGATTGAGAGCTGGGACGATCTTGTGGACCCAAGGACCCTTGCCTTTTACTATCTTGGACCAGAACCTTCTGCCTTCGTCCTGCGCAATCTCAAAATTAAAGGAAAAAAGAGTAAGTCCTAGGTTCGTCAATGCTGACTCTTTCATACCCCCCTTTATTTTTTTTTACAAATGTTTCCCTCTTACAGAGATGACGACCAAATTCAACAAAGACATGTATGCAAAGATGAGGTCGAAGAAGGACGAGTCGTTGTCGAATATAGGGAAGAAGACGGTGTGTGTTACTGGGAAGGGTCCCTCCGTCATTCCAGCTGCCTCCGTCACTCCCGTTGTTTCCGGTGCTGAGACGACAAGGACGGCTTCTCCTTCGACCTCGGTTGAAGAGCTTCCTACTCCCGTCTCTAAGAGACCGCACTTGTTCGACTGGGAGAAAGAAAAGGTTGATCCTCGCACGTCCACTTTTTGGGATGACGAGAGACTAGCGGTGGACAGGGCTCACCGGGTCGTGACTGCCGAGGATTTAAAGGTCTTTTCTGGAGTGCCTTTCAACAATGTCGCGAGTCGCCACGTCCATAAGCTTGTTTAGGTAAAATGTTTGTGCAACTTTTAGTCTCTTTTTTCTCTTTCATTCTACTGACGATTTTGAATTTCTTTTCAGATGTTGGGGGAAAGTCTCCACATTACCTCTGAGTACTTCACTCAAGAGGCCAAGGTGGCTTCTCTCACGTCGAGAATGGAAGCTTTGGAGGCAGAGAGTTCCACGCTAAAGCAAAACCTGATTGACTCCATGGGCGAGGTGACTATTCTAAAGGAAAAAGTGAAGACTTTGAGTGACGAACTCAGGGCTAAGCGTCAGTTGACCCTGGAGAAGGATGAGCAACTTCTGGGTGCCAAGGAGAAGCTCAAGACTATTGCTGTCAGGTCTGTTGAAGCCTTCCAGACAACCGATGAGTACAACACAGTCCTGTTCAGCTGGTACTTCAAGGGTTTCGAGCTTCTGAGGAGGTACCTCGTCAAGCATCCTTCCGGGGTAGACTTGGAGAAGCTGGATTTGGAAGAGGTCGACCAGGAGATGGCTGCTGACGAGGCTACCCAATCTTCTACCACTGAGACTGACGCCCCCGAGAATGCCCCTGCTAGTGACGCCCCTGCCGGTGATGATGTTGCTGCTAATGCCTGAACCTGATCCTTACGAAAAAAAAATTTGTGTATGTGCGCCCATTATGTTTTGGGTTTGTAAATCTAATTTCGTAATAGTTTCTTTTTAATCTGTCTTGAGAACAATATTTTTGGCCCAGCGTTTATGGGCCTTTAGATGTAAAAACAATGGTAATTGCCCGTTGTTTTTGGGCTTTAATTAAATTTATGGCTACGTACTTACTTGCTTCTAGGATTGCACACTTTATTGGCTCTTGATATGCTTGTGATGTTTTACACTCGTCCATACCTTGCACTTAGCAAAAAACAACTTTAGTTGTATCTTTCCCTCCTCCTTCGTCACTGTTCCGCTACTTAGTCTGCAACTGACAACCCCTCAAGGGAGCTTGGATCTAGCCTGAGCTTTGTTTTGATTTGTTGCAAGGTTCTTGTCCCCTTTTTTTTTTTTTTTTTTTTTGAGGGATCTTATCGATGCATGTGGCCTCGTCAATAACCTACATCCGTTAGGCAGAATCTTGTTACTTAGTCGTTTTGTTGTTTGACTTACACCCATTAAGGGATTTTGTCCTGCTCTTGGCCTCGTCAGTAACTTACATCTGTCAATGCGGAATCTTGTTACTTGGCTGTTTGACTTACACCCATTTAAGGGGTTTTGTCATATTTTTGGCCTCGTCAGTAACTTACATCCGTCAAGGCGGAATCTTGTTACTTGGCCGTTTGACTTACACCCATTTAAGGGATTTTGTCATATTTTTGGCCTCGTCAGTAACTTACATTCGTCAAGGCGGAATCTTGTTACTTAGCCATTTTTGGTTTTAGATTTGCTTTCACAAAGACATTAGGTGAACAATTCTTTTATTAATTTCAAGAATGACTATATTCATTTGATACATCTAATGGTGGTACTTCTTCAAGTGCTCAATGTTCCATGGCCGAGGGAGCCTCTATCCGTCTACGGTTTCCAGGTGATAACTGCCTTGCCTAGAGTAGTGGACGACTCGGTAAGGTCCTTCCCATGTGGGGCCAAGCTTTCCTTGGGCAGGATCTCTAGTCGCTGTGGTAACCTTGTGTAGGACGAGGTCGCCTATGTCAAGTCGTCTGAGTTTTACCCTCTTATTGTAGTATTCGGCCATCTTCTGCTGGTACTTCGTCATTCTGCTGGAAGCTTTGTCTCTTACTTCGTCCAGACAATCCAGGTTGAGTCGTAGTTAATCATCATTGCCCTCTTCGTTGAATACCTTTCACCTGATGCTGGTTACTCCTACCTCGACCGGGATTACTGCTTCAGTGCCATAGGTAAGCCTGATGGGGGTTTCTCCCGTTGGGGTTCTTGCTGTGGTTCTGTAAGCCCACAGGACGTTGGGCAATTCTTCTGGCCAGGCACCCTTCGCGTCGTCCAGCTTGGCTTTGATAATCTTGAGCAGTGTCCGATTCGTCACTTCCGTTTGTCCATTCGCCTGGGGATGCCCTGGGAATGAGAATTAGTTCTTGATGCCTAGACTTGAACAGAAGTCCCTAAAGCCTTGGCTGTCGAACTACCGCCCATTATCTGATATGATCGTCAATGGAATCCTGAACCTGCAAATTATATTCTTCCACACAAAACTCCGAATTCTTGCTTTTGTGATTGTTGCTAGAGCCTCTGCTTCGACCCACTTTGTGAAGTAGTCAATAGCAACTAGTAGGAATTTTACCTGACCTTTACCTTGGGGTAGTGGACCGATGATGTCGATTCCCCATTGCGCAAATGGCCACGGGGAGGCTATCATCATCAGTCTCTCTGCTGGAAGTCGCTGGACATTCCCGTATCGTTGGCACTTGTCACACCTCTTGACGAGCTCCACTGCGTCCACCTGCATAGTAGGCCAGAAATAACCTGTTCGAATGACTTTGTTCACCAGGGACCTAGGGCCAGCATGGTCCCCGCAAATCCCTTCGTGGATTTCTCCAGTATGTATTTGGCTTCTTCTTCGTCGACACACTTAAAGTAAGGCATGGAGAAGCCTTTCTTGTATAAGGTGTCATTAAGGATCGTAAATCTGGCTGCCCTCTTCTTGATCTTTTTGGCCTCTTCTATATTCTGAAGGAGGTGCCCGTCCTGGAGGAAAGATGCGATTGGTGTCATCCAGCTGTTTGTGCTCTAGATTGTGAATGTTGGAACTTCTTCAATGTTGGGGTGTTTCTGGACTTCCATTGCCAAGCCCATACTCATCCCCCCTTCTTCTAACGAAGCTAGCTTCGAGACTTCGTCTGTTGCTATATTCTTGCTTCTGGGGATCTGTACGAATCCCACCTTATCGAACTCTCGAGTCAGATGTTTCGTTAGCCTAAGGTGTTTCTGCATTCTCTCTCCTTTGCTTTGTACTCTCCCTTGATTTGCCCGATCACCAGTTTTGAATCATTTTGGACTAACAGGTTCTTAGCTCCAAGCGCCTTTCCGAGCCTCAATCCCGTCAGTATTCCTTCGTATTCAACTTCATTATTGGTAGCCGAAAATTTCAGTTGAACTCCGTATTTAAGCACTTCTCTGTCAGGAGTGGTTATGACGACCCCTACTCCCCCCCTCTTTTGGGCTGACGAACCATCAGTCTGTATCGTCCATCATTCTACTTCATTGGTGAGACTGTCCTCGTCTGGAAAGGTGAACTCGGTGATGAAGTCTGCCAAAGCTTGTACCTTGATGGTTGTTCTGGGATGGTACTTGATGATGCCGTGAATATCACCAGTGAGTTTGCACAATCCTCGCTCACCAATGCAACCTGCAAGAAGAAGAAAGTAATCTCGCCGTGGGCACCGGTGTGGTGTCGACCAAATACCCTCCGACGGTCAAGTTAGAATTGTTCTCAACTCTAGAGTGCTAGAGAGGGTAAATTATGCGTACCTCGGTTTGTGAGAGTATTGGGGCTTTTATAGTAATAGAAAGTCGGATTCTCTTCCTTGGACTAGAAGTCCTTTCCTTTTAGGATTCTACTATGAGCAATCCCAAACGTGATGGACAAGCACTTCTTCGTAGAGTGGGCTTTCCATCCAGGCGGATCTTCTAGAATCCTCCCTATGCGGACATTCTGATCTCTCTAGGATTCCATTGGATTTCAAACGTGTATACCAAGTATTTTAAGTAATGCTAAGCACCAGGCCCATCCTTAATGCCGGCCCATGAGTCCGAATCCGTCAGGCCCATTGTTGCGCAATTTCTGACCCCATCAGTTGCCCCCTTCACCCTATTATCCGTCATGATTTTAAGTGGTCGGATCATTAGGGTGACGGTTAATATATAATTGAGATGGCGATCAGGTACTGTTTATGATGACGGTTGAAAATTTGACAGGGTTGACGGTTCCCTAAGGGGTACTCTGCGGATGCGTGTTGACAGGTTGTCAACATTTATGAGGTATGCCACGTGTCGTGTATCGATTGGACGGTGTATCGGATCAAAGTGTCGCTTCGTCTTCCGTGCACCACTTATATATATAACACACCTCTCTTCCTTCATTTCCATCATTTTTTGGCCAAATAGCTTGTCAGAGCAGAGTCGTCAACTTTGTCAGAGCATTCCGTCGAGAATCCATATCCGTCAATTACTCGACCGTCAACTAAAATTCACCAAGTGTGGTGAGTACTTATTCTCATTTCATCATTTTTTTTTTTTGAAGTTGTATTTCCTGCTTATATATTTGTTTAGACCTACACATCCGTCATTACATTTAGACCCGTCAGTCTTAGGTTTCGTCGTTAATTGTAGGCAATGTCTAGTGCGTCAAGTAACCAGTCAGTGGTTCGTGACGGGACGGAATACGAGGAGGTATACCCGTCCGGTCAAAGAGACCAGGAGAGTCCCGGTGAAGATAGGAGTCCGTCTTCCTCTTCTTCATCCTCAGCAAATGAGGATATGGAGATGGCTGAAGGAGGTTCTCCTGATGAGGACGGGGATCCAGCACTGGGGTCCGTCGTTGGTGCTGATGGACTTAGGGAGTTCATCATGCTACCAGAATGGACGGTGCATAATTTCAGATCGATCATCAAGGATAGACACTTCAGCACTTTTAGAGCAAACTTCCAAATTCCAGATTACATCCCCATCCGTCTACCTTACGTGTCGGAGAAGTGTTACTATGAAGGTGTAGAGGGTGTCGGAGTGTACGAGCAGATGCTGAAGGCCGGACTTCGGTTTCCGCTAAGTACACTCCATAGAGAACTTTTACATTATCTAGGACTGTCCGTCACCCAAATATCTCCGAACGCCTGGAGGGTCTTCATAGCGATGGAGATTCTCTATGGTGCGATGTCGGACGGTGAAAGGAGGTTGACGATTCGTGAATTCCTTCATTGCTACCGTCCGGATGAGATAGATAGATCAAAGGGGATGTATAGTTTTGCTTGTAGAAGCCCTTTGTTGAAGGTTATCTTTGAGACCCCAGACTCAAATAGAGACTGGAAGAGCCGTTATTTCTTCCTTGAGGGTGACAAGTGGATGAACAATCCAGGGGAGACGGAGTTCATGCCCGTCGATACAACTTGGGGAGTGATACAATCATCTCGTATGCACCCGTCACATTTTGTAATCCTTCTAATACCCGCCCATTAACATTGATTTTCTAACCTTCTTCAATCTATGCAGGTAGACGGCGCCCACAAGTTAGCCTTGACGAGTACAGTTTTCTGGAGAAGATTTTCCAAAAGACTAAGTCGGAAGAAAGGACTTGGGCCAAATTGGTGAATCCAAAAACAATTCATTGGTACTGTGACGGTCCTGAGCCTACTCAAGAGGCCATTAAATACGACGAGAGGATTCACAGACGTAAGCCCGTCAACTTTTTTTTTTTTTTTTTTTTATTGCTTGCAAATAATTCCATCCGTCATATTTCGTAGAAATGGAGGACGCCAAGAGGAGGGCACTGATTAAGTCACAGGCCGTCAAGCAAAAAGTGACGGGTGAAGTTGTCGTGCCCAAGGGGACGGTGTCGGCGGCGAAAAGAAAACAGACGTCCAAGTCTGACCGTCCATCTAAGCAACAAAAAATACCTTTGGAGCCCGTCGTTGGATTGATGGCTGAGGGTGCTAAGACCGTCACCCCAGCTAAGCATGGGGTTGGCAAGGGCCTAATGAAGGCTCCGTCCACCAGCCAGGAGAAGCCTCCTCCCCTTCTCCGTGACGACTCAAAATTTGCTCTGGAGAGGATTACGTCGATTATTTCCTCGGAGGACTATGAGGACCTGGGAAATCACTCGACGGAAGCTATGGGGGAGACGGGCCTTTTTGCCGTCGCACAGGTAACTTTTAAGTTTTGGTTTGAGTCCGTCAATTTATCTCTGCATCAGTTTGACACCCTTTTTTGTTTGTTTCAGTCGTTGGTTATGATGAAGGGCCTAATGGACCGGTGTCTAAACCGAGAGGCGACCCTGGAACGTGTACGGGCAAAGGCAGAGCAGACGGAGGATGAACTCAGTCAACTTCATAAGTGGAAGTACACAATGGAAAAGAAGTTTGACTTATGTGAGCAGGAGAGAAAAGATCTTGAACAGAGGACGGAGGAAGCTGTGAAGGTCTTGGAAGCTAAAAACCAGGAGATAGAGGTCTTGAAGGAAAAGCTCCGTCAGGCCAAGGAGGATGCTGTTCGTGAGTACCGAGACTCCGACGATTTGTTAAGAGAGCTGGGGGGTTCATTCCTTCAAGGCTTCGATGACGCACTCCGTCAGCTCAAAAAAACCTATCCTGATCTGGACGTATCAATGGTAAACGTCAATGATCAGGATCAGACGTCTGTTATGCCTGCCGCTTCAGAAAATACGGACGACCTTTTTGGTGATGATGTGCATCAGGGTGACGGGGAGTCGGCCCCGTCAAAGGATGTTCAAGATGCCGGTCTGGACAAAGTAGACTGATATTTATCTTGTAATCTATTTTTTTTAACACAATCTGTCCCTTTATTTTGTATTAAACAGTTGCCCATCTGGGCTTTTTTATCCGTTGTATTAATGTTTTTATTTTATTTTTACGCTCACTTTTTCTGTTTGGCATTTTCTTACATACCCGTCCACATGAGAGTATTTCTAGCCAATAGTTTAATTCGTCCACATTACGGAGTTTTTAACATATTCGGTGATCCGTCCACTTTGTGGATAATGATCGTCCACTTTGTGGACTGTTCACTTATTAAGTGACCCGTCCATTTTTGGACTTTATAGGGCAGTTCGCCCTTTTGGTGATCCGTCCACTTTGTGGATAGTGATCCGTCCACTTTGTGGACTGTTTTCACTCATTGAGTGATCCGTCCATTTTGGGTAGTTCACCCTTCTGTGTACTACTTTCAATTATTGAGTTATCCGTCCATTTTTAGACTATAGGGCAGTTTGCCCTTTTGGTGATCCGTCCACTATGTGGATAATGATCCGTCCACTATGTGGATAATGATCCGTCCACTTTGTGGACTGTTTTCACTTATTGAGTGATTCGTCCATTTTTGGACTATAGGTAGTTCACCCTTTTGGTGATCCGTCCACTTTGAGGATAATGATCCGTCCACTTTGTGGACTGTTTTCACTCATTGAGTGATCCGTCCATTTTTGGACTATAGGTAGTTCACCCTTTTGGTGATCCGTCCACTTTGAGGATAATGATCCGTCCACTTTGTGGACTGTTTTCACTCATTGAGTGATCCGTCCATTTTTGGACTATAGGTAGTTCACCCTTTTGGTGATCCGTCCACTTTGTGGACTGTTTTCACTCATTGAGTGATCCGTCCATTTTTGGACTATAGGGTAGTTCGCCCTTTTGGTGATCCGTCCACTTTGTGGATAATGATCCGTCCACTTTGTGGACTGTTTTCACTCATTGAGTGATCCGTCCATTTTTGGACTATAGGGTAGTTCGCCCTTTTGGTGATCCGTCCACTTTGTGGACTGTTTTCACTCATTGAGTGATCCGTCCATTTTTGGACTCCGTTGTCTGTATTAATTCGTAATAAACATTCATGTGGAAGATCGAAGTTGTGTCTGAATATTCTCCTTTAATGAAAATTTATTCTAGCAAAAGTACCTGCCCCCTTGGGCTTAAAAAGGCACAAAAAGATTGTAGCAAAGGTGAAAGAAAAGCTTGTAAATTGTAGTTGAAAAATAAAATAATCTTGGAGATCGTCGGTTCCTCATGTTTTTCCTACTGGTAGTATTTCCGAAGATGCTCTGTGTTCCAAGGGTGCTGCAGCTTTTGCCCGTCGATCGTCTCAAGGTTGTAGGTGCCCTTTCTTTGCCATGACGTGATTCTGTAGGGTCCTTCCCAGTTGGGGCCGAGCTTTCCTTGTGAAGGATCTTTGGCGGCGCCCATTACTTTTCGTAATACAAGATCCCCGACCTGGAAGTCTCTGTGCCTCACTTTGTTGTTGTAGTGTTTCGCCATGAGGTTTTGATAACGCGCCAACCTCTGCTCCGCTGTTGCCCTGACTTCGTCCACTAGATCAAGCTGGAGGCGCATAGCCTCTTCATTCTTATCTTTGTCGTAGCTCTCTACCCTGTAGCTTGTGAGACCTACTTCAGCGGGAATGACCGCTTCGGCTCGGAACGGTGTTTCTCCGGTGGGAGTTCTTGCTGTGGTTCTGTATGCCCATAGGACGCTTGGTAGTTCATCCGGCCAGATTCCCTTTGCCCCTTCCAAACGGGTCTTGATTATTTTGAGCAGGGACCGGTTTGTGACCTCGACTTGCCCATTTGCCTGTGGGTGTGCGGGTGACGAGTAGTGATTCTTGATTCCTAGCTCCGAGCAAAAATCTCTGAACGCGCTGTTGTCGAATTGCCTACCGTTGTCAGAGACCAGCACTCTGGGTATCCCGTACCTGCATATAATGTTTCTCCAGACGAAGCTCCGGATGTTTTTCTCTGTTATTTTGGCTAAGGCTTCCGCCTCGACCCACTTAGTGAAGTAGTCTATGCCGACTACCAAGAACTTCAGCTGCCGGATAGCCGTTGGGAACGGGCCCATGATATCGAGTCCCCATTGTGCGAATGGCCAGGGAGCCGTCATAGGTGTTAGTTCCTCGGACGGCTGCCTGATGAGATTGCTAAACCTTTGGCATCTGTCGCAAGATTGGACATAGGATTGTGCATCCTTCATCATTGTAGGCCAGTAGTATCCTGCTCGGATCATTTTGTGTACCAGTGATCGTGCGCCCGAGTGGTTTCCGCAGATACCTTCGTGTATTTCTCTCATCACGTAGTCTGCTTCTTCTTGGCATAAACACCTTAAATACGGTCGCGAAAAACCCCTTTTATATAGGACGTCTTTTATCAGTACGAAACGCGAGGCCTGGACCTTCAGCTTTCTCGCAGCGCCTTTTTCCTCCGGTAACACCCCGGCCTTTAGGTAGGAGATCAATGGCGTGGTCCAGTTATACTCAGTGTTTACCACCTGCATATTTGCTCCATCAGTGATAAGTGGCGATATCTGGACGAATGATAATACCTGATCAGGAACCAGCATGAATTCGGCAGATGCAGCTTTTGCTAGGTAGTCAGCCCATTCGTTTTCTTCTCTTGGGATTTGAAAGAATTCGACTTCGAGCCTGTTGGTCCGGTACTTCACTTCTTCCAAATACCTCCTCATTCTACCGTTTTTGCATTCGTAGTCGCCTTTGATCTGATTTGTTACCACTTGTGAGTCGCAGTGGGCAATTATGCTTTTCGCTCCTGCGGCCTCTGCAAGGTCTAGGCCTGCTATCAAGGCTTCATACTCCGCTTCATTGTTGGTGGTCGGGAAATCCAACCGGATCATGCATTGTATCGTGTCGCCCTGCGGAGTTTTAATCACTACTCCGGCTCCTCCGGCCCTTCTGTTTGAGGATCCGTCGGTATAGATACTCCATTGTTCCTTGTTTTCTATCAGCTGATCCTCCCCGAGTGTGAATTCGGCGATGAAGTCAGCTACTGCTTGACCCTTGATGGCCGTCCGCGGACGGTACTGGATATCGAACTCACTGAGCTCTATTGCCCATAAGGCCATTCTCCCCGCTGCTTCTGGGCTATCCATGGCTTTCCTCAGTGGCTTGTCTGTTAAGACAATGATCGTATGCGCCTGGAAGTATGGCTTAAGTCTCCGCGCGGCGATTACTAACGCGAAAGCCAATTTTTCCATCAGAGGGTACCTTTCTTCTGCTCCACGGAGTGCGCGGCTTGTAAAGTAGACGGGTTTCTGAATGCCGTCATCCTCCCTCACCAATGCCGCGCTTACCGCGGCACCCGATACTGCCAAATAAAGGTAGAGTTTCTCACCTTGTATGGACGGACTGAGCAGTGGCGGAGACGAGAGATAGGTTTTTAGCTCATTGAAAGCCGTTTGGCATTCATCCGTCCACTCAAATGACTTCCTCAGTGTGCGGAAAAATGGCAAGCACCTGTCTGTTGCCCTTGAGACGAACCTGTTTAAAGCCGCGATCTTTCCATTTAGGCTTTGGACCTCCTTTATCGTCCTTGGTGGTTCCAACTCCATTATTGCCCGCACCTTCTCCGGGTTGACCTCTATCCCTCTTTGGGATACCATGTAACCCAGGAACTTCCCCGCTGTTACCCCGAATGCACATTTGTTCGGATTTAGCTTCATGTTGAATGATCGTAGTGTATCGAATGTTTCCCTGAGGTCGTCTAGGTGATTCTCTTCGTGCATGCTTTTAACCAACATGTCGTCAACATAAACCTGAACATTCCTGCCGATCTGATGTGCAAACATCTTGTTCATTAGCCTTTGGTATGTTGCTCCGGCATTTTTGAGTCCAAAAGGCATCACCTTGTAGCAGAATAGTCCCTGACTCGTGACAAAAGAGGTTTTCTCCTGGTCAGATTCGTCCATCATGATCTGGTTGTAGCCAGAGAAAGCATCCATGAAACTTAGAAGCTAGTGTCTTGCAGTTGAATCCACAAGGGTATCTATCCGTGGGAGTGGGTAGCTGTCTTTGGGGCAAGCCTTGTTGAGATCCGTGAAATCTACGCACATCCTCCAGTTTCCGTTGGCCTTTTTAACCATCACGACGTTCGCCAGCCAGTCGGGATAGTATACTTCCCGGATGAAACCTGCCTTCAGTAACTTCTCAACTTCTTCAGCTATGGCCCTATCTCGTTCCTGGGCGAAGACTCGCTTCTTTTGTCGGACTGGAGGGAAGGAGGGCGACACATTCAATCTGTGGACCATGACTGAGGGGTCGATTCCTGGCATGTCTTCATGATTCCAGGCGAAGACATCTTGGTTATTTCTTAGGAAAGTCGTGATCATCTGCCGTGTTGGCCAACTGGCTAGTGTGCCGATTTTTGTTGTTCGTTCAGGCCGTGTGTCATCAAGTCTTACTTCTTCCAGCTCTTCAACTGGTTCTGCTGATGCTCGCTGCTTCCCGATACACATCGTCTGCTGCTGATCCTCCATGTCTAACATGGCAATATAGCATTCTCGTGCTGCTATTTGATTTCCCCGCAGTTCTCCTACCCCATACTCCGTTGGGAATTTGATCATGAGGTGGTATGTTGAAGTTACCGCTTTCCAAGAATTGAGAGTGGGTCGTCCGAGGATGGCATTATAGGCGGACGAGCAGTCGACCACGAGAAACGTTATCTCCTTTGTGATCTGCTGAGGATAGTCACCCGCCGTCACAGCTAGCGTTATTGTGCCCAATGGGAAGACCTTTGTACCCCCAAATCCTACGAGTGGGGCGTTCGTTGGGGACAATTGTTCCCTGCCAATTCTCATCTGCTGGAATGCCGGATAGTAAAGGATGTCGGCTGAGCTGCCGTTGTCGACTAGGACCCGATGCATGTTATAGTCCCCAACCTGGAGGCTGACTACTAGCGCGTCGTCATGAGGATGGTGAAGTCTCTGCGCGTCATCTTCTGAAAAGTTTATGACGGGATTACTCATTCGCGGCATCTTTGGTACGGATCCTGTAAGTTGGACACTGTGGACCATCCTGAGGTAAGTTTTGCGGGCTTTTTTGGAAGATCCGGCTACAGTCGTGCCCCCTACAATCATTCGGATATCTCCTATGGGTGGTTTAGGGCGCTCGTTTTCTCGTCGGGGGGCCCGTTCTTCCGGTGCATCAGTTCTTTCCCTGCTCACGAACCTCTGTAGCTTCCCCTGCCTGATGAGGGCCTCAATCTGCTGCTTCAGGTCGTAGCAGTTAGATGTGTCGTGCCCGTGGTCTCGGTGAAAGCGACAATACTTGTCTCTTGGTCTTTTGTTGGGGTCTCCCTTCAACTTTCCAGGGAAGGTCAAAGCTCCTTCATCTTTGATTTGCATCAAGACCTGGTCGATCGGGGTGGTTAACGGAGTGAAATTGGTGAATCTCCCGGTGGGGGGTCTGGAGCGTTTTTCTTCGCGTTGATCCCCGGTTCTAGCAACCTTTCGTCCCCTATCTTGTCTCGTGTCTTCCTGCCTCTCCCTCTTCTTTGGCCTTTCCTCACGGGCCAGCAGTGCATCTTCTGCATTCATGTACTTAGTAGCCCTGTAGAGAACATCCGTCATGGTTTTTGGGTCATTCTTGTACAAGGAAAACAAGAACTTACCCTTCCGCAGTCCGCTAGTGAACGCGGCCACGAGTATTTTATCGTCAGCTTCATCAATCGAAAGGGCTTCTTTGTTGAAACGTGTTATGTAGGCTCGCAGTGTTTCGTCTTCTCGTTGCTTGATGTTCATTAAGCACGCGGTGGACTTTTTGTATCGATGTCCGCCTATGAAGTGTGAGGTGAACAGGGCGCTCAACTCCTTGAAAGTATTGATGGAGTTCGGTGTTAACCTACTGAACCAAATTCTCGCTGGACCCTTCAGCGTGGTCGGGAACGCCCTACACATAATCTCGTCAGGTACACCCTGAAGGTGCATCAGTGTTTTGAAGGTCTCTAGATGATCGAGTGGATCTTTGACCCCGTCGTAACTTTCGATCTGGGGCATCCGGAACTTCTGTGGCAGTGGGAATGAGTTGACGGGCGTGGTGAACGGTGAGTCTGTCCTGTTCACCAAGTCATCAAGATCAGAAGATACTCGCCCCTTGAGGGCGTTCATCATGACCTCCATTTGCTCCTTCATCGCCTGCATCTCCGCGACGATTGGCGGAGGCGCAAAATCCATGAGAGACGGAAGGCTCACGTTTTGCCGCTCCGGTCGGCTTGGGGCGTTGCTGCCCTCTGGCTTCTCCTGCTCCCTTCGTTCGGCGCTGTTTCCTTCCTGGTTTTGCTCCTGAGGGTTAGGTCCGGCCTCCTTTTGGCGTAGCTGCTCCTCCAGATCGTGGTTTTGCTTTGTGAGTCGTTCTACTGCCGTCATAAGAGTCTGGACCTGTCTTTCTAATGCAGTAGATCTCGGTGGATCCTCCTCTTGCGCGTTGTTGGTGGTAGCCATCGAGCGAGTGAGTACCATGCAACTCTTATGTCCGGGAGGCGATGATCTGGCTTTAACTTCTTCGCTTTCCCACAGACGGCGCCAACTGATGATGCCGTGAATATCACCAGTGAGTTTGCACAATCCTCGCTCACCAATGCAACCTGCAAGAAGAAGAAAGTAATCTCGCCGTGGGCACCGGTGTGGTGTCGACCAAATACCCTCCGACGGTCAAGTTAGAATTGTTCTCAACTCTAGAGTGCTAGAGAGGGTAAATTATGCGTACCTCGGTTTGTGAGAGTATTGGGGCTTTTATAGTAATAGAAAGTCGGATTCTCTTCCTTGGACTAGAAGTCCTTTCCTTTTAGGATTCTACTATGAGCAATCCCAAACGTGATGGACAAGCACTTCTTCGTAGAGTGGGCTTTCCATCCAGGCGGATCTTCTAGAATCCTCCCTATGCGGACATTCTGATCTCTCTAGGATTCCATTGGATTTCAAACGTGTATACCAAGTATTTTAAGTAATGCTAAGCACCAGGCCCATCCTTAATGCCGGCCCATGAGTCCGAATCCGTCAGGCCCATTGTTGCGCAATTTCTGACCCCATCAGTACTCAATGTCAAATTGTATGAGTTCAATTGCCCACTGGACCATTCTTCCAGCTGCCTCAGGTTTGTTCATGGATTTTTTGATAGGTTGGTCCGTCATCACCAGGATAGGATTTGCCTGAAAATATTGCCTTAGTTTGCGTGAGGCTACTATTAACGCGAACGCAATCTTTTCAATCCTTGGATACTTGGACTCAGCCCCTTGGAAAGCTTGGCTGACGTAGTAAACTGGGAGTTGTTTCTTGCCTTCTTCTTGAATCAGGGTTGCACTCACTGCTGTAGCTGATACTGCTAAGTACAAATGTAGGTTTTCCCCTTCCTTTGACGGACTTAAGAGGGGTGGATTACTCAGGTAACGTTTCAGTTCCTGGAAAGCTACTTCACATTCGTCAGTACAGGCGAAAGCCTGTTTCAAGGTCTTGAAAAAAGGTAGGCATTTGTCCGTCGCTCTAGAGACGAACCTGTTTAAAGCTGCAATCCTTCCTGTGAGCTTCTGGACTTCCTTGACGGTCCTGGGCGATGCCATATTGATTATGGCTTGCACTTTCTCCGGGTTTGCTTCTATTCCTCTCTGGGACACCA
Organism: Quercus tomentella; assembly: GCA_028535165.1. NCBI lineage: Eukaryota > Viridiplantae > Streptophyta > Magnoliopsida > Fagales > Fagaceae > Quercus > Quercus tomentella. The sequence continues at coordinate 13,356,629 of JAPQVY010000012.1, read as the reverse complement.
TGAATTCCAAGAATTTCCCTAAAGCTACACCAAAAACGCACTTACTAGGATTCAGCCTCATCTGGTATTGTTTGAGGGTGGCAAACGTCTCCTTTAGGTTGTCCAGATGGGCAAGCTCTTCCTTGATCTTAACGAGCATATCATCCACGTATACTTCCATATTCCTACTGATCTGTTTGCTGAACATCTTGTTCACTAATCTCTGATAAGTAGCTCCTGCATTCTTTAACCCAAAAGGCATTACCTTATAGTAATAGAGTCCCTAGCTCGTGATGAAAGCAGTCCTCTCCTGATATTCTTCAGCCATTTTTATCTGGTTGTATCCTAAGAAAGCATCCATGAACGTCAGCAACTTATGTTCGGCTGTAGAATCCACAAGCTGGTTTATCCTTGGTAGAGGGAAACTGTCCTTCCGGCATGCCTTGTTCAAGTCCGTGAAGTCCACGCACATTCTCCACTTCCCATTTGCCTTCTTCACTAGGACAACATTTACGAGCCACCCAAGATAGTACACTTCCCGGATGAAGCCTGCCATCAACAATTTGGTAACTTCGTCTGTAATCGCTTGGTCTCGTTCTGGGGTGAAGACTCTCCGTCTTTTCTAGATGGGCTTTCTTTCCGGGTTCACATTCAACTTATGCTGAATGACTTCTGGAGATATGCCTGGCATGTCCTCGTGGCTCCATGCGAACACATGTAGGTTCTCTTTAAGGAACTGGACGAGCCTTGTTCTCATCTCAGGGCTTAGCGTCGTCCCTATCTTCGTCGTCTTGGTTGCCTCTCCTTCGGCCAATTCCATTGTTTCCAGGGCTTCCATTTTATCTTCTTCCTTCTCTTCAATCATCCATGTATGATTCTCCATTGCAGCCAAGACGGCCTGGTAACATTCTCTAGCTAATACTTGATCTCCTTTTACTTCGCCGACACCGTTATCCGTTGGGAACTTTACCTTCAGGCAATAGGTGGACGTGGCTACTTTCCATTTGTTGAGTGTGGGCCTCCCAATGATTACATTGTAAGATGAGGGGCAATCTACCACCAAGAAGTCTAATTGACGGGTCAATTGCATCGGGTAGGTCCCCACCGTTACTGTCAACGTCACTATGCCCCTAGGATATACCCTGTCTCCACTGAAATTGACGAGGGGGGAGTCAAATGAGCGCAGCCTCCTTGGATCTAGCTTCAACTGCTGAAAAGTAGGAAGGTAGATGATGTCTGCGGAGCTACCGTTGTCCACGAGGATCCTTTTAGTGTTGAATCCCTCTATAGTCAGCATTATGACCAAAGGGTCATTGTGAGGCTGCTTTACTCCCCTGGCATCCACTTTATTGAAGGACATATCCTGTTCCGTCTGTTTTTGCTTAAACGGAGGTATCATGTGGACGCTATTCACCTGTCTTTGGCATGCTTTCTTAAGGGATCTGAATGACCCTGCTGTGAAGGGCCCTCCTACAATCGTCTTTATCTCCCCGATCACATCCTGTGGAGGCTGGAATGGACGATTATCACTCCTGGAAGAGGACTCATGCTAGCTCTTATTGCTGTCTTTGAACTTACTATATTCCCCCTTCTTCACATATTTCTGCAGTTTCCCTTTCCGTATCAACTCCTCTATTTGCTCCTTTAGGTCCCGACAATCTTCTGTGTTGTGGCCATGATCCTTGTGAAACCGGCAGTACTTATGCTTATCACTGACGTTAGGGGATGAATGTAATGGCCTCGGCCATTTGAGGTAGTGCTCATCCTTAATCTGCATTAAAATTTTGTCAACAGGCATAACTAGAGGGGTAAATTTTACCGTCTGAGGACCTTTATCTTCTTTTCTTCTGTTCCCGTCATTGGTCCGACGATCTGGACGCTCCCTCTTTTGTCCCCTACACTCGTCGTCCTTCCTTCCTTTGTCTCCTGGCTTCTCTACATCCCTTATAGCTGCTAAAGCGTCTTCAACATTCATGTACTTCTGTGCTTTCAGGAGCATCTCTGCCATCGTCTTTGGAGGATTCTTCGCAAGTGAAGCCACGAGATCTTTGGATCTCAGTCCCGCTTTAAAGGTCGTCAACTGTACCTTGTCATCAGCTTCGTCTACCTCCAAGGTCTCCTGAGTAAAGCGTTTCACGTACAACCTCAAGCTTTCCTTTTTTCCTTGCCTAATGGTGAGTAAGTGGTCCGCTAGCCTCTTAGGACGCTGCCCCCTAATGAAGTGACGTAAAAAGGCGTTGCTCAACTGCCCGAAGTTGTCAATGGACGATGTTGGCAACTTTGTGAACCATTCCCTTGCAACTCCTTTGAGAGTGGTAGGGAAGGAACAACACAGTATCTCGTTGGGGGGCTGTTGAAGGCCTAGCGTCGTTTTGAAAGTATTAAGGTGATCCTAAGGGTCTTTGAGCCCATCAAATGGCTCAAGTTGAGGCAGACGAAATTTTGACGGCACTGGACATTCGAGGACTGCTGTAGTGAAAGGCGAATTTGTGGCCCTTACCATTCTATCCACACTCCGGTCCGTTTTCTCCTTAATGGCATTCCTCAACTCGTCCATCTCCTTCCTCATCTCTCGAAGAAGATCCGAATTCTGTTCGTCCGAAGTAGTAGGTCTTTGATGAATACTCCTTCTATGGCTGTCTCCCTCACCCTCCGGGTTGTCCTTGGACCGATTCTCCTCCTATTGAATCTGTTGAAGCCGTAGCTTCATTTCCTAATTTTGTCTGGTGAGTTTTTCAACGGTGGCCGCAAGAGCTTGGACTTGCTGAGCTAAGGCTGCGGAATCTTGATTAGACTCCATCTGAATATAGAAGTTGATGGAAATTGCATTTTCGAATATGAATCCGAAAATGTCGTTCCCACAGACGGTGCCAAACTGATGAAGCATGAGTTCGTCAGTCAGAGTAGGCAAATGGAACCAATCCCCAGTTTGTGTGAATGTATCCTCAAAGATGGTCATCGGTATGGTGCCTGCTACAACGTCTCCGATGTCAAAGTCAGTACCAGGGAACTCTTTGTAAGTTAAAACAAAATCGTAGAATAACAGTGAATTTATCTCAGTATTTTCTTACCTCGTGTTGATGTTGTGAGGGTCTTTATATATGTTTTTGCAGCTTCTAACCATTGGGGCAGTTATGGTGGCTTTAATGTCCCTCTTGGTAACGTTTGATGCTTTGTAATGTGGCTTCAATGTGCTCTAACGGTTCATACAGCTGGCTCTGTAACCGCTCCGGGTATAATTGGCAGCATTGAATGGCCTGGTTTCCTTCGTCAGTGATAGGGGTATTTGTTTAGCTTGTCTAAGGATGTCCTCGTCTGTGTCGTTGAGATCATCTAGGGGAGACAAATTCGTCAGTCCCATCATAAGCCTTTTCAATTTCAATCTGAATCTAAAAATTCTGCAACTCCATAAGCCAAATCTTAGCAATATCCTGTATGACTTTTTTCTTGTCTACTTGTGGTTGCTAATGTTCACTTTCCTATTCCAAAAACCAAAACTCTCTATCCATGAAACTACCTTCTGTAGCAACCTTAATTGATGGGTCCAAATTGCTTAATTGATGCCCATTGATCATGAATTTCATCATCTGTATCACTGCCCCACAAGGGTATAGTTCTTTATTATATGATTCATAGGTGAGCCACTGTGAACCTCAAAAAAGTTGGACAAGCTAGTATGTCAATTTACAACTTGATTCATTTTATTTTTCTTTTCTTAATATAAGTTCTTTGAGTATGAAGGTTCTCAGGCTTACTAACCGCGTTTTTATGGTCTACAAGAAAGGCAAAAATTATATATTTTTTCTAGAAACACATGTCAATTGACTTCTTTCATTTAATACAAGATCTCATCAGGCGACCATTTTTGTAAAACATGTGAGAAAGAGGGAAAATTATTAGGTACTCTCAGAGTACCATAAATGCGTAGTCCCCCCTCTCACATGAATGGTGGGTCCCACCATTCATGTGAGAGGAGGAAGTACGTATTTATGGTACTCCGGAAGTACACAATAATTTCCCGAGAAAGAAAATCCTCTTCATTTCAAACTTCAAAGCAAATGAAGAGTTTACTTCTTGACGAAGATTTTTTTTTTTCAATTTTCAATTTAAACTATTTCACGATTAAAAAAAATTGTAAAGAAAATAGAAATAGTCTATTTCACAATAAAATTTAATTTTTTTTATGCATCCAATACCATGATTACCATCCCACCCACCATTTATAGTTTCATACCTTTAAATTCTTGAAAATTAAAATATTTTTATAGGGATGTTTTCCATTTTAAAAGTAAATAGACAGCATCTTTTTTCAAGGGTTATACTAAAGTAATCATTTCATAGTTTTTTGTATTATTGGAAACTTTAGGAAGAATCAAACATTCTCAAATCGGATATCAAGAGTCATTACAAATAAATCAAAAGATCTTTTTCCTTTTTCAAGTAAAAAAAAATCATATTCTTTTATGAATGAAGAACTTATCTTTTTATGCAATTCGCACCAAACAAACTGAAGAAGATAGAGGGAAAGACAGAAAAGGAAAAACTCACCTCAAAGAGAATTTCTAACCGTGCTTGTACTTTGGCGACTTTTACGGAGGTGGAGGGAGAATTCGAAATTTATATATAAATAATAATAAAAACAAATGAATAGGTTTTAGTTCCAAAGGTGTGGGCATTGAAGGTTTTGATAAGGAGAGGAAGAGCCCAAACAAAGAGAGTTAAAGGAGGGTCAAAATGATGAATTGGATTTAGAGTCCGAATTTGATAAGGATGAGATGTAAAACCCATGTTTTACACCATCCAATAAGAGATTGCCATATTAGAATTTTACTTAAACTTCAATACATCCTACCACACCTAATAACATTTCAATAAACTCCCAATTTAGTTGGATTTATATATAAATATTAGAATTGATTGGGTGTGGTTGTGCTTATTTTTAAATATATGATAAGATAATGTGGCATGTTGGGATTGAAGGGGTAAAACATGGGTTTTACACCACATCTTTACAGAATTTAATCTCTTGCATTTAATGGGAAAGTAAATAATAGAGAAATGTTAACCATTTTGTGTTTTGATGGGGATATGGGGAGTCTTGTGAGTTAGATTAAGCGTTCAACTTTCGATTTCAATTTAGGCCAAAGAAGAATGGAAATTATGGTTTGATATTCTTACAACAAAGCAACCAACTGTTTTTAATCTATATATATCTAAAAGTTAAAGTGTACATTTATCTGGAGAGCTTGGTCGAACTCTCTCCCTACTCGAGACAATCTAAAATGTTGAAGAGTGCAGGTGGAACCCCAGTGTGAACTTTGCTGCCAACAACCCAAGATGGTCAGCCATCTATTATGGGAGTATCCATTTGCAAGAAATGTCTGGGCTTTGGTCAAAGGTAGCACACAAAAAAGTAACAATGCTACCCAAGATTTCTTCTTACACTTCAAGTAGATGAGAAAGAAACTAAGCTCTTTGGAGCTGGAGAGATGGGCAATAATATCCTGGGCCATTTGGAATGCAAGAAATAAGTTCTACTTTGAGCATACTCAGACCCACCTGTGAGAGACCGGGGAAATTAGGTGCTCTCAAAAAAGAGAGATTTTTGGAGTGCTTTTTAGGGCACCTCTCTTTTTGGTTAAGTGGTGTGGAGTTGCCACTTATTTTTTTTATACAAAAAAAAATAAGAAAAACTAAATAAAACTTTACATAGTTGAATCGTTTCATCTCATTGATTGAATAAAAAAATTACATAATTGAAAATTTGAAAATTACATGGCTTTGGGTCCTAGTTACAATCTACCAAAAATACATGGCTTTTTGTCCTAGTTACATTCTACCCACAATAAAAGAAAAGACAAGGCTTAGATCTACTTAACCAAAGACCTAAATTCGGAGGCTAGGTTACGGAATGGGAAGGTGTTAGGCACCCATTCCACCCAGACAGAGTCTGGTTTTTTAGACTCTTATGACCTATGTACCACTTTTTATGCATGCTATGAATGATATGTTGAACATATGAAACAAAAATTAAATCACATAAATTTATTTATGAATGAATCCTCTTCTTTGTTTTAAAAAAGTCAAATCTGTTTTAGTGATTAAAAAAAATTGATTTTGGTTTGTTAAAAAAATCAAATCTGTTTTTATGACATAAAATAAAGTCTTTTGATTTGAAAAAGTATCAAATCTGTTTTGTGATAATAAAAAAAATGGTTTTTTGATTTGTTAAAAATCATATCTGCTTTTTATATGTTCAAAAAAACATGGAAAAGATTTTTTGAAGAGAATTCCACTCATGACATAAAGTTATGCTATATGAACAAGACAAACAACCACAAACACAATCATGTATAATGTTTTTCTTTGTTTCAAAATTTGCATATGTTTAAAAAAAATCAGATTTGTATCTAAAAAAATACAAATCAGTTTTTTTATTAGAGAAAAATTCAGATCTGTTTTTATTTTAAGAAAAATTCAGATCTACATCTAAGAAAGATGCAGACCTGTTTTTGATTTTAAGAAAAAGAATTGGTTATATGCAAATAATTGAAATTAAGAAAAAGATTGTAACAATTGCATATAAGAAATTCAAGATCATGCTTTGAAAAAAACAACAATTAATAAATCATGTTATGAATAATAAAAAACGTGCATCATCATAAACAAGAAGCATAAAAAAGAATAGGGTGATTGAAAACAACCTCTTACATGAGCACTTCTTGTTCTTGAGAGGATGTTTTAGGGTTCAAAGAAACTTATTCAATTATCTTTAAAACCTAAAAGCCCTAATTTCAACAAAAAATATCAAAGAGGATCAGCAAATATCAGCAATTTGAGAGTCTCAAAACGTGCCTCTTAGAGCGTAAAAAAAAAAAAAGTACTGAATTATGAGATTCAGTCTCTATTTATAGAAGCCAGAAGACTCTAAAAAATAGGCACGGATGATTAGGATGCGAATCCACACGCATCCTTCCATGAAAAGGTCGAAAATGGTGTTCCTTATCGTCACTCAAAGGGAGTTGGGCCGAAGCCCAAAAGGGGGCCATTCGGCCCTTTTAAAGTGTCATTCGGCACTCCAAAAGTGCCAAATGGTGCTCTTGGACGCCAAACGTTCTTCCGTGTTTGGGTGCATTTGGGACTCTCTTTTTAGGATTTTTTGATCCGGTCCTTGTAACTAGATGTATTTTCATCCTTAGTTTATGATTTCTATCTCTTTTCTAGATAATTCAGGCTTTTTCAGGAATAATTATCTTGTAGATAAATACCCTAATATAAATCTTGATAAAGTTTAGATTATCCACAATTTTATTGTTATCCAATCATCCATTTTATTCCTATGCATGCAATCCTATTTTAAATACTAATTATCAACCAATCACAAAATTATTTAATTAATTTTAATTGTTAACCAATTAGATTTAATTTAAATTAATCGTGTGTGGTCGACTCTACCTAGACACAATGCATGCTGATTGTGCAAACTTGATCATGCGATATCTTTCGATCCAATGGTCCGATTTGAAAACCGGAAACACCGTTGCAACCATTAGAATCTCAAGATCGTCTTTATGATTTGCAATGAATGAATTGATGCATGTAATGCAGAAAAAAATTGATACATGTAATGCAAGAACAAATTGATGCATGTAATGCAATCATAATCTTTGGGGTACATGGAGGCTCATTCCAGTCATTCTCCTTGATTAAATCATGGGTGCAAAATTGAGTGTCTACACCACCCACAGGTAATTTGTGAGAGTAATCACCTTTTTGGAACCCTAGTTTTAGAGTTTTCCCCAACCTAAAAAAAAATACCAACACGGCTACAGTGGACTGTCAAAGATAACAGCCCACTGTAGCTCAAAACTTTAATATCTTTCTCTCTCCTCTCCTCTTTAAAAAAAAAAATACTTTTTTTCTCTCTTTTTTTTCTCTTTTTTGTTTCTTCTCTGACCAACCCGTTTCTCTCTCTCTTTTCTCTTTTTCCTCTCCAACCTTCTCATTTCTTCTTCTCCATATCTTAGCCAACCTCCTCTGCATTTTTTTTTTTTTTTTAAATTTCTTAAGGTATGGCCGAAGATATGTCTCTCTCTTTCTTTTATTTTTTTTTCCTTCTTTCAATTTTTGTTCTCTCTTTTGTGGTGGTGATGGGTTTTGTGCCGATTGTGGGTGGGGTGATAATGGGTTTTATGGCCGGTTGTGGGTGTTGTTGTGATGGGTATTGTGGCCACTTGTGGGTGTGATGGTGATGGGTTTTGTTGGCTTTGGTTGTGGGTGTGGTTGTGATGGGTTTTGTGGTTTTTTTTTTTTCCCCGATGGTGGTGATGGTAGTGGCTAGCAGTGGATTGCAGGTTGTGGTGGTGGTTTTTTTTTTTTTTTTTTTTTTCCTCTTTTGTGATGGTGATGGGTTTTATGCCGGTTGTGGGTGTGGTGGTTGATAGGCCAAAAACGAATTGACCCCTTGTGATGAATTAATTGATTAATTAGCCAAGTTTATTAATTAATCAAATTAACATGTAAACGCATGGTAGCACAAATAAATCACCAATTAAACTAAGTGCAACGGAAAATGAATTGACACGGTGATTTGTTTACGAATAGGGAAAACCAACATGGCAAAAACCCCACCAGGTGATTTTAAGGTCACCACTCCCGAGAATCCACTATTGTCAAAACAAGCGGTTACAAGTAAAGAAATCCCAGTACTTTATACCAACCTACAGTTGAACCCTTACCCCAATACCCAATTGGACTTGTTCTGTAGTGACAATCTCTTCTTTTGATGCACGACTCCCAGTACGTGACTAACCAATTTGATGCGCAGATCCCAGTACGTGGCTTACTCCTTTGCACGAATCCAAGTACGTGACTAACTCCACAGCAACCCTTTGATTGTTGTAGTTGATTTGCAGCAACTTCACATAGAAACACCAATAAGATCTTCAATGTTGGTGCAAGAGACTTTGCTTGGTTACAAAACCCAAAGGCGTACAAGAAACGCAGCAAGAACTCTTTCTTCTGTAGAAGGAGGCTAGGGTTTCAAAAAGAAAACCTTATGAAGCTCTCTGGGGTTAGGGTTTTTTTTTTTTTCCACCTCCTTTAAATAAGAGCTTAATGGGCTCTCCTATTCCAAATAGGTTTACACAAACCTTGGGTTTTCCTAGTCCAATAAGGTTTATACAAACCCACAAACCTTGGGTTTTCCTAGTCCTATAAGGATTATACAAAACCCATAAACAAATAGCCTTTTAGAATAAAAACGTTGCTGGCTATAATCTAAATCCCATAAGCTCAATAGATCGAGACATCTGTCGAGCTTTAATGAATCTCGACAGATCGAGATTCTATCGAGGAGGTATCGAGACCTGCAGATTGCACTTTTCTTGAGCAGTTCTTGAGTAATCTTCATGTCTTCAATTCAACCACTTGTAATGATCATCTTGAACCTACTTAGATTTACCCAAATACAAGTAAAGTGCGTTTTGTCAAAGGATATGCCAATTACATAAAATTATATCTCTAACAGTGGTAATGGGTTTTGTGGCCAGTTGTGGGTGTTGTTGTGATGGGTTTTGTGGTTTTTTTTTTTTTTTTTTTTTTTTTTTTTTTTTTTGCGGTGGTGGTGATGGTGGTGGCTGGCAGTGGGTTGTAGGTTTATGGTAGTGGCTGGTGGGGCAACGATGGAGGCGGTGGAAGTGGCTGTTGCTGTTGGTTTGGATTTTGTAGTGGGTGTTTATCATTATTTTAATGTGTTTTATATTATTTTAAATGAGTTGCTAAAAATGTAGATGTTTTGATGTTAGGTGTTTTGTAAAGTGAGTTGTTAAAATGAATAAAGTTGCTTTTTAAATTGCTAAAAGCTATAATTTTTAGCTCATTTGCTGTGAATGCTCTGAGGGAGCAAGGTGGGTTATAGCGACACAACAATTGCCTTGAGGAATAGCCTTTTAGCCTACTCTATATTTTTAATCTACTATGTCTTTCATTTTCTTTCTTAGGTTCATCATAGTAATCTAGCTCGACTGTTATTGGTCCCCCAGCCCGAGTTGATGTGACTTGGCCTTTACTTTTATTTACTATTTCCACTTTATCAATACAATTTCTTAACTTTTCTCAAAAAAAAAAAAAATTGAAGCGTAACATTTATTGTTTCTACGCTCCAATTAAGCTACATTAACGTTATGTCATCATTTATTTTCTTTCTTTCTTTTTTATTTTTTGATTTATCGATTGACATTTATTGAGTCTTTTCTTAAATTCATGTGTTACTCTATCTTCAACTCTATCGTGTGTCTCTCCCTTAACCCAAACTCTTCAGATGCCTTTATTATATGGAATTCTGATAATCACCGATAGATTGCAACCTCCTCACCTCTTTTTTTTTTTTTTTTTCAATTGTTTTCTCTCCACAATTTTATCGGTATGGCCTTCAATGGAATAGTTTCTTGAGTGTTTTTTTTTTTTTTTTCTTTTGGTCATGGCTCAAGTCCGTCTACCAAAACCCAATCAAATGAGTGCAAGAAATAGAGAGTGACTCTAGAGCTTGCAGAAGAATATTAGTAGCCCAGGTCCAAAGGGTATAAACTCAAAATGAGTTTTATTATTTGTATTATTCTTATTATTTATTTATTTCCATCTCATTACTAGAAAAAAAAATGTAGTTCAATTAGGGGTGGCAAAGTAAGCCCAAACCCATTTGCCCACCCAGACCCACTCACTCTAATTGAACTCAAACCCACCAAATTATTAGTTGGGTTAAATGGGCATCAACCCAATTAGACCCAGTGATTATTGGGTTTTAACTAAAAACCCATTGAGACCCATTTAACCCAAAAACAATATACCTAAATTCAACCCAACCCTTCCCATAAAAAATAAAAATTAAAATAAAAAAACTTTCAGTGTTTCAGGGTTTTCATTTTTCGTCGTCGTCATCACCAGCGCCGTCGTCGCCTGAGGGAAGAGGAGAAGGGAAAGTGGTGGTTGTTGGAGGAAAGATGGTAATGGACTTTCTGTTGGATGACAGTGGTGCGACGTCATTTTTATCCTCTTCTTCTTCGCCCAAATTGCCTCGCAGGCTTCGCTAGAGACTCTCTGAGTCTAAGTCCCCGCAAAACTGTACTGTCGAAGATATCGAAGCCAAGCTTCGCCACGCCGATCTTCGCCGCCGGGTCTTTCTCTCTCTCTCTCTCTCTCTCTTTTTGGTGTGGTTCTTGAATACGAAGACTCTCTCTCAACTTTACTCTTCTCAGCTGTTGTTTTTTTTTTTTTTTTTTTTGGAAAATTTTTTAATTCGTTTAATTAATTACTATTATCACTAACAAAGTTCGTGTTTGTTTACTGAGAAAATTAATGGAAAAAGAATGAGAATTTTGAAGCTTTCTTTTTTGGTCTAGTTCTTGAAATTGAAGACTCAACTCTACTGTTCCTTTTCTTTTTTTTTCGTTAATTAAATATAATTATCATAATGTCACGTTAATTATGATTAATTAAAAAAAAGTCGGTTTGTTTGTTTTCTCATAAAATTGAATTTTGAGCCTTTTTTTGTTGTTGAATTGATGATTATTCTGAGATTTTGTTTTTGTACTTGTAGTTGTGAATTTCATATTGTATAATTTTAATAATTGGGTAATTGGGTGAGTTGGGGTTTATCCATAATAATTGAGTTGGGTTGGATCTGGGTTAGAAGCAATTAGTTAAATGGGTTTTAATGGGTAAATGGGTTTTATATACCCAACTCAATTATGCCCAACCCAAACCCACCCATTTGACACCCCTAAGTTCAATTTTGGGATTTCATGATGAACAAGATTGAGTTTTCATGGTCTCAAAACTATATTTTTTTTTCTTTTTCAAATTTGATTTGAGTTAGGCATTTGATCATATTTGTTATAAATTGCTTTATGGTTCCCCTTCTGTAGACTGTAGGAATGTTAAATGAATTATTTATTTTTTCCATGCTATCCTTAGATTTGTAAATCCAATATCAAGTCTTTTTTATTTTAAATCTTCATCCAAATAAATAATGACAAACAAAGTATCTAGAGTATTGTATCACCATAATCATGCGAAACTTGTATCTAAAATTATTTTAAAAAAAATTGTCATATGTTAAATGAAGCATTTTTTGAAGTTCTCACTTGCGTTTGACAAGAGCAAATTCAAAAATTCTGAAGTTCAACCAAACAAAGCCATTAATCTAAAAATAAAAAATAAAAAACAAAAAAAAACCAAATGAAGCCACCAATCAGATCTATATTTCTAACAACTAAACAAAACCAAGATCTAAGATACAAATAGATGCATTAACAAATTTCCATGAAAATAGATCCATTAATAATTTGTTGAGCAACACACACACAACAATAAAAGTGAATACCTGGCAACAATGGAAGGTTCCCTTCAAAAACAAAAAAAAAAAAATCGTTGTCTATCCTATTTATGTTGTTTTGGCGGGAAGAGATAAAGATAAAGAATAATATATTGATGATTTGTTTTATATTTTATCTCTATTGCTTAAATGATAAGGAAAAAAGGGTTAAAATTGTCAATTTATAAAAAATACAATTTCATTTAAGCTTGGGAATTTAGATACCTACCTGTTCTAAAGGGAATCCACATTCTTACAAAAAGGGTGTTGAGGGGGAATCCAGATACCCCTGGCATCTGGCTCCCTCATGTGATTTGCAACCAAATATGAGAATCTTTCAACATTCCTGAAAATCCTAAAACATTACCCCGTATCAAACGCCACATAAGAGTATTATTCATTTTCATCAAAGAGAAATTGCTATTGTTCTCTTTTTCCTATCATCTTATATGCCAAACTAAATTTCATTTTTATCTCTGTTTCGTTTGTCAATTCTCCAACAGATGTCAACAATGAAGCCTCGCAATCACTGGAAGCTTTTTATTCTATTGAAGGTCACACAAATCAATTGGTAACCATTCTTTTCTTAGAACCCTTTGAAGGAAAAGGGAATAAATTTGTTGCTTTTCTTAGGTGGTGCTTGATAATTTGCTTTTTATGGTTCAATACACATTAGCTATATTAGATTTTCATTTCCTTATACTAATAATTTGTTGTTTATTGTTTAATTTGACTGTTTGGTATCCCAAAAATTGTAGTAAAATAGAAGAAAAAAGATAGTAGAATTTGAATCTTAAAAATAATAAAAATAATAAAAATAATAATAATAATAATAAAAATTGTATGGAACTTGGGATGTAATAGTTTAAATTTTTTTATCTTAATTTTTTAAAGCAAAATCTAATTCTTCAAAGTACATCAGCTTAAGTAGACTGTTGTGTGTTCCTCAAAAAAAAAAAAAAAGTAGACTGTTGTGTTTGTGGCTAGAATTTTTGTGTTTGGCACCTTAGTTGGCATGTTTGGTTGATGAATAACTTTGGAGATTGTTTAACTTATGAGAAATTGTTTGGTATTTTAGGAGCGAGGAAATTCAAAGAACTGAATTCTTTTTAAATTCCATTAGTATCTAGATTTAAGCTAATTGTTGCGTGGATGGAAAAACTAATTGGTTCTTGATTTTTAAATATGGGTACATGAACCATAGTTGGGTTTTAGTTTTAGTTTTAGATTTAATTTTGAATTATGCCATTTTTCAACACCTTGATTTTCTTTTTAGAATTTTCTCCTCTTGAATATCTAGAAAACTATGTACATGAGTTTTAGACAAAACTTAACAATACTATTTCTTTTGGATTTTACTATTTCTTTCATTATTAAACACAATATGATGTGTTCCAGTGAAGGCAGAAGCAACTGCTATTTTTGGGACATAGCAACTGATACAATCTGATCATTTCCCATAGCCATTTAAAGTTCATAACCTGGAATGCTAATAGTCATATTCTCTGATAGAGTTTGACCACGTCATGGAAATACAGGTGACTCACTTACTTACAATTCATATACGCACTATTTTGATTTTCTGTGGGAATTCAGAACATTGATAAAATGAATGTAATGGCAACTGGGTGATTGTATATGGATACATTGATAAATTTTTGTAGTGGACATGGGTGGAGTCAATGGCACATTACTATGTGACAATTTGGCCTTTGATGGAAATTGGTATAAGTGAGGGTCTAATAAATTTGATCATTTTGCTGAAGTAAGGTTTGTTTAAAATGTATTTTATTTATTTGCCTTATCGTAAATAAGTTTTTGCACGTGATGATTCTAACTTGCACGTGATGATTCTAACCTACAAAACTTCACTTTATTTTTTTTGCTTTTTTTTTTGGTGGTCTTACTCTTTTCTGTTGGCAACTAACTAGACATCACTTTTAGGAATTAAGGATTTAGCAACCTGTACGAAGATTGCACCTAAAAATTTAGAAGAATTAAAATATGATACAATCTCATCATGGGAAGAAAAATAGGAAATCTAATGTTGTGTTGGCATGTCCCTCGATTATTGAGTTACAAATATCATATCTAAAATAAAAAATTTAAAAATTTAAAAATTTAAAAAAAAAAAACCCAAAATAATAGAATGATATATTTGTAGAGATAGAGAGTTGGAAAATACTTTTAGAAATAGTTCAATTTTTTAGGAGAAAATTATCATTAATAAATTTTAGAGAAATAAATTATGGATTATATTATATTATAAATAATTATATATCCCCACGCATCGCGTGGGTCTGCGATTATTTGAAATATAAAACGTGAAAACTAAAATTACTTACAAATAAGAATTTTTGGAATGTGATTTTTATTAATTTAATTTTTATTTTATTAACTTATTTAGTAACATATATACTATTTTTATTTATTTATTTGAGTGATAAGTGCTCTAGAATGCAAATTTGGAGAACTTGGCACTATTTTATCATAATTCATGATTGCCCCACCTATCTTTGTTTCATCTCTAACTCATTAACGTTGAAGTCACCTTATTAGAGATGACAAAATACATCATACCCAACCTATCTCGCTCCTTCCCCACACATGTTTTGCCTACCCTAAAAAGGGAATAGGGTACCTATGATCTAACCTCACTTCGCCCCATTGTTATCCCTAAATAACTTTGTACTCTCCTCCCTCTCAAAACTTCCAAATACGCTATAAGAGCATATGCATTAGAAAATGCAAAATAGAAAAATGTATCAATTTTACACATTTAAGCCTCAAAATCATCCACATCAGTTAAGCTAAAACTATGCAAATATGTAAAGTTGCTATAGTAACTATGTAAATTTACACTAACACTTTTGACTTTGCATTTAATTTTTTTTCCTCTACGTATCTTGAGGATGAAGGAAGAAGGTGGATGGTTGTTGTGTGTGAAGAAAGAAAAACAATTATAAAAAAATCAAGAAAAATTGATATTTTAATATAATGTAGCGTAATTATAGATAATCTAATGTGAGGTGTTTTGAAAAGCAAGTATATAAAATAGAAAAAATAGGTTCTTATACTAAAATAAACAGAATTTTTTGCACAAGCTGATATGAATGCCAAGTTGACTGACCTTACTTTCACTTTTCCCGGGAAAATAAGACATGTTATAAACACACAAACAAAGACTCAAAGATACAAGAGTCTTTCCTCAACACAAGCCACAAAACGAGGAGGAAAGGCCCTGGGAATACAACCAAAAACATCATAATCCAAGTTCCAGTTACTGTAAGCACACCTTGATCGGCAGAACAGGATCCTCTCAACTTCACTAGAAATAAAATCAATTTCACTATGAAGATTATATTAAGGTTCCTCTGTTTTGTCTTTAGTATTGCTCTTACATTTATGAATAGATATAAGCCATTAAATAATTGCATTTGTTGCTGTTTTATCGGACATACTGAAACAACCTGATGAGAATCAAATAGTGCCAAGTTCTCCATACGCAGTGGAGAACTGGAAGTGGAGGAAGAGTGATTCTAGAGATTTGAATTAGAAAACTAAGTACCTTAAAAGTCACCTTCCAAATAAAATAAAATAAAAGTTATCTTAGAAGTCTCCTATGTGATGTTGTATATGTTTTCTTTTTTTTCTTTTTTATAAAAAAAATGTCAATAAATTTCCTCATAAGCCAAGCTTTTGTCCATTATTTGTTTTAGCTTGAAACTCTGATGATGGTGAGAAAATTCATCAAGGTTAAGATGTTTCATTACCAGGTACTTAGCCGTGCCAGATTTCCTCTCCTTTTTACCCTCACACTATTTGGCGTTGCCATGATCTATATCATCTACACAGACAATATCATATATGATTCTTTTGAGTCTGGTAACAATGAAATTCCTAAGTTCTTGGAGGCACATGAGAGAGCTCAAGGACAACTAAGATCAAGTATTGGTAACATGCAACTGCAACTGCGTTCCATGCAAGAAGAGATTGATGAAGTTGAAGATGAAAATTGGAAATCTCTAGTTCCTCCTTTTAATGTCACAGTAGAACAAAGAATTGCTTGGTTCCAGAAAAAGATGCCGAAGTCTAAGGTTTTCATGACAAACAACTTGACACGCCATTTTCATAGTCGGGTTAGGGAATTCTTTAAAAGTGGCTGTGAGGAACATTTCTTCATGATTTGGATTGCACCAGCAAGGTCTTTTGGAAGAAGAGGATTCTTCTCCTTGGAGAGCCTTTTCAAGGCACACCCTACTGGATGTTTAATGATTTTATCAAGAAGTTTGGATTCTAGAAGAGGGTACAGGATTCTGAAACCTCTAGTAGATAGAGGGTTCAAAGTTAACGCAGTGACACCGGACTTGGCATTTCTATTCAAGAATACCCCAGCTGAGGCTTGGTTTAAGAAGATGAAAAGTGGGAACAAGGACCCTGGTGAGATTCCAATAGCTCAGAATTTATCCAATTTGGTGAGGCTTGCAGTATTGTACAAGTATGGTGGGGTTTACTTGGATACAGATTTTATTGTTCTAAAGCCTTTTAGGGGGTTGAAGAACTTGATTGGTGCACAAAGTATGGATATGAAATCTAAGAACTGGACCAGGTTGAACAATGCAGTTTTAATCTTTGATGTGAATCATCCACTTCTGCTCAAGTTCATCGAGGAATTTGCCTCGTCTTTTGATGGAAATAAGTGGGGACACAATGGTCCCTATCTGGTTTCCAGAGTGGCTGAGAGAATAAGAAAGAAACCTGGCTATAACTTCACAGTCTTGCCACCTATGGCCTTCTATCCTGTTGATTGGATTAGGATAAACAGACTTTTTCAGAAGCCAGCAAACCAAGGTGATTCTATATGGGTACAACACAAGCTGCTTCAGCTCAGTGGAGAGACTTATGGTGTACACCTATGGAACAAGCAAACTAGCAATTTGAGAATTGAAGAAGGAAGTGTCATGGGAAGACTAATCTTAGAGCACTGTATCCTTTGCCAACACATATATTAGTTCTTCAAGGAAGATCTTGTTGATTGGATATTGCTTGAATTAACTCTGGTACACGAGTTATGGGTATATCCTTGTATCTTTGTTTGTTTTTTTTTTTCTTTTTCAACTTTTTTTTTTTTTTTTGGTTTTTTTTCAATAATTATTTGACAGTAAATATCATACAGCATAACAATGGTAAATAAACATTCACTATTCTGAGTCTTCTGACTATGTGATATTGATGGCTAATGTAGAACAATGTCAAAACTTTCTTCCACAAATCATAATTCTAAAGCCTTTTTAATTTCCATCTGAATCTAAACCTCTGCATCTCCCTGAACCAAATCCTGGCAATCTCCTGTAAGGCTTTTCCTAGTCAACTTGTGGTTGCTAATTTTCACCTTCCGATTCCCAAAGCCAAACTCACTTTCCATAAAACTACCTTCTGTAGTAAACTTAGTTTGACCATTAGTTCCAGAATCACTGGTGGGTCCAAACTGCTTAATGGCTGCCCATGGATCATGAATTTCATCATCTATATCACTGCCCCCACAAAGGTATAGATTTTATCCTAGGTGAGCCACTTAAATCCTCCCAAAAGTGTGCCAAACTAGTATGCTCCATATCAAATAATCTACTCAAAATGTACTTCGTCCTTTCCTCAATTCTAACAAGCTGTTACTTCTCCGGGTGGAAGAGAACAAAGAACACAAAGGAGGTGAAAAATACAAGGAAGAAGATGATGAAGACAAATACAAAGATTTATGGTACTCTAGAATCTGCGTGGTCCTTTCTTAGTCAGTGAAGAGAGGGGCCTCTTCGTCCTTCTCTTCTGTTATCTCTGATATCGACGTAGTGTAAAATGTTTTGCTATATGTATGAAATATATGGAAAGGAAATTCGTAGTAGTTTTTTATTTGACTTAAATGGAAGACAAAATGGCCCCCAAATATCAGAATGCAAACAGACTAATGGAATTGAAACAATAAGAGTGGAATTAATAGGATTTGCTCGTTTTTGGCTTAACCAAGAAGAAAATGAAGAACCAATGAATGCATGCAGCAATGGAAGGCATTTTCATCTGTAACATCCAACAAGAAGAGGTGCCCCCTTTAAGCCCCTAGTCCTTAATTGCCTAACCTTTTTTTCCCCTTTCCGACAAGTAAGAAGATTAGGAAGCTCTTTGTTAAGAAGAAGCCACAAATAAAGAGAGGAGAATCAAGGTCCAAAGCATATATGGATTGGTGCCGCCGATAAGCAGTAGAAGAACAAAGGAAAAACTAGAAGATGGAATTAAAACAGCTAAAACTCCCCATAAAAAATTGTGAAAGCAGGCGATGAGAAACATTTCCTTTACTACATTTCGTTTTCAAGATAGTTGGAAATACCAGACTAAACATTCTAGCCAATCAAATGTATGAACTACTCTAGATAAATATATCCAAAACTCCAGAGAGAACCGACAATAAAATGTAATATAATTGAAGCTAACTTTAAAAGCAAACCAAACCAAGTTGTATTTATATCAGGCGAGGAATACACGTTTCATTCTAAATAGAGTTGATTCTTATGCATAAACCATAGAACCAGGGCAGCACCACACACACAGTCTTCACCAGCATTCAAGCTGAGATGAAGGCATGTAAGGTTTTTTTTCCTCGATTCAAACATATATGGAACATTTATATCTGAAGGCTTCAGGCAATAATAATAAATAGAATATCGGACTATGGGGGCCTTTTAATCTTTTCTCTTGTTAAACATAACTTCAGGTTAAGTACACTTTTGTTGCACACGAAATTTACAAGTTACTCTTTTTATTTTTCTTTTCTTAATAACTTCTTTGACGTATGAGGGTTCTCAGGCTTACTAACCACGATTTGCTGATCTACAAAAAAGGCACAAATATTATATTTTTCTAGAAACGCTAGACTTCTTTCATTAACTATCATTTTTCTAGAAACATATAAGAAAATGGGGTATTTTTTAAAGAAACATATAAGAAAGAGGGGAATCAGGATCTCTTCATTTCAAAGCAAATGAAGAGAGTTTCTTTCATAATGAAGATTTAGTTTTACTTTGTTCTTTTTCTCTTCTTTTTTTTTTTTTTTTTTTTCTTTTTTTTTATTCATTTAGTTTTACTTTTCTATTTCAAAAAAATTAGAGATAATCTATTTGGTGCTAAAGATTGAATTTTTCATGCATCCAAAGATATATAATTTTATGTTATCCACCATATTTACCTTAAAGATCTTATATAATATATATCTTTACTGGGAGGTAGGGGTGTACATAAATCAGGTTGGGTTGAGTTTAAGGGTTTTTTTAACCCAACCAACCCATCACATGTGTAAAAACCAACCCAACTAATCCCATGTGGGTTGGATTGGGTTGAATTGGGCCAAGGAATTGCGCTTACATGTTTAATGTTTAATAAAAAATTGAACTTTAATTCATTATTTAATTACATTTTTAATAAAATATGCCTAAATTATATTGCTAATTTTCAAATTCCTAAAATTCCAAAATAAATTAAACGTAAAATTAAATTAAATGTAAAAAAGAAAAAAAAATTATATATGGTTGGTCACATTGTATCAGATAAGTTGAAAAAACTATCAACCCAAATCCAACCCAGGACTAAAAATAAAATTACAACCCAACCCATCCCACCTGCCAAGGAAAACGGGTTGGTTTTGTGGGTTGGTAGGTTGAATGCATACTCAGAAGTGAATTTTCTCTGTTTTAGAAGTAAATAGAGAGCTTTTTTTTTTTCAAAAGTAATGCAGAAATTTCCAGCATTGTAATTGCCAATAATACCAACTAGTAACTAAAATAATTAGCATATATAGGAGCACTTTAAGTTACATGTGAGTACTGCCTTGATCATAAGTATTTAAGGTAGTTCTCTTTTGTTTTTTTTGCTTTTACATAAACCTCTTCATAGAATTGAACAATTCCATCAGAACATAACGAAATTGGGGAAGACGTAACATGATTGGGCCTTGGGGTCCTAACTATTGGAAGCAAGGAAGCCGACAAAACTTGCTTGCACGTATTAACAATTCTTGAAGCCTTGATTACTAAACTAGACCTGGCCAATCTGGGCATCCCACAAAGAAGGTATTAGTATGATCTACAGCATCATCATTGTAAAATATTCATGTGTCTTCTTGCTTCAAAGTCCCAAAACACAGCAAGTTGAGTCACAGAATTTGTGAGCATAGTTTTTAAAACGTGAATTGTACAGTGAATCAATTTTTTTATTTTTTATTTTTCTATAGTGAATTATAAGATACACAAACACTAAAAAAAAATTTTAAAAGAAATAAACTCAATACGTGGCCCTCTAATGTTATATATGAGCACTGCCATAAGTAGAAAGCAAATTGTAAAAATCATACAGCCACAACAGTGAAATAATCACAACAACAACAACAAAACAAAGCTTTCCGAGGTTCAAAATTAACATAAAAAAATAGGAAAAAAATTAAAAATACTTTGCACTATTAGTTAGAAGACAGAGATTCATCAATTTCAATCTTGACAATTTTATCATCCTCGAACTTATCTTTCCTTGGCGGAGCCGGAGTAACCGGTACCTTCGGTGGCCCTCTCCCTTTGTTCTTGTCTCTTGGCCGAGCCTATTTTATATTTCCACAAAAACAAAAACACAAAAAACAAAAACAAAATTAAAAAATAACTACTTTCTTACTTAAAAAAATAATAATAATAATTAAAGAATTATTAGGCTTACATTGCCAAAGGAGTGGTTGAAACGTTTTCCTCTAGCGGTTTTCCTATCGCCTCTGCCACAGTACACTGAAAAAGTAGAAAAATCAAAACATTAGAGAAAAACCCACAAACACAAACACGTAAAGATTGGTAAATGGGTTACCTGAAGGGACTGTGGGTGAAGTAACTGTAGAGACTGAGAGAGAAGCAGTGGAGGAGGAGGAGAGAGAGTTGGCTAAGGCTTGGGACTTGGAGAAGGAAAAGCGAGAAGAGAGAGTGAGTGATTGGGAAGAGGTAGGAGGTGGAGAAGGAGCTATGAGTACCATAGACGCCATGGTTTTGAGCTTGAGTTTGAGAGAGAGAGAGTGAGAAATGGTTGGATAAGGTTTTAATCAACGAGGAAATTGTGGTCTTTGGAATTGTCTGGGCCCATTATATTTGGGTTGATTCAATGGAATATGATATGGTTTAGGGTAAAACTTTAAAATGAGTTGGACTTATATCAGGTTTTATTGTGTGGGCTTCTAGAATTAATGTCTAGAGCCTTAGGAATTGTTTGATACACTCACTTAAAAATATTTTTACACATTTTTTCATTCATACATATTTTTACGCATGTTTTTAATTTTTAAGTGCATGTACCAAACACCGTCTTAGATTTTGCGCTATTGTTGTCAAATCCATTTTCTTTTCGGCCTATTATTAGACTAAAATATCAATTGGTTTTTGGTATAGACGGGAATTGAATTTCAAATTTCTTATTCAACTATCAGAGACTTTACTAGTTGAGTTAACTGGAACCCACAATATATATTTCTTTTTTATTTTTTCCAATAATTTTTTTTTTTCTTTACTCACCTTTTGGCATTTTTTTTATAATTAAGAATCTGTTTTTTTTTTTTTTCATTTACTTTATCATATTTGACACGTTATATACTAATAAAAACAAGAATGTGCCATAATAATATGAAAGAACAAGTAATGCTATAGACACAAATTATTTTACAACGTTTTTACAAACTGCTGATGTAGCTTTAGTAATTTTCAAATAATCATTGATAAACATAAATGTAATGTTAGTGGTGGACTCATATTAGAATTAATAAGAATTTGATACATCAATAGTTTGTAAAAATGTTGTAAAATAATTTGTAACTGTAGCATTACTCATGAAAGAACACTATGTAATGAAGAATTAGTTAGGTCTATATATAGTTATTCTTAGTTAACAAAAACTCATTAAAGGTCCAAGTTGCAACAATTTAAAAGATATATGGTTGATAATGTTATTAATTAAGGAGGTACAAGTGCAACAAGCTGAATTATATGCATAAATGTAACGATATCATTAATGGAAATAGTAAAAGGTTTTAGTTCAGTAACAAAAACTCTTAACATGATTCTCAAAAAAAAAAAAAAAAAAAAAACTCTTAACATAAGAATAATATTTTAATACTGAAAAGTAAAAAATAAAAACAAACAAACAAATGCAAATTTGAAAATTATCAAATGTGAAATTTGCAATCTCTCCAATCCGGTCCAATGCTTAGAGGCTGTGATTCCTGTAAAAAGTAGAAATCTATTCATCTTATCCAATTGGAACAAACTTAAGGACTTTAGACTTTTTTCTTTTTTTCTTTTTTTTTTGAAAATCAAGGACTTTAGACTTAGGGTGATAAAATAAAAACAAAGAAAAAAAAAATTAGTGCATGCAAATACGTACGAATCATGTTCTTAAAGTGAGAGGTCATTTTTTAATCACGAGTATTACTCCATTTTGATTCCATGATATGTTGCTATAAATGCTCTATTAAATGGAATTTTTTTTTTTTTTGGTAACCTAAAAATGAAAAGATATGACTATATAATTACTCATTTACTCCTAAATTGATTTAGAGATGTAATGGGTAGACGTGGCAAAACAGGCGGGTCGGGTCGGGTTCAGGTCGGGTCAATTGGGTTGCGGGTCGGGTCTGGTTTACCCGTATTTTTCAAACAAGTTTTTTTTTTTTTTTTTCAATTACAAAAACAAATCAATAACAACCTGTTTAGAGAGAATGAATAAAATCAATTAAGCAAATGAATTGCACTTAATGCCACTTGTTAATATCCTTCCAATTCTGATAGTTTTGAGCATGACAAAAATTATTTATAATCATAAATTCATGATGGAAAAAGTCTTCAATGTTAATAGTTCACTATCAAAATGCATATAATTACAAGTTTACATCTTCAAAAAGAGATAGATCTTAAAACAAACAAAACAAGTAAGCTAGCAAAGTAACAAGTTATCGATCTTTTTAAATGCACATGTTCCTGTTGCATTTAAAATAATAGTAAAGTTAGATTACTTAGAAAGATAAACTAAACAAAAAAAGATTTAAAAATAAATATAACATATTAAGTAAAGAAGAATAAATAAATATTTTATAAGAATTACACCTCAATCTCAATCTACTCAACGTTGGTAGCAGATTCAGCACTGCAAATATTCATACTTGCAAATTGTAGCTCAGCTAAAAGAGATTTTTTTTTTAATGGTTGTCTGACTCTTGACAGCCTTGGCCCTTGCCTTGTGTAATGTGTGTGGTCTAATGGTCTTGTCTGAGTTGTCTCATGGCAATTGGCAATCACTGAAGGGCCCTTGCCTTGTGTAATGTGTGTGGTCTAATGGTGTAACGTGTGAAGGCTGAAGCTAGGCTTTTTTTTTTTTTTTTGATGGAAAGCAGTGCACCGAAGCTAGGCTAGCTAGCTTTTGACTTTTGACTTTTGATGAATCAAATAGTCATTTTTTATAATATATAATATATCGATTATAAGTTTTGGTACTTTGTGCTTTTTGCACTTAGTATCAGACGTAATTTAAGTATTTTTTTAACGGGTTGGATCACGGGTTATCTGGGTCGGGTCAAGTTGACCCGCAAAAAAAAAAAAAAAAAAAGGGGTCCGGTCACAGGTCAACTTGTTTTTGCTTCGGGTCAAAAAAATTGGATTCGAGTCAAGTATTTTTCGGGTCGGGTTGGGTCAGAAAATTCTTACCCGTATTGCCATGTCTAGTAATGGGTGTAAATGATTAAATGTACTAAATGGCTGTCAAATTGGAAATAAAAGCTATAACAATAACATAATTAATATTGATTCATTGAAGAACAAATGCATTTATGAAAATATACCAGGTTACAATCTGAAGGAAATTTTGGTCTGCAGCAATATCAATATATCATCTACAATAGATATAACTTCAAGTGTTGCAAGAATTTTCATTGATCCACCCCATTACTAAGATGCTGTAAAATTCCTTTTACTGTATATTCATCTATCTTCCCCGTTGGTACTAAATTAACAGGTTTGGAATCTTTATAAACTACTGCACTGCAGATTGACTTACCATTGAGTAATATTTGGGATGTTATAAATTTTACTATGTAAACTTTGCAAAAATACATCAACTTAAAATGTTAAAAATATTACAAAATTTATTATACAAGATTTATAATCTTAATGTTACAATGAATGTAATTGATACCACTTTAACAACTAACAAATAAATATATGAATTACTTTTATGTGATAGATGAGACATCAATTTGTATAACTTTAGTAAAATTGGTAGAATGATAGTATTCCTAATATCACTTACTTTTAAATACAATAGATGACAAAAACTAACTAAAAAAATTATTTATTATATTGTTAATGTAACACCAATCACACTCTTTACCATGTCATTTGATAAACTTTTTATCGTAAAATTAATAAATAAAAATTCGCACTTCTCTTTAGGTTTCAAAGGGTTTTTATTCTCAAAATAAATTTAAAAAAAAAAAAATTAAGCAAGATTTCAATGGTTTTTAGCTCCTTATCACAGATCCAACTTACACACATATCACGTTATCACTGCCTAGGTTCTTAATAATATAAATGAAAGTAAATGACCCCACATATGTTTCAATCACTGTCTTCATATAGCTGGCTGATGGACCACACCACACCAGTGATTCAACCTAATAAATCCCCACTTTTTGGTCTAACTATTTCATCATGACTCGACTCCTTATCACACATGTTTTTAACGCTCAAGGCTCCAAGCCTGGTGCAAAATTCTTAAATCAACTACATGCAAAACTTTGTGTATATATACCACTTTGCTCTGATCACCATGCATGTCATCCAAAGAGCTACCTTATTATCAGAGAAATTTCTTAATTTTCCTATTCAATTCTCTAATGTCACCCATAAAAATGTCTCAAAAGATGTTTGATTACCAGCTACTTAACCGCACAGCCAAAAATCCCATCTTCTCCACCATTTCATTTGCAGCCATTATATTTCTCATCTATACTGACAGCATCGTTTCCAATCTTTCCATGACTACTACTTTTGACATGGAAAGCAATGAAATTATTGATCCCCATGAGACTGATCACAATAGCCAAGAACAACCAGCACTTGAGTTTGTGTCCACTACTCTAAATACCGCAGCGCCATTAATTCCAACACAAGAGAAAGTGGTTGAAGAAGAAGATTCTGAGACACAGGGCCCTCTTATTCCACCAGACAGTGTTTCAAAAGAAGAAAGACTCGTGTGGTTCCGAAGAAAGTTACCGGAGCTAGAGATACTCAAGTCCAACAACTTGACACGCCAATTTCATAGTCGGGTTTTGGAATTCTTTAATAGTGGCTGTGAGGCACAATTCTTCTTGACTTGGATTGCACCAGCAAGCTTTTTTGGAAGAAGAGAATTCTTCGTCTTGGAAAGCCTTTTCAAGGCACACCCTACTGGATGTTTAATGATTTTATCAAGAAGTTTGGACTCTATAAGAGGGTACAGGATTCTAAAACCTCTAGTAGATAGAGCATTCAAAGTTAACGCAGTGACCCCGGACTTGGCGTTTCTATTCAAGAATACCCCAGCTGAGGCTTGGTTTGAGGAGATGAAAAGTGGGAACAAAGACCCTGGTGAGATTCCAATAGCTCAGAATTTATCCAATTTGATGAAGCTTGTAGTATTGTACAAGTATGGTGGGGTTCACTTGGATACAGATTTTATTGTTCTAAAGCCTTTTAGTGGGTTGAAGAACTTGATTGGTGCACAAAGTATAAATATGGAATCTAAGAACTGGACCAGGTTGAACAATGCAGTTTTAATCTTTGATGTGAATCATCCACTTCTGCTCAAGTTCATCGAGGAATTTGCTTCGACTTTTGATGGAAATAAGTGGGGTCACAATGGTCCCTATTTGGTTTCCAGAGTGGTTGAGAGAATAAGAGAGAAACCTGGCTATAACTTCAGTCTTGCCACCTATGGCCTTCTATCCTGTTGATTGGATTAGGAAAAACAGACTTTTTCAGAAGCCAGCAAACGAAGGTGATTCTATATGGGTAGAAGCCAAGCTGCGTCGGCTCAGTAGAGAGACCTATGGGATACACCTATGGAACAAGCAAACTAGAAATTTGAGAATTGAAGAAGGAAGTGTCATGGGAAGATTAATCTTAGAGCATTGTATCCTTTCCCAACACATATATTAGTTCTTCAAGGAGGATCTTATTGATTGGTATTGCTTGAATTAACTCTGGTACACAAACTAGTATGCTCCAAAAACTGCCACTGTATCACTGCCCCCACAAAGGTATGGTCTTTATCATAGGTGAGCCACTGTAATCCTCCAAAAACTGTGCAAACTAGTATGCTCCATGTCAAATAATCTCCTCAAAATGTGCTTCCTCCTTTCCTCAATTCTAACAAGCTGTTACTTCTCCGGGAGGAAGAAAACGAAGAACACAAAGGAGCTGAAAAATACAAGGAAGAAGAAGATGAAGACAAATACAAAGATTTCTGGTACTCTAGAATCTGCCTGATCCTTTCTTAGTCAATGAAGAGAGAAGCCTCTTCATTTTTCTCTTCTATTATCTGATATCTATAGAATATGGCTTGAATTAGGAGTTGCACTCCTTATTAGATTTGGATAAAAAAGAAATTTTATTCCTTTTAAGTTACTGTTGTTTGAAGTTATCAAACTTTATTATAAATCTTGTCTTCTACTTGATTTGGAATTCCTTTTTAAATAGGAATAGAAATTTGTTTTGGTTTAAAACTCCTACTAAAACAATTTGGAAACGGACTTTGGCATATCAACTCCTATATAAGCATAGTGCTATTGCGGAAATTCAGAGGGTGGTGTGTGAGAAAAAGAGGCTCTCTCTTAGTTTGGTTATTTTATATTTGTGGGTTGCAATTTGGAATAGTGAGAGAGGTTTATTGCCACTTGATTTTGGTTCTACGGTTTGGTGATTTTACAACTTTTGGATTTGATTTATGGCTCTCTCTTTGGTTTGTGCACAATTCGCATTTGGTGTTTGTGAGCCTTTGGTTTTGTATTTGTGAGAGAGAGAGCTATTTGGGATTTGGATTTGTGAGAATGCCTTTACACCAATTTGTATTATCCCAAATTTATTATAGTGAAATTTGTTCATTGTTACCTGTGAATATAAATTATTGTTGAACCACGTAATTCTTGGTGTTTTGTGTCTATTTTCATTTGGATTAATTTTTTTAGTTCCTATTGTTAATTTAGAGATCTTTCTCAAGCCGAAAATATTTTCATAATCAATTTTGATAAATTTGAGTTTCCGTTATTTTACAACAATATCTACATAGTTTAAAAGGTTTTGTTCTATGTATGAAATATATGGAAAGGTAATTTGTAGTCGTTTTTACTTGACTAAAAAGGAAGAAGATCTCCCCCAAACGTCAAACGTCAACGTCAAACGTCAAAATGCAAGAGGATTAATAGAATTGAAACAATCAGAAAGAGTGAATTCATAGTATTTAATCGATTTTGGCTAAACCAAGAAGAAAATGAAGAACCAATGGATGCATGCAGCAATGGAAGGCATTTTAGTGAAAGCCGGCGATGAGAAACATTTGCTTTACTACATTTCATTTTCAAGATAGTTGTAAATACTAAATACTAGACTAAAACATTCTAGCCAATCAAATGTATGAACCATTCTAGATAAATATATCCAAAACTCCAGAGAGATCCGAAAATAAAATGTTATATAATTGAAGCTAACTTTACAAGCAAGCCAAACCATGTTGTATTTATATCAGGCGAGGAAATGCACCACGTTTCATTCCAAATAGAGTTGATTCTTATGCATAAACCATAGAACCAAGGCAGCATGACCCGCACAGTCTTCACCAGCATTCAAGCTGAGATGAAGGCATGTCAAGGCTTTTTTTTTTTTTTTTTTTTTTTTTTTTTGAGAATCAAGAATTTCTTTTTTTTAAAGAATTTCGATCTATGGTGTCCGCTTCTGATGATAATTCTTTATCATCATACCAAGACACCAATCGGTTTTTAGTGTAAATCGAGATTAAACCCCAGATATCTTATTCAACCATCGAAGACTTTACCAGTTGAGCTAACTGGAAATCACCATGTTAAGGCTTTTTGTTCCTCAATTCTATATGGAACATTTATATCTAAAGGCTTCAAGCAATAATAATATATAGAATATCGGACTATGGGGGCCTTTTAATCTTTTCTCTTGGTAAACATGGAGAAAATGGGCTTTTGTCCTTTCTTTTTAAAATATCTAGTAAAATGCCTCATGTCTGAAACTAATTAGAAAAATGTCCCTGTTTTGAAACTCGATTTTCTAAAAATTGAGTTTCAAATATATAACTCGATTTTTGGAACATCAAAAATTGAGTTTCAAATATATAACTCGATTTTTGGAACATCGAGTTACAACGAACGTGGACTAAGAAAAAAAAAATTTTTTTTTTGGAACTCGAGTTCCATGTAAAGTACTTGAGTTCATGGAACTCAAGTTCCACTTGAATTTTTTCAAGGAACTCGAGTTCCAAAAAAAATAAAAATAAATAAATAAATAAAATAAAAAATAATTTTTCAGTTCACTATAACTCGATTGTCCAAAAATCGAGTTTTAAATTGAAACTCAATTTTTAGAAAATTGAGTTTCAAAACATGGGCATTTCTCTCCATAGTTTCAGATGTGGGGCATTTTGCTGGATATTAAAAAATAAAAAATAAATAAAGAGGGGGCAAAATCTCATTTTCACCTGGTAAACATAACTTCAGGTTTTTGACAACCAATATAACTTCCGGTTGAGTGTACACTTTTGTTGCACACGAAATTTACAAGTTACTCTTTTTATTTTTCTTTTCTTAATAACATCTTTGACGTATGAGGGTTCTCAGGCTTACTAACCACGATTTGTTGATGTAAAAGAAAGGCACAAATTTTATGTTTTTCTAGAAACGCCTGACTTCTTCCATTTACTATTATTTTTCAAGAAACATATGAGAAAATGAGGAATTGTTTTTTAGAAATATATAAGCAATAGGGATCATTTTTCTAGAAACATATAAGAAAGAGGGATCAGGATCTCTTATATGCCTAAATTATATTGCTAGTTTTCAAATTCCTAAAATTCAAAAATAAATTAAACTAAAAAAAATTAAATTAAAAGTAAAAAAATAAACTTATATATATGATGGGTCGGGTTGTGTCAGATGAGTTGAAAAAACTATCAACCTAGATCCAACCCAACCTAAGGCTCAAAATAAAATTACAACCCAACCCAAACCACCAACCAAGGAAAGTAAGTTGATTTTTGTGGGTTGGTGGATTGAATGCACACTCAAAAGTGGATTGGGTCCATTTTAGAAGTAAATAGAGAGCATGTATTTTTCAAGGGCTATGCTGAAGTTTCCAGCATTGTAATTGCCAATAATACCAACTAGTAACTAAAATAGTTAGCATATATAGGAGCATTTTAAGTTGGATGTGAGCACTGCCTTGAATATCAGTATTTTTTGAATATCAGTATTTAAGGTTACTCTCTTTTGTTTTTGTGCTTTTACATAAACCTCTACGTAGAATTGAACAATTCCATCAGAACATAATGAAATTGGGGAAGAAGTAACAAGATTGGGCCTTGGGGTCCTAAGTCCAAACTATTGGAAGCAAGGAAGCCAACAAAACTTGCTTGCACGTATCAGTGGCAAATTTCTACTGATTTGATGATTTCAACTAGAATGTGAGAAAATTTTATTCTTTTTTTTAACATCATTTTCCTTATTATTATTATTTTTTTTTCATTACTTAACTCACCTGTAATTTATTTATTTATTTTTTTTTTCCATTAAGAATGTGTTTTTTTTTTTCTTTTCTTTTCTTTTCTTTACTCACGTTTGACATTTTTTTCTTCATTAAGTATTTGTTTGGATTGGCGTCTGCGTTCATCACGTCTGCGTTTTTGGCTTCTTTTTTTTTTTTTTAACAGGCAAATGAACAGTGATTTCATTAATAAACAGTAACCGAAAATTATTTTTTTATTATTTTCAGTTTTCAGTTTTTAGCAAAATAAGCGGTATCCAAACGCACACTAAGAATTTCTTTTATTTTTGTCATTTTGACATGTTATATACTGATGAAAATAAGAATGTGCGATAATGATTTAAAAGAATTGGGTCTATATATACTTATTCTTAGTTAACAATTTAAACATTATACAATTAAATTTTCAAATTTTAATTTAAAACTAAGGAAAAATTGTTTTAAACAGTTTTTGGTGTAAAAATATGTGAGGGCTTTGATTCCCGAAATAAAATCAATATGGCTTTTTCAGTAGGGGAAAAAATTACTCTAGCGCATACAAACATGAATCATGCCTTACAGATGATAGGTCCTTGTTTTAATCATTATTTTCATTTCATTGGTCTCCAATTCTTATTCAATAATTTTTTTTTTTTTTTTTAATGAGAGTTATTCCATAATTTTAAGGAGGTATAAATGCAACAAGCTGAATTCTATGCATAAATGTGACGATGTAATAGATGTAAATGTGCCACAAGCTATACTAAAGGTCTGTTTGGTTGGAGGAACAGAAAAGTGAGAGGATAGAAAATGATGAGAGGATGGAAAAGTGAGATAATAGAAAAGATTCTAATTTCCCTCATTTTTGTTTAGTTAGGAGTGAAAAAAGTGGAAGAATGGAAAAAGTGAGTTTGTATAAATTTACGCATATACCCTTGTTAAAAAATATGCTCAATTAAAACCAAAAAAGTGATAAACAACCAAAAAAAAAAAATCAATCACCTAAATTGATTAAAAATAAAAATCATGTCTAGAAAAAAAAATCACATCTAAACAAACAAAAAAAAAAAACAAAAACAAAAACAAAAAAAAAAAAAAACACAAAAAAAGCAAAATAAAAAAAATAAAAAGAAAAAAGAAAAAGAGAAAGAGAAGAAGAAGAAGAATATGAGCACTAGACGTGTAGGAAGCCTGCCCAGTAAATCAAAAAAAAAAAAAAAAAGGAAGAAGAGGCAACGTCCAGTAAATAAAAAGAAAATAAAAAAAAGAAAAGAAAAGGGAAGAAGAGGCAAGTCCAGGAGGAAAGAATAAGAAAAAGAAAAAGAGAAAGAGAAAGAAAAAGAAAAAGAAAAAGAAAAAGAAACAGAGCAACGTGGACAAGCCTTTCACATGGGGTATTTTTGTCCAAAAATGATGTTCAATTTTTTCCTTTAGTTTTCTCTCCATTTTAGAGAGAAAATTTTTTGGTGAACCCGGGGAGAAAACACTTGAGTTCCACCATTTATTTTCCTTCCTCCCCATCCAATCAAAAACTCCAAAAAATTTTCATTCCCATTTTCTCTCCAAAGTTTTCCATCTATTTTATTTCACCTCCAAACAAACACATTTATACACATCCTAAATGTCTGTCAAAGTGGCCAAAAAAGCTAAAACGATAACTTATTCATCTTATCCAATTGGTTGGAACAAGCTTAAGGGCTTAGGGTGGTAAAAATAATAATAGTAATAATAATTTTTAAAAAAAAAAAATGGAAGAAGAATTTAGTGCACGCAAACACGAATCATGTTCTTAAAGTGAGAGGTCATTATCTAATCACGAGTATTATTCGATTTTGATTACATGATATGTTGCTATATAAATGCTCTATTAAATGGAAAGATATGACTATATCATTACTCCTAAATTGATTTAGCGATGTAATGGGTGTAAATGACTAAATGTATCTGTCAAAGTGGCAATAAAAGCCATAACAATAACATTATTAATATTGAAGAACAAATTCATTTAAGAAAATATACCAACTGAAGGAAATTTTGGGTTGCAGGCTTGCAGCAATACAATCTGCAATAGATATAACTTCCAAGTGTTTCAAGCATTTTCACTGATCCACCCCAATGCTAAGATGCTGTAAAAGTCCTTTAACTGTATATTCATCTATCTTCCCCGTTGGTACTATAAATTAACAGGTTAAGAATCTTTATAAACTACTGCACTGCAGATTGATTTACTATTGAGTAATATTTGGGATGTTACAAATTTTACTATGTAAACTTTGCAAATAAAACATAATATCTAACATCTAACGTTATAATAAATGTGATTGATACCACTTTAACAACTAATAAATTAATATATGAATTAATTTTTTGTGATAAATGAGACATCAATTTGGTTAATTTTAGTAAAATTTATAGTATGATAGTATTCCTAATATCACTCAATTTTAAATTGATGACAAAATATAATTAAAATTTTTATTTATTATGTTGTTGATGTAACGTTCAATCAAACAGACTCTCTGCAATATCACTTGGTAAACTTTTTGTTGTAAAAGTAATAATAAATTTAGCACTTCTCTTTAGATTTCAAAGGTTTTCAGCTCCTTATAACAGATCCAAGTTAACACATATCACATTATCACTGCCCGGGTTCTTAACAATATAAACGAATATAAATGATCCTCCACATATGTTTCAATCACTGTCTTCTTATAGCTGATGGACCACACCAGTGATTCAACTTAATAAATTCCCACTTTTTAGTCTAATTATTTCATCATGACTCCTATCACACATGTTTTAACGTTCAAGGCTCCAAGCCTGGTGCAAAGTTCTCAGAGTAACTACATGCAAAACTTTGTATATATATATACCTTTTTGCTCTGATCACCATGCGTGTCATCCAAAGAGCTATACCGTATTATTAGAGAAATTTCTTTTCCTATTCAAGTCTCTAATGTCAACAAAAAAAATGTCTCAAAAGATGTTTGATTACAGGCTACTTAGCCGCACATCCAAAAATCCCATCTTCTCCACCATTTCATTTGCAGCCATATTCTTTCTCATCTATGCTGACAGCATCGTTTCCAATCTTTCCATAACTAATCCTTTTGACTTGAAAAGCAATGAAATTATTGATCCCCATGAGACTCAAAAAAACCAAGAAACAGTACTCGAGTTTGAGACCACTTTTAATAGCACAGTGCCATCAATTCCAACACAAGAGAAGGTGGTTGAAGAAGAAGATTCTGAGACTCAGGACCCTCTTATTCCACCAGACAATGTTTCAAAAGATGAAAGACTCATGTGGTTCCGAAGAAAGCTACCGGAGCTAGAGATACTCCAGTCCAACAACCTGTCACAGAAATTTCATGGTCGAGTTTTGGAGTTCCTTAATCATGGTTGCACGGTTCAGTTCTACATGACATGGTTCTCAACAGCACAATCTTTTGGAAAAAGAGAACTCTTGGCTGCTGATACTCTATTCAAAGTGCACCCACAAGGGTGTTTGATGATCATATCAAACACCATGGACACCAGGTGTGGCTACAGGATTTTAAAACCAATAATAGACCGTGGTTTCAAAATACTAGCAATCACACCTGACTTACCCTTTTTGGTCAAGAACACCCCAGCTGAAGCTTGGTTAGAAGAGTTAAAGAGTGGAAGAAAAGACCCTGGAAATATTCCATTGTTCAACAGTTTGTCCAATCTCATCAGGCTTGCCATGTTGTACAAATATGGAGGAATTTACTTAGACACAGATTTCATAATTTTGAAAGACTTTTCAGGGTTGAGAAACTCAGTTGGGGCACAGAGCATGGACCCTGCGACAAACACTTGGAACAGGTTAAATGGTGCAGTTATGATCTTTGACATAAATCATCCACTTCTAATTGATTTCATGCAGGAATTTGCTACAACTTTCAATGGAAATAAATGGGGTTTCAATGGGCCATACTTAGTTTCAAGGGTTATTGAAAGAGTTGGAAACACACCTGGTTACAACATAACTATCTTGCCCCCCAAGGCCTTCTATGCGGTGGACTGGTTTAAAATAAAAGGGCTTTTAAAGAAGCCCGAGAATGAGGCTGATTCACAGTGGGTGGAGCACAAGTTGGCAGAGCTAAATAATGGTGAGACTTATGCACTACACCTATGGAACAAGAGGAGTAAAGAATTGAAAATTGAAGAGGGAAGTGTCATGGCAAGGTTAATCTTAGATCACTGTGTCATTTGTGAACACATTTATGATTCTTGAAGAAAATTTGTCAGATACAAGTTTGCGGAACCCGATTCAATCAAATGGACTGCCTAGCTATGAAGAACTCACAAGCCAAGAAGTATTGCAATCTTCTTATCTTAGCAAGAATTATGCAATTGTTTTACTTTGCCAGATAGGATGCATTGATTGATTGTAAATCTCATACAGGAAAATTGTAGTCTTTTGAAATTTGATGGTCTAATATTTCTAGACATGAATTTATTATTTCTGTTTTCGTAAGCCACCAAATAGGATTGGGAAAATGTCTTGCCTTAACCCAATCCGCCTTGTCTTGCCTCATTCCCTCTTGTCCTATCTAGAGAGTGTGTATATAATTTATTATCTATAAATTTAAAAGGGGTGAAAATAACATCCCAATCATTTATAACGATTTATATTAATAAATCATAATGAATGGACAATTTGGGGCAAAAGGAGATGAGAAACTAATCCTAGAGTCTATTGAATGCACAACACAATCTATTGAATGCGCAAGAGTTAGAAAAATTATCTTCTTTTTTTTTTTTTTTTTTGGGGGGGGGGGGGGGGTTGATGTTGGGACTTTCTTTAGTTGAGCTAGTTTGGTTTTGTACCAAACAAGGTGACCTAGTTTGTTTGGTTAAGTTAGATATGTTTCCCTTAGGGGATTGGTGTCTTCTAGAGTTGCTAAATCCGTGGGATATGGCCGTGTGCATTAATGGATAGTTATTTAATCATGAATTCATGGATTTTACAAAGGATAAAAGCTATTACACACATTCTGTTACACCGTTAAAAATCATGACTTCAAGTCATAATTTCAGTTGTTTTTTCATGTGTATATAATAAAAACTACTTTTTTCACAAATACTCCAAGCCCATCTACAAGGTTTCTTATTAAGTCCAAGATATGTGAAAAATAAATAAATAAAAAAAATAAAAAGCATATTTTACTCTCCAATCCACAACTTCATAATTTCCTATTTGGATATTTCATATGGGCTTGGACCACATAAGACTTAAGGGAATAAGTATTTTGGACTCGACCCATCAAAGCAACCTCTAATATATCTAGACATGAATTTATTATTTCTGTTTTCGTAAGCCACCAAATAGGATTGGAAAAATGTCCTGCCTTAACCCAATCCGCCTTGTCTTGCCTTATTCCCTTTTGTCCTATCTAGAGTGTGTATATAATTTATTATATATAAATTTAAAAGAGGTGAGAATAACATCCCAATCATTTATAACGATTTATATTAATAAATCATAATGAATGAACAATTTGGGACAAAGTGAGATGAGAAACTAATACTGGAGTCTATTGAATGCACAACACAATCTATTGAATGCACAAGAGTTAGAAAAATTAACATTTTTTTTTGTTTTTTTTTGGGGGGGGGGAGGGGGTGACGTTGGGACTTTCTTTAGTTGAGCTGGTTTGGTTTTGTACCAAACAATGTGACCTAGTTAGTTTGGTTAAGCTAGATTTGTTTCCCTTAGGGGATTGGTGTCTTCTAGAGTTGCTAAATCTGTGGGGTATGGCCGTGTGCATTAATGGTTGGCAATTAAATCATGAACTCATGGATTTTAGAAAGGATAAAAGCTATTACACACATTCTATTACATCGTTAAAAATCATGATTTCGAGTCATAATTTCAGTTGTTTTTTCAGGTGTATATAATAAAAACTACTTTTTTTCACAAATACTCCATGCCCATCTACAAGGTTTCTTATTAAGTCCAAGATATGAGAAAAAAAATAAAATAAAAATAAAAAGCATATTTTACTCTCCAATCCACAACTTCATAATTTCCTATTTGGATATTTCATATGGGCTTGGACCACATAGGACTTAAGGGAATAAGTATTTTGGACTCGACCCATCATAGCAACCTCATTGGGGCTGTGGTTGTTTCACGGTTTTGGACTGTGTCAGTTGTTCAGTAAAGCCCATTGGGTCAGGGTCTCGACATTCTTTTATTACACATTGGGTTGAACACGTTTTTCACTGTACAATCATGCACTGAAAAGGCGGGGCAGGTACAATGGGGCAATTTGAATGTGTAAGCAAATTTTATAATGGCCCACGCCTAAAAATAATCCAGCCCAAGTACATGGAAGAAAAACCCTTCGAATCATTTTCCTTTATTCAGGTAAGCAGGTCACCCAAACTATAAGTAAGTCGTGTATCACTGATATATCATCATAACAAAACCTAAGATAATTGATGTGCATGTAATTATAAGAAACTCTCAGAGTATAATGATGTGGTACCCTTTCCTCTTATATTTATAATTTGTTATACTAATTAAGACAGTACTAAATTATCATACTTTATTTTGAAAGATAGACTAGAGACTTAGTAATTTTCCTTACGGTATAGTCATATCTAACATTTTAATGATGGTTCTTTGAACATATAATGACAGATCCTAATGCTTCTAGCCCTAGTGAGCCCAACATTCGAGAATGGGTCCATTGGTCAGTCAATCACTTCTTCAATTTTGACTTCTCTAGCTATGTGTTTTGTTTCTTTCTTTATTTTGCCCAAGTGTCTTAATGCATTTCCTTTGTGTTTTCAAGATCATTCTAGACATTAAAAACGTCAAAATGTATCAACCAGTTGATCTATAATTTTTTTTTTTTTGGCTCGGAAGCTACAAGGCTCTTGCCTCTTAGCGTAAGTGTATATGTTACATACACCACCGTCACCTTATAGGTTACAAAAGTGAACTAAATGTAAGGACAAATCACACCCTTCATGATATTTGTGTCCACTATTATCCTTATTGCTTTGATGCTTAAAGCCTGAACAACAAACACTTAATTTTAGCAACACTCTAAAAGAAAGATAACATAAAGAAGTAGGGAGTACACATGTTTTCTCATGAGCACCCCAAGCATTCTACAGATTGATAATGTGATTAATGAAATTTGGAACTTTTAAATTTACAGCATCTTTTCAAACCCATTAAACCCGCCACTGGAATGTTTTCGAATGGACAATTATTATATTGTTTATAGAATTTAAAACCAACAACAAATGATCATGAATTTCATATTGCTGTGAGAGAGAACTGATTTAGTGATATCGTACAGCAAGTTGGGGTTTATATATCCTTGTTCGAAAATTTCATAACCAACTGAATAGAACTTTTATGAGTATTCACATGAATTATATATTGGTTGTCAAGATGTATTGTACAATACCATGTGTTTAGGAAATTTGATCTCCTTTCCCATTATTTAATGGACATTCAGTACTACTGATAAGACTATTGGTACAACCCAACTTCTTTTTCTGATTAAGCATGATACATATGACTCTTTTCTTTTTCTTATTTTTCCCGAAAGAGAGGGATTTTAGCTTCAAATGGAGACCGAAAGACCTTTGTTTTCAAAAACTTTCAGCTCTAGTTGCCTTTAAAATATTGAAGTTTTTCTAATCAAATGCTCATTACTCAATCAGAACACAGCACTTTCAATGTGGATACCAAACCACTTGTTCTTTATATATTTAGATAAACAGCAAAGACTATCCCTCAATATCACGAAAAGGTACAAGAGAAAAAGAAAAGAAATTAAAGAACTAATAACATTTACAAGTAAAGCTCATGATCCACATACACATAGACGTAAAGGAAAACCAATTAATTGGTTCAATGAACACACTCAAGAAAAATTTACCAAAGAAGAAGGGGTTCATGCATATGTTTGCATGTGAAGAATGGCACGTGACAAACAGATGAGCCCACGTGCAACCTATGTGAACATGGGTCGGGTCCACGATCCACTCATTCAAATGGAATCTTAAGTCAAAAGGTCCATATATATAAAACGAAAATGTCCCAACATGTACAAACTTTGTGATCTAACCACGTTGCAATTAAAAAAAACATTGAAGAGACCCATACCATAGGCAATATTTATAAAGATAAACAACGCATTGGAAACATGCTAGTAATAATGAGATTGGAAGCTAAGAACAGCGAAGAACCAACAAAATCTTATATAATATTCCAACAAAGAAAAAAAAGGTAAAAAAAGAAAGAGAGCCAAAAAAAAAAAAAAAAAAAAAAAAAAACCTAAACATATATATCTGATTTAATTAAAACCTATGCTTTGATAGCAAAGGAATCATCACAAACACACTGTTTTATCAACTAAATTAAGAAGAAGAAAAAAATAGAAGATCACCAAGGAAAAAAAAAAAAAAAAATTGCAAAAACCAGCACACATCACATGTTGGGGAAATATTACTACTTCCCCATGTATGATACAAAATATGGAGAGTGAGTGAGAGAGAGAGAGGTTGGGCCATGTTGTTCAGACTCAGCTTCAATGATGAGGAGCTGGAGCTACTGGTGGTGTTGGAGGTTTGCACTGATAGCACTTGGCAAAGAGCCCAAATGTGTCAACTTGCCTGACAAAGTTGGTCATGCTGGCCCATCCACCGAACCCAAATCCAATCACTAGAACCCACACCACTATAAACGAATTTATCACAAACATAGCAGTCCAGCTTGGTAAAAAGATAGGAGGCTTCTCTGCAGCATTCTGCATAAGAGTAAAACAAAGGTAAACTAAATCAGCAAATAAATACATGGGCAGATTAAAAATTTGATTGTAGAACAAACTAGACGGAGTGCAACGTGAGTTTTGTAGCTCAATTGACACCTTCTAGAATTTCCAACATAGATATTTAGGATTGAAATCCTTTCCCCCATTGGATCTATCAAATTATCAACTAAATCTATTCGTGTTCAAGCTGTTAGCCTAGTGTGTCGCGGCTATCGCCATCATCTACGAAGACTATGATGCCCGGTGTTTGAAGTTTGAACCACACCTCACTATTTGCTTGACAAAAAAAAAAAAAATCTAAAATTAACAGGCAGGCCAACTACATTTGTTTAATTGGTAGGGGATTTCTTGACAAATTATGCTGGAATTGCCCCAATTGAATTATTGGGAACAAGTTAGGCTAGTCAGCCAGCTCAGCTAAGACATAGTACTATACTCCAACTGTAGCTCATAACTAAAAGAAAGGGACATGCCACCCATCTCAATATTTCTTGTAATATTTCCAAATCCAAGCCTTAAATGTTTTTGTACACTGGCTAGTGGCTGCACACACACACACACACACACCCTCTCTCTAGTGGGCTCGGAAAACTGTGGAATATGGAAATTCCCAATCAAACTTGGGTGTGCCCACTCAATCTCCAATGACTGACATACCCTAAATAGATAGAGATAATTACAACATAACGCATTCATAAATAAATGAAAAGCATACAATTTGGCCTAATGAAAAAAAAAAGCTCGCAGTATTAAGTATTTCATACATTAGATATATAAAACATATCTCTCTCACAGTGTATGAATCCCTTAATATAATGGAATCCACACCCACTATGTGATGAGAGATACCTTTCTTTCTCTTATAGTAGATGGCAGTGGTTTAGTGGGGACAATATGTAAGAGAGCCAACACAGAAGAGATGGGGTTAAAAAGTGGGTATAGATTTTTACCTGTCTGGCTGAGGCTTTTCTATAGGTGAGCATATGAGCTAAAGAGGGGATGATGTAGACAGTGAAGCTAACCAATAGAGCCCCAACAGCAGAGTTTATGGGCCCAAAAAATGGGAAGATTATCGCCAAAAACCATATTGGTATCACCACTGGCAGCCTTGCTAGTGCTCTCAAACAAATACTCTTCGTGTCATGCATCCCTATCACCTTCTCCCATACAAAGTACAATGGAGTACATGCGAACCCAAATGTTATAAACTGCACCCATTGCATAATCATACCACAATGTCAGATTCCATTCAAATTACTATTTTCTTTATATGCGTGTGTGTGTATATATATATATATATATAGATAGATACAATAAAATTTGAACTCATATCTCTTATTTGATGATAATTAATCTTAACAGTTGAGCTAATTAGAACCCACAATTGCAATTATTACTAAATATAAATTATTTTCATGTATTTAGATCATATTTCTTAAAGGGTATGTAAGAAATAACTTATTCAATGATTT
This sequence comes from Quercus tomentella, assembly GCA_028535165.1. Taxonomy (NCBI): domain Eukaryota; kingdom Viridiplantae; phylum Streptophyta; class Magnoliopsida; order Fagales; family Fagaceae; genus Quercus; species Quercus tomentella. Next base: position 13,316,119 of record JAPQVY010000012.1, on the reverse strand, counting down.
ATTTTGCTTAAAAATATATAAATTATTCCATAAACATAGCACAATGTCAGATTCCATTAAAATTATCCCTTGTTTATACATATAATTACCATAAAATTTGAAACCAAGTTTCTTATTCAATGACAATAAACTTTACTAAATATGAGTGCAATTATTACTAAATATGAATTATTTTCATGTATTTAGTTAATATTTCTTAATGTAAGAAGTAAGAAATAACTAATAGTCAATGATTTATTACTTTGCTTAAAAAATAAGTTAGGTAAAGGTAGATTTTAAGCAAAACACACACTGTAGTCCAAGCCTTTGCTTGGTTTATACTACTAAGTACTAAGTCTTATCGTTGATTAAACAAAAATTTAAGCTAAAATACAACCTGGTGGATGAGCATCAAGATAACGGCGGCATCACGGAAGCCAGTTTTTGGTAGCATAGAGAAGGCATTGGAATGGTTAAGAAGCTCATCACCAAAGGCCCAATAAACGGCAGAGGCTGACGGAATCGTTAGTGTGAAAACGTATAATGTGGCTATTAGGTATATGTACTTGAATTTCTGTGGCTTCCACATGGCATGCATAATTTCCCTGAAAAACAATTTCCCAAAAAACGTTAAAAAATTTTAATTCCCTGATCAGAAAATCAATTTCCTTCCCATCAAAAAAAAAAATCAATTTCCTTCCACCTCGAAATTCTAGGAACCGAAAAAAAGGACAGTCAAAATCCGGAAATTACATATCACTTTCACTTTGACCTTAAATTCTTTTCTAACACTTCATGATACTTTGATTTTCAAAATTAAACATTTTAATCATCATAAGCGTTTATCCCCAAAAACAACTACTCATGATAGGGACTGGAACCAGCTATAAGAAAATTATTATCATTTTCCTAAAGTGCCCCCTACCCATTGGAATTTAATATTTAAAATAAAAAAACAATTTTGAGTGCATTTTAGAATTTGTCACAATTGTAAACATAGCATGAGGTTATTAATGTTAGTGAAAATGATATCAAGGTTGGTATGAAAGTGATACCATTTCAATAATAATTTCCTGCCAACTTTATACATACATAAAAATGTGAAATTTTTGAGAGATTGGCATCACCCAGTAGCTATAAGTGAATATTTAGCCTATGACACAGATATTATTCTACAGGTAAAGACAAAGGAGACTAGGTTAGGACAGAATCTAGACGAAACAAGGAATAATGCACTAGGAATTGAGAGTAAAAAATTCACAATGGTTAAAAACAAAAGACACAAAAACTAGAATACAAACTACAAATTGTTTCTCAAAAAAAAAAAAAAAAAAAAAAAACTACAAAGACATTTTTACTGTGCATTTTCCTAGAGAAAAGTGAAGGTGGGTAATGTTGTTTCCGAGCAAACAAAAAAAAAAAAAAAGGAAAGTAGATTGCATGATATTGTCTGTGGGTCGCCAACACCAAGATGGCCGGCAAAAGCTGCACACAGAAGCCGCGTAGAAACAAGTGAAAAGAAAAGAGGATAATATGCTGTGTAAAAAGATAAAACTCACACAGTCACAGCATGGCCACCAAAAGTGTAGAGTATGTTTGTAGCTCCGGTGAAGTATAGCACTAGCTTTGTTGGAGCTGAATGTGTCACACCCTCAGCCTGAAATCACAAAATTGAACCAAATCAGAGAAACCCCATTAACCTTTTTCAAATGAAAAACAAAGAAGGTAGTAATTAGTTTTACCTGGCCATGAGTAAAAGCAGCTATGGTCAAATACCAGGCAGTGTAAGTGGTCATTCCAAGGCCTAGAAATGACCAAATTCGGTAGTTATGAAAGGAAGGTATGAACACTGTGGTGGCACAACAAGCTCCAAATATATAAGTCCAAGTCCGTTTGTCCAATCGGTCGTTGATATAGTAAATGTTACTGTTTTTCATCAAGAACCAACAAAATTAGTTCACAACCAACCAAAAAAACCCAGTTCAGATTTCATACAAGTTAGAGAGTGAAAATTCAGGAAAGATCTTTACCTTGCACAAGCTATAAGCTGAATGACAGATCCAAATAGGAGGAAAGTACAGTTGAAAGCAAGCCCCACTGCTTTCCAGTACGGACCCAGTAGGCCATCTAGCACTTCAAACCACTGCAGTCCAAAACAGTGTGCTTTTAACTGTATACTACTATATAGTCTATGAGTCTATGACTAAAACTTTTTTTGCTACAGTATTAACAACAGTACATCAATCTCAAAGACTGTATGTTTATTTGTTTTTTGGGGCCTCTAGAGGTTTTGCTATGAAGATTAGGAATAAGTGGTGCTGGTGGGTTCTCTGTTAAGTAAAAACCAAATACCAACCTGAATGACATGGTTCTTGAAGCTGACGTTTTCTTTCTCCTTTCTGCTTCTGTACTCTATGTACAGTACACTAATCAAATACGCAGTCCAGCTTCCCATAAGTCCATAGAATACCTGAAGCAATATGCCTGATAGCAGTCCCAGTTGAGAGAATGAATAGGGTAGAGTTAAAAGCACTTGTGCTACCTGTAAAAACAGACACACAAAAAACGAAATTTAGTGCTGAAAGTGTTTGATAATGGATTTTAATTTGTGGGTTAAGTTGAATTACTTGATTAGAAGCACAGCTGAACCAAGCATCCCAGGCAGAGCCGCCATGCCAGAGGAGGTTCTTGACGCTAAGCATAGAATGTTCTTCATCTCTCTCTTCCTCTTTGCCCTCATGTTCTGTCTCATTGAAGTTGGGAACTATTGCTTCCTCTGCTTGCTTCTGAGGCAACATTGTCTCCGTTTTTCACTAAAGGCAACGTCGAAATCCCGGTAGATCTGAAACATTATATAAAAGACAGTAAATGAGACAATATCTACAACCCAACGCAACCCCAGATAACGAAAGCCAATAACACCTCAGATCCATATATCAGAAAATTCCTATGGTACTTAAAAATAAAAATAAAAAAAAAATTCAACCTTCCACAACACAAAGTCCAACAAAGTAAAAAATAATAATAATAATAATAATAATAATAAAGCAAACCAAGTTTTTAGTAGACAAAAGGAGCAGAGTTCAACATGTTTTTCACAAACCAGACCAAAGAGAAAAAACACAAAAAGAAAAAGAAATAAAAACCCAATACCACTTTCAACTTCCTTGTTTGAGATGTCTCTTTCGCTTAAAGATTGAAGCAACCAAAGCACACAGATCTGTCCTCCAGATGAGTCTGTGTATTTTCAATAACCCAGTTGTCTCTGTCTAAAATACTTAATATTTATAACCTTTTTTTTTTCTTCCTTCGCTTTCGGAATGGTAATAAAAACAGGTGGCTTTATTAAAAAAGCACAAGCAGTGAATGATGGAACTGTTTAGAGAGAGAAAAAAATAAGCAAGAAAAGCAGAGAGTAATAAGATTTTCTTGCTTCAAAGATTTTTGCAGAAGAGCAATATATATATAGCTGAAATGAAAGCCCTTTAAATGCGTTGAAATAATGGCAAACTCTTCAGCTAGGACACTCTCTATCTGTACTCTGCAAAACTATACTTAGGCTCAGTAAAAGCACGACTTTAATGCGCCACCAATTTGTACCGTAAAGACGGCGAGACCTCAAAAGCTGGAAATATCTCTGCACCTCATTCAAAGACCCTTCGTCAAGAGAAGTTCAAGGAAAAAGACCCTTTTCGCTCCTATTCAACCAAATATATTTATATATAAAACCAAATACCAAGGTAAACTAATCTATATTCTACTAGCACAATATAATAATATGGTTTTGGCTATGGCGCTATGCAATGCTTTTTTTTTTCTTTTTTTTTTGGGTTTTGAAATTCTGCACTCTCAACAAAGAGAAAGAAAGTAAAGGGTTTGGAGTATAGAGAAAAAGGGTGAGAGAGACGAAACGAAAGCAAAGCCAAAGGCCTCCCCAAATTCCCTGTATTCTAAATTCCGATTCGATTCTTGGGTCTCCTCCGTTTGATGACAGAGAATTTGAAGATCAAAGTGACTGGGACGTTGTTCTCATCAGTAAGAACCTAACCATGCCTTAGACCAGGCTTTTTATAGCCCAAACAGCTTCAACGGCTAAGATTATAAAATAATTATAATAAAAAAATTAAAAATTAAAAATTAAATTAAATAAATAAAACAAGTTTTTTTTTTTTTTTAAAGGAAAAAAGGTTACTAGTAGATTATGTATTAATTTTCAGATAAATTTATACAGTAGCTATGGTCAAAAGCCAAAGAGTTTAACGATGCTGTAAGCAAGGGAGGGGGGCTAGGGGTCACTTGACTTTTCAAAAATTCCTCACTTCTTTTATATTTTTGACAAAAGCAAATGTAACTTTAAATATAAATTTAAATATTTATTCCCCCTAGAGACTAGACTTTTACTTAAAACTTGCAACACATTATAGGGACAAACTATTTTATAACATTTTTACAAATTGTTGTTATGGTCAATTACTCAACTTCTTATTAGTTCTTATATAGGCTCACTAATAATATCATTTCTTTTTAACTTACCAATAATCACTCACAATATCAGCAGTTTATAAAAATTTTGTAAAAAAAAAATTGTATTTCTAGCATTTTCCTTCATTTAAATGACTAATGCATTACTTTTGTTTTCTTTAATTACTCTTATATCTTAAATAACTCATTAATTCAAAGTGTATTTAATGTATTTAAAAATTATATAAATATTTATAGGACAAAACTTAGGTACGGTATTTTAAGTGTTATTCCTTAGGTTCACCTCTTAAGATTCAGCCATGTGGCTATTTAACTAAAAAATACACTTTCATCCCATATGCAAAAATCCATATGGCAGAATCTTAAAATGGGAACCTAAATAATAGTACCTAAGTATTATACCTAAATCTTGCCCATATTTATATAATACTAATGCACAGTTTCTTCCCTCGAATTACTCTTATTTTATAATGACATATCTTAGAAATATATAAGTAAATATTTTTAATAAAAACATTCTTTATTTTTAAAAAATTTTCATTTTTTTTTTTTTTGAGAAACAAAAAATTTTCATTTTGAAAACTAGAGATTCAGACATTATTCTTTTTCCTTTTAGAAGAAATAATAATTTTTTTTTTTTAGAGAGTTCCAACCAATGACATCCGCTCTTAATAATAGTTTTTTATCATCAAACCAAAACACCAATCGATTTTTGGTGTAAGCGGGGATTGAACTCCAAATCTCTTATTCAACTATCAAAGACTTTACTAGTTGAGCTAATTGGATCTCACAAGAAATAATAAATGTTAATTTCATGGTTAAGAGTTAAAATTATTTGAAGTTTTTTTAAAAGAGAAATGTTATATATACTTTGTCATAGGTAAGAAAATAGTATTTGTTAAAGCATGTTACAAACTGTAAGCTCCTATATGGAATCTAGCCATCTAGGTTCCTAATCCAAATTGTTCTTTAAAAGAAGAAAAAAAAAAAAGAAAAAAATTTAAATTACACCCATGAAGTTTAGTTAATTCTCATTTTGGTCCAATAAGTTTTATTTTTGTCATTTTAATCAAGTATGTTCATATTTGTTGTCATTGTTTGTCCTTCCATTCGATTGAAAAAGTTGCAGCTAAGGGCTAATAGTGATAATAAATGTAAACATACAGGACCAAAATGATTTAAAAAAAAAATGAAACTTGTTAAACTAAAATGACAAAAGACCAAACTTAAAGGCTATAATTTGTATGTTATAAACCTTTCTAATTTTTTTAGTCTTGAAAATATATTTTTTAATTGATAACAAGAGTTATGGATGGAAGAGCTAACATCAATGACAACAAATGCCAACTTACATGATCAAAATGACAATTGACCAAATTTAATCGGTGTAATTTTTATTTTTGCCAAAAAAATATTTTTGTTAATGACTAACATAAAATCATAGTTTAGATGCATTTAATATTTTATTATATATATTTTTATAAATAATAAAGTCAAATAATATGCAAATATCAATAAAAATATACTCTAAAATCCTAACGAATAGAATGAATTTATAACCGTAAATAAATTATTAACAAGTGTATTTTATTTTTAAAAGACTTACATAAATAATAGTGCCAACTTCTTTTGATCGAACTCAAATCTGTGTTCTCGCTTGTTAATGGGGAAAAAAAACAAGAATTTTGTTAATGAATGACCTAATACAAGTTAAGGAATATCAATGGCTTGTTTGGTACTGTTGTATAACAATATACATATGTCCACTACACTTTTTCACCCACACAAATTTCCACAACACTTAAACAATGTTGTAGGGACTGAATTTGGATTGGACCCAATATAAGATTGGATTTCAGCCCAACGAGCCCAAAGAATAAATTTGTAGAGCGTGGATGAAAGAACTAGTTATATTCGGTAATGAAGGTGATAACAGTTGGCTATTTAAGAGAATCAAATACAAGTATGATAAGAAAACCTTTTCTCGGCACGGTCCGAGGAGCTATGTTATAATGTCTTATTGATAAACTAGGTTACAAGAGTTCTAAGGATTATTACAAAGTTTTTCTTAGTTTTCTCCTTCTTTTTTTTGGCCACCTTCCTATGCTATATACTACAATCTTGGCATCATCTTTATCATACACGTGTAGGCTAGATTCTTGGAACTTCTTCATGTCCCATCCAACACCTTCCAAAACTATCAACTAGTAACTGTAAGGCTGCTTGGCCACTGTTCAGGTATCACTTCCACATTAATGCGACCAGAGAGTTAGTTGGGAGGCATTTAATGTGGAGGTAGCAACTTTTGAAGATATTTGTTGTCTCCCTTTACTCGTCCCTTATCCAATGTCCAACTCCTAGTTGTAATGCAACCTTGAAGAAGGCCCGGGATGATAGGACATTCTTACTGACCTCGGATCCCCATTTCCGAGATGACTTTTATCATCGGACGTATGTTGGACTTATTGCATACAATCTTTGTTTTTCTTCTTATACCATTTTCGTAGTAACCTTATTTGACCATCCTCGGATTAGTTGATATCCTTGGATTGGGCCATAAGCCCAATTCGTACAGTTTTAATAGTATCTCCTGACTAACTGGCCCCCACAAATGTTATTAGAAATCTGTTACTAAATGGGCCCCAATTTATATTTTATTAAATAAATTTTTAATAATTAAAAAAGTAAAATGCTGATAAATACCCTTAAGGAAATGCTTAACAGTCCATTGAAACAAAGTTTTTATGGGAAAAGAAAAAAAAATTAATATTTTGACAACTTTTTTCATTTTTCATAAAAATTGTGTCAAAACTTTCTTAAAATAAATTGTTAACCAATGCTTTAAAGACACACATTAATTTCACCCTTAAAAAAAAATAAAGTCAAACGTACACAACTCTCAAGAAAAGCATATAATTATAAAGAAATTGTAAGTTCAAATCAATGCATCATTGATTAGTGTATTCTGTAACAAGATTATAAAAATATTTTTTAAACCAATGTTCTTAGGATGTTAATTAACTTTTCCCTTAAAAATTTTCTAAATATATTATTTATTATAGCATTAAATGTTATTTATCTTTACTTGTAATGAAAGCCATGAGTAAATATGGAGAAAATTGCATTAAATTTTAATTTATCTTTACTTGTAATGAAAGCCATAAGTAAATATGGAGAAAATTTTGAAGTATCCTAAACCGTAAATAAATACCAGAATTAATTTTTATCAATTGATCACACATCATTTATTTATTTGAGAGACAATGAGACATCATTCAGTGTTTCGGGGTACAATAATTTTGGGGGTTCTATAATTACAAACTCAGAAGCTTATTTCCCAACTATCTATTCATTATACTATATTCACGCTTTTGAGAAATGTTGGAGGTCAGATCCAAATCTCAGTCAATAATTCCCACAATTTTATTAATTTCCCAATTAATTCTCTACCTTCACTTATTTCAATTATTATTATTATTTTCAATTTATTAAATTTTAATTCACCTAGGCTCCATCAACTTCCTCCTTGTCCCCCAATCAATATCCAAATCCCAATCCCAATCTCATAGATCATTGCGTGGATTATACACCCCCATGGAATTCGAAGTAAAAAAGGTGTCACTGTCACACTCTACAATAGCGAGTGAAAGTAACAGTACCCAATGAGAGATACGATTTTGATTTTTTTTTTTTTTTTGGTATTTTAATTCTGGGCCGTCCAACTCAGCCAACCCATAAAAATGAAGGCCCATTGCATCATGATTTTTATCAGCTTGATTCCGTTCTGATTCAAAAAGAGATAAAATAAAATAAAAATGGTGTTTCGTCTTTGTGGGACGGACACATTCATCCAATCACACAACGGGTTAATTCATGCAATTGTGAGTGATGGAAGAAAAGTAACGAGTAGTTGATTGAAAGTATCAAGAATTTACGATCACACAAGTTCGCATGTTAATTCATGCAATTATTGAAGAAAAGTAATGCTTTGTTGATAGAAATTATTTACAATCGTACACGTTTGCATGTTGTGAAATTATTTGTGTGATTCAATATCCCCAAAATTATTCTTGTGCGACACCCAAGTGATGGACTTGAAGGACGTATCGTAAATCCAGATATCTCAACTCTCAAGCTTTATTCATTGAAATATCAGACCATGTGGTTTTCGAGATGTCTCATAGGCAAAAAGTAAAATGGTCCGATTAATGAGTGCTCTTAGGTCATTTTTTAATTGATTATTTTAGAAAACTTTTGATACCACTTTCATGAAAAACATAAAAATTTGTCAAAAAAATCAATTATTTTTTCCCCATAATAAGTTTTTAAAAATATTTTCTAAATCAATGCCATTAAGACATCCTGTTAACTTTTCTCAAAATAAAATAATATTGTCAGAAAAACTATGATACCAATTTTTTTTTTTTTTATTGGTGGATGTTTTAAGTGCATTGGTTTAGGAACTATTTTTTTTATAAAAAAAAATTTGAGAAAATAAAAAGTAATTAAATATCTCGACAGCATTTTATATTTCTCATAAAAGTGTATTAATTTTTTTTTAATTGTCAATTAACAAATATCTCAAGAGCACCCAATAATTCGAGGAAAAGAAAAAAAAAAGGTGTGTTTCGGCAAAGCACACATGTCCCATTAGACAAAGCTCAGTGAGGCTGAACCGCAGCCGAGCCATTATGGTGACCCCCGCCACCGTTTGGCACGCTTTAAAAGAAAAACATGCGCACAATTGAAGCCCCTTTGCCCCACACTTATCGCCGGCTCATCATACAAACCAACACAATGCCCTTTTATCCGACGGCTCTGAGTGGCCCATTTCAACCAACCTGGGCCCCACCCCATCACTCCCCATTATCTCACTATTCTAACCTTTTTTTTAAAAAAAAAAATTTACCTTTGTTTATTTTTTTTGGATAAAAATTAAATGCATATAATAAGTACATGACTCTCTGTCTCTCTCACTCTGGCAGCTTTGTACTGCGTTGCACTGTTGATTTACCGAATTAAATACAATGTGCTTTTAACTTGTACAAATATACTATACAAACATCCCTCGAAAATGGTACAATGAGCATATGGGTTTACTTTTCTTTCTTTTCTTTTCTTTATTTCCTTTTTTTTTATAAAAATTTTATTATTCAATAGTTATAGTAATTGCATAATAGAGTATTTGAATCTTAAACATTTTTATTGAAAAAAGAAAAAAAGAAATGAAGGTTAAAGTATAGGCTCTTGACAAAGGCTTTCTCTTATGTGGTTGAATTAAACTTACGTGGCGTTTGGTACAGGTTAATGTTTTAAGATTTTCAGGAATATTTAAAGATTCTTATATTTAGTTGCAAATCACACTAGAGAATCAGATGCTAGGGAAATCTGGATTCCTTTTAAAACAAATGGGTATCCAGATTCCCAAACTTAAAGGAATGTGTATTTTTTATAAATTAACAATTTTAACCATTTTTTCTCATCATTTAAGCAATTGAGATAAAATATAAATCAAATCATCAATATCTTTTCCTTTGTCTTTATCTCTTCTTGCCTAAACAATATTATCTCTTCCCGCCTAAACAACATAAACAGTATAGGCAACTCTGTTGATATATTCATTAACAAAGTTTTATTTAAGTTTCATGTGTAAAAAAAAAAAGTTTGAAAGGGACCCTTCATTGTTGCCAGGTATTCACTTTTATTGTTATGTGTGTGTTGCTCAACAAATTATTAATGAATCTATTTTCATAGAAATTTGTTAATAAATTTGTATCTCAGATCTTGGTTTTGTTTTGTTTAGGTATGACTATGTTATTTAAGTGCTCATAGATGCAGGGTTGAATACATTATATATGTAATAGATCACATTTGTTTCATTGTTGATGAACTACTTTTATTTTTATTGCTACTTCTATGGTCTTATAGACCTAAACGTTGTCATGTTATTTTGTTATGGATTAAACTCTTTTAAAATTATTATTAAGAAAAAAGCATTTGAGAATTTAAATAGTTATTTTTGTATTGTATTTATCATTTTGAAATGTTTGACTATAGTTTTAATGAATTTGTCATAATTTATAGTTTATATTTTGTTTTTCATTATTTATTTAGAGGATTTTTTTTTTTTTTTTTTTAAGACTTATACTAGATTTACAAATCTAAAGATAGAATGAGAAAAATAAATAATTCAATTAAGATTCCTAAGAATAAACCAAACATTATAATCTCACATTCCTAGGAATCTTATTTAATTCCCAATTAAACAAAATATAGGAATAGTTACATTCCTAGGCATTCAAATTGCAAGACATTACATTTCTAGTGATTTAGATATCAGGAGTAATGTGGATTCTTCCGTACCAAACGTCACGTTAAGGTCCCAAGTTTGCCCAGTTAAAGGTACAATTTTGATTCACTTAAGGATTACTAGAAGTGTATTCGAATGTAACTTTTATTGAAATTTTGTTTTTTAAAAGTTGGTTAAAGTAAAAACACACATAAAAATAAAAATTAAAAAAACTTTAAAAAATTGTACATAAACAAATAAACTAAAAAGTCTAAAGAAATTGTTGTTTCTAAACAGACACTATGACAATACACACTGAAATTTTGTTGTTACTAATGAACTAGAAATCACTCTACAAAATTTCGTGGAGCTGGATAGCTACATCATTTATTCATAAAATATTTCTAAGTTAAAGTCATTACCATTTTTTAAGATGAAAGTCATCAAACCATGTACCGAAAGGTCATGTGTTAATGACTCTTCTAAACATGTGTTGATTATGGTGATTGCTTTCTATATAATCAAAGTGGATTGATTACAAAGATGTGCTATTGTTTAAGGGTGAAGCATAATGCTAGATTCTCAACTGTTTTTTTTTTTAATGCAAAATACATTATTTAACCTTAGAAAGAGGACAAGTACATGCTATTGACCTCGCACAGTAAAAAGTAAAAAAAATCATTGTTGTGAAATTGAAATGCAAAGGTAATCAAGTAGTGGAGCCACAAAAGCCACCAAAGTATTGGGCTGAATTCGAGTCCATGTAAAATGGAAAAATTGTCACACATATTCCTTGCAAAAACCCCCACGTTGCCCCCGTTCAAACGGGATTTTGTCGGCTGGGTGAGGGTTTGCCGCTTGAACCGTTTCCCGGCCCAACACATTACACATTCCGCACTTTGATTTTCATGCCTAGACAAAACCAAAATGATAAGGCAGCATAAAATACCACAATTCGTGCTATATAACTGTCTATACAGTAAACCGTAAGTAAGAATTTTATGTAAAAGTGACAAATAATCAATTATAAATTGATTCATAAAATAATTGTAATAAAATTTATGACATTTTATGCGGTATTACCGTTACTACAATTACTCTATCCAAAAACCCCCCAATGATTCTCTCACATATATGCTTTACTCTTTTTATCATTGATTTGTGTGAGCGTGTCCTTGCAATTTTTTTTGACTAATTAAAGTGAACGTGTGGTGAGGTGGTTCTAACCAATGAGAGAAAGCCGCTTAGATTTTGTCAAACACTATAACCAATAAATTTGGAAAATTTATTTTCTTATTACTGTGGGGGGGGCTTAGTGGAAGAAGTAATGATTAGCGAATGGATTTTGACACCACTAATCCCTTTGCCACGAGTATCAAAATAAGGGTTTTGTTTCCACCATTGCCCCTCACATGTACCCTTCTATCCGGGCCTTAATCCATCTTTTGAGCATGCTGCGTGATATGGAAGATGAGATAGCATATCATAATTTGGAAAGAGATTATTGATGTCAAATCTAGTTGATTAGTTCAAGAACTCGAGTAGGATATTAAAGAGCTCAAAGAAAGAAAGATCTAACCAAAAGAACAGTTCGAGACTCCGAATTTTAAGCAGCTTAATCATCTTGAACATTATGTTTGATCATTGGGATCCGAGTATTAGATACGAAAAGACTGTTGCTCCCTATTATAGAAATTAAGGCTACATGCGAAGAATTACAAAGATAATGAAAATAGTGATGCTTGCCGACTAAGGCCTACAATAGCCACAACTAATGATGGCTTAAAAACAAGGAAATTGCCGACAAAAAAACCCTATTTAAGTGGAATTTTGATCAAGAACAAGGAGGAGGGTATTGTCACATTCAGATTATTAATTCTCCTTATATACACAATGATGTATGCAGTTGTTTTCGAAATGTTACATCACTTGCAATAGTACAAGTTTAACTAAGCAAGCTAATCCATTGATTTTATTAGGTCAGAAGATTGATTGGAGCAAATAAAGTAATTTAGAAATAGTTAGTGGATCTTTTGCCTAGTCCTATCTATATGAATGAGCATGCTTTTTTTGCATCAAGCGCATTTCTAAAGCAAAGGGAATCTTAAATATATAAATATGTAAGTATGAAGGATTAGGGATTGAGTTGGGGCCAGTACATAAACCCAAAGACGGAAATTGCCTTTTTCGTGAGTTCAAGAGATTAGTGGACTCAATGCGTCCTCTCACACTTTTACTTTTACGGAAGGCCATGTAGCACACAGTGCAAAGCTCTTCCAACCAAGAACTAATTTTTTTTACCCCCTAAAAAAAACAAGAACTATTTCTTCTTTTCCTCAAAAAAAAAAAAGAAAAAGAAAAAGAAAAAAGAAAAAAGAACTAGTTGTTAGCATCATTGAATTTGATAAGAGGAAGGGTATTAAGTTTAAAATATTGCTATATTTATAGACAATTTTCCATGAGTCATATATCATAAAGCTTTCAAAACTTTCATCTTTTAAGGTGTATTTGTATAAGCCGTTGAAAGACTATGTTTTGAGTTTAAAATGAGTAATTGTAAAAAAAAAAAAAAAAAAAAACTATGAGAAGAGTTGTAGTTACAAAACAGAGTTTTGAGTTTTTAAAAAGCTCTTTTAATCTTCTAAAATGCCTAATCAAACGGGCCATTGAGGTACAAATTTGAGAATTTTAATATGAAAAGAGTAGTGAAAATGGAGAAGAAGGTTTGTTAATCATTTGTGAGAGAAGGTGTTTGAAAAATTTGTACGATTGGGGAAATGATGAAGTTAAAATAGTTGAGGGGAAAGCATTCATGCAGCATTGAAGCTAATAGATAAGAGAGAACCTTATTGATATGACATTAAAAAAGGGTGGCGAATTTGCCCTCACAAAGGTGTTTAGGAACCGAAGGCATTTTCCCTTGCACACCCCATGCATGTTTCACCAGATGCAAATTCTAGTACCGACTACCAAGTACTCCTTGCTTTATGTCTTAATTTCTCATGCAACTGAATTCATAATGACTCCATCCCTCCACTATTCTTTTCCCCTTCAATATCTTAAGTTGACTCTTTCATTGTTTCAGACTTTGGGTATAAATTCAAATTTTAAATAATTAGAATAATATAGAAAGAATTTTGAATTTTGCATAATTATTTAAAAGCAATTAAGGCAGTGAGACAAATACAACTTTCCAAGTATATATTATTGAGGCATAATATCTTCAACACCCTGCTCAAATCACCAAATCAGATGTAGAATGAACAAAATGCATGATGTAGAATGAAATGCACAAAAAAGATAGTAGCTAGCAAAGGCAAACAGTCTATGATTGTCTGTGATGAATGAAGGCCGAACAATGGCAACAAGGACTAGAGAATGACTACAACATTGTTGATCATCTTCAAATCTCTCAAGTGGTATGCTCAGATTAAAAAAAATATATTGGAAAGGTTGGGATCCAAGAAGAATAATGGTGAAATAGTTGTAGTAATAACATTGGAAGAAGGTACTGATGGAAAAAGAATGTGGAAAAAGAAGTAGAAAGGTGGGGAGAAAGGTTTCAAAGTTCAAATTCTGATTATCATGTTAAAATAGACAATAGAAAATAAAATAATGTAGAGTGAAAAAAGTGAAAACAAAAAAGTAGACATGATTTGGCCAAACAGTTTACGTATATAAGAGATAATTCTTAAGTGACTAAATCTTTATAATATTTAACTGTACGTCAAAATCAACCAACGTAGGGCATGTATAACAATTAAGCCTATATTGACCCTAGAGTTATAATACTTGTTATAAACAAAACAAAAAAAATAGAGTTATAATACTTGTACTAAAACTAAAATTAAGATTACTTAATTTGCTTTACATGTATATGAAGCTTTAACATATTTGGGCGTATTGAGGGATAATATCTCTAACACAACCCTAGCAAAATTATTCTTGCACCATCTATGCATAGGACAAAAGGAATTTTCTAGTAGAAAATAGAAATAACATATAGGAAACAGAGAAAACTAGATATGCATGCTTGCGCAATAACAAGCCCAAAAAATGATGAAAAGGAGTTTCTGTAATTCGCACGCGAGCTTTGATTGACAGGGACAAACAACTAGAACGACATGTTCAATGACATTGATAAACTTGAGCTTTAGGCTTTAGCTATATATGTTTAATTTAATTGATAAAGTTGATACCTAGTTTTTACTCTTTTTGTTGTCAAATTGTCAATTGACAACATGGTGGTGATATTGAGTAATTTTTTTCTGACCAATTATAATAAATTAATAACCGTACTCCATTTTCAATTTAAATATCTTACTTTTCTACCACTTCTTAGTTTTTTTAATTTATTTTTTGGAAGATAAACAGGATTTTCTTACTATCTCACCTATGATATAAAATTAAACAAAAAATTACAAAAAAACAAGAAGATGACTATATGCTTTTTATATTTTATTAATAATCTTTCTATTTCATATTAAGAGACAGAGAATTGGAAAGAAAGAAAGATCCAACTTACCTACCAGCTCAGGTGTCTATGGTCCTCTCTTGGACTTTCTATGAAAATGAATTTTAGTCGTTTGTTCATATTAAAGACCCGGCAATTGTCTCATATAGTCAACATGGTGGAATTGGATAATTCTAAGTTGTCATATTTTTTGGAACAAAAACAATCAAGAAAAGTGAGGAAGTAAATTCCAATTTTCACGTAGTTTTCATATAACACATCCAACAAAGAGCTCACAATCGATAGCTTAGAATAAAACATACATATAAAGAAGTCAATAAATATAATGGGTTTCCAACTTTTGAAACCCTAATAATATCTTGACTATATATGGCACATCAAACAAATCTCCCCTAAAAAGATACGTGTAATATGTAATTGTTCTTGTTATCTTAATAAATATTCGACCTTTTTGATGCAAAAAAATATAAAAAACCCCACCTCATAGAGTCACCCAAAATTGAATTAAAAAAGAAGAAAAGAAGAAGGAATGTATATAGGTATGGGGTTAAGAATCCAAAGCTTATTTATTTTGCACCTTAGGAAGAATATTACGCTTTAATAATTGGTGAAAAATGACCACACGGATAAAGCGAATTTGGATAGGAGACGAACCAGTGCTAGTATGGACCCAGCTTTGAAGAGACTGACCTCTCATGAGTCACGAGGTCCCTCATATACTATTCGAACCAAAGTCACCAAACTATATATAAAATCTAGGTCCCCCAAAAAAAATACGTAGGAGTCGTGCCATCAAAGCTATAAATGGCCACTTACACAAGATACTTGCACTAAATTTCAAGAATGAGCATTGGTGGTGTCGGTCTCCTTGGCATTTGGGCTGGGAAATTTTTAAGATTCACTATGTGCTTCTTTTTCAAGTTTCCATGTTCAACTTCATTGATGTTGAAATAGGTTGAATTAGGACTCGTGGTTCGAGTTATTAGTCTAATGATATCGGTATCTTTTGAGATGTTTTCAATGATATCAGTATCTTCTGGGATGCTTGGTGTTTGAGATTTGAACTCCTCATTTCTTATCTAGATTTAGTTTAATCGCATAGATTGGTATTCGGTTCAAAACTAGCTTTGACGGTCTCTTTGGCTGAACCAATATGTATAGCATTAAAGCTTTTTTTTTTAATTGATTTGGCTTCAATTCTACTGTGGAATCAATACCTGAGTAGATGTAGATGTTGAAAAAATATATATCAACATAATTAATTCACAAGTATGGCATTAAGGCCTTTTTTTTTAACTTGAAATATTAAATATATAAGTAGATGAAATATAAGAGTTTCTAATAGTTTTAACATTCAAAATAAACCCCAACATTTTTATCAATTCATTTATCAGTTGCTTAAATATGCATCATTATTAGACAGGATCTTTTTGCATGGGGATGACTAAGTTCTCATAACATAATATTTGTCTTCTAAAGAAAAGTAGATTATTTACCATGTTTGGTAAACATCTTGTTGCCTTGTCTAGTTGTCTTGCATGCCCTACTTTTGTAAAAACTGTCTAAGTAAAAGGCTATTTCAATTACTGCATGATTCAAATTTCTTGCTTTTAGTGAATGATTATGCTCATACACTGTATAACACATGTTCCCTAAGAGGCTAGCTAGGACCTATGTACCAATAAGAAATGGGTATAATTATTTGCAATAAATTTTAATAAGCTTCTAATTTCTTTTTCCTACATTAGCTTTGATGTTGTTCCAGCACATTTGAAATGATTGATCTTCCCCCTCCGATAATTAACCTAGCTAGTGAAACAGAATATATAGATGTTCTAAATTGTTTTATTCGGAAAATAAATAGTACTATGTATGTGATCTTCTTATGTCATGATCACATGGAAGTGAAGCTAACATTATTAATTAATTCATTAACTTCTTTCTTGAGAGTATTATTGAGTTTCATGTGTCTAGGTTTCACTACAGAGGTCTACCTAGTATGATAGAATACTTTTTTTAATTATCAAAAAAAAAAAAAAAAAAAAATTCTAATGTGTTTTTAGGATACCAAAAAAATAATTACAATAACTTCACTTTGTCAACTTTTAAATACAAGACAAAAAATTAGTTAAAAAAAAATTATTTTTTATGTTGTTGATGTAATACCAATTATACATTACCATCTCACTTTGTAAATATTTTATATAAAACTAATATTAACTTTAGCATTTTTCTTTACCTTTAAAATTTTAGTCAAATTTAGCACTTGCATATCTATATATATCCTATGCATCTTTTAAAGAGATTTAGGAGCCGTTTGGTAATGTTGTTCTAGTAACGTTATTTGTATTTTTTGGAAATATGTATAAGGGAAAAAGTATGAAAATACGTGTAATGTTGTTTAAATACTAAAAATTGTTGCTCAAAACACCCTACCAAACAAACCCTTACTTTCTTAATGTTGCCAATCAAAGCATGCACATAAATAGGAATCTTTCAGGTTCCAATATGAAATAGTTGGGATCGCCAAGGTTTGGGAAAAAGCACAATGAAAAAGAAATTAAGGGTATATTTGGATACCGCTTATTGCTGAAAACTAAAAACTGAAAACACTAAAAACTGAAAACACTATAGTAAAATAATTTTTAAATGTGTGAATAGTACTGTGAGACTCAGTTTTAAAGAAAATTTTGCTGAAATCCGTACTTGCAGGTCCCGTGAACACTGTATGGGACCCACAAAAAAACGCAGATGCGCATTTTTTTTTTCCTTTTCAACGCAATCCAAACCCAGCCTAAAGCAACCTAGGAAAAACACTACCATTTAGACCCATAATTAAACAATCAGTCACCATAATCTCTCTCTTTACCATTCCTATCAAGCTAAAGCATTGAACACAAACAAGGATGGATATGACAGTGAAATAGGTCAGCATATATCGATGCTGGCATGGCCCCCCACAAAACATTTGGCTTTGGCTCGTGGAAGATTGCACCAGGACCCAAAACTTTGTCAAAATTTTTACCCTTTTAAGCTGGCTACAAAGACATTTATTCCATTTGCCCCCATTAGAAATTTCCCATATTGGGCTCCCTAAAAAACTTTATACACACAAGGAATTTGTGTAATAAAAAAACAGGAAGCATAATTATCAAATACACTAACAAAGATTGAACATTTGAACATGTAATGTATGTTAATTAATTAGCCCATTCTTTTTTTTTCTTGGTGGATATTCTTTTCTCATACATTATTTTTTTAGGTACTATGGATTTGTAGCTTAAACTTTATAATAAGTTTATATCATGTCACGCATTTCCAAAGTCGGCAATTTCAAGTGTTTATGCTTAGCCCCATCAATGGGGGTCCCAAATCCCTCAAAACTAGCATGTGAATGCCTCAATTGAAAGGTACCCCCTCGCCACTTCACAAAAAATAAAATTCCATTTTCTTTTTTCTCTTCTAGGCTAGTGCGTTCATCAGCATGACGATTAGGCAATGTGAAGTGCTATGTTCTGTACCAATCAACTATAGTAAGTTGTGAAATCATGAAAATACGATCCGAATTTATTAGTAAAGAAACAAAGACGAAATTGATTAGAAAGAAAAAACAGTGCTAAGTGGAACGGAAAAGTTGCAAATTGTGGGCTTCCAGATCCCCAAAAGTTTGCTGCTTAGGTGTATTGGAACAAATTGTCATATGATGGTTTGGATAAGTAAAAGAAAAATAAAGTGAAAGCATTGAGAGAGAGAGAGAGAGAGAGAGAGGCTTCTTCTTCTTCTTTAATGGCTTCTCCTTTTGTTTCCTTTTCCTTTTTCTCTCTCTCTCTCTCTCTCTCTTTCTCTTTAGAATCTTTTTTGATTGGTGGGGGTAACAAGAACCCTATTACATAATTTCTCTCCCAAGTCATGCCCACCATAAGAGACTACTTTAATAGTTTCTTAATCCAACTAAATATCATTAAAAATTGGTTTAAAAATTAACATATATTGTAAGGATATATAACTATGCTGGTATATTACTCTATGTCTCTCTATTTCATTATATTATACAAAGTAGCTCATCAAAGCATCAGGTGGACTAGGGGGGGTCTTTGATATGTAGGGCTAATTAAGAGGGTGCGTGACTGATATAAATTATAGCAATTTTCATGTCTTATCGAGTACTACTAATTACTAAGTAATCATGATAGCTAAGCAAACAAAAAAATATACACAATCAAGAGCACCATTGATGTCCCATGCAATATGAGTGGCTTTCATGCAATTTTTATTTACAAACTTTCTGTGCAAATTATGATTATATTGGGAATAGCCCACTAAATAATTGTTACCCTACTCTACGTTTGGCTTAATTTAGTACTCAATTACTTTACTATAACACTAGTAGTATATAGCTTTACCTAGGCCGTGGTATTTTGCAAAAGTCATAAAGCTTTAGGCGTTTTAATCAATTTTGCTCTTCTTGTTCTTCTTTTTTATGTGTGATTAGCTTATAATAATGCCAATAATGGTGTTATCAAATTGAAGACAGATAATATTCATATGTTTTTCTTTGCCCTTCACCGTGTCATGTTTTCCATAAACTTATAAGCTGGACCACCCTAGAAGAGAAGCTAAAGTTTTTGGCTTTTTAAAAATTTTTCTCTAGCTTTTTCATGTTTGCTAGGCTTTATTATTTGATGGATATATAAAAACTTCCATGTTCACAAAAAATTGACATCTCATTATAGCTCAGAATGTGGACGTTTACACACTCACATGGAAAAAAAAAAGTGTGACTTCAAGAAGAAGAGAAGTTGGAATTGAAAAACAGATTAATATTAATAATATTAATTTAACCAAACAACATGTACGGAAAATTTAAGAAATTTTTTAATATTGATTTTTTATGAGACAAGAATAAGTTTATATCATTGCAGTAAAGAAATTGTGGATCGCTTAGTTTGGACCCTACGACAACGTTGGGCACTGCCACCATTACTATCACCTCCATGCAAGCCATTTCCCATGCTAAACTCACGCCGACAAAATCTATTTTGATTTTCATGAATTCGAATCGACCATGTTCTTTCTAAAAAAAATAAATAAATAAATACAACTAGAATTTATTGATACCAATATGTCACAAGTTCGATTAAATACAAAGAAACATTTGACTTGTCATTTTTATCCCTCGATTTTCGATTTCGTTGAAGTTCATCTCCCTTTGCTTATCAATCTCTGATCTTAGCAGAATTTAATTTGGGATCCAAACCCCACTAACTCCAATCCCATTTGTTAAGTTTCATGATTTTTATGCAATCCATTCCTAACTCTCAAATCCAATAATTATTTCATAAAAAAAAAATTAAGGGAGAAGATCTAGTGTAAATCATTTGGTCAAACTTTGCAGCTATAATTAGTTTATCGATCGATTTATTTGAAAATTTTCCTCTTCTCGAGAGTCACAACAATTAGCAGCCGAAATATTGGAAACGGAAATCGAACTTTATTGGAATGTAGTATATTTAGAAATTGCATCATTTTTTTAATTCTCTAAGTGGGGTTCTAAGTTTCTTTTCAGGGTCATTGCGGTTGCCTAAACATTATAGATCTCAAAGATTTCACACGTCTTTTACCTAAAAAGAGAGAAAAGAGTTCACATGCCACAGAACATAGTCAACCATCTGTCCCTAATCATGAGAAATAAAAAATGTTATATTTCTAATTTTTGTTTGAAAAAAGTTTAGCTGGAAAAAAATATTAGAGCTATCTTGCTCCAATTTACTATGTGACAACTGAAGAAATCATTTGTGTAGTTATATGACGTTTTTAATGAGTTATGTACTTGTTTATATAATATTTATGAATAGTCATATAATTTGTCACATAATGAGTTGAAAAATATAGTCCTAAACATGTTAGGAGCAAAACTTTGTAATTTGCATTTAGGCTAAAGTTTTGCAGTTTTGCTTGCTATTAATGTAAGGACACATCATTTTTCCTAACTTTGTTTCATAATTGCTAACATGATATTTTTTTAATTGAAACAACATCGGTTTCACTTGAATCAATCACTGATACTACTTTTATTATACACATATCACAACATGCAATGTAAATAATTATGAGAAAAAATGTGATTCGTTAATATTGTTTCCCTAGACTTATTGTTTGCTTATTGGACTAACTCATAAGGAGTTACAGTTCATTTGCAATGAGTAATAATATCCTGCCAAGAATTAAAGAATTATTTGAAAAACATGCTTAACTTGGAATAATGAGATTAAACATGAATTTGGATTACCTCTTAATTTATTGAAAAACTTGTTTGCTTAATTATTTGTTGAAAGTTGATAAAAATTAAATTGCACCTAGAAAATGTGAGATTTAAAAAACTATTGATAAATAAATAAGTTAATAAGCTAAAAAAAAACTAGGATTTTGTTAATAGATGCACTAAGGGCATTCATAAGAAAATAATTTTAGAAACTTTTCATGGCAAAAAAAAAAAAAAAAAAAAAAAAACCAAACAAACAAACAAACAATTTTTTTTTTTTTTTACTTCCTATTAAAGTAATATCAAAACTTTTCTAACATGATTTATTAACCAATTCCCTAAAGAAACTCATTAATCGAGCCCAAAAATCTAATCCAAACACACTTTGAGATATTTTTTTTTTAATTTAATGGTTAAATTGGAAAAGAAAATTTAAGCCCTAGACATTTTCGTTATAAACGCCAAAATTTTACAATCAAGTTACAAATCTTTTTGGGTTAGTCCAATGTTATAGTCGTTAGAGTTGTTGGATCTTTTCAAAAAATAATGTATACCTATGTTTGAATTTTGAAGTCTTGCTCGATCTAGGCTATTACCATTTTCACTGTCTACCACCCCTAGTCCAGAGGGGCACGGGTGTTCAATTTCTATTGGACTAGTTGTACTAGAAGCACCATCATGTAGAATTATACATTTATCAAAACTTTTCTAACATGATTTATGAACAAATTCCCTAAAGAAACCCATTAATCGGGCTCAAAAATCTAATCCAAACACACTTTGAGATTTTTTTTTTTTAATTTTTTTTTTATTTTTATTTTTTATAATTTAATGGTTAAATTGGAAAAGAGAATTTAAGCCCCAAACATTTTCGTTATAAACGCCAAAATATTACAGTCAAGTTACAAATCTTTTTGGGTTAGTCCAATGTTATAGTCGTTAGAGTTGTTGGATCTTTTCAAAAAATAATGTATACCTATGTTTGAATTTTGAAGTCTTGCTCTAGGCTATTACCATTTTCACTGTCTACCACCCCTAGTCCAGAGGGGCACGGGTGTTCAATTTCTATTGGACTAGTTGTACTAGAAGCACCATCATGTAGAATTATACATTTTTCTGCTACAAAGTAATGTGAGAGCGCTCACAACATTGAGGGATGAATTGGCCCATTTAGGGTGCAGGGGGCCCATAAATTTTTTGTGTATATTGCAATGGCGACCGTGCTCAGAAGCAAGGCCAGGAAAAAGCTTGTGTGGTGTTGAAAGCTGGGAAGCATTGAAGCTGATACCTATGGTGCCGTTATTCAAACCATGCAACATTGTTTCCAGAATCCAGATATCACTGTTTAGAATCAAGCATTTACGTGGGCCACCTTTTCCACTCTATAATATCAAACTTGGACACGGCAGTCTCAACCACCATATAAAACGTACAGAGATTTTCCATGGCTACAGTGAAACACAGTTTATATGGAGTAATAATTGCAAATTATTAAATAAATATGGTACTGTATATGCAGTGCAGACTAAATTAATCTCCATATTCATGAGACTTTCAAGTTTAACACAGATATACGTACCAACCACTGCCAAAAACTCAATGTGAAATTGAGTCTCTGGTGGGGGGCTCAGTTTCTTTAATCACTACTGTTCCTATTGATGATTCATGGAAGAGTTTCAAGAATAGTCTGTGTGAGATCAGTGCAATTGCTCCTCTGATGAGAGGACAGTGAATTGATCAATTTAGCTAGGCTCGTACAGA
Source organism: Quercus tomentella (assembly GCA_028535165.1). Taxonomy (NCBI): domain Eukaryota; kingdom Viridiplantae; phylum Streptophyta; class Magnoliopsida; order Fagales; family Fagaceae; genus Quercus; species Quercus tomentella. The sequence goes on along the minus strand of JAPQVY010000012.1, from coordinate 13,292,872 downwards.
ACAAAATAAATTTTCATTACTTATCTTTTAAAGTAAATAATAACTATAACTTATATTCCGAAAAGAATTCAATATTTTCACATAAATGCACTCTTATGCTCAAAGTAATTGTCGGACATGGGACCAACCTATATATATATACACATAGTTTTTGTTTATGAACATATAAAGATTTTGGTGATGAGTATCTGACTTGGGACCAGCCTAATTAATTAGGAATTTAACTATTTATAGTAGGGTTAAATAATATGTTTGAGTTTGACGAGAGAGTGCAATTGTGTGTGTATTAAACAGTTAGTTTGTTTCTTAAAAAATAAAAAAAAAATAAAAAATAAAAAACATATATAGTATGTTTTGTTGAATTTATTTTGATCTAAAAAATGAATGTACACCCTTGTAAAATATCATAAATTTTAAGATATAACTATACGTTCACATAATAAACAATAAATTAATAAAAATAATAAGTTTAAACAGCAGCACACAGCATTTGAAATTTTGTAAAGTTATTTTAAATTGGATTTTTGTCGTCCATGTAATATTAAAAAATTTGTTAGACCGGGAAAAACCTATGAATCCAAGTTTCACATGGGTTTTGTGATGAACATTTTGATTATTTAGGTGATTCTCTCGGCTTTTCAAATTTATTTATTTATTTTCATCTTAAAAAAGAATGTATAACTTTCTAAAGTATTATATTTTTCCAAACTATGTACAACTAAACAATATCAAAATCTAAAGAAATTTTGAATTGGATTGTTATTGTCCATATATAAAACTCTTTTTTTATTTATTTAAAAATATTAATTTTCCTTAGACAATCACCTTCTTTCTACGTGGATGGATGATTGGAAAATACACAATCATCGAATATATACATGTGTTTTAAACTTCAACCACAATTTTTTTTTCCAGTATGAAAAATGGTAACGTGCATGGAAAAAGTTGACTTTTATAGTTTCTTTGGAACTGACAAAGTGTTTTGACACAAAAAAAATAGGGGTTCGAGCCTCCAAGTCTGAGTGAGAATTTGAGAAAGATAGGCAACAAGTTTATAGTATATATATTATTTTTACAGTAACACAAATTTTTTGAAAGAAGGTAAATAATCTGGCGTAGGATTAGGAGAAATGTCAGATGCCTAACTTTATGGATACAAATCCATGTGATCAAGTGATGGTTCTAGGAGAGTGTGGCATGGCACTAGTTCTGTACCACTTGATTAAAATTATTATTAAGTAATTGGTACTTTTTTTGTTGTTGTGTGTTTCGGTTTGTAAAAGTAGTATATGATATAAGAGACTGTGAGAGAGTCTGAGATTGTGGAAAACTAAAAAGCTTGGCCCTCTTTGCACGCCTAAAAAGAGGCTGCCATATCTCGAATATACTTCAGAGTGTTTCTTTCTTTGTTTAGTTGTAGTTGTTGTTGTTCTTAACTTCTTATAGATTATAATTACTCGAATTTTGAGAGGAAAGAGAGAACGAGTAGTGGGTTTAGTCAGATATGGTTTTCGAGTTGTTCGATTGGAGTTTCTATATATATGATTTCTTTTGCACTAAATCCACGTTGGTTTCTATCTATACAGCCCACTTGATCGATCACCTTCTTTTATCTCATGCAAAACGAGTCAATAGCCTCTCCATTTACGTTGTTGTGGCCCATTCCCAATATATGTAATTATGTATTTTGACTATATAGGGTTATTGTCTCGCTTGTCTTCATGCATTGATTAGCTATTTACTTGACCAAAATGAGAAACACATTAGTTCAAAACCAAAAAAGGAAAAAGGCACTGCCTATTTTTTATTATTTATTTTGATGTGTTAATCATCATATGATGATATTAATATCTGTAAATTACATTACCTTTCCCTAAGGTTTAACAAAATGAACCTTTTCCTCAAAACTTTTATATAAATTACACTTCCTCTTTTAGTGTTTTTATAAATACAACAATTAAGTTTATTTATGTCCTCTTAAACTATGATTAAACTAGTAGAATATTTCATTTTCAAAAAATATATCTAAGCAAACTATGAAAGAAATAACACTCTATTCCCTTGAAATTTGTGGATACATCATACACGATACTTAGGCATGTATAAATTATTAGGAATCTATTTTAAAAATAGAATATTTTATTATTAAAATTTCTTTTTATAAAGAAAACTAGTATTAGTGAAAACTTAATTAACTAAACCTGAATGGGGGAGTTTCATTTCGTGCAATATTTGGGGAATAGAGTCATTTCATAAAACCTCAAGAGATTTTGGTGTAATTTACCCTATTAATATTTATCTAAGAATTTGTAGACCTTTTGTATTTAATATTTTACATTGGTTGTTTGTGAGTCTGGAGAACTTGGCCAATATTTTACATTGAATATTATATAATTTTATTAAAAGTTGTATCCTAATCTTTCTATGAGAAAAACCATAGTTCTTAGGTTCTATCATTGATCTTTACTGTTAACTTCATGGTCAGTACACCATAATGAAGGAAAAATTTGAATAATTGCATTTTTATATTCCCCAATAAATATGATGGTTTTGACGGGATGAATTTGAAGCCTAATGTACTACATATGCTGGTTATTTTAGGGTTTTGGAAGTCAAGACAAACAAAATTAGTGTTTGTATAATTACTTGAAGTACTTCTAGTATTTGAGTATACTTAAGATATCTTAAGCCCTTTACTGCAATTTTTCACATGCGTGTAGTTCAAGTAATACTGTAATAGAATGGTATGTATCTGCTAATGATTCATGCAGCTCATGTTAGAGCCGTCATAATAAAATTGTAGCAACCTCGATTCATAAATATAACCCTAATCTAGTTGAATCATGTAAATTTAAGTGTTTGTGTGTGTTGATCTTTGCTACTCTTTCTTTTAGTCACGTCCCATATATCTTGGTTAGGCTTCATGTTTTTTTCCCTTTTTTTTTTTTTAAGAAGTGAGAGAGGGGGTGTTTCAATAGTTGCATAGACTATATAATCCATAGGCCAAAATTTTAATTCATTGGTAAATCGAGGCATGTATATTAAAACATTCAACATTCACAATTCACATTCTTATAAGCTAATGTGTTGAAATTGTATCAATCACATTCATTATCATGAATCAATTTGTAAACATGTTATAATAAAATAATAAATTTAACATTTTTCTTAGACATATATATTTCATCTTTTTCTTATTATAATGCATTTAACTTTGTTAAATCTAGGCTCATAATTTCTCCATTTTTCTATATCTTGGGGAATCAAGAAGTTATCGTGTGCCAGTTATAACCACAACATAAAAAATTAATGTCGCATGCTATGTGATCTGAGAGCAAAATCATAATTGAACCTGCCATACTAACTGAAAACCGTTTCATATGTCCCTTAAAAAAAAGGGCATTAGGTACTTAAGATATTCTCTATGGTCAGGTTTCTGATTATTGCTAATCTACACATATATGGTAAATGATTTGGAGTAGACTAAATCACTAATGATGAGCTAGTCACCCAATACTTGTTGCACTTAAATATTGCTATACCAATACTAATAATGTCACTAACATTAATTAATACTGGGAAATCAGAATAAGCATCTTGTTTTGTACAGGAAATTCTCGTTTTTATGAGTTACATTCATAAATTATTCATGTTCATAATGCAAATTAGTAGGCAATTAAATCTTTGTGTTACAAAAATCATGACCTGGGTTTGTTGAGAACTGAGAATCTCCAGCTCTTCAATAAGTCTGTAACAACATTATTTGCTCAGCCAAAAGAAAATTTATATTAGGATTCACGGCCAAAATGGGCATTTGTCCCTTTCGCTCAAAATAAATAGCAAAATACCCTTATTCTGAAACTATCTAGCAAAATGGTTCTGTTTTGAAACTCAATTTTTAAAAAATCGAGTTACTTGCAAAATGTTACATGGAACTCGAGTTCCATGTAAATTTTTTATTTTAAAAGTTTTTTTTGCTTATAACTCGATTTTTAGAAAATCAAGTTTAAAATAAGAACATATGACTAAATAGTTTCAGAATATGAGCATTTTGTTACTTGTTTTAGGTGAAATGGACAAATACCTATTTTGACCTAGGATTCACAAATAATTACAAATATTTCATGGGCATTAATTTTGTGGGTCAATTAGATTGTCAGAGAAAATATACGTACGTAGTACGATGCACATGAATCATACATAGACTATAGAAAACTTTGTTACCACCAGAACTCAAATCAATCAAGGGCCATTATAATTGTACTATATATTGATGAGCTTTTTTTTTTTTTGAGAATCATATATTGATGTGCTTATATCTTCAAACTGATGTATAGGTCACGTTGTATCCCATGTGGTCATGTTCTTTCTGTGACATGCTGCTTCTAGATATGACCCTTAATTGGTGCTGCCAAATGGTCCTCGGCATCAAGCTTCGTTTACATTCATGCATCGTTTTTCAAATGAGTTTTGGCCTCAAGTGAATGAAAAAAAGAAAAGAAAAAGAAAAAGAAAATCGAGCTAGTGACCTTTGTTCATGAAAGAAAAAGAAAAAAAGAAAATACGATGATGAATAAATAGAGCTTTTTTGCTTTAACTATAATTTATAAAATGAAATGTAAATGAATTATTCTAATAAATGACATGAATAAAACTGATTGTGTATATTGAACTAATGTGGTTAATTTTTAATTTTTTTAATTTGATAGTTGAGGTAAGGGGCATTTAAATTCCAAAAGTCTCAATTAGATAAAGGAAAAAAGTACTAATTGAACTACAAAACTCTTAACATAATATGAATAATACTAACTTTCCGTTTCGTAAAAAAACAAAAATGACGTGTTTGCTTTAACTATAATTTATAAAATGAAATGTAAAAGAATTATTCTAATAAATGACATGAATAAAACTGATTGTGTATATTGAACTAATGTGGTTAATTTTTAATTTTCTTAATTTGATAATTGAGGGAAGTGACATTTAAATTCTGAAAGTCTCGATTAGATAAAGGGAAAAAAGTACTAATTGAACTACAAAACTCTTAATATAACATGAATAATACTAACTTTCCGTTTCGTAAAAAAACAAAAATGACGTGAGATTCGTCACGTATGACGTACTAAATACTTGGCATTGTATTCTAAAATAAAATGAAATGAATAATTGCTATCGTAAGTCTTACATTAGGTACGTTTAGGAACATATAGTCCCTACATGAAGTAATGTAATAAAAATAGCCCCTTTCAGAGGATGTGGTGCACTGGTGCTTACCAATATCCACTTTCTTTCATCTGGCAAATTGCAATAGCAATGGTGCTTGTCTCTCACCTGTCTGGCTAGAGGAGAATTCATTACACATCGTTGTCCATTCGATAAAACAATCGATGGTGGTGAGGAGCTAACAAAATTCTCTAGGCTTAATGGGATAAATACCCAGATTTCTGTTCCCATCAATCTTTTCAATGCTTATTCTTGCTATTAATAATATCTTATATGTATGGATCTTGAAAACACTTACTAAATTTTTTTTTGGATTTTTGTGGCCATGAGAAGCCCCTCCAATTTGAAATCATAAATGGGGTTTTTTTCAGGTTGTTAAAGGTCCATTACCATGTAGTGTAGATGTAGAGAGTGTATAATTTGCTTTGGATCTTTCAGCCAAAAAAAAAAGCTTTGGATATTTTTGTGGTCAAAGGAAGAGTGGGCAATGGGCATTGTCAAAATTGGGACCCAATTGATGAATGGTAAGGATTAAGTAAAATTTGGTGGAACCCATTATTTTAAGGAGGTATAATATAAAGTGGGTCCACTTAGATATGGAAGATAAGGGATATTTTTGGAGTTAAATGCTTACAACTTGACACACTCTCTTTCATACTGAATATTGGACCTTTGGTCCTGTGCTTAGCTGTGAAGGGATAGTCATAGCCCACCCTCTCCGTATAAACCCAATTGAGAGAAAGACCAAAGTACCACATTGTGCACATCAAATCACAAATTTTAAAGTTGTTATATTGAGTAATTCTATTACTATATTAACTACCACAATTATTTTACGTGTCAAAATGAAATTGACTATCTATTATTTTTACATAAATTTACTATTTTTTCTCTATTACTCACGGTCTACCATATAAACAATTGTGACAAAAATTATGTTATTTCATATCATCTTAGAATTTTTCCGTTACATTTGATAAAAGTGGGAATGTACTGTTTTTGTGTGGTGTGTGTGTAATTCTATGTACATTTGAGAGGCAATTTCTAAAACCCAATAGTATGTCAAGCTTGTCAAGAATTAAATGGTGCCCTCAATGACTAGGTGATAACAATAGGAGCTAAAAAAGAAGGTGGCAGAGACTGAGAGACTTGAGAGAGGGTTAGAATTAATTGTGTGGAGGAACAGACATTCGAGAGGGACCCTCGTGATAGTCACGTGATTTCCATCTTATGACAAAGACAGCTGCCCAACAATCCATGCCTTCTCACACATGCTCCCTTACCCACACACCTTTATTAACTCTCAACCCCTCATGTGCTGCCAAGTTTCACAGACTCACGTGATGCTGTATTCAGTGTGAAAAACTTAACAGTTTCGAATTGGTGCCCAATGATTGTTATCGACTAAGCCCGTTTAATTAAGAACAGTTTATTTAGCTTTTTGCTAAAAACATACTAAAGTATTTTTCTAATCTGAAAAAGTGAGAAAAAGTAATAAAAAGTAAAGTTTTGAAAAACTATATATAAAAGCTAAAAATTGATCTTATAAGCTTTGAATTTTGTGGCACCAATAATATATAGATATGTATATTTAGGTCTAACCGTAGTATTTCACTATTTTGTGTCTCTTCCTATAGAGGTTGTTAGGGTTTCAAATCTTGAAAAAGACATTCTTTGTTAGGATTTTGGTATGAGATAGGTCCTAAGTTTTAACTTTTTGGAGATGATAACGTGACACTAATTTGGTTTAAAGACTGACTTTCTATTGCTTAAAAAAAACTAGTGTTTTGAGTAGGACTAGGGTTAGAATATGACTTAACCCACCCGAAAATGTTCCCCCAATCATCTAGATCCTTTGAATATCAGTTCCTCAACATGTAAAAGCACTAATATGGTTATCTTTAGGTAGAGTAGGTATGGATATGATCTTTCTTTCTTACTTTTTAAGGTTAATTGCACTTTGCTCCAATAAACTATGGGGACAATCTCAATTTCCCCAACCCCCCTAAACTATAAAACTAAGGAGTGTCCCTTTGATTGATTGGTAATACACAAATTACTCCTTGCTATTAGTAAATTTTGTCAAGTTTAAATTTTTTACAAGACATTAAGACCTTGTTTAATAAATTTTTTAGAGAGGTTTTCTCCTTCTTTTTTTTTTTTGGCGGATTCCAATGGTTCTTTTTATAGATTCAAGGAATCCTTTGTGAATTTCAAGCTATTTTCTTAATAGGAACGTGTTTTATTTCTTATGACTTTTGACCTACATCATAAAGCTTCATGATCCACATTGAATGAAAACTATTCATGAGTTGGTACAACACTGCAAATTCCAATTGTCAATGATCTTCCTTGGACAGATTTTATTTCAATTTTTTATTTTTTATTTTGTAGAAAGAGAAAACTACTTGTGAAAAACTTGAAGAGGAGTCAAGTTTAGAGATTGGAAATGAAATCTGAGTTAGGGTTCAAGTGATTGTGCTTTGATATGTTGGCAATCTAGGACTCCCCCCATATTGTCACTATCTCACTTAGTGACAACCACTCTTTTTTTTCTTTTTTTCTTTTTTTTGAATATTGTAAAATCATAATTCTTTTTTATCTCGTTAATATTACATTTATAAATTCATTTTTTAAGGATGCAAATTTAAAAGAATTGTCTGTTCTTGAATGTTGAATTCTTTCTCTCTCTTTTTTTTTTTTCACTCATTTGATCTTAAGGGTAAAATTGGAATTGTACAATGATATATGTGTAAAGTATGGTGGGATCATGGATTTTGAATAAATTGGATATTCAGTTAAAAATGTTGAAGTTAAAGGAATTTATTAATGACAAATGGTAATATGCATATAGCAATCAATAAGAGGGAGACACTCAATTTTATAATTTCATAGGAACATTGAGATTGACCCCATAATTTGGGAGAATAAAGTACAATTAAACCCTTTAGAAAAAAAAGAAAAAAAAAAGGATGGAACAATTTAGGCATTGTTAAAAATATGATTCTACACTATTGGTCTCTCTGGCCCAAAAAAAAGAAAAGGAATAAAACCTTTTTTTGGGTCATTTTTTTCTCTCTACATATGAGTCTTGCTTTTGTTCCTAATTTAGTGTGTGATATAACATCAATTGATATATAGATGAAAGTAATCGAAACGATTTGTCCCTTCAAAAAGATAAGAGCAATCAAGTTTGGGCGAATCTTTTTGACTTGGAGATAGATATATACCTCTTGAGTCTTGACATAAAAGGAGCTCTCATAGAAACCTTTTGCAAAATTTAGAAGCACTAAGAATGTGTCCACTCGATCCACACGTGAAATATAAACATAGTAGAGGACAGCTTCTAGCCACATACCATCATTCATGTAATACTAATCTAATACTATTTAAAGCTAGCTTTTGAATCAATGGATGAGCTTGAAACTTTTACTAGTCCTTTCTAAGTTTATTACGTACTAAATATGCAAAATCTAAACTTTATTTACTTCATGGGACCTTTAATGAAGTAATGTTTGAAAGTTGTACAATTTTCGTTCCTAGATCAGAAAGAAAAAAAGAAAGAAGGGAATAAAACTTTCAAACTTTGCTTGCTCTTTACACGTGTAAAAACTCTCTCCCTTTAACTTTTTGTTAAACTTGTCTATTTGTATTAGGTCAATTTAGACTTGACACAGCATGCGATGGTGTAAGAAAAAAAAAAGTACACGATTAGACCCTGAAAACACTTTAAATCTTCAAGGTAGAAATCTGCATTCTAAACATTTAAAAAGAAAAATAGAGACCAAAATGGTTACGACTTATGATAGTGAACTAATGATTTTTATTTTTACAATTAAGGGGTTATTATAAAAACTTAAACAAACCTTTAGTCTAAACAAAATATATCTAAAGACTCTAAACAGATCTCCTTATCTTAATTAATATCCTACAATATATCATGTCCTAGGTCAAGATTTTATACATTTTTTGTAGTCTATGTTAACTTATTAGTTATCATGCAAAATGTGACTCAAGTCATATTTACTATGTTCGAATATTCTGACTTTGGGTCAAAGGGAAATTATAAATTTGCATAGTGGTTGTCTACCTAAATTTCCTAACCTACCACATGTGATGACATTGCACTTCTTTTTCTCTTTTTTTTCTTTGTCACTTAGGTTGTCATATCATAGAAAATGAAATGTGAAAGAAAATAAAAATGCAATTGGCCAATTGGTATATAGGAACTAGTCAATTAGTCATTACTTCCAAACAAATTGACAAATTTTCTTTTCCTTCATTTCCTATAGTTCAAAGAAAATAAAGATGGAATAATACAACTCTATTAGCTCATTGTTTTCAAGACTCTCATCGTTGGATTCCACATTCCACTCGATTCCTTTTAGGTTAGGACTTGGACCCTATACTCGAGTGCAAGTTTACAAAATGAAAGTCAGCAAGTTCCTTTTTTTTACATTTTGTGCTAACACAATAAATCATGGCAGATATATGACTTCTCTCTTTTGTCCCTTTCGTTCCATGGTTTTGTTTTTTATGTATGATATGAATTAAGAACTAAAAAATGGCTCTAAGTGTTGAAGTGTTTCTTATTCCAACCCCATCTCTATATCTCATTGCCTTCCCACTATCATTTGCCTCCTTTCTCTATTGCACGAATAGATTGGAGAGATCGATTGTGGTCGACATTAACAAACCCACACGGATCCACATTGAAAATTCAGGGTATGAAAAAAGAGATTCCAAGCAAAGTCAACAGCAAAATTTTCTTAGTGGATTCTCCTACCTAGTCCTACCATTATTGCACATGTTTTTTTACAACTTTCGACTAGGTGATAAAATATTAAAATCTTCGAGCACTAATACAACAATAACATTTAAAGTTACCATATTTTAATATTTGAAAAATAATTAAAACCCAAAGAAGAATTGGCCAACCCAACTTTAAAATTTGACCTAGTTTTCCCAATGTTGTTATAAGGATGACAACAACCTTTGGGATCCAATTTAAGCTCAACAAAGTCACCATTGAAATACTCAAAACTAGTCAAGTGTCAAGACCAAAAATTCAAGCATCTTATTGACTATAATCTGTTAACATTAAATGGAATTAAAACTTGTGTGGTAGAGGAGGAAGTATGGGAGGGACAAGATTATCAATGAGTTTGATTTGGTTTTCTTAAGCTGTTAAATGAACAATGGGAATCTCTGAGTGCAAGGCTTGGACCCATTGTTCTTGGCTAAGAGCTGGTCGTGGCCCATGAGCCCATAGAGCACTATGAATATTGGGCTTTGGACCATGTATTGGGCTGGACCTTGTCTAGCTTGGGCCAACGCAGTTCAAAATTTATGCAGTTGGATTGCCCAAATAAGATAATATCTTCAGCCTTCAGGTACTATATAAGAATGCTTGGGCTTAGGCTCAATCCTAGGTACGATTAAAGTTTTTTAAAAATAAAAATAAAAATTATTTTAAGGTCATAGTCATTCTACACTAACATGCCCTTTATTTTCTATAACGAATCACATTTAATTCTACCATTTGGCACAAACATCTTTCAATAATGTCAATGTCATTGTATTAGGTAGATAGGGATATTTCTTTGACTTATTTTTTAATTACTTCACTTTCTCTCTCAAACTAATTAGGATATTCACGGCCCAAGTTTTACTTAAGTCGGAATATTTTCCTAACTATCTATCTTTAAACAGTAAAACTTGAATAAAATGCCTTAACTGTTGTACCTTAAGCTTCTCAATTGAATCCAACCATATACTTGCATTAACCAATAAGACACGTAATTGGATTTAATTATCATTAAGAGAATATAGTTTCATTTGTGTTGCATATCATGTGATTGAATTTAATTGGAACTTGAAATACCACACCAAAGTAATAGATTTCATCCATTCACTATGTTCTTCAAATTACTTTAAAAATAATAATAATAATAATAATAACTTGACATACAAACCCATCCTCCTGCCTCGAAAGGCATATATACTCCATGATAGTCAAATTGCATACCTTTTAGTAGGTTGCCAAACGACTGAGACTGAATGGACCCATCAAACCATTTTCCACACAAACCTAGGAGAGAAAAAGGGAAGAATTTGGTCATTCTTTTTTTCCAAATAGACGTTAGAATTAGGTGAAAATTATGACTTTCTCATTAGAAACAAAAAAGAATAAGAATGTTCATCAATTTCCCCCCCTCTTTTCCGGGACAAGATCCAATGCAAGCAGTGTTGTTGTGATTCTTTTTTTTTTTTGAGAAACAGTGTTGTTGTGATTCAAATAGAAGACAGTCACCAAAAGATTTAGAGGCCCAAAGCAGTCAATGGCGACAATAGCCAGGCCCAAGACTCAGAAATAGCTAATTGGACCTGATTGAGTGGACATGGCTGCCAATCACAAGGCCCTACTTTTTGAAATGGAATGTTTGAACTCCCATGGACCATGGTAAGAGTATGTCTGGATTTAGTAATCACCATAAGCCACCTCAGGCCCAAGCAGAGGAGCTTAACTAGCTTTGAAAGAGAACTTGTTGTATCTAACCTGGCACATACCATGTATGCATATACAATGCCCACACACTTAAAAATAAGGTTCTTAAGAGCATAAATTCAGTATCATAAGGCCCAGCTGATTGAGTGGACATGGCTGCCAATCACAAGGCCTACTTTTCCTAATGGAATGCTTGAACTCCCATGGACCTTGGTAAGAGTATGTCTGGATTTAGCAATCACCATAAACCACCTCAGGCCCAATCAGAGGAGCTTTAACTAGCTTTGAAAAGAGAACTTGCATCTAACCTCGCACAATAACATGTATGCAAATACAATGCCCACACACTTAAAAAATAAGGTGCTTATGAGCATCAATTTAGTCTCATCTGGCCCAGCTGGTGAAGATTTACTGTGAGCACAAAAGCCAGACCTTGTTAGAGGGCTCTATGAAGTGGCATACTTGGATCAAATTCAAACCCACCAAAATGCTGGATAGTATGGAAGTTTACTGAGTAATGTGGGAGTGTCATTCAAACCACTTTCTGTAGGTGGGTGGAATGAGAAAATGGAACCATAGTAAGTACTCCAGCGGCGGCTGAGTGAAGAGGTCTGGTGTCCTGGAACTCATTGGTACAAGATTCTACTGAAAGAAAAAGACCTACTCACTATACCAAACGACCAACTAGTGGGATTGATTGAAAGCACTTCGAAAATTAAGTCAGTAAATAGGTCCGTAAGATAAGCCTCAAAAACATATGTGGAGTAATGAAATTAAAAAAATTACATTGGATAGATAATTGCATGTAAATTATGAGCTCTAGCGGAAAATTTTTTATTGTAACTGAAAATCTGCCACTATAACGACTTTAGAAAGTTTGATCACTAGCTTCCTTTTTTTTTTTTCTTTTTTCTTTTAATCCATAGCTAGTTCATATACGCAGCAACAATTTGAAGCATTTTAATATTAATCAATTAAAATGAATAAATATTACAACATAAATGTAAAAAGATGTGGGAGTTAATATGGAAGATGAGGAGTTAGTGAAATTATTTAATCTCACATTGAAAATGAGAGAGACTATTTTGTTCTTTTTAATTGTGGTGATTAATAGGCTAATATGAATTGTCTCAGATATTGGGCTAGATAAGTGCGCAAGGGGGAGTTGAAGGGTAGGGTATCAAATATGGAAATGAATCAGAATCTGCTTAAAGAGAGCGAGTGCCGTGCCTCAGTCCAAATAGTGTTGTGTAATTTTTCTCTTTAAATTGATAATATTCAGAAGTACTATTCAGTTTCTTTTTGTGTTATTTCCATTATTATTGTTTTTGCACCAACAATTTTAAGGAGATTCAACACATGGAGCCTACACAAGAGAAACCAAATGAGCTTGTTGGAGATCTCAACAAGCCCTTTCGCTTTAAGGGAGCCCACTTCAAAAGGTGGAAAGGAAAGGTCCTCTTCTACTTGAGTCTTCTCAAAGTCGCCTACATCCTCACTTACAAAAATCCATCAAAGGTTTCTACCAATAAGATGAGTGAGGAAGAATTTAGTTTCCATCAAGAAAAAATAGATAAGTATACAAAAGATGAATACAATTGTCGCTCTTATCTTTTGAATTGTCTTGCCGATCATTTTTATGATTATTATGATACAACTTATAATTCTGCTAAGAAAATTTGGAAAGCTTTACAAAGCGAGTATGATACCGAGGAGGCTGGTGCAAAGAAGTATGCTGCTAGTAGATTTTTCCATTACCAAATGGTGGATGGAAAATCGATGGTGGATCAAGCACAAGACTTCCAAATGATCGTGGTAGAATTGAGATCCGAAGGTATAAAGATTTGAGATAATTTGGTGGTAGCTAACATAATTGATAAACTACCACAGTCTTATAGGGAGTTCCAAAAGACTTTGCAGCACAAACAAAAGGAGACATCCTTAGAGACTTTGATCACACGCATCCGTGTGGAGGAGGAGACTAGAGGTCAAGATGCACTCATGACACAAGAGAGCAATGGTAATTCCATCATAAAGATAAACCTTATTTCAGCCAATAATAATATGCCCAAAAATTATTTTCCTAGAAATGGTCAATTGAATCCTAAAAAGAGAGCCTTTAAAAATAATAATAAACCTCAAGGAAGGGGAAACCCGAATAAAAATTATAATAAGAACTAAGGACTCCCTTCACAAGATCAATTTAATAGATCCTGTTTCGTTTGTGGCAAGAGTGGGCATATTGCTCAATTTTACAAATTTCGGAAACGTGAATCTGTCCCACAGGCTAACGTAACCGAAGAGCCTTTAGCGACTATGATTACAGACATCAATATGATGCAATATGTTGAAGGGTGGTGGGTAGAGGTCAAGATGCACTCATGACACAAGAGAGCAATGGTAATTCCATCATAAAGATAAACCTTATTTCAGCCAATAATAATATGCCCAAAAATTATTTTCCTAGAAATGGTCAATTGAATCCTAAAAAGAGAGCCTTTAAAAATAATAATAAACCTCAAGGAAGGGGAAACCCGAATAAAAATTATAATAAGAACCAAGGACTCCCTTCACAAGATCAATTTAATAGATCCTATTTTGTCTATGGCAAGAGTGGGCATATTACTCGATTTTACAAATTTCGGAAATGTGAATCTGTCCCGCAGGCTAACGTAACCGAAGAGCCTTTAGCGACTATGATTACAGACATCAATATGATGCAATATGTTGAAGGGTGGTGGGTAGATTCTAATTCTAGTGCTAATAGACACGTCTGCTATGACAAAAATTGGTTCAAGTTGTACACTCCTCTTGAAGAAGAAAAAACTGTTATGCTTGGTGACTCTAGCAAAGTCAAGGTTCTTTGGAGTGGTGAGGTTGATTTGAAATTCACTTATGGACATGTGCTAACATTAAAAGATGTACTTTACACTCCGTCCATGAGGAAGAATTTGATGTCAAGTTTTTTGCTTAACAAGACTAGCTTCAAGTAAACTATGGAATCTAATAACTATGTAATCACTAAAAAGGTATTATTTATGGGTAAGGGTTTTGCTTGTGATGAAATGTTTAAATTGAATGTTGAGAATAATAAAACATCTACCAGTTCAGTTTATATGCTTTCTTCTATTAATTTTTGGCATGCCCATTTGTGTCATATAAATAGTAGATATGTGGGAATCATGAGTGGTTTAGAATTAATTCCAAGATTGTTAAAAGATTTTGAAAAATGTGAAACTTGTAGTCAAGCTAAGATTACAAAAAGACCTCATAAAAGTGTTGTAAGAAATACTGAATTGCTTGAATTAATTCACTCTGATTTATGTGAATTTGAGGGAATTTTAACTCGTGGAAGAAATAGATATATTATAACTTTTATTGATGATTTCTCAAAATATACAACTTTTTATTTGTTGAAAAATAAAAGTGATGCTTTTGAAAAATTTCAAGATTTTTTAAAAGAAGTTGAAAATCAATTCGATAGAAAAATAAAAAGAATAAGAAGTGATAGAGGCCGTGAGTACGAATCAAGTGCATTCAACTCATTTGTTCAGTCTTTGGGAATTATCCATGAAACCACTGCACCATATTCACCTGCTTCTAATGGTGTGGCTGAAAGAAAAAATAGAACTCTAATTGAGTTAACAAATGCCATGTTAATTAAATCTGATGCACCTTTACATTTTTGGGGTGAAGTTATTTTAATTGCATGTCATGTTTTGAATAGAGTGCCACATAAAAAGTCACATACCACACCTTTTGAGATGTGAAAAGGACATAAGCCAAATTTAGGACATTTGAGAGTATGGGGTTGTCTTGCTTATGTAAGGCTTACTGACCCTAAAATACCTAAATTAGGTATAAGGGCTACTATTTATACTTTTCTTGGTTATACGATTAATAGTGCAACCTATAGATTTTTTGATCTTGAAAACAAAATAATTTTTGAATCTAGTGATGCGATTTTTCATGAAGAAAAATTTCCTTTTAAATTGAAAAATAGTGGGGGTGAAGAAAATATTTTGTCACAACCTAGTTCTTCTACTTCTCATTTACAAAATCAAGAAAATTTTGAAATGGAACTTAGAAGGAGTAAAAGAGCTAGAGTTAAAAAGAATTTTGGTCCTGATTATTATGTTTTTAACATTGAGGAAAATCCCCAAAATTTAAAAGAGGCTTTAACATCACCTGATGCTATATTTTGGAAAGAGACTGTAAATGATGAGATGAAATCTCTAATTTCTAATAAACTTGGAAATTAGTAGATCTTCCACCGGGTTGTAAGACCATAGGTTGTAAATGGGTCCCTAGAAAAAAATTGAAACCGGATGGATCAAGAGATAAGTTTAAAGCTAGACTGTTGCAAAAAGCTTTAAACAAAAAGCCGATCTTGATTTTTTTGATACTTTTTCTCCGGTAACAAGAATTACATCTATTAAATTGTTAATTGCTATTGCTACAATTTTTTATTTGAAAATTCATCAAATGGATGTAAAAACTGTTTTTTCTAAATGGGGACCTAGAGGAAGAGATTTATATGGATAAACCCGAAGGCTTTGTAGAGCCTAGACAAGAAAGAAAGGTATGTAACCTAACTAAATCCCTATATGACTTAAAACAAACACCTAAGCAGTGGCATGAAGAGTTTGATTCTTGCACGATTGAGAATGGTTATAAATCAAATGAATGCGATAAATGTATTTTTTATAAATCATGGAATAATTTACATGTTATTATTAGCCTCTATGTGGATAATATGTTGATTTTTAGCTCAAATATGCATGTTATAAATGAGACGAAAAATATGCTTAAAAGCCATTTTGATATGAAAGATCTTGGTGAGTTTAATTTTATTTTGGGCATGAAAATTACAAAAACATATGATGGAATATTTCTTGATCAATCACATTATGTTGAGAAAATATAATTTTCATGATTACAAAAGTGTAGCTACTCCTTTTGATTCTAGTGTTCATTTATTTCTTGTGAATAATGATGATGAGATTTTTAATTAGAAGGATTATGCTAGTATCATTGGTAATTTGCGTTATGCTACTGATTGTACTAGACCTGACATTGCATATGCAATAGGATTACTTAGCAGATTTGCTAGCAAGCCTAGTAGAGATTATTGGCTAGCTATTGAGCGAGTCATGAGATATTTAATTGGTACCAAAAGCTATGGCTTATTTTATAAAAAAATACCCTGCTGTGATTGAAGTTTTTAGTGATGCTGATTGAAATACTTTGTCAAGTGATTCTCTCTCTACCAATGGTTATATTTTTACCTTAGGTAGTGGTGCTATTTGTTGGAAATCAAAAAAACAAACAATTCGCTAATTCAACAATGGAAGTTGAATTAATAGCATTAGCTTCAGCTAGTGAAGAGGCAAATTGGTTTAGAGATTTATTATATGAAATTCCACTTTGGGAAAAGCCAATTCCACCTATATTAATTCATTGTGATAGCACTGCCGCAATTGGTAGAGTTAAAAACCGTTACTACAACAGTAAATCCAAACTTATAAGAAGAAAACACAGTACTGCGCGATCTTATTTGAGTAGTGGCATCATAACTGTGGATTATATTAAATCTAATGATAATCTTGTAGATCCATTTACTAGAAATCCTGAGAATTGGGCTCAATGGGAAAAACAAACCATACGATGGTAGTAAGAAATGCACTATTTATTTATTTTTTAATTGTTCATCCTTATGATGTAAGTGCATTTATCCTGTAATGTGGAGAGGTTGAGTAAAAAACTCTTAATGAAATTTGTAGCACGTATCAGTGGGGTGTCAGAAATACAAGAGCATTTTTGACAAAATTTCACCTATGTGAGTGTGGGGGTGGGGTCGCTCCCTATGAGATTTGGACTTAATCTCAAATACACTTATGAAGCTGGGATCAGCACACGGTTGTAAAGTGCTAGCTATAAAAGCTCACGTCAACACCTAGGTTGTTATGTGTAAGCAGTGACACTTAATTTCCCTAAAGCAGTCCTAGTTCAAGTCAGAGACCACTATGACTCTGGAGTTGAAATTGCTGTTTTACTAAATGAAGGTTCAATGCAAAGCACATCTTTATGATGCATAGTGACCCGTCTTTTCCTGGTAATCTCTCTTTAACTAAAAAATTTTAATATTAAAATGAGTGGGGGATTGTTTGAGCATTTTAATATTAATCAACTAAAATGAATAAATATTACAACATAAATGTAAAAAGATGTGGAAGTGAATATGGAAGATGAGGATTTAGTAAAATTGTTTAATCCCACATTGAAAATGAGAAAGACTATTTTGTTCTTTTTAATTATGGTGATTAATGGGCTAATATGAATTGTCTCAGATATTGGGCTAGATATGTGCGCAAGGGCGAGGTGAACGATGGGGGTATCAAAAATGAAAATGAATCAGCCTCTTGGATCCTCCTACTTGACAGCCCATTCAGAATAATTACCATATCCGTTGGTAAGTAAATGACTCAAATTAATACTCTATTTTTATTATGCAAGAATGAAGAGTCATTAACTCACTTAATGGACTATCCGTTTAGGCCTTTTCAATCTTCACAAACACCTTATCTCACCATTAATTGTGTAACTCTAGCCCATCAGATTAATATCCAACAATTAATCTTGTAACACCCACTACATCAGAATAATGGACATAATTAATTAGATTAATTTGGGTAGTAATTTCGTGAGACCCATTGAGCCTATAAATACACTCATTCAGATCCAATCCAAATTACTGCAAACACTAAAACAAATAGAGAGGTTTTTGGCAAGTAAGAGTATTCTTTCTGGTGGAGCTTTGGGCTTGAATACTTTGTGCAGAGGTTGTTATAGTCATACGGCACTTGTTGGGCTATTGTATCCTGGGGGAGACAAGTTAGAGAAGGTCTGCACCTGTTACAAAGTTTAGCTAACTAAGAGCTTGAATCTCCTTAAAGAGAGCGAGTGTCGTGCCTCAGTCCAAATAATGTTGTGTAATTTTTCTTTTTAAATTGATAATATTTAGAAGTACTACTCAGTTTCTCTTTGTATTATTTACATTATTATTGTGTTTGCACCAATAGATCCTTTTTACAAACTCTAATGGAATCCAAATGAATCTTTTGTTATACTTGAGGCAAAGTCGTATCTATCATGACTCATTTTCCAAAAGTAGAAAATATTCATTTTGAAATCTTACACTTAAATTTTAATACACAAGTATCTAACTCTGACAATGGTTAGTGTGCCCATTGTGTTAGAACTTCATTTTCTCTCTCTTATTTGTGTGTTTTTTCTTTGTTCATTTGTGGTACTGTTTATTTATTTAAAAAAACAACATTTTCTTTTAGAATCAAACTACCATGATTGTTACAACTAAACAAATACTTTAGAGCATTCCTATTGGATAATGTAAAATCTGTAGCAAAAAAACACAGATTAGATACCTTTGCAATGGCTTGTGAATAACTATAGCTAAAAATTGCAAACATTAAAATCTAAAAATAGATGTTATTGTAGCATTATGCAAACATTGAAATCTCATATTTTACTCTCTCTCTCTCTCAAAGGCTGGTATAATTTTAATACGTTGAGAGTATATTATCTTAATGTATTGGGAATGCAAAATAAAGAATGGATGTAGGGTTCTGTAGGAGACTAGGAGTGGATATTTAAAATAAATAAAGTAAGTTTTGGTGGTGCACAATGCATATTGTTTTGAAGAAGCTGATGGGAGTGGCCTTACTGATCCAAAAAAATCACTGCCCGTTTAGTCTTCCTTGTAAATTTTGAATTTTATGAAGTTGCTTTCTAAAAATTCGAACGTTGATTTAGACATTTATATCTTGGAGCAAAATCAATATGTCGGTAAGCTAGCTAATATGGATGACTAACTTTTGGAACCTTTTTGTGTCTATGACCGTTACCCAATTTTCATAAATTTTGATTTCTTATGGGACTACAAAGTACAAAGAACAAACAACTTAGCCCCTCTCATTTTATAATATAAAAGCATTTTTTTTTTTTTTTTTTAAGAATGAAATAATATAATGTTGGGAATACTCATGAATTCTTAGATTTGTGAAATGCAAAAAATAGAAAGAACATAACACACACAATGAATTACATGGTTTGGTAATTTACCTACGCCTACATAGTTGCAGTTATTTTACTATTTTCAAGAAATATATACAAAATACTGCAGTACAATTTTTTTCCTAAAACAACTCACCAAACCCTTATTTGAAGTAGTGGTATTCATATCTCACACATTGAATTTACAATAGATTAAACCTCAGAGAAACTCTTGTTAAAAACTGTAACACTTTTATATTGAATCGGTTCATAATTCAGATTAAACACAAATTAGACTTTACATATCCGACATATAAAAAGGATATAGTCATACTATTTTAATACAAATGATATATTGATATAGATTAAAAGACAAAAACCATATTTCAGCAAAAAAAGAAGAAGACAAAAACCATATGACTAGCCGTTAGGCAGTTCAGAAATTAAGCTCACAAAACACATGTGCATGAAACATTGAGAGCTGGACGGCAAAAAGTCGGTCGTCCTGACATATATATGTCCTTTTAAGCTTGTGGTTGTCGTCATGACTCATTTGCCACCACCATTTCTGTGGCTCAAATTCCTTAGTCGGTTCCCATGGAGGCGCTCGTGATTATTGTAATGAGCCATTAATTTCTCTTTGTGGGACCAAACCCAAACTTTATATATCAACGACAATGATCATTATCAATAATCACAAATCTCACAGTATAATGGTTAAACTTTTATTAATACAAGGCATTAACACACACCTAGGGGTTTATAAATGTTGTAAAATTGCACAGTTTATAGGAAAAGTTGCACTATGCTGAAAGGTTAATCACTGTTATATTATTCTTCCTTATATTTCTGTTTTTCTCTTTAAAAAAAAGTTACTTGGATTGTAAGTTTTATCACTTGATCTTCTTGTTTTAAGCCACAACATTTTTTTATTATTTAAAACTGCGGCTCATTTTCTAGATGGGTATGCTAATAATAGTGCAGATAATTCGAATGATTACGATGATCATAGAAAAAAGTTATATTAAAGAAATCTATGATTTAATAGCTTATCATAGGTTATTAATTAATCATATGCTAAGAATGGAAACAGAAAAATATACCAAAATGATAAGTTCAAGAAGCTACTCGCCTACTCCTGCTCCTGTCAGAATCCACCAACCTTATCTCTATGAGTTCTAACAATAAATAAATAAAAATGAAGATAAAGATGAAAATGAAAATTTTATATATATATATATATATATATATAAATTATTGATAAAGAAAGTGGGTTCCAGTTAGCTCAACTGGTAAAGTCTCTGATGGTTGTATAAGAGATCTGGGGTTCAATCCCCGCCTACACTAAAAACTGATTGATGTCTTGGTCTGATGATAAAGAGCTATCATCAGGAGCAAATGCCATAAGTTGAAACTCTCTCAAAAAAAAAAAATTATTGATAAAGAAAATGAACTTAAACCAGGATTCCAGGAACATGATTTCATAAAATAGGAAGTTGACATTATCACATTTAGCCTAGAGAAAAAGAAAAACATTTAAGAAGTTTTAAGATGGATGCTCACCTTGTTTATATGTAACAAATTGCATCAATGCCCTTCAATTGATGTGTCTAACTGAAAATTACATTCAAATTAAGAGCATCAAACACCTTATGTGTCAAATTTATACTCCAGGAAATGACAAAAACTAGTCCATTGTTGGATGTTAGTTAAAGGTTAAAAACTTATGACCTGTTTGGATGGAGGGGGGAAAGAGGGGAAGTAAAGGAGAGTAAAATAAGTTAAAAATAAGCTAATTTTGTGCTAAATCTACTCTACTTTACTTTCCCTCTCTCTCCCTCCATCCAAACGGACCATTAGTTACTCTTTTTTAAGTACCATTCCTTAGATTCCTCAATATAATTCAAATTTCTAAATACATAACTGCATCGATTTATACAAGTATACAGCATAAATAATAATATTTTTTTCAATAACAATTAAATTAATAATAGAAGAGTCTAAGTTTTGCCCGTTTGTAAAATAATGTCACAGAGAAAAATGTAAAGAATAGCATTTTAAAAACTTTTGATGTGTATATGCTACTAGTTTTTACAAACTTTGAAATAATTAAGAACATCATTCGAGTGCATTCGCGTGCCCTCTTTTAGTGCCACTATCACTTCCTAGTCTTCAAGTGGTTCATCCAATTACCTTTTGCCATCAATTCCAATTTCAAAACTTTAATTCAAAGTCAAGAATGTTTGCAAAGTATAAAAGCAAAGTGATAGTTACAAATGAGAAAGACAAAGACAAGGACAAGGGCACCCATGTCTCTCCATGATTACAAGTAAAGAAACAAAATAGTAATGTTAGGTACCCAACTTTTTTTCCAATAACAATAGTTGATATAATCCACTGTTATTGAATCAATATTACTTTCACCTAATTTTATTTTCGACCCCATATTTAATATGTACCAATCATAATATATTTTGTTGATAATTGTGAAAAATGTTTGTGTCTTGAAAATTTTGAGTTGAATAAGTGAGTGGTCGGTTGGAAGTCACGACAATGCACAGTTTATTCTCTCTCACAATTAGTGATAAAACACCAAAATGAATTCAACAGGGACCTTCCAACCTTTGTCCCAAACTCACGCTACAAATAGCCCATTCCTTACTCCTGACTTCATCAGCCTTTTGATTGACTCACTCAATAACCTGTGCTTGAAATAAGCCTAAAGTATACCACATTGAGATAGTAAGAGCACAAGCATTGTTCTTTTCTAAGACTAGAGAAACAAAATGGAAGGAAAGGAAGAAGATGTGAGGTTGGGAGCTAATAGGTACAGAGAGAGGCAGCCTATTGGAACAGCAGCTCAAAGCCAAGACACCAAGGACTATCAGGAGCCACCTCCAGCTCCTATCTTTGAGCCTGGGGAGTTATCATCATGGTCCTTTTACAGGGCAGGCATAGCAGAGTTTGTGGCCACATTCTTGTTCCTTTACATCACTGTTTTAACAGTGATGGGTGTGAACAAATCTCCTAGTAAGTGTTCTACTGTGGGTATTCAAGGCATAGCTTGGGCTTTTGGGGGGATGATCTTTGCTCTTGTCTATTGTACTGCTGGCATTTCAGGTAACCCCAAGACTTAAAATGATATCTTCGATTTTATGAACTGAATTAGTTAAGTATGTGTTATGCGGGCATGTGTTAAGTCTCACATCAGGTATTTACTAAATTGGATTACATAAACTATTACAAGTAATTCCATTCGTAGCTTGACTAATCATTTTGAGGTAAAGAGTATTTGTGACTAGCGTTCACTTAGGCTGTGACACTTAATGTCACATGTAAAACGAAAACAAAGCTATACAAGCTCCATATAATAAGCTTAAAATACAATCTTTGTTTTGTGAGGACTAATTTGTTTGTGTGGAACTGGTGTTGTGCAGGAGGTCATATTAACCCAGCAGTGACTTTTGGGCTGTTGTTGGCAAGGAAGCTCTCGCTGACCAGGGCTGTGTTTTACATGATAATGCAATGCTTGGGAGCTATCTGTGGTGCTGCTGTGGTAAAGGGCTTCCAAAAAAACCAGTACGAGAGGCTTGGTGGTGGAGCCAATACCATCAACCATGGATATACCAAGGGTGATGGCCTTGGAGCAGAGATTATTGGCACCTTTGTGCTTGTCTACACTGTCTTCTCTGCCACTGATGCCAAGCGAAATGCCCGGGATTCCCATGTTCCTGTAAGCAAAATCTTAACATAATGTGTGTTTCTTTTTCTAACAATTAATGATTGCAAGTTTCATGACTTTAACAATGAACTTTATGTTCAGATCTTGGCGCCACTGCCTATTGGGTTTGCAGTTTTTCTGGTTCACTTGGCCACCATTCCTATCACAGGAACTGGTATCAACCCAGCTAGGAGTCTTGGTGCAGCCCTCATTTACAACAAGGACCTTGCTTGGGATGACCATGTAAGCTTTTTATCATCATTTTTATTACTAGTAAAACTATAAAAGAATGTGGCCAATCCTGACTTGTCTTATCCATAGCCATAGCCAACCCCAAAATTTTGAGATTAAGATTTGAGAATTGAATTTCGCAAAAAATCCCAAAAATCTAAAAAAGGTAAAAATGTCATATTAACAAGTTATCATGTCAGAACTTTCAAAAGATAGGAATTAAGAGATGAAGCCAGTGATAAAACACTTAAATAACATATTTGTTGCAGAATTTCTCTGACAGTTTCTTGTTTATATGTGTTCTGGTGCAGTGGATATTCTGGGTTGGACCATTCATTGGGGCAGCACTTGCTGCTTTGTACCATCAGATAGTGATCAGGGCCATCCCGTTCAAGTCAAAGTGATGCATCATTGAAGCAAAGGCCTGAAAAATGACTGGTTGATATATGAAGTTATTCTACCCAGTGGGAAATCTCCCTCTATAAGTTTTCCTTCTACCATGGTTTTTTCTAGTTTTTCTTCTTCATGTATGAAAAAGGTCAAGCAAACAAAAAGATGAGGCCTATGTTCTAGTCTTACTCAACTTTTCCTCTCATTTGGGATTGCTTGTTCTCTATGTTTTCATGATGGCATGTGTATAATTACCACTTTTGAAATCAAAAATAATTTATCCTTTTGAAGCTCTCTCACTCTCTCTCCCAAGTATCATTTAACAATTTAACTGAAACAACATACTACAATTGGGATAGGATATTAGGATTTGGTAAGCAGAGTGCATCAAATGACAAGAAACAAATTCTTAAATGTTAATAATAGGCTCACATAAACAGTACAATATTAAGGCATGATTAACATGTAACAAGAGTCAAGAGAGACGAATTAAGCACCATGGACTTAAACTCTTAAAGACCTCTAAGTCAATATTGGCATCCTGCTATTACTTAATGCAAATGTGGAATTGGTCACACCAAAAAGTTCAGCAACGTATTAGACTGGTTCCCAGAGGCTTTCAGAAGCTAGGTTGAGTCTAACCTCTACAACTATCACAGAATTGAACATAAAAGTGTCTGAAATTCAAATTAACCTCATCACACAAATTTAGTCTCCTTCAGATCTTTGTTTCCTCCATCCACTGGAACTAGGCTCTCCATGTAAGTTGCAATGCTGGTAGAAAACATTGGAGCTCCATTAGTTGGAACTGCCTCTGCTTTGCCAATAGTGGGGTCATATAGTAACAACTCATCCTTATGATTCTGCAATATGACCACCCCATTTTCCCAACATCCCAATGGAGTCCAAAGAGTTGAGAAAGGTCCAATTCTAAGTACTTGAACCCAACACTCATCAACAACATGGTCCTTCATCACCCAAAGTTCAATAAATCTGATATCTTTTTCATAGGAAGGATAATACATTATAGCAACAGATTCATTGTATACCCCAAGTTTCTTGCTATACTTGTAGTGATAATCTTTAGCACCAGGCACATCAACCTGTAGAAAAACCTCATTGCCCATGTCAAAGGACAAGACAAACTCATCGCGAAGCACCTCTCTTCGAGGTACAAAGATTGTGTTTGGACAAATGGGTCCAAACCCCAACCAATATGGCACTCCTTTGAGGACCACTGAACACTTTCTCTGATCAACATAACAGGGTATAATTGCATTGATCACTCTCCAAGAACCTGAACTCGTAGAGTACACTTCAACTTTGGGAGTAATTTTACCACTAACTAGGTAATTAGAATTCACCATCCTCACCACCTTGTAATCCTCAACATGAAAACCAAATCCTATAGACCTGCACGTGATTAAAGGATTAAAACACTCGGTGCTAATGCTTGGTGCAGGTAGAACCTTGTGTTCTTTTGTTGCAGGGTTCCATAAGACAATCTCTGAGTCCCGGGACAAACAGACTAAGCCATTACATGAACCAACAATGACTTCACGTTCTACTACTTTTGGAGTTCTAGGACTATCTATCTTGAGTGTAACGTTGAGTGTTTTGTTTGATAGCAATGAGATAGCATGGTTTTCGGCTTGAGTGTGAACAAGTAGGTGATTGCAATTATAGGCCGATGAGTGATTGAGATGGGTGGCAATAAAGTTTGGATTTTTCAACAAGGTAAACCAAGATTTGCATACCAACCTGAATCGTATCAAGGACTTGACTGGTAGCCTCAAGAGAATGTCTGTGAGTATTTCTTCTGGCAAATACTCTGTCCTTGTTTCCATGCCTCTGACTTCTCTGTCAAATCAGTGATCACTCTGGTCCGGTTTGCTAGAGATTGCCCCTGCACTTTCGGAGGAGATTAAGGTTTAATTCTAAGACTGCTGTTACCTGTGTCTCCAGCAGCCACACCAGAAGTGTGCGTGTGTTCAACGCCTATAGGTTTAAGGTGGAGAAACTATGCGGTTCTGTTTCTGTGCCCTGCGCTTTTCTTTTGGACCTAATAAGAGTCCATAGAGCCCTTAGGCCTTGTTTAGTTATTGGGTTGCACATCGCAAATAGTTTATTGCTTGCTCAAAAAATAGTTGCACTCTGATTTGACCCTCCTAAGAAATAAAAATTTGAGCATGGTGATTCTAAATATTTTAAAGGATAAAGTCTAATTACAAAATTGATTGTAGCCTAAGCGTATAACATTACTCAATAAAATAAATATTACTACATATTTTGAAAATCTAACCAGCAAATTGTATGTTCTTTACGTCCTTAATACACATGTTAAATTTTGTTTCAATCGAATATTATTTACTATATGATCTATAAACTTATATTTTATGCATAATTTTAAACTACAAAAACTTGCAATTTAAACAATTTATTGATAACATAATTATTGATCTTTAATTTTTTAAAAATTTTGCAAGTATGGAGGATATAAGAAGAAAATATAATCCAATGGTAGATTTATCAAAATTCACCTCCAATAAAAAAGATATTGAGTGAGATTGCAGCCTTAGGTTACAACCAATTTTATAACTAAACTTTATCATTTTTTTAAAGCCCAGTTGAATAAGCTTAAACATAGAAAAAGCCCAGCAACAAAAGTAGAAATTGTTCATCTTAAACCTCAGGAAAAAAACTCATTTAGATCTTAATAAATTTGAAATAAAACTGATGGAAAATTCTTAGTTTACATTGTACTATTAATATAAGATATACATTATCCTAAACTAATAGATAAAAGTATTCTAAGCAGTAACAATTAAAGTTCACTTAACAATGATAATTAATATGTTTATTGAATTTAGAAGCAATAGATGATTTCCAAGATTTAATCTTAGCAACAATAATTAGTATATTCATTGTATTAAGAAAAAAAATTATGCCAAATGAACTTTTAGTTTATCTTTTATTATCTTGCTAGTATGTATTATGAACAAATTTGTAATAATAAAACCACGTAGACCGCAAGATTCATCTCTTACCTAAGATTAATTTTCTTATTGACCCCCCTAGAAGAAAATCCTGGAACTACCACTAACTTGCACTAGGAGTTTAGGATTCGAGAAACTATTCTTGTTGTATTACACATTTCTCTTTCATAAATGTTGATTCCATGTTTGAAACTCACTTGTGAAATCTACTTTTATGTGAAAGAAATATGTAGTATACCAAACATACTAAATAATTTCACCTCTTGGATATTATCTAAGAGGCTAATAAAAAGTAAGCTATCATGAAAAAAAATACGTGACTGTTAATCAAAGTAAGCTAATAAGATCATATCTATATATTAATCACATGATAATTAAATAAGTCGTGATTAAAAGTACATGTGAATGCTTGTTTGAATCGCCATATAATAGGTTGAAATAACTTTCCTCCAAACTCATTTTTATCACCCATTCTATACGTTCAATGGGTTTTTATCACTCATTCAACATATTGTAAGAGAAATTATGATACTCATGTCATATGCATAAGATAATTCTTCCCTAACTATGCGTAGGGTTGTAAACAAACCAAACCGTTCATGAACAACTCAGGCTCGGCTTGAAAAAAAGCTCGTTTATGTTCGTTTGTTTATAAATAAGTCAAATTTGAGCCTTAGTTTTAGGCTTGTTTGATAAACAAGCCGAGCCCAAACAAAAAAAAAAAAATGTTTGTGAACAATAGGGCTTGATAAAAACATGCCGAGCTTAGGCTCATTTATAGCTTGATATATGTTTACTAAATAAACTCATTATTATGACATTACACATATGTTTTAGAATGTTAATTTATAGTTTGTTTATTCATATATGTTTTGGAATGTTAATTTATTTAGAATTGTGAAGATTATGGTTGCATGGATGACAAATGTGGATGTAAAAATTGTATTTTGAACAATTACTCAAGTTATAGACAATGATGAATGGATGGATTTAATTATGTAAAGTTGTAATTTGAAAAAAATTCTAATCATGGGTAGAATTAGAAGCATGATAAAATGAGTATATTATTGTTTTTTGTTTACTTGATTTTTGGTGATATAAGCTTTTGATGATGCAATTTTTTTGGATCCCAAGCTAAAAAGCTTGACTTGAGCTCGAGTTTGAGCTCAAGATTGGCTTGGCTAATTAATCAAGCCAAGCCAAGTCAAGCTCAAGTTTTTTGATATTCTCACGAGCTCGAGTTCAAACGTTGTTTTTAGGCTTGTCTTAAGCTCGAGCCAAGTTTGAGCATTTGATTTTTATTGACAAGCCAAGCTAAAACATACACTACTCGACAAAGCTTGGCTCGTTTACAGCCCTTCTATGCACCAAAAAAAAAACAGAGCACAAGATTTGTAAAGTAGACTGTAGACCTTTTTTTCTTTTTTCTTTTTTTGATCGTTTTGTTTTGTTTATGCTAATCATTACAAATGGGTCACATGACTCACATCACTTAACAATAACTTTTCTCTTTTGGACACAGTTACAAGCCCAAACTCTCAGTGTTTAAACTCAGTAGTTCCTTTGGGCCTTGGCCCACGTAATTTTTGTCGAAAAACCAAAAATAACTCTATCCGGAAGCGCATCTACCCACTCCAAGATCCAGTTTTTTTTATTTTTAAAAAAAAGATCCAATCCCTAGAATTTTCAAAAAAAGCAATTAATTGTTTTGAATAAATAATATAGAATTTTAATCTATAGTGTTTGTTCCATGATAATTATTCTTTATCTTCAGATCAAGACATTAATTAGTTTTTTGTGTAAGCATGGTTCAAATTTCAAATCACTTAATCGATAACAAGTACTTTTACTAGTTGAGCTAGTTGAAACTCAACAATTAAATTTGTGGCCCTATAAATTTTAGGGTTGTTACTTGTTAGTGATTATTATCCATTAGATTTTTGTAGGTGTCACAGAAAACAATATATCAGAATGTTGTGCAAGTTAGCCATTTGGCCCATTTCTAAATGTATAACAATGATAAAAAATGAATTTTTGAAAACATCCCCGTTGGCCCAACATATCAAATTTTTCCTAATTAAGTCGCTAATTGGTTGGAATAATTTATTATGAACCTTTGTTTTAACTTTTAAGGAGAATTTTATGGTATACATTTTTTTATATGTACCATCATATCTATTTAATTGTTTCTATTGAATTGTTTCTATTGAATTGTTTCTATAAATATATATATATATATATATATATATATATATATATATATATATATATATATATATAAATAGGATATTGAATTATTTAATATATAATTTATAATATTATTAAATGTTATCATCTTTTTTTGGTTGGGGAAATTAAATGTTAAGATTAGATAGATATGATACACTTAAAATAAGGGAAATGCTAACGAATACCTTTATAGTATTGGTTAATAATCCATTTAAAGAAAATTTTTATGGAAAAAGAAAAAAAAAAAAAACAATTAATGTTTTGATAACTTTTTTCATTTCCCATAAAAGTGGTGTCAAAACTTTCCTAAAATGAATGGTTAACTAATACTCTAAGGGCACTCGTTAGCATGACCCTTAGAATAATAAGTGTTTATATTATAGAATGACCAGTTGTTTAAACATTTTTTGCACCCTAGCTCCTAGGTCACCTAGAGCTCTTGCCAGAACAGGAAAGCTGTTTCGTGGGAAACATTTGCCAAACTTTTAATGAAAACCATCTTTGTATAATGAGGGTGACTGACGTGAATTGTGATTCAATGGTGTAGGACTGTTGCTAGTAGTCTCACAAGAAACACATCAAAGTGGTAATTCAGGGATTTTAAAGACAACGCTCTAATTAAGCACGTTTAAGTTGATTAAAAGCTTCATAACTACCCGACAGGGATACCATTTCTTTGCCCTCTCCAATAATTCTATAAGACATCGCGTTATCACGTTAGAGCATCCGTAGCAGATGTTCTATAAAAAATATCATTTTGACACACTAAAAATCTACTTTATTATTTTACTACATTATTTTACAACATCTCATTTATCAGATGTTTTATCATTCAATTTTATACATTAAAATAATACTTACAACACATTAAAATAATATATTAAACTACTTCCCCATCATCGTCATCATTATCATCAACAACAACGGCACAACCACCTTGACTACAACAACGCCGACAACCACCACCGGCACAAACCCACATCCACCAACACCACCTTATAAATAAAAAAATAAAAAAACCACAACTAGAAAAATTGTTGCGACCACAACCACCAAGAAAGGAAAAAAAAAAAAAAAAACCCACCAAAATCAAAACACAACCGCCGCCACCCACTGCATCCCACACACCCACCCACTGCCCGCTGCCAACCCACCCACCGCTAACCCATCCTTCGAAACCCATTCACAGGCCGGTCCTCCCACCACCGATTTCGCACAACAGAACCCACCACCACCGATTTGCCCACCCACAGGCCGACCCACCCACCATTGAATTTGACCATCGCAACCCATTACCAGTGATTCGCTAATCACCATCTCAACCCACCCACTACCGAACCGGGTATCAAATCACTGCCAAAAAAAAAAAAAAAAAAAAACCACAGCAACAAATATCAGGGTGAAAGAAGAAAAGAGTGAGAAGAAAAAACTGAGGGTGATATCTGAGAGGAAGAGAGAAAAACAACGAGATTGAGAAGAAAAAAGAGTGAAAGAAGAAAAGAATGGAGAGGCTTGATGTCTGAGGAAGAATGAGAGAGAAGAGAAATGAATAAAGTAAAGAGAGAGGAGAGAGAAAAGAGAATAAAAAAATATTAAATCGTTATACCATTTCTGTTCGTACCAAATTGAAAGGGTACTGTAGCATGTTGCAAAAACTTGACACATTTAACACATCTGATAAAGCTCCGTTTTTTGTGTTTGGTGTGCCAAATGCCAAATATTATAGCATTTAGCACAAATACCACATCTGCTGTGGATGCTCTTATTGAGTGTTATTGAGTATTGATGTGATGACAACCACAAGAGTCTTGTAATTCAGTAATATTATTGTTCGATACTCTCTATATGAAGAATATGGACTCGGATTGCTCAACTTTCTAACTTTAAATAATTTATGTTTCACGTAATAATAGTACATAAAGTTTTAACTTATACTAAGTTTTGAGTGAAGTTGTAGTGTGCTTTTGTGTTAGAACTACTTTTCCTCTCTCTTATGTGTGTGTGTTTGTTTCTAAAAAAAATGGTAATTATCTCACATTGCTTAAGAGAATGTATTATGTGTAGTATAACTTGTCCCACCCTCTCTTAAAAGTTACCATGACTTTTGAGTGCATTTGTATTGGAACCTCTTTCCCTCTCCTTTGTGTGTGTGTGTGTGTTTGTTTCTCAAAAAAAAAAAAAAAAAAAAAAAAAAAAAAACCTTATACCAAGTTATTCGCAGTTATAATTTTGATATATATATATATATATAGAGAGAGAGAGAGAGAGAGAGAGAGAGAGAGAGACTAAGAACTTTTTATTAAGATTAATTTTGATGACTTTGATTTTGGGCTTTTGTTAAATGAGGGTAAAATTGTAAATAAGACATTTGAATTTAATCATATGGATGATAAGTGTCACAAAATAACACACAAAGAAGCTCAATGTTTTAATGGTATACACATGAATGATATTTAAAATTTACCTTTCTTTTTGTAAAAAATTAAATAAAATAATTGAGTACTTATTCTTCGAATATAAGTATCTTTTGCTTTTGCATTAATATGTCTATTCTCTCACACACACACACTATATATATATATATATATATATAATATTCAATAGTGACAATATTGGGAGAGGGAGTCTAGCTAATTCTCTCATTAAGAAAATCAGGCAATGCTTAAATATATTCTAAGTCTTATTTATTTATTTATGTGTTTAAAGGTTACATTAATTTCATCCTGATTGAAGTTTTCTAACTCAATTTAATCCAACACCCATAAAATTTTTTTAAAAAAATAATAATAAAAACAATAACTCTCAATTTCTAAGGTCACCTATCAAGTACCTGTTTTTCTTTGATCGCACAACTGAAAAAGAGCTCGATCTCTAGCTTTACCCCAAGCCTCATATGAATTATGATAAGAAAAAGTAAGAGCTTCTTGGGAGATAACTTGTTTGAAATTGATTGAGATGCATAAACTTATTGCACAACTTTAGGAGTTATAAGACAGCTAAACTGATCACTAAGTTAAATAGTACAATAAATCAGGTTGCATATGATATGTTAGGTCATTTTCATATTCAGGTTGTCATCTCATAGTTTGAAATACTTCAATGTTGTTTGAAACGAAGTATGAAATTAAATAAAACCAAACCTGACAATCATGACTTAAGTATTTTCTTTTTGAGTTAGGTTGTTGTCATCTCATAGTTTGAAATACTTCAATGTTGTTTGAAACGAAGTATGAAATTAAATAAAACCAAACATGAGAATCATGACTTAGTATTTTCTTTTTGAGTTCCTTTTAATTCAAGGGTATATTTAGAAGATATTCCGAGCATCATTCGCCTTTCTTTTCTGCTTTCCCATTCTCTATTCTAGTATGGGTAATGATAATTTTACATCCGCTTTCATGTTTTGAATATGGACATTTTTTTTTTCTGCCATCTAAAATATGTATATCAGCATATCAATTGCGATTATTGTGTAAAACAAAATATTTAAATGGAATAAAAGAGAATAATTCCCTTTCTAATATAGGATTATAGCCTAAACAAGAAGTGTGACAGTATAAAATGCTATTCACCAAGTATTTATTTGCTATTCAGGCCCCAGGGGCGGAGCCAGAAATTTTTGTTTGGGGAGGCCAATTTGTGTTGCTAATTTATTAATCTATACAAACTTTTATACACATACACAAACACATATATCTATACACACACAAAATTAAATGTTTCATAGAATTAAATTAATCTTTCACCATCTTCCATAGTGAAATCTTTACAATTTTCATTTTCAATATAAGTTACCAAATTGTCTACCGTTGTGAGTAAAAAAATTTCAATTGAATTAATAAAATGTTCAAAGACATAAATAATCCAAAACTTTAAAAAATACAAGAACACATTTTACCATAAAAAATGAATTTGAGAAACAATACGTTCTCTATAACTACTAGATAAATTGGACAATTTTTTTTAAGAACATTATTGGACCAACTCAAATAGTTGGGGGGGCCAAGTCCCATTTTTGAGGGCTAATTATTAAAATATAAAATATTTCTATATAGTAAAAAAAAAATTTCAAAAATTTTGGGGGGGCCACCCTAACATGTAGCTCCGCCCCTGGCTATTGGTGTTTGTTCTATGAATATTTTTTTTGGTTTAATTCTGTCAGAGTGCCTTCAAAATTTGGGAGATTGAAACCGACTAAATAGGTGAGACTTAGGTAAGGCCATGTGCATTCATAGTGTGTCTTATCAACTATAGGCGCGGTATTAATTGTGTTGCAAATGTAACTTCTATACACTTAAAAGCAATGTAGAAAAAAATGAATCCAACCAAAATGTGCAAATGTGACTATATGAGAAATTTTTTGTAGCTAGGACAACTATATGACCCTACATATTTAGTTGTACTAGGACAAGCAGGCTCACATTGTCTTCCATAGCTAAGGCCTAGGCTCTCATCATTGTGTTAATCTCTCCCATAGCTCCTATCTGCAAGCTCATGTAGCTTGACCCATTAATCCAAGGGTGAAGCTTGTGTCTAGTGGTCAGTGCCACTGGACACGTTGCTATGCGGACACGTTTTCGTATCCTAATGTGTCTGGATTCAAGCCATTACCTTAATCCAAAAGCACAAGCTAACTAGATAATAGACATGATTGTAATTGTTTTATATTGAGGTTTATTAGTTATTATGGCATAGTACATACGATTTGAAATGGTTATGGTTCACATTTAATAGGCATGTCGCCAATATGTCAATGACTTTTAGTTCTGTCTGCATCACTTAAGTCTTTTTAATGGAGAAGTTTAAGGTTTAATCCCTCCTCTTAGCTAATCTAACAAAATAAGGTGTGTTACATTACGATATTCTAGAAAGAATCAAGTTTGGTATTGTTGTTTAAACAACAATTTTTGTTGTTTAAACACCACAATAAGTATTTCTACAACACCCCATTTGTTACCATTGTTTAAATAACAGTTTTCAGTATTTAAACAACATTATACGTATTTTCACACTCTTTCACCCACACGTATTTCCAAAAAATACAAACAACATTACCAAACGGAGTCTCACGACGTTTTGGCAATTTTGTGTTACTTTTTTTTTTTTTTTATACTACACCATCATCAGAAAAATGAGTAAAGCTAAGTTCATAATATTTTTCTCAATATCCTATTTGCCTATGACGTCATATATGAGTCATTAAAAAAAATTAAATCATGAGATTGTGATGAACATGGTGTGAGGTGGTAAACAAATAAGGTAGTTTGTAAAATTGTCGTAAACTTTTGTTCTGGCCTAGCTACCATCTAACTTTATTCGTGAAACATTCTAAAATATTGTGAGTCTCACCATATCTCACTGGAAGGTGTGAAAGTACAAGAAATGAGTGTACAAGTAACGTTGTTCGATCAAAATAAAATTAGAAGGCATGAGTTTTAAGTATTTATACTTTGCAAGCAGTACTTGTAGAAGATATATACATTTGGTAATCTTTTCATTAGTTTTCCTTTTTTCACTTTCTTTGTGTTTTTAGGAGGCCTTACCAGCAATTTAAACTGCTATATTTATATTACAACCATGCCATCCTTTTTTTCATTATTATTGTTGGCCCAATCATTCAGATCAATAATGCTAAATTTATAAAAATTTCGAAATAGTTGAGTAAGTATTTTTTTTTTTTAATTTTTTTAGTTTGCATCTGAATTTACCACTAACATCATTTTATCAACTTTAAATATTCACAATTTTCCATATTGACAGTGGTAAAATATTGTGACTCTAGAGAATAAGCCTAGAATATGCTTATTTAAATCCTTTTTTTTAAAGGTAAAAATATATTTGTATTCAATTCATTCGTTACACCAAATAAACTAATGATTTTTAAAAAAAAAAATTAGAACTATAATTCTATAAACTAATGAATTTAAGCTCTTACAAACTAACACTTAACCCTTTTTAAAATTTAAGTGGTGTCCTACAAGCAAGTGATTAATAGAAGGACAATATTATATATGCAAAGGTATAATAATCATATCAAAGGATTCAAACTACATAATTAA
This sequence comes from Quercus tomentella, assembly GCA_028535165.1. Taxonomy (NCBI): domain Eukaryota; kingdom Viridiplantae; phylum Streptophyta; class Magnoliopsida; order Fagales; family Fagaceae; genus Quercus; species Quercus tomentella. The sequence continues at coordinate 13,257,445 of JAPQVY010000012.1, read as the reverse complement.
TTACCATATATAAACCATAATTAAATTATAAACGTACTCGTTGGAGTTGTTGGCAGCAGCTAGCTAGCTTATTTAATGTAGATAATTGGAGGGGCAAGAGGTTCCTAACTTCAACAACAAAATCCACAACCAGCATTAAATTTATATGTTTTTTTTTTTATAGCTTTCTACCAATTTATTCCTTTCAAGCTAACAGTTTCTTGAGGAGAAAAAGTTGGTTGCTACTATTATCTACCAGTGTGGAAACTTTTGCAAGAAGTGATGAATCGTAAAAGTCTTTCAGAAATATAGTAAATTATTAACAGAAACATCGCTAAGTTACTTAAAGAAGGAAATTCTTATCTTCAATAATCAACATAATTGTCTAAATTAAGTAGGTTGGAGCATGAATCAAGCAGAAATAAATCGCCAAATTTGTTAGCTTTTGCATTGATTAAAAAGTCTAGCAAATTGTGTAAAGCTCAACTACGACCCTCCAAACTCACATCTAGCTATAACCAAAGCTCGAGCTGTATGGCTTGGCTTTTATTTGGACTTTCGGATAGTATGGCATAGTCCTATGGGATATAGGGTCAGAGAGTATATATACTATTATTATTCCTACGTTTCAAAGTACGCAAAGCATACAGATACACATAACTATAAACACGTACTACAGATAGATATAAGAAAAGAGAGAGAGAGAGAGAGAGAGAGAGAGAGAGGAAAAACTATATGTGAGGCAGAAAAATTAGGTAGAAAATGCAAAAGTTACTATTAATTTGAAAATAAATGTAATTAACAAAATAAATAAAGAGTAATGCTACATAAGAAAATTATTAGGTACTCCCGGAGTACCATAAATGAGTAGTCTCTCCTCTTACATGAATGGTGGGTCCCACCATGAATTTAATTAGTGGGACCCACCATTCATGTGAGAGGAGGGAGTACGCATTTATGGTACTCCGAGAGTACACAATAATTTCCCTGCTACATATACAAACTATTTTACAATATTTTTACAAACTGTTGATGTGACAAATTTTTACTAGTTCTAATATGGGCCCATCACTAACATCACATTTTTACTTACAATAACTATTTGAAAAATGCTAAAGCCACATCAGCAGTTTATAAAAATGTTGTAAAATAGTTTGTGTCTATAGCATTACTCATAAATAAATATCTAAACTACCTTTTTTTTTCTTTGGGATCTTGTTAATTAATGAGTGTCCTTAGGGTATTTACTAATAGATCATTTTAGAAAAATTTTAATACTACTTTCATGAGAAATATAAAAAATTGACAAAAAAGTTAGGTTATGTTTGGTAACAGTTTTTGTTTTCTATTTTCAAAAACTTGTTTTTGGGAATATTAAAAAAAAAAAATCTTGTATTTTTGAAATCAAAAACATGTTTGGTTAGTTGAAATTAAAAAGATAGTTTTTTGAAGAAAAAAATAGAAAATACTAAAATATATTGTTGTGGGGTGTCAGGATCTTCACCATTTTTGGCTTTACACCTTAGTCCCACACCAAGCGGATTTGTCCTCTTTGGGGAGCCAAGCCCGCAAGGTTTTGTTACAAAGGGGTGGGATTGTCCCACATCGCCTAAGTAACCCTCCCACTCATGCTTTATATGCCCTTGGAGCTTGCATGAGTGTACCACTACTACACATGATTGTGGGTACCTAAGGCATGCTTAGGTATGCTTGCAACGTCCTTGGCCGACCACGGCATGCTTTGCAACGTCCTCGACATGCTTTGGCATGTCCTTGGCATGCTTGGCAACATCCTTGGCCAACCTTGGCATGCTTTGCAACGTCCTTGGCATCCCACATCGAAGGAAAACCCCCCCACTTTCTGCCTTATAAGCTGTGAAGCAAATGGAGTAGTGTACCACCAAGCATCTCTGATCAGTAGTGTACCACCAAGCCTCTTTGATCAGAGATGTTTGTTGGTACACTACTCCCTTTACTTCACAGCTTATAAGGCAGAAAGTGGGGGGGTTTTCCTTCGATGTGGGACGCCAAGGACAGTGCAAAGCATGCCAAGGTCGGCCAAGGACGTTGCCAAGCATGCCAAGGCATGCCAAAACATGCCGAGGACGTTGCAAAGCATGCCGAGGACGGCCAAGGACGTTGCCAAGCATGCCTAGGACGTTGCAAGCATGCCTAAGCATACCTTAGGTACCCACAGTTGTTATTAGGATTTGAACTCTAATGCTAACTCATTAAATGAGACAGATTCATTAAATTAAATGCGTTTTTTCATTGACTTTTAAAAAATTAGAAGCTAAAAACAGCCTTTTGCATATTTTTAGTTTCCTTCACAAATTGAGTTTTGAGAACAATTTTTGTTTTCTGTCCATTTTGAGTTACCAAATAAGTTTTTTAGTCTCAAAAATAGAAAACTGTTTTTGAAAACAAAAAATAAAGGGAATAAACAGTGTAAGGGCAGGCTTTGGTTCTTAGGTCCAAAAGATGAATGGATTAAAGCCCAAAGAGCTCAATACAATAAATTTGTAGAGAGTGGGCTAAAAAGCTATGCTTCAATGAAGTGGACGACGCCCTTAATGGGTTAAGGATGGTAAGAGAGCAAGGAAAAACAATAAATAGACAAATGTGATGCATATAAATTCTTCATCGACAATGTCCGAGGAGAGTAGTTCTTGAATATATTTCTCCTAGATTTGATTGCAGTTACTTTCTTAATACTATAGTGTTTTCTCTACCGATTTTGTGCCTCCTGCCCTTTGGAGAGTCTCTCACATTATATAGCTCCCTTCAGGCGATCATAGCCCTCCATTTGTTGATTGTCCAGTCCACCACTTGAGTGTTTGTTCCATCAGACACCTTCCCAAACCCCTTGTGAGTTGCGGCAGCCAATGCAGCACTGTTCAAGGGTCTTCCCCACATAAATGCAGCCAAGAGGTTTGGTGGGATGCATTGAATGTGGGGACAACCACCATCCCTCAAGTCATGTCAGGGCTAACCCTTTCTCCGAAATTTTTTCTCAATAGCAGGACCTCCTTTGGCAATGTGCCACTGACGTGGCCTTACTGTCCGAGTGCGTGGCCTCCTAGATAATGGGCTCCTCAGCCATGGATACGACACGTGGCGCAAGTACCTTATCTGAATTCTTGTGCCCCATAATAACCCCTCAAAACTCCGGGTTTTTTTTCTCTTATCCGAGGAGAAAAATGGGGTTTTGACTTTGGCATACTAATCCCGCACATTTCTTTGACTTCCACACATGAAAGCGCCACTTCGCGTGTCCCGCAACCGTTCTGGCGCTTTGGAGTCCGCAATGTCTCATTAAATGCTTCAGGCGGCACTTTGTCCCTCACATCCTACAATGAGATGAAGATCCTACGACTGGCGTTTTTGCTCAAATTTTGGGCAGGATAACTCTCACCCAATTCCGCCCCCTATATAAGGTGCCTAGGGGAGTCATTTTCCCCACTTTGCAAATCTTCGAGCTCTCCAAACTTCCCAAACTCTCAAGCCTTCAAGGCTTTCCAAACGTCTAAGTCTTCCAAATCTTTAAAAAAAAAAAAAAAAAATTAAATCTTTAAGAAGTTCAGGAAGCCACCCTCATGCTTATTCTCGTAAGTTCTTTCTCTTTTAGGTTCTTTTCTCCTCGGCTAGTCTCCTCAGCCTTCTGTTCTTTATTTCCCTTCCTTGAAAATTTCTTTCACTTCACCTTAGCCTGCTTAGATGGGTAGATTCGCTCACCTCGTAGACTTTCCCGCCGGTATGGAGGGATTTAGGGCTAAGTACCACATTCCCTAGGGAGTATCCCTGCGATACTGTGCTCCGGATCAAGTGCTTACCCATAGGAATGAGGGGGAGGTGGTCATTCCCATGATCGCCTTCATAGAAGGGGGGATGACACTTCCCATGGGAAGGGTAACCAGAGATTACTTAATCGCTCATAGGCTGTGCCCCCACCAGTGTGCACCTAGCTTCTTTAGAATTCTGGGTGGTGTAGACGCTCTCAACGAGCAAATGGGGCTAAACCTCACCTGGCATGATGTCGTTTAGATGTAGGAGTGCCACCTGCTCGTGGACTCAAGGTATTACCTTAAGTCCAGATCCTCTGTCATCAGGCTTGTTTTGTGCCTCCCCAAATCCAACAAGGGCATGAAGGATGACTTTTTGATAGGCTTAAGGGAATGGCACAACCGTCTTCACTGCCCAGTCCAGGAGGGAGAGCTAGGTGGGGTACCTTAGGTTTAGGTCTTTCTTTTTTTTTCTTTTTTCTTTTTAAACATGGGCATTAGTTTTGCAATTTCATCGCTTTCTTCTTTCTTTTAGTATTCTGTTTACTTCTAATGGATGGCTTTGTTATCTTGACCGTGGTTTTGCTTCTTGGATGTTTTTACAGATAAACGACACGTAGCTCCCAGCCTCAACCTCGTCAACGTCGCGAGCCTTAACAAGGTGCTGAGGTTTGAAGTGTTTGTCAGCGAAGACAGGTAAGCTGTCTACCTCATCCTCGACTTCGAGCCCTTGTCAGATAAGTTTCAAGACGTGGGCCACGCAATAAGAGCAGGCGATCCTCGACTTGCTCGGATAGACGTCTTAGTGCCCGGTTTTCTAGCCTGAGAAGATCTCTAGCCAATTGAGCTGCCCTTGCATCGTTCCTCCCGTAAGGTAGCGGCTCCAAGGGAAGAGACAAGCTTTTCGCGCCTATCACTTAAAGCCGAGATAGACTAATTCCACCTCGAAGAAGAGGGAGAGGAGCCAGGAGAACTGGTGGTTCAAGTCCCGAACTCAAAAGATAAGCCTGACAGATTTTCAAGTGTTCGTACCCCTGGTCTTGTCGTCGCACGCATAGACGACAGCTCAGAGGACGAAGAGGAAATGGCCTTGAATAGGAAAAAGGGCATCAAGGAGCTCCTCGCGGAGAGGAATAAGGGCACCTCGGGGTCCCAACCTCTACTTGCTCTCCCCCCTCTCCTCCTCCTCCTACAGTTGGCGTGCTCCCCATCCCCAACTTGAAGAAGAAAATGAAGGAGAAGGAGATAATCGAGGAAGGGGAGGTGGTCCCCTAAAAGGAGCCCAAGTAGCAGAAAATGGCCAAGGACAAAGGGCGGGCCTTTTCGGTGAAGAGTAAGAAGGCCGAGCACTCGGCCGACGTGCACCATCCAATTTGGAATCCTGAGTTGGAGTCGGATGGCACGGCGATACCCTGGAGCTCCTCCATCAGGGAGTTCCAGAAAGGCCACACCCATTACGTGGCCGAGGCTCTAGAGCGTTCTCTCCTGCTGCCAAAGGACATAGATGCTTTAAGCACATGAGGCAACTAGACCTCTTCTTGTCCCTGAAGAGGAATCTAGCCTTGGTAAGTTCCTTGGCATGATTCACTAAGAGCGTTTTCCTTTCTTCTCTGTTTTTTATTTTTTTTATTTTTTATTTTTTTATTTTTTTATTTTTTTATTTTTTTACGTACTCCTCTGTTGTTTATGTGCAGGCTATCCAAGAGGTTTTTGTGGCTGAGGAGTGGGTTAAGGATGCTAGGAAGGAGGTTAGGGTTGAGGCCAACCTCCGCACTGAAACCAACAAGGCCTTGGAAGCCGCTAAGTAGAAGAACCAAGAGCTCAACGCAAAGCTGACTGCGGAGGAGAGGGCTTGGAAGAGTGCTAAGGCCAGTCTAAAAAATGTCCAGGACCAGGCTGAGGATCAACGCAAAAAACTCTATCATACTGAGATAAAGTTGGCCACAAAGAAACTACAGGTCTTGGCGCTGAAGGTAGAGTTGCAGAGGGCTAAGGAAGCTGCTCGGACGGCCAAGGAAGCTGTAGAGGCTTTGGAGCAGGCCTTCTATGATTGTGGGGTGCAAGAAACTGAGATCTGGCTGGTAGAGGAGCTGGCAGAGGTTTACAGGGACTATTGCAAGGAAGTGTGGGTAGAGGTGCTTAACCGGGCAGGAGTCTTTGCTGCCTCCGAATGGAGGAGCACTGAGAACATTTTCAAACTCGAGGACATCCGTGAAGTTCTAGCTGTGCTCCCTCCTCCCGCTGCTCTTGCCTTCACCTCCTTTAAGCAGCCCACCACCACCCAAGCCTCTCTTCCTTCTCCTGAAGTCTCCAAAAGGCCTGGCAAGACTGGTGACCAAGGCCAGGAGGTTGAGGCGGCCAAGGGCAAAAGGGCTGGCCAAGATGGTCCTCGGCCCGAGGACAAGGGCAAGGGCAAGGAGGTCAAGCCCCTGCCAGAGGCCAAGGGTACAGAGGCTGCTCTCACGATTAAGGATGCCATTTCCAAGACCAAGGATGCTGATCCCAAGTCCAAGGCAGCTTATCCCAAGTCCTAGGTAGCTGATCCTAAAGATGACCCTCCCCAAACCAAGGTGTAGTTTTAGGATCCTTTTTTTTTTTTTTTTTTTTTTTTACTCTACTCTTTTTTTTTTTTTGTACCTTTCCTTTTGTTGTGGCGGTTTGCCACTGTGTATAATGTACCCCTCTTTTGTTCAATGAAAAGATATTAATTTTTGCTTTATGGATCTTTATTTTCCTTGCAATATTTATCTATGATTGGTGTAGTTATCATTTTGCCCTCTGATGAGACTTGAGATTGATGATACCTTTAAGGGTGAATACCCATACTTTTAACAAAAGCTAACAGTAATGAATTGTTGCTAATTCAAATAAATTAAACGCGTATAAACAGTGAGAAAAATGGTTATGTGCTGGTACTGAAAACTGTGCAATCAACAGGAAGGTCTAAGTTTTTAAAGAGAAACATAACACTTAGAGAAATAATGGGAAGTATTACTTTACCCAAGGCATGTGATTCGAGGAGGCAAGCATAACTAAGGTTCTGTTTAGTACTTAGAGAAATAATGGGAAGTGTTAATTTACCCAAGGCATGTGGTCTGAGAAGCCAGGCATAACTAAGGTTTTGTTTAATACTTAGAGAAGTAATCAAGAATATTAATTTACCCAAGGTATGTGGTTCAGGGAGCCAGGCATAACCAAGGTTCTGTTTAATACTTAGAGAAATAATGGGAAGTGTTAATTTACCCAAGGCATGTAGTCTGAGGAGCCAAACATGGCCAAGGTTTTGTTTAACACTTAGAAATAATGGAGAGTGTTAATTTACTCAAGGCATGTGGTCTGAGGAGCCAGGCATGGCCAATGTTTTGTTTAAAACTTAGAAATAATGGAGAATGTTAATTTACCCAAGGCATGTGGGCTGAGGAGCCAGGCATGACCAATGTTCTATTTAAAACTTAGAAAATGATGTGAAATATTAATTTACCTAAGGCATGTGGTCCGAGGAGCCAAGCATAACCAAGATTCTGTTCAATACTTAGAGAAGTAACTAAAAATATTAATTTACCCAAGGTATGTGGTCCAAGGAGCCAGATATAACCAAGGTTCTGTTTAATATTCAAACAAGCAATAGACGCAACACATAATGTCATAAATGAAAACATGGCAGAGCGGCCTTTCATTAATAATAGTACATTCGCAGGTTATTTACATGCCAAAGTCGTGGCACAACTCTTTCGTCTAGATCTTCTAGGAAGTATGCTCTTACGCCCGCTACCGAGGTGATACGGTACGACCCTTCCCAATTAGGCCCTAACTTCCCCCATGCTGGGTTTTTTGAAGTGCTCACCACCTTCCTCAATATTAAGTCCCCTGAGTTCAACAGTCTTAACTTCACACCGGAGTCATACCCTTGTTTGAGTTTTTGCTGGTAATATGTTAATTGAACCATGGCATTTTCTCTTTTCTCCTCAACTAGGTCCAGGCTCTTTTCTAGTAGGTTGTCATTGCTGTCTGGAGTGAATAAGCTAGTCCTCAGCGTTGGGAATCCAATCTCCAAAGGAGTCACAACGTCGGCCCCATAGGTCATTGAAAAGGGGTCTCCCTCGTCAACCTACGAGGGGTAGTCCGATATGTCCAGAGGACATGTGAAAGCTCATCCACTCATTTGCCTTTTGCATCATCCAACCTCTTCTTAAGTCCATTCACTATAACCTTGTTAACAGCCACGGCTTGCCCATTCCGCTAGGGGTAAGCTGGAGTGGAATACCTATTCGTGATACCCAATTCACAACAGTACCTTCTAAAAGCCTTGCTATCAAACTGAAGTCCGTTTTCAGAGATGAGGGCGTGAGGAATCCCAAACCGAGTGACAATGTTCTTCCACACAAACCTCTGGGCATCCACATCTCTAATGTTTGCTACTAGCTTAGCTTCAACCCACTTGGTGAAGTAATCAGTGCCAACCAGAAGCCATCTCCTGTTTCCCGGTACTTTGGAGAAGGGTCCCACAATGTCCAAGCCCCACTGAGCAAAAGGCTAGGGACTGGACAGAGGATTAAGAACGCTCTTAGGCTAGTGAATATTGGGAGAAAATCTTTGACATTGGTCACACTTCTACACGTATTCTTGCGCTTCCTTTTGCATATTGGGCTACCAATATCCCCGCGTAAGGGCCCTGTGAGACAAGGACCTACCTCCTGTATGACTTCCGCAAATCTCCTCGTGTAACTTTTCTAGGAGAGGCTCTACTGCTTCAGGATGAATGCATAGCAAATACGGCCTAGAAAAAGAGCGCTTGTACAACTTTTGGTCCTCGGACAGCCAAAATCATGGAGCCTTTATTCGTACTTTGTCAGCCTCCCCCTTCTCCTCAGGCTAGGAGTGGCAATTTGTGTTCACGTGTTAGGTTCCTGTCAGGTTGAGTTGTGAGTATTATGTTATATGGGTCAACATGAACCCGACCTGTTTAGTAAACGGGTCAGGATTTCTCAACCCTAACATGACCTATTTATTATACAGGTAACCCGACATGACACATTTAACCCGTTTAATTAGCAGGTCATGTTAGGGTCGACACAAATGACCTATTTATTAACCTGTTTAATTAATGGGTCATAACTAACTTGAATAACTTGTTTGATTAACAGGTCATACCTAATCCAAATAACCTATTATCAATTCCCATATATCTCTTCTCAAAAAAAAAAAAAAATCTCATATATATAAAATTATATTATTACCATATATCAACTTACATGGCATATCAAAATACACATGATGGCAAAATTTAAGTCCAACCATCCAAGTGCCAGATCAAAAACTAAAAGACATCTAAATTAAGAGACTGTATTAGAAGAGATTGAGTGTTCCATTCAAGAGGTGTCTCCCTTGTGCTCATTCTTATTGATATTCATCATTATATCTTTAGCATACATTCAAATGGCGCTTCAAATTTCCAATACCATATACTCCAATAGCAATATATTCCTTTCCACACTTTTTGCATTTGCAAATAGGCTTCTCTACATCTTTTGTAGGAAGCATATGAAAGAAATGCCAAACACTTGAAATCCCCCTCCTTTTGTTGTCTTTATTATTTGTCTTAGTCTTAGACTTGGACTTCTTTGGCGGAGGAAGTTCAGCCAGTTCATCAAGTTTATCTTTTAAGTCAATGTCTTCACCTTCATTTTTAGTGTCAATAAGCTGCATCTCATCATTTTCCATTTAGAAAAATTTAAAGAGAAATTATTAACCAGAAAATTAGTAATTCTAAGATGACAGAAACAAATAAACTTGAAAAGAAATCATAAAGCACGACAAATAATTTTAAAATCAACAAAAAAAACAAACAAATCTATTATTGGTACTAAATAGTTAACAGTATAGTGATTCGTAAAACTATTAGTACTAAATGGTTGCTCTGTCTAGAAAGTCCCCATATGTTCAAACTGCTCATAGGGCTAATGTGATTTGTAAAACCACTGTACTTGATGTCATGACTCATGAGAAGACTTCTGTAGACAAAGAATATTATGGTTTCCTCATATGCTCAAAAAAAAAAAAAAAAAAAAAAAAACTAGAAAGTCATGTGATGAGAAACAGGTGTGTGGCTATGGAATTTTTTTGTTTAAAAAATATAAAATATCTCATGCTCTAGTCTCTTCCCCAAACAAATAACACAAACACACCACAGCTCTCTTTAGCCTTTTCAATTCATCTCTCTCCCCGCTTTTTTGTCTCTTTTTTGTTTTTCCTTTATGAGAATCTCACTTCTCAATCTCTCTTACAAAAAATAGAACCGATAAAATCTCCCCTCCCATTTCAGTTCTCTTCCTAAGCAAGCTGATCTAGCAATAACAAATCTTATATCTAAGGCTTGAGCTTTTGGCATTATAGAACCGTTTACTCTGTTTTTTTTGAACTAAAATAATTCATGATTTTCAACTAGGAAAGTAACAATTTTTTTTGCAAAAGTGGTGTGTGTAAAATTGCAAATGAGTGTGAGAAATAGATGTTGTTCATATACCTTGCTAGTGGATTCGTCAGTTGAAAGTTGAAGAAAGAGGTGAACTGGTGAAGCTGTGAACCCCGTGAAGGAGAAGAGAGAGCAGAAAGGTAGCTACAGTTTTGAGGAGAAGAGATAGTAGTGGAGGCGGCTAGGGATTTGAAGGGAAGATAGAGTAGAATGTTGAGAGACATGGGGATGGCTAAGTTTTGATTTTAAATAATGTAGAATCTGTAGAGAAGAAAGAGGAGTGGTTGGAGTTTTGAGGAAAAGAAGAAGAGTCAGAGAGTTAAGGCTGATGATAAAAACGAAGAGACAGAGTGAGAGAGGCGTAACTGAGATCTGGTAGTGAGGGAGGAGAATAAGGGAATAGGAAAGCTTATATACCTAGGTTTGTAAGGGTAAACTGGTAAAATTACCTTTATAAGTTAATCGGGTCAAACGAGTTCATATGTTGAACACGAACACAATCCATTTAGTAAATGGGTCAGCCGTGTCGACCCGAATATGACCCGAACCCATTTAGCCTCAACCCATGATCTGTTTATAAACGGGTTAGTCGTGTCAGGTTCGCGGGTCGTGTCGAATTTTGCCACCTCTACCTCAGGCAAGATGTCATCCTTAAGGAATAGGACAATAGGATCCATCCAACTAAGTTCCACCTTCAGTTGATGAATTTGGACCTTCTCCTTCTCCATCTTGGTAGGGTTGCATAGGTCCTCGACCAGGATGACCCGAGATAGACTCTGCACTGAGGAGGTTGCAAGAGTGGCAAGGGAATCAGCATGCGTATTCCTACTTCTAGAGATTTGGTGTAAGGAAAAAGAGTCAAATCCTGATTGCAAGTGCCTAGCCTGATTTAGGTATTCTTGCATTCTCACATCCCTGGCTTCCAGTTCCCCCTTTACTTGGCCTACAACCAACCTAAAATCTGAAAACATCTCCACTACTCTTCCTCCCATTTTCCGAACCATAGCCATCCCTACCAGCAAAGTCTCGTACTCAGCCTCATTGTTCATGGCCGAGAAGCCTAGCCTTAAGGATTTCTCAATGATAATCCTTTCAAGAGATACTACAACCAGCCCCACTCTTGATCCCCTTTGATTTGCTGCGCCGTCAACATACACCTTCCAAGGTAGAGGCTCCTGCAAGGAGACCATCCCAACTGATTTTCCATCCATGCTCGGCCTCTCACCGCTTTCTTTAAACGAAGGCTTAGCGAACTCAGCCACTAAGTCGGCGAGGACCTGCCTCTTTATAAAGGTGCGAGGCATGTATTTGATATCGAAGGCTCCTAGGATTGTTGCTTATTTTGCATCCCTCCTTGTGTAATCAGCTTTTCGAAGCAGGGATTGGAAAGGGAGTTGGGTTAGAATCACAATAGTATGAGCCTGGAAGTAGTGTGGGAGCTTCCACGTAGCATGCACTACTGCCAAGATAGCCCTCTCCAGTGGTAAGTAGTGAACCTTTGCCTCATGTAATGATTTGCTCACATAATAAACCGGTCTCTGCGCCCCATTCTCATCCCACACTAGTACCAGACTCACCGCATGTGAGGCTACAGCAATGTAAGCAAATCCACATCGGGCTTGGACATAATAGGTGGCTGAGAAAGATATTCCTTCAATTGTTGGAAGGCCAAGAAACACTCCTTTGTCCATTCGAATTCCTTTCACTTATGCAACAACTGGAAGAAAGGCCTACACCTGTCCGCTGATCGAGAAATGAATCAATTCAAAGCGACAGTCATTCCTGTTAATTTTTGGACCTCTTTAGGATTCCGAGGAGGCTGAAGGTCCTGGATTGCTCTAATCTGATCTAGGTCGACTTCAATTCCGCGGTGGGTCACCATATATCCTAGAAACTTGCCAGAGCTCACTCCAAAAGAACACTTAGCGGCGTTGAAGAGGAGTTTGTGTCTCCTTAGTATCTCGAAAATATTTCCAAGATCATTTAGATGCTCGGACTCCACCTTATTCTTTACCACCATATCGTTTATGTAGACCTCAATGCTCTTGCCCAATTGTGGTTCGAACATCCTGGTCATCATCCTCTGATAAGTAGATTCCGCATTCTTCAGCCTAAAGGGCATCACTTTGTAATGATAATTCCCTGTAGGCATAACAAAAGAAGTCTTCTCCTGATCACCCAAAGCCAAGGGTATCTGGTGATATCCCTAGAAAGCATCCAGGAAGCTTATCCGAGGATGGCCTATGGTTGCATCCACTAGCTGATCTATCCGAGGTAGGGGAAAAGGATCCTTTGGGCAAGCCTTATTTAAATCCGTGAAGTCTACACATACCCGCCATTTCCCACTTTTCTTCTTCACCACCATCGTGTTGGAAAACCATTCTGGGTAAAACACCTCCTTTATGGCCCCAGCCCGCTTAAACTTGAGCACTTCTTCCCTGACAGCGTCAGAATGTTCTTTGGATGAGCGGCGAGGTAACTACCTTTTGGGGGGGACAGAGGGATTGACGTTCAAATGGTGACAAATGAAGTCCGGATCCACCCTGGGGGCCTCATAAGCGTTCTATGCAAATACATCAATATTTTTTCTGAGAAAATCTATCAGCTCTTCCTTCTCCCGAGGAGGCAGCTGAACTCCGACCTGGAAGAATTTCTCGTCGTCGTTGCCAATAACAATTTTTTCCAATTGCTCACATTTAACCCCTTTTGCCGCTACCCCGGGAGACAACTCCGACACCCTTGATTGCTATAAGTTCCTCGCCACGGAGGCCGAGGACTCGCCCCCGGTCTGATGTCTAATTGCAACTACCATGCATTGCCTGGCCATGGATTGGCTCCCTACTAGTTCCTCAACCCGTCCCCTAGATGGATATTTCACCTTCAGGTGCAGGGTGGAAGATACAACCTCTATGGCGTGAAGCCAAGGCCTTGCCACAATAGTAGTGTAGGGGGAATAGGCGTCTACCACAATGAAGTTCACTTCCACGACCTCTGTCCCTGTCTGAACAGGTAGTCAAATTTGGCCTTTTGGAAAGACAACCTTGCCGTCAAACCCTATTAGAGGGGAATCATAGCAGGTCAGGTCCTTGGACCTCAACTTCAGTCCCTTAAATAGGTCAGGGTACATGATCTTGGCGTCGTTGCCCTGATCCACCAACACCCTCTTCACATCATAGCCACCTATCTTAAGAGTAACTACTAGGACATTATCGTGTGGCTGCAAGGTTCCCACTTTCTCTTCATCGGAAAAGCTCAATGCTGGTCAGACCTCCACTTTACTCCTCTTTGGATCAGGGGACGAGCCATCTGCTGGTGGCCAAGCCACAAACATCACCCTGGATGGCTGAGAACCAATTCTTCTTAGGGCAGCCAGGATGATGTTGATTGTACCCAAATGCGACCTTATGGAAGTGTCCCTCTGAGCCCCTAACCCTACCTAACCGCCCTGTTCGTTGGGCTGATGCAGGAATTGCTTCAACTTTCCCACCTTAACTAATTGGTCCAAGTGGCTCCACAAAATCCTGCAATCCTCGGTAGTGTGCCCTCATTCTTGGTGGTACTGGCAATGAATACTTTGGTTGCGCTTTGTGGGGTCTTCCCCCATCCTGTTTGGCCATTGGAAGTATGGTTCGTTCTTGATTTTTTCCAGGATTTGGTGTACCAGCTCTCGGAACACAGTACTGACTACCTAAGTAGTAGTTGATCCAGAATGCCCCACAAAATCTCTCTGAGGTTGGCTGTTATTGTACCTGTTCGACCTGAGATCCCTTTTGTCCTGAGGGACCACTTTAGCCTTCCCCTTTCCCTGTTGTTGGTCCTCCTCGACCCGTTTATACTCATCAATGCTATCCATAAGCCTACACACACTCCTAACCGGTTTCTTGGTCAAAGACTTTCTCAGATTATGCTCGGTTGGCAGGCCAACCTTGAAGGTTCTTATAACCACGTCATCAAAGTCCCCATCTATCTCGTTGAACATCTCCCAGTACCTGTCAAAGTACGTTTTCAAGGTCTCCCCCTCCCGTATTGCCATGGACAGCAAAGAGTCCAAAGGCCGAGGAACCCTGCTTCAAGTCACAAAACGGGCACCAAATACCCGAGTAAGCTCTTTAAAGGAGTTGATAGAGTCTTCCTTCAGGCCGTCAAACCACCTCATCACCACAGGCCCCAAGCTAAATGGGAACACCTTGCACATCAGGGTCTCACTCTTGGAGTGCATAGCTATTCTCTGGTTGAAGTGGTTTACATGCTCCACGGGATCTGTTCTTCCATTGTACATGGTGAAAGTTGGCTGAGTAAAACGCCGAGAAAGTTTTCCCCTTTCAATTCTACGTGTAAACGGTGATTTGGAGCTCTGGTTAAGAGCCCTACTCATAGTGTCATTGCCCAGACCTTTGTGTGGCAGACTCTTACTCCTCCGCTCGTAGTGACGATCTTCATCGTACGAAAAAGACTCACTAGGAGAAGTCCTGGACCTAGGCCTGTAGCTACCATCTCCCTCGTCCTTAGAAGAAGGGTAAGAATCTGAGGGAGTCCTTCTTCGTCTCTCGTGACGTAGCCTCCTGCGAAGACAGTCAATCTCCAACTGCAAGCTCTTGGTGTTCTCCTCGTGGGAGATGTGACTCCCTTCTCGAGACTGGCCCTTGCTAGTATGCGTGGTGTGCACACTAATCTCATGGTCCCTCCTTCGCTCAAGGTTAAGGAACTGATCCTAACACTGGGAACTGATAAACTCCTCCCGGTCCTGCCCTGATCCTGCCATGGTGGGACGTCAAACTCACTAAAGCTCAAGCCCTTCCCACAGACGGCGCCAATTGTAAGGGCGGGCTTTGGTTCTTAGGTCTAAAAGATGAATGGATTAAGGCCCAAAGAGCCCAATACAATAAATTTGTCGAGAGTAGGCTAAAAAACTAGGCTTCAATGAAGTGGACGATGCCCTTAATGGGCTAAGAATGGTAAGAGAGTAAGAAAAAGTAATATAATAGACAAATGTGATGCACAGAAATTCTTCCTCGGCAATGTCCGAGGAGAGTAGTTCTTGAATATATTTCTCTTAGATTTTATTACAGTTACTTTCTTAATACTACAGTGTTTTCTCTACCGATTTTGTGCCCCCTATCCTTTGAAGGATCTCTCACATTATATAGCTCCCTTCAGGCAATCTTAGCCCTCCATTTGTTGATTGTCCAGTTCACAACTTGAGTGCTTGTCTCGTCAGACATCTTCCTAAACCCCTTGTGAGTTGTGGCGGCCAAGGCAGTACTGTTCAGGGGTCTTCTCCACATAAATGCAGCCAAGAGGTTTGGTGGGATGCATTGAATGTGGAGGCAGCCACTATCCCTCCAGTCATGTCAGGGTTAACCCCCTCTCTGAAACTTTTTCTCAACAGCAAGACCTCTTCTGGTAATGTGCCACTGACGTGGCCTTACTGTCTGAGAGTGTGGCCTCCTGGGCACGATAATGGGCTCCTCGGCCATGGATACGACACGTGGCTCAAGTACCTTATATGAATTCTTATGCCCCACAAATAGTTACCAAACATAGCTTCAATTGCTTTTTTTCTTTTTCCATAAAAAATTTCTAAAAATATTTCCTAAATCAATGCCCTCAAGACATCTATTAACTTTTCCACTTTTTCATACTTTATCATGCATTATTTTATAAGTATTGGACTATTCACATGTGAGAAATGTGGCTGATCAAGTAGCGAAGGAAAAATGAATGATTAATAAAACATAATTGAACTTATATTCTTTGGGTGCTGTTAACGGGTGCTGTACAGCACTCGTTAATGTGATAAAATTTAAAATAAATTATTCACGTTTTTTTAGGGACGTGGAAAAAACTGAATATGTATTAAATGTGTGTCAGTTTAGATGGAAAAAGTCAAATCATTTTGTGATAAACCACAGTTGAAAAGTAAAATTTTGCCAATTTTTTATACAGTGGGATTTGTGATAGATCATAAATGAACCACAGCTGGTTCATTAATAAGTGCTGGCCGGCACCTGTTAACAAAGTCCATATTCTTTAGGCTTAAAACTTTTCGGTTAAGTATAATATCTCTCTATATGCTATATTAAATACTCAATTGGAGCTAGGCTTCTTAAGTATTATCTCCATACGTTTGAAACAAAAATTTATAGTATTAATTATAGGCGAAAAGCACATTTTAGTCCCTACATTTTTAGACTATTCTCATTTTAGTCCCTACATTTTATTTTTACCGTTTTTAGTCCCTATCTTGAAAAACGCTTCCCGTTTTGGTCCCTGCCGTTACATCAGAAACGGAAAAAACTGATGTGACAAACGGCAGAATAAATAATACTAAATTAATGTCCACGTGGCCTAAATTAATAATAAAAAATGTCACGTCAGCATTTAAATTAAAAAAAAAATTTATTAATTTTAACTAAATAAAAAAAATTAAAAACAGAATTAAAAACTAAAAATAATAGGAATTGAGATCTAAGTGTGTCTTGAACAAGAACAACAATAACACAAACTCAGATCCAAGATCACAAACCCAAAAATTTAAAAAAAAAAAAACCAAGAACACAATTCCAAATTCCAGATACAAGAAAGAAAGAAAATTATGTCATTCAGTGCAAAACCTCGCCACGTCAGCAGGCCTTCGGGTCGGGAATTGCAAGACCGTCGAGGATTGTTGGATCCGAACCCGGATCTTCGGGACAAACCAGAAGACCAAGTTCGACCCGGCTAGCACAGTCTGCAACTACCACTCCGATCTCCGAATGCCCTCTCTGTTCGAGAGTATCGCCAGTGAAATTATCGGCAAGAACTCGAAGGGTCCTATCGTTCTCGGCTTGATCTCGGTGATGAGATCGACGGCTTGTGCTTTTGGCACGTCAACTACGGCTCTGGGTGTTTTCGGAGTTTCGCCTTTTAAGTCTTCTTCGATTTTGTCTTCGGTTCCGAAGTGGGTGCTACCACCTTGTAACGACGAGCCTGAAACATCATTGGAGTCATCGACAACAATAACGACGACGACGATGACGATGAAGATGGCGGCTGCAGTGGAGTCGAAGTTTGATCAGAAGAGTGGTTGGTTGTCGAAGATTTTGAATTTATGTTCGGAGGATGCAAAGGCTGTGTTCACTGTTGTGACTGTGAGCATATTGTTCAAGTCATACTGGAAGAGTGGTTTTTTTTTTTTTTTTTTTTTTTTTTTTATAATTTCTGGGTTTGTGTTCTTGGATCTGAGTTTGTGTTCTTGTTCAAGACACACTTAGATCTCAATTCCTATGATTTTTAGTTTTTAATTCTGTTTTTAATTTTTTTTATTTAGTTAAAATTAATAAATTTTTTTTTTAAATTTAAATGCTGATGTGGCATTTTTTATTATTAATTTAGGTCACGTGGACATTAATTTAGTATTATTTATTCTGCCGTTTGCCACGTCAGCTTTTTCCGTTTCTGATGTAACGGCAGGGACCAAAACGGTAGGGACTAAAAGCGGTAAAAATAAAATGTAGAGACTAAAATGAAAATAACCTGAAAATGTAGGGACTAAAATGTGTTTTTTACCTTAATTATAACATAAAAATATACAGAAACTCCCGGTACACAAAGTTTTTTGCTGAAATATTTATGATAGAATGCCATGCACTAATGTACCTCATTTTGTAGATCAATAGGCCAAGGGAAATTATTGCCTAGTCCCGGACTACAAGGTCAGCATGCTGACCTTGTAGTCCCAGCCAATAGGAGCATGCCAGCGAATTAAAATTTGCTTACCTCACCTGAACTGCCAGCTCATTGTAATAAAGGAGAATCTGTTAACGTCTGTTACCGTTTGAATTGCCAGCACATTTAAAATTTGCATATTTGAGTTGGCGGGTTATGAAGCAACACATGGGCCCACATCAATAAAATAAGTGATATAACTAAAGGGTTACTCCATTTTCTCAGTAGGGTTCTCAACTTAATGGCTTAAAAGCCATAAAGAAAACAAAACAAAGCAAAGGCAGAAGACAAGCGGCGAAGAACACTAAAGGCTTACTCCATTTTCTCCCTTTTCTCTTCTCTTTAGCTCACTTTCTCTGTTCATTTTCTCCATTTTTTCTTCAGCTTCACCAAACTTTAAAATCTCTGTTTCTACCATACTTTTCTGTGGGACAAAACATGGCCGAATCTCCATGGTTGCATCAACCACCGAGTCCCACACCACCACCACCGGCTGTGCTTGCCCATGTCACCTCCTATCTTAAGGCTTTCTTATCTCTCTCTCTCTAGCCCAAATGTGGTTGATTTATATTTGATTGGATTTTAATGTTGTTTTTGAAATGCACAGATGATGTTTGTGAAAATACCTGTTAAAAACTTTAGTTCCAATGCTTTGTGCTTTACGGCTTTGCCTTGAGCTAATGTGTTATTTTAGATGGTGGTAGTTTTTTTGCTTATTTTCTGCCAGTTGGTGTGTAACTAAGCTATATTCATATTTTCTTAAATTTTATGGTTTATTATGTTAGAGAGGATTATTTTAAAATTTTAATATATTCGGAATATTTCAATCAATGTTAAAAATGTTGCTTTTGATCTTATGTTGGTTCAGTTTCATGGTTGAGTAAGAGGACTAGTGAAAGTGTGGATGAATTTTAGTTTGGTGATTGTGATATGCAACAACAATTCTGCCTACTGCAGAGCCTACAGCCCAAAATTAAAAATTGAACTTTTTTTTTTGTGTGATGGAGGACTTGGAGGCCACCAATACTGTCTTGTAAGAGAATAGTTAGAGAGGCTGGGTCCGAATGCTTTGTTGTGCCAAGGGTCAAGTCTGGTTCAGGACAAGCTAGGTAATAGTGGCATACCAATGTTTTAGTTTTCATGCCTTCTATGTTTTCTAGGTAGTCAGTGTTAAGTCCCAAAGCCTCTGATAGTAATTCTAATAGTGCTTTGCTTAGTTCAATCACATGTTTCGTATATTCACTTACAACCTCCCTAAAAAATAAGACACAAATAAAGTGAATAGCTTTGCGGGCTAAAGTTAAAAATTGAACTTAATAAAAATTGAATCTCCTCAAGCCAAGCCATCTCTGTGTCAAACTGAATAGCTTTGCGGGCTAGAGTGTGGGCAACCTAGTTTGCCTCCCTCTTTGTGTGATGGAATTCACAGCTTAATAGACACAATGGTCTCATCAACTAATAGACACAATGGTCTCATCAACTAAAATTAAAATGATCAATATGGATTCATCATAACACTGGCATAATATTAAGTTGGTCATTACAAAATTGCCTCATGAGTACACAATGGCTCTGAAAAATATCAACACAAAAAAGAAACTCATGGAGAGCTTACAAAAGAGCGACCACAATCAACCTCAATCTAGCACTAACATATCCTAATAATATAAAGTCCTAACAACAACAAAAAAAAAAAAAAAATGAAATCCATCAAATGTTGATCCAAGTACACATCATATATCTCATGTTCTAGCTCTTCCAGTCCCAGCTCCAGCTCAAACTCTACCTTTTTCAAAAAATACCTTATGAACTCTCTTACTTAGTTCTTTGTAGCCATTGCCCATGTCTTACTTCTTTAACTTTTCTATGTGGTTGACAACCTAATTTAAAGAAAAATAAATAAATAAAATGTATAAAGTAAGTAATCCTTGAGAACAAGAAATAAATGACACTATTGATAAAACAAGTATGCCAAAATAATTTCCAAATTTACCTCTTGGCTATATTTGTAATCTGGTTGCTTGGAATTATAAATCAATGAGCTCATTTGGGAAGTAGATGAATTCTGTAAGGAATAAAATATAAGAACACATTATATAAAAACAAAGCTTTGTACATATAGTTTCACATAGTATCGAATGAATGAATTGTGCCAATTTACCTGATTAAGTTGGGCTACAACATCAGTACCTTGCAACATAGATGTAAATGGTACATTTACATAACTCATGTCCTAAATAGAAAATAGCTCGTAATTAGGTATCAAGTATAGCAATCAGATTATGACTATACATTATATATATACCTGAGAATGCATTGTCCAAGGTGAGTAAGATTGACCACATAAGTTAGCACTTGTAAAGCCTGTATAAGAGTAGGGATTAGGTGGTTGACAGACTGGTGTATTGTATGCGCCACCAAATGAGACATTTGAATGTTCTTCAACTACTTGTTGTTTTCTTTTTCCTATGAAATTGTACACAAAAAAAATCACACACAAAATCAGAATTTAATGTACAAAAAATATTTAGTGATGATAAAAATGTTAAATTGTATATTTAGTTTTTAACAAAAAGTTACTCACTTGAAGAAGATGCATCTTTAGATGTGTTTGCCTTGCGCTTCTCAAAGTGCCCTTTAAGTCTAGTATTTCTTAAACCTTTTGATCTCACACATGGGGGATTTAACACTAACACCTCATTTGGCAAGCAAGGCATTTCATCAGTGGTGTCACATTGTATGACTTCATTCTCTTCCACATTTGCATCTGCACCAAACTTGACCCTTGATAACTCCCTTTCAATTTTTTCATCAAGTTCCAATAGCAATTTTTGGCAAATTCTCTTAAGGCTATCCTCCCCTTGACTTTTAGATATGATTGTATTAGCTATTCGCATCATGCTATTACGCCATACTATCTTTGCCTCTTTATCATCACTAAGTGAATGATTGTCTTGTTCATAAGTCATCATCCCCTTCTTAGCCTCTTTTGTCCAACGTTTCAAAATGTATTGACTTGGAATTCTAGTTAAATTTTTTATACTAAAAACCCGCAATGCATGACAACAAAGAATCCCCAATGACTCAAATTTCTTACAAGAACAAGAAATATTGTTATTAAGACGATCAAACCGGACAATGCGTACTCTTTCACTATTTTCTTCTTTGACCTCAAAAACACCAATTGTATCTTGGCAATCAACTTGATCCCAAACCATTGCAAGACTATCAAGAAATTGATTTTCAAATAAATTGAATATCTTACAGGTGTAAACTTGAGCTGCATGACCCAAAATGCCACTCTTCTTAACTGCTTTTTGTGGCGCACCTTGCTTGCATCGAAAATCTTCATCCAATTCCGACGAACGCATGCCTGCCAATACATTTTCATATTCAATTACAAACTTAGTGAGACTAATTGATTTATTTGCTATACCATTCAAAACATGGTTCGTGCTCTCACTCCTCGAGGAAGATTTAAATTCAGCTGTGAAAAAATCCTTAGTGAATGCAGTGCTCCACTTATGTCGAATTTTGTACATCATATTAAGCCAATGATGATTCTCAATATCAAATCTTTGTGTCATTTGATCCCATGTCTGTTGAAATTCCAATTCTGAATCACAATATTTTTGGCACTTGTTGAACAAGTACATAAACTCTGAGTTAGAGTTTAAGTCTCCTAAGCGAGAAGGAGCATTTTTTGAAATATGCCACAAACATAGCCGATGATGTGTATTTGGAAACACTTCCCCAATGGCATTTGACATAGCTTGATCCTGGTCAGTGAAAATTGTTATAGGCGATCGATTCCCCATTGAGTCTAAGAATGACTTAAACAACCATTTAAATGAATCAGTTGTCTCATCCAAAAGGAATGCACATCCAAACATCACATTTTGCCAATGGTGATTAACACCTACAAATGGAGCACAAATCAAATTATATTTGTTGGTACGGTATGTAGTGTCAAATACTACTACATCTCCAAAACAATCATAATCAACTCTTGATCTCCCATCTCTCCAGAAAAAATTTGTCATTCGATTTTCTTGATCTACTTGAACTGTGTAAAAAAACATGGGATCTTCTGCATGCTTAGACTTAAAATGATTCAATAAGCTTTGAGCATCTCCAGCACTAATCATTGTCATCTTTTGCATATTCACATGATTATAACAATCTCTTTCAGTAAAGCCCACATTTTCACTCCCTCCAACTTCTTTTGTTAGATATGAATAAGCATTCTTTGTACTTATACCTGCATTCACCATGGTATCAATTACATCTGCTTTAGGTTTTGAAATACGACGACCAGATCTTAACAAATGCCTCTCTGATTGTAGTGCAAGTTCATGATTATGCTCTGGATTAAATGCACTAACCCTCCAAACACCATTTTCAACTGTGAAGCGAATAAATGCTTTACAACCAGTTCTAGTCTCTAGTCTCTTCGAATATTTCTCTTTACAAAAATCTTCATCTAGTTTAAAACCCTCCTTAGAACATAGAAATTCACGTTGCTTTATGTTCTTCGTCCCATAATAATATCTAGGCTTTCCTTTACGAATACTAAAACCCATTCGCAATGCATAATCATTATACAAAGCATATGCTTCATCTACATTATGGACCACCTTATTCAACAAATTTTCATCACTATTTTCTAGCCTTGCTACAAACATGCAGTCCCCTTCAATTTCTTCAATATCACTTGGTTTGCAAATAACTACATCAATTTTTATGACAAATATAAATATTAGAAACAAAATACTAAGAAAATTACAATACAATAATTATATCATTCTTCTTAAACGCCTATGGTACACTTAATCACAAAACTCTAATGTTTAGGCACAGTAACAACAACAATGTTTTAATACCAATTTTTTTAATATTTATTTATTAATTTTTTTTTTTTTTGGGATTGACTATGGATAACAACAACAATAACAACAATATTTTAGTCTTAAATTTTTTGGGTTGATTATGGATACTCAATAAAAAAATATTGTAATAACAAAAAATTAACAATAAATACAGTAAAAAACAAAAATAAATAAATCATTTATATATGAAAAAAAAAAAAAGAAGCAAAATCTTAAGGACACCGATGATGTGCATGTCTACATTGATGTTACAGAACTGAAAGTGTATGTAACATCAAAATTACAGAAACTCTAAAGGACACAAAAGTTGATGAAATATTTCAAATTGAAATACATGCGGTAGTTTCTCTAAAAAAAAAAAAAAGAAATACATGCGGTAATGTACCGCGTTTTGTAGACCAATAGGCCAATGCCACAACCGATGACGTGCATGTTTCCACTCATGTTACAGAAATGAAAGGTCATGATCGAGAATCACCAACACAAATAAAAATCTTATAGTTTATCAAAAAAAATAAAAAGTTTCTAGTTTATCAAAAATAAAATAAAATAAAATAAAATTTCGAACTGTTCCTATCCTACATTAATGATTGTACGACTGATAAGCTACGTGTAGAATGTGACTCGACATTGTTCTAATACTATACAAGACATAGGAGCAATTTCCTTTCTTCTACGCTTCTCTTCTTACATGAAAAGTCGCTTTCTTTTTTCTCTTCCTAATATAAATTTGTTACGGCCTATTATGTTTTCTTTTCCTTCTTTATCACAATCTATAACGGTTTGAATATTAGCTCTTATATGTTACACACAACTTATTACATACTTTCTGTTTTTTTTAACTGAAATTATTACATAATTTTCAAACTTTTTTTTTTTCAAACTGAAATTATTACATAATTTTCAACTTAAAATCGTATTTTCAACTCACAATTCCAACTAGAGATTTTACTTAAAAAGGCATTGCTGGCAGTGAGCAAGTATCATCCTTTATAATTTATTGCCTTCATCTTTTTTTGGATGTTGAAATTTAATATGAGAGAGAGAGGACAAGACTTTTTATTTATTTATTTATTTATTTTTATACAAGATAGAATTTCTACTCTAGCCTAATCTAAATGTATATGTGTGTGAAGCTCTCTCTTGGAAACTTAAACCCCGGCTTTTACCCCCCACATCCCGCAAGCATTTATACTTATAGAGTGACCACCGCATCAAGGGTGTGCGGTGGTAGAGAGATGACAAGACTTTAGTTTAAGAGAGACAAGATAAAAAGTGAAATGTTTAATAATTTTTTTTTTAAAGGTTTAATTAGGTAACATATTGAACTAATTTGATTTTACATTACATGCAGTTTTTTATTTTTTAAAATAATAGAGGAAATTGTATTTTGTTTCCACCCTAAACTATATTCTATTCTATACTTACCCCTTTGAACTACACAATCGGCTCCCTAAACTAAAACTCGTGTAGCATTTTACCCCTTCCCGTCACTTTCTTAATTAAGTCTAATGGAATATAGTATTTGTACGGGAATTAGGCCCTTGATATAGGGATTGAGCCCTTGAACCCGTCCTCCCCAGACCCAAGGCCCACAACACGTCATACACCCATCCTCACACTTGGGTCTTAAACCTCGACCCAGATGCCTTCGAGCCCAATTTGAACTTGGGAACTTGAAATGAGACGATATTGACCAACCTAAGCAAGCCCTCCCCCACCCCCCCCCCCCCCCTTCATTCTTGACCTGGACGGGAGAATTGTTGCCCGGAGGTGCCCCATGCCCAGCTGCCTGACCGTGCACTTGACAACGTCACTATCGAGTAGGTGGCAGAAGTGGGAATCAGTTCCAATGCCACTCCCACCTTTCCAACGAAACGTCCACCTTGGGACGATGGAATTGGACCGCCATTCGCACTAAGAAGGAGAAGTAATCATAACTCCTCCACTCATCCTTGCCTATAAATAGGAAGAGAGAATGAGGAAAGGGGGTTGGCAAGTCTGGGAAGAGCACAAGGAAAAGAGAGTAAACACTCAGAGAAAACAAAGGAGTGATTTTGGGGGGAAGAGTGAAAGGTGTGAGGAAATAGAAATATATTTAGGTCTGTCGGGCATAGGACCACCCACAATAGGAAATCCATAAGCCCACGAAACAAATAGATTGTGAGCCCAAATAGAAGTCAAACCCAATAGTCTTATATTTTGGGTACGCACAGTATTAAAAGACTAATTCACCCTCTACCGTATGTTTTGAAGGGAGAAGTAAATTGGTCTTTTAATATTAAATTTCATTAGACTTAACCCTAAAACAGACGACAAGGGGTTAAGTGTTAGAAATATATAATTTTGGGGGTCAAACTTGTATTTCAATAATTTATGGAGCAAAGTGTAAAATGAAGTATAGTTTAGAGTGAAAAAAAATATAATTTTCTCTTAATTATATGCAGTTGGTTAGACTAATTAGAAGTTGTAGTGTATATAAATAAATACATATATATATATATATATAATTTAATTTATGTATTTTTATAATTTAGTTTTTTTTTTATAATTTTTATATGTATCTTACTTATAATATTTGTTATTTATATATCTTATTACCATCTCAATAACACTTGTTATCTCTCTCTTGGCACTCTCTTAGCTACCTTCCATTTTCTCTTTCATTTTTACTTCATTAATGTTGAAGCCACCTTATATTAGGACCCTAAAACCAGTGGCGGCTTCAAAAAGTTTTTTTAGGGTGGTCACTAAGAAATTTAAATTACACAAAATTTAATAAAAAACTTGAATATATTGACATTACAAAATATGCATGCAAATATATAAAATTTTATAATTTCATTCTACGAATTTTCATATTTTGAATTCGTTACATGATAGTTTCATTACCAATACTATAAGATATATCTTATTAATATACATAACTAAGCAATCATTCATCCAGTATTGTGTTTGTAGAATTACTCAATTGAGATGAAAATTCAACTCAACTTTAATTTTTGTTGCATTATTTTTGTTGTATGCACATCATTACAAAATCTTTCTTAATACTTTAATTTTGTTTGTGTAACTAGTGTTACTCTATTAACAATTCAATGTGTAAAAGCTGTATATACATTGCCTCACTCCAATGATTGTAGTATAAAATAAATAATTTGATACAAGGTATTTTGAAAAATGATTGTCCTGTGTTTGCATTTTTTGTTTTTGTTTATGTTTTTTTTTGTTTATGTTTTTTTTTGTTTTTGTTTTTTTTTTCCTCAGTGCCTCTTGCAGTGTTCATGTCCCATGAATAGTGCATTTAGACTTATGAATAGTAACTCACACAGTTCATGCACGCGAATTATACTATGCAGGAGACATTGTGCACTGTTCACGGGACCCACAACCACTTTATTAAAAAAAATATTAAAAATAGGTCTCACGATACTATTTACATATTTAAAAATTATTTTATTATAATATTTTTAATTTTCAATAAAATAAACTGTATTCAAACGTTCCCTAATTCAATAAGTAATGTAACTTATAATTTTAATTTTAAGCTTTAATGCCCTTTACACGAGGCCCAAGGTCCCGTAAAAAGAGTGAAGTCAGTAACTTGTTTCGTCACTTTATTATCTAATAGTAGTGCACTATCTAGTAGTCTACCATCTATTGATATTTCAAAATCTAATAACTTCACTCACGTGTGGTATGGGGCCGAACAAAAGGAGAGAAAAAAAAAACAAAAAAACAAAAATGAAAGAACTGAAGAATACAAAGCACTAGAACTGAGCAAGAAGATGACAATAAAGGGCTGAAGAAGAAGCTGACCAAATTTCTTCTAAAGGATTTTATTTCAGGATGGTCAATTTTTTTTTTTTTTTTTTTTTTAAGGATGGTCACTTTTTTTCTTTAAAGTATACAAATCATAAAATTTTAAATATATTATATATAATTTTTTTTTTTTTTTTTTTTTTTTTTTAAATTTCAGGTCAGGGTGGTCACAGGACCACCCTGCCTTCAACTTGGCGCCACTGCCTAAAACTGTGGACACTCTTCAAACCACACCCGATGGCCATGTTAGCTAATGCAATAGCCGATTTATGAGGACTACCGAAATTAACACCCCAACTACTACTGTAGTTTCTGAGAGGGAGGGGAGCTCAAAAGTTGCATTACTAGCAGTTTAGCATTTAAACCTTACAAGAGTTAAAAGTTAAAACAATTCAAAGCTAAAAAGGTTGTCATGATCACTAGCAGCCTTGCATTTAAACCCTCAAGGGTTAAAAGTTAAAACAATTCAAAGCTTTTATTTTCCCCCATTGTTCAATCAATAGAGCAAACAGTTCTTTCTACCATTAATTATCACCATTCTTGATTGACAAAAAGCTCTACATGTATGATGGCACTGAATTGGTGTACCCTTGATGCAAGGAAATGGCATTGATGAAGAAAAATAAGGAATTTTACATATTATATAGCCAATGAAAACAGCTATAAAGCTCACCTATCCCCCCCAAAAAAAAAAAAAAACCAGAAAATGTAGCTAAAATTATAAACTTCTACCCAAACACACACAAGCAAAATGTAGCTCAAACTATAAAGTTCTTGAGGCAAATACAAAGGCCTTGATGAGCTTAGCCAAGCTTTAATGAGTTGAGTGGCCGGCGCCTATTAACTAAAATGTAGGCTAATTGAATGAATTGTTGGTGTTGGTATTGACCTCCAACTACTCAGACCCCTCATTCACAACTGCCCTAATTTCTACGTCAAAATTTTCTAGCAATTGTCTAAAGTAACCTCTCAGCCCTAATAATCTCTCTCCCTCTCAACCACATAAATATTTTTCATGCTATTAGTAACTCCATCTCTCTCCACTCCTTTTAAAACCCCCTCTCATAACATAGACTTTGTTCAATCACTCACCCCCACCAACAACAAAAAAAAACCATAAACTCTCTCATTTTTTGTTTCTTTTACTATCTTATGGTCATGGGGGCTCACCGTCGATTTGAACCAATATCAAAATGTAGCTCCGAAGGGAGATCAAATCAAACTGTGGCTTCAGACTTAGATGGCACACTTTTGGTGTCACGTAGTGCTTTCCCATATTTCATGCTTATTGCTCTTGAAGCTGGTAGCCTTGTAAGGGCACTAGTGCTTTTATCATCAGTACCATTCGTATATTTCACGTACTTATTTGTTTCTGAAGCTATTGCAATCCAAACCTTTGTGTTCATTACTTTTGCGGGGTTGAAAATCAAGGACATTGACCTTGTTTCAAAGTCTGTCCTCCCTAAGTTTTATGCTGAGGATGTGCACCCAGAGACTTGGAGAGTGTTCAATTCCTTTGGGAAACGATACATTATTACTGCCAATCCTAGAATCATGGTGGAACCATTTGTTAAGACCTTTTTAGGGGCTGACAAGGTGATTGGTACAGAGTTGGAGGTAACAAAATCTGGGAGGGCAACTGGGTTTGCTAAGAGACCAGGAATTCTTGTTGGTGAACACAAAAAAGCAGCCATTGTTAAGGAATTTGGCACCAACTGTCCCGATTTGGGTCTTGGAGATCGAGAAACTGACCATGATTTCATGTCTCTTTGCAAGGTTTGTTCTCATAACCAACTACTCATGATTTCCTTTTTTTCTTAGCTAAGATTATAACACACTCATTATTATCTAAATTTATTACAGGTTTGGTGAGAGCGTTCATGGCAATAATGTCTTGTTCATTTTTAAAACCATAAAAAAAAATAAAATAAAAAATCTTATCTTGAAATGTTTTTGTAAATAAACTTCAAATGGTTTTATTTGAATTCTCTAACAGCTTCTATTCTTGTATGCTTTTCGATTCCTTTCTCTTTTTTGCCCTAAATAGGATGAGAGCAATCGTAGTAATT
This sequence comes from Quercus tomentella, assembly GCA_028535165.1. Taxonomy (NCBI): domain Eukaryota; kingdom Viridiplantae; phylum Streptophyta; class Magnoliopsida; order Fagales; family Fagaceae; genus Quercus; species Quercus tomentella. Next base: position 13,228,725 of record JAPQVY010000012.1, on the reverse strand, counting down.
AACAAAAAATTTCACGAATTGTTTTTATAAGTTGTAATTGGTTACGTATTACTAGAATTAAACACAAACTTTAATTTTATTATAAATTAATTAAAAAAATATGTCACATCATGAAAAAAAATTGTGAAATTTTTTTGTATCATTTGAATTATTAGTTAGTATAAAATAATATTTCCCTCTTATTTGATGTAACTCTTTCTATAATAATGATTCTTGCCTCTAATTTGTGATTAATGAACTACAAAGAACATTTATTTCAAACTATAAAGACAACTGACACCCACAATAAGTTCTTCATGTACAACCCACTCTTTTTATTTAATCCAAGTTAAATTTTATGCACCTCCTCATAAAAGAAATATGAAGCAATAATTTACGCGTTGCTATGTGGATCTCATCATTAATTTCCTTGGCACAATCCTTGTGACCTCTCTCTCTCTCTCTCTCTCTTTTCTTCACAAACTGTCAATTAGGTGTAACCAATAACATCAAAACAGAATTTCTGCTTTTTATATAAATACACAAATGCGTGACTTATAAAATAAAGTGTGCTCCTATTGTGGATGCTACCCAATTTTGATCTGGTTTTCCATCCATGGGAAAACCTTTTTGCAACATCTGTATCCCATAATTGTTGAGTTCCAGTGAACCGTTAGAGAAAGAAAATGCCCACCATATCCAAGGGGGTTTATTTAGTAATTTTAATTCAATCAACTGATCAAGTTTTTTTTTATTTTTTTATTTTTTTTATGCAGATAAAATTAATTAGTACTTTAATTGAATAGTTAGAACTTAGGAAGATTAATTTCCGTGATAATTATCTAAACAAAAAGTCTAAAGAAGCAAAATTTATCATAAATTATTTTCATAACTATAGATGTAGTCTGTTACAATTAATGTATATTAAAAGCGGCTTAAGTGACGGGTCCATAAAATTGATGTTAGTTCAATTACAACTTTACCATTTATAAAGAATAAAAATAAAAAATTGTGAAAAGAGGTGTGTCCTCATAGAATTGTTCTTATCTGAATCCATTAAATCAAGTATGCAAATTTCAACAATACTATGGATATACAATCATTCACACTCCAAATTTCACAACTTGCTGACTTATGTTATTGTAAGTGGATTGACGAAAAGTGGTGAGTTGCACAAGTCACTAATAGGTAGAAAATGTCAACCACTTACAATTACACAAATCAACAAATTGTAATATTAGGTATGCGATTGAGTACGTCTTTTATAATTATTCATTAAATATGTGAATAGCCCATAATTTTGACTTCTATCTTTTATCAAGTGCAGGAAGGTTACATGGTGCCAAAAACCAAATGTGAGCCACTACCAAGAAACAAGCTATTAAGCCCAATTATTTTTCATGATGGGAGGCTAGTTCAAAGACCCACCCCTCTTGTTGCCCTTTTAAGCTTCTTATGGATGCCAATTGGTATTGTCCTCTCCATCCTCAGAGTCTACCTTAATATCCCTTTGCCTGAAAGAATTGTCTATTACAACTACAAGGTACTAGGCATTAAACTCACTGTTAAGGGTACCCCTCCACCTCCACCTAAGAAAGGACAAAGTGGTGTCCTATTTGTTTGCAACCATCGTACAGTTTTAGACCCAGTTGTTATAGCTGTTGCCCTTGGAAGAAAAATTAGTTGTGTCACATATAGTATAAGTAAATTTAGCGAATTGATTTCGCCAATTAAGGCAGTTGCATTGTCAAGGGAAAGAGAGAAAGATGCAGCTAATATTCAACGCTTGCTTCAAGAAGGAGACTTGGTTATTTGCCCCGAGGGAACCACTTGTAGAGAGCCATTCCTATTGAGATTTAGTGCACTATTTGCTGAGCTAACTGATAGGATTGTGCCTGTTGCAATTAACACTAAGCAAACTGTGTTTTATGGGACTACTGTACGTGGGCATAAACTGTTGGACCCTTATTTTGTGTTCATGAATCCAATGCCAATCTATGAGATCACTTTCTTGAATCAACTTCCAAAGGAGCTCACTTGCAAAGGTGGGAAATCAGCCATTGAAGTTGCAAATTACATTCAAAGGGTGCTTGGTGGAACATTGGGCTTTGAGTGCACAAATTTGACTAGGAAGGACAAGTATGCTATGCTTGCAGGAACAGATGGCAAGGTTCCATCTAAGAAGGAAAAGGCTTAAGATTTGGACAAAGCAAATCCCAATCATTCTCTATATTGGGTTTTTTTTTTTTTTTTTTCCTATATGTCAGAAAACGTTTTATTATAACAATAAAATTGATTGTGATGATTGTTGCAAAATGACCTTTTATGTTATTGTATACTTTTTAGTTTGATGTATACAAAATATATTTTAGTTTCTGCGATTGGGTCAGTGCCCAAATCCACTGTATTTTGCCCCATTACATTTTGTGTTCTAGAGACAGCAGCAACAATGGTGATGGTGAGATGTGCCAAGCGTGGAAAAATTAGGTACTTGGTGTATTTATGGCATTAATGGCATTTTTGTTTTAACATGCATGTTATAAGACCAACCCCAAATTAAAAGAATTGGTAGTTGTCTCTTTTGAAGGTCTGGTTAGGTTGGGACTGAAAGGTTCGTTCTTGTTGTCTATTAATTGTGGGACCTGCTTGAATCAAGAGGTCACATATAGGGAGGAAAAAATATTTTATGATAAAAAAAGTCAAACTCACCTAATAGTAATATATGTACCATTTCTGTCTTAATATAGGGTTTATAAAAGACACGAACATCTCCCCCAATAGCAGAGTAACAAGAGATGATATGTCACTATACTAATAGTAATAGACTAATAGTAATTGTCTGTTTGATAAGACATGCAGTTTCAAATCGCCCTTTTTAAAATATATACGTTTTTAGACCTCTTAAATGCAAACAGATTAACTTAGTTATCTAACCAAGTGATTAACTTAGATAAATTATACAGATCTAGGTTAACACAGATAAATCATATCATTGAAACAGTATGGAAAATAAAGAACATAATGATATGATAACCCAGGAAAATCAAACCGAAAAAAACTAGGAAAGATTTAACCTAGCTATCTTCAAGGTAAAACAGATCCACTATGAAAGAATTGAAATTTACACAATAGCGACTTAAACCACTAACATTCTATTGCTACCTCGAGTAGGAAACTTATTACCATGACTACGTGAGAGTTCCGAGTCCATGGACTATTTCTTTCTTGGATACACAGCAACCACAAGTACTTCTACTTGTGTTTCTCTTTAAGCTCTTTGTGCAGCAACTGAAACGATCATCAAGCTCTTGACATGAATCTTGATTCTTGAACCCTAAGTATGTATGAAGGCAAACATCTCTAGATCTCACAAGAGATTCATACACACAGCATAAACAACAACAGTAAAACGTGGCTAGGGTTTTTCCTTTTATACTTAAGGCAAAATATAAAACCTTACACGTCAAACGGGCTTGGGCTTGAGTTGGAAAATTCTGTAGAAAAACAATCTACATAAGTTTCGATCGATCGAGTCTAATTTTTGATTGATCGAACTTTGTAGATTTACATAATAAATCCTGCAGTACACTCGATTCCAACTTTACACAAAAACACACTTTGAGCAACCTAAATCTAGACTAAATGTTTTGATCATGGTTTGCCAAAATTACATATTAAAGTTCTAATACATTAGTTTCTAATTCCTTAGAACCTAACAAAATACAATTTCCTTCTTAGCATAAATCTTTTGGACTTTTTTTTAAAAAATTTTTACATAATTTAAATGGTCCTTGTGGGGGGCACGCTTTGTCAGCCAACAGTGGGCCTTAGGACCAGGATGAAGCCCAGCCATGGTGGGAAGCGAAAACGGGGTCGGCAGACATTTAGCCCAATCCAGCTGGGCCGGGCCGGTTCTATTTAAGGATAGTCCGAGGAGTAGTGCCTCCTCGGACGCACTTAATGGACGTCAAATACGTATCCTGTCCATGGTGAGGAACCCTCCTAAAAGAAGGAAGTGCTAAACGGACAGGGAACAACCACTACTGCCGCATTAAATGCAGGGAAACTACTTTTCCAGCCGCATTAATGAGGATTGGACAGAAAATAGTATTATCTTGGCCATTGCAACTCACAGAAAAAGGAGGGGGGTGTCCTTTAGGACAGGCACTCGAGTAGAGGCCTAGATGGCGAACAAGTGTAAGGTCATTATCAATTAAAGGAGGATATATAAGAGCTGAAAGTCTCCACAAAGGGAAAAAGAGAGTGATCGGAGAAAACTGAACAAGACAATCTCACGTCCTATTTGTTGCATGGTTCACCATTAATCACGTCCACTCTGTCAAGACCTAGCTCTGAGTCCCACTCTCTACAAATTCATTGTCGAGGGTCTTTTGGGCCAAGATCGCTGGCTTGCTGGGCCTGGGCCTCAAAAACCGCCCTTACAATTGGCGCCGTCTGTGGGGAGAACTTGTGTCTCGACAAGTGAAACCGCGAGAATGGAAGGATCAGGTCCACACCAAACAGGACGTGCAGACTCCCAACGACAGGACAATGTTCTGAATCTTGAACGGGAGAAGGACCAAAATAAACAGCGAGAGGGAAGTGTGAACACCTCTCCCACAGGAGTGGGCCGGTCAAAGGGGAAGGGTCGTGCTTCCCCTGAGCAAAACGATCGAAAGGTTCTGTTGCAAGAGATTGATGCCTTAAAGAGAGAGTTGCGCCGAGCGCAACGAAAACGTCCTTTATCCCACTCGGACAGTAGCAGTGATGGGGACAATGAATACAAGCAAGCATCAGGAACCCCTCCGAGTGAGACCTTCTCTTACGAAGAAGAGCGGCCTTACAAGCGCGGCCACAAGAGTCCATCATACCACGGCACAGCCAATGATGCCATGAGCCGTGCTTTGGATCGCATATCCCAATCTCCTTTCACGCGAAGGATAGAGAGGGCAACGCTTCCTCGGCGGTTCACTCAACCGGCGTTCGCCATGTACAATGGTCGGACCGACCCAGTAGAGCACGTAAGCCAATTTAATCAGAGGATGGCTGTCCATTCCAGGGATGAGGCACTAATGTGTAAGGTGTTTCCGTCCAGCTTGGGACCCATGGCCATGAGATGGTTTGATTCCCTCCCACCAAACTCCGTTGACTCCTTTAAACAGCTGACACAGGCCTTCGGCTCTCGCTTCATAACCAGTAGTAGGGTTCCTCGGCCCCTGGATTCCCTCTTGTCCTTGTCCATGCGAGAAGGAGAAACGTTGAAAGCCTACTCGGATAGATACTGGGAAATGTATAACGAGATAGAGGGGAATTATGATGATGTCGCCATCAGCACATTCAAGAGGGGCCTGCCGACAGATCATGGCCTAAGAAAGTCCCTCACTGGGAAGCCGGTCACCAGCGTGCGTCAACTCATGGACAGGATTGACAAGTACAAAAGGGTCGAGGAAGATCAGCAGATGGGGAAGGGTAAGGCGAAGGTTGTCCCTCAGGAGAGGCGGGACTTCAGGTCGGATCGTTTTAACAATAGTAACAGGTCGAGAGGTGATTATATGGGGCATCACGAATCTACTGGGGCTCAGGCGGTTCATGCTGTATTCCGAGAACCGCTACACAAAATCCTGGAGAAAGTGAAGTATGAACCTTTCTTTCAGTGGCCGAACAAGATGGCTGGTGATCCGTCGAGGCGCAATCAGAACCTGTATTGCGCGTACCATCAGGAGCCAGGTCACACCACGGACGATTGCAGAAGTCTGAAGAGCCTTTTAGATCGGCTCATCCGGGAAGGGAAGCTAAGGCATCTACTGCATCGCCCTGAAGGAGGACAGGAACGGTCGAACAATGAAAGCGGACAAAATACGTTGAGGCCGCCCCTCGGGACAATTAATGTCATCCTCGCCGCACCTGGAAGGACAGGTTCTGCCCCTTTCAGGGTGATGTCAGTGAGCGGTATCTCAGCTCAGCTGGACAGCAGAGTTCCTAAAAGGGCCAGGGTGGATGCCGCTCCCTTAATTGGATTCTCGGAGGATGATAAGCGAGGTTCCATTCAACCCCATGATGATGCCCTGGTCGTCACACTCAGAATCGGAGGTTATGACGTCAAAAGGGTGCTAGTCGATCAAGGTAGCGCTGTGGAAGTAATGTACCCCGACCTATACAAGGGGCTGAATTTAAGGCAGGAAGACCTTTTACCATACGATTCTCCTCTAGTCAGCTTTGAAGGAGCACTCGTCACCCCGAAAGGCATGATCAGGCTGCCTGTGCAAACAGATTCGGACGTGGTGGAAGTGGACTTCATCGTAGTAGATGCGTACTCCCCCTACACAGCTATCGTTGCCCGACCGTGGCTTCATGCATTAGGGGCTGTACCATCGACCCTACACCAAAAAGTGAAATACCCGTCCGGAGGTCAAATAAAAGAAATAATCGGGAACCAGGGCATGGCCAGGCAATGCATGGTGTCGGCAATTTCGCGACGGCAAAGTGGTGAGCCTTCCACATCAGCCAAGAAGGGATTATAGCAATTAATGAACTCGGCCCCAGCCGAGGGTGAGAAAAGACCAGCCCCGGAAGTAAGTTGTGAGGATCTGGAGAAAGTACTCGTCGGATCAGACCCAGAGAGGTTCTTTCAAATTGGTTCAGAACTACCGCCCCAGGAGAGGTCAGCATTGATTGCTTTTCTCCGACAGAATGTAGATGTGTTTGCGTGGGACCCCTATGAAGCCCCCGGGGTCGACCCAGGTTTCATCTGCCATCACCTGAATGTGAATCCGGCTATAACACCTAAAAGGCAGCCTCCTCGGCGACCGTCGAAAGAACATACTGACGCCGTAAGAGAAGAGGTCGCAAAACTGAAGAGGGCAGGGGCTATCAAAGAGGTCTTCTATCCCGAGTGGCTGGCCAACACGGTCGTGGTAAGAAAGAAGAGCGGGAAATGGCGGGTCTGCGTAGACTTCACAGACCTAAACAAGGCCTGCCCAAAAGATCCCTTCCCTATGCCCCGGATAGACCGGTTGGTAGATTCGACTGTCGGACACCCCAGAATGAGTTTTCTAGATGCCTTCCAGGGCTATCACCAAATACCCTTGGCCGCTGAAGACCAGGAGAAGACTGCTTTCGTCACGCCGGTTGGGAATTATCATTATAAGGTTATGCCTTTTGGCCTGAAGAATGCTGGCTCAACTTATCAAAGGATGATGACCAGGATGTTCGAACAGCAGATGGGTAAGAGCGTTGAAGTATACATAGACGACATGGTGGTTAAAAGCAAGTTAGTGCCCGACCATATTGGAGACCTCGGCGACGTTTTTCAAATTCTGAGAAAGTACAAGCTACGGCTCAATGCAACTAAGTGTTCATTTGGGGTGGGATCTGGGAAATTCCTGGGTTATATGGTCACTCACAGAGGCATAGAGGTTAACCCTGACCAGATAAGAGCCATCCATAGCTTGCAGCCTCCTCGGAATCCTAAAGAGGTCCAAAAGCTTACTGGTATGATAGCTGCTTTAAACCGTTTCATCTCGCGCTCAGCAGACAGATGCAGGCCATTCTTTCTCCTATTACACAAGTGGAATGGATTTGAGTGGAACGAAGAGTGCGTTACCGCTTTCCAACAGCTAAAAGAATACCTCGCCCGACCGCCTATTATGTCCAGCCCCGATGCTGACGAGGTCTTATTCGCCTACATCGCCGTCGCCCCCCATGCTGTCAGCCTGGTGTTGATCCGAGAAGACAATGGCGCGCAGCGACCAGTCTATTATGTGAGCAAATCATTGCAGGAGGCAGAGACCCGCTATCTCCCCCTCGAAAAAGCTGTTTTGGCCATCGTACAAGCCACGCGAAAGCTTCCCCACTACTTTCAAGCACACACTGTAGTGGTGCTAACGCAACTCCCCTTAAAGGCCATTCTACGCAGTGCGGACTACACCAGCCGAATTGCAAAGTGGGGAACAATCCTGGGCGCCTTCGATGTCAGATACATGCCTAGAACTGCTATAAAGGGCCAGGTCCTCGCCGACCTCGTGGCAGAGTTTGCGGAACCCACGCTAGAAGTCATGCTAGAGGCTGATGGGAAAATGATCAGCACAATTTCTCGACACGAAAACACTTGTTGGAGAGCACACGTTGATGGCGCGGCGAATCAAAGGGGCTCAGGAGTAGGAATTGTTCTGCTCTCCCCGGAAGGTCTAACCATAGAGAAGTCATTGAGACTCGGATTTCCAGCCACGAACAACGAAGCCGAGTATGAGGCGCTACTCGAGGGAATGTCGATGATTCTGAAAATGGGGGGGAAATCCGTGGACATACTCTCGGATTCGAGGCTCATTGTGGGGCAAGTAAATGGAGATCTGGAAGCCAAGGACGACAGGATGCAAGACTATTTGGATCGGGTTAGACACCTGCAAACCCACTTCCATCATTTCCGCCTGACGCACGTGCCCCGAAACGGAAACGCACATGCTGACTCCCTCGCGACGTTGGCAACCTCATCGGCCCAGCCCCTTCCTCGGGTCATCTTGGTAGAAGACCTCATCCAACCCTTAGCAGGGAAGGTCAGCGGAGCTCGAGTACACACCGTCAGGACAGGTCCGAGCTGGATGGATCCTCTAGTGCTGTACTTACAGCACGATACCCTGCCGGACGACAAGATGGAAGCCGACAAAATCAGGAGAAAGGCTGCTCGATTCTGGTTGTCCGAGGACTCCAAGCTTTATAGACGCTCGTTTTCGGGGCCCTACTTGCTGTGTGTGCACCCAGAGGCCACTGAACTCATCCTGGAAGAGTTACATGAGGGAATTTGCGGAAGTCATACAGGGGGTAGGTCTTTATCCCACCGGGCCCTAACACTCGGTTACTGGTGGCCGAGCATGCACAAGGAAGCCCTGGAGTACGTGAAGAAGTGTGATCAATGTCAGAGGTTCGCCCCAAATATACACCAGCCTGGCGGAGAGTTGAACCCGCTATCCAGTCCCTGGCCATTCGCACAGTGGGGCCTAGACATACTCGGTCCGTTTCCCAAGGCAACAGGGAACAGGAGATTCCTTCTCGTCGGCACTGACTACTTCACCAAATGGGTGGAAGCCGAAGCTCTGGCGAACATTAGGGACGTCGATGTCAAGAAATTTCTTTGGAAGAACATTGTCACCAGGTTCGGCACCCCACACACCCTGGTGTCCGACAATGGACTCCAATTCGACAGCAAAGCCTTCAGGAGATACTGCAGTGAGCTAGGAATTATTAACCGGTATTCCACGCCAGCTTACCCACAGGGTAACGGACAGGCAGAAGCTGTCAACAAAACAATACTGAACGGACTTAAAAAGAGATTGGATGACGCAAAGGGGAGGTGGGCCGAGGAGCTAGCCCACGTCTTATGGACATACCGCACCACACCCCGGAGGTCTACCGGGGAAACCCCTTTTTCTATGACCTACGGAGCCGAGGCTGTAATCCCATTGGAAGTAAACTTCCCCACCCAGCGAACTGCCGCTTTCTGCCCCACTGCCAATGACAAACTTCTGGAGAAAAGCTTGGACCTCATCGATGAAAGAAGGGAAAGCGCTTCGGTCCATCTAGCACACTACCAGCAGAAGCTCAAGCAAGGTTACGACACCAAGATAAAGCCCAGACCGCTGGCGCCTGGAGACCTAGTATTGAGAAAGGTCTTGGGCACCGCAAAGAACCCTGCGTGGGGAAAGCTCGGACCGAACTGGGAAGGACCGTACCGTATCACTTCCGTAGCCGGCATAGGAGCCTACTTCTTGGAAGACTTGGACGAACATGTAGTGCCACGCCCTTGGAATGTAAATAACCTCAAAAGGTATCACTATTAATAAAAGTATCTTTTTCACTTGAGTTCGGGTTTCCTTGTGATTTTTGCCTTGTACCCTATTCTCTTTTTTCTTTTTCTTTTTCTTTCCTTTAAGTACTAGACAGAACCAAGGTTTTGCATGGTCCTTGGACTCAAGCCTATGGGGAAACTAGCTACGTTAACAATAAGCGTTAAACAGAACCTAAGTCCTGCCTGGCTCCTCGGACCACAGACATGGGGGAAATTAACTGCTAAACTATTCCTAATAAGCGCTAAACAGAACCTAAGTCCTGCCTGGCTCCTCGGACCACAGACTTGGGGGAAATTAGTCACATTCATCTAAGTACTAGACAGAACCAAGGTTTTGCATGGTCCTCGGACTCAAGCCTATGGGGAAACTAGCTACGTTAACAATAAGCGTTAAACAGAACCTAAGTCCTGCCTGGCTCCTCGGACCACAGACATGGGGGAAATTAACTGCTAAACTATTCCTAGTAAGCGCTAAACAGAACCTAAGTCCTGCCTGGCTCCTCGGACCACAGACTTGGGGGAAATTAGTCACATTCATCTAAGTACTAGACAGAACCAAGGTTTTGCATGGTCCTCGGACTCAAGCCTGTGGGGAAACTAGCTACGTTAACAATAAGCGTTAAACAGAACCTAAGTCCTGCCTGGCTCCTCGGACCACAGACTTGGGGGAAATTAACTGCTAAACTATTCTTAATAAGCGCTAAACAGAACCTAAGTCCTCCCTGGCTCCTCGGACCACAGACTTGGGGGAAATTAGTCACATTCATTTAAGTACTAGACAGAACCAAGGTTTTGCATGGTCCTCGGACTCAAGCCTATGGGAAAACTAGCTACGTTAACAATATGCGTTAAACAGAACCTAAGTCCTGTCTGGCTCCTCGGATCACAGACTTGGGGGAAATTAACTGCTAAACTGTTCCTAATAAGCGCTAAACAGAACCTAAGTCCTGCCTGGCTCCTCGGACCACAGACTTGGGGGAAATTAGCCGCATGTATCCAAGTCACGGAGGGGACCCAAGGCTTCCTTCTTCACCTCGGACCTCAGCCTTGGTGAAAATAACTGCTACTTGATTAGCTCATACTTAATCGCATTGTTCAAGTTACGACTAATGGCTCAACCTCGGAATTCTACTGATATAGTCAAAATTCGTTCATAACAAAGGCAAAGCAGAAGCAACGAAACAAAACGAAACGAGGCTATATCATTCATCAAATGCCAAAATGGCTCGTTTTACACATACTTGCGAAGCGAAAAGCAAACAAAAAGCAGAAAGCAAAACCTATTACAAGTTAATCCCTACACTAATGCTTTAAACTGGGTCCTGGGCCAAGCGCTTCTCGGGGACAGCTGCCACGGGGTTCTCTTCCTCAGCCGTTGGTTTAGACCCAACTTCTTTAGCCTGCGCAACGACATCCCTTATAGTAAGGGCGTCTTCTGGCGATTTGCCCCTGGCTGACGTCTGCCCTGGGATGTCGGCGCCGGGAGGGACGGTTTGTGCAGAGGCGAGATCCCCTAGGGAATCCGAGCCAGGGATCTCGCGAATATCTAGTGGGAAGAAGATACTCTCGAGCCTCCTAAGGTCGGAATCCACAGGGACTGCTGCTCGGTCCATGGCGACTCCCCAGGCCTCAGTAACGTAGTCCCTGCAGACCACAGCTACCTCTTCGGCCAACCTAGTTTCAGTATCCGCCACTCCCCGTTCATAAGAGGCCGCCACCGCAGCCTCGGCGGCCTCCCTGGCCAATCTGGCCCCTTCCTTCACTTGTACCAGCTGCGCCTTAAGATCCTCGACCAATTGCTTCTCGGTCGCAAGGTTTATCTCGGACAAGTGAAGCTGTTTGCGCATGTCCTCGGCCTGCTTCATTGTGCTCTCAAGGCCCGCATTGGCGCTGTCCCGTTCCCTCACAGCCTCCTTAAGTTTTTCTTTTAGGCTTTCCTTTTCCAGCTTCAGGACAGCAGCAGTTTTCTCCGCGGCTACGCGGGATTGGACCTCGCCATTAACCTCTTCCCGCGCACTTCTCGCGCGCTCTTCGGCGATGTAAACTTGCTGGGTGATCTGCATAAAGTTAATAAAGGTGTCGTTAGAACGAAAATAATGCTAGCTGAGGGCGAAGCACAGCGTCTAATCTGGCCAAGGCTTGTTGCTCACCATAGCGAGATCCCTCTTCAAAGACTTGAAGAGGTCTGGTTGCCCCGTTTTCCTGAGCCCATCCATGTCGCGGGGCAAGAGCAGGGGTTGCTGCAGGGCCTCGGCAAGGTCGGTCGCCTGCCCCCGTGGACACTCCCAAATTGTGGCATCCCAGGGAATGGGAGCACCGTCCAGTTCCAGCCGTGGGCTCCAAGTACGTTGTGCCCTTCTCAGTGCCGCCTCATCTCGGCTGTCAGTGGACTTGGCCCGCTTATCCTTGGGCTCCTTTCCTTTCTTTTGCTGCTTCGGTTGCTGAGGGCCGACCTCACCCTCCTCCAGTTCTTCCACTGGCCTCTTCCGCCTCAAATTGGGCATAGGCTGAAGTGGGGGGTCGGTAGATGGAGGAGGAGGAGGGGGAAGCTTAGCTGGACGCTGCTCCTTGGGGGCATCCTTAGAGGACTGCCCCTTGTTCCTGTTAGATAGGAGGCCTCGGAGGCCAGCCCTGGGCTTCAAGTCCATCCCTTCTTCCTCAACCTCTTGGCTAGTATCAACTTGCGCGACGACTAGACCGAGGGCAGGGGCTGCTGAAGCACGGTCCGAGTCTGAGTCAGAGTCCGAGAGTTCTACAACTCTAGCCGACACCTCCCCTTCCTCGGCAAATTGGAACCGATCTATCTGTTCCTCTAGGGAAGAATGCGAAGAACCAGCCTCCTCCTCGGGAGTAATCTCTGCAGGGATGGGCCGTTGATCAGGCAATCGAGCAGGGGGCAAATCTGACGAAGCGAGAAACCCGGGTATGGAAACGTTTATACGTGCCAATCTCGGACTTCCAGCCCTAATAGCTTGACCAGCTTCCACCAAGGACCGAGAAAGAGGAACAAAATCCAAAATCAACGGAGCCGACCGCAACTGTCCGTCTTCGCTCACGAAAATCTCAGATCTCAAGAGGTAATTTAGAGCAGGAACGTTGACCAGGCTCAGCCGAGGGGTTGTGTGCTCTTTGTCTGCGAAGATCGTTAAGTGAGATATGTTAGTCCGAGGAGACATGTAGCCATAACAAAGGAAACGCAACACAAATAAAGCAAAACAAAGGGGGAAAACTCAAACTAGGGTCCTCTCCGCGGAACCTAATGTTATGGCACCCCACCTGGCTTTCCTGCCCTGGTCGGACAGTGAATGCCGTCATGCCATGGTCCGGAGACGATCAAATGGTCGTCCTTCAAGCCTTTGCTGGACTTGGGGAGGCAGGATATCAACCTCACTTCATCAGACCTGGACTTTAGGTAGTATGAGTCCCCGAGTCTGTGGCATTCATAGAGATGAACCACGTCACGCCAGGTTAGGCCGAGGTTCATTTGGTCGTTTAATACGTCGGTGCACCCCAAGATCCGGAGCAGGTTTGCGGTGCACTGATAGGGGGTCAATCTATGACCACGCAGGTAGTCCCTAGTTATTCTCCCCATGGGAATCGTCATTCCTCCCTCCACGAAGGCTATCATTGGAATCACGACCTGCCCTGACTTCCTTTTGAAGAAAATTTCCTCTTCATGGCAGTACTCTAAACCTACCTCCGGTGGAATACGATACTTCGCCCTGAAGCCCGCCATACCGGCCGGAGAGTCTACCATTTTTGAAAGCCTACCCATTTCCCCCTAATCCTAGGTTACACGAAGGAAGTTCGCCTAGAGAAGAGTAACGAAGAAGAAACGCGCACTTACGGGTAAGAAACTTGACGGAGTCCTCAATAAAAGGGTGGCGAAGATAAGGGCGTATTGAAGGAGAATGCACTAAGGTCTTCTGAACACTGGCGCTTTCGTAGAAAATGGGAAAAAACTCCTTCAAGACCTTATATACCCAGGGGAAGTTGGACAGACGCACTCCCGCCTAGAACAAACAAAACGTTGTTCGCCGTTGATCTGGTCTCCAACCGTTGGATTGAAAAGGCGTAATGCTCCAAAAGCTGCAGTTAACTCCCCCGTGGGGCATTAAATGCCTTCAGCATTAATGAGGCACGTGATGACACACGCTCGCCCGGATAAAGTAGAGAACCACGATGGGCTGTCCAGCAATTATCAAAATCCCGTCTTTCCTCCTCGGATCAAGAAGAAAGAGCCGGAATTTTGAGGGGCTATTGTGGGGGGCACGCTTTGTCAGCCAACAGTGGGCCTTAGGACCAGGATGAAGCCCAGCCATGGTGGGAAGCGAAAACGGGGTCGGCAGACATTTAGCCCAATCCAGCTGGGCCGGGCCGGTTCTATTTAAGGATAGTCCGAGGAGTAGTGCCTCCTCGGACGCACTTAATGGACGTCAAATACGTATCCTGTCCATGGTGAGGAACCCTCCTAAAAGAAGGAAGTGCTAAACGGACAGGGAACAACCACTACTGCCGCATTAAATGCAGGGAAACTACTTTTCCAGCCGCATTAATGAGGATTGGACAGAAAATAGTATTATCTTGGCCATTGCAACTCACAGAAAAAGGAGGGGGGTGTCCTTTAGGACAGGCACTCGAGTAGAGGCCTAGATGGCGAACAAGTGTAAGGTCATTATCAATTAAAGGAGGATATATAAGAGCTGAAAGTCTCCACAAAGGGAAAAAGAGAGTGATCGGAGAAAACTGAACAAGACAATCTCACGTCCTATTTGTTGCATGGTTCACCATTAATCACGTCCACTCTGTCAAGACCTAGCTCTGAGTCCCACTCTCTACAAATTCATTGTCGAGGGTCTTTTGGGCCAAGATCGCTGGCTTGCTGGGCCTGGGCCTCAAAAACCGCCCTTACAGTCCTTTAGAATTATTATAATATATTTATATATATATATATAATTTGACCTATAAATTATCTCAAACAACCTCATTAAAAATTGGTATATCTATTTGGAAAAAGTTACTAGTTTGGAAGAGACTTCTTCTAACCTTCTGTGTGCCAATTAAAAAAACTATCTATATATACTTTTAATCGCATGAATTTTCTAATGAATCATGTAACTTATTTATATAATAATGTTGATATTCTTATAAACTAACAAGTAGTGGGTTAGAGGAAATTCCTTCAAATTGGTTTGAAGAAAAACCTTATTCATATGGGCATTTATAAGAGGCTAGACTAACCATACATTAACTATAGCTAGTATAATAAATGGAGGAAGGAAGATTTAAATCTTATACATCTTCATTGAAAATACTAATAAATATTTTACAACCTAAAGGAGATCCATCGCCACAAACAAACTCATTAAAAATTGGCATCTCTACTATGTGGATGTACATTTGAAATTGCAATATGTTGTCACTTTGATACTAACAATACCAAGTCCAATTGCAATTGTGAATAGTGAATACCATCTACAGATTTGCAAGGAGATGTGCCAAATAGCCAACTTTGTAGGTTCATAAATGCACCTAGTTCTATATACCATTTTTAGGGTCGAAATAGGATCACTTTGAGTTGGCAGTTCCATTTTTTCTGGTCTTACTATCAATTTTTATTATTCTGGATTTTAATTAATTTGTGGTCCATTCTCTTCATGAATTTGAGGGGAAATGGGGACCAACACCATAAGTGGTAAGCTATTTTCTTGTAATCATAAATCAAATCCAGTTTACGAAATTGGAAAAAAAAAAAATGCAGAGGATGTGCCAAATAGCTCATTTTATGGATTCACAAATTGCATCTTTTTCTAAGTCCCAACTACAATTGTTGGCCTTAAATGGATTTATTTTTGGTTACCCATTAATTAATCATTTTGAGTTTTTTTCTTCTTTTTTTCTTCCATTCTCTTTCTTCATGAACTAGATGGGAAGGTGGGACCATAAGCTATTAAGCTCTCTTTCTTTTAATTTAATTTTTTTTGAGAAGATTTCTTGTAATCAAATAATTAAATTAGCTCTGTTTCTCACCCCCCCCCCCCCCCCCCAACAACAACAACAACAACAACAAAAAAAAACCTCTCAGGCCTTTTATGTAAAGCACGTGGTAGGACAGTGTAATATTTAAGACCCAAAGAAATATAACCAAAAAAAAGAAAGAGACAGACTGTAATGTCAGCAAATTTATTTATTCCTCTAGCCCAATAGAACCTTCACAGACGGTTCATCCTTTTAGTTTGTTCCTATATGTTCATCATCTCAAATTTGATCATTTGTATAATAATAATAAAAAATAATAAAACATTACTTTAAAAATATTAAATTCATTATTTCTTAACAATTTAAATTTCTTGATCCAGCTGTAATTTATCATATTCTTTGAATATGTGAAATAAGCTAAATGAAGGACAGACTATATAAGCACGATACATCTAGGCTTATATATCAGTGAAAAGAGTCAAATATCACGTTTTGGCAAAATTTGTTGCAAGCTAGTACTGTTTCGGAAATATTTAGCAATCTATCACTTTTTTAGTACTCGAGTTTCACAAAATCGAGTTCTAAATAGTACTTGAGTTTCATAAACTCGAGTTCCTATATGAGTCACCAGCATGGCACTGCTGAACTGGAATTTGTGTAATTAAAAAAGCAATATGGTACTCGATATTATGAAAATCGAGTACTTCTTTATAGTACTCGAGTTTCACAAAGTCGAGTACCTTATTTTTCTTTTTTTTCCCTACTTTTTTGTTTCGTACAAAACTTTTACTTATTTCATCTTTTTTTCTTTTTTCTTTTTTTGACTGAATAGGTAGAATATCTTATTAAAAGGATAAAGTAATACATGTGTAAGAGGGTCCAAGAGCTAAACATAGGCTAAAACAGCTATCCTAAGCCCATGGACAAGACATATATCAGTAGTACAAACCTAGCACTAGCTACATAGTTCTTTGATTTGCCACTAGCGTCTGATATTCATCAAGTAAAGAAGATGCCCCACGTAAAATAGCTTCAGGTTGCTCTTGTGTGTCTTCAAAATAATACTTGTTTCTGGCGTTCCATATTGCCCATGACGTAATGGCTCAGTGCTCCATTTCCTTCCTTGTTAGCTTGTCCATCAAATAAAATTACCAACTCTTATCATTTTTTTTTTTTTTTTTTTTTTTTTGTTTAGAATCATATCAAATTACCAACTCTTATCATTTTTTTGTACAACACTTTTACAATAGTATACTCAATGAGACCTCTGCCATCCGGTGCTTTGTTTAGGTGTTATCCAGGGTAAGGGTCATTTTGCATCTTACTGACTTCCTAACAAGGTTTAAGGCTGGCACTGCTACAGAATTTACTGAAGATCCATCCTAGATCCATCTTCTTCTATACGGTCTTCTTTTCTTTTCTTTTCTTTTTTTTTCTTTTTCTGCCACTTGCTACCATTAATTTTCTTTTGAGATGAGAACAACACCACATGTGATATTTGAGAACTTGTCAGGCCTCAAGCCTAGTCTATTTGACCTTTCCTATTCACCCAAATCCACACTTTGGTAACTTGTGCAAAACCGAACCCAAAAGCCTAAAAATCTGCAGCTTCTTTTTACACTTAATGCAATAAAGCATAGAAAAATCTGTAGGTACTTAGTTCACAAAAGTTTTGTACGAAACAAAAATAGGAAAAAAGAGAAAGAAAAACAAGGTACTCGACTTTGTGAAGCTCGAGTACTATAAAGAAGTACTCGATTTTCATAATATCGAGTACCATATTGTTTTTTTAATTACACATATTCCAGGTCAGTAGTGTCATGCTAGTGACTCACCTAGGAACTCGAGTTTACGAAACTCGAGTACTATTTAGAACTCAATTTTATGAAACTCGAGTACTAAAAAAGTGATAGATTGCTAAATATTTCGGAAATAGTACTAGTTTACCACAAAATTGGCAAAAACGTGGTATTTGGCTATTTTCACCCTTATATATATATATATATATATATATATATATATATATATATATATATATATTATATAAAAGAATTCCCCTCTTTCAACTGGACTTTTTTGTGGTTCAAAAATACCCTCATTAAGGAAGGGTAAACTTCATTTAGAAATATAGTCATAAATTTCAAATAAAAAATTTAGGATTTTTTCCTTTCATGTTCAAAAAAGAAATTACAGTTATTTCTTATGTCTAAAATTTATCTTTTTTATTTTTTTGAAAAATAGAAAAATATATTTTTAAATTATAATAGATGCAAATTATTTACTTTTACCAAAAAAATAGAAGAGTCTCTAAGCACATGTGTGGGCACATACTCAGAAGCTAGTATATATATATATATAAACTCAATAAGCTAAGTTGGTGACTCTCCCATGGCTTTTGAGTGGAGTTGTGGTATGCCTTTGTGTTAGAACCCCTTTCTCTCTCCCTTATATGTGTGTTTGTTTCTTTAAAAAAAAAAAAAAAAAAAAAGAAAGTTGGTGACTCTCTTTTAGTGTTAGGTCATAATTAGTTAACATTTCGTTTTTTGATTAGTAACTGGTCAGGTCAACCATACTTAGCAAAAAGGTCCAACTACGTAACTTAAAGATAAATACTTCAAAAAAAAAATTTAAGGGTAAAATTTTGATACCGTTCTTTTCATACAGTACATTATATTTTTTAATTAAATTCATATACATAGATATATAGATGTCTTAAATTTAATTATTCTTAAAAAAGATAATATCATTTGTATGGCCTATGCGTTTGAATTTGGTTATGATGAACCAAATAAACTATACCTAAGTTTTCCATTTACCTAATAAATGTAGCTCATTCTTTAGCTAGATATGTTAGGCACGTTTTTCATGATGTAGTATGGATTGAGGACTCTCCTCCTCCAATCCTGGAATCTTTGTATTTTGATTTAGCTCATATTGCTTCTTAAATTATATTTCAGTTCGTTTTCAAAAAAAATCCCACTATCATTATCCAGAACTTACAAAAGCTACCAG
Source organism: Quercus tomentella (assembly GCA_028535165.1). Taxonomy (NCBI): domain Eukaryota; kingdom Viridiplantae; phylum Streptophyta; class Magnoliopsida; order Fagales; family Fagaceae; genus Quercus; species Quercus tomentella. The sequence continues at coordinate 13,209,914 of JAPQVY010000012.1, read as the reverse complement.
TAACCTTCAATTGAATTCGTGAAATATTTACATGTGAACTACGTTAAAGAAATGAGTCTATGTAGTCTTGAATCCCACTTAATTGAATGCTCCATCTTAATTTAACAGGGAAATCAGCACCACTCAAATGAGATCTACCTCATGAAAACTTTTATTTAGGATTCTATTTCTACATCATGCAGTAATTCTTTATAACGTGGTCCATAGCACAGCACCCTAATCGTTTAATGAAGCAACATGCTATAAACTGTGATTTGTAGGGCTTGCCCCACTGCAATAAAACCTTGGTTACTCTTTCTCATAGGTAGATAGTTGGAATTTGGAAGGGGGAGGTGAGGTTCAAATCAGACATGGTGCACTAAAAAAGATGTCTTTATGACTCTACCATTGTACTCATTGCCAATGATGGGATTATTAGTTGTTGAGTAATGTTAGGAACACAAAATTGTAACAATATTTTTTTTACAATTAATGTTGACTCAATAAGTTGTATTTGGAGCAACATCAAATGGGCTCACTTCTAACACTTCTTCTATAAGACTAATCACAACATAGCATCTTGGCAATTGTGAAAAAAGATTGTGAAAATTTTTGTACCCTAAATTCATTATTAGTTCCTTCCATTTTGTCCACACCTTAACACTGCAACCTCATTTTTACCATTATTTTTTAAAAGATAAGTTGTAATTAGAGTAATATCATTTTCATACAATCTAACTACTGAAATTATTTTTATTAGTAACAATAACAACATATCAAATCAACAGTTGCGATAAATCATAAAATTTTCGTATCTCTAAATTTATTTTTAGTTCTTTTCCATTTGATCCCCACCTTAACCCTTCAATCCCCTTTTGCCCATTTTGTTGAGACAATTACAGGCATCGAAAATTTCACGCTCTCACATAGACATACTACTCTCCTTACTTGATTATCTTTTTATTTGTCAATTTAGCTTGGTTAGAAATACTAGATATGCTGCCCCACCGCTCCATTTGATCCCCACCTTAACCCCTCAATCCCCTTTTGCCCATTTTGATGAGACAATTACAAACATAGAAAATTTCACTCTCTCATATAGACTTGCTACTCTCCTCACTTAGTTATCTTTTTATTTATCTATTTAGCTTGGTTAGAAATACTAGATATGCTACCCCACGACTTAAACCTACTCCCCCCCACCCCCCCTCTCTTCCAATCTGCCTCAAATGCGGTTGGTACCTCACTTAATTTACTTGGGCACATAGGAAAAAGGGAGTATGAAAATTTTGGTGCTAGACTTATTGTTGTTGAGAAGCATGGACCCATTCCTTTAAAGAAGTATACCCCCTTCTCTCTTTAACATCCTTATTGGCTTTGATCGTGAAATGGGCATTAGCCCTTGCCGGCAGGATGATGTGAAGGAAATTTTAGTTGAAGGTGTTGCTTGCTTAATTGCTTGGTGCTAACTTGATCCTCTCTTAAAGGGTGGGGTTGAAGCATCGATCGTACAGTTTAGCCACAATTGCTAGAGATGTGATAGAGCTCAAAGAGTTTGTTAGTTGTAAATTTTTCTGAAGTTGGTAGATTGGCAAACTCTGCCTCTAATGGGTCATGAGTTGGGTCAACATCCTCTCTATCTTTGTATTATATTATTATGGGTTGGTAAATTTTACTCATTTCTCCGAGGCCCTAGAACAAGCTCCTGAGATGGACTTTTGCCCTTTTGTTGTTATATAAAGGTCTTTTCTAGCCCAACCAAAAAAAAAAAAAAAAAAATTCAAACTAAAGGTTTGCATAAATTGGAGGTGGTATCTTGTGTGATAGCTAGGCACATATAATATCACTCTTTTATGTATATGGATTTTCTAAGTCTATAAATCTCATAAACTCATATGCATGTAATAAGAATGTTGTATCTTTCGGAATAAGGTACTTTTTGCATAAATTAGAGTTACGTTATGGTATTTAAAGTGAGGACTGAGGAGGTATTTTCATACATGCCTATTATTAAAACATTTAGGAGGTGCACAATTATGAGTTGCATACAACTCAACCCTTTGTGCAACCACAAGTTATATAGATCTCAATCTATAGACCAAAATATTATTTACATTCTTTAAGTTTAGGATTGCATCTAAATTAGTCTCTTTTGGAGGATAATTTTTAAATTGGTCTCTTGAAAACTTGTAATTTACATTGTCAACTGTTACAATAATGTCAATGTGCACCTTCTGTTAACTTTCTTTATAATCTTATCATTAATCCACCAAAAATTATTGTTTTGAACATGAAATAGATAAAGCGACATTGTTTTTAAGCGGAGTAACAACAAAAATACCATGGAACATAATGGAAAGGGCAAATTCATATTATTGTAATAGTCAATAGTGTAAATTGCAAGATTCAAAATTAAAAATAATAATTGTAACTTTTTATTTTTCCTTTTGAGCCTTATTTTCATGGATGAATAAACATAACTTTTTGAACCAAAAAACACTTTAATAACTTATAATATATAATAATAATAATAAATATAAAAAGATTACCAAAAAATAATAAATATTATAATAATAAAAAAAGGTGAACTAAGAAAAACTTTAAAATACCGAATTTGTCCGGATATTTCAAACATTTCAGTTAGCCTAAGCCTGAAGCCAGGTTGTAGAGGCCTAGAGTTCCAGACATAACTCATATTTGGGCTAGATATTCATCCCTATAAATCAGGTTTAAGTTTGTACTTTACACAAATCTACCAAGGTCCACCAAAGGCCCACATTATCAGCTATTCAGCCGTCATCTCTCTCTCTCTCTCTCTCTCTCTCTCTCTCTCTCTCAATAATAGCAAATGTATTTTATTTTTTTGGGGGGTAAAACCATATTTTTGGTCAAATTCTATTTCAGTTGAAAACATATTAACCTAATCCATCCCATTCTTGTTCAATTGTCGTTATAACTTTGGGTTACAAGAAAAAAAAATCTACAATGCCACAAGGTGCTCTATCATAACGACATAACTTTTTTTTTTTTTTTAAGAAACAAATACGAACACATACACAAGAAAAAGGAAAAATGGTTCCAACATAAAAGGACACTATAAAATCCACTCAAAAGCCATAGTTCATAATAAAAAAACTAAGTAGAACTAATTTGGGACATGTACAAATTTTTTGACTAAGCTTTTTAAAACTCTAAGAATTGAATAAAACCTTACCCAAATTTTATATTTTCAATTAGTGAAAGTCTGGGAACACAACAAAATCTTACAATATTTTCAAATCACTTTTGTTTTGAGTTGTGGACCTTGCGGTAGGTTCATGTATAATCTTTTTTTTTTTTTTAATTCTATATCATATTAATTTGACCTACTCTTTTTTTAAAGCCATCTATAGCCCCATCAACCAAGAGTAGAAGAATTACATAATTTTTCTTCCCCATAAGTAGGGGTGGCAAAATCAACCCAAACCCACCCAATTAACATTAATGTTTATTGGGTTTTAATTGGGTACCCAATTGACCCAATTATGATCCAACTATCATTTCTACAAATCACTCAACTCTAAAATGCCCTAAAACCACTAAAATTACCAAAATACCCCCTCAACCTAAAAAATGACCAAAATAACACCTAAACCTAAAAATGACCAAAATACCCCTAAAACTTAGAAAAAGACCAAAATATCCCTTAAACTTAAAAAATGACCAAAATACCCCCAAAACCTAAAAATTACCAAAATATCCCCAAAACCTAAAAATTACCAAAATCTCTCTGAAACCTAAAAAATGGGCAAAATACCCCTAAAGCCTAAAAAATGACCAAAATAACCCCAAAACCTAAAAAATGACCAAAATACCCCCAAAACCTAAAAAATGACCAAAATACCCTCAAAATCTTTAAAATGGCCAAAATAACCCCGAAACCTAAAAATTGATCAAAATAATCTAGAAACCTAAAAATGACCAATATACCCCCCTAAAACTATAAAATGACCAAAATACCCTCAAACCTATAAAGTGACAAAAATACCCCTAAACCTTTGAAATGACCCAAATAAACCCAAAACCTCTAAAATGGCCACAAACAACCTGAAACCTCTAAAATTACCAAAAATACTCTGAAACCCCTAAAATGACCAAAATACCTCTAAACCTATAAAACGACCAAAATACCCCTCAAAATATCTAAAATGACCAACATACCACTAATCCTATAAGATGAACAAAATACACCTGAAGCCTCTAAAATTACCAAAATAGGGGTTTGGGGTATTTTGGATGTTTTGAGGGTATTTTCGTTAAATTAAAGGTTCTAAGAGTATTTTAGTCATTTTGTAGGTTTTGAGGGAATGTCACTAATTTTTTAGGTTTTAGGGGTGTTTCGTTAACTTTTAGATTTTGGGGCCATTTTTTGTAATTTTCTAGGTTTTGGAGGTCGTTTAATAACTTTTTAGGTTTTGGGGATATTTCAATCATTCTTTAGTTTTCCGAGCTATCTTAGTCATTTTTAGGTTTAGGGGGTATTTTGGTCATTTTTTTATGTTTAGGGAGTATTTTGGTCATTTTTTAGTTTTAGGAGGGATTTGGGTAATTTTTTTAGGTTTAGGGTGTATTTTTATCGACTTATAGGTTTAAGGGGCATTTTTGTCATTTTATAGGTTTTGGGGTATTATGGTCATTTTTTAGATTTCGAGGATATTTTGGTCATTTTAAGGTTTAGGGGTTATTTTGGTCATATTTAGGTTTCATGGGTACTTTGGTCATTTTTTAGGTTTCAAGGGGTATTTCAGTTAATTTTTGGGTTTCGAGGGTATTTTGATCATTTTTTAGGTTTCGAAGGTATTTTGATCATTTTTTGGTTTCTAGGTTATTTTGGTCAATTTTTAGGCTTCGGGGTTATTTTGGCCATTTTTAAGGTTTCCTGGGTATTTTGGTCATTTTTAGCTTTCGGCGTTATTTTGGTTAATTTTTAGACTTCGAGATTATTTTGATAATTTTTTAGGTTACGGGGGTATTTTTGACATTTTTTGGGTTTTGGGGGTATTTTTGACATTTTTTGGGTTTTGGGGGTATTTTGGTCATTTTTAGGTTTCGGGGGGTATTTTGGTCATTTTTTGGGTTTCAGTGGTATTTTGGTCATTTTCTATGTTTCAGGGGGTATTTTGGTAATTTTTTTGTTTCAGGCGTATTTTGGTCATTTTATGGGTTTTTGGGGTATTTTGGTAATTTTTTTATTTCAGGGGTATTTTGGTCAGTTTTTGGATTCTTGGGGGTATTTGGTCATTTTGTAGGTTTTGTGATTATTTTGGTAATTTTTAAGTTTTAGGGGTATTTTGGTCATTTTTTAGGTTCTAGGGGTATTTTGGTCATTTTAAGGTTTTTGGGGGTATTTTGGTCATTTATTGGGTATTTTGGTCATTTTTTAGGTTTCGGAGGTATTTTGGTAATTTTTTGGGTTTTGGGTGTATTTTGGTAATTTTTAGGTCTCGGGGGTACGTTGGTCATTTTTTGGGTTTCGGGGGTATTTTGGTAATTTTTTGGATTTCAGGAGTATTTTGGTCATTTTTTGGGTTTCGGGGGTATTTTGGTTTTTTTTTTTTTTTGTTTCAGGAGTATTTTGGTCATTTTTTGTGTTTTGGGGGTATTTTTAGGTTTCGGGGGTATTTTGGTATTTTTTGGGTTTTAGGGGTATTTTGGTCATTTTTTGGGTTTTGGGGATATTTTTGTCATTTTTTTGGGTTTCGGGGGTATTTTGGTCATTTTTTGGGTTTTGGGGGGCATTTTGGTCATTTTTGAAGATTTTAGAGTACTTTGGTCATTTTCACTTTAGTGGCATTTTGATAATTTTGATAATTGGGTAATTGGGTGGGTTGGGGTTTACCCATAATAATTGGGTTGGGATGGATTTGGGTTAGAAGGAATTAGTTAAATGGATTTTAATTGGGTAAATGAGTTTTATATACCCAACTCAATTATGTCCACCCCAAACCCACCCATTTGCCACCCCTACCAATAAGCAAGTCCTGAGTCTCCTGACCCCAAGTAAGTTCTTGGGCTTGGGTTACTGTGATTTGCAAATCATAAATGTCTGTAATTTTGTGCTCTACTTGGGTCAGCCCAAGTCAAGCCCATAGTTCATAAAAGTTAAAACCCAAACCGACATAATAATATTTTATTATTATAATTCCTATGAAACCTCTGCTTTTTTAGACAATTACCACATCACCCTTGATTGTACCAATCCTTATCTGCAATTTCATCGTGATTTCCGGAAAAGACAAGGGTATAACAGCCATTTTCGCCACAGAAAATTCTCATCCTCTTGTTGTTGTTGTTGTTCTTCTTCTTCTTCCCAATCTCTTCGGAATCGTTAATTTTCACGGTATTTCCATTAATGGGCGACGAAAATTCCAATTCTGCCCCTGGGCCCCACCACAACGACCGTATCAAGCTCAACGTTGGTGGCAAGCTCTTCGAAACCACACTATCAACCATACAGTCCGGTGGCTCCGACTCACTCTTGGCCGCCTTATCGAACCGGACCACCCACGACCCGAACCCGAGCCCGGTTTTCATAGACCGAGACCCGGAGATATTCTCTGTCCTCCTCTCTCTCCTCCGATCGAATCGCCTCCCCTCCACGTCTCGCCGATTCTCCAAACAAGAGCTCGCCGATGAAGCTCTCTACTACGGCATCGAATCGCATCTCAAGTCGGCGATGTCTCCTCCTCCTTTCGCCGGAATCGACGCCTCCGTCGTCTCCACCATCCGTCCTGCCTCCGAAGGACTTCCCTCGGCGTTCACAACCGCCGCCGGCGACGGATCGATCTGGATCGCTCATGGCGGTCAGATCTCGAGCTACGATTGGAATCTCTACCACACCGCGACGATTCGGACTCACTTGGAAGATATCACCTCGATCTGCAGAGTTTGGCCGGAGATCGCAGTTTTAGGATCAGAATCCGCCGCCGGACTTCACTTCTACAATTTCTCCGGCGGCCGCCACGTCGGCACCACGCAGTGGACCGACCCGACCGACACGCGTATCTACAAAGCGCGAGTCACAGCAATCGCCGACTCAAAGAATTCGATCTTCGCCTCTTTCGATTGCCCGCACAAAGAGAATTGCGTGCTCGTGATCGACAAATCGACGCTCCAGATCGCGTCGGAGCTCGGCCGCCAGTCCGGAAACTCCGCAAAACACATCGTCCCCGGAAAGCTGACGTGGATCCCGGAAAAAAACCTTCTAGTCGGAACCGCCGTCACGAGCGGCGCTTTCGGCTACTCAGGGTACATCAGGTTGTGGGACGCGAGGTCCGGCGATGTGGTTTGGGAAACGAGCGAGCCAGGTTCGGGTCGGAGCAGTAGGTACGGAGACTCGTTCGCTGACGTGGCGGTTGACACGGACGAGTCAACTCTGTACAAAATATGTTCGAAATCGGGGGATTTGGGAATGGCAGATGTTCGTAAATTAGGGGACGATCCGTGGGTATATTTGAAAGATAGGAACCCAAGTATGAGAAACACAACAAGTGGAGGAGGTGAGGGCAATAGCGTAATTCAGTGTTATAAGAAGCAAGTGTTTGTGGGAAGAGGCGGGGGTTTAGAGGTTTGGTCAAGAGTGGAAGGAAGAGAAAATGGAGTGGAAAATGAGAGTGAAGAGGGTTTTTTACATAGGAGGAATTTTGTGGACAAAGTTGAGGATTGTGAGAGAGGGATTATTATGAGAATTGAAGGTGGTGGGGATAGATTGTTTGTTAGTAGAGAAAATGTTGAGGGTATTGAGGTTTGGGAAAGTTCTCATTCTTCTGGTACTGTTTCAGCTTTGTGACAATTGGGTTTTGTGTATTTTTTTTTTTTTTTTTGGGGGTAAATGGGGAATTGGATCTCAAAGAGGCTCTCTTTTCTCTCCGTTCATTGTGCATATTGTAATGTAATTTGAGTTAAGCTTTTGAATTACTATGATTGTGTCCTAAGGCTATGGTTGATCATTCTTGGGCTTTTTTTTTGTGCTCTCTCATCTTACATTTACAATAGACCTCACTATAAATATGAGAGGAAAGAGTATCATTCATACTCGAGAGTACTTAAAAATTACTCTTTATAATTGTGTTCACAAAGTTAGGAGCCCAAGTGGGCTATATAGCCATTCTTGGGCTTTTCCCAACTGGAATTCAAGCAATTCATTTGTTGAAAATTGACAAAAGCAATCTAGCTTGTTTACTAGTTCTATAGCTCTAGATAGGAAAGTGTCCAACACTTTATTTGAGATGATGTAACATATTTTACCACTGTATTTTGTCCATGCTTACTAGCTTGTATTTCACTAATTAAAAAAATTATACATGAACAAATAAACAAAGCTTGATTAGATTCAGCCAAAAAAAAACAAAGCTTGAGTAGTCGTTGCAAAATCACATGGCTTAGCCTAAAACGGTCAAACAGTCAAACAGAAACTTACGTAAGTGTAAAAAGTACAGTTGTGTAATTGGGTAGGCTCAGGTATAGGTACTTGAAGACACAATGATAGAATATATTTTTTTCATAGACTAAGAACTTAAGAAGTCAACTGACTCGAGTAGAATGAAAGACCGAAGTTACAAGGAATTAGGAAAGTTCTATGGCAAATGTCGTCAACGCGGTGATAGCTTGTCTCTGACATTGTCTCTCCCAGAAATTTCCCTCCTACGGTTTCTACAATATAGCTTTCAACCCCACTCGTCTTTCCAGGTAACATCTTCTATAACTTACTTTTTTTCTCTGGCTTTCTCCAATAAACAGTTTATTTATATAATCTTAGGAGATCCTAAAGCTTACCATTTCTTGAAGGTAAACATGTTTTTTTTTTTTTAACTCTGTGGTTTTCAACCATATCTGCTCTGCTCACCTTCGTAGACACACTTTATTCTTGTTCCAACTGATTTTGTAGTTTTTTTTTTTTTTTTTTTTTTTTTTTTTGGTATTACAGAAAGCTGAAGTAACTGGTGAACATGGCATCCTTTGTCAGAATAACAGGTACTTTGCACTTGTTTATAAATAATGTAGTAGTTTCAGCACATTGGGTTAAGTTGTTACACAAATGAATTAAAAGAGAAATCACACACTTGGCATCTCATTTTGATTGTTGACTTATTTTGGGTCTTCAGAGTTTTCTTGATATTTAATCATATCTGTAGAGTTACTAAGATTTAAGAACACATGCATCCCTCAAAATTTGGCATTATGCTACAGAGAGGAGTTTAATTGCTCTTTGTTTCAATAGAAAATAAATAAGTCCCTTGCATTCCATCCTGTATTTTCCTTACCTCACAAGTAATATGGAACTATCTGCAAAATCTGGCATATTCCATTTGCTCTTTTCTTCCCAAAAGCCATTCACAAATAATTAGTACAAAATGTAATTTCTTTGAGCCACCATTTATGGTCATAGATCCTTAATCCTTATAATATTCAGACTAGGATCTTAAAGAGTTTTTTGGATAACTCCACTGTGAAATCTTAAAATCCTATCCTCTCACTATGAAATTTGTAGATAGGATTTTGTAGAAAACAATGAAAAAGGCAGTTCTTTAACCCTTGATATCAAGTATGCCTATGGAAATTTGTAAGATTTCAAAGAATTCAATTGGTAATTACTGCTTTAAATGCAGTTATTTTACTTGATGGTCATGTCATCAAAAGGTTAGTTCAACTAGAGGGTTACAAATTATTCATCCATATATTAAGCCACCTTAGATTTTTTGTTTATTTATTTATTGGTATATTCTAAAGGCATTTTCTTCCTCTTCCATTGCAGTTCTGGTATGGGCTGATATACTAACAGCTTATGCCTTGTTTGTGATGATGCCTTACTTGACAACTGTCTGGAATCTTAACATTACCCGTGCTGCTGCAATTGTGAATGTGTTTTATGGTGTTGCAAGCATAATGCCTATAGGCATGGCCTTCCTTGTCGATGCTTTCATTGGTGACTATTGGATGCTCTTGCTCTCCAGTCTTGCTTATAGCATTGTAAGTTTTCAAAATTTCCCTCACTTTTTATGTGTCTCTGCTATGCTATGAATATTGCAAATTTTTGTTGTTCAAATCTGCTTTAGTTATATTTATCATTTCTCCATGAGCCTTGTAGCCCAATGACATTGCCTAGTCTTTGCCTGGTCTTTGGGTTCAGATCCCTCCTCCCCACTTGTTGTAGCAATAGAATTATAAAAAGTAAATAATAATAAAAAAGGTAATATCCATCACTTCAAACATCATAGAAATATAGGCACAACAACATAGAATGAACAATCAAGGAGCAACATTGGGCATCTCATCCAAATAGAATCACTTAAAAATCATTGACACATGGATTATTTTGACTGAGGAATGTTATGCTGCATGATTATTTCTTCTACTTCTTTTCTTATTTGAATTAATTGCAGCTTTCTTCCTTTTAAATTATGGGAGCATTTATAACACCCACCCTAAATTATAAAGTAATGGAATCAACACTTAATTTGAGATTAACTTGCATTTTTCATCCCAGCTTCCATATTACTATGTAAATTAATGAATTTGTGGGTAAACTACTCTTAAATTTAAAGTGTTGTTTGCAAAAAATTTATTGGTTAGGTTGCACATTGCAAATGCTTTCATAGTTTAAGTGAATAACTACTCATAAATATGTTTATTTAAACATTGATTTGGATGATGTAGTGAAAATTACAAATTAATACTAAAGAAGGGTGTCAATTGGAAAATAATGTATTTTTGTGTGCACATTGCAATGCCCTTGTAATTTTGGAGTGATATTTGTTATTAACCAGCTTTATCTTTTGCACTCTGCAGTCTGCAATGAGATAAGCCACTTATGTTTATCAATTTTTGTAATGCTGTTATGACAATGTTAATTGATCCAAAAATGTTACCCAATTCATTCTTTTGCACTGTATAGGTTTTGACAAAGTCATGCGACTTACCAGAAGATGTACTAATTATTGGCTGTCACTGCAGGGGGTGAGCTTCTTGGCAATGTCAACACCACCTGTCCTTTCTAATGCTGCAGGCAACTGTGGTGCATACAAGCCAGATTGCATTGGTGATACCCAAAAGGCTCTCTTCTATACAGCGTTAGCACTCATAGCTATTGGGATGTCTGGTCATATCACATCCTTAGAGTATTTCCTGAATCAACAAATAAAAAAGAACCAAAAAAGTGATCAAGATGATTCAGAAAAACAACAGCCAACAAATCAACAAATAAAAAAGAACCAAAAAAGTGATCAAGATGAATCAGAAAAGCTAGAGCCAACACCATGTCAAGCGTTAGGCATGTTTAGTGTGATTATTTTTCCAATTGTTGGATGTATTGCACTTCCGTACATAAAGCCATGGTCTGTCCGATTTGGAATACCAGCAATATGTACTGTAGTGGCAACTTTTCTATTCACAACTGGCCGTTCATACAAACATTCTAGTCCAAAGGGGAGTCCTCTTACAACTATATGTAGAGTCTTTGTAGCCTCTGCTTCCAATATATTTCGTCATCTCCCACCAGATGATAATCCGCTGCCTCACACCCGGAGTCTCAGGTTCTCTCTCTCTCTCTCTCTCTCTCTCTCTCTAGAAACTTGATGATACGAAGTCATTTATTTTGAAACCCAAGTACCCACATTTTTGCATTTAACAGAGTTTAGAAAGTATAATGTCCTCACTAATGTTCATGATTCATGCTTGTAACTATTTTCCAATTTACTAACTTCTAATAGTTGACAGCACAATATTTAATCAACTGTTAGTTATGACTAATGACTTGCAGGTTACAAAATTTTTTATCAAGCTGTACACATATTTCCTACAATGTTATCTGAAACATAATTTTTTAATACAGGTGCCTTGACATAATTTTTTAATACAGGTGCCTTGACAAGGCTGTAATCAAAACCCAAAATCAAGAGCAAAATAGATGGAAACTTTGCACCAAAGAAGAGGTGGAGGATACTAAAATGGTTATACGCATGATACCCATGTGGATGACATTCATTATGTGTGGAGTTGTGATTTCCATAGGCAACACTTATTTTTTAGAGCAAGCAACTGATATGAATCGCAAGGTTGGAAAATTGAAGGTCCCTCTTCCTATATTAAAATTTTTCTATGACCTTGTAAAAGACCATTTCAAAGGTCTGTATGTCAAAGTAACTAAAAATGTAATTCCAGGAAAATATGTAGCCCCCTATGGAATCATAGTAGCAATGCTGTTTTCTATACTATGTTGTATCACTGCTGCAGAAGTGGAAACCAGGAGGCTTGATGTGATTAGAAGGCACGGGTTTCTTGATAAACCTAATGAGAAAATCCCAATGAGCATGTTCTGGCTTCTTCCACAGTTTCTCCTTCTTGGTGCTGTTGAAGGAATGTCTAACCTCAGCATTGATCAATTCTTCACTAATCAAGCTCCTGCCCGAATGAGGCGCTACTTGAATCTTTTCACCCACGGTGTTATTGGAGCAGGAACTGTGGGTAGTGTCCTTTCAGTTTATGTTGTGGGTAAGGTCAGTGAAAGGGGAGGAAGACCAAGTTGGTTTCAGGGCACACTGAATAAAAGTCGATTGGATAACTACTATTGGACACTGACAGTGTTGAGTTCTATAAATCTTATTTTGTACATCTTGGTGGCATTGCAGTACACCTTTAAAGACCCACCAAATGAAGACGGCAGTAAAGCAACAAAGAATGAAGGATCTGCCCAGCCTTAGGAAGATGATGTGCATTGTCAATGTTGCTGTGGTTGGTATACCTGGAAGAATTTCATTTTACATCCATTCCTCTGTATTCTCCAATTCAATGTGGCAGTATTCTCTGTATTCCTTGACGTTTGTCAAATGCAATGTAGCAAGAAGCTTAATTTAATGAGACTGCTGAGATTTCCCTTTTTTCCTTCAAACCCTTTTTGATAATGTTTCTCACCAGACCACACAAATTGAAATTGACCTTGAATTCTAATTCTTTGTTCTTATCTTTTTCTTAAAGAACGTAAGAAGAAATTATTAAAAGGGCTTTTTTAAGAATGAAAAGAGGAGGGACCATAACTCAGGAACTGATCTCTGGTTCTGCATAATGGAGGGAACTATAATTGGGTTTGCTATTATATTGGAGGGTATTGAGGTATGGGAAAGCTCTAATTCTTTAGGTGCTGTTTCAGTTGTGACATTGGGTTTTTTTTTTTTTCTTTTTTTGGGGGTTAGGGGAATTGGATCTCAAAAAGACTCTCTTTTCCCTTTTAAGGCTAAAATTCATAGTATTAATGTTATAGAGAAATCATGTCATAAAAACACTGTTTCAATTCTACGTATCAATTTAGGTATCAGATATCCAAACCTTTTAAGGTTTGTGTCTTGGAAACAAAATTTTAGTTTTAATTATGGCTTATACAAAAATTGTATCTTACAAACACGATTTTAGTTTTAAATACACATGTTCAATTTAACATCAAAAAACCTAAATATTGTATATATTGTAGATACTTGGGGAAAGAGAGGGTGAAGTTAGGAGATTGTTTCATCATATCAGTATAGATTTTCCTCATTCAATTTCCTTTTCAAAAAAACAAGAGTACCCCCCAACACCCATATGTCTATTTTCGATTTCCCCATTGCATTCATATAAGCTGGAAGCTTGGCTAGCCCCTAATAGTCCATCTGTTGAAGAGCTCAGCTGGACCCTTGGGGGAAGGAGAGGGTTGAGCCCACCTCTTCTATTGCCATTGGAGCCTCTCTTCATTGTAGCCTCCGTTACTCGTGCTCTTCAAGAACACAGTCAACCTCCATTACTCATGCTCTTCAAGAGCCATCACTTGAGAATTTGGGAGAGAGGGTGAATTTGAGTCTGATTTAATAAGTGCTTGATCATTTGATTGGTTTAATCTTGGACAATAGGAAGAATGCTTATATGGAATTGGGATAGTTGAATGTATTATATTTTATTCTTTTATTTAGCCGTGTGACAATTGTATGTATGGTTATGTGCACTTGGGCGTGTCAAATAAACACCCCTCAATAAACAATTTTTTTTTTTTAGATAGCAAACAAAAATACTAGTATTTTTTTTTTATGAAAAAAAACACTTCTATTTCACTATTGGGCCGGCACCCAGTTTAGTACTTTAAAGACACTGATAAAGTATCTATTGTCATAGACTAAGAAACTACTAAGAAGTCAACTGATGGAGTAAAATGCATCAGCATGGTTACGAGGAATTAGGAAAGTTGTATGACTGAACTCTGAAAGTGACAAAAATGTAGGTTAACGCGGTGATGGCCTGTCTCTCACATTGTCTCTCCCAGAAATTTCCCTCCCACGCTTTGTAGAAAAATATAGCTTCAACCCCACCGGTCTTTTCAGGTATAACGTCTTCTATAACTTACTTTCTCCAACAAACTTCTTATTCATATACAATTTTGATCTTATATTTGCTTATCTTTTCTTGAAAATAAGCTTGTTTTTTAGCTTTTAAGGCTTTCAATCATATGTGCTGACCTTCTTAGAGGTCGTACTTAGTCCACAAACCTCTCACTTCTGTGGGATCTAGGAGTAGTGATTGGTAGGCTTTGTTGCATGTTATTTTGGTTGTTCTCTCTCAGAACTTAGCATGTTTTGATATAATAGTTTCAACTAATTTTGTAGTTTTTTTGTATTACAGAAAGCTGAGGGAGGGTACTAGTGAACATGGGATCCTTTGTCAGAATAACAGGTACTTTGCTCTAGTTTATAAATAATCTAGTAGTTTAAGCACATTGGGTTAACTTGCTACATAAATGAGTTCAAGATAAATTACACAGACACACACTTGACATCTCATTCTTATTGTTGACTTATCTGGGGTTTTTTTTTTTTTTTTTTAATCTTTAATCATAGTTATAGAGGTACTAACTACTAAGATTTAAGAACACAGGAATCCCCTGAAATTTGAAATTATTCTACAGAGAGGATTTTAATTGCTCATTTGTTTTAATAGCAAAAAAGCCCCCATATGCTCTTTTCTTTCTGAAAGCCATTCTCAAATTATCAGTAAAAAAAAAATTTCCTTGAAGCACCATTTATGATCATAGATCTTTAATCCTACTAGGAACTTTTTTGAGTATTTTGTATAACTCTACCATGAAATTCTTAAAATCCTATCTATTCACTTGAAATAAGAATAATGGAATTTGCCACATTCTAATTCAGAAACTAATGGAAAAGGAAAATCTTCAACCCTTGATATCCAAGTATGCCTATGGAAATTAAGATTTCAAAGAATTCAATTGGTGATTACTGCTATAAAGCCAGTTATTTTACTTGACTGTCATGTCACCAAAGGATTAGTTCAACTTGAGGGTTACAAATTTTCCATTTAATGAAAATGTTTAATATATTAAGCCACCGTAGATTTTTGTTTATTTAATTATTGGTGTATCCTAAAGGCACTTTCTTCCTCTTCCATTGCAGTTCTGATATGGGCTGACATCCTAACAAATTATGCCTTGTTTGTGATGACCCCATACTTGACAAATGTCTGGAGTCTTAACATTACCCATGCTGCTGCAATTGTGAATGTGTTTTCTGGTGTTGCGACCATAATGCCTATCGGCATGGCCTTCCTTGTCGATGCTTTCATGGGTGACTATTGGATGCTCCTGCTCTCCAGTCTTGCTTATAGCTTTGTAGGTTTTCAAAATTTCCCTTATTTTTTTATGTGTTTCTACTATGCTATGAGTATTACCAATTTTGTTGTTTAAATCTGCTTTAGTTATATTTATCAATTCTCCAAGAGCCTTGCACCCCAATCACATTGCCTGGTTGCTTCAAATCCCCCTCCCCACATGTTTTAAAAATTGAATTTTATATATATATAAAAGAAGTTATATTTATCACTTCAAGCATCATAGTAATATAGCCTATATAGGTGCAACAATGTAGAATGAATAATCAAGGAGCAACAGTGGGCACCTCATCTAAACAAATCACTTGAAAATCGTTGATACAGGGATTGTTTTGACTGAGGAGTATCATGCTGCATGATTATTTCTTCTTCCTCTTTTCTAATTTGAATTAATTGCAGCTATCTGACTTAAAATTATGTGAGCATTTATAATTATAACACCCACCCTAAATATAATGTAATCAAATCAACAATTTAATTTGAGATTAACTTGCATTGTTCACCCCGCTATCCATATTACTGTGAAAATTATTGAATTTTTGGGAAGATTACTCTCAAATTAAAATGTTGATTGCATTATTTTTATAGGTTAGGTTGGACATTGCATATGCTTTTATAGTTTAGGTGAATAGCTACTCTCAAATATGTTTATTAAAACATTGATTTGGATGATGCAGTGAACATGACAAATTAAACTTGAATAGAAGGGTGTCAATTGCAAACTATTGTATTTTGGGGTGCACACTGCAACGCCCTTGTAATTTAGGAGTGATATTTGATATTAACCTGCTTTATCTTTTGTACTCTGCAATGAAATAAGCCAACTATGTTTATAAATATCTAATGCTGTCATGACAATGTTATTGATCTGAAAATGTTACCCAATTCATTCTTTTGCATTGTATAGGTTTTGACAAAGTCATAAGACTTACCAGAGATGTACTAATTATTGGGTGTCACTGCAGGGGTTAAGCTTATTGGCAATGTCAACACCACCTATCCTTTCTAATGCTGCAGGGAACTGTGGTGCATACAAGCCAGATTGCATTGGAGATGCCCAAATGGTTCTCTTCTATACAGCGTTAGCATTCTTAGCTATTGGGATATCTGGTCATATCACATCCTTGGACGCTTTCCTGAAACAACAAGATTCAAAACAATCAATGCCATGGCAAGCAGCAGGTGGCTTTATTGTGATTCTTCTTGCAATTGTTGGATTTATTGCAATTCAATTTATAAAGCCGTGGTCTGTCCGATTTGGAATGCCAGCAATATGTACTGTAGTGGCAACTTTTTTATTCACAACTGGCTCATGTTCATACAAACGTTCTGGACCGCATCCACAGGGGAGCCCTCTTACAACTATATTTAGAGTTTTTGTAGCCTCTGCTTCCAATATTTTTCGTCATCGCCTACCAGATGATAATCCGCTGCCTCAAGCACATAGTCTCAGGTTCTCTCTCTCTCACAGTCAACCTAGAAATTTGATGATAGTCATTTATTTTCAAACCCAAGTATCCACATTTTTGCATTTAACAGAGTTTTTAGAAAGTATAATGACTTCACCAATGTTCATGAGTTCTGTTAGTAACAATTTCCCAGTTTACTAACTTCTAATAGTTGGCAGAACAATATGTAATCAATTGTTAGTTATGACATACAAAAAATTTTAGCAAGCTCTACAATGTTCTTGAAAGAGGAATTTTTTTAAATACAGGTGCCCTGGCAAGGCCGCAATTGTAGTCCAAACCCAAAATCAAGAGCAGAACGAACAAAATAGATGGAGACATTGCAGCAACGAAGAGATGGAGGATACAAAAAACTTTATACGCATGATACCCATGTGGATGACCTTCATTATGTGTGGGGTTGTGATTTCCATAGGAAATACTTATTTTTTAGAGCAGGCAAATAATATGAATCGCAAACTTGGAAAATTGAAGGTCCCTCTTCCCATATTTAAATTTTTCTATGAACTTGTAAAAGACCATTTCAAAAGACTGTATGTCGAAGTAAATAAAAAAGTAATACCAGAAAGGTATGTACCCACCTTTGGAATCATAGTAGCAATGCTGTTTTCTATACTATGTTGTATCACAGCTGCAGAAGTGGAAACCAGGAGGCTTGATGTGATTAGAAGGCACGGGTTTCTTGATAAACCTAATGAGAAAATCCCAATGAGCATGTTCTGGCTTCTTCCACAGTTTCTCCTTCTCGGTGCTGTTGATGGAATGTCTAACTTCAGCATTGATCAATTCTTCACTAATCAAGCTCCTGCCTCAATGAGCCGCTACTTGAAACTTTTCAGCCACGGTGTAATTGGTGCAGGAACTGTGGGTAGTGTCCTTTCAGTTTATGTTGTGGGTAAAGTCAGTGAAAGGGGAGGAAGACCAAATTGGTTTCAGGACACACTGAATAAAAGCCGATTGGATAACTACTATTGGACACTGACAGTGTTGAGTTCTATAAATCTTATTTTGTACGCCTTGGTGGCATGGTGGTACACCTGTAGAGACCCAAGTAAAGATGCCAATAAAGCGACAAAGAATGAAGAATCTACCCAGCCTTAGGAAGATGATGAGCATTGTTGTTGTAGCTGTGGTTAGTAAACTTAGAACAAATTCCTTTTACATCCATTTCCTTGTATTCTCCAATTCAATGTGGCAGTATTCTCTGTATCAACAAGCTTCAGTTAATCAAACAGCAGAAATTTCCCTTCTTTTTCCTTCTGCCCTTTTTGATAATGTTTATCACCAGACCACATGAAGTAAGACTGACCTTGAATTCTAATACTTTGTTCCTTTCGTTTCTTAAAGAACGCAAGAAGAAATGATTATAATGGTTTTTTAAAAGTGAAAAGAGGAGGGACTACAACTCAAGAACTGACCTCTGGTTCTGCAAAATGGAAGGGTGAGAGAGTCTTCTGAATCTCCAACAGGAAAAGGCCACCATTATTGATTTATGCAAGTTCCACTTCAGACAAACCTGCTTGTGAAGGGGCTCCAGTCCACTAACATTGAAAATTTGAATACTTTGTTATGTAGCCAGATGAAATTATGAGCCACGTTGTGTTTGATAAGCAAGATGAGAAAAATCCCCAAGGTTGTGTTTCGATTTTAGGATTTAAAATCAAATGATTAGAAGAAATAGTTGCTAGAATAAATGCAACAACACATGATGGTTTAATCTTTGAGGATTTCAAATTTTTTTTTTTTAATCCTTCGGGGATTTCATTCAAACAAAAACATTTGTGATATTATGAATTTGATATGACATTTTGCTCCTAGTCATTTCAAATCCACATATTAACAAAGCTCAAATCCCTCCATAAATTTAATCAATAGAAAACAAAAATGTCATTTCATACTCTATTCAAGTCATTTAAACTAAATATTGAAATCCTCCCCAAATCATTCCTATTAAATTCCTTTGCACAAACAAACAACTATCTCTAATCTTCTTCTTGAGGCTGGGAAAATTGCTCATTTGCTGGTGCTTCATTGAAGTCTTCAATTGCTGGGTCTTGATAGGTGTACCACAATGCCACCGAGATGTGCAAAACAAGATTTATAGAACACAATATGTTAGTGTCCAATAGTAGTTATCCAAAATACTTTTATACAGAGTGTCCTGAAACCAACTTGGTTTCCCTCCATTTTCACTGATCTTACCCACAACGTAAACTGAAAGGAAACTACCCATACTTCCTGCTCCAATTACCCCAATAAGTGAAAATGGCGAGTAGCATCTTACTGATTCAGGAACTTGATCAGTGAAGTAACTATCAATGGTGTCCTTGGAGATTTTATCAAGGGCACCGATAAGGAGAAACTGTGGAAGAAGCAAGAAGATGCTCATTCGAATTTTCTCATTAGTTTTGTCATATAACATGTGCCTTCTAATCACATCTAGCCTCCTGGTTTTCATTTTTTGCAGCTGCAATACAACATAGTATAAAAAAACAGCTTTGCTACAATGATTCCACATGGGGCTACATATTTTCCTGGAATTACTTTTTTAGCTACTTTGACATACAGATCAGTAAAATGATCTTTTACAGGGTCATAGAAAATTTTAAATATAGGAAGAGGGACCTTTAATTTCCAACCTTGTAATTCATATTTTTTGCTTGCTCTCGAAAGTAAATGTTTCCTATGCAAAACAATCCCACACATAATGAATGTTATCCACATGGGTATAATGCATATCAAGATTTTTGTATTTAATTACACACGTCCTTACACACACTACCACAAAGTGTTTTAGAGCCGAAGCCAGAGTTTGTGAGGAGAGGGTCTTTTTAGTATTTAAAAAAGTGAAGCCTTATAAAAGTGTACATGAACAAATAAACAAACCTAATAGGAGATTACAGTTCATAAACAATGTAATCCAAAGTGGATGCCTCACTGTTCTATATGGGAAACGGTCAAACGGAAACGTATGAAAAGGGTTAAAAGTACAAGTACTTCTATTTCACCATCGGGCCGCCTCAGGTTAGATATTTGAAGACACACTGATAGATATATTGACATTGACTAAGAAACTAAGAAGTCAACTGATGTAGTAAAATGCAACAGCACAGTTACAAGAAACTCAGAAATTTCCCTCTACGGTTTCGGTTTGTACAATATAGCTCCAACCCCACTCGTCCTTTCAGGTAACACCTTCTATAACATACTTTTTTCTCTGGCTTTCTCCAAGAAACTTCTTAATTCATATAATTTATGTTTGCTTATCATTTCTTGATGGTAAGCATGGTTTTGAACTTCATGGTTTTCAACCATGTGTGCAGACCTTCTTAGAGGTAGTACTAAGCCTACAAACCTCCCACTTATATGGGATCTGGGGAGAGCTGATTGGTAGACAGTCTTATCTCCAATTCTTGCAACTTGGAATTTCTCTGTTGCATCATGTTAGTTTGGTTGTTCTCTCTTAGAACTTAGTATATTTCAATATACTTGTTCCAAATGATTTTGTAGTTTTTGTATTACAGAAAGCTGAGGGTACTGGAGAACATGGGATCCTTTGTCAGAATAACAGGTACTTTGCACTAGTTTATAAATAATCTAGTAGTTTCAGCACTTTGGGTTCAGTTGTTACACAAATGAGTTAAGAAATCACACAAACACACACTTGGCATCTCATTCTAATTGTTGGCTTATATGGGTCTTTTTTTTTTAATCTTTAATTTTAGCTATAGAGGTACTAAGATTTAAGAACGCATGAATTCCCTGAAATTTCATATTTGGCATTATCCTATAGAGAGGATTTCAATTGCTGGTTTTTTTAAAAAAAAAAGAAAAGAAAATAAGTCCCTTGCGTTCCATCCCTTATTTTCCTTACCTTACAAGTAATATGGAACTATCTGCAAAATCTGGCACATTTTATTTGCTTTTCTTTCCGCAAGATTTTAACAAATTATCAGTACAGAAAGTAATTCTTTGAAGCACCATTTATGTTCATAGATCCTTAATCCTTGTAATATTTGGACTAGGATCTTTTAGAGTTTTTTGGGTAACTCCACTGTGAAATTATTAAAATCATATCCATTCACCATGAAACTAGTAGCTTTGATTTTGCCACATTCTAATCCAGAATCCAATTAAAAAGGCAGTTCTTCAACCCTTGAAATATCAAGTATGCCTATGGAAATTTGTAAGATTTCAAAGAATTCAATTGGTGATTACTGATTTAAAGGCAGTTCTTTTACTTGACAGTCATGTCATCAAAGGGTTAGTTCAACTACTGGGTTTCAAATTATTCATCCATATATCAAGCTGCCTTGTTTTTTATAATTTAATTATTGATGTAATCTAAAGGCACTTTCTTCCTTTTCCATTGCAGTTCTGGTATGGGCTGACATACTAACAGCTTATGCCTTGTTTGTGATGATGACATACTTGACAAATGTCTGGAGTCTTACCATTACCCATGCTGCTGCAATTGTGAATGTGTTTACTGGTGTTGCGGCCATAATGCCTATAGGCATGACCTTCCTTGTTGATGCTTTCATGGGTGACTATTGGATGCTATTGCTCTCCAGTCTTGCTTTTAGCTTTGTAGGTTTTCAAATTTTCCCTCATTTTTATATGTTTCTATGACCATTGCCATTTTGTTGTTTAAATCTGCTTTAGTTATATTTATCATTTCGCCAAAGCCTTGTAGTCCAATGGCATTGCCCAGTCTTCTTTATAAGGAGAACCGGGTTCAAATTCCCCCTCCCCACTTGTTGTAACATTTGAATTATCAAAAGAAGTTATATTTATCACTCCAACATCATAGTAATATAGGCGCAACAATGTAGAATTAATAATCAAGGAGTAACATTGGGCATCTCATCTAATAAGATCACTCGATTGTTGATACATGGATGATTTTTACTGAGGAATGTTATGCTGCATAATTATTTCTTCTTCCTCATTTCTAACTAGAATTAATTGTAGCTATCTGCCTTAAATTATGGGAGCATTTATAATGCCCACTCTAAATTATAAAGTAATTGAATCAACACTCTAATTTGAGAATAACTTGCAATGTTCACCCCACCATCCATATTAGTGTGTAAATTAATCATTTTGAGGGAAAATTACTCTCAAATTAAAGAGTTGATTGCAAAATTTTTATTTGTTTGGTTGCACATTATAAATGCTTCCATAGTTTAAGCAAATAGCTACTCTTAAATATTTTATTTAAACATTGATTAGGATGATGCAATGAACATCGCAAATTGATCTTAAAGAAGGGTGTCATTTGCAAAATATTGTATTTAGGGTGAACATTTTCATGCCCTTGTAATATGGGAGATAGATTTATTATTAACCCACTTTATCTTTTGTACTCTGCAATGAAATAAGCCTGTTTATGTCAATCAATTTGTAATGCCATTGGCCCATTATGACAATGTTATTGATCTAAAAATGTTACCCAATTCATTCTTTTGCACCATATAAGCTTTGATAGAGTCATAGAACTTTTACGAGAAGATGTACTAAGTATTGGGTGTCACTGCAGGGGATGGGTTCCTTGACAATGTCAACACCACCTGTCCTTTCTGATGTTGCAGGCAACTGTGGTGCATACGAGCCACTGAAGCCAGATTGCATTGGCAATACCCAAAAGGCTCTCTTCTATACAGCGTTAGCACTTGTAGCTATTGGCATATCTGGTCATATCACATCCTTAGAGTCTTTCCTGAAACAACAACAAGAGGATAATTCAGAGCAGCTTAGGCCATGGCAAGCGGCAGGCGGCTTGGGTGTGATTCTTCTTCCAATTGTTGCATGTATTGCACTTCCAAATATAAAGCCATGGTTTGTCCAATTTTTAATACCAGCAGTATGTACTGGAGTGGCAACTTTTCTATTCACAACTGGCTCATGTGTATACAGAAATTCTGCACCACAGGGGAGTCCTTTTACAACTGTATGTAGGGTCTTTGTAGCCTCTGCTTCCAAGATGTTTCGTCATCTCCCACCAAATGATAATCAGGCGCCTCACACCCGGAGTCTTAGGTTCTCTCTCACTCTCTCTCAACCTAGAAATTGATGATACAAAGTCATTTATTTCGAAACCCAAGTACCGCATTTTTGCATTTAACAGACTTATTAGAAAGTATAATGACCTCACCAATGTTCATGATTTCTGCTAGTCTCTATTTTCAAATCTACTAACTTCTAATAGTTGGCAGAACAATATGTAATCTACTGTTAGTTATGACATTATTCTCTGAAACATAATTTTTTAATACAGGTGCCTCGACAAGGCTGCCATTGTAGTCGAAACCCAAAATCAGGAACAGAATGAAAAAAATAGATGGACACTTTGCAGCTTAGAAGAGGTGGAGGATACAAAAAGTGTTGTACGCATGATACCCATGTGGATGACCTTCATTATGTGTGGGGTTGTGATCTCCATAGGAAACACTTATTTCGTAGAGCAAGCAAAGGATATGAATCAAAAGGTCGGAAAATGGAAGATCCCTCTTCCCATATTTAAACTATTCTATGACCTTGTAAAAGGCTATTTCCCTAATCTGTATGTCAAAGTAACTAAACTAGTTATTAGAGAAAAATATATACCCCCCTGTGGAATCACAGCAGCAATGCTGTTTTCTATACTGTGTTGTATCACAGCTGCAGAGGTGGAAACCAGGAGGCTAGACGTGGTTAAAAGGCACAGGTTTGACAATTCTAATGACAATAATGAGAAAATCCCAATGAGCATGTTCTGGCTTCTTCCACAGTTTCTCCTTCTTGGTGCCGTTGAAGGAATCTCCAAGGACTGCATTGATCGATTCTTCACTAATCAAGCTCCTACCTCAATGAAGCGCTACTTGCAACTTTTCAGCTACGGTGTGATGGGAGCAGGAACTGTGGGTAGTGTTCTTTCAGTTTATGTTGTGGGAAAGGTCAGCGGAAGTGGAGGGAAACGAAGTTGGTTTCGGGACACATTGGATAAAAGTCGATTGGATAACTACTACTGGACACTGACAGTGTTGAGTTCTGCAAATCTTATTTTGTACATCTTGGTGGCAATGTTTTACACCTATAAAGACCCACCAAGTGAAGAACCTACACAACCTTAGGAAGTTCATGTGCATTGTTGTTGTTGTTGTTGCTGTGGTTAGTATTCTTAGAACAATTTCATTTTACATTCATTTCCTTGTATTCTCCAATTCAATGTGGCAGTATTCTTTGTATTCATTGACGTTTGTGAAGTGCAATGATTCAACAAGCTTAAGTTATTGAAACTGTAGAGATTTTCTTTCTCATCTCTTTTTCTTCTCACCAGACTACATGAAGTGAAACTGACCTTGATTTCTAATTCTTCGTTCCTTTCTTTTTTGTAAAGAAAGTAAGAAGAATTGATTATAAGGGCCTTTTTAACAATGAAAAGAGTAGGGACTATAACTCAAGAACTGATATCTGGTTCTGCAAAATGAGGGGACTATGACTCAGCGAAGAACATCGTTGCCTGAAAGCTAACGTGGATCCCGCAGAGAAACTTGCTTGTGGGAAGCACTGTCACAAGCGGTGCTTTGTGTATAGAGGCACTCTCTTCTACTCGAGAGAAAGAAATGGACCAAAATAGACCAAATAGATCAAATATGACTGAAGCATCCTCTCTTCTACTGTGAGAGAGAGACAAAAATGGACCAAAGTTGACTAAAGAAACCAACATGGACCAAAATGAGCTAAATGTTATACTAGTGTGGCTCAACATGAGTGTAATAACGTTAAATGTTATGCTTCAGTTTTTAAATATTGCTAGTCGTAAACTGCGCGATGAGTAGAAATTTTGCAATAAGTTAGGAAATTTTCTAACTTTCAAATGATTAAGGTGATGTAGTAAGAATAAATATTAGATTCAACTTTTACCAGAATATTACGATGATATGGATCGATAAGAAGGTAACAATAATAGATACTATATTCTAATTTTTAGATATTATATAGATGGGTCGGGTTTAAGTTACACCTGGTGTAACTTTAAGTAATATTACACCACTTAATATTTTTTTAATTGGATACGAATTTCAACAAATCCACCGTTAGATTACATCATCTTCGTATATTCTTCATACTTGCAAAATTTCAAGGTGATCAAAGATTTATAGTCATGTCATCGATCAATTGTTTAAATTCAAGTTTTTGTAGTTTAAAGTATCACATAAAATATGTGTTTATAAATCAAATGGTAAATAACATCCAATTGACATGAAAATTTGCATGAGTGTTAAGAACATATAGAACATGTAATTCAACGATAGAATTTTTAAAATATGAATTCTATAATAAGTTATTGAATGGTGTAAGATTACTTCGAATTACATCAGGAATAACTTGAACCCAACCTTATATAGATATAAATTTAATAAAGCGCAGCCTAAAAAACAACGTGAATAGGATCAAATAAACAAGTCTTCAATGTAGTTGCTGCAAAATCATATAGATCTCGTAAACGTGAAACAGTCAATCGGAAACGTATGAAAAGGGTAAAAAGTATTAGTATTTGTGTTTCACTGTCGGACCAGTATTAGTACTTGTATTTCACATTCTTGGATACTATAGAAAAGAATGAAGACGCACTGATAGATTTTATCTATTGACTAAGAACTTAGAAGTCAATCTGACATGAGTAAAGAATGCAACCCCACGGTTTACGAGGAATTAGGAAAGTTGAATGACTGAAGAGTGTCTATAATGAGCGTGAACGCAGTGAAGGCTAGCCTCTGACATTGTCTCTCCCAGAAATCTCTCTCCCACGCTTTGTACTACAATATTCCTTCAACCCCAGGTAACATCTTCTATGCCTTGCTTTTTTTTTTTTTTTTTTTTTTTTCTTGTTCATGTTTTTCTTTTCTTTTTCTTTTCTTTTTTTCTTTTTTTCATGCTGTCTCAAAGAACCCTCTTGTTGATACAATTTTAATCTTAATTTTGTTTATCATAATCTTAGGAGTCCTAAAGCTTACCATTTCTTGAAGCTAAGCATTTTTTTTTTTAACTATATATGTGTTGAGTCTGCTGACCTTCTTAGAGGTCTACTCAGTCCACAAACCTCCCACTTCTTTGGGATCTGGGAAATGTTATTGGTAGAAAGAAATTTTCCCAATTCTTGCAACTTCAAATATCTCTGATGCATTTTGCTTTGGTTGTTCTCTCTCAGAACTTGTTCCAACTGATTTTGTAGTTTTTTTGTATTACAGAAAGTTGAGGTTACTGGTGAACATGGCATCCTCATCCTTTGTCAGAATAACAGGTACTTAGCACTAGTTTATAAATAATCAGAAAGTAATTCCTTATAATATTCCAACTAGGATCTTTTTAGAGTATTTTGGGTAACTTCACCTCGAAATTCTTAAAATCCTATCCATTCAGTATGAAATTAGTAGTTCTGATTTTGTCACATTCTAATCCAAAACCCAATGGAAAAGGCACTTCTTCAACCCTTGATACCAAAGTATGCCAACGGAAATTTGTAAGATTTCAATTAATTCAATTGGTGATTACTGCTTTAAAGCCAGTTATTTTCCTTGATGGTTATGTCATCAAAGGGTTAGTTCAACTAGAGGATTACAAATTATACATCCATATATTAAGCCACCTTAGAGTTTTTGTTTATTTAATTATTGGTGTATTATATAGACACTTTCTCCTCTTCCGTTGCAGTTCTGATATGGGCTGACATACTAACAGCTTATGCCCTGTTTGTGATGATGCAATACTTGACAAATGTCTGGAAGCTTAACTTTACCCATGCTGCTGCAATTGTGAATGTGTTTTCTGGTGTTGCGACCATAATGCCTATAGGCATGGCCTTCCTTGTCGATGCTTTCATGGGTGACTATTGGATGCTCTTGCTCTCTAGTCTTGCTTATAGCTTTGTAGGTTCTCAAAATTTCCCTCATTTTTTAAATGTGTTTCTACTATGCTATGAGTAACAAGTATTGCCACTTTTGTTGTTTAAATCTACTTTAGCTATATTTATCATTTCGCCAAGAGTCTTGTAGCTTAATCACATTGCCTGGTCTTGGGGTTCAAATTCCCCCTTCCCACTTAGTGTAACAATTGAAATTATATAAATAAATATTTACCACTTCAAACATCATAGTAATATAGCACAAAACGTAGAATAAGTGATCAAGGAGCAACATTGGGTATCTCATCCATATAAATCGCTCAAACATCATTGATACATGGATTATTTTGACTGAGGAATATTATGCTGCATGATCATATCTTCTTCTTCTTCTTCTTTTAAATTTGAATTAATTGCAGCTATCTGCCTTAAATTTTGGGAGTATTTATATTGCCCACCCTAAATTATAACGTAATGGAATCAACACCCTACTTGAGATTAACTTACACTGTTCACCCTGCCGTCCATATTACTATGTAAATTTTTGTGGGCAAATTTCTCTCAAATAAAACTGTCAATTGCAAAAATTTTATAGGTTAGGTTGGACATTGCAAATCCTTTCATAGTTTAGGTGAATAGCTACTCATAAATATGTTTATTAAAATATTGAATTGGATGATGCAGTGAACATTACAAATTAATCTTAAAGAAGGGTGTCAATTGCAGAATATTGTATTTTGGGTGCTCATTGCAATGCCCTCGTATTTTCAGAGTGATGTGTGTTATTAACCTGCTTTATATTTTGTACTATGCATTGAAAAATAAGCCAATTATTTTTATCAATTTGTAATGCTGTTATAACAATGTTATTGATCAGAAAATGTTTCCCAATTCATTCTTTTGCACAGTATAGGTTTTGACAAAGTCTTAGGACTTACCAGAAGATGTACTAATTATTGGGTGTCACTGCAGGGGTTCAGCTTCTTGGCAATGTCAACACCACATGTTCTTCCAGATGCTGCAAGGAACTGTGATGCACAGAAGCCAGATTGCATTGGTGATGCCCAAAAGGTTCTCTTCTATACAGCATTAGTACTGATAGCCATTGGGATATCTGGTCATATCACATCCTTAGAGTCTTTCCTGGAACAACAAAAGGAGAACCAAACAAGTGCTCAAGAAAATTCTGAAAAGCCAAAGCTAATGCCACATCAAGTGGCAGGCAGCCTTTTTGTGGTCCTTCTTGCAATTGTTGGAAGTATTGCACTTCCATATATAAAGCCATGGTCTGTCCGATTTGGAATACCAGCAATATGCACTGTAGTGGCAACTTTTCTATTCACAACTGGCTCATGTTCATACAAACCATCTGGACCACGGCCAGAGGGGAGTCCTCTTACAACTGTATGTAGAGTCTTTGTAGCCTCTGCTTCCAAGACGTTTCGTCATCTCCCACCAAATGATATTCAGGAGCCTTACACGCGGAGTCTCAGGTTCTTTCTCTCTCAACCTAGAAACTTGATAATATGAAGTCATTTATTTCAAAACCAAGTGCCCACTTTTTTGCATTTAACAGAGTTATTAGAAAGCATATGACCTCACCAATGTTCATGATTTCTACCAATAACTATTTTCCAATTTACTAACTTCTAATAGTTGGCAGAAATGTTACAATATGTAATCAGCTATTAGATATGACTTACAAGCTACAAAATTTTTTACCACATGTTGCCTACATATTTTCTGAAACATAATTTTTTAATACAGGTGCCTTGACAAGGCTGCCATTGAAGTCCAAACCCAAAATCAAGAGCAGATTGAACAAAGTAGATGGAAACTTTGCACCAGAGAAGAGGTGGAGGATACTAAAATGGTTATACGCATGATACCCATGTGGATGACCTTCATTATGTGTGGGGTTGTGATTTCCATAGGAAACACTTATTTTTTAGATCAAGCAAATGATATGAATCGCAAGCTTGGAAAATTGATGGTCCCTCTTCCCATATTTAAATTTTTCTATGACCTTGTAAAAGAAAAGTTCCATAAACAGTATGTCAAAGTAACTGAAAAATTAATGATTCAAGGAAGATATGTACCCCCCATTGGAATCTTTGTAGCAATGCTGTTTTCTATATTATGTTGTATCACAGCTGCAAGAGTGGAAACCAGGAGGCTGGACATGATTAGAAGGTACCTGTTTCTTCACAAACCTAATGACAGTAATGAGAAAATCAAAATCCCAATGAGCATGTTTTGGCTTCTTCCACAGTTTCTCCTTCTTGGTGCCGTTGAAGGAATGTCTACCTTCAGCATTGATCAATTCTTCACTAATCAAGCTCCTGCCTTAATGAGGCGCTACTTGAAACTTTTCCGCCACAGTGTAATTGGAGTTGGAACTGTAGGTAGTGTCCTTTTGGTTTATGTTGTGGGTAAATTCAGTGAAAGTGGAGGAAGGAAAAATTGGTTTCAGGACACACTGAATAAAAGTCGATTGGATAACTACTATTGGACACTGACAGTGTTGAGTTCTATAAATCTTTTTTTGTACATCTTGGTGGCATTGCAGTACACCTATAGAGACCCACCAGATGAAGATGCCGATTAAACATCAAAGAATGAAGAAGCTACCCAACCTTAGGAAGATGATGTGCTTTGTTATTATTGTTGTTGTTGTTGTTAGTATTCTTAGATGAATTTCATTTTACATCCATTTCCTTGTATTCTCCAATTCAATGTGTCAGTATTCTCTGTATTGATTGACGTTTGTGAAGTGCAGTGTATCAACAAGCTGAAGTTAATGAAACTTAAGTGATTTCTTTTTCCTTCTCCTGCTTTTGATAACGTTTCTCACCAGACCTTTCTTTTTCTTATTGAACGTAAGAAGAAATTATTATTAGGGCTTTTTTAACAATGAAAAGAGAAGGGACTATAACAATGAAATTATTATTCCGTTCCTTTCTTTTTTTCCATGGTGTGTTTGATAAGCAAAATTCGAAAATTCCCAAGATTGTGTTTCAATTGAAGATTTAAAATCAAAGGATTAGAAGAATAATTGGTAGTATAAATGTAACAACGCACGATGATGTAAGCTTTGGGGATTTAGTTTAAACAAAAACATTTGTGATATTATGAATTTAAAATGGCATTTTACTCCTATTCATTTCAAATTCACATATTAACAAAGCTCATATCCCTCCGTAAATTTAATCAATAGAAAAAAAAAATGTCATTTCATACTCTATTTAAGTCATCTAAACTAAATATTGAAATCCAAATCATTCTCATTAAATTCCATGATACAAACAAACCACTAGCACTAATCATCTTCATGAAGCTGGACTGACTGTTCACACTTCTTATTGTGCGGTTTGTACCACAATGCCACCAAGATGTACAAAACAAGATTTATAGAACTCAATACTGTCAGTGTCCAATAGTAGTTATCCAAACGACTTTTATTCAGTGTGTCCTGAAACCAACTTGGTTTCCCTCCACTTTCACTGACCTTTCCAACAACATACACTGAAAGGACACTACCCATAGTTCCTGTTCCAATTACCCCATAAGTGAAAAATTGCGAGTAATGTCTCATTGATGCAGGAATGTGATCGGAGAAGAAACAGTCAATGCTGAAATTAGAGATTCCATCAAGGGCACCAAGAGGGAGATACTGTGGAAGAAGCAAGAACATGCTCATTGGGATTTTGCCATTAGGTTTGTCATGTAAACAATGCCTTCTAATCACATCTAGCCTTCTGGATTCCATTTTTGCAGCTGTGATACAACATAGTATTGAAAGTAGCATTGCTACAATGATTCCACAGGGGGCTAAATAAT
The DNA here is from genome assembly GCA_028535165.1 of Quercus tomentella. NCBI lineage: Eukaryota > Viridiplantae > Streptophyta > Magnoliopsida > Fagales > Fagaceae > Quercus > Quercus tomentella. Next base: position 13,179,056 of record JAPQVY010000012.1, on the reverse strand, counting down.
TTCGTGGAATTATTTTTTTTGCTTCAATATACAGTTTGGTGAAAAAATCTTTTACAAGGTCATAGAAAATTTTAAATATGGGAAGAGGGACCTTCAATTTTCCAACCTTGTGATTCATATTTTTTGCTTGCTCTAAAAAGTAAGTGTTTCCTATGGAAATCACAACCCCACAAATAATGAAGGTCATCCACATGGGCATCATGCGTATAAAGATTTTTGTATCCTTCACCTCATTTTTGCTGCCTGGTTCATATGAACACGACTTACACGAGCTACATATGAATAGAAAAGTTGACAGTACTGTACATATTGCTCATATTCCAAATCGGACAGACCATGGCTTTATATATGGAAGTGCAATACTTCCAATAAGTGCGAGAAGAATCACAGCAAAGTTGCCAACACAATTCCATAGCTTTTTCCTATCACCTGTTTGGTTCAGCTTTTGTTGATTCAGGAAAGACTAAGGATGTGATATGGCCAGATATCCCAATAGCTATGAGTGCTAATGCTGTGTAGAAGAGAGCTTTCTGGGCATCACCAATGCAATCTGGCTTGTAGGCACTACAGTTGCCTGCAACATTAGAAAGGACAGGTGGTGTTGACATTGCCAAGAAGCTCTCCCCCTGCAGTGACACCCAATACTTAGTACATCTCCTGGTAGAAGTTCAGACTTTTTCAAAGCCTATATGGTGCAAAAGATTGAATTGAACATTTTAAGATCTATACTACTACGAACACTATCAAAGACAATGTTGCTTCTCGATTATTCATTCTACATTGTTGCACCAATATTATATGATGTTTGAAGTGGTAAATATAAATTAAAGCAACTTAAACCAAAGAAAAATTGCAATATTGGTTGCAGAGTAGAAACACAAAAATGAATGAAGGAAATTTTGGAAAACCTACAAAGCTATAAGCAAGACTAGAGAGCAAGAGCATCCAATAGTCACCCATGAAAGCATCAACAAGGAAGGCCATGCCAATAGGCATTATTGTGGCAGCACCAGTAAACACATTCACAATTGCAGCAGCATGGGTTAAGTCAAGCCTCCAGACATTTGTTAAGTATGTCATCATCACCCACACAGCATAAGCTGCTACCATGTCAGTCCATACCAGAACTGCAATGGAATAGGAAAAAAAGTGCCTTTAGAATACACTAACAATTAAATAAACAAAAACTAAGGTGGCTTAGTATATAGATGAAGAATTTGTAACCCTCCAGTTGAACTAACCCTTTGATGACATGACTGTCAAGTAGAATAACTTTAAAGCAATAGTCATCAATTGAATTCTTTGAAATTTTACAACTTTCAATAGGCAAACTTGATTTCAAGGGTTGTAGAGTTGTCTTTTCGATTACTTTATGTTGAACATTCTGGATTATCAGGGGGCAAACTTCAATCACTTATTTCACAATGAATAGATAGGGTTTTTAAAAGTCTTTGGTGGATTTATCTTAAGAACTATACAGGATGTTAATATGAATATTTTAAAGATCTATGGCCATAAATGGTGCTTCAGCATAGTCACTTTTCACCATTACAAATTTTGGACAACTTTATGAAAAAATGGAGCAAATGGAAATCCTCTCCATCCAAATATGCCAGCTTTTGCAGATAGATTCCATATCACTTGTAAGGTAAGGAAAATAAGGATGAAATGCAGGGGACTTATTCTCTATTGAAACTAGTAACATTCACTGTATTGTAAAGAACCAAGTAATAACATTGGTTTCATGTGTTGTTCAGTTTTTTGAATTCACAATCACTTATTTGTAAAAGCGAATTTCTCTATAGCATGTGAATCTGTATTACATTAGGTCCTTCCTTAATAAGCATGCAAAGTTAAGCATCCATTCAGTTTTTTTACACCTTCTGCTCAAAGTAATGTCACTCTACATTTTTTATTTCAAGTTAAGTGTTTTAACATACATCGTGATGTTATATTTTTTACGATGCCTTAAAACTAAATAAATAATATTATAAACTTCTTACAGATAAAAATCCTGTTGCATTAAACTAGTTTACAAGCTAGATTTTATATTAACTTAAGCAGATGTACTGAAATGGTAGATTATTTATAAACTATTAGTTGGATTACCTGATATGCTGAAAAAGGATGCCATGTTGACCAGTAAACCCCGGCTTTCTATAATACAAAAATACTACAAAAACAGTGGGAAGTTGGGACCAGTATATTAAAATACTAAGTTCAGCACATATGGTTGAAGACCATAAAGTTCAAAAATATGCTTACTTTCTAGAAATGGTAAGCTTGTAGGATCTCCTATATAAAGATTAAGCAAACTTTAGATCAAATGTATATCAAAATGATGTTCATAAAGAAACCAAGAGAAGAAAAAAAGAAGGAAGTCATAGAAGATGTTGCCTGAAAATTACTAGTGGGGGTGAAGGAATATTAAACAAGTTACCTCTTTTTGGTGTTTTTTTGGCTGATGAAAGAAAAATGAGGTCCATGAGCAGCATAATTTTTTTCTAATCAGTTTCAGATTCCTTTGAATCGAATTATTTCCTTTTTCTTTCCTTGACCTATATTGTAAGAAACAAATATGCTACATGTGACTCACATAAAATAACTATAAGAATACATTCCTCAAAAAAAAAAAAAAACTATAAGATCATACGATCATTTCCAGTTTGCCACCAAACTAGCATCTATATTTAACATTAACAAAATATATAAGTAATCTCCTAAAATTTAAACTAAACTAATATATGAAAAATAAAACTAGCAGCTATTTAATATTAACAAAATATAAACAAAAGAAAAGATACAAAATTATTGTTTTTAATACATTTCTACTTAATCATTTGTAATTTATCAAAATGAAATTGAAATTCTTTTACATCAAAATCACTTATGGTTGATTCCGTACTAAATGTCACAAAAATTTTCCTTATAATATAAAAATTTTCTAAGAATCTGTTAATGCATCACTTTTTATTTAGAAAGCTAGTTTTTGAAAAAATTTATGACTAAAAATGTTTGTTTTATAACTATAGTAAAAATTGAAAGAATAGATAGAAATACAATTATTCTATAATCAAAATAGTATGAACCATGAAAGTTGAGTCACATGTATAATCATATATGTCCATTATTATTCTTACTAAATCCAATTAGTGTTGTCAAGTAAAAACTATATATATAACCAAGCTATGAAATTGTACACTTACCCCCTAAACTATATATTAATTAGGATGTCTTGGAAATGACTAGTTTTCCACCCTTATTTGTTGTTGGTCTTACATTCTTACCTATGAAATTAAAAGGTATTTCATGTATTGGATAGGTTTTGATGATATGTTTTTTGGTTTAGTGAAAAAAGAAAATAGTAGATAAGACCAATACTCTCTTCTACTCAGAGAGAGAGAGAGAGAGAGCCCTTTAATGAATTTATAATTCAATGGAAATTTTTATTAAATACAAATACTAAAAAAAAATAAGGTTTTATTAGTATAGAAAAAATTTTCATGATATATGATCAATAGAAATATATATATATATACACACACATATATTATTGTTATAGTGTGATTGTGTCCGCAAAAGATTGCAATGAATTGAAATGGACTAAAGTGGTCCAAATTAGACTGAATGAACCAAAATATTACGCTGATATGGCTTAACGATAATAAATGTTACACTTCAACTTTTAGATATTGTATAAATATAAATGTGTTAAAGATGTTATAGTCCAAAAGAGTTAAGCATAATCCATTATGGTAAACCCGACCTAAATCAACTTGTGGTCACCTCTAACGTGAACATTTATCATCAAGTGATTGAACCAACCTTAAAAAGGTTTGGAGACTTAAAAAATCAAGTATGCACAAAAGCCCTAAATCTCTAATTTAAACAACAAAATACTAGTAGCCGACACCACTCCAATCTTCCTTCTAATAGTAATTATCGGTAAAACCACATCATCGTCAATTTTCAAATCTCACATGGGAAAATGCTAAAGGCACAAATTATTTTACAATTTTTTTTTTTTTACAAACACGTTGTTAGATACAGCTCTTTTACAATCACATTCCATAAAACGCGATCTCACAAAGCGGTTTTAGAGTATAAAACTATAAAATTAAATTATAAAAATAATTATAAATAATTATTTAAAAAAAAAAAAACCTCCGTCTTTGTTTCGTATTTGGATTTTGTTTTAACTCATTTCTTTCAACACAAGACAACGCACACTCTCAAACTCTAAACCAAAAAAAAAAGAAAAAACACAAAGCAAGAAAAGTACCCAAAACAAAAACATATTTTCAAAGTCTCTTCGTCGGAAAAAAAAAAAAAAAAAAAAAAAGAAGCTATGGATGTGATAAAGTCACAGCAAATATCGTCGAAACCAATCGAGAAGGTGATCGTTCACCCATTGGTTCTCCTCAGCATCGTCGACAACTACAACCGAGTCGCCAAGGACACTCGCCGCCGAGTCGTCGGCGTTCTACTCGGTAGCACTTTCAAAGGCACCGTTGATGTCACCAACAGCTATGCAGGTCCCAAATCCCTCTTTTACATATATATGTTTACCTCCTCAATTTTCCTAATTTTGTGTTTAGATCTAATGAAAGTTGTAGATTTTAGGGTTTCAAAATTGTGGATTTTAGGGGTTATTAATGCACTACGTAATGTGATTGGAAATTTGAGTGTGGCATTACGTAATTTTGTTAATTATATGGTTTTGTGAAAAACTTTGATTTTAGGGTTTTTTAGTGAGTTACTATATGAATCAGATTTGTTGGAAAGAGTTGCTATTGTTCGAGGGCTTAACTTTGCGATTTGTATCCAACTTTAATTTCAACAACAGAGCCAATGCTATCCAAAAGTACTAGTTGGTTGTCACAATCTAAAAGGACTAGTTAAGTTACAATTAGAGACTCCTTGTAATAGTTTGTACTTTATATACGCTAAATTGATTGGTTCTACTTTAAATGGCACACTCTTTTAATTATTTTTTGTGATGACACTAGGTTAATGGGATAATTAGGATTATTTTCCGAGTGGTTTCAAACTTTCAAGTCAATGAAATCACTGTTATGGCCTCTATGCTTTGTAATAGTTACATTGAGAGTGGTGTTTAGAGCAAGTGTACTAGTTAGGAAGAGTGTGGTCTAAATATGTTAATTTACTTATATGTGTTTCTGAAAGAAGATCGAGGAGATTTTTCCTAATGTTCTAGCATCACATATTGCCATGTTGTATGGTAGTTGCTGCAAAGTGCAAACTTGCTAATAATTAAAAGAAAAAATGTTGACCAATTTTATCTGGTCATAGGGTTTCTAAGTTTTGTATTTCATTTCAAAGTATGGTTCATTGCATAATAAGAGTTTCACTGGTTTTACTTTTTTCTTATTGGTGATCTTGTAATTTCAGTGCCCTTTGAAGAAGACGATAAGGATCCAAGCATATGGTTTCTTGACCACAATTACCATGAAGCGATGTTTTCTATGTTCAAGAGAATCAACGGTAGTTTTTGTTTTAGTTTAAGGGTAAATATGATGTCTGTTAAAAAAATTCCATGGGGAATTCTAACTTTTCTCTATATGTTCTAATAATGTTTCAGCCAAGGAGCACGTGGTAGGTTGGTATAGTACAGGCCCGAAGCTACGGGAGAATGATCTTGATATTCACAGATTATTCCACAAGTAAGATCATATATCTTAATTTATGGGAAAATATTTTACTGCTGTCTATTCATGTAACTGTATCATGCATTCGTATATATGTATATGTGTGTGTGTTATTTTCTCTCTTCAATACTAGCTTTAGGCCCTCATGTTCAATATCTTATTGTTTTGACCAATCAAATATTGATTGAACTCTATAACACTAGCAAGAGGTTTGGTGGGTTTGCAATATCTTCTCTCTCTCTCTCTCTCTCTATATATATATATATATATATATCTGTGTGTGAGTGTATGTGAAGTTCATTTTTGTGATAATATATATATTCTTGGGTGGTGTTGTAGCTATGTCCCAAATCCTGTCTTGGTCATTATTGATGTCCAGCCCAAAGAGCTGGGGATACCCACTAAGGCTTACTACGATGTTGAAGAAGTCAAAGAGGTAAGAAAAATATCCTGTTTTTTTATCTGCTATCTTTATATAGAGATTGCATATGGTGAATGGTTGAGTGCAGTTCCCATATATCATTTTAGAAGAGACTAGTGGAAGTCTCAAAGTTACTGTTCTTTTCTCAACAAGCTGTATCCATTTTTCCTCGCTTGATGTTAATCTAATGCTTGATTATGTGTAACAGAATGCCACACAAAAGAGCCAGAAGGTTTTTGTCCATGTGCCTTCAGAAATTGCGGCTCATGAGGTTGAGGAAATTGGTATGCCATGACATGAAAATTGCAATTTTCCTGCTAGCATTTGCCACCATTTAGAATTTGAAAGAAGATGCAAAGTGACTTCATCTTTGAATTTATGATCTTTCATCTCCATTACTAATTGCATTCGCATATGATCTATCTACAGGAGTGGAACACTTGTTAAGGGATGTGAAGGATACAACCATTAGTACACTTGCAAATGAGGTTTTTCTTTTTTCCCCACACAGTTTCTTTTCTTTGTTTGCTGAAGCAACATCTTGTGTAAATTTCAGAATTAAGTTTTTTGATTATGGATGCTTATCTCTGAACAAGAACATTTTGAAGAAGTAGATTTGCCTTTTGTTTTGTTCAGGTTTCCGGAAAACTCACAGCTTTAAAGGGTTTGGATGCGCGACTACGAGAGATACGTGGTTACCTTGATCTTGTTATTGATGGGAAGCTTCCTTTAAATCATGAGATACTTTATCATTTACAGGTATAGTTTGTTATTGCACATTACTCTTTTCACCATGATATTGTTATTTACCTGCCTTTCTTTTTTATTTTTCTTGAAGATAAGTATATCTTTCTTCCCACATATGATGTCACCAGTTTTTTCAGAAGATTATATTTTTTCAATGAAGTAAATCAAGTTTGACTGAGTTCAAAATAATATTTGAAGAATATCAATCAATTTTGGTGCTCCCAATACTTTCACTTCTTCATTTACCTGTACCACATTTCCTCATATCTTTTAAAACTTCAGGATGTGTTCAACCTGCTTCCAAATCTCAACGTGAATGAGTTAATCAAGGCATTTGCAGGTAATACTATTTGCCACAAATGTAGACATTCTAATTTAGGCAGGTAGATGGGGGTAATCTGTACATATAGTTTTTCTTTAAATCTCTCTTTTCCCTTTGTGCAGTTAAAACAAACGATATGATGTTGGTAATATATCTTTCTTCTCTCACCCGAAGTGTCATTGCACTCCACAACTTGATCAATAATAAGGTGACATGCCCCTGCCTGACACAAATAATACTCTCTCTCTCTCTCTCTCTCTCTCTCTCTATTCATTGAGCACACCTGTGTCAATTGGGCTGATGTATGTAGATTGTGTTTTACAGATGTTAAACAAAGAACATGAGAAAGCTGAGGATGCAAAGCCTGCCACAGTCCCTCCTGCCAGTGGAAACTGATTTTGGGGTTTCATGATTCATCCTTTACAGAGCTCCACCTTTTGGGGCAGTGAGAACAAGCGATCTGCTGCTTTTGAGGCTTCTCAATCATGAGAATTTTGTGTTCTCCGTAGTGCAATCTGATATAGCAGGGTTCCAAAATTGACACCCATGTTGATTTGTTGCATGATGTTAGTAAACTGTACTGTTTAACATCTTATGCCATGTTCAATTAGTCATTTTATGTAGACTTCCAAGCATTTTTCCTCAGTGTGCTCCAAGTTAAAACAATTCCTGCTCGCCAAGATTAGTTTGCATTGTGGATATTGCATTGGCTGCTTGTGTGCAGGTCGCGCGTGATATCCTAATCATTTGATTGCATTCTTTAGGAACCTTTCTTTTTTTTCTCGCTTCGTAAGGGCCATGTTTGGATGTTGCTAGAAGTGCGACCAAAGAGCCTACTGTCTTCGGTTGGCATCAGTCGTAGCACACCAGATAGCAAAAAAGTGGCCCCACTTGATGTGCCATTTGGGGAAAAAAATTGCAAAAAATTTTCACTTTGCTACTGGCAGATCATTGTAGCAACTAGCAATGCTACTTATTTTTTATTCCGTCTTTATTTTCTTTTAACCCTCTCTCTCTCTCAGCCCAAGATAAAAATCTCATGGTTCTCTCTTTGATCTCTGCATAGAGGTCTAAACAGTGTGAAGGGTAGATCCATGGAATGGAGGTTATAGAGCTCATGGGTTCAATGAGTTTGGTTTGGTTTGGGTTGGGCAGTGGTTCTAGGCGGCGGTTGATTGAATATATATATATATATATATATATATATATATATATATATATATATATATATATATATATTCAGTATGTCTTTGTGTAACAGCGTGAAAGTTGTTGGCCAAATGGATTGAAATGGACCATAAGGACCAAAATAGACCGTAATGGACCAAATTGGAGCAAAATGTATTATTGATACAAATGCCTATTATAAATATGAACTTAATTAATCATTAATTTAAAGTGAAGGGTAATATAAAAAATAAAAAAGGGAAAAAAATATTTTTAAGAATACCCTTGAATTTTGGGTGAAAATCATATAAACCCAGTGTCCTTTTAATTTGAAATTAGAAACTAAGTATTAGGTTTATTGGTCATGTGATGTCAATCCACTTCACTATCAATCCATAGGATTCTATGGATTTTCAGAGTATAAGGAGTAAACCACTGTTTTAAAAACCGGACCGGACCGGCCGGTCCGACCGGTTCAACCGGGAACCGGGAGCCAATCCGGTCCGGTTAAAAACCCCAAAACCGGTCAATAACCGGTCAACAACCGGAAAACCGGCCAAAAACCGGTCAAAAACCGGGGTTGAACCGGAAATTTCAAAAAAAACGGTTCTATGTCCGGTTCGGTTTTTAAAACCATGGAGTAAACTAATTGGACCAAAATTTAATACTACATACGCACTTCAAACACTACAAGTGATTGCATCTAAATAAATAAAAAAATTATTTTTTAGAAGAAATAAAATAAAATTATTTTAAAACTAATTATTTTTTTCCCTTCTATAAATATATTTATATATATATATATATATATCTAAATCTATCAGAAACTTTTATCATTCTCAATTGAATTTGCCATAAGCTATTATGGCCCTTTGTAGCAGCTTTGTCCAATACTAATGAAGCCCATACATCTTATTGTACTATTGGCAAGAAATATTTGTGAATTATGTTTGATTTTCATTTGAGTTCTGTGGTCTATAAATAGCTAGCCAGTGTTTGAAGGAAGACAGAATAGAGCCTTAGAGTTTTAGAAACCCTTCCTCCCTTCCTATGTAAAAACCCTGTTTAATCTAATAATATCAATCAATCTTATGTAATTTGTTGCTCTCCTTTATACTTTTAAGCAATCTTTTATATTTCTTTACATGCTAGTCTTACACCCCCTTTGAATTTCTTATATATCCACCTCTGTATTACTCAGGTTTATTTGTGTCTTTTCTCATATTCTCTAAAGAAATATAAAAGATTGTTTAAAAGCATAAAGGAGAGCAAAAGATTACATAAGATTGACTGATACTATTAGATTAAACAAGGTTTTTACATTGGAAGGAAGGAAGGGTTTCTAAACCTCTAAGGCTCTATTTTGCCTTCCTTTAAACACTAACTAGTTATTTATAGACCACAAAACTCAAATGAAAATCAAACATAATTTACAAATAGTTTTTACCGACAATACAATAAGCTGTATGGGCTTAATTGGTAATGGATAAAATTGCAGCAAAGGGCCATAATAGTTTATGGCAAATTCGGTTGAGAATGATAAAAGTTTTTGACAGATTCAGATAATGATAATAGTTTTTTTTTTTTTTAAGTGTTGAACACTATTATTCCCACATATATATATATATATATATATATTCCCCTCTCCACTTTCTTCTTCTCTCTCTCCCGTGGCATTTTTTAGGCCCATTATTATTTTTGGTTTGAGAATCTAGGCCCAATATTTCTATCGTGACTTTATTCATGTCATGAGAGGGCAGCAGTGGCAGGTCCAACATTAATCCTTGCAAACTAAAGTTCTTCTGTCAGAAGTCCTGAAATAAACCGCCAACGACAACATTTTAGGTTTAAAATTCAGCGAACATACGTGTGTAACCAACCACCTGTCGATTCCAAAACAAAAAACGGTGAGCTTGTATCTCTATTCTCTATAATTTTATCTGTGTTGCCGATGATTGTTTGACCCTATCAGCATGCATATATGTTTGAGTTGCTTGTTCTCTTTATTCATATCAATGTTTGAGTATGCACTTAACGTGTTCGAAGAAATGTCTGAGAGAAAAGTTTGTATGTTTTTAGCTTGGTTACCTTAGCAAGTTTTTCCATAGTGGCAATCAATCATGGAAAGAATTGACGATTCATTGGAACTAAACTAAAAACCAGTGCAATGAGAACAAATATTTGCTTTCTGCTAATCAGGGTTATTGTGAATTATATTTTTATTAACTACTTTGCTTTTCTTTTAGAAAGAGAATTGTTGCCAATATGGGAATGTTGGACTGTCATTAATTATTATTAATTAGGACTAGAGGGTGTTAATAGTTCAAAATTGAATATGGGCATAGTGGTTTTAGGAGTAGGATTCTTTAAAAGCTATTGCTGGCCTTGTTACTTAATACATTAAGGAACTACTCAGTCTAGGATTTGTTTTAGACATGGGTTTTGGTACCAAATCCAACTTGAACTTAGTATGTGAATGATGGCAGTCTGTCGTATTCTTGGTCATTAACGTCGTTAATAAATGTTATTGTGTTGCATAGTTTCCAATTTTTGAGCTGTTTTTGCATTGTTGGTTCTGGAAATTAAATTTTAGAAGGAAGTAATTAAACTTACTTGCTTAATTCCTGGTATCATCTTGAACTGATCCCTGTTAGCAGGAGTTTGGTCTTTCAAGTTACCACCTACATAAGTACGAGTTATTTACAACATGGGCAAAGCTTCAAGAGATAAGAGGGTAGGTTTTCCATTTTGTGAGAATTTCCTCTCTCTCTTTTGTTTCCCAGCTTTTTAGTGATTAGTTCATTCATTTGTAGGATATATACTACAGAAAAGCAAAAGAAGAAGGTTGGCGTGCTCGAAGTGCCTTTAAGCTCCTTCAAATAGATGAGGAATTCAACATATTTGAAGGTGCATTAGAACTATATTGGACCCAATTTGTCTTTTTTTAAAATGGAGCTCAAGTGATTGTCAAAGCATTCTATAGAAATTTCTATTCATCTGATTGATTATCAATAGACAAATAGAAGAAAAAAAAAATAACCATATTGACTTACAGAAGAAACCAAAAAAAGAAAAAGAAAAGAAAAGAACTGTATTGGACCCAATTTGTGTTGTTGATCCTACTGCACTCAAGGTGTAGATGTTTTAGGTTAAGATCCTTTCGTTGAAACTGAAAGAAATAATAAAACCTTTTTGGTTTTTTTTTTTTTTTTTTCTTATCAAAAAAAGAAATAATAAAACCTGTAAATAGGCATTGTTACCATTAACAGTTTATTTTATTTTATTTTATTTTATTTAATAAGGAATTTTCTTCATTCTGAGGCTGAAATTGAAAAATAATAAAATATTGACCAGATGCCTCGAAATGTGCAACTCTCTTTGGTTAGCCAACCATCCTACAAATCTGAAATATTTGGCTGCACATTGATTTAGGAAATAAATTTAATTTTTGAAAACATTTTTTTTTTTTTTTTGTTGAATATATTTTGTATTTATGATTTAAGTACATATCGAACCTTCAACTCCTTAATTAGAATTTGATCGACAGGAGTGAAGCGTGTGGTAGATTTATGTGCTGCCCCTGGTAGCTGGAGTCAGGTATGTTCTCTTGGAATGCTAATTTTACCTTCTTTTGAACTATGTTGTGAAACTGCTTTTTTTTTTTTTTTTTGATAAGTAGAATTTTATTTCATAGATAATAGATATAGTATACATAATTCAACATTTTGTATCATCCATAATTTTAGGTCCAGGACTTCTTAGTTGTGAAACTGCTTTTATAAAGAAAGCCATTAGCCCATTACTCTCCTTCTGGGATAGGTTTGCTTTACTAACTGAGCTACTCTTGAGCTTTATAGAAAATGTTAGTGTTTGCAATGATGTGACTTCAGCATTCACATTGACTATCACCGAAAGGGTTCAACCTCAAGATTTATGTTATCACTTATCAGTTTTTTCTTAGCATCTTAACTTCATATCATGCTTTGTCGGTACATGATTTTCCTACTTTCAAATGACATGTTACACCACAGTTTGGAACTTTGAAACATATTTCCTGCATTCCATCTTGTTGGAGGCAGGATATATGATGATTTATGCGCCAATGCTTGCAGCAGACTTCCCTACCCTGTATATACCTAGTGGACAAATTTTGTGGTAAAAATATGTGAAGCATCTTGAATGGATTTCAATACCTTGTTCTTATGTGTAGGTTTTGAGTCGTAGATTGTATCTGCCAGCAAAGCTTTCTCCCGATTCAAGGTAGGCCACCTTGCTTATGTCAAGTTTTCTTTGGAACTTTTGCGCTTATTCAAAAATTTTCACATTGGATGTCTTAGATTCCTCCTTTCCAATCAATAGGAATCAAATTTGGTTAAAGTTGAATTTGCATTTATATTATTATTTTTGATGAGTAAAAATGTGCTTAGACAAATTTGCATTTTTATATTATCATAACCCATTTTTCAATCCTTTGAGTTCTCAATAATTATATCCAATGAAATATGAAACTCTTGTTCTGGAGAACTATCACCAAGCCTTTAGTATGTTGCACTCAATGTTTCAGAGGTACTGCATATAGTTACTATTCTGATTGGATGTTGATGTCTATAATTTTCTTTGAGGCCCTTAAAATCAGAAAACTGTGATCTTTGTTATGACTTTTTTAGGAAGTATTTATCCAAAAAAAGTGGTGACATCTTGAGGAAGATATTATTAATCAAATTCCAATGAATATATTTGATGCTGGCATTTAGAAAATCCTGTGGTCGAACAAAGATGTTGCTGTTCTGATTTCTGTCTGTTGGTATTGTTTTGAAATTTGGAGATTGATCTGGCCAATGCATTTTTCTTATTCTGTAGAGCTAAATTTCATTCCATGTTTCTTTATCTAGGAATCTCATTGAGCTGTTATGATACTTAAAATCACGTTATAAATATTTAATTAAATTTGGATTTCCCTTTCATTTGCCTTAAAAGGTTAACTTATATACTCCTACCAATTGAGGTTGGTGGTCACTCTTAAACAAATTCATGTTTTGAAATGTGTTTTATTTTGTAATCCTGTTGATATCAAATCTTCTCCTTGTATGCTACTTCCCTAGCAAGACCATAACTTCCTACTTCAACATAATATGCAGGGAGAGTGATCTTCCTCTGATTGTAGCCATTGATTTGCAGCCCATGGCTCCAATTGAAGGTGTTATCCAGGTGCAAGGTGATATAACAAATGCTCGAACAGCTGAAGTGGTAAGGACAGCCTTCAAGTCTATGTTATATGTTTTCATTTGATGTATGAAGACAAATTACATGTGATGCTTTTTCATAATTTTATAGGCCACTTGAATTCGTTATGGCTCGTGTTCTAGTAGGATTTCAAAATAATTCTTGTTTTTCTTGAGCACTTTAAATCTGACTATCAAGTTTCTTTAGAAAGTTTGCTGATCATTAATACTACTTGGGAGGCATTAGTGTTTAAGTATTCAACAAATATTATGCATTAAAATTATTGAAGTTTTGTTTTGGCTGGTTACACGATCCATTTGTGTACTTGATGTCCCAAATTTTACTTGTCAAAAAAAAAAAAAAAAAAGAGTCTATTTGATGTCCCCAACACCTACCTTAATATAGACTCTTGATTGATCTTGAAGATGATGAAAACCAAATGGTTTAGATTGACTGCATATATGTCCTAACTAACCACAACTAGTTGGGCAAGGCATTTTCATTTCAGTGGAATCTTTCCCTGTTATTTCAATCATTTTGGGTTCCTTTCAGTGGCTATGCTGGATTTGGGTCAGTCACATTATTCAAGTCTAACGTTTTGATGATGACTACATAATCAGTTCAACTTCAATCTACACGTATAGATTCATGATGGCCAAATAACTCTAGTGAGTTGTGTGTTTTGTTAGTTAGACAATATGGATGATACAGACAAGAGATTCCCATATTTTTTGTCCTACTTTGCAGTCATTCATGTTCAATATTTTTTTACAATGAATTTCTTTGTTGCATTATGGATCATGATATTGGTCACCCATTGTTTATCCTACTCTTTCTTTCTTTCATTTTTTTTCTCTCAAATTTTCTTCAGGTTATTAGACATTTTGAGGGTTGCAAAGCTGACCTGGTTGTTTGTGATGGTGCTCCTGATGGTAAAACAATGGTTTTCATTTTTCTTTTTTAATGGTCCAGTATTGTTCTTTACCTTGCTTTATGCTGTGCTGTTTTGCAGTAACTGGTCTTCATGACATGGATGAATTTGTTCAGTCCCAGCTTATACTAGCGGTAAATCCTGGTTCCTCATAGACCATCCAATGTCTTTCTTGGGAACAACTTCCTATAGTGAGTAGTTTTGGATAATGATCACTTTTTCAGAAGAAGCACAAATACATGTAATGATTACATGTGTGCTACTTTCCCTCATTATTCATTTTCTCTCAAATATTCCATGTTGATATTGGAACATTGACTACTATGAGGTTTGTCCTCCTTGTTTACAGTGGTTCTTTGTGACATGCATATGTTTTATATATATATCGATTTATTTATGTATCCATGTTAAATTTTAATCAATATGAACAGTTTAGATTTAAAATTAGGTGAAAGTTAGGGAGAAATGTATGATTTTAATTTATGAATGCAATTTGTAAGAGGAACATTTGATGTTCCTTTTTTTTTTCTTTTTTCTTTTTTTATCAATAAAATAAAAATTTTACAGCATCAAAAATAGCTAAAAAACAGACTCCCCTGTACACACCTTGTGTACCAAGGAATCCATAATGCTAGCAAAAATTACATGAAAGTAATAAAAAAGAAAATTCCTCTTATATTTCTTGGTTGCTTTATTTTGAGAGATTACACAGTAACTAAATTGTAGCTAGAAAATTTTGCAACTGAAATTTGAACCAGTGCCATTCCATGAATCCTTTATATTTTCCACAAATTCTTCCATTTTTCACTGCTGTTTTTGGCCATTCTATTCCTTGCTTGCTGTTTTTCAGGATGCAGTTGCTTTCAATGATATGTGAATTTTGTTGAAATTTAGAATTAGATTGATTCCACATGGACCATCTTTCTTGCAGGGTTTAACAATTGTTACTCATGTACTTAGAGAAGGTGGAAAGTTTATTGCAAAAATATTTCGCGGGAAAGATACAAGTCTTCTTTACTGTCAGGTAAATCAATTGCTTGTTGAAATTCTCAACATCAGTACTTAAGTTCCTGTGATATGATACAGCTGTATACTTATCCCCAAAAAAAATGTTCCCGTGATATGATACTGCTGTCTTTTTTCCATTCAATTTAACTCTCCTTGTCAAATATGTTAGGTTTTACCAAGTGTTCACAGTATTGGTAAATCACATTTTCTGAAAATTTGAAAATAAGCCAGGAATAAGGACCTCCTTTTATAGCCCAAGGCAAAGGGCTTTTTGTTGAATCCTGACAGAAAAAAATAAAATAAGAAAAGGAAAAAGAGGTGAATACAATTCTCAAGTTGATTTTATATATACTGATCAGGGCTAATCTGGGAGTGCACTACTGAATAAGCTTTCAATCAGTGGGTACCTACTAATGATTGATCTGAGGAATTTCTGTTGAGCTTTTCTACTTTATGGTGCAACGTTACTTCAAATTTGGCCAAGGCATTATAGAGTTATAATACAAGTAGATATCAATTAAGGTGTAACCCACTTCATAAAGGAATAGTTTGGTGTCAGCGTTGTGCATGATATTCCATGCACCTAACCAATTGATTCAAGCCCCATCCAACAATAATTAATCATGTCTATGATGAATATTTTTTTTTTGGATAAGCATGTCTATGATGAATATCAATTGTGCAAATCTTGGTCTACCACCCTTTCTTTAAAAAGAAAGAACTATAGTGAATAACTAAGAGGAAGTGCCTTCGGAAAGTGTTGGCACATCTTTGTTCCCTTTCTATGGTTGTCATCTTTGGCATTAGTGTTTGTCTGTTTATGCCTTATTAGTGGATGATGAGAACCAAGCCTATATGGAATGTTGTTAATGTTTTGCTTCTTTGCTGCAGCTGAAATTATTTTTCCCTCTTGTGACTTTTGCAAAACCAAAAAGCAGCCGTAATTCCAGTATAGGTAACACTTTCTATTTCCCTCTAGTACACAACCCCTGTACTTGGAGGCACTTTCTTTTCTTCTTTCAGTAAATAAAATATAATTATATAAAAAAATTGACACTTCTATTTTACCTTTCCCAGTGGCACTCAGCAATTTTGAAATTATTACAAATTAAGGAAAATCTGCCGTAACATAAGATTAATTGTTGTGGTCATCACTATTTCCCGAGTTAAAATGAAGAGTAGTCTTCTTAATCATCTTTATGATAAAATTTGTAGTAAAAGCTAATTCTTTTAACTCTTTTCATACAGAGGCCTTTGCAGTTTGCGAGAATTATTCCCCCCCTGAAGGATTTAATCCAAAAGATCTATATCGCTTGCTAGAAAAGGTGGGGAGTCCATCTGGAGGAGAAGATCTAGGTAATGTGATGTTCTATATGATTGCATCTGTATGTATGGTGTATTGATTAGACATGCTTAGAATTGCATTATTGCTTAATGGATTATGTCTCGAACTTGGACAATTTACAAATGGTCACAGTTTGAAAAGAAAATTCCCAAAGCTTTCATCTTCTTCCCCTTCTTTTTTGGAGTTTGGTTGAATTATGGGTTCTTGTTTGATGGGGCCAATTTTATCATCATATTTGTTAGTTCACGTGGAAGTAATGATATTATGTTGGATAACAGACTGCAGTAGTGGATGGTTGGAAGGGCCAAATAAGGTGTATATCCCATTTCTAGCTTGCGGGGACCTCTCTGGGTATGATTCTGACCGTTCGTATCCGTTACCGAAAGTTGCTGATGGAACTTACAAGAGCTTGGATCCTGTACAGCCCCCTATTGCCCCTCCTTATAAGAGAGCTCTTGAATTGAAGAAAGCGTCCAGTCATGGAATCCAAGAGCTTGAAAAGCTCTCCTTGGATTCTTGATCATGATGTATAACAAACTCAAGTTGCTAAATTTGTTATATGAGTAATTACTTGATGAATGGATAGACAATAATTAGTGTAGGCCTTAAAAACTTTTTGTTGTGCTAAAACACCCATTGCTTTTTCCTCATACTGGTTTACTTGTCCCACAAATTGGGGAGCATCTTTGATAACATATTTCAATTTATTTCTGGTATATTGGCTACAAGATAATATTGAGGTGATTTATGGAACTGACTTGCAAAATTATACGGGAAAGCATTCAGTACTAGGAGGTGGTACCGTGGTATCTTCACTATCTTGTACAATGATTGTATATTTCTTGAGTAAAATTGTCTGTATCGTCAGGTCAAAAGACAGAAATAAAAGCAGAAATCAAAGTGGGATATTCGCTGATTTTCAAGTTGTGGTCCTGACAACAGTGACTTTTCACAACTGTGACTTTTCACTTTGAATATTAGACAGGCTCAACGTCCCAGTATGGTCCATGTCTATGAGTATGAGCTGTGTGGTTGTGAAATATCAATCAAGACTGGTAACTTTCAATGTAGTTGATCTACCATAGTCTCTCTCTCTCTCTCTCTCTCTCGGACCAATGATCATCCACTCCATTATGTTCCCTATAGTTGAAATCCAGCTAAGATGCTGTAGATTGCATTGCATATTTCTGCATTGAAAATTTATCTCGGGTGATTTACATGGCAGCTTTGCAAGTTTGACTGTAGGTCCTATGGATGCATGTTCTTACTGCCTTTTGTAGTATAGTACGCTAATGGTGCAATTTTCATGATACATAATTTTTCTATATCTAAACAGAACTATTTCTTATGCTCAATGAATTGAAAAGGGGATTTACATGGCAACTTTACAAGTTTGACTGAGTTTCACTGAAAGTCCATTGGATGTAAGATCATAAAATGTTCTTACTGCCTTTTGTAGTATAGTACACTAATGGTGCAATGTGCATGATACATAGTTTTCCTATATCTAAACAGCACTATTTCTTATGATCAATGAATCTTAGACTTGCTTATGGTAAATGAATCATAGAATCGTTTTCATATACATGATGATACATGTTTTCCAAAGCCAAGCCAAAATACTCTAGCAAGATCTTGAGGAAACTGAATTTGATCGCGGCAAAGATGAAGAAGAATTCAAGAACTCGATGCAGTCCTCTATGGCTTCAGCTCGATGGGAGTCAATAGGGTCGGATACTGAGCGCGATCTAACCAAAGACGAGGAAACCTTCCGTGAAGACGACCTTCTCAAGGACATTAAACGTATAGTTCCGACCACCTTAGCCTGCAGGCGCTCTAGAAATTTGACAGGAGAGAATTCTGAGTCTTTGGGCAGCCTGCTGAAACTCCAAATTCCGATGACCCTTTTCCTGCCTCCAGCCACTCTGGTACCTCCACCATGTTTGAGAAAGATTGTGGGCTTATCATTCACATCCGGACTGAAACTCACTCTTTTGCTTGCTTTTCTAGACATTTGATATGTATAATATGGCTAGCTCTTACCCTTTGGGAGAGACAGAGAGCCAAAAAGGAGAGGGAGGAAGAAGAGAAATCTAAGAGCAGAGGGGACAGTTTGTTAGTTGTATAGGGTGTATTTATTATTGAATTCGTGCAAGGAAAAGAGGGAAAAACAAAAAAATAAAGTAAAAGAGGATACTGAAGAAAAAGAAAAAGAGAGGACAGGGCTTCTCACTGAAATGAGAATTTATAGGAATTGTATGCCAAAACATTTTTTTTTTCTCTCAAGGCATAAGACTAGCTAGGTTTGTTAAAAGAGGTTGAGTTTGACTGTAAGACCAACTAGCTAGCAGCCTAGCAAGCGTTAGGTTCACGCACTCACATAATGAAATATATATATACGTCCGTCAAGGACAGCATGAGCCATGCACATAAATAGCATATTGATATATGCCTAACAGTAGTGTAATATATAAAGCCAAATCTCCAAGGTTTTGGACTTGACATTTCAACTAAGATGTTTCTTACTATAACAACTTTTGTGGGTATTGTAGGGACGAGTGTGCAGAGCAAGAAAAATTTGGGAGCTATGAGAATTTTACACGATCAAGAAAGAATAGGGTTTTGGTCAAAAAAAAGATAGTGGTGGAGCCATGAAAGAGAAATAGAGGAGTGAAGTAAAAAAAAAGGGAACAACAGAGGCATGCACACTTTGATACTCTTCTTATCAGCGTTGCTTTTTAGGTGCTCTCTTATGGCCTACCCTCTCCTTTTGTTGGCCATCTTGATTCTGCTTAGAATCAGAATTCTATAAGTCATGGTCCATATATTTTCACAGAGAGAGAGAGAGAGGCATGGAGGCCTGGAGGGGAGGGAATCTCTTTGAATATGTGGGGGAGTGTGGGCTTGGCGTGTGTATTAGGAAACCCATCTTTTTCTTTCTTTTTACCATCTTGTCTAAGAAGAAATTGGGGGGTTGAAATTAAATCTGTTTGCTGGTGTGTCTTTTTGACTGGGAGCTAAAAGGCCCCAGTTTCCAATGGAATGCATTCATTGTCAAGAACAAGGAAGTCTAAGGGTCGTTTGGTAGAGAAGTTTGAGTAGTGTTATTTGTAATTTTTTGAAATACGTGTGGATGAAAAAATGTGTGAAAAATGTGTAATGTTGTTTAAAAACTGAAAATGATTATTTGAAATACATTACCAAACGGACCCTAAATGTCTAAATATTGCACAATAAAGCAGTAAAACTTCACATGCTCATGGTAAATGTGGGGTCCAATAAGTTGTGGTCCTGGCCCATTCATTCGTTGGGGCCCAAGGCCCGAGCCGAGGAAAGTTATAGCCCAGGCTCGGTAGTATAAGTACGAAGTAGCCTTGGGACACAGCCGAGGACGATTCAGTCCTCGGCATGTCCAAGATCTCACCAAAAGAAAGGGTAAAAATGGTACAAGAACAGCTAGAACAAAATCTAAAATATCTAAGTCAATAAAAAAGGGTACGCTGGAAAGGGCAACGACCAGGGAAAACTGCCCTTACTGCCATTCAATACTCTGCACCTGACAGAGCCATACTCCCCAGCTTTTACAACCACCTCCAACGACTTTAAGTATGGGCTGATGGGACAAGTATTAGTCCTGAAAAGTCGACCCTACACGTGGACGAAGGATAAGGAACACAGGCTAGTATAAAAGGAGAAGTAAGCAATCCATAGAGGAGGCTGGGAGAAATGGCCAAAACCAGAGCCTCCCAGCCCACCTCTAGGAGAAAGACTCCCAAAGCGTGCACGATTCATTTATGTATGTACACGTTTTATTTATGTATGAACACTCCGGAAAACCACCGACTCGTGATCAAGGCCTAGCCTTTCAAACCCACGCTCTATAAATGATATTGTTAGGGCCTATTTACGTGCGAACCCAGTATCGTTCTTGGGTCGTTCCAAATCGTGTCCTTACAATTGGCGCCGTCTGTGGGAAAGGCTTGTGTGTTGGCACGGGCGGTAGGTCGAAACAATCCCCTTACCACTTCTAAATAGCCAGTTGTATTGTTTTAGCGTAAAGTTCCACCAGGGGCTATGTTTCTTTAGTAGGGGCTGCGCTTCGTAGCGTCAGCAGCACGGAGGGTTCTAGGGGCTTGGCTGAAGAGCTAATTCCCTGTAAACCAAGGTCCCGTGCCATAACCGAGAGGTTAATTCCCCCATCTACTTCTCAAAATTGGGTTTTGGACAGAACTAAGGTATTGCATGGTCCTCGGACTCAAACCTATGGGAAAACCAACTACTTCTCAAAATTGGGTTTTGGACAGAACCAAGGTATTGCATGGTCCTCGGACTCAAACCTATGGGGAAACCAACTACTTCTCAAAATTGGGTTTTAGACAGAACCAAGGTATTGCATGGTCCTCGGACTCAAACCTATGGGGAAACCAACTACTTCTCAAAATTGGGTTTTGGACAGAACCAAGGTATTGCATGGTCCTCGGACTCAAACCTATGGGGAAACCAACTACTTCTCAAAATTGGGTTTTGGACAGAACCAAGGTATTGCATGGTCCTCGGACTCAAACCTATGGAGAAGTCAGCTACTTAAGAAGAATTCTAAGTCGCTCAGTCCTCGGACCAAATACCAGAAAAGGTCAAGGCTATGAAAGTTATTAGGAAAATGGTGAAACGCCTTATTACTCAGCAACCAACAGGGGTTGCACATTTTGGGTTATATATCCTCGGATGATTACTTCCTACACGGCATCGAGCATTCAGCCATCACCTCGTTCAAATTTGGGGTATACAACCCGCTTTCAGGTCAGTCTTATTGTACACGATAGCTCCAATAAGTTCATAATAGGATCTTTTATCTTGGTAAGGCATTTTTGGCCCTAAGTATCGCTTTCTCAGGTCGGCATTATTGTGCCGAACAGTTTTATTAAGTTCATTATAGACATCTTTTTCTCAGTAAAGGTTTCTGCCCTAAATGCCGCTTATTGAAGTCGGCATTATTATGCCAGATAGTTCCAATAAGCATAGAGCAAGATCTTTTTATTAATTGGGATTTCGGCCCCAAGCATCGTTCATAGTATAAAAAAAAAAAATTTAATTACAGGATAGTACGTCTATTCACAGCATAAATATTTCAAAAGAAGAAGTAGAATATACGAAATCAATAAATGACGACCTTTATTAATGTAAAAAGGTGTTACAGCGTACAATGAAGGGCTTAAACAAAGCCTATATAGAAAATGAGTTACAAAAACAATAAAAAAAAAACACACACACACACAAACAAACAGAAATCTTTTTAAGTTCTGCTCCGAAGTCTCTCCGAATTCTGCCCCAGTAGCACCCATATTGAGAGGAGGACCTTCTTTGATGGATAAGGAGAAGGAGGAGAAGAAGAGAAAGAAGTACAAGCACCAGGATGGATCTGGTGATGAGAAAGAAGAAGAAGGGGAGGCAAAAGGAAGCACCAATGAAGGAAGAAAGGAAGAAACAGGGATACTTTGTCCCTGCGTCAGTCCTGATTCCTAACACTCTGGTGCCATGTTAGCTATGCTCATGAGAGAGCGGCTGGTACTGATAATGGGTGGCCTCAGCTCAGCCGCGCCAAGAGATTGACGCGACGAGCCCCTGCTTCGGGTTTTGGCTGAAAGGAAGGTAAGAGGTATCTTGAGTCTCTGCCATCCCTGCCCTGACCGAGCCAGTTTAAGCTTCACAAGAGCGTGGCATTTCTGAGAAGGGTATGGTCTCTTCATTCCCCCTCCTATCATGGACGAATCCTAATTCAGAGTGCAAACGGGCGGATATGGGAAATTCTGGGGGAGGCTAAGAGTGTTTAGATTTTAAAAATGTTGAAAGGTCTCTGTGAGAGAAAGGTAACCTCCTGCTTTCATTCTTATATGAAGGACGAAACGGAGGGCCTTTAATATGCCCGAATCTCCAGGGAAAGCGGTAAACGAGAATATACCCGTTCCACTTCCCCACACCATCGATAACCGTCGAATTTAAATGGTCTCGTAAAGGGAAATCATTAAAGGCGCGTTTTGGGTAATCCAATGGCAGGAACACATTGTAAATTAATTCAAAGGAATGTCCCATAGCCCGGTATGTTTCCTGGGTAAATGAAGGGACACCAGCACTAATGAAAGTCAGAATTAAACGAGCCGTAATAAAGGCTTGGCGTTACCAAAACCCTCCTCTCCAACCAAGAAGTCGGACAGCAGGGTTTTGAGGGGCTATTGTGGGGTCCAATAAGTTGTGGTCTTGGCTCATTCATTCGTTGGGGCCCAAGGCCTGAGCCGAGGAAGGTTATAGCCCAGGCTCGGTAGTATAAGTACGAAGTAGCCTTGGGACACAGCCGAGGACGATTCAGTCCTCGGCATGTCCAAGATCTCACCAAAAGAAAGGGTAAAAATGGTACAAGAACAGCTGGAACAAAATCTAAAATATCTAAGTCAATAGAAAAGGGTACGCTGGAAAGGGCAACGACCAGGGAAAGCTGCCCTTACTGCCATTCAATACTCTGCACCTGACAGAGCCATACTCCCCAGCTTTTACAACCACCTCCAACGACTTTGAGTATGGGCTGATGGGACAAGTATCAGTCCTGAAAAGTCGACCCTACACGTGGACGAAGGATAAGGAACACAGGCTAGTATAAAAGGAGAAGTAAGCAATCCATAGAGGAGGCTGGGAGAAATGGCCAAAACCAGAGCCTCCCAGCCCACCTCTAGGAGAAAGACTCCCAGAGCGTGCACGATTCATTTATGTATGTACACGTTTTATTTATGTATGAACACTCCGGAAAACCACCGACTCGTGATCAAGGCCTAGCCTTTCAAACCAACGCTCTATAAATGATATTGTTAGGGCTTATTTACGTGCGAACCCAGTATCGTTCTTGGGTCGTTCCAAATCGTGTCCTTACAGTAAATATCATAAGAGTAATATTAAGAATATAATCTTCTTTTTTCAAAAATTATTTCTCAACCTTGTATTGTGCAACAATTATTATCAATCAACTCAAATAGTTATGAAAAAATTTATAATTTTTTTTATTTTGTTTCACTAATTGATAAACAAACTGTGGTATAGGATTGAGCCAATTGAGGAAACGGGATGTCTAAAAGGAATAGATCCACCAAAAAAGAAATCAAAGAAATTATAGGAAATACTTGTGTGTGTAAGATGAGCCTATGCTAAGCTAGCCAGCCCATGAAAATGAATTTCTTTCTAGACTAAATTTAAGTTTTGCATATAAAAAGCAACTGAATTTCTATTTATTTGATTAAGCAAGTATTTTCTTTCATAATTCATGGGGTGTCTACAGTGGGCAGTTCCAGGAATTTTTCTCAAGCTATTCCTTAAGAATCAAAAATTATACAATCTAATACAAAAAGAAATTCATATATTGACAACAACAATAAAAAAACACGTAAATACATAAAGTTTACAATTGCCTTCTACGAGTTTTCATATTTTGAAATCGTTATATGATAGTCTCATTATCAATGCTACAAGTTACATCTCTTTCAATGTACACAACCAAACAATCATTCATCCACTAAATGTAGAACAAATTATGGAGCAAATTTTAATTTTATTGGCATAAAAAAAACTGAGGGCGTTCTCAAATTTTTTTTGAAGGGTAGACAAATAAAAAATTTTAAATTATTATATTAAAAAAAAATTCAAGTCAGGGTGGTCCTAGGACCACCCTGGCCTTAAGATGGCGCCGCCCTTGGGTGTCTATACATTAATGAGTACCTACGGGCTACAGCCTTTATTTTCTCTTAAAAGTAAATTTGGTTTGCCAATGCTCCAAAAAATATATATACATATCAAAACGATGATGTGGGTTCAAATTTCCAGTCTTTGAATCAAATTGTTGAATAACTAAGTTTGTCTCTACCTTTTGCATTTATTGCATTTAGACGAAAGTAAGGAAATTGGAATGGATGTAATAAAAAAAATTAGATTAAATAAGAAGCACCTAATTCAATAGTTGGACCCATAAATAGGTAAAATGACTCAACTACAGGCTTTTGTAATCTGAAATGGACCATTTGGGAGTTTGGAGTTTGGACTTGTATCAAGAAGATTTAAATGCGCCTTTGAAAGGAGATGCCCATTGCCTTCATATGAATCCATTTGGACTGCAAGAGTAGGATTCTTTGTAACCCATCTGGACTACAAAATTGGGACTCTTTTTGCAAGTGTATGAAATCCATTGAATATGTAAAGGGCAAGTGGAAATGGCATCCGAGTCTCTAAGCATTTGGAAATTTCAAAGGGCATCATTTACTGAAATAGGTTTCCCACGAAATCTTAAGGTGTGAACTCACTTTTTTATTCTTTTTTTTTTTTGTTTTGAAAATCACTTTTTTTTTTTTATTCTTGTTAATCAAAAGCTCAAATAATGTAATAAGTATATATGCAACTTCTCTATGATATACACATAAGGTCGACAGATGTTACAGATAAAAATTCAATCTCAATTTGATTCCAAAAAAAGAAGTATTAGGATGATTTTAGAAAGAAAAAAAAAAAAAGCACTAGATTCTTAATTCAAACTATTATTATTGTCAGTCGGCTAAAATGGAAATAGTTACCTTTTTTTTTTTTTTTTGAAAATCACTTTTTCATTATTATTATTCTTGTTAATCAAAAGCTCAAATAATGTAATAAGTATATATGCAACTTCTCTATGATATACACATAAGGTCGACAGATGTTACAGATAAGAATTCAATCTCAATTTGATTCCAAAAAAAGAAGAAGTATTAGGATGATTTTAGAAAGAAAAAAAAAAAGCACTAGATTCTTAATTCAAACTATTAGTATGGTCCGTCGGCTAAAATGGAAATGGTTGCCTTTTTGAAAAAAGAAGACAAAATTAAAATGTCATCAAAATTTAAAAATAAAATGAGGCATGCTTTTGCAATTTAAGAAAGATTCCTCAAATTTGTCTTAAAAAAATATGTATTCAAAATCAACTCTTTTTTTTTCAATCAACAAAATCAACTTGTTTTAAACCTTATCTTTATTAGGAAAAAAAAAAAAAAAAAACACTTGTTTTAAACCTTAAAACTTAAAAGGATAGCAAAATGGAGTTGATTTCAAGAAAAATACTTGTGAAACCCATATTCTAAGCTAGAATTAAACCTTCCTTAACAGCCAATAATTCTGCAATAATACTAGTTTTTTTTTTTTTTTTTTTTTATGGGAATGCAACAATACTAGTTGAATGTCCTATATTGATGGAAAAGAGTTGAATGTCCTATATTGATGGAAAAGCTTGCCAAAGTTACCATCTAGTGGTCATCTTAGGGCAATAGTTTGGTTGCTGTTTTGGCAGTTTTGTAGGCAATGTATCTAAGGAGCAAATCCTATAAATGGGTAATAACTATTGCACACAGCCACACACTATTACATATAAAGTACACACAAGCAGGTCACGAGTTCAATGCAAAATTGTGCTTGTGTTAAGCTGTGTGTAATTTGTTTGCAATAGTACGTGTGAAATAAACACCACTCCATCTCATGAGACGATCTCAAAAGATCTCTCTCACAATTCATGAGACTCACATATTATGAGAGGGGGTTGTTGTGACATAATTTTTCCATCATAGGGGGTGTAAATAAAGTCATATACAAGTGCAACTATGGGTCTCAACCCCATTTGAGTTTGGACTAAAGGCCTGCATAGAAAACAAAATAGGAATGAAAGCAGGCCCGGCTCTATCCTTTCCGGACTACACCAACTAGCCCTGTTCAAGTTTAATATAGTTGAAGTACACTTTGAATTTGAGCCAGAGATCTGTCTCTTCTGCTAGCTTAGCCCTTTCAGATTAATGACAAAGTTGCCAACATAATGCCAGTCACTATATGCTAAACGTTACTGTCATGAGTCTATCACTCACATGTTCGCAGCATAATTAACCTTTAATATCTGTCATTTCTGGGAATAAAATAAAAGCTCAGAAGTCAGACCATGGATTTTCCTTTCTTCCCAGTTGATCTTTTTTTTACTTTCTTCTTTTTCACTTTTTCTAAAGGACGAATAAGCAAAATAGTACAGTATTCTTTTTTTTTTTTTGAGGAACAAATAGTACAGCATTCTCCGGAAGATAATATGCCCATTTGTTAGTTTTATTCGTTTTGTTTAAGCATGCGTTCAGACTAGCTTTTTTTTACTTTTACTTTATTTGCTCATATACCCTATTTTAGAATCTCCATTTTTCTTAACTCAAAAAAAAAAAAAAAAAAAAAAAATCTCAATTTTTCTAAATATAAGGGGTTCTTTTACCGTTAATTTTTTTTTTTAATAATTATAGTCTTTATCATCAGACCAAATATCAATCAATTTTGGTGTAAGCAGAAATTGAATTCCAAATCTTTTATTTAACTATAAAGACTTTATTAATTAAGTTAATTGAAACCCAATTTTACCTACTTTCAATGAATTAGCAAATCAACAAAAAAATTAATCTAAACACAAGAGGTTTGATGATCAAAACCTACACCAAAAACCATTAGAATTCCTTTAAAAAGTATAAAAATAATACTAATAAATAAAAAGAAGAAGAAGAAGAAGAAGTCAATAACTTTTTGAATTTCCTTTCTTGTAGGATGAGTTCAAGTTATACATGGTCTAACTTCAAACAATCTTACACATCTTAATATTTTTTTATTGGATGCGAATTTCAACAAGCCCACAGTTGAATTACATTTTATCCATATAACCTCCACATCCACGCTAGTCTCAAGTTAATTAAAGATCAATATTTATCTCATCTATAAATGTTTAAAATTCAAGTTTTTATATTATAAAATTATGCATAAAAAATAAGTTTATAAATTAAATAATAAATAACATTTCAATTGGTATGAAATTTGACGTGAGTATTTAAAATTTAGCAAATATGTAATCTAGCGGTGGAGTTTTCAAAATGTTAATCTTATAAAAAATTATTATTAAATAATATAATATTACTTAAATTTATACCATGTATATCCATTTGAAAAGAATATATCATGACAAATCATGTATAGCCATAAAGGCCCCTATTTTCGTTTCTAAAAAAAAAATGTATTTGCACCAATAATAACGTTTACTCTTCCTATGTTTCCAACTCTTTTTTTTTTTTTTTTGAGAAAGTTTCCAACTCATTTTTAACTTGTTGTTTTGTGTTTAAAATTACATTTTATCCATATAACCTCCATGTCCACGCTAGTCTCAAGTTAATTAAAGATCAATATCTAGCTCATCTATAAATGTTTAAAATTCAAGTTTTTATATTATAAAATTATGCATAAAAGATAAGTTTATAAATTAAATAATAAATAACATTTCAATTAATATGAAATTTAATGTGAGTATTAAAAATTTAATAAATATGTAATCTAGCGGTGGAGTTTTCAAAATATTAATCTTATAAAAAATTATTATTAAATAATATAATATTACTTAAATTTACACTATGTATATCCATGTGAAAAGAATATATCATGACAAATCATACATATGCACCAATAATAACGTTTACTCTTCCTATGTTTCCAACTCATTTTTAACTTGTTGTTTTGTGTTTTACAAAAGCTGTATTGACCATTGACAACTCATTGCAGAGAGGAGAAACAGCAGGGGTTTCCATGTTCTTTACTTCACCAAAATGGAAAAGGAATTGAAACAAAGATAAAGCCAAACTCAAATTCAATTTGATGTTGCTTTCAATTCTCAATTAAGTTTGAGTGCATGTGCCACACAATAATACGAATTAAGGCACTCCTCCTTTTTTTTTTTATTTTTTTTTAAATTGAATTAAGGCACCACTAAAATAAATAAATAAAAATATATCCTTTACGTAATATAAAACAAGTTTCAAATATAATGATGACTCATGCTTAGGGTTGGACCATTGAGAACCAAATACCCAAGAAGCAAGAGGATATGCACTGGAATATCTTATGATTCTTCGAAATTTAGGCTACAATAATATACAATTTGACTTTAGAATAATCATCAATAGTGATTCTATAATCTATATTAATTGAATTGGATCATAGAGCAAATCTCCTGATTGTTACATATTTTTATACTATAAAAAGAAAAAGGTAGAGTAGGTCATTATCCCAGACAAATTCCCAATAACATTTGTCATCGAGTGTCACATTGCTTTCTCTTTTAATAAAAAAATTGTGTCAAATTGCTATTTCTGGGGTTTATCTGTGATAAATCAAAGGGTATGAAGTTTTCATGAAAGTGAAAAAGAAAACACTATCGAAACCTGTCATGGACACATGGAAAGTCAAATTGTGTGTGTCTCACCAAAATAAAAGAGGGTTAACTTTAGTTATTCATACACATATTTCCTATAGTGCTAAGAATGATCAAATTTTTTTTTTGCTGAATGCTAAGAATGATCAAATTGCTGATCTAAAATGATGGTAGGCAAAGAATCTATATAAAAAGCCACAAGGGAGCACCTAGCTATAATGAAAAAGGCCAAATGCCACATGTTCATAGCTGGATGAGCCATTTGAGCACATATTGCTTTCAATTTTTGTTTATAAGGAAAAAAAAAAAAGTTCCCAGTGCAGAAGGGTGGACCCTATATAGAACAAATTGAGTAAGCTAGTAGAATATGATCTTTTATCTTTTGGGTTTGTGTTGGTTTTATCAGCACACCAGGGATCGACATACACACCCCCCGGCCCCTGGGGCCACAAAATGAAAAAGAGGATAGAAAGAAAATAAAAAAATGACATGACACCTGTGACAGAGTTTACTGTGACAAAGTATCTTTTTTTCTTTCAGAATAGGCATATCAAGTCACGAATGTCACAACTCTCAATCCAATAAGTGAACATTACCTAGCCGACCATGCATGATGCATCCCTTGTCCGAGTAAATTTAACAAATTTTTTCACAATTTTACTATATGACGACTTATAAATGGTGAAATTATGGATTCATATAGATTGATTATTTTATTTTCATCACTTACATGTCGTCACATAATAAAATTGTGAAAATATTTGTAGCATTAAATTTACTTCCTCGGTAAGCATACAAAGAAGACAAAAAGTATCTAAGGGAGAGAAGAGGTTTGTCGGTTCGAATAGCAAGTAGAACATTCTAAACACGCTCAGAATAAAAAACTAATGACAAGCTTGTAAGAGTAATTTTAACAAAAGAATAAATCGAAACGTAATTTTTACTGAGCATACAAGGAGGAAAAAAAGTATATAGGGAAGAGAAGAAATTCGTCGGTTTAGATAGTAAGTAGAACATTCTAAACACACTAAAAATAAAAAACTAATTACAGGATTGTAAGAGTAACTCTAACAAAAGAATAAATCAAAACGTAATTAGTGATGAAGCCTAAATTTGATTTCATGGAGGACAAATTTTACAATTAATTAACACACACTGTATACACATACATATATAATACTTGAGATCAATTTAAACAATAAAATAACACTTGTGTAAATACTTAAAAAGATAGTATATCAATTTATTATGTTTATTTGTTAGAATTTTTTAATATATGAGTAAGTTGTGTTATAATTTTTTTTCAAAGTCAAAATTTCACTTATAATTCTTACTTGCGTAAGCGAGTGAGCGAGTGTATCTATTTGCGTGAGTAGAGAAAATTGGGATAAGAAAGTAGTGGGAAAAATTGAGAGTTAGAATTTCAATTTTTAGCATTGATCAAATTAGATAGTGCTCAATTTGAGTCTTTTGGGTTAATATTGCAAAATTTAAAGTTAATTTGCGTTATAGGAATTGTTGGAAGTTAATTGACAAATTGAGGAGAGAGACTGAATTTCGGCAATGGGATTGCCGAAATTCAGCCAAAAAGTAGGAGAGAATAAGGAAAGGAGGAGAGAGAAAATGTTGAATTTCGGCAATAGGATTGCCGAAATTCCACTGCCCAGTTTTCTAGCCCGAATGTTGTGTGTCCGAGTGTGCCCGAGTGTGGAGTGCTCTTAAAATAAAAAAAAGGCAATGGCGGCAATGTCATTGCCGAAATAGGGAATAAAATTTTTTTTTTTAGCAATTGTGATAATGGCATTGCCGAAAATAGAAAAAAAAAAAGTGGTTTCGAAATCTCTAAAAGAGTAAAAAACAGGTTTCATGTCCACAATATTTTCACAATAAATCACATATAATTAGTCCACAATATTTTCACAATAAATCACATATAATTAGTTATTATTAGTTAAAAAAATTTGTGACAACTAATTGTGGCAATGGCATTGCCAAAATAGGAAAAAAAAATTTGTGGCAATACCATTGCCGAAATAGGGAGAAAAATAAAAGTGACAAAATACTTGAGGCAATTGCATTGTCGAAATAGGGAGAAAAAAAATTGGAAATACCATTACCGAAATAGGGGAATAAAATTTTTTTTAGCAATTGTGACAATGGGATTGCCGAAAATGTGAGAAAAAAAAAAGATAAGGATTATGGCAGTGGGATTTCCGAAATAGGAAAACAAATTTCGGCAATTCCATTGACGAAAATGTGGAAAAAAAAGAAAAAGAAAGAATTGTGGGAAACAAAATTTTTCCCCTATTTCGGCAATAGCATTGCCGAAAATGTGAAAAAAAAAAAAAAAAAAAAAAAAAGAGGAGAAAAGGATTACGGCAACGGGATTGCCGAAATAGGGGGGAAAAAAATTTTCCCCTGTTTCGGCAATACCATTGCCGTAAATGTGAAAAAAAAAAAAAAAAAAGAAGAGGAGAAAAGGATTACGGCAATGGGATTGCCGAAATAAGGGGGGGAAAATTTCCCCCTATTTCGGCAATAGCGTTGCCGTAAATGTGAAAAAAAAAAAAAAAAAAAAAAAAAAAGAAGAAGAAAGAGAGAAAACGGCAATGGGATTGGATTGCCGAAATAGGGGGAAAAAAAATCTTCCCTATTTCGGCAATGCCATTGCCGAAATTGTGGGGAAAAAAAAAAATTTTTGTGGCAATGGTATTGCCGAAATAGGGAGGGAAAAAAAATTTGTGACAAACTAATTGTGGCAATGGTATTGCCGAAATAGGAAAAAAAAAATTGTGACAATCTAATTGTGGCAATGCCATTGCCGAAATAGGGGAAAATTTTTTTTTCCCTATTTCGGCAGTGTCATTGTCGAAATTGTGGAAAAAAAAAATTGTGGTAATGGTATTGCCGAAGTAGGGAGGAAAAAAAATTTGTGACAAACTAATTGTGGCAATGATATTGCCGAAATAGGAAAAAAAAATTTTGTGACGATCTAATTGTGGCAATGTCACTGCCAAAATAGGGAATAAAAAAAAATTTAGCAATTGTGGCAATGGGATTGCCGAAATGGGAAAATTTTTCCCCATTTCGACAATGTCGTTGCCGAAAATGTGAGAAAAAAAAGAATTGTGGCAATGGTATTGCCGAAATAGAGGAGAGAGATATAAAAAAAGTACGCATATTATTCTTTCAATATTTTTTTGACTGAACCAGTTTGGTTTGTCATGTTCTTTTAGAAATAGATAAGGATAGATTCAAGTACACTGGTACATTGAATCTTTTTCTAAAGTGCACGCTGTAAACAAAAACAAAAAAAAAGTACATAGATTTTTATAGAATAAAAAAATGACTGATGTGCACGCTGTAAAAAAAAAAACAAAGAAAGTATACAGATTCTTACAATAGAAAAGAAAAAATGATTGATGTGCACACTATAAACCAAAAAAAGTAAAGAAAGTACATAGATTCTTACAATATAGAAGAAAAAAATTATTGATGTGTACACAGTAAACCAAAAAAGCAAAGAAAGTACATATATTCTTACACTACGGAAGAAAAAAATGATTGATATGCACGCTTTAAACAAAAAAAAAAACAAAGAAAGTACATAAATTCTTACATGTACGTTGTAAACAAAAAAAAGCAAAGAAAGTAAATCAAAAAAGATAAAGATTCAATCAACCAATCACCTCAACTCCTCATCTCATCTGATTTTTATTCTCTGCAGAAAATATATTTTGCCACACCTAAATCTTCAACGTGATTCTTTTTTGTCTACTCTTCATCTCATCTCCAACATGATTCTTTTTTGTCTACTCCTCATCTCATCTGACTTTTATTCTCTGCAGAAAATAAATTTTGCCACGCCTAAATCTTTCTTTTTTGTCTTTTTATTGTTCAATTGGTAATAAAAGAGAAGGGAAGTGCGAATTAGAATTGCATCTCATCACAATTCCTCAGGTTGCAAAGTTATTCTTTTACTTTGTTTCAGTGTGCCACAACTAAGGATTGTAAGTTTTTTGTTAATGTAAGTTTTTTTGCTTTGCTTATTAACTTATAGCTCTAGAAATTAACAAATTTATTATTATTGTATAAACATGTGCTTTGTAAATATTAGAAGCTAATACATTGTAAAATATTATGTATTGTTGTAATTGTAATTAGTATTATTTGTATGCCTATGATTATGATAATTGTTGTTGTTGTTGTTGCTCTTGTTATTCAAATTTTAGATTAATGAATTATTTTTTATGGTTATCTGATTGTGTTTTTTTTTTTTTTTTTTTTTTTTCAAGTATCACTCTATAATTCTCACTCTTTTAGTTGGCATCACAATTGTGGTAAACATCTCAATTATAGTTAATACTAATTATTGTGTGTATAATTATTTTTGCTAAAACTATTATTATTATTATTATTATTATTATTAAAAATTTTGCTTCATAAATCCTTTATTTGAGTTTCTTTCAATTTTGTTGTAGGATATATTTGAAATGGAGCAACAACAATATCACATCTCTAATGACGCAATGGAAGGCAATGTACGTTGCAAGATCCAAATTTATTAATGTCCTAATAATATATACAATTATTCAATTTACATGAAAATAATTTAAACATTAGCAATATAACATTGTATATTTTTTTTAAAAAAAAAATTCAGGTTTCCACCTTACGAGTGCGACCTCAATCGTTTGCACCCCTCCCGCAGTTAGGCGAGCGTATCGCCCCATATTTGCATCAATGTAGATTATACCGTGTTACCCGCCTACCACATATAGATATTGATTGGAGTCTTATCACTTCTTTGGTGGAGCGATGGCAATGTAGTACCCATACATTTCACCTACCTAATTGTGAAATGACTATAACTCTACAGGATATAGCAATCCTTACAGGATTGCCTATTGATGGCAATGCAGTATGCGAGCCAATAAATTTGATTTGGAGTACAGAATGTCGTAATTTACTTGGGGTGACACCACCTGAAACAGCATTGAAATTTGGTGGCCTTAAAATAACATGGGTAAGGGATACATTCTCAAACCTACCAGAGGGTGCCAATGCTATAACAACCCAACAGCATGCTAGGGCATACATGTTTCAGGTTTTGGCTTTACTATTTGGAAATAAGAGCCAAAGTAGATTGCATTGCTGCTTTCTCAAGCTGTTAGACGACTTTGGTGTAGCTGGGGAATATAGCTGGGGTAGTGCTACACTTGCTTACCTTTATAAAGAGCTGTGTACTGCTGCTATTAAAAAAAGCACGGAGATTGCAGGTCCTGTTTTCATATTACAATTATGGGCGTGGGAGCATCTTCCATATCTGACCCCAATTTCAATAAATCCAACAAATTTAAATGGCGACGACCCATACGGTTGCTGGTATAATATTTACTTTTTATTTCTATACAATTTTGTAATCCTTGATACTTTCAAACCCTAAATATTGTATGACAATCATTAATTGTGTATAGGTGGGATACCAAGAGAACATTTACTCATACACCAACGCATGTTTTGCGTTCATACCATTCTAATCACGATACACATAATAATAAACAGGTAATATATCACAATGCATCAATGGTTAATTTACTAGTTATATTATTGTCTTGATTGATTATAACATAGTTATTGTAATTGGAATTGCAGGTTGTTTGGACACCATACGATAACTATATGCATCCATGGTGTCTTACAGAAAGAAATATATGGACTACAACAGCGCCATTGCTGTGCTTCCAAATTGTAGAGTATTACCACCCAGAAAGAGTCATGCAACAGTTTGGGTTGTTGCAAAGATGTCCAAGGTGGCCTACAGACAATTTGGATAAATCTGTGCATTGTATAAAGTTGACAGGAAAGTTCACTGTCAATTGGAGAATGCAGCATGACCAATACTACCAGCGTTGGAACATGCGAGCTGAACTTCTAGTTGGAGATGACCATTTTGATTCAAGTGTGGACTATGCAACATGGTACTAGCAAAATGGTCACCTATTCACAACACCAGAGGCGGCTGCCCATATATACCAGGTTATTATTTTAGCTTTTTCGATAATACTGCACTAATATTGATAACAAGTTATTTACACATCCAAATACTGCACTAATATTGATAACAAATTATTATTTTCACTTTTTCAATATTACTACACTAATAAATGTTATTTTCCTTTTTCTGTGGCAGCAAACTGAGGTCAATAATATGTTAAATTTAGCTGTTGCAAACCAACAGAGGAATGATCTCACAGCACAACAAGTCCTTCATCACTAAGCTTTTCACAGAACACGTGGGATAATATAATTGATCCAACCCCACCATTTGAAAAGCCCACTCAGAGTATTTGGGACCCTACCCAAGAGTTTTATGTGGGCTTGCTTTTTGCCGATAAGGATGAACTACAAGCTGCTGTTAAACGCTATCACATCAAGAGGAACCAAACATTTTGTGTAAGAGAGTCAGATCCAGAATGTTGGTCTGTAAGGTGCAAAAATTGTTCTTAGCTTCTTCGAGCATGCTTCCGGGCTACATATGGGTTGTTTGAGGTTAGGAAGTACAATGGTCCACACACATGTACAGAGTCTACGCTCACACAAGATCACGAGTAATTAGACACCCATGTTATTGAGAAAGAGTTGAGGGATGTTGTCAAAAATGATCCAACCATAAAGATTGCTTCACTTCAACAGACTCTTTACAATAAGTACCAATACAGGCCTTCTTATTTCAAGGTGTGGGAGGCAAAAGAGAAAGCAATTGGTAGAGCGTTTGGTGATTGGGACAAATCTTACCAATTATTACCAAAATGGTTGAAAGCTTTGACTGATTCAAACCCGGACAGCAGGGTTATTTGGAGAACAATACCTGCTACTATACCAGGCTGTGCGATATTCGAGAGAGTGTTCTGGGCTTTTGGTCCATCAATTGAAGGTTTTCAACATTGTAGGCCAGTGATTAGTATAGATGGAACTTTCCTATATGGTAAGTATAAAGGTACGTTACTGATTGCATCAACTTGGGATGGTGACAACAGACTTTTTCCACTTGCCTTTGCCATTGTGGAGAAGGAAACTGATGATAGCTGGTATTGGTTTTTGCGTTGTATTCAGATTAATGTCACTAATCGAGAAGGGTTATGTGTCACATCTGATCGTCATCCTGGTATAATGGCAGCGATACGGACTATATGTCAATCGACACGTTGGTATCATCGTTTTTGCCTTTGCCATGTGGCTAGCAATTTCAATCAACAAATTGGGAATAAAAACTTGAAGGCTATGGTAATGTGGGCAGGTATGGAGAATCAGTTACGAAAGTATCAAATCACCAGGGATAGAATTACTCAATTAAGTGCAGATGGTGAGAAGTATTTAAGGGAAATGCCGGTGGAAAAGTGGACGTTAGCATACGATGGTGGACATCGTTATGGGGCAATGACCACAAACTTGTCTGAAAGCTTCAATGGAATTCTAAAGAGTGCTAGAAATCTGCCCATAACTGCATTAGTTGAACTTACATACTATCGTTGTGTCGCCTACTTTGCTGATCGGTATACTAAGGCATGTGCAGAGGTTACTGCCGGTGAACGCATTACGGCCTATGCAAAGAATAAATTCAATAAATGGGAAAAAAAGGCACCAAAGCATTCAGTTACCGTGTTCAGTCATGAAGATGGTCTGTTTGAAGTCAGAATACCAATAAACCCTAACTCTACATATAGGGGTAATCATCGTCATGAGGTAAATTTGAGGCAGAACACTTGTAGTTGTCAAAAATGGCAGGTTTATAAGATTCCGTGCTCACATGTCATTGCCGTGTGTAAATATCAAGGCATCTCTGCAATGCGATATATCGACCGTTGCTACCATTTGGAAGAACAAGTTGCTTGTTATACACCTAGATTTCGCACAGTTCCAGACAGTGTACATTGGAATGAGCCTAATTTCCCAGTCTTGTATCCTAATGTCAAGCTGCGCCGTGAAAAAGGTCGACCAAGAACAACTCGGCTTCGAAATGAAATGGACGAAGGGGCAGAGCATCAACCAAGGCCATTGTGCAGTCTCTGTAGGCAAGAAGGCCATAATAGAAGAACATGCCCCACTCGAACTGTGGCTGGCTCCACTAGTGGCTAAACTGAATGACCCAACATAAGTATTCAATCTACTTCAGTGGATTGGTTGGACTGTTGTTTTTTTTTTTTTTTAATTATGTTTTTAGGAGTTGGACCATATTGTTAGTTTGTATTATTTGAAAGAACATGGTACTAATTCCATATGCTATGATGTTTTCTAGCACTGCAAGTTAGATTGGGGTGTACGTTTATTTATTTTGTGTCTGTGTGTGTCTATATATATATTGTGTATTATAGTTTAGGGTTTCAATAACACCTTATAGTGTGCACATCAATAATCATACACGCATTATAGTGTGCACATCAATCATTTTTTCTTTTCTATGGTAAGAATCTGTATACTTTCTTTGTTTTTTTTGTTTACAGCGTGCACATTAGTCATTTTTTCCTTCTATAAGAATCTATGTACTTTTTTTTTGTTTTTGTTTACAGCGTGCACTTTAGAAAAAGATTCAATGTACCGGTGTACTTGAATCTATCCTTATCTATTTCTAAAAGAACGTGACAAACCAAACTGGTTCAGTCAAAAAAATATTGAAAGAATAATATGCGTACTTTTTTTATATCTCTCTCCTCTATTTCGGCAATACCATTGCCACAATTCTTTTTTTTCTCACATTTTCGGCAATGACATTGCCGAAATGGGGAAAATTTTTCCCCATTTCGGCAATCCCATTGCCACAATTGCTAAAAAAATTTTTATTCCCTATTTCGGCAGTGGCATTGTCACAATTAGATTGTTACAAATTTTTTTTTTCCTATTTCGGCAATACCATTGCCACAATTAGATTGTCACAAATTTTTTTTTTCCTATTTCGGCAATACCATTGCCACAATTAGTTTGACAAATTTTTTTTCCCTCCCTATTTCGGCAATACCATTACCACAAAATTTTTTTTTTCCCACAATTTCGGCAATGGTACTGCCGAAATAGGGGAAAATTTTTTTCCCCTATTTCGGCAATCCCATTGCCGTTTTCTTTCCTTTTTTATTTTTTTATTTATTTTTTATTTTTTTACGACAATGCTATTGCCGATTTTTTTTTTTTTTACGGCAATGCTATTGCCGTAATCCTTTTGTCCTTTTTTTTTTTTTTTTTTTTTTACTCACATTTACGGCAATGGGAGGGGAAAATTTTTTTCCCCCCTATTTCGGCAATCCCGTTGCCGCAATCCTTTTCTCCTCTTTTTTTTTTTCTTTTTTTTTTTTTTTTTTTCACATTTTCAGCATTGCTATTGCCGTAATCCTTTTCTCCTCTTTTTTCTTTTTTTTTTTCACATTTTCGGCAATGCTATTGCCGAAATAGGGGAAAAATTTTGATTCCCACAATTCTTTTTTTTTTTTTTCCACATTTTCGTCAATGGAATTGCCGAAATTTGTTTTCCTATTTCAGAAATCCCATTGCCATAATCCTTCTCTCTTTTTTTTTTCTCACATTTTCGGCAATCCCATTGTCACAATTGCTAAAAAAATTTTTATTCCCCAATTTCGGCAATGGTATTTCCAATTTTTTTTCTCCCTATTTCGGAAATGCAATTGCCTCAAGTAGTTTGTCACTTTTATTTTTCTCCCTATTTCGGCAATGGTATTGCCACAAATTTTTTTTCCCTATTTCAGCAATGCCATTGCCACAATTAGTTGTCACAAATTTTTTTAACTAATAATAACAAATTATATGTGATTTATTGTGAAAATATTGTGGACTAATTATATGTGATTTATTGTGAAAATATTGTGGACATGAAACCTGTTTTTTACTCTTCTAGAGATTTCGAAACCACTTTTTTTTTTTCCATTTTCGGCAATGTCATTATCACAATTACTAAAAAAAAAATTTTATTCCCCTATTTCGGCAATGACATTGCCGCCATTGCCTTTTTTTTATTTTAAGAGCACTCCGCACTCGGGCACACTCGGACACACAGCATTCGGGCAGGAAAATTGGGCAGTGGAATTTCGGCAATCCTATTGCCGAAATTCAACATTTTCTCTCTCCTCCTTTCCTTATTCTCTCTCCTGCTTTTTGGCTGAATTTCGGCAATCCCATTGCTGAAATTTAGTCTCTCTCTTTAATTTACCGATTAACTTCCAACAGTTCTTATAACACAAATTAACTTTAAATTTTACAATATTAACCTAAAAGACTCTCTCAATTTAGAGCTATTTTAGTATCAAAATACTAAAAAGCAGGTGATAAAGTTAAAAATTTATACAAACTAGCTACTGTAAACTGACACAAAGCGATAAAAAAATTTAGTTTATTCTGTAGAGGTCACATCTTTACATTATTGCAGCACGCAGTGTTGATAAAAGAATATTTAAATAAAAATATAACAAAATAGAATATTTGATATTAAGTATATTGTAAAGTGAAGTGTTAAAATTAATAAAATATTTTTTAAGTAGTTAAAAGTAAAAAAAAGAAAAAAAAGAAATAATATATATATATATATAATACCACCAATGTGAATGCTTTTAACCACGTTGCATTGTGTCAAACTTTTGTTTCTTTTATTTTTTTTTAAGTTGATATAGGTTCTGTCTCTGTGAATATAGACTTGGAAATATACAGCACTTATTTAAATCCAAGAAAATGCACTTCATAATTCACATGCTTTAAATGTTTGTCTTGCCTTTTGTTGGAAAAGTACACTTCATCTCCGTGTGATCAAGAAGATGGTACAAGGAATTACCTGTATATTAGTTGAGTGGTGATGATGACGATGAGACTAGAATTTTTTTTTTTTTTTTTTTTTTTTGAGATAAGTGAGGAGACTAGAAGTTGACTGTGTATGGTAGTTGTTCGCTAGAATGGCAGTTATCAAAGCTAGTTGACAACATTGATAGTTATCTGAGGGTGAAAGTGAAGGTCTGTTTTGCCTTCTTACCAATGTGTCGGATAAAATTTAAGTACAGTATCTTAAATGCTGTTTTTTAGATTTTTAAAAAAAAATTTAGTCATGTGACCGCTTAACTAAAAAATATACTTCCATTTTATGAAAGAAAATCCATATGACATATTTTAGGAGGGAAACCTAATGAACAATATCTAAATACTGTATCTAAGTCTTACCTATGTCCCTGTACTCCTCATTTTTGTGCTTCTCTATATTTGAAGCCTTCATTTGGTCTTAAAATGAAATAAAAAGTTCCCATTTAAGAGCCATAAATTTAAAGCAAAGAAAATTTATGGCCTAGATTCTGCCCACTCATTTAAACTTTGACTGATTTAATTTAACGGTGGTTAAACTAAACTACAGTTATTAGTTTTTTAAATGAGTTGGCACAATCTAAACCTTTATTTCACTTCGGTCATAGATATGCGTGTAATATATTGTTTCTTTTCTTAAGATTTTTTCGTAGTCTTAGTGTATTTAATTTATTTTAGTGATTACGTGTTTATTTGGAAACAACTTATTTAGTTGAAACTGAAAATTTTTTGTTGAAATTACTGTAGATAAATCTAAAAGCTAACTAAAATAGTATAGTCAGACCCATAAATAGTACAAAAAAATGCAATGGGGCCTATAAATAGTAATAAAAATTAGCTAAATAAAAAAAAAATAGTCTTTTCAGCCAATGCCAATCGCAACCTCCAAGTCCACAAATTCTTAAAATCATTTTTTTTAATGTACATTTGTATAAGTTTTTCGTTTATTTCTCAAGTAAAATAAGCTAACAAAAAACGAACTATACAAAACTCAAATTAAAGCGAATAGTCTTGTAACTCAATGATATATGTTGCCATGATTTTGAACTAGTCTCTCCCTAACTATTAAATTGATAAATTCTTGGGGAAATAAAAAAGCTCCAATTAATGTTATTTTGTGACATATTTTATTAACATTTTAATGTCCTATATATTTTTTCCAGGTCTGATTCTTTTTAATTGCAATATCTTCTTTCACTTTTTTTTTTAAAGCTTAAAATGTTAATAAACTTTGAGAAGAGTGTCAAATATAAATTTGATTTGGTCAGAAGTTTATATTAGAATGAAAGATACGTAAATGAACAATGTGACAAGCAATTCAAAATTTAAAATAACTTAGATTCATTGATATATGATACACCATACGCCAGAGAACATACCAAAATTTCACTAAAAATATATTATATTATAATATTCATGTTTATAATAATATATTTAAATAATTCATAAAAAAATAATATAATAAAAAAATAAATAAGTAACACTCACGACATTTCACAAATTTTTATTATATAATAATCTTTCCCTGAGGGACTAAAATAATTATAAAAAAGAAACCTAGGCATTTCTTTATTTATTATGGAATGAATTTTTTAAAGATTGGTTTGCAATGATAAACCTAACCGTATAAGAAAAGAAAAAATACAAATGAAAAATTGTCAAACGTAGTCCTTAAAGTTTGTCCTATTTTTTTATTTAGTCCTTAGAATTTCAAAAGTAACAATAAAATCCTTAAAATTTTAAAAATGATCCAATTCGGTCCATACTTTAATTTGGGTGTAAATGTGTCATGCAATTACTCAACAATAAGACGCTAACAGTCTCCTCCTCCATCATCAGTAGCAGCGCTAGTCTATAGTTCAGTTGCCATGTCCCATTCTTTTAGATGTGCAGATTTCTCATATGTAGGTCGTAATGGCAATAGGCCAGCCCATTTACTTGCAAGACATGCTTTAGGCATTGCTGAATTATCTGTTTGGGTTGAAGAGACTCCTTATTTCCTTGAACAAACTCTCAACCAGGATGTAATTGCTACCTCTATTGATTAATAAAGTTTTTGAAGTATTTCCCATAAAAAAAAAAAAAAAAGACGCTAACAGTCTAAATGAGTTAAAAGTGCGACATACCTACCTTGATAACTCAATTTGACGTGATATAAAAGAAATTAAATAAGATTTTCATGTTGTTTCTAAAAAAAAAAAAGATTTTCATGCTTTAGGCATTGTTAATTTTTATTTATTTATTTTTTTTTGTTTTGGTGGAAGAGAATCATTGTTTTCTTGAACAAGCTCTTTACCATCA
Organism: Quercus tomentella; assembly: GCA_028535165.1. Classification (NCBI taxonomy): domain Eukaryota; kingdom Viridiplantae; phylum Streptophyta; class Magnoliopsida; order Fagales; family Fagaceae; genus Quercus; species Quercus tomentella. Next base: position 13,136,803 of record JAPQVY010000012.1, on the reverse strand, counting down.
TGTAATTTTTTTGTTTAATGAAGTTGTTAGTCTTTCTATCAAAAAAAGAAAAAAGAAAAAAAAGAAAAGAAAAAGATTTTCACATTTTAACAGACCAAACTAGAAAATTAAACATAAACAAATTTTGTTCTTTGTTTTATTTAATTTGATTGATTGATTATAATTTTTTTATTTGAATTAACCCAATTAAAAAACTTTCAATTATCAAATCAAAAGAGAATATAAAATATCAAGTTTTCATATAATATATTAAATCAATAAATGTCGTTTAATTTGCTGTCTATATGTTTTAAAATCCCACTACAATCTAATTTATTCTATAGGGATTTTTATTAGAATTGATGAACAACTAATACCAATATTAGTCTTTATAAATGTCGAATAGAAATAAAAAATAGGGTGTGGCCAAGTGGTAAGACAACAGGTGTTGGTCTTATTATTTGAAAGTTTATATATATAATATTTGTATATCAAAATAAAAGAAAGATCGCCTTCTTTTTTTTTTTTTTTAAAATAAAAAAAACAGCTTGAATCATATTTTTTGAATAACACACAATATAGTTGAATTTATTTGTATACAGCTAGGAGATAAGTGACAGCATAGATAAAATAATATTTCTACTTACGTTAGTTACTCTCACTTACTCATAAACTAAAAATAAGAGCCATTACTTAATATGTACTTGTGTTAACTAGCATGTATACAAAATAGTATAGAACACCATTTAGGATTTATCATCTTCATAGAATTGCCCGAAAAATCGGCATTGAAGGTGTGTTTGGATACTGCTTATTGTTGAAAATTAAAAACTGAAAACACTGTAGTAAAATAATTTTTAAATGTGTGAATAGTGTCGTAGGACCTGATTTTGACGTTGTTTTTGCTGAAAAAAGTACTTGTGGGTTCCGTGCACTGTTCACGAGACCCACTAAAAAACGTGGGACACAGCTGAAAAATATTTGTCAGCACTATCCAAATATACACTGAACAAACATAGTAAGCCTATACAAAAGTTCAAAACTTAAAAGATGAAAATGAAAGTAAAAGAGACAAAAATTTCAACAATAAAATTGGGTAATTTACTAATTTTCTAAAATTACAAAGATTTAATTGTAAAATTTTAAAACTTTAATGGCCAAAAATGTAAAAAAAAAAAGAGAGGCCAAAATTGGTAATTGGGCAAAGAAAGAAGGCATAGAGAGAAGTTACCCAATGGGCACTAGCCAGTAGCATATGCTCAAAGACATTTTGTTTGATACCTTACAAAGTCCCCTCCATGAAAAGAATATCCAATATGAGAGTCCCTTACAAGTCTCCGAGATTCCTTCAAAATCACTCTCACCCACCATACGAATTCGAATATTTTTCAATCAAAATCCCCAAAAACCAAAAAAACTCAAAAACACACACATAATAGTCACACACACGCAAATGCACTCATGACACACACACAAATATACGCAGCCTAGAGAATATTTATAAACAAACACTCTCTCTCATTTAACCATCATGACCACGTCTTCTCTCTCTATAAATCCCACTCTCTCTCCTCCATCTTTCTCTGCCTGTTCTTCATCACCTTATTCTTCTCCTTCTTTGTACTCAAAGTTTACCGTTAAAGTTTCCAACTTTAGCTCCCAAAGAACAAAACCCATTAACCTTTTTGCCAAACAAGCTTCCGGGTTGTGTTTTCTTGAAGGGCCAAAGAGTTTGAGCCATAAAAAGAGAGAGCTTTTTGTTGTTAAAGCAGACGGTAACATTCACAATAACAATATGACTATCACTGAGGTTAGAGAAGAAGAGGAGATGGATGCTCCTTTGCTTGATGCTGAGGCCTTATCAAGGCCTCGCCGTATTGCTCTCTTTGTTGAGCCTTCTCCTTTTGCGTGAGTTATTCTGTACTTGATCAGACTTTATGGGTGCTTAGTTTAATTAGATCTTCAACCATGAGAGACCCATTTACTCAAATGCTTTGTTGATTTTGTTTTTTGGTCAATTTTTGACTTTCTTTTTTTTGTTTTGACTTTGCAATTGTTTGCATTATCCAGTGAATTTTTTGTTTTAGGTTTAGAAATATTTGAAAGATTTTTTTTTTTTTTTTTTAATTTTTATTGGTTGTTTGTTCTTTTCGTAGGTAAGATGTCATTCATTTTTTAGTTGTTTTTGATGTAATTGATATTGGACTATGTAATTTTTTATTTTTACTCTTGCTTTGCTTTTATGGTGGTCAACACAGCTATAATTATAGTATGGTAACATAAGTGGCTGTTGAAGTTTAGATCTGAGTAATTTCTCTATAATTGGAATGACTCGGATAACTTGCTAAATTTCAGCTACAGCTTTTTGGGTTTTGTTATTTTTATGTGTAGTGTCATTGGTTAATTCTTTCTATATGTATGTGATTGTGCTGGCTCTATCAGTTGGCTGCTTTCTGAGTGTAAAACATTATTTGGTGAGAAGGTGTTCTTGGATACTTTTAGCTTGGATTTAAGTTGCTGTATTGCTACATTTGGCTGTTACAGATATTTGTGTTGTTGTTCTGAATTGATGTGGTCTTATAGCCTACTGTGTGGATTTTGTGATTTAGCTGGTGTATTTTACCGATGGCTTCGGTTGTGGTATTTGTGGACCTTTGATGATGGCTTCTGTGACTATTATGCTTGTTTCAAATGTGGATCACATTATACTAGCTGATAATTTTTCTTCAGTTTATTTGTAAGTCTGTGGGTCTTAAATTTGTTCATATTTGGTTTGTACTTTGCATACCCATCTTGGTTATGAGGCTATGAGTTATGAACCTTGTAATTTTTGCACCTACTTGCCCTCACTTTCCTGTTATTCTCAATTGTGCCAAACCATGAAACCTGGGAAGAGGCACAAATTATGGAATTTGTAATTGGTGATTTGCCTCTCATATATGCATTGCCAATGCCAATCATTTGGTAATTGGCATTAGATATTGAATTACAGTCCAGATTGGAGAAGCCATTCTTAAAAAATTTAGAATTCACTTTTGCTGCATATGGACTCTGTACTTCTCTCTGTTTTCTTCCTTGAGGTTGAGTTAAATAGCTATGGTCCATATAAGCTCTGCAAGTAATCACAATAATTCTCCTAAACTGCATGCACTAATGGATTCATGATTAGAAAGTTCCAGGTAATATTAATCAGTTCAATGTCTGTTTCTTGGGATACCTTAAGTGGCAGAGAGTCCATATGACATGAATTGGTTTAAAGCACTACAATCTGTTCAAACATTCTTAAGAGGAGAATGCCAGTTATTTTAGATGCTATTATGAATATGTTTCATCTGCATCGTGGTTTTAAATAAATGTTAAGAATGTTTGACACAAATGCATGATTTGTAGTAGTATTCTTTGGGATAAATGTGGTTCAGTCATATTATAAATAAGCATGTAGAATCATATGGTGAGCTACAATAAATTGTATCGTGTTTCTTTATATCAAAGATGGATTTTTGCTGAAAGATGTCTGTTCTCTGTTTCACTTGCAGATATGTATCAGGGTATAAAAACCGGTTCCAGAATTTTATTAGAAATTTACGTGAAATGGGGGATGAGGTACGTTATTTATAACTCTGCAGCTGTGTTTTCTGTTTGTCTAGGGGTGTCCTTGACCAAACCTTTTAATTTTAAGCCATGCAAACTTAACCTGAGCCTCATTGCAAAATATGCAGGGTATCATACTTGAGCATCTTGTTTCCTGAAGTTGTATTTATTAAATATTTATTTTCCTGGTGCTGATTTTGATTAAAATTAAATCAGATAATTTAGATATGCATTTTACTACCAGTCTATCAAAAAAACCATCCTCATCAAGCTCAACTGAACTTTAGCTTGTTCTTGTATTAGCAATATCTAGTCAAATTGATATTAGATTGGCTTATATAAAACCCCCCATGGAAGTTGCCTTTGTCTTAAAAAAAAAAAAACCTGTGGAAGTTTAACATAAAGTTTGCTTTAGATTTTAAATGTGCTTCTTTGATTAACTGACATCTTATTGATGATGTAGGTGATGGTTGTGACCACACATGAAGGAGTGCCCCAGGAATTTTATGGAGCAAAATTGATTGGATCACGGAGGTTGCTCTTACTACTTAATTTGAAATGCTTTGTCCTTATAACTATCTTCTCATCATACCTAATTGCTCTTTAACTTCTGTCGCATTGAATATAAGCTGTTTTATTTTGTTGATAAATAACTTGCAATTTATAGTGTAATTAAGGCAAAACAAACTATTTAAATCATAGATCACTATGTATTTACTAATCTAAGGTATTCAAATTCCATAGCAGTGTCAAGTTAGGTGATTACTTGTCTTCAAGAAAACTCATTTGATAATATTTATTGAGCTCATTAAAATTATAAACTGGGCAAACAAAGTAATAGACAAATATAAGTAAATCTAGTTATCCTTTCTTATTACAAAAAAAGTATTTGATTGTGTTGTGGGTTGCCCCTTCATTCTACATTATAAGGTTTTTGAAGTTAAGGTTCAATTCTTAAATTTTACAAGAGCTGAACCATCAGATTTCTAATCAGTTTGCTTTCCACATCTTGACCCCTTACTCCTGTTCAGATTAGCCCGAGGTTGCATCTAAGCTACTAGAGATTTTTTTTCTTGAATCATTTTCAGGCAGCCATTGCTAAGTCCTTGGCAATCACATGTTTTCTCCATACCTCATTTCTTTATTTAAGGCAGTCCTTTGTCCTTTCATGCCTTCATCATAAATCAATTAGTCACACATACCTATGCATCCAAGATACTTCTATAACAAATGCATTCATTCCTTATTCTAGGTTTCATCATATTGCCACTCTTCAACTCGTTATACTTTCTTGCATATTTCTAAGTCAATCCACTTTTACCAATTGAGCGTCTAATTTTTTGGATGAAGTGTTTGACTTACAAACAAGAAAAATTGTTTTGGTTAATGATGTAGATGTGAAAGCATTATCTGTCTGCCTAATTTTCTCATATATTTATTTATTTTTTCAGCTTTCCATGTCCCTGGTACCAGAAAGTGCCACTTTCCCTGGCACTCAGTCCTAGAATAATTTCAGAGGTTGCCCGATTTAAGCCCGATATAATTCATGCTTCATCACCAGGAATAATGGTAAATTTTCAATTCTTGCTAGAATTTTTTGTCGTCTTCTTATTTCTTTAATTTTTTGTTGCGAATGGGGGTGTTTTGAAGTAATAAAGAAAGAATATTGCTTTGCTGGTGGGTGACATTTATTGACTGTATTGTAGGTATTTGGAGCTCTCGCCATTGCAAAACTATTGTGTGTCCCCATAGTTATGTCTTACCACACTCATGTGCCAGTGTAAGTTTAATGCTATTCTTGACCAAATTATTATTATGCACATATTACAATTAACTTCTGTTTTTGATTGGTAAAAATAATATTATTGAAAAGAGGCTATTTCATGAAATATATTACAATTAATTTCTCACTTTAAATGAGTGGAAATTGCTAATGAGCTCCAACTCAAATGGCATTTACCCCTCCCAAAATTATGGCATGGAGGGTTAGGTCGTGGGTTCATTGGGTGCATGTGTAACTCTCCAATACAAGAACAACAAAGTGTTAGTTACCAGTAAAAAATAAATAGATGAGTGGGAAACTCACAAATTCAAAGGCTGCTTCTCTAATAAGTTTAATAATGTTCCGAGTCCCATGTGTATACTTTCTCTCTAATATATTGCTGAATTTCTATGAGATATGTCAAGTAGGCTGATTGTAGTTTTCATTTGCAGATATATCCCAAGATATACATTCAGTTGGCTGGTGACACCCATGTGGTTGGTTATAAGTATGTAAATGCTTCCCTCTCTCTCCCCTTTTTTCCTCCCTCCCCTCCTCGCTTCCTTCTTAACTGTTGATACTGGAGCCTTTAGGTAACGATTTGGTCTTTCATTTGCAGAGTTTCTACACAGAGCAGCTGATCTTACACTGGTGCCCTCAGTTGCTATTGGCAGGGATCTTGAAGCAGCTAGAGTGACAGCTGGTGAGTATAACTATAAACTGTCAAGCACCTTCTTAATAACCACACTATAATGACTTCAATCATTATGGGGTTGTTATATACCATTATGCACCAAACTCTTTTTTTTTAAGGATTCTCTTTTTCCCCCTCACAGTAATAGTTTCACTTAATAGCCTCCAAAGTTCCCTTTTGTGGAAGTTTCAGCTAAAAAACTTGCATCTGTGCCCAGGCAGCTCTATCCTAAATTGACTTGCTTTGTTATGCTTGTTTACAGCCAACAAGATTCGTCTTTGGAAGAAGGGTGTTGATTCTGATAGCTTCAACCCCCGTTTCCGCTCTCAAGAAATGCGATTACGACTAAGGTATGACAACCCTCCAATCCTTTTTTCTTCTGTCTTGTAATTACCCATGTACAATGAGTTTCACTTATGCTATATATACTTCCTCTTGCACAGCAATGGTGAACCTGAGAAGCCATTGATAGTTCATGTTGGACGTCTAGGAGTTGAGAAAAGTTTGGATTTCACCAAGAGGTAGTGCTCTTCGATCACAAAGATTGGAAATGAATAACTGGCGTTCTCCTCCTCTTTAGTCCTGTCTATACATAGTTGGAAAAACTAATGCAGTAACAAAGTTTTCTATGCACTGATGGTTTAAATTTCAATTTTCCAATTTGCTGTCCTTTATTTTTTTTTGGGTAATGTTTCACACTTTTTCCACCTCCCTCTCCAATTGCTGACATTTGAAACTCATGTTTTAACAGGGTAATGGATGAGCTTCCAGAAGCACGAATTGCTTTTATTGGAGATGGGCCATATAGGTAATCTACTTTGACACTTGATCAGTTGCATACTTTCTTACTATTTTGAAGGCCATTCTAAGAGAATATCAGTATTCTTATATTGCATTCCATCATGATTACCAACCCCACTTTTAGAGAGGGAGATATCACAGCACTAAGGGGGTCCCAAAATAATGAATTCTGTAGTCTGATCGATCAGCTCCAGGATATCATTTCTATGAACTGCACTGATGTAGCCAATAGAAGTTAAATATTACTCTAATTACTTTGAGTTCATCTGCACTTCATTTTACAAAACATTCCTTTCTTGGCAGGGAGGAGCTGGAAAAACTGTTTGCTGGCATGCCCGCAGTTTTTACAGGGATGCTAGGAGGTGAAGAGCTTTCACAGGCATATGCCAGTGGGGATGTTTTTCTTATGCCTTCAGAATCTGAGACACTTGGGCTAGTCGTTTTGGAATCCATGTCTTCTGGAATTCCTGTTGTGGGGGTTCGTGCTGGTGGAATCCCAGATATAATACCTCCAGAACAGGAGGGCAAAACTGGTTATCTATATAGTCCCGGCGACCTTGGTGATTGCTTGAGCAAATTGAAGCCTTTGTTGCATGACCAAGAATTGAGAGAGACCATGGGGAAAGCCGCACGTGAAGAAATGGAGAAGTATGATTGGAAGGCAGCCACAAGAACGATTCGCAATGAACAATACAATGCTGCCATCTGGTTCTGGCGCAAGAAGAGAGCACAACTACTGAGACCTCTTCAATGGCTGGCAAAACGCCTTTTTCCATCCCCAGAGGTTATATAGGTGACGCAAAAAAATTCCTTCAGTTCATTAGTGGTTGTCAGCTTTGCTCTGGACTTCAAAGAACGATGAACGTGTGATTGCGATACATTCATTTGTTGTATATAATGAATGGACCATTCAGTAATGGTCAGCTGTGCTGTATTTTGTGGCATGATTAACTTAGATGTCAGTTTTAAATGTAATAACAGGAGAACATTTTTAAGTTTAAGTAATTTTGCCTGGTATTTGTCTATGACATTGCTTAGTATTTCCAAGCATATCAAACTGTTTGTCTTATGAGGCAGCATACAGGTGTTAACCAGATGAAGCTACAAAGAGAGCCTCCTTTTCCACTGGGTAGAGAATTGGCTGGAAAAGCATTATCAGGACACATTTTCAGTCATCCTTAAGGATAGCTATGTTTTCTCATACCTGTGTATATTTTAGGTGTATAGGTTGAAGAATAAGAATCACAACAGGGGTTTTGGCCGAATAAGAATGGCAAAACGATCAATCATTGTTGAGGAAGCACTCTCAGGGAGTGCAACAACTTTCTGGAGGATCAACCATTGGGGTTGATTCAGAAGCCCTCTTTTGTTGCAATGAAGTGGTTTAGAAGAAAAACTGCATAGTGACAATGGCAGTTAGGAAATGAATACATCTTAATGATTTAGGAAGGGGCATTCCATTTATAAGATTTTGTTGGCAGAGTTTGGTTAATATTTGCCTATGAAGTGGGAAGGTTCAACAATCTATCAATCCCTCGGGTTGGATGAGGATACCTGAGCTTAAACTGCTACACCCACGGCTATAAGTGGATGCTTCTCTATCTTGTAACATTAAATGTAAAATTGAGGATTGCTACAAAGTAATAAATATGCAGATGTGATATACTGAGACTTTTTTTAAGATGCTTATTTTCTGTAAATGGGAGTGATTGACTGCATACCGAAACAAATTCTTTTATCCCAAACACCAAAAACTTTGTATTTTAGTTAGCACCTCCTAGTGTTTTCAATTGAAATATATAGGGTTCAAATCCCCTCACCCCTAATTATCGAATTAAAAAAAAAAAACTTTTATCCCAAACACACCATGGGTGGTCTTGTTTTGGTTCAAGGGTAGCATTGGGGTGAGGTAGTATCAAATAATGGGTGCCTCATTCTCACTGTCTCCTATTTATGATGGGAAAAACTCACATGAGACAGTAGTGGGGCAAGTCAGATTCAGGGCAGGTTGGAGATACTTTACTAATCTTAATGAAATGGCTTTAATATTGATAAAATAAATATGAAACATAAAGGGAAAGAGTGGGAATACTATAAAAGAAATAGAGACAAATGTTTTGAAAATAGTATATAAAATATGTATAAAAAATATATTATAATTGGAATACGTATTGAAAGAAAACTATATAATTTGTATAAATAGGTTAAATATATATGAAATAAATTCAAGGGGAGGCAGGGAAAGCAAAACCCAACCCCGTCAGGAAAATCCACACCGAGCACAACGGGGGTAGGATAGGTCATTTTCGCCATCCCTTAACTCAATCACCAAGTACTTCTTTTTCGGTGAGGACCAATCTTCACGAGATCGCTTTAGCTTAGACATTGGGCCTAGGAGGCAAGATTCGTTCATGCCTGGATTTCTCCTATGTTTTTGTATTGGGTCGTGTAGGTAAGAATGTATTGAAAGTAACATGTTATACATGACTCCTATATATATATATATATATATATAAAAACATGTTATACATGACAAATGTTACTAACCCGTGGCCGCATTATATACATATAGTCTAGCTAGGTGTGGCCATGGGGCATGAACCACACATCCCCCTAAACATCTATGCTTTTGGATTCGATGCATTCACTTTGCTATTTCAGTGCATCCCCTATTCATCTATGCTCTATGCTCCTAAATTGGACGGTTGAGGTCATTCTCTACCAGTCAATTGTGGTGGCTTGCCCTTGCACCCAAACTATTACATGTAGGGGATGTGTGTAACATTCCTCTAGTACATGTACAATCAATATTGTAAATCTCACGAATTCAATGTATACACACACTTGCGTGAGAGAGACGATACATATATCTAATCATGATGCCTCCATTATAATTGATGGAGCTCAATAATTCAAGTCGAATTGATATTCGTGGATCTGACATATGTATAATAGAGACTTTATATACATTTAATTATGATGCGTTCACCACAATTCAACAACTTTACAAAAGTCTTGAAGAAAGTAAATATGTTTGAATTTAAAGACTCTGTCTAATTAAAGACAGTTCTCTTTAATAATTAAATAGCATTGATCATTGCCTAGGTTGGATTTTGATCTTAGGTTTTTGATTAGATGCAAAGAATTTTTTACAAAATTACAAGCTAAATTAATAAACACCAAGAGACTAAATGACCAAGAGTTTCGTACTATGATCTCACCATCAATGACTTACCACCAAATTTATATAATCCTGATGAGTGCCTTTAAACTTGAGCATCTTTTCTGAATCTAGAACAAAAATTTTTCATTGTAAGTGGCTATACCTAGCCTGTTGCCATCGCACAGAATATTAATGGAATTACTGCTTATTATGTGTAATCAATTGGTTTGACATGACTGATGAGAGTCTTTCTTGGCATTATATGGACCATAAGATATGATCAATTTGTGCTGTTTATAAAATTTAAAAAAAAAAAAAAAAAAACTTAGATTTGGATGTGAGTTTAATGTAATTATACCACACTTTGTATATATTGTCATGTGGCAATGCTAAATATGTATATAAAATAAGAAGTTACATTACTGGTTATATATATTTTTCCTTTTTTTTTTTTTTGAGAATGTGTATGAAATATGGACAATTAAAAATTATATTAATCAGCAGTAACATCGGAGTAAAGTCCCCATTTCTTACTTAAACATCATTTAGCTTACATTTATATGAGATGAGAGGAGAGAGAAAGATAGTTAATTTATTTATTATGACCACTTTACTAAAATATAGTGAAAGTAAGGAGATTTTGCTCGTTCCTAAAATTTGAAATCATACTAGTAGGAGATTTTAACACAGTTTGATGTGCAATTAGATTTGGGTTTGGAAGGCATAGTACATCCCAATTGGTCAATTTTTGGACCAAGGGGGTGCTCTCAGCCGATCACAATACTTCACACCTTAAGCCCTAAAAATTTCCTAATTTTTAGCCCAAATTTTAATAAAAATGAATTATTATAATTAAACAGTATCATTCTCTACCTCAATCTAATTGTAGGACCTCTGTACTCTGAGTCTCTGACCAAAACTATGGCTACTATATTTTAGACTCATATAAAGTTCATTTTCTTAACGTTTTCTCACTTCTCATATTGATTACCCTCCATCCTATAATTCCTATTATTAGGAAAGGAAAGTGTGCTAAGTCTAGCTCGTGGCTATCTATAAATGGACTTATCCTGTTTAAGTGCAGGAAAAATAAAAGTATAAAACTTAATATATACACGTATCTTACACATATATTACGCGTACGTACGTAAACAACAAAAAAGCGTGCGTCTTTCGTTTTGTTTTCAAAGGTACAGAATTCTACGCTAACTTTTGGGACTAAAAATATGTTACATGTTCAGGTTAAAATACGTAGAGAATGGTTTGTTATATACGGATATATATACAAAAGATAAATTTTTTTAATGAACTTATTGAGTTATTGTTGCTGACAAAGACTCAAAATGGGACACTAAATATAAAAGATTAAAATAATCTCTAAAGCAAATGTACCTATCAAACAAAAAAAAAAAAAAAAAAAAAATCTCTAAAGCAAATGTATTGCACTCATCGTCAAAGTTCAAACACAAATAATAAGCTTAATTATTTAATTATTTATTTATTTTATTTATATAAAATAAAACTTATTTTATTATTATTTTAAAATAGTGATACAGCAAACAATATTTTCACAACAATTTTACAATAAAATTTAGGTGGTCAATTTATCTAAGTTCATCACTAATATTACTTTTTTATTTACCATTAATCGCTTAACACCTAAGCTCCATTGTAAAATTATTTTAAAAATGTTGTGTCCCTGCTTTATTATTTATTTTATTAAATTGTCAGACTCACAAAAAGTTAAACAAAAAAATTGCCGCAACCTATTGCCATGCTTTATCCCTTCACTAGTTAGAGGGCACAATAATAAGTATCCATTTGAGAACAACTTATCTAGATTTTTTATTAAAAAAAAATTGTTGAAAGTATGTTAAAGTATATTTATACTTTAAAAAAGTGAGGGAAAAATGCGATTTTAAAAGTTATATATAAAAGTTAAAAGTTGAGTTTATAAGCTCAAGTCAAATAGATACTAATTGTAAGTGAGTATATATTAATAATTGTATTTATCTCACAAAAAATATGTGGGTGCTCGATGACTGAGGATGAAGTTGAAGAGTTGCAATATTGGTGTGGGGATGCCATGGGCCACGGGCCCGAGGAGGAAGGTCACCCGATGAAAGGAAGGGATGAGTCATAGGACTCTGAGGCGTTCCAGGTGGAAATAAGGATATGAAGAGAGAGAATCTGTGATCATAGGGGAAGTTTCTAGTTTGGAGTTGCCTGTTGCCTCCGCATTAAATGGTAGGCAACAGTTTTATCAGCTGCATTGATGAGGAAGTGACTTGAACAATGCAAGTCACAGCTAAGTAGATTTCTTTCGCCACCTTCTTCAGGTATAGAAAGAGACAAGAGTCTTGAGAGGAGGTATGTTAGGTAAGGATGGATGGTTGAGATATGAGAGAAGGAGAAGTATATAAGAAAAAGGGGGTTTACAGAGAAAGGGGCCAAACATAAGTACCAAGATATAGAGAAGAAACAGGGAGAACACTGAGAAAAAAGAGAGTGAATAGTAACATTTCTTATGTAAATGTGGCCTCTTCGGGCCAACTTGTATTGAGAAAAAGCGGTTCATCCATTTAAACAAGTCTGTCTTTTCTTCATTATTTTCCTCCTCGGGCGGAGCCCCCCTTTGGTTGTTTGTTTCTCTCTCTTACAAATTCATTATTTTGGGTCACGGTTGGACTGATCCAGCCATTATTCTAAGTGGGCTTGGGTTGCTAGTTTTTTTGGTCCTTACAATTGGCACCGTTTGTAGGGAGTAACAAGGTGTTGTGGATTCGTCCTGAGTATTTATGTCTAACGTAGACCAAGATAGGGAGGAATCGGTTGGCTCGCAAAAGGAGAACTAGTTTGTTAACTTGGAGCGAAGGAGGGATAGGCAACATACCCCAAGCGTTATGGTGGAGTCTTACCACACTGAGCGTACTAAGCGGAGTCACTCAAGGACTAGGAGTCATGTCTCACATGATCAGGAGACATGAAAGTTGCAGCAAGAAATAGATCGCTTGCGCAGGAAGCTGAGGCGCAGGGAACGTGATAGAAGAAGTCCATCTTCCCCACCAAGTGATGGTTCCAGGGGAAGTAGGGACCGTTCATATCGTCGCAGGTCTAGAACTCCATCTAGTGAGTCCTATTCAGCCTCTTCGTGCCAGAAAAAGTGGGAGAAGAGCAGCAATAAGCGTGAGAAAAGGTCTTCCCACCATGGCATGGGGACTGATGCAATGAGTAAGGCCCTACAACAGATTTCTAAGTCACCCTTCGTCAGGAGGATTAACAAGGCCAAACTTCCTCATCAGTCAGCCGACGTTTGCCGTTTACAATGGGAGGATTGATCCCGTGGAGCACGTTAGCCATTTTAATCAGAAGATGGCGGTATGCCAACAATGAGGCCCTTATGTGCAAAGTGTTCCCCTCCAGTCTTGGACCCATGGCTATGCGTTGGTTTGACGCCTTGGAGGAAGGGTCAGTGGGGTCTTTTGAGGAGCTACGGAAGGCATTAAGGGCTAGATTCATAACATGCAGTAGGGTTCCCAAGCTAGTAGACTTTTTGCTGTCTATGACGATGAGGGAAGGAGAGACCCTCAAGACTTACTCGGATAGATATTGGGAAACATATAATGAGATTGATGGAAACTTTGAGGATGTGGCTGTGAAGACTTTTAAGGTTGGGCTCCCTGCCAAGCACGAGTTGAGGAAGTCGTTGATGATGAAGTCTGCCTTGAACATGCGCCAACTTATGGATCGCATAGATAAGTATAAGCGGGTAGAGGAGGACCAGATATAGGGAAAAGGTAAGGCTAAATTGTTCCCAGAGAAGAGGGATCCTTGGGGAGGAGGATACTAGGGTAATCGCCCTCGAAGGGAGTTTTCTAATCAAACATCATTCGCGGGAACTCAGTTGGTTAGCTCATTGTTTAAAAAGCCAGTGTATTAGATACTGGAGAAAATTAAGAATAAGCCTTATTTTAAGTGGCCTAATAAGATGGGCGAGGACTCATCCAGGAGAAACCAAAGCCTCTATTACCACTACCATCAGGACAGAGGACATACTACGTAGGATTGTAGAACCCTGCAAGATCACCTGAGCCAATTAATGAAGGTAGGGAAGCTTAATCGATTTTTACATCAGCTTATAGGACAGTTTGGTCACTCAGGAATTGAGTTTCACAGGGATAGCGCTCCTCAGCCAGCATTGGGTACTATCAATGTGATCTTTGCCAAGCCAGGGAATAGTGGGGGCTAGGCTACTAGGGTTATTTCCGTGAGTGGAGGTTGTGACTTGGAGGCCGGTGATCAGGCTCCTAAAAGAGCTAGACTGATGGTCACCCCTACCCTGGGTTTCTCTGAGGAGGATAAGGAGGGAACTCTCCAATCACATGATGACGCTCTGTTGGTAACCATTTAGATTGGGGGTTATGATGTAAAGAGGGTGCTAGTTGACCAGGGAAGCGGAGCAGAGATTATGTATCCTAATTTGTACAAGGGGCTAAACTTGAAGCCCGAGGACCTGGAAAGGTATGATTCACCATTGATGGGCTTTGATGGTAGGATGGTGGTCCTTCGAGGAGTGATAAGGTTACCTGTACAAGCTGGGGATGAGGAGGTGCAGGTTGACTTCATAGTGGTAGAAGCATTTTCCCCCTACACAACTATCCTGGCCAGACCTTGGCTTCACGCTATAGGTGCCATGTCCTTAACCCTACATCTGAAGGTTAAATATCCTACTCAAGGGAGAGTGGGAGAGTTGGTGGGTAGCCAGGCCACAGCTAGGCAGTGCTTGGTGTAGGCAATTACGCAACAGCCGTCAGATCCTACTATAGTGATTGAAGATCCAGTCCCATAGCAACTAAAAGGCCCTGTAGGGGGGCAGCAGACCGAGGCATCTAGAGAGTTGTCCGAGGAGCTGGAGAAAGTGATAATAGGACAGGATCAGGAGCAATATTTTCAAGTGGGATCCTAGTTGCCACCCTTGGAAAAAGCAAAGTTAGTGATGTTTTTAGAGGCTAACATTGATGTCTTTGCATGGAGTACTTACGATGTTCCAGGGATTGACCCTGGGTTTATATGTCACCAGCTGAACGTTAATCTCGAGGCTATGCCACGTAAATAGCCTCCTCGGCGATCATCCAAAGATCACGCCGAGACAGTAAGGATAGAGGTAAACAAGTTGAAGCAAGTTGGAGCCATTAAAGAGATCTTCTATCTCGAGTGGTTGGCCAATATTATGGTGGTTAAGAAGAAGAATGTGAAGTGGCGAGTGTACACACAATTTTCATAAAGGAAGAATCACACGATCACTAAATAGTGTAACAAATAATCAACTTGTATTTGATTTGTATATATGTGAGTACAATCCTCTATATGAATCTTTACAATGAAAGAATACAGTAAATTCCTCTGATTCGATCTCCGAGAAACGTTACGATTCGAAAGGGCTATGAACCTTGATCTTGAATCGTGCTTTGATGTCTCCAAGTTGAATGAATAGTTGAACGTACTTGATTTGATGCGAGGGCCGTTGGCTTGATCTTGGACTGGATTAAAGGAGAATCCCCACTTTGATTTGAAGAAGTAGGAATAAGCCTTGATGAACAATGGAACTCTTGTGAACTTAGAGATGACTCTCTATTTTGGCAGAATGTCATTAGTGTTTTCTCTCTCAGTGTTCTCCCTTTTTTCATATGAGAAGCCTCTATTTATAGACAACTCAATCGTATTTAATTTGGAATTTTCTCTCAGCATTTATTGAGAATTAATTATGGGTTTAATTTGGTCTTCCATTTAATAAGAACTTTCCATATAGGTTTTTTTTTTTCCTCTTCTGATGTTGCCATATGGCTTTCTTATTTGATGTTGCCACATGGTTTGATTTCATTTTCCAATCTTCCACCTCATCAGTTGAAGATTAATTTGATCACAAATATTTTTATTTTGAACAATCGGACGGTTGTAAGTACATCATAAAATTTTGATGTCTACAGCGAGTCTGCGTGGACTTCACTGATTTGAATAAAGTTTGCCCAAAAGACCCCTTCCCTATTCCTAGAATTGACCAGTTGGTGGATGCCACTGTAGGACACCTTCGGATAAGTTTCTTAGATGCCTTCCAAGGTTACCATCAGATACCCCTGTCATTACCTGATCAGGAGAAGATGACCTTTCGTGCTCCTAATGGGAACTACCATTATCGGGTGATGCCCTTCGGCCTCAAGAATGCAGGATCCACGTATCAGAGAATGGTAACGCGAATGTTTGAGTCACAGATTGTGAGGAATATGAAGGCATACATTAAGGACATGGTAGTATAGAGCAGGCAAGTAGGAGAGCATCTGGCCGATTTGGGGGAGACGTCCTCGGTTCTGAGAGAGCATAAGTTACGCCTGAACGCTTCTAAATGCTCTTTTGAGGTTAGCTTGGGCAAATTTTGGGGCTACATGATTGCTCACCGTGAGATTAAGGTCAACCCCGAGTAGATTAAGGCTATTAACAATTTGCATCCTCCTCTGAATCCCAAAGAGGTGTGGAAATTGACTGGAATGGTAGTAGCCTTAAATAGGTTCATCTCTCAGTCTGCGGACAGGTGTCGTCCCTTTTTCCAGCTTCTTCACAAGTGGAAGGACTTTCGGTGGATCGAGGAATGTGTAACGGCTTTTGAGGATCTCAAGCAGTATTTGTCAAGTCCTCCAATACTCTCCAGGCTCGAGAAAGAGGAAGTGTTGTATGCATACCTAGCAGTCACGGACTATGCTGTCAATCTCGTCTTGGTCAGAAATAAGGATGGGATCCAGAAGCCTGTCTACTATATCAGTAAATCCTTATAGGAGGCCGAGACACGCTATCTACCCTTGGAGAAGGTAGTGTTGGCTATAATGCATGCCACGAGGAAGCTTCCCCATTACTTTCAGGCTCATATCGTGGTGGTGCTCACCCAGCTCCCTTTGCAAGCTCTTCTAAAGAAATCAGACTATATGGGTAGGATTGCTAAATGGGGAACCATGCTTAGAGCCTATGATATCAAGTACATGCCTCGGACTGCCATAAAAGGGCAAATCCTAGCAGACTTTGTGGCGGAGTTCACCGAGGGTGCAATAGGGAAGGAAGAAAAGGCATTGGGGGTAATGGTCGCGTCGGACATCATTGCCTTCCCTTGGGAGGTTTATACAGACGGAGCATCTAATCGAAAGGGAGCAGGGATAGGGATTGTGTTAATCACTCCCGAGAAGCTGATAATGGAGAAGTCGTTACGATTGGGTTTCCTAGCTACCAACAACGAGGCTCTGTTAGCAGGAGTAGCTATGGTCAGACAGTTAGGTGGAGATGTGGTGGAGTTGTATTATGATTCTAGGTTAGTGGTGGGCCAGGTTAATGGAGAGTTTGAAGCTCAGGACGAGAGGATGTAGGAGTATCTTGCTAAGTTACAACATGCCCGGGCTCAGTTTAAGAGTTTTGTTTTGAAGCAAATCCCTAGGGGGCAGAACTCTCATACAGATTCTTTGGTAATGCTAGCCACTTATCTGGGGTCAAGTCTTCCTCAAGTTTTTGTTGTTGAGGATATGGGCAGCTCTAGTCTCACAAAGGTATCCTTGATCGAGTTGTATAGCCTCCATGTGGGGATTAGCTGGATGGACCCTATAGTAGCCTTTCTGAAGCAGGGATTGTTGCCCGAGGACAAGTGTGAGGCAGAGAAGGTGCGTAAAAGTGCTCCTTGCTATTGGCTATTTGAAAAGTAGTTGTACAAGCGTTCTTACTCAGGACCATATTTATTATGCGTACATCCAGAAGCAGTGGAGCCTTTGTTAGATGAGTTACACGAAGGCATATGCGGGAGTTATATAAGGGGTAGGTCTTTGGTGCATAGGACCCTCACCCAGGGATACTGGTGGCCTAGCATGCAAAGAACCTCCCAGGATTATGAGAAGAAGTGTGACTAATGTCAGAGGTATGCCCTAAATATTCATTAGCCAGGGGGAGTCCTAAATCCATTATCTAGCCCTTGGCCGTTCGCTTAGTGGGGCTTGGATATAGTGGGACCTGGATATAGTGGGACCATTCCCCCGAGCTATAGGGAACCGAAGATGGCTCCTCGTCGGCACAGACTAATTTACCAAGTGGGTAGAAGTTGAGCCACTTGCTAATATCAGGGATGTGGATGCTAAGAGGTTCATCTGGAGGGACATTATCACAAGGCTTGGAGTTCCTCTCATATTGATCTCGGATAATGATCTTCAATTTGACAATAAAGCCTTCTGAAGATATTGTGGGGAATTAGGGATTAGGAACAGGTATTCTATGCCTGCCTATCCTCAGGGGAATAGACAAGCCGAGGTCACCAATAAGGTTATAGTATCTGGGCTGAAGAAAAGGTTGGATGACGCAAAAGGAAAGTGGGTAGATGAATTGCCTTATGTATTGTGGACCTATCATACCACACCCCAAAGATCAATAAGGAAGACTTCTTTTTCAATGACCTATGGGGCAGAGGCAGTAATCCCCATTGAGTCTGGATTCCCAACTTTGAGAACTGATTAGTTCGATGTTGAAGAGAACAATTGTTTACTCCTAGATAGCTTGGATGTGGCCGAGGAAAGGAGAGAGGTGGCAACGGTAAAGATGACATATTACTAATAGAAACTTAAGTAAGGATATGATAAGGGGGTGAAGTCAAGGCCATTAGCTCCAGGAGACCTGGTCTTGAGGAAAGTGGTGGGGACAGCAAAGAACCATGCCTGGGGAAAACTGGGCCCTAATTGGGAAATGCCATATAGGATCACTTCCATTGTTGGCATTGGGGCTTATTACTTAGAAGATTTGGATGAAAATGTAATTCATCATCCTTGGAATGTAAACAATCTACGACGTTATTATTATTAATGTTATGAATTCCTTTACCACTTATATCTTGATTAGTTGTGTCTTATTGTGGATGTACTTGCTGAAGTAATCAGTTTGTGAAAAATTCTAAGTGTTAAACAGAACCTAGTCCTTGTTCAACTCCTCAGGTCACAAGCCTAGGGTAAATTGACATTGCATGAAACATTCTAAGTGTTAAACAGAACCTAGTCCTTATTCAATTCCTCGGGTCACAAGCCTAGGGTAAATTAACATTGCTTGTAAAGTTCAATGTTAAACAGAATCTAGTCCTTGTTCGACTCCTCAGGTCACAAGCTTAGGGTAAATTAACATTGCATGAAACATTCTAAGTGTTAAACAGAACCTAGTCCTTGTTTGACTCCTCGGGTCACAAGCCTATGGTAAATTAACATTGCATGAAAAGTTCTAAGTGTTAAACAAAACCTAGTCCTTATTCGACTTCTCAGGTCACAAGCCTAGGGTAAATTGACATTGTATGGAATGTTCTAAGTGTTAAATAGAACCTTGGTTACGCTCGGCTCCTCGGTCCACGTACCTCGGGTAAATCAGGGCTTGGTCTGCTCATAGAAGATGACTAAGACCCTTGTCATAATAACCTAATTACGAAGATGCCTATGAGCATCACTTAAAGCATTTGCAAGTATAGCCATGAGGTATTTCTGAGTAAATTAACCTATGTGGGAAGTTGTCCAAGTCCAGGGTGAGGTTATGGAGCCTGCTTGCTTCTTCGGGTTACAGTTATAAAGTAGATGGACCCCTCTGGGATCCTAAGTCCAATATAAGGTAAAGGTTGTTTATAGTTTCTATTAAGTGTCAAAACATTGCCTTAGGGTTTACTTTAGTAACTTTGTTATCTGCTTTAGGTAGAGAAGGAAGTGATCATGTACCTTAGAAAGGTCTCTCTTCAGAGACAGGATGACCTCGCGTTTTCTGAAGGACCTAAGCTAGAGGATGTCTTCCTCCAGACATTCAGCCACTAGACCCGACCTGCCCTTCAGGTGTTCTCTTAGGTTGGCGTTGTCCAGAACCGGGCCCCTCAAGCTCATCGTGAAGGAGGGTCTCCAAGGGGAAGGTTTGTGTGGTTGTTCCCCCTCAAACACTTTTGAGGTACTAGTGGAGGTACCCTTCTTCTGTTGGGCGTTGGTGGTTTAGGCCTCTTTGGTTGAGGGCTGCTAAGAGGAGCGGGTGACTTCTCCTTCCTCAGCATCCTCAGGGCCTTTGCCTCCTTAGCCTCTTTTCCTTTTCTTGTATGCTGCATCATCAGAGGATGCATGCTTGGGAGCAGGGGTAGGTGGTCGGGGTGCCACAGGCATCACTGGGACTACCAGGGATGCACTCCCAACGTGGGCCTCGAGTAGGGCCATGAGGTTTGGAGTTTTTTCTTCGAAACCTATCCCTTCTGAAGTACGAGCTTCTTCTTGACTGGAGCTAGTTTGGGCGAGACGTGGAGGGGGGGTGTGATGCGCTAGGAGCGTCTTGGCGATAAAAAACCTTGAAATCTCTGTCTGTCACTTCTTGGATAGGTTCATGGGTGGGCTCTTTTGCTTCCTCGTCTACGAGTAGGGGTTGTTCTTTGGAGTATAGTATTCGAGTCGCAAGAGGGGCTGGAAGCTGAGCGTCCCGAGTTCTAGCAAGAGGAGGTCCTGCTGTCAGAAAGCCTAGAACAACAATATCAATCAAAGCTAGTCTGGGATCCCTAGCTCTGATTGCGTTCTTTAGGCTTTGGAAATGTTTGGTGGAAGGTTTGTATCTGAGGATGATGTGAGTGGCTCGGAGTTGACCGTCCTTGTGTAAGAAGATCTCTGACTTAAGGATCTGGTTCAGGTCTGTGAAGTTCACTAGATGCTTGGCTGGGGTTCTATGGTATTCGTCTGTCGAAGAAAACAGCAAGAGTTATGAGTTAATAATAATAAATTTTTTTTTTTCCAGATTGATAAAGTCATGTGACATCCTATGTGCATCTATGGTCTTCGGGAACCCTATCTGGTTCCCCTTCATGGGTGGGACAATGCAATCCATCATGCCAGTCTCCCGTGACGATGAGGAAGTCCTCGTCCTTACCCTTGCTTGAGTCAAGTAGGTAGGAGATTAACCTAACAGTGGGGACTCTACATTTGATGTAGTGTTTGGTTTTTTCCCCATTTTGGCAGTTGTATACCTAGTTTACATCGTGCCAAGTAAGGTTAGTCCCCATTTTTCGGTTTAATGTATCTACACACCCGAGGACCCTAAAGACATTTGGGGATCATTGGGTGGGGGTCAACTTATAGTTTATTAGATAGTCCCTAGTACCCTTCCTATAGGAAGTTCCATCCCGCCTTCAATGAACGCGATCATAGGAATGACCACGGATTCGGGAGGTCTATTTAAGACCAGCCATTCACCGTCTTCACAGTGTTGGATTTCAACACCATTGGGAATCCTATATTATGCCCTAAAGATAGCCCTAGCCTTGGGAGTATCCACTAACTTAGCGTATCTACCCATGGAGTTTTATGGTATGAAAGAGTAAACTTGTGCAAAAAAGAAACGTGAGGATGAACACACCTATAAACAAAAGGAAGAATTCTCCTCAGGAGGTTGCTTCAACTTAAATTTCCAGAATGCGTAAATGAACTTCAGCCAGCCTCAAACTTTCCTTATATAGGAGTAAAAAGTGGTTGGTAATTTTCCCGCTCATAAAAGAAGGAAAATAAGGACCATAGGATCTTGATCGAGCCATAGAACATGGGGAGACAAGCAGCCGCCTGATGCCATAAATGTGAGATTGTGGATTTTGAAGCGTCAAGAGCATGTTGGAGACAGGTGAAAGGACATTACCACGTGGGAATGCGCGTGGCACATATATAGTTCGCTTGTATAACTAAAACTTTGCTTTTACCTTAGGGTTAATAGCAAAAGTTTTAGGGGGCTATTATGGGTGCCTGATGACCGAGGATGAAGTTGAAGAGTTGCAGTATTGGTGTGGGGATGCCACGGGCCACAAGCCCGAGGAGGAAGGTCACTCGAAGAGAGGAAGGGATGAGTCATAGGACTCTGAGACATTCTAGGTGGAAAGAAGGATATAAAGAGAGAGAATTTGTGATCATAGGGGAAGTTTCTAGTTTGGAGTAACTTGTTGCCTCCGCATTAAATGGTGGGCAACAGTTTTATTAGCTGCATTGATGAGGAAGTGACTTGAATAGTGCAAGTCGCAGCTAAGCAAATTCCTCCCGCCACCTTTTTCAGGTACAAAAAGAGACAAGAGTCTTGAGAAGAGGTATGTTAGGTAAGGATGGATGGTTGAGATATGAGAGAATGAGAAGTATATAAGAAAAAGGGGGTTTAGAGAGAAAGGGGCTAGACATAAGTACCAAGATATAGAGAAGAAACAGGGAGAACACTAAGAAAAAAGAGAGTAAACAGTAATATTTTTTTATGTAAATGTGGCTTCTTCGGGCCAACTTGTATTGAGAAAAAGCGGTTCATCCATTTAAACAAGTCTGTCTTTTTTTCCTTATTTTCCTCCTCGGGCAGAGCCCCCTTTGGTTGTTTGTTTCCCTCTCTTACAAATTCATTATTTTGGACTACAGTTGGATTGATCCAGCCATTATTCTAAATGGGCTTGGGTTGCTAGTTTTTTTGGTCCTTACAAAACATATGCTAAATGTTTCTGTCTTTTTTTATACGAACTTTTAAAAAAGAAACGCTGAATACCACGTTACTTATCCGTTTCCGTATTTTTATGCCAAATTTTTGAAATGTACTTTTATTGAAAGATACCGAATTGTACCCGTCCGTATGTTTACCGTAATATACGCGTACCATATTTTACTAATTACGAGTATATTATTAGTTTTTAGTTGAATTCAAACACATAATTGTTTAATTTTTTTTTTGTTGAAAAATATAATACTATTTATGTTTAATTGGTCAACGACAACAAAGTATTTGAATTCAATTATGTTACATTTGGGTACTTGAATTTAGATTTGAATTTGATTTTAAATTTCATAGGGTTAGATATTATTTCAAATTCAAAGATTTCAAGGTTTAAAATCCTTATCGTTGATCTTTTTAAACTATCAAAATAAGATATTTTGATTTTAATAATTTGTCCCCTAAAGAGTTTCTCTGAGTAGTCTATTAAAGCATATTGAGAATGACTTATGTTCCAAGAACCAATGCTACCAATACGGGCACCGCCTATCATTGATACGATACCTACTACTAATAATGAGCTACTATTCAAAATGCACCTGTTGAGGTGAATGCTAGTGTGGTTGAAACTGCAAATAATGTTCCGTTTTTATCATGCTAATGACCCAACCAATCTAGAACCAAATTTGAATGACTACATTTATAACATTTTTATAATACATTTATAGAAAATTTTAGATAACAAGTTGTTATTAGTTACTATAATTTAAATCTATAATTAAAATTACATTTTTACCTACCAATAATACTTAATAACAACCCGTCACAAGTATGGTAAATATAGCATTTCTGAAATGGAAACTCACATACAAAAATTCTGCTGCTCGAACGCGTTATTAATAAATCTAATACTGCATCCAAGATACTTTATTACCAAAGTTTTTCTCTGCAATGGGCTCAGCACCAGTCACAGTCACACATAGAAGGTGATAAAAACACGTACAACGATTTTGATCAAAAGATATTTCTCAGTCCAAATTGGCCAAAACAGTACCAATCCAATACACACCATCAAACTTTTTTCGTAACAAAGTACAAACAACCAAAACGTCCCCGCTTTGACTATTCATTCCCCACTTGAAAATACAAACAAAAACAATCACAACCGTCCACCTATCCAGAGCATTCAAATCCAACGACCCGTAACATCACAGCCTTTAACGGTCCAAATTCCACCCATACCCGCCACAATTAACCGTGAAAAACAGAAAAGTGGAGATAATGACAGTTTTGCCCTTTTATTTTATAACTAAAATCAAACCGGTTCCGATACATATCGCATGAACTCCGTATCGGATTCAAGTCCGGCCATCGTTTCCGGCGACAAAACCACCTCCAGATCCACGCTTCCGTTGCCTTCTCTTCCCGGAAAAGCCGAAATCTTACCGTCGAATTTATTAGCTCCGCCGCTCCGTATCGCCAAAGGTTTGCCCCACCCGAAATCGTTATCGTACATCGGAAATCTCGGCGAACTTCCCATCGTTATCATTGCACCGTCGAAATTCCCCAACGGAAAAAGCCTCGGCTCTCTCTCCCAGTCCTTGACTCCGCGTCGCACCGTTTCGTTATCGTGCGCCACTACGTTTTTGTGTAGGAGATCCCCGCACCACCGTAGATCTCGATTGACAACGTCTGCGACCGTCGCGACGGTCGGGATGCTCTGAATCGCGTTGCCGAAGTAGTACGGATCCATCTTCGGCTCGAGGCGGTGGCGGCAATTCACCGCCATACGGAACGTCGTCGTTTTGTTCGTATCTAATTTCCTCGCACGCGTCACCGATCTCCACAGCTGAGCGCAGAGGGACTGGAACGACGAAATCTCCGCCGCCCGATTCTTAACGGCTCTCCAAGCCAAGTCGTTGCATTGCTTCCCGAGAATCTCGGCGGATTCGTCGTGACCGTTACTGCGCGTAACTTTCTGTAACTGATTATTATAGTTATTATTACCGTTGCTGCTGCCGTTAGCTCTGAGTTTCAGTTTCAGAATCGATTCTCTAGTGAAGTGAAAGATTCGCTCGCGCAACGGCTCGTTGCCGGAGAAAGTGACTTTCGGGCCGCCGGGAGGGAATTCGAGCACCGCCGGCGAGTTAAACACGGTGTCGCGGCCAAAATCCGGCAGCTTAGTAATCTTCTTCGTCTCGCCTTTGCAAATCTCAGCGAACGTGTTGAAGAAATGCCAGAAGGAGGTTCCGTCAGTAACGGCGTGATTAACGGTACAGCCGATGAAAACGCCGTCAGATAGCTCCGTTACTTGAACGGCAACCAAGGGCCTGAAGTGCCCCGAGTAACTTAACGTCCTGTCGAAAGCGAAGAACTCCCTGAAACAGCCAGGGACGTCATGTAACGGCGAGAGGATCGGTTTGGTAGAGAGGTGTTTGGCTCTGGCAAGAATGAAATCGACGCCGGCGTCGTTACACTCGACGTGAACGTAGCCGTTAGAGTCCGTTATCAAACGGCCAGCTAAGGCGGGAAAGTGAGTGAGAGCCGAGGAGAGAGAGTGTTTGAGGAATGAAACGAGGTCGTCTAGAGAGTAAGGTGGGTAAGCGAGTAAAACACCCTTTTGAATATAGTGGCAGGAGAGCATAGGCAAGTCTGAAACGGAGAGCTTAAGAAGTGGTTTTTTAGTGTTGGATTCTGATTTTTTTTGTGGGCATATGGTGCATTTTGAAACTATAGACACTGAAGAAGAAGGCATTTTTTTTCTTTTCTTTTTTTGATGTTGAATGGGGTTTATAGTGTTAAAACAAAGAGGGTGTGTGTGTAAGTGTGAGAGGGAAAGGTTGGAGTTGAAGGTGTTTAAATAGAGGAATTGGATTCACGCACTTGAGGCTTTGTTGTACTTCCTTGAATGGTTGTTAGTGGCAAGTAGTTATAGGCTTATTATTATTATTATTATTATATTTTTTAACTGTAAAAGTTAGTGTTGGGATTTGTGATGCTCTGGATTATATGTAAGCATAAATATTAGTGGTGATAAAAATTTAATAATTTAGCATTATAAAAAATTACTTTACCTATTTTATTTTATATAATACTTAATATAAATAGTTTTATTTTAGTAGTAGCATTTAATGTAATAAAATAATATATAATTCAGACAGTTACAACACAACCACGACCACAACCACAACCATAACCACAATCACAACTATTACCAAAATCATGGAAACAACCTTATAGCCACAATCCCACCACTGTGACCAAAACTCATCATGAAGTAGCAAAAAAAAAAAAAAAAAAGGCAGAAAAATCAGAAAGAAAAAACGAGTAGAAATACAAGTAGAAAAAACCCACAGATCAGAAAAAAAAAAAAAAAAAAAAAAAAAAAAAAAAAAAACCAGCAGAAAAAAAATCAGCATGAAAAAATCCACAGTTCGGGAAAAAAAACCCGCGAAAACCACAAAAAAAAAAAAAAAAAAAAAACGAGCAGAAAAATCTGTCTGAACAAAAACCAGCGAAAAAAAAAAAAAACAAAACCCCACAAATCGGAAGAACAATCAGCAAAAACCAATGCTAATGCTCTAATGGTAGCAGCAAAATGTTGCAGTGTTGGTTTTTTTTAAAAAATTTTTTATTACTGTTGCTAAAGATCGATTGACCTGCACTGTGAAAAAGATGAAGTATGGAAGGGCCTAAGAGCCTAGGAAGTAGGAGCTGGATCATAGTTGAAGACAGTTTCAGGAATTTTATTGCTGTTGCTAAAGATAGATTGACCTGCACTGTGAAAAAGATGAAGTATGGAAGGGCCTAAGAGCCTAGGAAGTAGGAGCTGAATCATAGTTGAAGACAGTTTCCGGAATTTTTATGGGATGATATTTAGGAAGCATAAATTACACAATTTAATAGAAGCGATTGATCTTAAGCTTTTTTCTTGGGGTCTATTGGACATTTGGGCTTGCTATGTTATAAAATTTTTTTTTTTTTTCCAGATTTTAGTTCAAAATTTTTTTTGGCTTCTTTTTGCTTGAAAGTTCTAATATATTGTTAAGTAGAACAAATTATGGAGCAAAATTTAATTTTATTGACATTAAAAAAATTGAAGATATTCTCAAATTTTTTTGATGGACAGACAAATATAAAATTTTAAATTATTATATATAAAAAAAAAAAATTTCAGGTGAGGTTGGTTCTGTGACCACCTGGCCTTCAAGTACCACCGCCCTTGGTTGAAGGGCCTAACTAATGAGTCATGACTGACTTGTTCCTTGTTCTTTTACGATAGAGTTTACTTTAGCAAGATCCTCGAGATTCATATCCATTTTTTAGTTTAGATTCACATAATATATGCTGTTGTCCATTCTCTAGGGATATAGTGTACTAGGTTTTAGACTATACTTTTGTTAAATTATTCAAAAACTCAATAGATTGTGGTTTGGAAGTAAAAAACCAGTGTGCCATTCTTAACAAGTTGTACTATTGTTATGGGGAAGGATCTCAAAATTCCAAACAAATTGAACAGAGGAAGAAAATAATTCTGAAAACCAATAGTTCTTGCATGAGTATAAAAGAACTCAGCATGTGATGAAATGACACGTGGCATGATGACATGGTATTTGAAGTGATAAGAAGATATGGCATTGTAAGGGAGCATGTGGCTGAAAATTGCATGGGGAATAGTGATGTCTCTGAAATTGACATTAATTTAGTTAATACTAGGCAATTATATCACACATGTGGTTAGTTTTTTTTTTTTTTTTTGGGAGAATAAACACATGTGGTTAGTTAATTGTAACATGTGGGTAATTTAGGAAAATAATTGGCTAAGCTGTATATTGGGGTTATGTGGATTTGATTGGATAAATGTGTGTTGTGCGGACATGTATTAAGTTTTACCTTAGTGTTTGTTAGGTCGAATTGAGATGTACATACAATAAAGCTCCAATTGTAATTTAACTAATCATTTTTGGGTACAACACAAACATGACTGACACTTCTCTAGATAATGAAAAATGATATTTGAGTGGCCAACTTGATAACGCTATGTGGCTAGAGACGCTATAACATGTGAGACTCAACGAGGACTTCAAAAATTTAAGTAGCAAAGATTGTGATACTTCAAAATATGTCGATTGAATATAGTAAGTATATGTTATGAGGGTATATACTGAGTCTCATATTGGATATTTATTAGGTCGGTCAAATGATGTTATATAAATAATTAGGAGTAGTTTTGTGGTTTTCTAAGTCAAGACCTCCAGTTTTGAAGTCTAAGATGCATGTCATTTGCTTAATGAAGCCATAAAACCAAAGGAGAAAAAAATGTCTAAATACATGAAATATGAATAGATCTTTAGAAAAATGGGAGAAGTTTGAGTCCAACGACTTCTGTGCACTGGGTCCAATATGATACGAACATATGACCGTACAGTTAACATGGCCAAAAAAAACAAAGGCACTAGCTTACAAAATTGCTGATATCATAAACAGAGGCAAATGCACTCGTATGAGTAGTACAAAGACACTAACTTTCACTTTAATCAACATCAATGAGAAACCACTACTATGTGTTGCATGCATGTGCGCTATTAAGTCCTGCTTCTGGGAAATTCACATTCATGGTAAGTTTACAGGGCAAAACCCAATTGCTAGGATGGTTCCAACAAAGCCTAATTCTTTTGACCCAAATGAAATAGATTAGCATGTTCAACGCGAAACAAATGTTGGACACTTTCTCTCTAAAATCACGTTTGAGAGTTTATTTCAAGCAGTGTACATTCATGAAATTTCAAACAACCACGTTTTGTGTTCAGATTTGGGAAAGTAACTAATTTCGGGACAGTTCCTGAGTCTGAGCAGAATTTTGGACTCTTTAATTTAGGTCTCCATCCTAATCATTTGATGGCTCTCTTAGACAATGGCACTAATCATTAATACGCCGATTTATCGGTTAGAACTCCAATTAAAACAGGTTTGGCAGTGGGTCTAAATCAAGGTTTTTAGACCTGGACTGTTCATTGAATCGTAAAGGGGAGAGGTTCAAGGTTTTTGAGGTCGAATCGAGGTCGAACCGGGGTCGAACCGTGGTCGAACCGGGGTCGAACCGTGATGGCGTCATAATTAATTAAAGCCTAAATATAGATATTAAATTTATAAAACTAGCAAAATTGACTAATATATCTATGTATGTGAGGGAAATTTAATGATTTTCAAGCATATATTTAATAATTAAATAAGAAAGTTAATAAAATAAAATAATAACCATGAAAACATTAAAATTTATGATTAATTTTTGAAGTAAAATTGAATATCTTTGAAAGATTTTAATTATAATTTTTTTTTTTTTCCTTGTAAGAGATGGATAATTTAATTAAGTAGAATAAAATTGTGTTAAGTTGTTTTTATAAAAATTAAAAATTAAAAAAAAAATTGCTGAGGGGTTGGACCGCACGGTTGTTGCCATCGGTTCGTGCGGTCCAACCCCAGTTTTAGGAGTTCACGGAATTGCCACATATGCCCGGTTCTTTATGTTTAAAAAACCGATTTTCATCCCGGTTTTCGGTTTTCACGGTCCGACCTCCCGATCCGGTCCTGAGAACTATGGTCTAAATTACTGGTCGGAGAAGACAACTGCATGTGTA
Organism: Quercus tomentella; assembly: GCA_028535165.1. Taxonomy (NCBI): domain Eukaryota; kingdom Viridiplantae; phylum Streptophyta; class Magnoliopsida; order Fagales; family Fagaceae; genus Quercus; species Quercus tomentella. The sequence continues at coordinate 13,107,659 of JAPQVY010000012.1, read as the reverse complement.
ACTCAATAGGCCGGTGGTATGTGAGCCTGATTTTGTACTTGATTCGTTTCTTACCCAATTTAACTTGGAAGAGTTATAGTTTTAATTTTTTTTTTTTTTTGGTTTAGTCTATAGAGTGGAGGCTTGGGCTATCGGCCCAAGCCGAAATGCTCATTTTTGCTTGTTTTAGATTCATTGTTTAGGGTAATATTTGACGTTTCAAAAGTAGGGTTTGTTGTGTCATTGTATTGTACTATCACTTTTATATTATTCTCTTTAATCTAGTGTCATCACTATAACTCTGCAGACCAAGGCCGGAACTATAGCATAGGCAATTGAGGCGGTTGCCTAAGCCCCCAAAGTTTAACCAATAGGTTTATTTATTTCATTGTAATAGTATTAATTAAGTGCAAATATTAGCTAATAAATAATATAATATTTTGTTATCAAATGAAAGACAAGAAAAAAAGAGAGGTGAGAAATGCTATATTCACAACATTTTCACAACAAACTCTAAGTAGTTGTCATTGGTGGGCAAAAGAGTAATTTAAGTGGTGGGTTCAAATTATAACCAGTAACAACTTAATACCTATGATTTGTTGTTAAAATTTTGTGAATGTAATACTTCTCAAAAAAAAAAAAAAAAAGCAATACCCGAAAAATTTCACAACATTTTTCATAACAATTAAGTTGGCAAATTTTTACTAATTTTCATCTAAGTTTACTAGTAACATTACTTTTTACTTACCACTATCAATATGTCATATCAACAGGTGTGAAAAGTTTTGTTGTTTTATTTATTTATTTTTTTGTGTTTATAAACTTTCTCAATAAGAAAAAAAATCTACGTGATTCATGTAAATTAGTAATTTTGAATCTAAAATAAGAGAATATAGTTTAAGTAATATATATAAAAAGCCTTAATTTAATTTTCGCCTTAGGTCTTCAAATGCATTAACCTACCTCTGCTGTGGACATAGACATATTATTGAATCATGTAAATCTTTATCTCTTGTGATTGTTTGTTGTATTTTATATCTCACATGTTCTATGAATTAGGTTATATTCCTAACAAGACAGAGTGTCAAAATCATGATTCAAAGAAAACTAGGGCAGGATTAGACAAAACACTTTATAAAAAATCCTCTCTATTCCAAGTGAATGCTAGAGAGAGTTTTTATAATACCGTTAGTATCTTATTTTTAGCATATTCTTGTATGTAAGAATATATATGCACGGTGTCACGTCATTTAAAATTTTAAATGACTTATTAATATATTCATGATTAGAATTGTAATATATAATTAATTTGAACCATAGAATGAATCTATTCATAAAGCATGTTAACACATTTTATTACTAATTGAGATAAGCAGAAATCATATTGTTGAAATTATTATTATTATTATTTTAAAATTTAAAACCATATTGTTGAAAACATGGAATAATAAGTGTTGACAAGTTTCAAAAAGTCCATGAGATGATCCGACAGTCTCTTGTTGGAAGAGTTATTACCCAGAATCCCCACTTCACTACATAGGTGCGTAGTTATTAATTTTTTTCATTTGAACTTGTAAATACTTTAGACCAAAAGAGGTTTCCAAAGGCTAGCATCTCTATATTGGAAGGGAAATGTTAAAGAATACCCTAAGGGCATTTGTTAGTAAACCATTTAAGAAAATTTTTATGGAAAAAGAAAAAGGACACCTGTTAACTTGATCCATATTAGAATCTGTAAAAGCCTCTTTCTTATAGCACACAGCTTTTAAGGAAATCATAGATATGTACTCAAGAATTATTAGCTCTTGTGCTTACTGCTTAGTGACATGGATTGTCACTAATACCATATTTTAAATACAAATCACGTTTACTTATTAACTACATATTTTATTAGCATGTATCATATATGGGGTAGGTTAGGCACTTTTCTATATATCGATCTTGGATGAAGGAACCCCACTTCTTCTTTTTACTTTAAGTAAACAAATGAAAGAAATGAGTGAGTGAGGTTTATAGGTGTTAATCTCAAGCTTACCTCAAGAAAATTACTCTAACATCCAAGATAACTTAAAATACTTAATTATAAGGGGTAATTATTGAGTAATTCCAGAGTACCATAAATACATACTCTTTCCTCTCATATAACTGTGGGTTCTACTAATTAAATTTATGGTGGGACCCACAATTCATGTGAGAGGGAGGATACGCATTTATGGTACTCCCGGAGTATTCAATAATTTTCCAATTATAAGTACACGTCCTTACCCATCACTATTTAATAATGTGTGACCAAACTGATGAGACCCAGAGATTTTTTTTTTTCTTTTCCAAAGTTTATGAAAGTGTGCTCCCTTATCACCTAGCTACAATATAGTAATAATTTATTCCGTGCACTTGGTATGATACGATGCACCATGACATAAGGTGAGGTTGATCAATTAGATAATTCTAAGCTTAAGTGGTATGTATTGATGATTCTCAAAAAAAAAAAAAAAAAAAAGTGGTATGTATTGACTAGTGATCAATGCTCTTGTTCATTAGAGAAATCTTCTATTTTAATTGTTGGGTGGAGGCCTAGTGGGCCAAGTCTAACATCCTGCAGAGGCAGAAGTCAGGTTGGGCTAAGTCTGGGTCAATCCATTGGCACTGAACTGTCACCTTTTAATGGTACGTTTGGATTGAGGGAGAGGGAGAGAGAGTAGAATAGAGTAGAGTTGGCTAAAAATAAGCTAATTTTGGGATAATTTTACTCTACTTTGCTCTCCTCCACTCCTCCTCTCTCTCCTCTCAATCCAAACAGGCTATAAGAAAATAAAGTTGCACCCTTACCATAAGTTATAGCTTTTAGTGCAGGGGTAAGCGCTTGGTACTAACACTAATAAAGGTAACGTTAGATTTTAATTGTCTTATTAATTATATAACCACTAAAGGACTATTTGCCTACACCATTTAATAATACACCACTATGCCTCCTTTTTGGTTGAAAATATCCAACCACTCCCTTTAGCATATGTTGTCAGAAACTATAAAATTATAAAAAGGGTGTTTTTAGTCAAGAATTATAATGATCCATACTAGTCGGCAGATGATTATGAATAAAACTTTCATGTTTACCTCCAAGTACCATGAAACATATCTAAGTAGTATGGCAAAACATATCCATTGTGATGGATAAGAACCTAAAAAGTTAAAATCCAAAACACTTATTAAGATTATAAGTTTCAATAAGTCTAATGACACAAAATATATTGTAATTTTCTTTTTCTTTTTCTTTTTGACAAAAATTGATATAAATTTGATTGATGTAATAATAAAAATAATATCAATAATAACCATAAATATATATATATATATATATATATATATATATATATATATATATATATCAATAATAGATTTACATGAAAATTACGTTGTTTCTATCACTGCTTTCCATCTTATTGAATAAAATTATCTTGTCTAACAAATGGGACCTTCACTTGTTGCCTAAAAGAGACAGCCAGCTTTATACGAAGCTAAAGATCATATATATGAGCTCGAGGACTTGTCGAAACTCTAGTATAGGTTCTTAATCAAAATTTCATTTTCATTTTCATCACCATGACTTTTCTGATATGAAATCACAATCTTTCACATAAATAGTGAAGCCCCACTAGTCTTGAGCTCATCCAATAATTATTGATAGAATGAAACCTAAGGCCTACTTTTGTTCATAAAAAATCGTAAGGCAGATCGTGAAAGATACGAGTCAATTGTGCATCATTTGTTCATGAATCTAGAGTAGATGACCGTTGACTGTGTTTTTATTTTTTTAATGATAAAATGAGAACTGGGCCACCCATTTAGGCCTACCTGTCACTTTTTTTTTTTTTTTTTTTTGAGAAGAAGGCCTACCTGTCACTTGGTAATTCCAAAACAAAAAGTTTAAGTTGTTTAACGCACTAGTTTTGTTTTGTTTTTGTTTTTGTTTTTAGGGAACGTCTTTTCCTTTCACTTTTCAGAGGTAAAAAAAAAAAATAATAATAAAAAAAGAGAAAAGGGAAAAGTAAAAAAATGTACGCACTTTTAGCCCGTATTAGATTTTGTGGGAACGGGTGAATCTCTCCCACTTTAACCGTACCATCGTCAATTTGTTTGGGACAAAAAAGCAAAGTGTGATTATCCATAATTAACCCTAACCCACAATGATTAAATGTTTGCAACCCTTCCCTTAAAAAAGGAAAAAAAAAAAAATGCAGCCCCACATAGTACAGACTAAAGAGTAGAGTACTTAAGAAAACTACAACAGTTTAGTTGCAAAATAAATAGTACAGACTAAAGAGTAGAGTACTTAAGAAAACTACAACATTTTAGTTGCAAAATAAGAGGGTTTAAAGAGATAGTATAACGAAAATGATATCATTTATGTTTGTGGTTCCAATCATATATGGATTCTCCATTCCTTTACTCTTTACCTGTACAAGAAAAAAAAGAGTTTACTTGAAACTGCACATCAATAAATGTAAGTCAATTAATATAATAATTAATATTTTTATATTAATTTATGAGCTTATATTATAAGTCAAACATTTTTTTTTTTTTAAATTTAGAAAATGATAAGAAAATTTTATTAGCTCAAATCATTTTGAAATACAATCTTCAAATAAGACGGTAGTTCTTCTACCCAAATATCTAAATTGCAGATGAAACTACTCTTGTTGCCAGAACTTGGGCTAAATAATTTCCCTCCTTTTTAACATACTTAAAAGTAAACTACGATATGGAACTTGCCAAGAGATCGGTCTCTTCTATAATGTGCCTGTGCATGGAGTTTGTTAGATGCCTTTAAAGCTGAAATGACCATAAGGGAATCACCTTCACATTCAAGCTTATTAATACAAAGATCTTTGGTAAATTGGACAGTTGCACACAAGCAGCAATAAATTCAATTGTATTGACTGAGTGAGGTAGAGTTAAACATTCTAAGAAACATTTAAGGCCCTTTTGGTTAGAATTTTTGAAAATCATTCATAAAATCTCTAATTACTTATTTTTGAGATTGAGAATGAAAAATGATTTGTTATTTTTAAAAAATAAAAAATATATGGGGAAAGATGTAAATTGAAAATTATTTTTAGAGTAAAAAAATTGAAAATTTAGTTGCTATAAAAATAGAAAATTGAGGTTACTATTGTGAGTGTTACTGCTTCCACTTCCATTAAATAAACATCTCCCTCTCTCTCTCTCTCTCTCTCTCTTATTAAATTTGTTTTTTTAGAATACTAAGTATTTTAATACACACACGGGGAGAGGAGAGAATGTTTTAAAAAAATTGATAGTGGTGTATCCAAGAGTTAGGCTATTTTAGATATACACCACTCTCTTATTATTACATGGTGTTATAAAAAAGATTTTTTTTTTTTTACAAGACTAATACACGAAATGAGATACAATTGGAGGGGGTTGGACTAAGCAAGCCCAAACAGGATAATCTCTGTCTAAAGGCCTATTAAATGGCAGAACAAACTCTCCTAAGGATTGATGTGATTATTACATGAGGAGTCATGACTTGAAACCCAAGTTGTCTTGACCTACAAAGGAAGCACTCTTGGCTCGCTACTTTAGCAAGGATGTGTCCGCAGGCATATGGGTATTGATCTTTAGGTTGATCGCTACTTTAGCAATCATGATCCTTTTTTATCCAATCTCTCACAACACTCATAAAAAAGAACATTAACTCAACTAATACATATGGCAATGACCTATAATTTAATGATATTCCATCTCCTTTAAAGGCAGTAGCCCAAGGTTGACCCATATGAGTGTAAGATAAAGTTGTATGTAGGTTTAGAATTAATAAATCATCTGGGAGAGAAAAATTTTCTTATGTTTTTAGCTTTACATGAATTTTTTATGTCCTCATTTTGACCCTTGTGCAGTACTCTGAATGATTAATTGTTTGGAAAACACAATGTCCGAATGTGGTCTTTTTCATGTCCTCTCATTGTAAAGGCCACTTACGAGAGAAAGGTCTTGGATTATATATCTAAATCACTTTTTTCTTCTTCTTCTTTTTGATTAAGTGGGGATAATCTAAATCTATTAACCTTGGCCTGAGGAAGAGGGGACAAAAGGCAATGAAGAATTAATTAAAGAACAAAACATAAAATAAATAAATTGTTATTTAATAATAAAAATGAATGATGATGTTGTTAGGTTGCTCTTTTGACAAGGTGCTAACTCCCCACTAATAGGTGCTTTCATCATTTTGGCAATAACAACTTAATTATTGGAATATGCTAATCATTACTTGTCAATGGTGCATGAATGTAATGATGAACCAAGGTAGAATATGATGAATAATATCTGATAGCTGGAACGTACGTCTCCCCAGGTACTTGTTAATTTAGAGGTTTGATCAATTGCATACATACTTTAATTTGTACTTAATATTGGGGTTTGTTGAAAAGACTAATGTTTTCTATTTTGTCAGAAAGAATTTTAATTAGATTTGCCTGCTTAGTGATTGAGTTAGAGGAAAAGCCACTAGAGACTAGAGAGGATAATGCCAAGGAATGATGCCAAGGAATGATGCTACGGAAGATGACTATAGCGCATGTAATAATATCTTTTCTTTTCCTACCTCACTTGAGTAGATTCTTTTAGGTAAAAGAGATGAAAAAAATGGATTTTGGATATGGAAAGGATAATGATGACAGATATGTGAGAGAAAAGTGAAATAATAGCCTTCTCATCGATAAGTTGCTAAGGATGAAAAGTAAAAAGGAGCAAAACACCCTTCCCTTGGCTCCCCCTTTCTACATCATTCCCTTTTTCTTCTTACCATGCTTTGAGAAATGTTGGAGATTTATGTTAACAATCTTAGTTTAACTAGAAAGAAAGAGAGAAAATCATTACGGAGATTTATGTGGTTTGAGTGTGTGTCTATATTCATGGGGGTAGGGCTATTCAGAAATCTACCATGTGAAAAATTAGGATTTACACCATATTTATATCATCTAAGAAACTTTAATATGGGTATTTTCAATTTTACTGCTCCGTTCATAAGGTCTCTAAACTAGAGGCATGTGTTACTTTCTCGTTCAAAATGTCAGTTACTATCTCTAATAAGAAAGCATCATCGATTATGTATTTCCTTTTTGCTTCATCTTATATCTTTAAATTTAATGGAGTTTTATTTCTTGAGAAAGATGACGTTTTCACAAGAGTTACTTAGTTAATATTGTTGATAAACTTTTCTTAGGATTTAGGTTTCAGGCTCAACTAGATGTAGAAAATATTCTGAGCAACTTCGCTATGGTACTGAGGATGATATATGATTTGGAAAGTATGTGCTGTTGTTGTTGATAAGCAAAGTTGAAACTGAAGATGAGGAAGTATCTATTATTATTAACATGATAGACTAAATAATTAGCACTTGTTGGTATATACCATAATATATATATATATATATATATATATATCAAATTATGTTGGTACCCTAATATATTTGGAACCTTACGAATGGTTCTGCTTTATTTATTTATCATCTATTGGTACAAATATTAGCATGGGCCATACAAGAACAGCTAAACAAAGAAATGAAGAAGATAAGTAAGTATAAACATAGATAGATACAAAAAATGCTAGGAAGTTCCAGCAAAAATACAAATAGAAAAATAGAAACAAATATAATGGTAAAATTGAATTGAGATATAAATAATAATAATAATATAATTCCGTCAATTCTTCATCTTCTCACTCTCCATACCTATCTGTGGGGACGAGTGTTCTTCTTTAGAGTCCATTGTATAGGCACAATTAATGTATTGACAACCGATCAATCGCAATCTCTCTATCTCTCTGATTTTTCTTGCCTTTGTAAGGTGCCAACAAGTCATCCATTTCGCCAATTCGGTGATTGACAAGCGGACACTCACAGCCCCATGCCTCTCACCATCCAGGTAACTATGCTGGCACATCCCCCACCTTCCCCCTATATGTGTACATTGACTGGACATAATTAGATTCAATGACTTAGTTGGGGTGAAGACAACTAGGCAGCTGACTGCTCACCATCTTTTCTAGCTAGCTGCTAACCCTAGTAAGTTGGAAAAGCTTCACGAGAGTTGTCCTCATGTTTTAGGCACTATTTTAAAAACCGGACCAAACTGACCAGTTTAATCAGGAATAAGACCCCAAACCGATCCAGTAAAAATTTAAAAAAAAAAAAAAAAAGTGTTAAAACCAGGAACCGAACCCAAATTTGGTTCTTTGACAGTTTTGGTTTTTAAAACCATGGTTTTAAGTCACATTTGCACCAACGGTTCTTAGTAATGAGTGGGAACATGACCATGCTTCAAAACTCTTCACTTCAATTCGAGTTCATTTGAAGGTTAAGATCTTGTTTTAGGATCTAACAATATAAGTAATTTATGAATATACTTTTATATTTGTAATATATCATTTGTCCATTTGGAAATAGTTTATTTAACTTTTTGGTTGAAAACGTTTAATTGAAATTACTGTAGCAAAAAAAGAAGCTAAAAGCTAGCTTATAATCTAATCTCAAATGCACACTAAAAGTATTAAATTACCGATTGTCCCAAAAGTTTAAACTATTAGAATATGGTAAATTTAATCATTTAACCACATAATTCTAACAAAAAACATTAATATCCGAGTTTGTATAAAAGAAAATATATTTTTTAATACACAAAAAGTTACTTTAACACATAATTTTACAACTCACACTATATCTTTTTTCTTATTTTTCACATCACATCACAACCACCACTATTCATTTATTTATTCTTTTCACTCTCTCTCTCTCTCTCTCTCTCTCTCTCTCTCTCTCTCTCTCTCTCTCTCTCTCTCTCTCTCTCTCTCTCTCTCTCTCTCTCTCTCTCTCTCTCTCTCTCTCTCTCTCTCTCTCTCTCTCTCTGAAACCACATACCATAGCAAAAACCCACAGCTAAAACCCAAATCTTAAAAACTCAAATCCTCCAATAAAACCCACAAATCACAAACCACAAACCACCAGCCACCACCACCATAGCATTCTTGCACCATAGACCCAACAAAATCAACAAAATTTCACAATTAATAGAGCAAAATCAACAAGTCGAACCACTACCGCATCCCCACCACTACCAAATTTACTATCACTATTCAAGATCCAGACTATTTAATATGTGCTCCACCAACACAGGAGAGAGAGAGAGAGAGAGAGAGAGAGAGAGAGAGAGAGAGAGAGATATTAATATAAAAAGAAGTAAGAATTGCTATAGTAACTTCTAAATTTAAGAAGTTACTATAAAAATGTTCTAAAAAAATTTATGTATACCCATCCGGATGTTGGTTGGATTTTGGTATTTGGGAGTGTAAAATAACAAATTTGAAGTTTTACTCACTCCAATGCTAATGCTCTAAATGTATAAAAGCCTAGGTGTTAGACAATTGATCCCGAAGAGGAGTGACTAAAAATGTGGTGACACCTTGCATTCATGCCAGCCACACAAACCCATGGATATGAGAGAGACATGCCATGAGGTGAGCAAGGTTCCTTGGCTAAGTGGTAGTGTGTGATAGTGGTTTTGGCAATGGACTTGTGGTGGTTGACAGGTTGCTAGCCATGTGTGTGTTATGGCCTTATGGGGTAGCATGTGTAGTGAGATGAGTCATGATAGCCCTGATTGGGCTTGGTCATTGGTTGTTTTTTGTGAAGTGGTTAGGCTGCATGCGTGTTAGGGCCGGCCCTAGGCCTAGGCCACTTAGGCCATCGCCTAGGGCCCCCATTACAGAAAGGCCCCCAAATTTTGGGGTAAAAATTAATATATTTTTTTGAAAAAATACATTTTTGGAGATATAGATTTTATTTATTTATTTTTTTTGTACTTTTAAGAAGTCTAAAATAATTAAGTAATACTAGAGATAATACAACTTTAAATACGTGAGTCCTACAAATATATATGTCATTAATCATAAGAAATAATTTAGATAGGAAAATGCAAGAAATATGTACTATAAGTTTTACTTCAAAGACCTTTACAAATTGATGTGAAAATTAATATGATTTGTAGACATCAACAATTTATTAAATGCATTTTTGAAATACTTTTTGTGATTGGTGATACATCTTTGTAAGCTTCATATTGTAAAATTTATAATATTCTTAACATCATTCATTCAAATACTTGTTTATTAATTATCTTTTTGAAGTGTCATTAATTATATTCATTATTATATCGTTTCTAAGTGTTTTTTTAGTAAAATTTGTTATAACTTTAGCATTTAAAAAAAAAAAAAAAGCATATTACAAAATAAAAAGAATATAGTTTTGTTATATAAAAAAAATAATGATATTAAACACTAGTTAAATATTATTTAAGTGATAACAAAAAAGTCTCATTTAAATATATCGCCTAAGGCCTCCGAATTTGTTAGGCCGCCCATGTGCGTGTGTGCAAGATATGTTGGGTGCCTGAGTATGTAACATACTAGATTATATGGGAAAAACGTGTTTTTAGTTGAGCCTCATTTTTCTTTGAACTTTTAGGCAAAAAAATAAATTAAAGATTGTGAGTGTTTTCCCATTAGCTTTATGTTTGTAGTTTATGCTTGAGTTGTGTCATGTATGCTTCCATTCATATAAAGTTACAAACTGATTTGAGTGTTCTTTGTGTGAGTATAAGGGGTTGGAGATCGAGTAAGATATTAGTCTCTCATTACAAGACAAAACACTTGGCATGAAAATCTTCCGTATGAAACTAAAATGTGAGAAGAAGCCAAATCAATCCAAATCACGTCAAATGTTTTTCTCACCCCTACCCTATCCTCCAAATTAAAGCAATTTATGCGCATGGTCTCATTTGGCAATTATTGTGAAAAACACCAACACTTTTTCAGCCTTCTCCGACCATTTGATGTTCAGTGTCGTACAACTTAGTGTCGAAACCACGGATCTAGACGAATAGGACATTTACAAGCAGTTGGAAAAAATACAGAGACCATAATGTTTTTGAAATATGAGTTTTAATTATTAATATGTGTACTTATCACATACATTAATAAATCATTTCAAAATTTTTTTTATAGAAAAATGAAAAAAAATAACTTTTTTTTGACAAGTTTTTCAACCCTCCATTAAATATTTCTATAAATAAGTGATTAATATATGTTTTAAAATTATATATTAACGAGACCCTTAAAATATTGCTTTTTAATTTGGTCTTCAGAGGACAAATTAGAGGTTTTGTCCTTTTTACTCCACTATGTAACACATTATTTGGATAAGGTGTTTAATGAGGTCTTATCATCCCAATCTTTCACACTAATCGAGATAAAAGTACAATGTTTTTTTCTTGTTAACATGTTTTCCTTGATGGGAAATTGTGGTCAATCTTAATGCACTTGCACCAGTAGTGAATTTGTGAAGTGAGCAACCAGGAAACAACTAGCTAGCTAGACAAGGCCAAGGCGGCTGGTCAAATGGTTACTCACGGTCCTTGCCTTGCAACACGTGGGTGCACTTTGTGCATTGTGTTTTGACAAGTACCAGGAATATTAATCGGTGATAAGGATTTTCTTTTCCCCAATGATATACTCCTATTAATCTCTTTTTTCCTGAACTTTGACACAGCCATGAGGCCAATAATGATTAGTTGTTTTCTATATTCTAATATTTATAACCAAGAAAGATTTTGCACCTTGCCACGTAGTGATAAAAATGATGTCTTGGGGTCTTGGTCTTCATAAATGATAAAACTGAAGAAAAACTCTGTACCTTGCAAATGGGATTAGAGACGAATTATATCCAGACATTTTTCCTAAATAAGCATTCTATACTTCATTGTTATTGGCTCTATTTTAGTTACCATGTTTGGGTGCCAAGAATATTAATGATAATAAGAGAGAAAAGTATCTTCCACAATTTTGAATTTTGTATGTGGAAAATTTCAGAGTTGAATAGGATTTTGGCCCATAGTTTGGGTTTTGTAATCAGCTGGGCCTATATCAGACCTATAAGTTTCAGTCCTTTTTTTTTTCTCTCGAGGGAAGAGATGGTTACCAGTCCAGTCTATAGACTCTGCACTTCTCTTTAGGTTCTAATGAATTATTTATTCAGTAGAGAATGCCTGATACTGGCCCAAAGAGTTTTGTGGTCGCATATAAAATGTGAATGGGCAGGCCCTCACCACATAGAGAAAAAGAGTCAACAACTGTTAGGCCCAACCCTTTATCTGCCTCTAAACTTCCAATTTATTGCATGTTTATGGCAACTTTGGTCTATCCATTTAAAATCGAATCAATTTAAGGTATATCCAGTGTCACATTATTATTTTTTTTTTTGAGAATCCAGTGTCACATTATTAAAATTTTTAAATAATGTATACGTCTTATCTAATATAGAAATAAAATCTTAACCGTAAAATAGATACAAAACTTAAGCTTCTGTTAATTTAAGAGTAGTAGGTTATATATATATATATATATAAAAGTTGTTGAAGTGTAACATTTATTGTTGTTACATTTCTATTAAGTCACATCAACGGTCATATTATCCACTCATTTTCAACATTCTTTTTCTTATTTTTAACTCTTTTTTTCTTATTAATTTCTCAACTTATTGTTATACTTTTTTTTTTAAAAAACTTTTCATCTCTCTTTTACGTTTTCATCTCTCAACTACTATCTACTTTAATATTACATTTCCTCTATCCCTTTCCTCTATCCCTTTATCTTCCTTAATTTTTTACTTTTCTTATTCCCCTCATCTTACTATAAATTTACAATTCTCTTTTCCATTCTATACATAGTTTTTCCACACATAAAAGGTTATTTCTCTCTCTTTACTTTAGGTTGATGAATTTTTATTATTATTTGAAACTCTACTTTGGGTTGATGTGATTAAGTTTTGTATTTTTAAGTTATTATCTTTTTTATTCTCTTTGATTTCATAGATGTTATCATATTGCATTATAAAGATAATATATAAAAATATAATGTTATTTTATTACATAACATGACTTGGATAATTTGGTTTAATACTATTTTTTTTTCTTATGGGCGGCCGGGGGGGGGGGGGGGGGTGGTGAACTTGATTCTGGGTCGAGGCCCAAAGGCCTAGAAGGTCATACTTGAAGAGATGGGCCAGGCCCATCAATGTGGGTGGAAGCTAGAGCATCTGAAGAGTAAAGGGTAACTCACTAGAACAGTTACTATGGAGATCCGAGTTAGCCACCAATATTGAAAGTCTTATCTGAGGTAAAAAACATGGATGGTCTTTCAGCGGACACGAGTGGGACCACAGGCAACCAATTTCCTTTTTAATCCGAGATGCCACTCCCATCAGATTCGCCTTGGAAAGCACCTTGAAAGGATAAGAATCACAGAGGTAGTCACCTCTGCATTAATGAGAGGTTCTCTACCTAATCTCTTCCACGTTAAATGCATATAGGATAGCCTGAATTGTGCAGACACCCCTAAAAGTCCTATTTCATGATGAAAGGGGGGTAGAACCAAGGGGTGATGAGACAAGTACCCCGAAAATCCAGTTGGAAGTAGGCCAACTAGGGAGATAAAGGAAGGGAAAATGCCTATAAAAGAAGAGGAGGGTACAACAGAGAGGGGTTTCAGAAATATCCTCAGAGAAAGACTCAAGGAAGAACAAGAGAGAGAAAACTATAATAGGATAGGAAAAATAGAAGTGTTTAGCTTTTAACTCAGTCCTCTGTATCTCGAGAAAGATGTTTTCATATCAATAAACAATCCTTTGTATTCCTTGTTGCCTTCTAATCAGTTGTCTAGATCTCCCATTGTGAAATTTTTATCTCTGAATTATGATAAATTAGTTGTGTTAGTCAGTTATTTAGTTATCAAAAAAAGAAAGTGTTCATCCCCGACACCCACACTTCTCATATTATTTTCTATAAATTTCTTATTATTCTCTCTCAATTTCTTTTTTAAAAAATGGTTATTCTCTTTCTATTTATTTTTTATTCTTTCTTACAACTCTACTTTATATTGATGAATTATTGTGATTTTTAAAACTCTATTTTGGGCTCATACATTTTGGTGTTGTATTTTTTAGTTCCCCATCACAAATAGTCTATCTCTCTCTCTACAATAAAATTTAGAGAATAAATTATACATATCTAGTATAAGTTTGGCATGAGTTTTGATTATCATGATAATCTCTTTTAAGAGAATGAATAATTTATTTAAATAAAAATTATACACACACACAAAAATTATACACACACACACACACACACACACACACACACACACATATATATATATATATATTTCTTAAATGTATAATCTACCTCATGTAATTTGTAGGGTCCCAATTTGTGGCTCAAGCCTAAAGTGTATGGAATCTCGATCCAATGAACCCAATACAATAAATTTGTAGAGAGTGAGTCAAAGAACTAGGCCCTAACAATTTGAACAACGGCTAATATAGAATTAAATGATAATCAAGTACAAACAAGATGTATTAATATCAATAGACTTTCAGTCCGAGGAGACTATAATTATATATATAGATCACAGTTGAATACAGAAACAATTTGGATTACTACAATGTTCTCTTTTCTCTTTTTTCCGATCTCTTCTCCATGTAGAGTCTTTCACCTTATATATCCTCTTTTGAATCATCTTCACCCTCCACTTGTTGATCATTCGAACCCTTAATTGAGTACTTGTCCCATCAGACACCCTCTCTAGTTCTCTGTGAGTTGTGGTAGCCAAGGTAGCGCTGTTCAGAGGTCTTCTCCACATAAATACGACCAGAAAAGTAGCTGCAGTGCATTTAATGCGGTGGTGTCAGCCTTCCCTTAGATATTTTTAGGTTTCCTTCCTTCTCATATGTTCATAAGGCACATCCCTGTCATTGAAACTTCTTGGAAGATCACTTTAATTGCTGGATTGCATACTTTGAACCATATTCATCAAGTCCGAGGAGGATGTACTCCTCGGACAACCTTTCATTTGCTCTCTACTTATGGGACCTGGTCTGGGAATATCTAATAATTATTTGCTTCTCCTCAGACGTATTTATATCCTCGGATAAAGCCTAAGACCCAATATACGATCTTGGGCCCTTGCCCCTACATAATTCATTTAAAGTAGCGATGTTAAAAAAAATGAATAACTCTAAAGATTACATTTGTATATTCATATCCTTTATGTTTAGAAAGACTTTCACTTAAATTTAGCATTACCAAAGTGGACTGAAATGCTATTTTAATGTAACTTAACAAAAGCGTAGCAACAATAAATATTATACTTAAGATTTTACGAGTTTCAGATTTAGATTTAGATTAGGTGCTTTCAACCCAAATATGTCTTTTCCCATTATGTAAGTGCACAAAAATAGATCAAAGTGAACCAAAATGGACCGAAGTGGTCCGAATAGACCGAGTTGGACCAAATGGAACAAAATGGACCAAATGGATAGAATAGGACCGAATAGACTAAATAGGACCATATGGACTGAATAGGACTGAAGTAGACAAAATGGACTGAACGAACGAGACTAAATTGGACCTAAATGGACATATTGAACCGAAGTAGACCGAATAGAACTAATGTGGACTGAATAGAACCGAAGTGCACAGAATGGACCAAATAGAACCAAAGTGGATAAAATGGACTAAATAGAACCAAAGTGGACAAAATGGACTGAATGGCCCGAATAGGACTGAAGTAGACCAAAAAGGGATTGAATAGGACCAATGTGAACCGAATAGGACTGAAGTAGACAGAATATAAGTAATATGGACCGAATAGAGCCAATGTGGACTGAATGGACCGAATAGGACTGAAGTGGACTAAATAAGACCCAACAGACCGAATTGGACCGAATAGAACTTTAGTGGATAGAATGGACTAAATAGGACGTAATGGACCGGTTAGGACCGTATGGACCAAATAGGACTAAAATGGACAGAAGAGGACAGAATGGACCAAATAAAACCAATGTGGACCGAATGAGATTTTTTAATATTTATCATTTTTATTGCATATTTAGGGCTCATATTTCTAATTTCTAATGTCTATTTTCTTTGTATTTTTAACTCAAAACTAAAGAGTTTAGCCCCAAATATAATAAAATTTCATACTTTTCAACCCAAAAATTAAGAAAAAAGAAAAGAAAATTTGAGCTAAACTTGAAAAGATAACTTACAAAAAGAATCAATTTAAGACCCAATTAAGATAACTAAAGGGGACCGAATAAAAATTGTTTAATTTTTAGGTAGAACAAATTATCTTCAAAAAATTTTAGAGAAAAAATTATACATTATATTACAATACAAAATAATTATTTATCCCCACGCATTGTGTGAGTATGCGGCTAGTTCCTTTAAAAACTCAACTTCCACCTGCATCATCAGTAACCATTACTCTTTCAATCATTTAAATCAAAACAAAAAAAGCACCAACATTTTTTTTTTATAAAAATAAAAAGGCACAAGTAGAAAGCATGGACACAGACACATACATGAGTATGAGTATGGATAAGACACAATGACACAAGCAATTTTTGAAAATTTATAATATGAAAAGGTCGGTACGACACGAGTATGATATGGATACGACATTGTACGTCACCTTAACTAAAGTGTTCGTGCTTCTTAAGCTTACTTGAGGTTGAAACCAATTCTCACTAGAGAATGCGAAAACAGGGAGAACCCTAATTCCCAACTTGCAACACAGCTCCACAATGGCTTAGTGACCGAACACCCTCCATGTAAATTTGTGTACATAAAATTAGTATTACAGCCACCCAGCTAAGTCACATATCCTAATTTTATGTCTCTCATGTCTCCATAGGAGGACAAATAGAACAAGGAGAAGGCCAATCTCCTATTGAACAATGTTAGTTTTGGAAAATTACAGAATTTAATAACGTATCGTTTGACTGTGCAGTAACTCAACCGCAGTCACTCCCCATTCCCTCCATAGAAATGTCTAAACCCGGTTCCTTAATTTTCCCATTTAGGAGCTTGTCAAGTTCCCTGAAAAAATTTTGCAAAATAACCCATTGCAACACTTAAATGAAAGTTGCAAAGAAAGAAAGGGAAACATCATTTAAGAGCCATAAAATTTAATAAAATATTTTGGAAGACATTACCCGTATCAACTCTAAAACACTTTTTTTTTTTGAAAAGTAGTTTTCTTTTAGTCATGCTCATGCCCATTTCATTCTTATCCTATTCCCACTTATTATTTCTTTTGTTCTTAACTCGCCTAGGTCCTAGGATAAGAAATAAATAAACCAAAAGAAAACCACTTTTCAGGCTTAGATTCCTGGAAATGACTTAGTGAATTAGTTCTTGCAGAGAGGTTGATCTATAATAGAAGTATAGGTATGTCTGCACTCTGCAGCAGTTTAGCTTATGTTTGTTTTGTTCCTTAAAATCATGATTACTTCACATTCATGAACACATCCACTTGTTCACATAATGTGTAAAATCTGGATATTATTGAAAAATGTGGACATTGGTGTCTACATTTTATGCATGGTGTTAAAGAGTGTAAATACTAATTTTCCAATTGTTTATTCATTATAAAAGAAAAAAGAAACAAGAAGTAACCAACTCTCAATATCTTACTCTAAAATTGCTGCCCATTGC
Organism: Quercus tomentella; assembly: GCA_028535165.1. Lineage (NCBI taxonomy): Eukaryota > Viridiplantae > Streptophyta > Magnoliopsida > Fagales > Fagaceae > Quercus > Quercus tomentella. The sequence goes on along the minus strand of JAPQVY010000012.1, from coordinate 13,090,056 downwards.
ATAAGAACTACAATTGTTATTCATTAAAAAAAAAGTAGTGACCAACTCTCAAATTCTTACTCTGAAATTGCTGCCCATAGCATTATTATCTCAGTATAAGAACTACAATTGTTTATTCATTAAGAAAAAATAGTAACCAACTCTCAAAATCTTACTCTGAAATGAAATTGCTGCCCATTGCACTATTATCTCAGAATAAGAACTACAAGTAGTAATGTTTATCTTGTAACTTAGAGAATAGCCAAGCTTTTGTGTAAGCAGAAACTGGGTCAGTTCAGCATCAAAGAAGGAAAAAGACAAGATGAGTGAAGCAACAGATAGCTGGAGGTTCATCTACAAAGATCCTAATCAGCCAATTGAAGCTAGGGTCGTTAACCTCCTCTCTCACATGTCCTTGAAGGAGAAAGTTGGCCAAATGACCTGCACTGAGAACACTGCCGCAAGTCCTTCAACTCTAAAAAGACTAACACACTCTTCTTCTTCTTCTTCTTCTCTTCTTTTATTTATTTATTTTTTAATAATAAAAAGTAGTCTTCTTTTAGTCATGCTCATGCCCATTTCATTCTTATCTTAGTGATTATTTCTTTTTGTTCTTAATTCGCCTAGGTCCTAGGATAAGAAATAAATTAACCAAAAGAGAGCTACTTTTCATGCTTAGATTCCTGGAAATGACTTAAATTATCATGCCCATTTCATTCTTATCTTAGTGATTATTTCTTTTTGTTCTTATTTCGCCTAGGTCCTAGGATAAGAAATAAATAAACCAAAAGAGAACTACTTTTCATGCTTAGATTCCTGGAAATGACTTAAATTAGTGAATTAGTTCTTGCAAAGTGGTTAATCTATAATATAAGTGTAGGTTTGTCAGCAGTAGAGTTTAGCTTCTTGTGTTTGTTTTGTTCCTTAATAACTTACCATCAATATCTTACTCTGAAATTGCTGCCCATTGCATTATTATCTCAGTATAAAAACTACAAGTAGTAAGGTTTATCTTGTAACTCAAAGAATAGCCAAGCTTTTGTGTAAGCAGAAACTGGGTCAGTTCAGCATCAAAGGAGGAAAAAGACAAGATGAGTGAAGCAACAGATAGCTGGAGGTTCATCTACAAAGATCCTAATCAGCCAATTGAAGCTAGGGTCGTTGACCTCCTCTCTCACATGTCCTTGAAGGAGAAAGTTGGCCAAATGACCTGCACTGAGAACACTGCTGCAAGTCCTACCACCATCAAAGACTTGTCCGTTGGTACATTGTTCTTTATAATTTGCATATTTTATCTTTAATATGTCGTGGATTTGAATCTGGGAGTTAGTCGCTCCAAAATTTTTTTGGGATAAGTTTGCCTAACAATCATCTCTTTAATACCCCATAAAAGTAGGAAATTTGAGCACATAATTTTTTTTATAAATCTTTTCGTTCACTTACGTTAGTTCTATATCATTTGCATATAGGAGCATTATATTCTTGCCCAGCCAGTTGTTATCCGACTGAACCTGCTTCAGCAATTAACTGGGCTGATATGGTTGACAGTTTACAGAAGGCAGCTTTAGAGTCACGCCTTGGTATCCCAATTGTACAAATGTGTGATTCCGTCCATGGTCATGGAAATGTGTTTGGTGCTACAATTTTCCCTCATAATGTTGGCCTTGGAGCAACTAGGCAAGTCCTTTTATAGATTGCAGCTGATTGATGCACATATAATCATATAGCTAGATGCAAATTTCAATAACGAATAAAAATCAGTTGTCCCAACCTGAGTGCTTAACTTTATGTTTCACCAGCAACATAACTTGCCACATGTCCTTTTTTATTTCCTTATAAAGTAATCGAAGTAATTATATATATATATATCAAGCTCGTTGATGCATAAAGAGAATTTCGTGTCATAGCCTTATATTCGTTGTTGTTTATTATGCTGTCTTCTATTTGTTGTAGAGATAAAAACTTAGTTGAAAGAATTGCAGCTGCTACTGCACTGGAACTCAGAGCAACTGGAACTAATTTTTCTATTGCTCCTTGTGTAGCTGTAAGTTGACTCAGGTTAATGCTAGACCATTTCGTTGTGTTTTTCTGTTTTACATCCACATGCAAGACTTTTGGAATTTCGTTGGGAAATGTACTGACAGGTTATGAGAGATCCAAGATGGGGAAGATGTTATGAGAGTTTTAGTGAGGATAGTGAAATAGTTAGTGCCATGACATCTGCTGTTGTAGGATATCAGGGCATACCGCCTGAAGGACATCCTAATGGTTACCCTCATGTAGCTGGCAGGTAAGAGAAAATTCCATTGCTACTTCTCATTCTAACCTTCTATAATGGATGTAAACTCGTCTATCAACATTGTTAACCGCTTTATCTTTTGGGCATCATTCGGCAGTGGAAGTACATATAATGATAAAATGAAATTCAACCTCAAAGTTGATAAATCGAGGCATAGACATTTTTAACCTTGTTATACTTCTTTTGATTTGTGTATATGTACTTTTGTAGTGAACTGAAACATATGTGAGTCATGTGACAACATTGTTATATGGTTCAACCAAATTTATACCTACATTATCAGAAATCAAATTCAAAAATCCTCACAAACACAATTCAATGTAACCAACCTTAACTCAACTCAAACTTATAATCGCAATTCACAAACTCAACACTCTCATAATTTCCAAGCCCCAATCATCAAATGTTTCTCTCTCATACAGCCCAAAAATGTACCAAACGCTTTGTAGAAACCTATTTCACATTCTTCTAATAGTGTTAATCACATAAGTATTCTAATGCCACCGTCACATAAAATTGTTCTCTGGAAGTGTTTAAAAAATATGTTGACAGTAAGTTTATTTGATTTTTGTTTGACTATTTCTTTCATCAATAAATACAGAACAAAGGTTATTGCATGTGCCAAGCATTTCGTTGGAAATGGGGGCACTGAACTTGGTTTAATGGAAGGAAATACTGTATCATCTTTTGAAGACTTGGAGAGGATCCATATGAAACCTTACCTGGATTGTTTGGCTCATGGAGTCTCCACTATTATGCCCTCTTATACCACCTGGAATGGGACTAGAATGCACGGTCACCGCTTTCTCTTAACAGATATTCTGAAAGATAAGATGGGATTCAAGGTGCTTAAGCCTCTGATTTCAAGATTTTCACTAAGATATATACATTTCTCTAGAATTTAGGTATAATCAATACACATAGCTTGCATCACAGGGGATTAAATCCAATGTGACAGATACTTAAGTGCCCTCAAAATAAGGGGTTTTCATTGATTGCACCATAATTCAAGTTAGATAATAGGAACCACATAACAGAGCCTTTGCACTACTATTTTAATCTCCTGTTTTCTTAGTAAGACTTTCTTTCCATCTTGGTTTGTGGATGCATGCAATTTGTCCAACCACATATATAAATTCTTGTGTTCTTTGTGTGTGTTTATTGAGTTATCTTTGTCTTGGTTTAAATCCTAGAAGTGATATTGCACAGCAGTGAGTAGCTAAAATGGAACATCATCATAAAAAATTGATATTAAAACTTAGCTCATAAATTATGCTCTCCCAAAAACTTGAATGAGAAGCTTGATTTCATTGTGCAGGATCCTTTGCTTATTTGTTATAGCATACTCTTTAACCTTCCCCCCACTTCTTTCTATGATAATTAAGCTAAATTAACTTTTTCTTTCTCTTTTTGGCAGGGATTTCTTCTATCAGATTGGGAAGGAATTGACACGATATGTGAACCATACAGAGCAGATTATCGTCATTGCGTTTTAACATCAATTAATGCAGGAGTGGACATGGTAAAGTTTGAAATCTCAAAAGGATTAAATAACTGCAAAGTTGTGCAAGCCACTTAATTTTAATGTGTTGTGATAATGTGCAGAATATGGAGCCTTTACGATGTGAAGAATATTTTGAAACTTTAATATCTCTCGTTGAATCAGGGGAGATACCCATGTCCAGGATTGATGATGCTGTGAAACGAATATTGAAAGTCAAATTTATTGCTGGCCTTTTTGAGCATCCCTTTGCTGATAGATCCTTGCTAGATATGGTTGGTTGCAAGGTATTGTCTAGTGGAACATGTTTTAGAGTTAACTGACTGATGGCTATTGATTCCATTTACACAGACTAAGCCTAAATGAATGAAATAATAGTCACACTATCTTTGGCAGAAGATGGAAATGGTTGTCCTATCTTATAATTTTCTTTGATTACAGGTGCATAGAGAATTGGGACACGAAGCAGTAAGGAAATCACTGATTTTGCTAAAGAATGGGAAGGACCCGGAGAAGCCATTCCTCCCTCTGGATAAAAATGCAAGAAGAATATTAGTTATTGGGAGGCATGCTGATGATCTTGGGTACCAGTGTGGAGGTTGGACAATAACAAAGTATGGGACCAGTGGCAGAATAACCATCGGTAAGAACACAGTTAATTCAATGATATAAATATGGGGCACTTGGACACTCATTTAATTTTAACTCTTCTATCCCGTTATTGAAATGAGTAATTATTCAATAATCCAAGGGTAATACTTCTTACGCTTACATGATAGTTGGTTTGACCAAATAACTTTCTAGTGGGATCCACCGTTTATATAAGAGGAGAGAGCATTACTCCCGGAATACTAAATAATTTTTCTATTAGGAGTGGTTTTTATTTTTTATTTATTTCATTTTGTTTTTTCTGTTAAAAATTTATCCCAAGCACATTCTTCAATCATTTTAGCTTGGAACAAAGCTAAACATTGGAATACAACCAACGTCTTCCTTCCATACATCTTCCACTAAGGCTAGGCAGCTTCGAGGATCTATCCAACAGTTGGGCATAGTTCCTTAGTTGTGCCATATGTTATTTAGTTAAATTCAACCATGTTGCCTTAGAAGTTGTAACTATACCAAAAAAAAAAAAAATGCACTGGCCAATAAGCTAATAAAGTACATGATTGTTTGCATTGTTAATAAAGCACATGATTAAATTTAATTGTTGAACTTAAGGTATAGTACCTAAAAAATTGTATTAAAGTTTTGACCAATGAATTTTATATGGGGGATGGGGCAGAGGAGAAATGAGGGATGAAGTGTCACCATCAAAGGAAAGAGATAAAAAGAGGAAATTTTGATTAAGTCAATAATAGGGAACACATACATTTGAAAGACCTTGCAACCATGTTAAAAGCAATGGAATGGTTTGTATTTTTTTATAACTCTCTCATACGGATTTTCCTTGTGTTCTAGGGACAACAATATTGGAAGGCATTAAAGAAGCAGTTGGAGAACATTCAGAAGTCATATATGAGCAAAACCCATCATCAGCAACCTTTGAAGGCCTAGAATTCTCCTATGCTATAGTTGTTGTTGGTGAGCCTGCTTATGCTGAAGGCAGGGGATATAATGTAGAGCTCAAAATTCCTTTTGATGGTGCCAATGTTATTAACATGGTTGCAGAAAGAGTTCCAACTTTGGTAGTTCTGATATCTGGAAGGCCTCTTGTTTTGGAACCAGAACTTCTAGAAAAGATGGATGCATTGGTTGCAGCTTGGTTGCCAGGGAGTCAAGGAGAGGGAGTAGCAGATGTGGTGTTTGGAGACTATGAATTCCAAGGAAAGCTTCCTGTCACTTGGTTCAAGAGAGTAGATCAGCTGCCTATGAATTATGGGGATGAGCATTATGATCCTTTGTTTCCTTTAGGCTTCGGTTTAAAGACGAAGGTACATTAGATGAATTTGGGTATGTAAATTCAATACGGCTAGGCACACAACAGGTCATATCAGCAGCCGTGAAAAAGGTTGTGCTTACTTATGTGAATTTAGTTAAGCCAAGCTTATGTTATCTTATAACCAGCCCAGTTTGGGTTATGTCTACTCCGTTTTTATGAGACATAATCTGGCCGAACATGTATGGATCATATGTTTGAAAGCCCATCTGATGGTTTTAAAAAATATTCCATTTTGTTTCTACTCATCTTGCAAATGAAATTGCAATGAAAAGAAAAGTCTTGTTTGGTACAATTTTATTTATTTATTGAGATTATTTAAAAATATTGTACCTAAACAAATGAAAATTGAAAAAAGTTATGCTTTGAAAAGTACGGTTTGATAACATGTTACCAAATAGATAAATGAACTCATGTGGTCAATATATTTTGGTTGGCTAAGATGGTAAACATTATCTACTAAGGACTCATAGGTTGAACCATGATTAAATTATTGGTTTGGTGATAATGACATTTCAAGCTTTCAGGGAGAGGAGAAAAAGAAGAAGGAAAACTATGCAGGGAGTACTATTGGAGAGAGCAACTACCATTTACTGGCCGATTTGACACACCAACTCAGCTGCCCATTAGGAGAATCGGATGGTACTCTTACTCCAATTATATAAAATGATTCGTACTTAATGCATAAGCCTATCACTTTTGTGGAGAATGGAAGAGGTGATTGGTATTTCATAGACAGTCTTACTTCCAAATTTAGAAGTAAAATTTGATATGCCCTTTACACCAGTAGGAGACAAAAGAAAGGGTAGAAACTTGGAGAGAGAAAATCAAGTGTTTTATTAAAACAAAGATCTGTACATCATCTAGGACTATATCAACAGAAAAGAGAACATAGAAGACAGCAAAGTAAAAGGAAAGAAAAGAAAAGAAAACAAGAAATCATGGCGTCCAAGACCCACAAAGCTGAAACTTACCCCCTATCCCCAGAAATCAAAGAGTAATTTTCTAGTCAAATCAAGACCATTATTGGGGAATCTCTAATAGAGCCATAGAATTTGTAAATGACATATAGTGTAGGCCAATTGTAAAACTATTATAGATCACTCACCAGAGGGCGAATAGTCTCAATCTACACCACATATCTACTACTGTCTAACCTGGGAAAGAATAAAAAAAAGTTCTGTAAATGTATATGGCACAACAACTTAGTGAAAAAGCAAGCTACAAAAGAAATATGATAACTTTGCACGGCTTTGAACACAAATGAGGCTATAGGAAATACAGCAGCAGTAACAGGATCATCATGAAACATTATAGATACCTTAAAAAGCAATTAGTTGTAGTCCACAATTAGTGTTGGTGGTCTCCTCAATTCCTGTTATCAGCTCTTGTAGGGATCTTGATAGCTTAGAGGAATCTCCAATTACAGAAATTTGAATGTTTTCCCTGCCACGAGTCAAAAATCAGCACGATTAATGTATGTCCACTATATAAGACCATGTAATCTATCAAGTCAATAATGCAACATACCTTCACTCAGATATAATGAAAACTGTATATGATTAAGATCATCACAACAACTATATGTTAATGGCAGCAAATCATACTCTAACCGAAAAATGAAAAATCCTAAATCTAGGAACTCAGAATTTCACTCCTAGTCTTCGCTTAGACCATTTTGAAAATTTAAAAGCAACTGGTACAGTCACTCCCATCAAGCTCAAACAATTTCCTTTCTTACTTTTTTTTTTTTTATGATAAGTAATAAAGATTTATTGATATCAAAAAGAGAGAGACACCCAAGTACACAGGGGTGTACATATCAAATACAAAAATTACATAAATCAAGTAAATCCAAAATTGAAGAAAAAGGTTGGTTTCTCCACATTGAGAACCGGTCCAATAAGGTTCTGAAAAATAGAAGCTTGAGATTAGGCATAGAACGCTCATTGTCTTCAAAACACCTACTATTTCTTTCCTTCCAAATACACCACATCAAACAATGATGAACAACCATCCATATATCTCCATTACGATGGGGACCAAATCGACCTTGCCAGCAAGGAAGAAGCTCAACAACAGACATTGGCATAACCCAACAAACTCCAAATAAACCAAAAACCATATCCCACACCTCTAGAGCAACCGGACAATGAAGGAATAGATGGTCAACAGTTTCACTATTACACTTGCACATATAACACCAATCCAAAATGCATACCTTTCTTTTCCTTAAATTGTCAATTGTCAGACATTTCCCCAAGGCAGTGGTCCATACAAAGAAAGCCACTCTAGAAGGAATCTTCTGCTTCCAAATGCTTTTCTTACTTTTAGTTTAAAATAATGTAATAACAGCATTCTAAAGTTCCTAACTTGACATAAAAGTTAACATTTGGAAACATCAGAATTCTCGTGCATAATAACACTTCCATGTACCTAAATGGAAAGCCAAACCCCATTTACAAAATCAGTTCACTTAACCAGAAATATTGGTCCTTTGTAATCATTCATGCCACCCAATTCCTGCAAGTCTCACATAACCAATTACTCAATTCAATACCCTTTCAATATAAATATAGCATCTTACAAATGCAAACCGAAGCTACGGATACAGATCAGGATCCTCTCCATTTGCTTTGATACAAAGAATGTCTATTTCATTACAAAGATTTATTTTGTCACAAAATCTGATGTGATACACCACACCAACAGAAAGAAACCATCTAATACAAAAATATTACATATACTTAAATGTCATTGAAAGTACCACCATAATAAACACCTTTAAATTCTTACAAACAAAAAACTAAATCTTTATAGTGAAATGATACTATCTGTGTGTCTAAAAGATGTAGCAATTGAAGGAAGTGAAATAGTTTCTGATATGCTGACCTGAACAAACTGCCCATTTCATCTCTCAATCCTCTTTCGAATAATTCCATTAAAAACTCAACTTCCACCTGCATCATTAGTGACTATAACTCTTTCAATCATTTTAAACCCAAAAAAAAAGAAAAAAAAATAGTGAACCTTAATTCCCAACATGCAACACAGAATCGAGTGAAAGTGAGAGTTTTACGTACTCGTCCAGATTGAAGGAGAAGAAGAAGTAGGGTTCGGGTCGACCCATTTGTGTTTGTGGATCATGTAAATGGGTTCGCCCAACGGGTGTTTACGTTACGTTCAACAGAGGGAAGGTTGTGTTGTGTTGTGTTAAGCAAAATCATGGATACATATGTATGTTCTAACCTTTTCTATTAAAAAAAAAAAAGTGGATTTATGAGTTAAAAAGGAGTGGGAGAGCATAAGTAAAAAAGAAAATGTAAACTAGGTTAATTAACGATAGTTAAATAAGAGATTTGAGGTTCAATTTTTGTCTACATTAAAAATTGATTGGTGTCCTGGTTTGATGATAAAGAGTTATCATTAAGAGCGGACGCCAAAAAAAAAATTCATATAATAGGTTTTTTTTTTTTTTTTTTTTTTTTTTTTTTTTTTTTTGAGAATGTCATACAATAGGTTTATTTGTTATATGCATCATAAATTGTATTTTTCTTTTTGTAATTAACACACCAATTCAAGTTTGATGTATAATATCCACTCTATCATCCAAAATTAGTATCAAAATTAACAAATTGGGTGTGCGGTGCACTACTATGTCAAAATTAATAGACATATTCTCATTATAATAGACCCCACTAAAATTATTTTGGAAAGTTGTCGAGACAACTATTTTATACATCAAATGTTGTCTTACTTAGGTGCCGTTTGTTGAGGTTTAATTTAGAAATTAAACCAACTTATTTTTGTATGTTCAACCTTATAAAATTTCATTTTTGTTTAGGTGTAGTTTGAAAAAAGAATTTTCAAAATCCAAAAGTCTAGTAACTCAGCAGGATTTTATGCTCTCTTTTGTGAGGAACACCAAGGTTTGATCTCCCTTCCCTGCATCATCTTGTTTGTAACCATGAAAGCTTATAATATAAAATTTTTCTTTTTACATATAATAGCTAATACAAACTGAGATTTATAAAACACCCTTCATGTAAATTTGTGTACATAAAATTAGTATTACAGCCACCCAGCTAAGTCAAATATCCTAAAGTTATATCTCTCAATTCTCAATAGGATGAAAAAAAAAAAAAAACGAGAAGGCCAAAGAAAGAAAGGGAAACATCATTAAAGAGTCATAAAATTTAATAAAAAAAACTTGGCTGACATTACTCGTATCAACTCTAAAAAGACTAACACACTACTCTTCTTCTTCTTCTTCTTCTTCTTTAATAATAAAAAGTAGTCTTCTTTTAGTCATGCTCATGCCCATTTCATTCTTATCTTAGTGATTATTTCTTTTTGTTCTTAATTCGCCTAGGTCCTAGGATAAGAAATAAATAAACCAAAAGAGAACTACTTTTCATTCTTAGATTCCTGGAAATGACTTAAATTAGTGAATTAGTTCTTGCAAAGTGGTTGATCTATAATATAAGTGTAGGTTTGTCAGCAGTAAAGTTTAGCTTCTTGTGTTTGTTTTATTCCTTAATAACTTACTATCAATATCTTACTCTGAAATTGCTGCCCATTGCATTATTATCTCAGTATAAAAACTACAAGTAGTAATGTTTATCTTGTAACTCAAAGAATAGCCAAGCTTTTGTGTAAGCAGAACCTGGGTCAGTTCAGCAACAAAGAAGAAAAAAAAAACCAAAGATGAGTGAAGCAACAGATAGCTGCAGGTTCATCTACAAAGATCCAAATCAGCCAATTGAAGCTAGGGTCAATGACCTCCTCTCTCACATGTCCTTGAAGGAGAAAGTTGGCCAAATGACCTGTACTGAGAATCCTGCTGCTAGTCCTTCCACCATCAAAGACTTGTCCATTGGTACATTGTTCTTAATAATTTGCATATTTTGTCTTTAATATGTCTTGGATTTGAGTTTGGTTGTTAGTCTCTCCAAAAATAAATTTGGGATAAGTCTGCCTAACAATCATTTCTTTAATACCCCTTAAAAGTTGGAGATTTGAGCACTGGATAGACTTTTTTTTATAGATATTTTCCTTCACTTATGTTAGTTCTATATCATTTGCATATAGGGGCTATATTATATTCTTTCCCAGCCAGTTGTTATCCGACTGAACCTACTTCAGCAACTGACTGGGCTGATATGGTTGACAGTTTACAGAAGGCAGCTTTAGAATCACGTCTTGGTATTCCAATTATACAAATGTGTGATTCCGTCCATGGCCATGGCAATGTGTTCGGCACTACAGTTTTCCCTCATAACATTGGCCTTGGAGCAACTAGGTAAGTCCTTTTATATATATTGCAGCTGATTGATGCACGTATAATCATATAGCTAGATGCCATATTTCAATAGTAAGTAAAAATCTATTGTCCCAACTTGAGTGTCTGACTTTATGTTTCACTACACATTGCATTTTACATTTGGTGGAGTATAAAGTAGAACACATCTAGTGGGATAGATGATTTTTATTGGTTGTAGCATGTTCAAGAATCAGCTACATATTAATTAAAATATTTTAAGATATATCAAGCTCATCGATGCATAAAGAGACTTTTTTATGTCATAGCCTTATATTCCTTGTTGTTCATTATCCCGTCTGCTATTTGTTGTAGAGATAAGAACTTAGTTGAAAGAATTGCAGCTGCTACTGCGCTGGAACTCAGAGCAACTGGAACTAATTTTTCTATTGCTCCATGTGTAGCTGTAAGTTGACTCATATTAATGCAAGACCATTTCGTTGTGTTCTTCAGTTATTAATCCACATGCATGATTTTTGGGATTGCTGTGGAAATGTACCTACAGGTTATCAGAGATCCAAGGTGGGGATTATGTTATGAGAGTTTTAGTGAGGATAGTGAAATAGTTAGTGCCATGACATCTGCTGTTGTAGGATATCAGGGCATACCGCCTGAAGGGCATCCTAATGGTTACCCTTATGTAGCTAGCAGGTAAGAAAAAAAAATTCCAGAACTGCTTCTCATTCTAACCTTCTATAATGAATGTGAACTCTGTCTATTAGCATTGTTAATCGCTTAATCACTTTGTCTTTTGCGCATCATTTAGCAGTGGAAGTTCATATAATGATAAAATGAATTTCAACCTCAAACTTGATAAATCGAAATGTAGAAATTTTTAATCTTGTTGTACTTCTTTTGATTTGTGTTTATGTACTTTTGTAGTGAAACATATGTGACAACATTGTTATATGGTTCTACCAAATTTATGCCTACATTATCAGAAATCAAATTAAAAAATCCATACAAACACAAACCTAACCCAAATGTAACCACACCTAACTCAACTCAAACTTAATCTCAATTCACAAACTCAACACTCTCATAACTTCCAAGCCCCAAACATCAAATGTTTCTCTCTCATACAGCCAAAAAATGTACCAAACGCTTTGTAGAAATCCATTCCACATTCGCCTTTAATCACATAAGTATTCCAATGCCACTAAGAGCCTTAATCACATAAGTCTTCCAATGCCACCATCACGGAAGTGTTAAAAAAATTTGTTGACAGTAGGTTATTTGATTTTTGTTTGACTATTTTTTTCATCTATAAATGCAGAACAAATGTTATTGCATGTGCCAAGCATTTCGTTGGAGATGGAGGTACTGAACTAGGTTTAATGGAAGGAAATACTGTCTCATCTTTTGAAGACTTGGAGAGGATCCATATGAAACCTTACCTGCATTGTTTGGCTCAAGGAGTCTCCACTATTATGCCCTCTTATACCAGCTGGAATGGGACTAGAATGCATGGTCACCGCTTTCTCTTAACAAATATTTTGAAAGAGAAGCTGGGATTCAAGGTGCTTAAGCCTCTGATTTCAAGATTTTCACCAAGGCATATACCTTTACTCATCTTTCGTTAATCTTGGGACTTTGTAAGTGATGATGTGGGTTGAATTTAGATGTAATCATTACACAGCAAGTTAGAAAACAGGAACCACGTAACAGAGCCTTCGCACTACTATTTTAATCTCTTGTTTTCTTAGAAATACTTTCTTTCCATCTTGGTCTGTGGATGTATGCAATTTGTCCAACCCCAAATATAAAATCTTGTATTCTTTGTGTATGTGTGCTTATTGAGTTATCTTTGTCTTGGTTTAAAGTGATATTGGACAACAGTGAGTTGCTAAAATGGAACATCATCATAAAAATTTGATATTTAAACTTAGCTCATAAACTATGCTCTCCCAAAAACTTGAAGGAGAAGCTTGATTTCATTGTGCAGGATCCTTTGCTTATAGGTTATGCTATTTAATCTCTCCCTCCCCCCTCCCCCCCCCCCAACTTCTTTCTATGAGAATTAAGCTAAATGAACCTTTTCTTTCTCTTTTTGGCAGGGATTTCTTTTATCAGGTTGGGAAGGAATTGACACGATATGTGAACCATACAGAGCAGATTATCGTCATTGCGTTTTAACATCAATTAATGCAGGAGTGGACATGGTAAAGTTTGAAGTCTCAAATAATTAAATGACCGCAAAGTGGTGCAAGCCACTTGATTTTAATGTGTTGTGATTATGTGCAGAATATGGAGCCTTTACGATACGAAGAATATTTTGAAACTTTAATATCTCTCGTTGAATCAGGGGAGATACCCATATCCAGGATTGATGATGCTGTGAAACGAATATTGAAAGTCAAATTTATTGCTGGCATTTTTGAGCATCCCTTTGCTGATAGATCCTTGCTAGATATGGTTGGTTGCAAGGTATTGTTTAGTGGAACATGTTTTAGAGTAAACTGACTATTGATTCCATTTATGTGCAGTTGCTATAATTTACATAGACTAAGCCTAAATGAATGAAATAATAGTCACACTATCCTTAGCAGAAGATAGAAATGGTTGTACTATCTTATAATTTTCTTTGATAAAAGGTGCATAGAGAATTGGCACGCGAAGCAGTAAGAAAATCGCTGATTTTGCTAAAGAATGGGAAGGACCTGGAGAAGCCATTCCTCCCTCTAAATAAAAATGCTAGAAGAATATTAGTTATTGGGAGGCATGCTGATGATCTTGGGTACCAGTGTGGAGGTTGGACAATAACGAAGTATGGAACCAGTGGCAGAACAACCATAGGTAAGAACACATGGTTGATTTAATTTAACTATAAAAAATATGGTACATGATAGTTTGCATTGTCAATAAGCTAATAAAGTATAGTAACTAAAAAATGCATTGGCCAATAAGCTAGTAAGGTACATGATTGTTTGCATTGTCAATAAACTACATGATTTTGAACTTAAGGCATAGTAATTAAAAAATTGTATTAAAGTTTTGACTAATAAATTTTATTTGGGAGATGGGGTAGAGAAGAAATGAGAGATGAAGTGTCACCATCAAGGGAAAGAGATAAAAAGAGAATTTTTTTTTTATTAAGTATTTAGGGAACACATACATTTGAAAGACCATGCAACCATGTTAAAAGCAATGGAATGATTTGTATAGTTTTATACCTCTCTCATACGGATTTTCCTTGTGTTCTAGGCACAACAATATTGGAAGGCATTAAAGAAGCAGTTGGAGAACATTCAGAAGTCATATATGAGCAAAACCCATCATTAGCAACTTTTGAAGGCCTAGAATTCTCTTTTGCTATAGTTGTTGTTGGTGAGCCTGCTTATGCTGAAAGCAAGGGATATAATGTAGAGCTCAAGATTCCTTTTGATGGTGCCAATGTTATTAACATGGTTGCAGAAAGAGTTCCTACTTTGGTAGTTCTGATATCTGGAAGGCCTCTTGTTTTGGAACCAGAACTTCTGGAAAAGATTGATGCATTGGTTGCAGCTTGGTTGCCGGGGAGCCAAGGAGAGGGAGTAGCAGATGTAGTGTTTGGAGAATATGAGTTCCAGGGAAAGCTTCCTGTCACTTGGTTCAAGAGAGTAGACCAGCTGCCTATGAATTATGGGGATGAGCATTATGATCCTTTGTTTCCTTTAGGCTTTGGTTTAAAGATGAAGATTCATTAGGTGAATTTGGGTATGTGGATTCCAATAAGGCTAGGCACACAACAGGTCATATCAGCAGCAGCTGTGAAAAGGTTGTGCTTGCTTATGTGAATTTAGTCAAGCCAAGCTTAGGTTACCTTATAACCAGCCCAGTTTGGGTATTATCTCTATTGTGTATTCTCATTATGTCTACTCCGTTTTTATGAGCTATAATCTAGCCGAACATGCATGGATCATATGTTTGAAAGCCCATATGATGGTTTTAAAAAATATTCCCTTTTGTTTCTACTCATCTTGTAAATGAAATTGAAATGAAAACAAAAGTCTTGTTTGGTACAATTTATTTTTCATTTTTTTCATAGAGATTATTTAAAAAAAAAATTGTACCTAAAAAATTAAAAATTAAAAAAAAAGGGTTATATTTTGAAAAGTACGGTGTGATAACATGTTACCAAATAGATAAATGAACTCATGTGGTCGATATTTTTTGGTTGGCTAAGATGGTAAACATTAAATTATTGGTTTGGTGGTAATACTGGCATTTCAAACTTTCATGGGGAGGAGAAAAAAAAGAAGGAAAACTATGCAGGGAGTACTATTGGAGAGAGCAGCTACCATTTATTTGCTGATTTGATACACCAACTCAACCGCGCATTAGGAGAAACGGATAGTACTCTTTCTCCGATTATATGAAATGATTTGTACTTAATGCATATAAGGCTCTCACTTTTGTGGGGTATGGAAGAGGTGATTGGTATTTTATAGACAGACTTACTTCGAATTTTAGAAGTAAAATTTGATATGCCTCTTGCACCAGTACGAGACAAAAGGAAGGGTAGAGACTTGGAGAGAGAAAAATCAAGTGCTTTATTAAAACAAAGATCAGTACTGTACATTAGCTAGGACTATATCAAGACAAAAGAGAAAACATAGAGGAAAGCAAAGTAAAACGAAAGAAAAGAAAAGAAAACAAGAAATCATGGCGTCCAAGACCCACACAGATGAAACTTACTCCCTAGCCCCAGAAATCAAAGAGTAATTTTCAAGTCAAATCAAGACCATTATTGGGGAACCTCTAACAGAGCCATAGAAATTGTAAATGACAAATATGAAAAATCTGTCATACTGGACAGTGTGGAGATTATGCAAAGAACAATTTAGCGTAGGCCAATTGTAAAATTACGTTAGATACACAAATAAAAAAGATCCTGAATGAAAACATAGACTACTCCCCAGAGGCCGAAAGGTCTCAATCTCAATCTACACCACAGATCTACTACTGTCTAACCTGGGAATTGGAAAAGAAATAAAAAAGTTATGTAAATGCATTTGGCACAACAACTTATTGAAAAAGCAATCTACAAAAGAAATATGATAACTTTCGCACAGCTTTGAACACAAATGAGGCTATAGGAAATACAGCAGCAGCAACAGGATCATTATGAAACATTATAGATACCTTAAGACTTTGGATAGAATACATGTGATTGATCTTGACTAATATGTTGAGGATCCACTGCCTACCCCAAAAATATTTGGGCTAAAGTTTTGTTTTTGTTAAATAGATACCTTAAGACTTTAATAGGATGCAATTTGGTCAGGTACTCAGGTTGATATAGTCCATGTTATCCCAATGACCTCTTACACTGCCAAACTGGTTACAGAAGAGAGCTTCACTTTTTTAACAGAAGCAAGAACTGGGGTTCTAATAATGATGAACTTTGTATGGTGTGTTTTTGGAAGAAACTTCAAGTCAAAAAAGGATTTGGCATGCAAAGACTATATTCAACAGCCCTTTCCAGTTTCAGCTATATTCAAATTCCATCTACCTAAATGGAAAGCCAAACCCCATTTACAAAAAAATCAGTTCACTCAACCAGAAATATTGGTCCTTTGTAATCATTCACTAACTCACCAATCCATGCCACTCAATTCAATACCCTTAGTTCAATCTAAACATAGCATTTTACAAATGAAAACTCAACTTCAATCTAAAATATGTAACAATTGAATGAAGTGAAATAGTCTATCAAATGCGCATGCTGACCTGAACAAGCTACCCATTTCAAATAATTCCATTAAAAACTCAACTTCCATCTGCATCATTAGTGACCGTAACTCTTTCAATCATTTAAAACCCAAAAAGGGAAAAAGACACATACTTGAGGTTGAGGGCGAAACCAGTTATCACACGAGAAAGCGAAAACAGAGAGACCTTAATTCCTGACTTGCAACACAGCTCCACAAACAATCGCTCTCAGAGTCAGAGACCGTACACCGGCCACGTAACCCGACCCGACTGGCAAGTCCCTGAACCGGGCATAGTGTGGTAGGTGGGAGTGAGAACTGAGAAGAGCAGAGCAGAAGACAGTGAAAGAGGGAAGGTTGTGTTGTCGCTTGACAGTGTTGTTTTAGTAAAATAAAAATACACGTCCCTTACTTCGGAAGACAGGTACCATGTAAATTTTATTTTTTATTATTATTATTATTTTATAAGTTTTTTTACTTGGTAATTATAAAAATCTCATCATCTAAATTTGACTACCTTTAATTTTACTTTTATTTAATTGAGTTCTCTAAATTTAAAGTTCATTCAATTTTATTTTAATTTATAAGAAATTTCACTCAATTAAGATATCTTCATCAAATTCCCTTAAATGTTGCGGCTAAGTGTTTAAATATATATTTATTTTCTTCAAATTTTTTTAATTAAAAAATTCAATCAATAATTTAAAATTTTTTATATATATTTAAAAATAATTAATGGAAGTTGACAGAGAAACCTTAATTGAATAAACTTGAAACTTAGAATATTCAATTGAACGAAAACAAAGTTTGAGAATAGAAATGAATTTTAATCAAACTTAGATGGTACACTTTGTATTTTTGCCACTTTGTATTTTTGCCCTTTTATTTTATTAATCTGCATAGACAACTCATTGAAAACTCTTGGTGGATTGGCGGTTCTAAATTTTATAAAATTTGGGTTTTAGTCTCGATCCTTAGTTTCACAAAAAATAGACTAGATTAGATTGAAATGACCTAATGAACTGGACTGGACTAATGGACTGAATAGATTGGACTAGACCGAACAGTAGTTATAAAACCTCAATTGCTATGCAACATTCTTATGTTTCCCAACTAAATACTTCATAGATCTAGAACAGGTCCATAGTAGCTTGGATAATGACAACAAGAACTTTGCATAGCACGCTAGGAAATGTCTTTAAAAATATTGATGGTCCATAATTCCATATGGTTCCCAAGTAGATGTATATCATAGAGAGGAGTTGCCCAAATAATTGGGGTTTCCCTTTTTGAGTTTAGTCAATTAAAGACATTACAAAAGCATACATACCTTGGCTGCAACCACTCCCAGATTTCTTGACATTGCAAAATGGTTTTGAATCACGATGGATCCTAATAAGATAGAAGTTGTGGTAATTGGGATAGGCCTACAAATGTGAGTGAGGTTAGAAGTTTCTTGGGCTTTGCTGGTTATTATAGAAGGTTTATAGAAGGATTTTCCAGCATTGCAACTCCTTTGACATAGTTAACTCGGAAGAATGTTAAATTCGAGTGGAAAGAAGAGTGTGAGAAAAGAAAAGCTTTTAAGAGCTCTGACTTACTTTGGGAGTAATCTTTAATGAAATTATCATGAAAATTCTTAATGTTGGTACTTGGTACGAATTGTTTGGATTGAATTGTCAAAAATGAAAAATTTTCAGGTACTTTTAGAATGTGTTTCTCATACTTTAGACCCTTTTAGGTTTGGGGCGTGACAGCTGTCCTCTTGCTGCACAGTCTATTTAAGTTTCTATCTCAAGTAAATCAATATAAGTCTAATCACATTTTTAGCACATACTTATATGGTGCACTTCTACATCTACATTAATAGCCATAATGTGATACTGAAAAACAGAGAAAGAAAAAGAATTGATTGCAAAAGAATATTATGTACTTTTTTTTTTTTAGAAGAAGAATATTATGAACTTGAGTTCAGTATGTTATCAAAATAATAAAGTGTCCCATCAAAAAAAAATAATAATAATAAAGTGAAGCATATGTAACTCAGAAGTATAACATCTTATTTTATGATTCTACTATATTCTTTTACAAAAAATAAAAAAAGCGTGAGCGGCAGGATTCGAACCTGCGCGGGCAGAGCCCACATGATTTCTAGTCATGCCCGATAACCACTCCGGCACGCCCACCAGATGATTGTTGGAGTGTTGAGTTAAGTCTAATGTAAAGTATTTAGGCAGCATAAGATTACCTAGATTTTGCTACATTAAAGATTAATAGATCATTTAACCAAAAAAAAAAGTTTCTCAAAAAAAAAAAAAAAACTGAAAATAATTATTGATCATGCATAATTATTTAAGAAATTAATTACAAAATAATTATTAATTTTCACGCATCGCATGAGTCTGCAACTAATAGAAATAAATATGGGAACATAAAGAGATTGAAAGGTGTCCTCTTTAGTTCTTTTGTGTTGTTGATTTTGAGGACGAAGTTTTATGGTAATCTTTAGGGTTATTTATTTATTTATTTTGATTGATATGATAGAATTTAAATCTATGACGTCCACTTTATAATGATTGTTCTTATCATTAGACTAAAACACCAATTAGTTTTTGAAATAAACCAAGTTTGAACATCATATTTCTTATTCGATAATGAGAGCTTTTATTAGTTGAAACGATTGGAACCATTTCCCACACACACATAAATGTGAGTAAAAAGAAAAGGTTAAGCTGGAATCTACCATCTAGCATTAAATACAACTTTTATGCATTTTTTCTATCTTATCTAATGTTTTATGATTATATTACTAAAGTGATGATGTGGCATAATATTTATTTATTTATTTATTTTCCTATATTAATTTCGGAAGAGGGATTCAAATCTAAGTGTCATAAAAAAGTTAGACAATATTTTTGAATTACAAGACTCTAGACAATATTTAATTATATATTTTAAAAGAGAAACGGGGATTTAAAGAACTATACCATACAAAATTCCTTAAAAACTTCTATTCTTGACGCGATGTTTTCTTGGAACTAATCAATTTTATGGGGGAATTGCACTTTACCCACATATGGTTTGTCTCAAATTTAACTTACTCACCTATGATCTCATTTTTAAAACTAAACCCACTTGTGTTTTACTCCGATACTATTCCGTTACTCATATTAGACGTTACTACACATTTTTTATCAAAAACAAAACCCAAATAAGATCAAACACTCCTCTCTCCCAAAACACACTCCCATTCACGCATGCTCACCAAACTAAGATCCTAGATGCTACAAGGCAGAGAGCTTGGGTTTTGATTGTGCAAGTAAACCGAGGAAGAACGATACACCAATTCTAGGTTTATCTGAGGCAAACTCGTATTTTTGATTATTGGGTCTTGATCCATTCGTTTTCTCTTTATTGGGTTGGTGTGTCCTATCAATTTTTCTGGGCAATGGATATGGAAACTTGATACAGTTCCAAAAATTCAAATCTTTGTGTGGAAATGCTATTTACATAGTCTCCCTGTCAAAGATATGCTTATGAGTAGAGGTATTTCTGAAGATTACATCTGTGAAATTTGTGGTAGAGAGAGTGAGACCACAATTCATGTTTTGCGTGATTGTAGTTTTGACACAGATTTTTGGTTACACTCGGGTTACACTAGTTGTGATAGTGTGTTTTTTAATTCTGATATTTGCTGCTGGTTGAAGAGAAACCTGTGTTCAGAACAGAGTACTAGTGAAGTGTGTTTGCCATGGAACCAGTTCTTTGCATTTGGAGAATTTTCAAACAGGTGGAACCAAATCAGTACCTCAGCAAAGACTCCCTATTGGAAGTTATCTGTAGAACCAACACAATATCAGAATCTCTCACTTCAAAGAAAATTTTAGTTAGAGCAAGAGCAAAATGTAAACTTATTCTGATATATTAGTAAGAGATTACACTTTAGCATTCAAAGAACTTGGAGGAGCACACAGTGTGCACAAACTGAACATATCAAATTAAGGTGTGCAACACAACACTTGCCCTTACCAAGTATTTACATCAAGATATTGATGTGATCCCAAAAAAAGATCTTGTTAACAGGTCCACTCAAAACAATAGGAATAAATAAAAAGAGGGGTAACCTACGTATAAAAGAGATTTTTTTCTCCATCTCAGAATTCAAAAGTTGTCGGCATAAGCCTGCCTATTGAAGACTCAAGAGTAGTAATATATTTAGATTGACTGAGTCCAAATGGGCAAAGTATAAATATAATCTAATTAATTTCAGGTAATGGGTTCTAGAAATTGAAAGGATCTTATGATCAATCTAGAGATTATTTTAAAACCAATTATTATGAGTATTTGGAATATAAAACATTGAACAAGTAAAGAAAGATTCAACAATTACATGTACAAGCAGAATTACTACCAACAGAAAGGTTAAAGGAGTAAGGGAACTATGCTTTACTAGACAGTTAATACAAAGGAAGAAATAACCTGCTGCAATAAAACTAAGCTGCGTTCGTCCTTGTAGTATTGAGAATGTGGTGAATCCAACTTCATTAAGTCACTATAAAGTTCAATAACTTCTTCCTAATGGACCATTTTGTTTGCAATTGGAGACAGCATCGTGTCAAGAGCCATCAAAAATACGAGTTTGCCTCAGATAAACCCAGAATTGGTGTCTCGTTCTTCCTTGGTTTACTTGCAAGATCAAAACCCAGATGGTTCTCGGTCTATTATCTCAAGCTCTCTACCTTGTAGCATCTTTGATCTTAGTTTGGTGAGCACACATGGATGGGAGTGTGTTTTGGGAGAGAGGAGTGTTTGATCTGATTTGGGTTTTTGTTTTTGATAAAAAATGTGTTAGAGTAACGTCTGATAGGGAGGTGGGTAACGGAATAGTAATGAAGTAAAGCACAAGTGGATTAAGTGTCAAAAATGAAACCACAGGTAGGTAAGTTAAATTTGAAACAAACCATAGGTGGGTAAAGTGTAATTCCCCCCAATCTTATTCCTACTACGTAAAAAGGTATGGCTTTTTATAGCTATAAAAGTGAAAGAGTAGAATAGGTCCTGAAAAGTTAAACTGGTTCGAACTTGGAAGTATTGTAAACGATCTGTTGCATTATTGCTGACCAATGACCATCCTCTGATACACAAAAGGCAAACCTCTTGAGAAATTTAAGCTTATTGTCTTCCAAATCCAATGGTTGTGTCACATTGTGAGATGATAGATCCTTCAACGATATTGCAGCATGCAATGCCAACACTTTTTTTTTTCTTTTGTCAAGTAGTAGCGATATTGATAGGTCAAGAAATCACCATTGTTCCCTCCACTTCAATGAAATTGCAAATATGTAAGATTAATGTTCACTATTTTTTTCCCCAGCTATATAAACAATAATTTATTGAAAAAGAAAAAAAGAGAAACACAGAGGATTACATTATATTATAAACCAAAAGAAGCATATGGGCCCAAACTATCTTTCCCCTCTAGCTTGAGAATTTAAACAGGCAAGGTACATAGAGCAATGGGCCATTCTGCACAGAGAGACAAAGTCACAAAGCCCATCTGGCTATGTACATTATGAGCTATAAAAAAATGAATAACATGAAAATCCCAGCACACAAAACTCTTTGAGTAAACTGTTTGATATCAACAATGAGGTCTGGAATCCAACAATTCACAATTTAGTAAGTATTAATTAAGAAAATGGGAATACTATATAGACTGGAAGAAAATGATAGCAGAAGTGTTCTACAACTAGTACCAACAAAATGTAGACATGATAATGATAGCAAGTGTTCATACAATGCATCAGCTTTTTTATGTATTGGTATTTCCCAACAAGTGCATTTTCAGTACATATATTTTTTGCCCGTGTTAATGAAGACATGATAAGGAATGTATCTTATAAGAAACTTTGTTTCTGTTGTTTGGACACAAAATTCACAAGTTATTTATATACTCAATAATATAATGGCATACACAATCTTCCACTTTCTGCATTAATACAGTTATTTTCTGTAATATGAGTCAAAATACCCCATAAGAGAGTATTCTTAAAGGTCTATGGACCTGTATTGATGTACTATAGAGAAAAATGATGGCGCTTTCTGTGACAACTCTTAATTTATTTCTTCTTCAATTTTAATTTTATTCCAGATAACCCCTTTTTTTTGTTTTTTGAAAAATAGTCATCCGTAACCCAGTTTTATTTTAAGCACCAATACAACAATAACAGCAAAATCTTAATCCCGATTATGTACTTGAGTTCAGTATGTTATCAAAATAATCAAGTCAGCATATGCAGCACAGAAGTTTAACATCTTATCCCATCATTCTACTATTTGTAAACTACATAGTTGGTCTATAACCTTTCAATTGTGTTAATTTGGTCCATGTCCTTCAATATCGTGTCAATCTGGTTCCTGCTATTATCCCTTAAATAAATAAAATAAATCTAATATAAAAAATTATTTTTCCTACACATTAATTGTTAACTGTACCGCCGCATTAGATTTAAAAATAAAAATAAAAAAGTCTAGATTTTTTTGTTGCTTCAAATTATATCTCCCTGCCATTATCCCTTACTCTCTCACTCTCGTCAGATTATATCTCCCTCTCTTCTTCCTTATCTTCACTCTCATTAATATTTGCTTCAATTCTTCAAATATGAAAAAGAACCATGCCATTATAAGCAACCAGAGACTTGGTCCTGTTTGGGACCGAACTTTTGCTCAAAAGCATAAGCAATACAAGAACAATTGTTCAAGCAAGATGATTGACACTGTTTATCACTGTCAATGTTCTTTGGCAGCGAATTATGGAGCCAATCAATGTTAGATATGAGAAGAAACCCATCATTCTAAACATCACTATTAAAGCACTGCATAAAGCATAATCCCCACACCTGGATGCTAGATGACTGTAATGTGGAATTCCACTTTTTCCCCTCTTCTAATTATGACTGAAGTTTAAGCTCCCCCATATTCATCCAGCACAATTTTGGAAATTTGAGTTTGAAAAGCGTAATTGATAGGCCAAGAATAAAGCTAGTGTGTGAACCAATCCAATATACTTCTAACGTTTTAAGTCAAGTAATAGTTTGTTTTATGCACTTGGGTTCAATACTTCAATGGCATGAGAGTGAGGATGAGGGAGAAGAGAGAGATGTAATCTGAGGATAGAGAGAGTTAGGATTTTAGATTTTCCCCAAACTTGAACACGATGGTACCGTATAGTTGACCATTAACGTGGTAGGAAAAATAATTTTTATAATTTTGTTTGACACAGCTTTTTTCTATTAAAGAGATAACGACAACAAATGAATCAACACGACACTAAAAAAGTTTGTGATATATCCTTTAATTTTTTTAAAATGAAATTTACCCTTTATTTATTAATTAGAATATGAAAAAAAAAAAAAAAAAAAAAGTCAATTTGAAAATAACTCTATACAATTTCTGGCCATTTATTGAAAATAAAAAGAAACGGTTTGGATTAGGCCACCCCAACTACAAATCGACTAGGAAACTGACACCTATATGGCCATCTATAAATATATTTAAAAGCAAATCCATAGGGTTAAATTACCTTTCAGGTTTATTAAACTTCTGTTTCCATGGCGGCGGTGGAGTCGATCAATAGCACAAAAACAGATTCTTTGGTTCTGTGTTATAAAAGAAGAAAAAGAAGAATAATAATAATAGAAGAAGAGCCGAATGATCCGATCCAAATCGATATCGAAAAGCTGCCTGATGCTCTATTGTTCGAGGTCCTTTATCGACTCCCTTGCCGATGGGCTCTCCAATATAGGTCCGTGTCGAAGCGCTGGTGTTCTTTGATTTCCCATCCTCAGTTTGTTCGCAGCTACATTCACCACCGCCACCAATTCAGAAATTCAGACACAGACCCCTTTACTCTTGTGTTACACTATGGCAAACAATTTAACCACAATATCCTCGCTCTTCCATTCTACGATGATTCTGGGGACGGTGGCGGTGGAGGTGACGGTGACGGTGACGGACTCGATTTTCTCAACTTTCTTCCCGATATCGAACGAGCAAGAAAAGGTTACACCTTTTCCATTGAAGCTTCGTTCAATGACTTATTGCTGGTTTACAGAGAAGTTCCAAATATTTTGAGCCGTTTTTGGCATTTGGGGCCAGCCTTTAGGGTGTATTGCATTTGCAATCCGCTTACCAAACAATGGATCACCCTCCTTACCTTCCGTTCCCGAAGAGTAACAGAGTCGTTTTGGTCGGCTTTATATGCAATCCATATAGCTGTGATGAAGAGCAGGGATGTACTACCTGAAGAGAGTAGAAATAGAGCCTGACGGACCTCCATTAAATGGGTCTGACAGATCCATGTCCGTGGGCCGATAGAGGGCAAGCCCAACTTGTGCAAAGGTCCGTTATGGATAGATACAGCAGAAACCCTAGATGGAAAATACTTGTGACACACACTTAATCACCATAGAATCCCTAGGTAAATGGAAATTCTAGCATGAAGAGGATTCCGGAAGATATACGCGTAAATGAAGATCTTCTCCCTAATACCTTCACAAATTAAGGTACGCATAATTTACCTTTCTCTAGCTCTCTAGAGTTGTGAAAATAGTTCTAACTTATTCGGCCGGCACCACACCAGTGCTCTCTGTTAGGTTTTCTCTCTTTTCTGTTTCTCTCTTTTCTGTGCAGATATCTCTGTTAAGTCTTCTCTCTTTTCTGTGCAGATATCGTCACGAGCGTGCGAGGGACGTGTAGCTCACTGGGGATATTTACAGCATCATCACTACCAATGCCCATTACAGTTACAACCAATGCCCATTACAGTTACAAGGTGGTACGCATTCTTTCTCCTACTGAATCCAACACTACTCAGATACATGTGGAGATCTTTTCTTCCGACATCGGTGAATGGTGCGACTCTCTTGTTTCGTCACCACGCGGATTAAATCCCTTCCATAAAAGGTCTTCGAATGCTGGTGTTGTTGCCTGCAATGGGATGCTGCATTGGGTGGACGAAAATGATAGAACGATCAAAGGCATAGCCGTGTTCGATCCATTCAACGAAGCACAAGGATGCCGCTATATTGATCCACCCAGTGACCTTTGCCTTGGAGACTTCGTCTACCTTGGAGTGTTCCAAGGGCGTCTCCGGATATTCCAAAAGCCTTTTTTTCAAAACCGTAGCAATTTTTCTGTTTGGGAACTCGAGGATTACAATAATGCAGGAAAATGGTGTTTGAAATACAAAATTTACTTCGAGGACATGGTTTCAGAGTACACCGATCTCGTGAAGATAGCAAAGCAGATCTTGCCGCCTGGGTCATTGCTAGCTTTCCATCCAAATGTTGGAGAAATTGTTTTCTTACAATTTCACAATTACATTGTCTTGTGTAACATGCGGACGAAGGTGTTAACAATGGCCGGCCGACTACGAGATAGGGGAAGAATCTTAGCAGGCAATTTCAGCTTGGAAGCGTACAATGTATATGCAAAATATGTCTTCATAGTTGGGCAATCATCGTGGCCAACACCAGTTCCCCTCCCATTGAAGCGTGAATGGGATTTCCTACTTACACTCGCAAATGTTGCTTCTAAACTAGAACAGCGCAAGGAGTTGAGGGCAACCATCGCGGCCAACACCAGTTCCGAAGTTTGAAAGGCCAGCAATTCGAAATGTTTTTCTTGTTCTCTTTGTTCCTTTTAAATTATAGTTGATACTTTAATATAGTGAAATTATGTTTTGGAATAATTAATTACCAATATGAATTTTGTAGCTGTACCATTATATATTACTGTATATATAATGAAGAGTAAATATCATAGAAAGAGTAACATATAATGGCATAGTGCTGTCATGCCTTCATTCGTAGCTTTGTAGTTTATAGACCTAAATCAATTCTCTAATATTTAGCGTGCGTTTGGTATGAATTATTTTTGCCAATTTATTTTACTATTCAGTTTATTTTTGTTACTATTCATGGGTTCTACTGCACTTTTTGGTACTATTTATAGGTTTTATTGTACTATTTCAGCTAACTTTTACCTTTATCTACAATACTTTCAATAAAAAGTTTTCAGTTTCAGCAAAATAAGCAGATCCCAAATGGACACTTACTCTTTATTATATATAGAGTAATATATAATGGCATAGTTCTACTAGACAAGAGTTATTTATGGAATATCTCCTGAGTTTTTTTCTTAATTTGTGAAGCAGGATTTTACCTTAATTTTGTCTTCTAAGGCTTTTCCTTGTTTTGCAAATGAGTAACTGCCTTAAAGATTAGATTTGTATATTCATATCTTTCATATTTAGAAAGTCTTTCACTGAAGTGGAAGAAAATGCTATATTAATGCAACTCAATAAAAGTGTAGCAACAATAAATGCTATGCTTAAAATTTTGGATATATATATATATATATATTTAAATAAATTTGAATTTAAAATAAGTGCTCTCAACCCAAACATGTTTTTTCTTTATATTTAACTGCACAAAAATGGACCAAAGTAGACCAAAATAGACCGAATAGAACAAAATATACCAATGTGGACCAAAAAGGATTTAAGGGGACCGAATAAGAACGAATAGATAGATTAGGACCAAAGTGGACATAATGGACCGAATAGGAACAAATAGGACTGAAGTAGACATAATGGATCGAATAGAACCAATGTGGACCGAATAGGATTGAAGTGGACAAATAGGACCAGTGTGGACCAAATGGACCAAATAGAACCAAAGTGTACCGAAGAGGTTAGAATGGATCAAATAGGACTTTTGAATATTTATTATTTTTATTGCATTTTTAGAACTCATATTTCTAATTTCTAATGTATTTTATTTGTATTTTTTTAATCAAAACTAAAGAGTTTAGCCTAAATATAATAAAATTTCATACTTTTCTACCCAAAAATTAAGAAAATAAAATGAATTGAGTTTAACTTGAAAAGGCAACCTATAAAAAGAATCAATTAAGACCCAATTAGTCCAAAATGGACTGAAGAAGACTGAAATTGAACAAGTGGACCAAATTGGATTGAATGAAACCAAAGTCGACCTAATTGGACTAAACATATATAAATTATTTAAGTTTTAGGGAGAAAAAATTATGCATTATATTACAATTTGAAAATAATTATTTATTCCCATGTATCGTGTGGGTCTGCAACTAGTAGAAATAAATATGGAAATATAAAAGAGATTGAAAAGTGTCCTCTTTAGTTCTTTCGTTTTGTTGATTTTGGCAACGAAGTTTTATGGTAATCCTTAGGGTTATTTATTTATTTATTTTGATAGATAAGGTAGAACTTAAACCTATGACGTCTACTTTATAATGATTACTTTTATCATTAGGCTAATACATCAGTTAGTTTTTGGAATAAACCAAGTTTGAACCTCATATTTCTTATTCAATAATGATAGACTTTATCAGTTGAACCAACTGGAACCATTTCCCACACACACATAAATGCGAATAAAAAGAAAAGGTTAATAAGTTGGAATCTACCATTTAGCTTTAATTACAACTTTTATGCATTCTTCTATTTTATCCAATGTTTTATGAGTATATTACTAAAGTGATGATGTGGCATAATATATATATATATATATATATATTTTGCTTATAATAATCCAGAAAGAGGGATTCAAATCCAAGTTCCCTAGAAAAATTAGATAATATTATTAAATTACAAAATTCTTGACAATATTTAATTATTTATTATAAAAGAGAAATGAGGATTTAAAGAACTATACCATACAAAATTTCTTAAAAGCTTCTATTTTTGACGCAATGCTTTCTTGGAACTAATCAATCTTAATCCTACTAGGTAAAAAGGTATGTTTTTTTATAGCTATAAAAGTGAAAGAGTAGAGAATAGGTACTGTAAAGTTAAAATCGTTCGAACTTGGAAGTATTGTAATTTTGTAAACGATCTGTTGCATTATTGGTGACCAATAAGCATCTTCTGATACACAAAAGGCAAACCTCTTGAGAAATTTATGCTTATTGTCTTCCAAATCCAATTAATGGTTGTGTCACATACTCACATTGTGAGATGATAGATCCTTTAACGATATTGCAGCATGCAATGGCAACACTTTTTTTTTTCTTTTTCTTTTTCTTTTTCTTTTTTTCTTTTGTCAAGTAGTAGCGATATTGATAGGTCAAGAAATTACCGTTGTTCCCTCCACTTCAATGAAATTGCAAATATGTAAGATTAATGTTCACTATTTTTTCCCCCCAGCTATATAAACAATAATTTATTGAAAAAGAAAAAAAAAGAAAGAAAAAAAAGAAAAAAAAGAAGAAGAAAGAAAGAGAAACACAGAGGATTTCACATTACAAACCAAAAGAAGCATATGGACCAAGACTATCTTTATTCTTTCCCCTCTTGCTTGAAAATTCAAACAGGCAAGGTACATAGAGAAATGGGCTATTCTGCACAGAGAGACAAAGTCACAAATTAAGCCCATCTAGCTGTGTACATTATGAGCTATAAAAAAAATGAATAAGAAAATCCCAGTACACAAAATTCTTTTGAGTAAACTGTTTGATATCAACAATGAGGCATGGAATCCACCAATTCACAATTTAGTAACTATTAAATAAAAAAAATGGGAATACTATATAGTCTTGAAGAGAAAATGATAGCAGAAGTGTTGGGCTTTGTGGAGCCTAGTTATGTTTGATCCGGTTGATGACCCGACTCGACCCGAATAATATTGCATGGTTTTTAATGGGCGATTTTCTGAGGCTTAGTCCATGGAGCGGAGACCTGGGTCGACAAGCCCAAGCCGTTTTGGCCTGTTTTGAAGCCAATTGTGAATCCTGTGCGCAGGATGTAGAAAACGCAATTTTGGTGATTAGGGTTTGTTGTTATAGTTTTTTGAGAGAGAAAAAAAAAAAAAAAAAACTATATTGCCACACTTTGTATTTTTTTCCTTGATAATAGTGAAATCCCTGCAATTCCGTGGACGTAGGCAAATTGCCGAACCACGTAAATATTGTCTTATGCGTGTGATTGTTTTCCTTTGGCGTGTGTTTTCTCTATTTTTGTTTCTCACAGGTTGAAAATTTCGGGTTAATTCCCTACAACTGGTATCAGAGCCTAGGGTTAGGTTTGAGTGGGAGCAATGGCAGAGGAAGTAGGAAAGGCGTCTGGAATAGAAAAGTTCGATGGCACAGACTTTGGATTTTGGATGATGCAAATCGAGGATTATCTTTATGGGAAGAAGTTGCATCTGTCGCTTCTAGGGGAAAAACCTGAGACTATGAAGGTTGAGGAATAGGCTCTTCTTGACAGACAAGTACTGGGAGTTATCAGGTTAACTCTGTCTAGGTCTGTTGCACACAATTTTGTAAAGGAGAAAACCGTAACAGATCTGATAAAGGCTTCGTCTGGTATGTATGAAAAGCTGTTAGCAAACAACAAGGTGCATTTGATGAAGAAACTCTTCGATCTGAAGATGGCAGAGAATGCATCAGTAGCAAAACATCTGGATGAATTTAACATTATCACAAATCAATTGTCGTCTGTAGAAATTGATTTTGATGATGAGATTCGTGCACTGATCATTTTGGCTTCTTTGCCAAAAAGTTGGGAGGCAATGAGGATGGCAATAAGCAATTATATAGGAAAGGAAAAGTTAGAGTACAATGACATACGAGATTTAATTCTAGCTGAGGAGATTCGTAGAAGAGATGCAGGTGAAACCTCAAGATCTGGTTCTGCCTTAAACCTTGAGACAAGAGGCAGAGGTAATGACAAAAATTCAAATCGGGGCAGATCAAAATCTAGAAATTCTAATCAGAACAGAAGTAAATCTAGATCAGGCCAACAAGTACAATGCTGGAACTGTGAGAAAACGGGTCACTTTAGGAAGCAATGCAAAAGTCCTAAGAAGAAGAATGAAGATGATTCTGCTAATGCAGTAACAGAAGAGGTACAAGATGCATTACTTCTTGCAGTAGACAGTCCACTTGATGATTGGGCTTTGGACTCAGGATCTTCGTTTCATACCACTCCACACTGAGAAATCATATAGAACTATGCTGCAAGTGATTTTGGTAAGGTGTATTTGGCTAATAGTACAGCCTTGGATGTTGTGGGTATGGGAGACGTCTGTATATTGTTGCCCAATGGGTCTGTTTGGTTACTGGAGAAGGTTCGACATATTCCTGACCTGAGGAGGAATCTAATTTCTGTTGGACAACTTGATAATGAAGGACATGCAATACTATTTGTTGGTGGTACTTGGAAGGTTACAAAGGGAGCCAGAGTATTGGCTCGTGGAAAGAAGACTGGTACTCTATATATGACCTCAAGTCTAAGAGACATAATTGCAGTTGCTGAAGTAAGTACTGATATAAGCCTATGGCACCGTAGACTTGGTCACATGAGTGAGAAAGGGATGAAGATGTTGTTGTTAAGAGGAAAACTACTAGAATTGAAGTCCATTGATTTTGACATATGTGAAAGTTGCATCTTAGGTAAGCAGAAAAATGTGAGCTTTTTGAAAACTGGCAGGACATCGAAGGCTGAAAAATTGGAGTTAGTACACATTGATTTGTGGGGGCCTTCTCCAGTTGCATCCCTTGGAGGTTCAAGGTATTACGTCACTTTTATTGATGACTTAAGCAGAAAGGTATGAGTTTATTTTCTGAAAAATAAATCTGATGTATTTGAAACTTTTAAGAAGTGGAAGACCATGGTTGAGACAGAAACATGTTTGAAAGTAAAATGTTTAAGGTCAGATAATGGAGGAGAGTACATAGATGGAGGGTTCAATGAGTATTGTGATGCACAAGGAATTAGGATGGAGAAGACCATTCCTGGGACACCACAGCAGAATGGTGTCATTGAGCGCATGAACAGAACTCTTAATGAGCGTGCTAGGAGTATAAGGTTGCATGCTGGACTACCAAAAACTTTCTGGGCTGATGCTGTTGGCACTACAGTTTACTTGGTTGTGTTTCTTATGTTCATATTGATTCTGATGCTTGTAGTAAACTTGATGCAAAGTCTAAAATATGTTTTTTCATTAGCTATGATGATGAGAAATTTTGCTATAGGTTTTGGGATGAACAAAACAGGAAAATCATCAGAAGTAGAAATATGATATTTAATGAACAGGTTATGTACAAGGACAGGTCAACTGTAGTGTCAGATGTTACAGAGATAGATCAAAAGAAATCTGAGTTTTTCAACTTAGATGAATTGACTGAAAGTACTGTCCAATGAAGAAGATAAGGAAAATGTAGATTCACAGGTAGATCAGAGTACACCTGTAGCTGAAGTCCGTAGATCTTCCAGGACCATTAGACCTCCATAGCGTTATTCACCCACTCTAAATTATCTCATGTTGACTGATGGTGGTGAGCCAGAGTGTTATGAAGAAGCCTTGCAGGATGAAAATTCAAGCAAGTGGGAGTTAGCCATGAAGGATGAGATGGATTCCTTGTTAGGGAATCAAACATGGGAGTTGACTGAATTGCCAGTAGGAAAGAAGACTTTGCACAACAAGTGGGTATACAAAATAAAGAATGAGCATGATGGTAGCAAGCGTTACAAGGCTAGATTAGTTGTCAAAGGGTTCCAATAGAAGAAGAGCATTGACTACTCAAAAATATTTTCTCCAATTGTGAAGATGTCAACAATCAAACTGGTACTGGGAATGGTGGCTGTCGAAAATTTACATTTTGAGCAGTTAGATGTGAAGACGGCATTCCTTCATGGTGACTTGGAGGAAGACATTTACATGATTCAGCTAGAAAGGTTCATTGTTCAGGGACAAGAGAATCTCATTGTTCAGGGACAAGAGAATCTAGTCTACAAACTGAGAAATAGCTTGTATGGCCTAAAACAAGCTCCAAGACAGTGGTACAAGAAATTTGACAGTTTTATGCATAGAATTGGGTTCAAGAGATGTGAAGCTGATCACTATTGTTATGTTAAGTTCTTTGATAATTCTTATATCATTTTACTGTTGTATGTGGATGATATGCTTATAGCAGGGTCTAGCATTGAGGAGATTAATGATCTAAAGAAACAATTGTCAAAACAGTTTGCAATGAAGAATTTGGGAGCTGTAAAACAAATCTTTGGTATGAGAATCATTAGAGACAAGGCTAATGATACATTGAAGCTTTCACAGTCAGAGTATGTGAAGAAAGTTCTCAGCAGGTTCAACATGAATGAAGCTAAACCAGTGAGCACACCCTTGGGTAGTCATTTCAAACTAAGCAAGGAACAGTCACCAAAGATAGAAGAAAAAAAAAACCATATGAGCAAGGTGCCCTATGCCTCAGCTATTGGTAGCTTGATGTATGCTATGGTGTGTACAAGGCCAGACATTGCACATGCAGTGAGAGTTGTGAGCAGATTCATGAGTAGGCTAGGAAAGCAGCATTGGGAGGCAGTCAAGTGGATTCTGAGATATCTGAGGGGTTCATCAGATACATGTCTTTACTTCACAAGTGCTAGTTTGAAACTGCAGGGTTATATAGATGCTAATTTTGTTGGTGATATTGATAGTAGAAAGAGTACTACTAGGTTTGTATTTACTCTGGGTGGTACAGCTATATCATGGGCTTCAAATCTACAAAAGATTGTTACTTTGTCTACTACAGAAGTTGAGTATGTTGCAGCAACTGAAGCTGGAAAGGAGATGATTTGGCTACATGGCTTCTTAGATGAATTGGGTAAGAAGCAGGAGATGGGAATTCTACACAATGACAATCAGAGTGCAATTTTTCTTACTAAAAATTTGACTTTTCATTCAAAGTTGAAGTATATACAGATAAAATACCACTTTATCTGTTACCTTGTTGAAGATAAGCTGGTAATACTTAAGAAGATTTGTGGATCTAAGAACCCGACAGACATGTTGACTAAGGGTGTCACTATTGAGAAGCTGAAGTTGTGTGCAGTTTCAATTGGTCTTCTAGCTTGAGGACAGGAGGATGAGTTGCAGGGATGAGGGATTGGTTTTTTGGAGGATTTCGATTGATGTTGGTGATTGAACTAGCCTCCAAGTGGGAGATTTGTTGGACTTTGTGGAGCCTAATTATGTTTGATCCGGTTGACGACTCGACCCAACCCGAATATTGTTGCGTGGTTTTTAATGGGAGATTTTCTGAGGCTTAGTCCATGGAGCGAAGGCTTGGACCGACAGGCCCAAGCCGTTTTGGCCCGTTTTGCACCCCATTGTGAATCTTGGGCGCAGGATGTAGAAAACGCAGTTTTGGTGATTAGGGTTTTTTGTTGTAGTTTTTTGAGAGAGAGGAAAAAAATTGTATTACTGCACTTTGTATTTTTCCCCTTATAATAGTGAAATCCCTACAACTCCGTGGACATAGGCAAATTGCCGAACCACGTAAATATTGTCTTGTGCGTATAATTATTTTTTCTTTGGCGTGTGTTTTCTCTATTTTTGTTTCTCACAGGTTGGAAATTTCGGGTTAATTCCCTACAAGAAGTGTTTTACAACTTTTTTTTTTTTTTTTTTGATAAACTACATATTCATTCAAGAACTTACGAAGGAAAACAATAAGGGGTATCTCCCTTACAAGCTGCCTCAATGGCAAGGGGGAGCATACTTTCAGAAAAACAAAATGGTTGCAAACAGTTGAGAGCAAATCTTGCAGCTACATTGGCTACAGAATTGCTACTCCTACGCACCCAACCAAAACTACAAGAAGTAAAACAAGAAGAAAAACTACGGATATTACAAATGACAATGTCAATAGACCAATTGGGAGTCAGATCAGAGTGGTTCAATGCGTTGAAGCAGATTTTTGAGTCTCCCTCGAACAGTCCAAAGAAGTGCCATAGCTTCTGCTTGTAAAGGAGAGCAGAGTTGGTTCTCTTTTCCCTAAACGAAGAGCACCTTTCCAAGGTGATTTTGGGCAACCACAGCTAGAGCAGACTTTGATGAGTTTAGAGCCGCATCCACATTAATTTTGATGTAATCTAGTGGAGGTGGTGACTAGTAGTTAGAGCATGATCCTGGATGGGGGGCTGGTTGGGGCGAAAACTTTAGAGATTTCTTGAAACCTTGTTTGCACACGATGCTTGGCCTTGATCAGGTCAGCTTGCTCTTGTTTGAAAAGCTTTCGGTTTCTAGAGTTCCAAATTTCATCCATGATGAGAGCCATGTTTAGAGTTACAGTCCATTGCTCATTGCTGGAATTGGTGCATCAGGTGGATTAATGATCAACTTTAATAAGTCTTCACCTGAGGTAAATGTTGCAGTATCAAACTTGACGCCCCAACCTGCAACTGCTCAAAGGGCTCTAGCAAACGGACAATCTAGAAAAAGATGGGTGCTGCTCTCAACTTCATTGTTGCAAAAAGTACAAGCCGGGTCAATATGTTGCATTTTCTGTTGGAGGGTCACTCTTGTGGGAATGACATTGGCTTCGATTCTCCATAAAAACATTTTCAATTGTTTCAGAAGCCACGCTTTCCACAAATCCTTCCAAAGGGAGTTAACTGGTCTTCCGTAGGGAGTTAACTGGTCTTCCATCATTGACTTGGGTAAAAGCCACATGGTGAACAGATTTTACAGTAAAGGTTCCCCTGGGGTCAGGCAACCAAATGAGCCTATCTTGCTTGAGGTGGTGTGGGATTGGGATTGAGAGGATTGCCTGCACATCATCAGCTGAAAAGACTTCTTTTACCATGTCTTCATCCCATGCTTTAGAGGTATGGTCAATGAAATGGTGTGCCTTGATTGGGAGCTGGAGGTAGTCATCTATCCTTGGCTTTGGCTTAAATTCCTCAATCCAAGGCACCCATGAATTAGCCCATACGTTAATGGACTTCCCATCTCCCCCTAGGAAGCAAGCTTCTTTTTCAATCAACTTCTTTGCTCTTTTTATCGCACGCCATGTAAGAGAAGCAGATTTACTTGGCTCTGCCTTAAGCCAATCCTCCTTAACTTTATACGTTGACCGCAACACTTCCATACATAGGCTTTGTTTGCCAGACGCCACCATCCAAGCAAACTTGGCTAGAAGTGCTTCATTAACCTCTCTTGTTTTTTTGAAACCAAGACCACCTACACATCTTGGTTGACATAACTTATTCCACCCTTTCCAAGCAATGTATCTTCCTTCCTTCTCTTTGGGTTTCCACCAGAACCTTCTAGAGAGCGAGTCCATTTTGTCACAATTCTGAGCAAGTACATCAAAGGAAGAAAGAGTGTAAACAGATAAGGCTTGAGTTACCGAGTTTATGAGTGTGCATCTGCCCGCCCAAGATAAGCAATTGCTCCTCCAACCTGCTAATTTTGCCTCCAGCTTGTCTTGCAGAAATTTGAAGTCCTTAGAGGGTGATCTAGATAGAAACAATGGTGCTCCAAGGTACACCGCATCTTTTTTTAGTCTCTTCATGTTAAGTTGCTGCCTTATTGCTCTTCTGCTATTAGGCCCAGTATGCTTTGAGAAGAAAATCCTAGATTTGCCTCTATTAATGCTTTGCCCTGACCATGTGCAGTACTTCTCCAGGCAATCAGCAAGCCTTTTTGCATCATTTCTCGTTGCTTTTGAAAAAAGGACTATGTCATCCGCGTACATAACGTGGGTTATGGCAGGTCCCCTTATGCTTGGTTTTGGTTTTGCACCACTAATATTGCCATCTCTAAGCTCCTTATCCAGCATCCTTGATAGAATTTCCTGACCCAAAATGAATAAATACGGTGACAAAGGGTCGCCTTGCCTTAGCCCTCTGCTTGGTTTGAACTGGTACGACTTGCCCCCATTAACTAGCACTTCAAAGGATACTGAAGAGACACAGTTTAGGATCCAATTGATGAAGACGGAATTGAACTCGAGTTTGGTAAGAACCGCATGGATGAACTTCCAGCTGAATCTATCATAAGCTTTTTGAAGGTCAAGCTTAACGGCCATAAAACCAGATTTGACTTTCCTTGTCTTAAAGCTATGGAAAAGCTCGTGGACGACTACCTAATTTTCTACAATCCATCTGCTTGGTATGAAAGCCGATTGGCAAGGAGAGATTATCTTGTGTAGAAGAGGTCTAAGTCTTGCAACCAGCAGCTTGGATATGATCTTGCACACAACATTGCACAAGCTTATGGGTCGGAAGTTGTTTACAAATGTTGGGTTGGTCGTTTTCGGAATGAGAACGATGAGTGAGCTTTTGGCTTCTTTAGGCAAATATCCGTTAGTAAAGAAAGATATGATTGCATCTGTTACTGAATCCCCTACAATAGGCCAGAATTCTTTGTAAAATAATGCAGGGAAGCCATCGGGGCCGGGAGCTTTAAGGTTCTGCATTTGGAACAGTGTTTCCTTGATCTCTTTTCGGGTTGGAACCTTCTTAAGCATGGAATTCTCCTCCTCAGTGATGCAACTTGTGAGGAGGTTATCAAGATGTTCCGGGAAGTTCACACATTCCTCATTAAACAAACTTTTGAAGGAAAAGTAAAATAGATGCCTAGTTTGGTTTGAATTGGTAACCCAACTACCCTCCTCTATTTTGATAGCATCTATATTATTTTGCCTTCTTTTGATGAAGGTAGAGAGATGGAAAAATTTCGTGTTCCTATCACCTTCCTTTAGCCAAAGCTCACAGGATTTTTGCTTCCAAAGGATTTCGCTTCTGAGAAGCCATTCTGACAGTTCAACCTGTAACTCTTCCTCAATTCTTCCATTTTCCTCAGCTAAAGGCCTCTTTTGGACAAAAATCTTGTCCATCAGTAGGTTGATTTTGACTTGGCAATGCTCGAACACTTTTTTATTCTACTTGCGGAGTGCTTCCCTTGTTTTGGCTTGCTTTTTATAAAGCTTAGAGAAAGTTGGTCCTCTAGTTTCATTGTTCCATGCTTCTTCCACAATGGAGTTACACCCATTATCTTTGATCCAGGCAGCTTCAAACCGAAACGGTCTGTGGGCAAAACAATCTTCTGGATGAGTTACAGCAGCTTTTGGGAAAGCTAAACGCCATGAAATACTACCAAGGGCTCGGTCAAGTCTTCTTTTAATAGCGGAGCTACCCCATTTACCTTTAGCCCACATAAAAGTGTTACCAGAAAAATCGAGATCAATGGCACCGAACTCGAAGATAAGTTCCTTCAGAAAGTTAGTGGCTAATGATTCGCCTATTTTATTCCCCCCGAAAATTTCCTTGTCATTTATGGTGAAGTTGAAATCACCAATACCCATAGGCGTTGACATGAATTTCAGAGAACCATAAGGTTTTCCCAAGCTTTTTGTTTCTTTGCTGGATAGGGAGGGCCATAGAAACAAACCAAAAGCCAATCACAGAAAGCATCAATCACTTTGAGAGCAATGAGATTTTTATTATATTCCATTTGGTGAATAGAAAGACCCGATTTCCACATCACACAAATACCACCTGCAATACCTTTGGCCTCAACAACACACATATCAGCAAACTTTATTGCTTTCAAAACTACCTTCATCCTTTCTACAGAAGCTTTGGTTTCACTAAGAAAATAATATCAGGGCTATTCCCCTTAACATGAGCCTTAAGGGCTCTTACTGTCACGGCGTTACAGATGCCACGACAGTTCCAGCCTAAGATTTTCATGGGGAGGTTGGGGGCTTGATAAGGCCCGCCTCCTCAACCATAACAGTAGGAATAGAGCAACATTTAGAAATAGAGCATGTCTTGATGGGGGAATTAGACAGGGTAAAGATAGACATAATTGGCTCACGTTGGTGTTTTGACTTGCAAATGCCTGATGAGTTGAACTTACCATTCTGAGTTTCCCCAAAAAACGTTGGGCACACCTCAGGAGCGACACCACTTTCCTCAGCGGCGTGAACTTCCAATCTAATTCTTTTGGTATGATCATCTACCTCCTGCCTTGGCACCTTTCTTTTGAGTGTGGGGTTCAAATTGAAGCTTTTTTCCTAGGAAGGTTGTGGTGGAGTGGTTTGAGGTGGTTGAAGTTCAGATGGCTTTTCTGGTGTATTTTGCAATGATTGAGGTTGGGATGTCTTCAATTGGGGATAAGGGGCATTATCTTGGATATGGTTTGTGTTTGTAATAATCAGTCCGGTTTGGTTAGAGCTAGTAACACGTGGGCCGAAACCTGGGGGAAAAGAGGGCTTAACTCATCCATATTGGTGGATATTGGGCTTGGGTTGTTTTCCGTTGGGTCCAATATAGGTTCAGAAGGGATAAGGGAAGGGTTGCCGACAACTGGTAAGGAATGATAAGGAATGTACCCGTACATTGCCTATGCAATCAGACACATCACACAGCTCATACAGTGTGTCAGCTTCGTTATGTAATCGTATTTCCCAACAACTGCTTTTTCAATACATATATTTTTTGCCACTTTGTTGATGAAGTCATTATAGGGAATGTATTTTTATAAGAAACTTGTTTTCTTTTGGTACTATTATTATATAAGAAACTTTGTTTCTGTCGTTTGGACACAAAATTCACGAGTTATTTTTAAGCTCAATAATATAATGGCATATACAATCTTCCACTTTCTGCATTGATACAATTATTTTCTGTAATATGAGTCAAAAGACCCCATAAGAGAGCATTGTTAAATGTCTGTGGACCTGCATTGATGCACTATAGAGAAAAATGATGGTCCTAATAATTAAGCTTTCTGTGACAAAGTTTCCTAAAAAAAAAAAGCTTTCTATGACAACTCTCGCTTTATTTCTTTCTTCAATTTTAATTCTATTTTGGATAACCTCCCACCCTTCTTTTTATGTATTAATTTTTTTTTTTTTTTTTTATTTTATGAAAGTAGTCACGGATAACCCAATTTTATTTTAAGCATCAATACAGCAATAATAACAAAATCTTAGTTTCATTTTTTTTTTTTCTTAACAAATAATGTTTTATTGAAGGTATTGGTGGGAAGAATCAGAATATATATATATATATATAAAAGCAAGCATAGAAGAAAACAAAATAGCCAAAAGTGTGAGACTAAGGTATGTGGCCTCAAATCAACAAATAAAGGCTTGATCAAAAATAGAATAAAGTAGCCAAAGTGCTTTCCTGTGCAACTTGCATAAAAGCTACTCCTTTTTAAAAAGAATGTGGGTAATACTGTCATTTAACAAGGACACAATTTTTAGACTTTTTAACATTACTTTATTTTCTTTCTTGGTAATGCCTTTCATATTGGTCATTCTGATTGAAGTGTTTGTAGAGTGGGTAGGACCCCAAAAAGTAAGTGCAAGCAACATGGTGGGCTCTAGCCTCAAAAGTTTAGGACCATAGCCTATTTTATACACTTTACCACAATTCTCATGTGAGGATGATCAGAAGTGTCAAGAAAAAAATGGTGGATTAATATAAAAGTACATGCAAATAGTCACAATTTGTCACATAAATTATTGTAAAAAAATGTGATAAAAATTGTAGTCCTAAAATAACTCATCTAGCCTTCTCATGAAGGTTGCAACAGTAATAGCAATGTCAATGCCAATGCCAGTACCAGTAATTAGCAATAGCTAAAGAAAAGAGGGTACACAAAACCAATAGCAACAGGAAATTCTATTGTCATATATCACTTTTGAACTGACATTGCATGATATTTGAGGAACTTTTAGCTGAATAATCTTTTGAATATGTTTAGGTCATCATAGATGATGGAAAAGATAACTTGACAGTGGATAAGGCACATGCCGAGGAGACACCATTTTTAAAGATCTTTTTCTTTAGTAGTGCTATAGTGTTAGGGGGAAAAAATGAGATTTTAAATTAATTTTCCTGTATAATTTTGTGTATCTACTAGGGAAAAAAATAAAAATGTTTCAAAGGTTGAAACTCCATTTTTAACAAAACTAGCTCACTTTCAGAATTAACCAGATATCTTCTCTTCCCCCCACCCCTCTCCCTTTTTTATGGATAAATAGAGGGAAATGTATTTAACATAAAAAAAAATCCTGAAAAACAAGCACAACCTTATCAAAGGCTAGTGAATTCTCCACAAAAGGTGGTGGGTTATCATAAACAATAAAATTACAAGATTGTTGAGTTTTTAATGCCAGACCATGAGCTATGACATTCCACCTCAAAACCAATTGGTGATGAAAAAGACAGACTCAAATCTTTTAATGTATTCCATATTACAGTATTACACCTTACGATCCTAATTTTAGAGCCGTCTTAGGGAGCCAAAAAATGGTTCTCCCAAAAATCCCCGTCTCACGATGACTCTTCTATGACTCAAACTCATGACCTTGTTTTTAATATCACTTGTCGAATCGTAAATTGTGTCACTCCACCTCAAAATTAATTTGTGATGAGGAAGATACACTCAAGTCTTTTATGACATTTGATATCACATTTTATGGGTTTGTTTTTAGAGTGGTCGTAAGGAGTCGAATTGTGGTCCCCAAACATTTAATTTAGCAAAATTGTGGAAGTATTTGCACATTGGTTAATTTCGCGGCACACGTGTTCTTATTTTCTTCCTTTCCCATCTTATTTTCAAAATGGTCAAATTACTACCGAATGAGATTCAATTCGCATAAGCACTAGTAGGATTAGATAAGATCATTCTTTGCAAACTGCACCTGACTAGGGAGACGGTTATTAATACTGTCAGTGTTTTCACAAAATGGAAGGTCATGATAATATTTCACTGCCCTATTGGAGAATGTTAACGAGCATCATGAGCTTTTTAAAACGTCATGAAAAGCTAGATACTCAATTGTAATGCGTAGTGTCACAAGAAAGAGAGCAGGATTTGGATAACAGCATGACAATTTTCAAAGTTTCTTTAATTGGTATGGTACACTAGATAATCATAAAAGTATGATGCCTTTGATGTCGACTAAAAAGAGTCCAAAGGAATAGAAAGTCTTTGGTACCATTGAAAACTGGTTTAGAGTAAAGAAAAAAATCTCGTCTTGTGGTTCAAAAGAATATGCAGAAGAACAAAAAGGAAAACACACATTATAGTTACATGGATTGTTTGATTAATCATATTCGCTAGTACATCTCATTAGATCTTTTACCTCAGCAAGTAATCTAGAGAAAGAGAAATCGTCATCCTCGTGAAGGAATAAAGGAAAAGAAGAATTGAGCATCTGATGCTTAAACTAGTGGCCTTTGGTAATGGCTAGGGTCAAGATTCGATTGTCAAACTTAATCCAAGTGGCCCTTCGTCATGGCTTGGGTCAAGGTTCGATCCTCAAACACATAGTATATTAATTGCCATTACGTGTATAGATCATGTTTTATTAAAAAGGCATTAAAGAAAAGCAAACAATGTCATTGGGAGAGAGGCATTGTTATTTGTTAGACGGCATATCCTTTTATTTTTGGGCAAGAGAGGCACTTCATTAAAGCTTAAGTAGTTTTATAGAGTCTCAGGACAGAGCCTCTTAAAAAGCAATGCAGCATCAAAGTCTGGAATTGAAATGACAAATAGCACCCATAGGAGTTAAAATCACTTCAAAATCAAATGCTTGATTTGCTCCTCTTTTCGTTGGTGCATTTGTGGGAAGGCATATTGGATTAGGCATCTGCTGATATGAACTACTGTCCTCGGATCAACTCCTTCCAATTGGGCTAATAATGCAAATGCATGCAAAGCAACCATATTCCTCATGTTGCACCCCAGGCAGGCATTTTAATTTTCTGCTTCACAACTACAGTTCATTCTCAAAAAAAGAATATTATTGAGACCAATCCTATTCTTCAGTGGGGGCTAACAGTAAATATAGATTAAAGTAATTAATAAACTTGATACTAGATAACCACCAACACAACTTATTTTATTGTAGAACAATCGTTATCATGCAAAGATCTACATGTCCACCAAGTAACAGAACATAGCTCCAAGGTTTTTTTGTGTTATTTTATAACTAAACAATTTATTGAAAAGCGCCAAAGGAGACGCATCCACGTATTCGGGAAGTAAAGCTACAAGAAATTTGTTCAAATGCACATTGATAAATCACATTTACGAATGATATTCACAAGTTTAAAGCTTTCAATATTCCTCCACAAGATAATTATCTCACTAATGCCCGTATCTCATCCACCATCCAAAGAGAAGTGACGGGGTGATAACTTGAGCCTATCAACCTACTATATAGTTTTGACCATGATCCTCAATGTAATCTTGTGAACAAAAGCAAAATGTATGACACATGAAAGCACAAGAAAAGGACTGCTTACTACCCTTAATTCCCCAACACACAACATAGCAGCATTAGTGATGAAAGCTACACTTCACATTAATAAACTTTCCTTCCAAGTTTGAATATCAATCATGATATCAACTAACTGATTTCTTTGCAGAGTCTAATTACTAAGGACTAACTAAAAGTCCTCATCAACATATTCACATAGAACCATCATATAGCATGGTTTGGCATTAGATTCCTCCAGAACTCTCACCGATGTTGCATTGGCTGCATCTGAAACATTGTATTGTAAGGTCCAAACTGAGATCCGTGAAGGGTGCTCCGAAATAGATTTTGTTCCTGCAGGTTAGATCCATATGAAGAAATCCCACAAAATGGTTTCATGAACATGTTTACATTTGCTGGGTTGAAAGCCATGGTTGTGGCCTCATATGGTGTTTTCCAGTCATATTGCTGCTGTCTACTGATAACACCCATCTCTAGATGCTGCTGAGGCTGCATAACCATTGCACAGTGATCTGGTGAAGGAGATCTTTTACTGTCTGAAGAAGGAGATTTAGTTTCTGGAACATTGACAGTAGTAATATCATGGATGCTAGACCTTCTCTTATCCTTCCCTCCTGAAAGCTGCCTGATAAAGTACTTCTGAGCATGACTAGCTACCTGAGTAGGGGTCCTAGTGGTCACATAATTGCGAGCGATATTTCTCCAGTCACCTTTACCATACTTCTTGAGACCCAGCAGAAATTGCCTGTAGTTAGAATTAACACAAAATTAAAAACTTGCAGGAGGACGCTAAGAAATTGAAAGCCAGACAGATAGAAAAATGAACAATGATAAAGCAATTTTTAATAGCAAATATGAACAGTTAATCTACAAGTCAAATTTTAAACTAATTAACTAGATCTATATCAGGAAAAATTCAATTCTCAAACATTTACATCATAATATAAGGTTATCTTCAACATCTCAATTCAAACCTTATGGTTTATAGAGACGGACAAGAAAACAAATCTCATTATAGGTTCAATTGTAGTGTAAACTAGCATATAACAACAATAACTAAGCCTTAATCCTAAAAATTTAGGGTTTGTTATGGATCCTCAATAAATTAATCGAGCTCCGCCACATATAATGTAAACTAGCATCCAAGAGATAGCCAATCATATCTCATTCACATTCCAAACTGTCAGTGCACATATTTTATACAAATTATATACCAAGGCATGCAATACCTGTGCTCTTCTTCTGTCCATGGTATCCCTTTCTTCCTTTCCTGATCAGAAGGCCGAGTAGAGGCGCCCCTCTTTCCACCAACACTATAGAATTGTTTCAAATCACCAAAGCCTTGATTGTTCACCCACTCCAGTGTGAAAGAATTACTACCATAACCAGGAATTGGAATCAAGCCGGCCTCTATGTCACTAACATCTTCTTCCAACTCCCTGTACTGTTTCATCACATCTCCTACAGTCTTGCCTGGGATCGTGGCCGCAATCCTAAGCCATCGATCCGGGGTATCCTTATCGTATAAAGCAAGAGCATTCTCGAACCGCTTGTTCTCTTCCAAGGTCCAATTAGTTCCCTTGCTTTCCTGATACAACCAGTTAGAATTCTGCAGATACGAGGCTGGAGACTGAATTTCAATTTCCGGATTCATAGTTATAAACAGTCAGACCGTACAACCAAGCACAATATCAGCTCTCTCTCTCTCTCTCTCTCTCTCTGTGTGGGAGTTCAAAGAGAGAGAAAACCAAGATAGGAAATGCAGGGAAGTGGAGGTCTTATGGCCAAAGAGGCACTAATTAAGAAGCATTTGGAAGGAATCTGAGTACCTTTTTCACATAAGCATAAGGTGAGGAATAGAGAATCTAGAAAAGACCCAACTTTCCAAAACCCAAGGAAAATTCGAGA
This sequence comes from Quercus tomentella, assembly GCA_028535165.1. Taxonomy (NCBI): domain Eukaryota; kingdom Viridiplantae; phylum Streptophyta; class Magnoliopsida; order Fagales; family Fagaceae; genus Quercus; species Quercus tomentella. Next base: position 13,045,281 of record JAPQVY010000012.1, on the reverse strand, counting down.
ACAGTGAGAAAACAAAGCAGATCTTATTTTTCTCAAAGATAAACCCTAGACCTCCACATCAGATCCAAAACCCCACAAAAGGAAAACAAAGGAAAGCAAGGCTTAGATCAAGTCTGTGTGATAAATTTGACAACTTGAAGCTTCACAAAGTGATACACAGAACTTCCAACCATAGAAAAGAAATATATAAATAAAAAAAGAAACTTGAAAGTTGAACCAGAATCAAAAGGAAAAAACAAACAATACCCAGTTGATAAAAATAGGAGTAGAAGCTCAGAGAGAGAGGGCAGAGTGATTTCTTCAGAAATGAAGTGGTGGTTACTGGTTATAGTACTAGTGGGAAAGATTTTGGCTTTTTTTGCTTGTGGGGTTATTTTCTTTTTTGCTTTTAGCTTGGGAGGCCAAAGCAAAACCGAAAAAAAAGAGAGATAGAGAGAGAGGTGTGAATGAAACGAATCCAAATCTGTCAGCGTTTTTGTACTAGTTTGCAAGACAAGGATCTATGGAACAGGGATGAATGAAGAGACTAAAATAAGAGAGAGACAGAGATGGGTCAAAGCTGTTGAGTTGTGATTGGTTGATATGGTACTTGTGGGGGGCGTTGCGGCTTAACAAGAAGAGAGAGAGAGAGAGAAAGATAGAGAGAGAGAGAGAGAGAGACCGATTACTCCCAAAGTCTCAATCAAAATTTGTGGGACTTTTTGAGAAGGACAAGCTTTGATTGGCTAACGTGCATTCGGGGCATTTTGGTAATTTAAATAAAAAGGACAAAATGGTGTTGTTTAGTGTTGACGTTTAGCTTCATTTATGTCAAAATGCATGTCACTAACATCACCTCATAATTATTAATTATCATTAGTACTAGTATTTTGCATTAATTCTATAATTTAGGTTAAGATTCATTCAAGTTTGTTTTGGTAAATCTAATTAATGAAGCTTTTAAAAATCTATCAGTGGCAACTACAATTTAAATTAAATTAAGTAGACCTACCTTGGTGCCAATGGTGTTGACGTTTAACTTCATTATGTCCTAATGGCAAACCAAAATTATTGTTGATTTTTTATTCAAAATTCTCTAGAGTTTTAAAAATTCTATCCATACAATTTTAAATTAATTAATTGAATTTTACCACGTTATTCAAAACTAGAATAGATAATTAGGAGGGAAAACAAAAAATCTCTCTTCATTGTGGATGATCTTTTTTTGTCTTTTAAATTATTCATTTTTTTAGAGTGAAAATTTTAACCTATGAAGTCTGCTTCTGATAATTACAAATTCTATCCATACAATTTAAAATTAATTAATTGAATTTTTCCATATTGTTCAAAACTCTATAGATAATTAGGAGGGAAACAAAAATCCCCCTTTATTGTGGATGATCTTTTTGTCTTTTAAATTATTCTTTTTTTAGAGGGAGAGTTTTTAAATTATAGTGAGAGAGAGATAGAGACTTTATCCGTTTAACTAACTTGAATCTACTTTAAATTATTCTTCTTCAATCGTACAATAACACTATCCATTCTTTTTAGCCTATCCAAGAAGAGTCATATTATTCATTTTTTTTTTTTTGAATTTAATATTGTATTTGAATTCAATACTCTATTAAATAGGCGGCAGTTTTTAAAATATTTTAAATACAAAACAAGATTATTGTTATTATATCTATCATCACTTTTACAAATACCTAATACTCACTAATAGTATAAAATTTGATGTGAAATTCTAAGAGAGAATATAGGGGGGCTTTGTTAGTTCATTCGGTTGCACATAAAGTTGAGTAAAAAAGGTAGCAAAAATAATTCGAACACATTATTAAGAGAGGAAAAGCAAAAGTTAAGAAGATAGGAAAGAAGTTTAAATTTTTGATCCAAATGAGTTCAGACAGTTATGTTAAACATATTATTTTGTATAACTGTACTACAGTCTACAAAGCAAGATCTAAGCTAAAGCTAATGGGACTATATCATACTAATTAATTATTGAGGTGTCCATAAAAAGTTAAAAAGTGAGGATATCCAAAGCAGCTATTTTATTCCTTCTCTCTTCCAAAATAAACAATTGCAAGTTGAAAATCTTAACCAATTGGAAAGCAACATTTAAATTACATAAGTTGTAGGACTATTTCCTTTCACCTTTTTTATTCAAGCCGTCATCCACTTTATAAGTTACAATGATGAATCCTTCAATGATGAATCCCATAGCTTTGACAAATATTAGGGAATGATTTATCAAGTTGACAAGTTATAATCAGTCTTAGACTAAAAATGCAAATTACATCTTATAAAAAAAAATGAAAATTATATTTTTTAAATTTGATTGAAATTTATTTTGGTCTCTTAACTTTACTTTTATTTAATTGAGTTTTTTTAGGTCTTAAATTTATTCAATTAAGGTTTTTCTTCCAATTATGTTAAAAATTTGTTATTAAATATGCAATTAACTAATGAAAAACAAAATTTAAAAATTCTCATGTTAAAATTTCATAAAATATTTTTATTAATTTTATAAATTTTTTCATGTGAGAAAAATATTATTTTATAAATAAATTTTTAACGAAATTGGATGGAATGTCTAAATTGAGTAAATTTGAAATTTGGAAAACTTAATTGAATGAAATTAAATCCAGAAAACTAGAATAAATTTAATCAAACTTGAAGTGTGCAATTTAGCTTTTAACCTAAATATTAATTAAATAAAAATATTCTTATAACAAGAACTAGCCTCATCACATGCGTTTTGCGCGTGCAATGAGACTTTTTTTTTTTTTTTGTGTGTGTGTAGTGTCATAATTTTCCTTTTCTTAAAAAAAAAAAGAAGGATAAGTTTGTTTTGAAAACATGTATTAGTAGGAGAGTGTCTTATTTTGTAAATATTTTAAATGGAATTGGAGACATACTTTTATCAAGTTGTGTTCAAATTTTTCCTTGTTAAACCTAAAGTTTAAAAGTATTTCTGAACCACATACAAATCCAATTCAAATAAAAAAAGGACAAAATTTAGCTACAAAATTGGTTGTAACTTAAGGCTACAAACTCACTCAATAAAATAAATACTACAAAATATTTTGAAAATCTAACCGTTGAATTGCATGTTCTTTACGCCCTTAATACACATGTTAAATTTTGTGTCAATCGGATATCATTTACTATATGATCTTTAATTTTCTTGAAATTTTGCAAGCATAGAGGATATAAGAAGAAGATGTAATCCAATGGTAGATTTGTCAAAATTCACATCCAATAAAAAAATATTAAATAAATTTATAGTCTAAGGTTACAACTAATTTTATAACTAAACTTTGTTCATACAAAAATTCTCTTATAAACAGTAAAGATAAAATCACTTTTATTTATATTCACTAACACTATTTTTACTATTTCTTAATCACAAGCGCACCACACCATATTGATATTGACCATTATGTATGCTTTTACCATTTACCTTGTGGCAATAATCAATTAATTATGATGTTGGGACGGATGCTCAGAGTCAAAATTCCCTGTCAAAATGCATTAATGTGTTGTGCAGTGCTACATGCCTCAGTGTTGTACGGGTGAACATGCCCTCTAATTAATTCGGCCTTTTAATGCCCCACTAGTTCAAAACCCATTAATGGATCAACGGTAATTCCAGGGTTGGTAGGGATTTTTTTTTTTCTTTTTTTTCAATAATTAAGATGAGAGGTTTTGAATTCTAAGAATTCTTTTTAGAAATACATGTAAGTAAAAAATTATATGAAAATATATGTAATTATTTAAATATTAAAAATTATTATTCAAATAATAATAACAAACAGGTTTTAAATATTTCTATTGGATTCAAAAAATGTCAATCAATTAAATTATGAGACTTTTAACTCAGTCTTTTGAGTCACATAATTTTAGAAAAAATTACAGTAAACTTACCTGTGATTTGGTCCGTTTTCATTTTATCTGCCCGTTTTCACTTTGCTTGCCCGTTTTAAAACTTAACACTTTACCTATCTGAAGTTACTTCCGTTAAGGCTCTATTATCCACCTCTGTTAAAAAGAAGATTAAATATGTATTTTTGTACCATTTTTACATCTCTCTCCTCCCAAAACATAAAACACATAAAAATTCAAGAGAAAACAAGATCAAAATGTGCTATTGGTAAAAAATATTATGCAATTTCTGAGAACTTCAACTTGTATTTGAACTTATCATCTCAACCACAAACAAACTAATTATACATCTGAAAGCAGGATAAAGCCGTATGAGAAAAATTGGATAAAAATTAAAACTCCTAATCTAACTCAACAACATTCAAATAAATCAAATCAAATCTCCTACTCCTCACGTCCAAAAAGTTGAAATCCAGAAAAGTTGAAAACCCATAAAAGTTCAAACAACAAAAATTGAAAACCCAGAAAAGTTCAAAAACTAGAAACCCAAAACTGGCACTACAAACACCATTAGAACCCACAACTGACACTAGCACACCCACAGTCCACAACCATTGCCCCAAAAACTCCCCGATTTCCCCCAATTTTTTCTGAGCAAAACAACACCCAATTGCTCGAACATGAGGTCGTCGATTTTACAACGGTGATGGTGACCTCGATGGAGCGGCCGTTGACAAATCGAGAGTCATTGTTGGAGTGTAAGCAAAGGGATTTCTACAACGTTTTGGTGGCGTTGACGAAGCAAGAAGAGGAGCGACAGTGAGTCAAGTCGCAGCAGAGGAAAGACGAGCTCATCGCGAAGAATCAACTGATGGGTTCCGAGGAAACTCGGTACGGCGTTGATGAGTTTTACCACCAACGACGATGGTGACCTCGATTTCACGACGTTGAGATAGTGCTTTTTGAATTTTAGCGTGAGAGATGAGAGAGATATTTTTTTTGTGTGTGTTATAAAGACATTTTGTACTTGGGTTATGGGGTATAGTGTGTTACAGAGATTTTAAAAAAAGGTCCCAATGTAGACCTTTTATAATGGTTCATCATAAACAATCCTATCTTTCTTACCTTCTTCCTTTCTTGATTATTTTTTAAAGGAATTTCAGCAAAGGACTAGTAGTTTGCATAGAGACATAAAACCCCATAACCCAAGCTCTTTCAAAAAAATTCATACCCTAACTTTTCGAATCGTGTTGTGTTATGTTTTGGTGGTAAAAGTTGTTTTTTAATGTAAATAACCTTAGGTAGGCAAAGTGTTAAGTTTTAAATCATGGGTAGGCAAAGTGAAAACGGGCCAAACTATAAGTGGATTTACTGTAATTTCCCCTAATTTTATTATTAAGAGAAAATATGTTGAATTTTTCTTCACGTTCAATTCATTATGGATCGTATAAAATTTCCAAATTAATAGTCATTTTAATTTGCTAAGGAAAAATAACGTAATAATTTTGCCCATTTTTTATTATTATTATAGATAAATAAGATAAATTTAAATCTATAACATTTTTTAAATGATTATTTTTTATCATTAAGCTAATACATCACTATTGTGTTTATATATATATATATATATATATATTATAATAAGAGACGTTTAACATTTGAATTAATTAAAACCTATATTTATTAATTTTTTTTAATAAACAAAGGTATCTAGACCTCTTCGAATATCTGACTATTCCCTTTGATATATGCAGTTTCCTTGTCCTGCACACACCAGGTTATTATAGGGAGCAATCCCATGGAGGTGGTCCTAAGATGCTAGTAAGAGATTTCAAAACCAGAATCTCATGAATATCATAAGACTTTAGGAACCACTAAGTCAATCCTTGTATTTATATTTATCAATCTTAATGGCACATTTTGTTGGAATGATCAGAATAACCACCCTTTCTGTATTTAATAATGTTCCTAGTCACATTAATTAATTATAAAGAAATGCAAAGTGGGCTTTGCTAGCTAAAGCTAGGTTACACACACGCACATAGGGATCTCAGGGTCCAAATGAAATGGGGAAGCAAAAGTTGGATCTGTTGATTACTTTAAACCTAAAAGGAGATTTTTCATGGTACTTGGGGCTAATGACTCAAAAGGTATATTAAGATTGTCATTACTCATAAACAAAATGCTAGATTAAAAAATTATAGGTTAGGTAGACAACACCGAGGACATCAATATTATACAATTCACAAACAACATTAAGGTATCAAGAAATAAATTGATACATTACAAAAATGGCTTCCTAAGTTGGTGTATTATTTTTTTTCATTCTCTTTTATCATCATGCAATTGACTAATGAATAAAGTATAGGTATACCATTACCCCCATTACTTCTGTGGCTTCAATTTTTTTTTTAGGAGAAAATTGTATGTAAATATTTAAATGTAATAGGGATTTGGATCTGGTACAATACCTTAGGGTATTGCACTAGGTGCAATTACACCACTCCCTCTCACATTAATTTTTACTATTTTCATTTTTTAACTTTAACTTTTTAACTTTTTCAACTTTTTTTTATTCAATGGTTGAAATTGAAAGTTTTTTTTTTTTTTGAACTTTCAATCTCAACATGTATTACTATTGCATCAGGTGCAATACTCTAGGTATTGCATCGGATCTCAATCCATGTAACAGTGGTTGGTCCTATTTGTAGGCTGTAGCCTACATATATAGGTAGCTTCTGCTTTATCTTCATAAAAATATGAGCAAAAATGTTCTCTTTTTTTCTTTACTAATAGGAAAATACAATCACAACTAACAACCAGAACCCTTTTCCACTAACTCATATGCTCCACTTACTGTTCCAAATTGTTAAATACATCTTTGTTTGTCCCTTCTGTGAATCAATTTGGTGTTCAAGTTCTCTCTCTCTTAAACAAAGAACAGTCCACAGGTATACATGCTTTTATCCATAGGTAATCCTCAAGTGAAGCTGAAGCTATAGTGAACTTCTATTTTCTCATTAATATCCTTATATTACAATTAAAATATTTAATCTATTTAAAATTTAAGGATATTCATTGTAAAATCATGTTATAATTTGAATTTGAACTAGTTACCACAACTACCATTATTAATCAGTTCTCTCAAATTTGACAATTAGAGATTAAATTCCAATCTCTTAAATACTCACAAGTCACAACTACCCATTTAAACTAAAATTTAAATTATTTGAAAAATTCTGCAACTTCTGTTTCAATCATATCCCTTTCTAATGTTAAAAAGTAATGGTTTTCCTTTTTTACCATCTTCCCAAATACTCAAAGTTATTATTTTTTGGTCAAGAGTTTTGAAACTCAATGTCAATTATGGTTTAAATCCATCATTACCTACTTGTTTTAAGCAACAAAAAAAAAAAACTACCATTTTCATTGAAAAAGATGAAAAAGTCAGATACATTGGGTAATGTCTTTATAAATATATAATATACTAATTATCATTTAAAATTTTTACATGATTGATATTTTTGGGGGGATTTGGGGAGGGTGTTTCATAACATTGTCAATGTTAGCATAGAAGTAAAAAAAATACTAGCACATGCATTGTCAATGTTTATAAGCTCTTTCAGCAACATAAGGGTTATTTTGAATCACATTTTAACGTGTACATGCATGCATGTGGTCCACAATATATTTCTAGGTCGGTATAATAAGAGAGGCAAAAGTAACTTATTAATTGAAAAACTTTGGGAAGGGCCTTTCATTCAATTGATAGACTTCAATCACAACTTTCAAGAAGTTATTCAAATTATGGTTAAAGACTTGAAAGCATGAATTAGTTTAAGAGAATTTGGATGTAAAAATTTCTATAATGTATGCAAATTTGAGGGCAAGAATTCAATCTTGGAGTAATTACTATGAATATTTATTTAGTACTTCAAGATAATGGGTTTTATAGGTAAACTTCATGATGAGATCATTTATGTGAAAGGAATGGATATTGAATAAATATTGGAGTATTGGACTTTTAGCTAGTGTTTGGATCCGGATGAAATGCATGTTTTTTTTTTTTTTTTTTTTTTTTTTTTTTTTTTTTCTGCAAACGTTTCTGCTTTAGGGGACAAGAACACTGTTCACGCACTGTTGAGCACTGTTCACGGGTTAAAAAATATTAAAAATAGATCCACGGTACTATTCACACATTTAAAAATTATTTTGCTACAGTGTTTTCAGTTTTCAATTTTTAGTTTCAGCAAAAATAAGTTGTATCTAAATGGACCCTTAAAAAGTATATGTTTCATAAAAATATAGAACAAATTTAATTATTACTTAATTATTAAGAGAATTTAGAAAATACTTAATTGAAGAATTGTAATTCAAAAAGCACCTTTTTTTTTGAGCTAAAAAGCACCTTAAATACACTATAATAGTCATTAACAAACTAGAAATTTAAAAGACAACCCATTATTTTGAGTTGAGTTGAACCTATCATTCTTTTGTAGAAGTAGATATCATTTAAAATTATGTCTCACTAAAACTTTCCACTTGTTTCCTCCAGTTATAAATCAATTTTTAAGATAATCATTCTCCATTTTTTTTTATATTATAACATATTTCAAATTAATTTTCATTTAATTTAACAAAAGCTAGCCATAGATCTATGTATTATGACTGCGCTCTAATCATTTGTAAGGAAACGCCCAAAATATCGTACAAAATTTTCCTATTTCAAATTGTATAGAAGTTTAAGTGCAGCAATTTACATTTTAGTCCCACACGTGTCAAATAAAAACTTTTTTTTTTTTTTTTTTGATACTGAGGGGAGGGGAAATAAGAACATTTCTTTCACGTTTTTTAGGGGCTGTTTGGATAAGAAAATTTCATCACTCAATTTCCGTCACTCAATTTCCATCACTCATCACTTATCACTCAATTTTTCACACCCGTTTGGCATCATCACCTAATTTCCATCACTTAATATTTTTCACACTATTTGTGGGCTCATACCTGTCACTCGGTGCAGCTTTTTTTTTTTTCAATACCCAAACTCACTAAAGCTAATATAAAAAAAAAAAAAAAAAAAGAAAAAAAAAGAACTGAAGACCGAACCAGTGAAAGAAGAAAAAAGAAAAAAGAAAAAAAAAAACCCAGAACTGAAGACCGAACCAGTGAAAAAAAAAAGAAAAAAAAGAAAGCCAGAATAGACCGAACCAATGAAAAAAGAAGAAGAAAAAAAAAAAAAAAAAGAACCGAACAGCCAACTTAGGAGAAGAAAGGAAAAAAAAAGAGTCAAAAGTGGTCAAAAGGTACGGCTGGTACTGTTTGTGGGTCCCTCATGTGTGTTTAATTACAAAAATGCTATTGAGTTATGAGTTATGGAAACTGAAAACAGCCAAAATGTGTTTTCAGTTTCCATAACTCATAACTCAAAAATCAGATAATTGAGTGATGAAAACAGAGTTATTGTTTGTCAAACAACCATTTTGCTATGGGTCCCACCATTTTTGAGTTATGAGTTATGGAAACAGAGAATTGAGTTATGGAAATAGACTATCCAAATAGCCTCTTAGTGATCCTAACATTACTTGATTGAACTACCGCATGCAGTTTTAGTACTGATGTGTGGTGTTGAGTTTCATTTTCCCCCTTCCCTCTGAGTATCAAAAAAAAAAAAAAAAAAACCTTAGTCCTACATCGATTGTGGTGATGTGTGTTTGTGGGCTCATATACTACTCTTCGGTACAAACTGCCGGATGCAGTTTTTGTACTTGTGTGTGGTGTTGACTTCCATTTTCTCCCTCCCCTCTGAGTATCCAAAAAAAAAAAAAAAAAACCTTAGTCCCATATCGATTGTGGTGATGTGTGTTTGTGGGCTCATATACATACTGGCGTGTGGTGTTGAGTGTCAAATAAAAACTTAAGGAAATAAAAAACTAAAAAAGTGACAAGAGAGAATACTTTTTATGTGTAGTGGAGCAAAAGATCCAACCACTAAATTATGAATGTTTGAACTTTGGTGCTTTTGTAATTAATTTATTGTTGTTGTTTATTATTTGCTTTTTTATTGAGACTCTAATTATTAATAATGTAATTTTAGGCTAAGAGTTTTATAACTCAACTAGATGCTAACTTGGTATTTTATAATGTTTTTTTAAAATAAAAAATTGTTTAACAAATAAGGGTATTCAGATTTCTTCGAATATCTGATTATTCTCTCAGGTGAATGCAGTCATTTCGTTCTACACACACCACGTTACTAATTAAGTAATGAATCTCTTAGAGGTGGCTCCAAGATGTTTCAAATGCACGAGACACTAGGATTCAAACCCCTCCACCTAATTTTTGAATTATTAAAAAAATATAGTAATGCAATGTTATGGGTAATATTCATTTGGATTGGGGATAAGCACTATGTCCAATAGGGTAAACCCTACTAATCTTTTATTTCTGGAGGGCGGTGCCCCATTGGTCCTGCCTCCTTTTCGATCCACCCTTGAATTCATGAAGAATAGTATACATACATATATTTTTTTCTTAATCTGGAAAAGTTAATGTCTCCCACTCAGACCTCTGAAAGGGTTTACTCTAAGCTTAGTGTTTGTTGGAAATGACAATGACTACATATTAAACAAAGCAGAGAGGATTCCATAAACAAATTAAACAAAGATTCTTCTCCTAATTTCCATAAACAATGACAATTGATTATACTTGGTCATGTTAATAAGCTTGTTTCTCTCTGTATTTTCTTCTTCTTCTTCTTCTTCTTTATTATGAGCAAAATAAAATAATCTTCCGACTACTGAGGATGTCCATTACTGCATTAGCTCATCTGAGTGGCAGTGCAACTTGCAGAGCCATATATATAGTATATGCTGCTGCTCCCGAGAAAATAGTAATACTATATATATATTCCCTACCCAATTCCAGGTAAGTGTTGGCATGCATGTGGGGCTCCCGGCTAAAAGGAGGGCACTTGGCACTGTGGGGTTGTCAATGTGCCATATACATTTGACTGCCCGAGAAAATTTCATTTTAAGATTATTGATTTTGTGGCTTGTGAACATGCTAGGTAGGATTAATTAGTATGAGGGTCTTTTGAATTAGATCGTAGGATGTAATGAGATCATAGTAGGGTTATTATATCAATTCTACCACCACTATGGGGTGTGGCTTTGGTGGTAGGAGTTCTCGTATTACTTCACATGATATTTGATAAGAGTTAAGCGGTTCGAGTAGTGACGCTTTAACAAATGTATTGTGCCCACGATGATAGCCCCATCAAGCTGCATCAGTGATACACATAGTATTATCTATTATCGTCATGTGACTTGGGGTCTATGAATCTCATAGTTTTAAAAATCAGACCAGACCGGCCAGTCCGACCGATTCAATCAGGAACCGAGAGCCAGTCCGTGCCGGTTAAAAGCCCCAAAACCGGTCAACAACTGAAAAACCGGCCAAAAACCGAGATTGAACCGAAAATTAAAAAAAAACAGTTCGATGTCCGGTTCGGTTTTTAAAACCATGATGAATCTACATCGGAGACTTTATTTGTATTCAACAATCCCATTATTTAGATTTTGATTCTAGTATTCTACCCTAATTTTTTCTTTTTTCTTTTTTCTTTTTTTAAATATAAATCTGAACTTTCATTAAACTGTCTTTCTTTTGAGCATCTAAGAGAGGACCCAGGAAGGAAGAGTAATTACAACCGACATAACTATTGGGAGAATTAATTAAGTTAGCTAGAGTTTAATTGGGTAGGACTGCTCCATTTGCCTCTCTTTTAACCCATTCAAAAGTACCGATAGAAAACAATTTGCTTAGCTCTAAAGCATAACTTATTTAGATATAGACATGCCAGCAACCATCCTCATTAGCACTATTAAGGGCATCCATACATATCTTTGTGTCTCTTTCCACAATGACACTTCGAAATTTTCCTCATTAGCCAAATGAAGATGCCAAACAATATCAACTGCTTCTGTAGACAGACTATCACACAACAAATTAATGACTTTTGTCCCAAGCTTTAAGAATATCAACATTTTCATTTCGACCTTAAAAAAAAAAAACAATATTTTCATTTCAGGCAACCACAACTAAAGAAGTGAAAATAATTATCCAAAAAATAAAGAACTAAAGAAGTGGAATTCTGTGAAACAGCTGCATCAAACCGGGCATCGCCATTCACCACTGAGCTTGAAAAATGTGCTTGTCTTCCTGTGTTAGCTCTAAGACAACATACTACACGAAGCTTAAAGTTCCAAGGCGTTTATGATTTTTGCAATATTGACCTCTTGAACTCTAATAATTATAGATCCTAAAGCGACATTTTTCGTTTAACGATTTTAGGATGGTAGTATATTAAGATTAGGAAAATTGCACTAACCTTCCCTGAGGTCTATTCAAGTAACACTGACCTCCCACCTACTATTAGATTGTACACTAACCTCCCTTACTTTCAGCATCACTTTTTAATTGAAATTCTCATTTTACACTCACTTAAAATTTGTGAAGTTTCCCATTTTATCCTCCACTCACTCGAACCTTCTTTCTGTTCCCTTTTTTTTTTTTTCTCCTTCTTTTCTAACGTGAAATAAATTCAGCCCTATGATTATTGAATATGTAAAGTAAAGAGCTCCGCATGAGTAAGTAATTATTGAACAAAGCACTTGTTAATTATTGACCATAAGGACTTTTAGAAGCTAATGATGATTCATGTGTCAATTTTCTAATTAGTGGTATTCTTGCTTGAGTTTTGACTCCATAGGTAACTATGGTGAAGTCGTAAATGTGGAGCTAGCAATAGATCGCGCTGTAAGTTCATTATAGTTGTCATATCATCAATTATGGTCTAGACTTGAGGCCATCTTGCTTGGTAAAGGTGATTTGAAAGCTTCTTTCTCGTGTAGGCAGTAGGGTTCGAAAGTTTTGTTTAGGTGTAGTTCAAGGAAGGTAAAATTGGAATTTAACTTGCTCTAAAAAATTATTTTCTAAGTAATTGTTTAATTTCCCTTAGTAGATATATAATGGCGTTAAGGTGTAGGGGAGGTGAGTGTAATTTGTTTTGAAAATAAGGGAGGTTAGTGTACAATCTAAAACTAGGAGGGGAGATCAATGTAATTTAAGGTTGTGTTTGGCACTATGTAAAATGTTTTCCTAGTGTAAAATATTTTCAAGTGAAAATATTTTACGTAAAGAAAAACATTTTCTGTTGTTTGACTGTATTGTGGAAATTATGCCAAAAAATTATTTCTTGTATTTAGTCTTACATGTAAGAGCATTCTCATCAAGAATGCTATAAAATATAGCATTTAACCTCTCAAAAAGTTACTTTATTCATTTTAACAACCCACTTTACAAAACACTCAACATCAAAGGTTCTATTATTTTACCACTTCATTTAAATATTCTTTTTTTATTCTTTCTTTAAGTTTTCAAATAACTACCATAACTAACTACCACAAGTACCCTGCAACATTACTGCGTAGTATTGGAGAGAATTGTTCATAGCTTTTTTTTTTTTTTTTTTGGAATTCATTCTCTTAGCATTCAATAATTGATAAGAATCCATAAAACACTAGCATCATTTATCAAAGAAACAATAATAGGATGATCACTTATTAAATGGAACATATCCATTTTCATTTATATTGTTGAAATTTTGCATCAAGTTTGAGATGTCAGCAACCATAATTTTTTCCTGCCAACTTGGTGTGCAACTAAAATTACAGACTTGAGCTACTCTTTTACTATTACACATAAACAAAATTCTGCAGCAACCAAGCCATTTAGCTTTGGCAGCATCTTCCACCACGGCTTCTTGAGTTGCTGCATTAGCTGTTGATGCTCCACTGCTGGCAGCAGCTATCCAGTTCAGAAATCCAACAGCTACCCAGTGCAGAGGAAAAAACAGCAGTTAAATTAAACCAGTGCAGAATAAGAAAACAGCAGCCCACACTCTGCAGGCAACAGTTATCCAGTGTAGAAATCCAACAGCTACCCAGTGCAGAAAAACCAGTGCAGAGGAAAAAACAGCAGTTAAATTAAAACCAGTGCAGAAAAACCAATGCAGAGGAAAAAACAGCAGTTAAATTAAAACCAACAGAAACAATATCCAATATAGATGGGAGGAGGTAGTATCACATTATCTTAAAGTCCAGCAAAAATCACATCAATTGAACTATTAATCAAGCCAAAAAATTTTGTAAATCACTTGGGGCATCTAATGAAGACCAGCATTGGTATGAACCCTAAAAACAAATGACCAACAATGTCTCTAGACTCAAACAGAAATAATAGAAAAGAAGATGCTATTACACAACTAATTTCTAAATTCTTTTGCTAGCTAAGAAAATGCAGGTCAAGAGAAAAGAAAGAAATAAAACTGACAAATCTTTTTGATTGATAAACTACACATCAATAGTAATAATCCATGAAAGCAAAATCCTCCCAATCCAACAATTTGATGACACGAGTCCTTGTAAAATGAAAAACTAGTACATGAACAATGGAAACTAAACATTTTCCTTAGTTATCTTAGCAAACAAATAAAAGGAAGTAAAATTCCAGTGCATTTGGCATTAAGTAATCCATCAGAATTCTCAAAACCACCCAACCATCAATCACTAGTTCACATACCAGTTCTATTTTTTTTTTTTTTTCATTCTTTGTTTAGGACTTTTGCTCAAGCTTACAAGTGCAGCCCATGATAACAAAATCCAAACACAAATTGTCAAAAAGCAACCAAATTTGCATTGATCACACCATAAAAGGATCAAGATATAACATCAATAAAAGCAACCAATCATTTGTGAAATCATAGCAAAACTCAAAGTTTCAATAAACACTCTAAAGGTAGTAATCTAACTATAAGCTGTGATTAGACAACAATTTGTGAGAGTAACTGAGAAGCCAATTGAGTAAATCATGCAAAATAAGGTAGACAGCACAGGGAGTGTAATTTTAAATCTTAGTGATAGTAAATGTTCTCATCTAGGCTATTCATTTGAGACTGTTCAAAGGTGAGAACTTAGCTATAAAAGTTCACATACATAACTCATATGAAAATACAATAAAAACTCACACACTTGAAGTTCCTACAACTCGCCATGTAATTGCCATAAATAATTACAACTAGAGTAAATATTAGTTCTCAACAACCAAGGAAATGAATGCAGATGTCTAAAGGTACAATGCCCTGCTTCTCAATAACCTTTTCAAATTTTCTATAAACATCATGTGTATAAGTATATATGCCACTGAATTCAAACATGATGTATGAAATTTCATACTAGTATAATGTTCATATGTGAGCAAAGTTTGATTTCATGTGTGTAGAGAAAAATGCAAATCTGTCTAAAATCTGTTCAACATATAAAACTCTAAAGATGATACTAGAATTTTAAGGAGGAATTTCAGCAAACACAAACCTGTGCTTCACGTTCAATGCTGTTATCCTGAGGAGTGAAGCAAGATTGCTGGTATCGCTCTAGTGTTTTTGGTTATACTGCAAAAAAAGAATTGAATTAGATAAAATTATAGGAACAGAATTAGAAACCAAAAAGAAAAAAAGAAAAAAAAAGTAAGGTGTACCTGACAAGAGAGAATTAGAGATGAGCCGAGGACTTGTCCGCCAAAGCTCAAAATGGCGCCGTGCGCTGGTCAACGGTGGTTTTGGAGTGCGAAATTTGGGTAAAGCTTTTAGCTCTAAGATCAGATCGGGAAGAACTGAGCAGCAATACAAGACCCACAAAATCCCTAACCCAAAACAAAACCTAAATGGAAGCCTGACCCATGGAGCTTCAGTCTGACCCAAATGGAAGCCTAATCCCCTCCCATGAATCTTCGGTTTTGAGATGAGAATATGACTTTCAAGACTGGGTTTTTGGGTTTGGTCAGGGAGAGAAGAGTGGGTTCGGTATGGGTTCACTCAGAGGAAGAAGAGCAGAGGCTGTGTTTGTGATGGTGGTTCGGTCAGAGAGAGTGGTGAAGCGGAGATGAATTGGCGGCGTGGGTTGAGGGAAGGGAAGAGCGGCTTGGGTTGAGGGAGAACGAAGAAAAAAAAAAAGAAGAAGAGAGGAGGCAGAGGCGTAGGCGTGGGAGAAAGAGAGAACCAAAAAAAAAATGAGGGAAATCCAGAGAAGATAGACGCAAAAAGAAAGAGCGAAAACTAGAGGAGATGGGTGCGAAGAGGAGATGGGCGCGAAGAAGGGAAGCGAGCTTTTATTAAACAAATACTTTTTTTTTACAATCTTGCTACAGTGGGCTGCTAGAGATAGCAGTCCACTGTAGCTGAATTGCAAAATAAATAAGATTTAACAGCATTGATGGAGTACGTTTTTTAGTGTTTATAGCATTTGGCATGCTAAATTTTGGCATTTATAACATTTACCCATCTTAATGAGAATGCTCTAAGAAACCTATTTTCAGAAAAGGTAAACACAAGCCACCAACCACCACCACCCAAAATCCATATTAGGAAGAGGAAAAAAACCACCACCATAGCTCTGTTGCCACCAAAACACCACCATTCACATCATCACCACAACAACAAAATCAGAAATCAAAGAAACAGAAAATCAAACACAAAAATAAGTGGGGGGGGGGGGGTGTTGGGGGGTTTGGTTTGAGTTAGAAAGAAAAAGTGAGATGAGAAGGAGAAGACCACTGTGGAGTGGTGTTACCTGGGGTTTGCTGTGGAGGAGCCATGAAGGCTTCACCTTGCCAGATAGAAGAGAAGAAGAGAGGGAGGGTAAGACCGATCCAGATCGAGAATGCCGTGAGTGAGAGTGGAAGAGAGGGTGTGGTTCTTGAGTGAAGGCACTAGATCGGTGACATGCAGTGTTCAATCTGGCCTTGGTTGGTTGGAGGAAAAGAGAGAGAAATAAAGAGAGATGAGAAAGAGAGACGAAAGAGAGGAGGAGGTTACCTTCACTGGCGAACACAAGGGACGGCAGACGGAGCGTGCAGAGGGACGGCGGTCAAAGTGATGGTGGAAGCTTTTGGTGCTCTCTCTCTCTCTTCGGGTTGCTGGAGTTGTAAGGGAGATGGAAATTGATTGAAGGTAAAATGAACATGTAAAACATTTTACACTCCAAAAGGCTTTATTTACAGTCAACTGAAATATATTTTCAGTTTGACCGAATTTTCATGTATATCCAAACACCCTCAAGGGTGTAAAATGTTTTCCCAATTTTATTTACATCCGAAACAAACGCAGCCTAAGTAAACTTCAGGAAAGGTTAATGCAATTTTTCCTATTAAGATCTTATGATCGGAAATGGGATTTCAACTTTAACAACTATTCTCCCAAGCACCTATCACAAATGACACGAAAGGTCTCGATTCCAAAGTATTATTGCTATCATTTATAAGGATTCAATTTGTGTTGTTTCAGTTAATGGCTTTGATTAAATTAACAAAAAGAAAAGAAAAGAAAAAAGAAGGCACAAGCAAGATCCATTGGAACTTTATAATAGATAACAATTAGACATGCAAATTCCAATAAATACACTTCCATTAGCAAAAAAGATAAACACATTTATTTCAACAACTAAAATGCTCGCACAAATTTATTCAAACAAAGCTTGAGCAAACATTTTTATTCACTCAAGAAACAATTAAATCTTATGTCTCAGTTGTTTATTAGAACTATTTAAGTCTTTCCTCGAGTTGCCTCTGTCTCTCCCACCATCTTTTTCCAGGTGGTGCTTTCTCTACAAGTATGGTTATAAATATATTCTCTGTGGCTCAGCATTTCGGAAGATCACTTGGAGGAGGTAGAAGTGACTCATTAGGTCCTTTTCCGTTGTCCACTACAAATGCCATCTTAAGACCCCATGTTGTGTGCACTTCCAAATGACAATGCATGAACCAAACTCCTACAATTGCACAATAGTCAGAAGTCAATAAGGAATCTTCTTCAAAAAAAATAAGTCTAATCACACAAAACTTTTCACAATGTTTTCAAAATCACGGTTTACCATTTCAGCAATTGTGATAATGGTTGTTTTATTACACACCAATCACAAATGGTTATGTTAGCAGCTACGAAAATTGTCATATCCCTATACTTATTTGAAAAAAAATTATCAAGAAGCCAGCTAGAGACTAGTGAGAATGAAATTGAAGAATTATTTAGGAGCCAAATTTAAAAGCTGGACCTATAAACATTACCTGGATTATCTGCTAGAAATCTGATTGCGACCCATCCACCAGATGGCACACCAATTGTGTTCCTCTCAGCAGGATCAACAAGGTTGAAACTTTTGGGATCTGTCTTTGGATTATAATTCCCTAGCCCCCTACCAACAGCAAAGAAATTATACCCATGTAAATGGACTGGATGGTTCTCAGGGGCAATGATTCCAGTGTCTTGCAGAACAAGTTCAACTGTAGAATTGTAAGACAGCTTATAAGCCTTTGTCCCATTATTGGTCTGTAAAACTGATGGTGGAGTACCCGTATAGTTAAAAACATGTGGTGGCTGGCCAGGAAAATCAGTAGTGAAAACACCACTAATGTTGAAGAAATGTGCTTGAAGTAAAGCAGTGGTTGGCATAACAAATGTGACATTGTTAACAGAAGCCACTGCCCGGCTTCCATTACCAGCTTTGCAAGTAGCACAAGGGTTGATTCCTAGTCCGACAGTGAACAAAAGTTTATGATCAACCTTCAATGGGACCTTAGCGGGGTATTTTTTCGAATTAAGGCTTCGGAGAGAGGTTATAAATTTGTTTGCAACTGCTGTAGCATTTTGTGGGGGTGGAACAGTTAGAGTTGTGGGGGAATTAGCAAGTGTGCCTGAATAGTGCAATGTGGCAGTCGCGGTTGCATTATCAACAGTAATATTTGGAGTGTCCAGGAATGGTGAGGCAGCTACTAAGTATTTTCCAGAATTTTGATTAGCAGTTACTAGGACATTGGTGGTTTGGCCAGGGGCAATCAAAATTGTGTCAAGCTTGACTGGTTTTACATAGGTAGCATCTACTTCTACTATTGTGAGTGTATGCCCAGCTATTTTGAAGAAGAGCTCTTCATTGAGCGCAGCGTTGATTATGCGTAGCAAGTAGGTGTTACCACTTTGGACTGGCAATGTGAACCCACCTGCACACGATTGAGATAAGTTACCAAACATATCTGTACAAAGAATTTTTGCTTTATATAACTTAGCGTAAAAGTTTTTATGTGATTTGCTGGGTATATTTATTAAGAAGTACCTTCTGAGGAACAAGTTGTGACTGACCCTGGATGGCCGTTAATTGTATGAGCATCCGAGACATTCGGAGCTAGTCCGGACTGGAGAGCTTCGTTGATCACGGCTTCAGTGTCTGATTTCCACCATTCAGCTGCAATTCATATGAAAGAATAAAATTGCTTAGGAGTTTGCATTTGAATTACTGTAGGATAGTAAAAATAATTGTATCCAAGTTAACCAGAACGTGTTACAAGCAGAGAAAGAATATGGGTAGCATTATATTTGTATGGGGTAAATTATATTAATTTGGTTTTGGTTCTGCAAATTTAAAAAGTTTGGATTTTTGTTTTTGAATTTAAAAAATTAAACAATTTTGTTTCCCTATCAATGAAGTCAATTCAATTTTGGTTTCTAAATATTGGTTTGGTTCAATTTTCATCTTTAAAATATGAGATTAGCTCAATTTTGCCCCTAAAAATAGCAAAAATTGTCTTGTGCACCCACTTTATGAAGCAAGACTCTCACAAACACTTGGGCCTATACTATTAGCCCACATCCTTGTTAATGATCCGCTCCATGAAACTGGTACACAAAATACTTTCTCAAAGAATAGAAAGCTCAACCTTCCATTAATTACATAATTTGAAGAAAAATAAAAAGGAAAGAAGATTGACTGACCAACCTATACCAAATTTCAAAAGAAAAAAAAATGTTATTCTCACCTAATACGACAACGACTTCCTTGTCTGGTTTAGGAAATGGGTATGGGACACCACGCTTAGGCAAGATGACTAAGGCACCGTGGACGGTTGACCTTAGCCACAAAATATGTGCATGCCAAAGGAGTGTTCCCCGTTGGCCGGTGAGGGTGAAATTGTACACATAGCTCTGCCCTGTCTGGATTGGGCATTGAGTTATGTATGCTGGCCCATCTGCCCAACCTGTTCGGAGTTGCCTAACTCCATGCCTACCAAATCATTAAGAAAACAAAGTTATCAACTCTTAAGGTGCAACATGTTTATATAACAAAGTTCTTCGACTTGATGAGATGATAAACTGTGATTAATGTAACAAAATTTTCATATTGATTTATCACAGATACCGTTTTTATCATCTTACGGTCGTGAACAAAATTTATGAAATTTGTTGTGTTTGTATGCATGACTGATTATCTTATTTAAATATTTTATATATGCATGTTGAATATAAAGGTTGAGTAATTTATAGTGTTGAAGTGGATGATTTGGTAGTTTTACCAGTGGATGGAGACATTATATGAGACATGGTTGACGACCTTCACAAGCACTGTATCGTCTTCCCTGGCATAAAGTGTGGGTCCTGGAAACTTCCCATTGACGGTGACAATGGGCTTGGTTGAACAGAGTCTGGTAGTATTTCTCAGCACCACCTTTACACGTTACCCAGAGATCAAAATCAACATGTTAGACTATAAAACTTGAAAGCAATATTGAAAAGTACTCAATTGTCTTAATGAGTTTGTTAAGATATTACTATTAATGCACAGTGGTCTCGTAACAACTAGAGGGTGTAATATCTATGTACTTTATTTTATTTTTTTTTTCCTTCTTTTTTAGGTGGTAGGATTGTTCAACTGATGATAGACTTTTGCTTTCAGATTAAATGAAATATGATTGGTTTATGATTTTGATATTTTATATTCTCGCAAATCAGTTTTATTAGAAGAAAAAATGATTTAAACAGATGAAATTGCTTGAGAAGTATAAATTAAAAGATTTAATTAATTATACTAAGTACGATTCTATAAGCAATTATTATGGAGCTCTAAAATTCAAATCGTGGCAAGTCTTAGTCTTATCATTATATATTTCCAAAAGTTGAGAAAAAGCTTAAATCACATGACTTGACTTCATGGGAAAAAATGAATCTCTTGTGATGACCTCTGACTTTTAGTGTCAGGTTTATTATGTGAAATTAAAGTTAGAGTGATGTTACCGTTATGATAAAATTAATTAACTACATAAACCTTGCAAATTAATATGTTACTAATCACAAAAAAAAAAAAAAAAAATGATTTAAACATTTAATAATTAAATAATTGAAGTGAAACTATTATATCACATTAATTTGTAAATCATTTATCGTTAAAATTAATAATAACTTTAACATATTCTTTAAAGTTAAAAGGTAGCTAGCATGAATGCTTGAGTGACTGCACTCAAAATACTTCATGGGAAAAAATGAGTCTCTTGTGATGATCTCTGACTTTTAGTCTCAGGTTTATTATGTGAAATTAAAGTTAGAGTGATGTTACCGATATGATAAAATTAATTAACTACATAAACCTTGCAAATTAATATTTAACTAATCACAAAAAAAAAATGATTTAAACATTTAATAATTATGTAATTGAAGTGAAACTATTATATCACATCAATTTGTAAATCATTTATCGTTAAAATTAATAATAACTTTAACATATTCTTTAAAGTTAAAAGGTAGCTAGCATGAATGCTTGAGTGACTGCACTCAAAATACTTCATACAATACAATATTTATGGTACATAATTGCATAATGCAAAATTTTAATGGGAGAAAAGAAAGAAAGTGAGAAAAATTATAATATTTGGTACACAATTGCATATATAATGCAAAATTTTAATGTGGGGAAAGAGAGAGAATGAGATAAATGAACAATCAGTGAAGGAAAATTCTCAATATACGTTCATGGGCAGACTAGGTCTGGCATGGCTTGAGCTCCAACACAAAACTTCATAGCTCCATACAATGGCAATTATATTAAGAATGAGGAAAGAAAGAATTAATGTATACTTACATTAAATTTGTAGTTGCGAACTCTGCATTGGACCAAAACTGGAAAAATGCACACCACAAGAACTAAAGCTCGAACCCAGCAAGAATTCATTTCTTTGCTCTTTGATCTTTTCTCAATATCTCACTTTAGTTCTTGTCCTTACCCTTTGTTTTTCTTAGCTTGTTGCAGTCATGAAAGACTGGCCAACGCACTCTTATAGTGAAATACAGAAGTTTTGCTCCAACGTCGTTTTTGCTAGGTTAGGTGGACTACGGGATTCTTGTTTAACAAGATAGAAAACGAAGGCTTCCCTCGATGACTTGCATGCTACATAAAGGTGTTAAGCTTCTCGTGCCATTCTCACCTGATTAATTAAAAACCTTATTATACTAAAATTAACTCAGGTTTCATATGTTACTTTATACTCGCCTCAGTTGCACTCCACTTGAAAACCAGGTTAACAATCATTGCTTTGATACAATATGTGGTAACTAACTTATTCAATCACCAGATATTTATTCCACAATGAAATAATGCAAGTCATTAAATCTAAAGATATAGCGTATAACCAATTTTTATTAATAAGTTAAAGAAGGCAGAACTAACTTTTTGATAAGTACATACATTTATGCCAAGCTTAATTACCATTCCTAAATCACCATTTAACTTTTTAAGTAGTTTCTTAGTCAACCCAGCTAGTGGCTCCAGTGAAATCCATTGAAGTTTTACAATACATAGCCTGCTTTTACATATGACTAGACTAAGGGTATGACATATACAGTAATTTTTTTTTTTCAATGATATAATTTAAATTTTTAACCCATAAAATTCACTTCATGATTATATATGAAAATTTGAAATTCCTTGTAAAGGTAGATAGGTAGTTTGGTTACAAAAAAGAGGTCTATAGCCGCGTTTCCTATAGCCGCGTTTACAAAAGTAACAAATAATAAGTTTATAACTATACGATAAAGTTTAGAGAGGTGCTACGTTCACAACATTTTCACAACAAATAATAAGTGGTTAGTTGTTAATGATTCTAATTTGAATCTACCACTTCTTGAGTATGTAATTTTAGAACAAGATTTCTTATTTTCAAATATCTCATAAGCACACTCCATGATGCGGATGTCTCACAAAACCTTTCCCACAAGCCTATGAGAGGTCCGTTCCAAGGAACAGGTATAAGAGTTTTTTTCCTCTTCTCGGTCTTTAAACTAGTGTCATTTTCGGTATATGCAATTTTCAAAAGGAGTACGCATCATGGTACCTTGTAGAGGGAGAGTTCAGTATAGGTTGATGCTTTTTTTCTTTTTGGGTATGCTTCACATACACAATATTTAATAGTTGAGAAATGCCTTTCAGCTGATGTATCAGATAGCAGCCCAACCTGAAGGTCATTATGTTTTGTTTGAAAGACAAGATTAAACAAACGGTGGGTAAGTACCAACTCATCAGCTAGCACCTTCCTCTTTGCTTGTTTTCATGTTATGTTCCTCTTTCTTTACCTAGAGGTATTTGTGGTGAAAAAGAAAGTGTAATTTTTTGTTCAATTAATTAGTCTTTAAAAAGAGATTTTTTAAAAAAAAAGGTTGATTAAGTACCAATATAGCCCACCTTACTCTGCTTGTCCTTTTTGCATATTACAATATTACATCATCACCTTTCTCTATCCTAGAGAGCTTTTATGGTTGAAATTGTCATTTTCTGTTGTGTAAAAGATCATATTTATCTCCTTAAAAGACAAAAAAGTTGACGGTAGAAATGTACTTTTAAAATTGTTAGTCACTGCATCAAAGATTTGAGAACAAAAAAAGCAATTTTATTGTGTTATGAATTGGATTATCTGGTCAGAGGTAGATTTCGTTTGTTTTGCGTAAATTCAGCTCAACCCAAGGAATTGGCACTACACAATACACATGGTTCTCTTTTTTCTTTTTCTTTTTTGTTTTTTCAATTTCTTATTTTCTCCTTTTGTTATTTTATTTCTTTAAAATAATTAAAAAGATAACTTTATATCCCTTTGTACGGAATTAATCCTCACAAGAATCTTATGAAATATAATCGACAACTCCATGAATTTGTGAATTGAAAAAGTAAAAAAAAAAAAATAGATTTCCTTATAAATAAATAACATGATAAGAAAAGAGTTCCTTATTGGGAAGGGAGTAAAAGTTGCGTCATACATAATTTCTTTGTCACTTAAATGCCAGGTGAACAGTCCCTTTTAACCCTTTTATTTTAAACACTTTTATACTTGTTAAAGAAGAAAAAGAAAAAGAGTCTTCATCAAGTTATAAGTACATTTGAAATTGTTAAGAAACTTCTATTCTAGGTGAAATCTGTTTACTATATAGTTCTAAGAAGTTTAAATTACTATTAACATTTTTATTATTAAAAAAATTAAAAATTATAAAATATTTTAATCATCTTTGTATATTTTTTTATAATTTAATAGTTATAAGTACATTCAAAAAGAGAAGTTTACTAGGTTTTTTTTTTTTTTTTTTTCTTAAATTATTTTCCCCTCATATCTTGAATGCCTGAGATTCTGCTTCATGCCACAAGATAAGAGCAACTGAACATAGCAAGTACGAAGCACGCACGTCCATTGCAACCTATCCAAAACAAATCTTTAGATTTAGATTGGTAGCGACTTCTTTCTTAGTCTTAGAAGGCAAGCAAGAAGAACTAATGCTATAGTCTAAAAATGTCACAACTCTTATGATAAGGTTATAAATTATTATTAATTTTTACCACCAAAAAAAATTATTATTGATGTTCACGTGTGTTCATTATTAATGTCATTTTACTTGTCATCTTAAGGGTTTTTTATTAAAAAAAAATGGTGAAAAAGTTGTGCGAAAAGCTAAAACTAAAATTGATAAACATAAATTTTAGGTTGCATTTGAACCTAATGATTTTTTTATTTTTTATTTTTTATTGTTAATGAGAGTGTCCATAGTTAGGGATGGCAATTTTGGCCTGACCCGTGGATACCCGGTCCAGTCCGACCCTAATGGGCCGGATTTTACCCGATCCGATTAGAAATAGGGTCGGGTATGGGTTTTAAAAAAATAACCCGAAACGGGTCCGGGTCGGGTCCGGGTTTTATTAAAAAAATCCAGACCCGACCCGAGACCCGACCCGTATAAAAACCCGTTTAAAAACCCAATACCTAAAATTACAAAAATACCCTAATATATATATAAACCTATAATCTAACCCTAACTAATCCCTCATTTCTTCTTCACTCTTCAATCTTCAGCTGCCGCAGCCCCTCTCCCTCCTTTCTGCCTCACGCCTCACGCGTAGCCCAGTCCAACACTCCGCACTCCTCCCTCCCTCACGCCTCCCTCTGCCTCACGCCTCCCTCTCCCTCACGCCTCACGCCTCCCTCTGCCTCACGCCTCCCTCCTCCCTCTCCCTCACGCCTCACGCGCAGCGCAGTCCAACAGTTCCTCACTCCGATCAGCTTAGTCCGACCCTCCCTCACTCACACACTTCCTCAGTCAGTCAGTCAGTCAGGTATTCTTAATTTCTTATTTCATTTTCACTGAGTCCGTGAAGTTCGTTTTTATCTTTTGATTCTTTTCCTTAACTGCTTTGTCTTAAATATCTTTGTTGTTGAAAGGGTTTTTTTCTATTTTGTATATCTGCTGGGTTTTCTTTACTTTTGATAATAATACTATCTATGTTTGTGAGAAAAAGCCCTCTGATCTTTGTTTGGTAACTGGGAAAATCTAGGAAAGTGCTATTATTATG
The DNA here is from genome assembly GCA_028535165.1 of Quercus tomentella. Taxonomy (NCBI): domain Eukaryota; kingdom Viridiplantae; phylum Streptophyta; class Magnoliopsida; order Fagales; family Fagaceae; genus Quercus; species Quercus tomentella. The sequence goes on along the minus strand of JAPQVY010000012.1, from coordinate 13,019,659 downwards.
TTTTAGTCAATAACTGAATTATTGTAGACTGAATTATTGTTGAATTTATTGTAAATATTGGTTTGCATAATCTATATGCTTGTATCTCTCCTAGTTTACTCATTTATGAATTTTAGAAATAGAAAGACCCAGTATGGTTTTAAATTCTTTGTTGATATTGTAAGCTATAAATGTGTTTTTTTGAAATGTTTATGGTGATTGAATCTAGTTTTATTGAGTGAATAATATACCATTGTTAGTTTGTTACAGCAGGACACCTACACAATTTACTTTATTTTGGTTAAATTGTTTGCTATATGCAAAAGCAAGTTTGTAACGCTAGTGAAAATATTTAAACATAATTTTGTACTTACTAATCCCATTAGAGCTTTTCACAGAAATATTGGAATTGCAGTGTATTTAACATAATTAGGATATGTGAAGTTTTAATGTCTTATGTGTGGTGTTTCATTGAATTTGTTGTGATGATAATAATAATGTTTATTTGGGTTTTGGGTGGGTGAGGGTTTGGTTTATGGGTTAAGGTGTTTGTGATGTTATACTGTTATTGGGTTTGTTAACTATTGAGCTGTTGTATTTTGTGAGAGATTTTCAAATTGACTCTGTTAATTTTGTTTTTTGTGTTTGTTGGGAATGCAGAGCCTAAAATGGAGATGGAAGGCACAAACACAGACACAAACAAATCTGGGAGTTGTGCCACAATTGATGGGAGTTGTATCACAATTGATGAAGATTAAACATTTTGTATTAATTTAGTAGTTTTTTTTTAATTTCTTAGACTTGTTGGATTAATATGTTGGTTTGTAATTATTCTAAACTTGTGGGATTTATTTTGTAGCTTTTTAATTTCTTGGACTCGTTGAACTTTTGATACTTATTTCTTGGACTTGTTTGATTTATTTTATTTTTATATTTAGCTAGTGATTTTAGTTATGATCTAGGTAATTTATTGATTTAAAATCTTGGTTATGATTTATTGAATTATGATTATGATATTAGTTATGGTTTATTGATTTATAGATTTATAATTAACAGGTGATTTATTGATTTATGATTAGTAGTTTATGATTTGGCATTTGGGTCACGTTATTTAGGCTTGAATTTGAATATGTAGGTTTGAATGTAGGCAAAAATAAATTTGGGCTTAATTTTTTTATTTGGAATATGCAGGCTTGAACAGCAAAAATAAATCTGGGCTTAAAATTTCTCTTTTTTTTTTTTTTTTTTGGTTGGGCCACGAACTGGGCCCAAGCCCTAAACGGGGCCCGTGGGACCCGTGGGGCCCGGCTGGGGCGGGTCCGGGCCCCGGGAAAAAACCCGGTTCCCTAAACGGGCCGGGTCCGGGCCACGGGTCTTGCCCCGCGGGTCGGGTCCGGGTATGAAAAAACCCAGCCCGAACCCGACCCGTTGCCATTCCTATCCATAGTTCTTTGAAAACTTAACTATTTTTGTGGGTGCGTGTAATCTCATTGTCCTACGCACTACATAATTACAGGAAAAATCTCTTAAGGACAGGTGACCCTAATATGTTTGCTAGTGGTTTCTACTAGAAACTTTCTAGCTCTTAGATGCCACCTCAGGGCACCGCCAAACCAAAATTGACATTACTTTGACGGGTTGTAGAGTGTAGACTAGTATCCAAGCAATGATGCGTTTAAAGGGTTGGCTTGAATTGCGTGCATGCACAATTATAACTTTCACGATTAATGCTAAAATGAAAAGGATTAAAGAACACTACTTTGTAAGTTTATAGTTAAATACTTGAATATATAATCACATAAACAAAAAGAATAAGCCTACGATGTTCTTCCCAAAAATAATAATAAGAAGAAATAAATAAATAAATAACCGATGCATTCTTGGAGATTTGGAGATCTTCTTGAGCTCAACGCCTAATTTAAATTTGTTAGATCAAACGCTTATCCACTACATCAAAAACTATAGTTGATGATAAGAACACAACTTTATCTCCTTAAAGGGTGGTTGCTTAATATCAACAAGCCAACAGAGACTCAGTCCAACCTAGCCTCCCCGTCTAGCAGGCCCAACAATCCCCAACACCATGCAGCAGGGAAGTTGAACCCATGACCTAACTTTGATACCAATTGTTAGGATTAAATGCTTTCCACTGCACTAAAAGCTATAGCTGATTAAAAGGGTGCAAATTTATTTCTCAAAGGGTGGTAGCTCAGCACCAACGGGCCGACTATACTTGATCTAACCTGACCTTTTCTGACAGGATTGCTAGACTTAGCCCACTAGGCTCCTCCCAACAAAATTTCTTTTGAAAGTAAAGTTACATTGCCTGATTTTTCCTCTCTTCAAACAAGAAAAACACTAGTTACCTTCATATATTTCTTAGTTGCCTTGCAAATTTCTCTTTACAAGTTGCATTAGACTTCATGGTTTGGAGTAGCAGTTACAAACTAATGTCTTTCTCCCCCTGCTTAGTTTCTTTGACAAGGCCACCGTGGAGACTCAATTAGATCGAATTAAAGGCTTGGTGAATCCACAAGCAGTTCCAGATGAAATTAGGTGCAAGGTGTGCCAACCATGCGGAAAGGTCTGGCAACAACACGGTTTATTACCATTGTTTTTGGATTACCAAATTAAGTGTCTTTAGGATAGTTAATTTTCATTGCCTTTCTTTGTTTAAAAAATAAGTCATATAAAAATGCAGGTATAGCTAAAAAATAGTGATGATTTTAAAAATTAAAGCTAAAATGCATGGATTTCTTAGAATTTTTTTTTTTTTAAAATCATCACTATTTTAAATACAGTCATATATAGATTCATAAATTAAAACCATCTCTACCGGGAGGGAGTATTGAAAAGAATACTATGTTAAAACTATATTTGAAATAACAAACAAATTACAAATGCATGTTGTTCTATAAAGTGGTTTTTGTCATTTACAAATAGTAATACACTTGAACTAAAAGTGAATCTATACAATGATAGAAGAAATATTTCAAGACACATGCATCAGTAATCAGAAATAGAAGCAAATCGATAATCCCTTGGCACCCCTCCACGCATAATATGCAATTCGAGTCTCTTAAGACCCTGCAGCCACAAGTCAAAATTCAATATAAAAATGATCAATCGATTAAGCAACTGAAAAATGTATGAAGACTATTCAGCGGGTCCATATAGAAAGAACTTGGCAGAATCACACACATGGTTTACACACAATATCATAAGCCATTTGATGTGACACATTTTAACAATCCCTCACTAAAAAAATTACTAATTCACAGAGTCTATTTTTACTTATAATATTCATAATGCATTTAAGAAATCTTTATCCTCAGCTACCAATTCTCAAACACAACACTATTGAAAAAAAAAAAAATCAAGACAATTAATGCACTTATAAGTAGACGGGTGTCTTTTTTTTTTTAACACCTCTCTGATTTTCTAAGCAAATTGGTTGATGGTGGCATGTGATGTGGGCATCTTGGGTTTATTCATCCAACAAAGAAAACTGGTTGATGGGACTTTTCTTGTGATTTTCTCGGGAAAATATGGTCTGTGAGAGAGGAAGAGAGAAGAGTTTATGTTGGCTTTGATTGCTGGTTTTATTTCCTATGTAATAAGTAATTTAGCTTATAATCAGTTCATGATTTTGATGCGATTCCTTAGTAGTTGTCATTTATAATTTAGCGAGCATTGATTTCATAATCTCTTTTTTTCACTTCAAAAAAAAAAAAAAAAATTATTGGAATAGTATTGGTGAAATTTGGATTTCTTAAATTTACTTGGTTCTTTTATATGCCCTGCAGTGTTTTTAATTAAAAATAAAGTTTATGAGCAAGAACATAGCCATGGCTGATTCATGAAAGTCTTTTGTGAAGATCTTGGGCTGTATAGTAGACCCCTGTATTTGTATCTGTATTTGTTTTGTCAGTAATATATATATATATATATATATATATTTATATATATATATCTGGGTTATTGACTCTGGAAGAACAATGCCTTTTTCTAATAAGCCAATTCATTGTACAGCTTGAAACCAGTATTATGACTCTATTTGGTAAATTTCTTTTTTACAACTTACTATTGATAAAGAATGGCAACCTGTTTGATTTCAACTTTTAGTGTTTACTAGCCGTGAACCCGCGTGTTGCGCGTGATAATTATTTTTATGATGATTTTATTAAAAAAAACTTTACAATTTAAACTAATCTAATAATGAGTAATGTATTTCGTAATTATATTTTTATTTATTATAGGAACAATCATAAATGTAATATAGGAACAATCTAAAACACCAAAAAAACGTAAACTAAAAAAAATTAATAAAACTTAACAATGATTAATTGAACCAATATTAGGATAAAATTTTGTTTTTGATAATCTATTAAGGTTATTTTCTTTGTAAAAATTATAATTTCGCCCACCAAAAACATATTATCAAATAAACAATTATTAGCAAAATCTAAGAATTAAATATCTATACATGCATTGTTATAAAATAATAATAATTAAAATAAAATTGCAAAAGTTAAAATTTGTCACCTATCCGATTATTTTTGTTTGGCTAACCTTTGCTTTTCTTTAAATGAATGGCATTAGAGCACCCACAGCAGGTGTGGTAAATGTGCCAAATGCCAAATATTTGGCACATTTACCACACCAAGCACAAAAATGATGCTTTATGAGATGTGCTAAATCTCAAAAATTATACAACATAGCTACAGTACCGTTGCAAATTTGCAACGGTACGGACTAATGTGGTAAAATTTTTTATTGTTTTATATTCGTTTTCTCTCTCCTCTCCCTTCATTTTTTCTTTTCTCTTCTCTCTCACTCTCCGGTTCCCTCTCTTCTCCCTCAAACCCCCAATCCTCTCCTCTCAAACCTCACTCTGTCTCTCTGTCGAACTCCTTGTTTCTCTCGGTGCCGTCGCCCTGCTCGACCTCGGTGCCTTCGTGCTCACCAAGACGCTGACTTTCGCCGCCGCGTTCTCCGCCTTCGGAGATCCGATCCCATGGCTCATCGCTCTCGCTTTTTTCTTCGCCCAGTTCATCGCGCTCGCTTTCTTCTTCGTGCTCGCTTTCTTCTTCGCGCTCGCTTTCAACACGATCGGGTGGACCGACAGGGCCAAGGCGGCGATCGTGCCTGGGTTGGTGTCGTTGATTGTTGGGGTGATTTGTAATGGGGTCCGGCGTGGGGCCGTGGTTGTTTGGGGTGATTTTGTAATGGGTTTGTGTCGTTGATTGTTTGGGTCGTGGTGGTGCAGTGGCGGCGTGGGGCCGTGGTTGTGGCTGGGTGTTGATCAATCAAAGATCTCTCTCTGCCTCTAAACCAAAACAGAGCAAGAAAAACATCCAAAACCTTAAAATTTTTCAATAATGGCAGAGATTAACGGCTGTGGTGGGTTTGTTTTGAATTGTGTTTTGGGTTGTGGAGGAATAGGTGGCTGTGTAGTGGTGGCTGTTGGTTGTTTGCAGTGGCTGTAGATTGTGTTTAGTGCGTAGGAAATATTATTTTAATGTATAGAATTGTATGATAAAACATCTGATAAATGGGATGTTGTAAAATGGTGTGGTAAAATAATAAAGTAGGTCTTTGATGTTGTAAAATGGCATAATTTTTGCCACATCTGCTGTGGATGCTCTTATAGAGTACTTCTAATACAACTATTAAGAGTACTTTGTCTACCACAAAAGATTAGAAAATAAATAAAAATTAGTAAAGTCTCATAGTTTAACATCTAAATTGAGCACTATAAAAAATCATGCTGTGTAACAGAATAAATATCAAATTGTCAAAATCATGCTATGTAATAGAATAATATTATATTTTTATATGCTATATTTAATTCTTTAGATCGCAATAGGATAACATTTAACAATCAAAGAGAATAAAAAATAAAAATAAAACAACAACAACAATTTAAAAAACAAAACTAAATTTAACCCAAAATAGAGTTTTAAAGAATATAAAAAATTATCAACCTAAAGTAGAGATGCAAGAAAAATTAAAATAAAAATCCACCAAAAAAATTTAGAGAGAGAGAGAGAGAGAGAGAGAGAACCTTTTTTTGTGAGGGAAAACTATGCATAGAATAGAAGAGATAATAATAAATTTATAGTAAGAAGGTGTGAATAAGAAGAGACAAAAATAAAGGAAGATGAAGAGAAAGAGGAAGAATGATATTAATGTAGAGGGTAGTGGGGAGATGAATAGGTAAGGGATGGAGAAAGATTGAAAAAGTAGTGGGGAGATGAAATGGTAAAGGAAAGGGAAAGGTTGGAGAAGTGTAAATATTAAAAAAACAACTGTTAAAAAAATTATAGGAAAATTGGAAAAAAAAAAAAACAAATAAGGCATTTGTTTTTTTTTTTTTTTTTTTTTTTTCTTCTTCTTCCTCCTTTAAGCTGAAAAGGCTCACACAAAACCCTAAACCTAAACTGAAAAGGCTTTGGGTTGGGCTTGATAATGGAACTAAATAAATAAGAGGTGGGTTGGATTAATTATATAGATTTATTATAGGGTGATAGTGGAAGTAAATAAATAAGTAGTGGGCTGCATTTATAGGGCTGAAAATTGTAAAAACCATTTTAAAATTGTAGGACAAATTATATTTTAAAAAAAAAAAGACGTGGTAGCTGATGTGGGGCAACGTGAGAACAGCAGCATTAAACGCTACGCTTCAGCTTTTAGTAATATATAGATGGGAGTTTACATAATTCTTAAATGGTGTTTAGATGTTATGAAATGAATGTGAGGCATCAAAGCAAGAATACCTTGTTTCTTTTTACAATCCACATGTTTTGAAGCTGTATCACTTGTACAGCTTCGTTTCAATGTATGCAGGATGGAACTGATTTAGAAACATTGAAGCCAAAAGTTTCCCTTTTGCAGGACAAGGAACTCTACCCCTACACACTTGCCATCTCTTAGAACAGAACTTCTACAGTTTCTGTTAGAACATTTTGATACCCCTAACTCAAAAGCTGTTTCAAGCTTATCATCTGGGGGAGCATACCTGAACCTGTATCATCTCTTACAGTTAGATACTGAAGCTACTTTAGATGTTCTGAGATGTGCTTTTGTAGAAGATGAAATCCCAAAACCCGAACTTTCATCGCATGATTTGGCAAATAAAAATACGATGCTAAAAATAGAGAATGACAATGGATGTCAAAATATATTGGTCCAAGGTACAGTGAACTCTCTTATTTGTATTCTTAATAGGGACATTTCCCAAACAGAGAGGTCAGATAGTGAAGATGTCAGTGGATTGGTTGAAGAATGGCCTTCTAAAAAAGACATATAGGCCATATGTTTGAGTTTATAGCATACTATGTTGCATGTGAAAGAGCTAATGTCTCGAGAAGTGTCCTGAGTCAGATTTTAGAATACTTGACATCACAAAATAATTTTCCAACTAGTGTTTACTCACATCACATAACTTCAACAAGATACTGAGGAACAAGTGCTTGCCCTTCTAGAAGTAGTGCCTGAGATTGACTGGAATGCTTCTTCTGTATTAAGCCTATGTCAGAAAGCACAATTTTACCAAGTATATTTAAATATATTTCTTATGATGTTTACCTGGGAAGCATATTGCTGCAATCTAGCAATCCTCTGTTTTTCTTACTTGTAATATTAGCTCTGTTGTAATTTTATAGGCTTGTGGCTTCATTCATACTATCAGACATGAGTATCTTGCTACTTTGGATAGCTACATGAAGGATGTAGATGAACCCATTCAAACGATTGGAGCATGTGGTGGAAGTTGCCAATGAAGAGTCGAAGCAAGCACACGCCCTGACGGAGGTAGCATTGGAAAGGGAGCGAGTTGCAAAACGAAAAGCTGAAAAAGCCAAGGCTACACGCATGATTTCTGACAAAAAAGCAAAGTAGTTGACAATAGCTCTAGTAGTATCCTGGGTCATGTTTCTAAGATTGCTTATCTTGTCTACTAGGTTTGGAGAAGTCAAAATCAGACATATGTGTTTGCCATAATGGGATGTGTATGTATGTAATAATACAGACTTGTATTATTACATTTGTTTTGTATGATAATCGTATTATTGCAAGTAACAGTTTATGAAATGTATGTAGTTGTACTTCTTAAAATAATGTGGAGACGTTTGAATTTGCTCTATGATGTTAATGGCCAAGTTGATGGGGATTGTAAGTTCTGTTGTTGTATATGTGTGTCTATATACATATATATATATATATATATATATATATATATATATATATATATATATATATATATATATATATTATATTTATTTATCTATATACACTCCGCCAGCAATTGATAGTTAGGCTTCTTGGTGTCTTTAAAACAAATTCAGGGTAGATATTGTTTTCTTTATTTTTTTAAAAAAATTCCTGGCAGATTACTATTGCAATCTTAAAATCCATTGAGTTTATCTCTTGTTCAGATAAGATTGGAGTCTACTTAGAAGTCCCCTGTAAGCTTGAAATCTACTGTTGCAATACCCATAAGTTTCACATGTAACGATATATACAAATGCAAAAATCAAAGGTATTACAATCAAGTTTTGTGAGCCATCAGTTCTGCTTACCAACAATAATAAATCACCATAAAACAAAATGGTATTACATTGAAGTTTGTGAACCATCAGTTATGGTCCCCACAAAAAATTACCATAATGTTAATGGTATTTTCAACCAAACTAATTTCTATTGTGACAAAAATAATAGTGACCATAATCAATTATGGGGAATATAACTTCTGTAACAACTTAAGTCCTACGATGGACTCATCGTACATATCAATATTGTGATATTGTCACGAACCTCTTTCATCTCAGCTTCGTCCAAGATTGAGATCACATTTGCCATAGCATCGTAATGACCTCTCTCACTACGTCCATATGTGCCCTGTGTAGCTCTGGAACGATCAACGTAATTGTTTTCATGTGCTCTAATGAAATTGTGAAGAACCATTGTAGCAACAATGATCCGACATTGAGTGCATATATGAAAGGGTGGCATACTTCTTAAAATTCTCCATTTATTCTTCCAAACTCCAAAAGTTCGTTCTATGACCAAACGAAGTGAGCAATGGAGATAATTATATTTCTCCTCTAGACGATGCAAATGTTCGCCTCGTTGAAATTCGAGGATGTGGTACCTCTCTCCCTTATATGGTGCAAGGAAGCCTCTCTTCATAGGGTACCCTGAATCAACAAGATAATACTTTCCTGCAAATGAAAACGTTTAGTACATTAGCATTTTCACTACATAATACATACTTTAATACTATAATTAAACTACATATTTACAAACCAGCTGGAGGTTTTGGGAAGTTGTTACTCTCATTATTGAGGCAGCTTAAAAATATCCTTGTGTCATGTGCTGACCCTTCCCATTCAACACACGCAAATGTGAATTTCATGTCAAAATCACATGCGCACATGCAGTTTGTTGTTGTGGTCCCTTTCTTGCCTCTGTACGTGTGTTGCTCATCAACTAGTATGACCACGGGGATGTGGACCCCATCAATCGCACCAATGCAATTCTAACCATTGCCACAAAAATACCATGTGAAATGAAATACGTGGTATGACCATAAAGATAATTTGAATAAAATCAAGTCAAGATACCAAATTCACAAAGTACCTTGAAATGTGGCCAATATCGATCTGAATGCTGAATATGTTCTGGCACGTTATGAAATGTACAATCAACAGGCTGGATAATGTCTGTTGCCATTATGGTGGCTAACAATGTAACTACCGTGGCCACGTGTCGATGCACTGTCTCACCCGAGTGCTAAAATCTATCTTGCACTATTCTGTTACCTGAGGCATGACCAAGTACCACCAATGTCATTGCCACAGACTCTTCCAAGCAAACTCTTCTGGTACCGTTATATCCATACTGAGTGCGAATTGTAGTACACAATTGTCGAAACACATGGCTTAACATTCTAAAAGTTCTTAGACATTTCTGCTCATTTCCACTTAATGTATACTGTACCCATTCATATCCTGTTTGTATATTTGTATGCAATGGTACTTTGGTCATATAGGTCTCCACGTAAGCTACACATGCACACCTGGCTATATATGCTGCGAGTACAATGTCATCGCTCAAATCGAAGTCTGCATCCCTGCATATGTTACCAACTTTAATTGCATGTACAAATACTAATGTGATACTATAATATGTAGGCTAAAAACAAGTTGTTAAAACTTTATTGAACCTTTATTAGTACTAGGCTCAAACTATGGTGGTACTAATAAATTAACAATTCTAAGCATATACTTTCACGATTTCATCCAATATTTCTAAAAATTGTGTATATTCACATCTAGAGGGGAAAGTATAGAAACTCACTGATGCTAGGCATCAGATGAGTCGTTTAGCAAATCCATCCTTTTGTATACCTTGAGACTTCTCTTTCTTTTTCTGTCTGTGGAAAGCCAAGGACACTGGAAAATATGGCCTACTTTACTGAAATCTCTTTATTTGGTTGGGGACTTGGTGTTGGGATCATGTACCTGATGTTAGTAGGGAAAACTGAGATCAGTAAGCTGAATATGCAAGTGGATGAGCATTGATAAGACTCTTCAATCTATCAATTGATCTTAGAAACTGGATGATATGTTTCTGGGTGATTTCAAGGACAACCAGGCCTCCACAAGAAAAGGGGTGAAGATTAGGAATGATTGAGAGCAAAGAAACATTACATTTCACATATAATCCCCTACCTCGCTTTACAATCTTCTCTTATACCCTCATGCCTATCTCTAACTGACAAGTAACTAACTAACAGCCTCCTACCTATTGCCAATGCATCAGCACATGCTTCCTACAATTAGCACATGCTTATTACAATCAAGTACCCTTCCAATCAATCACATTCTTAATACAATCTCAGCACATGTCAGCTATACAACCTAATACAGCCCTGATGCAGCACCTGATGCAGCTAGCTTCTTAACAATGAGACTGCAAAAGTTGTTCAGGAATTAAAAACTGAGCTTTACAAAAGAAGTTTAACACACAAATGTTGACCCTAATGATGATGGTGAATATGCAAGTAGTGTTCTTACTGAAGAGCCAGAACCAAGGGTACTTGAAATGGATGAACTGGAGTTGAGTTTGAGTCTGAACTGCAAAATAGATTTCCTACCACCATGTTAAAATCATGCCTTGAAAAGGAATTTTAGAAATCAATGTTCAATGTCACTGCCAATATGGTTTATTATATTAACTTGGTGAGCTTATAAAAGTCATATGGGTGACTATAATCTAGCAAGATATTTATCTATACATTAGGGGAAAACAATTTAAAATCATAATTGATCCATTATATCTTCTCTGCTAATGTGGAAAAATATATATGTATATGACACAAGTTAAAAAAAGAAGCTATCTGTTTCATCTTTCAAGGGTTTGAAAGGTCATACACAATAATTTCTACTCACTGTCCAGTGTTGAAAGGCTAAGAGAATTCAGTGAATCGTAAAAAGAAAAAGAAAAAGAAAAGTGTTACTCCTTCAAACTCTTGAAAACACCCATTGGAGCAGTCAACTAATTGATGCTCTAATCACAACTACTACTGGCTTTGGTTTCTTTTTGAGTGATTGCCCAATATGAACTCCAAAAGAAAAAAGAAATGTGAACTTCTTAGTGATGATACATGTAACGCATGCCTATTAATGTATAGTGTATTAGTGTATTGATCACATTCTTAGGAATCGTTATTGTATTTCCAAATCAGACATTCACAAAAAAGCTGACCAAAGAATAGGTAAGTTGCTTCAAACTGAAACAATTACTAGTGTAATAACTAGCAGCAATAACTACACAATTACTTTTAGCTACATGGTAGCAACAACCCCTGATCACAGGTGTAGCAGCCCCTGGCCACATCAGCCCTCCACGCACCAGACATTAGCACCCCAGGCACCAACAACACCTAACACACCAGAGCACTCCTATCATTGTTACACACTGATGTAGGACAAATTAGGGATTTGTGTACGTTTACTTGTGCTGGGGTTAGGGTAGGAAAGAAGAAGAATTAGAGAGAGACTAGTAGGGTTGTGTAAACAGTACCCGTGACTACTAACCAACACTCTCATTATAGGACTTACAGTACAACACTCATAACTTGTCTTACTATATATAAACTTAATTAGGGTCTTAACACACTGCTGTTAGATGACATTGGCACATCTAATCTTGGGTAATAACCTTGTTAAAGGCAAGAGGCAATGATAATTATTGTGTTATCACATCTTATGACGTCCAAAGAATTTTTTGATCAAAATAAATTGTATAAGTATATGAAATTGTGAAATTATGATAAACATCTGCCTTTTCAAATAGAATATTCATATATTAGTAAATTGGATTTTTTTTTAACTTTCTAAAACAGGTGCAATCCACTTAATAATGCAAGTTTTCTTACTAGTTCAAACTTAAATAACTAAAGAGTTGTAACCTCATGTGCAAGCTGCAAAACCAGATGCAGCAGCAGTTACAAACAACTCAAAATGAAAGACAAACAATTACATTAACCGCTAAAATAAAACTCATTAGGCCTAAACCAAGATTGTTGCTCCTAAACACAAGCAAATGATGAGCTGCCTACCTAAACTCAAAAAGCCTAAACCAAATGTTTTTTGGTTTTCATAACAATCTGTACAGGAAATTTCAACTATGATTTTAATATATAGATGATCATAACAATAACATTAATAGGAAGACTATCGCAATATGCAAACATATAGTTCTGTGTATGTGTGTGTGTGTTTCATTCTAAAATAAAAATGTTGTTCACTTGGCCATGCTCAGCACCAATAAAACATGTCTCCCACCTAAGCTTCACCTTCCTATGGCTACAAGTATACATTGGGATAATTTTTTTTTTTTTTAGCACTTTTTTTTTTTTTTTTTTAGAAGAGCATTGGGGTCACTTAGATACATATATATGCTATCACATAACACTCACTTTCAGTATACTTTTTATACAGCTGACCACAATAACAACAATAATCAGTACATGTAAAACTCCATCCAAAAATAAAGGTCCATGTAACATTTGCAATATTGCAAAACTCTTTGATTCAACTTATGAAATAAGCCATCTGATACTCCAATACTTAGGCAATCAGCATTTCCAATACATGGAAAGGCTAACACAAGACAAAGTTTGTGTATTATCTCATATATGTTGGGAACAAAGGAAGTACTCGTGCTTGTTTCACACTCAACAACTAACAGAAAAATTCTCTTCAGATTTCTAAAAAAAATACTTCCATATGTGCAAAACAGAAAATTTTTGTCTTACCCAAATAAGCAAACAATTAAATAAATAACTTTCCTAGCTTTTTGAGTGACATGCAACTAGGCTACCAAGTAATTTCGTATCAGTCCTGATCTTAAGATACTGCACTTGCAAGGTAAGTGGGTGTTCCCTACCATGTGATAATGTCAATCAGTTGGAGGTGGAGGAGGCTATTTCCCTATTATTAAACCTATGCATGGCACATCAAAACTTGGCAACATGGAAATTCACTTCCTAAAATCAGTCGATATACTTCAATTAACTAACTTGAAATGGTAAAGTTCGCTAGATTAATAAGACTTTCCAAATCAGATGACATTCAATTGCAGCAAAAGACACTAACTGCGTGGTTCCCTTTCTAAACAGTAATTCTTCATGCTTTAATGATGTTTAAACTCGGCAACAAGCCAACAACTAACAGTGATAATTGATGTGTGATTTATCCATTTAATAGACTTCTGCACACCAAGATAAAATTTTGCAGCTCTTTGCTACAACTAATCAAAAAAAAAAAATGGAAATAAAAAACAATTGAAAAAAAGAAATGAATTCTCACCACCAAATTCTAGCTTTGATGTGAGTTTCGAAAGTTCATTAAAAATAATCCTGTCAACATAAACACTAGATTTTCAATAACTGATGAGAACAACAGAAAAGTGCTTAATGATGTGCCATTATAAATTTACAGAATTCAGTTATTAGCCATACATATAATCTGGAATGATAAAATTAATGTGCAGATAACAATCAGCACAAGTAAGGGGAAGCATCTGTGCGTGTAACTTGTATAATTTTAACTACAAGTTAAGCAGATCAAGTCACAGCACAATCAACCAATCGGCTAATTAAGCTGACTCCTCCACAGGGAAAAAAGAAAGAATGCTCACTAAAAAGCATAATGACAATTATAAACACTAGCAGAAGAAAAGGGAACAGGTAAGCATACACTACATGACAATTAATTAGTAACCATTGTCTTACATACACACTCATGGTAAGCATAGTTTCTGCCAATAAAAAAAAAAAGAAGAGTGCAATAGGTACATAGAAAGAAAATCCGATTACAAAAACACTAAGCCTAAGAAACCCTATCGAGACAATCACCTTTCCTTCAGGAAAAATGAAATTCAGGGTTCCTTTGGTACTGCATCTCTAGCCACTTCAGCTGGACGTCCTTCTTATCGCTCAGTGCTGCAAACATGTTCCTATCCTCTACTTTTTCCATGAAGAAGAGGGTGCTAAACAGATGAAGGTGATCACCCGATTGCACCCCAGGAAGACTCAACACCATGTCTAGAATTAATTTAAGCTCAGCAGTTTCTTTGGAAGCACATGGTGTACTAGTACTTACACTTCTACTTTCAACAATAACATCTGAGATGCTCTTCAAAGAGTCGGACATCTCTTGCACGACTGAACGCTTTTTTCTTGGTTTCTTGCAAATTGACCTGAAAAGGTGGACACTACTTGCCAAGCCTTTCCCTTTATTCACTGTCGGTCTTGCCCTTGACGATGATGGGCCTTCAACCTCCATTGGGTCAACATTCACAGAGGGTTGACATTGGGGGTCAACAAATTCCTTGCTATTAGTGGAGTCCCCAGACCCTTCGATGCTTTCCTTCAGTATTTGACCACTCGTGCAGAATGCATTTTTCCCCGTTGCAACCGTGCCTCCAAACATGATGTCCATAGAGTCTTTATTCGGCATACCTCTTTTTTTAAAGGTTCCTGCCTTCGGACATGCCTACATATGGACAACCAGTAATTAGAACACAATAATACATAGTTGTAAACAGTGGAGTTTTTCACAATTATGTAAAGTGAACTAATCGCAATCTTTCGAGTCCACCACTCATCACTGGCATCAAGCTGCCCAGTTCCAGGATCAAAACCCAACCCAGTCTCACACTCAAAACACTCATTATAATCCTTCCATCGTTTTCTCAGATAATCCCATTTGTTTTTAAACTGCATGTGAGTCACTAGTTTTCCTATTTCACCCAATTGCTTAATCATTGCATCAACCCCTTCTTTTTTCAAAAATCCTCCACTCCTCTTGCCTTCTAGGACTTGAACAGCAAACAAATCACAAAATGCTTTTAGTTCCGCTGGTTCTTTCCAATCAGTTCTCGCATCACTACCACTGTCCTTCGATTTCCCCTTACCCATTTTTGCTACAACTTCCTTCTATACTCATTGAGGCATTTCAACATACAGTTCGTGCATATCATAATCGGTTACTCATGCCTAAATGAAAAATACAAAGTAAACTCACATAGTCCAAATACAAAAAAGGTAGGAAGAGAAACACACAAAATTACACGAAGGAGAGAGAAACCCACATACTAGTGTCATGGAAAACACAAAAACCACACACAAATGTTGAACATAGAAACCATACACAAACGTTGAACACAAAAAACCACAGATTGAAGCCTCATGGAAAACAATATAACCACACACCAACAAATCAGAGAGTATGAGAAGTTGGACACAACTTACCCGTGAATGCAGAAACCCACAGTGGCAGCAACGACGTCCCAAGCGGAGAGAAGGTGAGCTCGAGCGAAAGAAGAACAAAGGAGATGGGGTGGGTTTCTTCTGTGTAATGGGTTTGCAATGTAGGTGTTTCATTTGTTTTGATGGGTTTTTGGCTGGTGGGTAGGTGCAGTTCATTGATTCGAAAGAGGATGAAGCATTGATGAAGAACATTGAAGACATTTGCCATGGTAGTTGAGAGAAGAAACTCCTAGAGAATTAGTCGTTGGCCGGAATGCTGGGTTTTGTGTTTGTGACTTTGCCCTTCTTTCGTGGGTTATTTGTGTGTGAACAGTACCTGAGTGTTTGTGTCCATGAACAGTATAGCACACGCCCTTTTTTAATGAAACGATGCGCTCTATTTTTTCATCCTACGTTTCAGTTGGGCTTATGCGCGTTTGTGAGCGTATTGTAGCGTGGGTTCCTTGCGTTTATAAACGCAAACGCAGAAAACGTATCGCAGAAAACGTTAAATCCAAACGCTACCTTCAGCGAGAAGTTAAATAATGCTAGACTGAAATATTCAACATATGACAAGGAGTTTTATGCTGTCGTGTGAGCTCTTCGTTATTGGCGCAGTTATCTCATTTACAAGGAATTTGTTTCATTTTCAGATCATGAAGCTTTAAAATATATCAACTCTCAAAAGAAACTAAATTATCGACATGGAAAGTGGGTTTCTTTTTTGCAAGAATATACTTTTGTTCTCAAGCACAAAGCTGGAGTTGAGAATAGAGCAGCAGATGCCTTGAGTCGAGTAGTTTATATACTTACTTCTTTGGTTGTACAGGTGACTGGCTTTGATCAACTCATTAAAGAATACTCTTCGTGTAAGGATTTCAGAATCATATATTCTGAATTATTGAATGGGCAACGAGCACAATACCCAGATTTTTCTATCCATGATGGTTACCTCTTTAAGGGAACTTGCTTATGCGTGCACAACACTTCTCTTAGAGAATAAGTGGTATGTGAATTGCATGCTGGAGGGGCAGCAGGCCATTTTGGGCGTGATAAGACAATTTCCATGGTTGAAGATTGTTTTTTTTGGCCTAGTTTAAAGAAGGGTGTTGCGAAGGTTGTGTCTCATTGTCGCATTTGTCAATTAGCCAAAGGGAGAAAGAAGAACACCAGTCTTTACACGCCATTACTGGTACCTCATATTCCTTGGGAGGATCTTAGCATGGATTTTGTCTTTGGACTTCCAAGAACTTTTAGGGGTCATGATGCTATATTTGTGGTGGTTGATAGGTTCTCAAAAATGGTGCATTTTATTCGTTGTTCAAAGACATCAGACGCTGTCCATATCGCTACACTTTTCCTAAAGCAAGTTGTTCACTTACATGGGTTGCCTAAAACTATTGTTTCGGATCGAGATGTCAAGTTTTCTTCTACTTTCCATCCCCAAACTGATGGCCAAACAGAAGTTGTGAATCGAAGCTTGGGTGATCTTTTACGATGTTTAGTAAGGGATCATGTTGCTAATTGGGATCAGCTACTTCCTATTGCAGAATTTGCTTATAATAGTTCTGTTAATAGATCTACTGGTCAAAGTCCCTTTGAGGTTGTTACTGGGCTGCAACCTAGAAAGCCCGTTGATTTGATTAATTTACCTCCAAGTGCAAGATCAAGTGCTAAAGCTGAATCCTTTGCTAGTCATATAAGGGAGATTCACGATGATGTGAGAAGAAAGATTGCACTTAGTAACGAGCGATACAAAGCTTACACTGATGTTCAACGACGCTTTGCTGATTTTGAAGAAGGAGATATGGTTATGGTTCATATACGACCTAAGTAGTTTCCTAAGGTACATACAAAAAGCTCCATTCCAAGAATGCAGACCCATACAAGATTGTGAAGAAAATAAGCTCTAATGCTTATGTCCTTGAATTAGCATCAAATATGGGTATTAGTAATGTTGAAGATTTGACAATGTACCTAGGACATTTTGATCATGAAGATGAGGACCAAGCTGTTGTTCACTTGCCTCCAGCCCCTCACACAAAGGACGACATTGATGATGTTCTTGATGATCTAATTGTGTCGACAAGAGGAGGTGGGTATCAGAAGTATTTGGTCAAATGGAAGAATCGCCCTCTTTTAGAGTGTACTTGGATTACTGCTGAAGAATTTCAACGTATCAACTGTGACCTTTATGAGAGCTATCATTCTTTTTCTCGCAGGTGTCGAGAATTTACAAGCCAGAGAAAGATTATGGGGAACATAAGTGGTAGCCCACTTTGAAGACCTATAAGAGGCGAAAAGCTAGTTCTAATGCTCAAGCCTTAATTTGGGATGTTTCGGATGATGGGACACTCTCGTGGGACCTTTCTTAGTCTTATTTTATTGTTTAGTTGTTGCTGGATCAATTTTAATTAAGTTCTCTTAGAATAAAGGCAATTTGGTAATTTCTAGAAATCTAGAAAGGGCTGTCCTTGGCCGTACCAAAGGCCCATAAGTCTTATTTTATGTTTACGTATTATTAAGTCTTTTATTTAATTATTATTAGTATTTCTAGGAATAAGTTATTCAGAGTCCAAGTCCTACTAGGAAAAGGATAACTACAGCCTCTATATAAAGGCTCTTTTGTAGTCATGTTATTTCAGAATATTTTGATGTGATGCCAAGGAACCCTAGGTGTGAAGGAACCCTAGGTGTGATGCTTAAGAAGACCTAAGTGTAATTGCTTAGTGTTTTATTTATGTTATTTTCTGTTTATCCCCTGTTTCAACCCTAAATGGCCATCAACATTCATTATTTTCTAACCTAAACTCTTAAACATCAATCCTTATTCAAGAATTCATCAAAAAAAAACCTAGTATAGTGCTGAATTTCTTAACGATCTTGCATCACATTTACTTCTATCTTTTCCCTAAAAATCAAAGTTCCTATACCTTATGATAAGTTCCTATGCTTATCATATACTTATCAAAGTTCCTATACTTTAGAAACTCATCAATTTTTGTAGTCATGTTATTTCAGAATATTTTGATTAATAAAATTCAGCAACTTATTTTAAGTTTTTGTTTGTGCGATGCAAACTTCTCCGAGGTGTGATGCCAAAGAACCCTAGGTGTGATGCTTAGGAAGACCTAGGTGTGATTGCCTAGTGTTTTATTTATGTTATTTTCTATTTATCCCCTGTTTTAGCCCCAAATGGTCGTCAACATTCATTATTTTCTAACCTAAACTCTTAAACATCAATCCTTATTCAAGAATTCATATTTAAAAAAAAAAAAAAAAAAAAAAAAAAAAAAAAAAAAAAAAAAAAAACCTAGTATAGTGCTGAATTTCTTAACGATCTTGCATCACATATACTTCTATCTTTTCCCTA
The DNA here is from genome assembly GCA_028535165.1 of Quercus tomentella. Classification (NCBI taxonomy): domain Eukaryota; kingdom Viridiplantae; phylum Streptophyta; class Magnoliopsida; order Fagales; family Fagaceae; genus Quercus; species Quercus tomentella. Next base: position 13,000,484 of record JAPQVY010000012.1, on the reverse strand, counting down.
AAAATCAAAGTTCCTATACTTTATGATAAGTTCCTATGCTTATCATGTACTTATCAAAGTTCCTATACTTTAGGTACTCATCAATTTTTGTAGTCATGTTTTTTCAGAATATTTTGATTAATAAAATTTAGCAGCTTATTTTAAACTTTTGTTTGTGTGATGCAAACTTCTCTGAGGTGTGATGCCAAGGAACCCTAGGTGTGATGCTTAAGAAGACCTAGGTGTGATAGCCTAGTGTTTTATTTATGTTATTTTCTGTTTATCTCCTGTTTCAACCCCAAACGACCGTCAACATTCATTATTTTCTAACCTTAACTCTTAAACATCAATCATTATTCAAGAATTCATCAAAAAAACCTAGTATAGTGCTGAATTTCTTAACGATCTTGCATCACATATACTTCTATCTTTTCCCCAAAAATCAAAGTTCCTATACTTTATGATAAGTTTCTATACTTATCATATACTTATCAAAGTTCCTATACTTTAGAAACTCATCAATTTTTGTAGTCATGTTATTTCAGAATATTTTGATTAATAAAATTCGGCAGCTTATTTTAAGCTTTTGTTTGTGTGATGCAAACTTCTCCGAGGTGTGATGCCAAGAAACCTTAGGTGTGATGCTTAGGAAGACCTAGGTGTGATTGCCTAGTGTTTTATTTATGTTATTTTTTGTTTATCCCCTGTTTCAACTCCAAATGGCTGTCAATATTCATTATTTTCTAACCTAAACTCTTAAACATCAATCCTTATTCAAGAATTCATAAAAAAATAAAAAATAAATAAAATAATAAAAATAAAAAAACCTAGTATAGTGCTGAATTTCTTAACGATCTTGCATCACATATACTTCTATCTTTTCCCTAAAAATCAAGTTCCTATACTTTATGATAAGTTCCTATACTTATCAAAGTTCATATAATTTAGAAACTCATCAATTAGCTGTTCATGTACCAATGTCATTTGAAAGGAAGATCCATGTAAGAGAAATGTCACATACAATCATTACACATAATATTACCTCTTTAATTGCATCAAATCAATTTTTTATTAAAATAATAAATATTACAACACATCAACTAGTCAATAAGATTATGTTTGTTCAAACTAACTGATCCAAAATTTATGACCTCTCACAAGTTTTATGTTACTAACTAGTGTACATGTCAATCTTCCCCATTTTCAAGCTCTTCAAAATCAGTCACGAGCCTTGTGGCTTAATTGATGATATGCAAAATAATGAAGAAAATCAAAGTTCCTATACTTAAGAAACTTATCATATACTTCTATCCTTGTGGCTTAATTGATGATATCTAAAACTTAGCATATGTTTTATACTTGATGAAGATTATGATTATTTTTCCTCTTTACATTGAAGGTAGGTTAGATTGGTATAACTGGATTTTGGTAGCCTACATTTTGAAATGAAGATCTGTATAGGTAGTTGATGAAGATTGTATTTTGTAAAGATTCTTTTGAAAGTAGGACAGTGAAGGGTAAGCAAATTAAAATTTTATGTTTATTTCAGGTTCTAAATAAGATTGTGATCTGTTTGCTTTGAAATTTATTACACTATTAAATAAAAATAATTATTATCTATGTTAGAAGATGACAAAAGAACTTAACAATGTGGTTATTATTATTATTATTATTATTATTATCATTATGAATGCAATTGCTAACGGATAGTTTTTGCACTCTCTTTACACTCTTTTTTATGCAAAAAAAAAAAAAAAAAAAAAAATTTCTTGTTTGGTGAAAATTTTTATTTTACAATGTTGACAATTTCTCATTATTCTCTTCTTCCCAATTAAACCACTTGAACCCCAAAATTATTTATTTCCCTAATGCGCCAAATTTTGTAAAAATATCCCTTATTTATATGAAATCAACCACAAAACCAAAGAACTATTGATACTTTTCACACATTTTTTTTCAATTTTATAATTTCTTGTCTAATGATTTTTCAAATTTATAATGTCAACTTGTTCCATTTTGTCCCTTCACAACATGTCTATTATTCCCATTAAGAATTCAGTAATTCAGTAATGGACAATAGACAATAGATATGTTTGGTATTAGAGTATTAGCAATGGACGATAGATATGTTTGGTTTTGTAATGTGTTACCTTAATTTATTTTCTGATATGATAAATTTTGAATAAATTGATATGTTCCCTTATTATTATTATTATTATGAATGCAATTGTTAATGTCCATTACAATTTATTTCAGGTTAAGAGATGGATTTGGTTGCTTTTAATACTGCTATGATACTAGATGGTAGATCAATTCCAATGTATGAGATTCAGGAACCTCCTGAAAAGCAACTCAAGGGTGATGTGCCTGGATTTGTTAGCTTTACTATTCAAATTCGTGATGAAATCATTCATAATATTGATGGTGCCACTGATGGCGCCACTGTACTAGATCCATTGCTAGGCTTTCGTGTGACGTATTGGGATTTAGATGACAATGAGCTCACCCCTTATATGCCCTAGTATCATTTTATCAATAGAATAGACAAAATCGTGAGGGAGAGAGTTGATGATGAAGATGAAAGTATGAATCCAAGATGATTCAAATTGGGGGTATTTGTGATATTTTAACCATTGATCTGTATTCAATGTTAAGTTTTGAGAAGTTTTTTGGGACTTTGCATCTACTGTGGGCATCATACACAAGTACAGAACTGGAAGATAGTTTTTCTACAATGCCATGGAAAGGCTATCAGCTCTATCTCTTATCTAATGAAGATAAGAGGATTGTCACCACCTCTTGGGTTTGGAAAGCAGAAGGCAATGGAGGATGGACCAAGCAGGTTGTGGAAGCTGGAGTGGTAGGGGACATCAGCATTGAAACTAAGCTTGTCTGTGATTCTCCCACATCATCATCCGATGCAAATACATAATTTTTGTTTTTGGTTGTAACTGACGTAGACTTCAATGATTGGGAAGTTAAGTATTTGCATTCATGGGATGAATTTGAGAAAAAACTTGAGAGTATAGTGGTATTGAAGGTTTAAAAATACAATTTTTTTTCTTTCTTGCTTTATGTTGGTATACCTATGTTTTGTAGGTGATGAAGGATGAAGATTAGCCTATTTTTGAGATCTGTATAGGTTACTTGATGAGATTTGTATAGCCTATTTTTCTGAGATCTATATAGATACTGGATGAAGTTGTATAGGTACTTGATGAACTGATGATGAGATTTGTACAGGTACTTCTGTATAGGCAGTATAGGCAAAGATACCTATAATCTGTATAGGCACTTGATGAGATCCATATATATAGGTATGAAGATCCGTATATGTAGGTATGAAGATTGTATTCCTTTGAAGGGTAAACAACACTTCGGTTTTAAATGAGATATTTCTTGCTTGGTTTGGTGGATTCAAGTCTCTCTCTCTATATATATATATAAATTTTTTTTTTATTTAATTAAGGGATGAATCTTTACTAATATAGAGTATGCGAATCTTATCTTATTTATGTTAAAAAAAAAAAAAAAAAAAAAAAAAAAAAAAAAAAAAAAAGCTTGACCTTGTTATCTTTTCTCTTAATTGAATAACTGTATAACTTTTAAAATTAAGGATCTTTCAATATTGTGTTTTATTTTGACACATCTCTCTTGTAGTTTGTTTAAGATACATTTTTCGCCAACTTTAAATTGAATTTGGTGATGGGGCAAGTGCCAATAACACCCATTGGGAAAGAACTAAAGAAAAAAAAAATTGTTTATACTAAAGCTTATGCCTTGCAAACATACAGACAAACCACAAGGAAGGTGAAAATACGCAATAAAGCAAACCATATGAGATATAATGTCTTATAGAGAAACCACAAGGAAGGTGAGTGTCACAAAATATCTATGATATAGAATGCAAAGCATTTTATTTAGTTCAATACTTAAAAACAAAAACAAAAACAAAAAAACAAAAACAAAAACAAAAACAAAAACCTTTTTACAAATATGGTAAAAAAAAAATGTATATAACAATTACATACATGCGCGATCATTCATAAATTCAGAACTAAAAAAACAATTATATATGTTAAATTATCTCTCTTATTATTTTATAATTCAGTAGCATAATTATTTATCTTAATATGATTTAAAAAGTACATTTTTAAAGATCAACCAATTAAGCATTTAATATATGTAAAATCACTTTTTTTTTCAATAACTTCTCTTCCTAGCTCCCTATAGTCTTGGAAAGTAAAAGAAACCGACTCGCATTTCATCACGTGAGATTTAAACCTCTCAGATTTGAGCTCCATATTGTAGTATTAGATTTTGTTTTTCTGGTCTTCTTCCCCTCCTATTTTTTGTTTTTTGTTTTCTTTCTTTCTAGTATTTTTTTTTTTCTCAATTTCAACATGGATGCTTCTATGGAGGAACTATGGAAATAATTTCGTCTATTTGAGAAAGAAAAAGATGTTATGGATGTTAGTTTTCAAGAAGTGGTTCTTTCCAAACAACAAATCCAATTTAGCATTCTGGTCAAACTACAAAACAACGAAGACTATAATAAGGAGGCTTTTAAATCTACTATTCAACAACTTCGGCTCTGTCCTCATGGTGTAACTATTAGAGAAGTTGGGAATAACTTATTTCTTGCTATCTTCATCAAAGAGGAGAACACAATTGAAGATCAAGATAAAAGCCCTTGGTCATTTGATAAAAAAAAAAATTTTTATTGAAACGTTTTAATGGTGATTTGATTTCAGCACTTATTTTATTGAAACATTTTAATGGTGATTTCAGCCCTTGTAGTGTTACTTTTCAACGTTCTCCATTCTGGATTCGTGTTTTTAAGATTCCCATCAAAAGCATGAATAAGGCCGCGGGTGATCGCATAGCCAACGAGATTGGTAATCCTCTTATGGTTGATACTCCTAAGAGTGGTTTAGATTGGGGTCTCTTTCTTCATATTAGGGTGGATATTGTAGGCTCCGGAAGTGAGGCTGTTGGGCCTGGATGCACTTGGGCTAACAATTTATTTGTAAGGTGGGTTTTTGGATTTCCTACTAAGGGTTGTTCTCGGCAAAGAGACTCAACACAATATTCACTCTACTCCCTTTTTTTCTGAACCCCTTTCTCTTCCCTAACTCCTGCTATTTATAGCCAAGGTTAGTGGAGGGATTATGATTACAGCTGCCAATAGTGCTATTGAAGGTCCAATATTGTTTGCTTTAAGTGGGTGTTTAGGTGAAGGTGGGATGCAGTAATTGCGACCTTGGAACTTGGTTCCAGCCTAGTCAATTGTGCTCGGTAATGCGATTCCCCGATCATTTCGTGGCCTCCCCGGACAGGATTTATGAGCTTGTTAGGGAAAACTCATGCCGAGCACCTCTCAAGATCCGTGACCCGAACTCTGTTCTTGCACGAAGGCAGTTTCAAGGACTTAGGGCAATTGGGCCGATACGTTGGGCCTGGGCCCAGGGCCCATACAAGTCTAGGGATCTCGGTACGGTACATTAGCCCCCCCTTGATTCATCCCCGGTTGCCGGGAAGAATCAAGGAGCTGGACGGGCCTCTTGCTCTCGGGGATCCTAGGGCCTGGGACTCGTGATTATGGTTTCCCATTAATGCTCATCTCAAAAGATGTGCCGTTTCGCGACGTCAGGTACAGTCGTCATTATTGCCTGACGGTTCGTGAACCGAAGCGACGCGCGAATGGGCTTCCTTTGGTATTCGCAGGGCCGTTCGTAAAGCGTGCCCATTTATTGTTTGATTAACCGTTTCTTCGTCCCTCTTCCTGATCTTATAAATAGTTCCCCTCAGAACTTTCTCTCATTTTTCCTTGATCTCCGATTTTTTGAGTTTACTCTCTGCCGACCAACTCTCTCTGCGCTTTCTCACCTGCTTAGTGTTCCTTCCCTCCTTAGAACCCCAAGTAAGTTTTCTTCCCCTTCCTATTCCTTTAGCTTTATTTCTTCAAGTCCCCTTTCACAGTATTAAGTGTCAGGGATGGGTTACTCTTACCTTTTAGAGTCCTCGGCTGCCTTGGCCACCTTTAGGAACAATCAGGTGCGAGGCCCGGAGTTGTCCGTCCCAATGCACGTATATCTCGGAGCGAAGAATGAAGTTCAAATCTTTGACGTGGACGGCTCTAAGATCCGGAACGAAAACTTTGCCGTCTGCAAAAGAGCAAATATCGTATCAATATCTGTTAATGAAGCTTTACCTTAATGAACAGAAAGGGAAAAGGGGAGGAAAGCAGTTAGATTAAGGGAATGGTACAAACCCACTTCACGCCGTGAAAGGGGGCAAGGGACGTCCCCGGCAAACCAATTGCCGCGCACGCGAACGAACTCCCCGGTGGAATTCCTATTCGAATCGGGCAGGCAAGATATCAACCGTACCCGATTATCTCTTGTCTTTAGGTAATAGTTGGTAGCTTTGTTCCCACATAGGCTATACATGTGGTTAATGTCATGATGATTTAACTGTAAATTAAAGGTGTGATTCAACCTACTGACGCAGCTAACCACCCGGTAAAAATTGGGGGAAAGCTGGTCGGGACACAGTTCGTAATACCTAAGCGTATCTGTGAGAAGGGGGTCCACGGGAAACCTAACCCCGCCCTCTAAGATTGACATCAAAGGAAAAAAGACCGTGCCTTGTCCTCGGTGGAGAGCGGTATCACTCTCATGGCAGTATGCCACTTCCACGTCATCGGGGATGCTAAATTCCTCGGAGTAGAACCGGTCTACTCCACCTGGCAGAATTTTAAACAAGCACTTCTGGTGGATAGTCCCCTGCTGTCATTCATTGACGTTCGGTACGCCAACTTCCTGCCACCGAAGCTTACAACTGGGGAGGCGAGGGAATTTGGACGGCGCTTCACCGCCTCGGACGAGCTAGCTCCTTTGCGAGACGAGTCTGCGGAACGCGTTTCTCGGCGCCTCAGAGAGTTAGCCCACGAAGCTATCCGAGAAGATAATCCTGTTCAGGAACAGGCGCAGCCCGAGAACCAAATCGTTGAGCCTCAGCAACCAGCGACTGAAGCGGCTACCTTGTCGGCTGAAGATACCCGGTCCGGAGGAAGGATGGTGTCAAGGAGGATCATGACCATCGATCGCTTCGTGCCCGGTGCACGGCAGTCCACGCAGCCCCCGCCTCCATCTCAAGTTGGACGGGCCAGGAAGAAACAAAAAGTCACCGATCAACCTTCCACGGGGCCGGGAGATGCGGCCGTCCAGACCCCTCCGCACCCAACGGGGGGGGTTGTCATTCGTGAGCCGCAGACTCAGATTGGTCCGGGGGCTGCGTCCTCCTCTCAAGCGGCTCCAGCGTGAAGCCTAAGTTTCTGTTGGACGGCAAGCCTCTGCCTTCAACTGCTTGCGTGCGGATATGGGAGAAAGGCGAGGGTGGCCGTGTTGCCCAAACCCTGGCCGAGGGTCTCCTTCTTCCAGAGGACGTGCACGCCTTTGAGGAAGGATCTGAGGAGTCTGTGGGGCGCCGATTAGAATGGCACGCTATTGCGGTAACTCCTTAGTCATCTACTTTCTCCCGTACATTATATTTCTGTTTCATCGCTAACTTTTTGTGATTGCTAGGCTGCTCAATTGGCTCACATAATGGCCGGCCGGGCACGAGATCTCGCCGAGGAGGTCGAGCGCGAAAAGAATGCGCGGGAGTTAGCGGCCAAATCAGTGAAAGAAAAGCTTAAGGCAGCTGAGAACGCCGAGAAGAAGGCCGCCGTAGCGGAGCAAAACTGGGCGCTGGCAGAAAAAAGATGTGCCGAGCTTCTGACGAAGCAGAACGAAACTGACGTGAAGCTGGCCGAAGCCATCAGCCTGAACACTTCCAACGCCGAGGAGCTAGCTGACCTTAGGGCGGCCCTGACGGAGTGCGAGCAGAAGTGGTATAACGAAGGATTCGCTGATGCCGAGCAGTCTGCAGAGCCGGTCGTGACTCAGGCTCGGAAGCTGGGTTTCGAGGCTGGGTGGTATGCCGCTCTTCATGCGCTGGGTGTTGCCGAGGATTCTCACCTGAGAGACCCCGGCCAGATTCCCTTTCCGAGAGATGTCACTGCCGCGCAGGATCCCCCGGTTACTGTTGACGAGGAGGAAACGGCAAGTATGAGGGAGCTCGTTGAACAAATTGATGCCCATGCCGAGCCAGAGGACATGGAAGCCACCAGCATCCCAACCGTACAGGACCTTCTCGGCGAAGACTCGTGTTACCCCCTCACCGACCAGGCAGAAGTGAGAGATCCGACCCGACCTTCCAGCTGATTAATTTTACGCTTTCATTAATTTTCATCGCACTTGTAGTTTTCACGTTTGTTGGTTTATTTGCCTATGTCGCCGGGATGTGGCGGACGAACAATTTATGGTTTAATTTGCCCGTTTGATCGGTAAACAACTTCCTTGCTTAACTTTGGTCTTGGTTTGTTGAATGAATTTTTATCTTTTTGATTGTTTCGCTTTGACTGTGTCAATGTTTATGCCGTGCATGTGATGATACCCAAAGCCTATCATGCCGTGCTTTGAATAGTCCGAGATGAATTTTAATGCTCGGTGGCTTGAGGAATATGATTTCATCTTTTGATCCTTTACCTTCTTGGCTCAAAGGTGTCTCCCCCCTCTCGGTGTTTTAATCCTGCCGTGGGCCAGGTTTCCGTCCTTAGAGTTTTTAGCGATAAGGTTTCCACCTGCTCGGCGATTCTAATCGAGCCGAGGGCCAGGTTTCTGTCCTTAGAGTTTTTAGCGATAAGGTTTCCACCTGCTCGGGGATTTTAATCGAGCCGAGGGCCAGGTTTCTGTCCTTAGAGTTTTCAGTGATAAGGTTTCCACCTGCTCGGCGATTTTAATCGAGCCGAGGGCCAGGTTTCTGTCCTTAGAGTTTTTAGCGATAAGGTTTCCACCTGCTCGGCGATTTTAATCGAGCCGAGGGTCAGGTTTCTGTCCTTAGATTTTTTAGCGATAAGGTTTCCACCTGCTCGGCGATTTTAATCGAGCCGAGGGTCAGGTTTCTGTCCTTAGATTTTTTTATTTGCAGTTCTCTTGGTGTGTATTGACGGGAACAAAAACAGCATATACAAATGAACTTCATCATAATCTCAACCTTAGCAAAATACAAGCTTTGGCTTACACGTAGAACTTCTTTAAGTTGCTAGCGTTCCACGGCCGGGGAAGCGGCCTCTCGTCCAGGTCTTCCAAGAAGTAGGCCCCTGCGCCAGCGATGGCTGTAACTCTGTACGGTCCTTCCCAGGTTTGAGCAAGCTTGCCTGCAGATATGTCTCGCATGCTTCCCACGACTTTTCTCAGAACCAGTTCTCCGGCACTGAACCCCCTTTCCTTTACATTCCGGTTGTACCTTTGGGCTAATCTTTGCTGATACTCGGCGAGCCGTATGGTCGCCGCCACCCTGCATTCCTCTAGCCAGTCCAAATGCTCCATCATCAGGTCGGCGTTCTGGACGGGGTCAAACCCTGCGACGCGTGCACTGCACAAGCTCACCTCGGTTGGTATCACGGCCTCTGCTCCATATGTCAGGGAGAACGGGGTCTCACCCGTGGACCTTCTGGGGGTCGTGCGATAAGCCCATAATACACTGGGTAGCTCTTCTGCCCATTTTCCTTTCGCCCGTCCAACCTTCTCTTCAACCCGTTCAAAATGGTCTTGTTCACTGCCTCAGCTTGGCCGTTGCTTTGTGGGTAAGCCGGTGTTGAATACTTGTTTTTGATGCCAAGCTCGCTGCAGAAGGCCCGAAAAGCTTTGCTATCAAACTGTAGCCCATTGTCGGTTATCAGAGAATTTGGCACCCCAAACCTTGTGACTATGTTTCTCCATACAAACCTTTTTACGTCAGTATCTCGGATATTGGCCAAGGCCTCGGCTTCCGCCCATTTTGTGAAGTAATCAACAGCCACCAATACAAAACGGCGGTTCCCCGTTGCTCGGGGGAATGGTCCGAGGATGTCAAGCCCCCACTGCGCGAACGGCCACGGGCTGCTGACGGGGTTTAGACGACCTGCAGGCTGATGGATCAAAGGGGCGTGCTTTTGACACTGTTCGCAGCTCTGAACATATTCAGCGGCATCCTTCTGCATCTGTGGCCACAGAACCCCTGAGTCATCGCTCTGTGTGCTAGAGATCGTCCCCCAACATGGCCGCCACACACTCCCTCATGTAGCTCGGTCAGAAGCTCTCTGACTCCTTCGGGATGTAAGCATAAAAGGTAAGGGCCTGCAAAGGACCTTCGGTATAGTTTGTGGTCTGAAGACAGCCAGTACCGGGGAGCCATCCTGCGAATCTTGTTGGCCTCGCCTTCGTCCTCTGGAACCTTATCCTTGGCAAGGAAATCTATGATCGGGTTCATCCAACACGGCTTGGCCACTGCTACCTCCGCGACCTCTATTCCGGCTTGGTCGGGAATACACTTCACACTGATACTTGGCTCTTTTATAAGTTCTATTGTGACTAGCCGGGGTGTATCCTCGGTTGCTGATGAGGCCAACGTGGCAAGTGAGTCGGCGTGTTTGTTTTGTGACCGAGCTACCTGGGACACCTTTACCGTTCCGAACTGACCGATAATCTGCTTGGCTGCACTTAGATAAGCTTTCATTCTGGAGTCCCGAGCCTCGAAGTCTCCTGTGATCTGGTAAACAACCAGCCGTGAGTCCGAGTAAACCTCAACATCTCTCGCGCCCAGATGCAATACGGCCCTCAAACCGGCTAGTAGGGCCTCATACTCGGCCTCATTGTTTGAGGCTTTAAATCCCAATCTGAAGGAGTGTTCCAGTCGTATGCCCTCGGGGGTGATTATGACTATACCAGCCCTGGCGCCCATAGCATTCGAGGCGCCGTCCACAAATACCTTCCACGGGCGTATCTCTGCACTACAAATTACCTTACCATCGTTCTTGGGTGTGAATTCTGCGATGAAATCTGCAAGAACTTGTCCCTTCACCGAGCTTCTTGGTCGGTATCTTATGTCAAACGACCCCAGCCGAGTCCCCCATTTGGCAATTCGGCCTGTGAAGTCTGATCTCTTTAACAGTGACTGTAATGGATACTCGGTGAGGACGAATACCGTATGAGCCATGAAGTAATGTGGCAACTTTCTCGTGGCGTGCACCAGGGCTAAAACCAACTTCTCCAGGGGCAGGTACCTTGTCTCGGCATCAACTAAGGTTTTGCTTATGTAATACACGGGCAATTGTACTCCTTAGTCCCTTAGTAACACAGCACTTACGGCATGGTCGGTGACTGCGAGGTACATAAACAAATCCTCCCTGGGTTGCGGGGCCGTCAACTTTGGCACCTTTGCCAAGTATTCCTTCAGCTCTCGAAAAGCCTCATCACATCCCTCGTCCCAGCGAAACCCCTTCCACTTCTTCAGAAGTTGATAAAACGGTCGGCAGCGATCGGCAAACTTTGAGATGAACCGGTTTAGGGCGGCTAACATCCCAGTGAGCACTTGCACCTCCTTGGGATTGTTTGGTGGTTTGAGGCGGTTCACGGCCTCTATTTGGTCGGGGTTAGCTTCTATTCCCCGAGTAGAAATCAGATAACCCAGGAACTTGCCAGCCCCCACTCCGAAAGTGCACTTCTCGGCATTCAGGCGCAATTTGTGCCTTCGCAGTATCTCGAATACTCCCCGGAGGTCTTCCGTATGCTGTGACTCTTTTCTGCTTTTTACCACCATGTCGTCAATATATACTTCAACCGTGCCTCCAATTTTTTCCCGGAACATTCTCGTCATCATTCGTTGGTACGTGGCACCGGCGTTCTTCAATCCAAACGGCATGACCTCGTAGTGATAGTTTGCTCCCGGGGAAATAAATGCGGTCTTTTCCCGATCCTCGGGTGCCAAGGCAATCTGGTGGTAGCCCTGAAAGGCATCCAGGAAGCTCATTCTCGGGTGTCCATACGTGGCGTCTACTAGTTGATCAATCTTGGGCATCGGGAACGGGTCCTTAGGACATGCCTTGTTCAAGTCTGTGAAGTCCACACAAACTCTCCATTTACCGTTCTTCTTCTTCACTACAACAGTGTTTGCTAGCCATCTCGGGAAGAATATTTCCTTTATGACTCCGGCTTCCTTCAGCCGCCGGACCTCCAGGTTTACTGCATCGACATGTTCCTTTGATGCTCTTCTCGGTTTCTGCTTCTTCGGGGGGAATGATGGGTCCACGTTGAGTTTGTGGACAATGAACTCGGGATCTACGCCGGGCACTTCATACGGGTTCCAAGCGAAAACATCTACGTTCTGTAAAAGGAACAACAATATCTCTACTCTTTCCCGGTCATTCATGCTTGTACCTATCTGGAAATACCTGTCAGTATCTGGAAGAATTCTAACCTTCAATACCTCCTCGACGACGTCCGCCCCCGTCTCCCCTCGGGGGTTCTGTAATTGCTATGAAGTTTCCTTATCAGCCTGCTCAGCTTGCCCGAGCTGTTCATTTTTCCATCTGACCGCGGCAACAAGACACTGCCTCGCTACTTGTTGGTTCCCCCTTACCTCGGCAACTCCATACTCAGTAGGAAATTTTACTTTCATGTGTAGGGTGGACGGAACAGCCTTCATGGCGTGAATCCATGGCCTCCCCAAGATTGCGGTATATGGTGAGAATGACCGGACTACTATGAAGGTAACAATAACTCCCTTGCCTTCCATGTCTACCGGGAGAGAGATTTGCCCCTCGGGAATTACGACTCTCCCGTCAAATGAGACCAGTGGTGCGTCATATTTCTCCAAAGCCCCGGTCTTCAATCCGAGCCCCACGAAGAGGTCCGGGTACATGACGTCAGCTCCGCTCCCTTGGTCGATCATTACCCTCTTCACCAGGAACCCGCCTATCCTGGCCGCCACCACTAAAGCATCGTCATGAGGTTGGATCGTTCCTTCCAAATCGTTATCTCCAAATGAGATGGTCGGCCGTTCAACTTTCTTCTTCTTCCCGGCGGATTCTCCTCCCGCGTATGCCACTGTTAATACCCTCTTTGCCGCTGCCGTTCCTCTTGGTGCAGCGTGGATAACTTCGATTACCCCAAGTGGGGGCAGGAGGGGGTTCCTTTTCTGTTGGACGCCCTGGCCGGTTTCTCGGTTAGTGGAGTCTACTACAAATTCTTTTAGGTACCCCGCCTTCACTAGCTGCCCGAGATGATCTTTCAATACCCGACACTGCTCGGTGGTGTGTCCTTTGTCCCTGTGATAGGTGCAGTACAGGTTTTGGTTCCTCCGGGACGGGTCTCCCCCCATTTTGTTTGGCCACCTGAAGAATGACTCGTTCTTGATCCGCTCCAAGATTTTGTGTACGGGCTCTTTAAACGCCACATTAACCCCTTCGATTTGCACCTCTGGTTCCTGCATTCTGAAGTCTTTTTTGGGCCTTGCCGGCACAACGCCCTGCCGAGGCTTCCCAATTAATGGGGCTTTCCCCCTGTTCTGCAGCCGGTCGTCTTCTAAGCGTTTGTATTCCTCTATGCGTCTCATCAGCTGCCTCATGTCCTCGGGGGGTCTTCTTGTCAACGACTCCCGTAATTCAGAGTCTTCGGGGAGCCCTATCCTGAAGGTGCTTGCCGCAATTTTCTCATTCCCTCCACCAATCTCGTTGTAGAGCTCCCAGTATCGGCTGGCATAACTCCGAAGGGTTTCTCCATCCCTCATCTTCATGGAAAGTAGCGCGTCAACCGGCTGTTGTACTCGGCTGCATGTCACGAATCTACTGCCGAACTCTTGAATCAACTCGGCGAAGCTGCGTATGGAACCTTTCCGTAACCCATTGAACCATCTCAGGGCCGTTGAGCCGAGACTAGAGGGAAATACTTTACACATCAGCGCATCATTGCGTGCATGCAAAGACATCATGTGAATGTAATGACTGACATGCTCCACGGGGTCTGTCTTACCCTCGTAGGAATTGAATGGCGGGCGCGTGAATCTGCTCGGAATCGGGGCCCGTTCAATCTCATCGGAGAATGGGGACCGAGCGGCCAACCGCAAGGCTCGGCTCATGGCGTCCATGGCGGCGTTGTGGTGCTGCCGTTCCTCTGGCGATTTTGACCCTTGGTCACCGTATCCATGCGACCGTGACCGGTTCCGCTGACGACGTCTCTCCCGGGAGTGTCGGTGTGACTCATGAGAGCGTGAGCGGTCTCGGTAGCATTGTGTATTAGATCGGCTGGAACCCTCCTCGCCCCGATTTCTCCTTTGCTGGGGGTTGCGATCCCTCTCCTGGCGCTGACCCCATGCGTCCAGCTCCAAATCCATTACCAACCTGCGCAACCGCTCCAGCTCTCGGTCTCTATCATCATGCTGCCGATGTGCCGAGACGCCCGAAACCGTTCGGTGTGTCTGGTCCGACCCTTCTCCTAATCCGGACCTTTCCTCTCCTCTGGGTTGCTCTCTATCCTCCTGCCGTTTCTGCCTTCTCTCCCTCCACGTCGATCCCCGAGAAGATCCTGCCGAATTGCTCGGTACACGCTCTCCCGAACGCTCTTCAGACATTTCCCTTGTTTGAGTCTCGGTTGAACCACAATTTCGTAGGAGGGCCCCACGGTGGGCGCTAATTGTAGGCTCCGGAAGTGAGGCTGTTGGGCCTGGATACACTTGGGCTAACAATTTATTTGTAAGGTGGGTTTTTGGATTTCCTACTAAGGGTTGTTCTCGGCAGAGAGACTCAACACAATATTCACTCTACTCCCTTTTTTTCTGAACCCCTTTCTCTTCCCTAACTCCTGCTATTTATAGCCAAGGTTAGTGGAGGGATTATGATTACAGCTGCCAATAGTGCTATTGAAGGTCCAATATTGTTTGCTTTAAGTGGGTGTTTAGGTGAAGGTGGGATGCAGTAATTGCGACCTTGGAACTTGGTTCCAGCCTAGTCAATTGTGCTCGGTAATGCGATTCCCCGATCATTTCGTGGCTTCCCCGGACAGGATTTATGAGCTTGTTAGGGAAAACTCATGCCGAGCACCTCTCAGGATCCGTGACCCGAACTCTGTTCTTGCACGAAGGCAGTTTCAAGGACTTAGGGCAATTGGGCTGATACGTTGGGCCTGGGCCCAGGGCCCATACAAGTCTAGGGATCTCGGTACCGTACAGATATTAATATCACAAAGCCCCTAACGAGAGGTAAATTGATCAAGACAACGAGATTAGACAACTTTGCACATTTTTATTCATTTTGTTATTAATACGAGTTAGTATTTTAATTAAAATAAATGTTGATATTTTTTTGGTGATTTTTTCAATGCTCTTTGTAATCTTGCCCCCTAGACTAAAATCCTGGCTCCACACTCTAGTCCATCTGGAATAAGAGAGGAAGATGATGTTGAAATACACATCTTCGAAGAAGAAGAAGAAGGTGACTCATCTCAAAACTGCCATCCATTGGAAGTTCCACCTCTGGCCAGGAACACCAGTGACATTACAGCAGTCCCAACGGGTGATTCATTTTGGGTGGGATATTAATCATATTCTTTTTTCAAATTCAAAAGTTCCACTTACGGGTAAAGTTTCTATAGATGGTTTGGATTCTTTCAATGATCCTTTGGTGATGTTACCTGATATGATCAACTCTCTACCGATATAGTAGTTGTTTCAAAATTAGCTATAACAGTGGCAGATGGAGACAAGTCTTTGATGTATATTCAACAGCTACTTCAAAATTTTCCCATGATAACCACGACATAACAGCAGATTCTGTAAGCATGTCAGGCACAAAAGCATGTAAAATACCTTGTCCAGCTTCATTCTATTAAATTAACGAAGATAGCTTTAGAAACTGATAGGCACCTTTTACAGAGGGAAAAGGCATAGCATACTATACAAGAGCATAATTAAAAACAAATTAGACTAAACATATATAGTTTACTGCACTTGAAAGGAAAACATTCATTATGAAAGTTATAGACTTGTAGTCATCAAAATCTTGACGTGGGTGCCACCTAATACACAGAAAAAGTGTCATACTTCGATGGACAATGTCTATGGAAAACCAAAGATGGCCATCATCACACAGCATACTGATTATCCACTAAATTTTCTCTAGACTTGTGGTCATTTAGGTAACTTTATAGACAAAAAGATTTATATACTTTTAAGAACCTGAAAACAGTCACCTAAAATGAACTTGGCACAATATAAATATCTGATATAGAATCTTTAAGAATTCAACACTAAAATAGATTTCTTGAAAAGCTCATGAAGGGTCATTTGTAAGGATTGATGTTTAAAGGTTTTAGATAAGAAAATATTGAATCTTGATGACTGTTGAGGTTAAAACAGGGGTAAAACAAGAAGCAACATAAAAACAAGGCAATCACACCTAGGTGTTCCTAAGAATTCAAACTTAGGTAGGAGAAGACAATCACACCCTCAAAGCTTAAAATAAGCTGCTGTAATTTTATTAGAATCAATCTCATTATGAATATTATTCACTACAATGAAGCCTTTATATAGGCTATTGTGAAATTTTTTTCCCTAGGAATAGGACTCTAGATAACCTATTCGTAGAATGACTAGGATTACTAATACAATCAAAAAAGAACTTAATAACTTCAAAACCAAATAGGAAAAGGACACAAGACATAAAATAAGTGTGCGTTTGGAAAGCGCATTTTGCGCTTCCCAGACGCACATTTGCATTTTAGTTACTTTTTTTTTTTTTTTGGGAGCCGAAATGTTTGACTTTTCCGTTAACAGTGCACACGGACTCACAAATTTCACTTTTCAACAACTTTTTCATTAAAAATGGGTCTCACGATATTATTCACACATTTAAAAATTATTTTGCTACAGTATTTTTCAGTTTTCAGTTTTCAGTTGTATCCAAACAGACCCTAAGACTCATGAGCCTTTCATACAGCAAAGGACAGCACATTTCAGATTTGTAGAAATTACAGAATTGCCCTTATTCTAGTAGAACTTAATTAAAATTTAAAATTGATCCAGCAGCAAATAAACAATAACATAAGACTCGATTCAACTTTAAAATGGCTAAACAAGATCCCAAGAGAGCTGTCCATATCCAAAACATTGCTTGAGCACTACACTTATCCTTTTTCTCGTCCCTTATAGGTCTTTAAAGTGGGCTGCCAGTTACGTTATAATTAGTAAGTAAAAAGTATACAAGATATAATTAGTACAAGCAAAATAAGCAGAGATAATACAAAGTGGGTACAAATTTTATGACAGTTATGTAATGACACCCATCGTAAAATTTAGCCACTCTTTATGAAAGGATCCACTACAAATGGGATGATAGCATCAAGACAACAGCCCCAAAAAAAAGCATCCAGAATTACAATGTCAATGAGACGTTCTTATTTAAAATGTAAATTTGAACTCTTGGAGACCTCCAGGCTGAGTTTATACCATCAATGGTCAGTGTCAAATAGGAATAATGCTGGAGGCACCTAATATGAGAAGAATCACACAATTAAATTATCATCATTAACATGTCTTTTTTCCTGATTTCATTGCAAAACATATATTACTGGTCATACCTTTTAGAGTGTAGGAATACATGGAGAAACAAAGAGGTGCATCATAAGCATAAAATAAGGGTTGCAGGGAAACTTCAACGCGCAATTTGGCATGTGGAAGGATAGATTTTGCAGGTACAGACACAGTAACAGGAGTTACCAGCTAAGAATTTCCCCATATTTCATAGTTGGCTGGCCATTTTCAATACCCACATCCGCATGTTGCACAAGACAATGGAATTGCTAGATTGTAACAAGACAACTTCGCCATCACTTGGGTAGAAGGCTAGGAAATCCACAGGCAGCTGGAGGGTGGAGCACCTTCACTATTTTAAACTTCGTGTATAATGAACCATGTACCTGCATAAACATACATAATCCTCGAGTTCCAAAATAATTATAAAAAAAATATATAGATATATATATATATATGCTTCTAAGTAGCAACAGAACTACTTTGATACTGATGAAACTTAACCCACTGTGAAGCAAAAGAAAAAAAAAAACATCTTTAGTGCATCATTTGATCAGAAAGTTGGAGTAATTACGTTGCTTTAATGAGTGAAAATTGTGCATTCACAATAAAAGAAAAATACATCCAAAACACACAGCCAAAACTTAACTAGAAAGCAAATCCATCACACATTAAAGAACAACTAAGGAGATGTTCCATCAAAAGCTCTATCACCATGCGGTGAACTAGGTATCTCTAGTTTCTCTGCATAAAGAACATAACATATTATGTTGGTTTATAACTTGATAACAACCCACTGAATCTTATACTCTTTGACTTCGAATGAATCCAACATTGTTGGAGAAATCATCAACAAATACTAATAAATACTCCTTCAAGGATTAGGTTGAATTAGCAAAATGACACAAATAGATTATAAGTAGGGCACATTCACAACATGAAATCTAGTACAGACCTTTCTTTCCAACTTCATTATATACAGTTTGTTTGAAAAAGGAAATGATTTGATGAGACTTGCCTCCTCCTTTAGCCTTCTTAAGTACAGCCCGCCACAAGGTTTTTCAGTCTTCCAAGATGGGTCAGGAATGCTTTCAGTCAAGCTGACAAGCATCAGTTTTTGTATCTGCACGTTGTCAATTGGGGTGATGTGAGCCCAAATGTTCTTGGTGCATATTGCATAGACACAGGATTGCCTTGCAATTCTGATCACAGTACCCCCATGGTAAAAGTGAATTATGTTACAGTCACGGACGAGGGTATGTATCTTCAAAATTCTGAAAGTTCTTTAAGGATAAAGATCAAACAAATTCTTAATTGTTTTTAAACTGTTTTTTGATTGGTAAATTACACACGCAACTAGTGGGCCTTGAACTAGCGACCTAGCCCTTCATACAGCTCTTACAAGAGGAGGTAATAAAATTTGAGATAAAGCTCATCAGCAATTTATGTTCATTGACAGTTACCCTCATGAGTTTGAGAGTACTCACATGACCGGAGAAAGGCAATTACAAAAGCAGTTACAAGTGTTTGACAAAGCAACTGAGTAGCTGAAAGGGAAATTGGATTTCTGACATGCAAAACTAGTCTCACGTCATACTAAGTGGGATGGGTGAGGATTGTTACAAAATACTAGGATAATATCATATTACATGGTATATGATATGATATGATTTACAATGCATATCCTAAATTATAAAATTCCAGGATTAACACTCTAAATTAACCTCTAATTGGGATGTTGTAAGCTTGTACTGAACACTACCATAAAACAATTTTTTTTTTTGATAAGTAAAATTTGGAGGGAGAATACCATAAAACAAAATTATTTTGATAAAAAGCAACACTTCAGCAAAATTTATATTATATCATTAGTAAATATAGAGCACATTACAAGATTTGCAGTTCATCCCATTGCAATACACTGTCACTGTAACAGGCACTACTAAAGGGGACCTTTGTTAATGCAAGACACATCCAAGCTCCGTCATTCCCGGAAGCATGTTTGATAAACCCCAAGACAGAACCAAAATTTCAGTACATTCACTCATGTAGGGAAAAGAGGCTCATAAATAGCCAAGAGCCAATAGATTAAGAAATATACTGTTCAGTTGCAATTAAATTTAGACAATACTAACAATACAATAATGATGATGACGATGATAAAATATATCAAATCCAGCACCGGCTTGTTAAAGCGTAAACATAAGGAGGGAAAAACTCATGAAGCAAAATTTTAAGAGCTCAGCAAGAAGAAACTATACTCGGTGAGATATTGTATGTCCAAAAACAAGGGAAGATAATAAGCCCAATATTACACATTTAAAGCAAGAAGAGTGAGAAAAAGCAACCTAAAGCCTAAGACAAAAGCATCATGGGTAGTTTGTTGTTTGTTGTGCTTGAAATGGACCAGAAACTGTTATGAACTAACAGTCATCCAAACGGAAAGCTCCAACATGACACTACATAAATTCAGAAAAAACAACATATTCTTTTCTTCTTCTTTTTTTCTATTTATTTAATAAGTAAAAAAGCAAAAGAAATTCTAATAATGAATTACAGTATATAATATAATCTAAATTGATATTCAAAATGCAGGGAATCATTATAGCTTGAAGAATATCCATAAAGAATGCACCACGCAAAGCATACCTGGTGCAAAATGGCCTCAGATTGCTTCCTTTGGTCCTTCCCAACTCCTAATGTCTAAGTGCATAAAAAGCCTCTTGCTTCTTTTCACACACTTTAGCCAGCTAAAAAAAAACCAAAATAAAAGCAAGAGCAACAAAACACATAATTCACATTTACCAACTGCAAAATGAGAAAGGTAAAGTAAATAAAGTTGAAAGGTCTGACTCCAACCAAAATTCAGAAGCGAAGCCGTCAAGGCTCTTCTTGAACACCTGTGCAGGAATCATGTGATTATCCTCAACCATGTCCTTTGTTTCAAATGAAAATTCATCCATCTACACCAAAAAAATCCACTCAATTACATGAAACATATCAGGTAACCTCAAACAATAAATATCAATAACTAAAAATTCAGTCAAAGTGACAATGTATAAGATACCATCTGTTTCTAGCCATATCGATGCCACAATCAAAGATCAACACAAAGATTCAGCAGTCACTCTAAGTTTGTAGTACATTACCAAGCAAGGATAGCACATAATGTACTTAGAATAAAAGACTGAAGAAACCAAAAACGGTATTTTTTTTATTTTTGAAAGGTAAGAACCAAAAACAGTATAGATACAAGAAAACTTCAAAATATGTGTAATATAAGTATTACGTACGCCACACATGAATATTAAGAGAGATAAAGCATACACTCAATTGAAACAGAATTCATATTGGTAGCTAATTATGTCAAACCATAATTTCACTATATTTAAGAATCAGCTATAATTGAAAAGGAAAAAGAAAAGCATTCAAATTTTTGGCCTGCCATGGCTGTCTACAAATGTTGTTGCATACTACATGATATATCACCTTCATTTCTCAATAGCTTAAACTTTTGGGACAATTAATAATTTATCATTTAATCTAACACTACAAAAGCAATGCACTACTTCCCACAATCCAAACAATGATTTTGAGTATCTAAACTTCAATTTTCTAGTTATGACAACCTTCAAATTTATGATAACTGCTTCCTTGCAATCCAAAACAGAAAATAGCCTTAATGGATATGGAGGAAATGGGATGGAGACAAGACAAACAATTAAAAAGCCTTCAAATAATCACTGAAGTCCTTATAACTGTAGAGCCAATCGTTTTCATAAAATGCTCTTAGTTAGGGGATGGGGATTTAAAATAAAAATAAAAATTCCAATCCAAATGAGTGCTGTAAGCACCATAGAAGAAGGAAAAATTAAAAGACTAAATAAATAACAATGACTAGAATTCGGTTGACAAATTTCAGACTTCTTGACACAAATTGGAATGTTGTTGTAGTTTCAAACCAATCCCAGTGACTAAAGATCGAGAGGGCATTCAAACTTTAATGGGAGGGGAGGAACTGAATTCTAGTTAGTTACTAGTCAAATGAGTGAGATTGCATGAGGACTGGCTTTTTTCACTTGCAAGTTAGTTACCGGCAAGTGAATAAGATTCAATGGTTTTAAAAACTGGACTAGTCAAAGAACTGAAAAAAAGGATTTGGTTCTCCATTTTTAACGGTTGAAACAGCGGTTATTACAGTTGAAATGCCATTTTTACGATTTTTACTTGACCGGATTAGGGTCTGATTCCTGATTGAATAGGCTAGTATGGTTCAATTTTTAAAACTATACCATAGTTGTGTTGAGAGTTAAGACAAAAGGATTCACTTTTAACAAACAATTACGTAAATCAATAATTCCTTCTATAAAACTTGAAGTCACATTACAAATCCAACCCATCTGACTCTCGACAGTGTCTGAAAATGATACAGCACAATCCAAGTAAACGTTTTTTAATTAAGTCACACATGCACCTCATGGGCCTTGAACCCACAACCTTACTCTCCACCCTATTATCAAGTTTGGAGGAAACACCATTTGAGATAGAGCTCATTAGCAGCACAATGCAATATACATTAAAATGTCAAATGTGTAGTATATTTGTTCTCATGTATATACATCCTAATAGATATTTAGCGTAACAAAAAAAAAATTTAGACCACCAGTGAGTGTGGTGCAGCAGTAGGAAGCCCTCAATAAGACCCATCACTTCGAATCAAGTGCCAAGAGGTCATGGGTTCGAGTTCTGAATGCTGACCCATGCTCCATAATATGTAGAAATCGTGGTGATTGGGTTGAGTAGTGGTTGAGTAGTGGCAATGTACCAGGGGAAGTGGGGTGATTTACACATGGCCTTTCTTTTCTCAAAAAAAAAAAAAAAATCATTTTTTTAGTATAGTAAAATTAATATGTAATATATGTCTAATGATACCAATTCTTTAAACTATACTTCATTTTGATACATACCAAATTGTAGTGATCCATTTTTTCCCGGGTGTAGTGTGGCAACAAGCAATTTAATGATCATTTTAATTGATAGGTAACTTCTTACTAATAATAAAACTATATGTAGATCACAGTATTCTAATAAATGATTAATATCCTTGGACACAATAATATGCTGATAATTTGCATAAATTGACTTTATTATTAATTGATTGGCTTTCTTTTAAAAATAAAAAAATAAATAAAAAAACTTTATATTTTATTAACATGAATTGGTTTACAGTATGGAATTGAATTCTGCACTGATGGAATAATAATATTCTTCTTTGCATATGCAAACAACCACAAGCTTTTTGCACTCTATATGATACATAAAGAGATTTTATTTACATTATTTTGGAACTATAAATTGTTCATTATACCATTTTAATGCTGTTTTTCATTGCATTTTTACTACTTTTGAAATCAATATTTATGTTTGAAATTAGTATGGCTACTGTCATCTATATATTCTGTGACCCTTGTGTTTCATGAACTATTGTTAGTCAAGAGAAAAGGGATGAAATATATCCTCCATGATTATACCAGTAATTAGTATAATTGATTAATTAAAAAAATTAAAAATTTATAGTTATACCAGCTCATTATAACTTTCAATTGTATTGCTATACCCCACCAGAAAAATTTCAATATATTTTACAAGTCCAAAGTTGCAAGAATTATAGCAACATAATCGTGCAAGAATCAGACCTTTCCATGCAGTGCATTTTCTATAAATTCAAGAAATTTCTCCCATATGATAGCAAAAGGGAAATCCATATACTGAATTGCAAAAGTATTCCTGTAATCAATATGTTCAAGATAAAATTTATATTCTCATCTTGCCAGGCAGAAATAAAGAAAACCACACAAATTCAAATTTAGACAACAGCACCTTAAGCACACACACAAAAGAGGTTGTAAAACATTTAAGGTCATATAATCAAAGGGACACACATAAAAGAAGAAATCCAATCAAAGAAATTAAATTGAAGAGGAAAAAAGAATATTACAGTGTCATGGGGAGGAAAGAAGATAATCTGAAATTGTAATATTGAGGTCAGCCATACCTTTTCAGCTGAGAGGTGATGCGCCAGGTTGAGGGGACACACTTGTGGTACCTTCTTCATTCACAACAATGAGAGATTTTCATCCCACTGTCACAACAGGAACCCTGTGACGAGGTTGATATTCTAATTTACCCTTTTTAGTCCCATAAATTAAAAATCAGACTCTGATATCTACGCACTGGAGTATGCCCAACATACAATCAAATGATTGAGCATCAATCAGTGGCATAGTCAGTTTCTCAATGATGTACACAAAAGCATACAAATGCTTAGAGAATTTGTATATCAAATTGAAGAGATATAGAGAGAGTATAAAGGAATGGAAGTGCATGGAATGATCCCATAATAGTACTATAAGTAATAATGAGATGGAAGGTGCAGTCATGAATTAAGACCCATTGAGTGCATCTGTGCATGTTTAACTTGCTAATAGTAATACGAGTAAAGAACAAGCTTTATAATGATAATGATCAAATGTGAACTTCATTTTCCATTATTTTTCCAAATGAAAGGCCTTTTACTATAAATTAATAACTAAATACAGAAAAGCTGCCTCAAAAAATGATCCAATCAACAAATTGATTAGAAAACCAAAAGAGGAATCAGAGTTAAAAATTCTAGTAAATTTGATCATCAAATGGCAGCTGGGAGAGCACCCCACAGTATCTATAAAAAATTTATTTCACCAGTGCAAGATAAACACATCCATTTTATGATACACAAAATATTGCCATACCCAATCACCAAATGGTGACATGAATATAGTCACGAACAAGTAAGGTGTAAAGTGTTTTCACATAAGAGGAGATTCTGTAGGCATGTCAGACTCAAAAGCATCGAATATCCCTTGTCCAGCTTCATTTTATTAATTTAACAAAGAGAGCATTAGTGACTGATAGCCACTTAAACACAAGAATAAGGACACTGCAAGGATGCTAAAAATTACACAAGATATAACTAGTACAACCAAAATAAGCAGTAAGAGATAATACAGAGTGGGTACAAATTTTATAACAGTAATGAGATGTCAGCTTCATGACAACAACTCAAAAATATAACGCATCCAAAACTACATTGCAGCTTTCAGGAGGGTAGGTTTATGTCATCAGCTTCATGTCCTAGGGATTCATAATAAAGATACAATTTTGTTTTGTAAGCACTTTTGAAAAAGACTAAATAAATAATAATGTCTAGCATTCAATTAACAACACAAATTGGAATGCTATTCAAACTTCAATGGGAAGGGAGGAACTGGTGTTGGCCAGGATGGTAGTCGCCATCTAAGATTTCCCCTTTTTCACGTAGTTTGCTTGCTACTTTCAATACTTTCGTTTGCATGTTGCACAAGACAATGTAATTCCGAAATTGTAAGAAGGCAATTTCACCAACAGTTGGATGGAAAGCTAAAAAAGACACGGACCGCCATATTTCCATGGCTATCTTAACAAGATCAGAACATTCTGAAACCAAGTCCTTCATGTAAACTTTGTGTTTCAGGCACCACGTATCTGCATTACCGTAATCCTCGAGTTCCCAAACATCAAAATGGTAAGTCATTGTACGATGCTTCGATGTAAAAAGGATAATTTTTTCTCATACATGGAAGGAAGTTGAGAAAATCGATTCTGTCGTCACCGCCACAATCCTCAGAATTATGGAATGGAAGAGCTAGGATGTTTCGGTCATAGTATAACGCAAGAGTAAAGGGGTCTTATATTGGATCGACGAACAAACTCAGAATGGGAAATCAGAGAATACCAGCATTTTCGACACGGACTTATATTGGAGAGCTGATCGGCAAGGGAGTCGATAAAGGACCTCGAACAACAGGGAACCAGGCAGTTTTTCGATATCGATCTGGATCTGGATCGGCTCTTCTCCTATTCTTCTTATTCTTTTGCGACAAGGACACAAGATCGAATCCTCCTCCTCCTCCGGATCTTCGTTTTCTCTTTTTCCAACGCAAAATCAAAGAAAGGTCTTTGCTTGACTCCACCGCCATCACAACGGCTTAAACCCTAACAGAAGCAGATAATGATTTGGTAAAAGAAGAAAGTTTCTCTGCAAACTGAGTTGCAGGAACTCTCTCCAAACCGTGAGATGTCAAAAGGAGAAAATGACACCTGTCCCACTCACTAAAACTAAAATTCAAGAGAACTCCGTTAACCCAAACGTTAGGCATTCTCCCGTTAATGGACTGAGCTATATTTCCCCCTCTTTTTTTATCAAAACAGTAACTATTTCCCACCGTAACCAAAACTTCTGCAAATGAAAATGCTCAGTCCATAAACCACACCAGTCACTCACACTCTCTCTGTCTCCTTCCTTCAGCCTCATACAGCTCATATCCCTTCTCCATCTCTTTCTTTCGTTCTTTTCCCTTTCTCTCTTCAATTGATCTCAGCCACACTCAACCAATGCTCCCTCCGCCTGTCTCCCCCGATCATTCCATTGTTTCCGATAGTCCCACCCATCCACCACTCTTCACCGTTCCACTCATCCAATCCCTTCCCTCTCAGTTGGCGCCACTCCCTCCAAACCTCTCTCATTTTGCCGTTCCCACTCCCTTCCCCCTTCTCTCTCTCTGCCTTCCCCATCCCCCACCCAACTTGTCCCCGCCGAGAACCACCTCTCCATACCCTTCTTTCTGTGGCAATCTTAATGATGAAGACGGTTATTTTCGCGATTATCTCTGTGATGAAGACAAAGATGATTCTTTTGGTGGTAATCTCTGTGACGAACACAAAGACGACGATTCCTTTCACAATAATCTTTATGACGAAAACAGGGACGACTGCTCAACCTTTTTCAAGGTTTGTTTTCCATTAGCAGATTTGAGATTTTTATGCATTGGTTTGTTATTTCTATTGTTGTTCATTGTTTGTGATTGATTTTCAAAGTTTGAATATTGGAGCTTGCCTAATCTTAGTTGAGTTTTGTAGCTTCGAATTTTGGGTTGAAAAAACTTAGCTACAGTTTTACTTAGGTTCATGTAAAAACTGAGAAATCTAAATAGAATTGAGAGGATTTCATTGATTGAGAGAGAATTACGAGAATTACAAGAATTGGGAAAAGAATGAATGAAATCAATAGGTGCTCTGTTTTATATACACAGGAAAATATAACTAACTCCCTAAAGGCGCCAAAAAAAAAAAAAAAAAAAAAAAAACAGTTATTTGAAACTTCTAGAAACTGTACATGTGTTAGTCTTTGTGTAACAACCTCCTTGATTCACGGAACTAACTCCTTCAATGCTAAGTGAATTATCCGTAGTTTATCTTCCTTTTTCTTGTCTTGTTCTTTCTGCTGGGTTCGGAGGGATAGCAATTATGCAGCCCCTGTATCTGCAAAATTTGCTTTGAACTCTAGGGACCATTTTTTTTTTTCTAATGGCAATCTCCCACCAAGAGCTTTAAAAATTGTTTAATTGTGTATTTAAAAATTGTTTAATTGTGAGCAAATAAAATGAAGATTATATAGTGTCTCTGTAGATTTTGATTCGTCTTTGTATTGTACCTCAGTGGTTTCTAGCATCAATGTTTTTGTTGTGCAATGCAATAAATTTTCTACATTGTTTCCAAATAAGGTGGCTACCAATGATCCAATACTATCACATAAGTCAACTTTAACTCCACACCTAAAATGAATAATGTAATAAATGAACAATTCAATAGCAGGAGTTCTTTATGGAATTAATGACTAAATGAGAATTTACATATTTGATAGTGTACATGCCAAGGTTTAGCCACAACCTCTTCTTTGCAAAATATACATCTAAAACACTAGTACTTTTGTTACACTTGTTGTATGCTATGTAGTAGAATTTCTGGTCCAACTTGCTAATAGAGATTGACGCCTTGACCCAAATATTCACTTGCTGCGTTGATTGATTGCCATATTTATCTTTCTAACTCATTGGTTTTTTATTCAATCAAAATTTATATAAGAGAGAAAAATTATCTTACCATTTTAAGCAAACTTGGTATAGTAGAAATTTTGTAAAATTTTTCATTGGTGGCATTATAGAGTTATTGGATGAAGATGAGAGATAGAGTTTTTTGCTAATGATATCTTCCAATAAATTTTCATTCTCAGTAGCCTTATAGGAAAGAAAAAATAATAGAGGTTTATAAATATGCACATAAAAATGATTAAGAATCTCAGTGGAAGCTTATAAATATGCACAAAAATGTTTGTGACTATCAGTAGCACTGTGTGCAGCAAGCAAATATTGTCTCATTCCATTGTATGAAAACCACTTATGTAACAAAAAATTACATACAACAAGCAAAGGTTGTCTCATTCCATTCTATTCAAGGCATCTGATGCAAGTTCTATTCAAGGCATCTGATGCAAGCTTTGTGGTCTGAGCAATGCATTCCTCATCAGCAAATGCTGCACTGCTTGCTGCCCTCTTGGCTTGACCAGTGCATCTAGCATCAGCAACTGCTGCACTGCCTGCTACTCTCGTGGCTTGGCTAGTGCATCACTCATCAGTAGCTACTACACCACTTGCTACCTTTGGCTTGAGTTATGCAACTCTGCTATGGGATGTTGCTTGCACTTTTAATAGTTTACTAATTAAATTCAACTATTTAGGGGCAAATACATAGTTAAATTTAATTGGAGAACATAAGGTATAACATTGAACCAGGTGTATCTAAGTTTTGTTCTTTTTTGTAACTGGGTATCTAGGAAACAAAAGTATATACTTACTAAAATAGATACTGATTTCAGCATAGATTTGAGGCTTTCTTTGTTATTTGGAGTTATGTTAACTACATGAAAATGTTAGTTTTGTATCTTTGTTGAAGTATATGTTTCCTTTACTTAATCTGTTGTTGTGCATCAGCTCATTTACGTGTTTTTTTTTTTTTTTTTAAATTCAAAAGGAGGCTCAAGTAGTACCTACTCATGGAAGCCCAAAAAAATCAAGCACTGCAATAGACGCTCCAAAAATTGGCATGAAATTTGATTGTGATGATAGTGCATATGAATTTTACAAAGATTATGCCCACCAAATTGGCTTCAGTGTACGGAAACAATTTATAAAGAGAGGAAATATGGGACAAGTCATAAGGAGAACATTTTGTTGCTCAAAAGAGGGTGAACGAGGTGTTGACAAACGCCAAGAACAGGTACATTTTCATCGCCCAATCTCACGAGTAGGTTGTTTAGCACAAATGACATGTCAACTTCAAAAAGATGGTATGTTAGAAGTTGTTTCTTTTCATGAACAACATAATCATGAGTTTGCTCCTTCACCAATGAAACATATGTTAAGATCAAAAAGAAAAATTGCACCTGCTCAAAAAGCTATTGCAAATGATGCAGAGAAGTCTGGAATATCAATAAAACAAACTATAGATTTATTGAGCATGCAAGTTGGTGGTCATGAAAATCTTGGTTTTTTAGATTATGACTATAAAAATCATGTACATCGTGAGAGGAGAAAGGCTTTGAAGAAGGGTGATGCTCGTGCTATGATGGAATATTTTCATAATATGCAATTAGAAGATCCATCTTACTTTTATTCAGTACAAGTTGATGATGATGGTCTAATATTGAACATATTTTGGGCTGATGCTAGATCAATAGTTGATTATGGCCACTTTGGAGATGTTTTGTGTTTTGATACAACTTATAGGACAAATCAATATGATCGACCCTTTGCTCCATTCATCGGGGTTAATCATCACAAACAAACAACCATCTTCGGTGCAGCTTTACTTTATGATGAAACCATAGAGTCATTTAAGTGGTTGTTTAAAACTTTTTTGAGTGCAATGTCAGGGAAGCAACCAAAAACTATACTTACAGATCAGTCTGCTACAATGGCTAAGGCAATAGCAGAGGTATTTGTTGAATCGAATCATCGTTTATGTGTATGGCATATTTATCAAAATGCTGCTAAGAAACTAAGTCATGTATTTCATTCATCAAAGCACTTTGCAGCTGATTTGAGCACTTGTATGTATGATTATGAAGATGAAGATGAATGGCTAGTTGCATGGAATAATATGCTTGAGAAATATGATCTTACTAATAATAAATGGTTGTGTGGGATATTTGATCTAAAAGAAAAATGGGCCATGGTATATGGTCGACATATGTTTACTGCTGATATGAAAAGCACCCAACGTAGTGAGTCAATGAACAATGTGTTAAAAAAATACTTGAAATCGAAATATAATTTTTTGCCTTTTTTGGAACATTACTCTAGAGTCTTGGCTGATAGAAGACGCCAAGAACTACAAGCTGAGTTCAAAATGAGGCAGACAACACCAGTTTTACAACTTGATGTGGAGATGTTGAGACATGCTGTAAAGTTGTACACCCCAAAAATGTTCAAAATGTTTCAAGATGAATATATGAAGATGGGGGATTGTACAATTTTCAAGGTTAGTAAATCTGATACTATCATTGAATACAAAGTTAAATATAGGCAAAAAACTCAAGAGCACCTTGTTAAATATGAAGCCTCAACAACTAATGTTCAGTGTAGTTGCATGAAATTCAGTTTTGTAGGAATTCTTTGTGTCCATGCTTTGAAGGTTCTTGACAAAAAAAACATTCAGATACTTCCAACTCATTATATATTGAAAAGATGGACACAAGATGCAAAGGTTGGTTCTATCAAGAACTATCATGGTGTTGATATTAAAGGTAATGCTCAAGAGTCATTGGGAAAGCGTTACTCTCATTTATGTCACAATTTTCGTGAAGTTTCCATACTTGCAGCAGAATTTGAGATTATGTATGATTATGCCAAAAAATGTTCTGAAACCTTATTGAAGGATTTGCAAGAAATGAGGAAAAAATGTTATTCCCTTAGCATGGAGGATCATTCAAAGGTCCGTGATGAAGTTGTTCTTGAGAATGTTTTACAAGGTGATAATGGATGTCAATCCCATGAGGGCATAACTTTTCAGGATATACGTGGAATTAAAACAAAACCTACTGTTGGACGTCCAAAATCAAGGTTGAAAGGTGTGTTAGAACGGCCAAGAAATCCTAAATCTCAAAGAAAAAAGGCATGTGAGTCAAGACAAGTTCAATCACTTGGATGCCTAAATAAAGTAAGATATGCTACATTGCACTATAATATATGAATCTATATATTTATAAATTTATTTTAAGTTTATGTGACAATTATTCTTTGCACATGTTATAGGCCAATTCCTCATTTGACATTAATTCTCTTGAAGAAAATAGTAATGTTGAACAAGTTTCACAGTTGGTGGATAATTTCACTCATGTATGAATCTTTGGGTTTGAGTTTTCAAGTACTTTTCAACCTACCGATAATAATCACTATGCATTTTCTTTTCCTGGATAATTACCAACTTTAGGCCTTTGACAATCCCCCCCCCCCCCCCCTCCTCTTTAAGAAGGAAAAAAAGAGAAGGAAATGCTTCCTTCCTGTAACAGAGCCTAATTGACTATGTGGGAGAATTAGTTATAAGAATTTGTTTATGTGTGTGTGTGTGTGTGTGTGTATTGAATGAACACCTCACTACTTGAAATAATAAGATATACATGTCATTGACGTAAATTTGTTAAAATGTAGGAATCTGTCTTTTGTAGTCATTTGGTTGGACAAGACTATGTTGTTGGACAAATTGTTGAGACAAATCAGGTATACATATTCCTTGTGATTTTTGCTACAACTTGAACCTATATTTTTCCTAAGTTTTTTTTTTATACATATATTTATATTTGGTGGCATATTTGCAGGTTTCAGTAGCTCTTGATGATAATTTATAATCCTTGAAGAACACCATATTGGAGACTTTTTGAATTATATTTTTGCAAAGCATGTCTTAGTTGGCAAGCTAGTCCATATTTTTGGACAATTTTTTGTACAGCCAGTGGAGAATATATGATACATACAAATGACAGCTAGTGGGCAACAACATATTGGACAATTTGTTAGAAATAATATCTAACAATTTTTGTAACTAATGAAGCTACTCAAACATGTTAGGTTCTATATTTGCATGTTTGAGTAGCTTCTAGTTAGGCACTAATGATATATGTAAAATGACATATTTTTAAATGCAATGGAAATGTACATTTCTATATGTTAAGATCCATATGTGCATAACTGCATATTATGTAATGAAAAAGTTTTGTACATGCCTTTTTTGTTTCATTGCTAAATGGTGTTCATTTTTGGATTTTATGTTTCAAGATGACTTTATTTCATGCTTCAGAATCTATTAACTAGAACAAATTGATATATTATAAAAGCTTTATAACTTTTTAGATTGCATGTTATGTTTGCAACTTCTTCAAAACAAGTGAATAATTCACTGTTAGCAACTTCTCTCACTTTTAGCATAATTCACTGTTGGTAGAGGTGAAAAATTGAAGCAAATATCTCCCACTTTTCAACAATGATATCTGCATTATGCCTTAAGTTGTGCTCATCTCTAAGAATATCAGTTAACACACATTCCATATACAAAGTCCAATGGAAATTTTTTTTATTTTTGGTTAAAAGACAATAACATTAAACTAAAAAGCTACATCCAGTTCAGTACAAAGTTTGTTAAAAAATACACCATTACAGAAATCCTCCAAAGCCTTAGCTAAGTCCACAGGTGGACTTGTAAACAAAATGAAATCTAGTTCTTGGTCAGCACCTATTCTAGCTATCAAATCAGCGCCTATTCTAACTCAACAATAAGGCAAGGCATACATAAACTCGTGGATTTCGTGGTAAAGTCACACAATACATAAACTCCAATGTTTGGTTGTGGATCTCCATAGGCAGATTTGGATTTGGATTTTTCCTGTTGAAGACGTATGAATTTCTGCTCTTCCATATACTCCACACAGCAAAGTTGAAATAACTTTTGTCTTCTCGTTCATTTTCAGTTCTTGGTTTTCTTTTCATTTTCCTGGTTTTCTTTTCATTTTCCTGCTTACCCTTGCTTACATCCGTCATCCCATTCCCTATATGTTGAAATAATCATGATTAAAAAAAAAAAAAAATTAAACATCTTATAGATGCAAACATTACATGATATGACATATATGATAAAAAATAATAAATATAATAAGGCCAATGGTGAATATAGTTTTCAAACATAACTTATTACGGGATAAAAGCAATATGAGAGCTTCTAAACCATAGTATAGAAGCTTGTATTAGCTAGTCCCTTTCTACTAAAATACAGTACTCAAACCACATGTACATGTCAAATAGCCCATGGTTTTTTTTTTTTTGGATAATGGGAGTTATATATAAATGAACATGTAGCACTCAAATTTGTAACATTATGAAGTCCGTTACAAAGTTTAGTGCAAAATTTCACGAAGGAAAATCTAGAAATGCCATTTTATACATTATGGTTCTTGATTAGTGTTTTCTCTAGTTTGATTTAGACTTTAATCTATTCAAAGAAACTTATTTTAACATTTACAAAGCAAAAAAGAAAGTTTGATCTTTATACCACCTTTAAGCCTTTATAGACCTCTAGCATTAACAATTTTCAAATTTTCAATTACGACAATAGATTAGACAAAATAACATGACTTAGCACCTTTAAGCCTTTGACAATTGTGATCACAATACATTAAACAATGTTTTTCTTAACAGCTTGTATCTCTCAGCTTGGTATTTGCTTTCCATAACAAAGGCTGCAAACCTAAGAGCTACTATTAAGAACAAGTGCAGCGACTTTGTCTTTCAAAATACAAAGTACAAGACTTCACAAATTGCCAGATAAATGATTAGGAATTTCAACTAAGCCATCCAAACATAACAGCCTATTGCATTTTGGTTACCCATTCAATCATTGCATAGAAAGTGCATAATGCATTTACATATAATACAAATATATATATATATATATATATATATATATATATATATATATATATATATATTTTATCAAACTACTAATTAACACATCACAATTTTAATGCCTACCCACAAACTATGAAAATCCACATATTATTTAAGTATGAGTTTGAACTTTGAAACCATTCCCCTAAGTCTGCTCTGAATTATGCAGTAACAGGAAGTATTGGCTAATTGTTTCTGCTTTAACACAAGTCTGTAATGGCCTTTCAATTATCCTGTCAATTTTTTATTTTCATTCTCATTATGTTCTTTGTAATCCTACCTAAAACCCCACCCAGCAAGCAAGGAACTCCACCATCAAATCCTCCTCCAAGAATCCTGCCACCCTCCTTCACAACTTCTAGTATCCCTACCCAATTACCACCGGTAAAAAAAGTTTAGCCACAACAAACCCAACTACCACTGATAATCACTACCAACAAAAACTGATAGGAAAATTAAATAGATAGTACAACATCAGTTTCAGACACAATTCCACCGATACTAGGGGCTACAAAACTCAAGTAAAATCAGGAAAACACCAATATTCAAACTTTGAAAATCAATCACAAACAATGAACAACAATAGAAATAACAAAACCACGCATAAAAATCTCAAATCTGTTAATGGAAAACAAACCTCGAAAAAGGTTAAGCAGTCGCCTTTCTCTTCGTCATAGTCATTACCGCGAACGAAATCATCTTTGTGATGGGGATAACTGCGAAAAGAATTGTCTTTATCTTCATCACTAATATAACCACGAAAATAATCATCTTCATCACACAGGGAGGGATTGCCACAAAAAGAAGGGTTTGGAGGGGTAGTTCTCAGCGGCGACATTGTGGGTGAGGGATGGGAACGGTAGACTGAGGGATTCGATGGGTGGAATGGTGGAGAGTGATGGATGGGTGGGATCGTCGGAGACAAGAGACAAATCGGGGGGACCTGCGGAGGTAGATTGGTTGGTGGAGTTTGGGGCTGAAAACGATTGAATATAGGGAGAAGGGTCTGGAACAAAACAGAGAGATGGGAACCGATTTTCTTTGAAGGAGAGAGAGAGAGAGAGAGAGAAAGGACTGATGGTTTTAATAAAAAAAAATATAACGGGAGAGTGCCTAAACGTTTGGGTTAACGGAGTTCACTTGAATTTGAGTTTTGGTAAATGGGACAGGTGTCATTTTCTCCTTTTGACACCTCACGGTTTGGAGAGAGTTCCTGCAATTCAGTTTGCAGAGAAACTTTCTCCTTTGGTAAAAGTAGAGAAACCAAAACGGTATAATATATAGGGACGTGGCAATACGGGTCGGGTCAGTAAATCGAGTTCGGATTAAAAAACGGGTCATTTGAATTGGGACGGGTTGGCTAGTGTTTTTACCCATTTTATTATTAATATATAAAAAAAAAATGCATTGCTTTAAATTCATTAATCATATTAAGAATGAACTCAACTCAACAAATTAATACTTTCATATCATCTTTTTTTTTGAAAAGCCGTATATTTTGACCATAGATTGTTAAAAAATAAGCTTAAGTATCTATAATTTATGTCAACTTCATTGATATATTTCAACTTTACTCTTTTCACACTTATGAATGCTTCTCATAAATATTTATAATTTCAAAAATATATTTTCAACAATCTTTACTTATCAAGTTATTCAATCAAGAGAATGTCCCAACCATTCACCTTTCAATTCGTTTGCATGTAGTTATATTCGTCAATTGAGTTTGATTTGTACACTATAAAACTTACAACAAACAATTAAATCAATAATGTCTTAAATTTTCTTTTTACTAAAATTTAAAAAAAAAAAAAAAAAAGTTAGGTTGAGTCCTGGGTTAGTCATGTCAAGTTGAGTTGACCCATAAAAATAGGTTGGGTCATTAGTCAACCTATTTTTATGTCGGGTCAACAAAATTAGGTTTAATTAAGTATTTTCCTTTGGGTTTGGGTCGAGTCAGTGAATCACGGCTTATTTTTTAATGTCTTGTTGTGTGTAATACTACACAATTTATTTTTGAATGGTAATTGTAGGGATAATAGGCCCAGAAATGCATATCTACATATATATTGGGCCAGGGGCTCAATCCGAGGACATGAATAGTCCGAGGACGGGTAAACGCCTTCCTAAGAACCCATGTTGGTAAGTAAAGAGGTGAGGTTTGATCATAACCATCCGAGAAGGCTGTCCGAGGAGGAATACTTTCTCAGCAGGGTAAAGTCGATGTCAGAAGGTGTGGTCTGACACCAGGGGCAACGGTCCAGACGACTCCACTAATATGGATAAGTATTCAGAAGGAACAGAATAGAGGGAGGCCATGAAATATCTTAAGGGAAAACTGCTACTACATCCATTAAATGCGCTGCAGCTAACTTTCTGACTGCATTAATGTGGAGAAGACCCCTGAACAGTGTTGCATTAGTTGCCTCAACGCACAGAGGGCTTGAGAGGGTGTCCAATGAGACAAACACTCAAGTAGTGACTTGGATGATTGACTTGGATGATCAACAAGTGGAGGGCCAAAATCGTCTGAAGAGAACTATATAATGGAAGAGACCTTCCATGAAGAAGAGATCAAGACCAAAGGAAAAACACTGTAGCAATCAAAACTGTATCTATAACCAATTTCAAATAATATATACAAGAACTGACCTCCTCGGACTGTGCTGATGACGAATTTACTTAGATAAATCCAGTATACTTCTGCTTAATTGTCTTCTAAATCCATCCTAACTGTGATTCAACTCATTAAAGTCTAGTTTTCCATCCCACTCTCTACAAATTCATTGTATTAGACTCATTGAGCCTATGTAATGACCCAAGGAAAAGCGCTAGCCACCTCTGTGCTATACCTCAAAAGGACTAGTCACAATTGAGGCTCCTTGTAGTTGTTAATAAAGCCCAGATCTACCCAGTAAATACCTGATGTGGGACTCATCACATACCCACACACTTCACACAATCAATCAAATTGGGGCATCACAATCTCCTTCACTTAAATCCTTAATGTCCTCGTTAGAGCCCACTTTGTGGGGTAGTGTCTCTGAGCCCACATGGAGTTACTAGGTCGGCTCTGATACCATATGTAACGACCCAAGGAAAAGCGCTAGCCACATTTACGTTATACCTCAAAAGGACCAGTCACAATTGAGGCTCCTTGTAATTGTTAATAAAATCCAGATCTACCTAGTAAATACTCGATGTAGGACTCATCACATACCCACACACTTCCCACAATCAATCAAATTGGGGCATCACAACCTAGATCCATTTACACATTGGGCTTGGGATCCAAATCGTGTCCTTACAGTAATCATGACTAAAGATAGGCATTGACCGGGTTTCAAAAAATTTTACCCATGAATATAGATCCTAATACCCTATTAGCACCCAAACCTAATTGTTACCTAGATTTTGTATCCATGGGATATTTAGACTCGACCCAAACTTGGTTTTTAATTTAAAATTAAGAAAAATGAAAAAAAAATTGTATTAGTAATTTTATTAATTATCTATACTATCTACTAGCCTCATCACATGTGCTTTATTTGTATGATGAGACACCTTTTTTTTTTAATTTTTTTATCTGGTGTACATGAGATTATGAATTAAGGAAACCGAAAATTTTAAAAAAAAAATGTCTCAATAAATTCCTATAATTAATATGACTTTATTTTCCAATAGGATAATGGAAAAGTCAGCTTTACTATTTTTTACTTTTTCCAAAGAAAAAAATACAAATAATTTAGAAATTAATATTTTTTATGGAAATTTAGAAATTAATATTGATGTCTTAATTTTTATTTTTAATTCCGAGATCAAAAAAAAAAAAAAATCCCCAAACCAAAACCCGTAATAAAAACTAATATATATATATATAGGGATAATTACAGAAAACCCACCTGAGGTTTGGCCCGTTTTCGCTTTGCCTACCCGTGGTTCAAAACTTATCACTTTGCCCACCTGAACTTCAATCCGTTACCCATCTGTTACCCACCTCTCCCTTTGCCGTTAGAAAACATATTTTTAAGGAAAAACAAACATAACAAAGATCAAAAAGTTAGGGTTTTTTATTGCTTAAGAACTTCTGTGAGAATAGGATAGGATTGAGAAACAAATTCATTTCGTACAAGTAATCCATGGATTTTACGACCCATGTCGAGAAATCCAATCCTTGCACAAGCGGTGAGAGCATTGATAAGAGTAACCTCATCCGGCCTTGCATTAACATCAGACTTGAGCATTCATCAAACACCTTCAAGGCATCCCAATGACAACGTCCTTGTATACACCCAGAAACCATACTGTTCCAAGACACCACATCACGAACAGAGAGTGGTATTTCATTGAAGACTTGGCGAGCATTATGAAGCAAGCCGCAGAAGGAGTACATGGAAAGCAAAGCGTTGTGGACGAAGACATCGTGTTGGAGACCGAGTTTGAACGTGAGGGAGTGAAGCTCTTGACCTTTGTGGGAAAGTGAGAGACGGGCACAAGCTTTGAAGAGGAAAGGGAAAGAATGGCAGTCCGGGAAAAGCCCGAAACGGCGGCGCATGAGATTGTAAAGAGAGATGCATTGTTGTGGTGAAGCAGTAGTGTTACTGTTACTGTTACTGTGTGAGTAAGCTTTGAACATGAAATTCCAGGCGAAGATATTGGGGTTCTGAATTTGAGAGAAAAGGGTGTAAGCGAAGTGGAGATTGTTGGCATTGGAGTGTGGAGGAGAGGCTGATTGCGCCATTAAGGGTGTGGGTTGTTGGATAGGATTGGAAGGAAGTGGGGTTTGGGGAAAGTGGTGCGGATTTGAATTTGAATTTGAATTCAAGTTTGACTTCTGGTTCTGGGAATGATGGTGAAGATTATGGGATTGAGAAACCAGGTTGGGGAAGAAACCAGGCCAGTTTTGACAATGTTGTCCTTGTCCTTGTTGTTTTTGTTGTTATTTGCTTCGATATATCTTTTGTTTAACATGGAGATTGGTTAAAATTCATTTTGCATTGAGAAAATTTGTTCTCATAGAAGTTCTTAAGCAATAAAAAACCCTAACTTTTTGATCTTTGTTATGTTTGTTTTTCCTTAAAAATATGTTTTTCTAACGGCAAAGGGAGAGGTGGGTAACAGATGGGTAACGGATTGAAGTTCAGGTGGGCAAAGTGATAAGTTTTGAACCACGGGTAGGCAAAGCGAAAACGGGCCAAACCTCAGGTGGGTTTGCTGTAATTATCCCATATATATATATATATATATATATATATATATATATATATATATATATATATATATATATATATATATACACATTAAAACCCTCATCGGGTACCAGTATTAAGCTAGCAAGCAATCATTTTTGTCTAAAGACTCCAAACACGTTCCATTCTCTCTCTTTTTCAGATTATGCACATTGCATATCTGAACCCAACCCAAACCCTAACTAAGATCGTAACTTTTTTCAGGTACGTGATCTAAATCTTGAAAGTTTCAATTTTTATTTACATTAATTAATTAATTAGGGTTTATGCAATTTAGTCTCTTTGATCATAACTCTCTCTCACTCTCTCGTTAGCGTCGAGGTTGCTTGCTGCTTCTTCTCTGTACTCTCTGCTCTCTCACACTCTTGAGTAAGTTCTTTTTCTCTACACTCTTTTCATTATAATAGGATTAGATGGAATCAATGATTCCAAGACTTTTTATCATTCTAGGCTTTGATAGAATCAATGATTCCAAGTGTTTTTATTATTCTAGGGTTTTGATGTTATGAATCAATTATTTTTTTATGTTGCCATTATTTTAAAATCTAATCACGGTAAAAAAATAGTAGCTCTGCAAGTGGGGAAAAAAATGTAGTTTCTCTTTAAGGTTTCGTTTCTCATGCTCTGAACCTTTTTGGGTTTGGGGCGTGACAGTTATGTTATCAGGTTATGATTTTGTAGACTTTGAAGTTAGGAAATTATCATGATCTGAGTTAGAGCATTAAGTTTTATTTTAGCAATCCATGCAAGGTTGTTTCTTTTGGGTAGTTTAGGTGAGGAACTATCTTGCGTGTTAAACTTGGTTGATTGTAATGGCTTGGAATTTGTTTAGCATTTCTCTGTGTTGCAACGCTATTATAAGTTCTTTAAATAGTTGTGTGGTGAATATTGTTGTGCTTTTGTACTATACTCATGTTAGCAGGTTGTTTATTATTTGCAGCCTAAAAGTTTTTGAGCTGAATACCTAAGATTGTTTTGAGTAAACAAAAAGGAATCTAGTTTCCATATTTCATTTTTATAAATTTTGAGAACTTGCTTGGAAACAATTTGCTGGTAGCAAATATTGTTGGCCATGCTAACTTTGGGTGGTGCAATTTGGTCGAACCTCGTTGGTCGCGAGCAGTAAGACAAGTTGTTGACCAACAATCTTTAGCATAATCTGACAAGTTCTTATTTTTTAAAAAGTTTACAAAAGAAATTGGTGTTTTGAAGTTGATTCTTGGAAATATATTTTATTTAATTTCAAATGTTTAAACTATTTTGAGTTTTGATATTGATATTGAACCTGCCCAAGGTTCAGTTTTGCTGAATTTTGAGAATGGATACTACTTTCAAAATGCCCTTGCTCCATATCGATGAAAGTAGACGGGCTGACGCATGTTTTAACTCTAATTTTCCAGTTGATTGCGCTATGATGCCTTTTGTTGCCTCATTTAACTGACGTGTGTTCGAGACCTCCCAAACTTGTTTTTAGTTTATTTGCTCTATAGTATGTTAAATCTCATGTAAATGATTTTCATGAACTCTTATGAGCAATCTCTCTTACTTTATGAAGCTGATGTATACTTGTTTGTTGCCCCAATATTTATTCTCATTTTGTTTTTGGTTGGTTTGGAACCTATATGTTAGGTTGTTATGCATGATCTTGTTGTAGAGATTAACCTTCTCAACCTTTGACTTGTGTATGAGATGTTTTACAAACTTTGTTAGTGTTATATGTGAAAGAAAAAAAAGGGATATATAAATAATTCATTAGGCTCTTTTTTAAAATTTCTCTTTTTGGAAAACTTATAACGGTCACCTTGTTGATATTAATTTTTTTTTAAGAAGTTGAAATTTGGACATGCTTTCCTTATGACTCTTTTCTCGATTGTTATTTGTAGCCTTGGTTTGTCACCGACGAATATTTGTATACTTTACGTGAGTTTTGAAAGCCATTTTATAAGTCTTCCTTGTAAACGGTTTGTTCAAAATGGACATAATTGTCTTCATGACAAATGTAAAATTTA
Organism: Quercus tomentella; assembly: GCA_028535165.1. Classification (NCBI taxonomy): domain Eukaryota; kingdom Viridiplantae; phylum Streptophyta; class Magnoliopsida; order Fagales; family Fagaceae; genus Quercus; species Quercus tomentella. The sequence goes on along the minus strand of JAPQVY010000012.1, from coordinate 12,959,885 downwards.
CAAATCCAAGACTTCTTCGGTTTTAACTACAAGTATTTTCTTACCACTTTGAAAAGCCTATTAATTTTAGTGTAGGGTATGTGAATTGTATTTATAAAAGACAATTTTAATCCTATTTTTAAATTTTGGACTTTGTTAAACGGAAGATTTCATGTGACTAATTTGGTTTGGAAATTATAAGCTAACTTTTTGGCCTTATGGCTATTATTCAACAATTGTGTTTGAAACTAGTCGAAGAAAAAAAAAAATTATATTTTCAAAGATTAAGTGGAATACTCCTATACTCTTGGTTTCAAGAATGGTTACCCTTAAACCCCTTTTGAATTTGGTCCCTCGCAATTTGAACTCCATATTTTGGTTTGAAACATAAGTCATTGTTTGGTTGGAACGGAATCGTCGCTCCTTTGAGAACAAGGAGAAGACGTTGGATGAGTTGAAGGTTTTAAGCCAACGTAGTCTTTTTGAGTGGTCCCGTTGTTGGGGTTTTACTGAGTCTTCGTCTCTTCCAGAGTTTTTGTTTTCCCTTAGATTTTCTATTTGATTTTCCTCTTCTTCGTTTGGCTGTTTGTTTCTTCTGTTTCTTATTGTTCATCATCATGAACAACTTGTATTATTCATCTTTTATTTATTAATAATTGAAGAGGATAAAATATGGGCCTGACGGGCCTATGGTAATGGGCCTGACGGATAGGAACTGTTGGGCCGGGGTGAAGATGATCCAACGCTCTTCGAAGGCCCATCGCCGAAGGGCACAGTAAGAGCCCATGTTCCGAGATCTTTATCGCTCATTGTCTAGATACGAGTTGAAATAAATTTCCTCTATGAGGAAAACCTTGCTCACCACGCTCAAAAAGACTCGAAGTAGAGTCCTACATGGAAAAGACTTGGACACCAAGAAGGAAAAGCCGACTCTCTACTACTATAAAAGCCCTAATACCCTCACAAATTAAGGTAGGCGTTATTTACCCTCTCTAGCACTCTAGAGTTGTGAAAATAATTCTAACTTGACCTTCGGAGAGTAGTTGGCCGGCACCACACCGGTGCTCTCTAAGGTCTTCTTTCGATTGTTTTCGTTGTGCAGGTTTGCTTCGAAGTCGTGAGTGCTGTGTGACCTATTGGTGATATTTTCGACATCATCAGTTGGCGCCGTCTGTGGGAAACATCGCGTAGCACGTTATCGCTTCCTAAGACAAAAAGAGTTACATGGTACTCACTCGCTCGATGGCGACCACTAACGACGTTCAAGAAGAAGAAGGCCCTACGACTGCTCTTGAGAGACAGGTCAGGACGCTCGCCACAGCCGTGGAGCGCCTCACCAAACAAAACCACGATCTAGAAGAGCAGCTGAACCAGAAAAATGCGGCGACCAATAACCAAGGAGCAGATCAAGAAGGGACCAGCGCTGAAAGAAGGAATCACGAAGGACCACAGGAGAGCAACGCCCCAAGCAGACTAGAACGACGGGACAATAGCATTCCTTCTCTGATAGATACAGCTCCACCACCCATCATCGCGGAGATGCAGGCGATGAAGGAACAGATGGAAGTGATGATGAACGCTCTCAAGGGAAGAGTGTCTAGTAATCTTGACGACCTTGTCAACCGGACTGACTCGCCATTTACGACAACCGTCAACTCCTTCCCCCTGCCAAGTAAATTTCGCATGCCAAATATGGACAGTTATGACGGGGTCAAGGACCCTCTAGATCACCTAGAGACCTTCAAGACCCTGATGCACCTTCAGGGAGTGGCAGACGCAATTATGTGCAGGGCCTTTCCTACAACCCTAAAGGGCGCAGCGAGGATTTGGTTTAGCCGGCTAGCACCCAACTCCATCAGCACCTTCAAGGAGCTAAGCGCTCAATTTACTACGCACTTCATTGGAGGACATCGGTATAAGAAGTCCACAGCTTGTTTGATGAATATCAAGCAGCGAGAGGACGAGACATTAAGGGCATACATATCACGCTTCAATAAAGAGGCGCTCTCGATCGACGAAGCCGACGACAAGATACTGGTAGCAGCATTCACGAATGGGCTGAAAGGGGGTAAGTTTTTGTTCTCCCTATACAAAAACGACCCGAAAACTATGTCAGAAGTGCTTTACAGGGCCACCAAATATATGAATGCTGAAGACGCGCTGTTAGCCCGAGAAGATAGGCCCAAGAAAAGAGACAGGCAAGAAGACCCCCGACAGGACCAGGGGCGGAAGAAAGGCAAGATGGGAGACCAAAGGGAGGAGAGACGCCCTAAACCCATGGGCGAAAGGTTCACTAGTTTCACACCGTTAACAACCCCGATAGACCAAGTCCTAATGCAAATTAAGGACGAAGGAGCCCTGACGTTTCCGGGAAAACTGAAGAGTGATCCCAACAAACGATCCAGGGACAAATATTGCCGTTTCCACCGTGACCACGGTCACGACACAGCCGATTGCTACGACTTGAAGCAGCAGATTGAAGCCCTTATCCGACAAGGAAAGCTGCAAAAGTTCGTCAGCAAGGAGAGAACGGATCCATCGCCGCAAGAACAACACCCCCGACGGGAGAACGAGCGACCAAGACCTCCCATAGGGGACATAAGGATGATAATTGGAGGAACAGTTGCAGCCGGGTCTTCAAAAAAGGCCCGCAAAACGTACCTCCGTATGGTGCAGAGCGTCCAGCTGACGGGCACCGTCCCGAAGACAGCAAGGCGAGGTCCCATTATCGGGTTCACGGAAGAAGACGCACAACGCCTACACCATCCACACGACGATGCCCTCGTCGTCAGCATGCGGGTAGGAGACTACAACATGCACCGAGTATTGATCGACAACGGTAGCTCAGCAGATATCTTGTACTATCCGGCGTTCCAGCAAATGAGGATTGACAGGGAGCGATTGATACCGACGAACGCCCCGCTCGTTGGTTTTGGAGGAAGCCGCGTATTCCCATTGGGCGCGGTCACGTTATCAGTGACGGTAGGCGATTACCCCCAGCAAATCACCAGGGACGTAACCTTCCTGGTGGTCGATTGTTCGTCCGCTTACAACGCTATCCTTGGACGACCCACGCTCAACTCGTGGAAGGCGGTGACATCAACTTACCACCTGATGATCAAGTTTCCTACGGATTATGGAGCAGGAGAGCTCCGCGGAAGTCAAATGGCCGCCCGAGAATGCTACGTGGCTATGATGGAACTGGAAGAACAAATCCAGGCATTGAACATAGAAAAGCACCGAACGGTGGCAGAACCAACAGAAAAGCTAGAAGAGATAATACTCGACAGCTCCAATCCGGAACGTACAACCAAGATCGGAACGCTCGCCAAAACCGGAATCCGCCAAGAACTCATAACTTTCTTGAGGAGCAATCTAGATGTGTTTGCCTGGAGTCATGACGATATGCCAGGAATTGATCCCTCAGTCATGGTACATAGATTGAATGTGTTGCCCTCCTTTCCACCCGTCCGGCAGAAGAAGAGAGTGTTCGCCCCAGAACGAGACCAAGCAATAGCGGAAGAAGTCCGCAAACTACAAGAGGCAAGCTTCATTAGGGAAGTCTACTATCCCGACTGGCTAGCGAATGTAGTTATGGTGAAAAAAGCGAACGGCAAGTGGCGGATGTGCGTGGATTTCACCGATCTTAACAAAGCATGTCCCAAAGATAGCTATCCCCTTCCAAGGATCGACGTCCTGGTAGACTCCACGGCTCAACACCAGCTACTAAGCTTCATGGACGCTTTCTCGGGTTATAACCAAATCCGCATGCACGAGGCAGACCAGGAGAAGACTTCGTTCGTGACCAGTCAAGGGCTCTTCTGCTACAAGGTAATGCCATTCGGCCTAAAGAATGCGGGGGCAACGTACCAAAGACTGATGAACAAGATGTTCGCGCAGCAAATCGGGAGGAATGTCCAGGTCTACGTCGATGACATGTTAGTGAAGAGCCGGAAGGAGGAAGACCACCTGAACGATCTTAGGGAAACATTCAGAACGCTTCGATCCTATAACATGAAGCTCAATCCGGGAAAGTGCGCATTCGGCGTAACGGCGGGAAAATTCCTAGGATTCATGGTATCTCAAAGGGGGATTGAGGCTAACCCGGACAAGATCCGAGCCATAATAGAGATGGCCCCCCCGCGAAATGTGAAGGAAGTACAAAGCCTTAACGGCAAGGTAGCGGCATTAAATAGATTCGTGTCGAGAGCCACGGACAAGTGTTTGCCCTTCTTTCGAACGTTAAAAAAGTCTTTCGAGTGGACGGACGAGTGTCAGCGAGCATTCGAGGAATTGAAAGCATATCTATCTTCACCACCCCTACTTAGTCCCTCGCAACCAGGTGAAGAACTCTTCCTCTACTTGGCCGTTTCCCCTGTCGCAGTCAGCGCGGCCCTAATTAGAGAAGAGGATAGGATACAGAAGCCCGTATACTACACCAGCCGGGCGCTCCGTGGAGCTGAAGAAAGATACCCACTTATGGAGAAACTCGCCTTTGCATTAGTCACGGCGGCTCGCAAGCTCAAGCCCTACTTTCAAGCCCATACCGTGAACGTAATGACCGACAAGCCCTTAAGGAGGGCATTGAGTAATCCTGAAGCCGCAGGACGACTGACGCTGTGGGCAATAGAATTGAGCGAGTTTGATATCAACTACCGTCCACGCGCAGCCACTAAGGGACAGGTCGTAGCCGATTTTATAGCAGAATTTACTCGTAACGAAGACAAGGGGGCAGGAGAGTCCCCTCAGTGGAGCATATATACCGACGGATCATCCAATCGGCGAGCTGGGGGAGCCGGTATCGTATTGCTGTCACCAGAAGGAGACAAGATTGAATGTATGGTCCGTCTCGACTTCCCCATCACCAACAATGAAGCGGAATACGAAGCAGTAGTGACAGGCCTTGACCTAGCCAAAGCCGCCGGAGCCGAGAGTGTAGCCGTCTACTGCGACTCTCAGGTCGTAACCAATCAAGTAAACGGAGATTATGAATGCAAAGGGGAAAGGATGAAGAGATATCTTGATCAAGTAAGGGCGAGAATCAACGGGCTAGAAGCCAAGGTCATACAAATCCCAAGGGGAGAAAATGAGCTCGCCGATCGGCTAGCCAAAACCGCATCAGCAGAACACATGATAACACCGGGTAATGTACTTTCTTTTGTTCAACTTTCTCCACTAATAGACCCCGGCAACATGCAGGAGATACGCTCCGAAAGTAACTGGACTACACAGATAATTTCATACTTGAAGGACGGGTTACTGCCAGATGATAAGGAGACAGCAAGAAAGCTAAAGGTCCGAGCGGCAAGGTTCGTCTTAATAAAAGACATTCTGTACAAGAGAGGTTTCTCCCGTCCATATCTAAGATGCCTGGATACCGAAGAGGCAGACTACGTAATGAGGGAAGTACACGAAGGGATATGTGGGAACCATTCTGGATCGAAGTCGTTGGTGCACAAACTGGTACGGGCTGGGTATTACTGGCCGACCATGCAGAAAGATGCCGAGTCTTACGTCAAAAGCTGCGACAAATGCCAGAGATTCAGCAATGTTATTAGACAGCCAGCCGAAGAGCTAACCCCTTTGACGGCTCCATGGCCGTTCGCTCAGTGGGGACTGGATATCATGGGACCTTTCCCAACGGCGATAAGGCAGCTGAAGTTCTTGGTAGTGGGTATTGACTACTTCACAAAATGGGTAGAAGCGGAAGCCTTGGCCACCATTACAGAGAAGAACATTAGAAGTTTTGTCTGGAGGTGCATCATATGCAGGTTCGGTATTCCTAGAGTACTTGTCTCGGATAACGGAAGGCAGTTCGACAACAGCTACTTCCGGGATTTCTGCTCACAGCTAGGAATAAAAAACCACTACTCATCACCCGCCCATCCTCAGGCTAATGGCCAGGTCGAAGTCACGAACCGATCACTGCTTAAGATTATCAAGACTCGGCTCGAGGGGGCAAAGAGCATATGGCCAGAAGAATTGCCAAGCATACTATGGGCATATAGGACAACGGCGAGGACCCCAACAGGAGAGACACCATTCCGACTAACGTACGGGAGCGAGGCGGTCATCCCGGCAGAAGTTGGGCTCACAAGTTACAGGGTTCACAACCATGACGAGAGCAGCAATGACGAAACAATGAGGCTACAGCTGGACCTGATAGACGAGGTGAGGTCGGCGGCGGAGCAAAGGATCGCTAGATACCAGGATCGCATGGCCAGACAGTATAATTCCCGGGTCCGACACAGAGACTTCAAAGTAGGAGACCTCGTACTTAGGAAGGTCATGGGGGCAACTAGAGACCCTACACAGGGAAAGCTTGGCCCCAATTGGGAAGGACCTTATCGAGTTACGTCATGGAAAAGAAAAGGAACCTACCACCTGGAAACGACAGACGGAGAGAAGCTACCACATCCATGGAACGCCGAACACTTGAGAAAGTACTACCAGTAATAGTAACATGGCGAACGACGACCAACTTTTCATAAGTTTTTAATTATTAATTTTCCTTCAGCTATTTTTTGCTACAATCTAGTCGTGCCTTTTTAAGCCCAAGGGGGCAGGCATTTTTCCCTTACGCATTTTCTTTTAAGAATAAATAATCAGATACAGTTTTGATTTTCTACATGGATGTGTTTTTAGTCCACAAAATAGGACGGATCATCCCATGAGGATGACGACTTAAAGTCCAGAAATGGACGGATCATCCTACAAGGATGCTTCTTGATGTCCAAAATGGACGGATACTAAATAGTCCACATGGTGGACGGATACAAAATAAAGTCCACAAGGTGGACGGGTCATCCCATGAGGATGACGACTTCAAGTCCAAAAATGGACGGATCATCCTACAAGGTTGCCTCTTGATGTCCAAAATGGACGGATACTAAATAGTCCACATAGTGGACGGATACAAAATAAAGTCCACAAGGTGGACGGATCATCCCATGAGGATGACGACTTCAAGTCCAAAAATGGACGGACCATCTTACAAGGTTGCCACTTGATGTCCAAAATGGACGGATACTAAATAGTCCACATAGTGAACTGATACAAAAGTCCACAAGGTGGACGGATCATCCCATGAGGATGACGACTTCAAGTCCAAAAATGGACGGATCATCCTACAAGGATGCCTCTTGATGTCCAAAATGGACGGATACCAAATAGTCCACATAATGGACGGATGCAAAACAAAGTCCACAAGGTGGACGGGTAACTCTAGGAAGATGATCACTAGAAATCCAAAATAGACGGATGGACGGGTCATTCCAAGGATAACGAGTCTAGTCCAAAGTAGGCGAATAGACGGATTACCAAAGAATATACCTATGCATGCCGGATCCAATACTAACTAGTAGCTGGACGGACGCAAATAGGTCAAATAATGACGGTTCAAAAAAAAAAAAAAAAAAAAAAAAACATTCGAAATATAAAATGAAGTGAACGGATGCATTTGAAAAAAAAAATAGGCCATTAAAAGGCAATGTTTACATATCATCAACAACGGATGAGAATTGTTCCCAAAATACAAGAAACAAAAATATCTGGCTACTGGGCTTTGTCCTCATTGACGACGGATTGACAAACCGTTTCCGCATCAGGCTTAGCTTGTTCAACTTTTGCTGGTGCTGACTCCCCGTCACCAAGACCATCGACATCAGCAAAGAGGTCATCTGTATCCTCTGAAGCACCAGGCACGACGGATGTCTGAGCTGGGTCTTCAACTTTGAACTTTGAAAAATCTAAGTCCGGATAAGACTGCTTGACCTGACGGATTGCATCCATGAATCCTTGATGAAAAGAATCACCTAGCTCAGTAATTAGGGCGTCGGAGTCACGGTACTCACGAACTGCAGCGTCCTTAGCCTGACGGACTTCATTTTTTAGATCTTCTATCTCTTTGTCCTTACTCTCTATAGCCTTCTTCGCCTCGTCCGTCGCCTGTTCAAGGTTTTTCCTTGCCTTCTCCGAAAGTTCAAGCTTCTTCTCCATCCTGGGTCTCCAATTCTGCAGTTGAAGAAGCTCCTCCTCCGTCCGCTCCGCTTTCGCCCGTACACGATCCAGGGCCGTCTCATGGTTGAGGCACCGTCCCATCAACCCCTTCATCATGACCATTGCCTAAAAAATGGTAACATGATAGTAATAAAGTGAACTATGGGCGAAAAAGGTGTAATTTACATTTAAATAGTAGACGGGCTGTCTTACCTGTGTAATTGCAAAAAGGCCCGTCTCACCCATGGCCTCCGTCGAATGATTCCCAAGGTCTTCATAATCCTCCGCCGATATGATGGAGGAGATCTGTTCTAAGGCGTACTTAGAATCCTCTCGAAGAAGGACGGGCGGTTTCTCTTGCTCCTGCGACGGTCCCTTCATGAGCCCCTTACCAACCCCGTGCTTGATTGGAGTTACCGTCTTTGGAGGCTCCGCCATAAGTCCCACGACGGGTTCCAAAGAGACTTTGGCCTTCTTGGCCTGACGATCCACCTTGGGCTGAGTCTTCCTCTTGGCAGACGGATTGCTTGGGCCCGTCACAGGGGTAGCAACATCGCCGGTCTTCTTTGCGGCTTTGGATCTGATCAGAGCTCTTCTCTTGGCGTCATCCATTTCTGAAATATGGACGGGGGTATTAATTATCAAAGTAAGCTGCGTCACTTGTCAAGAATAGGATGACAAACTTACGTCTCCTAATCTTTGCCTCGTATTTGACGGCTGCAGCTGTTGGCTCTGGTCCGTCGCAATACCAATGAATGGTCTTAAGTGTCACGAGCTTCGCCCAAGTCCTTTCCTCCGGCTGGGTCTTTGTGAAGATCTTCTCAAGGAAGGCGAACTCCTTAATATCGACTTGGGGGCGTCGTCCAACTGCAAAAAAAAAAAAAAAAAAAAAAAAAAAAAAAAAAAAAAAGGAGGAGGAGAGGACGGTTAGATTATTCCAAACAGAATGAAATTAAGTAAAAAAAAAAAAAAAAAAAAAAAAAAAAAAAAAAAAAAATTTTGGGGACGGTCCATACTAGACGGGTGTAATATGCCCCAAGTAGTGTCGACGGGCATGAAATCCGTGTCCCCTGGACGACACATCCAACCGTCACCCTCCAGGAAGAAGTAACGGCTCTTCCAATCCCTGTTTGAGTCCGGCGTATCATAGATGACTTTCAATAGCGGACTCCTGGGGACGAAGCTATATATTCCCCTAGACTTATCTATTTCGTTTGGACGGTAGCAATGAAGGAACTCCCTAACCGTCAGCCTCTTGGCTCCGTCGGACATTGCGCCGTACAAGATCTCCATTGCTATGAAGACCCTCCAGGCATTGGGGGAAATCTGGTTCACGGATAATCCCAGATAGTGGAGGAGCTCACGGTGAAGCGAACTCAATGGAAACCTGAGTCCGGCCTTCAACATTTGTTCATAAACCCCGACACCGTCTACCCCTTCATAATAACATCTCTCTGATTCGTAGGGCAGACGGATGGAAATATGTTCCGGAATTTGATAGTGATCCCTAAACGTTTTAAAGTGTTGCTCTTTGATGACGGACGAGAAGTAATTCACCGTCCACTCTGGTAGCATGACGAACTCCCTGAGCCCATCAGCACCAATGACGGATCTAACAATCTGTTCCTCACTTTCACCAGAGCCTTCGTCCTGTTCCTCCATATCCTCATATGTTGAGGACGAGGAGGAGGTGGACGGGCTCCTGTCATCACGAGGACTATCTTGTTCTCTATGACCGGACGGATATACTTCCTCGTAATCCAGCCCGTCACGAACAACCGACTGATTACTGGACGCACTAGACATTTCCTACATGAAACGATAAAAACCTAAGACTCTGACGGGGTCTATATGTACATAACGGGTGTAGGTGCAAAGGAAAATTAGAACAAGTTTGACTTTGAGAAAGGGCACTTACCGATGAGGAAGTATAGCACTGACGATTGAAGCAACTAGACGGTTCAACCCCTGACAAAACGTGACGGGTATTCTCTGACAAGTGTGACGGGTGAGCTCTGACAGGATGATTTTTGCTGAAACTGGAGAAATGAGAAGGAAGACTCCCTTATTTATAAAGGTGATGCACGGAAGTCGAAGCGCCGCTTCGATCCGAGATAAAACCCAATCAACTTATGACACGTGTCGCCATCATTAAATGACTTTCGTACAGCCTGTCTATAGTTGGTATGGTTGACGGACTCCTTCTGTGCACTGTCACCCTTGCTTGCATGAACCCGTCAACTTATTGTCTCCATAACCTTGAAACCTCCCGTCTTATTGACCTCATTCCGTCATAAAAAATATCCGTCACCCCCTTTACCTTAGGATCGTCACCCCAAGGTTCCTTTGTCCGAAAGGTTGACGGACCCTTGGGGTGAAGGGGGCAACTGAAGAGGATAAAATATGGGCCTGACGGGCCTATGGTAATGGGCCTGACGGATAGGAACTGTTGGGCCGGGGTGAAGATGATCCAACGCTCTTCGAAGGCCCATCGTCGAAGGGCACAGTAAGAGCCCATGTTCCGAGATCTTTATCGCTCATTGTCTAGATACGAGTTGAAATAAATTTCCTCTATGAGGAAAACCTTGCTCACCACGCTCAAAAAGACTCGAAGTAGAGTCCTACATGGAAAAGACTTGGACACCAAGAAGGAAAAGCCGACTCTCTACTACTATAAAAGCCCTAATACCCTCACAAATTAAGGTACGCGTTATTTACCCTCTCTAGCACTCTAGAGTTGTGAAAATAATTCTAACTTGACCTTCGGAGAGTAGTTGGCCGACACCACACCGGTGCTCTCTAAGGTCTTCTTTCGATTGTTTTCGTTGTGCAGGTTTGCTTCGAAGTCGTGAGTGCTGTGTGACCTATTGGTGATATTTTCGACATCATCAATAATAGTTCTTATATTACCTATCAAAAAAAAAAAAAAAACATAAGTCATTGTTTGAAGTAATCCTTGACCCTTTCAGTTGAAAGGTTTATGCCAAAAATGTTAATGTCAATGATTGCTCGGTCTTGTTTTGAAATACAAAACTATGTTTACAATTTTGGGGACGGAATTCTTTCAAGGGGGGAAGAATGTAACACCCCAAACCTTTTTTTAAGCAATTTTACAATATGAATAATATCCCAAGTGAATTTTATGTCTTTCAATACGGTTGTTAATTATTTTTGTAGATGTCTTTTTAATATTAAAAGCATGTGATGGCATTTAAGTGATTTTGGTGATGGGCTAGGTGAGGATTAAACCTCTAAGCTCCTATATTTCCTTCCTCATCTCTCTCTCTCTCTCTCTATCTAGGCGAGATCTCCCTGTTAGGGAGGATTATGTCTCCATTGATTCTTCTAGTAGCCAAAACTCCATGAAATTTTGAAGTGGATTAAACCCAAGGTAAAAATCTAAGCTTTTATCTCAATTTATTTTATGAAATCATTTGGGTTTTTCTATTTTATGATAATTATGGTGAATACTTGATGGGTTTTGATGAATAATGGAAAATTAGAGGGTTAAGAAGATTTGGGTAGCTAATGGTTTTGTTAAAATCTGAAATTTCATTTCATTTGGGAGTCTTTGCTTTGATAAAAGGTTTTGGTTTTCTAATTTACAAAAGGGTATTTGTGGGTTGGTTTCCTAAAGCAGCTATATGGGTTTTGTTGTTGCATGAGTTGATTTTAAAGTGTTCCTTGCATTTGAATGACTTTGACTTATTTGAATGTGGGCATTTGCTTGTCGCATGCTAAGTGTTTGTTAAATTGCCTATATGAATTATGGGATTGAATTTCTTTCTTTTGTTGTGATGAATGTTATTTGAGGTTATTGGTTGCGTTCCTAGTTGTTAATATGTTCTAACACATGTAGCTTAAAGTGTAATGAAGTCTCAAAACTTTTGGCATAGTATTAAAATTTTGTAATTTTCTTTGGGACTCTAAGTCTCTCCCTGACAGATTTGAGTAAGCTGCACTACGTGATTTTTAATAAATTATAGAAAATTCATTTTGAACTGAATTTTTGGTGGTACATAGTAGACATACAAGGGCTTCTCCCTATTTAATTTCAAGCTTTTTGGATAACAATAAGGGGACCAAAGAAATTTTAGAAAATGGGTTGACCCTTTGCAATTTAATCTGAAATTATGATTACAATGCTGAGAAAGGAATTTACCCTTCTGTTGAATTGTTTAGCTTGTAAGTTTATATGTGCTTTCTTTGACAAGTGTTTTACTTTGGCTAATATTATCATGGTTTGGTAATGGCATGCTACGTATCTAGAATTTAGGGTTTATGCACAAATCAAGAATTTAGTCTCTCTTTGATCCTCACTCTCTCTCTCTCTCTCTCTCTCTCTCTCTTCAGAGTTGTCATTGCTCTTTCTCGACGGTGCTTCCCAGTCTCTCTCGTGCTCTCTCTCGACGGTGCTTGTTGCTTCTTGTCTGTACTTTCTGCTCTCACACTCTTGACTTTTTATTTAATTAAATAAAATAATAAAAATTATATAACTTGAATCCACCAAACCAAGCCAGAAACATCTCATTTAAAACCAAAGTGTTGTTTACCCTTTGAAGGAATACAATCTTCATACCTACATATACGGATCTTCATACCTACATATATGGATCTCATCAAGTGCCTATACAGATTATAGGTATCTTTGCCTATACTGCCTATACAGAAGTAAATGTACAGATCTCATCATCTGTTCATCAAGTACTTATACAACTTCATCCAGTATCCATACGGATCTCAAAAAAATAGGCTATACAAATCTCATCAAGTAACCTATACAGATCTAAAAAAATAGGCTAATCTTCATCCTTCATCACCTACAAAACATAGGTATACCGACATAAAGCAAAAAAGAAGAAAAAATAGTATTTTTAAACCTTCAATACCATTATACTCTCAAGTTTTTTCTCAAATTCATCCCATGAATGCAAATACTCAACATCCCAATCATTGAAGTCTACATCAGTTGCAACTAAAAGCAAAAATTATGTATTTGCATCGGATGATGATGTGGGAGAATCACAGACAAGCTTAGTTTCAATGTTGTTGTTCCCTGCCACTCCAACTTCCACAACCTACTTGGTCCATCATCCATTGCCTTTTGCTTTCCAAACCTATGAGGTGGTGACAATCCTCTTATCTTCATTAGATAAGAGATAGAGCTGATACCCTTTCCATGGCATTATAGAAAAATTGTCTTTCAGTTTTGTACCCATGTATGATGCCCACAGTAGATGCAAAGTCCGAAAAAACTTCTCAAATTGGGGGTATCCATATTCAATGTTAAGTTTGAGAAGTTTTTTCGGACTTTGCATGCATCATACAAGGGTACAGAATTGGAAGACAATTTTTCTACAATGCCATGGAAAGGCTATCAGCTCTATCTCTTATCTAATGAAGATAAGAGGATTGTCACCACCTCTTGGGTTTGGAAAGTAGAAGGCAATGGAGGATGGACCAAGTAGGCTGGAGTGGCAGGGGACAACAGCATTGAAACTAAGTTTGTCTGTGATTCTCCCACATCATCATTCGATGCAAATGCAGAATTTTTGTTTTTGGTTGCAACTGACGTAGACTTCAATGATTGAGATGTTGAGTATTTGCATTCATGGGATGAATTTGAGAAAAAAAACTTGAGAATATAGTGGTATTGAAGGTTTAAAAATACTATTTTTTTTTTCTTGCTTTATGTTGGTATACCTGTGTTTTGTAGGTGATGAAGGATGAAAATTAGCCTATTTTTTTAGATCTGTATAGGTTACTTGATGAGATTTGTATAGCCTATTTTTTTGAGATCTTTATGGATAATAGATGAAGTTGTATAGGTACTTGATGAACAAATGATGAGATCTGTATAGGCAAAGATACCTATAATCTGTATAGGCACTTGATTAGATCCATATATGTAGGTATGAAGATCCGTATATGTAGGTATGAAGATTGTACTCCTTTGAAGGGTAAACAATACTTCGGTTTTAAATGAGATGTTTCTGGCTTGGTTTGGTGGATTCAAGTCTCTCTCTATATATATATGTATATAATTTTTTATTTAATTAAGGGATGAATCTTTACTAATATAGAGTATGCGAATCTTATCTTATCTTATTTTGTTTTATTTTGACACATATTTCTCTTGTAGTTTGTTTAATATACATTTTTTGCCAACTTTAAATTGAATTTGGTGATGGGGCAAGTGCCTATGACACCCGTTGGGAGAGAATTAAAGAAGAAAAAAAATGTTTTATACGAAAGCTTATGCCTTGCAAACATACAGAAACCTAAATGAGGATTTCAAGAGAAACTGCGAGTGAGAATCAAACACGTGAGGTTAGAATGCTATTTCTTCAATTCTTTTTTTTTTTTTCTTCGTCTTCTTCCATTGGAACTTGTCATATCATCAAATTTTACTAAAAGCAAAAATACGTAATAAAGCAAACCATATGGGATATAGTAATGTCTTATAGACCAACCCCAAGGAAGGTGAGTGTCACAAAATATCTATGATATAGAATGCATAGCATTTTATTCACGGTAAAAAAAAATGTATATAACAATTACATACATGCACAATCATTCATAAATTCAGAACTAAAAAAACAATTATATATGTTAAATTATCTCTCTTATTATTTATAATTCAGTAGCATAATTATTTATCTTAATATGATTTTAAAAAGTACATTTTTAAAGATCAACCAATTAAGCATTTAATATATGTAAAATCACTTCTTCTTCTTCTTCTTCTTTTTTTTTTTTTTTTTCAATAACTTCTCTTCCCGGCTCCTTGTAGTCTTGGATAGTAAAAGAAACCGACTCGCATTTCATCACGTGAGATTCAAACTTCAGATTTGAGCTCCATATTGTAGTATCGGATTTTGTTTTTCAGGTCTTCTTCCCCTCCTATTTTTTGTTTTTTTGTTCCCTTCTTTTCTTTCTAGTATTATTTTTTTTTCTCTGTTTCAACATGGATGCCTATGGAGGAACTATGGAAATTATTTCATCTATCTGAGAAAGAAAAAGATGTTATGGATATTAGTTTTCAAGAAGTGGCTCTTTCCAAGCAACAAATCCAATTTAGTATTCTGTTCAAACTACAAATCAACAAAGACTATAATAAGGAGGCTTTTAAATCTACTATTCAACAACTTTGGCTCTGTCCTTATGGTGTAATTATTAGAGAAGTTGGGAATAACTTATTTCTTGCTATCTTCATCAGAGAGAACACAATTGAAGATCAAGATAAAGGCCCTTGGTCATTTGATAAAAAAACTTATTTTATTGAAACATTTTAATGGTGATTTCAGCACTTATATTATTGAAACGTTTTAATGGTGATTTCAGCCATTGTAGTGTTACTTTTCAACGTTCTCCATTCTAGATTCTTGTTTTTAAGATTCCCATCAAAAGCATGAATAAGGCCGTGAGTAATCGCTTAGTCAACAAGATTGGTAATCCTCTTATGGTTGATACTCCTAAGAGTGGTTTAGATTGGGGTCTCTTTCTTCATATTAGAGTGGATATTAATATCACAAAGCCCCTAATGAGAGGTAAACTGATCAAGACAACGAGATTATACGACATTGTACATTTTTATTTATTTTGTTATTAATATGGGTTATTATTTTAATTAAAAAAAATGTTAATATTTTTTTTTTTGGTGATTTTTTCAATGCTCTCTGTAATCTTGCCCACTAGACTAAAATCCTGGCTCCACACTCTAGTCCATCTGGAATAAGAGAGGAAGATGATGTTGAAATACACACATCTTTGAATAAGAAGAAGAAGGGGACTCATCTCAAAACTGCCATCCATTGAAAGTTCCACCTCTGGCCAGGAACACCAGTGACATTTCAGCAGTCCCAACGGGTGATTCATTTTGGGTGGGATACTAATCCTATCCTTTCTTCAAATTCAAAAGTTCCACTTACGGGTAAAATTTCTATAGATGGTTTGGATTCTTTCAATGATCCTTGGTGATGTTACCTGATATGATCAAAGTCTCTACCGATACAGTTGTTTCAAAATTGGCTATAACAGTGGCTGACGGAGATAATAAGTCTTTGGTGTATATTCAACTACTTCAAAAATTTCCCATGATAACCACGACATAACTGCAGATTCTGTAAGCATGTCAGGCACAAAAGCATGTAAAATACCTTGTCCAGCTTCATTCTATAAAATTAACGAAGATAGCTATAGAAACTGATGGGACACCTTTTACAGAGGGAAAAGGCGTAGCATACTATACAAGAGCATAATTAAAAACAATTTACACTAAACATATATAGTTTACTGCATTCATACTGATTATTTGGTTTGGACTTCGGAGGGTGTCTAGGTATAGACTTGTTGGCAATGTAAATAACCCAAGAATGTGCGGCCAAAAAATCAAAAGAAAAAATTCTTCCATTATAAAAATATTCTTAAATGTTAAGGAGAAATACATGTTTTGAGTTGGAACAGAAGTATTGTTCACCCAATTAGATACACCTTAGTAGTGGTCCGAACAAATAAATGATTGTACAATGGCTTCAAGTGGAGGCTTAAGCATACAAATCTTCCCGTCTTCACTACGTAATGCAAGCTGGTTTTCTTTACTACAAAAAATTCAAAGCTAACAGATCTTTGCCATATTCTTCTAAATATCTGACTTAACACTAGGAGCTCTATAATATGCCGGAACAGTTGCAGGGAAGAACATCAGCCTCATTCCTTCTGCCCAGATGATAGGAAACATTATACCTGCTGCACTCTGGAAAAGACAGTTGTTCCATACGAATTATTGGAGAAATATACTATACGGATAAAATGACAAAAAAGAAAAAAACAATAAAAATAGCATATATTTTGAGTAAACGGTTCAACGTGGGTGGTGACATAAAATAGATTGGAGGCTTTAAAACAGAACAACAATAACTTAAAGGAACATAGAAGAGAAGAAAAACTATCTGCATCACAGCATTCTACAACAATCACACAGAGAATAGGATATACGCACCCAAATCAATCTAGCTCCAATCCACAAGCGTTGAGGTGAAGGAAAACCAAAGAGGGCCATCATCACACAGCATACTGATTATCCACTAAATTCTTCATACAGACTCAGTCATATAGATAATCACTTTATTAAAAAAAAAGAAAAAAAAAAAGATATATATACTTGAAAAACCTGAAAACAGAGTCACGTAAAATGAAATTGACACAATATAAATATAATAACATGGCAAATTAATCAAACACAAGAATAGAGGATGCTAAAAATTACACAAGATATAACTAGTACAACCAAAATAAGCATTAAGAGATAATACAAAGTGGGTACAAATTTTATAACAGTAATAAGATGTCAGCATCATGACAACAACTCAAAAATATAACGCATCCACAACTACAATGTAGCTTTCAGGCTGGGTTTATGTCATCAATGGTTAGAGTGTTGGATAGGAATAATGCCGGAGGTGCCCAATATGAAAAGAATCAGACAAAGTAAATAGTCATCATTAACATGTTTTATCCCGATTTCATTGCAATACTTATATTTCTGGTCATACCTGTAGAGTAAAGGCACACATGGAGAGAAGACAAACAAAGAGGTGCACCGTAAGCACAAAATAAGGGTCTGGAAAACTTCAATGTGCAATTTGGCATTTGGAAGGATAAATTTAAGCAAGACAATATAGGCTACAGCTTAGGTCTTAACAAATGGTTACCACCGAGTAAAGGGTAAAAAAAGAGTTCTACTTTATATATAAAAGCATCCACTTTGATTAATAAAATTCATAATTGCAGATAGTTACATTTGCTCCAAGGGCCAATCATCACATTGGCTTTTGGTCTCAATCAATTACCCATAATATATATATATATATATATATATATATATATATATATATATATATATATATTTATATGCATATATAACAACAACAAAGTCTTGGTCACAAAATTTTGGGGTTGACTATGGATCCCTGACAAATTAGTATAGACTCAAAAGTAAGATTCATGTAATCCAAAATGCATGAGAAAATAGAAAGTTGTGTAAGAAAATGGCTGTTAGTCAAAATCAGAACCTGTGTAGTTTAGAACCTCAGTATCTAACAATCAGGAGGGCAATCAAATTTTAATGGGAGTGGAAGAAATGGAGTTGGCCAGGATGGTTATGCATGCAGGAATATAGATTTCGCAAATGCAGACTCAAAGTGACAGGAGTTACCAGCTAAGATTTCCTCCATAATTCATAGTTGGCCGACAATTTTCAATGACCTCTTCTGCAGCAAGACAATGGAATTGCTAAATTGTAAGAAGACAACTTTGCCATCATTTGTATAGAAAGCTAGCAAATCCACGGGCTGCTGGAGCTCCATCACTACTTTAACAAGCCTAGAATATTATAAAACCATGTTGATGAAGTAACTTTGTGTATCATGAACCACGTACCTGCATAACCAAAATCCTAGAGTTCCAAAATCATATGCAAAGTCTGCTTCTGAGTAGCAGAAAAACTATTACGAATTTACGATACCGATTAAATTTGACCCATTGCGAAGAAAAAGAAAAAGGAAAAAGAATCTGAAGTGCGTCATTTGATCCAAAAGTTGGAGTGTGAAGCAATATATATATGTATGCATCATTTGTTCAGAAGGATGGAGTTATTTCTTTGCTTTAACAAATTCCATCCAAAATCGAAGAAAAATACATCCAAAACATGGCTAAAACTTAATTGGAGAGCAAAATCAATGCAAAGTCCGGCTTCCCAAATTTAGATACAAAATAGGAGATGCTCCATATCAAAATATCTTGTCCAGTAGACAACTGAGAGGAAAATCTGATCAGAAAACTTTTAAACCTTCATTCAGAGAAATATAAGGTTCACTCAATTGCTACAAGATTCATATTAGTATTTAGTAGCTAATTATGCTAAAACAAAATTTCACAATATTAAAGCATCATCTATAATTAAAAACGGGGAAAATTGAATTTCTGGCCTTTTATGGCTACGTACAAATGTTGTTGCATAATAAAAAAGCAATACGCTAATTCCCACAATCTGAACAATGATTTTGAGGGTATAAATTTTAAGAGTTCTCTTATTTTATTTATTTTTTAAATGGGGTGTTTTACTTTTATTCAGATGAAAAAGTAGTAAAAAATGCTAAATTTTAGGAAATAAAAAGATAAACATGAAGGAAAAAAAATCCTAAATTTTAGAAGTTTTCATTCAAAATGAAAAATTTTATTTGACATCTATGACCTCTTATTTCTAAGAGAAGTTAGTAAGTTACCCTTTATTAATAAGTGTATTTTTGAATTATAAAAGTTTAGTTCAAAGAGGAGAATCATTTTATATATAATATAGGGAAAATTATTGAATACTCCGGAAGTATCTTAAATGCGTGCTCCCTCCTCTCACATGAATTATAGGTTCCACCATAAATTTAATTAGTGTGACCCATAGTTATGTGAGAAGGGAGAATACGCATTTATAGTACTCCAGGAGTACTCAATAATCACCCATAATATAGATATAGATAATATAGTAATAATTTTTTTTATTCCATAAAAACCACCTTTTCAACCTTTTTTTTTTTTTTTTTTGAGAATCAGAAAAGGGGACTCGCGTGTGGCAGTCATTGTCCCACGCCCCACGGTAAAGTTGGGTAAGCTCATGGGTACCACCAGCTCAAACTGGAGCTCGGAAACTCCAAACCCACACACATCCCAAGCTCTATTGGTTTCTGGGACTTCCAGAAATTGCAATTACAGTTCTCGTGAGAACTCGAACCTGGGATGTGGTGAAGCCTCAGCAGTCACCTACCAGTTGTACCACACCTGCTGGTGGTAAAACCACCTTTTCAACCTAACCAACTTCTTTCCATCGGTCAAAAATTAGATAAAGTACCTTAAAGACAATATATTAGATTTCTTAATTAATTTCAAAATTTTGGTTGCATTAATTAATAAATTCATTTGCAAAGAAACTCAATGTAGTTATGTGTTTAAATTTAACAGAAAAACCTTTTTTCGATAGATATTTAACTTAGAAACATAATGTTCGCAAGTTTTAATTTATCATTTTCCACCTTACACAAAAATCACCCTAATAATTTTTTATTATTATTATTCCAACTAAAGGAGAAAGGTACTTGTGGGAGATGCAAAATAATTCGAGCTCTTGGTGTATTAATGTCCTCGGATTTGGTCCTGGCTAAGAAAATCATTCTATGCAATTTTTTATTTTTTAAAAGAACCTATTTTACACCCTAAAAAACTATTTTTATCTATTTTACCAACTCATTTAACAATACACTTATACACACCCAACATTCCATTTCTTATTTTTACATACAATATAATAAAATAATAGAATGAGAGAGAGAAGGGGGGAGAGTGAATGAGAGAGTCAAAGAAGAGAGAGGAGAGAGAAGTGAGAATGAAAATGACTAAAAAAAATAAATACAAACTTACTATTCACAATTGCTAAAACGGGTAAAGCTCAATTTGAGTGTTTTTGTTGCTAAATAACCATTTTTGGGGGGGGTGAGGGTGGTAACACCCCAATGCTAATGCTAAAATGAGGCCATGATGTAGGTCACATTCACAAGTCACAACCGCACCTAGATTAGATGCCCAACCCAAGTTGTCATTGACAATAAATACAGCAGAGCAGCATGGCAATTGGGTACACATTCCATATATAACCAATCCTTTACTAAAAAAGAAAATGTCAAACTCAAAATAGAGGATCCTGCAGGATACAACTGCATATCACCTTATATTTTTGCCATTATATAAAGATGATATCAAACATAGAGGGAAAATGCTAGTATCACAATTATTTACACCAATTTTTTCGCAATTTGTTACGTGATAAGTTGTGACTAATGGAGAAAATATGATAGATCTATATAAGTTCATATCTCTGCTACTCACAACTTGCCACGTGTTAAGTTGTAGCAAAAATTGTGTTAATAGTTGTGGAACTACCATTATTCCGGAGAGTTACGTTTTATTGTAAACGAAGTAGAAGATCCCCTCTGACTTATATAGAATCTTTGATCTCTTTTGCTCGTGTTCTGGTTTGACTACCACTAAGGCACCAAGCCGGCAAGTCTCTCCCCTGATCTTGTTTTCGAGGTATGTTTCAATCTGATCAATATTGCTAGAAATCTGTGTCCTCTGAATAGCCTTTTCTGTTGTTATCTGCATCTGCATGCATTCATGTGAGTATAAGACTATGTACAACTTTTCTGGCGTTTCCAGAGATCAGTCAGGTGGGGTTCTAATTTATGCCTTCAATCCTTTTTTTTTTTTCTTTTTCTTTTTTTTAAATTCCGTTTCTACCTTCCAAGATTTCAAATTTCAACCCGGGTTTCTGGATTTATCGTGCTCTGATTATGTTAAGATTGTTTTGTTTGACCCCTTGAGCAATCTTGTTAACTAATCATTCGCATATTATAATATTGTTTTTTGACCATAAGACCAATACTAGGAGTTTCATAGGCCTTGACTTTTAAAAGTTTCAATTCAAGTTACCGTGTTTGTTATTCTTCAAATTGTACTTCCTCTCTTTTTACATTTGTTTGTTTGAGTATGAGCTTTTAAAGTAATATTGTGATCTAATCAAACCCACATTACCATTTTCAACTCTAACAAACCTAAAGTGGTCCATGCAAAAGCCCCACCAACACAAAATGGGTCTTTCAGCCTATCAACAAAACCAAAAAGAAACCAATAAAAGGTGGATTTTGGAAAATGGGTTATGACTTTCACAATGATGGTACAATGTTTAGGCTTGATGCATCTTTTGTTTGTTCGATTGATTTCGGGTCCATGGATTCTTTCATGATGTATATCTTGTTCCCCAGATTTGTAATCACATAACAATTTTTTTATTTTTTATTTTTAATGTGTTAAAGAAATTAGAATGCTTATGTGCTAGTATGGAGGTCCCGCGGGGTCTAATTATATTGTTTTTGAGAGATTCCCTAGTATAATATATAGGAAACGAGAAGTGGAATTTTAATTTAAGTTATGATTCACTGGTTGAGAGTTAACCTCATAAACCATTCTATCAAAGAGTGATTTGAATAATTATGGAGCTCATGATGTCCTTATGCCACTCAAATCATGTTTTAGAAATTTGTTATTTATGTTTTGGGCTTAAAGAAAAATTTCTCCATAATATGGGGTTCTTCAACTAATGTTGGGTGGCAATATTTGTCAGGTGAGATATATATATTGGAAAGCATGAGCATGTGATATGTATGTCCGGTATTTTAGGTGTGCTGCTTGAGTTCTTGATTATTGGGTATTTTAGGCCTCTTGATTTCATTTTCATGTTCTCTGTTAGGTTACCAACTATTTAGAGAAATCAGATTAAACTGGCGTAAAATTTTTGAGTATCTAGGATTTAAGTGGTTGCTGTAGCATTCTAACTTCCTCCATTTATCCTCACCTTTTTTCCAAACAAACAAAGCACTAACAAAAGAATCAAGTATAACCTGGACAACTATTTAGTCATGATGATTCTTATGATTTCATCTCTGCATTTGATTTAAGCTTTGATTGGTTTTGTAGGTAAGTCCTTGGACAAAGACTACCAGAAATTCCATGGCAGAGGATGATATCTATACACAGGATGGCACTGTGGATAACAAAGGGAATCCTGCTGACAGGAGAAAGACTGGACACTGGAAAGCTTGCCGTTTTATTCTTGGTATAATTCCAAGTGTTTTTTGCCCATTTGTCATCACTTATTGCACCATTATTTGATTTGCATTCCTTTGTGGTATCTGATGACCCTGACATCTTGAACTCTATATGATCTGGTCACAGGAAATGAATGTTGTGAAAGGTTGGCATACTATGGGATGAGTACCAATCTGGTGAATTATCTTGAAGATCGTCTCAATCAGGGAAATGCCACAGCCTCCAATAATGTTACCAATTGGTCTGGGACCTGCTATATCACACCATTGATTGGAGCCTTTATAGCTGATGCTTACTTGGGAAGATATTGGACAATTGCCAGTTTCGTAATCATCTATGTTTTGGTAAGTTTATTTCAAACAAAATCATTATCCATACACGTGTATGAAAGCTTGAATTGGATATAGGGATGGCATTCCAGTCAAGCTCAGGTGCCCAAGTCTGGTAAATGTCAGAGTTGAATAACTTCATTGTAAATTTGATCACTATATTTATATTTGAACCACATCAAGATTTTCAATTTTGGTCACTCTCTTCCTTGTGAGCCACTGTGGAAGCTCCTGTCATTGAATTTCTTTGAATTTACAGCCTTTATATATATATATATATATATATATATATATAAATTCCAAATATATCTGGAGTGATGATTATCTTTATGCCAACTTATAATCCTTGCATAAACCTGGTATGACTTTTGAAATAATGATACTCTCGCCTTTGCTGAACAACTAATGGGCTGACTTCCCCAAAATTGCTGAACAACTCTAATTTTTCTTCTAGGGTATGACTTTCTTAACAGTGACTGCTTCCGTCCCTGGACTAAAGCCATCATGCGATACGAATGGTTGCCACCCAACACAAAAACAAAGTGCATTAGTCTTTGTAGCACTTTATATGATTGCTCTTGGGACTGGTGGAATCAAGCCATGTGTATCTTCGTTTGGTGCTGATCAATTTGATGAAAGTTTTGAAAAGGAGAGGAAACAGAAGAGCTCTTTCTTCAACTGGTTTTACTTTTCCATCAATGTTGGAGCCCTTATTGCTTCCTCAGTTTTGGTCTGGATTCAAATGAATGTAGGCTGGGGATGGGGGTTTGGAGTCCCAGCAGTGGCAATGGCCATTGCAGTTATTTTCTTTTTCTCAGGTAGCCGGTTGTACCGGCATCAGAAACCTGGAGGGAGTCCTCTTACAAGGATTTTCCGGGTCATTGTTGCATCCTTCCGGAAGGCTCATGTTGAGGTACCTTATGATAAGTCTCTTCTTTATGAGACCATAGATGAGGAACGTACTATCGTAGGAAGCCGCAAGCTTGAACACACAAACAAGTTAAGGTGAGCAGATTGGTGCTAAGATTATTCTAAACTACAATTTTTCAAAAGCTTATCAATTCATAATCAACCAATTAGCCTATTTTTTCTGAGCTCTTTTAAAGATCCAACAGTTTCATTTGAAATAATGATACTCTTGCCTTTGCAAATGCAATATTTAGTAGTTCAGCCTGGTTCTATAATTTTCTCATGTAAGTTTATTGTAGACGCACAACCCATTTTTTATGAAATATAATACTCTGTGCTAGGTACTTAAAAATGTAAATTTGGAACAGTTAGAACCCTCACATCTCAAATGTTTGTATAGCTATCTCTACTGCTGTGATGCAATCATGCAACAGGACATGAACGAGGGGTATTTTCTGATATCTGATCATATGCTACTATGTTCAATTAATTTCTAATAAAAATTGTCAAATGTCAATTTCCAGATGGTTTGACAAGGCTGCTGTGGAGACTGAAGCAGACCGCACTAAGGGCTTGAAAGACCCTTGGAGACTCTGCACAGTGACAGAAGTGGAGGAACTCAAGGCCATTATTAGGATACTCCCAATATGGGCATCTGGTATAGTCTTCTCTACCGTTTACAGTCAAATGAGCACCATGTTTGTTATACAAGGTAACACAATGGACCAACACATGGGCCCTCATTTCAAGATTCCATCGGCATCCCTCTCCCTTTTCGACACTCTTAGTGTGATCTTCTGGGCCCCTGTGTATGACCGGCTCATTGTCCCATGTGCAAGGAGGTTTACTGGCAAAGAACGGGGCTTCACTCAACTCCAGCGAATGGGCATTGGCCTTGCCATTTCTATATTCTCCATGATCACTGCTGGGGTTTTGGAGGTTGTTCGGCTAAATTATGTTAGAAGGAACAATTACTATGACCTTGAGTACATTCCCATGTCAATTTTCTGGCAAGTACCACAGTATTTTCTTATTGGATGTTCAGAAGTATTCACTTTCATTGGACAGTTGGAGTTTTTCTATGACCAAGCACCTGATGCTATGAGAAGTCTCTGCTCAGCTTTGTCACTCACAACTGTAGCATTGGGGAATTACTTGAGCACGTTGCTTGTTACAATTGTGACAAACGTCACCACAAAGAATGGGAAGCTTGGTTGGATTCCAGACAATTTGAACAGAGGCCATCTTGACTACTTCTATTGGCTCTTGGCCATTCTCAGCCTGCTGAACTTCTTTGTGTATCTCTGGATATCTAAGTGGTATACATACAAGAAGGCGATAGCATTTGGGCAAACAAAGTGAATGTTAGTGGGATTGAAACCTGCTTGTGGTCTGTTATTGGAGTTTGTTTAGTCTTTTACTGTCTATTTGAATATTTGGTCTTTTTGCCTGGTCTCTAAGACAAGAGAGTGTTGGTAAATATGGTTTGCAATGTGTTGTTAATTCCTACATAGGTTTTAAGGGGTTTGTTAATTTGCATTTGAATTCTTTTGGAATTTAGGCTGTCATTATTTGTGCATCAAACACTGGTATTGTAATAAGATACTTTTGGATCATGTTATTTCTCAGTTTTTTTGTTCTTGCCAACTTGATCTGTAATAGACAGGCACAGCCACGCAGCAACATCAACAAACACATGGGGGTATGTTGCAATGTTGAGTTTCTGAACATCAACATCAACTTGATCAATTATCACCTGCTTAACGGCATAATATGTCAACAAATTTACATCTAGGTGTAATTTATATTGCTAATATAATTCAAAATAATATGTTGACAAATGACAACTTACAACTAGGTGATCATTAGCCTGCCTTGGGCGAAAATCAAAACTATCTCATCAAAAAGTTGGTCAAGAAAATAACAATTAGAGTTACCTGCCAATTTACCCAAGCATAAAGCTTGATGAAGAAATCAAATAGCAACCCAGCCACCACTCAAATAATTAAAGGTCGGATGAAAAACATATGTCAAATCAATCTTGTAAGATGAACCATAGAAATTGCGAGCAACACAATTTTCTATAAATTTTTTGACAAAACTTAGATATATTAAAATAACATTACTTTCATATAGATCTATTATTAATATCACACCGTGTCAAGTAAGTTATATTTATATATATAAAAAAATGTTTTAAAAAAAAATTGTGTCTCAAACAAGATTCAATATGGTATGAGAATTAAGAATCATTCTCATGAATCATGCCCAAAAAAAAAAAAAAAACTACAAAACATGTTCTGAAAACGTCATGTGGCCATGCACAAAACCGGCATGTCGTTTATTGTTATTAAACGTCACAGTGAGCTATTGCAATTGATGTGGCTGAGTATATAAACGTCATGTCGTTTGGGGCAGAAACTATGGGCTACATGTTTCATGTCCCCTGGCCTAAAGACAACATAATAATCTAAACTTTATCATCCTCAGAAATGGATAATGCATAAAACAAGAGGTTCAAAACACTTTATACTTTACATATTAAACATCTTCTACCACCTCAAAATCTCTCTCTTTCTACTAAAAAGAAATAGATAAGATGATTGCTTTCAAAACCATTCAAACCTCTTTCACTGCTACTACCAAACATGCATTTTTCCACACAGCAAGACCCTCCAACAGAACGAATTCTTTCCTGTGTCTCAGCAAGCCCAATGATGACTCCAATTCAGAAGCTTCTTCACCAGAAGGAGATACCCGTAAGCAAGATCTTCTTGCCAGAATTGCAATGCTTCAAGCTCAAAAGTCCGTCTCACCGACTACTTAGATGAAAGGTCAGCTTATCTAGCCGAATTTGGTGAAGAAACCAACGCTGAATTCGACAAGATTGGAGAAGATGCCCTCAAAGGACTTGATGAAGCTAGTTCCAGGGTCTGTTCAACTTCTTTTTTGTGAATGCAAATATCATGCAAAATACTTTAAGAAAAAGAAAAGGGAAGAAAACCATGTGAGAATTGAGCATGTTAATTTATAGAGAGCCTAATAACCATATTCTTGTCTTAGTTGGTCTAGATTGCTTGACGTGCAGGTAACCAAGTACAGGTTTTGGCTTTGTCACAAGTTTTGGTACTCTAATATATCTAACGAACCACTTCTTATTTGCTTGTGTTGTGCAGATAATGGGGAATATAGAGAGCCGCATGCAAGCTTTTGAGGAATCTGTAGAATTGAACAAGCTGGAGATTGTGGAGAATGAAAACAAGTTAGAAGAGTTTGAAGGTCAGATTGAGAATGATAGGAATGAATGGCTTTTCTTCAAGAACCTGAGGCAGAGCACACCTGTAGATAAAGCAAAAGCTAAGGAGGAAACAGAGAAGATAAAAGAGGTTACTAAAGAGAGCGCTGGATCAAAAACTAGAAGGAAAATTTACCTTGCATTAATAGGCCTTATAGTAATTAGCATAGCTGATTCTCTCTTGTCTTCTTCGTCTGACTGGGGAAAGGTTGCAGTTTTAGGAGCAATTCTAGTGGCTTTGCTTTCGCAGTTCATCTATGAGCAAAGGATGTCATCAGAGACAGAAAATACAGAAAAGGGAAAGACAGAGGAAGAAAAGAAGTGAATATTATTTGCTATGTTCAATTAATTTTGTGTGTAAAAATTTTAGCCATAATTGTATCAACTGAATATCATGGCATGATACAACAACCCCAGATGAAAACTTTCAACTTGGGTCTGATACATCAAGCTGTAACTGATTTGGTAATGTCACTAAAATCACCAAACCCCGTGTAACTGAGTTAGCATATCTGATGCTTTATGAGCATTTTTCCATTGTAAAATTAACACACACAAAAAATAGTTATAATGATTTCTCATCGTTCTAGCTTGATGAATGTAGATTCATATACAGCTATATATCTATTTTCAATCCTTTCCTTGACACTTATTTACAAGAGATATCATAAGAGGAAGAATTGCTAAGGTACAGTCAAACAAACCAGCAAGAAAAAAGCCTTAGGCTACACATCTCCAAGGTCCAATAGATGGTAAACAACTTGATATAGCCAACAAAATCAGAACAAAAAGCAGCGTCCAGTTCAGATAAGAAACAGATTTAATTCAGATGAATAAGGTGAGCACTCTTCATTGATTTTTAAGCATTGATGACTAGCACTTCAGATGGGAAACAATTGTGATTCGAACTTATTAAGTATGCAATCCTTAATCCTTAGTTAATTTTCACGTGATGATGACCAGCATCAGCCTGTATGGCTAGTACTACATCCACCTCTTTAATTATGATTCAGTTAACAAATTATACATTGACCGCGAATTGAACATAAGTGCTATAGCAACTAGGATCTGGTGAGCCAACTTGGGGTCCAGGTTTTGCAGAGTTCACCACTTTGCCAGCATGGTGAAATAGAGTCCTGTGCAGGGAACGTGAAGATAATAAATCCAACCTGCAAAAATAGCACATAAAACTTCCAATAAAGTGTTAAGGATAGAACATCTCTATTAAAAATGAGCAGGCAAATTCAGGAAAACTCACTCCTACCTCATGTGTATCTATTATTCAGGAGAACATATTATCTCATTGATGCTGGATACTAGCCTACAAGTACAAGAGAGGTAGAAGCTTTTTTGAGGAAAATGCATGGAAAATCATCCCCTCAAGATCTATATTATGCAAAAGGTTGAAGTTGGTCTAAATTAAGCATTTGATGTGTGAAGGGATGCCCCAAATGTAAAAAAAACCGCAGCAGAACCCCTCCCTACTTTTTTGGATTCTTTTGATAGTTAATTGGTTTGTAACTGCATACTTTTAAATAAGCTAACATTGTTGCCCATAGTCTAGCTCAATGAACTATTTTTCCATCTCTTCTATCCCTGACTTTTGTTTTTTGCCCATGGATTAGAGATGGTGGTCATTCTCCTTCTTTGTTTTGTTTATTTATTTTATTGTTTAAATGAAAGTCTAATTTGGGGAGGGGGAAAGAAATTGTGTCTCTGATACAAGTGGAAAATATTTTTAAGGGAAGTACTTCTTGGACACGCATTTACACACACCTAGAAATTGCATAGAAAACATGGTTGAAGTCACGATTTTCAATTTTGAAAATCGTGACTTCAAGCCATGTTTTCACTTTTCAGTGCGATTGTCGAGAGTGTGTTAAGATATGTGGAAGTAGTATGTAATAGACACTATTTTTAAAATAGCAATAAAAACCAAAAATCATGCCTTCAAATTTCTATTTTAAGGCTATAAATCATGCCTTGAATATACAATTGCAAGCACAAAAATTATATTTTCAAGATACAATTTTCAAAAACAGTGCTATAAATTCTTAAATGATTTCAAAATTGTTATATTTGTACTAAAAATTCTTAATTTAGACCCTAAAAAAACTAATCAATGAACTAATTGATTAATAGATAAAGTTATTTATTAGGATAAATTACAAATTACAATCCTAAAGTTTAAGCATATTTGGATTTTTCATATTTAAGTTTCAGAATTTGAATTTTACCACCAAAGTCGTATTTTATTTGCATCAGCAGCCCGGACTTCAAAATGCACCACATCAAACTCACTATTGAGAAAACAAACTCTGGTTACGAGGATTATTAGCTTTAAGCTCAAGGGTGAATAAACACAAGGTTTCTATGTAGGTTCAAGGAGGAAAGCTCGTGCGGTTTGCTTCAAATAGTAAACATATTCTCGTAATCTCGCTCAAGCACAGGTCCAACTATTGCTGGGCGAAATTTGTGCCTAACTTTAATGATCGCTCAAGTGAATCCAGATTTCACTTGACTAAACCTTCAATTCATCAGCATCTTCAAACAGCTATTCAGAGAATTTAAACTAAATTAATTAGATCATCAATTACAACACTCTTTAAAACATGTGACGATCCTAACATATATACATATACACACCCAAAAAAAAAAAAAAAAAAAAACCCTTCTTTCCTTTTTATTTATTAGAAGAATTTTAACATATATTTAGTATTTACGAAAGAAAATTGAGGATAAGATGGATGAGACTTGTTTTAAGGAAAATATATTTGATTAAAAGACATGGAAGTATTGGTAACTTGCGGAGTAAGCGGTTAGATTAGGACAAAGTGTAACTACAAATTTGAATTTTAACAAATCCACTTTTGGATTATATTTTCTTCTTATATCCTCCATGCTTGCAAAATTTCAAGAAAATTAATGATCAATAGCTATGTCATCAATAAATTTTTTAAATTACAAGTTTTTGTAATTTAAAATTATGCACAAAATATAAGCTTATAGATCATATAGTAAATAATATCCGATTAACACAAAATTTGACATTTGTATTAAGAGCGTAAAGAACATGCAATTCAATGGTTAGATATAATTTGGATCTATTATAATTTGAGAATATATTCTTTTTATTTTACAAACAAATAAAGATGATAAACTTTAGAAATAAGTCGTAACTGTAATTTATTTTTTGAACATGTGTTTGAAAGTGGTGTAGTGGTATAGAGAGAAAAGTTTGGGTAGGAAAAACAAGATAAACGTGAAGGGAAAGAAGGTTAAATTTTAGAAGTTTTTTAAGTTTTTCATTTTTTAAATTGGGGTGTTTTACTTTTATTTGGATGAAAATGGAATAAAAATATGAACCTAAAGGGAAAAAAAAATCATAAAATTTAGTTCTCTTTTTGAATTCAAAATAAAATTTGTTATTTGACATTTATGACTATATTTCTAAAAGAAGTTACCCTTTATTAGTGAAGGTATTTTTGAACTACATAAAAATCCAATTCAAAAAGGGGAATCCTCTTATATATAGTACTAGTCTCTAAGCACGTGCTCACATGTATGCTCAAAGGCTCCTCTATTTTTTTAGGTAAAAGTTGATAATTTGCATATATTATAATTTAGAATTTTTTATTTTTCAAACAAATTAAAAGTATAAACTTTAGAGATAAGCGATAACTGCAATTTCTTTTTTGAACGTGAATCCTAAATTTTAGGAGTTCTCTTTTTGAATTTAAAATAAAATTTGTTATTTGACATTCATAACTCTATTTCTAAATGAAATTACCCTTTATTAATGAGGATATTTTTGAACAACATAAAAGTCAAGTTGAAATAGGGGAATCCTCTTATATATAAGGTCTATTTGGGATCTGCTTATTTTGCTAAAATTGAAAACTTTTTGCTAAAAGTACTGTAGATAAAGGTAAAAGTTAACTGAAATAGTATAGTGAGACCTATGAATTGTAGCAAAAATAATGCTTTTTGAACACAGTATAGACTAAACTCATCATAGGCGCTTTGAGCATGCAATAATGCTCTTTCTTATTTATTTGTTTTTTTTTATAGATATTTATTTGTTTTTTTGGTTTAGTGTTATAATACTTAAAAATGATATATAAATAACCGTGTGTGTGTTTTTTTTTTTTTAAGAATGAGGTAAGGTAACGTGGAATAATGTTTAAAAATAAGATAGAGAACAAAAGAAACCCAGTGGTACATTTGAATTTATTGATTGGGATAAGAATTGTGATAAGTAAAAAAATTAGAGATTTGAACAAAAGAAAGATGATATATGTTAGTGTGGATGGATGAGAATTTGTGATAACTATATAGAATTTGGATAACAAAAATTTTGGAACATTTTAAAAAATTAAAAAAAAAAAATCATAGAAATTTTGGAATAAGAATGAGTAGTTTTTACGTGAGGTAGTAGGTTTTTTTTTTTTTTTTTTTTTGGAAGAAGTAATTTTGTATTTTTTTATAAAGATAATTGAAATATTTGAATTCAAATAGATAACAAATATAGATAAGAATCAAATATTTGAATGCAAATGGGTGGTGAGAATAACAAAATTATTTTTTCCCTTTTGTACGTGAGATAGTATTACTGTTTTAACTTTTTTTGCTTTTTTGTAGGAAAAAAAATTAAACTGAAGGGTATGTTATTTCAAAATTTGTATGAGGATATTTTGGTACGCTAAAAATTGAAGACGAAACAGGGAAATCCTCTTATTAATAGTATAGATAGAAGAATAGATAGATAGATAACTAGAATATATATAAATATATATATATATATATATATATATACATTAAAAAAATTAATTCGGAAAACATGCATCAATAGCAATTTCAAATTTCGTGGAAGAACCAAACTAAAAATGTCGATATCAAAAGCAATATTATATTTTCTAATTTAGTTTTCAGAGTTACAAATAGTGTTAAAATATGTTAATTTCATGTTCAAACGATTTAGAACTCTTTTTTTTTTTTAATAAAATAATCCAACATTAAACAAATTCTAATTAGATAGATAAATTATTTTCTATAAATTCTCTAATTTAATTTTCTTTCTTAATACTTATTGATTGAATTTTTGTTAATTTTTTCAAGTGACAATATATGCTTTTAAAAGCCAACATATTTTTTTTTTCATATCATACTTTTAAATTTTAAAAGTGATTTGCACCATTTTGGTCCAATTCAATCAACTTCGGTCTATTTGGTCAACTTTGGTCAATTTCAGTATTTTCAGTCCAATTAGGTTTACTTTGGTCTAATTCGGTCCATTACTTTTTACTTCAGTCCAATTTGGTCTATTTTGGTCTACTTTGGTCCATTACGGTCCAATTCAATTGATTCGGTCTACTTTGATTCATTTTGATCAAATTCAGTCCATTCAGCCCAATTTGGTCCATTTGATATATTACTTAAAAATGGGAAAAGACAAGTTTGGGTTGAGAGCATAGTTTTAAAAACAAGAACGATCAAAGAAGTGAAAATTGTTCTAACTTTAGGTTTTTACCAATTGAAACACCCGTTTTTCCAATTTTACCGAACCAAAATAGGGTTTAGTTCTTGGTTGAACTGGTTAGTTCGATCCGATTTTTAAAATCATGGTTGAGTACCTATTCTAAATCTGAATTATTAATACATATAAATATATATATATATATATATATATATATATATATATATATATATATATATATTAGGTAGTAATATTTCCTATATAATTGCAAGTAGAAATCTTGAAAAATATTTTAGCGCTTAGGGTTTTTTGTTTAGAGGCAAAATAGATTTTGAGTTGATGCTAAGTGACTGTTTCATTTCAAATCCTAGAACATAGGTTGGATAAGAACAGAAGAGCCCTATATTTTCTATAATAAAAAAAGTTAATAACATATCAACAAAACCTAAAATCAAATAGGAAAAAAAAAAAAACCATTGTGTCTATCAAAATATTATCAACTATATGTAAAATATATATATATATATATATATATATATATATATATATATGTGGGGCCTAATAATTTGTGGCCCTGGCCCACTTTACATTAGGGCCCAAGGCCCGGGCCAAGGAGAGCATTGCTAAGGACATGAAGGTCCAAACTATCTTAAGACACAGCCGAGGAGGATTCCGTCCTCGGCACCCCGTAATACCCTAAAGGAGAAGACGAGCTCGGTACAGGAGCAAGGCAACTGAAAAGCTGCCAATACTGCAATAAAGAACTCTGCGTCTGACAGGTCCATGCTCTTTACCATACCTTTTAGCTTTTACAACTACCCCCAACCACTTTAGGTATGGGCGGATGGGACAAGTCTGAACCCCAGAAAGTGGAGCTTACACATGGATACTGGAAAGAGGGTAAATGCTAGTATAAAAAGGGGAAGAAAACCAAAAGAAGGAAAAAAAAAAAAAATACTGTAACAATCTCAACAACCCCCGCAACCATTATCGTCCAATAAATACTAAAACAGAGCTCCTCGGATTGTGCTAAGGACTAACTTTCTTGTACAAATTTGGTTCGTTTCTATCTGATTGTCTTGGAAACTCGCTATAACTGTTATCCCATTCACTAAAGTCTAGTTCTTCTACCCACTCTCTACAAATTTATTGTACTGGTTTCACCGGGCCAGTATCCCATACATTTTGGGCCTGGACTGAAAATCGTGTCCCTACAATATATATTTGATAAAAACAATCAAGTCATTGAAAATGTAAAAAACCAAGTAAACAAAAACAATGAAGTTGATACTTGATATAATTGTAGGTTGCATGTTTTGTTAAAATAATACGATTTTTTTTTTTTTTTTTTGTGTGTTGAGAAAACACTAACAATAGTTGATAAGAGAACAAATAATTGTTTGTTCTTATCTAAAAAATTGCAATTTGGTGCAATCATGGGTTCTAAGCCCAATTTAGTTTTTAGAGTTAAAAAAATTTGTTTATTTTTTTAAACTAATTACAACTTATTTTCTTTTTAGATAAAGCAAGTAAGGAGCCTAATATTAAACAAATTCTAATAAAATTAGATTTCATCCTCTCTAAACAAAATATAATCCAACCATGTATTGTTGAACTTTCTCTTGCATTTGCACATTTTGGCGACTAAAATAAATTTTTTATTTTATTTTACCAATTTAAATTGAACCACATATAATTTCACTTTATCATCAGGCCATAAGACACGAAATGATTTTTCGTGTAGGAAGGCTTCAAATAACAAATCTTAGGCAAGGTTCAAACCACAAATCTTTTATTCAACCGCAATTAATTTTACCAGTTAAGCTAATTGGAACTAACATATGTTTGCAGTGACCAACAAAATACAAATAACTTTATATTTTCCAACAACAATTAAACTCAGTGTAACTAGGATTTTGAATTCAGTTGGGGAACTTAAAGTTATGCACCTGATATATTGTATATAAGTTTTACTCTAAAATAAAAGAGTAACATTACAGCCACAAATTTTTTTACTAACATTTTTACAAATTGTTGAGGTGAAAAATTCTTACTAGTTCTCATTTGGGCCCATCATTTATATCATTTTTTTACTTACCAATAATCACTAACCACATCAGCAATTTATATATAAAAAAAAAATAAAAAAAAAAATTGTAGCTATAACATATTCCAGATAAAAATTTTCCTAAAACTATTAGGAAAATGCTAGAGATACAAACTTTTTTATGAAAACTTTTACAGCCTGCTAATGTGGTGGTTGATTATTAGTAAATAAAAAAGTGATGTTATTAGTGGGCTTAGATAAGAACCAGTAAGAAGTTGGCCACAACAACAGTTTGTAAAAATATTATAAAATAGTTTGTAGCTATAGCATTACTCAAACTATTATATCATCAAAGAATCTTGATTAGATCACTATAAGGTTCATTGGATTATTGTGAGCCTTACTAACACCATAACATACTTAGAATTAAAGATTTGTTTAAGATTTATAGAGTTTGTTTCCAAGTAAAAGTCTTTAAAGATTTGGTAAGATCTTATAGAGTTTGTTTCCTATTAAAAGTCTTCTTTAGGGTTTCACAAGGTTTCACTATATAAATACAATTGTTCTCCTTAAACATATCCACCCAAAGTTGGAAAAGGGAGAGAGAAAAATAGGGAGGAGAGACAAGTTGGCCCCATGAGTTCTACAACTTCAATCAAAAGGTATGCCTCCAATCTTACTAGAAATTTAGTTATTATTTTTTTAAGCAAAGCAATTAGAGTCAACATTAATTATTACTTAATAATTTTATTCTTAAAATTGGGACAAATCAAGTAATTAGTTGATTTTTTCCCGATATCAAGCCGAATCAAATAATAAATTTTTTGTAATTCCTCAATCTTTTAAGTTGATTAATAGCTTGTTTAAAAGACTGTAATCGACCCGAGCCTAGCCAATTTTAATATAATATGTTGTTCTACTATTCTATAATTTTTTAACCCATCATCCTGCTTCTCCCAAAATTGTTTTTGACATAAATCTCACTTTTCAATTTTTGTTTCCTCTCCTCTCAAAAAAAAAAAAAAAAAATGTTTCCTCTCCATATGATCCCCTCTCACTCGCTTTTATTTGCCTCTCACCAGTCACCCCCTTCACCAGTCACCCCCTTGTGGCTGTTACTTCTAATATTTATCTGTTTTAATTTTTAATTTTTTTTAATGTTTTCTTTATCTTTGTTGTTCCTATTTTTTAATATTTCTATAGATACTAGAGACGGGCTCCTTTGTTTGTTTTGTTTTTCTTTTTTATTCTGAAAAGTGAAAACAAGGAAAAGAAAAGAAACATCTATTCACTTCTCCATTGGGGATGGGGGCGTAGTTTTCCAGGTCCAATTCCATTCTGTCTAATCCAAACTTGTCATCCCTCAAGGATAAATTTGCAAATATCGAAGTCCTTGTGTTTCAAATTGCATATATTTCATCAACCCACCACATTCTTCTTTCTTATTATACCAACAGTTCCCCTCCACTGGTGCAAGCAGAAAATTGAACCGCCCAAGGTATATATAACAATCTCAGTGATTATAAAAGACTCAATAAAGCCAATGATGATTATGCTATTTGTTAGATTAGAAGGAGATTTGACAGCCCAACCATAGTATGTTTAGAGAAACAACATCCTATTTCAAAGTCTAAGATTAAGGCAAAGCTCAAAATAAGTGTTATGCTTGTTAATTAGGTTTTGTATATTTTGTTTGTTTATTCTAGAGTCAAAGGGTGTTTTAGTAATTTTCTATTTGTTGGGTATGGATCATAGTTATGGGCAATGAATTTTTTTTTTTTTTTTTTTAATAAGCAAGTCTTATGTGGTTTATGGGTCTTTACATATAGGCTTTGGTTTAATTCAAATAGGGTTTGGTTTACTAGTTGAAGTAGAAGACTAGTACTACTAGGAGAAGTTAAGAATATGATCTATATAATTGTTTTATTGTATTCAAACAAGTGAGAGTTGATTAATAAAATCGAGAGTTTTGAGTAAGGAGCGCGTTGGTCTTAGGGTGTCTACATGTAAGACAGAATCTTCAAATTAATTTTTGGCAATTTTATGTTATTATTTCCTTAATTTTAGGTGTCTTTTGATGTTGTTTAGTGAAATTAGGGTTTTGGATGTTTTCCTAGTCATCTTAGGGTTTTGTCTTTTTAGTATTTATATGTTTTGTAACCCCCAGAAGCAGTCATATTGTTATAGAAGTTTTTCTCTATTTTCTTTGGTGGATTCAAGACTTCTCTTCTTGTAGATTCAAGAAACCCCTCGTGGATTCAAAGTTTATTATAATATTTTCTCTAGTGGATTCAAGACTTCTCTTCTTGTGGATTCAAGAAACCCCTCGTGGATTTGAAATTTATTGCAATAAGCTAACTGTTTAGTTTTTGTTCTATCAAAAAGAGTATCTTGTGAGTTTTCTTCAGACTTTCGCTTTCTTTAAGCTTCCACAACATCAGTTATTTTCCCCCCTTCCTTTCTCTTCTTTCTTTCTTCTCTTCTTCTTCTTCTTCTTTTTTTTCCCTCGATTACTATCATCGGCATTGTTCACAAGTATTGTTTATTTGTACTGTTCATATTATTTTTAAAAAAAATCTTTTTTTTTCTTCTTTTTACAACCATAAATCTAACTTTTTCTCTCTTGTACCCTAATCTTTCTTCTAAAAAGATTCTAAATTCCAAAATCCACAAATCCTCTTGAACCTTAACCCACCATAACCACACATAGAAAAAAAAAATTTCTTATTTGTCATATGCCAAGATGTTGTTGCCCCAAGCATTTGAATAAATTATCCAATTTTAAGGTTTAGGGTTTTGGTCAAATAATATATTTTTGGGAAAACCAAACCGTGTAGTTTAGAGGTGTAACAAATTAAACCATATAGTATCAAAAGTAAAAAATAAAAATAAACTTCAAATTTTCAAAAGTAACAAACCAAACCATATTATTTCAAAAGCAACAAATAAACCTATAATATTTTAAACCTTGGTACATATTAAATTCTAAATACAATGCGTTTAATTTGTTACTTTTGAAACTCTATACTTTAATTTCTTACTTTTGAAAATATAGGATTTAATTTGTTAGTTTTTAAAATTTTAGAATTTAATTTTTTATATTTGAAACTATAGGATTTAATTTATTATACCCTTAAACTATAGGATTTAGAATGTATTTTACCTTATATTTTTTAAAGAGAAAATTATACCTTTAGTCACTGAAATATGGTGTAAGTTCAGTTTTGGTTACTCAAATACAAAAGGTTCGAACTTAAATTTTACAAAGGAAAAATTTTGGTCCTCAATTTTATTTATTTATTTATTTTGTATTTACAAGAGTGACAAGTAGCAGATTTGAGTTCAGAAAAATCAACCTCACACTACCTACCAACCTTAAAAGTTGTATGCATTGAATATGACTTTTTTACATATGGTGAGACACCCTTTTTAAGGGACCAAATTAAACCAATCACATATCTAAGGGATCAAAATCAAATTTCCCTAAATTTTAGGGATGAAATTGTTCCTTTTTTAAAATTTGAAGAACCAAAATCAAAGTTTAGCCCAATTGTAAAGAAGCAAAGGTCAATTGCCCTTTTTTAAAATGCTCTAAACATGCTCAAAGCTAACTCTAATAAGGGTCCATTTGCCCTTGCTGCAGGGATTCAAGAGGATTATTATGAAGGCAAAGCATTGCTAGAATGGCAATATTGCGAACTCGTAATAATTATGACCAGCAAAGGAGAAGTGAGAAAGGCATTTTGCCAAACATATCTGCTGCTGATATAGACATGTTGGTGTGGTGGAAAGGACTTGCCTTGGACCCTTGCAATCCAAAAGCAACCGAGTATTCATTTCGAAAATTTTGGAATCAAAGTCTCAAACTCCGGAATTCATTGTTTTTGTGTAATGGGGAATGTCAGAAGGTAAGAGCTCAACTAAAATTGTTTGCTTTTTTTTCTTATTTTTTCTTTAGAAAAAATTATGATGAAGAAATGAATAAGTAAAAAGATTAGATATATGGTTCTAACTAAATACAAACCCTTCAACCTAAAAGGTGTATGAGGAAGACCTCTAGAACCCACCAAATAAATGAAAATAAAAATTTATTGACTGTTATTGATAATAGACTTTTTATTTTTAATTTACAACATAGGTGAGGGTTCAAGTTAGTTCAATTCAATTTGTAATTTTATTTTTTTTTATCGTTGAACAAGAGACTTGAGTTTTAGAGATCGCAAAAATTCTCGTCCCGCTTGACCCGCCCAGCCCCACTCTGCCCTACACGGATTTTCCCCACCCTGAAAAGTTGATGGGACTGAACGAGTTTTGCTCGCCCCACCCCATTTCGTAAAAGAAGAGCAAATTAAAGAGAGATGGAAAATTTATTTTGATAAACTTTTGAATTGAAACAATATGAAAGATTAGAGCGATTTTGTTAAACTAATGGAGGATAGAAACCATAGGTTTATTACTTTGAAAATTTGCCTATTCAAGAATTACTTTATGGAGTCCACATGTGAGGTTCAATTGAAATAAAAGTTGTGTGGTTTTAGAGGTTTAACTGTTTAAGTATGTATATATGGGTTTTTGATTTATTAGTTATATGGTCAATTTTGTAGTCTGGGGAAAATTTGAAATTTTACAATTACAACAAATTAAGGATAGTTTGATACTTTAGTTAAGTATAGAATTTTCTAAAAGATCCTTACTCGTAAGTATCTTAAGTATTAATTTTTTAGGTCCAAGTTTGCCTTTTATTACATTGTTATTTTACTACTCATACTAGGAGTTCTAATATTGCTAGAATAAGGAAGAGCCTTTATACATGTTTGTGCTCAACGTTATCAAAGGGAAATGGAGTTAATTAATAAAATTATTGTTGGAACATACCAACAATTATTGAGTATTTTGAGCATTGAGGCACATTGGTTTTATGGTTCTCTCTCTCTCTTATGGTACTATTCACAAATATTGTTTATACAACCCCTAAGCACCATAAAAACCTCTTTTTTCTTATTCCTTACAAGTTACAACCCCAAATCAAGCTCTTTCTTTTCCCTACCAAAAAACTAAATCACCATTGGCATCACATAACTCATTAAACCACCTTTTTATTTCCTCTCACAACTTTAACCTTTTCTTCAACAATTCCAAACCTTAAATCAGCAAATTCTCTTAGCCCTAAACCTAAGAATGAAATCTCCATTGAAGTTTGGAAGTGCCTGGGTTATGTGGGTTGTGTGCTAGTTAACAAGCCTTTTCAATAAGACTTTAAACGTTAACCAAATACCATAGTTAGTGGAGGTGAAGTAATTTAATACCTATTTACAAGAACAAATGGGATATTAAAAATCAATATAAATATATATATATATATAAAAGCAGAGACCTCATGTTGGAGAGTATGAGGTTGTGCCATATGGCACATTCCTTGAAGTTCTCTTTATTTAGTTTTTTACTTCAACAAAGTTTGCATTTATATTAAAGTATTAGTTCATTTGAGTTAGCCAATAGATAAATGCATATATTAATTATCTATTGTTGTGCATTAATTATTTATATTAAATGAATTTATATGATTATTTTTATAAACTCTATATTGAAAATAATTTTTAGTTGGAATAATAATAATAAATTTAGAATATGACATTCTTACTCATGTTTAGTTGTTTTGACAACAATTGTTACAAAAGCCATAAAAAATTTAAATATTTGTGAATTCACTAAAATTAATCTTAATCCTTTAAATTTCCTAACTCCTTTGTGTGTGTGTGTGTGTGTGTGTGTGTGTGTGTGTGTGTGTGTGTGTGGAACTAACACTATAGTATGTATTATATGTAATTAGAAAGATTACTAATATAATAAATATGTTTATTTTGTTATATTGATTATTTTAAGTATAAGGAAATTTTAATATCATTTTTATAAGATTTATATGAGAAACAATTGGTTTTTTTATGTGAGAAACAATTGATATGAAATATGGCATTTTTACTCAAATTTAGTTGTTTTTGCAACAATTGAAACCATGTCCAACAAAAAGGGGAAAATTTTTAGTAACACACAATCAAGAATGTAAAAAATAATAATTTAAGGATATATGCATTTTTTAGTAGGCATATGAAACATGTTTGTCTATATTAGCTACTATATCATGCAATTTTCAATTTGTAAATACATATATAAGTATGATCAAATCACTATACTACTGTATTTATATTTTGTCTATATATAAAATAACTAAAGATTACAATATTTTACAATGAAATTTATTGAAATATCTTTTTTATACATCGATAGTTGGGGTAGGGATGTGAATCCTGAATGTTTCTATTAGAAATTGAGGTGCCAATTAGTTAAATTACAAGATTTTTGGTAAAACTTATTGAAATATTAGAGAAAACTAATAATAAATTGTACCACACATCGTGCACCGCACATTGTGCAGAAACTCAACTAGTTGTACAAATTACCGTGGAATTAATCTTATGAGTAATACTATGAAACTTTGGGAGAGAGAGATTAAACATAGGTTAGGACATGAAACAACAATATCAAAAAATCTATTTTATTTTATGCCAAGATGATCCACTATGGAAGTTATCTTCTTACTTGCACATCTAATGAAAAATATAGAGACCTGTAAAGATCTTCATATGATAATTATTGACCTAGAGAAAACTTATGATAGGATATCTAGAGAGGTTATGTGGTGGATTTTGGAAAAAGAAATGAGTTTCTCTAAAATATATTAAATTGATTAAGGATATATATGGAGTATAATTAGTGTAAGAACAAGTAGAGGCATCATAAGTGAGCTTCCTATCATTATAGGTTTGCTTCAAGGATCTGCATTAAGTCCACATCTCTTTGTACTAGTGATGGATCACCAAATTGATTTAAGAGGAAGTCCCTCGGTATATTTTTTTTTGCAAATGATATAGTTCTAATGGATGAAACGAGAAGTGGACTTATTGCCAAGTTAGAATTTGGGCCTCTAGAATTTAAAAGCTTTCAATTATATATGACTAAAACAAAATATAAGGAATGTAAGTTTAGTAAAACTAGAAACAAATATAAAAAGATGGTAAGACTTGATGGTCAAAAGATACAAAAGATAAAGAATTTTTTATATCTTTGATCAATAATCCATAAAGATCAAGAGATTGAAGATGATGTGAATTATAGGATAAAAGCATGGTGGATGAATTGGAGAAGTGCATTAGGAGTATTGTGTAATTGTAGAATACCTATAGGAAAAATATTATAAGACCCCTATTAGGGGTGAACAACCACCGATCTGAACCAACGATCCAAGCTAAAGCCTAGCTA
Organism: Quercus tomentella; assembly: GCA_028535165.1. Taxonomy (NCBI): domain Eukaryota; kingdom Viridiplantae; phylum Streptophyta; class Magnoliopsida; order Fagales; family Fagaceae; genus Quercus; species Quercus tomentella. The sequence continues at coordinate 12,917,823 of JAPQVY010000012.1, read as the reverse complement.
ATGGAACCACAAGATTAGGTTGGCAACAATAAACGTGAAGGTGGTCGGAGGAAACGCTAGGTTTTTTACATCGATCGATATGGTTGTTTGCAGATGTTTCTAGATTCCTACAAACACTAAACTGACTAACATATTTCTAAATTTCCCTATATTCACCCCCCCTCTATTTTACACGCACCCCTTTTACGTCGATCGGTATGGTTGTCTACAGATGTTTTTGGATTCCTACAAACACTGAACTGACCAACATATTTCTAAATTTCCCTATATTCCCCCCCCCCCCCCAATCTATTTTACACGCACCCCTTTTATTTTTTGTTTCTCCCCACTTAACCTAGCTTTTCAGCCTTGTCAAAATTTGTAACATAGCTAGAGATTGAGAAGTAGAAACCTAAAGGATAGCGTCTCTAACAATTAAGACTTTCTCACGCTCTCACCAATTGTTGCTAGAATTTTGATCCAAAGGTGCGGTGAAGATTCTCATTTTAAGAATTCAAACAATGTCAATGCAAATTAAAAACCTCCAACACTAGCCATATCAAACCATGTTCAACCCTAATTGCTATAAGTCCAACTATGCTTTATGGTACTGAATGTTGGGCTACTAAAAAGTAACATATTCATAAAATGAGTACAACTGAAATGAGAATATTAAGATGGATAAGTAGAAATATACAAAAAGATAGAATTCGAAATGAGGAAAATCCCTTAAAAATAAAGGTGACCCTTATTGATGAAAATATGAGAGAGAGAGAGAGAGAGAAATGATTTTGTCATGTTCATAAGAGAGCAATTAATGCACCATTAAGAAAGAGTGAGTTTATTCAAGTTGAGGGAATGAAAAAAATTAGAGAAAGACCAAAAATACATTAGTAGATGTAGTTAAAAAGGACATGTCAACTAAGGAAGAATAGAGACTATGACTTTTTTTTTTTTTTTTTTTTTTAGAATACTAAGTATTTTAATACACACACGGGGAGAGACTATGACTTCAAATAGTATAGAATGGAGAAAAAAAAAATGTGACCAGGTCTAATAGTTGAAGATCTATAGCCAACCCCAAAATTTAGGGCTACGGCTTTGTTGTTGTTGTTATAATTTTTTTTATACATATCTTATTTGTAATTTAATTTACTTTTACAAATTCTATTATCATCCCTAAAACACTTTATTTCTCTCCTAGCACTCTCACCGTTGTTTTTCCTATATTTTTGTCGTTTCTACCTCGTTGGTGTCAAAGCCACCTAATTTAGGATGATAAAAAACTTCCTACCCCCTTCCCAACCTATTCCACCATTGCCCCCCACAAATATTGCTCGCCTCAAAGACGGGATAGGGTACCGCTGAACTGATTTCAACTCACCTTGTTATCACTTCTACTAGGTTCGAATATCATCTATAAAAACAAGTCAATTGGTGTCTTAACCTAACAATAAAAGATAATCATTATGCAACAGACACCATAATATCAAATCTATCCTATCTATCAAAAACTTATGGCCCAATTTAAAAGCTCCTAAAAACTTTTAAACAAAACCTAGTTGACACCTTACCATTAAGGAATCATATAAGACTGGAAATGCTCTTGGTTTCATTAACTTAATACCCTACCACTTAAGGACTCATATAAGACTAGAAAAGCTCCTGTCAACTGAATTGGAATTGCCTCCTTCCTCAACTTAAATTATATGTTTTTCGCAATTACAAACATGAAATGCTCTTGGTTTCATTATCTTTGAAACTTCAAAACCTGTCTTTAAAGTCTCTCAATTTTAGCTATTCCTAACAAAACAACCTTTTCCCTTGCTTTTCTTCAGAGAAAGCGGAAATTTGAACAGTTTGTAAAAGGTACAAAGTTGAAAGCTGCTTCTGCATTGCCTAGTAAGGAATCTGATAATCGGAAAAAGGTCTTAAACTCACACAGTTCAAACAGTACATTGACTTTTGAGTATAGTTATCATGGGAAGAAAGCGAATACCATTACCAATATTACCTCTGCGGATGATAAAACAAAATTCAGTTCAGTAAGTAAGGTTCGTTCTCCGTTATATGACACTGATGGATCCGTTAATGGTCCAAACCTACTGAGTTCAGAAAATTTGACCACACCAGTGGTAAAAAATTTCAATGATTTGGTTCGTAGTCCAGATTCATCAAGTTCAGAGGAGCCAAACCAGAAAATTCAACAAGCATTGGGGATCATCAATAGTGATGATGTTCAAAAATCGGTACCTGTAGTTGATTTCATTGATTCACCTCAGCATTTTTGTTCAGGTTACAGAGATAAAAAACTTAAACAGATTATAAGGTTGGTTTCTAATGGAGGTCAACTCCCAAGACCTGTTATTCCTATTGGGTCCAAGTTCCAGGCTGAAATCCCAGAGTGGACAGGACTAGTTAACAGGAAAAATGTATATGGTGGTGCTGATGATTCAAAGAATTTGAAGTGGTTAGGCACCAGAATTTGGCCCATGAAAGGCAGAAGTGTAGAAACTAGTGTGACAGCAATTGGCAAAGGGAGACTTGACTCTTGCTCTTGTGTCTCAGCAGGCTCTATTGATTGCATCAGAAGCCACATTCTCACAAAAAGGCTTCTTTTGCAATTTGATATTGGTCCTGCTTTTAAGAGTTGGAAGTTTGATGAGATGGGAGAAGTTGTTTCAAAGTCCTGGCCATCGAATGAGCAACAAAAATTTGAATTACTTGTGAAAAAGAATCCACTATGGAGTGGAACAAACTTTTGGGAGCTAGCCTTGAAGCATTTTCCATCCAAATCCAAGAAAAGCATGTTGAGTTATTACTTCAATGTGTTCATTCCTAGACGTATGAGCCAACAGACCAGGTCTACCCCTGATGACATTGACAGTGATGATGATCAGGCTGATAATGATGATGATTCCATTAAGGAATAGCATTGCATTTTGTAAATAATGTAAAGCTAGGAGTGATGTTAAGCAGTTCCAATAGATTTCAGAACTCCACACTCGCAGTGGCCTTGTGTTTAGTTTGTAGATTGATGAGTAGGCTAACACCCTTTGGGTCAAAAAATTTGGTAGATTGTGTTTACAAATTACACCCGAACTAAAAACAACATTTGTAATATCAAATGAAATTTTAATACCGGCAAGTTTATTGCATTTAGTTTTATGTGTGAAATCAGCAATTTCATGGAGTTGTTACATTTATAGTTTAAGTTTGAGCAAAGAAACCTTTTAGCTATCTGATTTATACTATAGCAAATTCCCTGTAAAATAATCAACGAACCTTTAAATCTGAACAAGTTGATTTTGAATGAATTTCACACGGAAAACCGGTTTAGCATTATTGGTCTGTGGCACTTGCTGCTTTCTACACTGCTGCTGTGTCAAAGTTCATTCTTTTCGACTAAGTCACAGAATAAAACTATCTTTTAATCTTTGCTTTTCATGAAAGCATTTAGTTTTCTCTTTTAGTATGAGCCGAGATCTCTGACAATTATTTCTTTACCTAATAATCTTTCGAGGGTTAGAAAGGATTTGTTGTCAAACACAAGGCAACTTTTGACTAAGATTATTTTTTAGACCAGTACAGTGAAATAACTGGAATATTTTGACCCATCACAGTTTTAGGGGTACCTATCCAGTATAAACACAGTTTTTAATCCACTTTTTGTTTTTTTTTTTTTTTTTTCCTTGTTGATTTGTTTACAATTGTATTTATCTCTTCCAAATTGTCCAACACATTTTTGGCAGAAGAAAACATCATAATAAACCAGTACAACATAGAAACAAAGTCTTGGCAGATACAATTTCTATATCAAAAGGGGCATAAGCAACCCTCGAGGAGCATGCATGAGTACACAACCGTTGACAATTATGCTGTCAATTACCTTAAACAAATTATTACTTGCCCACTTGCCATTGAGGCTAATGGGGGAGTAACTTAAGACATGCCATTGGATTATGAGCCTCTCTTTCTTTCTTTTTTCCTTTTTTTTTTCCCCTTCTTTCTTTTCAATGTTTCTTTCTTTTTATCCTCCATGAAAGAGCATGTTGGGATGTTTCCTCACTTTTTGACTTTAGGGGCAAATTTGTTGATCATAGAGCTTTTACAAATTATAGAAAAAGGAAAAGCATTATCTCAAACTTAGTGAGAATAAAATGTTGATTGGTTTGATTCCTTCAGTGTACCCTAGTGGAGTGATAAAGATCTCAGTCCTTGAGAAATAATCATTGGCAAACTTGATTCCTATTGCACTGGTGGGATTTGAGCCTACTAGAGTTTAAAGAGCTTCTTTCTGCATTTTGTGAATTTTGTGGTCAAATAAAATTGCATTTTTTTGCTAGGGAGGAATAATACACTAATACTTCCCAAAGATTTCATAGCCTCTAGGTTTTTCTTTTTACTTGATTTGCTTTTCTTATTTTTTATTTGCCTTTCCCACTTTTATCATCTGGTCATACAGTTGGAGCTCTAGGTCCAAAATATACCCATCACACAAAGGAAAATTAAGAAGCCCCACTTCAGGGTCAAAAGAATATCAAAGAAAAAACTAAGCCAAAAATCAAACCACCTGTAAAGTTGATAACTTTCATAGTAAGTGAGAAATCCATTACCTGAAAGTATCCGTAGGTGCAAAAGGGAAAATAAATGAAACTAACAATGCATATGGGTGCAATTATACATGAAATTGAAAGGGTATCATTGAATAACATCTCTAATTGTTCTGTGCTAGAGAACTTAAGGCCTGTTTCAAATGATTCTAAACATTGGAATATCAAAGTCAACAAACAAGCTTCTGTATCAATTTCGATACATGCAGGTATTTCATTCTGCTATATGATCAGTGAGACTGCCTATAAAAAATTTTGCACTGTGTTAACAAAGAATAGTCATAAAGAACTGTTTTTCTTAACTACAATATCTATACAGGGCTTGGAAGTCAAATACATTAGCAAGAAGAAACAAGTGGAGATTCTCACACATTCTCAACTATTTAGGCCCACTCCACTGACTGACTTTTGAACTAATCAGTACTTGCAAATGTTGCTATCTTCCTTGCACTTGATTAAAAAGGTAAATTCCTCATTCCTGCAGCCTGCACAATCCCCTCATTAAATTTCCTCCAGCAAACTCAGCTACCAATTCAGGGCAAATTAACTGTAAAAACTCCTGAAAGTTTTATAATTTTCAGCAGCAGATGAAGGAAAGAAAGACACATTACTTGTGACAAGAGCAGAAGCAAATTAGCTTTAAATGATAAAAATGGAAAATAAAAAGAAGGAACAGATAAGAGTAAGTACCTGCCATACTTTCTAGACTTTGTAACATTATATAATGCTACAAATGATATGCCATCCATACATAGAAATAATATTTCAAGTCAATTAACTCATGCTAAACTTGGACCAACTCTTTGCTTATATAGAAACTGAATCCTAGGGCAATCGAGGGACTGACTGAAGCTCCAATAAAAATTCACATTTAAGATTAAGCAGATGCTGAATGGAGAGGATATAGAAGTTAAATGGAATTCAATAAAGCAGCATGGTCAACACAACAAACAATATTAGAGCTCTCATGTTTGTTTCCTCCTTTTTTTCAAGTATAAAGTTCAGGATATTCAAGATACCATTTATCAATTGAAGGAACTCCACCAAATATTTTGAGGTCCAAATGGATACTCCGATGTATGGTGATATTTGATTCTGAGTGGGGACTAGCCAAGATCATTCTACAGTTCAGAATAACTACACCTACCTTTACAAATCATATATTCATATTACAAACACCAAGTAGTTTTCATAGGGGACCAAGGCCTGGAGCATGTCACATGTCACAAAGTTTGATTTATTGGTACTAAAGAAGAACAAGGTATCGACCATATCTACTGTTTTGTGCCAAAACAACTTGTGACAAGCAGCAAACCTAGGTGGCATGAGCCCACATTATCGCCACTTTTGCCAAAATGCATAACATGCCAAAGACTAAGAAAACATACTCCAATATGAAGTCTTGAAACTCTCACCATCAGCAAACTTTGTGAAGCATAAAGACAGAAAAAGAAACCAGATATAATTATTGGCCATATTCCTATACCATATGTCCCAACCTTTTCTGGTAAGAAGAGAAACTAACTTAGAAACTGAAGGGAAATATTCAAGCCAATTGAATAACAGTATAGATAGAGACAATATAGTATAAGGAACAAAATAAAATAAAAATAAAAAAAACACTGAAATCCTTGTTATTTTGAGTGATCTGATCGAAGAAGCATGCTCTACTCACAGGAAATGAACAATGCAAAGGGTGCTTTTATCCAACCAACCAACCAACTAACCATCAAGAAGAATTACATAAGCATGTGTGGTATTACACAACAAATGCAGCAAAAATTAATAACCATCAAACCCCCAAAAGAAAACACCTTATATTGGAACAAAATTCAGTACAATCGCAATACGCTTCTGGCGATAGAATGTGCATGATTCGACCTACTTTTCACGGACCCCCCATTCCTCCTGTTGCTGCTGCTGCTGCTGCTCCTCATCGGAGTCAAGTAGAACCTCAACAAACCATTATCGATGTTGTTAGGCGAATACCTTGCACTCCTATTCCTTTCCAACACGAACTCATCCCTCTTCTTTTTCCCATTCCCATTGGCCTCCCACCCACCATTCTTCCTTAAACTCCCAAACCCCCCAAGAGAACCACCACCACCACCGCCACCACCAACTCCAACACCAACACCAACACCAACACCACCACCAATACCAAAGTTATGCGAAGAATTCCTCCAACTCACACTGCTATTGCTTCTAAACACCTTTCTATTAAAAGCGCCTCTTGATTCTTGCCAAGACTCCGAAAGAGACCTCTCCACCCCATTTGCTCTACTACTATACCTATCATCATCCTCTTCTTTATTCCCACCACCTTTCCTATGAATAAAACCCCATATATTCCAAGCCTTGCTCCACCTCTTTGACTTCTTATTAGACTTCCCAACCACCGAACTCCCATCTCTAAAACCCAATTCAAAGCTCTCCGAACAATCATCCCTCATCGAATTCGAATTCGAATCCCTCTCCCTCTCCGGTGCTACTAATTTCGGCCCATTGAGGTAATCCATGACGCTTGTAGTGGTAGTGGTAGCAGTGGACGCAACAGTAGCAGGTGACACCTTCGAATTTGCACTAGCATTCGAAGCCGACTTCAATTCATCAATCTCCGCCACCACCGCCGCTGCCGTCTTCCTTATCGAGCTAGACCGGTCTAAACTCCTCCGCCGCCTCGAAGACGAGTCCGAATAATAGTCCCTCGTCTGAGCTGACCCACCGGGCACCACAGAAAACCCCATCTCCTCCTCACCACCCGGTTCCTCAACCGGAATCTGAGTATCGGTCCTCACAACATGAACCGGAGGAGGAGGAGGAGGAGGGAGAGGAGGATCCTCTACAACCGAAACCATAGTTGGCATTCTAGGAAAAGTTCGACCAATCAAATAGCCATCCCAAGAAGCTCTTGGCTCATCAAAAGACATTCGAGGATCGTCGAAAGACATTCGACCAGCTTCAAACGACATCCGATTCGCGTCGAGTGAGAATCTCGGGTCCGTGTCGCAGGATCGGCGGCCGTACCCGTAATCGGCGATTTCCGACTGGGTTTCTCGGAACTGCCTCCCGATCGGCTTTTCCACCGGCAATGTGGCGGACCCACCACCGCCATTCCTTCGTTTCTTCAGCTTCTGCTTTTGTCTCCACTTCTGCAACTTCTTGCTGAACACCGACGCCGCCGACCAGAAACTCCCGGCGATTTCTTTGAAATCTCTGCCGGAATTTTTCTTGGTATTCACGTCGAGATCTATGTGGTCCTTCATGGGCTTCAAGTCTTCTTGTTCTGCTTCTGGGTCTAGTTCTAGCTCTGGTTCTGGCTCTGGTTCTCCCTCTGGCTCTGTCTCCAACTCTTCCTCCTCTTCTTCAACAATTTCCTGAACTCTGTCTTCCACTACATTTGAAATCCTTGGTTCCTCGGCAACTGCTTTACCATTGTTTGAGTCGGGCTCGGACGCGGACTCAGACTCGGTCTCAGTGTCTTCCAAGACTGGATTTTGAACGCTTGAAGAAGCTAAATTTCTTGACTCAACCAAAGAAGTAGAACCAGAAAAAGAAGCTTCTTGTTGATGCTGTTGCTGTTGTTGCTGATGATTTTGTTGATGCGGGTCTTTTTGCTTAGCTGGGTTACGCTCGTCGTCTTGAGTGAAAAGAGACCAAAGAGTGTTCCTGACTCGAACGTCACAGGACTTTCTCTGTGGCTCAAAAACACCAGAGAAACCCTCGTTGTTCTTCGACGCCGAAAACGACTTGGTTCTCCGAAGCTCAGGAAAGAAGGAGTTCCTGTTACGACTACTATTGTTGCTGTTGTTGTTGTTGTTGTTGGAGTTTTTGAAGATGGATTTAAGGGCTGAAGAAGTAGTGGTGGGGGGTTTGTTGCGAGAGGAGGAGGAAGTGGAAGCGGTGGAGGAATTTGGGTCCAAAACGGCAAGTCGTTCGCAGAGGCATGAGGGGCAAAAGCCAGTGAAGTGTTCTTCTGGGTGACGGTCACAGGAAGTGGATGGTCTATGTGGCTGTGGTGGTAGCGGTGGTAGTGATGCTGCTACTGCGGTTGCTGCTGCTGCTGCTGCTGTTTCGGTTATGGGATTCATTAATTTTGAACTCTTAAAAGAGTTTTGGTTTTGGTTTTTGTTCTGCTATTGCTGTTGTTGTTTTTGTTGTTGTTGGACTTGATATAATTAGTGTGATGATAATGATAATGCACACTCTGCTGCTACTTCTCTTGCTGCTTCTCATGAGTCCAGTAGAGTGGCAAATGAGAGAGATAGAGAGAGAGAGAGATATTTGTGTGTGTTTTGTTTGTTTTTCTTTACTGTTTGGTTTCAACGGACAGTGAGGAAAGCGAGTGAGTGAGAGTGAGTGTGAGTGTGAGAGAGAGAAAGAGAAAGGAAAAGAAAATACGATATTATTATGAGCAGAGAAACAACGGGAAAATGGAAATAGGGAATTTTTAGGGGATGCCATGCCCCACACGCTCTCCTTTCTTTTTCTTTCACTCTCTCTCTCTGGGTATAGAGTCTAGGGGCACTCGCTACTGAAAAGACAATTTTGGGCCTATGTGTCTCTAGGTATATCCTTAACCCGAGGTTTTTTTGTTTTTTGGTTTCCAGGAACCTGTTTGTTTGCCAAGAGGATGATGATTCATTGAACTCAAAATGGGATTCAGAAATCTGAATAGAATATATAAAAATAATTTCCTTTGTGTTTACTCACTACTAGTAGTCTATCATGGGGTGGTATCTGAGATTTGGATTGGCTCTGTATTTTTTGTTTGTTTAACTGGAAAAATCAGGAGATTTGCAAGTTGGAATCTTTTTTAAAGAGCATTTCTCTCTTCAATTTGGGAATAGCTAGATTAAAGTTTAAACTTTTGTGTTTGGTTAAGTCATAGTAGTGGTTAAAAATTAGAACTTGTTAATTGTACATCTCCTTATCTTTAATATTTCAACAACAACAAAAAAACTAATTCAATATACAAAATGTTTTTTTTTTTTTTTAATGAGACTAATATAAAAATAGTTTGAATAAAATTATTAAGCATACTATACTAGTTAATAACCGGTGCAATGATTAAGGACGTATAACAAAATATGATTTTTTTTCTCTTTTTTATTTTTTTAATCTAAATAAGAAATTTGATAACTATAATAATCATTTATAGGCATTTATTAAAATTGCATTTGTATATGGAAGTTGAAACTGCCAATTTTACCATTTAAATAATATATGATATGACAAATTTTTTATAGAGTATTTAATTTAGAATAGAATTTTTATTTTTTTTATAGGAATTTAGAATAGAATTTAAAATCAAGTAAATGTAATTTATTTTTAAAAAGTAAACAAATAAAAATAAGTTCATCTACTAATTTAACTTAAAACTAAGTTTGTGAGAATACAGCTGTACTTTAAATAATCAAATAAGCCTTATAAATAAGAAACTAAGAAAATAAGTTTAACTAAACCCAAAGCCAGAGTAAGTTTAAATTTTGAGAAAAACAAAAAAGGAAAGAACAAGATGTTAGTTTACTATAGACAAATTGATCTTATCACCAAAAAAAAAATAGAGACAAATTGAATATTGATAGAAAGACTAGAAGACAGATAGTGAAATTGACTAAATTCCCAACAAAATCTAGCAAAAAAAAATCAACTTAGATTTTGTTTTTCTAAAACTATTTGATTTGAAAACATGATAAATCAGAATTACTACTACTACTAGTACCAAATTGAAGTGGCCCAACTCTTGCAGACAAACTGGGGTGTCTCTTTAGCAACACAATGGGATGGGGGCACCCAAATTACATCCCTTTTTTTTCTTTTTCTTTTCTTTTTTTTTTTCTTTATTATTAAAGTGAATTTATTTTGTCTTTTTTTTTTTTTTTTTTTTTTTGCCCTTTGGTTTTGATTTTCAAAGATTCCTGTCGAGAGAAAAAGCAAAAGTAAATCACGCCATCACCATGGGGGTTGAGGGGGAGGTGGGTTTGCTCTTTGCTGTTTTTTCTCTCTCTCTTTCTTTCTCACATTTCGCTTTCTTTCTTTCTTTCTTTTCCTCCTTTTTCTTTTTCCTGTTTTAGTGTTCTTTTTGTTTTTCGGCCTTCTTTTCATCCCCAAACATGTCCAAATCCTTAATCTGGTTTTCCCACTTGGCTCTATTATGTTGTAAGCAAAACAAAGTGATGTTTCATCAGTGGGTGCAGACACAACCACACCCCTTATGGCCATACTGATACAAACACCAACAAATGTCAAAAAAAGGTGTCGTTTCTAATGAATAAACACGAGATTGAAAATAATAACTAAAAACGGTGTCGTTTTATTTATTATGTTTTTGATATAACACCAATTATAAATGCTCTAACGTCGTAAATATTTTTCATAATAAAACTATAATAGATCTAGCATTTTCTTTGTACTTTTCCTTGTTTCATTTGTTTGTTGGAAAGAAATGGGATTTGTTTGTGGTTGGGTTGGCTTTAGCTTGATCTGTCTTTTTGTAATTGGCAAAAGGTTTGTGGTGAGTATGACTACATAAAACTCAAAAGAGAGCCTCTCCTAAACGCAAATCTAGAAGCACACAAACAGATTGTGATTTGTGAAAGCCATATAGAGGCTCCCCGATTCATTTCTGCAAAAGGGAAACCAGCTTTTCCAAAAAAATCTGCACCCAAATTGCAAACTTCCAATTAATGTTTTTGGCACCTATAAGGACATATGTAACATTGCCAGTTTGTGTTTGTCGATCACCTAATTGTTTATAAAGCAGCATATTGAGTAGCTTAAACATACTCTCTTTTTTGGTTTGTGTTTTTTTGTCACTCACATGATGCCAAGCCCACATTTCATCTGTAATTTGTTTTCCCGAATTATAATGATACTTTTGTATTTGTTTCTATGTTCAATCTTATATATTTTGTTTATAGTAAGTTCAAAACCTTAAAAAATGAGGAGGGTTCAATAGGTTGACCACCAACTACAGTTTTAGTCACCAATACTATGTTATAATTGGGTTTTACTAATGTATATTTTTAGTGCATACATTGGTAAAACTATTCTAAAAAACTTTTTATTGAAAAATGAAAAAAAAAATGATTGACTTTTTTGACAACTTTTTTAATTTTTCATAATAAAAAAATTTCCTAAAATGAATGGGCCCATTATAATTATACTTTTATCAATTTTTAATAAATAAATAATATTTTTTTAAGCAAAAACTAATATAAAAAAATGAGCATAGTGTAAGAGCATCCGAGCATGCATAGAAATATCAGCGAATTTTTATTTCTTTTCTTTTTCCAGTTAGCATGTGAAAATCTTTTATGTAATTTCATTATTTTTTAGTAAACAGCTTAAATGGCATTTACACTATACTCATGTCAGTGTCACTTTCTTGATGCTAACTATCTAATCCAATGCCAAGGCTATTGCTATTCAAATGTCAAGATTCTTGTCAGAAACAAATAATGCCCCAAGCCAAGGCCATGGCATATCCTAATAAAAAGGCCAGATATGCCTGGAACCCCTGTACATTGCCAGAGAGGTAGCTCCTTTATGTTTGCCTTATGCAACGCTTTGCTCAGTGTCTCATATTCATGCAAACTTTTTTCCTTGTATCCTGTACCTTGTATCTTATTTACTTAAAAGTGAGATTAAAAGCCAATAAAGAAGCCACCTATGCTATAAAAGTAATATGAAGAGGAGTTGATAGACACCAAATTTTTCATTATTTTTCACAATAAAATTTATTGATATCATGTACAAGTCAGTTTAAGGTATCATGTCAGATTGGTACTAATAAAAATGATGTCGATAATACGATGCAAACACGTATCCAAATCATATTATGTCTAATACCTTTTGCATTGGACACAAGTTTCACCAATTTTTTATTTCTTTTTTTGCTGACGTAAAAGGCAGAAACCAATCAAGAGTAAAGAAACAACAAAAACGAAAATGTTAAAAAAATAGAGATAATTTTCTTTTCCCCATATCTAGTTGGCGAGAGAGTAGAAAATGGGTTTTTTTTTTTTTTTTTTTTACATGGAGAAGAGAAATCCTGGAATTGACTTTTGTGAATACGAACTATAATAATAATTGTGCGGAGGTGCCCCCGTGCAGTGTGAGAAGTTTTGCGAATGCAATTAATTTTAGCTTTTAAAGGGGGAGGTAGTTCAAAAGTTGGGATTGGAGCTAAATTTAATTCCTGCAATTGACAAAATACATGTGTATTGTGGCGTTATGAGCAGGTGAAAAAACATAATGCTGCATGCATGTATGATGTCAATCCTCAAAAAGAAGAACTTGTCAATTTTGGGATTGATTTTTCATAATAATTCAAGGAAAATGTTAACGAATGTCTTAATGGCATTGTTTTAAGAACTATTTTTATAAATATTTTATGAAAAAATGAAAAAATAATTATTTTTTTCTGACAACTTTTTATATTTCTCATAAAAGTGGTGTTAAAAACTTTCTTAATATGATTTATTAACAATTTTCCTAAAGACACCTGTTAACATGACTCATAATTCAATAAGAATAAAACTTATGTAACACAAACATCTGATTGCATTGACCAATAAAACGCTAATAATGTTGTCTTTTTTAAGATTTATCAAATTTAGTTCATCCAAGTATTTGAATGTACGTAATTGAAAAATCTAATATACTGCACTTAAAATATTATACTTAAGTTTTACCTATAATAATTAATAGCCAAGATAAGACAATTGTCAATTCTAAAAAATAGTGTAGGCAAAGTTAAATAAACATATAAAACGTGCCTTCTCTTTTTCTTTTCACTAATTACATAAAATAAAATAAAAATAAGTGGTTTGTATTATATGCAATATAATAAAACGATCTTATACATGTTTAGTGATTACATTATATAACTCAATGAAATATTATGTGTTGTAAAACATGCTTCCAACATATAACTCTTTACAAGCACATTCAAAATTATTAAAACAAATTGTTTTAACTGAACTATCACCAAAGTTTTAAGAATTTTAAAAAATTACTCTAGTTAATATTTTTATCACTAAAAAGCTTCTAACATTTTCAAAGAGATGTTTCAAAAAAAAAAAATTAAACCATTCATCAGAATTTTTTTGTTTTTATAAAACTTGAAAATTTTAAAGAGATTTATTATCTATTTTAAACTATTCTAATATATATTCTATTTTATTTTTTTATTATTTTTATATGATGCATTCACTTTCAGGGACTGTTTTCATTTTATTTTTCTATATTTAAAAATTAATCCGTATAAAATAATTGTAAGTTTCATACATTTCCAAAATTTCCAACCTCAGAGATCTGTTTGTGTTTGGTGGTGCTTTGTTTTTCCTTCGGAATTTCGTACAAAAATAATTGGGTTATGAGTATGCACGTGTCTACGTACGAATCACGCTGTTACATGCATGTAAGATACACGTCATCCTTGTCATTCCAGGATTGGACAATACCTCACACGTGCATGGGTGAGTTTGCACGTGCGACTGACCAATAGAAACTCACTCAGCAAATTTCCAATAGGGACAAAAAAAACACACAACACATATGATAGGCAAGCTCAAACTTACACTTTCACATTTTAAATAATTTTACACACATTTTTATATATTTTTTCATCCATATGTATAACAAAAATACTCAAACAATATTATTCAAACTCTTCTACCAAACAGGCCCTAAATTTACACAAATGCTAAATAGCAACAGAGGGGTTTGGGTCCCACTCCTACCTGTTATAGCGACAGTTTTGTGTATTCACAAACAAACAACACATCACATGTGAGAGAGAGAGAGAGAGAGAGAGAGAGCTGTATTCGGAGTATTTCTCGCGTGGCAAAGGCTGGCCAGCAAAGCTAAAAGAGTAGCGACCAATTTGTTCACCACGTATTTCGAAATTGAGGTGTATTTATGTCAAACATGGAGGCTTTTTGTGAAGCTAGATTAGATTAGATTCTGTTTCTCAAAAAAAAAAAGATTAGATTAGATTCTTTTGTTGAAATCATGCTCCATATTATATACTATATTATTATTATCAACACAAGAAAGAAATACTTGGGCTTACTTTTTGGTTGGTGACATCTAGTAGATCAACGATCATTCTTTCTCCCCCAAAAAAAATTTAAAATTTTGAATATAATGGCATTGGAAATATAAGTGTTACTAGTAGATTAGCAACAACAAAAAAATCTACTAATAGATTAGCATTACAAAAAAGACAACTACTAGATTAGGAAGATATGCAATATCTATTCCAAAATAATGACTCACTTATCCAAAGTCTTTCAAAATGGAAACGAAAGTATTTAAAAATTTAAGACATTCATACTATAATATATCATTATTTTTATCATTACTTTAAGAAATATATACCAATGGAATTCCTTTTTGTGTTTGTAAGATTCAAACTTAGGTGAATTATTCTACGACATAAGTTTTTGTCAATTAAAGTAACTAGAACTTATTATTTCATTTTTTTTTTTTTATACAATGTGAAGGAGTTCAAAAACTACTAAAATTATGATAATGGGGTTATGCCAAGAAAAATTTATTGAATAAGATTAGTGCAGGGTGAGAGTTTGGAAAAGAGAGGGAAATGTAACAAGGATTTCAACAAAAATCAAATAGTGACGAATCCTTAAAATCTAACGGTTACCCTTTAAAAAAAAAAAACCCTCAGTTCAATTTTTACCAATCCCAAAATTGGTCAAAGAGCTTCAATGGTTTGTCAATAGACTATTGGGAGAATGAGAAATAAGAATAGCTAAGTAACAATACAAGAGGTTGTTTACCTTTATTTATGAAGGGTATTTATAACTTAAAGTTAGGCAATACACCTGCCACTTGGTCATCCCCTCAGGTCGACTAAGGGGGAGTGTGCATGGTTTTAAAAATTGGAACAATTGAAAAATCAAATATAGGTCCAGTTCCCAGTTTTTGTATGTTGAATCAGCAACTGCCAATTTTTCCAATTTTTATCGTACCAGGCTTAAGTTCAGTTCCCAATTCAACCAGTTAGTCCAATCTGTTTTCAAAATAGTGGGTGTGTGTCAGGGGCAATGTGTGTCAAGGTAACAACCCTAATCATCCTAAAAGTAGACAGTAGACTTGTTAGCTAGTCACCCTTAAGTTGACTGAGGGAACACATTTGGGACAGGTCCACTAGCAACATTAAATGCAACCATCAATAGTTAGGGTACAATAAATGATGATGTGAAGATGGTCAATTCCGAACAATTTTTTTTAAGGATGACCATATTGGTCAACCAACTAGAAGGAATGAATCCATAGGCCGACAACCATGTCATCTCGAGTTGGGTGACAATTGTGTTTCTTTGTGCTCGATTATTTATCTATTGTGTTCAATCATGCTTCTCGGTCCTCGGTCGACTGCTCGGCCACTATGATCCTTGGTTATCGGTCAAATGCTTGAACACTGTGATCAAACATTGTATCTCGCCATAATCCTCGATCAAATTCTATTTATTTTGAGCCGTAGGCCTAAGTCCCCACAATTACAATAATCCAAGAAAAAATTGACATTGATTAAGATTGATATATACTCGTACTTCATAAAGTGACAAATAATCCAAAGTTGTATTAAGCCTTTAGCATCCTTATTGTACAAAAAGTATAGTGTTATCCTAGGGGGTTTTCCTTGGAATTGGAAATAAGGAGAGTATATTGAGTAATTGATTGATCAATGTGCTACCAAAAAAAAAAGAAAATGATGAGACCTGCCGCTGAGTCACGAGAGGAGCCCGCCGGCATGGTACTGGTTTAGAGCTACGCCTATTGGAGGGTCTATCTATCTGTGTCTTTTGGGTCCACACTTCACCCCCACCCCTCTTTCGGTTGCACATCACGGGGTCCCAATAAATGCCTCTTCATTCACATGGGCAATGAATGAATAAATGTGAAAGAGAGATAGAGAGAGAGGGTAACTTTTCTTAGTGGTGGTGGTGGTGGTTTTGATGGGGATTGAAGCCAATGCATAGTGAAGTGTATTTTGTGCATGGAATGAGGCGTAAAGTGTCCTCATGTCCTCTACCTTTACCTTTTTCTTTTTTCTTTTTTTAAGTAACAAACAAAGATATATATACTATATGTTAATTTAATAATGTGCATACATGTATGTGTAAAGGGTTTTCTGGGTTTGTCTTTTCAGGGTTTTGTTTGGTAGGTTGGACTTGGATCAGATAATTCTCGTATCCAAAGTGGATATGTTTGCAAGTGTAGTGAGAGAGAAAGATTTTATGTGTTTTGAAAGACAAAAATACTCCCTCTTGTGGGCTGTGGCCCCCATATCCTATTATTTTTAGCAACCACGTTTCTGTCTTTGCTTCCACTAAGAACATAGACCCATTCTTTTCTTTCAAACTAAAGCTTTCCCATGAGTGCAATTTTTGTGTGTTTTTATTGTACAACTTCAACTTGGTACTACTGTGATAGTCCAACCTAGCTAGTCCCCATCAGAATTTATGTACATTCGACTGGTTGAAATATTAGTCTGTCTTTCTCACATCAATCATAGCTATAGTGAGAGGTGTGTGTGTGTGTGTAGTTGGTGGTCTTATTATGAGATAAGCATATTGGTCATATGGTATACTGTATACATTGACTGCTTGGTGAATCAACATGTTTTTGTTGCCATGCAAATGGATCAACATGTTTTATATCAACTGGATGTTGTTGCACGTAAGTGTCAGCACCGGCTACGAAATTTTGGTTGCATGAAGATGTTACAGTGAGCTATATATATTGATCATGGTTGCATAGAATGCTAAAATAAAGGACAAATCGTCCTTCATTTTACTGCGGGCACAATGAAATCTTAGGAATGGCAACAAATTTTAATAAATTATATATGGACACAAATAGTAGTGAAGTGTGGGGTACAAGAAGATTACGGTGATTATGGCCAAGAACAGGTGGTCGGGCTCAACGTTGATCTCCCCTACCTATAAAATAATGTGGTGTGGGGGGATATTTATTTATTTGAAATAATAAATATTATTAACTAATAAGTTCATGTGGTTAATTGTTTTATTCAACTACTAACATATTTAGATTATCAGTTTGTAAAGTTGTTGTTGTAAGGACTCAATTTGTAGCGACCCCAAACGGGTATATGGGATTCAAATGTTAAAGGCCCAAACAATAAAATTTGTAAAGCGTGGTTGTTAAAGAGCTGGATTAACCTCAAAGGAAAAACAATCAAATTCACACTTATAGATGTATCCACCCTAATATAACAATCAATTTCTCTTTAAAAATGAGTTTTCCGTTCTTAGTTTTTACCCAGTTTTCTTCTTAGTCCTTCTTGTTTTTCAAGTTCCGATCCCCCTTGGCAATACATTCTTTCATGTTATATACTGCCATCTTCGTCTCATCTTCGCCACACACGTGTAGGTTGAATTTGGGGGATCCCTTCCTGTCCCATCCAACACTTCCTGGAAACATCAACCAATAGCTGTAATGCTGCTTTACCATTGTTCAGGCATCACCTCCACATTAATGCGGCCAGAGAGTTGGTTGGAAGGCATTTAATGCGGAGGTAACAGCTTTACAGATATTTGTTTGCCTCCCCCGTCTTTCCCCCGGTCCAATATCTCTTCCTTAGCTGTGATGCAACTCTGAAGTAAGTCGGTGATGGTATGACACTCAAATTCACCTCGGCTACAGGCTGCCGAAGACACTTTTATCCTCGGACACTTATTGGGCTCATCCCCTAGTGTCTTTATTCCTCCCTTAGCCTTGCTTGTTTCACAGTCTTATCTGGGCCTTCTCGGATAGTCTAACATCCTCGGACTGGACTTTAGGTCCAGCTGGCATGGCCTTGATAATATCTTCTGATTAATTGGCCCCCACAATTGTAATGGAAGAGGTGTTACCTCTAATAGCACTTTTGTGGTAAGTGAATATACCATGAAAAAAGAACCCCTTCATTTTCTTTGATATTAATTTCATTGTTATTTTGAGAATGTATATGCTTTTTGTCGTATATCTTATTCATATAAAGTTCGATTGGTTAGACATTTTGAAAGTTTAAAACACGTTTTTTAAACCTAAAATTTTGTTCTACAACAACAAATCTTGATAACTTTTTTAAAAAATGCTTGATTTAAACCAAAAACACTGTTTTGCAACAACTTATACAAATGCACCCATAGTTAATCTCAAGTTTTTTTTTTTTTTTTTTTTTTAAGCTAAGAAACTGATTGGCTTTTCTTGAAATTTCCAACAAAAACATCCACAATTCAAATCCTCTCACCCTCAATTATTGGATTAGGAGCAAGGGTTATAAGAATAAAACCAATAATTATCACATATATGAAATATATATGTCTCTCTTATAATGTGTGGATTCCGCATTCGTGTGTAACTCACACCTGTAGCATTGATGCATGTTTCTGAATTCACATTAAGCTATTACCCAAGAAAATATAAAATAAAACTCAGACTAGCTATTAGAGGTTTCCTATCTGAAGCCTAGCAGTCATCTTGTGTCAATTTTTTACCCATTGATGACATGGAAAGAAGCAGATTAGTGCTGTTCAAAGCATGCAAACAAAAGATAAGGATGATAACACTTTTGGATCTTAAGGGGACAATATTTTAGGTTTGTTTTCTGTTCTTTTGTGAGGAACTGAAGATTCGGTAGTCAGACTAATGGTTTGTCTCTCCAAGGCTTTGTGCAGTGAGAATGAGCTTTCTTTCCTTTCTTTATTTTTTTTGTCATTTTCTCAATGAAAAGAACAAGTAAAATTTCAGTCTTTCAGTATTTAAAAATTAAAACCCGAAAAAAAAAACATAGTACAGAACCTTAATAATACTTGACAATGATAAAATGACTGCAGTGATATGGTAGTTCAATGCTACCTCACTAGATATATATTTTTTATTTGATTATGGTAAATGATCATGTCATTAAATCTTCATCATATTCTTCACATAAAATTACTAATAGTTTATCTCTTAACCTCATCATTATTATTATTATTAATTTTGGTACTATGGCAATTAGTCTGTTGGTAGATTCTAGGGACTGTACAGGACAGGAGAAGGTCAGATAATGTGGGTGTTACACATCCTATAAAACCTACATATCATGAGAAAGATATTATATAAGTTGGATGTATAAGATAACTATGAGTGCAGAAGATCTAAAATTAATTTTTGTTTTCACATTAATGGGACTTTATGATGGTTCAAAAGAGTTATCATGTTTTGGAAGTTGATTATTAACACTGGAAAGTGGGGGAAAAAAGAATTCATAAATAAAGTTACTCTTACATGTGATGCATGGGCGGTGCGATATCTATTCAATAGAGCTCCAATAAACAATCACACCAGATTTATTGAAGGGGATTAATGGAAGACATGGGAAAAATTATTTTGACAATAAATTTAGTGATACACAAATTTGTGTAAAGCTTGTGATTTGTTCATTACAAAAATGATATCAATGATGGGTTAACAAGAAATTGATATTGTTCTAAACACAGATGGGTCATTATAAAAAATGTTCTTATTTAAGCAATTAGTCTAATAATACAAGAATTTTCATAACTTTTGTGACAATTGCTGAGTTGACAAATTATGATTGGTATATAAAAAAATGATGTTAATAATGATTCTATGTGAAGGTGAGCACACTTATTATCATTATCTACTTAGCAAGTGTTTAAGTGAAATCCAGATGTAATGGCATCCTTTATAGTGCCTCATATCTATAGTTTTGAATTCCACCACCACTGCTCCTCCCTCGTTATTGACCTTTAAGAGGATTCAACTAAAAAAAAAAAAAAAGAAGTTCTCAAACAGGGTCTCGGTTATATCAAATTCTAAATTTACCGTACAGACTTTACTACAGCTATGTGAGGAAGAGAAGATGACATCTTCTGTGAAGAAGACCCTTTCTCGGTAAATTATTTTATTTTGAGGAACCTTTTTCTCAGTAAATTATGAAAGATAATGTTACTTAGCTTGGAACAGATACAGCTATATTGTGCTAATCAAAATAATGCAAAAGATAAACATGCGCATCCATAGATTCCACAAATTTCGCTAAAGCCATTATATATCGAATAATGTTGTCTTATAATACGCCTAGATCATTATTGTCCATAATTACTCAAACCATTTTCCACACATAAAGTTATTCTCATTCATAAATAGTTCTAATTAGCTGTTCAAGAAAAAAAAAGTTCTAATTAGAGTAATCTTTTTTTTCCCTTTCATTATTTTATGAACAAAACTATAGGGAAGAATATCAGTATGTAAATACATGTCTAATAAGTCTATAACTGTGAAAAGAAAAAGAAAAGAAACAAAGGCATAAAAGCAAGGTCATCATTACATGAGAAAAATGAATGCAAAAGGACAATCTAATTGAGTCCCTTTACCCCACACACATACAGAACATATAAATCAGAGGCTTTTTGTTTTTCCAATTTAAAACAGTGAATAAAATGATAGCTCACCTTAAAGAAAGCCTCCGTTTTGGACCCAACATGCCAGTGCACAACTTCATTCGCATTTTTTGCCCTCCATTATTATGATTGAGGTGTATTATTTTTGACACCATTTGTATGAGATACACATCTTAATCATGCCTAAGAAAAGTTTTCAGTGCATGTGTGCAACAATAGCCAATATTCACTATACATATACCAAATCACACCACATGGCAACTTTTAAACCACATGATCTTGAATATACAACATTTTTTTTCTTGTAATAATTATTTTATACATTCATCATATACAACATTCTTCTCACAACACAAAGTTGTGAGGAAAAGTTTTTAGTGCGTGCGTGCAACAATAAGCAATGTTCTCTATATGTGCCAAAATCACACCATATGGCATCTTTTGAACCAATTGATCAGGATAATAACGCTCCGTTTACATTAATTATCTTATGCATTTGAGATATTCATCTTTCTCAAATTATGTGATTTTCACAGTTCTTTAAAGCCCGCATGCTTTGAAAGATATGGAACATATCCTGGACACATAAAGATACATTTTTATCCTATTGATACCATCCACCGAGTGAGCTAATTATCATATTTGATATTGTTTCAATCATTCTAGTATCTGATTTGAGGGTTTTTATTTTTATTTTTAATGGGCCTTTAGTTTGACCCCAAGGACCCTATGAGCCAAATCGTAGCGTCTAAAATGGCCGAATAATTAGATAAATTTTTCGGCAATACGAGCACAAATGAGATAGGTCTGTCATGGGCCACTAATGCAGTCATAAATTCCTCAGGGCAAAACCTATCATAGGCTTTAAAATAACTACATAATAATCATATTAGTAGACTGAAAGAATCCCAAGAAAGAATATAGAGTTTGGCATGTTACTAAAGCAAAGACAAAGGCAAAGAAGCATACAAGAGGGTAATTCTAGACATACCCTCTTAGGGATTTACGAATATTCCCAAAGAGATCTTCGGTGTGGTTATTCTAAGCGTATACAGAGCTTGGCATGCCTTGAAAGTTGCCCAAAAAACATAGAGAGCTTAGCCCATAGTTTTATATTAAAAAATAAAAATAAAAAACTGCATGAAAATCATCAGTAAGAATGAATTTTAAAGGTGAAGGGATAGGAAAAAGAAAAGATGGTCCTTCCTTTTTATCTCTTTTTTTATGCTAAAGTGGAGAGACTGATGAATTGTGCTTGGAAAGGATGTACATGAAAGAAAAAAGTGTTCCCACAAGAAAGATCCAAATATTTATTTTTTATTTTTGGTAAATTTCTTTTACACATGGATCCCAGCCTGTTTGATTTCAGTGCTACTTAGAAGTTAGACCTTCTTCTTTTTACCCTTTTTTCATTGGTTGAAGTGCTACATGTTTCTTCTTCTTCTTTATTTGTGTATATTTATTCTGGGCCTGTAAGTGCTAGAAGATAATGACTACTCATTTATCAAATATTAAGGTCCAACTTTAGGTCCTGATGGGCCTCAAATGGACCCAAAAAAACTGAAAATATGATCAGGGCCAGATTTTTTTTTTTTTTTTTTTGGAGAAAAAGGGCCAGATTAGTTGCAACAAGGTTCATGATGCATTTATAGACCCAGGCAAATCAACTAGGTTACCCATCCTGATTTATAATTTATGAGCCGAACAAGAAACAACCTTTATCTGAAGTTCTGAAGCCTCTGCCCCTCTCCCTCTCTCTCTCTTTCTTCTCAGTAAATCTAGGTTTTTGTCAAGTGCAAGAAATGGAAGATCCTTATTCTGTCAGTAGTCCCAGAAGAATTCTGAGTCTGTCAAGGAAGAGAAGGGCAACTGTTTCCTCTTTGGATGCAGATGAGAGGACATCTGGTTTTGGAGTTTCTGGAGAGCATGGTCCCAAGCCATCAGAAGTCTATGGGTTTGTAGGTTCCATTTCAACTGTTGTCGCTACAGTCATTTTCTTTGTATGGGCATATCTTCCAGATTCTTGGCTACATTCCGTTGGAATCTTTTACTATCCCAACAAGCATTGGGCATTGGCAGTGCCTGCTTATTTTATGGTGACAGTAGTATTGGCATTGGGATTCTACATTGGCCTTAACTTCATGTCCACTCCTCCTCCAACTTCCTTCAACACAGTGTTTGATGAATTCAGCAGAGACCCATTGAGCTCTGTTCCTTCAGTGGATGGAGATGAGCTGCCCATTGAGTCAATGTCCGATATCGGCATCAATAAAGTTAATGAGCTCATGTTTAATAATGTAAATTGACATTCCACATTTTGTGGAAGAAATGTATACTATTCTTCTATTGAATATTTACAGGGGTGACTATTTCTTTTTGCCACATCTATCTAGGCTGCGATGCCTATTCATCAATTGCTTTGTAAACATACATGTTAATTACTGTTAAGGTTCTTCCTCAGCATTTCAACGACTTTTAGTGATAGACTCTCTGCCAATGTTCCTAAGAAAGGCTCAAATCCTGAAAGATCCAATCTATTTCCACATGAATCGTTGTTCCTACATTGCACCAATCTGGCAACTGTATTGACTTTCTCTGCAATTGATGGAAGTAGTTTAGCTGCCTCATCGTATAACTCAGTTTCAGATCCTAAGAACTCTTCACTAGAACCCATAGTTCCTGAGTTTGAAAATACATGAACTGCGTTCTCAGCTGCAGCATTTAAACTGAGAAGTGCTTCCTTGCATTTAAGAATTCTTTCCTGTACGTTACTTCCTTCGGAAGTACATTCCTTCTGGTCTGTGCCTTTTGTCAAATTTATTTTTATTGGACTTCCTGGACCAGGGCATTTGATTAATTTACTTTGAGAAAGAGTGCAACTTGGGCTTAGCAAGCTCTGGTCTGAGTTCTTCAGGTCCTGCAGTTAGCACCATAGCAGCAAGATCTAAGAATGACAATCCATAGTTGTCCTTTTCAAGTAATATAACAAAGCTCTCAGAAAACAACATGTAGGGTAACATCATACAGCTTCGAAATTTAAAAGTGCCTTCAAGACAGTTTAGGTAAAACAATAAACCTAGGTTATACTAGATCACAACCACTAACTGATGAGGATAAATAAAACTCATGTTACCCAAACCAAGCTATTTCTTTTTTGATAAGTGAAAACCAAGCTATTTCAATGAACAAGTTTTGACACGCTTCATATTAATCTTTTATCTCTGGCATCCTCCAAAATGCATCTTGATGATACATGATCATGATACAGGCAGACCTTCTTTTTTCTTTTTCTTTTTTTTAACTTACTTATCAAAAACGGAATAGACAGACCTCTCTATACCTACCATTTTCTGTTCTTCCAAGATATGGAATACAGGATCCTCCTGTGTGACACGAGTTGCAGCTTCTTCCTGGTGGTTCAAAGTTTTACCAGCCGAATATCGAACTGGCGTGCCAAAAAGTTTCTTGCAGTCACCAATATAATCCCGCTGCACAACATATCTAGTGGAATACCTTCTCTTCACCGAGGATTTCTTTCTTTCTATCTGTGTAAAAGACATAGATGCTAGACATCAACATAATACTCTT
This sequence comes from Quercus tomentella, assembly GCA_028535165.1. NCBI lineage: Eukaryota > Viridiplantae > Streptophyta > Magnoliopsida > Fagales > Fagaceae > Quercus > Quercus tomentella. The sequence goes on along the minus strand of JAPQVY010000012.1, from coordinate 12,893,192 downwards.
TCATATCACAATTATCTGGAGTCAACTTTAAGGTTTTTTTTTCCCCCAACTGGGCCTTTCAACTCTATTCAGATCTACGTTTTCTGCTAAATTCCTTTCACGCTTGTTTTATAACAGACCATATCTTGACCGTCATGACTCCAAGTTTTCATGAATACAAGTATAGGTAAATAGAAAAAGAAGTTTCTGAAAACTAATCTGTCTTCTTCAGACAAATAATTTTGTTCTCACTATTTACTTGTATGATTTAGTTGAGTTAAAGGCTAATGCTAACAATAGAGAATTGCTCTCCAGTTTTCAACTCTTGAACTGGAGCTGAAACTCGACCCATGATAGAAACTAGCAATATAAAAATTGTATTAATTTCTCTCATGTTTATAAGTAATGGCTTAAGACAATTTATTGCCTGATGGTATTGAGTTTTATAACCCTCCCCCACCCCCAATTCCTCAACCAAAGGAAAGGTCGTGCCCAATGCACAAAGCTTTCACTTTGCCAGGATTTGAGAGAGATGATTGGTAGATAGCCTTAACCCCCAATTTTTTTTAGGAGAGATTGATTCCCAAACTTGAACCCGCAACCTGTTGCTTTTAGTGGAAGGTACTTGCCATCGCACCAAGGCCCGACCTCTTCCCCAACCAAAGGAAAGGTCAGGCATTTTTTTGGCAAATAGGAGAGGTCAGAATTACATATTATTACATGCAGCATTACTAACCTTATGTGTTGTTGATAAACTTCCAAAGTGTTGTCTGAACAGATCGCTGTCTTCAGACTTTATCTGGCTGGTGATAACATCCGTGTTTGCTTCCATCTCACTTCCATTTTTAACTGAATGCAACTGCTCTGCCACATTACAAGTAACTGCCTCATGGCATTCACTTGTATTGTGCATGCCAAGTTGATCACTATGCTCAAAAGAGCACTGACCATTACTTGGTATATCGCCTGGATCTTGTTCTGCAAGAAGCCAAGATTCACAAGAGCAAAGAAGAGCCATCAATGGAGTACTATCATTATAATCTCTATCTACAGTCTTGTATCCAATACTTGGTTAAAATTGCAATTTCAATTTCCAAATCAGAAACTGCCATGTCAATGTTAAAGAAAAACTAGAACAACCATAAGGGGTTATTTAACAGGGTTATCATGTGAATATAAGGGTTTGGCCTTACTCAAATATGGGGAAGAAAGTGACATCCTTTTGTCTACTAAAGTCTGCATCTCTGGGGAGTTAAGTAGATCCATACATACAGTATAAATAGAGAGCCAACGTTTGTCCATGGCAAAGCTACTGAAATTCAAAAGTAACACCATGAGTGTGAAAAACAGTCCTTAACATTCAGAAGACAGATATAGTCCATTGAATGCTGACCTAAGAGTTTCTTGAGGCATTGGTGAACTTTTACTGTTGCTAGTATTGGGAGAACTTTTGGACAAACTACTGATGCATGACCCATTGCCTCCTGTATCATGATTAGTAGAAATTTTATCTTCAGGGGACAGAGAGGCGTATCGGTGGCTATCACCAACTGGAGAGGAATGTTTCTGGTCTACTTGCTATGTTGTGGAGGGAAGCATGACATAGCAGGAAGAAAATCAGAACAAAATAAATACATAACTTACTAGAGGATCAAGTGCACAGAAAGGAATTAAAGAAACAGAAGTTTGGAGGTTCCGAGAAGTCAGAAAATTGTATATACAAACACCTGGGATAAAGTGAAGTTGGGATTCAGAGGAACAATATCAGAGCTTGTTACTTTGTCCTGTGCCCATCTTGGAAGTCTGGAAACACTAAACTTAAATGCTGAGTCCTCTCTAGGCTCCCCATGTTGATAACGTCTTTTTCGTCCTACTTGGTTGGAGTTCCCTGGCAACAGTGCATCTTCACAATTGATTCCGCATTGCTGGTCTTCCTCTTCAAAAAACAATAGTTGTCTAAGAGCTACTGGCTGAGCCAAGCTTGATGAAGACAATGGACCTAAATTTTCATGCATTCTCTGCAGCATCCTAGAAGACAAAGAAGCAGGCACTCTCCATACAAAAATACAACCATCACCACCTACCTGAATGCATCCGTTAAAAGTTAGAAGTGCATATATGGTGAAAAATGAAAAGATACAGGATTAGCTTCTTCAGTTTTGAAATTTTAAATATTTTTAAATGGTAATTAACACAAAAAAGGGTGCAAACCTAGTACATGGAATATATACAAGAGAAATAGCCAAAAGGAAAAGGCTAACATTTAAAATTTATAAGATCAAAAAACTCCATAAATTTGAAAAAGAAAAACAACTTGTATCCATCACCCAATCATAGAGAGAAAGCAAGAATAGAACTTCAACTTCAGCACAGACAATTCACAACCCCTCAAAATTCCACGCGTTCCTTACAATCTAAATAAACAACATGATGCTCAAGGAAACTACCATCCAAATTCACCACTTCAATGTCTTCCGAAATGCCCTTTTTAACATGCCAACAAATGAACCACTGTTTTAGGCATATTTGGTGAAACCCAAACAGGACAAACACCAATTACCACAATCGAGCATAAAAATAATTATCATTAAAAAAGGGGGCTAAACAATAATGCAAAGACTAGTTTGCAAAGGATGCTAAAGTTTTCTGTACCCCATTTGAACATTGATATGAAGAGTATGTGGGCAGGAGAGATTTTGAGCTAGGAAGAACAAAGGCTTCACTTAGCAATAGCAACATGGCTCATGTAATCAGAAATAATATTGAAACATAACAGAAACTCACAGAAATTATATGCTTGCAATCAGGTGAGAAGATGACACCAGTTATAACTTCACCATGTCCCATGGCTTGTGTGACGTTCTCTCCACTAATAAAGTCATATACGGAGATAGACTTGTTAGAGTAGGAACAAACCAGGTAGCTGCAGCTTGGGTCCATAGTAACCTGTAAATATCATTAGGTCTCATTATAAGGCCATAATGGTGATCTAATGCTTCGCTAACAATGGAGATATCTCACCTTGATTGGGTCTCCAAAATCTTTATCTTGCCTGAATGATTTTATTAGCTTTCCAGCAGCAATGTCAAATATGTTTATCTTCTTATCCTATAAAATAAATAAATAAATCATCGATTCCTAGTACTGGCATTCAACGCTTATCAGGAATCTACTAGCATATTATCAGGTCAGTGAAGCCAATGAGATACAGCTTTAACTGGCAATAATAATGGGATAAAGGGTGAGGTTGTGAGTTCAAGACTCACTAGGTGCAGACATATTGATAGCTCTGGATGTTGAAAGGGGAAGCCCTTCTAGGACTATTTTAATTTAATTAACATACTACAAAATATATTTGCTGTTTTACCTGCCCAACTGTAACAACCATCTCCATCGTTGCATCTACAGCCATGTCATACACAGTTCCATTAGATGCCATTTGATGATGACGACGTGAAATTCTATGACCACTACCAGTTGTAGCAACATCACGGAACACTAGAGACCTGTATGAGGGAAACAGTTATGATAGACATAAAAAAGGCATGCTGCCTTTTTTTTGGGGGGGGGGTGGGGGGGGTTGTAGAGAGTGTTTTAAGTGCCACCTTAATGATATTAATTTCTGAAGTTCTCAAAACTTAAGAAATAACAAGCATTTCATTGGCCCCAAAAGGGGAAACTAGAGCATAAACAACAATTCCAAATGGTATCATAAAAACAACAAAAAATGAAAAACCACATCATTTATTGAATTTTTGGAATGATAAAATACATGCAACAAAGTAGAGTTATTTAAAATTCCTTACAAAACAGGACAAGCTAGGTTTTAATGAATTTGGGGAAAAAAATTTTAATTTCATGCCATTTATTTCAGGCACCCTCTTTATAACCATTTCAATGTGTCGCTTACTAATGCTTCAATAATGCTTAATAAATAAATAAATAAATAATTGTAGCACAAACCTATCAGCACTGCAACTGAGAAGTTTACAGCCATTGCAGACAATCTTTACAGAAGTCACTGCAGCTGAATGATCATCAATACTTTCAATAAGATCGAAATTCCTGATATGAAGGGAAGCTGATTAGCAAACACATCCAACAAACTAGAAATGGCTAAAAGTTGTGAAGTCAAACCTATTGACATCATAAAGATTGATCATTCGATCGCGGCCCCCTGATGCAAGGAAGGACTGGCTATCCGCGGCTTCTTTAGAATTAGCCTCCTTTTTACTTGATAAGCTAAAGCTCAAAGAGAGGATCTCTGCATCATGAGCACCCTGCCAAAATTTCCAAAAATTTAATATTCTAAGATGCATAGGACCTAAACACTTGTCAAAAAGCATAACCTTGGTCCTCATGTTGCATTGCTTTTGCACAAATTTCAAAACTGCATGTCGGTGAATGCATTTACCTGAAAGCATGAATAATCAGAAGTTTGTAGGTTATAGATATGAAGGTTTCCCTCACAATCACCAGCACTGAGGTACTTGCCATCTGAACTAACTGCCAATGACCGAAATCCTTGAGTGCTAACACCCACCTCAACAGTATCACGTTCAAAAATCCCAGCACTGACTACAGCAAGAAATGTGAAGCAAAATTCAGCAAGGTAGAAGTACAATTCAGTTCCAAAAGAAATTAATAAAAGTAGTCTTTGGCATTAAAGGTTTAAAATATCTGCACATCTGTATGTGTATGATTGTAAAATGTATGTGCAGGCCTCACAAAGATGAAACTCACCTAAATGTGTTGCACCAGTTGTTTTAGTGTTAAGAGAATGGAGGTTTGTATCATTGTCTGACAATTCAGGTTGCAAAGCTAGATCCCATAACCTAATAGTACCATCTGCTGAGCATGTCGCAAAAGAAACTCCACCAGAACAACCTCTAGCAACACATGCAAGAGATGGATCATGCATGTTTTCACAACAGAGACTCTTGATATCCCATATGCACGCAGAATGTGAAACTAGCACACAACAACGGGTTGCCTAGAAAGATATAGAAATATTTTTTTTAGCAGTGAGCGTGATCTATGTGTAACTCCAAAAATAACTTTGGGACTAGAACTTGAGCATCAAGAAATCCGCAAGAAATATAAACAGGAAAATTTTTTCAAGGTGACTTTGTAGAACAAATGACAATCAAATGGAACTTACAACCAAATCTTAACAAAGCAGTCACCTGATTCACATCATGAATGTCCCATATATAGAGACAACGATCTTCATAAATAACAACTGGCAAAGCAAAAACATCAAATATATTATGGTGCAAGTACAGGTGAAATCCCGTGATCAAGATGTTTTAATGCTTTAATGCTCACCAAGTTTTTCTGAGGATGAAAACTGACAAGCAATTGCATCTGGAAGAGAAGGTGAAACTTGATCAACCTTTTCAGCAGCTTTAGTATTGCAAACTATATCACTTTCTCCATGACTTTTTTTGGCCTTTGAATATATCACACTTCCTGCATATGTGAGAGTATCACTGGCAAAGAGTTGTACAATTCCGTTACTGCATGCACAAGCAACTAGCATGTTTGATGCTGATAGTGCAAAACCTTTTCCAACCTGATAATTTGTGGAAAAGTTAAAGAGGCAAAATAGCACAGAATTTATTTCAATAACAAGTAATGAGAGTTTTCACCCAGTGCAGGTTGGTCATATGATACAAGCTTCTACCAACAACACTCTTCTGGTTGTCACTTTACCCTTTTTGGATGTAGCTTTGTGCTGGCATCCTAAATTCCTAATATGAATGAAGTTTCAATTCCATAGACATTACCCTTGCAAGAACCTTTTATTTTTGGGATAAAACTGTGCACTATTTTTCAAAGGTTTGAAAAAACCTTTGTGGAGACAACAGGGAAATTATAAGGCTGTCTAGTTGTGAATTTAGAACAGTTTCCAACGGGGGACTTCTTGAGTCCATCTAAACCAGCAAACCATATAGCCTAGTTCTAGAAAATAATTCCACTTTGCTGAGACACAAATTGGCACACTAAAATCTGTCACTAAAAAAGAAGGGGATAAGCAGCCAAATATACCTTTAAATCAACTGACTTCCTCACTGACAATCCAGAATGTATGAGGCAAAGAACACCTGTAAACAAAGGAAAGGAATAGGACTCATGGATCATACCTCCAAAACTCAAATGTATCAAAAATATTAGAATGAATCTGAAGCAAATCCAACCTGTATCTGTCAATGCATAGATTGGAAAAAGGTTACCAGTCTGTTCACTGTTAACGTAACTACTATCATGCCCCATTTGGGATGCAACAGATACAAATGAGCTTCCTTTCTGAGGTCCAAGGTCAACAGGCTTTCCATGCAATGCCATCGACCCTGTCCCTGCATTTAAGAGACTCCGTGGAGATGATCCAACTGTCCAGAACTTCAAGTGCTTCTTCCCAGCAGTAACAATAAGTTTTGCATCTGACGAGAAGTTAACAGATGAGACAGCAGCACAAGATGAACTTGCTTTAAGCTTAGTAACCAACATCCCACTTCGCCAGTCCCAAAGGTATATGTATCCTCCAACAGATACCAGATGTTTCCCTTGGAAAGAAAATTAAAACAGAAAAAAGGAAAAGAGAGAAAACGATTCAAGACATAAGTAAAATACAACTAGTAAAGAGCAGTTAGTAGTAGTATAGGACATAAACCAAGTGTAGATTGATTGTGACTAACCATCAGGTGAGAAAGCAATGCATGCAACCCCATATAGATGACCTTTCAATTCAGATACCAACGCCAGAGTGGCACAGTCCCACACTAGCACTGCAGGCTGAGGCCCTGACTGCAGAACCATATTAGAAGCGTACAAGTACAGAACATCATAGAAGTAAGTCATATATGCTCTTCCGAAATCTATTTCATATAAATAAGCAGATAAAAGACCAAACATTTCGTAGCTAACTGAACTGTTGATTAATGACATTAACATCTTCAAATGCCGAATACTTTTTTCCTAACCAATACTAAAATAACCCCAGTACCGCTAATTCCAATAAAGATGCACCATCACTGGCCTCTCGAGTTGACCATGATTAAACTCCTTGTTTTTGGAATAAAATCTTTGCCTCATTTGCTATTTCTTTTTCATAAATAATTACAAGGCTTAAATTCATTGATACCGCCTTTGAGAGATTTTAGTCACTAAACTATAACGTGATCACTTGTAGTCCCTTAGATGATGTGACCAAACTAAAAAACTGACACATTATCACTCCATTACACATTAGGGACTAAAAGCAATGACACTAAAAACTGACACGATATCACTCCATTACACATTAAGGACTAAACGCGATGACATTCAACTTTTTTAGAGACTAAAATCAATCAATTTTTTTTTTTTTTTTATTTGAAACTAAAAGCAGTCATGTTAAGTTTGATAAGGACTAAATGCGATGACTTTAAACTTTAGAGACTAAGGCCTAATTACATACTCATAAGCAAAATGAAACGATATCAGAAAATTTTCAATCTTGTACCTCTGCAGCCGCAACGAAACGGCCGTCTTTTGACATGGCAACACAGCACAAAGGCTTGGGAACTCGATGAGACGCAATCAGGTGCGACTGAGTTGCCGAATCCACATTGTAAACCACCACCACACAACCCGCCACGTAGGCACATCTCGCGGTCGATATATTCGAAGCCAATCCATTGCCATTCTTCGTCGTTAGCCCTATGATCTCTTCCAAAACCAGCTGCGAAATTCAAAACCATTAGTCCTAATTTTAAAAAACGCACCGTTTTTGCATCCGAGGGAAAAAAAATTAAAAATACTGAAATGTGAAAACATGAGATTCAGAATCTTGCAGTGGTCTGTATTTCAGTTTTGATTAGTTTTCTCGGGAAACAAACGGCGGGGTTTAGGGTTTAATGGTGAGGTGTATATGAAAGAAGAAAGGTTTATAGGCGTACCTTTGAAGACGATGAATCTGGTTTCTTGAGCTTACGAATCGGCTTCATGCTGAGAATCCGAGTGAAGAAAACCCTAATTGGAGACAAGATTGAGAGTGAGAGTGAGATTGAGAGTGAAAGAGAGAGCTTCGGCTATATATATAAGAAGATTGTTTGAAGTTTGAAGAAGCTCTTGGCCGTTACGTTTATTTGGTGTATTCAGATTGTGTCATAGTGAGTGACAGAGTGAGAGTGGGGAAGCGGGAATTTGTGCAAAATGAAATCTGGGTCCCACTCGTTTGGTGGGGTCTAATTAGTGTGTAATGAATGTAGGGGTACTCGTGTTGTGTGTCCTAATTCAATTTTTTGATCGAAGAGAAAATAGTGAGTCCTAATTTAATTTATGATAGAAATAATATCAATCATTTATTTTTCATAAGGAAGGAAAAAAAAAAGATCAACCTTTATTTGAGAGTGTAGCCTTAGAGAAGATACAAATTCTCTGTCTCATGTTTTGTATTTAGTTTTATGCTCCACCGATTATAATTTATCTTGTATTTTTTATTTTTTTTATAAAATAATTAAAGTTTAAAATATTATATATAAAAAAAATTAAAACACATAACAATATAACATACCATAAATAATGGAGTATAAAGTAAAAGATAAAAAGTGAGATAAAATATTTACATTCATGTCTAAATACCTAATAAATTTCCTCTTATTTAATATATTTAATTTATGTTGCGATAACCTCATTTAAGTATTCATTGGGGTGTGCATCTAACCTACTAACGTGACAAAATCAATCCAAACCAACCTATCATTGGTTTTTCATGAGTTGGTAGCTTGGGTTGGGTTGGGTTGAATTGAACTTTTATTTTAAATCTCAAGTTGGGTCAAGTTCAGGTTGATTATTTTTTGAATTCATCTTATCCAACTCGACCCACCATATATATAAGTTTATTTTATTATCCATATTTTAATTTTATGCTTTGATAGATGTATTTTGTGAATTAGTTTTGATGAATTTATAAATATAGAATATAATTTAGGCACATTACATGACTTGTAATAATTTATTGGAAAAAAAATACTTAAGGACTTGATAAAAATCCAATTTTTATAATGTATAGAACGTGTGTTGACAACCCCTAAGGCCTTGTTTGGGAGGATGAAATGGAATGGAATAGAAAGGAATGAAAAAAATAATTTTAGAATATTCTTCCATTTTCTTGTCTGGAAGTTTTAATGAAGGGAATGGAAAATTCATTTCCTTGTTTGGGAGTTTAAGTAAGAGGGAATGGAATGGGTAAGAGGGAACACTCATCCCTCTCTATTTCCTTAAAACCTCAAATTTTCATTTCCCCCGAAATTGGGAGGAATGGGAGGGAATGAAATTAGATTTAATAATTTTTTTACTAAAACTCCCAAAATACCACTATATATTCAACCATTTATTTTAAAATAGGGTCTAATAGTAATATTCTTATAAAATGTTTCTATTCCATTCCCTTCATGTTACTCCCAAACAAAATTACTTACATTCCATTCATTTTCATTCCTTAATTTTAAAACATCCAATCAATGTTACTTGATTCCATTTCATTTCATTCTTTTACATTCCTTTCCCTTACTTAAATACATTCCATTCATTTCCATTCCCTTATGATCATTCCATTCTATTCCATTCCCTTATAAACTCCCAAACGAAACCTAAGTTTGGTTGGATTATGAATGTCTCAACCCTACAAAGTAATGTTACGCTCTGTTTGTTTCGCTAGAAAACCTTCTTTAAAGATAGTTTTCCACATTTTCTAGTGGTTGGTAGCACAAAAAAAACCTGGTCAATGGAAAACTATCTTTGGTCAACAGAAAACTCTAATAAAAATAAGGCTTATTTTTTATAGGTTGTTTTCCAAATTTTTTTTTTTGGAAAACAATACCTCTCTCACGCATTGCATCTCCTAAAAATATTATCTTCGTCTATAGTCATGAGAAACATAATTTTTTGGCACCTTCTCTCTCTCATGGTAAGTTTTCTCACTTTTTCTCTCTTCCCTTTACTTTTTCTCTCCTCACACCCTCATTGTCACTAACTCTGGTCTCTTCTCTTCCCATAGATCGCTCTCTTTAACTGTCTCTCTTCTCTCTTTTCTTCATGTTTCTCTTCCCCTTTATAATACAATTCTCTGATTAGATTTTTTTTTTTTCTTTCACTGATCGGTCAATAGCTCTGACTTGCAAAGGAGAACAAATTTACAATGGTAATTATTTCATTCCTCTCTACCAAAATCCCAATTCTTTACTTTGAATTTCAAGCTCGGTTTTCTTTTTTCTCTAAGAAATTTTTGGTTTGATGGATTCCAGGAAGAAGTTACTTCTTTTTCGTACATAAAGTGCAAAAAAATAAAATTAAAAATTAAAAAAAGAAGAAGAAGAAAGAATGAATGAAGTAAAAGATGAAAATTTTAAACATAGTACCTATGTTGCTCTAAATTGCTTTTACATGGGACAATCTATAACGTGGACTAATAATATTGTTATATAATGAATGATAATTGTTTAGGAGAATTGCATTTGTTGGTAAATACTTTTTTTGTTGGTAAATACTTTTTTTGTTGGTAAATACTATGCAGTGATGATATATTATGCAGTTCATTATATAAATACATAATTTAGAATAATATTGAAGGCTTGTGGTTGACCATAGTAGACAAATAGTTGATGTGTGTGTGTGTGTGTGTACATTACTGTCTATATATATGAGCAAGATGAGTGGTAGAGATTATGAAAATTTGATAACTAATTAATTTTGATTGTATCTATTGTCAAAATTTTAGTATGAAAACCAAATTCATTCTTGGTTTTTATTTATAATGATTACACTAGTTAATTTACATAATATACATGTTTTAAATTATACAAGAAATATTTTTAAAAAATTGCATACCAAACACCAAAAAACATTTTCAAACTCATTTTTAAGGTCGTTACCAAACACTGGAAAATAAGATAGTTTTCTAGAAAATACTCTTTGGAAAATGAATCATTTTTCAGAAAACGTTAATGCTGAAACAAACAGAACGTTAGATTAAAGAGAGAGAAAAAAAATCTCCAACCCGGCCTGTGAGTGTTATGGGCCGTAGCCCTTTTGTGTTGCCATGTTGGCTCCCACTATCATGGGTAGAGTTAACAATTCTCAATCTCCTTTGATGCGATTTGGGCTCAAAGTCAACTCAAGCCATAGAGTACGCAAGTGTCTCTAAGAAATGAATCATCATCTAGTTATGGTCCAAGTCCAACAACCTGGGCAATGCACGAGAAAGTGATTAAAAATGAAATCTAAAGAAGGCACTGAAGGTGTGGGCCAATATATATATATATATATATATATATGTAAACAATACTGAAACTCTTAACTCCAAGGTAATCTGTCCTTACCAATTCTTTTGAAATGCGTATAAAATGTAAGTAGATTGGAAGCTTCCTACGACAACAACACTTATCTCCCTATGTATGCACTACCTTACATGGCCTATATATGGCTATGATTGAATGAAGAACATGATCCTTTATAGATCAAATTGGCCCAAGGAATATCTGAGGCCAAACCCAAGGGATACATGTTGACGATTCCCAGTTTTCCTCTTAAGCCCAAGGTTGAACAAATAAGAAAGGAGCTTATGAGAAACTTGTTGGCCCTTAGAGTTCACAGAAATCCTGGTTAGGCACTAGCCCTCTGTTTTTTTGATTCATATATAGAAATACTAACATGCCAAAAGGATTGTAAACATCCAACTTTCAAGTTGATGTTAATTCTTCCCAGGAAGGCTGCTACGGACATGATAGGAAAACAACTCAAAACAATCCATTTCCGATTTGTATTTGACGTACAAATTTACTCCTGTACCCACACGGCTATTGTCTATGAAATGAGTTAATTGTGATAATCTCTCTTTGGGGTTTTTTATATATTTTATTTTAACCTGTTTTTGGTTTTACTTAATAGTAGGTATTATGAACAGAACACTATGAGTCTATGAATCCAGCCATTTTTGTTTTTTCATTTGAAAATTTTAAAATTATATCTCTCTGTCCATACACTTTTTTTTTTTTTACAATTTTTAAACTTTACACACACACACACACACAACTCTTACCTTCATTTCAATAATTTCACATATTACCTCTTGACTTCCTATGTGATAAAGTTGTTTTTTGAAAAATTTTAGCAAAAAACAATCTCTACAAAATAAATTATAGTGTTATAAAGATTGACCAAAGATATACTTTTTTACCAATTTTTTTTATACTACCAAACATAAGAAAACATGAAAAATTATCTTCACATAAAGTTTTTCATTGAAATAAATGGAGATTTAATTAATTATAAAAAAAATAGTGTCAATATGTAAAATTGTGAAGTATCCAAATCTTATTTGGCATAATATAAAGATGTCAACTAAAAGTCAAACCTCTTTGATTTCAAATCCCTCACTAATCGTGGAATTTGGGAAATCCTCCCACAACGCTCGCGTCTTCACTGCCTCAAGCTGTGACAACAATGTTAAAGCTACAACCACCATGGTGTTCAGCTTTGTCTCTCTTAGCCTATCTAAGTTCATTTTGGGTTTGTCTGTATTTCTATTTGTTTTTGTATTTGAGTTGTGTGGATTTCATTTGGATTTTTCTATGTGGGTCTGTATCTATCGGTAAGCATGGGTTGGTTTAGTTTTGTTAAGAAATTTTGGAGATATTTTTTTAGAGTTCCGAGTTGGTCTAATCGAAATGCAATTAATTGTTTGATGAAATGCCTCTATAAGTTATGTATTTTAACGCATGATAATTTTTTGGTTTGATAGTGGTGATAACTTTTTAACTAGTTTAACATAAGATGTTTGCTTTGTGTATAGCTACATTGATTTCAAAGTTTGTCCTGTTGGTAGATTTGTATCAATGCCTAGTCTGTGATGAAAGAAGATTGCCTAGTGCTAATTATGTAATTGATTCCTTTTGTTTCCATAGAACAGGCAGAACCTTTTTTTTTTCATGTATAATAAGCATTTTGATGGCTTTGCTTAACCCTGGAATAGCTTTGAAATATATTTGTAATGTTGAGTAGATAATATCAATTCATCTCAATCCAACATTAAGGAATAGCTTGTGTCGATTGCAATGTGTAGATAATATCAATTCATCTCAATCCAACATCCTCTTTTTCTCTTCTTAGTAGTTCTTTCATAGTTTTTCTCCCTTATATTAATCGCAATGTGTGGAATGCTTATGCCAAGGTATGGTCCCAAATTATGACTTTTTTTTCGCGTAAATTATGATGGGGTATTCTTTGTATTTGCAATTTTGAAACTGGTTGGTCTGTTTTTCGGGTTATGTTATACTACCTGGGTTGGTTTTATTTTCCTCTTGTTATACTATTAAGGGAGTGCCATTGGCCATTGCACTGGGGTATTAAATTTTTTTGATTATATTTTTACATACTGTGGTAATATCCATGAATTTAAGATTCAGTTGCTTTGTTTGCTGGGTTTCTCAATTTGTTTATTTGCTTTGATGTGTACTATTCTGATTTTAGGGGTCGTAAAGGCAGTCAAAAACATTGTAGCTGTAAAATTTAAAATACAAAATTTTGTTACCAATGTGTTAGTCTAAGTTTTTATGAAATTGAATTTCTGTGGATTTCTTGCTTGATTAACAATGTTGAAAATGCAAGTTCTACAAAAAGTAGATTTCAAATGTAAATAATTTAAGTGGTTACAATGTGCTGGCCTTTCAGTTTGAAAATTATAGGGTATGTTTGGAAGGCCTGACAACTATTTGCAAAGTGCAAACAAGTTCTGAAACTGTTAGAATTTTATGTTAAACTGTGGTCTTTTGTGATAACAATATTTATTGAGATTTGCTATTATAAATTAATAGATTTCAATAGTTTTGTTTCAATTATGCTAACTCACTGCTTATCTTTTTTTTTTTAATAGAAAATTTCAAAAGCTTGTGCTTATAAAAACAAAGTTATTGACAATTGGGAGGTCATTAAGATCTTGTTTGGACCTATTGTTCCTTTTACCTGTTGTTTTGGCCTTAACTTGCACAGTACTATTGTTTTGTGTAAAGGATTAAATTCTAAATGTTGTATTTTAATATATTCACATCTTGCAGCTTCTTGTCAATTTTCTTGTAGTTGAATATTGCTAGTAGCTTCTGCTTTGATGTAATTGGCTTTGTAATTGGGCAGCCTTTTATTTCCATAAAATCCAATCATTTCTCGGGGGAAAAAAAAAATTTGTTGTTTTTCATTTATGCATATACATCTAGTTCATAGTCATGATGCAAGGGTCCATTGTGAGCCTATCTTATTAATTTTTGGATGTATCAGTTTGAAGAAATATCACATTCTGACGATATAATCTATGCCTTCAACAATTTGAGTCCTGTTAACTATACTTTTGGATTATATATTTTATTGAACCGATTTAATTATATAACAGTACAAATCATACTCATATATAGTCCGAGGAAAAGCAAATAATTATTAGATATTATCAGACCAGGTCCTATTAGTACAGAGCAAATGAAGGGTCGTCCGAGGAGTACATCCTCCTCGGACTTGATGAATATGGTTCAAAGCATGTGATCCAGCAATTAGAGTGACCCTCCAAAAGGTTCCAGCGATAGGAATGTTCCTCATGAATATACGAGAAGGAAGGAAACTCAAAAATATCTAAGGAAAAGTTGCTACCACCGCATTAAATGTATTGCAGCTACTTTTCTGGCCTCATTTATGTGGAGAGGACCTCTGAACAGTGCTGCCTTGGCTACCACAACTCACAGAAGGCTGAGAGGGGTGTCTAATGGGACAGGCACTCAAGTAGGGACTCAGATGATCAACAAGTGTAGGATCAAGATGACCCAAAAGGAGATATATATAAGGTGAAAGACCCTCCATGAGAGGAGGGAGGGAAAAGAGAGAGAAAAAATAGATAGCAATCTAAATCATTCTGATATCCAAGAAAGATCATTATATGCAGCTTTAACCTCCTCGGACTGAAAGTTTATTGATATCAGCATCCTTTATTTGTGTTTGATCGTCATGCAATTCAATACTAGCCGTTGTCCAACTCATTAGGACCTAATTCTTTGACCCATTCTCTACAAATTCATTGTATTGGGCTCATTGGACCAAGACTCCATATATTTTGGGCTTGGGCCGCAAATTGTGACCCTACAATTGGTGCCATCTGTGGGGAGAACTTGTATATCAGTGAGTGCAACAGTTAAACATGGTGGGATCAGGTCCGCACCAAGCAGGTCCACACCAAACGGAGCCTGCAGGTTCTCAACGGTAGGACAACTTCCTTAACCTTGAACGGGAAAGGGATCGAGAGAGACATTGAAAGGGTAGTGTGCGTACTATCCATACAAACAAAAGCCATTCTAGGGTGGGAAGTCACGTGTCCCAAAGGCAAGACAATAACAAAGCCCTGCAACGAGAGAATGATGACTTAAAAAAGAAACTACGTCGTGCGCAACGGAAGCGGTCCCCTTCTAATTCAGATACGTCCTCTAATGATGAAGGGGACGACAATTATAGGCAAAGGTCAAGAACCCCACCGAGTGAGACCTTCTCTATGAGGAAAAGCACCACCATAAACGCAGACACAAAAGTCCGTCCCGTAAAGGCCTAGTGAACGACGCCATGAGCAAGGCCTTGGATCGGATCTCTAAGTCACCCTTCATATGCAAGATAGAAGGGGCTAAGCTCCCTCGGCGATTCCATCAACCTACTTTCACTATGTACAATGGTCGAACGGACCCCGTAGAGCATGTAAGCCAGTTTAACCAGAGGATGGTCATCCATTCCAAAGACGAGGCTTTGATGTGCAAAGTATTTCCATCCAGCTTGGGACCAGTGGCGATGAGATGGTTTGATGGCCTCAAGCCAAATTCCGTAAGTTCCTTTAAGCAGCTAACCCAGGCCTTTGGCTCTCACTTCATCACGAATAGCAGGGTTCCTCGACCCTTGGATTCTCTACTGTCTTTGTCCATGCGAGAAGGGGAGACCTTGAAAGCCTACTCGGACAGGTACTGGGAGATGTACAATGAGATAGAGGGTAACTATGACGACGTCGCCATCAGCACTTTCAAGAGCGGCCTCCCAACTGAGCATGGTTTAAGAAAATCCCTAACAGGAAAGCCTATCACCAGCCTGCGCCAACTCATGGACCGGATCGACAAGTATAAAAGGGTTGAAGAAGACCAGCAGTTGGGTAAAGGTAAAGCAAAGGTTGTCCCTTAGGAGAGAAGGGACTTCAGGTCGGACCGGTTTAATAATAACAACCGACTGAGGAAAGACTTTGCATGGCAATCCGAATCTGCCGACCCACAGGCAGTTAATGCTGTGTTCCGAGATCCAGTACATTAGGTTCTGGAGAAGATAAAAAATGAGTCATTCTTCAAATGGCCAAATAAGATGGTAGGAGACCCCATGAAGCGCAACCAAAACCTATATTACCAATACCACCAAGAATCGAGGCACACCACTGAGGACTGCAGGAACTTAAGGAACCACTTGGACCAGCTGGTCTGAGAGGGAAAAATAAGGCACCTCCTGCATCATTCCAGTGGTTAACAAGGACAGGCGAATCCGAAGTCCCAGAGAGACACCTCTTTAAGACCTCTTATAGGCACAATAAATGTCATTCTTGCTGCTCTGGAAAGGACCGGCTCTTGTCCTTCCAGAGTGATGTCTGTAGCTCGGCTATCCACCTAGGACGACAATTGGGAGTCCAAAAAGGCCAATAAGGAAGCCTCACCGATGCTGGGCTTCTCGGACAAAGATAAGATCGGAACCATCCAACCCTACGACGATGCTCTGGTAATTACACTCAGGATAGGGGGATATGATGTGAAAAGAGTGCTGGTGGATCAGGGCAGTGCTATGGAGGTAATGTACTCTGACCTGTACAAAGGGCTGAATTTAAAACCCGAAGACCTAACAGTGTACGATTCCCCTCTGGTAAGTTTCGAGGGAAAGACCGTTACATCGAGAGGCCAGATTAGACTGCCTATACAAACTGGTTCGGACGTGGTGGAGGTGGATTTCATTGTGGTGGACGCTTATTCACCCTACACAGCTATTGTGGCTAGATCTTAGCTTCACGCCTTAGGAGCCGTCTCTTCTACTCTGCACCAAAAGGTAAAATATCCGTCGGAGGGCCAGGTTAAAGAGATTGTGGGTAATCAATCTGTGGCCAAACGGTGCATGGTGGCTGTCATCTCACGCCGACCCAATGTTGAGTCCTCTGCCTTCGCTGAAAGGGGCTTATAGCAATCAACAACCTCAGCATTACCCGGTAACGAATCAACCGAGGAAGCAAAATGCGAGGACCCAGAAAAGGTTGTTGTTGACAATGATCCGGAAAGGTTCTTCAAGTCAACTCGGAACTACCTCCCCAAGAGAGAGAAGAGCTAATTGGGTTTCTTAGAGAAAACGTGGACGTATTTGCGTGGGATGCCTACGAGGCCCCAAGGGTTGATCCGTGCTTCATCTGCCACCACCTGAATGTTAACCCATCTGTTACTCCCAAGAAGCAACCACCTCGGCGCCCGTCAAAGGAGCATGCTGATGCCATTAGGGACGAGGTGATGAAGCTTAAAAGGGCAGGGGCTATCAAGGAAGTTTTTTACCTCGAGTGGTTGGCCGATATTGTAGTGGTAAAAAAGAAGAGCGGAAAGTGGTGAGTCTGCATAGACTTCACGGATCTGAATAAAGCCTGCCCAAAAGATCCGTTCTCTATGCCTCGGATAGATCAGTTAGTAAATGTGACCGCGGGCCACCCTCGGATGAGCTTCTTAGATGCCTTTCAAGGATATCATCAGATACCACTGCCGCAGACGACCAAGAAAAGACAGCTTTTGTCACTCTTAATTGGAAACTACCATTACAAGGTGATGCCTTTTGGTCTGAAAAACGCAGGGTCCACCTACCAAAGAATGACTAGAATGTTTAAGCCGCAGCTGGGTAAGAGCATTGAAGTCTATATAGATGACATGGTGGTAAAGAGCAAGGTGGTGTTCGAGCACGTGAGAGACCTTGGAGACATCTTTGAAATTCTGAGGAAACACAAGCTGCGTCTCAATGTTTCCAAATGTTTATTTGGGGTAGGATCGGGAAAATTCTTGGGCTATATGGTGACCCACAGGGGAATCGAGGTCAATCCCGATCAAATCAGGGCTATCAACAGCCTACAACCGCCTCGGAATCCCAAGGAGGTCCAAAGGCTTACCGGAATGATCGCTACCTTGAACCGTTTTATTTCTCGGTCGGCAGATAGGTGCAGACCCTTGTTCCTCTTGATGAACAAATGAAAGGGATTTAAGTGGACCAAGAAATGTGCTTTGGCCTTCCAACAACTTAAAGAATATCTATCTCGGCCACCAATCATGTCTAGCCCCAAGGCTGATGAAGTCTTGTTCGCTTACATCGCTGTGGCCCTTCATGCAGTAAGCCTAGTGCTAATACGAGTGGACGACGGCGTACAACGACCAGTTTATTATGTGAGAAAATCATTGCATGAAGCCGAAATCCGTTATTTGCCACTAGAAAATGCCATCTTGGCGGTGGTTCAAGCTACACGAAAGCTTCCCCATTACTTCCAAGCGCACACAGTTATCGTTCTAACCCAGCTTCCGCTAAAGTCCATACTCCGGAGTGCTGATTATACAGGGAGAGTTGCTAAGTGGGGCACGATTCTAGGGCTTTTGACATCAAGTACATGCCTCGTACCTCCGTTGAAGGCCAAGTCCTCGCAAATCTGGTGGCTGAACTCGCTGAACCCTTGTTAGAAGAAGAAACAAAGACGCAAGACATGGATGAAAAATTAGTTGGCGCAATCTCTCTACAAGGGCCCACATGTTGGAAAGTATATGTTGATGGCGTAGCGAACCAAAGGGGCTCTGGAGTGGGGCTAGTTCTGATTTCCCCTGAAAGGATTACCATCGAAAAATCGCTAAGACTAGGTTTTTCGGCCACGAATAATGAGGATGAATATGAGGCCCTACTGAAGGGGATGTCCATGGTTCAGAAACTGGGCAGAAAAGCAGTAAATATGTTCTCAGACTCAAGATTAGTAGTTGGCCAAGTGAATGGGGAATTAGAAGTAAGAGACGAAAGAATGCAGGGATACTTAGACCAAGTTAAACGCCTATAGTCACGTTTCGATTCTTTTAGCTTACTGCATATCCCTAGAAGTGGAAACACACATGCCGACTCCTTGACCACGCTTGCCATCTCCTCGACTCAAAGTTTACCCTGGGTCATCCTTGTGGAAGATTTATACAAACCCTTAGTGACAAAAAGAGAAGTGATCCATGTCCATCAGGTCAGAATGGGACCTAGTTGGATGGACCCTCTAGTATTGTTTCTGAAGGAAGACATCTTGCTCGAAGAGAAGACCGAGGCTGACAAGATACAGAGAAAATCTTTTCGGTTCTGGCTATCCGAGGACCAAAAGCTCTATAAACGTTCCTTCTCTGGACCATACTTGCTCTGCATACACCCTGAGGCCTCAGAACTAATCCTAGAGGAATTACACGAAGGGATTTGTGGAAGCCATACAGGAGGCAGGTCCTTATCTCATAGGGCCATCACCCAAGGTTACTAGTGGCCAAACATGCAGAAAGAAGCACATGAATACGTGAAGAAGTATGACCAGTGTCAGAAATTTTCTCCAAACATACATCAACCAGTAGGGATCCTCAATCCACTATCCAGCCTTTGGCCATTTTCCTAGTGGGGCTTGAATATCGTCGGGCCCTTTCCCAAGGCAGTAGGGAACAAAAGGTATTTGCTCGTCGGCACTGACTATTTTACTAAATGGGTTGAAGCTGAACCTTTAGCGAACATCAGAGATGTAGACGTCAAAAAGTTCGTTTGGAAAAACATTGTTACCCGGTTTAGGGTCTCTCACTCCCTCATCTCGGACAATGGTCTTCAATTCGATAGTAAGGCCTTCAGGAGGTACTGTTGCGAATTGGGAATTACGAATAGATATTCTACCCCAGCCTACCCCCAGGGGAATGGGCAAGCCAAGGCTATTAACAAGGTCATAGTGAACGGACTTAAGAAGAGGTTAAATGACGCGAAGGAAAGATGGGTGGAAGAACTGCCACATATCCTGTGGACGTATCGAACCACACCCTGCAGATCAACAGGAGAGACCCCCTTTTCGATGACTTACGGGGCCGAGATTGTTATTCCTCTAGAGACGGGCTTTCCAACGCTAAAAACCAGCTCATTCCGTCCGAGCAGCAAAAATGAGCTGCTAGAGAAAAGCTTAGATCTTATTGAAGAAAGTAGGGAAAGGGCAATGGTCCAATTGGCATACTACCAACATAAACTTAAGCAAGGTTATGATGCTAAAGTAAAGTTAAGGCCACTAGTGCCAGGTGACTTAATGTTGAGAAAAGTTCTAGGTACTGTAAAAAACCCAACATGGGGAAAGTTAGAGCCAAACTGGGAAGGACCATATCGCATCACCTCAGTGGCTGGTATAGGGGCATATTTTCTAGAAGATTTAGATGAGCATGTAATACCACGCCTTTGGAATGTAAACAACTTGAAAATGTACTATTATTAATGGAAATTTCCTTTCTCAATAAGTTCTTTTATTGTATAAAGGCATCGTGCTTCTTGTCTCTCCATCTAGTCAAGTATTAAACAGAACCTAAACCCTGCATGGATCCTCGGATCACAGGCTTAGGGGAAATTAACTACTTTGGACATCTTTTTAAGTATTTAAACAAAATCTAAGTCCTGCGTGGCTCCTCGAACCACAGGCTTAGGAGAAATTAACTACTTTGGACATCTTTTCAAGTATTAAACAGAACCTAAGCCCTACATGGATCCTCGGACCACAGGCTTAGGGGAAATTAACTATTTTGGACATCTTTTCAAGTATTTAAACAGAATCTAAGTCCTGCATGGCTCCTCGGACCACAGGCTTAGGGGTAATTAACTACTTTTGAACGTCTTTTCAAGTATTTAAATAGAACCTAAGTCCTGCATGGCTCCTCGGACCACAAGCTTAGGAGAAATTAACTACTTTTGAAGTCTTTTCAAGTATTAAACAAAACCTAAGTCCTGCATGGTTCCTCGGACCACAGGCTTAGGGGAAATTAACTACTTATCTCCTCTAGATTACTAATCTCCTTTAGATTCAGTATTCATTGTATGAGGGTTAATTGACGGTATAAGTAGATAATAACTCTCTATTGCTAATTCATAGATAGATTTCTAGGAATGTCAATAATGATTTGTTGATAAGATATGTTGGAAATAGAGCAACAACAGTTTAAACTCGTTTGCAATAATAATAAGTTCAAAAAGCGTAAAAAGTAAAGATTCAGAGAATAGAAGGAAATGATCATTCATTAACTTCAAAGAAGATGTATTACAAGCAACGAAATAAATCTCAGGAAGAGAAAACAAAAGAAAGTGAAAATCCTACAACTACTTTTTCTTTGGTTGGGGATCCTCCTTGGTAGTGGCAGTCTTGGACCGAGCATCCCCATCTTTAGGCTTCTTGGCTACCTTAGCCTGGGAGATCACATCCCTAATAGTGAGGGTATCCTCGAACGGGGCATCACTAGTTGGAGGAAGGCCCTCTTTACCCATACCTGCTCCAGTAGAAGTCCCAACATCAAAGGTAAGATCTTGAGCACTGGGAACCTGCTCAAAAGAGGGTAAGGGCAAAGCGGTTGAGGAAGGGTCGGTTGGGATCTCTCTAATGTGTTCTGGAAAATATACGTTCTCTGCCCTCCTCAACACGGAGTTTGCCGGGACCCCTGCATTGTTAAGGGCCTCATTCCAGGTTACAGTGCAGTAGTCCCTGCACACCTCAGCCACCTCCTCGGCCAGCCTCTGCTCCGTCTCGAGCATCCCCCGCTCATAGGCCGCTATCTTTACGGCTTTAGCAACTTCTTTGAACACCTGGGCTTCTTCTTTGGCCTTTTGAAGTTTGGCCTTCAGACTTAGGACCGTCACCTTCTCTGTGGCTAGATTTAGCTCAATTGTGAAGAGAAGCTTACGCTGGTCCTCAACCTGGGTCTCAACGGTCTTAAGCCCTGCCAAAGCGCTTAGATGCTCGTGCTCAGAGGTCATGAGCTTTTCAGCCAGTTGAGTCTTTTCCTCCTTCACAGACCCGAGCGTCCTCTCTACTTCGCGTTGGAAATTAGACTCGGCCTCAAATTTATTGTGGGCATTCCTAACGCACTCCTCGGCTATATAGACTTGTTAAGTGACCTGTATAAAAGCAACAAAAGGATTACACATAAAGAATATATGCGAATGGAAAAGGGAAATGAATTAAAATACTGATGAAACTATACTCACCATTGCGAGGTCTCTTTTTAGAGACATGAACAAGTCAGGCTACCTTATCCGCCTAAGGGCTTCCATATCCTTTGGAAGGAGGAGGGTATGGAAGGAGGAGGGGCTGCTCTAGGGCTTGGGCCAGATACATAGAATGCCCCCTACTGGATTCCCTTATCGTAGAATCATAAGGGATAGAGGCCCCATCCATCTCTATTACAGGTGCCCATGTACGCTGCTGTCGACGTACCTCGGCATCGTCTCGGCTATTCACAGACTTAGACCTCTTGTCTCGAGGATCTTTAGTCTTTTGTTGTTTTGCGCCCCTCTATGGGAGCACCTCCCCCTCTTCCAGCTCCTGAGATGGTCTTTTCTTCTTTGGATCAGGATTGACGCGCGGACCTTGGTCAACAGGAGGAGGAGGAGGGGGAGGAATGTTGGCAGAAGTCTGGGTCTTAGGAGCTTTGGGTGGAGTTGCTCCCTTACCCCTATTAGCAATCAAACCCCTCAAGCTCGGCCTCTTCTTAAGGTCCATTATCTCTGCTTCCTCGGAATTGGTTTCAACCAAAGCGACGGCCTGTCCTGGCTGATGAGCTGTAGAAAGCCTGTCCGACTCGATCTTAGAGTCCAAAAGCTCTATAGGCCTCTTAGGTGTTCTCTCTTCCTCAGCAAAATGAAACTTGTCTATCTCCTCCTTAAGTGGCAAATGCGAGAGGAGGCTATCCCTTCCGCTGGTGCTACGATTGCGAATGGATTTTGTTGGAGCGGTATTGCAAACTGTGGAGGGTTTGGTTGAGCAAGCAATACCACGGGAGGTAAATCCCGCCTCGCGAGGAACCTCGGTTTAGAAACATCTATCCGAGCAAGACGGGGGTTACCTGCTCTCAACACTTGGCCTACGTCCTAGTATATGCGCGACAAGGGCTCATAACCTAGGATAAGGTGAACAGCCCACAGTTGATTATCCTCGCTCACGAATATCTCCGATCTCAGCAAAAAGTTGAGCCCGGGAACGTTGACGAAACTGAGATTCGGAGAAACGTGGTCTTTATCTGCAAAACATCCGAGAAGGCAAACATTGTTAAACCGATGATGAACATTATCCGAGAAGACAGACTACCAAAAATGAATAAAGAGAGCTCAGAAAACTAAGGTCTCGGCCGAGAGACCTGATCCTAGGGTACCCCACCTAGTGTTCCTGCCCTAACTGGGCAGTGAAGACCGTCATGCCATCCCCTGGAGACAACTAGGTAATCGTCCTTCATGCCTTTGTTGGACTTAGGGAGGCAGGATATCAGCCTCACCTCGTCGGACCGAGATTTAAGGTAATATCCCCTTGAAAGGAAGTGACACTCGTACAGATAGGCAACATTGTGCCATGTAAGACCGAGGTTCATCTGGTCGTTTAGCGCATCTACACATCCTAAGACTCTAAACATATTGGCGGCACATTGATGTGGGCATAACCTATGATTGAGCAGATAGTCTCTAGTTATTCTACCCATAGGAAGCGCCATTCCTCCCTTTATAAAGGCGATCATTGGAATGACAACTTCACCTTCTTTTCTATCTGTGAGTACATCGTCTGAGGGACAGTATTGTAGGCCTACTCCTGGGGGGATGTGGTACTTGGCCCTAAAGCTCTCCATACTAGTCAGGGAGTCTACCAAATACTTGAATCTACCCATTTGAATGAACGGAAATGACGCAGAAAGAAGTTTCTAAAACAAAAGAAAGAAGACCGAGGAGGATGGCCGAGATTAAAAGGGAGAATATAAAGGAATAAGAACTTACGAGAATGAGTATGTTTATCTCTGTTGTTTTTAAAAGACTTTCAAAGAAATCTCGAAGAAAAGGTTTCGAAAGCTTTGTAGTTTAGAGAGTTCTGTGAGTTGGAGCATTGGAGATCACTGGAGAGCTTGAAGATTGGTAAAGTAAAGGGAAAACAAGTTCCCTCGAGGCTTTATATAGGGAATGGAAATGAGTGAGAGTTATTCCGCTCAAATTTCCAAGAAGAGGCTCAACCGTTGGATCTAAGCTTTACCATTGGATCTGGGGGACAACACGCCGCCTGGAGCAATTAATGATGCTTCGTGGGCTGCGAAGCGTCAGGGGTAATCATAATGCACAAAAAACGGAACTTCCACACGTGCGATCAACAAATTCAAATGGTATTAGCTCTTAGAAAATCAAAACCTCACTTTTCTCCTCGAATGGGAAAAAAATCGAAGTTTTGAGGGGCTATTGTAGGGGCAAGGGCCCAAGATCGTATATTGGGCCTTGGGCTTTATCCGAGGATATAAATGGGTCCGAGGAGAAGCAAATAATTATTAGATATTCCCAGACTAGGTCTCATTAGTACAGAGCAAATGAAGGGTCGTCCGAGGAGTACATCCTCCTCGGACTTGATGAATATGGTTCAAAGCATGTGATCCAGCAATTAGAATGACCCTCCAAAAGGTTCCAGCGATAGGAATGTTCCTCATGAATATATGAGAAGGAAGGAAACTCAAAAATATCCAAGGAAAAGCTGCTACTACCGCATTAAATGCATTGCAGCTACTTTTCTGGCCGCATTTATGTGGAGAGGACCTCTGAACAGTGCTGCCTTGGCTACCATAACTCACAGAAGGCTGAGAGGGGTGTCTGATGGGACGGGCACTCAAGTAGGGACTCAGATGATCAACAAGTGTAGGATCAAGATGACCCAAAAGGAGATATATAAGGTGAGAGACCCTCCATGAGAGGAGGGGGGGGGGGGGGGAAAGAGAGATAGAAAAAATAGATAGCAATCTAAATCATTCTGATATCCAAGAAAGATCATTATATGCAGCTTTAACCTCCTCGGACTGAAAGTTTATTGATATCGGCATCCTTTATTTGTGTTTGATCGTCATGCAATTCAATACTAGCCGTTGTCCAACTCATTAGGACCTAGTTCTTTGACACATTCTCTACAAATTCATTGTATTGGGCTCATTGGACCAAGACTCCATACATTTTGGGCTTGGGCCGCAAATTGTGACCCTACATATATATATAAACAATAGTGCAAGAATTATTATACTTTGGGTTCTTTCTTAAGTCAAATAGGAGGAACTAAGTGTGGTTAAACTTAGTTTACTTGCTTAAGTTTGTGTTTTCATTTTTAATTTGTGCCCTTATTCCTATTGTCATGTTTATCAAATTCACATACACCTCTACTATGTCATGGGTGCTGGCAATGACAAGCATGGGAATTATCATGGCTTCAGGTTATTAGAGTGCCATGAATATCTTAGCATCAACCATCACTATCAAAAGTGTGTTGTACATGGAGATTTAAGAATTGTAACTCTTTTTTAGGGATTGAATACCTTACTTTGTATGTTTTGATTTCGTCTGATTGATGTGTAAATATGTAAATGTAGCAAAACATGTTGTACCTTTGGTTCTTTAATTAATTTCTAACACATGATTACATTGATCAATATAATACAAATAATGTTAATATTCAATGTAATATAGATATAATTTGTCCTCTCCATTGATAGTGATTACAATGGATGCCGTTTGCAGATAAATGTTAATTGATATACCTAGACTAATCTCATGGATGCTATGATAATATGCAAGTTATGATCAAGTGTGTGAGTGACAATATGTTAATTTGCATCATTTGCATCTTTTAGAGGGATTGGTAGGGTTTAAGGGTGTTTCGTGATTTAATAAATAAATAAAATCATTATAATGTGGAAAATTGTTAGACCTCAAAAGTGATGTGACAAAGTATTATAAGGTCAACTAATAATCAAACGTCTTTAGTTTTTTCAGATTACTAATCACTAACTCATGTGATGCACTGAATGTGATGCATTCAATAGTTAGTGATTAAATATTTTCAACGTTATAGTTAGTTAAAAATGAAAGCAATTCAATATTTAGTTCAAAAATGTTACTAAAATTAAAATGTAGAAAGTTTAAGAAAAATAATAATTGGGAAAATTATTTTATTGATCTTAAATCCAAATCCATTTTTAGGTATCCAAACAACGGAATTCCAAATCCAATTTTTCAGATTACTAATCACTAACTCGTGTGATGCACTGAATGTGATGCATTCAATAGTTAGTGATTAAATATTTTCAATGTTATAGTTAGTTAAAAATGAAAGCAATTCAATATTTAGTTCAAAAATGTTACTAAAATTAAAATGTAGAAAGTTTAAGAAAAATAATAATTGGGAAAATTATTTTATTGATCTTAAATCCAAATCCAATTTTAGGTATCCAAACAACGGAATTTCAAATCCTTCATTGTACAAAAGGTCCAAACAAGGAATTTAAAAATTAATGGATTTTGTAAGTTCCATAGTCCTTTTGTATCGGATTTTACAATGAATTTGTAGAGGTGAGAACTTTAGTCCAAATAACCAAGCATAGATGGGAATTTTAACTAGTGAGATAAATTATACAACGTTGGTAATTTTAACAAGTTTGATCCTTGGGTAAGCTTTCGAGGACAAAGTTCATATCTCTTATGAACTTCGGGCATTAGAGATAGGCTTGTTTCTACCAAATTTTCTCATCCACATTAATGAGGGAGGTTACAGCTTAAATAGGGTTTCTTAATACATCCTAACCTTCCACGTGTGGGGTGGTTAGGCAGACTAATTAGATATTTCTGTACATTTGACTTGCCAAAAGGTAACAGTGATCTTGCTAGCTGGAGAAGCATTGTTCAGGGGTCTTATCCTCATTAATGTGGTTAGAGCAGCAGGTAAAGGGCATTTAATGCGGTGATGAGGTGTTCTGGAGTAGGGAGCTCCCCCCTTGTGTCAACTTTTTCTCCTCCTATCCCGATGTCCTACTTTCTCTTTAAATTTTCGAAGTAGATATTGTCCAACCCCATAACTTTTTCCTCTTCTCGGGTCTCAAGGCCAGATGTTGTCCTTTCAGTGCTCCCTTTACACACTTCGACGATCCTTTTCCTCTATTCATTTTCTTCGGAAACTACCTCCCTACAGATTTCAAATCAAGGCTTTTTAAATCTATTAATTTTAAAATTAATAGGTTTCAAATCAAGCAAATAGAGTGGTTGTATAACATTTTTATTGTCATTTTGGTCTTGCAAATAGAGGTTCCAAGGGGTATTTTGGTCAATTTTAGGTTTTATGGTAATTTTGGTAATTTTTTAAGTTTCAAGGTCATGCGGTCTTTTTTTTGTCCTAGGGGTATTTTGGTCATTTTCAAGGTTTCATTATTATTTTGGTCATTTTTTAGGTTTTATGGTAATTTAGGTCCTTTTTTTTAGTTTCAGGGTCATTTGGTCAATTTTTGTTATTTGGTTTTAAGGGTATTTTGGTCATTTTTAGGCTTCGTGCTTATTTTGGTCATTTTTTTGGTAATTTTGGTCATTTTTTTTAAAGTTTTAAGACTATTCTATAGTCCTTTTTAGGTTCTAAGGGTATTTCGATCATTTTTTAGGTTTCAAGGGTATAATGATACAATCAAATAAGGGAACCATCAAATATGAGAAAAAATAAGAGAACTACCAAATGTGACAAAAGTACAGTCACATGTGATGTTAGTACTACATAATGTGAGGACGGTACAATTAGATGTGAGAAAAAAAAAGAACCACTGAATGTGACAAAAGTTCAGGATGGTATAATCAAATGTGAGAAAAAAAATAAGGAAATCACCGAATGTGACAAAAGTACAGTCACATATGATGTTGGTACTGCATAATGTAAGAATGCTACATTCAAATGTAAGAATGCTACATTCAAATGTAAGAAAAAAAAATAAGGGAACCACCGAATGTAAAAAAAGTACAGTCACATGTGATGTTAGTACTGCTCAATGTGAGAATGGTACAATTAAATGTCAAAAAAAATAAATAAGGGAACTGCTGAATATGACAAAAGTACAGTCACATGTGATGTTAATACTACACAATATAAGGAGGGTACCATCAAATGTGAGAAAATGATAACCTGATATAGCAGGTTGCCTATTAGTGGGTACTGTACCCCAAAAAATGGAAGGGTAGAATTTCCCCGGATACTAAAAGTCATGTCTTTGATTTTTTTCCATGTAATACCAAATTACAAAAGAAAATCGTCACGAGTCATGAGGATGCTCCAATCGAAACAAATGACAGAACCTAAGATTGGCTTAGGTAATTAAATATTAGATTAGAATAAATGGCTCTATTCTTCCAACAGAAAATGTTTGGATTTTAATCACCCTCAACTAATTATTATATAAAAAAAAAATGTTGACTAGCGTAATTATATTTCTGATGCCCATGACAAATTTGTGAGCGAATAAAGTGCACACTGCACTTACGCACGTGAATTTGTTTGAAATATTTTAAGAGATTAGATATTATTACTTATTAGGCCTGATTCTTCAAAGAAAAAGGCTTGGATTTTAATCACCATCAACCATTTACTATAAAAATAAATACAGTAATAAAGAAAGATAAATGGCATGTTGATTGGTGTAATTATATTCCAATTCCCTCATGACCTTGACAAATTTGTGAAAGAATAAAGTGCACACTGCACTTACTAGAGATGTACGTTTTAATAATTTGCTTTGTTAATAGGCACGTTAATTATTTTGAAATATTTTAAGAGAATACATAAAGATAATGAAACAAGTTTAATCCAAAAGGACCAACAATAACGACAAACACTTAAAACCAAAGTTTAGGAGCAACTAGCGGATGTGTTGTGTCTTGGGCAGACACGTGAAACATTTTGATCTAATCTCAATGTTATTAAAGGTATTTTGACCCTGCTTAATTTAGTTTGTGTCTTGGGTGGACACATGAAATATTTTTAACCGACACATATGTGATATGATTGACTAGGGCTGTAAATGAACTAAGTTATATATTAACAACTCGATTTGGTTCGATAAAAAATTTATTCATGTATATTTGTTTGTTTGTAAACAAGCCAAACTTAAGTTTTAGTTTTAGACTTGTTTAATTAATAAACAAGCTAAGCCCAAGCAAAAAAAAAAAATTTGATCATGAATATGCTCGAAATAAGCTTGATAATGTACATATATTAGATCTTAAGCTCAAAAACTCAAACTTGAGCTTGAGCTCGAACTCCGCTTGATTAATATATCATGCCCATAGTTGTCAGTATCGTACGATACGCGATACGTATCGTATCGTGTGGAAAAAGTTCAGTATCGTATCTTCGTATCGTAAGTGCTCATGAATCGTACGATACAGTGTGCGTATCGTATGAATCGTATTGTATCGTAAAATCGTATGTATCGTACGATACATAGACAAATGCTTTAAATTGAGATTTTTTGTTAAAATTTGTACTTTTATTTGAATCTAACAAGTTGTTAGACTTGTTTTTAGCAAAAAATTATTAGTTTACTTAATTTCACCTACTAAAATAACATATTCATAAGTATTTTTCCCTTCTCTCCTATAATTAGACTACACAGTACATACTTACCTTTCACTTTAATATTTAAAAATTTATTTTATTTTTATTGTTATTGTTATAAGTCCAAGAAACTATAATGCCAAAAAAAATTTATAACAAACTTATTAAAATAAAAAGAACAAGAAGAGATGGTAAATGTTAATAACGAATAACGATGAAGAAAATTTTAGTGAAGAAATAAATTCGCAAAATTATAAATATGATGATAGCGTTGACTTAGATAGAGTTGATTAGGCAATTTGATGAATATGATGAAAATAAATTATTATTTTTGGGTCATTTGTAATATATTATCACTTTTGAATTTAAGTAATTTGAATGTGTATATTATAAACACATGCTAGTTTGATTTATTTAGTTAGCTTGTTAAATATTATTATATAAGTGATGAATAAATTAGTCATTAGTTGAATATATTCAAAATTTATAATGAATATACCCTTTATATATGTATATTTATAATTTTTTATAAATTTTATTAAGTGTTTGTGTATCTTACGATACACGATACATAAAAATTAAAAATCGATTCACGATACGATTCACGTTTTGACAACTATGATCATGCCAAGTCAAGTTAAGTTCAAACTTTTTGACTTTTTGATGAGTTCAAGCTTGATTGTTTACTTGTAAGTTTGGTTTGAGCTTGAGCCAAGCTTAGATAATTTACTTTTGTTGTCAAGACGAGACCTAACATTAATTATTCGACAAAACCCAGCTAGTTTACAACCTTGCCTAACACATTTCCTCGTGAAGCAATAAAATTTTAAAAGGTTATGCAATAAATACAAGGAAATAGTTAGCCTCTCACAACAAAGCAGTGAAAGTTATGTTTATGAGTTTGGTATGAAATATATATGAAAGATGTGTTTATTTTACAGTAAATGCATGTGATGGTGACAATTATTTTTATTAATTATTATACAATGTGTGTGTATGATTTTTTAATGGACTTTAATATTTTTATTTCTTCCCTAATAATTCTAAGACCACACCATTTCCCACAATTATCTGATTGTGAGCAATAAAAAAAAAATGGTGGATTAATATGAAAGTGATAAGTAGTAAACCGCTGTCTACCACATAAAATAGTCATGGAAAAATGTGTGATAAAAGTTGTGGTGTTGTCGTGTTAGAACTTTTCTTTCTTCTCTTGATTTGTTCATGCAAGTTGTAAAACGTGACATGGATTTTTTTTTCTTAAAGAGGGAAGTGAAATGAAATGTTTTGAAAATTGCTTATTTTTTGTAGTTTATTTGTATAATGTGAAACAAAAAGCTAAAAATGAGTTTATAATTTTTTTAAAAAAAACTTATTCTTATACTTTATTATTTAAAATAAAACTGAGACAAAAAATAGTATAAAAATTAAAAACATTGAATAATTTAAGCAAAAAACTAACTTATGATCGGTTACCAATCCCCCTCAAGCGTTGTTAAGGGCGGAGGCACGTTATGCTTTTGAGGGGGCCTTTTTAAAACCTCTATAATAGTAGGAAGAAATAGGTCTCACACTTTCTCATTTAAGAGTTGCCCCTATGAGAAAAACTTGGCCCCTCCTCCAATATGTAGCCATAAAAATGCCCCCCCCCCCCCCCAAATTCCTACTTTTCATCTTTTCGACTTTTCCTTTCATTCTCTAAGACAAAGACCTATGTTGTACTGTGAGGTTACAGTATTAGACTATTAGTATGAATGAAATTGATTTTGAATTTAGTTGAGATGAATGAAATTTATTTTGAATTTATTTTTTATCATAGTAGTCTAATTTGGTTGAATTGAACTGCTATTTATTATTATTTTTTATACAATATAGAATTCTACTCTAATTTAATTTAAGTGTATATATGTGTGAAGCTCTCTCCTGGAGACTTGAATCCCGACCCTTGCCCCGCACACCTCACAAACACTTATACCTATAGAGTGACTATCGCACCAAGAGTGTGCAGTGATAAACTGCTATTTATTTTATAGTAGATTATAGTGATTTTGTTATATTTAATTTCTATAAATATTATTTCTTGTAAATGTAGTCTAATTTTGGTTAGATTTAATGTTTTTTTTTTCTAAAACTAATGCAGGAAGACATGTATATATTTATATATGTCATACTTTGTATTTTTCTTGAATTACAAATCAATATGATAATATTACCTCGACCCTCCAACTAAAAATTCCTGACTACGCTCCTGAACGTTGTGTTCCCGACCAAAAAACATTAACGTATACATGGAAAAATAATAGTGGATTGGGCATAACATTAGTCATCGTCTTCTCCATACACACCAACACACCCCAAATAATAAAAAAAAAAACATCGGCTTCCGCGTGATTCCGCATTGGGTTTGCAAAAAGGAAAGAACTGTGAAACGGGTTTGCTGTGTATAGTGACATGCATGTGCCGTTTGCACAAGACGCTTAATTAAAGTTAAAAATAAAATTTAAAAAAAAAAAAAAAAACGGTTGAATGGGAGGACAAATATAACACATCACTAGTGATTCACTAACCATCATCTCCAAGTGAAGCAATAAAATTTTGAAAGGCTAACAAGTAAAATAAAAGGAAAAAGGAAATAGTTAGCCTTTTTACATTAAAAGCAATGAAAGATATAAAAGCTTCGAATGTAGAAATTATATTATAACCTAATTTAAGTGTATATATGTGTGAATCTCTTTTATGGAGATTTGAATCTTGACTCTTGCCTTCACATCCCATAAGCACTAATACATGTAGAGTGACTATCTCACCAAGAGTGTTCAGTGATAAAAGTTTCGTATATTTTTGTTTCACATGCAATGTGTTTATAAATGCATGTTATGGTGACAATAATTAATTAATTAATTAGAGAGAACCAGATGATTTGTTTTTACTAAAGACAGGTGAGCAATCTGATGGTAAGAGAGGACATAGTCAGAATAGAACAATTAGAGTAGATAAGAAGCTTAAAGAATTATGTCAGGTCTCGTAGTTTGTTAAGTAAGCCACTGCCTTGATTAAAAAGAAGAGTAAAACATTGATTAGGTACCAAATGTCCAACAGTCACTAATAGCTATAAAAGCTTAAGCATGACAAATCCAAAAACCTAAAAATGAGGAAAAATTAATAGACTAAAATAAAACTGAACCAAAAAAATGATCACAATAATGAGAAGAAACACGGCAACACATGTGATATAAATATATAAGATCCATACACAAACTAAGTCTCATATCTAAAAATTTCAAGAAAGATCTATAGGAAGGATATATATATTTAAGGGAAATGTTAACAATAGTTAACAATCTATTTAAATAAAGTTTTTATGGGAAAAAAAAAAAAACAATTAATGTTTTGATAGCTTTTTTTCATTTCCCATAAAAATTGTGTTAAAATTTTTCTAAAATAAATTGTTAACTATTACTTTAAGAACATTCCTTAACAACTTAGCATAACCCTATATTTAAGGAAAATGCTAGCGAATGTCCTTAGAAACAAACTGAACCAAGATGAGAAACATAATTTAATGGAGATCTATAATTGCCAATTGGCAGTCGACAGTCGGCACTAATCGACAGGGGCCCTAACTGTTCCAGATAATGCAATAAATAGCTTAGACTTTGTCCAATTAACTCCAAGGATGTTAATACCGTACCGGAGGCCGTACCGGTTTGGCCACCGGTACGATATATTTCGGATACCGGTGTACCGTTTCGGGTTTACCGCTATTTTATATATTTAATATATGTATATATACACACACACACATACACACACAAAATCTCTATTTACCATAAAACAATACCTCAAAAATTCATGTTTACCATAAAACATTACTTCAATTAAGAACAAATAATTCATAGTTTTAAACTTTAACATCAACTAAAAAAAAAAACACAATATAAAATTGTTCATTACACTCAAAGAAAACAGGGGCTTAGAGACAGAGCAGAGCGGGTACTGGGTAGTGAGAGACAGAGCAGCGGAGCAGCCTAGAGACAGAGTGGCCGAGAGAGTGAGAGACAGAGCAGCGGAGAGTGAGAGACAGAGCAGCGGAGCTGCTTAGAGAGTAGAGACAGAGTGGCCGAGAGAGTGAGAGACATAGAGCAGCTGAGAGAGAGCGTGAGAGAGAAAGAAAGTAAGAGGGTTGTGCGGGTACTGGGTAGTGCTAGGTTTTTAGAATTAGGATTTAGGAAAATTACCATGTTGCTCTTGAAAAATGTCAAAATTAACAAAACAGGGGCTTTTTCATGTTTCGGTCCGGTATCCAATTACCGGCCAGTACAGTCGGATTTCATCAGTATGGCCGGTACGATGCCGGTACGGCCGGTATTTTTTCTGGTACGAAATAGGGGGGTCGAGCGTACCAGATTGTTGGCCGGTACGGTACTGTATATTCCGGCTATACCGGCCGGTACGGTACGGAATCGATAACCTTGATTAACTCACCAACCTAAAAAGTAGGTCCTAACTTTACTAACTTGCCATTGCATTGCTGGTTTCATTTTGATGTCTCCAACGTTTAGTGTTGCATACTTGCATACGTGCATCCCTCTTTTCTATAATCTTGCTAGTCATCCAAGTCCAAGATACCAAGTCTCTAGCAAAGCATATGAAGTGGAGCCAATCACCTTATGATTCGTTCTTCTCATTGAACATAATTTTCAGAATCTCTGGTTCATAGGACGTTGAGTATTCTCATACGTCACTCATGATCTACTAGTACTAAACATTTTTGAGTTTTAACTGTGACCATAAACTTTATATTTTCCAACTATTCCAAAAAAGTATAAAAAGTTCTAGTTTTGGTGGTGTTAACAATTGCTAAAAAATATATATAATTTTTGTACTGCCCACTTTTTTTTTTGTTTTTTCTCTCATTGAATCACTTGGTGGGTTTTACAAATCACAAGAATCCATTAAATGTCAAATTCACAATAAATCATCCACTATCTCAAAACAACACATATAGCCAATAATAAATATATCACTCTTGTCCTTAGTGGTAGTTCAAAATCTTTTTGAAAAAATTATTTTCCAAACTTTTAATTATTTTCCACAATTTCTCATTATATATATATATATATATATATATATGTGTGTGTGTGTGTGGGGGGGGGGGGGGGGGACTGGTGTTAGGGGTGACAATTTTTATCCATATCCATGAACC
This sequence comes from Quercus tomentella, assembly GCA_028535165.1. Taxonomy (NCBI): domain Eukaryota; kingdom Viridiplantae; phylum Streptophyta; class Magnoliopsida; order Fagales; family Fagaceae; genus Quercus; species Quercus tomentella. Next base: position 12,858,294 of record JAPQVY010000012.1, on the reverse strand, counting down.
CGCCCATTACCCACCTAATTTGGATAAGTCTTAACCCAACCCATTTGAATATTTGGGTTAAATGGGTAAAGACCCATTTGGTTATTTAATTAGATGGGTCTAAATGGATAAATCCACCAATAATCACTAAACCCATCTAAAATTTAAATTTAAATAAACCCACAAAAACCAACTAATCTCTTCTAAAATCTAAAACTTAAATAAAGAATATAACCTTCTTAAACCCAAAACTTTCGGCCCTCAGTCAAATAAAAAAAAAAAAATTTCCTACATTTTCTCATCATCCAAACAGTCTCGTAACAAACACAAAACCAAAAATAGTACACGATCACATTCTCGGCAACCAAACATAGACTACAAAACACAGCCTATCTTCTTTCAATATCCTATCCATTTGAGCATTATCTGAAACCACAATACTCTGTTCGATATCGATCTTCAGCAGCAAAATCTGGAACTGAATGACGGCGATTTTCGCGTTCTCCATACGAGTGAGTCCACCGGAAGCGTGGCTCACTTTCTTGTCGAAAACAAGGCCTTTCACAAGCTCGGGCTTCTGTCTCAAGTGATCGCCGACGACATGAACGACGAGCTCGACGACGCGCTGAAGCTATCCTTGGCGTAATTGAGCTTCGAAGCCTTAGTGTTCGAAGCAAAAGCATTAGGCTTTGTGAAGTCAAGAGTCAAGCTTTGTGGATGAGAAACGTAGCTCGTCGGAGCAGTGATGGAGATTTGGGACACGGCGGTTGGAGCAACAACTGGTGCCGGAGGAGTAGGAGCTAGGTCGGAGCAACAACCTTGTGACGTGGCTTCTTGTGTAGCCGTCTGATCATCCATCTTCGGAAAGCCCAGGAGATTCACTGCCATTCGTAGGCTTAGCAACGTTTTGTTTTTGTTTTTTGCGTTTATTTTTTTGCTTTTGAAATGAATGTGTTTTTTTTTAGTGGAATCAAAAACGGAAAATAATGGCAAGGATACTATTTGTTTTTTTTAGTTTAAATTATATGGTGGAATCACTATCTTCCTTTGTTTGATGGACTTTCTCTTGTCCTATTAGACTTCTTTTTCTCACAGTGTTTTACTGCTCACTAATTAAATGGGTTAAATGGGTGGGTTACTAATTAAATGAGTTGAGCGGATAATGGATAATTAATTTATATATAAACGGGTCATAAATGGATAAATGGATAATTACACATCCAACCCATTTATGACCCAACCCGCCCATTTGCCACCCCTAACTGGTGTAGTGGGCCCTTTTTGGTTATATTGGGCTAGGTTGCCTCCTGCGGTACTAGGCCCAAATATTCTGAATAAGGGAGTTGAGATCGGTCCAGCTACAACTCAATTTGGTTCGGCTTGTGCGCAAACTATGCCTCATTCGCCAAGAGCGCGCTTACGGCAGGCAGAGCTGTTTTAGATGAATCATGGCATGCAAATATGATAATAATAAGACAAAAGAAAGTACTTTGACTTTTTAATTAAAGTGAATAGATAATCCCTAATTAAGAAAAGATAATCACAATTTAACAACAATTACTTTTATAAAGAAAGTAAGGGGAATAAGTGGGTAGTATATGGGTTAATTAAAAGAAGAAAGAAATCAGATTAAATCTGATCCGTAGGACCAAAACCAGAGAGGGAAGAACGCCTCTTCTCAAAGTGAATAATCTCCTAGGGAAATCCTATCGTGGAAATTAATCACTTTGAGGGAAACGGACCTGAATGGTTGGTGCACAAGAGAACTCTTTGTTTTTGGCAAAGAGCAGGACTTTGAGAGGGAGATAAGGAATCAACCTATTGGTGCATGTCTGCCTCTTTTTATAGTGTTTGCCATGACCGAGTTTTACTATTTTAGCCCTTAACCACCTTTGTCTGGTCTGGGTGTACTTGCCAACCACCACTGGTCCATTTGTGTGCCACTCCCCATCACCAGATAAAAAGAAAGCTATTTTGTTTGTTTGTTTGTTTGCCGTGGCACCCTTCCTTGCTATGGTGTGGGTGCCTTCTCTCTCCCTATCTCTCATGGCATGCACCTAGTGGTTCCAACTCAGTTTTGCTTCTTTTGGGTGGTATGTCATCCCAGCAGGACACTTCCCCCAAAAGAGCCCGAGTAGGAACCTCAGAATAGGTTTTTCCCCTCTCCCTACCGCCAAACCATGCCCTCTTACCTCTGACCCATGACCTCACCGTGTCCTGTATTGGCTGGGTACAGGCTGGTGACGTCTGGGCCTTGCGCGTGCCTTTCTTCCATGTATGTCCAAGATTTGCCTGCTGCTCATGCGTTTGCCGTGGTTGGCCTGCACAGTCTGCCGTTCGTTTTTTACTATTTTCAGGTTTCCCTTTCTTTTATGGCTTGCCCCACTTAGGGGCTGGGCCTTGCTTGACGGTGGGTTTTGCCTTTCTTCAGCCCACCATTTTTTTTGTTATCATCTCCTGTCATACCACTCTATCATTCCTACTGCAAAGTTGTTTGCCTCAATCCTGCTGGGCCTCTTTGGGCCTGCCATTTATTCTTCTCCCAATGGTCTAGTACGACCAATGGTTCTTTTATTACATCACTAGCGAGCTCCTGTGTCCCATTTGTTTTCTCTTGGGCGTCCCTGGCCCATTTGTTTTCCTTGGACTTCCTTGGCCCTTTTCTTAACTTTACATTCTCATGGGCTTTTATTCGAGTCCTTTAGGCTTCCCCGGTCCAATTACATTATCCCTCATCCTTGGGGCTCATGGGCTTGCCATCAACTCCTTACTTTCTTTATTTTCATTACTTTGGGCCTGCCGTGACCCATTCTCACTTTTCCACATCACATACTGCACATGGTTTGCTTTTTTCTCTCTTTCTGGGCTCCTTTAAGCCCATTTACCCCCTCAAGGCCCATTTGTTTATCTTATGGACCTGTGATCCATTATTTCTGTCGCTTGGACTTAATGAGTTTTCTATCCATTTACCAACTCTTTTCTATCCGCGTTGCTGGGTGTTGATGGCCATTTTGGAAGCCCAAGTGGAAGGGAGATGCCCAGCAACACGGACAAAAAAGAGTCGACAAACGGATAGAAAACCCATTAAGCCCAAGCAGCAGGAATAATGGATCACAAGCCCATGAGATAAACAAATGGGCCTTGAGGAGGTAAATGGGCTTAAAGGAGCCCGAAAAGAGAGAAAAAGCAAACCATGGGCAGTATATGATGTGGAAAAGTGAGAATGGGCCACGACAGGCTCAAAATAATGAAAGTAAAGAAAGTAAGGGGTTGATGGCAAGCCCATGAACCCCAAGGATGAGGAATAATGTAATTGGGCTGGGGAAGCCCAAAGAATTCAGTAAAAGCCCATGGTAATGTAAAGTGAGGAAAAGGGCCGAGGAAGCCCAAGGGAAGCGAACGGGCCCGGGACGCCCAAGGGAAAACAAATGGGACACAGGAGCCCACCAATGATGTAACAAAAGAACCAATGGCCCTGCTGGGCCATTAGGAGAAGAATAAACGGCAAGCCCAAAGAGGCCTAGCTAGATTGAGGTAAAACAACTTCGCAACAGGAATGATAGAGTGGTATGGTAGGAGATGGTAGCAAGAAAAAGGGTGGGCTGAAGAAAAAGCAAAACCCACCGTCAAGCAAGGCCCTGTCCTGAATAGGGCAAGCCATAAAAGGAAAGGGAAATCAGAAAATAGTCAAGAACAGACGACAGACTGTGCAGGCCAATCACGGCAAACGCATGAGCAGCAGACAGATTTTGGACATACATGGAAGAGAGGCACGCGCAAGGCCCAGACCTTATCAGCCTGTATCCAACCAATACAGGACACAGTGAGGTCATGGGTCAGAGGTAAGAGGGCATGGTTTGCCGGTGGGGAGAAGGGAAAACCTATTTTGAAGTTCCTGCTAGGGCTCTTTTGGGAGAATTTTCCTGCTAGGATGACATACCACCCAAAGAGGCAAAGCTGAACTGGAACCACTAGGTGCATGCCATGAGGGATAGGGAGAGAGAAGACACCCACATCGTAGCAGGAAAGGATGTCACGGCAGACAAACAAACAAAATAGCTTTCTTTTGTTTGGCGATGGGGAGTGGCACACAGACAGACCAGTGGTGGTCGGCAGGTACACCCATACTAAACAAAGGTGGTTAAGGGCTAAAATAGTAAAATCCGGTCACGGCAGGTACTATAAAGAGGCCCTTGCCGTGTGCAGGAAGAGGGAATGGAAGCACCACAGTATTGGAAACTTGGAAACCAGGAAATAGAAAAACAAGGAATAAGGAAAAGAAGTAGAAAGAAAAAGATAAGAAATGGGAATATTAGAAAAGAATGAAAGAAAAGATAGAGAGTTAGAACGGCGGGCATGCACCAATAGGTTGATTCCCTCTCTCCCTCTCAAAATCTTGCTCTTTGCCGGAAACAAAGAGTGTTCTTGTGTACCAACCATTCAAGTCGCTTCCCTCAAAGTGATTAATTTCCACAGTAGAATCTCCCTGAGAGATTATTCACTTTGAGAAGAGGCGTTCTTCCCTCTTTGGTTTTGGTCCTGCAGATCAGACTTGATTTGATTTATTTCCTCTCTCAATCAACTCATATACTACCCCCCTGCTTCCCTTACTTTTCTTATAAAATAATTGTGGTTAAACTATGATTATCTTTTTCTTAAGTAGGAATTATCTGTTTACCTTAATGAAAATGTCAAAATACTTTATTTTATCTTGTTATTATCATATCTGCCTGCCGCAATCCATCTAAAACAGTTCTGTCCGCCGTAAGCGTGCTCCTGGCAAACGAGGCATAATTTGCGCACAAGTCAGTCCAAATTGAGTTGCAGTTGGACTGGTTTCAACTCCCTTACTTAGAATACTTGGGCCTAGTACCGCAGGAGGCAGCCCAGCCCACTTTAACCACAAAAGGCCCACTATATTGGGCTTCTCCTTTCCACTTGGGCTTCCAAAATGGCCATCAACAACTGGCAAGAGATGTAAATTGATTAATATCTAGCTTCTAACTACTAGGAACCTCTTTTAGGAACTATAAGTTTCATAACTTCACAATAAATGACTCAATATTTTATAAAATTTGGTATCATTATACCGCAATCGAATAATATAAATGTCTACTCATTCTCATTTTCTTCTGGGCACAAAGCATAAATACAAGTGTCTATTTTATACAAGAGCATCATTGTACGCATATTTTTGGAATACCAACTTGATATATAATCATTGTTCTCACTTAACAATAGGAATTGCCCTTTTTACCATAAATTAAGTTACAATTTTTCTCACACTTAGGTCAAAAAAATAAATATTTATCTTAATTCTCATGAGAATTCACAAAATTAAAATTTGTCATCATCTTTTTTTTATGAGTTGTATAAATTATTTCTCAAATCACACACAGGTCATGCGCGCACCCACACATTCAATCTCATTTCTTGATTTTCAATATATCCTTACTAATTGAGAAAAATTTTAAATGAAAATGTGCCAAACTATCAATTTTCAACCTAAAAGATTTAAAGGCACTTGGGGTTTTCCCAAAATAGTAAATTTCATAAAATAGAAGCACTTTTATTCTTTTGTGGGTTTATATAAAAAACAAATTCCATAAGAATTTTTTTAAATATATCCACATAAACCATCAAATACAATTTTGTATAAGGCACAAGAATATTTCTCAAACTCACGTGTACGAGGCAGAAGAAAATTTTTCAATCTCAAACCTCTCAATTATTTTATTTAATAGTTCAATCTCAAATCTCATATTTGAGTTTCCTTTTCCGGCTTAGATCATGCTTTTGTCAGATGCAACAATTAATTGAAATCTTAGCATAATATAGTTTATGGACATTGAAGTCTTACAGGGTTACATCATCTATGTCGGTTGCTGGGACCCTAATCATCATAACCATTTTCCCCACCTACCACAACACCAACAATCCTTTCAATAACATTGCTTTTGAGCACGCGTTGGGATAATGATGAGAAATTAAAATTATTTCATTATTTAGTTTATTTTTTCTATTATTTGTGGGTCTTATTATATTTTTTAACATTATTTATGGGTCTCATTATATTATTTCAATTAACTTTTACCTTTGTTTACAGTATTTTTAACAATAATTTTTTAATTTTAACAAAATAAGTGGTATCTAAACATACTTGAATCTTTAACAATCAATAAATCTTTTTCAACATAGGAAATGGCTTTGTTTATGAATTTCTACGAAGTTGGATCGGTTCTATCCACCTTTTTTGAATGGCTGAACTTTCATACGATTTCTGCTAAAGATGTGGTCAACCTGAGGCCTAAGAGTCTAATTAGCTAATGAATTACTATTTAATATCATTGTCAACGATATATTTATTAGTTTTCTATAAAATCCAATTAAACACAAATATTCTAAGTTACATGCACACGAATTAGGAAGCTTTCAACTTTAAAGGAAACAGAGAAATAAATTAAATTTTGATCAAGAACTCATTTGACAAAATGTTCCAATTTTATAGTATCATTTTAACAGAAAAAGAATTCTCTGTAGTGTTTGCGTACAATTCCTACCAAACTAATGAATGAGATTCAATCCAATTTAACCCGACGCTTCAAGTTGGTAGGTTGATTTTCATTGGGTGATGAGTTGGGTTGCAATTTTTTTTTTTTGTGGAAAATTTGTATTGTGTCAGGTTCGAGTTGACAATGTGTTCAACCGAAGAAACTTGACCCAACAAATATTATTAATATTTTAAAAATGTAAAAAACTATACATTTTAAATTTATTGGTTTGATTTATTTTACATTTTGTGAGTTAGTTTAAATTTGAGGTGAATAGATAAAAATAAACTACTAATTTTATACAACACGACATAATTAATTTAGGATGGGATACAAACCTTTAATGTTACGTTTGAATAGTAAGATTTGGATATGTAGATTTAGATTTGACTTATGAAAATCTAATTACCTTATTTAGATAGTTTTAAAAAATCAAAAATTTGGATTTGACCAAATCCACCAAGAAAATAATATCTAAAATTAAGGTATTTCAAATCTATCGATTTAAAATTCAAATCCAAATTTAAATTCAAGTTTCCAAATTCAAATCTATCGATTTAAGGTATTTCAAGTTTCCAAATCCAAATGCAATGCATTAATATTTCCATACAAATTTGAATTTTTCTTCAAGTAGTATGTTTTTATTAGCAAGCATGTGGACGGTGGACAAGAAATCTAATGCATACTAGATAAGCACTAGCAAATGAGTGAATGACGACCTTTGGTTTGGCTTAATACGAGTATACGACATACTTGCATCACTTGACCACGGCTCCTCACACTTACTATCTTTTTTTTATTTTTCTTTTTATTTTTCTGCGTCCTCAGACTTATCTATCTATCATTCAGTCTGTTTTCCCATCCACGTATATCTATTTATATCCAAGTCCCTAAATATATACACTTGCAAGTTGTAAGTGAGAGTTGAGAGCAAGCTTTTCTTTTCGTAGACAAATTATATATTATTAGTTGCGTGGTTCGTGATTTGCACGGTTTTACTTTCTTTCTTTTTTTAGAGAAAAAAAAGTATAATTAAAAAAAAAAAATGAAGCATCTAATTGATATTCCCATGTGAACTTGGCAGATGGGCTAAAAAATAATACAAACAAAAAGTGACTAACAAAAAGTAGTCTAGAAAAACTAAAAATGTTAATAATTTGCAACATGGGATGTTATTCTCATCTTATTTAGTGCGCAGCGTAATGCTTGTTAACTAGTAGATGTGTTCTAAAATATAGCTTAGAGTCCATGTAAAGGCACCTGAAATGGACCACTTACTTTGATATCCCATCACTTCCCATGCGTATAACAAGTAATATTGTTATATGATTTTATATATTATGCACACATCAATATTCTTTCTTTTAATTTCTTTATAGTTTATGTTTTTAGGTAATCTCTTTGGATTAGATGTCCGTTTGGCATGATTAATTTTGCTAACTTATTTTACTATTCAGCTTATTTTTGCTACTATTTATGAGTCTCACTACACTTTTCGGTATTATTTATGAGTCTCACTGTACTGTTTTAGCTAACTTTTACCTTTATTTACAGTATTTTCGGCCAAAATTTTTTAATTTCGACAAAATAAGTGAATCTCAAACAAACTTCTAAGTCTAGACCTAACCATCCTATTTTATAGGATTTGAGAGAGAGAGAGAGAGAGAGCCAATTGAAAGTTTCGAAGACCAAAAACATTAAAGTTTACAAATTATCTACAGAGAGATAAATGTGTTCAACATATACCATAGAAAACGGTAACTGAAGGTATAAATAGTGATTAGCTACTAATATAAATAGGTTTAAAGGATAATGATTAGTTTGTGAAAAATGTAACTGAAAGTATCTCTAAGTATGGGACAGGGTGGGCTCAACAATTTTGGGGGCCTAAGATAAAGATTTTAAGTGGGTTTTTTTTAATAATTAAATATTTATTAAAATTTTTTATTTTTTATTTAAAATCTATTTTTCTTACTTTTTGAGATGTAAAATTACTAATTAAGTTTTTATTTTTAAGTTTGTCTAACATTTCTTTTTCAATTAATAATATGGTTAATTCACTTCATTTTAGCATACCTTAAATAAGATTTTATTTATTGGTATAATCAAGTAAAAAAAGACTACCTACTCAACAAAAAAAAAAAAAAAAAAAGGTAAAAAAAGACTATTCATGCTCCAGTGGGCGGGTAGTGTCTTAGGGAAGTTAGTTTTAGCGTGTGGGGTCGTGGGTCATGTGGCTGTGTGTGCTAGGGCAGTGTGCTACTGCTATCAACTATGCAATGGGCTGTGTGTGCTAGTATGCTATGGGCAATGTGCTAGTATACCTTTTGTTTTTTTCCCTTTTTTTAATTTTTTGTATTTTAGTATACAATAGGATCTTTTTAATGCATTTTATAGACCAATAAAATGACTTAAATCTTTTTAATTAAAATATATAAATAAATATTATATATATATATATATATATATATATTAATACAAGTGAGGGACTTATTTTATTTGGGGCCTCAAGCAATTGCATTGCTTGCTTCTATGCTTCAACCGACCTTAGTATGGGAAAAGACATGCCACTACTTTTTTTCCTCCAAAAAAAAAAATGCCACTTATTTTTATAGTTATTGGACTTAATATTATGCAATATTGTATAGTCATCGGGTAACTAATTGGTTACAATCCAAAGCTCTACTCTCAAGTGTACGAGACTATGAGTAATTCATTATTATGTAGAAACAATAAATATATATATATATATATATATATATATATATATATATATATATATATATATTATTAACTGATAATTGCTTTTTTATGGGAGAAAAAAACATTTTCCATTCTTATCTTTAAAACCAACCGATTTTATTTTATATATTTAGAAATGACTAGATTCCCCTAATAAGTCACTTTTTCAATTAAATCTAATGGGATGGAAAATTAAAATGCCAAAAATAAATTATTCAACCCTATAAGATAAGTCTTTCTCCTCTTACATGAGCGTGAACCTCCCAAATATAGAGTCTATCCTATGAAGAGGGAGGTTTCCTTAAGAATGAATATTCTTGAACATAAAGATTAATTTGAGAAAAATAATAATATACGAGGATTAAAATACCAAAAATAAAATAAAAAATTTTAAGGATAAAAACGACAATTCAAAACCAAAGTTAAATTAGTTTAGATTTTGACTAGATAATTTCATCTTGGTAGGTTGGATTAATTGACAATTTACTAAATTAGAAACATTAAGACCCTGTTTGGTACACTATTTTAAACAAATGTTTTCAGTTTTTAAACAAGATTACACTTATTTTCATTAGGGGAGTGCACAACTGGACCGTGGCCGACCCAACCGATTGGCGCCGACAATACCGCACCGCCGCTGAAGCCGACCGATGGAGTCGAGTCCGGTGAACAAAGGGGAACCCCAGATTCGATGCCGGTGCGGTACAAAAGTCGAAAAGCAAATCTAGAACCGATTCTTGCACCGAACCGACCGATAAATCTACTATATATACATATCCCTCGAAACGGCGTCATTTACCATAGTTTTTCTTTTTATTTTTTTAACAAAACGGCGTCGTTTTGTGCACACCCTAACCCTAACTCCCTAGGTATAAATTCATTATTTTCTTAGACCTTCCTTCTTAACTCTCTCAGTCTCTCTTTCGCCTCTCGGCTTTGTTGGGTGCTGGCTCTCCTTGAGTCATTGTCTGACATGTCTCTCTCTCACTGCCTTACCAGTCACCGACTCACCGCCTCGTTGCCGCCGGCTGCTTCGTCAATAACTCCATGTCTCCACTCTCCATCTCTCACCTTGCCATTTTAAAGATTCTCTCTCACTTTGAGTCCAACCGTCCAAGTCCATCTATGAACTATGATCTATCTAACGTTTTTTGTTTCTAGCATTTTTCAGCAATTTGATTTTTGGCATTTGTGAATTATACCTTTTACTCTTGCTTTCATTTATTTATTTATTTTATTTAGTTAATAAATTAAATCTAGGGTTTTCTCATTGTATTGGCTTTCTCATTGTTGGACCGATTTCCTAATTGAGTATAATTTTGTATCAGTATGAGTTGGAATATGTTTTTGTGTATGGTAGGTTGGTTGTGAAAAATTATTTGTGATGTTGTTTTTAGTTTTTAGTTTTGTGTTTGTGTTGTCTAAAAAAAAATGTTTCTAACCCGACCAAACCAATTAAACCGACCGCAAAAAACCGTACCACTATGTGTCGAAAAACCGACCCTAAGTGGTATGCATCGGTTTTAATTATGAGAAAACCGATCTCTATTGGTTCGGTAATAAATTTGAGAAAAAATCGAGCCGACTGAACCGCGCACACCCCTAATTTTCATACACTTTTTCACTCACGCGTATTTTCAAAAAAACTGAAAACTGTTGTTTAAATACACGTACCAAACAAGCCCTAAACATGTCAAAAAATAAAAATAAAAATTGAAAATGGCAATGTGACTGGCAAATCAGGTAACCGGTATCCCGGGTTTGGTGGGAAGCATGTGATCTTGGATTGTACAAGACAATAACTCAATAAGTCGAGGTTGGTGAACACAAAGGCATATTCGACGACTACACGTGTTGCCACGTAGGTGTATTCTAAATCTACTCCCGTCCCGTGTGTACAACTAACCTTAAGCCACACCATGCAAATTTCACTCACTGACCAAAATACTCTTTTTTTCATTTTGATTAAAAAGACCAAATTGCACTAAAACCCTTCCTTTTCTCTCACCTACCCCAAAGCGGCAAAGCCAACTTTTTTTATTTCATTTCCCCTTAAACTTTTCTTTAATTCCACTTCTATAACCCAAACCCCTAATAGAACTCACCTATAAGAATTCTCCAATTTTATAATGAATCATTTAAAGAAATCCTTTTGACAGTTTCTCCATCAATGTCTATTTGTTTGGTAGGTCTTTAACAACACTCTCTCTCTCTCTTTGTTCCAATAAGCCTCTCTAATGGCTGCTCAAACTTCAGCCAAAAGCCTGCTACATTTATCATCATCTTCTTCATCATCATCATGTCCTTGTTTTGGGACTTCAAAACAATCAAATTTGATAAAGTTGAGGAAAACCCAGGTGGGGTTTGAACCAAGAGGACTCATCCAACACACAAAGCCAATAAAGGTTGAGACTTTATCATTGAGTTACAAGAGTGGAATAAGAGTGGGGGTGGAAGAGAGAAAGAAGAGATGGGAGGTGAAGTGTACGGCGGAGGGAATAGAGAGAGGGGTGTTGATGGGGAGGAGAGGAAGAGAAGAAGCGGTGGCTACTGCCAAAGTATTGGTGCCAGAGAGGTTTAAGGTGGTGGCTTTGATGGCCTGTGTTATGTGCCTGTGTAATGCTGACAGGGTCGTCATGTCTGTTGCTGTTGTCCCGCTAGCTACAAAATTTGGGTGGTCCAATTCTTTCTTGGGTATTGTGCAGGTACTATTTTAAACTTAACATGTATGTATGTTGTTTTGTTTGGCCTCTGTAACTCCACAAATTTCGCAAACACAATAATTGAGATCACATTATGTTATTGGTTTTCATTTAGGAGAAAATACTCTTGTTTCGGGTGTATACTTCTCATCCTTCACAGTTGGTGGAAACTACAGCTGCTGGGTCCCACCAAATGTGAGGAGGAGAAGCATACACGAGAAACATTTTATACTTTCTTCTCATTTAGGTTGATCGTCAGATCATGATATATTTTTGTACATATCAATAACAGTAATCTGATACATCATTAGTTGTTAAAATTTTTATCTATAGACTTTCTCTCCCTTGTAAGGCTATGTTTGGTTAGGGAATGGGAATGAAAAGAAAAGAAGGGAAGAAAAAGGAAAGGAAATAAAATCCTTTGTTTGGTTAGAATGGATTAGGGTGAAGGAAAGAAAATGGTCCACCAAATTTTTCCTCCCAAATTGGAAGAAAGAAAGGAGAGGGAAGAGAGTTTCGATGGTAGGACCACTAATAAACTATATTTCCCTCCATTTCTCTCTTAGGAACCAAATAAGTTAATGATAATTTTATTCTCCCTTTCTCTTCCCTTTCCTCTACTCATCTCTTCATCACTTTACTTTCCTTTCTTTTGTGGGCGTTGAAATTTTTATTTTCTCCCATTTTTTCAAACTTATTTTTCTACCCAATACTACTAATTTTTTATTTATTTTTTTTTTATTATTATTTTTTTTTTATCTACCTTCATTTTTACCTGAACCTACTATTGATATAATTGATTATCATTGGTTGAAATCCCTGAATCATAATATGATATGACTTTATTATGTACTAACTATCGCATGTCTTGTTTTTTTTTTTTTTTTTTTTTTTTTTGATTGGATCGCATGTCTTGTTAATAGAGAAAAAACTGTAAAAAATGTTAAAAAATTTTAAAATTAAATAAATAAATTGGACATGTCCCACAAAAGTTGAGACAATAGAAGTAGGAGAAAGAACTCTCTCTTCTTGCAAGTAAGGTTTTTATTTTCGTTTCTTGACTCGTACAGTCGTGCTTTTTGACGTGGAAAATCAAAAGGAGAAAAAAAAACAAAAATCTTGGTTGTTGAGAATGTGGCATTTGTTGGTTCGCCGCCACCTTACCAAAAATTGAACGATGATCGTAGCAAGGACCTTAGATACTCCACCTAGAACTGAAAAGGACCTTTCCTGGTCCTTTCAGTTTAAACAAACAAACAAACAAGAATATTTCTCAATAAAGTTTTTTTTTATTTTTTATTTTTTATTAATAAAATATTCACCGTAAAAAATGTTCAAATTTTCCACCACTTGTTTACGTAATAAATTAGAGAAATATGATGTCCACGACACTTTTACAACAAATTATAAGTAATAAATTGTTACAAATTGTTATTAATAGATAAAAAAAAAATTTCAATAATAGGTTTAAATTATAACTAATAACAACTTACAATCTATGATATGTTATGAAAGTATTGTAGAAGTAGTACGTACTACTTCTACTATTTTTACTATGCTATTTTTATTATGCGTTAATCAAGACAAATTGCCATGATACTTGTGAGAAGGATTGTAATAAATTTTTCATATCACTAAACTTTTCTGTATTATTTAATAAATGGTTACCAACCACTATTTTTTGGAAGAAATTAGTGGGCCCGTTGGCTTTTTGTAGGAGGGGACAGTTTATTTCCCTTTGGTAGTGAGTAGTGAGCTGAAAAATGATAATAAACACATACACACAAGCGAAAGGTTACATGCTTACATATTAGAACTTTGTGACATTATGGGTCCTCATCTGTAAAAGGACTATTTACCTGTGGGGGCCAAATAATTAGGAAGTATTGTTAAAAACGATATTGGTTGGACCTTTGGCCCTATCCGAGGACGTTTGACCGTTCGAGGAGGCCCAAATTCGACTATGAAGAGAATAAAGTTAAGAGAGGAGTAGAGACAATATAAGACGGATTCGATAAGCGTCCGAGGACAAAAGTCTTCTCGGAAACTCGCGTCCGAGGTAAATCTGAATGCCATATCATCATAGCCTTACTACAGAGTAATCCCACCACAAGGGATGAGACATTGGGCCGGAGGTAAGATTAGAAAGGTAAACAAATATCTTCAAAGGCTGCTACCTCCGTATTAAATGCCTTCCAACCAACTCTCTGGCCGCATTAATGTGGAAGTGATGCTTGAACAGTGATCAAGCAGCCTTACAGCTACTGGTTGACGGTTTTAGGAAGTGCTGGATGGGACAGGAAGGAGTCTACTGAATCTAACCTACACGTGTGTGGTAAGGATGATACCAAGACTGCAGTATATAATCTGGAAGAATGCACTGAGAAGAGGGATCGGGACTGATATACAATTTTTGTCTTGAGGAAAACCATATGAAACAAGGAGCTTAGCTTGTTCCAAAGATAAATTTGATAATCTGATGTGTGTTGAACCATCTTGAATCGCCGGAATTAATCATTTTCCTTTCAAGATAATTCTAGTTCTTCTATCCACGCTCTACAAATTTATTATTTGGGCCGTTAGCGTTTGAGCCCAATCCAGTTTTGGGACCAACACATTTTCAGTCTTTACATTACCTATAATACGTAGCCCAAACCAAAACTGTTTTGGATTCAAGCTGTTCTATAGAAATTTTGATTGGGGAACAACATGAAATAACAGAGAAATTTTTTTTTTTTTTTTCCATGTGATGTTCACACCACCTCTTATTATAGAGTGAAATCTACTATAGAACTCACCTTGTGAGAGAGGGTGTTTCGTAGAAGCAACCATTCATAATATATAAATTTGGCAACCCAATAAGAAACTTTTTATCTAATTGTGTACTGTTTCCAAGAGTCATATATGTGTATTATCTATGAGGTGCTTATTTGGATGCTTGTAAATCCAAGGTATCTTGAATTCTTTACAAATAAATTTAAAAAGAATAGGTACTAAACGAGGTAGTACTTATGGTACTTGTGTGTAATGCAAAATTTAAAACAGTGTAGAAAAGGTACCTAGACCTGATCAGTAGTTGTTGATGTCTGAGTCTAAAATCTGGATTTGAACTGATTAAAAAAGTAGAATAAACCGATGTTTTATTTTTTTTGGGTGATTGGGGACACATCAGTTTGTAAGATTTATGTATAGTAAAATTTGTAGTATCCCTAGCATCACTTCAAATTGCAAACTTATTTTCTAGTGCTTGTTTTCTACATCCTGTTTCCTTCTCTCTCTTTTTTGGTTTCTGTTTGTGTTTTTCTTTCCTGAACATGTTAGATTGACATCCTGACTAATTTGATGTGAATGTTACATGTGAAGTCATCCTTTTTATGGGGATATATATTTTCATCTGTGGTTGGAGGAGCCTTAATTGACAAGTATGGGGGAAAGAGAGTGTTGGCAACTGGTGTGGCCTTGTGGTCATTGGCCACCCTGCTCACCCCTTGGGCTGCTAACCACTCCACAACCAGCCTCTTGGCCATTCGTGCTTTCTTCGGATTGGCTGAAGGCGTAGCTCTACCTGCCATGGGCATCATTTTGTCAAGGTAATGCCTCTTGAATCCGGACAAGTAATGGTAGAGATCTTAAGGATGAACTGAGCCAATCAAAAATTTGTCAAGCTTAATCTGTGTTCAGCTTGAGTATATTGTAGAGATAGGCGAGTTGAATTAATTGACAAGCTTGAAAGTTATGTGCAGTGGTCATCAAAATAATTTTCTAATCGATGTTGAACAATGTGTTCAAGTTACTATTATTATTGTTTTTCCTATTGATGGGTTTATTAACTTAAACATGCATATCTATAAACTTCTTTGCATAGCCAGTTGATAGGCTAGGTTCAAGAATTGGTTTAGCCATCTTAATTAAAATGTTGATTCAACTTATTCTTTCTTATAAAAACTATAATATAACTCTAGCTATTCCAATGTGTCTAGGTGGTTTCCAAACCATGAACGAGCAAGTGCAGTGGGTATCTCCATGGCTGGATTTCATCTTGGCAATGTAGCAGGCTTACTACTAACTCCAATTATGTTGTCATCAATTGGAATTACTGGTCCTTTCATTCTCTTCGCATCACTTGGGTTAATCTGGTTGTCAACATGGACACAAGTCACAAATGATCCACAAGAAAGCCAATTTATTAGTAAATCAGAACTGCGACTAATCCAGGCTGGAAAAAATGACTCTCCAGTAAGCGATGGCAAGTTCCCACCTATACGGCTCTTATTATCAAAATTACCAACATGGGCTATCATATTGGCTAATATAACTAACAATTGGGTGAGTCTTCTTCTTTTTTAAATAACTGAAAATACTTATTCACTTGGTTAAATTCTTATGAATTTGCATGAAGAATCTAAAAGCGCTTGTCATTACAGGGATACTTTGTTCTTCTCTCATGGATGCCTGTTTATTTCAAGACTGTAAGTACTCATTTCTGCAATTTCTAGACCTTGTCTTGCTATTGAATACATGAAAGATGTCAAATTGTTTTCCTGTGTTCACAATGCATTATAAATTATTGTTGGTGCTTAATAATATTCTTTGTTTTCCCTGATGAATTTAGGTATTTAATGTGAACCTGAAGCAAGCAGCATGGTTTAGTGCCGTTCCATGGGGAACAATGGCACTTTCTGGCTATGTTGCAGGTGCAACATCAGATTATTTAATCAAGGCAGGCATCAATTTGACATTAGTACGCAAGATAATGCAGGTACCTCTTCTGTTTTTGTCTTGTAGTAGCACATTGTAATTCTAATACTTGGGAATCTTCTGTAAAATGATATTTTGCTTTTAATCTGTTAATAGAATTAAAGGGTTTATCATTATGGATGAGGCAAAGAACATAAAGTTGAAGAAAAAATCATGAGAAAGTGGAAAATCTCCAATTAAAAAGTAAAATTTGAACTTTAGCATTTGATTATATAGCACATTTGAGGCTTTGGAAATATCCCCAATGATCTAAATTTGTTATAAAAGGAGATGCAGAAAGCACAAACATATTGCATCTCTAATGGGTTATAAGAAGTGCCATTCTTTCTTTGTTCCATTGTTCAGTTTTTAACTCAGCATTTTTTTTTTTTTTTTGATAATCAGTTTTTAACTCAGCTTACTTGAACTTTTATGTGATCAAGATATGTTTACAAGTACCTTCTAAATATAGAAGTCTACATGATATTCTCTGATCTAACTATCACTATGCTGATGTATGATTTTGAACAACAGTCTATTGGTTTCATTGGACCTGGGGTGTCATTGCTTTGCTTGAATTTTGTTAATACACCTGTACAAGCGTCAGTCTTCATCACAATAGCCTTGAGCTTGAGCTCTTTCAGCCAAGCTGGCTTTCTCCTCAACATACAAGTAAGTTTCATTTTATGAATCATAATAAACAGTAAAACTTAAATGTTGATAATTCTCCGGATAATCCAGTATAATAATTGAATGTCAGTAATTCTACCTCAAATTTAATAAACTTCTGTGGTTTCTTTGATCAGGATATAGCTCCTCAGTATGCTGGACTTCTTCATGGTATGTTCTTGCCCATGTTTCATATTTAGTTAGTAGAAAAGAGTGAGGTTAGAGATACTACAAATTTTACCATATAAGTCTTACAGACTGATGTGTAGCAAGTCACAAAAGGTTGTTGAAATGACACCAATTGTATTCACTGTCATGTCAGTTTGTAAGTATTTTGTGGTAAAAATTGGTAGTAATTTTAGCATTATTATTAGAAAATGATATTTGTAGTTTTGTATTACTTTTTTTTTTCCTCAAAAAAATAAAATTTGTTTCTAAAGGCAATAACTTTCTCCATTAACAGGGATTTCAAATTCTTTTGGGACACTAGCAGCAATAGTCAGCACAATTGGAACTGGTTATTTTGTACAGTGGTTGGGATCTTTCCAGGCATTCTTGACTGTCACAGCTGGACTCTATTTCATGTCAACTATATTCTGGAACCTGTTTGCTACTGGAGAGCGAGTATTCTAGCTCTAGAATGAAATTTCATACAATTTGGCATCCTACCATTTTCTCCTAATACTAGGAAATTCTATTGGGAAATTTAGAATGAAAAATTGTGCATGAATGGTTTGAAAATGATGAGTATTTTTTAATTTTTTTTTGGGTTTGGCACAAATTAAGTGGGGAGGGAGAATTTGAATTGTGAATATCTTTGTTGGAAACGTCAAGAAATGTCATCTAACCTAAAGGTCATTGGCTAGAAGTGATGAGTAATTTGATGGTCTCTCTGCAAGAAAACATCAAGTTACATGCCATTTATTTTTTTTGTTTTTTTGGCTCCTCTCCATTTGTAGATGTTGGATTCAGTTGCAGTACAGAAAGAAATTGAAACAATGTGAAAAAATAGTATATTATAGTTATCAACATCGACGCTCAATTGTTTATTTATTTATTTTGTGTAGTTCAAAAAAGAATTGACATGGTTTCGATGTTAATTAAGCAACAAATGGCCTGCCATGTGATATCTGTAAAAGAGTAGTACTACGAGTGCTACAAATCTTACATTGAGCTAAGAAACTGACGTGTCAGTGTGTCACTAGTCATAAAGAGGCAATTTATATATTCATTTATGAGGTAGTTAAAATCCATTAATTATATTCATTGTCACACTAGTTTGTGTGAGGGTCCTTTTTTTTGACAAAGTCCAGCCCCAAATTGAAGCAAGGACCTTGGGCCCGATTGTTGTGGTTTGAAGGGACTGGGCTTGGTTCACCGTAGTTAAATGACTGTTTACAAACCAAGTGATACACAGAGTAGTGATCCTACAAGAAATACATGCTAGCAAGCAAGAATATATCGGAACAGTAAGCAAAAGCAAAAAAAGAAAGCAGCAAATGTAATAGCAGAGGACACGAATAAATGTTAAAGATCCTCAAGTCAATATTAAATATTTCGTTGTCTTTTCTCCATTACAAATTACAAAATGCTCACTAAGACATGTTACAAGGTCCAAATAAGCTCAAAAATTACAGACTTAGATGACTATTCAAGCCTCTAAGACTTGCAAAGTTTGAATCTCTTTGAATCCAAGTATGTTCTATAATGGCTGTCTAGGATACCGGGAAATGTCTCTCTCTCCTTTTCTACTTTTCTGGGTTCTGACCAAGTTTTCTTCTATGATTCCGTTATCATCCCTCCTCCTGTCGATGTTGGTTGCCTTCCCCTTTTTATAGTGTCATTCCAAGGGTCCGGGGTCCTATTGATTCCCCTCCCTTGCTCCCTTGGGTACTAGAGCCCGTTATGTGCCTATCACCCAAAAGACTGATTCTTTCCCTATTCTTCATAATTTCCTCCTTTTGGTGCTATTTCTTTGAAAGCCCATGGCTGACTTTCCATTCCAGGGTGTGCTTAGGGAGTAGTTCTTGATTTCTCCTTTTTCCAAGCTTCTCACCCTTTCAGACTCAGCTTTTGGTCGTTCTCTCTCTTTGTCATTTTTCCCAAGTGGGCAGAATCCATTCCTGCTAGGTTGAAGGTTTTCCCTGCTGCCTCCCTTTATAGTTCCTCATTCTGGGTTCCCTGGGGTACCGTCCCTTTGGTCATGAATGGCTATCCTAAGCTTTCAACTTTCTTGCTGCATCACTGGTCGCTTGAGAAGGACATATCTGCCCTTCGTTTCTTGTGCCTTTTTGGTACTCCCCTTGAATTGTCTTAATCCCATCTCATGCGTCCCGAGGATCCCAAACCTTTGACAGCCTTCGGGATCCCACCTTAGTTCTTCCAACTGGGCTCTCTCCAATTCTCTGGTTTAAGTAGGCTGGGCCTTCTCTCTTTTTTTCCCTTTATTTTATGAGTGCTAAGGCCTATCTAATTCCCTTGTGGTAAGCTCAATCTTTCTTTCAGATTCACTTTTTTTTATGGCCCATTGTGTTATTTCTTTGGGCCTTGGTGTTTGTGATTTTTTTGGACCTCAACATTTAGCCCCCCGAGCTCGTGGGTTGCCTGCAGCCCACGCGTGAGTAGTTTTAGGTTTTTGGGTTTCCGTAGAATTTCCTTCTTCACTATTTTAAATATCCTTGGGTTCCCTCTTTTCCTTCCTTCAGAATCCTGACTTTCCTGCTGCCTTTTGGTATCTTGGCCTCCTTTGAATGTCACGTTTCTTTCTCTCGTAACTTCCCCCTTTGCACGGGACGTGGCAGTTAAGTTATGTTGTGGAAACTTCCTCCACCTACCTTTTATGTTTCCCGTAACTTCCATTAATAACTGCTAATAACTTTCCCCCTTAAAATTAAATTTTTGGCAACTGGCGCGCCTTTCCATACATTGTCTTCTCCAACTGCTCTTTGTGCCTTTATTGTAGGCGCTTCATACTCTCTCTTTTCTTCCCTGAATCTTCCGTTCCCAAATCCAGCTTCTTCCTTTCAATCAATCCGCTACTCCTTTTTTTTTTTTTATGCTCCTCATTCCTCGATTCTTCTTACTTCCTGACATACTCACTACTCTGATGGCTTCCTCTTCTTCTCAAAAAAGGAGGGAGCGTATTCCCAGCCCCTCTGAGGGCGAGAGCTCCTCTGGTTTTGCGTAAGGAAAATCTCATGAAATCACCGAGCGCCCAGCCTTTCCCCTACGGGACCCCTGGTACACCCCCAGTCTATTCTTCCCTCAGGTGTCTCATGGTGAGGCCCCTCCATCCCCTCACGCTTGGGTATTCTCCGGTCAGGCAGGCTTTGCCGGTTCCGCTCAGGTCCCAGACCCTAGAGAGACTTTGGATCTCCAGATCAGGCGGGGATCTTGAGAGGTGGTCCCTATCTTCTTTGATTTCGTTCTTCAGAAGATCCAAGGTTGGCCCATCTGGGTGGATAAGGAACTCTCTGATGCGGAGTTTGTGGGTTGCCTGGAGCACGCCGGGATTCTAAAGGCAGTGGCGATTTCCAGGAATCTTGAGGGTTTTAGAGACGCTAAGGGTCTTAGGCATCTGGTACGCCATTAGTGCCCTTCTCTTCATACTTTTTTCTTCTCTGTTGGTGAGCTGACAATCACCCTAGAGGATGTGGTCAACAACTTCCTCCTTCCGATGTTCGGGGATGAGAACCCTTTTGATATTGATATTTCTGAAGAGGACCTTAAGGTAGAAGACAAGTTGTTCAGTCACTTTGGTGGGCGTACTGCTTCCCCTGGAAGGAAACCGGCTAGGATGGGTAGATGAGTTATGAATCTTTCGCGCGAGAAAAACAAGGAAGTCAGGCGAGCTGGGTTCCTAGTGTTCTGGCTTAGCAAATTTTTGTTTAGTGAGTTCCCCAGGTACGGGGTCAAGCCTGTTTTCTTTCCGTTGGTAATCAAATTGGCCCGGGGTGCTCAGTATCCTCTAGCCCCCATGTTCTTGGGCCATGTCTATTCTCAACTAGACCAACTTCACGGAGACGAAGTTGAAGGTGACTCTTGCTATGCAATCACTTCATCCCTCCACTGTGCCATTCTCTCGGTATTCATGTGGGACCGTTCTTCAGTTACTCTAGCAAAGTGTAGAAATTTGAAATTCGTGAAAGATAAATTCCAGGGATCCCCTGATGTAATTAAGGATCTGTGTGGAAGTTCAATTGATAGCCATCCTATTATTTTCCGTTAGACCAGTTTGAAAGGTGGCGGTCTTAATTTGGTTGAGTTGTTTGATCAGGCAGGGCATTTGCATTGGCGTTCTCCCCAGGAGTTCAGCCTTGGTTTTGCTTGTGATTCTGTGTTATCTTCTTTTCTTACTTCTCGAGGGAATACTTTCGATTTGCGTCGTGGTGATGAAGGTAGTTTAGCCTACCTAGCTTGTATTAGTCCCTTCTAGTTTCCAGTACCCTCTTCGAGTGGCCCCAAGTATACTCATTACTCAGCACACCGGGTACTCCGACAGTTTGGTTTCGACCAGGATATTCCCCTGGCATTTAAGGACGTAGTACCCTCTCTCCCTTCTTTGGACTCATTTCTCAGACTCCAGGATTTCTCCTATTGGTTGCGGAGAAGCCCTCAGTTTGTAGTGCCTCATTCCCAAAGAGGAGTTTTTGCCTCTAGTGGTTATGCTGGCTATTGGAGAAGAGTACAGAAGTCTTTCATTGATTATGTTGGTTCTAGCATGATTGGGAGAGTCCCCAATCCTACCATTCTCTCTGCTCCCACATCCAACAAGCGTGTATCCCTCCCTACTGCTGGTATTGTATCTGTTGCTGTGAGTATCAAGACAGGGTTTGCGGAATGGCATGCTTCCAGGGGAGGTTGGGTGACTTATGCACAGGACTTTCCAGAAACTTGGTCAGGATGTGACCTCATTATTGGCATTTCTTCTGGGGTGCCCATTAAGAGAGTGGCAGTAGAGGCAATTGGTGCTGCGACTCCCGTAGGTAAAGGTAAAGAAAAAAGGATAAAGCAGGAAAAGTTGAAAGAAGCTGAACTTGAAGAAAGTACAGAGGGTGCCGAAGTTAGCCCTGAGACAAAAAGGAGGAAGACTGGGAAATCTCAGAAGCAATTGGTGATTTTTTGAGGAAACCGAGAGAATAGGCTCCCCTACAATGGGAAAGGAGATGGTATAATCTTTAGCTACAAGGACCCGAGTGAAGACCAAGGTAGAGTCTTCTCTCTCCCAGGTTCCTGTGAGTTCTTCAGTCCATGATTCTTTGGGATCCCCTGATTTTGTACCTCAGTCTCCATTGGGACCCTCTAGGCGTACCTGTAGTAAACAAAAGACCATTGGAGACCTTGTAGAGAGAGAGAAGGGCAAGGCCTCTTCCCTTCTTCTCTCATTTATGTTGCAGTAGCTTGTTGTTGTTGTAGTGTTTTCTTTTAAACTGATCAGTGATTATTTTCCTTGTAGTCCAAGCGTAAGTCAGACCTCAAGAAAGGTAGAAGTCAATCATCTGGTGATGATGTGGTATGGCCTTCTCCTGTTCATGTTTCTTTCTGTTCATTTCCATTTCCTTCTTTGGCGTTATGTATTTGTGATGTTCTGTTACTTGTTATTTTTTTTGTAGGTGGAAGTACTTCCTCCTACGGCTGGTAGGATTTTGGGGGAGGAAGCGGTTGCAGCCCCCTCTACTGCATCCCCAGTCGTGGAAGAGGAGCCCCCTAGTGGCGGCGTGACTGAGGCAGCTGGGCAACCAATGCAGGGTGTCCAAGCTACCCAGGATCCTGAGGCTTCCTGGCTTCCTGTTTCCCAAGATCCCTAGCCCGAGTAGACTCCTAGTCCCATCAGAACTGTGTCACCTCATCTTGTGCTAAGCAAAGAACCCTTGGGGGGCGCATCTCTACCCATACAAGTAGGTGAGTCCCTATTCTCTCCTTATATAAAAAAAAAGACTTACTCCTACCTCTCTTGTACTTATTCTCTCCTTTTTTTTTTTTGAGTTCTCATTTCCTCTTCTCCTTTTAGGTCAAACCAGTGTGATATTTGTCCCTGAAGCTGCCTCTTCTTTGGAATCGGAGGGTTCTGAAGTTGGGTGTTGCTCGCCCTTACTGTGCTTCCTTTCCTTTACTCCTTTTTTTTTTATGCCCCTCCCCTATCTTTTCTTCCTATGGCAAAGCCCCCAGTGTCCTTACCTTCTTTTAGCCACTTTGCTAAGGTTTCTCCACCCTTTCTTCAACGTGCTGTGTGTTCTGTCACAGGGTCTTCCAAGCAATTAGAGGAGCAAGAGGAGGAGGCTCCACCCCAGGAAGTCGATACTGGTTCCCCCTTCCTTTCTTTTTGTTTTTTCTTACTTTACCTTTCTTCCTTGGCTCTTTCCCCCCTTTTGAACTATGTCTGATTTTGCAGGCGCTGACACAGGTGTTAAAGATCCTGAGTTTGTAGTTCCTGGAGTGGCAGTGGGACCTACTCAGGTTGCTAACCCTCAAACCATCCAAAAGGCTGAAGGTTCTTTAGTCCCTACTAGTGGAGATACAATGATGGGGGAGGCTTCGGCAGTGGCTGCTTCAGCTCCTGACTCAGGGCTTGCTACCTTCCTGACCCGTTTTGACCTTTTGGAGTTTAACAGCCTCCTTGCCAGCCATTTTCATCGCTTTGGGCCTTCCTATGGTAGCTTCTTGCGCTTCTCCGTGCCTGCAGAGGGTCTGCCATTGCTGGAAGGATTGGTTAGAGCTCATGGAGATTTTACCAGTGGTTTTAGGGAAGGTGCATTTTTGGGCAACATCTTGATGGAGCTACTTTGTGCTGTGCTAATCTCCTTGAGGAATTCTTCTCTAGACTCTTTATTTGAAAAGAAGCTTTTGGAATGGAGGGGGGTGGTGCAGGATCTTTTAGAAGCCAAGTTCAACCTGTCCTTCTTGCTGGAGCATTTACGTTCGCTGGCCCACATGCTATTCCAGAGGCAGACTTCCAGGAATATAGATGTTGAGATTGCTGTTGCTGAGGAGGCCCTAGCTTATGCTCACAAGGTTCTGCAAGATTTGAAGGTTAAAAGGCAGAGGGTTCTTTCTTCTCCAGCTATTCCTGCTGCTTCTCCAGATGGTTCCTTGTTGGCTGGCCTTATTCCCTAGCTTTCCCCCCCCCCCCTTTTTTTTAGTTCAAATGTGTATTTTCTTTTCAAACAGTTTGTGGTTGTATAAGTTTTTATCTTTCCTGTTGAACACTATTTTTGGCTTGACATGGATCTATACTTGTGCTTGTTTTAAGATTGCTTCTAACTTTTTCAACAGCATATGGATCTGTTCTTCTCTTTTTGTGTATTGTTTTTCTTTCTTCTTTTGTACCAAGTCCTGGGCCATGGTCCCTACAAGTTTTTTTTTTTTACTGTAGGTCCTGGATCAGGTATCCTGGTGGTTGTTTTGCTGCACAGGTACTAAGCTGGGTACATTGGGTGCTTTCATCCCCTTTTTTTTTTAGTCCCAGATCATGAACTTGGCAAGTTCTCTTTTTCTTTTTCTTTTTTCCCTTTTTTTTTTCAAGTACTGGGCTAGGTATCCTGGACACTTACATTTGCCCGTGATCCTAGACAATGTATTTTGAACTAATTGTGAGGTGGGTCTTGGGTCATGTGTCAAAGTTCTTCTCTTTTTTTTTTTTGCCTCAGCCCAGGTATCCTCCATCAATTTTGCCCGTATTTGGACTTTACAATATTTAATTTAGAACTTAATAACTGAAGGGAAATAAGAGAGATTTTATTGAATTAAAACACAATTACCATCTAGGGAACACAAAAAAGTAAGGATCACAGAGTGTCCTTCTACTATGGGTTCCTGAACGAAATTACTTAAACAAAAATTCATAACAAAAGCGAAGAAATGATGAAACACTTAGCAGGTTGGAGAGTCGACAAAAAGGGGTCTCGATGTACTGAGATATCTCCTTCTCTTATGCATAGTATTGCTTCAGCCATTTCCCATTTATGGGATCTGTCAGGAATGTCCCATCTTCCTTCATGAGGTAGTAATACTTACTATCATGGGCTTCCCTGATGATGTAAGGCCCTTCCCACTTTGGGGCAAATTTGGAGGGTCTTGCGAGGTTCCTTCTTACATGTTCTGCTATTCTTAACACCAGCTGCCCCTCAGTAAAAGCCCTCGGGTGTACTATCCATGCATATGCCTTAGCCATTCTTTGTTGGTACCTCAGACTTCTCCTTCTGGCCACCTCTCTTTCTTCATCTAATCCCTCTAGATCCGCCAATCTCCTCTGACTGTTTGTATCCTCGGTGTCCTCCTGGTTATCTTCAAGTACTACTCTTGGTGTAAGGACAACCAATTCTACAAGACTGATGGCTTCTGTCCCATAGACTAGGGAGAATGGTGAGAATCCTGTGGCTGTTTTCACAGAGCTCCTACATGCCCAGAGTACATCTGTCAGGTGATCACTCCATTTTCCCCCGTACTCATGTTTCAACTTTTTAAGGATCTTTAGCACCACCCTATTAGTGGCTTCAGCCTGGCCATTTCCTTGCGGGTAGTATGGTGTAAATCTTCCATGCTTGATGCAATATGCCTCGGTCAGATTTTTCATATCCTTGTTTATGAATGGGGTCCCATTGTCACTGATTAGTTTCTTGGGGATCCCAAACTTTGTAATGATGTGCTCCCAAATGAAATTTGCCATAGCTGCTCCAGTGGCCTTTTTCAAAGGGATAGCTTCTACTCATTTTGTAAAGTACTCAGTGGCCGCTAGGATCCAGATGTAACCATTGGAAGGAGGGTTTATTGGCCCTATGAAATCAAGCCCCTAAGTGTGGAAAGGCCATGGTGTCATCATATCCTGTAGTACATTTGGGTGAGTGTGAATTGCATCTCCAAGAATTTGACAGGCATGGCATGTCTTGACCAGTTCCTCGGAGTCCTTCTTCATTGTCGGCCAATAGTACCCCAGTAGTAGCAACTGCTTATAGAGTCTTCTTTTCCTTGGGCGACTCCCACAGTCATCGAAATGGACTTCCCTGACTACTTTTCTAACTTCCCTTGGCCCTAAGCATCTTAGGGGATCCCCGTCGTACCCCTTTTTGAACAAGACCCCGTTTTGTAAGAAGTACCTCACTATAAGTTTCTTGAGCTGGCGGGATAATGTCTTATCAGTTGGTAGGATCCCTTGAGCCAAGTACTCCATGAATGGAGTTCTCCAATCTTTTGTAACAAACACAGCATAGCTTTCTTCCTTGTCTATTGAAAGTAGACATTTTTGGCACTTCTTCTGTATAGCTGCTGCTTCTTTGTTCATATTTGGCCTGTAGTACCCCATGCGCTGCATCCTCCTATATAGGTTGATCTTTTCCACAACCCCACAGGCCTGGCTATGTAGTTCTTCTAATCTCAGCTTTCCTTTCTTCTCACTGATACACTTGGATAGGATCCCCCCAGGCAGCCTCCTGTATAGCTCCCCTTCTATCAGAGTGTAGTCTTTCAGCTCCTTGATACTTCCTCCATATCCTACCTCTTTCATTTTTTCTTTGACCCCACTCTTCCAATCCTGCTGCTCTGATTCTTCAGGGAACATCCTCTTGAGAATCCTTATTATGGAATGTTCCTGTCTACCTACCCTTATTAGAGTGTCTTTTCTTTTGAATGGCACTTGGGATCCCAGGGTGGCCAGTGCATCAATGAACCTATTCTCACTCCTCTAGGTGTACTCTATGCTGAAAGTCTGGAATTCCTGCTCCAACATTTACGCCCAAGTCCTGTAGGCTGCCAAACTCTGCTCTCTCAGTGCAAAATCACCTTTCACCTGGGAGACCACAAGATTGGAGTCTCCCAAGACTCTCATATGCTTCACTCCTATGTTGAGTGTCGTGGTTAACCCGGTCAGGTATGCCTCGTACTCAGCTACATTATTTGAGCAGGAAAACCCAAGCTTGAAAGATATGGTGTCCCCATCTTCACAACTTAGCACAACTCCCACTCCATTTGAAGTCGTGGTTGCCAATCCATCAAATCTCATTGTCCACTTCTTTCCTTGGACTTCTGCTACTGCCACCTTCCCTGGGATCTCTTCACTTAATGAGCACTCTTCCTTTCTTGGGAACTGGGCTAGCAGATCTGCTATGGCTTGGCTTTTGACGGCCTTAGGGGTCCTGAGGCTTATATTGTATTGAGAGAGTAGGACTAGCCACTATGCTATCCTCTCTGTTAAGAGAGGCTGATGTAGGAGTGCTTTTATGGGGTGTGACTTGGTCACCAGAAGGATCTGGTGAGATGAGAAATATCGCTTCAGCCTTTGCGATGCGTAGATGACTACTAGGTAGGCTCTTTCTATTCTGGGGTACCTGGTCTCAGCATCTTTAAATGTCTTGCTCACGTAGTAGATGGGTTGTTCATTCCCATCTCCATCTTCCTAAGCCAGCAGGGCTCCTATTGCCTGGGAGTTTTATGCTAAGTATAGCAGTAGGGGTCGCCCTCGTACTGGTGCTTGGAGGGTGGGAAGATGATTCATGATCTGTTGGATCCTTTGGAAGGCTTCCTGCTGCTCGGCTCCCCAGGTGAACTCAGCCCCTTTTTTCAACAATTTGGATAAACCACTTGTTACTGAAGCCAATCCTGGCACAAACCTCCTGATGTAGGAGACTCTCCCCAGGAAGCTTTTAAGCTCCTTTACTGTTGTAGGCCTTTTCATTGTTGCTATGGATGTGGCTTTTGCTGGATCCACACTTATGCCTCTGTGATGTACTAGAAACCCAAGAAATTTTCCAGCAGATATCCCAAAGGCACACTTCATGGGGTTCATGTGTAGTTTGTACTTCCTGCACCTTTCAAAAATTTGCTCAAGCATTTGAAGGTGTCCCGTTCTAGTTTTTTATTTCACCACAATATCATCCACATAGTCTTCCATCTCTTTATGCATCATGTCATGGAAGATGGCTGTCATGGTACGCTGGTACGTGGCCCCTGCATTTTTGAGGCCAAAGGGCATTACAGTGTAATAAAAATTCCCAATTGGAGTCCTGAATGCCGTCTTCTCCGCAACTTTGGCAGCCATGCGAATTTGGTTGTACCCACTATACCCATCCATGAATGAAAACATAGAGCTTCCTGCAGCCGAGTCCACAAGGAGGTCGATGTTAGGCAACGAGAACTCATCTTTTGGACATGCCTTGTTCAGGTTGCGAAAGTCCACATAGCAACGGATTTGGCCATTCTTTTTCTTCACGGGTACTATGTTGGAAAGTCACTTGGGGTGCTGGATGGGCTTGATAAAACCAGGTGCTAGTAGTTTCTTCACTTCTTGAGTTATCTGAGCTTCTACATCATTGTGAAAGACCCTGACTGGTTGGACTACTAGCTTGACTCTCGGGTCCACGTTGAGAGAATGGACCACCAGTCCTGGGTCCAGACCAGGCATCTCATCATAGGTCCATGCGAACACATCCATGTATTTCTGGAGTAAGGTCACTAATTGCTCCTTTTCTTGTGTTGCGAGCTGACTACTAATGAAAACAGGCTTTTAGGATCCCAGCTTGGCTCCTAAGTTTATTTCTCTTAGTTCCTCCTCAGGCTGAATTTGGGCCTCCTTAACTGGTTCCCCTAGGATCTCTTCTTAGGCCATCATACAATCTGGTGGTTGGAGACCTTCCTGCATGATGCATTCAGGCCTCACGCGCCTTCACAAACGATAAATTAGCCTTCCTCCAGGTTCTCGCACTACAATACACTCCCGAGATCCTGAGGAGCTGGGCTCTCGCTTTTGCCTTTTCCTTTCCAAGAGGTTTCTCAGGTCACGGGTACCCCCTCTTTCTTTTTCTTCCAGGATAGGTGCTCCTGGGGTCTCGGACGTGGGAGTCTCATCATCTGGTTCCAACTCATCATAAAATATTGTTTCCACAAAGTTCACCTCTCCCTGACTGAAAGGATTATGGTTGGCAGGGATTCTTACGGGCCTCCTATTCAACCTTCCTTTAACACATTGATGGTACGTGGATGGAATAAGGCGGTGCTTATGGAGCCATGGGCATCCCAACAGTACATGGTAGGAAACCTCTGAATTGATCACATGAAATCTTGTTAGGGCCACTATTGGTCCTACTCTTAGGGCTAGCTGCATATATCCTTCAGTTGATTTTGCTGAACCTCCAAATCCTGTTATCTCCATAGGAGCCCCTAGGATCCTCCTGCCAGTTAGGCCCATGGCTTCCAAGGTACTTAGGCCTATGAGGTTGAGTGATGCCCCTGTGTCTACTAATGCTCTTCTAACTTGGACATCATTTATCGTGGCCATTAGATAAAGCGGTCTACGGTGGTCTGGATGCTCAACCTCCATGTCCTCATCTATGAAGGTTATTTCATTGGTTGTCTCTAAGTAAGCTCGACTGGCATGAGATTCTGCTGTGAAACATTCCATTCTTGAATCTGCTGCTATACTCATGAGGGACTCTATGGCCACCCTTCTTGCTTTTGGTCCAAATCCCAGCTGGTTGAATAGAGACCTGAACTTGGGATTCTTCTGGAGAGTCCTAATTGTGCTCGGGTGGAAGGATCCTTCAGATTCTTCTGTTTTTGCTGGATTCCCATGGATTACTACAGCCACCACCCCCTTCCCTTTGTGGTTGGGCAGGGGGTTCCTTTGCACTTCTGGCTCCTTTTGAGTGAGCTCTAGGGTTCCTTCTCTTTGCTTTTTGTGAAAGAGCCTACGGAGGGTCCAACAGTCCTTGGTGGAGTGACATAATTATGAATCCTGCAAAACAAGGGGTTCTTCCTTTCTTCCTCAGTCGCTGGCCTAGACACGGTAAAAGGCCTAACAATTCCATCCCCAATCCATTTGTCTAGAACATGGTTCAATTCCTTTGCGGTACATGGGATTACTGGTGGTTCCTCGAAAACTTTCCCGACGAGCCTCTTCCTTTTTTCTCCTACTGATGCTGTCATGGCCTGGGGTACTGGCACTCTCTTTGTTCTCATAGTTTGTGTTGTCCTTCTAGTTCTTTGTAATAGGTCAGCAAACTGAGTGATGCATAAATTTTCGAGGTTGAGCCTGTAATCAAAGAGCATGTTGGAAATACAGGTCTCCACGAGTTCCTTTTCTTCATGGTCTCCATAACAGTCTAGAGAAATATCTTCAAATCTTTTGATGAATTGGACAGGATCTTCTCCAGGCCTTTGCCTTACCATCTAAAGGCTTTGGAAAGTGACGTTGTCCTCACCGGAGTAATATTTTGTATAGAACCTCTCCATCATTTCATCCCAGGTCTTAATGGACCTAGGTTTCAACGTGGTGTACCAAGTATATGCTCTGTCCACTAGGGACTTAGCAAATTCCCTTAGGCACAGTTCTCTGTCTCCTGCGTAGGGGCCCATAGTGTGAATAAATCTACTCACGTGTTCCATATTACTTTCATTTCTTCCATCAAAAGGATGGAACTTCGGAGGTTCATATCCTTTGGGATATGGCTTGCCAAGGAGTTCTGGTGGGAATGGGGGATCCCGGGAAAATTGCTTGGGGATCCCTAAGCGTTTTTCCCTTTCTTGCTCCAAAAGAGCATTAACATCCGCCAACGTCAGGTACTGGGGTTTGCCACCCCCTCCCACTGCTGACCCACCCTCCTGTTGGGCCCTGTCCTGGTTAACCACAGGGGGGACATTGTCCCTGATTTCCTGTGTCCTGCCTTCCTTGAGAAGGCAAATTTCTTGCTGCAAATCTTTCAACATTTCTGCCATTTGAGCCACAGGGTTTGGCTCTTGTCTTGCACGTCTTTGGCCTGATACAACTTCCTGTTCTACCAGAGGCACCTCATTCCTCTGCCTAGAAGCCACTTCATTTTCTCCAACGGGCTCAGAGGTCGCAGGTGGCACATTGGTTCCTTTGCCTTAGAGCCATGCTTTGCGAAGGGACTGCTTCTTCCTTCTCCTTTACCCAGTCCCTAGTGGAGTCGCCAAAGTGTGAGGGTCCTTTTTTTTGACAAAGTCCAGGCCCAAATTGAAGCAAGGACCCTGGGCCTGGTTGTTGTGGTTTGAAGGGACTGGGCTTGGTTCACCGCAGCTAAATGGCTGTTTACAAACCAAGTGATGCACAGAGCAGTGATCCTACAAGAAATACATGCTAGCAAGCAAGAATATATCGGAACAGCAAGCAAAAGCAAAAAAAAGAAAGCAACAAATGTAATAGCAGAGGACACGAATAAATGTTAGAGATCCTCAAGTCAATATTAAATATTTTGTTGTCTTTTCTCCATTACAAAGTACAAAATGCTTACTAAGGCATGTTACAAGGTCCAAATAAGCTCAAAAATTACAGACTTAGATGACTATTCAAGCCTCTAAGGCTTGCAAAGTTTGAATCCCTTTGAATCCCTTTGAATCCAAGTATGTTCTATAATGGCTGTCTGGGATACCGGGAAATGTCTCTCTCTCCTTTTCTACTTTTCTGGGTTCTGACCGAGTTTTCTTCTATGATTCCGTTATCATCCCTCCTCCTGTCGATGTTGGCTGCCTTCCCCTTTTTATAGTGTCATTCCAAGGGTTCGGGGTCCTATTGATTCCCTTCCCTTACTCCCCTGGGTACCAGAGCCCGTTATGTGCTTATCACCCAGAAGACTGATTCTTTCCCTATTCTTCATAATTTCCTCCTTTTGGTGCTGTTTCTTTGAAAACCCATGGCTGACTTTCTATTCCAGGGTGTGCTTAAGGAGTAGTTCTTGATTTCTCTTTTTTCCAAGCTTCTCACCCTTTCAGACTCAGCTTTTGGTCGTTCTCTCTCTTTGTCATTTTTCCCAAGTGGGCAGAATCCATTCCTGCTGGGTTGAAGGTTTTCCTTGTTGCCTCCCTTTATAGTTCCTCATTCTGGGTTCCCTAGGGTACCGTCCCTTTGGTCATAAATGGCTATCCTAAGCTTTCAGCTTTCTTGCTACATCACTGGTCGCTTAAGAAGGACATATCTGCCCTTCGTTTCTTGTGCCTTTTTGGTACTCCCCTTGAGCTGTCTTAATCCCGTCTCATGCGTCCCGGGGATCCCGAACCTTTGACAGCCTCCGGGATCCCGCCTTAGTTCTTCCCACTAAGCTCTCTCCAATTCTCTGGTCTAAGTAGGCTGGGCCTTCTCTCTTTTTTTCCCTTTATTTTATAAGTGCTAAGGCCTGTCTATTTCCCTTGTGGTAAGCTCAATCTTTTTTCTCAGATTCACTTTTTTTTATGGCCCATTATGTTATTTCTTTGGGCCTTGGTTTTTGTGATTTTTTTGGACCTCAATAGTTTGTAATCTTGATGTAATAAAATTTGTAGTACATTTAGCATTTCGTTTGTAAAAACACATTATTATTATTAAGAGTAATGTTATAGGCAATACAAAAATTTGACTACATTGAGCTTACGTCATAAATCATAAAGAAACAATTCAAATATTCATTTATGAAGTGTTAAAGTCCGCCAATTACATTCATTATCACATCAATTTGTAAATTCAATGTAGTAAAATTTGTAATATCTTTAGCATTTTTCAACTATTAATTAGACAACTTGTTAAGTATCAACAGAAAAACCACTCGTCAAAAAGACTCAAAACATAAAAGAAAAATGCTAGAGCTACAATAAAAAGGTTTGTGGCTCTAGTGACTAGAATTACTCTACATAGAAATTAGGTTTGTAAACAAGCCAAATTTTGTCGAGTAGTGCATGTTCAAGTTTGACTTGTAGGAAAAGTCAAAAGCTCAAGCTTAACTCGAGCTCGTTACAAGCCCAAAAATAATGTTTGAGACTGAGCTCATGGGAAAGCCAAAAAGTTTGAGTTTGGCTTGGCTTGGCTTGATTAATTAGTCAAGCCAAGCTCAAGCTTAATATCAAGCTTAAACTCAAACTCAGGTCAAGCTTTTGAGCTTGAGATCTAAAAATTACATTATTAAATGCTTAAATCTCTAAAATTAAGAGAAAATAAAATAGTATACTCATTTTATCATGCATTTGGTCCAACTTATGATTAGCCATTATTCAAATTAAAATTTTACACAATTAAATTCACTCATTCATCATTCCCTGTCTACAGTTTCAACAATTATTTAAAATACAAATTTTACATTCACATTAGATGGTGAATAACCGCAAAAATACTTGTTTGTAACTATTATGAATAAGAAAATACTAATATGTTTCGTAATTTTATTTTAGATAATTGATAGGGAAGGATTATATGTGGCCAACTTAATTAATTAATTAATTAATTTTTAAATGTAACAATAGTCCAAAGTAGTTCTTGGTCAGTTTAGAGAGAAGAAAAAAATTAAGATAATGGGTAGTGGTCTCATGTTGGCCATGTCATTATTAAGATATGTGTAATGAGTATATTTAGCTAACACATATAAACCTATAAATGAATCTATGCTTGAATTGTTTTGTATCAAGCCTAATAGCTCACAAGCTTGTTCGTGAACAAGTTTTCTTACTTGGACTCAGCTTGTTTATTAAACAAATCTAAAACTAAGGCTCAAACTTGGCTTATTTATAAATAAACAAACATGAACAAACTTTTTATCGAGTCGAGCCCGAGTTGCTTATGATCGACTTGGTTTATTTACAACCCTAATAGAAACACATGTCGTTGAGGACTTAAGGATACAATAAATGTACCTAATCAATGATTTTCAGTATTGCACTTGCTTACACACGCGCTCGCATGCACACACATATATATAATTTAATTCCCACAGCATATGGTAAATAGAGAGATTTTAATCTTAATTCTTTTCACGAAAACAAAACCAAAAAAAAACAAAACAAAAAACAAAAACAAAAAAAGAAAAACAAAACAAAACAAAAACAAAAACGAAAAAAAAAAAAAAAAAAAAAACATGAAGGAATATCTTA
The DNA here is from genome assembly GCA_028535165.1 of Quercus tomentella. Taxonomy (NCBI): domain Eukaryota; kingdom Viridiplantae; phylum Streptophyta; class Magnoliopsida; order Fagales; family Fagaceae; genus Quercus; species Quercus tomentella. The sequence continues at coordinate 12,824,078 of JAPQVY010000012.1, read as the reverse complement.
TAAGACTCTTTAACAAGTGAGCCATAGCTGTTAATGCAACTTCAGTCATTTTATTAGTCTATGGTAATGAGGTGGCAACTGGACATTACCAGAAAGATTTAGGCGATTTATTTTTTGGGATAAAATGTACTCTTGTGATTTAGGAGATGACAAACAGCCGAATGTGATTAGTTGCTTCATTGATTCTTTACATATAGAAGGACATTAATTTATCTAATACAATAGCTTAAACTAAAGAATAAGTTAATTGGTGCTCTAAAAATTTTTATGAGAAAAGAAAAAAGCAGTTGACTTTTTTTTTAATAACTTTTTATATTTTCCATGAAAAATGGTATTAAAACTTTCTTAAAATGACCTGTTAATAAATGCTTTAAGGGCACTGTTAACAAGATCCAATTGATTGCACAGCTCACATGAACAATGAATTCTTACAACAACAACAACAACAAAAAGAGGAGAATTCATTTTTTTTTTTTTTTTTTGAGAGAGGGGAATTCAAAAGTTAAAAGAAAAAAGAAAAAAAGGACACGGATTTCCTCCATACATGTTTGGAGGAAATGCTGCAAACAGGGACAGCTGTCAGATACACCTAAGCTTGGAGGCATGTGCAATGCACATGACCCATTTTAAGTGAAGAGTAGTTAACCTAATGTTAACAGCGTCCTTTATTTTATTATAATACCTTTTTCTTATGGGTTTTTTTTTTTTTTTAATGATACTAGTAAGTATAAACCACCACAATTTTTTTCACAATTATCATATGTGTTAAATTATGATTGATTGACTGTCTTTTTTGTATAGACCTATCATTTTTTATCTATCGCTCATAATCTACCATGTGAACAGTTATAGTATAAATTGTGTTATTTTATGTCTTCTTATAGAATTTTTTGATACTTAGGGTTCGTTTGGATACCGCTGATGTTGCTAAAAACTGAAAACACTGTAACAAATAAGTGAAAAATGCTGGCTGATTATTTTGGGGTCCGAGTCCTGTAGCTCAGCTGAAAGTATTTACCCGCATTTACTTCTTCTTTTTTTCTTTTTTTTGCTTCTATTCACTTCTCACCCACCCTAACGCTTATGCCTTCGAGAAGAAAGGTCCACGCCCACCAGAGAAATCCACGAGGAAGACCTACATTGGTTCGACTTCGGGGAAGAGCTCAGAAGAGATACCCACAAGGAAGACAACCTAGTCCGATTCCGGCGAAGATCGGGTTCCCTCTGGTGTACTCTTCCTTCCATAAACCTGGGTTCACCCTCTTCCCCAATTTCACTCCTCTCCCACCGTAACACCTCTCTTCCCAGTTCCCATTTCACCCTCTTCCACTTTCACTCCTCTCCTAGCCTAACACCTCTCTTCCAATAAACCCATTTCACGCCTCTTCCAATTTCACTTGCTGACCCATTTGTTTAATTCAAGTTAGCTTTTGTTATTTTGTGGCCTTCTTTTCTTTTGAATTGTTGGAATCTAACCCCACTTGCTCTGCTTTGCTTTTAATTTCTGTTCTAAAATGGCCTATTGAGGTTAAGAGCCTAATTTGTTAAACTTGTTTTATACATATATGATTAGAAATTAGAATACAGTGCAGAGAGTTTTTTAATTTATGGGCCAATGGGTTTTTGAGTTTGTGAATTGTGATGGTGTTTGATACTCCTTTCTTCCCTTTACTTTCCCTTTGTATAAGGGGCACAACGTTTTTGATTTAGAGTCGAATTAATAGTGCTTTGGTCTTGTACTGATGTGTATTTATTTATTTATTTTGGCAATTGGTTGAGTGATTAAGAAATTTGTAACTTGTAGTTTCATGGAAAACACAAAAACCACACACAAACATTGAATACAAAAATCACACACAAACGTTGAACACAAAAGCACAGATTGAAGCCTCATGGAAAACAATATAACCACACACCAACAAATCAGAGAGCATGAAAAGTTAGACACAACTTACCCGTGAATGCAGAGACCCACAGTGGCGGCAACGACGTCCTAAGCGAAGAGAAGGTGAGCTCGAGTGAAGGAAGAACAGAAAGGATCGGGTTTGTTTGTTCCACATAATGGGTTTGCAATTACCATGTTTCCTCTGTTTTGATAGTTTATTGGTTGGTGGGTAGGTGCAATTCATTGAAAAGAAAGAGGACGGAGCATTGAAAACATCTCTGCCACGGTAGTTGAGAGAAAGAAGAAACCTGAGAATGCGAAAATTAGCCGTTGGCCTGAACGTACCATTTTGTGTTTCCTCTGTTTCGTGGGTCAGATGAGTGAACAGTATACAATACACAGTGAGAAGGTTGTAGCAACGCGTTTCCTTTCAAGGTTGTGTCCATGAACAGTACACGCACACGCACAGCATTAATGAAACGGTGCGTTCAGGCTTTCATCCATGCCTTTCAACTGAAACTTTTGCGCGTTTATTTCGTGGTACTGTAGCTGTGGGTCCCACGGTAAGTAAAATGCAAACGCTGAAACGCTGCCCAAAAATGCAATACAAATGCTACCTTAGTATATATCGACTTGCCATTTAGTGATGTGTACCTACAAGGAAAAAAAAAAAAGGAGAAAAAAGAAAGAATATAAAAAAAGGACATTCTTGTTTGTGAATAGGAGATTCTTTAACTACTCATGCAATAATATTTTTTTTTTATTTTCAGAGATTGTCTGAAAATTATGTGATTGGCTAATAGCCTAATTCCAATGCGTTTGCCTTGTCTATTGCATTTATCCCATTTGGTTGGTCTAGGCAGAAAAAAGAAAGAAAGAGAGAAAAATATCCCAGTTGATTGGTTCTGCCGACTGATAAAAAGGGACCTGCGCCTCATAACCAATAGTATTTTGACTCGTCAATGTTTTGAAAGACTAATTTGTAGTATTATTTATCTAATTAAAGAATCTAGACTCTGAATCTCATTCTTCAAAGTGAAGTATAAATATCTTTTAATTACATATATATATATATATATATATATATATATATATATATATTAAAACATTTTTTTATCACTAATCTGGTAGAAGTGTTATATCCGCAACATTTTTAGACAATTTTCACAACAAATCTTAGTTAATAAGTTATATTGGTTATAATTTGAACTCACTATTGAAATTACTTTTTTGTCTACCCATAACAACTAATAACGATTAACAACTTGTCACTTAAAATTTGTTGTAAATTTTTTTTTAATGTGTTATGGTCCCTTAACATTTCTCATAGTCTTGTTGCTTAATAGGCATACCCCATTCAGCCCATTCTCTTTTACTTTTACTTTTTCTTTTTTGAGTAAACAGTAATACTTATTAAAATATATACGAAAATAGTAATATTAGTGTTTTAAATCGAGATTATAATACATTATTTAACCAGAGTACAACTACAAAAATGTCTAACCTTTGTAGTTGTAGATTGGAGTTATAAACAACGAATACTAGATACACACAACTAATGTGGGATAAACATTTTTTTTATAGTAAACCGTAATACTTATTAAAACACACAAAAAATAGTATTATTAGTATTTTAAACCGAATTTATAATACATTATTTAGCCAGAGTACAACTATAAAAAATCTAACATTTATAGTTGTAAACTGGAGTTATATACCGCTGACACAGACACACAACCAATCTTCCACTTGTTATTAAGAGAGAGAGAGAGAGAAAAAAAAAAAAAAAAACTTTCCATTTAGTTATTAGAAATTTTTTTCTATTTTTTCCAAATAAAATAAAATATTTCAACTGATTGTTTCGAACAAGACACAAAACCTACTTTGAATTTTTCAGGAACTGATGAGAGAGCTATAGTTCAACCTTCAAACCCAACACAACTTACTCTCTTTCCTAAATACCTCGTTGATATTCTTAGGCACGTGTTCGAACTAACATCTCTACCTCACATAGGGAATAGGTGAAAATATCAAGGAATCTTGCTTTGAATAATTTTTTTTTTGAGTCATACCCAGTACCACCTACCTAGGCTCAATTCTGTGTAATTTCTATGAAAGTTAAGCCAAACCCAGATTCTGTTTTTGGGTTAATCACTGATTTCAAGAGGATCCAAAAGTCAAGATTTTGATTTGGGTTTAGTCTTGATAAGGAATTGCAAGAAGGGTTTTTGAAGAAAAATCAATAAGATTTCTGAATTTGGGTTTCATTTTGCTTTTCTTTGGAAGATATGAATTTCAGGAGCTTAGAAGAGTTCTGGGCCTTTTATGTGAATCAGCACTCAAAACCATCCACAAGGCGCTGGCATTTCATGGGCACACTTATTTCTATCTTCTTCATGCTTTGTTCAGTGGTTTTTAGCTGGTGGTTTCTGTTCTTTGTGCCAGTCTCTGGGTATGGATTTGCCTGGTACAGCCATTTCTTTGTGGAAGGGAATGTTCCGGCCACGTTTGGGCATCCATTTTGGTCTCTTTTCTGTGATTACAAGATGTTTGGATTGATGCTTACTGGGAAAATGGATAAGGAGATCAAGAGGCTTGGAAAGAGGCCTGTATTGCAGGCCTTTTAACTGTAAGTTTTTCTATGCTGTTCAGAAATATACTGGTATTGCTTTCAATCTGTATTTTTTTCTCAGGTATGTAATTGACTGATTGTTTATTTAAAAATGATATTTCAATTGAGGAAATAACAAATAGTATGACTTTGTTTAGAATGGCAGAAAAGAATACTTGTGGCCAAACCTGACTAGGCTGTTGGGGATCCATATCCGACCCCAAATTTTTGTAACCAAGGATTGGTTGTTGTATGTTGGATTCTTGGATACAACAAATTGATAAGGGAAGTCCATAACCTTTGGTTGGGGCTTTTTGATGTAAATATGGCTGGATTGTTTGGTTAAAACATGAGTTTGTGAGTACATGGATATGTTATGTTAAAAATTATTACAACTATAAATACATGGATATTCTGATATGATGATAATGTCAATTTGCACATTATGTGGTTTTGGTATGAAAATTTTTGGAACTGAGGACCACTTTACTCTCTATTTTCTTTTGCTCTAAAGTTTTTTAGCATGTTTTGCGCTTTATCTTGAATTGTACCTAGCTGTCCATTTTCTCTAATGTCAACACTGAAATTTCATTAGCTAAACTGTGGATGGTTGATCTAACTACTAATATGGTCAATAATCAAATACAGGCACATGAGATGAAGATAACATGATTTACCAGTGAATTATAATTAAAAAAAAAAAAAAAATACATGATTTACCATTGTTCCCGCTTTAATGAATAAAGAAAAATAAAAATAAATTTGAACATCCTTAAAAAGATTTCTACCAATGATATAATCAAGCATACCTTCAGTTTATCTCAACTTAAACAAGGGTTATTCAAATTATGGTTTAGACACTCAAATCCCAATTATGTAAATCATGCCTTCAGCAAAGGTTAGGCATTGAGGGTTTATGTTCATGAGGCTTTTACTGGTTTCAGGTTTTGTTGGCGACCCTTTTGTTAAGCTTGGAATTCCCTGAGTAAATGTGAGGCTTGAATGCATCAATAATAGAGGGCAGGATGCATTGCAGTTTTCTCCTCTGGACGAGTTGGATTTGATCCAGAGCAGGATGTTGAGGGATGTATCTGATGGTGAAGTACTGCCACCATGCTCTGTTGGTCTTAGAGGTATAGGATAAAATTGATTATGTGAAAGAGTTACTGGCTAAAGTCTAAACACAAGACATCTATGAGCTCCCACCATATTGCACATGTATTTAAATTGACCATAAAGTGCATTTGGTTGCACCTTCTAGCTGAATAAATTTCCCAAAAGTTTCTTGGGTGATTGTTTCTTAAAGTATGGAATCCTGGAATTAAAGTTCTTTAGCAATTGTTTCCCTTGTAATCAAAAGTTTGAATCACTCATTGCAGCCAAAGTTTTGAGGTACGTCATGATATTGAAATTTCTTTGCAAGACTTGCCAGTTGAATTGTGTGTGTGCATGAGTGCACGCATGTGGTAAATCAAGTAGTTGGTATTTTGCTTCAATGAAATTTCAGCTCAAATAAAAATTCATATTGAAAGCCATTCACCTGTTACAATCATTAAGTGTTTAGTGGACTGAGATTTATAGCTTTTAGATCAAGTTGTGTTCTTAGTTTAATTTGTAAAGAGTGGATGACTTACAGGAAACATATTCCACACTCTGCTGTAGTGTGATGTTGAATTTGTGAATAATAAACATCATGGTGGCTAAAAACCTTGTAGCTCAATTGGTTGGCACCTCCTGGTGTCTCCAACGGAAGTATCCAAGGTTCAGATCTCCCCATCAAAATTATTGAATTATGAAAAACAAACCTTATAGTGAAGGGAACTTTTGCGGTCAGTCTGAATTCTGAAAATATTCAAGGTATAACCTTGAATTTGTGAATCATAAGGCTATAATGATGGGAAATTTGTGAGTTTCAAGGTTTATAACTTTATATGATGGGGAATTTTGCAGTCTACCAGTGAAATTATTTGAAAATATTCAGTCTATGTCAATACCACTTTTGAGAAGGACTGAAGGGATGTAAAATTATCAACAAGACAAAAGAGATAAATCAAAACTTATTAGATGTTCAAGTTTCTAGAGTAATTTCTGTTGGAATACATTGGATCATTACCTTCTTCGATGAGGGAAAGTTTCTTTTTGGGCTCTTTATGTTGTGTGCAACCCTTTTACCATTGTACTGCTAAAAAAAATAGAGAGAGAAAAAAACAAGGTATGGTTCATTTGAATAGAGAAATTTAAATAGAATTTAAATTATAATTTTTAGTTTAAAATACTTTAATAGAGTATGAAATATCAAAAAAATAATAGTAATTTCTATTGATGAAATATATAGATGGATTTTTTTTTTTTTAATAATTCAATAGTTAAAATAGAGCGAGAGGATTGAAATCTTGACTGTCTCTGTCGAAAATACTAAAAGTTGTCAAGTGAGTTATAAGGTTCTTGAGAATATATTGATAAATTTGAGTTTTATGAATACGTAAGATTCTTTTTCCGTTAGTTACGTTTTTCTTCTAGTCTTTGTTAACATCGTTTGTGTTTTATCTTTTCAATGTTGTCTTAAGGAATCTATGTGTCTACGGAAAAAATTTAGGTACTCCGAGAGCAATGCTCCCGGAGAATGTAAGAATTACCCTGTGTCTACATCTTCTTATAGCCGTTGGTATCAGTTCATGTTTATTCTCTAGGTAATTTTACACTCGTATATCCTTTTCGTGCTTTTCTTTATGTATGATTTTATATCATATGAAATCTAGCTTTATTTCTCCCCATACTTTCTTTCTTGGGATCCTGCACCATCTTCCCTAATAAATACGTTATGTGTTTGTGAGAATTATTGGTAATTGAATGACTTAATCTCTATTAATTAAGGGATTTGACTTACCTTCGTAACTTTTTTAAAATGTTTTTTTTTTAATATTTATTTTAATGAGAGACTGTCACTTAGGGATGGCAATTTTGCCCCGCCCCGCTTAACCCGCCCCTCCCCGCTTCGCCCCGCGCGGGTTTTCCCCACCCCGCAAAGGTGGTAGGGTGGGGATGGGGCGAGATTTTAGACCCGCACTGCAGGGCGGGGCGGGGATGAGTTTACACTTTTTAGACCCACCCCGCCCCGCCCCGCATTAATAAGGGTTAAAAGGTAATTTTTTATACCCTAAAACCCTACTATTTAAACAAAAATATCATCATCTTATTTTATTTAAGTGGAGATTCTTTTTGAAGAACTAGACAATTTTTATTTTGTTATGTATTAGGAGTTTGGATTATTTTATTATGTCATACTATGAGATTTTTGTTGTGATATTATCTTGTTAAACATTTAAATAATATTATTTAGTATTTGCTAAAAATTAGTTTGATTTGATAGGATAAATTTATTTATAATTTCAAGTATATTTTTATTATTGAAACATGTTATTTTATTTGAAAAAATGGTAATAGTTGTAGGGAAATTAACAAGAAATAAAGTTTTACGGTGTAGGGCGGGGGCTTCCCGGGTCTTCGCGGGTCTTCGCGGGGCCTTAAAGGGCGGGGATGGGGCAAGAAATTTTCCCCGTCATGCGAGGCGGGGCGAGGATGGGGTAAGAAAAATCTATGCGGGGCAGGGGCGAAGATCCCATCCTTCGGCCCCGCCCCACCCCATTGCCATCCCTAAGTCTGTCACATCACCCACTAACTAAATAAAATGTGGGGATTAAAACCCACTATCACTTCCACTGCGTACCCTTGGTGATGTGGTAATTCCACAAGTATAAGTGCTTGTAGGAGGTGGGGAGCAAAGGTCGAGATTCAAGTTTTTAGGAGGAAGTTTCACACATATATACACTTAGATTAGGCTAGAGTAGAAAATCTATCTTGTAAAAAAAAAAAAAAAAACTCATTACCACTTACTATTGTATATTTAAAACAAAAGAACATATCCAATTAAAAATGTACTAGAGGTAAGTCAAATCCTTAATTAAAAATTATGTTAACGGGTGCCCAATTATTAAGAAACTATTTTAGGAAAATGTTTATACCACTTTTAAGGAAAATTGAAAAAGTTGAAACATTTTTTTTTCTCTATAAAAACTTTCCAAAAATGATTTACTAACAAATGTCCTTAAGGAATTCATTAACATTTCCCATTAATTAATATCTAAAAGTTGAAGTTTAGTATTTATGGTTACTATGTTCCAGTTAAATCACATTAGCGTAGCTAAATTGACACATCCCCATGTACAAAGTGTTTGGGGGTCTAGGGGGGAAAGGGTTCGAGCTGCGGGGTTAGCAGCATGTTGTAATTATTTCTAAAAAAAAAAAAAACATTAGCGTAGTATTTGGTCCATTCGGTTCATTTCAGTCCAAGTCTGTAAACATTTTTGACAGTTGATTATTCATATTAATAATGTGGGGGCCAATTAATCAGGAAATGCTACCAAAGCCACGCCAGCTGAGCCTAAAACCCAATCTGAGGACGTTAGACCATCCGAGGAGGCCCAAATAGGACTGTGAAACGAGCAAGGCTAAGAGAGGAATAAAGACAACATGAGGTGAGGCCAATAAGTGTCCGAGGATAAAAGTGTTCTCGGAAGCCTGTAGCCGAGGTGAATTTGAGTGTCATACCATCACCGATTTACTTCAAAGTTGCACCACAGCAAAAGAAGGGATATTGGACCAGGGGAAAGACGGGGGAGACAAACAAATATCTGTAAAGCTGCTACCTCCGCATTAAATGCCTTCCAACCAACTCTCTGGCCGCATTAATATGGAGGTGATGCCTGAACAGTGATAAAGTAGCCTTACAGCTACTAGTTGAGGTTTCTAGGAAGTGTTGGATGGGACAGGAAGGGATCCCCCAAATTCAACCTACACGTGTGTGGCGAAGATGAGACCAAGATGGCAGTATATAACATGGAAGAATGCATTGAGAAAAAGATCGGAACTTCTAGACAAGGAGGACTAAGAAGAAAACCTTGTAAAAACTAAAAACGGAAAACTTATTTTTAAGAGGAGATTGACTGTTATATTAGTGCGAATACATCTATAAGTGTTGAATTTGATCGTTTTTCCTTTAAGGTTAATCTAGTTCTTTGACATCCACGCTCTACAAATTTATTGTTTGGGCCTTTAACGTCTGAATCCATTTACGGATTTGGGGTCGTTACAAATCGAGTCCTTACAATTGGCGCCGTCTGTGGGAAGAGCTTGATTTAGGCCAAAGGAAACTCGGTTGCAACGTTTTCAATGGAGGAAGCAGGACCACACCAGATAGCAGCTGGGCCGCATCAGATAGACGCTAACCCGCGCCAAGCAGAGTCAAGGGGCTCCCAGCATGGCGATCCACGCTGGAGCCTCGAAAGGAGAGAGGGTCGTGAGGGAAATGCACGCACGACTTATACCAGTAAGAGTCAGTCTCGAGGGAAGAGTCATGTCTCCCATGCAAAGAACGATAGAGACATGCAACGTGAAATTGACGAATTGAGAAGAGAGTTGCATCATGCTCGACGAAGATGTTCGCCGCCCAGCTCCAGGTCTTCCTTCGAGGAGACGGACGGTGCTAGTTATAGACGAAGATCTAGAACCCCGCCCAGTGAGACTTTTACCTATGAAGAGGAGTACCACCGCCAACGTAAGCATAAAAGTCCGCCGAGTAGAGGCTTAGGGAATAACGCCATGAACAAAGCTCTGAGCCAAGTTTCCAAGTCAACTTTCATAAGGAATATTTAGGATGCAAATCTTCCTCGGCGATTTCATCAGCCTACATTCACCCCATACAATGGCCGGACTGACCTGGTAGAGCACGTTAGCCATTTCAGCCAGAAGATGGCTATTTACTCCAGAGATGAAGCTCTGATGTGTAAGATTTTTCCATCAAGCTTGGGCCCGGTTGCGATGAGGTGGTTTAATGGTTTGAGGGCTAATTCTATAGACTCCTTCAAGAAACTTACCCGAGCTTTTGGCGCTCGCTTTATTACCTGCAGCAGGGTTCCTCGGCCTTTGGGGTCTTTGCTGTCTATGTCCATGCGAGAGGGTGAGACTCTTAAAGCTTATTCGGAAAGATACTGGGAGATGTTTAATGAGATAGAGGGAGAGCATGATGATGTAGCTATAAGTACTTTCAAGGCTGGTCTTCCAGCCGAGCATGATTTGAGGAAATCTTTAACTGGTAAACCTGTCACCAGTGTGCATCAACTGATGGATAGGATTGACAAGTACAAAAGAGTCGAAGAAGACCAATTGTAAGGAAAAGAAAAGGTTAAGGTAATCCCCCAGGAGAGGAGGGATTTTAGATCGGACCGGTACAACAATAACCAGCCTCGGAAGGACTTTGTTAGGCAGTCAGGTTCAGCCAACATCCAGGAGGTTCATGCGGTGTTTCGGGAACCTGCGTAGCAGATATTGGAGAAGATCAGGAATGAGCCATTTTTTAAGTGGCCCAATAAGATGGCAGGAGATCCTGCGAGACGTAACCAGAATCTCTATTGCCACTACCACCAAGACCACGGATACACAACTGAGAACTGTAAGAATTTATGGGACCATCTGGAGCAGTTAGTCCGAGAGGGAAAGTTGAAACATCTACTGCACAACTCCAGTGGCCGAGCTGGCCAGGCAGGTTCGGAGATGCGGGACGATGCTTCCTCGAGGCTCCCCCTTGGAACAATCAATGTCATTTTTGCTGCCCTGGGGATGACTAGGTCATGCCCTTCCAGGGTACTGTCAGTATCACGACCTCCGGCCGAGGAGTGTAGTTCAGCGCCTAAAAGGGCCAAGACGGACAATCCATTGGTGTTGGGCTTTTCAGACGAGGACAAAGTGGGAACCATCCAGCCACATGACGATGCTCTGGTGGTTACGCTGAGAATAGGCGGGTACGATGTGAGAAGGGTAATGATTGACCAAGGCAGTGCTGCTGATGTGATGTACCCTGACTTATACAACGAGCTAGGATTGAAACCTGAGCACTTGACGACTTACAATTCGCCTCTGATGAGTTTTAAGGGGAGAATGGTCGTCCCAAAGGGTTAGATAAGGCTACCTGTGCAGGCCGGTACAGATGTGGTGGAGGTGGACTTCATCGTTGTAGACGTCTTCTCACCATACACGGCTATTTTGGGCCGACCTTGGCTCCATACCCTGGATGCGGTCTCCTCTACCCTGCACCAGAAGGTAAAGTACCCATCTGGGGGTCGAGTTTTGGAGATAGTGGGAAGCCAGGTTGCAGCTCGGCAATGCCTAGTAGCGGCTATCCAGCATCGACCGGAGGCAGAGACCTCGGCTGCTGCCAGTAATGGTTTATAGCAGTTAACAGCCCCAGCATTACCCTCAAATGGACTGGCCGACGAGGCAAAGTGCGAAGATTTGGAGAGGGTAATTGTTTCTGATGATCCGGATAAATTTTTCCAGCTGGGGGCTAAATTGCCTTCTCAAGAGAAGGAGCAGCTAGTCAAGTTCCTAAAAGAGAATATCGACGTGTTTGCTTGGAGTCCATATGAAGCACCGGGTATAGATCCGAACTTCATCTGTCATCACCTCAACGTGAATCCTACCATTGTTCCGAATAGACAACCTCATCGGCGACCATCAAAGAAGCACGCCGAAGCTGTCAGAAGTGAAGTGGCTAAGTTAAAGCAGGCCGGTGCTATAAAATAAGTGTTTTACCCTCAATGGCTAGCTAATACAGTGGTGGTGAAAAAGAAGACGAGGAAATCGCGAGTGTGCGTGGACTTCACGGACCTCAATAAGGCTTGTCCTAAGGATCCTTTTCCTATGCCAAAGATAGACCAGTTGGTAGATGCGACGGTCGGCCATCCTCGGATGAGTTTTTTGGACGCATTCCAAGGATATCATCAGATACCGTTAGCAGTGGACGACCAAGAAAAGACAGCTTTCGTCACACCCATCGGAAACTATCATTATAAAGTGATGCCATTTGGATTGAAAAATGCGGGGTCTACTTACCAACGGATGATGACTAAAATGTTCGAACCACAGCTAGGCAGGGACATTAAAGTCTATATTGATGATATGGTGGTAAAAAATAAGGTGGTGTCCGGGCATGTGGAAGATCTTACAACTATTTTTGAAATTCTAAGAAAGCATAAGCTACGCTTGAATGCCTCAAAGTGTTCCTTTGGTGTGAGTTCTGGAAAATTCTTGGGGTATATGGTGACTCATAGGGGAATCGAGGTGAACCCATATCAAATAAAGGCCATTCACGATTTACAAGCATCTCGGAATCCGAAGGAAGTGCAGAAACTAACAAGAATGACTGCCGCTTTAAACAGATTTATCTCCAGGTCAGCTGATAGGTGCAGACCTTTCTTCCGCTTATTTCACAAATGGAAAGGATTTGAGTGGACCGAGGAATGCGTTGAAGCATTTCAGCAGTTGAAAGAGTATTTATCTCGGCCACCTATTATGTCCAGCCCTGAGGTGGACGAGGTCCTGTTTGCCTACTTGGTGGTGGCCCCTCATGCTGTGAGTTTTGTTCTGATACGAGAGGACAGTGGCGTTCAAAAGCCAGTTTATTATGTAAGCAAGTCACTTCATGAGGCCGAGGTGAGATACCTATCGTTAGAAAAGGCCATCTTGGCAATAGTGCATGCAACTCGCAAGTTCCCGCATTACTTTCAGGTACACACTGTAGTGGTCCTAACTCAGCTACCCCTCAAATCCATACTCAGAAGCGCAGACTACACGGGGAGGATTGCTAAGTGGGGCACGATCCTAGGAGCTTTCGATATCAAGTATATGCCTTGCACTTCCGTGAAAGGCCAGGTCCTCGCCGATTTAGTAGCGGAGTTTGCCGAACTCCCAGAAGAAGTTGAGATGAAGCAATATGACATGGTTGAAAAATCGGTTGGCTTGATTTCCACACGGGGCGATCCATCTTGGAAAGTGTATATGGATGGTGCAGCAAATCAACGGGGAGCAGGAGTAAGTCTAGTCCTGGTATCCCCTGAAAAGATCATCATTGAGAAATCCTTGAGACTGGGATTCTCGGCCACAAATAACGAAGCAGAATATGAAGCTCTGTTGATGGGGATGAGTATGGTCCAGAAAATGGGAGGAAAAGTGGTGGAAGTGTTCTCGAATTCAAGACTAATAGTCGGCCAGGTGAGAGGAGAATTGGAAGCCCGAGATGCAAGAATGCAATAATATTTTAGCCAAGTTAAGCGCGTACAAGCAAAATTTCAATCTTTTGATTTGTCGCATATTCCTAGGGGTGAAAATACTCACGCCGATTCCTTGGTGACCCTTGCCACCTCTTCAGCACAGAATTTTCTTAGGGCGATAATCGTTGAGGATTTGTGCACTCCCACGCCTGCAGAGAAGGACTTGCTTCAGGTATATTAGGTCAACCTAGCGCCGAGCTGGATGGACCCCGTAATAAAATTCCTCGAGAGTGATACCTTGCCTAAAGAGAAAATAGAAGTCGAGAAAATACGGAGGAAAGCTCCTCGGTTTTGATTATCCGAGGACAAAAAGTTGTATAAACGTTCTTTTTCTGGGCCGTATCTGCTTTGTATACACCCCGAGATGTCAGAGTCACTTTTAGAGGACCTGCATGAAGGAATTTGTGGTAGCCACACAGGGGGAAGGTCCCTATCTAACAGGGCCTTAACTCAGGGATACTAGTGGCCGAATATGCAGAAGGAGGCACAGGAGTATGTCAGAAAGTGTGACCAATGTCAAAGATTTGCTCCTAACATCCACCAGCCGGGAGGAACTCTTAATCCCCTTTCTAGCCCTTGGCCATTCACTTAGTGGGGCTTAGATATCGTAGGTCCTTTTCCTAAGGCATTAGGAAACAAAAGGTATCTACTAGTCGGCACAGATTATTTCACTAAGTGGGTTGAGGCTGAGCCTTTGGCTAACATCAGAGACGTTGATGTTAAGAGGTTTATCTGGAAAAACATCGTGACGCGGTTTAGAACTCCACATACTCTTATCTCGGATAATGGCCTGCAATTTGATAGTAAAGCCTTCAGGCAATACTGTTCAGACTTGGGTATTAAGAATAGATATTCCACTCCGGCCTATCCTCAAGAGAACGGGCAAGCTGAAGCCGTTAACAAAGTTATCGTCAATGGACTTAAAAAGAGACTGGATGATGTGAAAGGAAAATAGGTGGAGGAATTGCCTCACGTCCTTTGGACATATCGAACAACGTCCCGAAAGTCAATAGGAGAGACTCCTTTCTCAATGACATATGGAGCGGAGGCCGTCATCCCTCTGGAAACCGATTTCCCAACGTTAAGGACTAGTACATTCACCTCGGAAGGTAATGACGGCCTGTTAGGAAAAAGTTTAGATTTGATCGAAGAGCGAAGGGAGAGTGCGATGGTCCAATTGGCTTATTACCAGCATAAACTCAAGCAAGGTTATGATGCCAATGTAAAGTTGAGGTCGTTAGCCGTAGGAGACCTGGTGCTGAGGAAAGTTCTGGGAAACACTAAGAATCCAGCTTGGGGAAAATTGGGGCCTAATTGGAAAGGACCTTATCATATTACTTTAGTAGCCGAGATAGGGGCCTATTACCTGGAAGACTTAAATGAAAGAGCTGTACTTCACCCTTGGAATGTAAATAATCTCAAAAGGTATTATTATTAATGAAAGTGATCTAGTTTGAATTCTTTTTAATTCATGCGAACCATATTCAATGTGTTTCCACATCTATATGAAGTATTAAACAGAAACTAAGTTATGTCAGGTCCTCGGACCACAAACTTAGTGGAAATTAATACCCTATGACATCTATGAAGTATTAAACAGAAACTAAGTTATGTCAGGTCCTCGGACCACAAACTTAGTGAAAATTAATATCCTATGACATCTATGAAGTATTAAACAGAAACTAAGTTATGTCACAAACTTAGTGGAAATTAATACCCTATGACATCTATGAAGTATTAAACAGAAACTAAATTATGTCAGATCCTCGGACCACAAACTTAGTGGAAATTAATACCCTATGACATCTATATGAAGTATTAAACAGAAACTAAGTTATGTCAGGTCCTCGGACCAAAAACTTAGTGGAAATTAATACCCTATGACATCTATGAAGTATTAAACAGAAATTAAGTTATGTCAGGTCCTCGGACCACAAACTTAGTGGAAATTAATACTCATTGCCCTATGATATTTAATGAAGTATGAAGTAAAAGCCTTTGAACACCATCTAATGGGCATTTGAAGTACTGTGGATGCAACTTTATCCAACTCTTGAATATTCTCTAAGGTTTTAATTGATTAGAAAGAATACGTATGTATCCAGAATGACTCATTGAGACCTTATGGTATTAATGTACATCACCCATTTTTAGTCGCCAATTGTTAATATTTATAAGTTATTTTCTCTCTTACAAACAAAAGATAGTCAAAATAAGCCCATTCAAATTAAGATAACATAATTAACAAGTACAAAAATAAGATAAAACAGCAGCAACAATAAGCAAGTAAACATAAATAGTCTCACAAAAGTCCTAACCAAATTACAAAGTCCTATTTTTTCAACTTAATTTGGAGCTTTGGAGCTTGGTGGCAGATTTGTCTTCCTCCGAGGTGGTGACTCCCTCTTTATCCTTAGTAACTCCACCAGCAGGCATAACTGTGGAAGCCAAATCTTGTTGAAAGCCCGTAGAGGCCGTCTCTGCCTCAGAAGCAGTTGTAGTCTTGTCCAAGGAGACTTCTGGAGGGTCATTACTCTCTTTAGCTGTTTCTGGTTGGCCAGGAGGAGGAAGATGTGGAGGCAAAACATCCTCCGTAGGATTAATGGTTGAGGGAGTGTCTTCAGCTTAACTAGATGGAGGAGATGAGGCGAGGATCGCTTCAGGGTAAAACACGTTCTTCGGCCTCCTTAACTCGGATGAAGCCTCAACCCCAGCTCGGTTAAAGGCTTCATCCCAAGTTTGGGCACAGTAGATACGGCACACCATTGGCACTTCTGCCCTTAGTGTCTCCTCTGTCTCAGCCACACCGAGGTCATAGCCTTTCTGCTCGGCTTCATTCGTTGCCTGTTCGGCCTCGGCTTTAGCTACCTCAGCTTCCTCCCTGGACTTTTCAACTCGCTCCCTCAGCTTTTGGGTTTCCTCCAAATGCTTCTTAAGGACTGCAATTTGCTCCCGGGCAGCTTTCAGTTCTGCATTTGTTTCTCGCAAGCGCTTTCCCTGGTCCTCGGCTTGCTTTTGATAGCTCTCCAAGGCCGAGTCAGCGCTTTTGCGAGCTTGCTCCTCAGCAAGTAGTTTCTTCTTCGCAGCCGCTAGGTCGTGCTCGGAAGCTTTCATAGTCTGTACAGCCGACGCCCGTTTTTTCTTTTCGTCGTCTAGCTGACTGTAGCAGATATTGAGCATCTCATCCAGCTTAAACGTATTTTGGATAACCTGAAAAGGAAGAAAATAACACTATAGTCAGTAAAAAAGTATATATCAGTGAGGATGATCACAAAAAGAAAAAGAAAGAAGTTTGCACTATACTATGGCCAAATATCTTTTATTATTGAGGATGAGCTCATTCTTCCTCGCGTTCTTTATCTCAGCCATATCTTTTGGGAGCAACAAAGTCTCCTCTATAGCCAAGGCTATGTGACACCCAATGCCACCGTTGAAATCCCTAATAGATGCATCATCTCGTAGGGGCTCCCCACCGTGCATAGGTGCTGGCAACCATGCTTGTGACTCAGGAAGTTGAATGTCAGACATCTCCTGGTCTCGCTGAGTCGAGTGGCTAGGTTTTTGCTGCTTTACAGCTCGCTGGGCATCCTCTTCGCAGGTCGAACGGGACTTGCCCGCATCCACCACATCCTTCCCCTTCTGCTCCCTGTGCCTTTTTAACTCGACAGCATCGGATTTGGCTGGCTGGGGAGGTTGACGAGAAGGTTGGTGAGGAGTAGGAGGAGGAGACTTGGTGGGAAGAGAAGGACCCTGGGATTGCATTGCTTTTGCCGGTGCATTCTTCCCAGGCTGATTCTCAATCAACTCCTGCAAACTTCTTTGGGGCTTCCTTTGTACTCCCATCTCGTCAAGATCCTCCTCGGAGTGTATAGGTTGTTCAAAAATCCCAAACTCTTCCGAGGAGTCTGAGAGTTCTACAACTCCTTCCTCTTCTTCCTCTTCTCCTTCGTCTTCCTCTTTCTCTTCTGCTTCCTCTTCTCTGAGGGTAGGCTGGGATGAAGAGGCTCCTGATGAGATAGCGGCCACAAAAAGGGGCTTGGTACGAGCTGTATCCTTGGGAAGTGGAATACCTTCTGGGATGATGAACCCCTGGTAGGCAACGCGAATGCGTTGAAGCCGACGATCTCCGGCTCTGATCACGCACTTCGGTGCTTGGAAAGCAAACGAGAGGGGGGTGTAGCCGAGGATTAAATGGGCTGCCCGGAGTTGGCCGTCAGCTTCGTTCACGTATATCTCGGCCTTCAGTATCCTATCCAAGCTCGCTTGGTTTACTAATTTGAGGTTGGGCTTGGTGAAACGCCTATCTGCAAAACCATTGAATTGAAATGAAGCGTCAATAGGGATAAGAATACTAAGACTCAAAAAAAAAATAAAGAGAAAAGAAAAACACATATGAACCGAACATCATAAATCTAAGACTGCATTCCCACCTGGTGTTCCTTCCTCCACAGGGCATGGCAGGCCATTATGCCATTCCCCAGAGAAGATAAGGAAATCCTCCTTTAGGTTCTTGTTTGAGGTGGGTAAGCACTGAATCAACCTCACCTTAGGAAATCTCGACTTGAGATAATACCCATGCCCCTTCAAGTTGTGAAGATTGTACACCCAATTCACGTCATGATGGGTCAGGTTTAGGTCCATTCTCTCGTTCAAAGCTTCTATACTTCCTAGGACCCTAAACGTATTTGGGGCACACTGAGTTGGGGATAACCTAAAGAACCTAAGGTAGTTCCTAGTAATCTTATCCATGGGAATGGTCATCCCGCCCTCTATGAAGGCAATCATGGGAATAACCACTTCCCCAGTTCTTCTAGCATCGAAACATTCCCCTTGGGCTGCATACCTCATACCCACTGTTGAGGGAATCTTATACTTAGAGCGGAAATTTCTCATACCTTCCTCGGACTCACTAGACTACGAAACTTACCCTCCTTTTTCCCCATTTTCCTAAAGGATTTTAATAGAGAAATTAGTGAGTTTAAGATGAAAGTGGTAAAGGTTTTGAGAAAACTTACAGGTTTGGAAGAGGGTCCTCGGACGAATTTCTAGTATTTGTAGATGCACGGAGAGAGGAAAAATAAAGAGTCAGGTTCGATGTACGAGCTCTAGAATTATTAGATTGCGAAAAGTAAGCAAGAGAGAGATTATTTGAAAAGCTATTTATAGCAACCCATAAATTGCAGGCGGGAAAACTCCCACTCGTGAAACGAGGGAAACCCTCCACCGTTGGATTTACATCGTACCGTTGAACGTGGGGGACAAGGGCGTTACCAAAATTTAATGCTGGCACGCTCAGGACGCCTAAGCGTCAGGAACGTGCCTGGGGCAGGTGAAGAGACATATGAAAAGTCAGAAATACAAGATAGGGTCGCAAGCAAAATCAGCCGAGGATATCAAAATCATCCTTCCTCCCGAGGAGTCGAAAGGCAAGATTTTGAGGGGCTATTGTGGAGGCCAATTAATCAGGAAATGCTACCAAGGCCACGCCAGCTGAGCCTAGAGCCCAATCCGAAGACGTTAGACCATCCGAGGAGGCCCAAATAGGACTGTGAAACGAGCAAGGTTAAGAGAGGAATAAAGACAACATGAGGTGAGGCCAATAAGTGTCCGAGGATAAAAGTGTTCTCGGAAGCCTGTAGCCGAGGTGAATTTGAGTGTCATACCATCACCGGTTTACTTCAGAGTTGCACCACAGCAAAGGAAGGGATATTGGACCAGGGGAAAGACGGGGGAGGCAAACAAATATCTGTAAAGCTGCTACCTCCGCATTAAATGCCTTCCAACCAACTCTTTGGCCGCATTAATATGGAGATGATGCCTGAACAGTGATAAAGTAGCCTTACAGCTACTGGTTGAGGTTTCCAGGAAGTGTTGGATGGGACAGAAAGGGATCCCCAAATTCAACCTACACGTGTGTGGCGAAGATGAGACCAAGATGGCAGTATATAACATGGAAGAATGCATTGAGAGAAAGATCGGAACTTTTAGACAAGGAGGACTAAGAAGAAAACCTTGTAAAAACTAAGAACGAAAAACTTATTTTTAAGAGGAGATTGACTGTTATATTAGTGCGAATACATCTATAAGTGTTGAATTTGATCATTTTTCCTTTGAGGTTAATCTAGTTCTTTGACATCCACGCTCTACAAATTTATTGTTTGGGCCTTTAACGTCTGAATCCATTTACGGATTTAGGGTCGTTACAAATCGAGTCCTTACAAATAAAAATACAAAGTTTTTCTCTATTGTTCTATGATGGATTTTTCTATTGTACTCTGACTGGTTTCAAATCTATTTACCTTGTGGATTCAAAAAACTCATTGTGGATTTGAGGTTATCTTACAAAAGCAAATGTGTTTTATTTCTTACAGACTTGAAATAGACGTGTTCTATTTCTCATAGGTATTCCCCTACATTAAAAATGCATTATGTTTCATTTATAAAAAATACAAAATTTGAAACACTTTTAAATAACATATATAGGTAGCTTAATTTAGAAAATATAATATATTGTATCGAGTATACTTTGTTAGAAAATAATCACATAATCTTAAATAGGATTTGGAACTAACACTAATTAGTCTCATCTACTTTTTTTTCATTTTAGAAAAAATTGTCAAAATTTTCCGCATATGCAACTAGTTCTTATAATTTGGAGCCATTGAAACTATCAACTTCTCCCAAGAGATTAGTATTTTAGGTTCACTACAAGAAAAACTGGCTATTGCAGCGGTCCAGAACCGCCGCTAAAGCCCAAAAAATCGCCACTAAAGGTACATTCAACCTATAGCGGCGAGCCGCCCTGTCTGTGTTGCAGTGCTGCTATAGGTCAATTGCGACGGTTGCGAAAAGCGCCGCTATAGATGTACCTTTTAGTGGCGGGTGAAGGTTTATTGTGGCGGGCATAAAACCGCCGCTATACATGTTCAGAATTCGTGACATTGACTTTTAGCGGCGGGCAAACAGCGCTGCTATAGACAACCAATCAAAACAGTTAATTGTACTTTTAGCGGCAGGCAATAAGCGCCGCTATAGGTATTCATTTAAAACATAAAATGTGCACCTTTAGCGGCGCTTTTAGAGTTTTTTTTTTTTTTTTTTTTTTTTTTCCAGTGGGTTTTAAAACCGCTGTTTGCTAATAAATAAATTGTTCACAAACCTGTTACAAAGAACCTGTAATAGTTTTAGCTCTACTAACACAATACCACAAATGTAACTAATTAACAACACCACAAATGTCTTGAAATTAACGTAATATTAACATAGAAATATATTATCAAATACATAACATTGTCTATAACCATCAATCATAAGATTAACAAAAAAAAGATGTGGTCCTTTGAATAAAAGGACTGCTTAAATTAAGCTAATACTATAACCAAAGTTTCAAAGTGTTTAAAAATATCCTCCAATACTTGCAAAAAATGCGGTTGTTCAAATATATTTCTTTGTACACAAAAAGTCCTCAAATACCAATAACTTAAAAAAGCTCATAATAAGACCTTGTGGATGACTCCAACCTATTTCAGTAATCTATAAAAGAAGCCATTCAGTCATAAATTTAACTAAACCAGCAACTTTCTAATGCAAAGGAACATAAAAGGCCATCTGATGTTCTTCTTGCACCTTTATATGTGAGATGACTACGTTGAAAGTGAATGGGTGATTTAGGATCAGAGCTCCTCCTAAAAGTAATTCATACCAATGATGCTCTCCAGAGATCCTCAAAAGAAATAATATACCCATATAATATTGTCTCAAACTTGCTTGCTAACAATAATATTGGCTCAACCTTAGGAAAGAAGAATGACAGGCTAACCTTCATTTGCTTAGAAAAAACATTTGAATGGAAGCAAATGTGTCACGCAAAGACATACATACGGCCATGATACAAGAATGACCTCTCAACTGTACAAGAATAACTGTGTTGAACAACCTGAAACAGGTACTCTGTTAATTAGGCCCACAACTGGAATTACCAAAGGAAGAACATAAAGAATCATATATACTTATAGTTATATATATGCAATTTGAAACTTTAGGAGATTAAAATTACCGCTAGAGCAGAGTTTATGCAACTCACCTCTAGTAAAACGGTCAAATATTGTTTGAAGAGGCCCTGGCTTTTGATGAACCACAGTTGGCCCTTGTTTATCTAAAGAAATCCTTCTTCGAGCATTAGCTCCAACATAGCCATTCACATCCCTAATGGTAAATTATTAGTCATTACAACAGAAAATTTAAATATATTAGAAATGAAATGATAATACTAACAATAACACAACAATATTTGAATTAAGGTTCCATCCTAGTAATAATGAATGACACATCTAAAAGGAAAATAAACTGGACCAGCACATGCGTATTTGTTCCATGAAAAGGAAAATAATGTCTACAAGAAGATTAAATTGTGTCACACAAAAGCCAAATTCTGAGCCCCTATCATGTGCCATCATCAAATTCATATACCTTTTTCCTATTATTATCTTGACTATTCTATCAAAATAAGAGGGCTCCACTGCCATGTGAACCCACAATATAGACCTTTTCAGCATATATATATATATATATATATTATAAGCTTAAACAGTGACTATATTTAAAATTTGCTTCAGCCCAGCTAGGCCAAAGAATGTGAACTAAGTTTGTACACCACGTGACAAAGTTACATCATCCAGACAAAAAAAGGAAATGGCAGCAGTCTGTATTTTCCCAGCATAATCAAAGAATTATTCAGAAAAATATTTCACAATCATTACTCAAGAGAGAGAGAAAGAGAGTCCCACTAGCATTGGTAAGCATTAGAGCACTAGCAATAAACTCTAAAATCCTCTCCCTCACACACACACACATACATTCTGTTGTGACTCTTTGCTTCACACACGCACACACATGCATTCTATTGTGACTCTTTGCTTCACACACACACACACACGCTGGTTTTTGTCTACAATACTTTAATCTACACACTTTTCAAACACCGAGCACACACACACAAACACGAACCCAGCACTTACTCCCACATGTGCATTAACAGTTGCAACATGTTGATACTGAGGTGATGATCAAAATCATGTTGGACCTTAAGAGCATTCTTGATCATTGCAGGTTCACACCTAAGCACTGCAAAAAGGTAAAGTCATCCATAATGTAATTTTTATTAAGGTTGCACTTTGGCTGCTGCAAGGTTTAGATTTAAATGGTTGAAGATTAGAACAAGTATTAACTGGACATTCAAACAATGTCTTGTCTTTTCATACAAATCCATATTCATCAAAAAATATAAATAATGAATTAAGACCAATGAAATCTCCACTGACAAGGCAAAAATGCACATTCAAGAGGCAACTAGAGTCTCCTTATAGTGCCTTTCGAGGAACAATTCTCTCTCTCTTCCAAAACACACAAATACACTAACACATAAACACACAAACAAAGAAGCATCCACCATTTGTATTTCACAGAAATACACAAGAAAAAAAAACTAGAATAAGAATATCCACGTAATTCGCAAAAGTCTTACCTTACCTTTCCTGCTCAACACATCACCAAAAAATAGATCAACATTTTGCACCCCATGACAAAATTTCACAATATGATCCACGAGATCTCTAACCAACTAGCAGCTAAAATCCAAAAAAAAAAAACAAAAACAAATGCTAGAGCTTGCTTCTATTTTATCGTTTTTTAATCCAAAAATGAGTTTGAAATACTTAGATTAGATTTTCATATACATGACTGGTTCTGAAACTAACAAAAACCATTACCAAGAAAACAAGTATAAGTTGTCAATAAACTCCAACACCCATTTTTATTTTTCTCTTGCAAAATGACAACCAAACAATTCTCTCCATTCTAACAAAATTGTCAAAGGGTACTACACAAATATAAATTTTAAACCATGTTGGACCTGACAATTTAACATAAACTCAATTAGTCAACTATATAGCACAACATGTAACAAACTCAACTCTCTGAGGCATTTTGTCAAACATCAAGCAGATAAATTTGGACAACATAAAAGGATTAGAGACCAAAAAAGAAAAACCCATTTCCATTGAATGAATGAAAACAAAAAAAAAATACCCCAATTTATGTTAAGGAACTAGAATCATTAAAAAAAAAAATTAACATCAAGCATTTAGAATCATTAAACAAAAATACCCAAAGGAACTAGAATCAGTAAACAAAAATTAACAAAAAAATTAACTCAAAAGGGAAAAAAAAAAAATACCATTACACGTTTGGGGGAGGCGAAGGGTCGCCAGCTGGGTGGGAGGCGAAGGGGTGCTGGCTGGGTGGAACGTGAAGGGTCGCCGGCTGGGTGGAAGGTGAAGGGTCGCCGGAAGCGTCACGGACTGAAGGATGAAGCGTCGCAAACTGAACATCACCGGCGAGTTGAGCTTCATCGGCGACGCTTCAGCTCAACGATCAGCGTCGTGATCGGCGAGCTGAGCGTCGCATTCGCGACGCTGAAGTGTCGCCGTTGAGCTTCAGCTTGTCGATGAAGCTCAACGGCAAGCTGAGCGTCGCGATCGGCGAGCTGAGCGTCGCCGATGAGCTTCAGCTCGCCAATGAAGCTCAACGGCAAGTTGAGCGTCGCGATCGCGACGTTGAAGCGTTGCCGTTAAGCTTCAACTTGCCGATGAAGCTCAACGGCGACGCTTCAGCGTCGCGATCAACGAGCTGAGCTGAGCGTTCGCGACGCTGAAGCGTCGCCGTCGAGAGTCAGCTCGCCGATGAAGCTCAACGACGACGATTTAGCTCGCCGAAGCGACGCCGTTGAGCTTCATCGGCGACGGTTGGCTCAACGGAGCTGCTTTGGGTTTTTTTGGTCAAGCTTGGTTTTTTTTTTTTTTTTTTTTTTGGGACTGAAATGCTTGGTTTGAAATGTTTTGAGGTAGCTGGGTATTGTATTGATATGCATGACACACGTGTTAACCACTAAGGCAACATACATTTCAGTTATTCATTATTATTATTTATATATAATATAAAGCTGAAAATTTTGACTTACTTTAGAATTAGGATTAAAAAAATAATTATAATTTTTTTTTTTTAATTAGACCTCACATTAGATTTTTTTAATATATAAAAAAAGGACTCACTTTAAGTTTCAATACAAAGAAAAATAAAAAAGAAAGACTTACATAAAAATAAAAAAAAAATGTTACACCAACCAATAACTTATTATTGAATTCATATTTTGAAAATCCAACCGTTGGATCACATTTTCTATATGTTCTTAACGTGCATGCCAATTTTCATGCCAATCGAACGTAATTTACCGTTTGATCTTTAAACTCATCTTTTATGCATTATTTTAAACTACAAAAACTTGAATTTAAACAATTGATTGATGACATGACTATTAATCTTTGATCACCTTGAAATTTTGTAAGCAAGAAAAATATATGAAGATAATGTAATCCAAAGGTAGATTTGTCAAAATTCACATTGAATTAATAAATATAGGTTTAGGTTCAAGTTACACTTGTTGTAACTCTAAAAAATGTTACACCAACTAATAACTTATTGTTGAATTCATATTTTGAAAATCCAACTGCTGGATCACATTTTCTATATGTTCTAAATATGCATGTCAATTTTCATGCCAATCGGATGTAATTTACCATTTGATCTTTAAACTCTTTTTAGGCGTTATTTTAAACTACAAAAACTTGAATTTAAACAATTGATTGATGACATGGCTATTAATCTTTGATTACCTTGAAATTTTGTAAGCATGAAAAATATATGAAGAAAATGTTATCTAACGGTAGATTTGTCAAAATTTACATCGAATTAAAAAATATCAGGTTAGGTTCAAGTTACACTTAATGTAACTCTAAAAAATGTCACACCAACCAATAACTTATTGTTGAATTCATATTTTGAAAATCCAACCGCTGAATCACATTTTCTATATGTTCTTAAAGTGCATCCAATTTTCATGCCAATCGGATGTAATTTACCATTTGATCTTTAAACTCTTTTTATGCGTTATTTTAAACTAAAAAAACTTGAATTTAAACAATTGATTGATGACATGGCTATTAATCTTTGATCACCTTGAAATTTTGTAAGCAAGAAAAATATATGAAGATAATGTAATCCAACAGTAGATTTGTCAAAATTCACATTGAATTAAGAAATATAGGGTTGGGTTCAAGTTACGCTTATTGTAACTTAAAAAATGTTACACCAACCAATAACTTATTGTTGAATTCATATTTTGAAAATACAACCGTTGGATCACATTTTCTATATGTTTTTAACGTGCATGCCAATTTTCATGCCAATCGGATGTAATTTACCGTTTGATCTTTAAACTCATCTTTTATGTATTATTTTAAACTACAAAAATTTGAATTTAAACAATTGATTGATGACATGGCTATTAATCTTTGATCACCTTGAAATTTTTTAAGCATGAAAAATATATGAAGATAATGTAATCTAACGGTAGATTTGTCAAAATTCACATCAAATTAAGAAATATAAGGTTGGGTTCAAGTTACACTTGATGTAACTCTGAAAAATGTCACACGAACCAATAACTTATTGTTGAATTCATATTTTGAAAATCCAACCGTTGGATCACATTTTCTATTTGCTCTTAATGTGCATGTCAATTTTCATGCCAACCAGGTGTAATTTACCATTTGATCTTTAAACTCATCTTTTATGCGTTATTTTAAACTACAAAAACTTGAATTTAAACAATTGATTGATGACATGGCTATAAATCTCTGATCACATTGAAATTTTGTAAGCATGAAAAATATATGAAGATAATGTAATCTAACGGTAAATTTGTCAAAATTCACATCAAATTAAGAAATATAGGGTTGGGTTCAAGTTATACTTGATGTAACTCTAAAAAATGTCACACCAACCAATAACTTATTGTTGAATTCATATTTTGAAAATCCAACCGTTGGATCACATTTTCTATATGTTTTTAACACGCATGCCAATTTTCTTGCCAATGGGATGTAATTTACCTTTTAATATTTAAAATCATCTTTTATGCGTTATTTTAAACTACGAAAATTTGAATTTAAACAATTAATTGATGACATGACTATTAATCTTTGATCACCTTGAAATTTTTTAAGCATGAAAAATATATGAAGATAATATAATCTAACAATAGATTTGTCAAAATTCATATCAAATTAAGAAATATAAGGTTGGGTTCAAGTTACACTTAATGTAACTCTAAAAAATGTTACACCAACCAATAACTTATTGTTGAATTCACATTTTGAAAATCTAACAATTGGATCACATTTTCTATTTGTTCTTAACATGCATACCAATTTTCATGTCAATCGGGTGTAATTTACCATTTGATCTTTAAACTTATCTTTTATGCCTTATTTTAAATTACAAAAACTTGAATTTAAATAATTGATTGAGGACATGACTATTAATCTTTGATCACCTTGAAATTTTGTATGCTTGAAAAATATATGAAGATAATGTAATCTAACGGTAGATTTGTCAAAATTCACTTGATGTAACTCTAAAAAATATTACACCAACCAATAACTTATTGTTGAATTCATATTTTTAAAATCCAACCGTTGGATCACATTTTATATTTGTTCTTAACATGCATGCCAATTTTCATGCCAATCGGGTGTAATTTACTATTTGATCTTTAAACTCATCTTTTATGCGTTATTTTAAATTACAAAAACTTGAATTTAAACAATTGATTGATGACATAATTATTAATCTTTGATCACCTTGAAATTTTGTATGCGTAAAAAATATATGAAGATAATGTAATCTAACGGTAGATTTGTCAAAATTCACCTCTAATTAAGAAATATAGCGTTGGGTTCAAGTTACACTTGATGTAACTCTAAAAAATGTTACACCAACCAATAACTTATTGTTGAATTCATATTTTGAAAATCCAACCGTTGGATCACATTTTCTATATGTTCTTAACATGCATGCCAATTTTCATGCCAATCGGGTGTAATTTACTATTTGATCTTTAAACTCATCTTTTATGCGTTATTTTAAATTACAAAAATTTGAATTTAAACAATTAATTGATGACATGACTATTAATTTTTTATCACCTTGAAATTTTGTATGCTTGAAAAATATATGAAGATAATGTAATCTAACGGTAGATTTATCAAAATTCACATCGAATTAAGAAATATAGCGTTGGGTTCAAGTTACACTTGATGTAACTCTAAAAAATGTTACACCAACCAATAACTTATTGTTGAGTTCATATTTTGAAAATCCAACCGATGGATCACATTTTCTATTTGTTTTTAACATGCATGCCAATTTTCATGCCAATCGGGTGTAATTTACCATTTGATCTTTAAACTCATCCTTTATGCGTTATTTTAAATTACAAAAACTTGAATTTAAATAATTGATTGATGACATGACTATTAATCTTTGATCACCTTGAAATTTTGTATGCATGAAAAATATATGAAGATAATGTAATCTAACGGTAAATATGTCAAAATTCACATCGAATTAAGAAATATATCGTTGGGTTCTAGTTACACTTGATGTAACTCTAAAAAATGTTACACCAACCAATAACTTATTGTTGAATTCAAATTTTGAAAATCCAACCATTGGATCATATTTTCTATATGTTCTTAACATGCTTGCCAATTTTCATGTCAATCGGGTGTAATTTACTATTTGATCTTTAAGTGGGAAGACGAAAAAATAGAGGGAAATTTAAATGTCTATTGCGGCGGTCCAACCCGCTGCAAAAAGGAGTACATATTGACCCGCCGCTATATCTAAGCTTAATGCCGCTAAAACAGGTCTATTGCGGCGGGTCATTAGCTCGCCGCTGTAGTGCGCTGCAAAATACTTGAGCTATTGCGGCGGGTTATTGGCCCGCCGCTGTAGTACGCCGCAAAATACTAGAGCTATTGCGGCGGGCATATAGAACGCCGCAATAGATCTCATGTACAGCGACAGGCTAAAAACGCGCCGCAATAGGCAACATATAGCGGCAGTTTTTGCACCCGCCGCAATAGATCAGTTTTCTTGTGATGGTTCTGTCTTTAAGTGTGATAATGTTGAATTTATCCGAATCTTGTAATATTCCACTGCCAAACAACTCCATACAGGCACTTGGGAAGATATTCAGTTGTTTCTAACAAGCAAATCATTCTTGGGAATTTATAATTCGTTTGGATTGAAGAAGAGGAATGTGGAGTGGAGTAAAGTAGAAGAGAGCAAAATTGGTCTAAAATTAGTCTATTTTTAGCCAACTTTACTCTACTCCCCTCCACTTCCTCTCAATCCAATCGGGCCCTTAATTTTGTGCATACAAATGGACTTCGAATGGTTAAGCTGATGACCTCACAGGTTTGGTTGTAATGTTAATGTTTTGGTTAGAGGACCTACCCATTGTTTTGTCGCTGTTAGCAGATATGCTGAACATTCCTATTAAGTTTATGAATAAAATTTCTTCTGACCTACCCCACAACCCCGGCCCCAAAAACAAAAAATTTCAAGCATGAATGCTTATCATTTATAGCATAAGTACATGCTAGAGCGCTTACAGTGAGCACGCACACAAGGTATATAAATTATTCTGCGAATAAAAGTCAATTTCCTCATAAAATGCCCCATAATTAGTTAAGACTTAAGAGTGACCTCGCCTTGGGGCCATTGACTTGTCCAAAAAATTAAAAATAAATAAATAAATAAAAGGAGAGAAGTGGGAAATGGGAGCTAAGATATCATTTGCGATTAAATTCAATCGCCCATTACCCAAAATCTGACTATTTTACATTTCCGGCTTTTCTATAATTCAAAACTCAAATTAAATTAAATTCAGGCCCACTGCATTTTTAGCCAGATCTAAGCTCAACATCAAAACTTGTTGCCTGTGTGTCTAATTTTTAATCACCTAAGTTTCTGGCCTTCTGTTCAGGAAAACTATCGCACATTATCTTTATGCAGGGATGGGGTTTTCATACAAGGGAATCATCACAGGTCAGTGTTCCGCGAAAACGATGGTAAAGGCATGGCCTCCTGTGGACGAAGGATGAGGAGCACACCAAACATCCCAAGCATTGGGAGGACGAGCAGCCACTTCAACAGTTTATAGTAATACATATGGAATGTGAGGGAGAAATCATCTGAGAAATACAGTCCGTTCTTGTCAACCATCTCCACCAAAACAGTCCCCGTAGTCCTTACCCCAACTGTTGGAAGCTTTATTCGATGCTTCCCAGGACGGTCAAAGATCTGATTTTGCTTTATCCTTCTCTCACCTTGATAATTACCAGGAACCAACAAGGTTGTCTGCATAGTTTTGACAAATTCAACGATTTGAGTACAAACAGAGAGTCAATGAGAGAGAAATTTGAGTTGCCACCTTTAATAGTGTAAATGGGTTGGTGGGAAGCACTTACTGTGACATTGTAAGGTGCTTGAGACCCAGATGGGAATCTGTATTTATCAACAATCTCAATATCCACCCAGAAACTCCTGCCTTCCTCATCGCGGAAAGCTCTTGATGGATGCGGAACATAGATACCTTCACGGTTATGCCGATTAGCCACATTGTTTCTTCCTTGATTAGTTGATCTCCATGCCTGAAAAAGAATATCATTAGAGGAATATCAATACGACCACGAAGAGAACAAAGAAGAAATCAATTGCAAATCAGCTTTAGATATTATCCTACCTTGAGAGGATGATGAGGAGAAGGAGTAGAGAAGCAAAAGACATTGCCATTCATGGTTGTCACAATAAGATCAAGATCATCTCCACCATCAACATTTTCTGCCAAGACCATGCTATATCTGTCATGAAGAGAAGAACATTTAGATAAGTTGAGGAAAAGGAAATCAAAAAACCAAAAACAATGGAACAAAAGATTATGCATATCTTACGAGGTTTCACCAATGTCAACTACATCAGCACATGAAGTAGGCCCATCTATAAGGTACAAATAACCATCAAATGATGTTGTAACAAGAGTCAGCCCCTTCTTTTTCTCACCACGTTTATTTAGATCAACAAGAAGAACTTGATTCATCACTCTGCCATGAGTTCTATACGGATAAGGACGAACAAATGACCCATCCTTGCCACTCAGAACATATATGTTCCCTGACAGTGTTGGAATCACAACATCAGTATGGCCATCACCATCAACATCGCCAACAGTGGGCCCCTGAGGAATATGACAATGTGTATCAGACCACTATGCTATGAATTTTTCATATTACTTGGAAACATAGATCAAGTCACTCTACTGACAATTAGAAACAGATGTTAGCTCAACAGTAACCTTCAAACCATTATTATATCAAATTCTATAGTATAACAGAGCAACACAGTTCACAGGTATATGACAGCCCAAAATTTAGGAGTATAACAATTGATGAACTACTCGATATAGAGGTAAGTTGATTTTTAAATAAATGAAAGAAAATATTTTTTCCTGTTCCATATCTTTAAAGAGAACCCAGAAATCTTGAATACACATAAATTAATAAAATTCAATATCAAATACCAGACCATTGTGAAGTTGTCAAATTTCATGTGAGCACAATTCCCAAATGGCATTAATTTGATCAATTACAAATACGGTCAGTACATGAGGGAACATTAAACACAAAACTGTTCAGGAAACAAATGGAAAGAATCCTTCCATTTCACCTCCTCATTGTCTTTTCCATTTCTGTAAGCAGTGAATCCCATGAGCAGACTTGTTGGTATTGGCACAATTTACATAATTTAACCAGTTTTAGCTCAAACTTACCTGATTCAAAAGTTTACCAAGCCAAAAAGTCCACTTCATCAAAATTTATCTTTTAAGTTACAGGAAATGGGGGAAAAACTAACATACATTTTGATCAATTAAAAAAAAAAAACTTGACATCCATTTTGATTAATAAAATATAATTCACTATAAAGCACATAGCAACCCATGTACCCAGGATGTATAAAAGAGATAAAAACAGCAACTAATAATGAAAAAAACAAAGATGAAGCATCTCAATTAAATTGAAGAAGCAAAATTTCCCTAAAGCCATGCACTCAAATAAAGATTTGAGGAATGAAATTTTCAGGTCTAACACTGAACGTTCATACCCTCCAAAAGCACCTACCATTTCTCTCTCTCCAAATGCTCCACATGAGACAATGACACATCACCTTCCAAATGTTTATACGATGATTTCAACCGAACTGACCTTGCCAACGTGCTAACAGTTCAATCATCCCACCAGGTATAACCCAATGAACCCAAAGAGATTAAAAACCGTAGAACAAAGCTCTCTCATAACATCAAAATGAAGAAGCAAATGATCAATAGGTCCCCACTCAAGTTACACATGCAAAACCAATCTACAATAATGATATAGTGTTTAGTTTGATTATCCACAGTTAGAATTCTCCCCAATGCTGTCGTCCATAGAAAGAATGCCATTCTAGTAGGAACTCTAGGCTTCCATATGCTTTTCCAAGGTTAAGGCGGACCTCCTATAGGATTGAACATTTTGTAGATTTGACTTCAAACACACTACATTTAGACGAATTCCAGCTCATCCCACCTTCCCACTTTAGCAGAGTTAATTAACTACATAAAGGATACAAGGGACTCCAACTCCCAATCTTGCATTGTTCTAAAAAAGTAACATCACTGTGGATATTACCATCAGAGAATTGATAGTAATCTGCCACTGAAGCTTTCCTATTGCGTGCAAGCCAAAGTAGTTCTGGAAAGCCTCCCTTCAATGATTGATCAACACACCACAAATCATGATAAAATTTAACTTGAGTTCCCGCTCCCACCTCATAGCTAATAAAACTAGAGAAATTACCCCAACCTTTCCTTATATTTCCAGATATGACCTCGTCACTAAATTTGAAAACCAGCCTCCACAGACACTACCATTTTTAACATCCACCACCCTCCGCCATAACGCTGCAACTACTCTTCCAATAATGCTTGATTAAATAAGATCAAATTCTCAATGCCCAATCCCCCAGGTTTAAGTGGTTCACAAATTTTGTTCCATTTAACCAAAAGAAATTTAAATTTGTCACCTAGTCCTCCCCATAAGAATCCTGCTGTAGTTTCAATATGAAAAGCAACATTCATAGGGATAGGCAATGGTGAAATAGAAACACATGAAGGTTTATACATACAAGGAAGCTGAATTCAATAAATCTGACTAAAATTATCAACATACATTCAATCAGTAATTTTAACTCAATTCACATAAACAAGTGGGATTCAAGGAAAAAAAAACACAATCTCAAAAGCTAAAATAACATATCTCATTAATAATCAATAAAATTCTAGTGAATTTAAAAACAGCTTAATTTTAAGAAGAAAAAAACATGAATCTTACCTGGGGAACCAGACTCTTAAGGTGTGTTTCCCAAATTTCCTCTCCTTTTGTAGTCCAAGCAGCAACATTTCCATGTGTATCAGCAGTCACTAGTTCAATTTTGCCATCGTCATTGATATCAGCGGCAACAACAGCTCCTTGAATCTCAGCCATTTCAAGAGGAAACTTTTCTCTCACTTTGCCTAAATAAAGGAAACAATTGAGTATCGAGAGAAAACCATAAAAATGAAAAATCAAACCACATTTAACAAAATGCTTAATTGGACATGTGAGAACTCTAAAATAAAACTTAAAGAAGCACACTTAGCACAGCTCAGTTCATGTACTCAACATTTTTTATTATGAAAGGGACTTGACTCCAAATTAACTATCAAAATAGATGCATGCATTTAAGGAAAATATGGTCAGAACATAGAGAGAAACAATAGCCAAAGATCTAAAAAATGACGCAACATCTTTTACCGCCGCTCTATAGCTAACAACAAGTCATAACATCTGAGTTAAAAATCAAGAGCAAACTACAAATTTAAATAGAAAAGCATGTGCTCTAATCCTGAACACATATCACAAGATAGAAAGTCAGCATAGGAATATTACCATGATGATCCAAGACATAGAACAAGCCAAAGGAGGTTCCAACAAGAATGTCCATATACCCATCACCATCTAAATCAGCAACAGTTGGAGAAGAGTATATATAGGCACGGAAGTCTCCAGTATCTGTACTTAGATCTAGCTCTGTAGTCCACTTAACTTGCTTCGTATCAAGATTGATAGCAACAATATCAGCAGCTACATATTTTCCAATATCAATACCACCCAATTCCTTCAAATGTTCTGAGTCAGCATAATACCTGCCAACTTACAAGGTGGCTAATCACTTTCACATCAATCAGTTAATAAGCAGTCCAAAAGTCACTACCAAAAGCACTACAAAGCAAGACATCATTTAAATCAATAAATAAAAAACCCTCTGTTGATCACTTGGACTAGTAATAACTTACTAGTAATAAAGCTCTATTCATGTGTATGAAATATGAGAACCTCAAGCCTACACAGACCACAACTACAAACATGTAACAGAAAATGACTAACTAAACAGGAACCCTAACTAATTGGGGTCAGCTTCACAATCTTTGTTCAAATAATTGGTAGTGGATACATAATATTTTCGAGACAAGTTGGACACTTGGTTTAATAAATGCTCTTTAGCCATTATTCCAATAATAAAAATGCTTAGTAGAGTTTTGAATTGGTATAGAGGCGTTGCAAAAGTGTGATGCAGGACAACCTAGTCCTCCCACCTTTTTTTTTTTTTTTAATAAGTAATAAGTTTTATTGATATCAAAAAGGAACACCCTAGTACACAGGGAGTGTACAAGGGGTTCAACAAATCAAATACAAAAATTGCAAGAATCTAGGAAATCAATAAAAGAAGGGAATGATTGTTTTTGCAAAGCAAAAACCAATCCGATAAAGTTTTAAAAAAGAATAGCTTGAGGTCTGGAATAGATCTCTCAATATCTTCAAAACATCTACTATTTCTCTCCCTCCAAAGACACCACATTAAGCAATGAGGAACTATGGACCATATATAACCATTTCGATGACGATCAAACCTGCCTTGCCAACACCCTAACAGCCCCAAAACAGTATGCGGCATAACCCAAGTTACTCCAAATAAACCCAAAACCATAGACCATAAATCCATAGCAACAGGACAGTGAAGGAAGAGATGGTCAACTAATTCACCATTACTCTTGCATATGTAGCACCAATCCAAAATCCACACCTTCCTTTTTCGTAAATAATCAATCATCAAGCATTTCCCTATGGCAGCAGTCCAAACAAAGAAAGCTACTCGAAAGGGAATCTTCTACTTCCAAATACTTCTCCAAGGAAAACCGTAGATAGTAGGGCCAACTAAAATTCTATAATAATCATTAACCATGAACCCCTTATTAGTCTTCCCACCTA
The DNA here is from genome assembly GCA_028535165.1 of Quercus tomentella. Taxonomy (NCBI): domain Eukaryota; kingdom Viridiplantae; phylum Streptophyta; class Magnoliopsida; order Fagales; family Fagaceae; genus Quercus; species Quercus tomentella. The sequence goes on along the minus strand of JAPQVY010000012.1, from coordinate 12,789,053 downwards.
GATTAGTCCCACAATAAACCTTAGGTTTCACCACCAAATACAATGCAAATTTTGCATGAATAATCTCAGAATAATATTAATAATCGTCTAATACTAAATAATCCATCTGGAGCTTTATATACAGTTTTTGGGAATTACAAGAGATAAAGGTAAGCATCCCTAAAACGAATCCTAATCGAACTCAAATACTAATCCAAATGCTAAACTAATCATTATCTAAGGAGATGGAATTCAATCTCTATCACAACTCAAACTAAACAAATAAGAATGTTAAAATCTAAAATTATCCAATAAAAATCCAAAAATGAAATATTGAAATAGTTTCCGGTTATGCTCCTGCATCTAAGTGAAAAACAAAGGAATAACAGAACAACCCTAGGCTTCACCACCTAGAGCAGTCTGAACCCTAGGTTTCACCACCTAAGGTTTCCTAGCATCACCACCAAGCTATTAAAAATTTCCAAATCAATTCATTCGTCAAAATCAACAAACCACTAATGTTATCTCGGGGACCTATAAATACAGTTTCAAATTACATCAAAAGAAGGAAGGAAAATAAGCACAATTAAAATGGCAATCAAATCCCTCCAGAACCTCAAAATAAAATAACAATCAAATGAATTAAAATTACATAGTCTGGACCAAACCAATCAGCATTAATCTGATGTCCACACCAAGTTTAGACATAATAAATTTTACACAACAAGCAGACAGGCCCTTTAATGATTGAAGCAGAAATGTTAATGTTAATGGCAAACTGCAAACTACAAACTGGTGGCAGTTGATTATATTGCTCAATTTCATCTAAATTGGTGGTAGACAATAGTTTCAATAAAAAAGAGAAGATGAAAGAGAACTCACTCTTGATCAAAGAAATAAGAAACAGCAACTATCATCTCTGATATCCCATCATTATCAATGTCTGCTATGACCTGACAGGAATAAAAAGAAGAAAAAAAATTTAATAAGTTTACCTAAACCTACCAACAAGGCTCATCAATAAAATTTAAAACAATAATAATCAAATTTTCAATTTTAGACTCACTGGAGTGCACAAGATGTGTGAGTCAATGTGCACATAATCCTCCACTGTCTCATGTACCCTTTCAGTCCATTCCTCCTCTCCCCACATAGAATCATCAACATAATCATCATAATCATAACTGTACTCATCACCTAGCTCATCACTCTCACGGAATAATTCGAAGGATGAATCAGCATCTGCTTCCAAACCTTCATCATTTTTCACAGTTGCAACATGAGGATCCTCATTACTATTATCTGTTGATTTAGAGTCACTGTCATGTGATCCTTTTGAGTTATCTTCCAGAAGCCGTCTCCCAGTGTTTGTCCCATTCTGTGCAGTTTCTCCTGACCCAGTATTTGTCCCATTCTGTGCAGTTTCTCCTGACCCAGTGTTTGTAGAAGAATTATCTACACTCGTAGGCAGCTTGATGTTGGATTCTATTTTACTTTCATTTAATTTCTGCTCATTCTCTACATTCGACACATTCACCATGCCAACGTGACTTTCTGTCAACGTTGTATCTGATGTGTTCAATGGAGGTGTACTGATCTGACTTCCATTCATTTTTCTTTCATTCTCTGGATTGGATGTGTTCACCATGCCAGGATGACTTTCTGTTGATTTAGTTACTGGAACTTTCAACTCAGGTTTACTCCCATTTGTTTCTACACATTTACCATTTACAAATATAGTCAGTTCTTGTTAGAAGAAAGAAACGAATACAGTATTTTATTAAGTCAGGCATTATCCCCCTCCCCAACGCCCCTAAAAAAAAATAATAATAAAGAAGTAATTGAGCAGATATAAAATTATGAATGTAAGAATAAATTACTGGACATCTTAGCAGCTGCCTCCATGACAAGTAGGTCATCTTTAACATCTGGATGTGATCTGTCCACTGTGTCAGAATTCAAACCCACATGCCAATTTTTACGAACTCTTCTACGAGGTATCTCTATTTTATCTGCCATCATGTACCCTGACACTCTAAATATAATATACATAAATTGATGTCAGAGCAGGTATTTAGGCATACGACCACAAAAGATACAATCATAACTGAGAACAATTACCTGAAAAAGAGCACTTCACCATTGTAGGTTGCCAAAGCTATCTCTCTTACACCATCCTTGTCAATATCATACAGGAGAGGACTGGCATGCACAGTAGACTGATGGAAAGCAGGCCAACCTGACAAATCATTTAGCAACTATGTTACATATTTACTAAACCAAACCCAATCCAGGATTAGTAAAGCTTGTAATTTTTACATATTTTTCATGCACTCCTGAGATTCATACAAATACTATCCTCCAATTACCTCCTCTAAACATTTCCCAGGAAGGTAAAAGTACCATTTATCATTTACACTGAGTTTAAAGTAATAGAATGGCTAGCAGAAATTCTACAATCATCTCTCCAGCTAAAAAGAGAACATTTAGTACCTGGCATTTTGTCTCCATCAGAACCTTCTAGAACTTCAAGGTAATGAACAAAAGATGGAACCACTATATCAAGCTTTCCATCACTGCAGAGCAAAACACAGACATTGCAGTCAACAAAACAAACAGATAGAAACCGAGACACTTCAGATCTACTGGTGTTTCACCGAGGACCTCCCACCTTTTTTTTTTATATGAAATATATATTTTTGAACCCGTAAAGATATTTAAATAGCTTTTATTGACCAAGAGAGAATGTATGATAGGGTACGTAGAAAGGTTATATAGTGTGTTTTAGAAATAATGGGGTTCAAGTTTATTAAGTTGTTCAAAATATGTATGATATAGCTGTAACTAGTATGAGAACAAGTAGAGGCATCACAAGTAAGTTTCCTATCATAGTAGGTTGCATCAAAGATTAGCATAAGTCTCTTTGTACTGGCTATGGATAAGCTTACTAGATTGATTCAAGACAAAATATCTCGTTGTATGTTTTTTGCAGATAGCGCACTTTTAGTTGATTAAGCTAAACATAAAGTTAACATGAAATTGGAAAAATGCTTTAAAAGATAAAAGCTTTAGGTTAAGATGTACTAAAATAAAGTACATGGAGTGTAACTGTGTAAGTATAGTAAAAGTAGAGACAAAGATGTAAATCAATAAAAAATCACAAAAAAAAAAAAAAAAAAAAAAAGAACTTGATGGTCAAGAAATACCAAAACATGAGTGTTTCCTATATATTGGATTTATTTATTTTTTTTTATAAATAATTCACAAGGATGAAGAGATCCAAGAGGATGAGTTATAGACTAATAGAAGGGTTGATAAAGCGGAGAAGTGCATTAGGAATATTGTGTGATTGCACAATACCTATTAAGTTAAATAGAAATTTTTACAAGACTGCAATAAGATTGGCTACACTCCGGTGCTTAATTTTTTTGATAATTCAATAGTTGGGGGTTGGGAGATGCGAATCCTGGATGTCTTTGTTGGAAACACCAAGAGGTGCCAACCAATTGAGCTACAAGGCTCCGATGATGAATGTTGGCTATTAACTAAGAAACATGTTTATAAAATTAGCGTAATTAAAATGAGAATGTTAAGATAAATAACTAGAAATACAAGGAAACAGTAGATAAGTAATGAAGAAATTTGTTCAAAGATAGAGAAAAAAGGCAGAGGTGGCTCCTATTGTTGAAAATATGAAGGAGAATTATTCAGATAGTTTGGTTTTGTGCAGAAAAGAGAGAATAATACACCAATTTAGAGGAAGACTTAGGGTACCACTGATAAAGCAGTAATAAAAAGCATGCACTGGTTAAGGAGGTGACGGGGCATATATATATATATATATATAGTAATAATGCTTCATTTAACAAAAAAGGAAAAGTACAAGAACCCCAAGTACACAGGCAGTGAACTAATGATAAAAGTCATAAAACAAAACAAAAGTCAATCAAAATTACATAGATTTAGAAATTCCTCTAAGGAAGAAAAGGAATGGCCACTAAGGGTGGCCACCCAATCCAACATGGTGCATAAAATACGCAATTTTAGCTCCACAGCCGAACCCTCAACTATGGGGAGTATAATTTCAGACAGCATTATATAATGGCAGGGAAAAAAAACATGTACCCAACATTGATAAGTCATTTGAGGATCTATAGCAGACACCAAAATTTTAAGACCAAGGCTTCATTATTGTTGTTGTTAAGACACATGCACCAATTGGTTTTGAACCTATAATCCCCGAGTACACCATTTGAGCTAGAGCCCGCTAATTCAAATCAATTACAAGTTCTTAAAACATGGAAAAGTTGAAAAGAATTATGTGCCAAAACACGAATTGAGCAAATAACATACAAATAGAGAAACATCTATTACCTGTTGATATCGGCGATCAAAGGGGTCGCATATATGCTAGAGCTGACTTCAGTTTGCCACCTTAGTTCCAAATTCCTAGGGCACTGTGTATTCAACAAAGCATCCTCATCTCTAACAATCACAATTTCAATTTCAAACAAATCTCAGTGACTAAATCAGAAATCAAAGTGTAAATTGAGGAAATGAAAAAAGTGAAAGAGACTAACATATCGGGGTAAGCAAGTGCATCGTCGGTGGCCTCTCGTTCACGAAACTTGTTCTTCTTCGCTGCTTCTTCCGCGCCATGAATGGAGCTCAAAGACGAGCAGAGAATCAAGTAAATCAAGAAATACGACTTCGTCGCCGAGGATCTCATATATACACAATTTTCAGGTACTCAAAACTGAGAAATTTCCAAAATCCTAGCCAAAAAATTGTGTGATAAACCCTAGCTAGGGCTCTAAGCGATCTCTCTCTGCGATGTGAGACAGAGAGAGAGAGAGAGTTGTGAGCTGAAGAGAAAAACGAAAATGTTTCGAAACGTTTTTTTTTTCCTTTTTTAAATGTGAACGTACGGACCGTACGGTTAGCTATTGCGAAATCGGAAATGGACCTTGGAGTTTTGGTGAAATTACGAAATTGGGTTTGGTGATCGGTCAGAGAAACTCGCTCCGGTGACGGGTACAGTGAAGGAAGAGAAATGCAATGCAAGTCCAACTATACAATAGAATAGAATTTAATATAAATACTCTCTTTGAGACTGCAAAGGGCAACTATTGCTTTCTTTTTTCTTTTTCTTTTTTTCTTTTTTTTTTTGGTAAAATTTAAAAAATAAATTTGGAGATGTACTAATGGCTCTATGGTAGTTGTGAGCTTTAAAAAAAGGAAAATTTTGAATCTTTAGATTTGTACTTTATAGATTAAAACTTTTTAAAGCACGATTTACTCTATAATTTATACTACCAAGTGCTTTAATTTTGATTGAAACTATTAGATTAATTAGTGAAAGAAATAAACAGTTTGAAACAAGTAATTATGCTTGATTAATTAAAAAATTATTAAAATCATTAAAATTAAATTATAAAAAAGATTGTAAAGATAAAAAGAATATCTAGAAATTATAAGATGAAAGGACATACCATGACGCCAAAAAAGACCAAGTTTTTATTAACAAAATGTGGAAGATAATTTAAATAATCTAACTATATAATGGATTTATTTTAAATTTCTTAAATCCACATAGAATAAGCTATCTTTTTTTTTAGAATCATCTTGATAATTCACATGCAACTTGAAATTTTAAATTTGGAATAGACTAACTACCTTAATAATTAAAAAACTACGTGTCAAGAAACACAAATTGAGCAATATGTGTAATACATATGTTAAGCTAGTTGGAACAAACAAGATTTGTTGAGCATAACTTATATTATAATACTAATATAATGATAGATGATTAAAATAATTCAACTAAATAATAAATTCTATGTAAAATTACAAGTTTACACCGCTTTTGAAATATGATATTATAATTGAATTAGTACTTTAAAATTCTAAAAAAAAAGTCATAAAATTTATTTTAAAATTGTCTAACTTTCGGAAACTGAAAATTTAATTGCACTATTTTTTTAAAGGGTAAAACCATCAAACGTAGATACATTCATTATTTAGGTGCCCTATATTATCATTATATTAAAACACATAACTAATTTAATTTAATTCTACTTGAATAAAATTGACACCATTTGTACTCCATTAAGCAACGCATATTTAATTAGAGAGCCTAACGAACCTAAGAAATTGTACCCAATATTTAACCTACTTTAAAATTCAAAAAACTTTTGAAATCTAAAATTTTAATTTGAGTACTATTTAAATTTCTTGAATTAAGTAATAAATTTTTATCTAAAATAAACTATCTTAATTATTGATAAATTATTTGAAACTTGGTAATAGATATAGAAGGTTGAACACGTTTATTTATAAACTATCTTACTAATGTAAATCATTTGAAGCTTTAGTAATAGAAATAGAATGTTGGATTTGAACCCTGATCGATCTACAAAACTCTTGGTCTCATGTCATCTTAGTATCACAAAAATATAAATACAAAAACCAGCTGCAATCATATAGAAACTACAATACACGGTTAAAATTAGAACTTCACGGACTCAAAACAAATAGAAATACTTTCAGGACTGAAACAAATAAAAATACTTTCAAAATGTATAACAAATGGAAGCCCAATAATCCAAGCTCATTGTTTTTGCCCTTTTTTTCCCCTAACTTTGTCACCTCGACAATTGACAATTGTAAAATATTTTGTAGAAATTGCTCCAACTCTAAACTCGTTATATATGAAAAGGGAAATTTATCTTATGGAGCTGCAGTATGCATCGGCTCCGTCACAGCACATGGCCCCAAGCTTCTGTGGAGCCCACTTGCTATGAAGGAACCACTGCATACAGTGACCGACTCCATTAGATACTACTCAATAAAAAGAGTGAGGAGAAGGGTGCACTCCATTACAGTTAACCAAAGAGATATTCACAGAGTGATTTCTTCTTTTTCAAGGAAATGAGGTTATTAAAAATGGCTACCTTGTGAAAACTTAGCAATCACTACATATAACAAGAATATGATAATAATATACAAGGTGAATCTATCCCTAACTCTCCTGATCCGGACAACTGAAAGAAATAATTCCAGGCCTGATGTTGAAGACTATCAAGTGTACCAACTGGATCATACAACTCACCAGCACAGCACACAATAAAAGATAATCGTGAAGTGTAGCTAATTATACATATCTCAAGGACCAATTTGCTGATGCCCAAGTACATACCGAACTCCAATAAAACTTGTAATGACTTGTGCATGTAGGCATCGAAGCCATACTTCAGTATCTGCTTCTCCTATTACCAGTAAACCTTGAAGACATTGTGAACATCAATTCCCAATCACCTCCTTCGTGCTGGATTTGTTTGATGGTGGGCTTTGCTATCATTCCGTATCCTATCAGCATACATGGGCAGGCGAAGGATCTCTTGAATCTCATTCAACAAAATTTCCTCTGTGATATTGTCTCTTATGCTCCGAAGTACCTGTTTTTAAAACAAGCAAGCAACTTTAGTAAGTTCAGTTGGCTAAAATTGATACGAATGAGAAATTGTACAAAATTTAGTGACGAGCACAACCTTCCTGTAAGTATTGAAATCATTCGGAGTTGATTTATCTGTTCTGATTCGCATAAAGATCCATTCCTCAGTTTCAGAATCCCACGAACACTCAATAATCTTTCCCGAATATAAAGAAGGATCTGAACCATCTGCAAGATTTTTAACCTTGGGAATGTAAGAAATTATAACAAAGAGAATATATTACCTATATTTATATCTAAATAAGCATAAAGAAATTAAACAGAAAATTAAAGCATATTCAACAATATGCCTAATAGTAAAATCATAACCAGGCTTAAAAATTACTAGATAACTCTCAAAATTGGATTAGAAATCCATGATATTCAGATGGAAATAAGAGATACAGCACAAAAGCATCCAAAAAATGAGATCGCTCTAGTTAAATCACAGCCCTTTGTTGTTTTTACTTCTTTTTACGTTTTTGGTGCTAAAAATTGCATAACTGTATATTCAAAACAGACAATCAAAACAATAGATCATGAATACTAACTAATCATCCAAAAAATAGGAAAATTAAAAGAAAGAAAAAACAGAAACAGGTAAGAGATGATATAAATCATGCCACATGACTTGGAAGTTTCAATCACTAACACCAAGCAAGAGGTAAGATCATGTGAATTTCCATGTGAATTTCATAGCTTTTCCAGTTTTCAATATATTAAGCTAGATTAAAGTTTTTTGAGACATATCAAGGTACGTGGAGAGATCAACTAAGCTCAACCAAAACCTACAGGAAAAATAAACAGGCTGTCAAAGATATTAAGAATTTGACAGAAATCTCAACCTGCAGGTCAATAAAATGCATCGATGCCAATTCTTAGCCTCTTTGAAGGTAGGGTAGTATTATCCAGTCACAGTTACATTTTTATATAATTTATCTAGGTGCTTAAGTAAACAAGAAAAAAAAATCCCATCTGTTCTCAAAAATCTTTTAGGCCAAACTACACTTATCAAAGTTTGGGGTACTGTCATTTTGGAGGGAAGGATAACATTGAACAAAACCCATTTGGCTGCCATATTCTCCTTCACTGCTGCCAATGTTCTCCCTCTTCTCCCATATTTTTTTCCTATCTCTTTAGTTTGGGAGAGACAGTGATTTGGTATTACAAAGCTGCCTGATGGATTGGATGGGGCTTTGGATGTGCTTCTCAGTTGCCAGTCTGATTCGTTCTTGCATCGTAATGTTCAGCCACTTCTTGTGCCAAAATTTCTTTCCATTTTGATAGGTTTGACCAAAGAGACAAAAGAGAACACAATTTAAAAGAGGAAAGGGGAGATATGGTGCTAGAGAGCTACACAGATTTAGCTGGGTTGCTGTTAGCTAGATATGGAGGAAGGTGGGGCTGAGACGTGTGGATCTTGAGTGTTTGTGTGTGTATGCTGTTGTGTTTGAAGGAGAGGTGAGGGAGGAGAGGGAAATGAAAAGGCAGAAAAGTTATAAATAAAAAAAATGAAACAACTTTTATTAGCCACTTTTTAGTATTAAATGTTGGAAAAATACTAAACTACGTCATTTATGGTGGTCAATGGCATCCCAGATAATGGGTATGGATGGAAGGACCACATTGAACATGTTTCAGAAGTTAGAGGGTGAAACTGAAAATTTTGTAACTTAGAGAGACCCAAATTAAATCAACCCCAAATTTAAAGGGTGTAAAGTGCAATTTAGTCAATATTTATATAAATATCATAAGTGAAATCTGAGTACTGATTTGTGCCAATATTTTAGGAGCAATCCACATCTGTTTCAGAAATAGATAGTTTTGCAAGATGAGTTAATGAAAAAGAGAGGTGTGTGCGGAATGCATTAACCTTTGAATGCAACCCGACTCCCTTCCATCAGTCTCTTCTTCCCTCGTTCATGCACAAAAAGAAGCTCACGATCATCATCCACCTGTACACAAAAGTGGCTTCAGAGTCAACATAGAGAGAAAAGAGAGAGATAACCAAATCAATAGCTAAAACTAATTAATTTGTTAGTACAACCTCGAAGAGAAAGTCAACTGAGTTCATGTGAGCAAATTTCCACTTCAAGAGGCCTTCATGTGTGCGAGGAATATAAGGATCATCCCAACCCTGGAAAAAAATTATCAGTAATCAATTTTGTAAAATCTTAAAAAAAGGTACAAATGCTGTATAAACCACAGTGCTCTTCCCCCAAATGACGAAGGACAAGCCTTTTACATAGCATTAAGATTGCAGGCACCAGAGAGAGGTCTTGCTAGCTCAGAGGGTTCAGGTCTCTGTAAACCTCTGATGTACTGGTGGTGACTTCAGGGCCTTCTAATACTTAAGTAGAAACATGCTTAAGTAGTAGTTGAAAGGTCATCTTTATGGCACTGAATACAAGGTAATAGTTGAAAGCTTATCTGATGCGGGAGCACAAACAGAAATTATTTCAATATTTTATTTTGGATTTTCATTGGATTATTTCATATTTGAAGCTTTATTTATTTAGTTTCAGTTATGATAGGAGTTAAATTTCATGTTCTTAGATGGTGATTAGTAGTTTGAATTAGTTTGGTTTAGTAGTTTAGGTTCAGCTAGGATTAGTTGTTATCTTTATCTCTTTGTTTCTTGGAAGCTCTATAAAAGCTCCAGATGGTTTATTTGTAGTGAGACTATTATTATCAATCAAAGATTTCATCATGAAAATACTTTTATGTTTGGTGGTGATTCCAAACAACCCTCAGGTGGCGAAGCATAAGGTTAAGCGTGGGACTGTTCTAGGTGGTCAAGCCTAGACTATCATGCATCACTATCTTTATGTCACCGAGCAATACATAATGTTGAACAAATAGATTTTCTCCAAAAAAATAATTTCTAGGAAAGTTAAACCTCATAAATCAGACAATTATGAATGATGTTTGAATTCCATAATTTTTTCACTATTTTCAATCCTCAACAACCTGAAAAATAAGACCATCTGATTCATGTGAAAGCTTTGGAATGAACTCCTTTAACACCTTGGTAACAGTAGAGAGCAACCAAAAGTCTTTCCTCCTCACCTGACAAACATTTAAACCAAATCAACAACCAATCCAGCAGTACTTAAAAACAAAAAAAAAAAACAGCAGAAAGGAGATAAATGAAAATATAATTGAATGTTGACAGTCAAATAATACATACCCTAAAAGGTTCAAGGTCGTATCTATAATAAGGATTCCTACATTGGTAAAGATTGACGCGTTCATAATTCCGAGGTTCAATCACTTCTTTCTCAAGCATCTTCCAACGTTCATAGAAAGGCCGCTGCTTCATTCATAATACCATATAATCAATGCATCAACAGAGGGAGGGGGGGGGGGGGGGGGGGGGGGGGAAGGGGAAGAACAAATCCAGAAGAAGTATGCACTTAATTTTACTTGTAAAGAAATAAGTAAAGTGAATTAAGGACACATGGCATCAAAAACAGCTTAGGCTATTTCACTGTCAGGAATACAATGTTGACTATTCTGTGAGCTGTATTACTAATAAAGCACATTTGTCTATTCCAAAATCTAAGCCAAATGGGAAACTTCAACAACTTGACAACAAAATATATCATAATGAGAACAGTGGAGGATATAAATCCAGGAGAATAGCTTATATATCTTACACAATTGTTTAAATATATATATCATCCACTTATCATTTCTTTTTGTGACCCAGAAAGAAATCCTATAATATCCATTTAAAACTAACCTTCAGCAGGCATGTTACAAGAATAGCCAATGAGATAGATCTTAAGTCAAGATTTAAGGAAAATTATTTTATAAGAGGAAGATTTAAGAACAAATGATTTTCCAGAACCAGAAAAAGGAATATATGAATATAAGCAAAAGGAGAAGGGTAAATGCATGATTGCCAATATAATCAATGATTTGAGAAAATGAATATATTCAAAATAAGCAAAATTGGCACCAATTGAGGACAAGATGAGGGGTAGGCAAACAGAAAAACAATCTATTAGTATGAGTAATTTATTTCAAGATGAACCAATAAGAAGGATATACTAGAGGCTGTGAGATAAGTCCTGATTCCCAACCATATTACAGTGAACATTGGTCACCATAAAACTAAAGGAAGAATTCATATAACAGAACCGAGTACTGGAGATAATAGCTGCCCCATGTTGGGTGGCTGAATATTGTACATGAACCAAACAAATAGAGGGATCATTGATCCACTTGTTGTTGGTGGAAGTTACAAGATAAGGCTTTTTAAAAATTATAAAAAATAAAAATAAAAAAAAAATAAAAAATCAGTACTACATAAGGTACTGATAATCTTCTTTGCCATGAACTGCATACACAGCAGTGCTTATGGAAAAAGGATTTGAGAACAACAATCATGTCAAAGGGTGAGAAAGCATGGTAACCAAGTAGTAATTCGCATAGGGATTTATGCAAGCAATATATCATATATAGTGAAAACCTAAATATTGAAATAAAGGTTTTCCTGCACAATGAGAATGAGACATTTAGTATGATTTTTTAATATAAGTACTGTAAATCCAACCTCTATTATAGAAACTTGATTGATTGCCATCATATCATAAATGAGATATCTTCTCTCTTTCTTATTTGTATCAGGAATTTTATCAATTATCATTTCCCCATCAAGTAACGTATAGTGATGAGTCTTGTCCGCTAAACCCTTACACACAAAAAAGAAAAAAGAAAAAAAAAAGGAAAATGTCAGACAGGATCTCATCAATAAAATGAAGACATATATTTAACATTGAACACAAGGAGCATTCAAACAGCAGAGGTATATGCAGGCATACATCAGTCGTGTTTCTGCAAGGAAACCTCATCTGGACCCGTCGAAAATTAAAATTCCTATCAATTAAGTAACATCCATCCACAGTTATTAGCATCATATATCGTGTCCCGTCAGCTTTCCATGTGGCATAATAATAACGTTGCCTTAACAGTTGCAGATTGTCCCTGAATGCCATAAAATGGAACTCAGTCAGACACTTTATGAAACCACAATCAAGGGGAGCACTGAATGGAAAAGAACTTCTACAATCAACTGCAATAGAAAGTTGCCTTGCTGATCTGTAAAACTACAATGCCATGCAAGAAAACAAGAGCTACTATTTTCTTAAAATCTTTCAGATAATCAGTAAAAATCAGTTTCTAGTACCACATTCACTGTAATGCCAACAACCATAGTGACTCTAGTACATGCACTGCACACTGTGTTTGACTAGTGTTCAGCTTTTCACAAATGTTCAGTGACTCTAGTACATGGTTAAAATCAGAAATTACAATTAGCACAGTAGCCATTCACTACTTATTGAAGCAAAGTGATAGCAGCCATGAAAAAAGGGAATGCCTGCTGTGCTAATTGTAACTTCTGATTTTAACCATATTTGAAATTCTAAATCCATAGGGAACACATGATATCTGATAGAGAGGAGGTTCACATGGTTTCTAATGTCATGCCACAAGAAGTCTTTGGTAAAACCAGTTAATTAAATAGTACAGTAGTGATGAGCAATTTGAACTTGGTGACAGAAATGTAACTTTTGCAACATTTGTGCAAATTTTATGTTAGTATTATCACTGTGTTTCCAAAATAAGCTTAAACTCGAAGTTTTCATGAGTTTTAGGAGTATTCTCTAAATTTTTTTGACAGTCTATTAAATTTTTATTAGGTTATTCTAAAACAGTGAGTCCAGAGTCTCAATCCTAGTAATTCAATAAAGGCCCAATATGTTTAGTCATGTTCAAAGGATCAGCTCCAAGTTCCATTCCTTTCTTCTTATCTCTCTAATTCTCTTTGAACATTGCAATAACTGTCCGTTTTGCTATTTAAATAAAAGCAGCAAATCAATACAACCACATATAAGGATAATGAAAAGATAATAGCAAAGTCACATTCAGGCAATCATTTTTTTTATAAGTACATTCAGGGAATCATATTAAACTTAATTTCAAGGTTAATTCCCTTCCCCCATACCTTCACCTCTACCCCCAATAAAAAGGGAAAGATGACTGCAGTCCTACACAATAGACAAGAATTAAGGAGAGGAATTTGGATGCAACATTTTTTTAATGATTCAGTTGGCCAAATAAGGATCAATGTCATATATTTTGTTCACAGCCAGTCCTAAGCTCAAAAAGGATGGTTGTGATGGGTTGACAACCGGCGTAAAATTTAGTCACACTAGTATGAAAGGATCCTTAGTTCAAAGGAGAGCAACTGATGCACCAGGAACAAGTTGAGGCAAAAAAGGGTAGAGAAAGACCAAAAATAACATTTATAGTAATAGTAAAAAAGGACATGAATTAAGTGACCGAGCATATGACTTCAGATAGAATAGAAGATGGAAAAAAATACATGTGGCTGACCCACACTGTTCTTGAGCTACACTTATCAAAAACACACTCTTCTTGAGCTACTATTCAAAGCCCATAACAGCAACCTGTGAACTTGAATTTTCCCCTTTATTTCGCCTTCAAATCAAATCCCTTCCTTACCCTAATTCCAACCCCGAGTGCCTAGTATTTTTCCAGCCTTTTCCACCACAAAATTCTAACCAAGACACCCTAATTTATCAATTTCTCCTCAAATACTTTGTCCTACAGTGGTTTGGACTCAGATTTTGTTCCCTACATCATTAATTCTAAGTTTTCTCCTTCACATATCAACACTCTTGCATACCAAAACTTGTAACTCAAAAGACAAATAACAATAAACCATTCTTTCCAAGACAAACTTCTGCCTACTTCATAAATGTGACAGTTGAACACAAAAAGCATACCAATGATTGAGGCCCAAGTAGCTGCAAAATGCTTAATTAATACAACAGAACAGAACAACAGAAATTAACTTTTACTAAAGATTCAGGTAACTGAACTTGTTAAGAGAAACTGGGTGTGACCCTGGAAATTGTGTGTTTCCTCTTGCCTGAAATTAAAGGAAAAATCAGTCAGAACGGCTATTAAACATTTAAATACATGAATTGGGAAAAACACAACACAACAAGAAAGCAAGAACATGAGAAACACCTTAATGGACTGAAAAGAATATTAAAAAAACACTATGGAATAAATGTGCTTGTAGAAGCTCGAACAAATATGAACAAAGCAGCAAAGACAACAAAAAAAGTAGCAAAATATTATACAAGAGATGTCTGAGTGATCTGAAAGAATTATTAAAAGACTGGAGTGAGTGTGCTGGAAGAACCTCTAGCAACATAAATATCATAGGACTTGCAAATCAAATTATGTACCAAAGATTACAATAAAAATTAGAGAAACAATGCAAACTAAGATTTCTCTATCTTAAATACAACGGTGTAATACTGCAGACATGACAAATTAGAGAGGAGTTTAAAGAGCCTACCCCAACACCCAACCTAAGTGTTTGATAGCAGAAATGACGCATTGCATCTTGCTGGTCCCTAGGTATCTCATCTCCTAATACATCATCATTGGTCATCTCTACATCTATCTCATGGGCCTCCTGAAACAAATAAAAGGTTTGTTAAAACCAAAAAACAAGAAGCATATGTAAGGTAAATGAAGAGCATGCAAAAACCGATACGAAAAAAAGCAAACTGTTGTTGTTTCCATCAAATTATCAATAAGAGTAGCTACCACATATGTCATCTCAGATAACAATCTATTTGGGGGGGGGGGGGGGGGTACCTTAACAAAGTTCCACACAGGTGTATCAATAAAGAATAAGACAGCTTGCAATAAGAAAACCAGTAACTATACAGTCATGTACACACTTAACATCAAAATTCGAGCCATAGTTTTTTTATCAATAAAGCATTTTAACTTGAAACAATTTTCTTGTAGAAATTTTTACATGGAATAACCAAACTTCCCTTTATACTCAGTAGTCAGTAGTAATTCATTCTTCAACAAAACATACATATTATTGTGCTATTTCTGGAGGTCTGTTTAGTTTCAAGGCATAGGACTACCAGATATTAAACTGATAAGAAGTTTCAAGGCATAGGACTATTAGAGCAACCCAACAAAATTATACCAGATAGGAGTAACTAAATAACAATTAGATTTTTATGCTGTGTAGAGGGGGCCTAAAAATAATGTTGAACCTTATCAAAGTGCAAAACTGAACTTTTCTTCAAATCTTAAATCAGATCACTTGATCATATCTGAGGCCAAGTAAAGATGTTGGAGGAGGATATTAACCCCCAGCTGTAAATTATAGCTAGATTATAGACCTGACTTGAGAAAACAATCTAATTGTCAGTGTATCTAGGGCAGTTGATTTTATGTGCACAAACCGGCTTTTTTTCAAAAAACTAGGCTAATGACTCTGAAGGCTAAAATTATCATTTACCACTACAAGCAGCAGCTTTCATTGGTATCACACCAATCATATAGTGAAAATAATTTCAGAAACTATCACCAAACTATACTTTCAAAACAATGCATACATGCATGGGAGCAGCCGAAACTCCATCATCATCATCATCTGGCACTGCTTCACCATTAAGATCAAGATCAGAAGATCTTTTCCACTCTGGAGTTGAAGGGCAAACAACCATCTCAGGCTTCTTTTCATGATAAAATGTATACAGTGCATCAATATAGTCTGGTTTGTAAATTCCTGGAGGACGTGCGTCAGCAAACATTTTGATTGCCTGCAGAATAGTCAAAGCACCCCCCCCCCCCAAAAAAACAAAAGAACACATTTAGAAAATATTAAAATGCAATTAACATGCTTATCCAACTTTCAAAGATCAATAAACAACAGACCTGGGTGACAGAAGCTTGAAGTGAGCGCATAATATAATGAACAATCATATATCCAGTGCGATTATGCCCATGTGTACAATGGACAAGAATATACTTCTTTGAGTGTTTCTGGCGAGCAATGAATTGTGAGACCTGAAAAGAAAAGGTACATTACAGATAAAGAATTCATACATATACATATAATACACACACACACACAGAACGCATATAAGGCTTTCAAAAGCAATTGCTTAATTTTTAAGCCATATGGACACAATAATAATTCCAGACAAAAGCATTGGCCAGTCTTCCATGGGTGATTCCAATTGTGAAAATTTGAAAATCCAAGAGAAGATGATTTTTATTGTAATTAAAGAAAAGGGTGCACATGAAAAACAAACAAGGACCACCCAGGAGGTCACCCATCCAAAGAAAGATGATTAATGCTTGAGATAAAATTTGGTGTACAAATGTGCACAATAAAAACAAACCGAAGGACCACCCCAGAAGGTCACCCATCCAAAAAAAGATGACTAATGCTTGAGATAAAATTTGGTGCACATATGTGCACATGAAAAGCAAAACAAAGGACCACCTTTGTTTCTTATTGCTGCCATATGCCAGAAATGTATATACTACTTGTGTTTCAACTCATTAAATGATACATGAGCAAAATATTTATGAAAAAATAAACCAATAGAATTATATATAATACATTAAACTACATAGCAGTCAGATACAGACAGGGATGTTTAAAAGAAGAAACAATACCTCATACTTTGGTACATTACCCAAAAAAACAAAAAGGGAGGAAGAAGAAGAAACAATACCTCATAGACAAAGTTATTTACAGATGCATTGTCAGGTACAGAATCCCGCCCCTTGCATTGAATCTAGACCACAAAACAATTTGAGGGGGAGAAATAAGAAACAGTCAATAATAAAATCACCCAAAACAAAAGTAAAAAAGAAGAATTCAATCACTCAATTAGAAGTCGTAAACAGAAAACAGGAACAATATTGCAATTCACTGATACCTTAACATGCTTGATACCCTCTTTCTTCAAATCCGTTGCTGGATAGTAACGTGTAGTATTTGTCAAATCAATCACCAAACCAAGCTGAAAAATAAGTGAACAAAACTTAGATACCATGCAAACAAATCCCTCCACCCAAAAAAATTATTATAAAAAGTAAAAAAAATAAAAATAAAAATAAAAAAACGATTCTTTTATATTTTCTAACAGGAACGTGCATGTTTTATTTATCTCTTTCTTTTTTGTTAAAAGAAAAACAGCCTGGATGTAATATGCTCAAATGTTTTGACAGAGATATAAAGTGATCCAACAAGAAGTTCCAAGTTCAAGAGCTATTTCCAAGTTAAACACAATATTCTTCCCTTCCTAAATGAAGAGAGTTCTCTCACCTTTGAAAATTTCATAGAAGATGCGATTTGGGAGGGGGGGGGGGGGGGGGAAGGGGAGCAAAAAAACCTTCAAAACCTAGGATTACTTACTTTTCTTCCTAAAACTCTTTGTTGATGAATCACTTGCTTAAATGAGTATCTTTTACCAGGAGGAACATTGTCATTGTAGGATTCACCAAGTGGAACCTTAGAAGGAATCATGACACCACATACTTCCTGACCAGCAGCAGGGCATTCCAACCAACCTGCAATATGAAGAACAAAACAATTAAAAAAGGCAATGGAGATGGGAGGCAAAAAAAAAAAAAAACCTTCTAAAATAAACTAAATGATAAAAATCAAATCATTCCTTGCGTCTGTAAAATATATTTTTAGTATATGGGACCCTTTTCTTTTTCTTTTTTGGATTCTTGGCTAACCTAAGATTGTCAGGAGAAATACAAACGAGATAATGGCCAAATAAAACCAACTTTCAACAACAACAATCACTTAGATCATATGAACGCTACAAACACTCTCAAGTTCCCAAGAGAAATGGAATAATTTTTTTCCAATATACATATTTCACATTATGACTAAATGAAAAATTGGCACACATCCCACCAAAACAAGATGCTGCCCATAGCAATGCTTTTTCCCTCCCGATATGAGTAATCTAAGCGATCACTGTATAGTTTTCATATCAGTGGCGGAGCCAGGATTTGGCTTTTAGGAAGGCAAAATTTATACACACATGTACACGTGTACGCACACACACGAGTATGTTAAGTGATATTTTAGTGTTAAAAGTCAAAACCCATAAAATGATAGCATATTCATTACGTTGTGTTTATGAGTTACAAATTATCTTCATGAATAAGCCTTTTTTAGTTTTTTTCAAAGTCAAAATTACACTTATTCAAAAGTAAAAGGGTTTATGAGTTACAAATTATCTTCATGAATAAGCCTTTTTTAGTTTTTTTCAAAGTCAAAATTACACTTATTCAAAAGTAAAAGGATCCTTATTATCAAAAGTAGGATAAAAAATTGGGGGTAATTTTGTACTTTTCTTCTTAATGCCATTTTCTTTCCTTTTTTTCTTCCCAATTTGGAAGGAGAAATAGTGGGCCCGGGTGGAAAACTTCATCCGCCCCAATTTCTCTCCTCCTCCTTCTCACTCCAACCAAACAATGGAAAATTACATTTTCCTCTTCCTTTTCCTTCTCCCATTTTTCCATCCTCTCCCCACCACAACCAATCATATAGCATAAAAGACATTGATAGAACAGGAAAGATTTTCTTCCCTTATTTACTGAATGAATTTTGACTTATAGAAGAGATAATAATGTATCGATTATAAGTATGGTAAAAAAAAATATATATATATATATATATATATCAACAAGAAATATAAAAATAAATTCATATAAAAATATGAAAACCAAAAAAAAAAAAAAATCAAATCAAATTATAATTGGGGAGAAGGGGGGAAATCTAAACAAAAACCATTAACTAAATATTTTGCAGGAGGGGGAAGGGGGCAATTGCCCCCTGGCTGTGCCCATGTTTCACATTACAAATTTCATACATACTTCATGATAAATAATGACCATATACGTTTGTCATCAAAAAATAAAAATATAATTATCATATATGTTGGAAATATTAGAATTTCATTCAATTATAGCTGAAGTTTGGTCCACGTACGCATCAATTGCTTCTTTATTTTTTTGATAATTCAATAATCAATAGTTATAATGGGAGAAGAGAGATTTCAATCCTAAACATCACCATCAAAAATACAAGGAAATGCCAATTGAATTGCAAGGATCTTGGCACTTTCATTTTTTATTCCACATTAGAAAATTTCAGGTGTAATTGGGTGTTTAAGAAATTAATAAACAATTGAATATTCAACAATGTGGAGTCAAATGTTAAGGCACTTAAAACTAGATTCTTAAGATTGTTGTTTGAGTGGTCCAAAACCATATGAACTGTGTGCATAACATATCCCCTCTTCTCAAAATTTTATCATCTATCAGAGACAGAGAGAGATAAAGAGGGAGAGGGAGAGAATACAAATTGCGAAGGAACTCTTATGCCCAAAAGAATGACAAAATTACTGTAGAACACAACACAATTCCACCAAACTAAACAGTAGAATTGCACTATTGACAATTAACTCTATGCAAATCCCCCCCGCCCTAAAAAAATAAACAAAACAAAACAAAAGAAGAACTTACCAGGGGGAAGCCTGCTTTTGTCATAAGTTTTAACGTTTTTTGTATAATAAAACTGATCATATGCAACTGGTTGAGATACATGGACTGGTCTGTCATCTGGACGTTCTCTTTTCAATCGCTTGCGTCTTTCATCACGCTCCTAACATGAGAAGCGCACTAGATCAGCCATCATAAATAAATTCTGGCACACAGATACCTACTTCAATGCTTATCTCTTGGTGCGTGCATGCATGTGTGTGTGTATGAGAGAGAGAGAGAGAGAGAGCACAATACTACTTAAACCAGGAATTATAGCATCCAATTTCATCAAAAACAAAGTTTGATAGGTTAAAACTTAAAACAACTAAAATATTAAATTTATACTTGTTATCAATGCATATGAAAAAGAGTGAAAATTTCCTCCACCATCCTATTCTAAGTCCCCATGTACAGGGGACCAAAACGTAAATAGGATCTTCTGCATTCCTATGGTGTGCATAATTTAACTTGTGGTTCAGCCACTGGAACTGAACATTTCCAGGGGTTTAATTCCATGAATGGTATAATTCCAATCAAATTTAGTCACTATTTTATGGATGGATCCATTATAGATGCTTGTTGGGCTCCTACTAACAATGGGCTACATGAGTCCCTGGATGCAGTGAAAAGTTGGCAAGGGTTAGCTAGGGCATTCCCTGTAAGCAAAATGTTTGTTGGAGCATCCCTACTAGCGAGTCAACAATGCGCTGCATCAGACCCCATATACAGTGAAAAGTAGACGAGGGTTAGCTAGGGTGTTCCCTGTAAATGGCACACTACAAAGGCATAACTTTGGTGGACTAGTGCGGGTAAAAAAGTAGGTCCAATAGAGTAGGATTTGTTTAGGCACTTGGCATATAGGTTCTTTAACCAGGAAACTAACTAGAAGCAATAGATACAATTATTAGGAGGAGAATAAACATATTATGTCTTCAGGAGACTAAGTGGGTAGGTGAGAAATCTATAAAAATTGAACATACATGATATAAATTAGGGTATACATTACTAGATAATCTTTTTTTGATAACTCGATATAAGGAGAGCCTATTTCTTCAGGTTAGGAGGATTAGGGGTATAATTATGTTAATAAAACTTGCCCTAGGAGAAGAGACAATTAACATAATTAGTGCATACAATCCTCAAATAAAACTGGAGGAATCCATTAAGCATAAATTTTGGGAGGACATGGATGAATTGATTCAAGGGTTACCGAATGAGGAAAATATTTTTATTGGAGGAGACTTGAATGTTCATGTCGGAAAAGATAGTGGGGGGTTTTAAAGGAGTTTATTTAGGGTTGCGATATGGAGTATGGAATGAACCAGGAGATTATATCCTAAACTTTGCACTAGAGTACCATCCCTTCGCGTGTAGCTAATAAGATTGAGAAGATGCAAAGGGACTTCTTGTGGGGGGATTCAAAGGCTCATTTGGTGGGGTGGGATAAGGTGTGTGCTCCTAAGGCTAATGGTGGTTTGGGGGTAAGGAAATTAACTACTTTTAATAAAGCCTTACTAGGAAAATGGTTATGGCGGTTTGGGGTTGAGGAGACTCGTCTTTGGAGGAGGGTTGTAGCTTTGAAGTTTGGGGAAGAGTGGGGGGGATGGTCTTCCAAGCTGGGTAGGGGTGTTCACGGGTGTGGTTTATGGATAAGTATTCGAAAAGGTTGGGAGGTTTTTAGCAAATGTATTCAGTTTGAGGTAGGGGTGAGGGGGGATAGAGTGAAGTTTTGGACAGATCGGTGGTGTGGGGACTTACCACTCCATCTATCCTTCCCGGTAGTGTATGGGATTGCTACTAATAGAGAGGCATCTGTGGCCTCGTCTCTCGAACAGTTGGGGATTGAGGCTCGAAGAAGCTGGAATGTTCGTTTATTTAGGGATCCAAATGATTGGGAGTTGGGTGATGTGGATGAATTCCTTCATACCTTGGGTTCTAATTTACCTCAATCTAAGCACGAAGACCGTATGAGATGGAAGTTGTCAAAGAAGGGGGATTTTGACATCCGCTTGTTCTATAATAAGCTTCGAAGTCCCTTGCCTATTATCTTTCCTTGGAAAGGTATTTGGAAGGTTAAGGCTCCTCCGCGCGTCTCTTTCTTTGTTTGGACTGCAACTTGGGAGAAGAATCTTACAAGGGACATTTTGCGGGGTAGAGGCTTTGATTTTGTTGACTGGTGTATTACGTGTCGTTGTAATGGGGAGACGGCGAATCATTTGCTACTCCATTGCGAAAAAGCTTATCAGTTGTGGAGCTTGGTTTTTAGATCTTTTGGGATTTCTTGGGTCTTGCCAGGATCGGTTGCAGATACACTTTTTGGTTGGTAGAATTGGTTTGGAAAGCACTCTTCTAGCATTTGGAATTTAGCTCCGTTGTGCCTAATGTAGTGTATTTGGAGGGAGCGAAATTGGCGAACTTTTGAGGACATGGCCAAATCCGATGACCAGTTGCTTGCTTCTTTAAGTGGTTCTCTTTTTAATTGGTCTAGGCCTTGGGGACTCACCTCTAGTGATTCTCTCCCTTTGTTCCTTAGTTCTCTCCTTTGTAATTAGTTCTTTGTTGGTTTTTGTTTGTTTTGTTGTTTTTTTCTATCTGTTTGTTTCTTTCTCTGTACTCTTTGTTCTACCTTATGTTTTTTCATGAGGTAGCTTCTTGAATATACATCTTTCTTACTTATCAAATAAAAAATATTAATGAATACTCAGTTTAAAACGAGGGAATCATATTGACACTCCATTTGGGAGGAGGGAAAGGAAAGGAAATGAATTATTTTGGAATATCCCCTTCATTCCCTTGTTTGGGATTTTTAATGGAGGGATTGGAATGGTAGGAGAGAGCAATCATTCATCTCTATTCCCTCAAAATATCAAATTTTATTCCCCAAGATTGGGAGGAATCGAACAGAATGAAATTAGGTTTAATGATTTTTTCACTAAAACACCCAAAATGCCCCTATACATTTAGCCCTTTATTTTAAAATACGGGTCTAATAGTAATATTGTCATAAAATGCTTTATTCCTTTCCCTCTATGCTACTCCCAAACAATGTTATTTACCTTCCATTCCTTTATTTGAAAACATTCAAACAAGATTACTTAATTTCATTCCATTCCCTTCATTTATTCTCCACTCCTTTCCATTACTTAAATACATTCATTCCTTTATGATTTAATCATTCTATTCCTTTATGAACTCTCAAACGAAGTATAGGTACCTTCAAGGGTGGGACAACATTAGTCTGACGCAGCCCTAGGCAAATTATTGATCACAAAAATAATCCTAGTAAGAGGGGCTTTCTTATTAGTCATCTGTTGCAGCATTGTCCTCTTGTTTCTAATTTGTGTTCTTTCTTTCTTAATTTGTCAAGTCAGGTTGGCTTGGGTTATGCCAATTTTTGTCGATGCTATGTTGGAGTCTTCGGGTGGAGTTCGAGGAGTTCGTGGACGAGTACAAGTATGGAGTACAACTCCAACATGTCTTATGTGGTGTATTTGGATGGAACAAAATCATTGTACATTTGAGGGGGGGGAGCTATCTTTGCCAAATCTCAAGTTTCTCTTTTTCAAGACTATTCAGATGGGAATTACAGTCATTTACTCTATCCATGTTTTCTATGATTAAGTTCCAAGATTCTTTAAGCCCCTGCCATTGATACAACTTTGCTCTTTTCATTCTGCGTTCTTTATTTTCACTTGTGTTGTCATTTTTTCATTGTATACTTTCTGTATATGGTAAGGCCGCCTACCATGACCTCTCCCACCTCTCCTAGACCCCGCAAAAGCAGGGACTTTGTACACTGAGAACATCCTTTATGAATTGCACTTATTTATCACCAAAAAAAAGGGAGGGTGGGACAATAATTTTATCCTTACTTAAAAAGTGGAAAAAATGGATGTTGTAAATTTTGTAGGGTGATACCAAAAGATGGCATAACCACTCAACATAGGGTGGTGGTACTAGATATTTGTATTAGAAACAACATGACTCCATTAGAAAAGAGCTCATATCTAAACTATGCAAAATCTCCATGAAATGACCTCATACATATGGGATTACCAAACTACCTTCCTGGAGTGCTAGATTTTGATCAATAGCTAAAATAAGTAAACTGAGAAAATTCATCCAATTATCATGACTGACAGCAAACAAATTCTTCTATGGAAAAAGGGGCAATTAAAGTCAAAAGATAAAAAAGAACAGTACCCGGCGTGCTATATCAACTGCAGACTCTATACGTTCTTCTGGTGCTGTGTATTCTTCTATATGCTGTCCAAAAGTATCTTCATCTTCTTCAGGTACTGGTGAGGCATTCAAATCCATGGAAACAATCATTCAACATCCAAATGCCCGCAATTCTCTCGCGGGAATTATGAGCTCATTATCTGCATCATTTGCATTGTACTTTGCATAAACCCCACGTCCCAAAAATAAAAAGAACCAACTAAGAGTGAGAAATAAAAACAAAAACAAAAAACTTAAGGGAATCTTTATAGCAGCCATTAAGTTCAGCTGAAGCACTAAGTATGAAATAGTTACAATAGTATTTATTTAATCGAAAATGGAAAACACAATTAAGTAACACTAATCCTATGCAAATTATAGTTTTCCAAAACTCCAAGCAAACCAAAAAAAGAAAAACCCAAAATATTTCAAAACTAATTTTTCGTATTTCATTTCACGCATTTTCTCAGTACCCAAACAGCACGAAAGTTCAGAAAGACATGCAGTTAAACCCTAGCTAAAGCGAATTTCAAACCAAAACCAACAAAAATGAAAAAAGTTTAAAAGTTTGCTTTGAAACAATCAAAGTAGAGAAGCAAAAACCTGAATGTAATCGACGACGAAATTCTGGCCGGAACGACGATCCAGCTCGGAAGCAGAAATTTGTTGCGGTGTTGCAGAAAATTCAAATTGAGGTTTCCACGATCAGAGAAAAAAAATGAAGGAAGGTTGTTGATTGTGGGCGTGGAGAGAAGGAAAAACCCTAGAAATTGTAGTACCTTTGGTGTCCTTCGTTGCCAGTGAGAGACGAAACCCTAGCTAGTCAGAGAGAGCGAGAAATTGAGAGAGAGAGAGAGGGTTTGTTGAATTAGAGAGAGGGTTCTTTATAACTAATCAATCCCTAGAGAGTAGAGAGAGAGAGAAACAGACAGAGACAGAGAGAGAGGGGGAGAGGAAATACACAATTTTGGAGTTACTAACTTTATATATATATATATACAATGGGATTAAAAAAAATTAAAAGACAAAAACAAAAGATTTATCATAAAATTAAAAATAGAAAGAAATGATTTTGTTAGCAATGCAGGTAAGATGCATTTAACATTTTATTATTAAATAATATTTTTATATATTTAAAAAAAAAAAAACAGAGTCAAAAGTGTACGTGTACAACTATAAAAAAAAAAAGTAGACGAAAAGCACATTTTAGTTCCTACATTTTCAAGCGATTCTCATTTTAGTCCCTACATTTTATTTTTACCGTTTTTAGTCCCTATCCTGAAAAACGCTTCCATTTTAGTCCCTGCCGTTACATCAGAAACGGATATTGCAGACGTGGCAAACGGCAAAGTTAAATAATAATAAACTAATGTCCACGTGGCCTAAATTAATAATAAAAAATGTTTTTTAATGCCACGTCAACATCAAAATTAAAAAAATTAATTTATTAATTTTAACTAAATAAAAAAAATTAAAAACATAATTAAAAACTAAAAATCTTATGAATTGAGATCTAAGTGTGTCTTAAACAAGAAAAACAAGAACACAAACCCAGATCCAAGAACACAAACCCATAAATTATTAAAAAAAAACAAAAAAAAACTAATCAAATCCAGAAATTCCGATCTCAAAGCCAACCCACAACCACAAAAATAAAACCCACAACAGCCCAGGCCAAGAAAATCAACCCACAGCCACAAAAGAAAAACTCAGGCGAGATCGGCAAAAGAAAGAAAAAACTCAGGCGAGATCGGTGAGGAGTGGAGGAAGAAAGAAAAAAATGAAAGGGAGAAGAGAGATCGGCGCTGGGCAGGCGAGATCGGCGAGGTATGGGGTCGGAGGCTATGGAGTAGAGTGCCCACCTCGCCGATCTCGCCTGCCCAGCGCCAATCTCAACATGCCTTCCTTGAAGCACTGTACGGACCCTCTTCTTTAGTCCTTCAGTTAAACCCCTCCAACTTCAAGTCCAAGGTTTTTCCTTTTTCTTTTTTTAAATTTTAAATACTATTTTTCTTTGTAAAATTTCTTCACATTTTGCGAACATGTGAAATCGGCATTGTTTCTGCTGGGCAGGCGAGATCGGCGAGGTGGGCACTCGACTCTATAGCCTTCGACCCCATACCTCGCCGATCTCGCCTGCCTAGCGCCAATCTCTCTTCTCCCTTTCATTTTTTTCTTTCTTCCTCCACTCCTCACCGATCTCGCCTGAGTTTTTCTTTTGTGGCTGTTGGTTGATTTTCTTGGCCTGGGTTGTTGTGGGTTTTATTTCTGTGGTTGTGGGTTGGCTTTGAGATCGGAATTTCTGGCTTTGATTAGTTTTTTTTTTTTTTTAATAATTTATGGGTTTGTGTTATTGGATTTGGGTTTGTGTTCTTGTTGTTCTTGTTCAAGACACACTTAGATCTCAATTCATAAGATTTTTAGTTTTTAATTCTGTTTTTTATTTTTTTTATTTAGTTAAAATTAATAAATTAATTTTTTTAATTTAGATGCTGACGTGGCATTAAAAAACATTTTTTATTATTAATTTAGGCCACGTGGACATTAGTTTATTATTATTTAACTTTGCCGTTTGTCACGTCTGCAATATCCGTTTCTGATGTAACGACAGGGACTAAAATGGAAGCGTTTTTCAGGATAGGGACTAAAAGCGGTAAAAATAAAATGTAGGGACTAAAATGGGAATCGCCTGAAAATGTAGGGACTAAAAATGTGCTTTTCGCCAAAAAAGTACATACAACTATAATGAATCGTTTATTTTTTTGAGAGTGTACAATGAATAGTTAATATGTATATTTTTTAGTTTTTAAAAAGTGTGCGTTACAATTTATAATTTAACATTTATTAATTTTTTAACTTATGCACTTAGAGTATTTATTAACTAAACCCAAAAAGAAAAATAAAAGTAAAAGTGGAAGTGTAAAAAATTGGAGTTGAATCTTTTTTTATTTTTAATTAACCTCAAGTTACTTGAGTGGGGAAGATTGACTTGGGGTGGTGACATCATGTGCTAGATATTCCATACAGGGTGAAGATAAACCTAGCCAAATAATTAATCTCTAATTCTCTTCTTCTTTTTTCAGATAAATTTTTTTTTAAAAAAAGTCTCACTTTTTCTTAATAAAATAATATATCTCATTTTTAGAATGTGGCTGCTAGTTATAATTTTTTCGAGTGAATGTACAAAGGATTTAGTGGTTGTGCATGACTAGCTTGGCCAAGATCAAATTAGATGTTGATACCATGTTAAAGTTGTTATGTGATTAAGTGACAAACCGTCTTTTTATTGCCCTCCCTAACAAAGTCATGTTTAAAAAATAAATGAGTGAGGGTATGGCTACCTCTTCCCCTTATATGAAAAATTTTAAAATTAAGAGGACGAGAATAAATATCCCTCCCATTTATTTGGATTTTTTAATTTTCTTTTTCTTTCATTACTAGGTTTGTTTTAATGTTTTATAAATTAAGTTGGGGGAGGGGAAAGGAGAGTGACCATATATTTGATAATTATGACCTTCATTTGCTAATTTTAAAGAAATATATATAATGTAAATTGACATTAAAAGGGCATATTTGACCATTTAATTTTTTTTAGTATAAGTTGAATCTTTCCCTCTCTCTCTCAAAATTTTCATCCAATTTAGGGGAAATTTTTTTTTTTTTTATAAAAACAACGAAAAAAAAAATTAAGGAGTGGTAGATACCCTTCAAAGTGCATTTATGATGAGAACCCTCTATAATTTTATTGTTTTATGGAAGTTTGCACTATAACCAACCTCAATGGTCAGAAGTCAGAGCCCTCTCTAGTGAGAAGTCTCCAAAGAAGAGTAACAATATTTTTGTTTTAACAAATAATAACACTTCGTGAAAAATAATAGTAATAATAACACTATTCTCTATAAAAAATAAAAATAAAACAATAATAACACTATTCTTGTTTTATATATCATTGCTATTTGCCATTCGATCATGACATGCCCAACTTCTTGTCTCTTTTTGTTTTCTTTTTGTCAATTATGATTGACTTCTAAATGGAAGGCAGGTTTCACGGTTCAGTGTTCACCATGTTTTTTTTTTTTTTTTTCAAAAGCTTAATTATATTTATTTTCTAGTTTGCCAATAAGCCTTTCGCTCTCGAATTGGCTCTATTATTAGTCAAATTATAATAAGTCAAAACAACATTTTAACAGCATTAAAGTAAGCCTAGAATTAACATAATTAATATCACTGCATACCTTTGATGTGGTGATTACTCCACAAGTACACTTAGATTAGAATAGAGTAGATATTCTATCTTGTATAAAAAAAAAAATCATTAATAGGCAATTAATATACAAGTTAAAAAATAATAAATATTCAATTACAAACATGTACACTTTTCCATTAAAAAAAATGTTATGTGTACAATGTTTTCACAACAAATCTTAAGTGACAGGTTGTTACGGGTTATTATTGATTGGTAAAAAAATAATTTCAGTTGTAAGTTCAAATTAAAACTAATAACAACTTACACTTATAATTTGTTGTGAAAATATTGTGGATGTAGTACATCTCTAAAAAATAAATGCTTGTCAATAACTTTTTATATGCCCAAATTCATTACAATTACGTGCGTGTGTTTTTTTTTTTTTTTTTTGGTTGTTAATTTTTTTTTTTTAGAAGAATTTTTGTTTTTTGTTAAAATGATTGTGCATGTTCTTGTACAATCATTAAACTCTAGCCCATTATAACTTATTTGTCACTCATATTATTTGTATTGCATTTATATGTCTTTCTATATAATAGTATTGCGTTCATATTTCTTTATATATAAACAGTTTCATGTATAGTTTTCATCGTCAAATACAATAGAATGGCTCTAACATGGTATCAAAGATTCTAACCGTGCACATTTTGACTTATTTTTCACAAGAGTCGTGCTAAGAATACTACAAATTTTATTATAAAATACTTATAAATTGATATATCATTAATTAAAAACAAAAACAGATATTCATTTATTGAATAACAATCGTTTATCTCACTAAGCATGTTCATTTTAAACTTCAAGAGATTGACCTAGTGATTCTTAAGGACTCATGATATTCATGAGATCCTTGGTTCGAAACTTCTGGCCATCACATTGAGGCCATCCCCAAGGGATTTCTCTGTGTAATAACTCGGTGTATGTGGGATAGGGAGACTACACACATTCGAGGAAAAAGTTAGATACTTGAAGAGATCTGAATACCCTTATTTATTATTATTATTTTTTAAAATGTCTTCACTTTATACTCTACTAACTACAACATGTCATGTGTTTGATTTTTTACTAGTATACTTACATTAGAGCATCCACAGCAGATGTTGTAAAAAAAATGCTATTTTGCCACACCAAACACCTACTTTATTATTTTACCACATCATTTTACAACATCGCATTTATCAGATGTTTTATCATTCAATTCTATACATTAAAATAATATATACTACTCATTAAAATAATATATTATCTCAGCCACCAACAACAAACAAAAACCAATCACCAAGCAACAACATCCACCAACCACCACTGTCGCAACAACACCGACCAGCCACCACCGGCACAACCACCACTTCACCACCACACATGCCCAGCAAGGTAGCAACCACCACCACCACCACCACCACCCCACCATCACACACCCAGCAAGGCAGAAACCACCAACAAAACAGGAAAAAAAAAAAAAAAAAAAAACACCAGCAAATACCAATCACCAAGCACAGCCACCACCCAAATGCCAAACCACCACCGATTCAACACCGATTCAGCACCGATTCAAACAAACAAATAGCCATCAATTCAAACAGAGAGGAGAGGGCCATCACCCCCACAGCCCACCACCACTGCCACTGTCACCGCCCATAGCCCACAGCCCACCTCCACCATCAGATCAACCCAAATTGCAGCAAAAAAAAAAAAAAAAAAAAGAACCCACAACCTGAGAGAGGCAGAGTGGCTGGAGCGTGGCTGAGCGGGAGATCGATGGCGGCCTCGGGGTGTGATCGATGAGATCGAGCGTGGGTGAGATCGAGCGTAGCTGGAGCGTGGCTGAGCGTGAGATCGAGTGGCTGGAGCGAGATCGAGCTTGGCGGAGCGCGCAGTCGTCGTCGGAGCTACGCCGTCGTCGCTGACGGTAAACATTTCGGACTGGTCGAAGAGAGAGGGAACCGGAGAGTGAGAGAGGAGAAAAGAAAAAAATGAAGAAGAGAGAGGGAACCAGAGAATGAGAGAGGAGAAAAGAAAGAAAATGAAGAGAGAGAGGAGAGAGAAAACGTAATATAAAATAATAAAAATTTTACAACATCTGTCCGTACCGTTGCAAATTTGCAACGGTACTGTTCATATGTGGTATAATTTTTACCATTTGGAACATCTGATAAAGCTCCGTTTTTGTGTTTGGTGTGCTAAATGTGCCAAAAATTTGGCATTTGGCACATTTAGCACATCTGCTGTGGGTGCTCTTATAATTTTAAAAAAAATATGACATCTAAGAGCATCCGCAGCCCAACTTGCAAATGGCATATGTAACAACATTTTAGCATTCACAGCCTAATTTCCCCCAGCAACCCGTATTGCAAATGCATCCTATTGCAAAAAAATTTGCAATTGTGCTACAGTACTGTAGCTCAATTGTAAAATAAAAAACATTATTTTATTCTCCCACTGACTGAAGCTCTCTTCTCAACACTCTCTCTCATTTCTCTGTCTTCTCTTTTCTCTCTTCCTTTTGTTTTATAGCTGCTCTCTCCTCTTCTCAAACCCAAAACCCCGTGTGGTGGTGGTGGTAGTGGCAGAGGTAGGCGTGGATCCTCCAATACCACGTCGTCTTCCCTGTAGCGACGGCCTGGGTTGTGTGGCAGTGGTGGCGAAGTGGGTCTGGGTCGGTGGTCTGTGGTGGGTTCATTTGTGATGTGGCACGGCGGTGGCAGTGGATGTGGGTATTCGGTGGTAGTGGGTAGTGGGATTTTGGGTCAGTCCTTGCACGACAGCGGCATGGTGGGAGTGGGTTTTGGGTCAGTCCTTGCACAAAGACTCATTTCTGGTGGTGGTTTCTATGGTGGTGCTGTGGAGTTTGGATTTGGGTTTTAGATTTGTTGTGATTTGCTTGTTTGATTTGGGTGATTTTGGTATGGATTTTTTGTTGTGATTTTGCTGGGGTGGCAGGTGGTGCAGCAGTGGTGTTGTTGATGGTGGTGATGGCAGCTTGTGAGATCGGCGTGGGGTTGATGGTCTAGTAGTTTTGGTGATGGGTTTTGGCCGTGGGTATGGGTGGCGATGGGTATGGTTGGTCAGGTTCATGGTGGTGGGTATGGGTTTGCGAGAGGTTGAGGCCGGTGCTAGAGGTTGAGGAAGAAAGAGAGGAAAAGGAAGGGAAAAAGAGAAATAGTAAAAAAAGATTAAAAAATAATATTTAAATAAAATGGAAAAAAATAGAGTTTTGGGAAGTTGGGTGTATTGAAAAATGTTATGTTATAATTGATAAAGTTGCTTTTTAGGATGGTAAAATAGGATGGGATAAGATTTTCGGTTGTGGATGCTCTAATAAGTTGTGGTTAGTGAAGCATAAAGTGGACTACCCACGTTGGAATAAAAGCTTATTTTAGTTTTTATTTTCATTTTATATTATTATTAAAATGATAAAAAAAATAATTCAATCTTAAATATCTCTATTGAAAATGCAAAATATATAAAACTCTTGTCATAAAAGCCAAAACAAAAACTTGTATTTAATCAAATATTTAATGCTATACCACAAATGAGTTCAAGTTAGCTCAATCGGTAATAGTTGAATAAACCACCGCATATCCTTGATGCTTATGGGATGTAAGAGGTAAGGGTCGGGGTTTAAGTTTCTAAGAGAGAACTTCATACATATATTCACTTAGATTAGGTTAGAGTCGAATTTTTACCTTGTATAAAAAATAAAAAAAATAAAAAAAAGAAGTTGAATAAGAGATCTAAGTTCAATCTTCACCTACACCAAAAACTAATTGTTGTCTTGGTCTAACGATAAAGAAAAATAATTAGAATTCGATCGCTATAAGTTTAAAGTTTAAACTAAAAGAAAAAAAAAATACAATAATTACCATAATGAGAAGAATACTAGAATATAGAGTAAAGTATAAAAAGTAAGATAAATGAATTGTATTATAGTAACTTGGGGTTGTGACTCACAAAACCAAATTGGACACGCTCACCGAATTGCCGTGCGTGCTAAGTTTCTATACTTCGAACCCGCATCAACATTCACGGGTCACTCATCACTCACTCACTCCCCTTAAGGACAAAGGACCTCTTCTTAACTCTTACGAAGCTCACACTCACTCACAGGGCTCACAGTAAAAAAGCAATATGGAAAAGTGGAAACTAGTAGACGAGCTTAGCTTTGGTCGTATTCATATACAATGGGCATCACTGTCACAGAGAGCGTGCGTGTCGTGTAAGTTGTTCCATATTATTGGCAAGACTTTCTGCAAAAGGTCCTGGAATTTTGTGGATATCTTTATGCAAAGGCTCCTAGAATTTTTTTTCCCCAAGATATCATTTTTTATTTGTCGTCTTGTCTAGTTTTGTTTATGTACTTAAAACTTAAAAGAATGGTCCCAGTTTGTTTTCAACTAATTTAATAATTTTCTTTTTAGGTTTATCATACCGAAAGAATGTTAAAATGTTTAAAGCAATTCTAAAGATACCATTTTTTTCTTCAATTTATTCCCTAAACTTGTCGAAGTTTTATCTCGCATTTGATAACAAGCTAGTTTTTTTATTTACTTATTTTATTTACAGCTGTTTGTGGGTCTTACATTATCTTGTATCTTAGTTTCAAATTTTTTTTTTTTTTTTGGGTGTGAAAATAAGTTAGTTTTTTGCTTTTTGTCTCACTGTCATATAATACAAATAAGTTACAAAAAAAAAAGCAAATTCTCAATCGGTCTATTGTGAATCAATCACAAAACACCACGTAATCATGAAAAAATATTGGGTAAACTATGTATTTGGTTATATCCTTTACACCATATTTCAATTTGGTCCATAACATTTTAACTGTATTAATTTGGTTCATAACATTTCAGTATCGTGTCAATTTAGCTCATACCATTATCTCTTGAATAGAAATTGATGGCGTGAAATATGACCAAAATAAAAAATTAGTTTATTTTTATGTGGCAATAAACTAATTTTTTATTTTAACCATTTATCACGTCAGCAATTTCATTCCAAGAGATAATGATAGGAATTAAATTGACAAAACACTGAAAGGTTAAAGATCAAATTGATATAATTGTGCAAAGGATATGAACAAAATATATAGTTTATCCAAAACTATTTTAAAATTCTCACTAGACTTGTTTTTTTTTCCTTTTGTAGCTGTTGTGTAATTATTTAAAAAAAAAAAAAAGCAATCTCATTTATTTATAAATATAAATAGATAATAAGTATACAAGCTGGAGAAGTCTCACCCAAGATTTTTTCATACAAGCTGAGGGGAAAAGAAAGAGCCAAAGATAGTGGTGATATGAGTAATTGACAGTTTAATAAGAAACAAGATGCACGTTGAGACCTATCATGAGGCACACAAAAGACTTTCGATCAATTCTGAGGAAGCTATATCTACTATCTAGTTGAGTTGAGAGAATGATACCTTTGCCGTCCTTTTCATGCCGAGTGGAAACTGAAAAAGTGAAAATACCTTCGTAAATGGACGTGGCGTGGGACTCTGAGACTAGTTGTTGGGTACCTGCTCTACTTTGACCATGTTGACTTCAACCTCCTTCTTCTTCTTCTTCTTCTTCTTTTTTTTTTTTTGCTAAATATGTTAACTTCAATTTTCAGTTATATATAATTGGGATTCGCTCATAGAAAGAAATTGTTTAGGTAAAATTTCACTTTAACTTTATTTGTAATTCATTTAAACCTTATCTATTTTACTTTCTCACATCTAACGGTATTAATTTTATTTTAATTTTTAACACAATAAAATAATATAAATACTATAATAAAATAATATTTCATTCAACCACCAAAACACAACCACAACTATTATCAAAGCCATAGAAATCACTACATAGAGACATAGAGAGAGGAAAAGTAGTGTGAACGCATCACTACACAGAGACACGGAGAGAGGAAATGTAGCGTGAACGCAAAATGAAATGTAGAAGAAAGAATAAAAAAATAAGAAAAGTAGTGTGAATGCAAATTTTTTTTTTTTTTTTTTTTACCTTTCAGATATAGTGTACGGCCAAAAATAGCTATACACTGTAGCTGTGGAATAAAAAAATATTGCTTTGGCTCCACTATTGTAGGGTACATTTTGAGTTTTAGAGGTGCTAAAAATAGCTATATAGCTATTTAGCACCACTATTGCTAGTGCTCTAATATCTTCAATTTTAAAAAGGTATTAAATTAAATCTTAAAATAAAAATTAGTGAAACACCATTTAATAAACTTCGACTATTGAGCGAGAGAGGCTAACGCCAACATGCAAGCTCCATCACTGACACTATTATTATTAAAATATTTTTTGTATTCACATATATTTTGAATTAATCCATGCATCATAGGGGCATATGCTTATACCAAGTGACTCAAATTATATATGTATGAATGTATTTTATGTCATAAAATTAACGTGTTAATGTGATGACTCATTAACTATTAAGATAGTTAATTTACTTAAGTTAAAACTCTATTAAAGGTAAATTGAGAAATTTAAAATTATCTATAAAATTCTACTCTTATTAACAACTCCATATGCACCCTCAAATTCTACTCTTGCTATAGCTCCACCCATGGTTATATGATAATGAAAATCAAGAATTACCTTGAAAAAAATGAAAATCAAGAAAAATAATTAGTTTTATCAAAGGACTAATTAAGTGTAATTAAAAAGAAAAAGAAGAGGAAGAATGGGAGATTTGTTTTATCTATTATTTAAAGCAAAAGAGAAAAGTCGGCTGGTAGACCCACGAGTCCATAAATCAATTCATTGGAAGAAATCAGAATTGGGCCTTTATTGTGTTGAGCTCGGCCCAGTTGGAATTTGTATATTAAAGTCGGTTCCCTCTATTCTCTTCTTCTTCTTTTGTTTTGTATATAAAGGTGTATTCTACAACATCTCCTTCATGTGTTAAGACAGAGTAGGTATCAAAGAAAAACAGTGCACTTTGCTGCTTCACCATAGGTATGTTCTTTCTCTTTTAAAGTACTTTTGGGTAGTTTTCTCACTTTTTTATGGTTTGTTTGGGGTGAATGAATGATATAGTATATTGCTCAATAATCAATATTAAATTTTGTTCAAGAAAAGAACAGTGCACTGCTAAAAAACTGATATATATATATATATATATATATATATATATATATATATATCACACAAACACACATATATTAATTAGTTATGTAGTCCATAGGTCTTTTGAAAAAAGGAGTAGTCAATATGGGAATAGTTTAGATGTTTCCTAGTTGATTTTGGAATCTCAGATTGATTAGTAGAATACTATGGAGTGAGGAGGTACATTAATCATATTAAAAGTGGCAGTCTCACTTCGATTAGGAAATAAACAACCTCTATACATAAGTGGTGGGGTAGCTTTGGTGTGTGTGAGAGTTAGAAGAATAAGTTTTGTATACTGCAAGAGTTTATTAGTCTGAGATCAACTATGGGTGTTAGCTTATGTTTATAAATTTGTGACAATTTGTGAGAATAAAATATAAATGTAATCCTAATTATTGTTTGTTGATTTTGCTCGTGGATATATGCATAAAGTTTGCTGAACCTTTGTCTGACCTGATCCCCTTCCCCCAATATAGGCATGATTCGATCTTGAGTTTTTCATTTGACAAAAATATATACCTATTCAACCAAGTGAACCACAATAGTCTTGGTCTTGGTGCCATGAAAAAAAAAGCTGGATTGGGATCTTAAGAAGTGGGGAGGTAATAGTTTTTAAATGACTATTGCTCAGTTAGCTTTGGTATATTAGGACCATCTACCATCTTTGGCTTGATTGGAAGCTCTAATATAAAATGGGAGAGCCGAATCTGAGGAAGATTTGATGCAAGCTATAGCTGCTGACATTAGATATAGGTTGCTTGGGTGTAAGATGTAAGCATTCTGTTTTTGATTCTTGTGAGTTGTGAAGCTATTGGGCATGGTGGTGTGCTATTTTGGGGCTGCAGTGTCTGTACTGGTTGTAAATGTAAATATTTACATTGTCTAATCGAAAGTTTTTTCATTCATCAAAAAGAAAATAAGAAAAAGGAAAAAAAAGATCACAAACTCAATGCCACTGATTGCATCACCCTTGCAAGTATTACCAATTCCCTAATTAAATATGCTTAAAGACCACTTATAAGATTTAATTGCTTGTCCACACTTTGTTGAGAGTAAACTGTTGTAAGCCAATCTATCTTGTTGTTGTACTATGAACCAGATGGATTTGCTTAGTGCTTAGCAGACTAGTAGAGCAATTGGAGTTGTCTTCTCTTTTGCCTGTAAACTTGTATACATTGTGCATTCAGTTTATATTTCTAATATAAGATTGCTTTTAGAAATTTCCCCTATGTACATATCTGATTTCAGTATTCAATTTTTTAGGAGAAACAAAAATGAGGTACGAGTTGAAAGGGAAAAAGAATATCCTGCAATATTGCAATGAAGAAGAAGAAGAAGAAGAAAATCCTTTTGCAATTCTTTATGAAAATGTCATCTTTGACTTTGAAGAAATTTTTACACACTACAAGATGAAAGAGAAGAACCTCCTCAAATACCACAAGCAAAAACAAAATCCCCTCCCGAATTTTCCTGAACTTGTCATCTATAACATTATAATGAAGATTCCAGCTGAATATCTTCAAAAGTATAGGTGTGTATGCAAATTATGGCATGAAATAATCTCTAGCAAA
This sequence comes from Quercus tomentella, assembly GCA_028535165.1. Taxonomy (NCBI): domain Eukaryota; kingdom Viridiplantae; phylum Streptophyta; class Magnoliopsida; order Fagales; family Fagaceae; genus Quercus; species Quercus tomentella. The sequence goes on along the minus strand of JAPQVY010000012.1, from coordinate 12,751,992 downwards.
AAGTTCATTGCCCAGAATTTAATTCACAGTATTACCGAATTGCTGATAGTAGTCAAGACATACCCGCATCTGAAAGCAATATCGTTGAGAATGGATGAAAAAGAGCTTGACTTCAAGTTAGAGAAACTTGATTTTGCTGGAATGAGAATGGGATGTATTAGGTCTAGTTGCAGTGGCTTGGTTCTAATTCATGATCCAAAAATTGAAGGGAAGCTAAATGTCATCAATTTTCTTACCAAGTGCATGGTTAAACTCCCTCGATGCCCTACTGGTTGCCCACATAAAAAATGTGGAGTGGCACTGGGATTTAGCCCTTCTACCAAAGAGTACAAAGTGGTGCACATGTATGCTGATGGTTTTGGATATGAGATTTTCACCTTAGGTTGTTCCGATAGCAAATGGAAATGCATTCCTGGTCCATTCAAAGTGCCATTTGAGCGCCCTTTTAACCTTGATACATTTCGTTGGAGTGACCCTGTGTCAATACATGGGCAGGTTTTGCATTGGTATGTTAGTTCGAAGGAATATGTTATTTCTATGGATTTGAATGATGAAACACCAAGGAAAACGTATTTTCCAACTCTTGGAGAGGAGATTGACATGAAAAGATATTCTTTGTTGGAGATGGGTGGATATCTTTCCGTTGTGTACAATGTCTCTAATATACAAATTAATGTTTGGATTTTGAAAGATTTTGCTGCACAAGTTTGGTTCAAGAAACATAGTATTCTTGCAGGGTCAGTAAATTGTACAACTTTAAATATTCCTTCATTACCCAACAAATGCAAACATTCTTTGCCAGATTTTCGCAAACTTGTTGCCCTGTCTAGTTTAAGGAATGGTGAAGTAATCATGTTTAAGCATAAGACTAACACGAATTATGGTTGCATCTATCTATATGACATTAAGCACATGGAGTTGAAAAGGTTTGCATTGAAGATCAGGGGTCAATCGAAGGTTGTGTCTCACAGAAGCAGCCTCATTTGTTGGAAAACTAAGAGTGAGTTGTCGCCTAGAGAATACATCTAGCTATATACTACATTAGATTGCTACATTGTATGATGTTAATGGAATAGCTTAAAGTCTGATTTTTGAGAGTCTTCAACTTTTGGGGAAACAATTTTTCACAAAAACAAGTACATCTGTAATGAGGTTCTTCTTAGTGGTTGCAGGGGGCATACTTAATCTATGGGGATTGCCTCAAGCACCATATGGTTGTATCAACTTATGTTTTTGTATTTAATTATCTATGTTAATTAATGAATATTACATATTGGAAAGGTTGACGAGGTTCATTGTGATCTACTTATTTGAAAGCAATGTTGGTTGACAATGAATGGAAAAGAGCTTTATTCAGATGCAATGTTTCTGGCTTTACTAAAATGACCCAGAGAAGAAAGGGGTGCTGTCTATCATGGATTTTTTTTTCTCAGGTGCATGGTAACTCTTTGTGAATTCTCTTCTTGGCAATCCCTTTTTCCAAAGAGCACAAAGGTTTTTTTGTTACATCAGAAGGAGAACTACAAATTCAGAGAGTTCTGAAAGGGTTACAAGGCCAAATTTTACACCTAGAGGCCTAAGCATTGAGCTTTCTATAATATCATGAGTTCATGACAAAAGGGTAGAAAGCTGTGCACATTTATTTTGATGGTTTTTACCATGAGATTTTCACCTTAGGTTGTTATGAAAATAATGCATTCCTGTGCCATTCTAGGAGTTAGATGTCTAGCCCTTTGATGTAGGACAACCTAGGCTTCTCACCTAGATTAGTCTTACCGTAAAACCTTAGGCTTCCCACCTAAGGTGTTTGGAATCACCACCAAACAAATCAATGAAAATAATCTCAATAATAATAATAATCTGTAAAAATACAAAAGGAACCATCTGGAGCTTTATATACAGCTTCCAGGAATCAGAATGATAAAGATAAACTCTCCTAAACAAATCCTAAACAATCTCAAATACTAATATGATAATCCTAACAATCTCAAATACTAATCCAATACTAAAGATAAACCCAAATAAAGATAACATAAATGATAAAGATAATCTCCACAGATGTGCCATCATGTGGTGTCCGCACCAACTCCCCTGGGGTGGGAGAAACTCGACCCCGTCAAGTAAAACTCATAAGGATCAAGTGACATCAGAATAAACTCCATCAAGCCACAAGCTCACTGGATCAGCACGGCGCCTCCGTCGACGCTCATATGTGCGGGTGATAGGAGGTAGAGATGAGGTGGTAGCAAGTGTATCCAAGTAAGCCTCCAAAAGAGCGGGATCAAGCTACTGCAACTCCTCTTTGGTGATCCATGTACAGTCAGAATCAAGCCGTCCTCACTAGCGAACCAAGAAGCGCTGAACTGTTCCATCCCTAGTGAAAAGAGACTGCTCATCCAAAATAACATCAATAATATCTTTATGTGCCTTTTGGAAACAAGATGGTGTAGGGCTAGGGACAGGGTTAGCCAAAGAAGAAGAGAGAGGATCATCAAAAGGGTCATAGGGAATAACTGCTGGACCTTTAAAAGCAAGTAAATCAGCAATATTAAAAGTAGAACTAATACCATAATCTGAAGGTATATCAATCACATAAGCATTAGGTCCAAGTTTCTTTAATACCTTGAATGGGCCAGCATTGCGGGCCTGCAGTTTCTTAACGGTTCCTGAAGGATACCGTTCAGGCCTGATACGAATCATAACATAATCTCCTACATCAAAGTCTAAATGACGTCGATGTAAATCAGCCTGAGTCTTATACTTAAGATTACTAGCATGAATTCGTTTGTTGATCTCTTTATGCAGCTCATGCATGTGACTAGCAAACTCTACTGCAGACACAGAAACCCTATCATGTGAAGACATTGGGAGAAGGTCTAAAGGTCTCCTAGGTGTATAACCATGAACAACTTCAAATGGGCTCATACCTATGGACCTATTGACTGAGTTATTGTAAGCAAATTGGGCTACAGGGAGTATAGATTCCCAAGTCTTACCATTCTCACCTATGAGACACCTTAAAAGATTTCCTAGACTTCTATTGACAACCTCAGTTTGACCATCAGTTTAAGGATGGTATGCTGTGGAGAATTTCAACTTTGTTCCCATCATGTGCCAAAGGGTCTTCCAAAAATAGCTCATGAATTTAACATCCCTATCTGACACAATTGATTTAGGCAACCCATACAACTTAACAATCTCATCAAAGAAAATCTTGGCTACCTTGGATGCATCAGAAGTCTTAGAGCATGGAAGAAAGTGAGCCATCTTAGAGAACCGGTCTACCACTACAAGGATGGAATCAAACTTCCTAAGGGTACGGGGAAGACCTAGTATAAAGTCCATGCTAATATCCTCCCAAGGACGGTATGGAACTGGTAAAGGAGTGTAAAGGCCAGTATTTTGCTTGCAATGCTTAGCCAGTTGACATTGACGACATTGACCAATTATCTTGGCAACATCCCTCTTAAGACTTGGCCAATAGAACTGCCTCTCTATCTCTTCAATTGTCTTATCACGTCCAAAATGTCCTGAAAGTCCTCCCGCGTGTACTTCCCAAACCAAAAAGTCTCTAACTGATGTGCGGGGGATACAAAGCTTATTGACTTTAAACAAGTAGCCATCTCGGAGGATAAAATCATCAACAACCTGAAGATGCTCAGTCTTAAGTGTAGTGTACACTTCTCCAAAATCTGGGCAAGATTCATACTCCTCTTGCAACTTCTCAAACCCTATGACTTTTGTGCTTATCACAGAAAGTAAGGTGACTCGGCGACTTAAAGCGTCAGCTACCTTATTCTCAACACCAGATTTATGTCTCAAAACAAAAGAGAATCTTTGCAAAAACTCAACCCAAGGGACATGCCGAGCATTTAATTTCTTTTGGGAATTGATGTGGCGGATAGCATCATGGTCCGAATAAATGACAAACTCATGGGGTGTTAAATAATGGCTCCAATATCTTAAAGCTTGTACCACAACATAGAGCTCTTTGTCATATGTTGAATACTTCTTCTTAGCCTCATTTAATTTCTCACTAAAGTAAGCTATAGGGTGACAATCTTGGCTAACAACTCCTCCTATGCCTACACCAGACGCATCACATTCTACTTCAAAGACCTTATCAAAGTCTGGTAGGTGCATCACCGGTGCTTCTATCATCTTCTTCTTGATTTCTTGAAATGCTTTACCAACAGCATTTGACCATTGGAATTTGCCTTGCTTCATACAATCAGTGATTGGTGCCATGATTGTACTAAATCCACGTATGAAGCGGCGATAGAAAGTTACAAGCCCATGAAAACTGCGAACCTCATGAATGTTATTGGGTTCGGGCCAATCCACTATGGCCTTGACCTTTTGTGGGTCAGCAGAAACTCCTTTAGATGAAACCACAAAACCTAAGAAAATGACACTATCAGTGAAGAAAGAGCATTTCTTTAGGTTGGCATACAAGTTTTCTCTCCTCAAAGTGGAACAAATTTGTTTAAGATGGTCCAAATGTTGCGCTTTTGAGTTACTATAAATGAGGATGTCATCAAAGTACACTACCACAAATTTGCCCATGAAAGGCCTTAGTACTTGTGTCATCATTCTCATAAAAGTACTAGGAGCATTTGATAACCCAAAAGGCATCACAAGCCACTCATATAGACCATCCTTTGTCTTAAAAGCAGTCTTCCATTCATCACCTGGGCGAATCCTAATCTGGTGGTATCCACTTTTCAAATCAATCTTCGAAAAGATTGTGGCTCCTAACATCATATCAAACATATCATCTAACCTAGGGATAGGAAAACGATACTTCACAGTAATCTTATTGATTGCGCGACTATCCACGCACATTCTCCAGGATCCATCTTTCTTTGGGGTCAAGAGTGCAGGGACTGCACATGGGCTTAAGCTTTCATGCACAAATCCTTTGTGCAAGAGCTCATCCACTTGTCTAACCATCTCATCATGTTGAGGATGGCTCATTCTATAGTGGGGCAAATTTGGGAGTGCTGCTCCTGGGACAAGATCTATGGCGTGTTGAATATCACGCATAGAAGGCAATTGATTTGGAACTCCTTAGGGAAAACATCTTGGAACTCTTGAAGCACTGACCGTACTTCTTTTCTTGGTTCTTCAAAGTTGTCTAGTGCAATTTCCTTAACAACCAAAGCAAAGATGATGGAGTCTTGATTGACAGCTCTTTCAAGTTCTTTTGGACTAATGAGGTTCATACTTTGCTTTTTGGGCTCTTCTCTAGCCTTACTTGCACTAACAAACTTAGTTTTGACTGGGTTAAGCTTAATCCTTTGTCCATTGTGCATGAAGGAACAAGAGTTTGAGCGACCATAAAGAGTGACATCTAAATCATAGAGCCATAGTCGTCCCAAAATTATGTGTCCTACATCCATTGGAATCACATCACATGAAATCTGAGCCTTGTATGAGAGGATATGAATAGGAACAAGACACCTATCCTTGATGGTGATAGATGAATCATCTACCCAAGAAACCTTATAGGGCTTAGGATGGGCAACTAACTTCAAACCTAGGAGGGAGACAAGTTTAGAAGAAACTGCATTAATGCAACTTCCACTGTCAATGATAACCTTGCAATTTGTGGTTCCACACTTGACAAAGGTTTGGAAGATAGTATTTCTTTTCCGATCATCACTTTCTTCGGATTGTGCTAGAGCACACCTAACAACACTCATTACAGGAGTATTAAGACTACCTTTGTTGAGGTCATCAAAAGATGGTAGGGCTCTAATGCAAGCTAATTGGGTGGGATCATCCTCTCCTATTTATACAATGTCTTCAATGTTAGGCTCATAGACTACTTCTTCTACCTCTTCCTCTCCATCCAATTCTTCAATCAACAAAGTCTTATTAGGACATTGGGCAGCCATATGACCAAAGCCTTGACACTTAAAGCACTAGATTCTAGAATTTGGCCTAAATGTCTCTCTAACCACACTCTTCCCTTTGTCTTCTGGGCGTAAGGGCCTATTGTTGGGATTGGGTCTAGTTTGAGGACCTTGTTGGTATCTACCTTGAGGATTTTCTTCTATGTGTAAGGGTTTGTTGTTGAGATAAGGCCTATTTTGGGTACCTTGGAGATATCTACCTTGGGGACCATCAAAATTGTTGCGAGGCAACATGCGATTGTCAAATCTCCTTCCACCTTAGGGCTTAGGGATCAGCTCTAAATCTTGCACTAAGGTATAAGCATCATTAAGAGTTGAGATTTGTCGAGCCACCAATTCTCTTTGAAGATCATAATTGAGACCTTTCCTAAATCTACTCAAGGTAATTGGCTCATCCTCAGTTGCATTGCTACGTATCCTGTACTCTTCAAATTGTTCTACATACTCAGTAGCAGACCTATTCTCTTGTCTCAAATCATGCCATTGATCCAACAAGTTGCCTTGATGAGAGACTGGGAAGTACTTTTCATTGAGCTTGGCCTTCATTTCTTCCTAAAGAGTTATGGGTGGTTGGCGGGTCTTACGGAGGTGGTTGACAACACTATCCCAATGGAGTTTTGCTCTTCCTACAAGTTTCATTTTGGCAAACCTAACCTTTCTATCCTCAGACAGGTCATACGACTCAAAAAAATGCTCCATCTCTCGCACCCAATCATTGTAAACCTGAGGGTTCCTAACACCATCGAAGGTAGGGGCCTCTACTTTGATATGCTTAGCGGAGTTGTCTTCATTGTCTCTATGGTCTTGCCTAGGGTGAGGGCCATGCCTATTATTATTTCTTCCATTATGTGCATTTTCCTCGTCATACCTAGCCTCTAAGCGGCCTAGACGGGCAGTAAGCTCTGCAATGGCTTGTCTTAATTCATCTTGGGGAGGAGGATCCATGTTTATGCGGGATTGTGGACTAGACTGGGATTCAGAACTAGACTCTGATTTGGAATTAGACTGTTCTTCAGAACTAGTTACTAGACGACCACTACGCAAATGCATGCAAAGAGATCAACAAACTAATTCTAGCAAGTGAATTGTAAGGATAATACTCAAGTTAAATTATATATGAAGAGAAGTCATGAATTCCACAGGTTGTTGCATTCAAGCAGTACTAGCTTCAACAAGAATTAAATTAAAAAGGACCTAATTATGACAATGTGATTAGGCTAGTTCAACCACTAATACCGAGAAGTAATTACTTTAAAGGATTTTTTTTTTTTGTGTTTTTTTTTTTTTTGGCTAAAATAAAATGCTGAAAGAAAATAAACCAGCAGCTAAAATAATAAATTCATGTGAAAATTTAAGCAGGTAGCATGTTACTGAAGGTAAAGTTGACGCACATAGTAGACATATTGATATTAAATCTGAAAGTGCATTTCAATCCATTAAGTTTGGAAAGTCCACACCTTGGTTGGGCTGACTTAACAATTTGGGCCTTACTGGACAGTGGGTCACGCTACTAATCAATGGGGAAATTGGGCCTCACGTGTAGTGTAGTGGAAGTGGAAATTTGGTTTGTTGCTGTTGGTCTTCACGTGGAGTGCACTGGGCCCTTCTTGAAGCTTCTACTTGACTTGACTTGAATGTTTTTTTTTTTCTTTAATATAATAATACAATAAAGAAAGACTACAATATAAAACTAAAGTCTTATATGCCAAGTTCAAAACTAAACACCGAAACTGAGAAAATAGAAACAACGTAAAACTAAAAGAGACGGCGGAGCAAACACGAAACAACTTTGGAGTCGACGGTGAAGAGATGGTTGGGCTCGTCGGCGATGACTGTCAGCGGCACTCGAAGGTGGAGATCGGAGCTGGTGAGTCAGATCTCGGAACCCGTGAAGCGGCATGGTGGGAGCGAAGGTGATGGCGTGTCGGCGGCGGGTTGTGCGATGGTGTCATTCTGTTGGTGGGATCGGTGGCTTTGATGGTGGGCTTTCAACTCTCTTCTGTCTCCTAAACAAATCCTAAACAATCTCAAATACTAATACGATAATCCTAACAATCTCAAATACTAATCCAATACTAAAGATAAACCCAAATAAAGATAACATAAATGATAAAGATAATCTCCACAGATGTGCCATCATGTGGTGTCCGCACCACCCTTGGACCTAGGAAACTATTTGAGAGACTCAAGTCAATATCTGGGCAGGTTTTGCATTGGAAAATTAGATTAGACCTGTTAAAATTATGATTAAATTTGTCATTTCCTAGCAGCTTATGCTTTTGGAAGAATCGGTAATTTAATACGGTATTAGAGCAAAAGATACTAATCCCATACATTTCTCTGTCTTCTACTCATTTAGATAGTTGAGTCTAATGTATGAGTCTTAAACTTTTGGGGAACCTATTTTTTTTTCAAAAAAAGTACATCTGTGATGAGGTTCTTCTCAGCGGTTGCAAGGGGCATAGTCTATGGGGATTGCCTCAAGCACCCCATGGTTGTATCCACCTATGTTTTTGTATCTAATCATCTATGTTAATCAAGCATGTCATCAAGATCGGAGGCAAGACTCCAAGAAAAACCAAAGGGAAGGAGGGAACATGTACCAAAAACACAATTCTCCAAGTTTTTATTCATAATATTTATAAATCATACATCCATACTACAGAACACTATTGGAAGATACATAAACCCTCCATCTAGGAAGTTACTTAAATAGGAATCTCAAATAGTGATCTTGATATTTAGACATGGCTCTTGATGGCCGAACTGTATCCAGATTGATCGTCGTAATACTTGGACCACAACATAACACCTCCATACTTGTGAGAATTTTTAATCGCTGGAAGCACTTGAGAGGTGAGATCAACTACAGGAATGAAGCCACTTCTAGCTGCTGCAGGAGCAGCAGGTAGTCCTAAGAAAATCTTGGTAGCAGGGATATCTGAAGTCCACTGCTTCCGTGCATCTTTAAGATTGCTAATACTACCAGTACTGTACTGGCAAGGGGGGTTATTGTAGAATTGGACCCAGACATAGTCAAACAAACCTGTCTTAAGGGTACCACCAACCCAAGCATCTGGAAAAGGACACTGCAGAGCCGCGGTTAAGTACACCTTCTTACCCTTATTGCTGTATCCAGATAGGTATCTTGCCAAGTCATCCCAATGTTGGTTGGAGCCTCCTTCAATATCAAAGTCAATTCCATCCAGAACAGCATCGCCAAGCGGGCGAGAGGAGGATTGTCCACCCAAGAAGTTATTCCAAAGATAAGTAGCAACTTGTCTAGCATCCTCAGAAGAGGTGAGGTAGTAACTCCCTGGCCCTCCTCCAATTGAAAGAATAACCTTAATGCCTTTGGCTTGACATGATTTTATGTCAGAGCTTATGCTGGTGCAGCCATTGCTGTATGGATCACAATGGCCAGCAAGGTTAATCATAGGAGTTTGACCATTTCCAAAGGAGGATAGAAAAGCTATATTCACAAAGTCATAGTTTCCCGTGGCACAAGTCTCTGCCAAAGTGCCTTCATTCATTCCCATTTTGACCCCAATATATAGCTATTCCACCAGCATTGGAACCCATTGCCAATGCTAGCATTACTAAGCAGAGTAAAGCTACTGAAATTGGTGACTTGAATGCCATTTTGAAGTTGTATGGAGTTTTTAGTTAGGACTGTTTATATTTTGCTTGACTATATATGCAGAGTAAGTGAGTAATGCATGCTTTTTATAGGTGACTGATGGCCTAATAACGATAATTAAGGAATGCGTGGCTAAAGGGTTACTTTAATTTGCCTAATCTTAATAATCTTTAGGGTAAACTACATATTTGGTCCCTAACCTTTATACCATATTTTAATTTAGCCCCTAACCTTTCAATTGTGTCAATTTGATCCCTAACCTTTCAATATTGTGTCAATTTAGTCCCTGATGTTATATCTTAGATGAAAATTGTTGACATGGCAAACGGCCAAAATAAAATTTAAGTTTATTGTCTCATCAACATAAGCTAATTTTTTGTTTCGACCATTAAATACGTCATAAATTTTCATCCAAAAGATAACGATAGGGACTAAATTGACACCATACTAAAATGTTAGGGACCAAATTGACATAATTGAAAAGTTAGGGATCAAATTGAAATATAATGTATAGGATAAGGACTAAATATGTAGTTTACCCTAATCTTTATTACACGTACACGGAGTTGTAGATTGGAGACTATTCTTGTCCTCCTCATGTGTCATATTCTTTTGAGATCGTCACATTTCTTTGTTTTTGTGTGAGCTAGTAAGTGTAGGTTTTTTGTGGTTGAAGGGTTGATTTTGTCACATCTTGTTTGTCTCCAACAATATTAGCCAACTGTAAGTTCCATATCCTGAATTTTGATTTGGAGTTATCTAAATGTATTTATGTCAATGTATATATATCTTCGAAGATTAATCAAAGTATTCTGACAATGGTGTTAGATTGGATCATCTTAAACCTTAGAATGGTTTGCTGTCCTTAGCGTTTGTCCACATCACGCCAGAGGCAGTGACTGAATAGGAGCAAGGTGGACCGAAGCGGACCGAATATGACCGAAGTGGACCGAATATCCCGAATAGGACTGAAGTGGACCGAATAGGACCAATGTTGACCGAATAGAACCGAAGTGGACACTGGACAGAATGGGACCAATGTGGACCGAAAGGACCAAATAAGACTGAATAAGACCGAATGGACTGAATAACACTTTAGTGGATAGAATGGAGTAAATAGGACCGAATAGAACCTGATGGACCGAATAAGACCAAATCAGATTGAAGATGACGGAATGGACTGAATAGAACCAATGTGGACCGAATAAGACTTTTGAATATTTATCATTTTTATTGCATTTTTAGGACTCATATTTCTAATTTCTGAAGTCTAATTTCTTTGTATTTTTTTAACTCAAAACTAAAGAGTTTAGCCCAAATATAATAAAATTTCATACTTTTCGACCCAAAAATTAAGAAAAAAAAGAAGAAGAATTTTTGAGCTAAATTGAAGGGGACTGAAATTGACCGAGTGGACCAAATTGCACCAAAGTAGACCTAATTGGACTGAATAGAAACTATTTAATTTTTAGAGAGAACAAATTATCTTCAACAAATTATAGAGAAAAAATTATACATCATATCAATACAAAATAATTATTTATTCCTACGCATCGCATGGATCAGCGACTAGTTTGTATTAAAAGTTGAAACATATATCCCGGATCATTTACACGCATAAATTGAATCAATTACACAATGTTCAAATTAAAATCTCATCTAAAATGACTTTGGATGGTATTTACATACCGTAGTGTTATGTGACAATGAAAATCAAGAAAAATAATATAAAAGTAATATTATCAAAATAACTGTCCGTTTGGCAAAAATTATTTTTGCCAATTTATTTTACTATTCAGCTTATTTTTGTTACTATTCTTGGATCTCACTTTTTTTTGGTACTATTTATAAGTCTCACTATATTATTTCAGCTAATTTTTATCTTTATTTACAGTACTTTCAGTAAAAAATTTTCAATTTCAGCAAAATAAGCGGATCCTAGACGGACCCTAAGTGTCATTGAAAAAAAAAAAAAAAAAAAAAAAAAAGAAGAAGAAGAAGAAGAAGAAGATATTTGTTTCTAAATATTTCTCCCATTTTTTTTAAAAGCCAAATCGAAGAGTCAGACTGGTGGGCCCACCGGACCATAAATCAAATTTCGGATGAAATCAGAATTGGGCCCTTATAGTGTTGAGCTCGGCCCATTTGAATCTGGATACTAAAACAAAGTCGGTTCCGTTCTTCTTCAACTATAAGTCTATAACTCTGTTTCGTATATAAAGCTTTTATTTTACAACATAGTCATGTGTGTTAAACAGAGTTGGTATCAAAGAAAAACAGTTCACTTTGCTGCTTCACCATAGGTATGATCTCTCTCTCGCTTAAAGTACTTTTGGATAATTTTCTCTTCTGGGTTTTTTTTTTTCTTTTTTGGGTGAATGATGTAGACATATAGTATATTGCTCAATATTTGGTTTCGTTCAAGGAAAAAAAGAAAAGAAAAGAAAAGTTCACAGATTAAAAACTGATATAGATATTAGTTTACTGACGTGATTACAATACTCTTGCAAGGTATTGTTAGACAGAGTAGTTTTGTTTTTTTTTCTTGCTGAGTGCAAGAGTAGTTTTAGTTAGTGCTTGGTGTTATTTGTACTACTATATGTTATATGTAGAACCCTCATATGATCCTGGAAAAACCACTCCATAAAAAAAAAATTGTCATCAATAACAAGAAGAAGAGCTCATTCCTGACCATCAAAACCACAAATTTCCTGTCATCAATAATCAGTTTTATATTAATGTTGTGATATAGTCCATAGGTATTTAAAAAAAAAAGAAAAAAAAGAAAAGAAAAGAAGGAGAAGTATAGTCCATATGGGAATGGTTTAGATGTTTCTTAGTTGATTTTGGAATCTCAGATTGATTAGTAGAATAAAATGGAGTGAGGAGGGGCACTATTCATATTAAAAGTGGCAATTCACATTGATAAGAAACTAAACAAGGGCGTGTAATAACTAATAGCCTCTATTCATATGTTGTTGGTGTAGCTTTGGTGCATGTGAGAGTTAGAAGACAAAGTTTTTCTAGTGAGAGAGTTAATTACTGTGAGATCAGCTGAGGGTGTATTAGGGATTTGGGTTACCTTAGGTCTTATAAGTTTGTGACAATTTGAGAGTATAATTGTAATCCTCAATATTGTTAGTGATTTTGATCCTGGATATCGGCATAAAGTTTGCTGGACCTTTGTCTGACTTCCCCCAATGTAGGCAAATTTCGATCTTAATTCTTTAATTTGACAACAATATACTTTACCAATTAAACCAACTGATGCCCACAATAGTCTTGGTCTTGGTGCCATGAAAATGAATATTGGTAAGTTAGCTTGGGTATAAAGTGAGTAGAGACCATCTGTCATCTTTGGCTTGATTGGAATGCTCAAATATAAAAATGAGAGAGAGAGATCTGAGGAAGATTTATTGTAAGCTATAGCTGTCGACATTGGACATAGGTTGTTTTGGTGTGAGATGAAGCATACTGTTTTGAATAGGGTCCTCTGTTGTTCAAGGAGAATCCCCCTAATGTTTGTTATTCTTGTTAGTTGTGTAGCTATTGGGCGTGGTGGTGTGCTGTTTTGGGGCTGCAGTGTCTAAACTGGTTGTAAATGTTGTAAAATTTTAAACTGTCTAATGGAAAGTTTTTTCATTCATCAAACTAAAAAAGAAAAGAAAAAGGATCATAACCTTAAAGCCACTGACTGCATCACCCTTGCAAAAACTGCCTATTCCTTTATTAAATGTGCTTAACCAGTACTCTTAAGATTTAATTGCTTGTCCACACTTTGTTGAGAGTTCTCTATTGTCTATTTTGTTGTTACATTGTGAACCAGATGGGTCTGCTTAGCAGACTAGTAGTGCAATTGGAGTTGTCTTCAGTTTAGCCTGTAAACTTGCATAAATTGTGCATTCAGTTTATATTTTCTTACATAAGATTGCTTTAGAAATTCACCCTTTGTACGTATCAGATTGCAGTATTCAATTTTTCACAGGAAACAAAAATGAGGTACGAGTTGAAAGGGAACATCCTGCAATACTGCAATGAAAAAGAAAAAGAAGAAGAAGAAGCTTTGGCAAATCTTCTTGAAAATGTCATCTTTGACTCTGAAGATATTTACACACACTACAAGGCAAAAGAGAAGAGCCTCCTGAAATACCACAAGGACAAAAAAACTCCCCTGCCAAATCTTCCTGAACTTGTCATCTATAACATCATAGTAAAGATTCCAGCTGAATATCTTCAAAAGTACAGGTATTTATGCAAGTCATGGCATGATATAATCTCTAGCAAAATGCTCATTGCCCAAAATTTTATTCACTGTAAAGCCGAATTGCTGATACTAGTCAAGAAACGCTCATATTTCAAAGCAACAGCATTGAGAATGGATGAAAAAGAGTTTGACTTCAAGTTAGATAATTTTGGTTTGGCTCGAATGGGAAGGATTAGGTCTAGTTGCAATGGCTTGCTTATAATTAATGATCCAAAAATTGAAGGGAAGCTAAATGTCATCAATTTTCTTACCAAGTGCAAGGCTATTCTCCCTCAATGCCCTTCCGGTTGCCCACATAAAACATGTGGAGTGGCGCTTGGATTTAGCCGTTCTAACAAAGAGTACAAAGTGGTGCACATTTATGCCGATGGTTTTGGATATGAGATTTTCACCTTAGGTTGTTCCGATAACAAATGGAAATGCATTCCTGGTCCATTCAAGGAGCCACATGAGCGGCCTTTTAACCTTGATACATTTCACTGGAGTGACCCTGTGTCAATACATGGGCAGGTTTTGCATTGGTATGTTAGTTCGAAGGAATATGTTATTTCTATGGATGTGAATGATGAAACACCAAGGAAAACGTATCTTCCAACTCTTGGAAAGAAGATTGACAGGAAAAGATATTCTTTGTTGGAGATGGGTGGATATCTTTCCTTTGTGTACAATGTCTCTAATATACAAATTGATGTTTGGATTTTGAAAGATTTTGCTGCACAGGTTTGGGTCAAGAAACATAGTATTCTTTCAGAGTCTGTAAATTATACAATCTCGAAGAATCCTTCATTACCCAACAAACACAAACATTCTTTGCCAGATTTTCAAAAACTTGTTGCCCTGGCTAGTTTAAGGAATGGTGAAGTAATGATGTTCAAGCATGAGAATTCCAAGAATGATGGTCGCATCTATCTATATGAGATTAAGCACATGGAGTTGAAAACGTTCAAAATAAATATCAAGGATGAATCGAAGGTCGTGCCTCACAGAAGCAGCCTCGTTTGTTGGAAAACTGAGAGCGAGCTGTTGCCTAGATAGAGGATACATTTAGCTATATACTGCATTAGAAATCTACATTGTATGATGTTATTGGAAGAGCTATCAGCTGTTGGGGGGGGGGGGGGGGGGGGGAGTTTTGGGGTTCTGTAAACTTTCTTTATCTGTCTTCTACTTGTTTAGATTGTTAGTCTATCTGTATGAGAGTCTTCAATTTTTGGGGAAACTATTTTTCAGAAAAACAAGTACATCAGTAATGAGGTTCTCAGAAGCAATTGCCAGGGGGATTGCCTCAAGCACCATATGGTTGTATCCGCTTATGTTTTTGTATCTAATTATCTATGTTAGTCAATGAATATTACATGTAGGAAAGGTTAATAGGGTTCATTATGATATAGTTATTTGAAAGCAATGTTGTTTGACAATGGATGAATTTTTTTTTACTCTGATGCAAAGTTTCTGGATTTACTAAAATGAACCAGAGAAGAAATAGGTGTTGTCTCTTGTCTGTCATTGATTTACTTGCCAGGTGCATGGTAATTCTCTCTGAATGCTCCTTTTGGTGATCCCTTCTACCAAAGAGTACAAATGTTTTTTTCTTACATCAAAAGGGGAACCACAAAGTTAGACAGTTCTGTGAGGGTTACAAGACCAAAAGATTTTCAGATATGGATTTAGAAGCTAACGTTGTTAGCTTAGCTGCCTAGTTTCATACAGTACTGTTTGGTGAACAGAAAAAAATATAAAAGTTTTTCACCCTGAGCATTGAGCTCTCTATAATATCATATGACCAACGAGTGCAAAGTTGTGCACATTTATTCTGATGGTTGTACTAGTTAGGTAGTAGAAAAGATGGAGGTGACTACCTAATCACATCTATAGGCAATTCGTAAACAATTTCTTCTAAGATGACACGAATTATCCGTTTGGGAACAGCTTATCTAATTTTTTGCTGAATTTCTTTTATTTAAAGTGTGTTAAAGTATACTTTGTACTTTGAAAAAATTTGAAAAAGTGAAAAAAAGCGGAAAAAGTAGTTTTTTAAAAAACTATACATAAAAACTAAAAACTAAAATTTGAAGCTAATGTCAAATAGGCTCGAAGTTATCACAATTTTTTCCCCAAAAAACAAAGCAAAAGAGGAATGCATACCCATATGGTGGTTATCTAGGAAGTACTTACATAATTCCCTTGCAAGAGCAAAGGACTAAAGAATAAGAGCAAATAGAGAGTTACTGAGGATTGTGGATTACGCAGGAGACAATTACTATTATTATTATTATTATCCATAACAACCACCTAAATTGTCAATGAAGCAATTTGGTCTAGTTGTTTGCTAAATGTATTGCATGTCACGTTATCATGATGTGCTGCAGAAAAAGCTTGATCTTCAATAGTCAACATGGCATGCAACACCCCTGCCTTTGGTCTCAGTATTTTTGTTAATGATGGCAGGATTGTTCTGGAGCAATGATGACAAATAACGCTTAGAAATTTTCACAAGGAAGCAAATCAGTGTGCAAATCCTTTAGCCAACCGGAGAAATCGATAACAAGAGGAGTTCTATATGATATATATCTCAGTTTTTTATTTATCAAAGCATGTATGGGAAAAGAAAAAATTATTTTAATTATTTTGATTATATTTCCCATAAAAGAGTTTCAAAACATTTTTCAAATGGTTTATTAATTAACAATTTTTCTAAAGATATCTGTTGACAAAACTCCATATATATAGATACGTGGTATTTTAACCTATGAAGTCCATTTAATGAAGATTGTTCTTTATCATAGGCCACTAGTGAACCAAATTTAATTTGACTACATATTAGGCAAGGCTTAGGTACACTGTACAAGAGTATATAAATGATATGAAAAGATTAAGGTCATTTAAAAATTTTAAGGTAATTTTATTATGAAAATTTTAAAATTCTATCCATTTATTTGATAAAAGTATATTAGACTTTACCATATCATTAATAATTTACATAAATACCAAAATAATGATGATAATCATTAATCAATATATAATTTATATAAATATCAAAATAATGATGATGATAACCATTAGTCAATATATAATTTATATAATACCAAAATAATGATGATAATCAATATCTATTTAAATGTCGATAACATGACAAAATTAATTTCAATTGTTTGAAATGGGTAAATTACGTTTTTGGTCCCTATCCTATAAACATATTTCACTTTGATCCCTAATCTTTCAATTGTATCAATTTGGTCCCCACCCTTTTAGTATCATGTCAATTTAGCCCATACCGTTATCTTTTGAATGAAAATTGATGATATGTCTAATGACCAAAATAAAAAATTAGTTTCCGTTGATGTGACAATAAACTAAAATTTTATTTTGACCGTTTGTCATGTCAGCAATTTTCATTCAAAATATAACGGTAGGAACTAAATTGACACAGCATTGAAAGGTTAGGGACCAAATTGATACAATTGAAATGTTATGAACCAAATTGAAATATAGTGTAAAGAATAGGGACCAAATATGTAATTTACCCAAAATAAATTTATAAGATTTTAGAAACAGCCTTTTTATGGAAACAACTTATCTAAATGATAGTATTATCCTAAAAACTCTAAAAAAAAATCCTAATCCCATTTTAAGAAGCCTATACACGAAAAAGACTGAATTATCAAATGCAACACTTAAAAAAAAGAAGAAGAAAAGGTAATCACATCAATAAAGCTAGATATATTATATATGAGAAAAATTCACAACAATTTCATAATATTTCTTAATTTTCTAAAGAAAAATAATATTTTTCAATTGATATTAAAAGAATTTAAATTTCACGTGTGGCGAGTCCATCTCAAATAAGCTCTTTTAAGAATATTGTAAAATTGTTGTGAAATTTTGTTAAGTAGCTGAGCTCTAGCATTTTTCATAAAATAATGAGTAATGCTAGAGATACAAATTATTTTATAATATTTTTTACAAACTGCTGATATAGTGGTTTGTTGTTGGTAAGTAAAAAAATGATATTAATGGTGGATTCAGATAAAAACTAGTAAAAAATTTGCTATATCAACTGTGGGGGAGGATTTTGTTCCTGGCCACCCACAAGCTTGTTTGTTCGCTTTGGGGAGCCAAGCCCGCACGGTTTTGTCCTCAAGCGACATGGGAAGACTTTGAGTGCAGTCCCACATCGGCAAGAGAAACGCCTCACTCACGCCTTGGGAGATTGTTGAATATTTTTTTGTACACTATAAAGTAAAGACTTTGAGTGCAGTTCCTAACAATTTGATATTTTTTTCCTGATTGAAATAGCTTTGGCTAACTGACTTTTAATTAGAGTTGTACACTTTGACCTATAAAAGAAGGCAGCCAATCCATTTAGTCTTTTTTGTATGTTGCTTTGTCTCGAGTAACAAGCCCCGAATGACTAAGTTCAATAAAGAACAATGACAAACAAAAACAAGGATACACTAAAAATATAGTGTACAAAAAAATATTCAACAATCTCCCAAAGATACTAAATCCTCATTAAATCACAATTGGTATGTTATAAAATAATAAATTTTTATTTAGGTGTTATCATTTTATATTTGATAGTTATTATACCGATACAATTTGTTCATTTTGTTATTATAATAATTATTTATTTCATTATTGTTTATAAAATAAAAAATACTATATTCTAAAAGTCTATGATAAAACTGTGTAACGCGAGAGCCTTTAACTAGTATATATTTTGTTATTATAATAATTATTTATTTCATTATTGTTTATAAAATAAAAAATACTATATTCTAAAAATTTATGATAAAACTGTGTAACGCGAGAGCCTTTAACTAATATATATACTATATATGTATATATATATTTTTCATAGACCCACGGCAACTTCTGTACTTTATTAGCAACTTTGTTTGAGATCACATCGAAAAAACTAAGGTGCACTATTAAAAAAAAAAAAAAAAACTAAGGTGCTCGGGGTCAATGCTCCCAGAGCAGGTAAGAATTACCCACAAGATATAATCTACCAATGCGGTACTGCCAAGTGCCAATTACTCCCCAATCATTAATTAATTAACAAGAAAAGGAAGTCATTTAGTGCCCACCTAGGAATTAGCATTATATTATAGAAAATTGCACAGAAAACACACATATTCCAATCCAACTCAACCACATCACCTTTTTATCGGGAACCAGCTTTTTATAGCCCACTTTCACACACACACTCACAAAAAACACGAAACACAAAACACAAAGTCGCAAACACAACAATGGTCTCATCAGATCAAAACCTCTTTCACTACAGCCTCCTAACTCTGTACCTCATAGGGCCCCCAATCTTCATCTCCCTCAGGTTCCTCCAAGCCCCATATGGCAAGCACAACCGTCCTGGTTGGGGTCCCACCATGTCCCCACCTTTAGCTTGGTTCCTCATGGAAAGCCCCACTTTATGGCTCACCCTTCTTCTCTTCCCCTTTGGGTCCCACTCTTCGAACCCCAAATCTCTCTTTCTCATCTCCCCCTTTCTTTTCCACTATTTCCACAGAACCTGCATATACCCACTTCGCCTTCACAACAACAACAATAAGAGTAAGACCAATAATGGCGGCTTCCCAGTTTCGGTGGCAATGATGGCTTTTGTGTTCAATCTTTTGAATGCTTACTTACAAGCCAGATGGGTGTCTCAGTATAAGGATTATGAAGGTGATGGGTGGTTCTGGTTGAGGTTTTTTGTTGGGTTGGTGGTGTTTTTAGGTGGCATGGGTGTGAATATTTGGTCAGATAGGTTTTTGGTGGCTCTGAAAAAGGAAGGTAAAGGTTATAGGGTGCCAAGAGGAGGTTTGTTTGAGCTTGTGAGTTGTCCAAACTATTTTGGGGAGATTGTGGAGTGGCTTGGTTGGGCAGTGATGACTTGGTCTTTTGCTGGACTAGGGTTTTTCCTCAACACGTGTGCCAATTTGGTGCCTAGGGCACGTGCGAACCATTTGTGGTACTTGGATAAGTTTGGGGAGGATTATCCCAAGGGAAGAAAAGCTGTAATTCCCTTCTTGTATTGACACAAAAAAGTTCTTTTTTTTTGCTTTCCTTTTGTGTTGGTTTTTGGGGATTTGGATGTGTAATTGCTATGAGTACTTTATAAACAAAGATTTGGATTTAGCTATTGATATTGATAATGTTTGATATTGCAATGATGAATTGCTTAATCTTTTGATGTTTTACATTTTATAAATGTGCCTTCTCATTGTTTGGTGCGTGCGCCTTGCTATAATTTTGTTCCCAAGAATGGAAACACTGTATGCAGTGCAAAGAAAAAGTTGTGCTGGAATAAGTCTGCTTGGCAAATTATGTAAGAACCTAAATGTGATTTTGACAGTACATAATCAATATGTGGAATTAACCTTCCACATAAGTTTCAATGTGATTTTTGTGCTTCCTTCCTATGTCATGCAGTCATCACGCTTTTGCTAGGGATGTCAATGTTCGACCCAACCCACGAATCCGACACAGGTTTTTGCTTATTCTTTTGATGTTTTACATCTTATAAATGTGCCTTCTCATTGTTTGGTTCGTGCGCCTTGCTATAATTTTGTTCCCAAGAATGGAAACACTGTATGCAGTGCAAAGAAAAAGTTGTGCTGGAATAACTATGCTTGGCAAATTATGTAAGAACCTAAATGTGATTTTGACAGTACATAATCAATATGTGGAATTAACCTTCCACATAAGTCTCAATGTGATTTTTTGTGCTTCCTTCCTATGTCATGCAGTCATCATGCTTTTGTTAGGGATGTCGATGTTCGACCCAACCCGCGAACACGACATGAACCCGACACGGGTTTTTGCTGGTTAGGATTGGGTCTTAGTGGGTTTGGGTTATAAACGGGTTGACCCAAAATTATTACTATAATAAACAGGTCATAAGAGGGTCAACCTGTATGACCCACAATAGACATATTTGACGTGCCAATTTATTTATGTCAATCTAAACTAACCTATTTAACACAACTTGTTTAACTTGTATAAGAAACAAATATTCATTTTATTTTAGATTTGTCATATAACTTTTATATCCAACCTATATTTTAAATTTAAATTGAAAAGTGAGTAATTATAAAAAACTTACCAATATAATTGGAATTTGAAACTTTACCAAACCCTAATATAATTGGAAATTGAACTATATTATTTTGAATGTGAGTTGAAGACTTGAAGTTTATGCACTACTTTTGAGATATAAAAAATATTTATTTCTAGATGGATGCTATATTTAATATTAAGTTGGTTAAAATTGGTTGTGTCACATTCTTGTCAACCTAACACGACCTGTTTATTAAGCGTGTCATGTGGGTTGGATCAGGTCAACTTGTCTCATTAATAGGTCGGGTTAGAGTTAAAGGATCATGACACGATTATTAAATGGATTGGGTTAGAGTTAAGTCATTTAGTCGAATATCCCTACTTTGATATGACACGAACTCGACACGCTAACCCGAATTGACTACCCTAGCTTTTGCTCTATTTGAAATGTGCTAGGCCTTAGGCTATTGGGCCTTGCATCTTCTATATGAGTTTCTGAAGGCCTTGAAATTTGGAAAACATTAGGCAAACAAGTACTGAAGGCCTTGATGATTGGAAAATATTAGGCAAACAAGTACTTGTGGTAAGTTGGTAGTAGGTTCTTCACAATCATCGCCAGTTGCTCTTCTTCGGTGGGCCGGTTAGTCATTTAGGCCGCCTTGGTCCTCCATCTAGTGATAAAGGCCCAGAAAGGACTTCTTAGCCTTCTGCTAGGTTGTTTCCAGATCTTGCCTAGTAATGTTAACCTCAGTGTTGTACTCCTTGATTACTCTTCCCTAGGACCATTCTAGGAAAATAGCTCATAGTTTTCATCATAGCGACTACCTTGGTGCTACTATATGGATCAAAGTCCATAGAAAAACATTCTTTCATTCCTCCTTTAGCCCAGGTGATTCCATGAACATCTTCTAATGTAAAGCCAGACATGGTGAGTTCTCCTTCAACAGTGGCATTTTTACAGATTTATGTGGTTTCAGAAGCAGGATTACGAGCGTATCTGAGCAAACTTCATATGGATGGACTAATGCACAAAAAGAGAAGAATTTCGGAGGCTCCACAGCCTCCTCCACTTGATTATATGAAAGTGCAGAACTATTCTACACTCTTTAACACCATTGTTAGCACCACTCTAGGGCTGACTACCCACACTAGCAGCATCAGAATCATCACTTCTACCACCAGCCCTGCTGTCTCCTCAGGGACATTAGGGGGTGTTTGGTAGAGTAGTTTGAAATGTGATTTTTGTAGATTTTTGAAATATGTGTGGGTGAAAAAATGTGTGGAAATGTGTGGAAATATGTGTAACGTTATTTAAAATGTGAAAATGTGAGTTTGAGATTGGGTACCAAACAGGCCCTAATTAGCCAGCCCAACCACAACATAATCGTAACCACCATCCAAAACCCATATGATATATCCCGTGCAAGTGTACGGCGAGCTTATTTGCTAAAAGTTGAGATTAAAAAAAGAGAAGTGATTTTAAGCAAATAAGCTTTGGCTTAAACAAACAACCTGACTTATTTGTTTAAAGTCACATTTTTTTTTTAACCTTACATTTAAGCGAATAAGTTTGGAGCCAATAAATGCTGGCAAACGCAGAAAATTCGAGCATTAAAAAAAAAAAGTAAAAGCAAAAAAAGAAAACATTTCAGTCATTTAGACCTAAAGGTGCTCATAATGTTCACCCAAAGGTGCTTTCACTTTAAAACACTAAAGCCATGAGATTCTTTCATGGAAATGGACTATTAATTTATCCAAACTACATATAACTGTAATGTCCCTGAGAACCTAGTCCACAACTCAAAATGGCAATAAAATTGTTAACAAAAGCAATCAAGAGCAACAACATGAAATTAAGCCAAAAACGAAAGAAAAAAGGAGCAACAAAATTCTAAGCAAAGGACATGATTAATTAACCAAACGGCATCTTATTTCAAATATTTAGAAGCTCTTCTAGCCTCCCTTGCACTCAGCACAATCTATACAAAGTTGTGTGTCTATAAATAAAAAAGATTAAAAATTAAAATGTTCTACCAAAAAGGGAGAAAAAAAAGGAACATGAGACGCTAAATTGTAACAACGTAATACAAATTGAAGCATTCTGGCTGAAAAATACGCAGTTATGCTGTCCCTTGTTGTTTCTGTGGATGCAAAACCATGTGGACCAGAGCAAGAGATAGCAATAAACGCTGGTAGCATTGAAGACAGCTGAAAGTCAAAATCTTTCCTAGAATTAGTGCAGCTTCAACTGTTTTATCAATAACCTCCATTTGTCTCCAATCCACCTTCCTTAGCACAGGATATCAGCAAAATACTGATATCATACTGCACAATTTCATAAATTAATGAGCATGATAATCTAATGGAGAGTAAAGAAAATGAGATATGATACAATTTATACAAACAATGTACCCACTGAATTTATCTTTCAGATCATTTCAAGTCAGGAATGGAGTTACCAAGATTGTATTATCTGAACATTTTAGAACCAAAAGAAAAGGCATATATACGAATTAATAAACCACGTAAATTCCCAGCCATTCTGACCATAAAGTTGCAAGACTTATACAGTGCATCATGGGGAGGGAAAAAGTAAGAGCTTGGTGGGAGAGAGAGGGGAGGGGGGGGGGGGGGGGGTTCTGGTGGGGGGCAAAACACATAATGAGAACAGATGAACTCACATTAAGCAAAGGAACGATTCGCACCCACATTCATCTCTACTGCTTGTTCATCATACGTAGAACCATCTTCTTTTGGATATTGGTTTTCCAAACTTCCATCCAATCCTGCAGAAGATTCGATGGTTTTGGAAATTTCTGCCTTGAGCTCTTCATGCTTCTCTTTTAGGTTTGAAGAATTCATGGCCTCTGCAAGGCCCTGCTTAATTTGTTGCTCCAAAGCTGCAATTCTATTTTTGGACGCCACGTCAGGTGTCTTCCCTGCCTTTGCAACCTCCAACTTCAGTAGCTCAATCTTGTCCTTCAGATCAGTTGACTTGATAACATTTTCAATTTCTCCCTTAATTTCTTCATTCAGCTCTTCTACCTTGACTTTGACATCCAATGGAATCTGTTCACTGATCTCCTTTGCTTTTGACTTCACAACCTCAACATCCAAACCCAGAGATTTGATAGCACCAGCCAGTTCCAACTCTATCTCTTTCTTCATCTTCACAAGTTCCTCCTTCAGCTCATGGTCCAAATCCTGACCTGCAGAATTTTCAATTGCAGCCTCCAGTGCCTTGTATTTCTCCTTTATATCAGGCCGATTCATGATTTCAACAAACTTCTTATTGACTGCCTGCTTTAATGTGGCAGACTTTTTGTTCTTTTCAGAAGCACTCTTGATTTTTGATAATTCCGACAACATGTCAAGTTTAGACTTCAAGGTTTCATAATTAGGAGCTGCAGAGACACCCTGGGTAAACTCATCCCTAAGTTTTTCAATCTTGTCCTTTAGGGCTGGATGCATGAGTTGGTCTTGCGAATTTACTTTTGAATATTCTTCACGCAACATTGCAAGCCTGTCCTTCAAACCCATGGCCTTAATAGCCTCAGAGTATTCACGGTCAACCTCTCTTTTCAGTTTTTCTATCATTTCATTTACATCTGACTCTGGAAGTTCCACAGAGGACTCTTTGGCATTCAATCTTTGCTGCATAAGTTTTTTGACCTCATCCTCTATATTTAGGTTGGAAGTCCTGATGATGGGTTCTTCTTTCTTTTTCATGTTGACTTTTTTCTTAGGATCTACTGGGAGTCCTTCTTGGAACCCACCGATTTTTCGAAACTTAAGCATGCGATGCTTCAGAAGCTCTTCTGTGTCCATCTTCATAAGCTCCTATTGAAAACAAAAGATTGTTGTTAGGAGAAAAACTAGTTATATTTAATTCTCGTTTAAGAATTTCTATGAGAAAAGCACGTACATCCATTGATTCATTAATTGCATTTTTTATCTGTTGTGAGGTCCAAGTCGGATCAGCATGTGCACCACCAAGAGGCTCCTGTCAAAGTATAAAAATTTCTTTTAGTTGTCACAAAATAATTAAAATATGTGGCTGTGGGTATTAGTGAATGCTACACTTCTATCAGACCCAGTGATTTTAATGAGAGAAAAATCATCCAGGGGGAAAGCGGGGGGGGGGGGGAGGAGAGAGAGCTTGATTCTAAGGTCTCTTTTCCCTATAGAGTAAAAAAGAGTCTCGTCAAATATGCATGCAAAAAGTCACGTTTCATCCCATTTTATTGTTTGGAGAAGGTGACAATCGGTCATGGTTTCTACACTAGGACAGATGAAAGTCGCTGAAAGTAAGAAATAGAAGAGAAACAGCTGCATAGAATAAAGAAGGGATCATTTACAGGGATAACACCATCTGCAATCTGCAGCTTGCACAACTCGGTAGCAGTAATCCTTAGTGTCTCAGCTGCCTGCACAAAAGAAACTTTTAATAGATTAAAATTAAATTAACAACAGGCAGAAAACCATAAGAGTGAATGCTGTATAAACCTGTGGAGCAGCTTTGGCACTCTTCCACAAGATTGCCGCACATGCTTCTGGACTGAACCATGGCAAGAATAGGGCGAAACAAAAGAAACAGATGAGAACGTAGGGATTTAACATATTAAAACAATTTTGCAGAAACTGAATTAGGAAGGACTTGTATCCATAACGGGAAAGAAAAAGGGAAAACTGCATCACATAATCCAAAGCATGGGTGTGTGGCCAAATAAAACTAAAGATGAAACTATTTTTTTTATAAGGCAGGACCATTAGACAACAGAAACATGACCTCATTTAGCAAAAACAGCTCTTTGCCCATCTCAAATTGAGAATCAAAATGGAGAACTATGCTAGCAACTTCTAATGCTTATAAGGAGACTTAGCTCATTTTACAAATGACTATATTATCAATAGCAAAAGGATATATTCAGCAGCCTCACAAGCAATTATTAGAGATGACACTTTCTGAATTTAAGTACATTTTTGTACGACATTAATCCATAGTAATTAATTTTAATGTTAAGGTAAAGGTATGCTTCATGAAAACTTGGAAGCCAACATTTAAATGTCAAATTGCCCATACCTGTAATCAAAATTTTAACTCAGATGGAAGGTCTTATTCCCGTTACCCACCTACTCAAATGGTGAATTTTCCAGCACTACAGGAAGTTTTACAAGTTTATAATGCATCAATATGATGCATTGACACCATGCCATATAACTACACCGAGTTAATACTTTCAGGTCAGACATAAACGTCTTATCATATATATTTTCCAAACTGATTAGAACGAACCACTCCTTCCATATATCTCGTTACTCATAACCATTTTAACCCAAAATATATATATTGACAAAAACATATCTGATGCCCAACAATGTTTGAAATCACAGGGGTTGCCATCTGAGAGAAAAAATAGGCAAAATGGAAACCGACAGGTATATCACCAAAACCTAAAAAAATTACAACTAAAATGATTGGATTGCTTTTGCATTTGAAGAAATGACAACAGCAGATGAGGACAGGAAACACGTGGAATAGGTCTGGTAAGTGGGAACTACTAAGCTACTCTAACATAGGACTTGGTGCACTTCTGAATTAACAATCAAAGACAGTGTGAATATTCCTAATATATGGTCAAATCCGCCCCTTCCTTCCAAGTCATATGTGATTTGCATTAATAACCTATAAAGCCAGCATATTGGCATACCACCTCTTTGAGACCTATCTAATATACACTAGAAAAGCATGCACTTGTCCAACATTATATTTGCACAATATTTAAGAGTTGCAATGTGAGGAAAGCCAAATTCAAATCACCTGGCAACATAGAAAACTGCATTTTCAAGCATTATCAATTTATTAGCACAACCGATGGCAAGGGCACCACCAGAACCACCTTCCCCAATGACAATAGAAACAATGGGTACCTTCAAGCCAAACATGGTCCTTAAATTGTTAGCAATGGCTTCACCCTGCACGTACATAACGTATATATATCAGTTGGGCCAGTATTAAAAGACAATCATGTAAATTTCACTGTAGAGTTGTCCACATACTTGTCCTAGTTCTTCACATTTGAGGTCTGCATAAGCCCCTGGAGTATCAATGAAAGTAATTATAGGAAACCCATGGTGATCTGCATAATACATCATGCGTAGAGCTTTCCGGTAACTGTTTGGATATAATCGTCAGTGTCAGAAACTGAAACTTTGACTGGCCAGGAACTTGGCATAATAAGTTGAAACAAATATTACATTCCATTTTACTGCTGATGAAATTTCTTGAGACTAATAGAACATACAAGTCTTTATTATTTGACATACCCATGGGGAGTAGGCATCCCAAAGTTCCGCTTGACGTTCTCTTTTGTGTTTCTACCTTTTTGGTGACCCATGAACATGTACCTCCTACCATCTATGGTTCCTATACCAGTAACAATAGCAGGATCATCGTACCCACTCCGGTCTCCATGAAGCTCCACAAACTGTGCATATGGGGTATTTCCAAAGACATTAATCAATGTAATTAATTCACCATTCATAAACCTAAAGGCGAACAATCTAGTAAACTGTAAACAATAAGCGCCAAGTTCACAAGTTTCCAATATCGCACCTTTTCAGTAATGTTAAACACATGATCAAGGAAAGTTGGCCTGTTAGGATGCCGTGCAATATACACCCGCTGTATTGGAGTTAGACGTGTATATAAATCCTTTAGAGCCTGCAATACAAGTGATAAATTGTAGCAATTCAGAACCAGAAACTATTTCACTGAATTCCAAATATGCAATAGAGCATCAACTTCCCAGAACACTTGCTAAGAAGAATGCGAAAGACATGTCCATCATCTTGCATTATTCATTATCTATACTGCCTTCTCCTCCTTCTCCTCATTATATGTATTTATAAGTGGATGGCAACAAAAATTCTAATTGAGACTTTCCAGAAATTCATTATAAGATATATCTAGTTTTTGGGTTCACCAAACATACTTCCACATTGAGGCTTACAACTCAGACTCCTTGGGGATACAAGAGCCAAGCTTCACACCCCAACATTTTGCATGCTTAAACAAATTTTTAAGGTTCTACAAAGATAAGGGAAGAAAAGTAAGCAAAATTCCATTACTCCTAAGGAACTAAATGTCTCGATAACTTTAAAAGTGGCATTGGCACTTTGTGAACAAGCAATAGGATCCTATAACAAGGAGTGCAGAGACAAATAGCAGGCCTACCCAGTGCAAAATTTATAAAAACTTTTAATGTTTGCTATATTTCCACATCAATAGTCGGGAAAAAATAACATAAGCATGTAATTCAAGGTCTTAATTCATAAACCAGTTAAAATTAAAAATTTTAGGCCATGTTTCGAATTTAAGTAACTTAGGTTTCTCATCAGCATAGCATATCAAACCTGCTGATATTTATTCTCCAATGAGAGAATCTGATCACTGAAATCCAAACCAGTTTCATTCGCCATCTTCCGCACCTGCACTCGAATACAGAAAAACCCTGATTAAGAAAAAATAAAAAATTCCAACTCAATGAAGAAACTACAACCACCACAAAAAAAGAAAAAAGAAAAAAGATTTACATCAACGATTTTCTTCTCTAGATTGATAAGTGGCTTCTCGAATTCCAAAGTTATGGGCCTCGGCTTTTCGTTCTCTGGCAAAGGCTTGAAATGTGAGAGATGGGTAAGGATCCCACCTTTCACATTGGGATCCGGATTGTCTGGCCACGGGTGGTCGTGCTTCTTCACCTTCCTAATCTTCGCCACGACCCTGGAATCCCTCCTCGTCGTGGTGCTGCTGCTGCCACCAAATCGCGCCCTCCCTAGAGTTCTCAGAGGAATGCCATTGACACCATTGCTCGAGCTCCGGAGAAGATCCGAAGCTGAAGTCCCCACGAATCCCACCGGAGAATGCGATATCGAAGCCATTCTCTGATTCCCCCTCAATTAGCTTCCCTAATTTTCAAACACAGCTCCATAAATTATCAACCAAAAAAAAAACCCAAAATTCTCGGAATAACTTTTTTAACAGTAAATGCTTTATTCGATTACTGTTTTCTCAAAGTTTCACAGTTAAAAGGAAAACGAAAAAGAAAGTTGCATTTTCTTTACACAATTCTAAATCCATAAATAATTAGCTAAAAATCAATATTATTCAGTGAGTTGAGCTGAGTTTTCGTAAGCCTAGAAAGCAATAAAGCTAAAAACAAATTGAAGTATATATACAATCAACAAATGAAAAAAAAGAAGAAGAAGGTATAGTAATCATTTTCTCAGGAACCAAACAGAATAACAACAGTGAACATGAATCGAAATAGGAGCACAAGAATGCTATAATAGAAACCAAATCAGAATAAGAGAAATAGAAATTACCGGAAATTGAGATCCTGTGAGAGAGAGAGAGAGGATCTGATAGAAGAAAGGGTTAAGAGAAAGGGTTTGAAACGAGGGGGGTAATTATTAAGCAATGAGAGAGAGAGTGAGAGAGAGAGCTTCGTAGAGATCGTCAAGGAAAAGAAAAGTTTGTGCGTGTTTTGTTATGTATTGTGTATGTGTGAGAGAGAGAGAGAGAGAGACAGAGAGAGAGAGAGAGTTGGGCGATAGTTTCTATGAGGAAGTAATGTGTAGTGTGTATGTGCGGGGAGTGATGTGTTATTATGAGCCAGCTTTTTTCGGTTTGGCCGTTGAAGAAGGGATCCAGATTTTGCTTCTTTTTTGTTTTTGTGAACTAGGCACGTGTGCAGTGCAGACTCTCTCTCTCTCTCTCTCTCTCTGTGTTGTGTTGTGTACCTCCGCGATGCCTTCTATGATTCCTAACTTCTTTGGTTTAAACAGAACTTCAACTAGTTTGAACTCTCTAGAGTTTTTCTATTCATTTTAGTTTTTTTTTTTTTTAAAGCTTAGAATGCAAATTACACCTCTAAGTATTACTGAAATTCATTTTAGTCATTTAATTTTATTTTCATTCAATTAAGTTCTCTAAGTTTCAAATTTATTCAATTCAGTTTTTTTCGTCCAATTTCGTTATAAAAACAAAATTGTCATTAGAAAAATATTTTTCTTACATGAAGTGAATTTTTTTTTTCCCAATTTTCATTAGTTTATTGCATACTTAATGGAAATTTTTTAATGGAATTTGACAGAATGCCTAAATTAGAAGATTGAAACCCAAGCTCTCTTTTTTAGTAAGAAATGGATAATGTTTTTTTTTTTTTGGTTGTTGAGAAAACTGGATAATGTTGTTAGATTATAAGATTATGGGTTATTTTAGGCCTAGTCTAATTTTACTCATTTGAAAAAAAAAAAGACTCAGGATTAGTATTTTAAATGTAGTTGGTAACTCACGCAATTCCCAGGAAATTTTAATGTACTATGATTTTTTAAATCTAAATTTGACATTTGATAATTATGGTTGTTGTTGGTAGTATGCATTTATTATGATTGGTTTGTATATGGAATTATATATAGTATTAGAAATTTATTACGATTGTGTCAAGATCTAATGTCTGGTTTAAATACAGAATAAAATTAAAATTCAATCAAAATTATGGAATAATGATTTGTTTGGTTTATCGGTTGAGAGTACTCGTAAAATTGGGATTATTGAGGAGTCCATGTAGATTTTTTTAAAAAGGAGTTGGGTGCAAAGAGAATGTTGTTCTCTCTCTCTCTCTCTCTCTCTTGTTATTTGGGTGACATGGCATAACTAAAAATTTATACAAATAATGGGGTGACATGTCAAGATTAGGTATGGATCATGTGCTTACTTGCCACTTAATGGCTAGATCACTCACGAAAATAAATGAGAAGACCATTTTTAAAACGGACTCAAATGTACAAGATTAGAATGAAAAATCATAAGCTTAAAATACCAAAATGAAAACAATTGAAGAATTTATATAGTATATTATTATTTTTATTATTTCTTGATCACCATTCTAATCTTATTATATACACTTACAAAATTACAAAACTACAATATGGAAGGTTTTTGCTCGCTTAGTTAATGTACTTGACTCTGTTTGTCAACCAAAAAAAAAAAAGGTTAATGAACTTCTTTTTTTTTAGAAAAAAAAGGGTTAATGAACCTGACTCTGATAGCTACTTGTTTAATGTAAGTTTGTGTTTTTTTTTTTTTTTTTTTTTTTTTTTTTTGAGGAGCAGTTTAATGTAAGTTTTGTTCAATACAATAGAAGCATTTTTTATTTTATTTTATGGGAAAAGAGGTATCTTTTACATATGTATGTTATTTTCTCTTGGGAAAATTAATTATGCTTATCTTACACACACATATGATTATTATTGTTTTTTCTATTTATAGTGAGGATTTAGTCATGACTAGCTTTAAAATATAGTCCTCTAAAAATGAAATCAGAAAGGGAATTCATGTCTTAGGGGCTTTGCAAATTGCAACACAGCAAAGTATACATTTTTGCGTGCTGTCCAGAATATTTGGAAGGTTGCGTACTATAAAGGAATAGGGTGCCATGGTCTAATGGTCTTCTTGTTTTGTTGGGTTAGGTGGTTTGCAGATATCAAATCTAAATGCTCATTGAATTTCCACTATCCGATACACATGTAAGTCAAAGCATCGCCTTTATTTTAATCTGCTTCGTTAGAACAATTATTATTTATTATTTATTACTAATAATTAATGAAAAACCTAATTTGAAAATCTTTGATGTCAAAATTTGGTCGGCTTCTGTTGTCCCACTTATTGTGTATGGCTCAACGGGTCACCGGCATTGCATGCATTACTCTCTGTATTTTTTTGAGTTTTTAAAAAGTCATGTAAGATTGCAATGCTAGGCCTCCATCATTTTAATTTTCACACTACACACTATTTAGTATTTACTATCTGAATATTGACATCAAAGATTTTTTAAAAGAAGATTTAATATGGTTTTCTTTTTAAGGTTCCAAAAAAAAAAAAAAAAAAAAAACCATATTGAATCTTCTTTAATATATATATATATATATATATATCATATTGAAATTTGATAATTTACCAATATTTTCTCGTGAACCAATAAATACCATACAAGTTTAAAAATCCCATACCTCAAAATGACATTCTCAACCATAAACACACCACCCCAAATCCTAAATTCACAACTATAATTTTGCTTCTTTCCCCACAATTTCTTCTTAAACCAAACGAGGCTACTTAATAACCCCTTCCTCCTCCCCACACACACACACACACACACACACACACACACACACACACACACACACACACACACACACACACACACACACACACACACACACACACACACACACACACGTTCATGGATTGTTTAGATTCAAGTTTAGGGTAAATTATATAGGTGTCATTACATAGTTGAGTTTGCTGGAGCTAGAATCACTACCAATCATTGATATATTAGAAGATTTAGTGGCGTTCTCAAGATATTTGTTAAAGGATAAACACGACATGCGAGTAGTGATGACTGGGTGGGCCATTAGACAGTTTGAGCTTGTCAACTTTCTAAATGGGAAACCTGACACTTAACCTAATGAGATAAAGCTTCATTAGATTTAACATGTTTATAATTGTCAAATTAACCAAAACTCTTATGGTCAACCCAATCTGAGTGGGTGAGTTAGGTGCCTCAAGTGTTTGCTCACCCCTAACACACACTTAAAAACAAACTAACACACACACTTAAAAACAAAAATTGAAGAAACCCATATACACACAATCATAAACCCTTAAGACAAACCACTCCATCATAATTGTCAGCCATGGCCAAATCCACCCATAGTTTAGAAAAACTTGTGGGCCACCACCTCTAAAATCAAACCCCAAAACCATTTACACCCATAATAAACCACAACTTCCAATACTTTTGACCACAACCATCATTCAGACCCTTAAGATTAGCTCAACAATTGAACCAAACAGACCAAAATCGCATATCTTTCAAGCTAAGGTCTCATATTTCATTGATTAAGTTGAGTTGTAGTCCCAAACATTCTTTTAATTATTGTCATCTCTTGAAACTTATCAAACCATTCACTATAACCTCCAAATCTTAATTGTTGTTGTCTTTAGATCCCGATCATTAGCAACCCTCATTACTAGTGTGAAATGGACGAAAATCTGACATAGAAACCATTTAAAAAAAAAACAATTAGACTTTAATTGACAAAATTAAAACTCATTACTTAATTTGAAATGTGAATTACACTAGGGTTCTTTTCACAATTTCACCAAACCCTAAATATCTTTACGACGTCGTTTCCTTTTTGAGCCCAAAACGGCTCTATTTTTCTAATCTCAACACTCTCTCCCTTATCTACGGTGTCTCTTTCCTTTTACACTTGAAAAGTAGATTTTAATTCATGGCGGACATCAAGCATTCAAATGGTAATTTCATTCTTAAACTTCTCTCATACCCTCCTCTATTGTTAAAAATTTCATATTTCAGTTTCAATGTTCCGTTTAATCATTGTATGTTCAAAAAGTTTGTACCTTTGTTTGTGTACCTTTCAGAGGTTATTCTTGAGCAGCTGAAACATGGGACTGCTAAATTCGAACTGGTCTCTTCTCCTGTTCCTTCAATTTCAACTCTGAACTCTCAAACATGCTCAACTGCCACTTTCCTTGGAGACAATAGCCACAGATTCTTTGCTAGAATTGCACCATCACAGTAAGCCTAAAAAGCACAAAAGCAAAATCTAAAGAACTAATCTTTATTCTCTGTCACTTCAGCAATGGTGCTACCTAGTTGAATTACATATGGGATTTTTTTTTTTGGGTCACAACTTCTATATTCAACATTTTTACTATGGTGTTTAAACAGGTAACCCATTTAGTGTTTTGGCTTAGTGATTAAAAAAAAAAAAAAAAAAAACAATCATCATGGAGTGAATGCTATAGGTTTTAATAAAAAAAAATGTTAGCTATGTTGGGTTTTAAGATAGTTATGTTTTTCTCATATGATTTTGGTTAACAGGGGTAGAGGGTCACCAGCTATGAGGAAAATTGAGCGCTATTCAGTTCAGAA
Organism: Quercus tomentella; assembly: GCA_028535165.1. Lineage (NCBI taxonomy): Eukaryota > Viridiplantae > Streptophyta > Magnoliopsida > Fagales > Fagaceae > Quercus > Quercus tomentella. Next base: position 12,718,077 of record JAPQVY010000012.1, on the reverse strand, counting down.
AGTCACTGGAGATGGCCGCTGTCTTTTTCGTGCCCTGGTAATATCTTTATCTGTTGATTGTTCTTATAATATTTACCCTCTGCAGATTGAATTTAAAGTTTTTTCTTTTTTTTGAATTATGATAAGTAATAAGAGTTAACTTTTGAATGTTATAGAGTGAGTTAAGTAGTGGTTGTGCATAGCTGGAAACTGATGTAAACTCAGAGTCCAAACTTCTGGCCAAGTTTGGCAGCAAGAGGAAGAATGAATTAGTATTTGGGGTTTGTGATCAAGTTAGCATTTTGAGCTTGCAGTTAGTGCTTGTAGGTTGGGATAGAGCAAAGAAACCAATGACATGATGGCACATTAGCCTATTTAGTAATCTTGTTGTTATTAGAAATTGATCCATTGACTGTAATGACAGACTTTGGCAAACCATAGAAGAAGCCAAAAGTGTGAATATCAATTTATACAATGTAATTTTTTGGTTGTTGTTTTAATTAAAAGCTGAAAGAAAGTGAAAATTCATCTTTTAAATGAAAGCTCAAAGTAAAGAATTGCATCCAAGAAAAGAATAGCAACAAAAAAGGATAAATCCACTTAGCCTAGATAAGAAAAAGATAGTATATTTGTATTGCGATTACAACCAAAGCAAAGATAATAGTTAATTCAACTGATTCGTATAAGAAGATACGCACCGGAAAAATCAATTACTCTCCATCTAAACTACAGATATTATAGTTAATGAATGACAATGCATAATTGGAAGCATTTATTGTAAATATTCATGTATCATTTGCCTTATAGGAATTTAGGGTACGTTTGGTACACTGTAATAGCTCCTGTAATGGAATAGTTATTCATGTGTAATATCAATTCAGTTATTTGGTTGTATCTTTATTACATGGATTAGTTATTACATTGGAATAATTATTCTTTAAATTGAAGAATAGCTATTCCTCTTTAAAATGGATGTAATAGCTATTCCTTAGTGCATATAATAGGTTTTAAAATTAATATATTTCTAAAAATATAAAGTTTCCTTATACATCATCTTTTAGAAGTTTTCCATATGTAACAATCAAACTTACGAATAGTAATAGTTATTCCATTACAATGTCTTCTATTCCTAGTAATAAAGATTACTATTTCTAATGTAATCTACATTCAGTGTACCAAACATACCCGTAGTACATAAAGCATGCAGTCCCTTGCAGAACAAAAAATAGGAATAGACTAAAATTAAAGAAGTGTATAATTGGTAGTTTGAAAATATTTGTTTATTTTTCAACTTTTAAGGAGCTGTTGACTTTTATTTTTATTTTATACTAATTCATTAGAAAATTGAATCCTTGAATTATGAATGGTTAATAACTAGCGAGAGTGTTTGTCTTCTTTTGTTTCTTATGAAAAAAAAAAATCAGTTAGAACAGTTCAATATCTATTTCCATTAGTAGGTCTGGGATTTGATTAAAATATATTAGTTCTCCTTAGTCTAGAATCAAAGGGTAAAACTTAGGTATGGTTCTTTAGGTCTTGTACTTTGGTTTGCCTATTATATTCAAGCATATGGCTGCATTGAATTCAATTGTATTTGGGAAAGATAATATTGTTTGTGCTGCATTGGTCAAAGTAGCCATGTGTTTGAGTTTAAATAGAAAACTAAGGTACAACAATTAAGTAATTGTACCTAAATTTTACCTAGTATTTACAGGAATCTGAGTTTCTTCTAGAAGAAACACTTGTTTCCATCATCCTTGTGGCATATATCTGAAGTTCAATTAAACTCTAGAGTACTTTTTCATTGCCTATTATACTAACTTCTAATTGATGAATTAAGGTCAAAGGAATGGCTTTCAACAAGAGTATTTCTCTAAACCCACGAGAAGAGAGAGAGAATGCAGGTTTGCTGGATATGTTCTTGTTCATTTAGCTACATGCCAATCGTGAGCATAAATAACTTAAATTAAAAGTAATAAAAAAAGTCTTTCATGATGAAATTTTTTTTCTGATTTTTCCACTCTGCATCATCTGAATGTATTTATTAATTAATGGCTATGGCACTTTCTCTTTAATTTGATGAATGAGTTCAAGGTTGCTAGACTTAACCCCTTCTCATACTTTATTTTATTTTTTCCCTTTTTTTTTGGGGTTGGGGGGGGTTTGAAAATTAAGCAGATACTCACAATTCTTGTGGTGAACTCATAAATTGATTGTGGATGTGATTACCACTTATCATTGCTAGGCATCATAGGACGTAGTATATGTCAGGTAGGAGGTCTTTGCAAAGCAATTCTACTATAATTGACCCTTTTTTTTGGGGGGAAAGCTTATTGAGTGGGATGCTAGTCTTTTTAGTTTGAGAACTTGGTTAGTTGGTGTCCCGCATCAAGGGAGCTATTTCATTTGTTTTTTGCTTTGAAAAACTTCTCTATATTTTACTCAAGGCTACTGTTCATCAGTGTGAATGCATAGGTCATGTGCTTGATAGGTGGTGTACTTTCTCCTCATAAATTATTCTTCAGGAGCTAGCTTTGTAATTTATGGCTCCCTAATATCAGAATGATAACTGCCATGCTCACAACACAGTGTGCATTTTGTGAGATCAGCAAAATTAGTTTTTGGTTTGCCTAGAATTTGTTGTTAATTTGGATGTTCAATTCTTTTTGTTGCTCATAGTTTAGTCATCTCTCAAGCACTGTCTATCTGATGACCTATCACTGTAGCCTGGTTATGTTGTGTTGTATCTCTTCATCATATAGAAATGTCTATATTTGCTTATTCTTTAACTCACATAGCAGTCAACCAACAAAAAGAAAGTTTATTTATCTTTTGTTTCATGCAAGGAGCATAAGGAGTGAGGACTTCTGCTTGGCTTTAATAGTTTAAGAATTACTCTTATAAAATGTTAACCAGATGATTGAGCGTTTAGAAGGATTTTCTCTTTTGTTTATCTGTAGAGAGTGCTAGGATTAATTTCTGAAAATCCTAATACAAACTTTACCTGCATACATATGTAGATGAATTACGAATGGCTGTGAAGGAGGTTATATGTGAAAATGATAATGAACACCGTCAGTATGAAGAAGCACTAATTGCAATTACTGTCGATGAGTCCTTAAAACGGTAAGTCCTTTATTTATTTTTTCTGGTTTTGGATGTTCTCTTCTCGACTTTTGGTGTTCTGAAGTATGCTTTAGCTTATGCTTGTAGTTGGACTTTTATTCAGCATATTAATAAATGTCTTTCTGTAGATACTGCCAACGAATTGGACGACCTGATTTCTGGGGAGGAGAGTCAGAGCTACTGGTTAGTGCCTTTTCGATTCTTATTTGTCCTTTCTGTTAGTCTAACTAGTCCTTATTATCAAGACTTTTTCTTCCACCAGAATTGGTGCACCAGTTTAAGGTTAGGTATATTTGTCTTTGATAGGTGCTGTCAAAGTTGTGTAGGCAGCCAATCATTGTTTACATACCAGAGCATGAGGTATATTTTTTGCCCTCAAACAATTTTGATATATAAATTGGTGCTTATATATGTATTAGTTGGTATAAAGCGTCTTAAAATTTTCAATTTTTGGTTGAGCATGGTCTTTTAGAACTTGCATTCCACCCTAATTATTATAATCATAATAGTATTGCTGAATAATGAATATGATTTCATTTGGTATTTATCGTTGGTGCATCTGTGTTTGGGCATTTATAATCAAGTCTAAAGAAACTTCTGTACATACAAAGAAGACGAATTAGTTATATAAAGGCATGTGTTCCATTTGTCAAAAAAGTGCCATCTCTTGGTCTTTAAGCTAGCTGTGAGTATTTGAGATTGAGATGGGACACAGGTAATATTTTTGGTCTTTGGAGGTCTTCAACTTGAAATCTGGAGGTTGTAAGTACTTGTTTTGTTCTGGATAATACATTTGACATGGTTTTATGCATTGATTCCATGGTCAAGCAAGTGTGCATATTCTGGTGTTTGGGATCAATGCCCTGTGCCCTTCACTTATTGATTGTAAGCAGGTACTGTTTTATGTACTAATTTAACCATTATCGTCTTGTCCAATTGAATTGCAGCATACAAAGGGTGGATGGAGCTCTGGTTTTATTCCCATTGCAGAGTATGGAGTTGAGTTCAGCAAGGCTTTAAGAAAAGAGAAAGCCAGGAAAGCTGTGAGGCTACTGTACAGTGGTAGGAACCATTATGATCTGCTTGTCTGAGGATTCATTGTGCCTGAAAGGAATAAGAGGACAATACTGGAGAAGAAGAAAAAAAAAAACAAAAACTAGGGAATGGGGATGCCATTTGAAATTGTATTCAAGGAAAATGTACAACATTTCACAGGATATATATTTATATTTTTTTAAATAGTAATGTTAGACATATAAAGGATGTTGTAAGGTATCATCTGTTGCTTAAAGCAAATGACTGAAACATATATTTTTTTTTTGGTGAGATTGGTTGTGTGAATCTCGACCACGGTTTGCAAGTATTGGCTTGGGATAAGCAAATAACTATTCGTGGCTGTGTTTTGATTAGTTACAGGAAAAAGTCACAGGATAAACTTATAATAATTTGCAAATTATGACAACTTGAAAGACTGTATTAAGTGCTTAATCTAAATGCATCACTGACTTCCTTTGAGTCTGTAGGTTCAAATTGCATATTTGCATGCTATATATCCTTGAACCACAACAACTCTTTAGCATCAACGCACCTATAGACACAAGTTCACACCTTTCTGATAGTTCTGCAGAGACCACCACTTTGATTTCACGGCCAAATCCAACCCAGAATAAGAGAAAGCTCTTTGAGTTTGATGACGAACAACCCTCTTTTGAACAAAACCATTCTTATGCGGCATGAGTTCTTTCTTCATGTAAAAATATATCGTTTGCAATCACAGAGAGGTCAAGCTAGTTCTGCAGATTGCACCAACATGGCAACATGTTGCAGCAATATCAACCAAAGAAGCAGAAGCAGTTTCGAGTTTCACGGACGCCATCTTTCCAACAAAACTATTCATATGCCGCATGAGTTCTTTCAAGTTTCATTGAGTGCTTCCTCAGAGTCATGAAGAGAAAAGAGGCAGTTTGCATGGCTAATAAGTTTAATAGTTGATAGGTTTATGGATTAGACTGCACAGACTGATTTCTTTTACTTTTATTTTTTTATTTTTCATGAAAAGCCAGCATAAATTTTAAAAAATCACCTCAAGCAATTAGTTAGACATGTTTTAGATTGAGCTAGTCCCGCATTAAATAATAATGACAAGAGAGAGTGGTTAATATAACATAGTTTTAAGCATTTTGGGAAAATTGTTCTCTCGCTAACAGTCCCAACTTTCTAATTCTACCAATTAAAGTCCCAAATATATATATAAATAATTTCTTGATAAGCTCCATTTGGTCGAGTCATAAGGATTATGTGTGTTGTGTTGATTTTTCACAGTTACTAGGTCAGATTCGAAATTGGTTATGGAGGTTAACCATGGAAAACGGGTGAAATAGTTAATTTTGTTAATTTAGTATCTAACATAGAGTTTTTATTAATAAATTCATTTATGTAATATCACATCAATTTATTAATTAGTTGAGTTTTTTACAAGCAGAGAGAGGGAGAGTTTTGTTAACTCAGTCTCGGACGGTTTGAATTGTGAGTCCTAGTCCTATGTTGTTTTAGAAACCAACTCTGAGGTTATTAGGATTCCGAGTTCTTTTAGTAATATAGCTATTCGTTTGATCGTTTCCTCTTAAGTCGGATTTTGTTGGGTTGGGTTGTGTCCATGACCCTTGAGTGTTTGTCGGATTCATGTTTTGTCTCACTAGTATATTATATGGTAAAGCCAATAGTGTGGCACATGACTCACATTACATGATTAAATAATTGAAGGGTGCTAGATTCATTAATTCAAGTCCTCCATGGAAATTGGAGTCTTCTAAACTGTTTTATGTAGTTCTAAATTTTAAAATTTTAAATCTTTAATCTGTTTGGGTATCTCATTCCCATGAAATTATGATGGGTTGTTTTATTTTGTTATTATATTCTATACAATATGTAGAAGCTAAAATTTAACATTTATTATTATCATTTTGGTTTATTTTGATGCGTTTACTTAAGAATAAAAAAAGATAAGTTTGGGTTGAGAATACCTATTCTAAATCCAAAATCATTTTAATTTAAAGGATTTGTGCGTTGACCCAAAATTTCAATTTAAAACTTTTGTGTTATGTAAAAATCCTTAATTAAACTATGAGTTAGGAATAAACTTATTTATGTTCATTTATTTAACAATCGAGCCAAGTTCAAGCCTAAACTTAGGCTCAACTATTAAACAAGCCAAATTCAAATAGTAATGTGTTTTGTAAACAAGCTCGAGAGTGTATGAGACTAGATTTAAGTATATATAATATTATATATACTAAAACAATACAACTCCAATTATAATTTAGTTATTAATTATTAGCTAAAATTTGTGAAAGGGTAAAAATTTTGGTCGTGATGTTTACTATATATGAGAAAAGAATATTTTAATTAAGTTACTCGGGAACAACTTCAAACTTATTAGACCAAAAAAACAAAAAGACCCAACTAGAACCCGGCTCATGTTTGAAATAATAATCTTAAACTCTTAATACTATAAAACTCTAAATTTCAAAAAATCCCTCCTTGAGTTAGAACACACTCCTATTTCCTAACACCTTGAGAGTTGAGAAGTGATATTTGACTTTGAATGTCTCCCTTAGAAGCGCTAGATAATATGAACCAATTGAGTTACATGATTCTCAGTTTTTCTAGCGATATTTTCATGGAGACTGACGGCATGTCGTTTAAATAGTGAATGAAGAAAGGGGTATACATATATATAAGCATACGTGGCAGACAGTAGTTTGCACGTGGTGACTCAACGTCCGAGTCAAGACAGAACTAACCGATATTCTTCCCTTTCCTCTCTTTCCTTCTTTCCTTCCTTCATCTTCTTTTAGATTCTTCTCTTCTCTTCTCCTCTTCTTTCTACCAAAAATATTGCTAAACAGTTAAATATACAAATTTCAAACACAAAGAGAGCTATTTTTTTCAGATTCTAGGGTTTTGTTTTTTCGATTTCTTCAATTTTAGAGAGAGAATGGAGGGAGCGAGCAATGGAGGGATGTTGTACCACGAGGTACAAGAGTCGAAGCTGTGCGCCGTGCATTGCGTCAACACGGTGCTTCAGGGACCTTTCTTCTCCGAATTCGATTTGGCCGCGCTCGCCTCCGATCTCGATCGCAAGGAGCGCCAGATGATGATGCTCGAGCTCGAAGGAAGTGGTGGAGGAGGAGGAGGAGGAGGCGGCGGCGGCGGCGGAGGTGGTGTCGCCTCCGGAGACTTCCTCTCCGTCGAGTCCCACAACGTTTCTTTGGATGGTGATTTCAGTATCCAGGTACAATGGTTTGGTTCTCCTTGCCAATATCACTTTTTATATTCCCTGTTTGGTTTCAAGAGAAAAGAAGATATCTTTGCTATATTTGTGTTTTTCAGTTTTAGAAAAAATGGCTTAGAGGGAAAGAATGAAAGAAAGAGGTGAAATTGTTGTTAAAGAACAGAAGGGTGAACATTCTATTTTTGAATATTTATTAATGTTTAGTGGTGTTCATTATTCATGGTGATTGCAATGAGAAAAGACTCAATCTTTGGCATTTAGTGAATCATTTGATGCCACTCAAGTCCATAATTAATAATTAAAAGATACCAATAGGGGTGAGTGTCAATTAAGGAGGTGATCAAGAGTTTTAATTTTAGTTAGGGTAGAGCCACAGTGCAGACCCGGGTTTGATTCCCGGCTGGTGCAGCTTATCTAGTAATTTTACCCTTAAGAAAAAGATCTTGGATAAAACAGACTGGTGGAAAAGAATACATGCGGTCAATCTTGATTAGCTTATTGATGATCCATAACCACTCCAAAGTTTTGGGACTATGGCTTGGTGGTTTTTGTTGTTGTTGTAGGAACTAATTTACACTGTGATTTTTTTTTGGCCAAGATTCATGGGTTACATTACTTACATATGGCTGCCAAAAATATTTGTTTTTGATAGGCATAATGTTTAGTTATAATATTTGCAGTTGTAACTTTACTTTTGCTCATCATGGTCTGGTTAATTAGTTTCTCTTTAGAATTATAGACATTGAATGGCACAATTTAGCTACCCATAATTTTGTGGGTGACGAATATAGCCTTGACTGGATGTTGCTCTACATTGGCATGTTAAACACCTTTAATGATAGGCCTGATGATTAATAAGTAATAGAAATCACAAGAGATGGCCCTTTTTTATTAGGACAAATTTTTCCTCCAAATCAATTTGGATAAATCTCCTACAATCTACTTATCTACTTTCCATATAGATATATATGTGCAGGTTTTAATATGCAGTTAAAGAGAGTAGTGGTATAATTGGAAGTGTAATGATGGCGTCTTTGTGATTTTCAGTTATTGAAATTTCCAAAATTTTCTCCATCTTACCCTCTCTATAGTATTTTTAAAATTTTAAAAACTGAAGGGATTTGAATTTCATTATTTTTGTGCTTTGGCTTGTGGGACGCAAAATGTCTTGCTTTAAACCTTGTGTTAAATGACATTGGTAGTCAGGACTGAAGCATTATTGCAGTGTATGTTCTAGGCAAAGAGTTATGGGGCTGGAAAATATGTATTTAACAGTTCTTCTTTTTTTGTTGTTTTATACAAATATTTCAATCTCTTGGTCCTTTAAACCTTAGAGTTATACGACTTAAACAAAATCAGATATTTTTTGGGGGGGGGGGGGGGGGGCAAGTTAGGTGACATTAACTAGAGTTAAGTCAGTCTGAACTAATCAAAAAGATAAAGCTCTAACCAGAGGTCGTTTTTAGTAAATTCAGCTGTAGCATATTCTTGTATGTGGCAGGATTGCTCATTGTATGCAAAGCCATAGGTTCTGTTTGGACACCTCTAGCCATCAAATTAGTCTTAGGAATTCCCTAGACAGCATGTTGGGTATTACATGAGCTCAGGTTGATTGTTAACTTTTGGGCCTCAAAATATGGGCCTGAAATTAGTCCACCCTGAAGAGGCATGGCTTGGCATGATCAAGTTGTGAGTCAGACCTTTTGAAGAATGTCTCACTGCCTGTTTGCTTTTAGCATCATTGTATATTATTGTTATGTCTCATGTAATCATGTTGAGTTTCCTGTTTCCCTATCTGTAATTCCCTGAAAAAAAAAAAAAAAAAAAATCTTGAAGTGGGTTACGTATCATATGATTCAGTTACTAGAATGTCGGGTATTACATGAGCTCAGCTTGATTGTTAAATTTTAGGCCTCAAAATATGGGGCTGAAATTAGTCCACCCTGAAGAGGCATGGCTTGGCCTAATCAAGTTGTGAGTCAGACCTTTTGAAGAATGTCTCACTGCCTTTTTAGCATCATTGTATATTATTGTTATGCCTCATGTAATCATGTTGAGTTTCCCTATCTGTAATTCTCTAAAAGGAAAAAAATAAAAAAACTTGAAGTGGGTTACGTATCATATTATTTAGTTACTAGGAAAAACTATGCAGACGGAGCTGCTTCTCCATTATTAAACTCGTTTTAATCGTCACCAAAAATTTTCTTGCTATTAGTCTATTAGTTTAGCCCACCTGCGATGATTTTTTGTTAAATAACTTCAATGTGTGTGTGTGTGTGTGTGTGCATGTATAGTAAAATTGCAAGTTGACCTAACACCCCACCGCACCTGCCAGCGCACTAACAGCTCTAGCACTGAAAACAGCATCACTGAAGAGAAACCAAATAAGCATAGAATTATAGACCACAATTCTTAGGCCACCACACAATGTAGGAATGAGTGATTCACATCCTCCCCATAACTTTTACACATAAAGCACCACTCCTTATGCTCCTCTTTTGTTAATTATTTGTTTGTTGAGACCCTCAAAAGGCCACATACTATGAGAAGAAAGTCACCCTATGGGCACATGAGTTTTCCATATACTTTCCTGAGGAAAGTATGGTTCACTCACCCCCCCCCCCCCCCCCCCCCCTCTGTGTGTATTAGCTTTACATGGAAACCCTTTTGTTGTGAGGGGACCCGCACCAGTCTGTCCGCCTCCCCATACCGGATCTTACTTTTGTAAAGATCCTCCAATAACTGTGTCATGTTCTCTACTTCTCTATCTTACACAGCACAAAGGAACAAAGGATTCCAATAGAACTGCTCATGTATAACCTCTATAATCTCTATTGTCCAATATTAGGTTGTATATTTGAATTCGGTTAAATGCTGGATTGTGTTTTTTATTGTCCAGATAACTAGGGTTATTATAATCATAAAAAGGGAATTATGCTTGTTATGGTATATATCTTGATTATATCTTTGCTTATAATAGAATGAGACAGTTATGTTTGTTAGCGGTGCTGAGGACTGCAAACAAGAAGGGAGATAGATTATGTTAGCTTTTTGGCTAACTTCGTTTTTCAAAACCATTATAAAAGTATCTCAAAAATAAGTAGGACAACAGATTGTTAAGAAATTAGTATCATCCCTTAACGTGCTAAATGGTATCACTGATATGTATTAGCAAGATGAAGCTAAAGTGTTTAACAAGAAGACTGAAATTCTGCAGGCAAATTTATCAGTTTCATTGGGAACTAGTTTAGTTCATAAATATCTTGATCCTCACTTTTGGATATCCATACATCTTGGTTGATGGGGATCCTTATGTCCAACATAGGGAAGAAGGGGCAAGGGTCTAAACTTTTATAAGCTTGCCTTGAGGAGACAACAGAGGACAGAAGAGTGACTCCAAGAGTAACCCACCTAATATATATATTGGTGAAAAATGGGAAAGAGTGGGGCAGTTGAATATTGTTGAGTTAGGAGAAACTCAGCCTATGCCTTTAACTCTTGTCTGAGTTTGGTCTAACTTGATCCTGGCTTGGGTCCCTTTCTCTGAATTTAGCTCATTTCTTGGATCTACTTAGGTTCTATACTGACATCTTCAGTCATTTACCTTGTTCAACATTCTGCAAATAAAATGAAGTCTCTGCTATCTAAATATTCAATTTTGATATTCTGTATGTTATCTTCTTTGAGGAGAGAGAGAAAGAGAGGGGGGGGGGGGGGGGGACTGTGTACATGTGATAGACTTGAAACCAACTAGCAATCCTGTTGCTAACACCACCCTCGTTGCCCAAAGTTTCAAAACTTTTCAAAGTTTTGTCGGTTTCCATTGCTTTAAGTTGTTGCTTTTTCCCAAAAGTGGTTATCAATATTTTATTAAATTTCAAATGTGGTCAGTAACTCCACATACATAGTAATCAGATTATAGTTGAAATTGTGTAGTACTGATTTGGTGTGCCAACCATTCTAGTATTCCATCCTAACTAGTCCCATGGTTACCATGCAGTGTTTCTAACTCTTTTAAACTCTAATTATTATCCTCATCATCAAAACTTGCTTTGCATTACAGCATGGCATGCCCCACTGGCATCATTGCCCTTGTGATGTAAGGGAAATTCAATCAGTGAGAACAAGCCCTCTTCTGCAGTCATTTTTTAAGTAAATCATGTAGAAATAAATCATGTAGTACTAAAATTCCATATAGGTTCTGTTCTTCACTAGAAACCACAAATTTTTAGTAAAGAGATGCATACTCTCAGTCACACACACCCTTATTAATGCATCCGACCCCAGTATCTTGAGACTAATACTTGATTGTTGTTTGAAATCCTTGGAAAGCCTTAAGAAATATGTCTGAAGTGATAGGGAGATGTAATTTATTCTCTTTATTCATGTGAAATTCCACTGGGAAACCCTGGCTGCTGGATATGATTTTTTCCTTCTCGAATAAAGAAAGGATTAGAGATCTAGGAAGATGTACAACAGCAACCAAAGGCTTAGTCCTAACATTTTGGGGTTGATGATGGATCCTCAACAGGCTAATGAGGGTTGGCCACATATATTCTTTTCATCCATTCTATTCAAATCTAGGAAGATGTACATGCACAAAAAACTTACTCGGGTCTTATTTTGGAATCCTCATAAAGGCCTTTAGGAATCAATCTGAAGTGACAGTAGAGGTAATTCACCTGCCCTTTATTATGTGAAAACCCATAGGATAGTCAGATTGCTAGTAGAATTTTTCTCGCATCAATTGAAACATGTTTTGATCTGATGTATTGTAGACTATTATCCTGTTTCTTTGACATTAGATACTTCTTATAGGATATTTATCTCTTGCACGCATTGAGGCTTGGTAATTTTCACATTTTAATCAGTTTGTTTAGTTTGAGGGATTGGTGTTCTCTTTTACACCGAGTTGGGAAATAATTTATGATCCAATTAGGCTTAGGCAGTGATGATTTGTATTTTATTATTATTTAGTTTTAGTTTTAGTTTGGCTGGGCAAATATTATACTCCTGCATTATTTTTTCACCATCATTGTAGCCTGATAGCTAATATTTAACATTTTTATGATGTGACTAATTAGAAAGTCTTTCTTGCAGGTGCTACAAAAGGCTTTAGAGGTATGGGATTTGCAAGTCATACCCCTTGATTCTCCAATTGCGGAGCATGCCCAAGTTGACCCTGAGCTGGAAAATGCATTTATCTGTCACTTGCAAGACCATTGGTTCTGTATCAGGAAAGTGAATGGGGAATGGTATAACTTTGACAGTCTCTATGCAGCCCCCCAGCACCTTTCCAAATTTTACCTTTCAGCGTATCTTGACTCTCTTAAAACCTTCGGTTGGAGCATTTTCCTGGTGAGGGGAAACTTTCCTAAGGAATGTCCCATCTCATCCTCTGAAGCTTCAAATGGTTACGGCCAGTGGCTATCACCTGAAGATGCTGAGAGAATAACTAAATCCTGCAACTCAACACAGACTCCTCCTCAGAGAATCAATCGGACTCAACATCATTCCGATACATCTGCTTTGTCTAGGGAAGCAGAAATGATTTCTGAAGTGGAAGATGCGGACTTGAAGGCTGCAATAGCTGCCAGCCTGATGGATTCTTTCCCAGCCACTGCCAGTGTTGAAACCCCAGCCACTGCCATTGTTGAAACCCCAGCCACTGCCAGTGTTGAAACCCCAGCCACTGCCAATGCTGAAACCCCAGCTGCTGCCAATGCTGAAACCCCAGCCACTGCCAGTGTTGAAACCCTAACCCCTCAAAATGAAGACCAGGGCAGTGAAGAAAAGATTCAATAAGAAGAAATACTATTTTTTAGAATTTATGTTCAGTTGTTGAGGACAATAATCCACGTTGGGTTTGATGGTGCAACAACTCAACTATACGAGTGCTACTATAGACAATTTTTTGCAGGATCTTTTCCACAGCTTGTTGAGATGTCAAGTTGCTATTAATTTTCATATGAGCTCACTATTCACACCGCTTTAATGTCTACTATTAGCAACTTGTCATCAGTAGCTATGAGAAAACATGTGTCCATAGACTTGTTGGTATATACATTTTGGTTATACCTTCTTTGTATTTATTTTTTTTGGGATAAAAGCTTGGTTATACTTTGCTAGCTTTAAATTGACATTGTAAAAACATAAGAAACCTCATCTTGGCCATTGGATGATTTTTGTTTCTTTCTAGATTTTAGCTATATTGTTTTTCCCCACTACCTGTTATGATGTGCTTTTGTGGTCGTTCTTTTTCTTTTTCCTCACTTCTTAATGACTTTCATTGATGAATCTCGTATGGAGATTGAAAGGTTTAAGCTGTTTTTGCCTTTTTCGTTGTTTCCTAAATCTTGAGTAGTCAAAAGCAAAAAAAGAAAAAGAAAAGGAGATTATTAAAAGTACAATGGTTTTAGGCAATTACTTTATTCCATTATTATTAAAAGAGAGACGTATTTACCGCCAATAACCGTTACTTGATAGGTAAATGCCCAAATTTATCCTTCAAAATCCTAGAATGCCCTCAGATGATTCTCTGTGTTCTTACTCTAGTGGACCAAGGCACCCTCCTTAAATGACAGGAATGCCCTCGAAAGTTCACCCCTTTGAGGAGATAGGAACCTAAAAAGGATTGAAAAAAACAAACAAACCAACAACATGCACAGCAGTTGGGCGGTCGGTTAGTCATGGTGGAGAATGACTTTATATTCAACTCTCTCTTCTCTCTCTCTCTGCTGGTAATTAATCTTCAAATATTTTGATTTTTGAATACTCTAGAAATTTGATTAACAAATAAATACTCCTTTATATTCAAGTATATTCAATATTTATAATACATATTTAGGAAGAAAACAAAAGGGGAGGAGCTAGTTAAGGGAAGAAAAAGCTAGAAAAAGCAATGAGTGGCATGAGTGACGCTTTTAGGCTGGAAACTGAGAACCCCAAGGCACCAACCACAGCTTTCCTTCAAACAGTATACAAATGCTATACTCATAGGACTCTTAATGTATATAGTAAAAGGTAGGATTGGATAAAAGGCTAAGAGGACCTATTGCTTTGCTTTTACCTGCAGATTATCTCAAAGGCCAAAGCTGCCTGTTTTTTAATCTGGGGTTCTTATAAGATCTCAAATTGGATTCAAGCTTCAGTTTTTTCTCAGTTTCTTCCAGATGGGTTCATCGGATCGATTGTTTAACAGGCAAAGAACTGTCCATGAGATTCTTGGAGGAGGTTTTGGTATGTGAGTCTCTCTCACTTTTTGATCATTTGCTTTTCTTTTTTGTTTATATATATTTATATAATTTTATTATTGGATCCAATCTTGGAATTTTGTGTTTGAATTCATTCTTCAATTGGGAGTTTTATCTGGGTTTTCAGCATTTAATTTAGTAGACTTTTAAGGTTATGAATGTGAGTGGACTTTTTTTTTTTTTTTTTTTTTGCATTGATCCCTGATGTTATGAAGCTTCTGAGAATACAGATTGTTAGGAAAAATATGAACCAAAGTCACAATTTTAATCTGATTTAACTGGATTTGGGTCACAGAAATTCATGTTTAGCATTGGTTAAAACAGTTGCAGATGTGATCCTATGGAGGAGGAAGAATCTTACAGTGGGAATATTGTTAGTAACTCTAGCTGTTTGGCTGGTCTTTGAGAGATCTGGCTATACTCTGTTGTCTCTTGTCTCAAGTGTCTTCCTACTTCTCATTGCCATTCTCTTTTCTTGGGCGAAATCCGCAGCGATTCTCAATAGGTATGTACAAAGATTTGTGCTTTCTAAATTTTAGTTTTGATCATATTTGTTTTAGTTTTAGTTTTTTTTTTCCAACTCTTTTAAGTATATAGAAAGTAAGCTTTTTGAGGTAATTAGTTGTGGACTTAGTGGCCTATACAATACAGATTGAGTTACTGGTTTTATGATTTGATCCTTATTTTAGTTATTTGGTGCTTCCTCTCTTGTTAAAAAAGTTACTAATATTTTCGTTCTGTTTCCACAACTCCTTCCTGTTACATATGTTGGTTTCCTTATTTGATTAAGTTGTTTAGAGATCACATTTTATGCACAATAATTATAAGTTTCTCTGGGAGTATACATTTTGAGCTATTGATGGTTTTTCATGTCTCTTATAAGTTTCACTAGTGATCCAGCTCTTCTTTCATTTGAAAGATGTCTTATAACTTTGACTCAGCTCTTTCCTGGGTTAAATACTTAGAATGATATTTATGCATCAGACATCATAGATGGTTTCCTTGTGCCTGTCAATACCTAATCTGCTTATCGTTCGTGAAAGAGATGAATGCAAGTATTGTCTTGGGAAATGGTATTTGATCCATCTTACTTACGAACTGAACCCTTTGCTAAGAAAATAGCAAGCTTTTCAATAATAAGTTTCTCAAAATTGAACTTATAGGATGATCTAACAGGTGCACTTTTGAGCTATGGCTACTCTTGAGCTTGAGGTGACAGCGTTCTAATTTGTCAGACTAGAAGGCAGGGGACAACAAGTCTTGGTGCTTCCTTGTAATTGTAAATTGCCTCTGTTGATTGTAGTTCCACCAATTTTCTTTATTGTATGTTGATAAGGCAGCAAGAGTTACCTGAAATGAAAAGGGATTTCTAAGCATTAAAAAATTTTAAGGTCCATGTACAAGATGTTGGTATAGATGATGACTTGGCTATAGCAGATGTGGTTCTTTTGTTGATGAACTGATATTTTCTCATATATTCTTCTAAGTTTCAGTGCCATTGTTGCTTCCTAATCTTCTTACTTACAATAAGTTGGATTGTAGACCATTTTGCTTTACACTAGAGAATAAATTAGTTGCTTCCTAATTTAAATTATTGTTGCTTTGTATGCTTGTTCTGTCATCTGCAATAAACTAAATAATATATAAGCACACATTGCTTTTCATGTTAATTACAAGTATATTTGTTAAAAACTCGTACCTCAGTTGTTCATCTTTCTTTGGAGCAGACCTGCTCCACCTCTTCCGGAATTGCATCTATCAGAAGAAATGGTAAATGAAGTGGCAACTTTCATCCGCCTGCGTGTCAACACTTTACTCTCAGTTTCCCAGGATATTGCTCTGGGTAAGGATTCAAGGTTGTTCTTCAAAGTAGCTGCATATCTATGGCTGATTTCTTTTGTTGGTGGCTTGACTGATTTCCTTACCTTGGGATACACCAGTAAGTTGTGACAGTTGTCTGATTAAAAATAAATTTTGACATATTACCTATCCTCAGATAGTGAGAAACATAATTTCAAAAACTAAGTCAATCCTGTGGTTTCCTTCATTGCAGGTCTTGTTGTCATTCTTACAGTTCCAGCACTCTATGAAAGTTTTGAAGATCATATAGATAAATATGTCATCCTGGGCTACAAGAATTTACATCAATTGTATGTGAAATTAGATAAGGAGTATGTTAGTAGAGTCCAAAAATGGATTTTGGAGAAGAAAAAACTGAGCTGATCTTTCTTACTTAATTTTTTTTTTCTCGAGGTCATGGGAGTGATGAGGGTGTGAAGGGGTGTGGGAGATTGTAAATCTTCTTTTCTTTTTTCTTTTTTTCTTTTTTTTTCAAATTGATTTCTTCCCTTGCGTACTTATTTTCATGCAAGAGCTTTCCAAAAAACGCTGAGAAAATGTTTTGTTAAATTAAAAGTGATACAAGTTTATGTAATCTTATCTTGAGAAACATCTTATACAAGAATTGCCTTTAGGTTTGACCCATGAAATGAAACGTTGAGAAAATGTTTTGTTAACATAATTTCCAAGTTAGGGAATTGGGATTTATCTTCAAATTAATCTTCAAATTAACTTCACCCATGAATCACTTCTGGTTGTTTATGCTCCCATGGGATGGTGCAATGCAAATATGACCTGCACTTATTAAATATGTTTTCCAGTCAAGTACTCAAGTGCCATTAACAACACCCCTCCCATCCCATGCGTGTATGTTGGGAGATAGCACTCTAGGAAAACTATAGGTCTTAATATAATCAGGGTCATGCTAATGAGTGCCCTTAGAACAATGGTTAATAATCTATTTTAGGAAAGCCTTGACACCACTTTTATGGGAAACAAGAAATGGAGGTGATAGTTGCAGCATGCAACACATATATTGATAAACATCAAGAAGAAAGGCTTTTTAGTGCATTTGAGAAAGCTAGATTGGTAAGACTATAACCCCCATCGACAACCAAGTTCATCCCACTCACATACTTAGACTCATCACTCCCTAAATAAAGCGTTGCCTTAGCAATATCTTCAGGCTCCATACCACTCCCTTCAAGTTTGCAATCGATGAAACCACATCCACCATCTTATTCATCTCCATTGTCGGCATAGATTCCATTAGCATACGAGTCGGAGTTGCAAAAGGAGACACACAATTAACTCTTATTCCATACTGTCCCAACTCTACGCTCAAGTTCTTAACCATTTCCACTACAGCAAGCTTTGATGCCACATATGCATGTGAAACATCATTGGCCATTACTAAAGCAATGCTTGAGGTGAAGAGAATGCTTCCTTTCTTAGTTGGAATCATAACCCTAGTAGCATGCTTGGCACCTAAGAAAGCACCGAAAATGTTGATGTCTAAAACCCTTTTGAAATCTTCGTTTTTTAGTTCTAAAATTTGTGCTTTCCCGTTGCCTGAAATGCCAGCATTGTTGAACATGATGTCCAGCTTTCCATACTTGGATACAACCATGTCTATGGCCTTTTCAACATCAGATTCATTTGTTACATCACAATGGATGTAAAAGATGGATTCAGAGCCAATGTCTTTGCAGACTGAGTGACCTAGCTCGTCTTGGACATCTACTATAAGGACCTTAGCACCATGTCGAACAAAAAGCCTTGCAGTGGCCTCACGTATGCCATTGGCACCATCGGTTATTAATGCTACCTTACCTTCTAATCTTCATGGACAAAAAAAAAAACAAAAAAGGAATCTAAAATTTATTAGTCAAAACTATTAGCTAGTTTTTAATATAACATAAATGATAGAAACAATGTGAATTAGAGAATACAGAGTTTATAAAATGTTGTTCTAATAATACCTTTTGGTGATGGGAGTTGCTAAAGAATTAGCATTCATCATTTCCTTAAAATTGATGGTAGGTTGGGTTTGGTGATGGTGAGGTGGCGGGGGTAGTGAAACAACATATAAGTTACTTTCAACTAATTTTAGCATCTAAAGTTTTATGCCATCGTAAAAGCCAGCAGAAACAGCTAATATCTTATTCAGATTACTTTAAGGTCATTCTAAAGTGTATAAATCAATTTTCTATTGTTTGACTAAATTATAAGAGAAATGCTATGTTCACAATATTTTCACAAAAAATCTTTTAGTGTTTTTTTGTTATTGGCCATTACTAGTGGGCAAAAAGTAATTCTAGTGGTGGATTCAAGTCAAAATCAATAATAATTTATCAACTAAGATTTGTTATGAAAATATTGTAGAAGTAGAACTTCTCAAATAATAAAGATCTAAACATAGGCATATGAAAAGAAATTTCCTGGCTTTAAATAAAACTTTGCATCTAATGAGTCTGAAATCTTATAGATAACCAAATTGACTATTTGACAGACATGATTTAAGAAAAATGATAACAAAAGCTATCTACATGTTTAAGATGATGTTTATCCAAAAAGACATGTTGAAGATGACAAGCTTAATCCTAATAAAGGCACAAGACCATCCTTAGTTTGCAGTATTTTACTTGTACCACAAATTTATTTTCAAAGTAGTTTACTTGTACAACAAATTTATTAACCATATATTATGTATGGTTACTTTAGTATTTAGTATCCTATAAATATCTCATATTGAGTTCATTATAAAATTGTAAACAATATAGTAAAGATGTAACTATTAAGGGCTTTTTTATGCGAACGTAGGCCGAACCACGTAATCCATGCCTTCCCTCTATAAACAATCTTATGATCTTCTTAAGATGATCAAGATCAAGTGATTACAAACTTTCGTACATATATCTATTTTCAGGCCATATTACAAGAGAAACAAAGCTAGTCTCAACAAGTGGAGAATAGATGGTTGAAGTATGAATTACTAAACGGAGGTCATCAAGTTTATTTTGATTAATAGTCTTATTAATGTACATAACATTATTCTCAAAAAAAAAAAAAAAAAAAAATGTACATAACATTGCATCACAATCTTTTTTCTCAATCTCTTTTTAACTTATTTTCATATTGAGGTGAAAATCATCTTTCACTTGTCAATTTGTCATCATTTTATTAAGTTCGAAAGGGTAGGCACAAATGTCTATGCAAAAATGTAAACCTTATAGCTAAAATGCATTAGTGCCAATGTGCCATGCATACACACAATGACACAAAATTGAATTAATATTAAAATTACTTTCAATTTTATTATTACAAAAATAATATCATAGATGAATTTTTAATTATATTTAAAAATTGATATATCAAATTATAAGATTTGTAATATCTTTAAAGATTTAGTTAATAGATGCTCTCATAATAATTAATGGATCATTTTATGAATATTTTGATATCACTTTTATGAGAAATATAAAAAATTGTAAAAAAATCAGTTACTTTTTTTCTTTTCCTATAAAAGTTTTTAGAAAGTGTTTCATAAATCAAAGTCCTTAAGGCATCTGTTAATTTTTCCCTATCTTTAATATTAGTCTTTTATTTTTGATAGATACAACAAAAATGAGGGGAATTTTGAATCCTAGTTCTTTTTATAAATGATAATAATCAATGTCAATGCCATTAAATTATGGTACTTGACTTTAACATCACTCTTAAGATAACACTAAAATAAACATACAAAATAGAGAAATGGAGGTGATAGTGGCAACTTGCAACACATACATTGATACATATCAAGAAAAAAGGTTTTTTAGTGCATTTGAGAAAGCTGGATTGGTAAGACTATAACCTCCATCAACAACCAAGTTCATCCCACTCACATACTTAGATTCATCACTCCCCAAATATAGCGCTGCCTCAGCAATATCTTCAGGCTCCAATACCACTCCCTTCAAGTTTGCACATGATGAAACCACATCCTCTACCTTATTCTTCTCCATCTCCCCCATAGCTTTTCTTAGCATAGGAGTTGCAGCTGCAAAAGGAGACACACAATTAACTCTTATTCCATATTGTCCCAACTCCACGCTCAAGTTCTTAGCCATTCCCACCACAGCATGCTTTGATGCCACATATGAATGTGGCATTTCACCGGATAGTACTGAAGCCATGCTTGAGCTGAAGAGAATACTTCCTTTCTTTGCTGGAATCATAACCCTAGCAGCATGCTTGGCACCCAAGAAAGCACCAAAAACGTTGACGTCTAAAACCCTTTTGAAATCTTCATTTTTTGATTCTAAAATTTGTGATACCATGTTGCCTGAAATGCCAGCATTATTGAACATGATGTCCAGCTTTCCATACTTGGATACAGTCATGTCCACAGCCTTTTCAACGTCAGATTCATTTCTTACATCACAATGGATGTAAGAGATGGATTCAAAGCCAACGTCTTTGCAGACTGAGTGGCCAAGCTCATCTTGGACATCTACTATAAGGACCTTAGCCCCATGTCGAACAAAAAGTCTTGCAGTGGTCTCACCGATGCCACTTGCACCACCGGTTATTAACGCTACCTTACCTGCTAATCTGCAAGGGGAAAGTGATAAGGAAACTAAAATTTATTAGTCTAAACACTTAGCTAGTTTTAATTATAATATAAATTAGTCGCTAACCCGTGCGATGCACGGGAAAATTCAAAAAAATGTTCAAGAATTTTTTTTTTTTTAATTCATCTTCCTCTAGATTGATGAAAGCTATAAGATTAATTCCTAATATTCATGTACTTAAACAAAAAATTTAAATGGTTAAATATTGCAAGTTTGATGAATCCATAATCATAACCTTTAAAAATACTTCATTCCAAACTTACAAAAGTAAATTTATGAATCTTTACTCTTCCTTCAGCAAGCACAATTATTTTCCAATTAAATCTCCTTTCAAATAGTGCTTCTCAGTATTGGTACATTTTGTAGTTGGAAAAGAGATATGCAAGTCTAATGTTTAGTTCATATTGCAAAGTTACATGCTACTTATAACTTGTTTCTAAATATTCAAAGATTGATCTATTTAATGAGGCTGTTATATAAACTAAAGAAAAAATGTCAAATGTTTCTTGATATTCAATTGGTTGAAAATAAAATCGGTGCTATCTAACAAATTTCCACTTTGAATTCATTAAATTTTATTAAAATGCAAAACCCCATTTAAGACTAACAGGTATTTGCTAAACTATCTAGCCATGCAACTATATAAGTTGAAAGTGAATATATTGTGTGCAGGAATGTGGATATGCATACACAAAAACACACAAAATTAAACTACAAATTTTGTGTTCCTACTTCTCTATAAAATTTAAAAGGGAATAAAAACCAACATCAAAGTTGAATAAATATTGTATCTGAAAGCATAATGTAAAAGACATTTCTTATTAGCTTATATTCCAAAATTTTAAGGAACATCTCAAGTAGTTTAGTAGCTAAACATAGGTTTTAGTAACTATAGCATTCAACAAGAACTTTCAATATCTAGCCTAAATTACAATTTTTTTTTCAATAAGTAACCTAATTTACATACATGACAGCTTAGCAACTGAGAGAAGACTTCCACTGAAACTTCTATGGCACTATCAAACCCCAAACTTGTCAACATGTGCTAATCCAAAATGGTTCCTCTTTCCTTTAGATTCAATTTTTCCACATGTTCTATAATAAGTTACATACAACCTTGAGGCAAATTTTCAAGAACTTCATAGAACTCCAGTTTATGGTTTTTTTTTTTCCACTATCTAGGTGTGGAGTGCACCATCAGGTACTCAATTCAATGTAAACATTCAAATTGAATTATTTCCATTTAAAACAGATTTTGGATGCATGTTTGATTCAATAACTCAGTAAAAAAATAATTAATGCAGTTATAAATAGAATCTATATAAGATTTCAAATAAACTATTACACATTTACAGCTTAATAGAAAGGAAAAACAAAAACCTTGAGATAGAAGACAAGTAGCTCATTATCTTCGTCTAAGTCCCCCCACATCACCATTCACATCCAGCAAATCAATACGAACTACAAAACACAAACATAGAAAACTCATCAAATTTTCCCCACAAGTAAAACAACAGTACAAATACAAAGTAAGTTTGTCAGTGAATCCTTAACATTGAAACAGTAAGCAATGGAAATTAATAAATCAGAGAGAGCTTTAAAAAAGTGCATCAAGAACTCTAATTTCCACCTTCATGTTTGTGTATTGAATTGATGTTAGTTGCATTGAAAACAATACATAATATAAAAAACCATAAACAATTTCATCTAGAATAAGAAAATTATGTTATTTCAATTTCAACTAACAAATCAAACGGCAAAGCTATATTAGGGGAAGGAAAAGAATTGAAACAAAAACATGCCAACAGACTACCTGGATGTTCATGGCTTTCATGTTGGACTTAAGTTGTTCATGGCTTCCCTGTTAGACTCAAGTTGGCTTCCTAGGCCGTAAAAGTTTATAAATTTTCACACTAATGACACTATTACATTCCCCAAAATTCACCAAATTTGAAACAATATTCTAACTGCAAAATTTATGAACTAAAACCCCAATAACTTGATGAAAATTTAAAAATTAACAAAATCAAAATTCTTTCATTTAAAAAAAAAAAAAAAAACTTTTGGGTAAACTCTATAAAATAATCAAATTTAAGAGGAAGAGAGAGAGATTTATCATGCACAAAATCCCTAAGAAACTCGAGCCCTACGGAACTTACAGCTAAAAATTATAAAAATTGAAACCCCAAAAAAAAATAGAAGTAAAAATCTCATTTAACCAAGCATAACATAATATTTAACTTCTCCAACTAACATACTACATATATAGTAGTACATTCTTTTGAAGCAAAAAAAAAAAAAACATAAGAAAGAACAAAGGAGGAAAAAAACTTCAAATGCAGTAATTAAATTAAGCTTACTACCAAAAAAAAAAAAAAGGAAAAAAAACAAACAATGAATAAAGAATCATATGTAATCCTTGCTTAATGATGTACAGCTACAAACATGAAAAAAAAAAAATGCAAGCATTTGCAACGAAAGAAGAAGTTATTAAGGTGTTCATCTCTTGTTTGAATAACTCTTGGCCTTTTCTGTTAGTTTATCTACTCTATTATCAATTTATCATAGCTGAATGTGGCAATACATAATTACGTGACAATTAAATCAATTAGACATTTTAATACATCCAATCAATGCACAATCATCTATATAAAACAGGAAATTAGTATTATTGATTAAGGTATGGATAAAGGCTTTGGTACAATCCATAATGACCCTCCCACACAACTCAGCAAGTAGTAAAACTACCAAATTGACACAGAAGATAGACATACATATAACAAAGTCACATGTATTATGGCTACAATCTAAGGTTCAGATCATAAACTATCCACTATAGTGTGACGAGAATAATGTAAACCACATATGGAGATTGACCTGCAGGCTGCAGCTATTCAAAAACAATGAATCTTGATATGTTCCTTCTTCACAATGCCAGCCTGCACAAGGAAGGTGGAAACATTCTTCCTCTGATCTCCCTGAATTTGTATAATCTCAACTTGATATAAGCCTAATAAAAATAATCATAGATTGGGATAATTTTCCTTACCCTAATTTCTGAGCTTTTCTCTACAGCCAATGGCAACAACTAAAAATACAAAAAAAATTGCAGACCATAAACTCAATACCCAAACATAAAAACATAGAAGAATTAACCCTAAAATTTTTAAATATACGTAGAAAATAAAATTTAAGTATACCTTGACGGCTCGTACAGAGGAGGCATCTAACAACTCCTTGCCATTAAAGTTGACAGTGGCCTTGAACCTGGGCCTGTGGTCAGACCAATTTGCCTCTCGCAAAAGGATACGGATAGGAAACAGAGTGTTGATTGAATTACTGAAATACAAAAGAGAGAGCAATGCGTCCAATAATTGAAATGAGCAAAACCCACTACAGGGCTCCAAACCCATCAATCTAAGTAAATCATTCAGAAGAAACACTACCAAACGAAACATGAACAAAGGTGAAATACCTGAAGTGACTCAATCCACATTCTGTCAGTATTTCTGAGCTCTTCTTCAAATATGCTGTTTTCTGATTCAATTAGTGATGAGGTATGAAGGAGTCATTCAGGAGAGGAAGAGACAAAGAAGGGAAGAGAGAGGTTGGAGTTAGAGAGCCGAAGGTCTGAACTCTGAAGTATTGAATCTATCTTTGGAAGAGAGAGAGGTTGGCGTTAGTCACGCTGAATGTCTAAAGAAGAAGAAGAAAGGGTTGGCGTTTATAAGAATAAAGGGTTGGGTTTGGGCTTAATGGTGGACACAACGTAATATTCATTTTTTGGGCTTTATGGTGAACATAATTAAAGCCATAGAGATTGGGTTTATGGTGGCCGTATGCTGGTAATCATTTTTTTAATAGTATTTTAAAATCAGGAAAAAATTTAGTAAAAGTATTTTAAAATTATAGGAAAAATTTAGGAAAAAAATTTAGAAATGACATGACAGCTAATGTGGTTTAACCTTCATTAAAAATTATGCTTCAACTTTTAATAATATATAGAATATAAATATAGATAGATATAGTCTTATAGAATATAGATGAAAAAAACTGTCAAAATATTAATTACATTTTTTTTTATAAAATTTTTCTTTAAATGAGTGGTTAATCACTACCCTAAAGCATCTAATAGCATTTTTCATTTAATTATATATATAAAATCTCTTTAGATCTCTCTCAAATTAATTTAATAGCACCCCAAATTCCAATGCACGAAATGGTGTTCTTTTTTTTTTTTGGTCGGTATATAAGGCCAAACTTTATATTGAAGAGAGGCAAAAAGAATGGACTATTGGGAATATACCCATCAGCGTCAACGAGGACACATAGAAGGATAGTATTGATGGGTATGCTCTCCAAAGTCAAACAAAAGGGAAGTCCAAATGGTAAAATCATGTGCTAATTTAGAACACCATACTTATATGACACATCACACATGGAAGGATAGTATTGATGGCCGATCTTTCTTACTTATTTATAGAAGCCTTAAAATGAATTGGATAAGAGTGAGAAAATTATAGATAATTTAGAACTGAATTTAAATTCAATTAAGAGATTACAAAACACCATACTTATATGACATTTATCTATTTTATACATTATTAAACACATTCCACTACTAATCCAATAAGTATTAATATTAATTAAGGTTATGTTAGGATTGTGTTTAGTATAAATGTATATCTTCATTTTTTTTTAAAATGTTTCAATAGTAGATAATTGCATAATATAAATAGGCTTTTTTTAGCACTTCCGTGCTAATGCTCTCATATATTTATATACATCTTCATATGATATTGTTTATAGGATATTTATTGGCATGAGTTTGATGTTTTGTATATATATATATATATATATATATATATATATATATATATGTATATATATATGTATTTATATATCAACTTGGTCGTAGATGAATATATTCATTTAATATGCTATATATGGCTTTACCTTGCTAAATATATTTCTTTACCTCAATTTTATATGCCTCATATATAGCTTAAATTATTTACATAATAGGAGAAAATTAATTTTCTCATTGTTTCATTATTTTACACTCATTATTAGGAATGGCAACGGGTCGAGTTCGGAGCAAGTTTTTCTATGCCCGAACCCAACTTGCGGGCCCACCCCCGTGACCCGAACCTGGCCGGTTTAATAAACCGATTTTTTTTTTCACCCCAAACCTGCCTTGTTAAGCCCCTGCGGGCCTCGTCCCATCATGCCTGGCCCAAAATTGCAAACACAAACACAAATCCTAACACAAACATAAACATAAACATAGCACAAACACAAATTTCAGATTTATGATTTTCCCTTTCAAAATCACAAACACAAACATAAATCTTAAGACAAACATAAACACAGAAATCATAAACACAAACTCACATGATTGAGACGAATTGAACCCAAAAAAAGAAAAAAGAAAAAAAATGGAGAACGAGGTGGAGCGAGGCCGTAAGGTCATGAGAGGGTTACTGAGTGAGGTCGTGAGGGGGGCAGTTGAGTGAGGCCGTGAAAGGGTGGCTGACTAGCAGGGTATCGGTGTGAGATGGGTGAGGGATATGGCCATATGGGTTGTGCGAGATGGGTGAGGGAGATGAGAGGGTTGTGCGAGATCGGTGAGGGCGAAACAAAGATGAGAGAGTCAGAGAGCTGTGCTTGACTGATTGTGGCCATGTGAATGAGAGAGTTGAGAAATGAAGAGGGAGAGGCAGCTGTGTGAGTGAGAGAGTTGAGAGATGAAGAGAGAGTTTAGAAGATATTTATACTTAGGGTTAGGGTTTTAATTTTTTTTTTTAATATTATATATGTATACGAGTTGGGTTCGGGCCGGATTTGCATAATACCTGAACCTGACTTGAACCCATTTCGGGGTTTTTTTATTTTATTTATTTATTAAAACCCAAATCCGCTCCATTTGCTTCATGGATCGAGTAAAACCCGCCCTATTAAGGGTCGGGTTGGACCAGGTACTTGCTGGTCCGGCATATTTTGCCATCCCTACTCATTATATTATGTTTTTCTCTACAAAAAAACTCAACAATAGCAGCCAACAGATAAACCATTGATATGAACATTGTACTCGGCTACCTTAAAAAACCTACGTTGTCAAAACAAGATACATGTAATGGCCACAAAAAAACCCCCAAAACTTATCATAATGACATCTATAGCGATCCTTGTCATATTTTTTAAGACTAATCAATTAAATTTGAAGTTGATGAGGCTTTGCTAATATAATTTTTTTAGGTATTAAAAAAAAAAAAAAAAAAAAGCTAACAGCACAACACCAAGGATAGTTTCGAGTTTCAATTGAAGTACTATTTTAAATTAATTGAAACTTTTATGGAGAAAGAATTATATATACATTGGGATTAGGATATATATATATATATATAAAAAAAATAAAGAATTATATATAGATTAGGAGAGTGATGAGTGATGACTTTAATAAAAGTTAAAAATTCCTTATTCAATCAAAAAATAGAATAAAGAAAAGTCAAATCCGTGAATAACTCTATAAACGGTGAGGATGACGCCGCCTTGGCCAGCAAGCAACAACAAAGGAGACCTAAACCTACAAGACAGAGTATAAATTTACAAAGCAAAAACCAAAACCCTAACAAATTTCTCTGCTTCTGCTATTGCTATTGCCATGGCATTAGAGTCAAGCACAGAAGTTTCTTTGGTTCCACGCCGCAAAATAATTAGAAAACGTCGCAAAATGAGAAAAGAAAACCCAGAAGAGGATCCAATTCAGTCTCCATGTCGCAAAAGAAGAAGAAAACATCCTGATGAACCTGAACCAGAACCGTCCTATGAATTCCTCAACAAAATCCCTCATGCTATTTTGTTGGAGATCCTTTATCGACTCCCTTGCCAAACTGCTCACCTATGCAAATCCGTTTCAAAGCGCTGGTATTCACTTATTTCCAATCCTTCCTTTGCTCGCGGCTTCATTCACCACCGCCGCCGCCGCCACTCAGACTCAGAGCCCTTTAATCTTCTGTTACAGTATTATACGGGTTCACCTAAGGATAAAATCCAGGTTCTTCCATTCAATAGTTCTGAGTTGTGCTCTAATGGAAAATATGGAAATAACATTCTCAACTTTCTTCCTTGTTTCAAACGAGGAAGATTATATAAGAATGATTTTGGCATGGCATCGTTCAACGACTTATTGCTGGTACACAACAGAGTTACATCGGCCAGGAAGAAGGTAGGCTTTTGCGAGTACTATATCTGCAATCCGCATACCAAACAATGGTTCAAGCTCCCTCGCTGCAGTTCACACTCTCTCATCAGAACCGATAAGGTTGGCTTTATTTGCGAAGCCTACGAAAATGCGCATTACAGATATAAGGTTGTACTCATTCACTCTCCCAATGAACCCAATACTACTCAGTTACATATGAAGGTTTTTTCTTCTGAGATTGGTAAATGGTGCAAGTCTGTTGTTTCGTCGCCGCGGGGATTAAATCCTTTCAAGAGAAAATTCGAGTGTGCTGGTGGTGTTGTTGCTTGTAATGGGATGCTGCATTGGGTGGATACAGATATTACAGAAGTAAATGGAATGATCAAAGGCTTTCTGGTGTTCGATCCATTCAACGATGCAAAACGATGCCATTATATCGATTTACCCGTAAACTTTTCACCTCAAGATGAATTCTCCTTCGGAGTCGCAGATAATTTCTCCTTTGGAGTGTTTCGAGGGCGCCTTCGTATATTGCACAATCCTCGGGCTGAATTCAACCATACTTTCAGCTTTTATGTTTGGGAACTCGAGGATTACAATAATGCAGGTACATGGTGCATGAAGCACGAAGTTTGCTACGAAAACATGGTTTTTGAACCTAACCTTTCTAGGCATGTTGGGTTAGCAAGGAATTTCCGCTATTCAATGGTGAAGTTCCTAGCTTTTCACCCAGACAATGGTGAAATTGTCTTCTTTAAATTCCGCAATTACCAAGTCATGTGCAACGTTAACATGCGGACAAGGGAATTGAAAATGGCTGGCAAACTAAATTATTCACAATGGGGAAGATTATCTTCTGCATTCTTACTTCCGCAACCATTGTGGCCAACACCAGTTCCTCCACTCCCATTGCAATTTGAATGCTCTAACAATTGTTAGCGACTGAGGTTGTAACAGCTTTTATTATTTCTCTTTACACAACTGCTATATTTTCTCATGCATTTTGCACTACAGTAATCTACTTTGCATTCGACGTTTTTATTCCATTGATTGAAAGATAATTTATTGTAATTCTGAGTTTTACTTATCAATGTGGATGTCTTGGATTTCTGGTGCTATGCTTTCACTTATGAAGTTACACCTTCGTTTGCTCTTTACCATGTGGTAATTAAGACCTATGTTGTAGGCTATGAATGGTCCTACCCAAAAAAAAAAAGAATTGAAATAATATCTAATAAATAGATAATTTGAATATATAAGTGCCACGCAAATATATAAAACATTACAATTTT
Source organism: Quercus tomentella (assembly GCA_028535165.1). Lineage (NCBI taxonomy): Eukaryota > Viridiplantae > Streptophyta > Magnoliopsida > Fagales > Fagaceae > Quercus > Quercus tomentella. The sequence continues at coordinate 12,688,474 of JAPQVY010000012.1, read as the reverse complement.
TTTTTTTTTTTTTTTTTTTACAAAACATTACAATTGAATTTAAGATCTAAAAAAAATAAAGTGAGAATTGAGAAAGTTATAGGTCTTAATATAATTATATAGACAAAATCTTTTTTTAGAACTCTCTCAAATGAATTTCATAGCACCCCAGATCCCAATGCACGCACGCAATGGTGCTCTTATTATTATTATTTTTTGGGTCGGTATACGAGGCCAAACTTTATTTTATTGGGGAGATGTAAAAAGAATGGACGACGGGAATATACCCATCAATATCAACAAGGAAACACATGGAAGGACAATATTGATGGGCATGCTCTCCAAGTCAAACAAAAGAAAGTCCAAATGGTAAAATTATGCGCTAGTCTATTAAGTAATTAGGGGCAAAAACTTTTTAGATAACTAGTTGAAAGCAAAGTGCTTTGCACGATTTTAGTTATGAACTTATGATTCATGAATATAAAGATTATAAATTATATAAATGGTCGATTAAAAATGAAGACAAACTCTTTCTCAAAAAAAAAAAAAAAAAAAAAAATGAAGACAAACTAAATAATACAAAATTAATGATCAATAAAAAGAATCTTGTAGAAGATCCATTGCGATAAATGAATCACATAAAGGATAAGGAAAAAAGAAAACAAAAACTGAATTTAAATCTTATTTATAGAAGCCTTAAAAATTAAATGAATTGGATAAGATATTATAAAACACCATACTTATATTATTCATTTATATATTTCGCATTATTATTTCTCAAAAAAAAAAAAAATTCACATTATTAAACACAATCCGCTAATAATCCAATAAATACTAATATATTAAAAAAGTTTCAATAGTAGATAATTGCATAATATAAATATGTTTTTTTTTAGCACATCGGGTGCTAATGCTCTTATTTATTTATATATATATATATATATATATATATTTATATACATGATCATGTGATATTGCTTAGGACATTTATTGGCATGAATTTAATGTTATATATATATATATGTATGTATGTATCAACTTGGTCATACACAAATATATTCGTTTAATATTCTATATATGGCTTTACCTTCTTAAACATATTTCTTTACCTCAATTTTATATGCCCCATAGCCTGACATATTTCCAGTAATTTTTTTAAATATATTTTATAGCTTAAATTATTTATGTACATGATATGGGAAAATTAATTTGCTCATTAATTCATTATTTTACATACATTATATTATGTTTTTGCCTACGAAAAAACTCAACAAAAGCAGCCAACTGGTGACCCATTGGCATGATTATTATACTTGACCACCCTAAAGAGCCTTGGTCTAACCACTAACCTAACAAAACACCATGCATGCAATGGCGGAGTCAGGATTTCAATTTAGGGGGGCAAGATTAAAAGAGAAAAGATTGAAAGTAAAATTATTCTAAAAAATAGCAATTCAATATTAATAACAAATAAATAAGCAATTATATGCTAATGTAATTGTCATTTGTCACACACAATCTAATACAAATGTAAACTTTAATTTATTTTTTTATACTTAGTTTAATTTACTTAAATGCCCTCAATGTAAATAGTTAATTAATGATAATCAAATTGAGAAATTAACTTGAATGCATACAGTTTAATCATATAATTTGATGATTTCTTCAAAGAAATTGAAAAAATACATCAATACAAAAGTGTTAAGAATATGACAATATGCCTACAAAGTTGTATACGTGTCTCATTGTTAGAAATGCTTTTAAAAAACTAAGTAAAATTCAATTTTCTTCTTTAATTCTTCTAAGTAGTTAAAATTTTGGATTATAACAAAAATTCAAAATTTGAAATTGTGAAGAGAAGGAAGAGAAAGATTAGTAGATGCTCTAAGGTTTCCTTTAACAATTAGTCTAGAGTCACCATTTTTTTTTTCTTTTCACAATCATTGAGCTGACAATTTATAAATGTAGATAATAAAATAATGTCAATAATAAACCAAAATGAAAATAAATAACATCTCAAAAGTTGTGGAATTTGTTGCGGAAAATATTTTGCTTAGCATTGCTTGCTTTTTAGTAGTGTACTTCTACTAACGTGTATAAAGGCATGGGAGAGTTTTTTAATTTTTTAAAAATTTGTGGGACTGGCACCTTCTATTCAATCTTGATTCTAGAGTCCATGACTTACCGTGAGGAGAATACTAGTTTTTTGCTTTTGAAAAGCTTTCTGTCAGTGGATGGTACAAACTACTTTCAACTATAATAAGAGTATATTATACATGATTTTTTTGGCAAGCTCAGGGGGGCAACTGCCCCCTCTCGCCCCCCTTGGCTCCGCCCCTGCATGCATGTCACGACTAAAAAAAGACTCCCAAAATTTTTATCATAATGACATCTATAGCAATCATGTTATGTCATATTTTCTAAGACTAATCAAGAAAATTTGAAGTTGATGAGGCCCCGCCCTGTTAATAATTTTTTTAGGTAAAAAAAAAGAAAAAAGACAAAAAGAAAACAACATAACACTAAGGATTGTTTCGAGTTTCAATTGAAGTAGTATTTTAAATTAATTGAAACTTTTATGGAGAAAGAATTATACATTGGGATTAGGATATATATATATATATATATATATATATATAAAGAATTATATATAGATTAGGAGAGTGATGAGTGTTTTCTATTAAAAAAAAAAAAAAGGTGTTGAGTGATGACTTTAATAAAAGTTAAAAATTCCTTATTCAATCAAAAATAAAATAAAGAAAGTCAAATTGGTGAATAACTCTATAAACGGTGAGGATGACGCCGCCTTAGCCAGCAAACAACAAGAAGGGAGACCTACACCTACAAAACAGAGTATAAAACTATAAATTTACAAAGCAAAACCCTAACAAATTTGTGCTTCTGCTATTGCTATTGCTATTGCTATTGCGATTGCCATGGCATTAGAGTCAAGCACAGAAGTTTCTTTGGTTCCACGTCGCAAAATAAGAAAAGAAAACCCAGAAGAGGATTCAATTCAGCCTCCATGTCGCAAAAGAATTCGAAGAATAAAACATCCTGATCATGAACCTGAACCGTCCTATGAATTCTTCAACGAAATCCCTGATTCTATGTTGTCCGAGATCCTTTATCGACTACCTTGCCGAACTGTTCACCAAAGCCAATTGGTTTCGAAGAGCTGGTATTCACTTATTTCCAATCCTCTCTTTGCTCGCGGCTTCATTCACCACCCACCGCCACCAAGACTCATACTCAGACTCAGATCCTTTTAATCTTCGGTTAGCGCATGCGCGTTTTCTTAAGGAAAAAATCCAGGTTCTTCCATCCAAAAATTCTGAGTTGAGGCCCGGCGAATCCGGACTTGGTTTTCTCAACTTTCTTCCTCACTTCAAACACGAAAACTTGTTTTATAAGTTTGGCATAGTGGCATCGTTCAATGACTTATTGCTAGTATACAGTCACAGACGAAGTATTCGAAGGAAATTGAGGCCTCCTTCTCTAAGCTTTCGCAAGTACTACATCTGCAATCCACTTACCAAACAATGGCTTAAGCTCCCACTTCTGAGAGAGAACAGAATCGTTAAGGTTGGCTTTATTTGCGATGCCTATAACAGTGACAAAATTGCGCATTACAGATATAAGGTGGTGGTACTCGTTCATTCTCACAATGAACCCAATACTACTCAATTACATATGGAGATTTTTTCTTCCGAGATTGGTAAATGGTGCAAATCAGTTGTTTCGTCACCGCGGGTATTGAATCCCGTCAGAAATTCGTTTAAGGGTGCTCATGATGTTGTTGCTTGCAATGGGAAGCTGCATTGGATGGATATAGAAGAATATGGAATGATCAAAGGCTTTGTGGTGTTCGATCCATTCAACGATGCAAAACGATGCCATTATATTGAGTTACCCAAAAACCTTCCCCCCGATTTATCCTTTGGAGCGTTTCGATGCGGACATATGAATTTTATCGCGACCAATTCCCCTGATTTCTCCTTTGGAGCGTTTCGTGGGCGCCTTCGCATATTCCTGAATCCTGAGGCTAAACTCAACCATACTTTCAGCTCTTATGTTTGGGAACTTGAGGATTACAATAATGCAGGTACGTGGTGCATGAAGCACGAAGTTTGCTCCGAAAACATGGTTTATGAAGATTCTAGGCTTGATGGGTTAACAGAGAATTGCGCTGATTCACTGGTGGAATTCCTAGCTTTTCACCCAAACAATGGTGAAATTGTCTTCTTTAAATTCCGCCATTACCTTGTCGTGTGCAACATGTCGACGAGGGAATTGAAATTGGCTGGCAAACTAAGAAGATCATATTGGAGTGAAATATCTGTATTCTTACTTTCGCAACCATTGTGGCCAACACCAGTTCCTCCACCCCCATTGCAATTTTTTTTTTTTTTGAGAATTACCCCCATTGCAATTTGAATGCTCTAACAATTGTTGACGACTGAGGATTTAACAACTTTTATTATTGCTATTTTCTCATGCATTTTAGAGCCTGTTTGGTAGAAAAGTTTAAGTAATGTTGTTTTTATTTTTTATTTTATATATGTGTGGATGAAAAAGTGAGTGAAAATACGTGTAATGTTGTTTAAAAACTGAAAATATGTTTTTGAATATGCTTACCAAACAGACCCTTACTAATCAAAGTCGACAACTTGGATTTCTGGTGCTATGCTATCACTTATGAAATTACACTTTCGTTTGCTTTTTACCATGTAATTAAGCTTTTGTTATGGCCTATATATGTTATAGGCTATGAATGATCCTCTAGTTATAGGAGTTTTTCACAGGTAGTCACTAAAAAAAACTTAGATGATATAAAATCTAATAAATAAATAACTTGAATATATTAATATCACCATTCAATTTGGGATTAATAAAAGATAAAATGAGAACTAAGAATATTGAAATGAGAGTAATAAAGTGCGAGAGTCTAAAATGATAATAGAGAAGAGAGAGAGACATTGATGATACTTGCTACAACTGTGAGCACACAGCTATAATAATATTTCTCTTGATACCCTTTTTTTAACAAAAATTAAATTGAGAATTATTTTTATATGATGGATTGAATGAGTTACATATTTGAATGATTAGAGATTTTTATTTTTATTTTGGGTTTTTGAATATATTTTTGTCGAAAGTTCACTTGTTGTTTGGCCTAGTCTTATTTTTATTTGGGTTAATGATTATTGTTATAATTTTTATTGTTGTTATTTAAGTTTTTTTTTTTCTTTTCTTCAAGGGGTTGATTATGTTTGGAGGCCATAATTATTTTTAAAGTTATGCTACATCCACATAAAAAAAAAATATTGTGAAAATAATGTAAACATAGCATTATTCTTATTTTTGTTGAACCCAAATTCTTTTGATTATAAAGTCAGAATATTTTTTTTTTAAGATCGTCAAAATAGACTAGTTTAGTATATAATTTTTTTTTTTTTTTACAAATATATATATATATATATATATATGCGTTTTTTTTTTTTTTTTGCAAGTCAGATATTCCTGTAAACAGCCTGACTTGAATGTGGAACTGGAATCGCCACTCGCATCACTTAACTTTACCCTCCACATGCCAAATTGCACGATGAAGGAACCAGCAATGAACCCTCATTTTGTGCTTATGGTGCCCCTATTTGTTTGACTTTTCACTCCAGTAGTGTCTATAATTATGACCAATAATATAAAATTTTTAATTGAATTAGGAAAACACATATGTTAATATGACATTCTTCTTATCCGATTCTACTTGTATTTGGTACTCGCGGCATAGTACCATAAACCATTATACAATTTCTTTGCTACAATTGGACGTACGTGATAGAGTGTGAGTAGTGAAGAAAAAATTATAGATTTATTTGTAAGTGATAACCAGCTATTCACAGTCTGTCACAATAAAATTAGAGCAAAAAGTTGAATAATTTGTAATCTTAGAATCACTGCAACCTGAAAACCTCCAAGAGGTCAAATTGACATGACATTTTTAAACCCTAATATAGTAGTTTTAGCGGTAATTCTGTTGGTATACTCCCTTATCCTCCAGCCTGGGTTTGGGTCATCATCTATGCAATCCGTTTCAGTGAATTTTCTTACCACATATTACTTGTATAAATCTTTATAATGCGTTAGTTATTTCTGATATATATTTCTTCCTATGTTTTTGTTTGAACCATTTTAAATTAAACCTTGCTAATGCTTTTTTTTTTCCCCAAAATTTTTGTATCAAATGCCTGTGGTTAGCTCAACTAGTAAAAGATGTGGAAGTCTCCAAAGTAAGATTAACAAAAATAGAAAATTATATGATGAATAAATACAATATCTTGATGGATGCCACCTTATTAATTGTACGCTGAATTGGCAACGATGAGTGTCAACTTTCGCATCAATGTATTTATGCAGTTTATCATGTAGCATTCTAAGTTAAAAGTGGATTTTCTAACCACTGCATATCCTTGGTGCGATGGTCACTCTACAAGTATAAATGCTTGTGAGGTATGGGGGACAAAGGCCAGAGTTCAAGTCTCCAAGAGAGAGCTTCACACATATATACACTTATTAGATTAGGTTAGAGTAAAAATTCTATTTTGTAAAAAAAAAAAAATTAAAAAAAAAAAGGTGAATTTTCTAGTTTAAGGGATCTGTGTCTCCTCTTGGCTCCACATTTATAAGGCACTTAGTGATTCTTTGTACATATATACATGAAAAGCATAATTTAATAGAAAAGATTTAAATTACATAATTATAATATTGTGTAGACACCCCATTTTACAACTTGCATTTAACCAACCGGTAGAAATTTAGATTTGTGATACGAAACACATCTTGATGCTCTAACGATCATAATGGTATGTCATGGGTTTTGATCAAACCACCTGATCAAAAGTTATCATACAAAAAATTTTCAATGATCATGCCTCACCTACACGGTGGGCCTGATCACGTCCTATTTTAAACACTTAATTTTGATTAGTTCTCACAAAAATTAATTTAAAATTAATTAAGTATGATTTTTTATTGGATTTTATTTTATTTCATTTTTTAAGAAATAATAAAAAAATGTTTTCCTTTATGGCATCTTATCTGCTCTTTTGAAAAAAATTTGGAGATAGAAAAGGATATGATCCATGAAAATTTCAAAAAAAACAGAAAAATGCTCAAAAAACGTCTTTATCTTCAGTAGCAACTTGAATCGAATTTTTGGCCTGGAAAACGTTGAAATTTGGTTTTCTCTATTTCTATAAAAGTTGTAGAGAATTGAATTTCCTTTCAAAAAATATCAGTTTATAATCAATTGGAATTTTTAGTAGAAAGTTATGGCCAAAATACGAAACAGGTGCAGAAGATAACACAAATTCAGCATCATCTTCAATTTTCTTTCAAAATTTCAAATGGGGATCAACATCAAATCTGTTCAAGCTTATCTAATAGGCTTATCCTTTCCCTTAGCTTCCGAAGAAAGTTTTTTGAAAAATAAATTGGATAGAGAAACAGATACATCTTGTGAAAAATTTCAAAAATGCTCAAAAAACGTTACTATTTTCAGCAGCAATTTGAAACGCATTTTTGGCCTGGAAAACGTTGAAATTTTGGTTTTCTCTATTTCTGAAAAAGTTGTAGATAATTGAATTTCCTTTCAAAAAACACCAATCTTGAATCAATTGAAATTTTGAGCAGAAAGTTAGAGCCAAAATACGAAGCAGATGCAACATCATCTTCAACTTCCTTTCAAAATTCAAATGGGGATCAACACCAAATCCGTTCCAGCTCATTTATACAGGTTATCTCCTCCCTTAGCTTCAGAATAAAGCTAATAACTTAGCTTTAAAGCTAAGCCATCCCTTCCCCTATAAATAGAGAAGACCTTTTTCATTTTCTGGACCCCTGAATTCCCTCTGGAGAGCTAGTGAGAAAGCAGAAAAGAAAAGCTGTTGTGCAACCATTGTTCTTACTTTGGTTGTAGTTTAGTACTTCCTTGCTTTCTCCCTAGCCCTTTAAGTGATCACGTCCTCCTTTTAATTTATGCTTTATGCTGGTAAGTAGTTAATTATGTTCTTAACTTTCTACACATAGTTGAATAAATGCTTAACAAGTCATTATTTGTTTCTTTCATGATATGCTTGGGTGAACATGCCTATATGTCTCATTGATATTCCTTTTACATGCTTAGATGAGCACTTCTAGGCTAAAGCACAATTTTCTCTTGAATGCTTAGATGAACACTTCTAGGCTAAAGCACAACTTTCCCTTGAATGCTTAGATGAACATGTCTAGGTAGTTGTTTTACTTTTTTTTAAATGCTTGAACAAACATGTCTAAGTATTTTGATTTTCTCTAGATGAACATGTCTAAGGGATTTTTCCTTTATTTTTTTTCATAATTGCTTGGATGATCAAATATGCTTAAATGTTTTATTTTATCTTGTTCTCTCTGCAATTATGTTGATGACAAATAACATGACAACTTTTTTTTTTCTTCACATGCTTAGATGAACATGTCTAGGCTAGGAATTCTTTGTTTACATTGATTTCTTGGATGAACATGTCATTACCTTCATGCTTTCTTTACATTAAAATTGTTATCTAACAAATTTAAATTTTTGTTTCTTTTTATGTCAAATTCCCCTAACACATATTTGTTTACAATTCCTGCAAATTAACATGTTTATATGACATATTGTTTGTATTTGTTTGACATGACATGATATTGACCACCTTAACCTAGGAGACTGGTTTTACCGGGCGAGATGAGTGCTTAAACCCTTTCCATCTCGTAAATTAGCCTTCGAACCAAGATCAAGGGTTCTAAACTATACTCTTGTATATACAATTTTACATTTTTTAGAATGTAACTATGAAATAAAGTAATGTAATTTACTTTTCCTAGATTGAATCTAGGACAAAAAAGCATTGTAAATTTTTGTTACAAAATTGATGTAAATTGTCATATACGTAATACAACAGAAGCATTTTTTATATTGAAGGTTTTTTTTTTTTGTTACATCAATTTTGTAACAAAAATTTACAATGCTTTTTTTGTCCTAGATGCAATTTAAGAAAATTAAATTACATTTCTTTATTTCCTATTTACATTCTAAAAAATGTAAAATTACATATACAAGAGTATAGTCTAGAACCCTTGATCTTGGTTCGGAGGCTAATTTACGAGATGGGAAGGGATTAAGCACCCATCTCACCCGGTAAAACTGGTTTCCTAGGTTAAGGTAGCCAATATTATGTCATGTCAAACAAATACAAAAAATATATCATATAAACATGTTAATTTGCAGGAATTGTAAACAAATATGTGTTAGGGGAGTTTGACATAAAGAGAAACAAAAATTGAAATTTGTTAGATAACCATTTTAATGTAAAGAAAGCATGAAGGTAATGGCATGTTCATCCAAGAAATCAATGTAAACAAAGAATTCCTAGCACTAGACATGTTCATCTAAGCATGTGAAGAAAAAACAAAGTTGTCATGTTATTTGTCATCAACATAATTGCAGAGAGAACAAAATAAAATAAAACATTTAAGCATATTTGATCATCCAAGCAATTATGAAAAAAAATAAAGGAAAAATCCCTTAGACATGTTCATCTAGAGAAAATCAAAATACTTGGACATGTTCATTCAAGCATTTAAAAAAAAGCAAAACAACTACCTAGACATGTTCATCTAAGCATTCAAGGGAAAGTTGTGCTTTAGCCTAGAAGTGTTCATCTAAGCATTCAAGAGAAAATTGTGCTTTAGCCTAGAAGTGTTCATCTAAGCATGTAAAAGGAATATCAATGAGACATATAGGCATGTTCATCCAAGCATATCATGAAACAAACAAATAATGACTTGTTAAGCATTTATTCAAGTATGTGTAGAAAGTTAAGAACATAATTAACTACTTACCAGCATATAGCATAAATTAAAAGGGGGAAGTGATCACTTAAAGGGATAAGGAGAAAGCAAGGAAGTACTAAATTACAACCAAAGTAAGAATAATGGTTGCACAACAGTTTTTCTTTTCTGCTTTCTCACTAGCTCTCCAGAGGAAATTTGGGGGTTCAAAAAATGGAAGAGGTCTTCTCTATTTATAGGGGAAGAGATGGTTTAGCTTTAAAGCTAAGTTATTAGCTTTCTTCTGAAGCTAAGGGAGGAGATAACCTGTTTAAATGAGCTGGAACGGATTTGGTGTTGATCCCCGTTTGAATTTTGAAAGGAAGTTGAAGATGATGCTGCACCTGCTTCGTATTTTGGCTCTAACTTTCCGCTCAAAATTCCAATTGATTCAAGATTGGTGTTTTTTGATATTAAATTCAATTATCTACAACTTTTTCAGAAATAGAGAAAACCAAATTTCAACGTTTTCCAGGCCAAAAATGCGTTTCAAATTGCTGCTGAAAATAGTAACGTTTTTTGAGCATTTTTGAAATTTTTCACAAGATGTATCTGTTTCTCTATCCAATTTATTTTTCAAAAAACTTTCTTCTGAAGCTAAGGGAAAGGATAAGCCTATTAGATAAGCTTGAACAAATTTGATGTTGATCCCCATTTGAAATTTTGAAAGAAAATTGATGATGATGCTGAATTTGTGTTAATTATCTTCTGCACCTGTTTCGTTTTTTGGCCATAACTTTCTGCTAAAAATTCCAATTGATTAGGGATTGATATTTTTTGAAAGGGAATTCAATTCTCTACAACTTTTGTAGAAATAGAGAAAACCAAATTTCAACGTTTTATAGGCCAAAAATACGATTCAAGTTGCTATTGAAGATAATGACGTTTTTTGAGCATTTTTCTTTTTTTTTTTTTTGAATTTTTCATAGATCATATCCTTTTCTATCTCCAAATTTTTTTCAAAAGAGCAGATAAGATGCCATAAAGGAAAACATTTTTTATTATTTCTTAAAAAAATGAAATAAAATGAAATCCAATCAAAAATCACACTTACTTAATTTTAAATTAATTCGTGTGAGAACCAATCAAAATTAAGTGTTTAAAATAGGACATGATCGGGCCCATCGTGTAGGTGAGCCACATTGAAAATTGTTTGTATGATAACTTTTGATCATGTGGTCCGATCAAAACCCATGACATACCATTATGATCGTTAGAGTATCAAGATTTTTTTGGTATCACAAATCTAAAGATCTACCAGTTGGTTAAATGCAAGTTGTAAAATGGGGTGCCTACATATTGTTTAATATAAATGGAGAAGATGTTATTAAAATGACTTTTTTTAATATACCATAATCGGTGGACTAATTTGATCATATTCAAGACTATTTATAAAAAAATGAACATATATATTCCATAGAACATATGTAACATGTTACATTAAGTTTAAATTATTATATAAGTTTATAATTGTAGCATTTTTTTCCTTTCCGAATATAAGTATAATGCCTATATTATTGAAACTTGAATTTTAAAGTAATCTTGTGTACATTTACCATTTTTATTACCTTTTTTGTGCCCATATTTCTAATTTATAATGCTTATTTTGTTTGTATTTTTTAACCAAAATACAATGAAATATCATACTTTTCAACCCAAGAATTAAGGAAAAATAATAATTTTTTTAGCCCAAAACTAAGAAGGCAACTTACAAAAAGAATCAATTTAAGGTCTAATTAGCCTAAAATTAACCAAAAGAACCAAAGTGAACCAGAATGGACCTAAGTGGATTGAATGGACTGAAGTAGACCGAATTAGAAGGAAGTGGACTGAAAGAGATTGAATTAGACCAAAATGGATTGATTGGACCAAAGTTGACAAAAATAAACCAAATAGACTAAAGTGGACCGAAATGCTATACTAATGTGGCTTAATAGGAGTGTAGTAATAGTAAATAATATGTTTTAGCCTTTATATATTATATAGATATATAGATTATATAATCTCCTCAAGGGTTTTTGACTTGCACTTCTTGGTCAAACGAAATCCACAACTGCTATTGTAATTAAAAAAAAAAAAAAATCCACAACTGCTATAAGGATTAGTAGAATATTGGGGGGTGTTTGGTACATGCACTCAAATAACAGTTTTCAATTTTTAAACAATATTACATGTATTTCCACACACTTTTTCACCCACACGTATTTCCAAAAAATACAAAAATGTTACTAAAACAACATTATCAAATGACCCCTTAATGTCTATAGTAACCTATGGTCTTGACTCTTGAGTCCAAGGTACTTAATTTGCCTCTCTGTCATTGCACAATTCATTGCTAATAGTCGCATACCGAAAGCAATTGACACACTCCTGTCCTTGTACATGAGATGAAGCCCCCCCCCCCCCCCCCCCCAAAAAAAGGCGCTATTATGCCTACTGAAGAGGATAAAATATGGGCCTGACGGGCCTATGGTAATGGGCCTGACGGATAGGAACTGTTGGGCCGGGGTAAAGATGATCCAACGCTCTTCGAAGGCCCATCGCCGAAGGGCACAGTAAGAGCCCATGTTCCGAGATCTTTATCGCTCATTTGTCTAGATACAAGCTGAAATAAATTTCCTCTATAAGGAAAACCTTGCTCACCACGCTCAAAAAGACTCGAAGTAGAGTCCTACATGGAAAAGACTTGGACACCAAGAAGGAAAAGCCGACTCTCTACTACTATAAAAGCCCTAATACCCTCACAAATTAAGGTACGCGTTATTCACCCTCTCTAGCACTCTAGAGTTGTGAAAATAATTCTAACTTGACCTTCGGAGAGTAGTTGGCCGGCACCACACCGGTGCTCTCTAAGGTCTTCTTTCGATTGTTTTCGTTGTGCAGGTTTGCTTCGAAGTCGTGAGTGCTGTGTGACCTATTGGTGATATTTTCGACATCATCAGTTGGCGCCGTCTGTGGGAAATCGCGTAGCACGTTATCGCTTCCTAAGACAAAAAGAGTTACATGGTACTCACTCGCTCGATGGCGACCACTAACGACGTTCAAGAAGAAGAAGGCCCTACGACTGCTCTTGAGAGACAGGTCAGGACGCTCGCCACAGCCGTGGAGCGCCTCACCAAACAAAACCACGATCTAGAAGAGCAGCTGAACCAGAAAAATGCGGCGACCAATAACCAAGGAGCAGATCAAGAAGGGACCAGTGCTGAAAGAAGGAATCACGAAGGACCACAGGAGAGCAACGCCCCAAGCAGACTAGAACGACGGGACACTAGCATTCCTTCTCTGATAGATACAGCTCCACCACCCATCATCGCGGAGATGCAGGCGATGAAGGAACAGATGGAAGTGATGATGAACGCTCTCAAGGGACGAGTGTCTAGTAATCTTGACGACCTTGTCAACCGGACTGACTCGCCATTTACGACAACCGTCAACTCCTTCCCCCTGCCAAGTAAGTTTCGCATGCCAAATATGGACAGTTATGACGGAGTCAAGGATCCTCTAGATCACCTAGAGACCTTCAAGACCCTGATGCACCTTCAGGGAGTGGCAGACGCAATTATGTGCAGGGCCTTTCCTACAACCCTAAAGGGCGCAGCGAGGATTTGGTTTAGCCGGCTAGCACCCAACTCCATCAGCACCTTCAAGGAGCTAAGCGCTCAGTTTACTACGCACTTCATTGGAGGACATCGGTATAAGAAGTCCACAGCTTGTTTGATGAATATCAAGCAGCGAGAGGACGAGACATTAAGGGCATACATATCACGCTTCAATAAAGAGGCGCTCTCGATCGACGAAGCCGACGACAAGATACTGGTAGCAGCGTTCACGAATGGGCTGAAGGGGGGTAAGTTTTTGTTCTCCCTATACAAAAACGACCCGAAAACTATGTCAGAGGTGCTTTACAGGGCCACCAAATATATGAATGCTGAAGACGCGCTGTTAGCCCGAGAAGATAGGCCCAAGAAAAGAGACAGGCAAGAAGACCCCCGACAGGACCAGGGGCGGAAGAAAGGCAAGATGGGAGACCAAAGGGAGGAGAGACGCCCTAAACCCATGGGCGGAAGGTTCACTAGTTTCACACCGTTAACAACCCCGATAGACCAAGTCCTAATGCAAATTAAGGACGAAGGAGCCCTGACGTTTCCAGGAAAACTGAAGAGTGATCCCAACAAACGATCCAGGGACAAATATTGCCGCTTCCACCGTGACCATGGTCACGACACAGCCGATTGCTACGACTTGAAGCAGCAGATTGAAGCCCTTATCCGACAAGGAAAGCTGCAAAAGTTCGTCAGCAAGGAGAGAACGGACCCATCGCCGCAAGAACAACACCCCCGACGGGAGAACGAGCGACCAAGACCTCCCATAGGGGACATAAGGATGATAATTGGAGGAACAGTTGCAGCCGGGTCTTCAAAAAAGGCCCGCAAAACGTACCTCCGTATGGTGCAGAGCGTCCAGCTGACGGGCACCGTCCCGAAGACAGCAAGGCGAGGTCCCATTATCGGGTTCACGGAAGAAGACGCACAACGCCTACACCATCCACACGACGATGCCCTCGTCGTCAGCATGCGGGTAGGAGACTACAACATGCACCGAGTATTGATCGACAACGGTAGCTCAGCAGATATCTTGTACTATCCGGCGTTCCAGCAAATGAGGATTGAAAGGGAGCGATTGATACCGACGAACGCCCCGCTCGTTGGTTTTGGAGGAAGCCGCGTATTCCCACTGGGCGCGGTCACGTTATCAGTGACGGTAGGCGATTACCCCCAGCAAATCACCAGGGACGTAACCTTCCTGGTGGTCGATTGTTCGTCCGCTTACAACGCTATCCTTGGACGACCCACGCTCAACTCGTGGAAGGCGGTGACATCAACTTACCACCTGATGATCAAGTTTCCTACGGATTATGGAGCAGGAGAGCTCCGCGGAAGTCAAATGGCCGCCCGAGAATGCTACGTGGCTATGATGGAACTGGAAGAACAAATCCAGGCATTGAACATAGAAAAGCACCGAACGGTGGCAGAACCAACAGAGAAGCTAGAGGAGATAATACTCGACAGCTCCAATCCGGAACGTAGAACCAAGATCGGAACGCTCGCCAAACCCGGAATCCGTCAAGAACTCATAACTTTCTTGAGGAGCAATCTAGATGTGTTTGCCTGGAGTCATGACGATATGCCAGGAATTGATCCCTCAGTCATGGTACATAGATTGAATGTGTTGCCCTCCTTTCCACCCGTCCGGCAGAAGAAGAGAGTGTTCGCCCCAGAACGAGACCAAGCAATAGCGGAAGAAGTCCGCAAACTACAAGAGGCAAGCTTCATTAGGGAAGTCTACTATCCCGACTGGCTAGCGAATGTAGTTATGGTGAAAAAAGCGAACGGCAAGTGGCGGATGTGCGTGGATTTCACCGATCTTAACAAAGCATGTCCCAAAGATAGCTATCCCCTTCCAAGGATCGACGTCCTGGTAGACTCCACGGCTCAACACCAGCTACTAAGCTTCATGGACGCTTTCTCGGGTTATAACCAAATCCGCATGCACGAGGCAGACCAGGAGAAGACTTCGTTCGTGACCAGTCAAGGGCTCTTCTGCTACAAGGTAATGCCATTCGGCCTAAAGAATGCGGGGGCAACGTACCAAAGACTGATGAACAAGATGTTCGCGCAGCAAATCGGGAGGAATGTCCAGGTCTACGTCGATGACATGTTAGTGAAGAGCCGGAAGGAGGAAGATCACCTGAACGATCTTAGGGAAACATTCGGAACGCTTCGATCCTATAACATGAAGCTTAATCCGGGAAAGTGCGCATTCGGCGTAACGGCGGGAAAATTCCTAGGATTCATGGTATCTCAAAGGGGGATTGAGGCTAACCCGGATAAGATCCGAGCCATAATAGAGATGGCCCCCCCGCGAAATGTGAAGGAAGTACAAAGCCTTAACGGCAAGGTAGCGGCATTAAATAGATTCGTGTCGAGAGCCACGGACAAGTGTTTGCCCTTCTTTCGAACGTTAAAAAAGTCTTTCGAGTGGACGGACGAGTGTCAGCGAGCATTCGAGGAGTTGAAAGCATATCTATCTTCACCACCCCTACTTAGTCCCTCGCAACCAGGTGAAGAACTCTTCCTCTACTTGGCCGTCTCCCCTGTCGCAGTCAGCGCGGCCCTAATTAGAGAAGAGGATAGGATACAGAAGCCCGTATACTACACCAGCCGGGCGCTCCGTGGAGCTGAAGAAAGATACCCACTTATGGAGAAACTCGCTTTTGCATTAGTCACGGCGGCTCGCAAGCTCAAGCCCTACTTTCAAGCCCATACCGTGAACGTAATGACCGACAAGCCCTTGAGGAGGGCATTGAGTAATCCTGAAGCCGCAGGACGACTGACGCTGTGGGCAATAGAATTGAGCGAGTTTGATATCAAGTACCGTCCACGCGCAGCCATTAAGGGACAGGTCGTAGCCGACTTTATAGCAGAATTTACTCGTAACGAAGACAAGGGGGCAGGAGAGTCCCCTCAGTGGAGCATATATACCGACGGATCATCCAATCGGCGAGCGGGGGGAGCCGGTATCGTATTGCTGTCACCAGAAGGAGACAAGATTGAATGTATGGTCCGTCTCGACTTCCCCATCACCAACAATGAAGCGGAATACGAAGCAGTAGTGACAGGCCTTGACCTAGCCAAAGCCGCCGGAGCCGAGAGTGTAGCCGTTTACTGCGACTCTCAGGTCGTAACCAATCAAGTAAACGGAAATTATGAATGCAAGGGGGAAAGGATGAAGAGATATCTTGATCAAGTAAGGGCGAGAATCGACGGGCTAGAAGCCAAGGTCATACAAATCCCAAGGGGAGAAAATGAGCTCGCCGATCGGCTAGCCAAAACCGCATCAGCAGAACACATGATAACACCGGGTAATGTACTTTCTTTTGTTCAACTTTCTCCACTAATAGACCCCGGCAACATGCAGGAGATACGCTCCGAAAGTAACTGGACTACACAGATAATTTCATACCTGAAGGACGGGTTACTGCCAGATGATAAGGAGACAGCAAGAAAGCTAAAGGTCCGAGCGGCAAGGTTCGTCTTAATAAAAGACATTCTGTACAAGAGAGGTTTCTCCCGTCCATATCTAAGATGCCTGGATACCGAAGAGGCAGACTACGTAATGAGGGAAGTACACGAAGGGATATGTGGGAACCATTCTGGATCGAGGTCGTTGGTGCACAAACTGGTACGGGCTGGGTATTACTGGCCGACCATGCAGAAAGATGCCGAGTCTTACGTCAAAAGCTGCGACAAATGCCAGAGATTCAGCAATGTTATTAGACAGCCAGCCGAAGAACTAACCCCCTTGACGGCTCCATGGCCGTTCGCTCAGTGGGGACTGGATATCATGGGACCTTTCCCAACGGCGATAAGGCAGCTGAAGTTCTTGGTAGTGGGTATTGACTACTTCACAAAATGGGTAGAAGCGGAAGCCTTGGCCACCATTACAGAGAAGAACATTAGAAGTTTTGTCTGGAGGTGCATCATATGCAGGTTCGGTATTCCTAGAGTCCTTGTCTCGGATAACGGAAGGCAGTTCGACAACAGCTACTTCCGGGATTTCTGCTCACAGCTAGGAATAAAAAACCACTACTCATCACCCGCCCATCCTCAGGCTAATGGCCAGGTCGAAGTCACGAACCGATCACTGCTTAAGATTATCAAGACTCGGCTCGAGGGGGCAAAGAGCATATGGCCAGAAGAATTGCCAAGCATACTATGGGCATATAGGACAACGGCGAGGACCCCAACAGGAGAGACACCATTCCGACTAACGTACGGGAGCGAGGCGGTCATCCCGGCAGAAGTTGGGCTCACAAGTTACAGGGTTCACAACCATGACGAGAGCAGGAATGACGAAACAATGAGGCTACAGCTGGACCTGATAGACGAGGTGAGGTCGGCGGCGGAGCAAAGGATCGCTAGATACCAGGATCGCATGGCCAGACAGTATAATTCCCGGGTCCGACACAGAGACTTCAAAGTGGGAGACCTCGTACTTAGGAAGGTCATGGGGGCAACTAGAGACCCTACACAGGGAAAGCTTGGCCCCAATTGGGAAGGACCTTATCGAGTTACGTCATGGAAAAGAAAAGGAACCTATCACCTGGAAACGACAGACGGAGAGAAGCTACCACATCCATGGAACGCCGAACACTTGAGAAAGTACTACCAGTAATAGTAACATGGCGAACGACGACCAGCTTTTCTTAAGTTTTTAATTATTAATTTTCCTTCAGCTATTTTTTGCTACAATCTAGTCGTGCCTTTTTAAGCCCAAGGGGGCAGGCATTTTTCCCTTACGCATTTTCTTTTAAGAATAATAATCAGATACAGTTTTGACTTTCTACATGGATGTGTTTTTAGTCAACAAAATAGGACGGATCATCCCAAGAGGATGACGACTTAAAGTCCAGAAATGGACGGATCATCCTACAAGGATGCCTCTTGATGTCCAAAATGGACGGATACTAAATAGTCCACATAATGGACGGATACAAAATAAAGTCCACAAGGTGGACGGATCATCCCATGAGGATGACGACTTCAAGTCCAAAAATGGACGGATACTAAATAGTCCACATAATGGACGGATACAAAATAAAGTCCACAAGGTGGACGGATCATCCCATGAGGATGACGACTTCAAGTCCAAAAATGGACGGATACTAAATAGTCCACATAGTGGACGGATACAAAATAAAGTCCACAAGGTGGACGGATCATCCCATGAGGATGACGACTTCAAGTCCAAAAATGGACGGATCATCCTACAAGGATGCCTCTTGATGTCCAAAATGGACGGATACTAAATAGTCCACATAGTGGACGGATACAAAATAAAGTCCACAAGGTGGACGGATCATCCCATGAGGATGACGACTTCAAGTCCAAAAATGGACGGATACTAAATAGTCCACATAGTGGACGGATACAAAATAAAGTCCACAAGGTGGACGGATCATCCCATGAGGATGACGACTTCAAGTCCAAAAATGGACGGATCATCCTACAAGGATGCCTCTTGATGTCCAAAATGGACGGATACCAAATAGTCCACATAGTGGACGGATGCAAAACAAAGTCCACAAGGTGGACGGGTAACTCTAGGAAGATGATCACTAGAAATCCAAAATAGACGGATGGACGGGTCATTCCAAGGATAACGAGTCTAGTCCAAAGTAGGCGAATAGACGGATTACCAAAGAATATACCTATGCATGCCGGATCCAATACTAACTAGTAGCTGGACGGACGCAAATAGGTCAAATAATGACGGTTCAAAAAAAAAAAAAAAAAGAAACATTTGAAATATAAAATGAAGTGAACGGATGCATTTGACAAAAAATAGGCCATTAAAAGGCAATGTTTACATATCATCAACAACGGATGAGAATTGTTCCCAAAACAAGAAAAAGAAAAATCTGGCTACTGGGCTTTGTCCTCATTGACGACGGATTGACAAACCGTTTCCGCATCGGGCTTAGCTTGTTCAACTTTTGCTGGTGCTGACTCCCCGTCACCAAGACCATCGACATCAGCAAAGAGGTCATCTGTATCCTCCGAAGCACCAGGCACGACGGATGTCTGAGCTGGGTCTTCAACTTTGAACTTTGAAAAATCTAAGTCCGGATAAGATTGCTTGACCTGACGGATTGCATCCATGAATCCTTGATGAAAAGAATCACCTAGCTCAGTAATTAGGGCGTCGGAGTCACGGTACTCACGAACTGCAGCGTCCTTAGCCTGACGGACTTCATTTTTTAGATCTTCTATCTCTTTGTCCTTACTCTCTATAGCCTTCTTCGCCTCGTCCGTCGCCTGTTCAAGGCTTTTCCTTGCCTTCTCCGAAAGTTCAAGCTTCTTCTCCATCCTGGGTCTCCAATTCTGCAGTTGAAGAAGCTCCTCCTCCGTCCGCTCCGCTTTCGCCCGTACACGATCCAGGGCCGTCTCATGGTTGAGGCACCGTCCCATCAACCCCTTCATCATGACCATTGCCTAAAAAATGGTAACATGATAGTAATAAAGCAGACTATGGGCGAAAAAGGTGTAATTTACATTTAAATAGTAGACGGGCTGTCTTACCTGTGTAATCGCAAAAAGGCCCGTCTCACCCATGGCCTCCGTCGAATGATTCCCAAGGTCTTCATAATCCTCCGCCGATATGATGGAGGAAATCTGTTCTAAGGCATACTTAGAATCCTCTCGAAGAAGGACGGGCGGCTTCTCTTGCTCCTGCGACGGTCCCTTCATGAGCCCCTTACCAACCCCGTGCTTGATTGGAGTTGCCGTCTTTGGAGGCTCCGCCATAAGTCCCACGACGGGTTCCAAAGAGACTTTGGTCTTCTTGGCCTGACGATCCACCTTGGGCTGAGTCTTCCTCTTGGTAGACGGATTGCTTGGGCCCGTCACAGGGGTAGCAACATCGCCGGTCTTCTTTGCGGCTTTGGATCTGATCAGAGCTCTTCTCTTGGCGTCATCCATTTCTGAAATATGGACGGGGGTATTAATTATCAAAGTAAGCTGCGTCACTTGTCAAGAATAGGGTGACAAACTTACGTCTCCTAATCTTTGCCTCGTATTTGACGGCTGCAGCTGTTGGCTCTGGTCCGTCGCAATACCAATGAATGGTCTTAAGTGTCACGAGCTTCGCCCAAGTCCTTTCCTCCGGCTGGGTCTTTGTGAAGATCTTCTCAAGGAAGGCGAACTCCTTAATATCGACTTGGGGGCGTCGTCCCACTGCCAAAAAAAAAAAAAAGAGGGAGGAGAGGACGGTTAGATTATTCCAAACGGAATGAAATTAAGTAAAAAAAAAAAAAAAAAAAAAAAAAAATTTTGGGGACGGTCCATACTAGACGGGTGTAATATGCCCCAAGTAGTATCGACGGGCATGAAATCCGTGTCCCCTGGACGACACATCCAACCGTCACCCTCCAGGAAGAAGTAACGGCTCTTCCAATCCCTGTTTGAGTCCGGCGTATCATAGATGACTTTCAATAGCGGACTCCTGGGGACGAAGCTATATATTCCCCTAGGACTCCAGGACGAAGCTATTTCGTTTGGACGGTAGCAATGAAGGAACTCCCTAACCGTCAGCCTCTTGGCTCCGTCGGACATTGCGCCGTACAAGATCTCCATTGCTATGAAGACCCTCCAGGCATTGGGGGAAATCTGGTTCACGGATAATCCCAGATAGTGGAGGAGCTCACGGTGAAGCGAACTCAATGGAAACCTGAGTCCGGCCTTCAACATTTGTTCATAAACCCCGACACCGTCTACCCCTTCATAATAACATCTCTCTGATTCGTAGGGCAGACGGATGGAGATATGTTCTGGAATTTGATAGTGATCCCTAAACGTTTTAAAGTGTTGCTCTTTGATGACGGACGAGAAGTAATTCACCGTCCACTCTGGTAGCATGACGAACTCCCTGAGCCCATCAGCACCAATGACGGATCTAACAATCTGTTCCTCACTTCCACCAGAGCCTTCGTCCTGTTCCTCCATATCCTCATATGTTGAGGACGAGGAGGAGGTGGACGGGCTCCTGTCATCACGAGGACTATCTTGTTCTCTATGACCGGACGGATATACTTCCTCGTAATCCAGCCCGTCACGAACAACCGACTGATTACTGGACGCACTAGACATTTCCTACATGAAACGATAAAAACCTAAGACTCTGACGGGGTCTATATGTACATAACGGGTGTGGGTGCAAAGGAAAATTAGAACAAGTTTGACTTTGAGAAAGGGCACTTACCGATTAGGAAGTATAGCACTGACGATTGAAGCAACTAGACGGTTCAACCCCTGACAAAACGTGACGGGTATTCTCTGACAGGTGTGACGGGTGAGCTCTGACAGGATGATTTTTGCTGAAACTGGAGAAATGAGAAGGAAGACTCCCTTATTTATAAAGGTGATGCACGGAAGTCGAAGCGCCGCTTCGATCCGAGATAAAACCCAATCAACTTATGACACGTGTCGCCATCATTAAATGACTTTCGTACAGCCTGTCTATAGTTGGTATGGTTGACGGACTCCTTCTGTGCACTGTCACCCTTGCTTGCATGAATCCGTCAACCTGTTGTCTCCATAACCTTGAAACCTCCCGTCTTATTGACCTCATTCCGTCATAAAAAATATCCGTCACCCCCTTTACCTTAGGATCGTCACCCCAAGGTTCCTTTGTCCGAAAAGCTGACGGACCCTTGCGGTGAAGGGGGCAACTGAAGAGGATAAAATATGGGCCTGACGGGCCTATGGTAATGGGCCTGACGGATAGGAACTGTTGGGCCGGGGTAAAGATGATCCAACGCTCTTCGAAGGCCCATCGCCGAAGGGCACAGTAAGAGCCCATGTTCCGAGATCTTTATCGCTCATTTGTCTAGATACAAGCTGAAATAAATTTCCTCTATAAGGAAAACCTTGCTCACCACGCTCAAAAAGACTCGAAGTAGAGTCCTACATGGAAAAGACTTGGACACCAAGAAGGAAAAGCCGACTCTCTACTACTATAAAAGCCCTAATACCCTCACAAATTAAGGTACGCGTTATTCACCCTCTCTAGCACTCTAGAGTTGTGAAAATAATTCTAACTTGACCTTCGGAGAGTAGTTGGCCGGCACCACACCGGTGCTCTCTAAGGTCTTCTTTCGATTGTTTTCGTTGTGCAGGTTTGCTTCGAAGTCGTGAGTGCTGTGTGACCTATTGGTGATATTTTCGACATCATCACCTACGGTCAGCATTTTCGAGTGTATAAAAGTCACATAGAATAGTTGGTCAAGGACAAACTTCTACAACAATGCATATATCATATATGAGTACAGTACTAGATGGAAGGTAGAATAGGTCAAAAGGGATATATGTTGCTCCTAAAGAAGTTGCCCCCAATATACCAGAGAATCTGACATTCCTAATTATTAGATGGAAGATAGAGAATTTTTATCATCCCTAATTAGAATTTGACATTCCTCAACAACATAGTACATAAAACATAATTATTAACGTAGTTAGAACCTCTTTTCCTCACCCTTATGTGTGTGTTTGTTTCTCAAAAAAAGAATGGGTAATTGTCCCACATTACTTAAGAGAGTGTGTTGTGTGTAGTATAACTTGCTCCACCCTCCCTTAATAGTTATCATGACTTTTGAGTGGAGTTATGGTGTGCCTTTGTGTTAGAACCCCTTTCCCTCTCCCTTGTGTGTGTGTTTGTATATGATATGATTTAAAAGTTTTTATTTTTTATTTTTTATTTTTATCTTTAATTTGTATTTCTGGAAAAATCAATCTGAAGTTCTGAACTAAACATCAAAGATAATTCTAAAAATAGTGAAAAGTTGACTATAAAGAGTCAGCAACTAGTAGTTTAAATTTATTGAAAAGTTAATATAATTTAATTGAATTACTATTTTTTTTTTTGTTAGAAAAGGGAAATAAAAATTGAAGTATTCTTTTTTTTTTTCTTTTTTCTTTTAATGAAATACACACACATAAGAGGGAGGGAAAATGGTATGACCGTAAAAGTGTTCTAAATGTATTGAAATTTGGATGCTAAAAATTGACCCAAATTAAAGTATCTTAGTAATATGGTAACTCGAAAGTTTTGATGAGTATAATTTCATTTAAAGTTAAAAAAAAAATATATATATATATATATATATTAATCATTAACAGAGTCCAACTTTGATATAGATTTGGATTTTGAGATTGAGATCTAGTGCAATTTAACTGTGCAATTCACCCCACCTTCTCACAATATTTTTTTACTTTAATTAATTTTTATATTCAATTGCTAAGATTTAAATCTCAGCCATTTATATTTTATACCAATTGCATAAGTATCTCAATCCCGGATTTTAGATGTGTTAGAGGCTCTTCTATTTTTTGGGTAAATTTTAATAATTTGGGATTATTACATTTTTCAATCACAAAAAAATTTAGGGGTATGATGAAAAAATTATTTCACCCACAAATGCATAATACTCATCACACCCTAGGAATCTTTTGTGATTGTAAAATGCAGTAATCCTAAATTATAATTGATGCAAATTATTAAAATTTACCCAAAAAATAGAGAAGCCTCTGAGTACACGCGTGCTAGTTTATTTTACAAATCAAAGAATTACTAAGGAGTTGTGCATGATTGCATGGAAGTTTTAACTTCTCTCACCCAAACTCAACTAACACCAAATTGTGATGCTTTGGCATTTATGCAATCCATTAAAAGTCACCCTACATTAAAAAAAAAAAAAAAAAAAAACAAGAAAAACAAAAATTATATGAGTTAAATTTGTTTTATGTTTTTGGACATTGAAACTAATACATGGTTTTTGTGATTTTTTTTTTTTTTTTTTTTTTTTTTTTTTTTTTTTTTGTGACCACGTTTGAAATTCATGCAGAGAAAAAGTCTATAATTAATAGAAAAAAAATAAAATGTAGAGAGATGTGAGAAAAAAAATAGTTCAAACACCAAAATAACATAATAAATAAAAATATTAAAAGTAAAAATGATACACCGATTCTTAATTATAGCAATCATAAACAATATCTCCCAAAAAAAAAAAAACAATACCTTGAAGAAAAGTTACATACCTTTTAATGAAATAAAGCAAGGTTTGTAGAACAATTTTTTTCACTTCAACTGTAGCACACTTCAACAGATGTATCACTCAAAGAACGTGTTTTTCTCTTTTAGTTTCTGGTGTGTTTTTCTCTTCTATTCAATTAAACCACACATGCTTTGCTTTTATATAAAGAAGTAGCCGACTGAGAATTTGGTTATCAATTAGGAATAGGAATAGACGTAACAAACGATTGAGACTGCTGATAGAAATTTTATTTCAATTAGGAATAGAAATAATAGTTCTTGTATACGTAGGGGAGAGGGTTTTTTATTTTTATAAATTACTGTGAAGAGTTTGTGTTTGTAAGAAGTTCAACTACTTAGAAGTTTTTGTTTTTTGTTTGTACGTAGTGGGTGGAGAGTGTTATTTCATCGTGGGGAGTGCTTTTTTTTTTCAATGAACGTAGGGATCGAGTATTTTGGTGTACTGGGAGTGTTTTTTTTTTTTTTTTTTTTTGGAATAGAACATTTTTTTTTCAATAGGAACGTGGGGTAGATAATTGGTAGGGTTTTTTATTTTATTTTATTTTATTTTTTATTTTAACTAACAAAATAATGGGTGGCCGGGTAGTTTTTTAAAAAGAACATAGGATAGTATTTCAACATAGAAGTAGAAGTAGAACTAATGTTTCAATGTGGATAGGAATTTATTTAGGAGAGAATTTACTATTTTAAACCCATTTTGATTGGTTTAAATTAATTAAATTAAAGATATTTTTGACCTAAAAATAAAACAATAACAAACTTTCTGAATATCTTAATATCTACGGATTCTGAATCTTTTTAATATATACATACAGATATAGTTCCCGTTTCTCTCTCTCATAAGCAAATATCTGGTTTCTACTATGGCGATAGAGTCAATCACAAACCTAAGAAGAAGAAAAGAAGATCGGACGTGGACCCAGTCATCAAAACCATCCTATGAATTCATCAACAATCTCTCCGATTCTTTGTTATTCGAGATCCTTTATCGACTCCCATGGCTATCGGTTCTACGATGCAAGTCCGTCTCTAAGCGCTGGAATTCTCTTATTTCCAACCCTTACTTTGTCAAAAGCTTCATTCACCACCGACGTCAACAATTCGGTATGCATTATCTAGAACCCTCTTTTACTCTTCTGTTACAGTATACGTATGATCACAAAAATATTCTGCCTATCCCGTCAGATAATTCCGATTTTTTCATAAGCAGAGGCAGCAATGGCGGAATCGATTTCCTCAACTTTCTCCCCTCTATAGTCGAACGAGTAAAGCAACAGTATTCGCTTCGCATCGAGGCATCGTTCAACGACTTGTTGCTGGTATACTGCTTTCCCAATTACTACATCTGCAACCCACTTACCAAAACATGGTTTACTCTCCCTCTGCTTCCATACCCAATGGGTATGGAAACAATCGTTATGATCGGCTTTATATGCGAACCCTATAGCTGTGATGACAAAGATGACAGAGACCCTTGTGTTACTACTCGATATAAGGTGGTGCGCATTTGTTCTCGCATTCAACGCAATCAGATAGAGATGGAGATATTTTCTTCTGAGACTGGTGAATGGTGCAGCTCAGTTGTTTCGTCACCACGGAGGCTCAGTTACTTCAATTATAAGACTATAGATGTTGGTGTTGTTGCCTGCAATACAATGCTGCATTGGGTGGATGTAGACAAAAGTGATAAAATGATCAAAGGCTTTGTTGGCTTCGATCCATTCAACGATGCACAGCAATGCTGTTACATTGATCCACCCACTGACCTTTTGCGCGACGAGTTCATCTCCTTAGGAGTGTTTCAAGGTCGTCTCCGGATATACCAACGTCCTTGGCTTCCAATCAAAGCTTGCAATTTTTATGTTTGGGAACTTGAGGATTACATTAATGCAGGTACGTGGTGCTTGAAACACAAAGTTTACTTCAAGGACATGGTTTCAGACTATCCGGGGCTTGTTAAGATAGCTAAGGGGTTCCATCCGCCTGTAGATTTGCTAGCTTTCCACCCAAATGATGGTGAACTTGTCTTCTTACAATTCCGGAATTACGTTGTCTTGTGCAACACGCGTACAGGGGTCTTGAAATTCGCCGGCCAACTTCAAGATATGGGGAAAATCTTACTTGGAAACTCCAACAACTTTGTGACTGTACAAGCAAAATCTGCATTCGTGCTTCGTCAACCATTGTTTCCAACACAATTGTTTCCAAAACCAATTCCTCCACCCTTATTGTCCCGACCGTATCGAAGGTTTTCTTATGAAGTTTAACTTTTTCATGAAATCTAACTTGCAGCATTCAAATGTTTATGTGTAGTGAAAAAGCTTTTGATGGAACAGCGCCTAAAGTTGACCTTTTATTTTATCTGTTTAGTTTGTGAAGCAGGATTTTGCATTACTTTTGCTTTCTAAATAAGTTTTGGCTGTGTGTTTTGGATATATTTTTCCTTGATTGTGAATGCACAAATTAACTTCTTATAGCAACGAAGTGCTTCCAACTTTTTGATCAAATGATGCACTACAGATTCTATTTTCTTTGCTTTGCAAACAATTAAATTCCAACTGTTTCGAACTAGTTTCGCTGGTCCTTAGAAGTAGAATTTGCTTATGATTTTTTGATTGGAAAGTAACAGTACTGCTAAGTATGGTATAAAACATTGCTCGGTGTGGTTGCCTTGTATGTTGATTAATTTTTGGCTACTGATTTAGTTTGTTAGAGATTTTATACTATGACTTCTCCTCTGCATTATTGCAGAAAATTGTGAGTTAGGAAATATATAATAAACAATTTTTATCATATGTTTGGAGTTTATTTTGGTTAAAATTAAAAATTAAAATATTCACCTACTTGATTTATTCAATAGTTAAACTATAATTCTGATTATCTAATCTGTTTGCACATGCACTTCTACTGTTCAATCACTCTATAATTTGAGTATATTCCTAGACTTTTTGGTCAGACCAAATTCACAATTGCCATAAGGATTAGCAGGATGTCTATATTAATTTATGGTCTTTAAGTCCATGGCACTTATATATTAGTTATACCTTGATATTATAGAGTTTATGTAAGCTTTATTATTGAGATTTTAGATTTGGTTAATTTTGTGAGATGCACTCAGTTTAATAAAGCTTTATATCCTATCCCGATTATAGCATCTTCTTTCAATTAAATGATAAGGAGGATTAGGAAGTAGAGACACTTCATTTGGGGTATCGTATCAGTGTTATATCTATGTCATATCGGTGTCATACTCGTCATCATGTCATGTGATAATTTTTTAAAAATTGTTTAAATTGCCATGTCATACTTGTACTCGTATTCGTGTTTGTGTCTGTAATTCCTAGAGGGGGAGAGAGAGCAAGGGTGAACTTCAAAATGATGTATTATTCATTTATTTGAGGTCAAATGGGGAAACTATACACCATTATTGAATATCTTATATTAATAGCAATGTGTGGCGTATATAACACTTGTATTACACATATTTTGAGATGTTTATGTAACTATACTGTAAATCTGTAATTGGCTTATTCAGTCATTTATTTCAAAAACATTATGTGTTGATTTTGAACTTCCATGGCACTTATATATTAGTTATACCTTGATATTATAGAGTTTATGTAAGCTTTATTATTGAGATTTTAGATTTGGTTAATTTTGTGAGATGCACTCAGTTTAGTAAAGCTTTATATCCTATCCCGATTATAGCATCTTCTTTCAATTAAATGATAAGAAGGATTAGGAAGTAGAGACACTTCATTTGGGGTATCGTATTAGTGTCATATCTATGTCATATCGGTGTCATACTCGTCATCATGTCATGTGATAATTTTTTAAAAATTGTTTAAATTGCCATGTCATACTTGTACTTGTATTCGTGTTTGTGTCCGTAATTCCTAGAGGGGGAGAGAGAGCAAGGGTGAACTTCAAAATGATGTATTATTCATTTATTTGAGGTCAAATGGGGAAACTATATACCATTATTGAATATCTTATATTAATAGCAATGTGTGGCGTATATAACACTTGTATTACACATATTTTGAGATGTTTATTTAACTATACTGTAAATCTGTAATTGGCTTATTCAGTCATTTATTTCAAAAACATTATGTGTTGATTTTGAACTTCCTTAAATCATTGTTTGGTAAAGTAGTACAGAGTTATTGATGAATCTTTCTGTTAATCTGTGATTGAGGTATAGATATGAGCAGACGGTTGGTTTTACAAAGTCACTTTGACTAAATCTCTAGTAATTGATGTTTATTTTTTGAGATTACCCAATACCCTTTATGTGACTTAGTGAATTGCTTTGTTGTAGATGGATGAATTCATTTGAAACAAAGGACATGGTTAAGTACAATCACATGATTGTCCCCAACTTTTTTTGCTCTACTTTTTCTCATATGTCAATTTTGTGCTTTGTTGCTGTCCTATATGTGCTTGTTAATGCAGTTACCAAATTCTAAGAAGTTGGCATATAGGTCCAATTTTCTAAATGGATGCGCCAATCAAAATGGATAGAGTATTTATTAGTATTTGTTGATAGTTCCTCCGGCAGCGTTGGTTTCAGCTGGAAGTCAGAGTACAGGATTTAATAGGCTGTTATCAAGTTATAAACCAGTATAATATATGCTATGTTCTTTATGCAGCGAAACTATAGATATCTAGTCTACCACATGGTGACATTACAATGAGGAGGTTTAATTGCTGGCAAATAAATTTATGCAATTTCCAAATGAAGATTAAATTTGAATGTATACTAATCATGTGCAGCAGGCAAATTAGATTATGGTTAAGATAAATTTTTTTTTTTTGAGCAGATGGTTAATCATCTAATTAAATGGAAGTAAAATTAATCCTATAAATATTAATCGGTATCAATAAAAAAGAAATATACAATTATCTAATGATAAAATTGTCATACAAAATCTGTATATAATATCTAAAAGTTGAAACCTAACATTTATTATTATTACACTTCTAGCATTTCAGTCTATTTGGTCAAATTCGGTCCGCTTCACTCCAATTGGTCTACTTCACTCCATTTAGTTCACTTCGGTCTATATCAGTCCATTTCGGTTTACTTTGATCCAATTTGGTCCATTCGGTTTATTTCAATCCTTTCGGTTCACTTCAGTCCATTCAGTCATAATATTTGTATTCGTTTAGGATAATAACAAATGAGTATATTCGGTTTGATTCATTTTAATGAAAATTTAACTATTACTATAAATGTCCAAATTTCTTTCTATTCAGTACAATATCATAATCACATAATTAGGTTTATTCAATATTCACAATATCATAATCACATAATTAGGTGGATGTGAACGGTAACGGTTAAAGTTTTTATTCAAAAAGTACGACAATTAAGTACAAATAAGATTTGTACAGTCACCAACCCAAAAGTGGGGCATATTGGATTTGCTTTATAATGAGCCAATCCGCCATTACCACGTGTTCAAGGCATAGCAATCATGTAGCTATTAGTAGTGATCCATATGTCCAAGATAGAGGGTGAAAGTGATAGCAAGATCAGTCATGGACCGTTATAGTTGCATGCTACAGGTTTTAGGAAGGCCAACTTGTTAAGGCAGTATTATTGCGCGTAGCACAAGCACACTTGTGAAAGAAGCACCAAATGCATGTGGTCCCATTTTGATGATAAAGAACTCAATGAAAAGGAGATAGATACAAGAGACACTTTTTAACACTAGGTGGAACCTCTTTTCCCACCTCTTCTTTCTCTTTTTCTCCATTGTAACACAATACCTCCATTGCAACCATTTTTAGAAAATAGTGGAATATTCGACTGGCTTGTGCCCGTGGTTTTCTCCCTCTCCCAACATAGAAGGTTTCGACTTTAAAAATACCTATGTATATTTTTCTCACAACTTTACTATCATGTTCTTCATTTTCTAACAAACACAAAGACACCATTTTTGACAAGATAATCTCCAAAATCTAAACTTGCACGTACCAAATTTGATAATAATTGTTCCAAATCAAGATTTTATTTTTTTACATCAATCACACTTTAATACTTTCTATATCTATTATTTCCCTCTTTTCAATTTTTTTTAAGAGAAGTAAAATTCATACCCGAAACCTGACCTGAGATTCGATTACTCGACCCAATCATAGATCCAAATTTGTGAGTTAGGTCTGTTTCATACCTAATAAGACTCGAGTCAATTACGGGTGGCTATGAACCCGATCCAACCTGACCAAATCTTAGTTTTAGTTTCTTCCAATATCCTAATGGTATTACTATCGTTAAACGTAACTTCTTTGCAAAAAGTCATCAATTTGATAGATATACACACACACACATATATATATATATATATATTAACAACTTTAGCCTTAATTGAATTGGTTTCTTTGTACTAATATCATTATGATCATGCCAAAATTATGCAATATTAACCATGTTATTGGCATGGTAAATGTTTTTCATGCAAAATATGATTACATTTTTATAAAGATTTTTCATGTGTAGAATATTTTAAATATAAAATTAAGTGTTAAAAACATGTAAATTCTAAACGGTGTTATTTCTATTAAATACTTCAATTTAGTTTCAAACAAATTCTTTTCATATCTCGCTCAAATTCACAATCCACAAAAATAGAGTTAGTTTATGGCTAATTTAACATATTTTGAGTTCAAACACAAATATAAATATAAATGCATTATTACTTAATATTTTATAAGTAATATATTAATTAAAAATCCAACTTTTTTTTAAAATATAATTTAGAACATTAATTGGAAAAATTTCATATATTTATGAAACATATTTTAAAAATTTTAATCTAAAAATATCAAATCAATTTTCAATATAAAATTAACAAGGGTCGGATAGAGCACATATTAATCATCTATTTTACTAAATATTTTTATGAAAATTTGAAAGATTAATCACTTTTTTTGTTTTCCCATAAAAATGCATACGGTAGTAAATCTCAATTAACAATTAATAGAATGTTCAACTTCTCCAATAGACTGAAACCTTTCATGGATGAACTTATCACCCCTTTCCAAAATACTTTTATTAGAGGCAGATCCATTTACTGATATTATCTTGTTGGCTCATGAAATTCTTGATATGTTGGGGAAGAAAAAGGGTAGGAAGCATGGTTTTGGTGTTTTAAAAATTGATATGAGCAAAGCCTACGATAGGGTAAATTGGGTTTTCCTAAAAGCTGTCCTGTTGTCCATGAAGTTTACCCCCAATTGGGTAAATTGGATTCTGGAATGTGTCTCCACTGTTCATTATACTCTGTTAGTGAATGGCAGCATCACCCAATCCTTTAAACCTGCTAAAGGATTAAGACAAGAAGACCCTTTATCCCCTTATCTTTTCCTTATGTGTGCAAATATTTTGTCTCTTGCTTTAATCAAAGCTAAGAACAATAGGGAAATTCAGGGGGTGAGGTTGGGTAGAAATGGGGTTTCTTTTACTCATTTGTTGTTTGCTAATGATTCACTGCTATTTTTCAAAAGAGACAACAAATCTCTAGCAAACATTCAGCAAATCTTAAGGTGGTATTGTTCTATATCAGGTCAATGTGTTAACCTTGCCAAGTCTAACCTTTTTTGTTCCCCAAACATCTCTAGAGAGGACCAGGAAGCTTTAGAAGCATCTTTACAGGTGAATTTGGTGCAGGCCCCTAGCAAATACTTAGGCATGAATTTCATGTTAAGAGGTAAGAGGATAGTTGACTTCCAATTTTTGGTAGATAGACTTCATTCTAAACTACAAGGGTGGAAAGCCAAATTGTTGTCCCAAGCTAGCAGAACCACCCTCATTTCTTCTGTCCTACAGTCTATGCCCCTTTATGTTTTCTCTTGTTTTAGGGTGCCTGAGGCTATTTGCAACAAGCTAGATTCCATCTCTAGGGCCTTTTGGTGGGGTCATGAACCTGGAGTGAGAAAACTGCATCTATTGCATTGGGATGAGATTTGTAAGCCTAAGAGTATGGGGGGTCTGGGGCTTAAGAAGTTTAGCTTGATAAACCAAGCTATGGTGGCCAAACAATTTTGGAGGATAAGTCATAATCCCAATTCTTTAATGGCAAGAGCTTTTAAAGCTAAGTATTTTCCTAGGAGTTCAATCCATGAGTGCACCCCTAAATCTCATCATTCATGGATTTGGAGAGGCATTGTTAATCAGAAAAACCCCAAGCTCAAAGAGGGTAGGTGGTGGATTGGTAAAGGTTCTGATATCCCCTAACTCATCAGGCTTGGTATCCTTGACCTCAGAACCTTGATAATTCTAATCTCCAACTAAAACTGTGGCTGACCTTATTAACCACAGCAATGGCACTTGGAAACCTGATCTGGTTAGAAGCATATACCCTTTCCCAATCAGTGAGGATATCATGAGCAATCCCATCTCAAGAACTGGATCAGTTTCAGATAAATTGTTTTGGAAGTATTCAAATTCAGGGGTTTTCAAGGTGAGAAATGCTTATAAGTTGCTTCAGGATGATACCTCTCTAACTGTTTCAAACCACCATAATTCTACCTCCATCCCAGCAAATATTTGGTATCTCATTTGGAAGGTGAAACTCCTTTTGAAGATTGGGAATTTTATTTGGAAGCTTATGCATAACAGTCTCCCTACTTTCCTGGCCCTTACAGAGAGAGGCATTACAAACACCAATACCTGCCCTTTATGCAATGAGGAATCCACATCACATCTTTTCTTGTATTGTTCCTTTGCTAGAGCTATGTGGCATGGTACAACATTGGCTATTCAAACCACAGAACTAAGGAGCATCTTTGTTCAGAATTGGATTTGGAACTTACTTAACAGACATAAGAGGTTGGATGAGGTTTCAATGCAGTACTTGCAAAGCATCTTCACTACTTTATGGACTTTGTGGAATCACAGGAACAGGGTGGTTCATGAGGGCATACAACCTAATCCAATTGAAGTCATTCTAACAGCCCAAAATCTTTCTTGCAGGTATCAAAATATCTTCACAAATGCAATACAGCCTAACCAACAGAGGGTTCATCTCAATTCTGGCCAGACAGGTATTGAGTGGAATTGGCAGGTTCTCATCAAGATTGCAGGGAGGAAGAGGAAACAAACCAACAGGTCTGCCTATGCGTATGAAGCCAGGACTGTTCAGGGAAATTGCATCTTCTTGGGTATTTTTAGTTGTGCTGCAAAAATTGCTTTGGGTGCTGCTCAGGAAGCCTTGATGGATGCATTATTGAAAGCCAGAGATATGGGGTATCAGCGTATTTTGGTCTTATGTAATGGCAGTAGATTAGTCCAAGTTTCCAACTTAGTTCGAGCTCCAAACTGGCAGGAACAAACTATGGTTTCAAATATCCTGTCACTCCAGCATAATGGACTTCTATGTAAACTGCTTTTTGTTCCAAACATAGTTCTTAGTCATGTTTGTTATTTAGCTGATCAGGCTACTAAGATGGCAATCCATCAGTTTTGGCCACCTATGCTTTCTGATGTAAACAGTACTCTTATGTAATTTTGTTTTCTGTTTTAATGGTATCAAAAAAAAAAAAAAAAAAATCTCCTATTAAAAAAAAGAAAATTCAACTTTAAAAAGAGTATAATGTTTTAAAAATAGCCGCCCCTGACAAGGACACCGACTGTGTGACTCCGACACCTACAAGGAAGCGTATAAACTGAAAAGCAAATCCCTTTGACGGAGAGTATATATACATATATAATATACACACACAATACACAATTCACAATGCACATACGTTCTAGTTTTTCTGCTTCTGCTACTACCATGGCAGTAGAGTCAAGCACAGACGCTTCTTTGGTTTCACGTCACAAAAGAAGAAAAGAAAACCCGGAGTATCCGATTCAGTCTCCATGTCGCAAGAGAAGAATAAAACATCCTGATGAACCAGAACCAGAACCAGAACCATCCTATGAATTCATCAACAAACTCCCTGATCCTATATTGTTCGAGATCCTTTATCGACTCCCTTACCGATCTGCTTTCAAGCTCATGTCCGTCTCCAAGCGCTGGTTTTCTCTTATTTCTCATCCTTACTTTGTTAGCCGCTTCATTCACCACCGCCACCAGTTAGGTAAGTCAGATTCAGACCCCTTTACTCTTCTGTTGTATTATACACCACCAGATATCCAGGTTCTTCCACCGAAGAATATTTATGGGTTTCGTATCAAGTCATCATTCAACGACTTGTTGCTGGTATACCGCGAAGTTCCAGGGACTACAAGGAAGCCAGGCTTTTGTAAGTACTACATCGTCAATCCATTTACCAAACAATGGCTCAAGCTTCCTCGTATTCCACTCCTAAGAGAGAATACATCCGTTAGAGTCGGCTTTATATGCGATCCTTATAGCTGTGACAAAGAGCATGGGTGTTTTACAAATGTGCACTACAGATACAAGGTGATACGCATTCATTCTCCCACTCAGTCCGATACTACTCAGTTATATATGGAGATCTTTTCTTCCGAGACTGGTGAATGGTGCCACTCAATTGTTTCGTCGCCACGGGGATTGAATCCCTTCACATCTAAGGTCGTGCATGCTAATGTTGTAACCTGCAATGGGATGCTTCATTGGGCGGATACAGAAGTAGATGGAATGATCAAAGGCTTTGTGGTTTTCGATCCTTTCAACGATGCAGAACAATGCCATTATATCAATTTACCTATACCCCATTTGCCTCCAGATGAATTCTTCTTTGGATTGTGCCAAGGGCGCCTTCAGATATTCCAGCGTCCTTGGCATCTATACTACCCTGGTAGTTTCAAATTTTTAATTTGGGAACTAGAGGACTATGGTAATGAAGGTACATGGTGCAGAAAACAGAGAGTTCATCTCAATTACTTGGAAAATTCTAAGCTTGTTAAGTTAGCAAAGAATTTCAGTTATTCCAAGTTGGATTTTCTAGCTTTTCACCCAAAGGATGGTGAAATTTTCTTCTTTAAATTCCCGGATTACATTGTCCAGTGCAACTCGCGGACTAGGGTATTGGAAGTAGCCTGCAAACTAAAATGTACAGATGTCTCTTTGTTTCTACTTTCGCGACCATTGTGGCCAACACCAGTTCCTTCTCTCCCATTTGAACTTGAATGCCCTCCTAACTGTTAGCTACTGATGTTTTAAGAGATTTTACTTCTTTTTTTACATAACTAGTATTATTTTCTAATGCATTTTGGACCACTTGAATCTTACTTTGCATTCAAAGATTTATTACATTGATAGACAAAGATGTTTATACATATACAATTTATTGCAGTTTTGAGATTTACT
Source organism: Quercus tomentella (assembly GCA_028535165.1). NCBI lineage: Eukaryota > Viridiplantae > Streptophyta > Magnoliopsida > Fagales > Fagaceae > Quercus > Quercus tomentella. The sequence continues at coordinate 12,652,634 of JAPQVY010000012.1, read as the reverse complement.
AATCAAAGTGGATGACTTGAATTTTTAGCAGCCTATGCTTTCACTTATGAAGTTAAACTTTCCTTTGCCCTTTATGCTGTGGTAATTAAGCATTTGTTAAGACCTATGCTGCAGCCTATGAATGGCCCACTACGCAAATTGCAAATTGAAATTTCCCAGCAGCCCTCTTTTTGTGCTTATGATGCACTTATTTATTTGACTTTTCTCTCCATTAGTGCCTACAATTATGACTAACAATATAATTTTTGCAATTAATTCAGGAAAACACATGTTAATGATGGCAATCTACTTGTAGGGTTTGGCTTACCTCCAGTATATTTTTAACTGGATATGTCCTTTTGTTTTAAATATACAATGATAAACGGTAGTGGTTTATAATCCCCACCTTTTGTTTAGTTAATGGGTGATATGATTCTAAAAAAAAAAAAAGTTTTGGAAGTAAACTAAACCCCTACTTGTATGGTTCTTCTAGTTTTTGGTACCTCCAATATCATTCCTCTCCAACCTTCTGACCATTGATGTCATAAACACAACCTGAAAACCTTCAAGAGATCAAATTGACATTTTTAAACAATAACATGCCTCATTGAAATTGTAGTTTTAGAAGCAATTATGATGGTTTTATCTAGCTGGTTTGGGCATTGTCATTGTCATAATATATATATATATATATATATATATATATATATATATATATATATATATAAAAGGAGAAACTTCATGTTGAAAAGCATGAAATTCTACTAAGTGACGCATTCTATACAAAGAGAATTGAAATATTCTCAAGTGCCACATTGAAGATAAGAACGAATTAAATATTGATTTTTTGTTTCATTTGGTTCAATGTTTCAAGACTTTTCATCCTTTACACATACACACAAAACTCATTGTATTTTAATTCACAATTTTCATCTCTTGCACTTCTACCCCTTTATATATATATATATATATATATATATATTTACCCATAGCCCTTCATGCTATCCCATGTAAAATACACACATAACAAAAAATAATGTCATTTACCTTCAATTTTTCAATGACACTTGCCTAGTTCTAATATTGTTGTTGCATCTAATCCTAACCCGCATGAATTGGCTATAACCAAGGAAAGGAGGCTTGCATTTTATATTGAGTGACAACGGCAATTATGATTTTGATGTTAAAGTTGGACATTGTGAACTTGTGGGTTTTGCAAATAAAGTGAATGACTGTGAGTGTTTGGAATGTGTATTTTGTTTTAGAATTAAAGAGAAAGAGAAAGACGCATTCTATATTAACTTTTATTCTATAATATTCCTCTAAAGTTGTTTTCTTTTTCTTTTTTTAATTTCTCATTACTTTAATTGAATAATTATAATAGATATGTGTGTGCAATTTATAATTGTTACTTTTTATAATGAACTCATTACTAATAAAGTTGTATAACAATTATGCTATAATAAATATACAACATTCTCCAAAACCATCTGATATAAAATATTACAATATTATCTGTGCATCGCATGGATAAATTACTAGTCCATTTATAATTATGGTAATTTTATATTTGACCTCATGAAAATTTGCCACGTATACAAACACAATCTATATCTATATAATATTTTAAAACTGAAGTGTAACATTTATTATTATTATGCTCTTATTGAACTATATTAGTGTAACATTTCTATCCATTCGGTCCACTTCGGTCTATTTGGTCCATTCGGTGAATCTTTGAGAAAAGAGGTTTGCGTAGAAAGATGAGCTACTTTATTGATAATTATCATATTCTCAGCATAATGTTATTAGCAAGCTCTTGATAAAATTACATTTTTCTCATGTTATTAGAGTTTTGTAATTTTTTTTCTTCTAATATGAGTGATATATTTACTTAATTATAACTATTTACTCTTTAGGTTATTCAAGACATATAAAGGATGAATTATTTGTAAGGAGCATTAGAAACAAATTCCAATTATACATTACATTATTTACAAAATATCTCAACTTACAAAATTTAAAACACGATGAAATAATAAATATAGATAGCTTAATTTTGAAAAATCTAATATATTGTATTGACTATAATTTATTAAAAAATAATCACATCATTTTAAGAAAGGTTTGAGACACATTTATAAATGTCATCTTCTATTATAATTTTTCATTTAACAAAAAAAATACAAGTCGTCAAATTTTTTTCGTGAGACTAACAAAATGAAAATCTTGTGTCAAAATAGAACATGGCTTCGGGCTACATGTAAATCACTCTGCAAGAACTTCCTTGCTTTTATAGGGCGAAAAAGTGAAGCTACTTGAGGGTTTCATGGGAAAAAAAATCCCATTATTGTAAATAAATTAAAACTACAATACTCTATCTGCAAAATTATTTCCCACCTGACAGAATTTCTTGTTGGAATTGGTAAAAGCCCAGAACCAAGTCTCAATACGTCCCCCTCCATGAATTCCACTTCAGTTTAAGTTGATACCACAAATGAGGAATACCCAGGACCCCTCTTGATAACCTTGGATCAAATACATCAAAATTTACCCTCCTCAGGGAATCCAAGAGAACTTGAGTGGGAACAGCATGCAGAAGCACTGGGCGAGCCTCAGCCGGCACTGTTCCAGCTAGTTCACGAGCCTTCTGTAGATGGATATTAGCTACTGATGCCATCTCAAAGACTGCATCACACAAATGCTCACGAGAATCCAAGAGGATCTCTGAACGACCGCCCTCCTTCACCAACAAGCCATGCTTGGAAGCCACTTTAACCGGTATGTATGAAAAATGCTGGCTACGACTGGCATGGTAAGGTAGTGACTTAAGCAGCAAAAGAAGGCCACTTGCTTTACCAATATGAGATGCTGCATGATCAGCTGCAGTAGACCTGATACCACCACCTTGAAGTGTCATGTACAGAATAGTTGATAAAGTATCCTCGGCATATTTCTCCAACTCTTCAATGGATTCGGGAATATCAGTAACCTCTCTTCTTGCATCATTGATCCGAGCTTCAATAGACCGTTTCAACCATCCCTTGCTGATTTGATTCTCAGATATCACTGATGATAGAGCCTGTGCTGTGGGGTGCTCTATTAACTTTTTAGCATAGATTTTGTCTATAGCTTCCTGCCACCAGACGAGGCGCATAAGCCCAACCCTGGGATCAGAAGCAACATCCATGGCTCTTGCTGTTTCAACATTAAAGGCACGGAGTGCAAAAGCAGCCTTCCGCATGGAAGGGGGAAGTTCAAGGAGGCAGAGATAGTGATGGTAATCATAGCTACGCACTTGTTGTACACAGTGGGAGAAAGCTGACCGTAGGCTACTAGATGCAGAAGCACCATTCATCAAATCCCAGATGTAGTTCCTCCTGCAGATACATAACTATATCAACTATAACAGTGTACAAAAAGTAACAATACACTGAAACAAGATATACGAACATCCACTCAGTCATCCTAGCATTCCTTGTTAGCCTTTTTTAGTCTTCCAGTTGTCTCACAAATTTGTTTTTTCAGTTTTTTATTCTTTTTCTTTCCTAAAGACTAACAAGCACTAAAGGAAAGGTTGTACTCTGTGCACAAACCTCCCACTTTTGCAGGTTTGGAAGAGGTGATGGTAGGTAGCCTTACCCCCCCAAATTTTTCGGAGAGGCTGATCCCTTGACTCAAACCCATTACCTGTCGCTTCTTGGCAGAAGGCACTTGCCATTACACCAAGGCCCGACCTCTTGACTAACAAACACAACTAAAATAGGAAAAACAATCAATGATGGAAAGATTGAAAAATATATTTTCCAAAATCCATTTAAATTTCATTTAAAGCTATCCATCAAACACATAAGGGCTTCTATGATGTAAAGAAGAGATTACAAAACAATATGTCTAACAACTCCTTAGTGCCATTTCTAGAGTCTCAAACACAATGTTGGTTAAACAACTAAATGCTCCAATCGCCCCTTGAAATCTTTTTCATTCTCAATTATGTGTACATCAAGTACTGCTGCAAACATTCAAGTTTCAAGAGCCTATTGTTTTCATGGAATTTTTAATAAATATCACCCTCGGACTTTCATGTGAGTCTGAGTGTCAATTTGGCCATTGACCTTTAGATTTAAACAATTGATCCCTAGATATTAGGTTTGTGGCAAATTAAATCTTCTTTTAAAGCTTAAGAGATTTAATCATGTGATGTGCACATGGTTTCTGCCACATCATCAATAATTTTGAATGTCATTATAAACATGAGCAAATTATGTTTATGCTAAAAATTATAAAAGAAGGTTTGAATTGTCACAAACCTAGTGTCAAAAGGGTTAGTTGTTCAAGTTGAAAGTCCAAGGACCGAATTGACACTCCTGTCAAAATCTGAGGATATATATGTGTGTGTTGGATAAAATCCAGATTCCAGACACAAGACACTCACAGTTCTTTCCACGCACATTCATCCACATCCTTTTTTTGTGGTCAGCAAATCTGGTCTTCAATACAAAGCAAAAGTCATGCTTTTAAAAACACAGAATCCAGCTGAACAAACAATGTCATTTATGAGAGGAATAGTAGGGCTGAGCTTTAAGCATCCACAAGAGTAGGGCTTAGATTTTGAAGGTGCGAGTTACAATTCACTACAGCACTGGATTTCAAAAGTAAATAGAAGTGCTTAGGCTGATTACCACAAGAAATAAAAGGTGGACTTGGCAAAAGATGCTTAAGAGCATAATGATATCCCTGAATCACAGTATCTGAATAAATATCATCTATGGCATCTGAAACACCACTAGAGCCTGTACTCCCTTTGAATTCTAGCTGATGCTTATCCTAGAAGAGACACTTAAGATTCTTTATATTCATCTTCCTTACCAGCAGGCTTGGAAATCAACTAGAAAGTAAAAATACTAAAACACCACAAAGGCACTATGTATCCACACCACAAAATTGGGTCTTTGAAAACATGAAGTTGATTGATTTACATGTACAATCATATTTACAGAGTTGGCAACTCTACTTAGATAGGGTTATCAAGTTGGAAAGGAATGAGTTGGGCTGAACTTTAGAGATGACCATCAAATTACACATCAAATGCACCCCAATTACACAGGCAGTATATTAAGGTCGCTACAAAAATTACGGACGTCTAAAAAATCCTCCAAATTGGAAAATGAATGGCCACTCAATGCAGGCATCTAATCATGTATTCTTTTTTTTTCTTTTTTCTTTTTTTTTGTAAGTAAGAATGATATATACACAAAAAAGGCTGCTCTATGCATGAAAAACACAGAGCACACCAAAAATTACAAGAAAATGAAAAAAGAGAACTGCCCCCCATGAATTAGCACGGTGACTATGATCTTGCCAGATGGTCCACAAGAGGTATAAAGGAACTGCCCCCCATAAATTAGCACGGTGGTGACCACCAAAGCCTCCTTTCCAGCTAGCCAACAACTACACTCTCTCGGGCATAACCCAATGAAGAGTGAAGAGCAAACAAACAAAACACCAATGAGGTAGAACCTATAGCCGAGATATAAAAGTTGAATCCTAAAAACGATCAATCCTATCATTACAAACTTATAGGGGGAATATGCATATATAAAATATTAAAACTTTTTGAACTGTTTTAGAATTGCATACACTGAAAAAAAATGGAGACAAAGTTGAGAACCTTCTTAAAAGATTAGATCATCCAGCAATTTAAAAAACTTACAGGTATGTTAAAATATAAAATAATGAAAAGAAAAAAGTTTTTTTTTAATTCCTGACTGGTATGTTGAGGATCCATAGCCAACACCAAAATTTTGGGACTAAAGCTTGGTTGCTGTTGGTCCCAAAAGATAAAACCTATTACTCAACATTTCCCCACCCCCATACCATACCATATAGCAAACATCTAAACATCACAATCTTAGACAGTTTGAGAGAGAGAGAGAGAGATAAGAGGAAGAAGAAAAAAAAAAAAAAAAAAGAGTAAAAGGAGGAAGACAAAAAAAATTGAGGTAAGTGAAAATTTATTTAAACCCATAATTTTTAAATTGGATTGTAATTATTTGAATCTTAGACAGTTTGAATTGAAATTTATTATATCAGGGATTTTCTTATTTAGTTTTGAATAATATATATCTTAACTTAATTATTTATCAAAATGAATATCTCTCTCTCTCTCTTAGCAAACACCACTAAGAACTAAAGCCTGTACAAACACTATGTTTTAGGGGGAAAGATAGCAAAGTTCTTAGAGGAATTTTTCCTAACAGGTGAATTCTTTTCTTCAGTAACCTAGAATAACACAACCAAACTCATAGCAAGTAATGAAATCCAATTCCAAAAAAGAATCCAGCAAATATGTGTACAGCTTGACTACTCTTAAAACTCCAATCAAAATTACCAACAAATGGGTTTCAAAATCTACCATAATCTCTGAGAACTAAATGCAAAAATGACAAAAATGGCAACTAACTAACTACACGTCTCTAATAACCCATTCCCAAAGACCACATCAAATTAAAAACCCACAAACTGATTAAAACAAAACAGATAATGGAATTAAAAAAAAAAAAAAATATATATATATATATATATATCTCAACCTACAATACCCAAATCCAAAATCCAATTTTTTTGCAAAACCTTCCCATGAATGTATTCAATACAGAGAATCAAAGACCCAGAACGAAAATTTCCAAAAAAAAAACTAAAAACATAACATTCTGATTTCAGACTCTCTAAGCTGAGAGAGCAAGCTAATTAAAATTTAATGGAACTGGGCATACCATTACCATGTAGTGTAATTGAAATAATGAGAGGGTATTAGATCTTCGAAAGAAATAATGAAATGGAAGCTTACCACAACAGAGGACAAAGAGAGAGAAATGAGTTTGGCAGCTGAAGAAGCGAGAGGTGAAGCTGAAGAATTACTCTCCCAATGCTCTGCTACAGACTCACACGACTAGTTATCTATGGTCTCTGTGTGTATCACCAAAATTGAGAGAGAGAGAGAGAGAGTAGTGTACTGGCGTGTGTGCACTGTGCACAACGGCATTGGTGGTGTGCATTTCACTTCAGTGTGCGTTAGGAGGCCCAATGGTTTTGGACAAGAACAAAGGGACTTACTGAAATTTGGATCATGGATTATGTTTCCGTGTAAAAGCCCAGCCCAAACCTTATACCCACAACAACAACAACAACAAGAAGCTAGAGGCAGAAAGTTTTGTTTTGTACACCCTTTCTTAAATACTATAAAAATAGAACAAAGTTTCTCTCCAAATCCAAACTAGTTTGGAAAGAAACTCTTCAAACTTTTCATATATTTCTTTTTTGGGTGTGAATTTTGAAAATCTAATCGTTGGATTTTATGTTCCTTAGATTCTTAACATGCATATCAAATTTTATTCAAATCGGATATTATTTATTATTTGATCAATTAACTTATTTTTTATATACAACTTTAGATTACAAAAACTTAAAATTATAACATTTATTTGATGACATAGCAATTGATTTTTGATTTTCTTAAAATTTTGTAAGCATTAAGGATGTAATAAGAATATACAATCTAACAGTTAGATTTTCAAAATTCACACTCAATATAAATATATATAATGAGTTTGTAGTTTGGAGAGAAACTTTATTCATAAAAATGGGATTAGGTGGTGGATTTAAACTGAGTCACATTAATGTCATAACCTTACCACTATATTCACCCCAGGTTTTTATGTTGCTTTGGGTGGACTGGCCATGGGCTTGACAAAAAGAGATTGCGATGAAAAATAATGATTTTAGTTATAGGTGTGGAAAATAGAGTTTTGGTGGGATGCGAAGTCCTCCTCGTACATAGAATTGTTAATGAGGCACGATTTCTTTGGTACTGGTGTATTTTTTTTTTTTCTCTCTCTTTTTTTGATTAAGTACGTAGGTAGTAATTGAGTTATGATTGGATTAGATTGAAGCTCAAATGATTTTTAGTTTTTATTTTTATAATCGGTTGACAAGAGTGTTTTAGGGAACAACTCTTAAGTTTTTTTTTTTTTTAATTATGTGTTTTGGATATATTTTTCTTTGATTGTGCATGCACAATGTGGCATTGAGTTTTAGAGTTAGTTATGATATGATCTTGGCTATCCACAATGACTAGGTCATGTCAAAATTTAGAATAGATTCAATCATATTAAAATTTTGAAGTTACGAACCAACTAAAAAGATCATTACTATAAATTGTTTTAGTAATGAAGTGTTTAAATTAATAAATCAAATAAGACATATCTTATAATCAGCTTTATATTAACAATTTAAACTCTATGAATAAGAGATATGTCCTATCAAAATAAAAAAAAATAAAAAATAAGAGATATGGATTCAATCTTTGTCTACACTAAAAACCAATTAATGTTTTAACCTAGGATCATCATCACAAAACGGATATTATAAGTTTAAAATACTAACAAATTCATCAAAAAGTTTAAAATACTATCGAATTCATCAAATATACGTTTTCTTCATCACATATCTCCCAATAATAAAAATATTCTTCCAAATCAAGAATCCAATCAATAATTCAATTTACGCATAATTTTGTTGAATTAAGGAATGTGTCTCTGAATAAATTGATGGGTGTTGCCGTGGAATAACTTCATAGCAAGAACAAAGAATGGAATGGATTTTTTTCACGAAATTGAAGGAACTCAACTTGCTTCACCAGCTTCATCATCACTAGAGTGACTGTTGTCACGTTCATTCGCCTTCAAACCAAGGTAAGGACAAGACTTTCATATCAGCTAACTCAAACCAAAAATCACAAGAAGCAAAATGTATTTCGTTTACAGGCTTGGAGAGAAGGAAAAAAAAATGATAATAGATATCTTAATAGATATAATTTGACTAAAAAAGTATTAAATGCACCTAATAATAACCCTAAGCTTAAATTTTTAAAAATTACATCAAAAAATTACTAAAAATAATAAATAACAAAAATTGCAGATTTTGTTCTACATCAAGCATGCATAATCCTTCACTTGCCACCCATCAATTTATAGCCCTACTTGACACCCATCAACTTCCTATAGTCAATAGCCAAGCTTGAACCAAGAAAAGTCGGTATAGATCGATTGAACAAACCATCCAAATTCATTATACCAAGGTTAAGAATCCCTTGAGGCATGCCTGACGAATCACGCACATGAAATGCCATAACGTGTTGGGTTTTATCCATCAAACTCTCCAACAAGATATGAACTTTACCAATGCGCCTGTCCTTCCTGTAAGGCCGCTTGCTGTAGATTTCAAGTACCAACGTAGTGTTAGGCTTGTGAAACACCAAGTCTTTATCGATTGCAAATATGAACTTGTCGTTCCATGTGGGGTTCTTGTTTCCGGCATAGTCAACCCTTGAAGTAAGCTTTTTTTGCGGGCTAATCCATGCAACCACGTAGGTTTTGATGCTTGATTCTTTGTATGAAGGCAAATCTTGTGCAGAGATGAGATTGATCTCAATAACTGTTGGTTTAGGTGGAGTTGCCATGGCCATAAACATGACCATGACACAAGGAAACAAAGATAATTGATGAAGAAGATGAGAAGAATAGGATGGTCTAGGTTGAGTTCTTGGGCTGTAGGGCAATATAATATATATACGATTAAAAGATCCTAGTAGCTTTCGACTTAATAGTTATATAGAAAGAAACTGGTCGGTTTGAATAGATATGATTAAAAAAAAATCCTATTAGTTTTCGACTTGTAGAAAAAAACACGTTTTGAATGTATATAATTAAGAAATCCTATTCCTATTAGCTTTCCACTTAATAGTTAATATAGAGAGAAACACTGTTTGTAGGCATATGAAGTCTTGTTTATGTGCACGACTGGTAGTGATGTTGTAAAAGGATTATATTGTTGGTTCGAAGTCATTGACTCGTGAAAGGTTTATTTGAAGATATACTTGGAAGATTCTAGTAGTAAAAAAAAAAAAATATCACCTAAATAGGCACATCACAAAAATGTATTAACTCTTTTTTTAGGTAAATACATTAACTTTATATATATATATATATATATATATATATATATATATATATCTAGGATGTGTTAAAATAAAACACAGAATTATGATATATGATCAAAATATTTATAATAAAATAATAAATTTATTCTAAGTTTCTTGAAATACTTGGTAAGAGAATTTCAGTTGGAGTAACATTTAAAATTTTTTTAAAACTTTATTTATTACGAATAAAATTTTTTAAAACTTGGGTAATAAAAATTTACTTTTATTCTAAACAATTAATAAGTCAACTCATCCTTAGAGCTCCAAACAAACTTATCCTGAGGCTCTGAATTAAATTATAATTAAGATTTAAGAATAACAATTGGATTATTATTTGGGACTTGACTAAAAAAGAAAGCTACGGTGGCTCTTTCACATTATTCTTGACTCTCTGAGAAAGGCTAACTTCTGCTCAACTCAAACACAGTTCTAGTACTACATAAATTGCCACAATTATTTTATGAGTTAAATGGTAATTAGCTACCTGTCACTTTCACATGAACCCATTATTTTTATTTTTATTTTTTACCATTCACAGTTTGCCACGTGAACAATTGTAGCACAAGTTATACCATTTTATGTGGAGTCAGAATTTTTCCAAACAAAAAGGATAAAGACAGCTTCGTGGAATCATTATTGATATTTTCCCATGAGCTCGAGCCCTTGTGGCCTGGTTAGTTCAAAAGGGGGGAAGAGAGAAGCGGGCTCAAGTGAATATATCCAACTTTCTGATAAGGCAACCAGTAAAATATTATCTAATCATGTGTTTTGATGAAAAAATTTCCCCGATTTGGCACCAAATCAAAATATATATACAAAACTGGACCGGCAAAGGATGAAATAAATGCTGTCATGGAACTAATTAAAAAATAGGCACAACGAACTAATTTGATTGATGCAATGAGTTCACAAGGAAAAATTATAAAAGTTAAAATGGCAGATTTGCTAGTCCTGGCTACTCCCAAAACTGTCACGGTTCTCATGCTGCCAGCCATAGCCCTGTCCATCACGGTTTGATTCAGGATAGAACTTTCTTTTAAGCTGGGACGAGTGAGGTGGGGGTGGTGGCGGCGGTGGGAGTGTCATAGGCTGTGGTGCCAAAATGCCCTTGCCATCCCTTGGATCCATCGCATTGCCACTCTGCGCTTGTTCCATGCCCTTGTTAGCCAAAGGTGGAGGATTTAAAAGCAAACCTCCAGAATTGCGTCCATAGTCACCTTGATGGAATGCAGCTTTCCCATGAGAATCTGATGCATTAGCAAAGCCATCTAGCATTCCATGACCACCGTGTGGATGCTCAAAAGGCGCACCAACAAAGCCTCCATTCCAGGGTTGAGCATAATTTCCTGAGAAATTCACACCACCCACTTGAACTGGTGGGAAACCCAACAATGACCCCTGTTCCGCTCCTACTTCTGAAGCTGAATCTTGCCTTGTCATCTCATAGGGTTTTGAGGACCCAGCCTGTCAAAGCCTTGCGGTCGGTTGTTATCTGGTTGGAGCTCTGATGGATGATTTTGCACTTGTCCAAAACTTTGTGGTTGCTTTGGCTGTACATTTGGCCTTGAAGGTGGTGGTTCTCTAGGTTGCTGTCGACGAGTTTTGTCTTCACGATCATGAATCTGGGAATTTGAACCAGGAGAAAAGACTGGCCTTGGGGGAGCCCGGGCTGTGGATTCAGAAGCTCCAGATTGCTTCTTCTCAAAAAAAAAAAAAAAAAAAAAAGCTCCAGATTGCTTAACACTCTGAGACTCTGATTCATTTCCATCTTCTTTCTCAGCATTGGGTTGAAGAAGGTCAGCATTGCTCTCATTGATGTGAGATTCAAATTCAGACCTCTTCAGAAAAGACTTTAGACAATGAGGTGCTGCACAGATGAAGATCCCTTCCATCATTTTAATTGTCTGAATCTTCTGTATACGTTCATCACAACTGTATTCAACAACAGGCAAGCAATGACAGCTTAGCTCATATCATTTCACAGATTCTAGCACTAAAGGCTTTAAATTGGTGGACATAAAATTTCACAGAAATTTATAGTAATATAGACGCTCTATTAGAATATATATATATATATATATATATCAGCACAGTTTTTATCTTGTCACAAGACTAATTGCTAATAGATTAGTTGTTCGAACAGCCCATTCCACAATGTTCTAAGAATTTGATTCTTAAATCCTAAGTGCTAAATAGATACAGCTTAAAATCATGTGAGGTAACTAGCATGAGAATATAAAAAAATCTGTAAAGTAGGTTAATTTTTTTTTTTTTCTTCAGTGACTCCTGCACCTGAGCAGTGTCAGAAGGACTCAATAACATAACTGCACTTTTCCTCATTTAAAGAGTATCAGGGTTTGAATCTGTGTAAGAAGTGGGGAGAAGGTATTTGGTGGCCACCTCCCTTGAATACAATGACAAAGCCTAGGTCCCAAATTTTTTGGGGTTGACTATAAATCCATAACAAATTAGTTAGGGTTGGCCCCATATATTGTTTTCTTCCATTCTATTTTTAGATTTTATTTGAAGTCATACTCGCAATTACTTCTTTAATTGACATGTCCTTTTTTACTGCTTCTACTAATTAATGCTATTTTTTGTCTCATCCACCTCACCAACTTGCTCTTATAGGGGAAGGTACCATTTGAGCACCCTTTTTTAAGTGAAAACCCAGCTTCTGTAATATACCTAGATCTTTGGCAACTCTAGAAATCATTCATGAGTTGAAACTGATTGTAAGTAGAGAACCTCAAAACCACAATAAATCATCTAAGTACATGTGCAAGAGTGAAAGAAAAGTTGGCACAAACAAGTGATTAAATTAATAAGTACTATAAAAACCCTACAAAAATCTTGCATATTTGCTTTTTAGCAGGGTGCTAAAAGGAAAGAAAAAGTTGCATAACATAAATATTGAGTAGTGCATCACAATGATACAAGAAAGAAGCAAGTTATTTATGTTAGTGATGAACAGATCAGATATCCACTTACAGGTAGCAAATTGAATCACTCCTAGCACAATCAAGACAGAAGGCATGCTCACAAGGGCTCTACAAGAGCATAAACATGTTAGACAAGGATAAATCCACACAAAGCTACAAAAACACTTCTAGTATACATGTTCCATGCAGCTAAACTGGAAAGAAACAGATACAAGCAGCTTTCATTTTGATAGGGCTTACACTTTTACATATGGAATTGATAATCAGCACCCAACTACATAACATGGCTTTAATGAGGGGTAACAAACTTTTCAATTCCTTTTAATAAGTGTCCCTCATAATATAAGAATGCATATGAAAACTACAGAGTAAAACAACTGAGCACACAGCAAAATAACCACTAATTGAATTATTATTAAAAACTCCCTGAGCTTTCTACAAAGAAATGTATTTACAAGAAACAAAAAGGTGAAACAAGGATCACATCAACTGAACAAGTAAAACTGCACAAATAACACCCCCTTGCCAATATATCAGAAGGAAGCCGCATGAAATTCTGAATATGTTAGAATTGGAGTGTTGGCCATATGAAAATATCTTATAGTTGTTGGAAAACTTTATTTAAAGATAATTATCTAGTTATGGATCCGTCTTAGTAACGTCCTAGGAGGAGTGGCTTAGAAATCGTCCTAACCTTTAGCATTTCTCAGAGATCATTATTTGATGCACAAAATGCCCCTAAAAAAGGAACTGCTTGTGACAGTTCAATATCAAACAAGATTCTTTAAGATATCCCTACGATTTTATAGCTAAACCTTGAAGTTTTAAATGTCAAGGATGGTTGAATGAGTTAAACATGATAAAGGGTTTAAAAAACACATGCATTTGAATATTTCATAGCCTTTTAAGTAAGAATTGGAGAAAATTAAAACCTAAAACAAAAAGAAGGATTTGTCAGTTTTTCCCCCCACATCCCAGATACGGATTCATATACTAAGCATCATTGGGCTCATGATCAGATCGAGTTTTTGATTGTCTATGAGATTGAATTGGTTTTAGTGAAGTCAATTTATTAGATTTAGTGATTTGAATTGCACAATCTAACAACTATGACCTGTCACTACCAGAATAGAACTTCCTCCAAGCATCAGCACTCCAGGAAGCAGATATGCTTCTGAAACTCATATTAAAACATGTTTGCCTTCAAAATCAAATTATGTCTTAGAAATTTTTTTTTGCACCGACTCCCATGATATCCGCTTCCTGGTGCATTATTCTTTTCTCACTTCTGAGATAGTCTTTTGCATAAAATTGTCACAACTTAGTACCTCTGCCGATTTGCAGCCAATGAAAAGTGGTCATCACAATTGTCTGATGAGAAAGATCAAAATATAAATGAACTTACCATGCAGTTTACTTTACAGTGACATAAAAAGAATACAAAGTGCATCATTGTCTCTGACTATATGTTTAGCGCAATTATCTGATACCATCAAGTTCAATGTTATTGTAGGCATCATTTTTCATTGCTTATGTTGTCACATCTGGATGGACAAGCACTTCATCGGATCCCTTTCGCTTAATCCGTCTTATTGGCAGTCTAATAACAGAACCATGTAAAAGCAGTACAGATGATGAACTTGTAGTTCCTACTTCCTACTATTCCTTACTACAGGGACATTCCAAGACTTCTATTCTTTGGACTTCTTGGTATCACATATTTTTTTCTTGCTCCACTAATTCTACCCTTCCTCTTAGTTTACTTCTGCCTTTTTTTTTTTTTTGAGAAACAGTTTACTTCTGCCTTGGATATATCATCTACCGTAACCAGGTTAGTTGGCTCTCCCCACTTCATTAGATTTTCATTTACCTTGTAAGTTTATCATAGTGAGAGGGGCTCTTAAGACATGGTGAAATTGTATATCAAATAACTAATTACATTTGAGATTTAAAAAAAAAAGGTTTTTAATGTTACTTTGATCCTTAGGCAATGCTAGGCAGATTCTCTTTATTATCAAAATCCCAAATTGACCCTTAAATCCCATGACAAAACCGTTCGCCTCTTTCAAGGTTAATTTGAAGATTTTATACAATACCAGGCCCTCAGAAAGGGATGATATATTTATCGTTCGTGTTAAGATTTTTAATCAATTCATTCATTCCTTAGGGAACAATTCTTAGTAAGTTTTTTTGTTTTTTAATTATGTGCTTTGGATATATTTTTCTTTGACTGTGCATGCACAATGTGGCATTGAGTTTTAGAGTTAGTTATGATATGATCTTGGCTATCCACAATGACTAGGTCGTGTCAAAATTTAGAATAGATTCAATCATATTAAAATTTGAACTTACGAACCAACCAAAAAGATCATTACTATAAATTGTTTTAGTAAACAAAGTGTTTAAATTAATAAATCAAATAAGACATATCTTATAATCAGCTTTATATTAACAATTTAATCTCTATGAGCAAGAGATATGGATTCAATCCTTGTCTATACTAAAAACCTATTGATGTTTTAACTTGGGATCATCATCATAAAACGGATATTATAAGTTTAAAATACTAATGAATTCAGCAAAAAGTTTAAAATACTATCGAATTCATCAAATATACTTTTTCTACATCACATATCTCCCAATAATAAAAATATTCTTCCAAATCAAAAAATCCAATCAATAATTCAATTTACGCATAATTTTGTTGAATTAAGGAATGTGTCTCTGAATAGATTGATGGGTGTTGCCATGGAATGACTTCATAGCAAGAACAAAGAATGGAATGGATTTTTTTTCACGATATTGAAAGAACTCAACTTGCTTCACCAACTTCATCATCACTAGAGTGACTGTTGTCACGTACATTCGCCTTCAAACCAAGGTAATTAAGGACAAGACTCTAATATCAGCTAACTCAAACCAAAAGTCATAAGAAGCAAAATATATTTTGTTTACAAGCTTGGGGAGAAGAGAAAAAAAAAAGCTAATAGATATCTTAATAGATATAATTTGACTAAAAAGGTATTAAATACACCTAATAATAACCCTAAACTTAAAATTTTAAAAATTACATCAAAAAATACTATAAATACTAAATAACAAAAATTGCAGATTTTGTTCTACATCAAGCATGCATAATCCTTCACTTGGCACCCATCAACCCATCAATTTATAGCCTTACTTGACACCCATCAACTTCCTATAGTCAATAGCCAAGCTTGAACCAAGAAAAGTCGGTATAGATCGATTGAACAAACCATCCAAATTCATTATACCAAGGTTAAGAATCCCTTGAGGCATGCCTGACGAATCACGCACATGAAATGCCATAGCGTGTTGGGTTTTATCCATCAAACTCTCCAACAAGATATGAACTTTACCAATGCGCCTGTCCTTCCTGTAAGGCCGCTTGCTGTAGATTTCAAGTACCAACGTAGTGTTAGGCTTGTGAAACACCAAGTCTTTATCGATTGCAAATATGAACTTGTCGTTCCATGTGGGGTTCTTGTTTCCGGCATAGTCAACCCTTGAAGTAAGCTTTTTTTGCGGGCTAATCCATGCAACCACGTAGGTTTTGATGCTTGATTCTTTGTATGAAGGCAAATCTTGTGCAGAGATGAGATTGATCTCAATAACTGTTGGTTTAGGTGGGGTTGCCATGGCCATAAACATGACCATGACACAAGGAAACAAAGGTAATTGATGAAGAAGATGAGAAGAATAGGATGGTCTAGGTTGAGTTCTTGGGCTGTAGGGCAATATAATATATATATACGATTAAAAGATCCTAGTAGCTTTCGACTTAATAGTTATATAGAAAGAAACTGGTCGGTTTGAATAGATATGATTAAAAAAAAATCCTATTAGTTTTCGACTTGTAGAAAAAAACACGTTTTGAATGTATATAATTAAAAAATCCTATTCCTATTAGCTTTCCACTTAATAGTTAATATAGAGAGAAACACTGTTTGTAGGCATATGAAGTCTTGTTTATGTGCACGACTGGTAGTGATGTTGTAAAAGGATTATATTGTTGGTTCGAAGTCATTGACTCGTGAAAGGTTTATTTGAAGATATACTTGGAAGATTCTAGTAGTAAAAAAAAAAAAAATATCACCTAAATAGGCACATCACAAAAATGTATTAACTCTTTTTTTAGGTAAATACATTAACTTTATATATATATATATATATATATATATATCTAGGATGTGTTAAAATAAAACACAGAATTATGATATATGATCAAAATATTTATAATAAAATAATAAATTTATTCTAAGTTTCTTGAAATACTTGGTAAGAGAATTTCAGTTGGAGTAACATTTAAAATTTTTTTTAAACTTTATTTATTACGAATAAAATTTTTTAAAACTTGGGTAATAAAAATTTACTTTTATTCTAAACAATTAATAAGTCAACTCATCCTTAGAGCTCCAAACAAACTTATCCTGAGGCTCTGAATTAAATTATAATTAAGATTTAAGAATAACAATTGGATTATTATTTGGGACTTGACTAAAAAAGAAAGCTACGGTGGCTCTTTCACATTATTCTTGACTCTCTGAGAAAGGCTAACTTCTGCTCAACTCAAACACAGTTCTAGTACTACATAAATTGCCACAATTATTTTATGAGTTAAATGGTAATTAGCTACCTGTCACTTTCACATGAACCCATTACTTTTTTTTTTTTTTTACCATTCACAGTTTGCCACGTGAACAATTGTAGCACAAGTTATACCATTTTATGTGGAGTTAGAATTTTTCCAAACAAAAAGGATAAAGACAGCTTCGTGGAATCATTATTGATATTTTCCCATGAGCTCGAGCCCTTGTGGCCTGGTTAGTTCAAAAGGGGGGAAGAGAGAAGCGGGCTCAAGTGAATATATCCAACTTTCTGATAAGGCAACCAGTAAAATATTATCTAATCATGTGTTTTGATGAAAAAATTTCCCCGATTTGGCACCAAATCAAAATATATATACAAAACTGGACCGGCAAAGGATGAAATAAATGCTCTCATGGAACTAATTAAAAAATAGGCACAACGAACTAATTTGATTGATGCAATGAGTTCACAAGGAAAAATTATAAAAGTTAAAATGGCAGATTTGCTAGTCCTGGCTACTCCCAAAACTGTCACGGTTCTCATGCTGCCAGCCATAGCCCTGTCCATCACGGTTTGATTCAGGATAGAA
This sequence comes from Quercus tomentella, assembly GCA_028535165.1. Classification (NCBI taxonomy): domain Eukaryota; kingdom Viridiplantae; phylum Streptophyta; class Magnoliopsida; order Fagales; family Fagaceae; genus Quercus; species Quercus tomentella. The sequence goes on along the minus strand of JAPQVY010000012.1, from coordinate 12,634,471 downwards.
CTTTCTTTTAAGCTGGGACGAGTGAGGTGGGGGTGGTGGTGGCGGTGGGAGTGTCATAGGCTGTGGTGCCAAAATGCCCTTGCCATCCCTTGGATCCATCGCATTGCCACTCTGCGCTTGTTCCATGCCCTTGTTAGCCAAAGGTGGAGGATTTAAAAGCAAACCTCCAGAATTGCGTCCATAGTCACCTTGATGGAATGCAGCTTTCCCATGAGAATCTGAAGCATTAGCAAAGCCATCTAACATTCCATGACCACCATGTGGATGCTCAAAAGGCGCACCAACAAAGCCTCCATTCCAGGGTTGAGCATAATTTCCTGAGAAATTTACACCACCCACTTGAACTGGTGGGAAACCCAACAATGACCCCTGTTCCGCTCCTACTTCTGAAGCTGAATCTTGCCTTGTCATCTCATAGGGAGCACCATAAAATGGTTGACCTCCCTCAGTCTGGAAAGGAGGGTAACCAAAAGGTGGAGGGGGATTTAGCATTGGATTTGCATTGACTGGCACAGCAAAATTAGGTGCCTGAATGGAATGCATAGGTGGGTATTCTGGAAACTGGTTCTCAGATAGGATTCCCGGCTGCTTGTCTGGAAACTGACCAGACTCTTGTTGTGGGCCACCTTGGGTGTCAAAACCCTGTTGATGGAATCGGTTTTGAGGACCCAACCTGTCAAAGCCTTGCGGTCGGTTGTTATCTGGTTGGAGCTCTGATGGATGATTTGGCACTTGTCCAAAACTTTGTGGTTGCTTTGGCTGTACATTTGGCCTTGAAGGTGGTGGTTCTCTAGGTTGCTGTCGACGAGTTTTGTCTTCACGATCATGGATCTGGGAATTTGAACCAGGAGAAAAGACTGGCCTTGGGGGAGCCCGGGCTGTGGATTCAGAAGCTCCAGATTGTTTAACACTCTGAGACTCTGATTCATTTCCATCTTCTTTCTCAGCATTGGGTTGAAGAAGGTCAGCATGGCTCTCATTGATGTGAGATTCAAATTCAGACCTCTTCAGAAAAGACTTTAGACAATGAGGTGCTGCACAGATGAAGATCCCTTCCATCATTTTAATTGTCTGAATCTTCTGTATACGTTCATCACAACTGTATTCAACAACAGGCAAGAAATGACAGCTTAGCTCATATCATTTCACAGATTCTAGCACAAAAGGCTTTAAATTGGTGGACATAAAATTTCACAGAAATTTATAGTAATATAGACGCTCTATTAGAATATATATATATATATATATATATATATATATATCAGCACAGTTTTTATCTTGTCACAAGACTGATTGCTAATAGATTAGTTGTTCCAACAGCCCATTCCACAATGTTCGAAGAATTTGATTCTTAAATCCTAAGTGCTAAATAGATACAGCTTAAAATCATGTGAGGTAACTAGCATGAGAATATAAAAAAATCTGTAAAGTAGGTACTTCTTTTTTTCTTCAGTGACTCCCGCACCTGAGCAGTGCCAGAAGGACTCAACAACATAACTGCACTTTTCCTCATTTAAAGAGTATCAGGGTTTGAATCTGTGTAAGAAGTGGGGAGAAGGTATTTGGTGGCCTCCTCCCTTGAATACAATGACAAAGCCTAGATCCCAAATTTTTTGGGGTTGACTATACATCCATAACAAATTAGTTAGGGTTGGCCCCATATATTGTTTTCTTCCATTCTATTTTTAGATTTTATTTGAAGTCATACTCGCAATTACTTCTTTAATTGACACGTCCTTTTTTACTGCTTCTACTAATGCTATTTTTTGTCTCATCCACCTCACCAATTTGCTCTTATAGGGGAAGGTACCATTTGAGAACCCTTTTTTTAAGTGAAAACCCAGCTTCTGTAATATTCCTAGGTCTTTGGCAACTCTAGAAATCATTCATGAGTTGAAACTGATTGTAAGTAGAGAACCTCAAAATCACAATAAATCATCTAAGTACATGTGCAAGAGTGAAAGAAAAGTGGGCACAAACAAGTGATTAAATTAATAAGTACTATAAAAACCCTAAAAAAATCTTGCATATTTGCTTTTTAGCAGGGTGCTAAAAGGAAAGAAAAAGTTGCACAACATATATATTGAGTAGCGCATCGCAATGATACAAGAAAGAAGCAAGTTATTTATCTTAGTGATGAACAGATCAGATATCCACTTACAGGTAGCAAATTGAATCACTCCTAGCACAATCAAGACAGAAGGCATGCTCACAAGGGCTCTGCAAGAGCATAAACATGTTAGACAAGGATAAATCCACACAAAGCTACAAAAACACTTCTAGTATACATGTTCCATGCAGCTAAACTGGAAATAAACAGATACAAGCAGCCTTCATTTTGATAGGGCTCACACTTTTACATATGGAATTGATAATCAGCACCCAACTACATAACATGGCTTTAATGAGGGGTAACAAACTTTTCAATTCCTTTTAATAAGTAACCCTCAAAATATATGAATGCATACGAAAAATACAGAGTAAAACAACTGAGCACACAGCAAAATAACCACTAATTGAATTATTATTAAAAACCCCCTGAGCTTTCTACAAAGTAATGTATTTACAAGAAACAAAAAGGTGAAACAAGGAAAGGATTATATCACATCAACTGAACAAGTAAAACCGCACAAATAACACCCCATTGCCAATATATCAGTAGGAAGCCGCAAGAAATTCTGAATATGTTTGAATTGGAATGTTGGCCATATGAAAATATCTTATAGTTGTTGGAAAACTTTATTTAAAGATAATTATCTAGTTATGGATCTGTCTTAGTAAGGTCCTAGGAGGAGTGGCTTAGAAATCGTCCTAACCTTTAGCATTTCTCAGAGATCATTATTTGATGCACAAAATGCCCCTAAAAAAGGAGCTGCTTGTGACAGTTCAATATCAAACAAGATTATTTAAGATATCCCTATGATTTTATAGCTAAGCCTTGAAGTTTTAAATGTCAAGGATGGTTGGATGAGTTAAACATGATAAAGGGTTTAAAAAACACATGCATTTGAATATTTCATAGCCTTTTAAGTAAGAATTGAAGAAAATTAAAACCTAAAACAAAAAGAAGGATTTGTCAGTTTTTCCCCCCACATCCCAGATACGGATTCATATACTAAGCATGATTGGGCTCATGATCAGATCAAGTTTTTGATTGTCTATGAGATTGAATTGGTTTTAGTGAAGTCAATTTATTAGATTTAGTGATTTGAATTGCACAATCTAACAACTATGATCTGTCACTACCAGAATAGAACCTCCTCCAAGCTTCAGCACTCCAGGAAGCAGATATGCTTCTGAAACTCATATTAAAACATGTTTGCCTTTAAAATCAAATTATATCTTAGAAATTGTTTTTTGCACTGACTCCCGTGATATCCGCTTCCTGGTGCATTATTCTTTTCTCACTTCTAAGATAGTCTTTTGCATAAAATTGTCACAACTTAGTACCTCTGCAGATTTGCAGCCAATGAAAAGTGGTCATCATAATTGTCTGATGAGAAAGATCAAAATATAAATGAACTTACCATGCAGTTTACTTTACAGTGATACAAAAAGAATACAAAGTGCATCATTGTCTCTGACTATATGTTTAGCGCAATTATCTGATACCATCAAGTCAATGTTATTGTAGGCATCATTTTTCATTGCTTATGTTGTCGCATCTGGATGGACAAGCACTTCATTGGATCTCTTTCACTTAATCTGTCTTATTGGCAGTCTAATAACAGAACCATGTAAAAGCAGTACAGATGATGAACTTGTAGTTCCTACTATTCCTTACCACAGTCCAAGACTTCTATTCTTTGGACTTCTTGGTATCACATATTTTTTTCTTGCTCCACTAGTTCTACCCTTCCTCTTAGTTTACTTCTGCCTTGGATATATCATCTACTGTAACCAAATTAGTTGGCTCTCCCTCAGTTTTTTTTTTTTTTGGGTGCACTTCATTAGATTTTCATTTACCTTGTAAGTTTATCATAGTGAGAGGGGCTCTTTACTCTTTAGACATGGTGAAATTGCATATCAAATAACTTTTTAATGTTATTTTGATCCTTAGGCAATGCTAGGCAGATTCTCTTTATAATCAAAATCCCAAATTGACCCTTAAATCCCATGACAAAACGGTTCGCCTCTTTCAAGGTTAATTTGAAGATTTTATACAAAACCAGGCCCTCAGAAAGGGATGATATATTTAGCGTTCGTGTTAAGATTTTTAATCAATTCATTCATTCCTTATGGAAGAAAATCCTTGTATTAAAAATAAAGCTAAAAAATGGAATTTGATATAAAACATATCATACTAAAGACCATCATTATGAAACAGAAAGTTCAATGGCAACCGTGAGAAGAGTGTAAGTACCAGGCGTCCATAGATAGCGACCGGGAAATCACAACGAACGCAGAAGTGGACTCGCTCACCAAGCGGGCGGCGGGACCTACGACCAACAGTCTTGACAAGGGAAGCAGCAGTGGCTGCACCAATGCCCTTTGCCACAGGGAGTTCAGCAAGGACAAGGTGGTCAGGGCACGCCACCGTCACACTATCCACCGGCAAGGGCTTCGCCCCTCCAACACCTTCTGCAGCCGGAGCCTTGCTAAGCCGAATCTGAAGCATCTTTCACACCCAACTACTCTCTCTCTCTCTTCTTCTTCTTCACTTGTTCTCCTCAATTCCCTTCAAAATCAATCATGTAACTAAAAAAAAATCAATTCCTTTACCTCTAATTTAACAATTAACAAACAATCAATCTGATAAGGCCGTGTTTGGTTTTCACAAATCCAAAACCACATTCACAAAGCATTATTTTCCTTTCTTCATAAATTCAAGCATATAGTACCAAAGAACACAATTTATAGTAACAAACGAACAAATTTTGTTTCAGATAGAACCCTAAGATAATAATAATAATAATAATAATAATAATATATGAAAAAAAATAAAAGAAAAATAAAAGAACTGAAGAAAGCTTACACTATGGCAATCGCTGTGGTTTCGCCGATCTGTGTTTGTTCTTTGTCGTTGTTCTCTGTTGCTTCTCTTCTTCTTTTTTCTTCTTCAACAAAACGCAGAGTTTTGAACTGGTAGAGGTTTATCGGAAATATAATTTTATTCTTTTTACTTCTTCTTTTTTGAGAAATATAACTTTTTTTGATAAAAATAATTTTATTCTTTTAAATAAAGGTAATTACAAGCATGATTTTAAAAACCTAAACAGTTAAAGAACGGAAAATATGTCTGGCTCCTAATTTTTATTGGTTTTTTCCCGATTGATTCAATTAGTCCAATTCGATTTTAAAACTATGATTATAATTTACAAGGCTCTTTATTTTTTTATTTTTTTAATAACCCCTCCCTCTATTTCAAAAATAAACAAATAAATAACACCTCTCTCACCTGAGTTAGACTCCACAAATAATCAATCTAAGAGCACTTTTATAGTTGTTGTGCAAATTTTTCTTGTTTATTAGAACCTACTTTTTTTCTATTTTATATAACCACTTTTAAGAACACCTACATCATATTATTTATTTCACAATACATTTGATTAAAATACTATTTATTTAGCAATTTTTTATTACTCTTTCAAATCATCTCTCTCTATATATAAGTAAAGAAGCATTTAAAAGTGTACTTGCATATAAATAGTAACTCTATATATTTACTTGATTACTATAATAACAATCGAAATTTACATTAGTTCACATGAATTGATATAGGTAGGTGATTTTTGAAGTTAGATGTGCAAAATTTCTCCTTATACTATTATACATTGATGTAGGTGCTCTTGTGTGAGAAAGGTTTTACATATCGCAACTACAATTACAAATAATATCACCTCACAAGGCTCTGTTAGGTATTGAAAATTTGAAATCCAATAGCTCCAGTGTGGTGTTTTTTATGCCTGTCTTAAGGGCAAAAAAACGTATGTTGTCTTATTTCAAACTTTTATTAAGTTATAGGGTTAATTACAATCATTATAGATTATGAAAAAAATAATAGCATGCCCATGTGATACACATTAATTAAAAATTCTATGCAAAAATATATTTTATAATATAATTGAAACTCTCGTAACAATTAGTTAAACATTTGAAACTTTAATAGAGCTTTCACCTATATTAAATTAGGCTAATTATCTATCATGATTCATCCATATATTTAATTACTTGGAGTAAGAGCAGTAATTAGTTTGTAACTTGTACTATATTAAAATAGAAAAATTATGGTAGATGATGAAATAATTAAAATGAATAATTATATTTTATTTGAAATTTTTAGTAATAAAACTATAATTGAGTATAATTTAAAATTTATTGAAACTTTTTAAATACTCATTTCAAGTGAGGTGAGGGGATTTAAATCCTAAAAATCAAGAAGTGTAATATATTTTTTTTAATGGAACTTGGAGGTGCCAAGGTGCTGTTTGGCCTAACAATTAATAAGCTAAAATATCGATTGGACTAAAGTAGGCAGAAATGGATTGAATTGGACCGAAGTGGACTGAATAAACCAAATTGGAACGAACTAGACCGAATTGCATTAAGGTTGATAGAATTAGACCAAATAGACAGAAGTAGACCTAAGTAGACCGAAATGGGCCAAAATAGACCAAACTATTATTAAATCAATGACCGAACTAGACCAAAATAGGCCAAATTGATCAAAATTCTACGTTATGTGCCTCAACCAAAAATCAAAATGTAACAACAATAAATATTAGGTTTCAACTTTTAGATATTATATATATAGATATTAGAGGTAAATTTTTACAATAATATCATTTTCACTTGTATCTATCACTAACACAATTTCTATCGTTGATCAGTAGTTGTAAAAAAAATATTTGTGAAAATTTTTGCAGATTTATTGATTGTTTAACTCTAAAATAAAACAATCATGAAGTCTGCTATGTGTTGCTGTGGGCCAAAATACCAATAAAGCAACCTGTGTTGAATGATATGATTTTCTAGTTTCCCAAAAACGCATTTCTTTCACGTTTATCGGCCCGTCTTTGGGATTAATGTTAAGAAATAGTACAGATTTGAATCAATGTGTATTCAACTCAACGAACCTAAACCAACTTTCCATATTTGTTTCAAAACAAGTGGTTTTTAACTTTTTGAAGAACATAAAATGATAAAATTAAAGAACTTCTCCTCGCTCCCTTCTTTCTCACTCATTAATCTTCAAAGTTAGTGGCTCTTCCTCATGTTTCTAATATATTTTTGTTTCAATTTTGAGCAAATTCTCAAAATGAGTTTATCTTTGCTTAAGACTTTGTTTTGGCGGGCTTGCAATTAAGAGATAAATTGGACAAGCACCAAGGCAAAGAAAGCAAGGCTACATTAGTGATTAAAGTTTAAATGGATCCCTAGAAATGACAGGGAAGCAACATGTTATCAAGAAAACAATTATCATCATTATTATCCAGCAAAAAATATTCTCTATGTTTCTCTTGCAGGACCCTTCATCTGAATTAGCAAAATGAAGAGGCAGCGAGAACTGAAAATATTATTATTTTCTAAACAGCCTCCATTGCCGCAGGCGCAAAGCACTTGAAAAATCCATAAGCTCTATGCTTGTATACATTTGTGGTCAAGAAGATTCTATACTTCTGACAAACTTCTTAGCCTGTCATGAAGAAGAAAAGCAAAACAAAGAAGAAAAGATGAGCCAGCTTTTCCAGAAGCACTCTTATAAATGCAAAAATATACATAAAAAGAGAAAGGCTTGTTCTTGCATTACTGTCGTCCCCTGGTTCAAGAGGCAATAGAAGATCTCCATGAACAAATTCTCTTAATCTATATCTATACTACTATTTAAGGGGCTGCCCCTGTTTGGACTGGTTTTTTTTTTTTTTTTTTTTTTTCAAAATCCCCCTATTTCCCTAGGTTTAAGTAGAGACAAAAATAAAGGAAAACATAGTAAAACTATGTCTTTTAACTCCCACTAAAACATTGCCAACAAAATAGGACCACTCTCTTGGTTAAATGCTTTCAATTTTTTTTTTTAATAGAATTTGCTTTCCTTACTCCATCCTTACTCCATGATCTCACGTTTGTTTGTTTGGTTTGGTTTGGTTTTTTTTTTTTTTTGGGTAAACTACATATTTGGTCCTTATCTTTTACAACATATTTCAATTTGGTCCTTAATCTTTTAATTATGTCAATTTGGTCTCTAACCTTTCAGTGTCGTGTCAATTAAGTCCCTACTGTTATATTTTGGATGAAAATTGATGACATGTCAAATGGCCAAAATAAAATTTTATTGTATTGTCACATCAATGAAAGCTAATTTTTTATTTTGGCCATTAGACGTGTCATCAATTTTCATCCAAAAATTAACAGTAAGGACTAAATTGACATGGTACTGAAATGTTAAGAACCAAATTGACACAATTAAAAGGTTAGGGACCAAATTGAAATATGGTGTATAGGATAGGGACCAAATACGCAGTTTACCCTTTTTTTCTTTTTTTTCAAATATCTTCTTATTTATTTTGAAAAAAAAAAAACACTCCTATTTTTTTTTTGGAAAGCAAAAAACACTCTTATTAAAAAACTATTACTATAACTTCCCATCCATATCCTTAAATTTAGCAAATTATTTATACTAGTATTTAAGTTTCACGTACAATATTGCCTACAAAATAGGACCATTTTTCTGTTCGTTTTCAAAATTCAATCTATACTACCAATTTATTTTGTCATTTAAAAAAAAATATTTTATCACTATCTCTCATTTCACGACAATGCCCACAACGCCGTTTGCCATCGGAAACCACCATTAACCTTCGACCACATGGGGCCGTTTTCTGTCAGCCACATCGGTGTTCAATGTCTCAACCTCTTCTCTGTTCAATCACCAGTGAACTAAGGTACGCACACATTCAAGGACAACTATTAATATTTATGCTTTTCGCTCTTAATTATACAAATTCCTTTGCTTTCTGATTGTTTATTTTTTAAACAGTGAATTGAGACGCAATAGAACTAAAAATCCTCTAAATCTGCCTTCAACAGTGCTACTAATAACTTACTGTATTAACTTGCTGACAATTTTTATTTACTTTTATGCTCTACTTTCTCATTAGAAGTTTAGGAAAGAAATAATTATGATTCTGTAACTTTAAGTATTAGCACACCAGAAGGTTCCTTGAGATGATTTGGTGGTTGCAATAAAAAAGGTTCTAAATTCTAATTCTTATGTGGGAATATACGTATTGCTTCATATCATAACTCTAATTCTAATATGATTGGAAAACGTAGTAATCTTAAAGTATAATAAATGCTCTAAATTAACCCTTACCCAAAAAATAGAAGAGCCTCTGAGCACGCACGTGAGTGCGTGCTTAGAGGCTAGTATTATTCTAATGTTAATACAGAAGAATCTAAACCCCCAATTACTGATATGGGCTTTTTGATCCTACTACAAATTATAATATCTTACCGCTGAAGCAGAAATTGGAAACCGGTGTATGAGCAAACATGAGAAAATGCAAGACACTTTAAAAGAGGGAATTGCAAGTATCAAAATCAAAATATATAGATTGCAATTTGTACCTGCTCTAATGTTAGAAACATGATCACATTCCAAGATCCCAGCCGACCAAAATTTGGGATAAAGCCCTTGTAAAAAGCCAATGGTCCCTGCAGTGTGTTAAAATGCTAAGTTTAACATTGATATGGAACAAGGCCCTCCTACTAACAGAATAATTTCTCATGTAATGAAAAATTAGAAATTAAAGAGAGATCTCTAGTTTTCTTTTCTTTTTTACTTTTATATTTTTAATCACAGAAGCCTTTTTTTTAATATAAGAATCAAGGAAGAATGTAATAATGCAATGCAAACCTTCTACCTCTCTTTTTTTCTTTTTTTCCTGGAAATGAAATATGATTCATGCATCAATGTGAACAGACTCAAATCAATTTGCAGTTACAAAAGCTTTTCGCTAGACCATCTCACACACAATGACCCCACAAGAGGAGCATTAGCAAAAAGGCAAAATGACATCAGAAGTCACCAAATTTTATGTCACACTTTTGCAACTTTCTATAGGTTGCAGATGTTCCTTTTCTTACCCACCCAACCCACTGAATAAAAGAACGAGTTTTATTAGAGTCAAAGAAGAGAAAACATACGTCATTCTTCAAAGTTTTGACAAAACAATCAATCGTGCTTTTGTATGCAGAATCTCCCATCATTCTTGACTTAACCTGTCAAAAGAAAACCAATAAAGCAATTAAATTTGTCTGACTTAAAACATCAATAGGATGAAGCAACACCTTTACTGCAGCAAAACGAGAAGGCACAAAAAGAGAAAGAGGAAGCATAGTCCTGAACAAGATGAAAAGATAACAGGCAACCAACTCAGTCCCTAAAAATAAAAACAAGTCTTGAACCAAACATACTTTCACCTGCACAAAAGTGACCAGCTTTCCAATCTTCCATATGGATGCCAGTACTACTTAAAAAATTTATAATCACAGCTTAAATTGAAGGCCCATGGTGGTCACACAGGGCACACACTTGACCCTTTGGCATTTTCAGGTCTCTGCATCTTTGAGAGTAGTATTGACCAGTGTGTGTTGACAGAACCAATGAATGTCTACTACCTTTTTCCCATTTTAAAGACATTTTATGTAAGGATGAGTGGTGGGTTTCCTGTTAAAGTCACCGCTAGGGGAAGCAGCACTGCAACAGACTTTCCAATTGAAGAAGGCAGTGTGTAGCCATGGGCTGTTCATGATGGCACCTAACCAGTGGAACCCTCTCTCCAAGACCCTTATCTGACCACTCCATCTTCTCAATTTAGAAACCAAAAGCTCAGCCCCCATCTGCATCGCAAGACAAGTGGGACAAGTATGTCCACCTTTATGACACCTATTCTCTCTCCCTGCAACATAAACTCTATCATTGCTAATACTCTCTTAGGACTGTATTATTCTCTTTCTGGTTGTAGTAGTACTTAATTTGGTGGGTACTGTACTGGGACTGATAATATTCCAATATGGAATTGGCTCAAAGATGATGGATAAATTTTCTTAATCACAGGATTCACAGCTTGAATAGAAGTTTTAAATCATCACACAGTTATAGTAACAACAACAACATTATAAGAATGGGGGTGGTGGAATCCACTGTCGACATGCTACATGTTCACTGACACATAGGAGGGATTCCCATGTTAATATGTAAAAGCTGCATAGTCTTATCCTCAGTTAACAAGATCATTTTAATTCTTCATCTTGCATAATAGTTACCAAAGAGATACCACTACAAAGTCCAGTCAAAAGCATATCCAAAATCAAAAGCATATCAGAAAGAGATCATATGCAAGTCACAATGCTGCTTAATGTAAATTGACACCATGCACCAAAATATAATTAAAAAACTGTTCAGAAAGAGAACATGTGTGAATGTAGATAGATTACCACATCAACCGGGGAGCCAATACAGACTGCAAAAAACCCTGCCCCAAGACCAGAAAGGAGATGAGTGAAGACGTTATCAGTGAACCCTGGAATTTTCAAGATTGTCTGCATTGAAATAAAATAAACCAACCGGTTAGGAGTATCAAAAAGAGTTTTACTCCAAAAGACAGCAAAGTTTAACCATCATGAGTTTTTTTATTATAGAATTTACCTGCTTCACTTGATCATAGCTGGCTAGTTCAGCAGCATTTATAATAGCATTTCGTGCTATATTGGGCCCGACACCAGTCCAAAGAGCCCCAAATCCTTCCTAATAGTTAAGAAACAATTTAGGAAAAGAGAATAAAATTATCAACTGAAAGGAGACCAAGTGACATTCTTTTCTAATCTCAAAGGTTTGATGCACAACCTGTTTCACAATTGTCGAATAAGCATTTAGAGCTCCACTATAACGCCTTGGCACACCAGGTGGTAATTTTCCTTCAGCTTGAAGTCTAACCTTCACAAGATCAGTTGGATTTGCTACCATAATTGCCAGGGCACCTATTCCATAAGACAAAGACGCGTCAAAACAAAAATACTCTCTTAACTAGCAAATTAAAAAAAATAATAATAAAAATAATTACAAAAACTCCAACAATGTGCTCACCAGTGGTAAGTCCAGCAAGTATTTTCTTGGACAAAGGAGCATCTCCAACAAAGTCCTTGCCCACATATAAGTTTTTAACCTGTCAAGCAGACAGTTAATATAACCATGTCAGAAATCAGCAAGCAAACAAAACATTTACATTTAGAATAATTCAATAAGCACCGATTTAAAAACTCACTGGCTCATACATCCCAATTCTTAAACCACCAAACAGGCATTGACGATGTAATCCCGGGACAATGCCTTTCCATAGTGCTGCCAAACCTTCTTCCCTCCCAATGGTGGCAACCGTGCCCAGCATACCCTTGTATTTTGGTAAGGTCAATCCATCCCCTGCAACGGGTTTCTTTTGGAGCTGAAGCCTAACTTTTGCAGTGTCCAAAGGAATAGTACAAATCTGCATCAGGTTCAAGTGCATGCAGCTAAATATTTCTTTTATCAATAAGTTACACACACAACGCACCCAATTCATTTTGAATCCCTGACCTCACCCTCCGACCATTCTTATTGTTTAAACAAATGAACTCTTAAAACTCAATCGTGCCAAAATTCAGCAATTAGAACAACAATATCATTAAATGGATTAACCCATCCATTGTAAAATGAGTAAACTGGATTTTGCCACGTCATCAATAATTTAAGCAGATACCAAAACAATAATAGTCGACATTTGTTTAAAGCCGATAACATAACACAATCCAACCCGCTCGAGTTAAGAACTTTAAGAACTCCATACTCGAGTTATCCTAAGAGCTCTAAAGGATCCTTGTCTATTATGGATAAACTAAAACACAATAAAGAGAGTTAAAAAACAAAATCAGCAAATCTTAGTCATTTCCTACTGAACTGTATTGATCTCCAAAAGCTCAAAATTGACTCATTATCTAACCAAAGCATCACCAGGTAGCACAGAGGTCATGCTTTCTCCAAGCTATGTATAATGCTCACATTCAACATGGAAATGTGCAAGTGCAATCAATTTGTTTTAGTGAATCCAATTTCCAAGACCTAGAAAATTGATTTGCTAAACTCAAGGGTCTCAGATAGCCACATCTCTCACATATCAAAGATATCGATAAGAACAAATCATAACTAGCCTTCACAAAATTCTTTAATATTTTATAATAATTTTCAAAACGGAACAGCTTATTAAGTTATTTCACTGTTAAAACAAAATAAAAACAAAATTTTAAAATTAAATACACACAAACAAACAGTCTTACAGATACTATTTGATCAATCACCAAACAGAGAGAGAGAGAGAGAGAGAGATCGCAAGGTACAAACTAGAAAATTGTTGATTCAATTGAAGGATAATGTTGCTAACTTTTTCACATGCACAAACAATATTAATATAATCTATTAAAAATCCAAATAAAATTTAAAATTAATGAATAATGAGTGATTTTAATTTTTTATAAATTTTTTGAAGTACCTCGGCGAAACAAGCGGCGAAAGCGCTGCTAGCGAAAGTTCCGGCGAAGGAGATATCGGATTTCGACTTGCTATCGGCCACCATTGCGTAAAACGAACGGCGGAGCTAGCAGGCGGAGAGTGAGAGAGAGAGAGAACAAAACGACTAGTGTTTTTTGTTGTGCCAAAAAAATGAGAGAGAGAGAGAGAGAGAGTTGTTGTTGTGCGAAAAAAATGAGAGAGGGAGAGAGAGTTGTTGAGAGCAAAACGACTAGTGTTTTTTGTTGTGCGAAAAAAATGAATGAGAGAGAGAGAGAGAGAGTGTGTGTGTTTGTGTGTTGAATGGGGCAACGGGAATCTCCGGAAAAGGAAAGAAGCGAGTATGGAAGGTAGGCAGACTCTCTCTCTCTCTCTCTCTCTCTCTCTCTCTCTCTCTCTCTCTCTCTCTCTCTCTCTCTCTCCGGCTGCAGCTTATTCAGTTTTTTTTTATCTTTCTTCTTCGTCAGCTTTTATTTATTCTTTGTTTCCCTCCCCACTTGTTTGAAATTATTATTTCCTTGGTTTTTGTTTTTTTTTTTGGGGAGGAGTTGCTTTTTGTTTACTTTTGTTTCTTAATTTCTTTCTACTTATTTATTAAGTAAAAAAGATATGTTAGTTTAATCAAGTGACATTTTTTTCTCTTTTTTTAAGGAATAATTTCCCAATTATTCTAGTTGCAATCATTGTTTAGTTTTTCTAAAGTAATGTTCTTCTTCCTTAAATTTTTTTTTTTTTAAGTAATGTGAAAGATAATACAATTTTTATTATATAAAATTTTGAAATTGATTATCATAAATCACAAAAAGTTACAGTTATTACAACACCAATTTGTAAATCTTTTTGTTCTAAAATTTAGAACATATTTAGCATTTTCCTTATATATATATATATTTGTTTTTTTCCCGCTCTTTGAATTTTCTGCGGCCGTTTATTAGTTTATACATTGAAATGGTATAACTACGAGTCGCCACGCACAAAGGAGTAGGGACTATATAAGGAAAACCAAGAGGATATAACAGTAATTTTGCATAATTGATTATTTGGTCTGCCCGGATTGGCCAAAGATGGGCGAAGATAGCAAGTGACACCTGTACATACCAAATACTTACAACACTACCAAACGTACGTGTTCTTGTCAACTTTGATGTAGGTAACTTCACAAAAAAAAAAAAAAAAATCAATTAAAGTAAAGTTAGTATTTTTTTTAATGGCCAACAACTTTTGGATTTGGATGATGAGTCATGTGTATTCTGGCGCTCATAAGTAGTCTTTTTTTTTTTTTTTTTTCTTTGAATAGAAAGGAGTAATTTTCCCAAATAAAATAGTCATTTTACAACAATACAATTTCAACTCACACTTCTTCCACGTTAGTTCTTACATACTAGTTTATAATAATCAATACTCATAAAAAATATAGGGCTTGTTTGGTAAGAAATTTTTAGTAATGTTATTTAAGTATTGTGAAAATACGTATAGGTAAAAAAATATTACAAAAATATGTGTTGTGATGACACTGAAAATTGTTATTTAAACAATAGTATCAAATGGGCCCATAATGAGATAAATAATTTAAACTACTTTTACATCTTTTTATTGGAAGTGAATTTTGAATATATAATATGCACGTCAAATTTTGTTAAATTGGATGTTATTGGAGTATTTTCTATTTGATTAATATACTTATTTTTTATATATAATTTTAAATCACAAAAGTTTGAAAATTTTAAATATTTGATTGATGACATAATTATTGATTTTTAATCTTATTGAAATTTTGCAAGTATGAGAGGTATAATAAGAACATACAATTCAACAGTTAGATTTTCAAAATTCACTTCTAATAAAAAAATATTGGCGAAGTTTGAATGGTTTTTGTCTAAACTAGTTTGAAAATAAACATTTTCCAAAAAAAAAGAGGAAGTAATGACTTGACTCTCTTGGCCTTTCGATGATTATTCTACTCCTTACGCATGAAACACCCAAAAAATCTATCAACCAATAATAGATTATTAATGAATTGAATATAAAATTTCAGATTTTATGTCACATTCGAAACCATGGAACTTACCATCAAGAGAACGTATAGAAATTGTGATTGGTTAATATAAAGAAGTACATAAAAGCCAATGGGATAAGAATATTTGGTTTCCACATGGGCCATTTGTGATGTATGGAGGCAGTGGCCTGTGATTGTGAATCATCATCAAGCAGAAGGATAAAAGTTCCAATGACAAGTTGTATCATTGGTGCATGGTGCAGCCTCCCACGTATAGTGGAATTTGACTCGTGCCTCAACTATACAGTTGATTAAGTTCTTTGGGTGATATCAGATTGTTGAAAGAGGACAGCTTTATTGATTCTAGAAGAGTATATATGTGGTCAAGTTGAGGAAACTAAAGAGTATCACTATATCAACAGCATCATATTCCTGATAGTAATCAAGGAATGATTCATGGTGTATCTAGATTTAATCACAATTTATTGACTAACTTGACATTAGAATGAAAGCAGGAAATCACTTTGAAGAATTTTGAGGTACCAACAACATCCACACAAAAAAAAAAAAAAGTTCTAATTTTCTGTGAAAGGTAGAAACAAATTATACGATCAAAAAAAGTTCTAATTTAAAATTAATGAATAATGAGTGATTTTATTTTTATAAATTTTTTGGAAGTACCTCGGCGAAACAAGTGGCGAAAGCGCTGCTAGCGAAAGTTCCGGCGAAGGAGATATCGGACTTGGACTTGCTATCGGCCACCATTGCGTAAAACGAACGGCGGAGCTGGCAGGCGGAGTGAGAGAGAGAACAAAACGACTAGTGTTTTTTGTTGTGTGAAAAAAAATGAGAGAGAGAGAGACTAAAAGGAATCTTGGGAATCTCAATAAATAGGCTTATTTATAGAGAGAGAGAGAGAGTTGTATGGGCAACGGCCAACGGGAATCTCGGGAAAAGGAAAGAAGCGAGTATGGAAGGTAGGCAGACTCTCTCTCTCTCCTCTGCTGCAGCTTATTCAGTTTTTTTTTTTTTTTTCGTCAGCTTTTATTTATTCTTTTGTTTTCCTCCCCACTTGTGTGAAATTATTATTTCCTTGCTTTTTGTTTTTTTTTGGGAGGAGTTGCTTTTTGTTTACTTTTGTTTCTTAATTTCTTTCTACTTATTTATTAAGTAAAAAAGATATGTTAGTTTAATCAAGTGATCCCTCTCAAAAAAAATAAATTCAAGTGACATTTTTCTCTCTCTTTTTTTAAGGAATATTTTCCCAATTATTGTAGTTGCAATCATTGTTTAGTTTAATTCTAAAGTAATGTGCAAGATAATACAATTTTTATTACATAAAATTTTGAAATTGATTATTGTAGGGACTGGGTCCGCACACTTCTTTCGGAAGAGAAGCGGGTTCGAGCCCAGCTAGCCGAATACAATAAATTTGTAGAGAGTGGGTTTAAGAACTAGGTTTTAGTGAGGATGACAACGGCTAGACACGGTCATGTGTGAGTTGTGTTACGGACATGCAAGCCAAAGCTGAAAACTCCGTCCTCGGGCTTTTCGTCCCAAAAACTTGATGTTCTTCTTATCCCTTTAAGGCTAGGTTACAATGGTTCTGGAGACAATACGTACTCTTCTTCACCCCTCCCTCCTTCATGGAGGATTTCATGCGTTATATAGCCCCTCTCAGTTGATCTCGACCCTCCATCTGTTAATCATGCAGATCATCACTCGAGTACTTGTCCCATCAGCCACCTTCCCCAACTTTCTATTAGTTGCGGCAACCAACGCCACACTGTTCAGGAGTCCTTTCCTCATTAATGCGGCCAGAATGTTAGTTGAGCGCATTCAATGTGAAGGTGACAGCTTCTCCTTCAATCCGCTCATACACTGTACCTCCATGCGTGTTCCATTGTACTCATCCTTCCTTCTGGGGGTGTCGAAGGGGGGCTGCCTTTGCCCGCGTCAAGTCTTTCCTATCCGGAGTCCGGAGTGCCGAGGACATAATCGCCCTCAGCAATTCCTACTGGCCACTAGGATTTTATTTGTACGTCCTCGGCAACATCCCTCCTCGGCTCAGGCCTTGGGCCCTAGTATAAAGTGGGCCGGGCTTATCAGACTCTTAGGCCCCACAATAGCCCCTCAAAATCCTGCTGTCCGGCTCCTCGGGCGGAGAGGAGGGTTTTGATGACATCGGGCCTCTGTCATGGCTTGTCAAGTCTTGTCATCTGTCAGCACCAGAGTCTATTCGTCTGCTCGAGGCACGTTCCTGGCGCCTTGGTATATGAAGCGTGTCTTCATTAAATGCGGGCGGCTCTGTGCTCCCCACGTTCAACGGTGCGATGGTGATCCAACGATGGAGATTTCCTTAACTTTACAGGCGGGAAAACCCGCACAGTTATTTTGGTGGGAGGTATAAATTCCCATTTGAACTGATTTGTCTCCTCATTTTTGCACTCAAGAGTTTTCTTTACACATACATCCTGAGACCGGTTAAACTTCCAGATAAACTCAAGCCTCTCTTCCAGCACAAAAAGCCCATCCGAGGAACGTTTCCTCATCTCTGTAAGTTCTCTGCTCTCTTCTGGGTTTATCTTTCTCTTGTTCCTCTCCTTCCTCCGTCATTCCCTTGAGTCTCTTTAGCGGTTTCTAGAGATGGGTAAATTAAAGAAGTTGGTTGAGACCGAAGAGGCGATGGAAAAGTTCATCACCGACTATAGGATACCCCCCACTGTAGGTTTGAGATACTGCAAGGAGGGGGAGTGGCATTTTAAGAGAAAAGCGGGCAAGGTGGTGATTCCCCTTCTCGCCTTTATAGAAGGGGGTGTGAGAATCCCCATGGGGCCGGTAATGAGGGATTACCTTAGGCATTTCCGATTGGCTCCCACCCAGTGCGCTGCTAATGTGTTTAGGATCCTGGGTTGTGTGGATGCCTTAAACGAGAAAATGGGGCTAAGATTAACCCATCATGACGTAAACTGGTGCTACAACCTCCAACATTTGAGGGGCAAATCCTACTACATGAAGACAAGAGACGATAGGGTTCGGCTAATCCAGTGCCTCCCCGAGTCCAACAAAGGATTAAACAAGGACTTTCTTATCGTGTCTAGGGAATGGCACGACGGCCTTCCTTGCCCAATTGTGGAGGGAGAACCAGGTGGGGTGTAAAGAGTAGGAGGGGGCTAATCTTTTATGCCATTCTAATTTGTATGGTTCGGTTACTAACTATGAACCTGCTTTCCTTTTGCAGATCCACGCGCCTTTCAACGGCACTTTCATTTGACCAACCGGGCGGATTTGGACACCATCCTCAAGGCGGCGGTTTTTGTAAACGAAGAGGACAACCAAGTTAGAGCCGTTCACAAAATCCTAGGGTACGATCCTATCCAGAAGTCGTTTGCCGCCCCGAAGCACGTGATCAGAGCTAACGATCCTCGGCTTCAGAAAATCACCGTAGCCGAGTGGGGGTTTTTGATCTCTGAAGGATCTCCTGTCCCAGAGGGCATCCCGTTGGCGGGCTCCTCTTCGTCCCACCAAGTAGTGGAGGCCGAGGGTGACTTAGGTTTTTTCGAGGAAAGGTTCGGAGTGTTCGAGCAAGCTAGTCCGTCCGAGGATCCTTCTGGTGACTTGGGTGACCAAGACTTGACCGAGGCAGATCTTTTGTCAGCGAAGACATGTGCTACAGCAGGTATGGGTTTTAAGAAAAAGCCCCAAGGAAACTTATACGACCTGATTGAGGGTCAGCCGGGGAAGGATGCACCAGGGAAGTCGCCATCCAACCCTCCTCCTCCTCCCCCACAGCCTCAGCATGCTCGGACCAGGTCTTCCCCTTCTCGAGCACAGCTATCCTTCCCCCAATCCAAACTTCCCGCCCTTCCCCAATCAACTCTGCCTCCTCGGCCTGATCCCGCCGACCTAAAGAGGAAGAGGGATTCCAAGGGTAAGGGGCCAATGGACGGGGGGAAGTCTCGCTCCTCTCAAGAGGAGGTGAAGCCCCGCGAGCCTTGAAGCAGTTAAAGATTGGGCGTCAAGGCAAAGAGAAAGAGGTCAGCACCCAATCCGAGCCCCATGCTTGGCTTCTTGCCCCAATGCTCCACAGGGAGCCACTGACGGAAGATGCATCCCTGAGGAGCTTCTGCGACGGCGAAGGCGCTTATGTGGCCGACGCTTTAGAGAGGACTCTGCTGCTTCCTGCTGACATGAAAAAGTTGGAGAATATGAGGATGCAAGAGGTCTTTCTTAGCATGAAGAGGTACCTAGGCATGGTAAGGTTTCTACTCCTTATGATCCCGTCGATTTTTGCTACTGAATTTCCCATTCATAGTGTTTGTTCCAATTGGCAGGCCGTCCAGGCCACCTATAGGCTGGAGGATAAGGCTAAGGGGCAGAGCAAGTCCGCGGAACTTGAGCGCAATAAGTGTATAGAGGCTGCGCGGACCCTTAAAAACTCCGAGGCTGACCTCACGAAGGTAAGGGAGGATTTAAAGGAGATGACCAAGGCTAGGGATAGTGCTGAAGCAGGCCTGGCCGGTGCCCAAAAACAGGCCGAGGACCAGACGAGGCGTTTGCGTGCTGCCGAGGAGCAATTGGAGATCGCCAAGGAGCAAATCGACGATTTAAAGAAGAAACTGACCGAGGTAGAGAGCGCTAAGGGCGTCGCGGAATGGGCCAGGGACGAAGCCGTGAGGGCCAAGACGGAGGCTGAGTTTGTCAGGACGGAGGTCGAGACCTCTAAGGACAATGCCGAGGAAGAGGCTTACAATGAGGGGGTGGCTGATACCCAGGCCATCCTTAAAGCTCAAGTCCCTAGTGTATGCCGGCTCTACTGCTCCTAGGTCTGGAATGAAGCCCTCAAACAAGTTAGGGTGGAGGCTTCGTCTGATCTGTGGAAGGCGGAGAAGGTGTACTATCCTCCGGCCATCCGGGAGACTGCCTCTGCCAATTCCGAGGCTGTGAGCGCTCCACAGGAGGCCGAGGCTACTCAGCCAGAGCCTGCTCAATTCGTCCCCACTCCTGACGAGCCAACTAAGGGGGGAGAGCTTCCTAGGGCGACAGAAACACCTAGAGGTCTGAATCCTGAAGTGCCCCAAGAAGCTACCAAGTCCACAGTCAGCACTCAGGTCTCTGATGCCGAGGAGCCGACCCTCTTGGTTCAGCCCCTTCAGGTCATTCCCCTTGCTGATGTCTCTAAAGACTTTGAAGCTAATCCTGCTTAGCCTCCACAGGAAGGGGATGTCTCCCAGGGCCTCGAGGCTAATTCTGCTCAGCCTCCCCAAGAAGTGGCCAAGACAAAATTGAAGAAGTAGGAGCCCTGGCCAACTTTTGTATTTGTTTTTAGCTTAGCTGTTAATTAGTTTCCCTTTTGTTTTGAGGACCTTGGGATTTGCTTGTAATCAAACTTTTTAACCATATGTATGAAATTCCTTTCTTTCTTTTTCCTTTAAATTATACGTTTATTGCCTTTACTGATATTACTATTGCTGTGAATCTCATGGTTTTTGAATTAGTTATCTTGATGCGTATGAATGGTTGTGCATATGATGTATTTGGAACTAAAGCCCAGAATTCTAACTTACCTGCACCCATGGGATGCTGAGTTTGCACCTACACATATTTCTAGGGGGCTAAGTGCATAATCCGAGGTGCCGAGCATGTTCTTAGGCCATTTCTGGTACTTAGATTTTCTTGGAGTGTTTAGTTTCCCCATAGGTTTGAGTCCGGGGACCATGCAAGACCTTGGTTCTGTCTAGCACTTTAGATTTTCTTGGAGTGTCTAGTTTCCCCATAGGTTTGAGTCCGAGGACCATGCAAGATCTTGGTTATGTCTAGCACTTTAGATGGTTGCTAGGGTGCGAGACATACAATCATAATAGGCTTAAAATCCGAATTGGAGAAACGTTGTTATTAATAATAATACCTTCTCAGGTTATTTACATTCCACAGACGAGGTACAACCCTTTCATCTAGGTCTTCTAGGTAGAAAGCTCCTATTCCCGCGACTGAAGTAATTCGGTATGGCCCTTCCCAGTTGGGTCCCAACTTTCCCCAGGACGGGTTCTTCGTAGCACCCACAACTTTCCTCAGCACTAAGTCTCCTGGTGCTAGCGGCCTAAGCTTCACGTTGGCATCATAACCCTGTTTAAGCTTCTGGTGGTAATAGGCTAAATGGATCATTGCCTTTTTTCTTCGTTCGTCGATCAGGTCCAGGTTCTTCTCCAGTAGTTCATCGTTACTGTCCGGGGTAAAGGAATCCATCCTCAGCGTTGGGAAGTTTGCCTCTAGGGGGATAACAGGCTCGACCCCATAGGTCAGGGCAAAAGGCGTCTCCCCTGTGGACCGTCGTGGAGTAGTCCGATAAGTCCATAAGACGTGCGGCAGCTCTTCTACCCACCTTCCCTTAGCGTCGTCTAGTCTTCTCTTAAGTCCATTAACTATGACCTTGTTGACGGCCTCGGCTTGACCGTTCCCTTGAGGATAAGATGGAATGGAGTACCTGTTAGTGATCCCCAGCTCGCAGCAATATTTTCTGAAGGCCCTACTGCCAAACTGGAGTCCATTATTTGAAATGAGGGTGCGAGGGACCCCGAATCGTGTGACGATGTTTCTCCAGATGAATTTCTTAGCGTCCACGTCCCTAATGTTGGCCAGGGGCTCGGCCTCGACCCACTTGGTGAAGTAATCCGTGCCGACCAGTAGGTACCTCTTATTTCCCGCTGCCTTCGGGAAAGGCCCCACAATATCCAGGCCCCACTGGATGAATGGCCACAGGCTGGATAGAGGGTTGAGGATCCCTCCCAGCTGATGAATATTTGGGGCGAACCTCTGGCATTGGTCACACTTCTTGACGTACTCCAGGGCTTCCCTCAGCATCCCCGGCCACCAATATCCTTGAGTAATGGCCCGGTGGGATAGGGATCTTCCTCCTGTGTGGCTTTCGCAGATCCCTTCATGCAGCTCCTCGAGCAGCAGCTCTGATGCCCCAGGGTGGACACATAGTAAGTATGGCCCGGAGTATGAACGTTTGTATAGTTTGTGGTTCTCGGACAGCCAAAATCGAGGAGCCTTCCTTGGTATTTTTTCCGCCTCCAACTTTTCCTCGGGCAAGACGTCATCTTTGAGGTACCTCACTATGGGGTCCATCCAGCTGGGGCCCGCCCTGACTTCATGAACAGGGACCATGCCTTTCACTTTTTCATTCGTTGTATCCAGATGCTCCACAAGAATAATTCGAGGCAGATCCCTTGCCGAGGATGTGGCAAGCGTGGCCAGTGAGTTCACATGAGTGTTTCCACTTCTAGAGACGTGCGATAGGCTGAAGAAATAGAAGCCCGACTACAAGCGTTTGACCCGACTTAGGTACTCTTGCATCCTCGCATCTCTGGCCTCTAATTCCCCTATACCTGGCCCACTGCCAGTCTTGAGTCCGAGATCATCTCCACAGCCTTTCCTCCCATTTTCTATACCATGGCGATTCCTTGTAGCAGGGCCTCGTACTCGGCTTCGTTGTTTGTGGCCGGGAACCCAAGTCTGAGGGACTTCTCTATAATGGTTTGTTTGGGAGATATTAGGACTAGCCCCACTCCGGATCCCCTTTGATTTGCTGCGCCATCAACGTACACCTTCCAATGTGGGGTCCTAGTGCAGAGATTACTCCAACCGATTTCCATCCATGTTCTGGTGGTTTAGCAAATTCGGCCATTAAGTCAGCCAGGACTTGGCCCTTTATAGAGGTCCGGGGCATGTATTTAATATCGAAAGCCCCCAGAATCGTGTTCCATATGGCGATCCTTCCAGTGTAATCCGCGGACTGAAGTACGGATTTCAACGGTAGTTGGGTTAGGACAACCACCGTATGGGCTTGGAAGTAATGGGGAAGCTTCCGCATGGCATGGACTACGGCCAGTATTGCTTTCTCCAAGGGTAGGTATCTGACCTCAGCTTCATACAGTGACTTACTCACGTAATAGACCGGCTTTTGGATACCATTGTCATCCCGTATTAGCACCAAGCTCACAGCATGGGGGGCCACAGCAATATACGCGTACAGGACCTCATCGGCCTCGGGGCTGGACATGATAAGTGGCTGGGATAGGTACTCCTTGAGCTGCTGGAAGGCCACAACACAGTCCTCGGACCACTCAAACCCCTTCCACTTGTTAATTAAGAGATAGAACGGTCTACATATGTCCGCCAACCTGGAAATGAATCAGTTGAGGGCCGCGATCATTCCTGTGAGCTTTTGGACCTTCTTTACGTTTCGTGGTGGTTTCAGGTCGTTTATGGCCTTGATCTGGTCGGGGTTAATCTCGATTCCCCTGTGAGTAACCATGTAGCCCAAAAATTTGCCAGACCCCACGCCAAATGAGCATTTGGAAGCATTTAGGCGCAGCTTATGCTTCCTTAACACGCCGAAAGTGCTGCCGAGGTCCCCTAAATGTTCGGACACTGCTTTACTCTTCACCACCATGTCATCGACATAGATTTCGATGTTCTTGCCCAATTGTGGCTCGAACATTCTCATCATCATCCGTTGATAAGTGGATCCTGTGTTCTTCAAACCAAACGGCATTACCTTGTAATGGTAGTTTCCAGTAGGTGTCACGAAGGCTGTTTTTTCCTGGTCCTCCAGTGCTAGTGGTATTTGATGATAGCCTTGGAAGGCATCCAAGAAACTCATCCGAGGATGGCCGGCTATCGCATCCACTAGCTGGTCTATCCGAGGCATTGGGAAGGGATCCTTAGGGCACGCCTTATTTAGGTCTGTGAAGTCCACACAAACTCGCCACTTCCCACTTTTCTTTTTGACCACAACAGTGTTGGCCAACCACTCGGGGTAAAAGACCTCTTTGATAGCCCCTGCACCTTTGAGCTTTGTCACCTCGTCTCTAATTGCAGCGGCGTGCTCTCTCAACGGCCGACGAGGTGGCTGCTTCTTAGGAATGACAGACGGATTGACATTGAGATGGTGACAGATGAAGGCCGGATCGATCCCAGGGGCATCGCAGGCATCCCATGCGAATACATTAACGTTTCTTTTAAGAAGCTCAATCAACTCCTCCTTCTCCTGAAGAGGCAGCTGAGCCCTTACTCGAAAGAATTTCTCCGGGTCGCCGCCAATAACCACCTCTTCCAAGTCTTCGCATTTCCCCTCGTCGGCGGTTGGGTCATGGGGCGAAGTTGGGGTCTTTGATTGCTATAAGCTCCTTTCAGCAGAGGCTGAGGACCCCTCACCGAGTCGATGGGAGACAGCGGCCACCACACAATGCCTCGCCATGGACTGGTCCCCACGGATTTCGAGGACTTGGTCCCTTGATGGGAATTTCAACTTCTGGTGCAAGGAGGAGGCGACAGCCTCTAATGTATGGAGCCAAGGTTTGCCGACAATGGCCGTATAAGGAAAGTAGGTGTCCACCACGATAAAGTTTACTTCCACTATCTCTAGGCCGGTTTGGATGGGTAGCCTAATCACGCCCTTTGGGATTACGAGCTTCCCGTCAAAGGTCATCAAAGGGGAGCTGTAGGGCGTCAGATCCTCCGATTTCAACCCCAGCCCCTTGTAGAGATCGAGGTACATGACCTCGGCAGCGCTTCCGCCATCCACCATCACCCTTTTTACATCGTAGCCCCCGATTCTGAGGGTGACCAACAACGTGTCATCATGGGGCTGGATGGTACTGACCATGTCTTCCTCTGAAAAGCTTAAGGCCGGGCGAAAATTCCTTCTGGCCCTCTTCGGCCCTGGCTGAGACTCCCTGGCAGGCAGCTGGGCCATGGATAATACTTGGGAAGGGCGCGCGTCTGTTCTTCCTGGCGTGGCCAGGATTACATTGATCGTCCCTACAGGTGGCCTTAAGGCAGCGTCTCCCTAGGGTTCCTAATGAGTCTGACCTCGATGATCACTGGAATGATGCAGGAGGTGCTTCAGCTTTCCTTCTCGGACGAGCTGGTCCAGGTGGTTCCAAAGGTTCCTGCAATCCTCCGTGGTATGCCCGTGGTCCTGGTGGTATTGGCAATAAAAGTTCTGATTGCACCTCGTGGACTCTCCAGCCATCTTATTCGGCCATCTAAAGTACGGCTCGTTCTTGATTTTCTCCAACACCCGATGTACTGGTTCTCAGAATACAGTGCTAACAGCTTGTGTGTGTGTTGCGCCGAACTGCCCCATGAAATCTCTTCTCGGGCGGTTGCTGTTGTATTGGTCCGACCTGAAATCCCTCATCTCCTGGGGGATAACCTTCTCTTTTCCTCTACCCTGCAGCTGGTCTTCCTCTACTCGTTTATATTTGTCAATCCGGTCCATCAACTGGTGCACACTGGTGGCAGGTTTGCCTGTCAAGGACTTCCTCAAGTCGTGCTCGGCTGGGAGGCTATTTTTGAAGGTGCTGATGGCGACTTCGTCAAACTTGCCTTCCAGTTCGTTAAACATCTCCCAATAACAGTCCGAGTAGGCTTTTAGAGTTTCTCCATCATGCATGGACAACGATAATAGCGCGCTCAAGGGCCGAGGAACCCTGCTGTTCGTAACGAAACGGGAGCCAAAAGCTTGGGTTAGCTGCCTATACGAATCAATGGAATTCGTCTTTAGGCCATTGAACCATCTCATCGCCACAGGTCCCAAGCTAGATGGAAAAACCTTGCACATTAGCGCCTCATCTCTAGAATGTACAACCATCCTTTGGTTAAATTGGCTCACATGCTCCACTGGGTCTGTTTTGCCGTTATAAAGGGTGAAGGTTGGCTGCTGGAACCATCGAGGCAGTGTAGCCCCTTCTATGCGGTGCGTGAAGGGTGATTTGGAGAGTTGGTTCAGTGCCCTGCTCATCGCATCATTTCCCAAGCCCCTAGGAGATAGGCTTTTTCGTTCGCGCCTCTGGAAATACTCTTCTTCGTGAGAGAAGGTCTTGCTCGGGGGAGTCCTCAATCTCTGCCTATAATCGTCATCACCTTCGTCATCGGAGGGCATGTCATGCCTGGAATGGGATTGCCTTCGTTGTGCATGGTGCAACTTTTTCTTCAAGTCGTCTATCTCTCGCTGCATGGCCTGCCAATCGTTCTGTCTCTGGGATACGTGACTCTTAACTTCTTCTGGTCACGTGGCCCTGTTGTCATTTTGTCTCTGAAGCACGTGGTCGCCCACACGGGAATGACTTTTGCTGGTTTGGGTGGTGTTCACACTTCCCTCTCGAAACCTTCCATTCTCCTCGTTTCGATCACGTTTGGGGTTAAGAAAGTTACCCTGTTGTTGGGATTTGGCTGGTTCGGGCTGACGGGAGCCTGCTTGATGAGGGCTTGATCCTACCATGCCTGGTTATCGTCCTCACTAGCACACAAGCTCTTCCCACAGACGGCGCCAATTGTAAGGACTGGGTCCGCACACTTCTTTCGGGTGAGAAGCAGGTTCGAGCCCAGCTAGCCCAATATAATAAATTTGTAAAGAGTGGGTTCAAGAACTAGGTTTTAGTAAGGATGGCAACGGCTAGACACGGTCATGTGTGGGTTGTGTTACGGACATGCAAGCCAAAGCTGAAAACTCCGTCCTCGGGCTTTTCGTCCCAAAAACTTGATGTTCTTCTTATCCCTTTAAGTCTAGGTTACAATGGTTCTGGAGACAATACGTACTCTTCTTCACCCCTCCCCCCTTCATGGAGGATTTCATGCATTATATAGCCCCTCTCAGTTGATCTCGACCCTCCATCTGTTGATCATGCAAATCATCACTCGAGTACTTGTCCCATCAGCCACCTTCCCCAACTTTCTATTAGTTGCGGCAACCAACGCCATACTGTTCAGGGGTCCTTTCCTCATTAATGCGACCAGAATGTTAGTTGGGCGCATTCAATGTGGAGGTGACAGCTTATCCTTCAATCCGCTCATACACTGTACCTCCATGCGTGTTCCATTGTATTCATCCTTCTTTCTGGGGGCGTCAAAGGGGGGCTGTCTTTGCCGGCGTCAAGTCTTTCCTATCCGGAGTCCGGAGTGCCGAGGACATAATCGTCCTCAGCAATTCCTACCAGCCACTAGGATTTTATTGTACGTCCTCGGCAACATCCCTCCTCGGCTCGGGCCTTGGGCCCTATTATAAAGTGGGCCGGGCTTATCAGACTCTTAGGCCCCACAATTATCTTAAATCATAAAAAGTTACAGTTATTACAAAATCTTTTTGAAATAAAATTTAGAATATATTTACTATTTTCCTTAATTATAATAGTCTTTTTTTTACTTTATTTAAAAAACAAATTTATAGTTAATATCTAACTAATAAGTATTAATTTTATTAATGGTTATCAAGAGTCTCATAATTCAACTAATACTTCTTGATGATAGAGACTTTCAGAGTTCACCGAACTAAATGAATCAACTAAAAATGGCCTTGGTGTCAAATTATTAAAAAAAAAAAAAATGAAGTTATACAATTTTATATTAATCTTATTTTAATTTTATTACTTATTATGAAATTTTTTGGCAAATTAAAGACAAGACCACTAAAAGCTGGGGGTATGGGTTTTTTTTATTAAGAAATGTTATGTATACAATATTTTTACAATACTTTTATAAAAAATCCTAAATGGCAAGTTACTATTGATGAGCAAAAATGTAATTTGAGTGACAAGTTTAAATTAAAATGAAAATGATGTAGCAAAATTTTTATATAAATTTATATATATCTGTAGGGACTCAGTTTTCGGCCTCATACAATGAATTTGTAGAGAGTGGGCTGAAAAGCTAGGCCTTGGTGGACGGGCAGTAGTTAGTCATGGTGTTCATGGCGATCACAGAGATGAACTGAACTTATTCAAGGAGATTTTCTCCTTGATACAGTTTGGGTGTCTCCCGTTCTTGGGCCTCTCCAGAGTCCCCCCTTTTGGACTGCTTCTTCCCCCTTTTATACTAGCTTTTTCCCTCTCTTGAGCGTCCACGTGTAGGTTGAGATTCATGGGGCTGATACTTGTCCCATCAGCCCATACTCAAAATGGTTGGGAGTGGTTGTAAAAGCTTAAATGCATGGCTCTGTCAGGGGCAGAAGACTTGATTGCAATAATGGCAGCCTTTCCCTTATTTTTTGCAGTTTTAGTACTTTTCCAGTTCGGCGAAATGACCCGGGGTGTCATCATCAAAACCGAGTTAGGGTCTCCTTGTCCTCGGCTACATTTATGGCTGAGGAAGGTCCTCCCCCTGGCCGAGGAGGATCCTTCCCAGGGCCAAGGGATGGGCCTTCCTTGGATTGGGCCCTGGGCCCATCGTAGACCTTGACTTGGGCTTCTCGGTTTTATACCCCCCACAATAGCCCCTCAAAATCCTGCTGTCCGGCTCCTCGGACAGAGAGGAGGGTTTTGGTGACGTCGGGCCCATGTCGTGGTTTGCCAAGTCTTGTCCTTTATTAATGCAGGAGCCTCTTCGCTTGCTTGAGGCACGTTCCTGGTTATGAGACATTCTTTTAGTTTACCAACGCCGCATTCTTGCCATTTCGGAACTCAAGGCACGCCTTCATTAATGTCTTTTTATGGGGCGACGCAAATCCAACGGCTGAAGGCTGCTTTGGGAATTAAGCGGGACTTATCCCGTTTGTAGTTTTTCTTGGAGATTTGGGCAGATTAAATGCCACCAGGCTTGCCCCCTATTTAAGAAGCACGGTGGGAGGTCATTCCCTTTATTTGCAGACCCTCTAAGCTTTTCAAATTCCTAACCCTTCAATTGTTCCCAAAGTCCTCATTGCCAGTGTGACTGAGCCTTAGGAGGTGAAATGTTCAAGGCTAGGATGAGGATGAAGGAACCACACCCTCTTCAGAAGCCTTGGGTATCTTCGAGACTCAGAATGGCTCGGTCAAGGCAAGGGAGACAAAGACTCAAGACATTTCTTCCCCTCGGTAAGGCAAGCGAGGAGCCTCTTCTTCCTTCAACCAAAATTCGAAGCAGGTGGAGGTCGCATCAGATTTTTGGTGCGATAGCACTGAGACTTCCCATTGCCGGTACCATTCGTGGTTACCTGATTGATGCTAATATGATACTTGCTCGATTGCTGTTAGAGCAGGTATGGGGATTTGGCATCCCCACTTCTTCCTCTCTTCCATCACTGGAGCCATCTAGGCTTGCTTAGTTGATGCTAGAGCAAGATTGCGGACCAGGTGCCTCTGCTTCTTCTTCTCTTCTGTCACCGGTGCCGTCCAGACTCGCTTAGTCGCTGTTAGAGCAAAACTGGAGGATCTATCATTCCCGTGTATTCCCCTTTTTTTTTTTTTTTGTTTCTATAGTTAACTTCTGGCATAGGCTTGTCTAAGCCCCTTTCTTGTATGCTGTATCACTTCTTTGTCTAATAAAGGATGACTTTATCTTATTTTATGTATTCTTTCTTTTCTGCAATAGTTATTATGTGAATGGATGTGCTGGTTTCTTTTTCTTTCGAACAGTACTTAGGACTGATGCCCTTGTTAGCAAAGAATTTATCACTTTGAACTTATCAAAATTGACGGGCATAACAATGTCGACTTTAAGTAGGTTAACCATATGAGACTAACCGGGATAACAGCTGCACGTTCTGTATTGCGTATAGGGCGATCACCCGAGGACATGCAACCTAAAATGAACTGTCCGAAAGGGTCGCCGGGCACTAGGGTGCTTTGCCACGTTTCAGATGATGTTCATAGCCTTGGCTTGTTTTAGGCATTCGGTCCGAGGACTGAGGCATGACTGTACCTGGTCTAAACACTCAGAAAGGTGTCATTGCGTGTTAGTTTCCATAGAGCCGGGGGTCTGAGGACCGTGCGGGACTTCCATCCTGTCTAGGACTTAAGCTTTTGGAGTGTCTAGTTTCCCCATAGGTTTGAGTCCGAGGACCATGCAAGACCTTGGTTCTGTCTAGCACTTTCTTCTTTTAATGACTAGTTTCCCCACAGGTTTGAGTCTGAGGACCATGCAAGACCTTGGTTCTGTCTAGCACTTTCTTCTTAAACTAGCTGGTTTCCCCATAGGTTTGAGTCCGAGGACCATGCAAGACCTTGGTTCTGTCCAACACTCTCTTCTTTTAGTGACTAGTTTCCCCATAGGTTTGAGTCCGAGGACCATGCAAGACCTTGGTTCTGTCTAGCACTTTCTTCTTGAAATAGCTGGTTTCCCCATAGGTTTGAGTCCGAGGATCATGCAAGACCTTGGTTCTATCCAACACTCTTTTCTTTTAGTGACTAGTTTCCCCATAGGTTTGAGTCCGAGGACCATGCAAGACCTTGGTTCTGTCTAGCACTTTCTTCTTGAAGTAGCTGATTTCCCCATAGGTTTGAGTCCAAGGACCATGCAAGACCTTGGTTCTGTCCAACACTTTCTTCTTTTAGTGACTAGTTTCCCCATAGGTTTGAGTCCGAGAACCATGCAAGACCTTTGTTCTGTCTAACACTTTCTTCTTGAAGTAGTTGGTTTCCCCATAGGTTTGAGTCCGAGGACCATGCAAGACCTTGGTTCTGTCCAACACTTTCTTCTTTTAGTGACTAGTTTCCCCATAGGTTTGAGTCCGAGGACCATGCAAGACCTTGGTTCCGTCTAGCACTTTCTTCTTGAAGTAGCTGGTTCCCCCATAGGTTTGAGTCCGAGGACCATGCAAGACCTTGGTTCTGTCCAACACTTTCTTCTTTTAGTGACTAGTTTCCCCATAGGTTTGAGTCCGAGGACCATGCAAGACCTTGGTTCTGTCCAACACTCTTTTCTTTTAGTGACTAGTTTCTCCATAGGTTTGAGTCTGAGGACCATGCAAGACCTTGGTTCTGTCTAGCATTTTCTTCTTAAACTAACTGGTTTCCCCATAGGTTTGAGTCCGAGGACCATGCAAGACCTTGGTTCTGTCCAACACACTCTTCTTTTAGTGACTAGTTTCCCCATAGGTTTGAGCCTGAGGACCATGCAAGACCTTGGTTCTGTCTAGCACTTTCTTCTTGAAGTAGTTGGTTTCCCCATAGGTTTGAGTCCGAGGACCATGCAAGACCTTGGTTCTGTCCAACACTTTCTTCTTTTAGTGACTAGTTTCCCCATAAGTTTGAGTCCGAAGACCATGCAAGACCTTGGTTCTGTCTAGCACTTTCTTCTTTTAGTATGGAGATTCAGTGAATCGGGCTACTGAACCTGCAAGGATTAGCCCCTTGACAAATGTGTGGGGCATAAACTTGATGTCAGAAGCCCCTAGAACTGTCCGCGCCATTGGCACTTTGAAGTGTAGCCCTGGGCGGGAGCTGAATTGGGATAACCATTGTATATCATTGAGAATGACGGGGAAGCTTTCGTGTAGCATGCACCACCCCCAAAATGATCTCTTTCGAGGGATTCTCGTTGTCAGGAGCTTGATCCCACCATGACTAACTTCTCATTCACCAACGCACAAGCTTTTCCCACAGACTAGTCATGGTGTTCATAGCGATCATAAAGATGAACTGAGTTTATTCAAGGAGATTTTCTCCTTGATACAGTTTGGGTGTCTCCCGTTCTTGGGCCTCTCCAAAGTCCCCCCTTTTGGACTGCTTCTTCCCCCTTTTATACTAGCTTTTTCCCTCTCTTGAGCGTCCACTTGTAGGTTGAGATTCATGGGACTGATACTTGTCCCATCAGCCCATACCCAAAGTGGTTGGGAGTGGTTGTAAAAGCTGAAAAGCATGGCTCTGTCAGGAGCAGAATACTTGATTGCAATAATGGCAGCCTTTCCCTTGTTCTTTGCAGTTTTAGTACTTTTCCAGTTCGGCGAAATGACCCGGGGTGTCATCATCAAAACCGAGTTAGGGTCTCCTTGTCCTCGGCTACATTTATGGTCGAGGAGGGTCCTCCCCCTGGCCGAGGAGGATCCTTCCCAGGGCCAAGGGATGGGCCTTCCTTGGATTGGGCCCTGGGCCCATCGTAGACCTTGACTTGGGCTTCCCGGTTTTATACCCCCCACAATATCATATACAATATAATAAAAATTTGGCTTAGAAGCCATATTACGCCAAATGGCTACTTTCGCTAATTAGTAAATTAAAAAATTTTCAAACCCCACGTTTTGACTAAGGATAAGATTTAACAATAATTTATAAAAAAAAAATTAAATTCTATTCAAACTAAAAGTCTATCATTAAAAATTTCTAAACTTAAATCCACACAACTCATGTTTTTTTTTTTGAAATATAATAAAATTTGGGTATAGAATTCGTCGTTGGACCAAGTGGCTACTCTCACTAATTAGTAAATTAATTTTATTAAAAAAAACTCACATTTTGACTAAAGGATAAGATTTAACAATAATTTAAAATAAAATTTAAATAAAATTTAAAATAAGATTTAACAATAATTTAAAACAAATTTAAATTCTATTCAAACATAAAAGTCTATTAGCAAAAATTTCTAAACTTAAATCCTACACAACCCACATTTTTTGTTTTTATTTTTGTTTTTGTTTTTTTTCCTCAAGTATAATAAAAGTTGGCTTAGAAGCTGTAATTGGGTCAAGTGGCTACTCTCACTAATTAGTAAATTAATTTTATTAATAAAAATAAAAACAGTCCATGTTTTGACTAAGGGATAAGATTTAACAATAATTAAAAAAAAAATTTAATTCCATTAAAACTAAAAGTCTATTATCAAAATTTTCTAACTTAAATCCTACACAATCCAAGTTTTTTTTTTCCCCTCAAGTTGCATGATTGAATAATAATTTAAAACAAATTTAAATTCTATTCAAATTAAGGTCTATTATAAAAAATAAAAAATAAAAATTATAAACTTAAATCCCACACAACTCACACTTTTTTTTTCTCAAGTTGCATCTTATTAAATTAATATTTTATTAGTATATTAAGCTACAAAGCTCTTGTATAAGGATAATACTTAACAATAATTTAATTTAGATAAAGATTTATCATCTAAGTTTTAGATATTTAAATTCTACTCCAATTAAAAGTTTATTATCAAAATTTTCAGAACTTATGTATATTCAACAATGGCTTTTCGTGGTTAAGCCAAGTGGCTATTCTCACTAATTAATTTTTTTTTTTTTTTTATGATATATTTCCTCAATTAAGGGATAATATTTAACAACTGTTTAAATTAGGTAAAATTTTATCATATAAATTTCAACAAATTTAAATTCTATTCAAACTAAAAGTCATTTATAAAAAATTTATAAACTTGAATCCCACACAAAACACCACGTTTTCTTTCTTAAAAAAAAAAAAACTCACATTTTGACTAAGGGATAAAATTTAACAACAATCACTTTTTTTTTCTCCTTAAGTTGCATGATTTAAGAATAATTTAAAATAAATTTAAATTCTATTCAAACTAAAATTATGTAGGGTCACGTTTTGCAGCCCGAGTCCAGGATGTATGGGATCTTGAACCAGTGAGCCCGGTACAATAAATTTGTAGAGAGTGGGCCAAAGAGCTAGGCTTTAGTGCGTGGATAACGGTTAATATGGTGTTCATGACAATCAAACAGAGATGGACTGAATTTATCGAAGAAGGTTGGTCCTCGGCGTAACTGGAGGAGCTTCTTTTTTGGTATCTCTTGGGTGGTCACCGTCCCCCTCTAGATTGCCTTCTTCCCCCCATTTTATACTGACTTCCACCTTCTCCCCAACGTCCACATGTAGATTTAGATTCATAGTGCTGATACTTGTCCCATCAACCCGTCCCCAAAGTCGTTGGGAGTGGTTGTAAATGCTGAAAAGTATGGCTCTGTTAGGTACGGAGCGCTTAATGCAATAATTGCTGCTTTCCCTTAGATATTTCCGTTCTTCTGTTGTCCTTTTCTGCCTTGGTACTTATCTCGTTCTATGGAATAACTCGAGGTATCATTCTCAATAGTAGGCCGTTCCCTTTGTCCTCGGCTACATCTGGCCGAGGAGGGGTTCTTCCTGTGGCCGAGGAGGGGTTCTTCCCATGGACTGGACCCTTGGCCCAACGTATATGTTGGTATGGGCTCCCTGGTCTGTTACCCCCACAAATTCTATTATAAAAAATTTCTAAACTTAAATACCCATGATTTTGATTTTTTTTTTCCCTCAAGTTGTATCTTATTAAATTAATATTTTATTAGGATATTAAGCTATACAAATCTCTTGACTAAGGGATAAGATTTAACAATAATTTAATGGACAAAGTTTAGCTATAAAATTGGTTGTATAATTTGAAAACTTCCTTTAGCTACAAAGTTTAGCTAAAACTTTCTTTAAAAATTACTACATGTTTTGAAAATCAAATCGTTATATTGCATGTTCTTTATATTCTTGATACAAATGTAAAATTTTGTACCGATCAGATATTATTTACTATATGATCTATAAACTTGTATTTTATGTATAATTTTAAACTAAAAAAACTTGCAATTTAAACAATTTATTGATGGCAGCACTATTGATCTTTAATTTTCTAGAAATTTTTCAAGCATGAAGGATATAAGAAGAAAATGTAATTCAATGGTGGATTTTTCAAAATTCACCTCCAATAAAAAGATATTCATTTTTTTTTTTAGGTATAATTTTGTAACTAAATTTTGTCCAAATGTAATTTGGATACAACTTTATCATCTAAGTTTTAGAAATTTAAATTCTTCTCCAACTAAAATTCTATTATTAAAATTTTCAGAACTTATATTGTGGCAGGTGAAAAATAGCTTAACTAATTAAGGCTTTGTTTTAATTAAGTTACTGCTCACTCACACAATTAATTTGTAGAGATGGGATGCAAGCTTAACCTTTAAGTACCCATGCTGTAACAAGAAACAAAAATCAAAGTAAAATACTCTATGCAAAGTGGTAACATTCAATTGGAAATATTGGCTAAGTGTTCGTCCTCGGGTTCAGTTCGAAGATGAAGGTACAATTGAATGGTTTTTCTCTTTTTTTTTTTTCTTCCCCCCCAATCTCTAGTCTCATTGATCCAAGTGCTTCTTGGATTTATATAAATTAGCAATGATGCATCTGGATCTTACATTTAGAGGGTTGAGATTAAACTTTCTTGATACTTGTCCCATCAAGACCTTGCTAGAACGTTTCTACAACAGAATATGAGCTGTAAGGGATACTGTTCATGGTCATTTCTCCATTAATGCGGTCAGTTAAGTGGTTGCAGTGCATTTAATGCGGAGGTGATGACTGCCTTATCCTTCTCTTCCTTAGTTAGGACCAAGTTACCTTTGTTCCCCTGGGATTGCACCATGCTTCCTTCATTCTAGATTCTCGGCCTTCTCGAGGTTAAGTAGGAACCCTCGGCATCTTCACCAACAGCATAAACTTGAACTCCTTATTAGTTAAACAAGTCCTCTCCATAAAGTTCCCCTCCTCGGAGTTAATCTTGTTGTCTCTATTAACTACTTTCAATCCTCGTCCCCCCCCCCCCCCCCCCCAACACACACACATATATATATTCAATCATGGTTTTTCGATACAATCCTTCTTAACTAATAAGTTATCCCTATAATTAAATCCCACACAATAAACTTCATGTTGTTGTTTTTTTCTTATAAATGCAACTTACTCTTCTATTTTAATCTAATAAATTCGTCTTACTTATTGTTCTCTACTTCTAAATTTGCGTGCAAGATATAAAGCTAAAGGAAGTTTACTATGTCAAAGGCCTTGTAGTTAAATTGGCACCTCCCCATGTACAAAGTGTTTGGGGGTCTAGGGGGGAATGGGTTCGAGCTGCGGGGTCAGCAGCATGTTGTAATTATTTCTCAAAAAAAAAAAAAAGGAAGTTTACTATAAAGAAGCAAAATAATAGACACCCATTTAAGTTCTTGGTTCTCTTAGGTAAGTTTTTATTTTTATTATTTTATGTTCTCAATTTTTGAACTCTTTTGTGTATATTTTGATTTTGGTTTTGGTTATTGTATTTAATTTGTGTGTGTTCATTTTTTCAATTAGACTATCATTAGAAAAAAATCAGTATTAAGGAACTATTTTACAGCATAAATTAAACATAACTTAAATAGTAATGATCAAACTCATTCCATATCTCATATTAAGATAACACAAAGCACAAAGAGAATTTTATTATATAAAAATAGATAAACACTTATAAAGACTAATTAAACTCTAAACAATAAGGAACTTAAAGTAATTTTTTTATTAAAATTATTTACTTATTTTATAATTTATTATTATTATTATTTATTTAATAATTTAATTTTAATTATTTTAAAATTTGTAGCTTAAATATGGCTCTTTATCAAGCCTAGCATCGCACACGTGAATAATACTTGTATGTGTGTATGTATATATATATATATATATTTGTTTTTTTTCCCTCTCTTTGAAGTTTCTGCGGATATATATATATATATATATATATTTGTTTTTTTTCCCTCTCTTTGAATTTTCTGCGGCCGTTTATTAGTTTATACATTTAAATGGGATAACTACGAGTCGCCACGCACAAAGGAGTACGAACTATATAAGGAAAACAAGGAGGATATAACTGTAATTTTGCATAATTGATTATTTGGTCTGCCCGGATTGGTCAAAGATGGGCGAAGATAGCAAGTGACACCTGTACATTCCAAATACTTACAAAACTACCAAACGTACGTGTACTTATCAACTTTGATGTAGGTAACTTGACCAAATTTTTTTTTTTGGGTATAAAGGACGATTCATTAAACAAAACTAAAGAGCTACAGCACGATCAGGACAAATCCTGTCAAAAAACATGCCATACAAATCAGCCTCAAAGGCTTCCAAAACGTCCACAGGCGGACTATGAAAAACAGAAAAATCTAAACAATGGGCTGAACCCACTCTAGCCATAACGTCAGCACAACAATTTGCTTGCCGGAAACAATGTCTAATCTGGACCTGAAGGAAACAGCTCAAAAGATGTCTACAATCATCCAATAAAGGAGAAACTACCAAGTTAACATACTTGGGATTAAGCAAAGCAAGAACAAGAGCACTAGAATTGACTTCAACTATTAGGCATTGGATATTAAGGTTGCTGCACAGAAGTAGACCATCTCTAAGACCCCACATTTCAGCTACAAAGGCACTTGTTGAACCGATATACTTAGAGAAACCAGCTAGCACCTCCCATGCTCATCTCTCACGGTGCCACCACAGCCAGCTCGACCATTGCTTCCCAAACTAGAGCCATCAGTGTTAAGCTTCTTCCAACCAAAAGGAGGCCTCTCCCTACGAATCCTCTTAATCACATTGCACACAGATTGTCTAGGCGGGGCTGCATAAAACAAAAACTCAACGGCTTGATCACGAATACATGCAGCAAGTCTCGGATTATGGCTTTTCTCGTTGAAAACACACTGATTTCTACACTTCCAGATGCTCCACATAGCAATAGGAAATAAAATCCTCCATTGAAAGCCCCCACGGCTACTGCTATCCTTCCCATTAGAGCTCAACCAATCCTACAAATCATCATTCCAAAACTCTCGGTTTTGCCACCCAACCCCCAGCTGAATTCACACGGCCTTAACCCTTGCACAGTCCCTAAGAGCATGCAGAATAGACTCGGACTCCACTTGACAAATGGGACAACTATCATCTTCCCCCATACCCCTTCTCACCAAACACCCCTTCACCCCTACACTGTTATGGGCACATCGCCATATGAAAGATTTGATTCTGGGAAGGGTTTCTAGCTTCCAAACCCACCCTAATTTGAGCCGAGGATTATTATCATCTGCCAAAGACATTGAGTAAGCACTCTTTAGATCAAAAGAACCCCTCGGGTTGCCTGCCCAAGCCAACTTATCACTTCCCCTACTCATAGCTGAAACCGGAACTGCCTGGATCAAAGACTTCAAATCATAGGGAAGCTCAAAAGGGATCTGACCCCATTGCCACCCCACATCTGTCAACACGTCTCTCACTCTAAGATGAATGGCCTCTCGGGTTAAAGGACCTTGAATCAGTTTACGCAAAGGCCCTTGAACCATCCAACAATCCAGCCAAAAATTTAAATTGCTATCTCTCCCAATTGTCCACATTGCACCTTTCTCAAAAGTGTCCATTCCCCTCTTCATCGCTCTCCAAATCGGAGAACTTGGAAGCCTATTCCCATTTCGAGCATTCACTCTTCTACTGCTGCAATATTTCTGCCTTAACACTTGGGACCACAAAGCATCCTTTTCCGTGTGAAAACGCCAATTTAACTTGGCAAGAAGGGCCTTGTTTCTACCTTTTGAAGCCTGCAGCCCAAGGCCCCCTTCCTCTTTAGAATTAACCACTTTATGCCAGCCAACCCAATGAACTTTCTTAGCGGCTTCAGACGAACCCCAAAGAAAATTCCGGTTTACCCGATCAATACCATCAAGGATTCTAATCGGCAACTAAGCACACTGCATGACATAAGCTGGAATGGCAGCGGAGGATGCTTGGATGAGCACCGTACGGCCAGCTAAAGATAGCAAATTAGCTTTCCATCCCACTAGTTTGTTCTTTACCCTATCCAGAATGTAATTGAAGTCTTGAGAAGAAGATCCCGTGTGTCTAATTGGGAAACCGAGATATTTTCCAAGAGATGGAGTAGAGTGGAACCCAAGAATATCACAAAAGGATTCCCTGCTATCCCTACCCACGTTCGGCAAGAAAAACACTCTAGATTTGGCTTCACTCACAGTTTGACCCGATATCTTGCAAAAAGAATCCAACACATCTCTTATTGTGGAGCAATTGATTGCATCTGCTCTAGCAAAAAGAACTAAGTCATCCGCAAAAAACATGTGAGAAAAAGCCGGGCCACTTTGGGACACCTTTATCGACTGCCAAAGCTTGGCATGGCATTTTTCTTGAATAAGTTGACCAAGAAACTCCATACATAAGATGAAGAGGTACGGTGAAAGAGGGTCGCCTTGCCTAATCCCCCTTGACGGGTATATCGACTCCAAAGCTTCCCCATTGACCATAATTTCCGTTGAAACAGTAGATACACAGCTCATAATAAGCTCCACTAGATCCTCTGGAAAGTTAGCTTTAATCATCATATCTCTAATGAAACTCCATTCAAGTTTATCATAAGCCTTTTCCAAATCAATCTTCAAGGCCATATACCCCACATTTCCTCTCTTTTTGCTAAGAGAATGGATGATCTCTTGAACAATGATTGCATTATCAACACTTTTCCGTCCCGGAACGAAAGTTGATTAGAGAGGGGAGATGAGCTTATCCAAAAAGGGCCTAACCCTTGAAACAATAATCTTTGTGACAACCTTATAAACAGTGTTACACAAACTAATAGGACGATAATTACCCAAAGTTTCAGGTCCTTGAATCTTAGGAATGAGGGTAATGTAGGTCCTATTCAAGAACTCCGGAATTTTCCTCTCCGAAAAAATTTTTCCAACTTCCTCCAAAACCGATTTACCCACAACCAGCCAGAATCTTTGGAAGAATCCGGCATGTAGGCCATCTGGGCCAGGAGCTTTGAAAGGCTTGAGCGACCAAAGGGCAGATTTAATTTCCTCCTCCGAAGCAGCCCCACTAATACTCATCATCTCCTCCTCTGATAACTTGGCTTTCCAATGAGAAACTAGAGGGTTAATCCGAGAGCTACTCAGATGCGAGGAAGTATACACTCCCTCAAAACCCCTTATGATGAACTCCCTAACTCCCATCTCCTCATGAATCCATTCCCCAGTTAGGTCTTTTATGGCGAGAATCTGATTTCTTTTCCTTCTAACCAGGGTCGAGACATGGTAAAAAGCTGTATTTCGGTCTCCCTGAATCATCCAATTCACTCAAGACTTCAAGGCCCAAAATTCCTCCTCTTGCGTAAGCACCACTTCAAGCTTCCGTTGCAATTCACTCTCTAAATTAAGGAGAAAATTTGAAGGCCTAACCAACACAACCTTCTGGATGCCATTTAACCTAGCCATAATGCTCTTCTTTTTCTTAAAAATATTTCCAAAGTTCAATCTATTCCACTTAGCTGCATATTCAGTGAAAACCTTTACTACCTCATTCAACGAAGAATTTGGATGCCACGCCTGAGAAACAACCCTTGGAAAGGAGGGGTCAGACAACTAACAAGATTGAAACCTAAAAGGCCTCTTCCTCCCTACAAAAGGTCTTGGCTGCATATCAAGCAAAACAGGGCAATGGTCTAAATGGCATCTAGTGAGATGTATAACTTTGGCGTTAGGAAACAATAAGCACCATCTTGGATTCACAAAAAACCTATCTATCCATTCTTGGATGAGAGTTTGAAGAGGTCTTTTATTAGTCCAGGTAAAGCGAGCCCCCGTAAAACCAATATCAATCATGTTACATTTATCCAAACAATCTTTAAATAGTAAGGATCTGCTCACACTCACTGGCCTACCACCAAACTTATCCTCCCCAGTAAACGGTTCATTGAAATCTCCCGCAATAACCCAAGGCATATCATGTAAATCAGTAGTCTTACTTAAATTATTCCATAAAATTTGCCGTTCGGCACTCCTAGGACTAGCATAAATAGCAGAGAACAACCAATTAGATTCAGAATTTGGTACCTTTACAATAGCATGAATCTCCTGCTCAGTGTTAGCCAAGTGTGTGACATCCACCCTCTCCGAATTCCACAGCATCCACAGGCCCCCAGCACGACCAATGGTGTCCGTATGGATAGCATTCTCAAACGAAAGCCTATCGGTGATCTCCCTAGCTCTCACCCCACCAATGTGAGTCTCCATCACAACTAAAATCGCTGGATTATGGCTACGAAACAACTCTCTAATATGATCTTGGAAATTGGGCTTCAAAGCCCCTCTGCAATTCCAAATTAACACATTCATAATGACAAAGTGATCAGAAAACCGGCAAGCATTAAAAGGCGGCATTTGCCTCGCCTCCACCCTCAAACTCCATCCAACCTGCATCTTCCATCCCCTCATCTGCCCTGCTCTTTGAACCTTCATCACAAGCCTGCACTCCGAGAGACCCATTTCGCGCCAAGCTTGTGTTTCGCACAGAGCTGCCTCTCCTATCCTTGCACTCATTCTCATCCACAACCTTAACCATCTCCAGGCCACCTCTACCCACAGATTGAGAAACGCCACAACCCACGGTGGATTCACTCGGCTCTCCATATGAAAGGCCATTGCCACACCGTTGAAGCTCAGCATCCATCTCCGATTGCACCTTAGCGGAAAAATGAAAATCTGATGGTGCTCCTTGATGCCGATCTTCATCGGCGCTAAACACAGGGGTCTCTTCTCTTGGCAAGATTTCGAACAAACTAACTGAAGAAGATGCGCCATCAACGGCGCCTGTAGACCGAGCTTTGTGCAACCTAGCTCGGACAAAATCTTTTTTTCCTTTCACAGAGACTTTACTAAAAATTTTTGGACTCCCTTTATCTATTCCTTTAAGAGTATCGACTATCTTAAGCCCAGGCTGTAATGGGCCATCTGCTAATGCGTGCTGGGCTTGGTGGTTAGACACATTCCTAAGGCCCTGCAAAACATTACTTAGCTGGGCCCCATTAATCACTTTGGGCGCTGGGTGCTTCCTTTTAGCCTCCCTCAAGGCTTCCTTGCTATGCTCAGAAATCACTGGCCCATCAGCAGTCCTAGGCGTAACCCCAACCATCCCCTGCACCTGACGAGATGGTATAAATCCCTGAGGAGAAGGCGTTCCACTACTTCTGAAATTTTTTGTTTTTTTGCAAGTAACAACCACCCACGAACCATACGCCCCTACAGACGCCTCCTCATGCCCTGCAGTCAGCACGCTCCCTGTGGGCCCCCCCTTGTCTTTCCCCACGTCAGCAACATGGAAACTGCATGATCCCGCTACCACCTCGCCTTCAGCCTCCATCTCCGACGTCTGTGGAGGAATATCTCGCCGGATGTTAAAAGGACAATTTTCCTTTTGATGTCCCACTCTTCCACAGTCAAAGCAAAGCCTGTGTATCCCTTCATACGAAACCGATTGTTCAAACTTCCCAATATAAATACCTATAACGAGCGGCTTAGTAACATCAATTTGCACACACAGTCTCGCAAACCTTCCACGGGTTTCCGACGCAGTACGTGTGTCAATTCTCAGAACAGTACCAATGGATTTTCCAATCTGCACTAGGGCCTCCTCATTGTAATATTCAATAGGCAACTCATTGAGCCTAATCCATACAGCTATGGATGAGACATTTGTCGTTGCCGGTCGAAAATCAGGCTCCCAGGGTCTTATAGAGAGAAAATGCTCGCCAATGAACCAAGGCCCTTTCTTGAGAATAGCATCATAATCTTCTCTCAAAGAACCGGGTAAGAAAAAAGCCATGACCCAGGTCTACACATTCCAACCTTCCAGCTGGTTTCCAAAGCGACAACAGTCTATTGTGGAGAAAAGTAAAGCCCACTGAGCGGCCAAAAACCTTGACTATGAATGCACAACCCCATGGCTTTCGGATTTGCCGTTTAAAATCCTTTGAGAAACTCACCGTAGCAAGCCCTTCTCGCAAAGCTTCCACCTCTCCTTCCTCTGAGTTCGACTCATCTTCCATATTATCCACAAGCTTAAAGGCCTGAGAAAAAGCACTAGGAATCTCCCCCATGAGCTTATCTTTAAAGGAAGTAGCCCGGTTCCAATGACAATAACTATGATTAGGAGACGGTGGCATTGCGTCCTGTCCTTCGCCGTAATCTGTGTGATTGACGTTTTTTACTTTCTTATTGCTGCGCGTAAGCTCAGCTTGTTCTTCCCGAGAGAGAGCGAGGGGGTCAGTCATTGCGTGATCTCCGAATCTCCAATATATAATATGAGTTTTGTAATTATTTACCAAAAAAAAAAAAAAATCAATTAAAGTAA
This sequence comes from Quercus tomentella, assembly GCA_028535165.1. Lineage (NCBI taxonomy): Eukaryota > Viridiplantae > Streptophyta > Magnoliopsida > Fagales > Fagaceae > Quercus > Quercus tomentella. The sequence continues at coordinate 12,591,192 of JAPQVY010000012.1, read as the reverse complement.
AGTTAGTATTTTTTTTTAATGGCCAACAACTTTTGGATTTGGATGATGAGTCATGTGTAATCTGGCACTCATAAGTAGTCCCCCTTTTTTTTCTCAAAAAAAAAAAAAAGTAGTCCCCCCTTTTTTTTTCTTTGAATAGAAAGGAGTAATTTTTCCAAATAAAGTAGTCATTTTACAATAATACAATTTCAACTCACTTCTTATACGCCAATTCTTACACGCTAGTTTATAATAATGAACGCTAGTTAAAAATACTAGGCATCACACACGTACTCTACACCTGCAATGAGACTCTTTTTTTATTTTAAATTTAATGTAGTTTTTCAATTTGAATTTATCTATTATTGGTAAGGTTACACAGAAAGGAATTTTTAAGAAATTAAAATTTAAGACTTGAAATGAAGTAAATTGCTGGGTTTAGTATGTGCTAATTTTTAGGAAAAATTGTATCAAATGTACGTGATATATATTTAAACAGAGAGTGTGCTAATTTTTAAGAAAAAAGTTTGTCTAGTAGTTTTTTTTTTGTTTTTTGAATTTTGAATTTTGTTGAATTACAATTTTAACCCCATTTTTTTTAATCTTTTAAGAATAAAGATTATCTAATTAAATTAGGGGTATTTTTGACATTTTCTAAAACCATAACTAACTTTCTGAATTCTATTAATATATAGAGATAATGAGAGAAATAATTTAAACTCCTCTTATATCTTTTGTATTGGAAGTGAATTTTGAAAATATAATTGTTGAATTTTAATGTTCTTAATATGCACGTCAAATTTCGTTAAATTGGATGTTATTTTCTATTTGATTAATAAACTTATTTTTTATATATAATTTTAAATCACAAAAATTTGAAAATTTTAAACATTTTATTGATGACATAACTATTGATTTTTAATCTTATTGAAATTTTGCAAGTATAAGGAATATAATAAAAACATGCAATTCAACAGTTAGATTTTCAAAGTTCACATCTAATAAAAAGATATTGACGGAGTTTGAATGGTTTTTGTCTAAACTAGTTTAGAAATAATCTTTTTTCCAAAAAAAAAAAAAAAAAATAGGAAGTAATGTCTTGGCTCTCTTGGCCTTTCACGGATTATTCTACTCCTTACACATGAAACATCCAAAAAATCTATCAACCGCTAATATGGTGAATTGAATATAAGATTTCAGGTTTTATGTCACGTCCGAGACCATGGAACTTACCATCAAGAGAACGCGTAAGAATTGTGATTGGTTAATATAAAGAAGTACATAAAAGCCAATGGGATAAGAATATATGGTTTCCACATGGGCCATTTGTGATGTATGGAGGCAGTGGCCTGTGATTGTGAATCATCATCAAGCAAAAGGATAAAAGTTCCAATGACAAGTTGTATCATTGGTGCATAGTGCAGCCTCCCACGTATAGTGGAATTTGACTCGTGCCACAACTATACAGTTGATTAAGTTCTTTGGGTGATATCAGATTGTTGAAATAATCCCAAACCAAGCATAGAAATAATCTTTGATTCATATGAATTTTATTTGTTAAGTGACTCATTAGTCTATTCCATTCTTAGAAGTTGATACTAATTATCCAAGAGAATACACGTGAATTGGACCTATAAAATGGGACCATCATCGTATACTATTTGTTAAAAAAAAAAAGGAATTTGTTTTCCTCTTGTTATTCTCTGCATTATTTTATGTCTGTGTTTATAAATAATAAAGATGTGCAAGTAATCAATTTAATTATGCTTAGAATATGAAGAAGGGTGGTTTAGATGTCACATGGAAAAGGAAATCAGATTGAAACTATTCTTTTTTGCAAAGTCACCAATTTAATTAAACTTATATATTCTAATAAAAGAAGGGGTGGTTAAAATGTCATATGGAAAAATAGAGTTCAGATTTCTTTTTTTATCTCTTGACATGGCCAATTCCCAAAATTTTGAGACTAAGACTTAGAAGCCGATATCACACTATTCATTTAAGTAATCTTAGCCTAAAATCAGTGGTCTTCACACAGCATTATTCCCTCTATCCAATGTGTCAATATAAAGAGTTAGTAACTTGCAATAGTTGCAGCAACCACAATGGCAACACTGCTTTATGTTTCCATGCTAAAGAGGACAGCTTTATTGATTCTAGAAGAGTATATATGTGGTCAAGTTGAGGAAACTAAAGAATATCACTATATCAACAGCATCATATTCCTGATAGTAATCTAGGAATCATTCATGGTGTATCTAGATTTAATCACAATTTATTGACTAACTTGAAATTAGAATGAAAGCAGGAAATCACTTTGAAGACTTTTGAGGTACCAACAACAGCCACACCAAAAAAAAGTTCTAATTTTCTGTGAAAGGAAGAAACAAATTATACGATCAAACATGTCCCTGCAGATTGAATAACATTGTACAGCTGCCATAGAACAAAATAACTTGAATCCTAATGATGATTATGTTGAATACAATATTGAAACACCTGTCAGTAAATAATCAAGGTATGGCACTGACTCTGAGGCCTTGAGGAAGAAAAAAAAAAGACTTGAATGCATCAGGTCAAGCAGTACCCTGAAACAAAAGCTGATACTGCAGCCTAGTGAGTGGAGATCAATGGTTTTGTATAGAACTTGCTTACTAATGAATTTGGTTGGTGTGTAATCATGGATATTATCTTTATAGCTTCCAAATGGTAAAAGTTATGCAGGCACATTATAGGCATCAGGTTAGCAAGAGGATGAATTCCATGTTACTGAAATCTTTATAGTGTCCCTGCGTGCCAAGTAAAAGGATGATAGATCAATGTGCTTGCTTGATGATCACATACACAAATTTCATCTGAATCTCTTCTTGGCTTCACTGTAAATTACAACTCCAACGACTGTGAGTCCGTAGCCTGCCATCCCAATAAATGAAACTGGGTTTTTAAATATCAAAATTGAAATGACCACTGCAACAGCTCCTTTTGCATTTCCCAGAACCTGAAAATGTTTGAAGAATTTAAATCTTATTAGAAGATGGTCTTTCATGAGCAAAATGTCAACAGTGGTATCATTTGATAAATCTTTCAAGACTGATCCAGCCAAGCTATTAAGAATTTGGGATTACTCTGTCTTTTATTTTTTGGTAAGTTAGTCAAAACTAAATGTCTTCCTTAGTGCCTATGTATAATAGCTTATTTTTAGTTTATTCAGCCTATTTGACTTATGAACAACGTTTTAAAAGCTTACACTTTCTAGGTATAGTGTACTTTTGCCCAACTTATTTTTTAAGCCCAATAAACCAATGAAAATAAGCTCTCCCAAATTAGATGAAACACTATGAATTTTTATATGCTTGTGACCGCTTGCATGAGCATCACCCTTAACAAGTGTTTTCAAAGCTTCGAATTTGAGTTCCCTAAACTTGCCAGCAAAGAAGTTATTTAAAATCTATACTAAAATATACAGAGTCAGTAATTTGTCAAGAAAGGGAATTGACACTATAAAAACTTTTGAGAGTGGATGGACTTAAGGCCTAAGGGAAATAACTCAGACAGAAGGCAAACCAGACAACTAAACAAACTTATTAACCTGTGATAGTACTAGGAGACTTGAGGTAAGACTATAGCCACAGTTAAAAAGAAAGTTCTGATGTTGAGGATATATATAACATAAAAAGAACTCCTTTATGGAACTTGGATTAGAGCTAAGGAGTTTAATAGCAATGATTTGAATCAATTATGTGCTAATGTGAGCAAGAATGTAAATACTGAAACCAGGTAATATACAGTTCAAGCCCCTAGAAGCAAGAAAAAATCATTTAGTAGTTGAAATTTCATGTAACACATAACAATCATATGGAAAATTAACTAGCTGAAGCATCATGTGTGACTACTTTAGTAAACCACAAAGGAGAGAAAAAGAAACTAAAAAAAATGGGGCATACCTGGAGAGTCAAAGCACTTGTGTGTTTAGTGACCAAGAAATTGGTCAAGTTCACAAAATATGCAAGTGAAGAATTGAACAGCAGATACCAGACTATTTTGGAATCTCTTCTGGAAAGATCTACTGTGATCTCAAACACATTGTCCTCCATCAAAAGTGTTGCAGGAAGTAAGAAAACTATAGCTATTGGTGCCATGTACAGCAGAAGGTTCATAGAGTTCAGCTTTTCTCTGGAAAAAACATTGGGATCATCTCAAATTCTCAATCTAGCTTATCAAAAATGAGTACCAAACTAAGGCCTAAATTCTTAAATTTCCTGAAATATTGCAATAGCTAGAAAGATAGATCCATACTCTTCTGAGGATAGCAAAATTTCCTGAAGCACTGACTTGAATGCCCTTCCACCTGTAGCTGAAACACAAACGATAAACCCTAACAAATGGAAACTCCGTTCACCCTACAACCAAATAATACATGTACATAAACATCTTCTCTGATATTAAAAAAATTTAATTAATTATTTGAAAAAAAAAAACAACAACACACTAGGTAAGTGGGTAACCATTCAGAGCCAGCAATGAAACAATTGATCAAGTACACGCCTCACATGAGACTCAGCACACGCCTGCGCAACTCACACTCATCCAATTCAATACCAATCTAGACAATCTGAGTGCCACACCATATATTGCATTTAGCATTAATCTATTACAGAAAATTTTATACCCTCACTAACTTCCTGTAAACCATTACTAAAGCTAGTTCATTCCTTGATGCAGTCCTTATTGATAATTACTGATTAGCTGCACGGCTGCACCAGAGTATATATCTGTTCATCCAAGAGCTCTTCATTAATCACCTCTAACTTTTCAACAGTTCCTTCTGGCTCTATTTGGGTCTCAGAAAGTAAGAAAGAAAAGGAAGAAATATACAAAATGAAAATATTTATCATTTTTCTGCCCTACAAATTTTCTAGAACTAATCAGAGCTAGGTTTGAATAGTTCACTCAATTTCTTTGATTCATGAATGAATTACCAATTTTTATTCAATAATTTGGATTTTTTATTCTACAATCTTATTGCTTTCTCTCTAATCAACCATCAATGTCATTGAAAACCCTATCAGAACATTGATTGTTAGAGAAAATCATAGAATTGGTTGAAAAATTAAGAGATTGATTGTTAGAGAAAATTGAAGGGTTGAAACATCGATAACTGACCGCATAAACAGTTCCTAACCTCAATTGTGTGGATTGGAACAAAATTCTTCTAGTTAAACTGTGCCATATTTTGTATATAATACAAATCTATGTCCTCTCCTCTCATTTGGACTTTTTAAAAACAATTCACTGTACATATTTCTCTATTCAATGAATATTTATCGTTATTTGTATATTTCAATATGCAACTTTTTCGACCTTTCTCCATTTTCACTAAGAAAATGCTCTAAAAACAGTACAAACAAAAAATCCACATTGTTCAATAACATCCAAACAATTTCTTTAAAGATCCCCTATTGACCAAATTTACCAAGATGTCACTAATTCACCCACTATAATCATCATCCATACAAAGAAGAAAACTGAAAACATAATAATAATAAGCCTAGTGAAACAAAAAACATCACAACCGTTAATGTGCCATGTTATAATTGGTATATAATAAAAGTGGTAAGTCTATGTAAAAATGATTTCACGCAAATCACGTCTTACCCCAGTTGCAACGATGACCCCAGCAACAACAGGAATGAGAGTCACATAAGTAACCCAAGACTCCCTCCTCTTGCTCATCACGTAAGCAAAAACCGCTGTGAAGAACGGCGTGGTGGCCCCGATTGCCTGGTTAAACGACACCGGAATATACCTCAACGACACATTCCCACAAACCACGGAGAAGCAGAAAACGACACTGAGCCCAGCGATCTTGACGAACTGTGTCTTTGACGCAATGTGTTGCAAAGGAACCACTTTCATACATGCAATGGCAACGTAGCTGAGCACAGAACACATGGACATGTGACACATGGTGAGGAACACAGGGTACTTGAAACCATAGTTGGTGAGCAAGTACTCGTTGAGAAGCAAGACACCGATGTTGGAACTGTACCATGCTACCACGAGCCCAATCGTGTACCATGGGATCAGGCTCTTCGTCATGGTTATGTACAAAATTCCTAATGGGTATTGAAAAAATTGGAGCTTTTAGCATTAACGAGGTTTTTAGAGAGAGAGAGACAGAGCTGTGTGATTATTGGGAGGAGTTTGTAACGTAACGGTAAGAGGTAACGGTCGTGCCAGTTGCATGGTTAATTTATTGGGGCCAAAAGCGACATATCATATCATATATCGTTCTTTATCATGGTTTAGAATTGAAGTACTATAATTTTAAAAGTTTCAAATTAAATCTTAATAGAAAATCAATGTACGGATTCATTGGCCGGAAAATGGACGGAATTAAACTAGGATTTTGTTGTATTTGGTAGTCATTTTGCTGTCCTATTATGATACTTTGAGCTCACTCTGTTTTAGCTATTTAATTAATCTATGAAGATACTCAATTAACCATAAATAAAAAAAGGTTAAATTTGAAACTATTATGTATTAAAGCCTATTGTTTGTTAGTTTCAAATCTCGAAGTGGACTTTTACATCACGTTCGGTCGCATGGAATGGGAGAGAAGAGAAGAGAGAAAAAATTTAGGATAGGGAAAAGAAAAGGAAAGGGGAAAGTGTGTTTGGATGCATTGTGACTCTCGTATGGACATTTTTTTATATATTTTTCATAAGGATTTCTCTTTTTTAAATACATTTTAAATGAGGAGGAGAGAATTTAAGTCCTGAGATCTCGAGTGGAAACACTAGAAAATATTGTTTAATTTAGAGGTCATTGACTTGTATAGACGTATTATTGATACTAATTTTGTTATGTATCATTCACAAAATATAATATGAACAAAAAAAATTGTATCAGTAGACTTATTCAATCCGTTAAACCAAGCTCGTTTAACACTCTTTCCTCTCTCTTTTTTCCCCAATAATCGTTTTAATATTCAATTCAATGATGGAGTTTCTTGATAGCGGCAGTCTGGACCCTATGATTGAAATAAATCATAATCTCATGAGGCTGGCAGTTTGGACCCCATTCTGGTACATACTGATCAGATGATCATGTACAAGCTTTGGTACCTAAATTAGACGGCTGTTGTCAACAATTAAATGAGTCTGTACTGTGTTGTAAATGAGAGTTGCATGGCACTATCAAATTCTAATCACGTGGTGCCATGTTTTTTAAGGTAGTTTTCGAAGTACCTGTCAGGTAGTTCTCAGTATTTGACTAATTACGCACCACTTCCACGCCAAAATTGACATGTATTATGTATAGCTTTGTGTTTGGAAATTAATCTGTGTACCAGTTCAATTTGCCATCCTTATTTGATTTCAAGGTGCACCAAATACTGCAAATTGATTCATTCTAATTTCAATGCCAGCAGATCAATTTGGATAGTATATGAAACTCATTTTTTTAGTTCATGACTAGGCAATCTCAGATTTCAAATCACCTTATTTTGGCTTTACTGCAGTTTTAGACAATTGTATTAGTTAAAAGGGTCCGGTTAATGTATGCTCTTAGGGCATACAATAACAATCCATTTTAGAAAAAAATTTATCGGGAATTGAAAAAGCTGTCAAACTTTTTTTACAGCTTTTTCAATTCCCAATAAATTTTTTGTTGAAATGGCTTACTAACGTATATCCTAAAAGCATACATCAGTAAAACCCTAGTTAAAATTTGATCCATTGGAACATAGTCCACCCCTAAGTATCTATGCCTATGATTTACGAGTTATGACTGACCATTTCTAATGTGGCTTAAATCATGCATAGCTCAAGACTTGTTAGGTTGGTTAGCTACTTTCCTTCCTGCACCATTTTTTTTTTCTTCTTTTTTTAAACACTTCTTTAACAAAATTTAGGTACAATTCTTTAGATATTCACCAAGTCTGGAATGTATTGAACAAGAAGCCACTTGATTGACTTGAATTGTCATTAAGGAAAGATAACACCATTTGTGATGTATTGGTCAATGCAATCACATAATTGAATTCAATTTGGATGATTTTACCTAAATTTTACCCATTTCCTCAAGCAAATTGTTTCTAACATTTTTTTAAAAAAAATTTCTTTGCTGCATAATATTTTAACATTTAGTTGAAAAGACGTACTGAAACGCTATGATAACTATAGAGACAGATTTTGAAACAACGTATATTGTTTATGAAGTATTAAGTCTCAACATTTATCTACTGCAAAAAAAAAAGTCTCAATATTTATCATAGCTAGCTGGTTTCTCAGTGTAATTGAAAGAGAGACTAAATCAATGTACTCTACAGAAATGGCCAGAGCATAGCTGATGAATTGTTTATTTAATTTTCCTAAAGAATGAAATTGCCATTTCCTGCTGTTGGTTTCTCTCTGAACCTACAATTTCTAACTTCCTGCTAATATTCATTTCATGTCTTGGCCATCCTTTACTTTCTAGGAGCTATATGACGGAGAAACAGCAGTGAAGATGATCATTTATGTATTTCTCATTGTGGAACGTGGATAACTTTTACAATGACTTCAGTATATATTGCCATCTATCTATGCCACTACAAAGGCACTAGATGAACCTGTGAAATGGCTGATTGACCCAAGAAGTGATTTGGAAGCACCAAAATGGCTTATCCGATACACACCAGAAACTGCAAATGCAGGAATCCTCCATTCTATAGTTGCAAAGCTCTCAGGACTAAGTTTTGCAGGCCTTGACCATTTAAACCGTAGGCTGAAATCATCATCATCATAAGCTGGTGCCCATTTGTTTTGGTTCTGGAGAATCTCAACCAGTGCAAATGTGCCCTCAGTCATAAGGTCATTTCTTGGGCAAGCAGACCAGAAGGTGACTGTAACCAATTGACCCTTTTTAAATGTGGAATTTGAAGGAATATCAGTTTTGACATCCCCAAAGTTCACTCCAAAAGGGGTAGCGTCTACGACAACTGGTGGAAGTAAGCTGATTTGCTTGTCAAGGAGATCTGGGGGCTGCGGTCCTGGTTCAACAGCTTGGCCACTGATGAGAGCTGCAGCTAATTTTTTGAACTCTTGAATGTAGGCATCAAGTGTGTGTGGACCATACAGCGTGGAGGCTCCCTGACAATCAGAATACCCTGGCATTAGGAATCCTATTTGAGAAAATAAAAAAAATTGTGTTTCACTTCAGGATGAACTCTTAAATAGCCTTTTATGAATCTCCTAAAGAATAAGGTTAAAGGATGACACTAGTGGGAAAATGAACTACATAGCTGAACAGACAAAAATATTTGGAGACAAGGTGGACAATGCCAGGTTGTTGTCAACAAGGAAGTAGAGAAGTGGGTGATACATACCTCATATCTTTGCACTCTGTACTCCTCAATGGTGGTCACATACTGTGAATATGTATTGGTCAGCCCTGCAATGACTATATGGACATTGCTGTCAAATTTTCCCTTACCTTTAGAAGTAAGCACCGTCTTAACAGCATCACGGAGGCGCCTGCCGGCCATGGTTGTGAATTCTACAAGAAATAAAATCACCTGGAACCTTAGGAATCTATACCCAATATCTTATTGTAAGAATATAGTTTCCATCCCTAAGCAACATTCGTTAACAATGTGAATAGCGTAAAGTAGAATTCTAAATTTCTAATGGAAGAAGTATTAAGAGTACAGCAGGATCGTTTTACCTCCAGGAACGCTGAGAATAACAAGTTGTCCTATCCGCAAAATTTGAACTGGAAGTATCGAGGGCTGCAAAAGTAATTAATCTATATATCTCAGTATCACCAGTAAACCCATACTTGAAAAAAATTAAAGCACTGGCTAATTGATCTACATACAGAATATCACCAGGAATTTGATCAAAATACTAAAGTAATCATCTGAAATTATCACTGAACTCTAATGTTTGCCCCAAACCTGTTCCATTACTAATGAATGATAACCTAATGCAAACAAAGTAGGCGATAGTATTAAATACTTTCCAACTCCAGAAATTAACTCAATTAGATTGTTGCAAGGATTCCCCAAAATGTGCTCTCAAAAGGAAATCTAAAATGGGATATTCATAACAAGTTCAATTATTGAGTGTGATTTGATGTATGAGATTTCCAGACACTGCCATTGACTTTAGTCCTCCTATATGTTCAGTTCAGAGCACCTCAACATGCAGAGCTTGTCCACAAAGTTAATGTACTGTTGTAGGCTTCTTCAATATAGATATTAAGTGGAAAATAAATTAGGTACTCACTGCCCAGTCATATGGTTTCTTCGTTTCCCCAGTATCAAGCAGAATAGGCTTTGGAAGCTGACATTTGACCTGTTCCTGACTCGGTGTTTTTATCAAGTTCCTCACCGCCCTCCAGAATGCATTCCCCTGTAGAAATACCCAAAAAAGGAATCAATTCCCAGTGTAGGTGCTTCAACAGGGGCATTGTATAAAGATGGGTCAAACATGTACCAGCAATTCCATACCTTATCATCTCCCTGATTGAAATCAAATGCTCCAGGACCATCAGTGGTCCCTGCAGCAAAAGAAAAGCCCATTGCAGCTGGGCATGTTTTCACCACCTCCTGACCTCCTCCCACTTTAGGAAGTGAGACCTCAAGGCCGGAGAAATTTAGATATGCATGTCGGTAATCAACTTTCCCTTTCAGCTGCTCAGATGCTTTGTCAAACAGTTCAACAGCTTTTTTGAATTGCCTTTCTCCAATTATACGAGTACTCTCAAATTCATCAGGATAACTGTAAATGAACATAAACAGTTTAAAATTTCCAACGAGCTCCCTTGTAAGAGTAAGATGGAGGGGGAGGTCATGTATTTAAGACCCACCAGGTGTGTGTTTGCACACATGCACATGTAATTTACCAATAAAAAATAGTTTAACAATTAAGAATATATTTGAATGTTATACTTGAAGAACTTTCAGAATTTTAATAGTACATACCCTGGTCCCCTACCAAAACATAATTCATTTTTACCATTGCAGGTACTGTGATCAAAATCGCAAGGCAATCCAGTGTCTGTGCAATATGCACCAAGAACATTTGGGCTCACATCACCACAGTTTGATTGACAAAATGCAGATACAAACTGAGGCCTGTCAGCTTGCTTCAAAGCATTCCTGACCCTACTTGCAAGACTTAAAATCCTTGTTGCAGGCTTTCCTTCAGAAGGCTGAAAGGAGGAGGCAAGTCTCAGCAACTCATTTCCTGTTTCAAACAAACTGTATATAATGAAGTTGGAAGCATTTAATGTTTCTGTTTCCTAATGAAAGAAAGTTCTTGAATAAGATTTCAAGCTGTAAATATGGCCTACCTATGATCTATTTGCATCATTTTAATAATTCAAGCCAATACTTGAAAGAGTGAGTATAACCCAAAAACCTTACCTATCTGTGCTTGTTAATGAAGTTGCCAAATTCTAAGAAGTTGGCATATAGGTCCTGTAATCTTATTTTCTGAATGAATGAACCAATTAAAATAGATCTTGTAAGAGTATTTATTAGTCTTTGTTGATAGTCTCTCCAACGGTGTTGGCTTCTGTTGGGAGTCAGAGTATAAGATTCAGTGGGTTGTTATCAAGTTTTAAACCGGTGTAATATATGCAATATTATTTATGCAAATAAATTATGGATACCTAGTCTGCCACATGGCGACATTACAATGAAGTGGTTCAACTGCTAGCAAATAAATTTATGACATTTTAAAATTAATTTTCAAGATTAAAATTGAACATATAATAATCATGTTCGGTGGGTTTGGCTATTTAGATTGTAGTTAGATAATCTTATCTAAACGAAAGTGATTTCTGGCTGGCTTTTCGGAGCTGAAAACATAGATGAGCAAAGCACATAATATTTTGATGACCCATTAACAACAACTTTGGAAACCACATTTATAAAATGCACTATGATTTTACTTGATTTCACTTACGGTTTTCATTAGGGTTAGGAACTATTGTTGATACCCTTTGTGAGACTCCGTCATCTTCAGACTTATTGAAATATAGTGTATCAGAACCTTCCCTTAAACCCTTCTGTTCAAACCAGTCCTCCATAAACCGTGCTGCAGCTCCTTTGTTGTCGCCACTTATTAATGAGTTCGTATTACTCATTGAAGTTCCATGAGTAGCAAACCAGTTGAAGCTACCTACTGGTCCCCATTTATCATCTACAAACTTTAAGAGGGTCATATCTTTGTCAACATCATACTTATATTTAGCCCGTTCTGCTGCAGAGTTATTGAGATAAGCACTAGGACTACGATTCACCCCAGCATCTAAAAGCTCCCCTGTGAAACCAGGATTAAAGTTGTGAAGTCTCATAATACATTAAAACATATCTCAAATAAGAAAAAACACAAAAACACCGAAGCCCCACTCACCCTCAGACTGAAGCATGGAGAATGAGCAAAATGCATCACTACATACTAAGTAGTAACAGCATATTTCTTGTGGACAGAAAGTGTCTCATATGCCTGGTTACAAATACCATTATTCATAGACAACTGGAAAGTTCAATAATAAACAAATATACCAATTAATCAGTCGGACACCATTTCATCACAGTTATAAAGTTAAAGCTTTATGGTCCCTTACTTCAATGCCCAGATCTCTCAATAGGATTGGATTATTTCATATACTTCCCAAATAAAATTATTGTACTTATTCAGAAAATATGTCAGAGGAACCACTTTGCTTCATCATAATTATGTTCCTCTAACCAAACCTAAATGTAAGAAAGAACATTTTTCTTCTCATTATTCCATGCAATATGCATCAGCTGTATCCATTTTTGCTTTTACAGTTAAGTAGCTTGGTGAAACATGAACTTTTAGGGGTAAGTTTTTCACCTAAGTTTATGCAGCAGGTATGGTTTTGCAGAGTTGCACAAACAGAGTACGGATATGTTGAATCACCTTCCTAACCTTTATTAACAAAAATTGACCCTGGTCGAAGACTTTCGTGAGCTTGTACAATGCTTTTCTCAATGCCATCAACAATAACATCAAATGACTGGCGTACAAATCCAAGAGATGTTATGATATATACAACATATTGGAGATAGCCTCCAGGACCAGCATGAGTGTGGATACCACTAATGGCAACATTCTGCTCTGTATAGAGGTCCCCATACCTGAACAAAGGAAGAAATTTGATGATCTCAGACAATCCATTGGTATCAATCCAATTAGAGCACAAACAATAAAAATTGAAAAGGATATATTTGTAAGGAGGATTCAGGTTCCCATGTCCTAAGATAACAAAACATCATTAGGAGATGTAGATTTTTAGGCAACAGCTTCCTTGGGTCGAACAAATGGATTGAAGTGTCAGAAAACTAAAGAGAAGAATAATGTATGCATGAGAACATGAGTGGATTTCTTTGCAGCTATTTGCTATATTTAGCAAGAGAGAAATGAAAAAATATTCAGAAAGAATGCAGAGCATGTCCAAGAGTGGTTCAGAAAATCAGTGATGATTTTAAATATCTCTCTCAAGGATTGAAGAGGTAGCTGTTAATCAAAGGAAGCAAAATTTCATTTGAATGGTTGAACATTAATGTTGTGTTTGCACAAGATAATGAAAGAAGACAAATAGGAAATTTGCAGTACAGATTACAGATGGGAGCTAGCACCACGCATCCTTAGCGTGATGGTCACTTCAGAAATACAAGTTCTTGTGAGGTGCAAGGGCAAGGGCAAGGGCCAGGGTTCAATTCTCCAAGAGAGAGCTTCACAAACATACATGTAGATTAAACTAGATTAGGATTTCTACGTCAGATAAAATATATATATATATATATATAAAAAGATTGCAGATGGGAGGTTGACAGAAAGACTAATTTCTTTCATTGTTTAGATTAAATTCTAATTGAATTTTCTGGTACATACCCTCTTTTATATAGATACCCTACATGTACAATTGAAAATTGAAAGGGTAGGTCTTGCTGTAATAGATTTGATCTTACTCGATCCGTGTAATTTTATTTTGGGAGACAGTGAGATATATAATTCCTGGTTAGACCTCCTTTCAGTAGGATTTGAATTGAAAATTTACTTTTAAAAAAAAAGTCCAAAATGCTAGGAGACATATCTTAGTATGTAAGCATTGATTATATTCACAAAAGCTCATGTTATGTTTCTATTCAATTACCATATAGGTACTACTGCAGTGAAAAAAAGAAAAAAGAATACACACAAAGATTAAAGCATAATGAGAGTTCAGAGTTGTCTACCTTGCTTTTAATCTCGCAAGTACTTTGATTGTAACAATTTGTGAGGCCATGCAGGCATCAAGATTTACAAATACTAGACGGTTCCCCTGAGGTTCTGCAACAATAAATGTACGAGCTCGCAATCTGAAGTGAACTCCAGACGCAATCTGCTCCAAACTTGCATAACCCATCATATTGACATCCGCAGCAGGCCCTGTTATGTCATAGCTTCCGAGACCAATCAAGTAATTCGAAACTGATGAAGCCCCACTAATATTATGTACTAAGAATAACAAGAAACCCAGGAACCAAATTGTTGCAGATGACCACTGTATATGGCCATTGAGAAGAAAAGCAAGCATCCCCATAGCTCTCTTCTGAAAGAAATAATTACCCTTCACTCAATTCTTTCCATCCTTCAAAAAAAAAATTCTTTCCATCCTGCACCAAAAGAAAAGATAAACCATGAGAGGTATATCATCTGCTCCATACATAGGTACTAACTTCTAAGTTGTAACATTTAAAGAATTGTAGCCAACATACATCTACAGTCCTTTTTTTTTATAGGTAGCCTAATAGTCCAAAAAATGGCATCCCAAAAGGCATAAAAGTTCAGGCTTTCTAAATCATAGATTAAAACTAGCATTCTTTCTATCCTTCACCAATACAAAAGATAAACCATGAGAGGTGTATCGTTTAATTCTTGCAAAGGTACCTAACTTGTAACATCAAAGATTGTCGCCAACATACAGCTAAATAGTGGGAAAAAAAATGGCATCCCAAAAGAGCATAGAAGTCTAGACGTTTCTTAAACATATGTTAAACTTGCATTGAATAAAAATGGATACACTCATACACATAACACATTATAATCCTTCAATCCCAGTCCATTCTCAGGCTTAAAACCACTTATTTTACTATTGTTTCATAACTATAAATAAGAACAAAACGTGAAATCAAAGGAAAACAATACATAAACTGTCCAAAACAAACAACTGAACACTATCTTATCCAAAACTACTCTTACATGAGACAAACATAGGCCAATTTTGACACAGTGAATTCTCAAATCATGACCCAACTCATCCAAACAAATTCAAAAGTTTCCACAAACAGGTCCTGAGGTCCCCATGCAACAAATAAATGTAACAGAAAAGAAAACCAGAAAAACAAAGACTAACATAGGTATCATATAAAACAATCTGTTACCTTCACTGTTATAAAAAAAATGAACTCAACTCAGTGTCACCAATGGCGAGAAGATCTTCAACATATATAATATATATAGAGGTTAGGTGAGAAAAGGATAAAGAAGTCTTGAGCCTTGACAGATCACAGACCCCAATTTTGCCCACTCTAAATGTGGGGTCACTGAAAAGACAGCTATATACGCTTAGTTACGATGCCATATGATGATGTCGAAAATATCACCAATAGGTCACACAGCACTCACGACTTCGAAGCAAACCTGCACAACGAAAACAATCGAAAGAAGACCTTAGAGAGCACCGGTGTGGTGCCGGCCAACTACTCTCCGAAGGTCAAGTTAGAATTATTTTCACAACTCTAGAGTGCTAGAGAGGGCGAATAACGCCTACCTTAATTTGTGAGGGTATTAGGGCTTTTATAGTAGTAGAGAGTCGGCTTTTCCTTCTTGGTGTCCAAGTCTTTTCCATGTAGGACTCTACTTCGAGTCTTTTTGAGCGTGGTGAGCAAGGTTTTCCTTATAGAGGAAATTTATTTCAGCTTGTATCTAGACAAATGAGCGATAAAGATCTCGGAACATGGGCTCTTACTGTGCCCTTCGGCGATGGGCCTTCGAAGAGCGTTGGATCATCTTTACCCCGGCCCAACAGTTCCTATCCGTCAGGCCCATTACCATAGGCCCGTCAGGCCCATATTTTATCCTCTTCAGTTGCCCCCTTCACCGCAAGGGTCCGTCAGCTTTTCGGACAAAGGAACCTTGGGGTGACGATCCTAAGGTAAAGGGGGTGACGGATATTTTTTATGACGGAATGAGGTCAATAAGACGGGAGGTTTCAAGGTTATGGAGACAACAGGTTGACGGATTCATGCAAGCAAGGGTGACAGTGCACAGAAGGAGTCCGTCAACCATACCAACTATAGACAGGCTGTACGAAAGTCATTTAATGATGGCGACACGTGTCGTAAGTTGATTGGGTTTTATCTCGGATCGAAGGGCGCTTCGACTTCCGTGCATCACCTTTATAAATAAGGGAGTCTTCCTTCTCATTTCTCCAGTTTCAGCAAAAATCATCCTGTCAGAGCTCACCCGTCACACCTGTCAGAGAATACCCGTCACGTTTTGTCAGGGGTTGAACCGTCTAGTTGTTTCAATCGTCAGTGCTATACTTCCTAATCGGTAAGTGCCCTTTCTCAAAGTCAAACTTGTTCTAATTTTCCTTTGCACCCACACCCGTTATGTACATATAGACCCCGTCAGAGTCTTAGGTTTTTATCGTTTCATGTAGGAAATGTCTAGTGCGTCCAGTAATCAGTCGGTTGTTCGTGACGGGCTGGATTACGAGGAAGTATATCCGTCCGGTCATAGAGAACAAGATAGTCCTCGTGATGACAGGAGCCCGTCCACCTCCTCCTCGTCCTCAACATATGAGGATATGGAGGAACAGGACGAAGGCTCTGGTGGAAGTGAGGAACAGATTGTTAGATCCGTCATTGGTGCTGATGGGCTCAGGGAGTTCGTCATGCTACCAGAGTGGACGGTGAATTACTTCTCGTCCGTCATCAAAGAGCAACACTTTAAAACGTTTAGGGATCACTATCAAATTCCAGAACATATCTCCATTCGTCTGCCCTACGAATCAGAGAGATGTTATTATGAAGGGGTAGACGGTGTCGGGGTTTATGAACAAATGTTGAAGGCCGGACTCAGGTTTCCATTGAGTTCGCTTCACCGTGAGCTCCTCCACTATCTGGGATTATCCGTGAACCAGATTTCCCCCAATGCCTGGAGGGTCTTCATAGCAATGGAGATCTTGTACGGCGCAATGTCCGACGGAGCCAAGAGGCTGACGGTTAGGGAGTTCCTTCATTGCTACCGTCCAAACGAAATAGATAAGTCTAGGGGAATATATAGCTTCGTCCCCAGGAGTCCGCTATTGAAAGTCATCTATGATACGCCGGACTCAAACAGGGATTGGAAGAGCCGTTACTTCTTCCTGGAGGGTGACGGTTGGATGTGTCGTCCAGGGGACACGGATTTCATGCCCGTCGATACTACTTGGGGCATATTACACCCGTCTAGTATGGACCGTCCCCAAAATTTTTTTTTTTTTTTTTTTTTTTTTTTTTTTTTTTTTTTTTTTTTTTACTTAATTTCATTCCGTTTGGAATAATCTAACCGTCCTCTCCTCCCTCTTTTTTTTTTTTTTTTTTTTTTTTTTTTTTGCAGTGGGACGACGCCCCCAAGTCGATATTAAGGAGTTCGCCTTCCTTGAGAAGATCTTCACAAAGACCCAGCCGGAGGAAAGGACTTGGGCGAAGCTCGTGACACTTAAGACCATTCATTGGTATTGCGACGGACCAGAGCCAACAGCTGCAGCCGTCAAATACGAGGCAAAGATTAGGAGACGTAAGTTTGTCACCCTATTCTTGACAAGTGACGCAGCTTACTTTGATAATTAATACCCCCGTCCATATTTCAGAAATGGATGACGCCAAGAGAAGAGCTCTGATCAGATCCAAAGCCGCAAAGAAGACCGGCGATGTTGCTACCCCTGTGACGGGCCCAAGCAATCCGTCTACCAAGAGGAAGACTCAGCCCAAGGTGGATCGTCAGGCCAAGAAGGCCAAAGTCTCTTTGGAACCCGTCGTGGGACTTATGGCGGAGCCTCCAAAGACGGCAACTCCAATCAAGCACGGGGTTGGTAAGGGGCTCATGAAGGGACCGTCGCAGGAGCAAGAGAAGCCGCCCGTCCTTCTTCGAGAGGATTCTAAGTATGCCTTAGAACAGATTTCCTCCATCATATCGGCGGAGGATTATGAAGACCTTGGGAATCATTCGACGGAGGCCATGGGTGAGACGGGCCTTTTTGCGATTACACAGGTAAGACAGCCCGTCTACTATTTAAATGTAAATTACACCTTTTTCGCCCATAGTTCGCTTTATTACTATCATGTTACCATTTTTTAGGCAATGGTCATGATGAAGGGGTTGATGGGACGGTGCCTCAACCATGAGACGGCCCTGGATCGTGTACGGGCGAAAGCGGAGCGGACGGAGGAGGAGCTTCTTCAACTGCAGAATTGGAGACCCAGGATGGAGAAGAAGCTTGAACTTTCGGAGAAGGCAAGGAAAAGCCTTGAACAGGCGACGGACGAGGCGAAGAAGGCTATAGAGAGTAAGGACAAAGAGATAGAAGATCTAAAAAATGAAGTCCGTCAGGCTAAGGACGCTGCAGTTCGTGAGTACCGTGACTCCGACGCCCTAATTACTGAGCTAGGTGATTCTTTTCATCAAGGATTCATGGATGCAATCCGTCAGGTCAAGCAATCTTATCCGGACTTAGATTTTTCAAAGTTCAAAGTTGAAGACCCAGCTCAGACATCCGTCGTGCCTGGTGCTTCGGAGGATACAGATGACCTCTTTGCTGATGTCGATGGTCTTGGTGACGGGGAGTCAGCACCAGCAAAAGTTGAACAAGCTAAGCCCGATGCGGAAACGGTTTGTCAATCCGTCGTCAATGAGGACAAAGCCCAGTAGCCAGATTTTTCTTTTTCTTGTATTTTGGGAACAATTCTCATCCGTTGTTGATGATATGTAAACATTGCCTTTTAATGGCCTATTTTTTGTCAAATGCATCCGTTCACTTCATTTTATATTTCAAATGTTTCTTTTTTTTTTTTTTTTTTTTTTTTGAACCGTCATTATTTGACCTATTTGCGTCCGTCCAGCTACTAGTTAGTATTGGATCCGGCATGCATAGGTATATTCTTTGGTAATCCGTCTATTCGCCTACTTTGGACTAGACTAGTTATCCTTGGAATGACCCGTCCATCCGTCTATTTTGGATTTCTAGTGATCATCTTCCTAGAGTTACCCGTCCACCTTGTGGACTTTGTTTTGCATCCGTCCACTATGTGGACTATTTGGTATCCGTCCATTTTGGACATCAAGAGGCATCCTCGTAGGATGATCCGTCCATTTTTGGACTTGAAGTCGTCATCCTCATGGGATGATCCGTCCACCTTGTGGACTTTATTTTGTATCCGTCCACTATGTGGACTATTTAGTATCCGTCCATTTTTGGACTTGAAGTCGTCATCCTCATGGGATGATCCGTCCACCTTGTGGACTTTATTTTGTATCCGTCCACTATGTGGACTATTTAGTATCCGTCCATTTTGGACATCAAGAGGCATCCCTGTAGGATGATCCGTCCATTTTTGGACTTGAAGTCGTCATCCTCATGGGATGATCCGTCCACCTTGTGGACTTTATTTTGTATCCGTCCACTATGTGGACTATTTAGTATCCGTCCATTTTGGACATCAAGAGGCATCCTTGTAGGATGATCCGTCCATTTCTGGACTTTAAGTCGTCATCCTCATGGGATGATCCGTCCACCTTGTGGACTTTATTTTGTATCCGTCCACTATGTGGACTATTTAGTATCCGTCCATTTTTGGACTTGAAGTCGTCATCCTCATGGGATGATCCGTCCACCTTGTGGACTTTATTTTGTATCCGTCCACTATGTGGACTATTTAGTATCCGTCCATTTTGGACATCAAGAGGCATCCTTGTAGGATGATCCGTCCATTTTTGGACTTGAAGTCGTCATCCTCATGGGATGATCCGTCCACCTTGTGGACTTTATTTTGTATCCGTCCACTATGTGGACTATTTAGTATCCGTCCATTTTGGACATCAAGAGGCATCCTTGTAGGATGATCCGTCCATTTCTGGACTTTAAGTCGTCATCCTCTTGGGATGATCCGTCCTATTTTGTTGACTAAAAACACATCCATGTAGAAAGTCAAAACTGTATCTGATTATTATTCTTAAAAGAAAATGCGTAAGGGAAAAATGCCTGCCCCCTTGGGCTTAAAAAGGCACGACTAGATTGTAGCAAAAAATAGCTGAAGGAAAATTAATAATTAAAAACTTAAGAAAAGCTGGTCGTCGTTCGCCATGTTACTATTACTGGTAGTACTTTCTCAAGTGTTCGGCGTTCCATGGATGTGGTAGCTTCTCTCCGTCTGTCGTTTCCAGGTGGTAGGTTCCTTTTCTTTTCCATGACGTAACTCGATAAGGTCCTTCCCAATTGGGGCCAAGCTTTCCCTGTGTAGGGTCTCTAGTTGCCCCCATGACCTTCCTAAGTACGAGGTCTCCCACTTTGAAGTCTCTGTGTCGGACCCGGGAATTATACTGTCTGGCCATGCGATCCTGGTATCTAGCGATCCTTTGCTCCGCCGCCGACCTCACCTCGTCTATCAGGTCCAGCTGTAGCCTCATTGTTTCGTCATTCCTGCTCTCGTCATGGTTGTGAACCCTGTAACTTGTGAGCCCAACTTCTGCCGGGATGACCGCCTCGCTCCCGTACGTTAGTCGGAATGGTGTCTCTCCTGTTGGGGTCCTCGCCGTTGTCCTATATGCCCATAGTATGCTTGGCAATTCTTCTGGCCATATGCTCTTTGCCCCCTCGAGCCGAGTCTTGATAATCTTAAGCAGTGATCGGTTCGTGACTTCGACCTGGCCATTAGCCTGAGGATGGGCGGGTGATGAGTAGTGGTTTTTTATTCCTAGCTGTGAGCAGAAATCCCGGAAGTAGCTGTTGTCGAACTGCCTTCCGTTATCCGAGACAAGGACTCTAGGAATACCGAACCTGCATATGATGCACCTCCAGACAAAACTTCTAATGTTCTTCTCTGTAATGGTGGCCAAGGCTTCCGCTTCTACCCATTTTGTGAAGTAGTCAATACCCACTACCAAGAACTTCAGCTGCCTTATCGCCGTTGGGAAAGGTCCCATGATATCCAGTCCCCACTGAGCGAACGGCCATGGAGCCGTCAAGGGGGTTAGCTCTTCGGCTGGCTGTCTAATAACATTGCTGAATCTCTGGCATTTGTCGCAGCTTTTGACGTAAGACTCGGCATCTTTCTGCATGGTCGGCCAGTAATACCCAGCCCGTACCAGTTTGTGCACCAACGACCTCGATCCAGAATGGTTCCCACATATCCCTTCGTGTACTTCCCTCATTACGTAGTCTGCCTCTTCGGTATCCAGGCATCTTAGATATGGACGGGAGAAACCTCTCTTGTACAGAATGTCTTTTATTAAGACGAACCTTGCCGCTCGGACCTTTAGCTTTCTTGCTGTCTCCTTATCATCTGGCAGTAACCCGTCCTTCAGGTATGAAATTATCTGTGTAGTCCAGTTACTTTCGGAGCGTATCTCCTGCATGTTGCCGGGGTCTATTAGTGGAGAAAGTTGAACAAAAGAAAGTACATTACCCGGTGTTATCATGTGTTCTGCTGATGCGGTTTTGGCTAGCCGATCGGCGAGCTCATTTTCTCCCCTTGGGATTTGTATGACCTTGGCTTCTAGCCCGTCGATTCTCGCCCTTACTTGATCAAGATATCTCTTCATCCTTTCCCCCTTGCATTCATAATCTCCGTTTACTTGATTGGTTACGACCTGAGAGTCGCAGTAAACGGCTACACTCTCGGCTCCGGCGGCTTTGGCTAGGTCAAGGCCTGTCACTACTGCTTCGTATTCCGCTTCATTGTTGGTGATGGGGAAGTCGAGACGGACCATACATTCAATCTTGTCTCCTTCTGGTGACAGCAATACGATACCGGCTCCCCCCGCTCGCCGATTGGATGATCCGTCGGTATATATGCTCCACTGAGGGGACTCTCCTGCCCCCTTGTCTTCGTTACGAGTAAATTCTGCTATAAAGTCGGCTACGACCTGTCCCTTAATGGCTGCGCGTGGACGGTACTTGATATCAAACTCGCTCAATTCTATTGCCCACAGCGTCAGTCGTCCTGCGGCTTCAGGATTACTCAATGCCCTCCTCAAGGGCTTGTCGGTCATTACGTTCACGGTATGGGCTTGAAAGTAGGGCTTGAGCTTGCGAGCCGCCGTGACTAATGCAAAAGCGAGTTTCTCCATAAGAGGGTATCTTTCTTCAGCTCCACGGAGCGCCCGGCTGGTGTAGTATACGGGCTTCTGTATCCTATCCTCTTCTCTAATTAGGGCCGCGCTGACTGCGACAGGGGAGACGGCCAAGTAGAGGAAGAGTTCTTCACCTGGTTGCGAGGGACTAAGTAGGGGTGGTGAAGATAGATATGCTTTCAACTCCTCGAATGCTCGCTGACACTCGTCCGTCCACTCGAAAGACTTTTTTAACGTTCGAAAGAAGGGCAAACACTTGTCCGTGGCTCTCGACACGAATCTATTTAATGCCGCTACCTTGCCGTTAAGGCTTTGTACTTCCTTCACATTTCGCGGGGGGGCCATCTCTATTATGGCTCGGATCTTATCCGGGTTAGCCTCAATCCCCCTTTGAGATACCATGAATCCTAGGAATTTTCCCGCCGTTACGCCGAATGCGCACTTTCCCGGATTAAGCTTCATGTTATAGGATCGAAGCGTTCCGAATGTTTCCCTAAGATCGTTCAGGTGATCTTCCTCCTTCCGGCTCTTCACTAACATGTCATCGACGTAGACCTGGACATTCCTCCCGATTTGCTGCGCGAACATCTTGTTCATCAGTCTTTGGTACGTTGCCCCCGCATTCTTTAGGCCGAATGGCATTACCTTGTAGCAGAAGAGCCCTTGACTGGTCACGAACGAAGTCTTCTCCTGGTCTGCCTCGTGCATGCGGATTTGGTTATAACCCGAGAAAGCGTCCATGAAGCTTAGTAGCTGGTGTTGAGCCGTGGAGTCTACCAGGACGTCGATCCTTGGAAGGGGATAGCTATCTTTGGGACATGCTTTGTTAAGATCGGTGAAATCCACGCACATCCGCCACTTGCCGTTCGCTTTTTTCACCATAACTACATTCGCTAGCCAGTCGGGATAGTAGACTTCCCTAATGAAGCTTGCCTCTTGTAGTTTGCGGACTTCTTCCGCTATTGCTTGGTCTCGTTCTGGGGCGAACACTCTCTTCTTCTGCCGGACGGGTGGAAAGGAGGGCAACACATTCAATCTATGTACCATGACTGAGGGATCAATTCCTGGCATATCGTCATGACTCCAGGCAAACACATCTAGATTGCTCCTCAAGAAAGTTATGAGTTCTTGACGGATTCCGGGTTTGGCGAGCGTTCCGATCTTGGTTCTACGTTCCGGATTGGAGCTGTCGAGTATTATCTCCTCTAGCTTCTCTGTTGGTTCTGCCACCGTTCGGTGCTCTTCTATGTTCAATGCCTGGATTTGTTCTTCCAGTTCCATCATAGCCACGTAGCATTCTCGGGCGGCCATTTGACTTCCGCGGAGCTCTCCTGCTCCATAATCCGTAGGAAACTTGATCATCAGGTGGTAAGTTGATGTCACCGCCTTCCACGAGTTGAGCGTGGGTCGTCCAAGGATAGCGTTGTAAGCGGACGAACAATCGACCACCAGGAAGGTTACGTCCCTGGTGATTTGCTGGGGGTAATCGCCTACCGTCACTGATAACGTGACCGCGCCCAGTGGGAATACGCGGCTTCCTCCAAAACCAACGAGCGGGGCGTTCGTCGGTATCAATCGCTCCCTGTCAATCCTCATTTGCTGGAACGCCGGATAGTACAAGATATCTGCTGAGCTACCGTTGTCGATCAACACTCGGTGCATGTTGTAGTCTCCTACCCGCATGCTGACGACGAGGGCATCGTCGTGTGGATGGTGTAGGCGTTGTGCGTCTTCTTCCGTGAACCCGATAATGGGACCTCGCCTTGCTGTCTTCGGGACGGTGCCCGTCAGCTGGACGCTCTGCACCATACGGAGGTACGTTTTGCGGGCCTTTTTTGAAGACCCGGCTGCAACTGTTCCTCCAATTATCATCCTTATGTCCCCTATGGGAGGTCTTGGTCGCTCGTTCTCCCGTCGGGGGTGTTGTTCTTGCGGCGATGGATCCGTTCTCTCCTTGCTGACGAACTTTTGCAGCTTTCCTTGTCGGATAAGGGCTTCAATCTGCTGCTTCAAGTCGTAGCAATCGGCTGTGTCGTGACCATGGTCACGGTGGAAGCGGCAATATTTGTCCCTGGATCGTTTGTTGGGATCACTCTTCAGTTTTCCCGGAAACGTCAGGGCTCCTTCGTCCTTAATTTGCATTAGGACTTGGTCTATCGGGGTTGTTAACGGTGTGAAACTAGTGAACCTTCCGCCCATGGGTTTAGGGCGTCTCTCCTCCCTTTGGTCTCCCATCTTGCCTTTCTTCCGCCCCTGGTCCTGTCGGGGGTCTTCTTGCCTGTCTCTTTTCTTGGGCCTATCTTCTCGGGCTAACAGCGCGTCTTCAGCATTCATATATTTGGTGGCCCTGTAAAGCACCTCTGACATAGTTTTCGGGTCGTTTTTGTATAGGGAGAACAAAAACTTACCCCCCTTCAGCCCATTCGTGAATGCTGCTACCAGTATCTTGTCGTCGGCTTCGTCGATCGAGAGCGCCTCTTTATTGAAGCGTGATATGTATGCCCTTAATGTCTCGTCCTCTCGCTGCTCGTCCTCTCGCTGCTTGATATTCATCAAACAAGCTGTGGACTTCTTATACCGATGTCCTCCAATGAAGTGCGTAGTAAACTGAGCGCTTAGCTCCTTGAAGGTGCTGATGGAGTTGGGTGCTAGCCGGCTAAACCAAATCCTCGCTGCGCCCTTTAGGGTTGTAGGAAAGGCCCTGCACATAATTGCGTCTGCCACTCCCTGAAGGTGCATCAGGGTCTTGAAGGTCTCTAGGTGATCTAGAGGGTCCTTGACTCCGTCATAACTGTCCATATTTGGCATGCGAAACTTACTTGGCAGGGGGAAGGAGTTGACGGTTGTCGTAAATGGCGAGTCAGTCCGGTTGACAAGGTCGTCAAGATTACTAGACACTCGTCCCTTGAGAGCGTTCATCATCACTTCCATCTGTTCCTTCATCGCCTGCATCTCCGCGATGATGGGTGGTGGAGCTGTATCTATCAGAGAAGGAATGCTAGTGTCCCGTCGTTCTAGTCTGCTTGGGGCGTTGCTCTCCTGTGGTCCTTCGTGATTCCTTCTTTCAGCACTGGTCCCTTCTTGATCTGCTCCTTGGTTATTGGTCGCCGCATTTTTCTGGTTCAGCTGCTCTTCTAGATCGTGGTTTTGTTTGGTGAGGCGCTCCACGGCTGTGGCGAGCGTCCTGACCTGTCTCTCAAGAGCAGTCGTAGGGCCTTCTTCTTCTTGAACGTCGTTAGTGGTCGCCATCGAGCGAGTGAGTACCATGTAACTCTTTTTGTCTTAGGAAGCGATAACGTGCTACGCGATTTCCCACAGACGGCGCCAACTGATGATGTCGAAAATATCACCAATAGGTCACACAACACTCACGACTTCGAAGCAAACCTGCACAACGAAAACAATCGAAAGAAGACCTTAGAGAGCACCGGTGTGGTGCCGGCCAACTACTCTCCGAAGGTCAAGTTAGAATTATTTTCACAACTCTAGAGTGCTAGAGAGGGCGAATAACGCCTACCTTAATTTGTGAGGGTATTAGGGCTTTTATAGTAGTAGAGAGTCGGCTTTTCCTTCTTGGTGTCCAAGTCTTTTCCATGTAGGACTCTACTTCGAGTCTTTTTGAGCGTGGTGAGCAAGGTTTTCCTTATAGAGGAAATTTATTTCAGCTTGTATCTAGACAAATGAGCGATAAAGATCTCGGAACATGGGCTCTTACTGTGCCCTTCGGCGATGGGCCTTCGAAGAGCGTTGGATCATCTTTACCCCGGCCCAACAGTTCCTATCCGTCAGGCCCATTACCATAGGCCCGTCAGGCCCATATTTTATCCTCTTCACCATACATACAAACATTATACATACAGCCATAGAGCACTTCATTCAAATAGGAAAAGTATACTTTTTTTTTTTGGCACTCTTCTTCTCCAAAACTCACAGCTTTACTTTATCCTTACACCAGAAAAATAGGCATTGATTTGAAATCAGGTTTTACCCAATAAAAGAATAGGTCAATATTGCCACTGAATTACAAAATGAATTACTGAAATGAAACACAACCTTCTTCTTTTTTTTTTGGAAAAAAGCGAAACAAAGCAGTAAACATCATTTTACTGTTGAAGAATGAAAGCACTAGCATCATGCTCAAGGCGGGCTGGGGAGTTTAGTGTATGTTTGTGTGCGTTAGCGTGTGTGTAAGAGTTATTTCTTTAAAGGATACCTTATATCCTTATAAGAAGAAGGTAAAAGCGTGGCAAGGCCGGCCTATTCCTTAGGCAAGTTAGGCACGGCCTAAAACTCTCAAATTTTAACATCTTTATACCAAGATATTGATTAAACACTCACCATATATTAGGCAATAGGTAAAAAAAATATAGGAGTTTGTTAACTAATGACACAAGAGCAGTGCATTTAATGCTTTATTAAATACAATGTTTTATACTTTAAAAAAAAAAAAAAAAAAGTTAAATTGTACGCAATAAATTTGAGCATGCAAGCCAACCATTAATTGGAACCAAAAATCTAATCTGATGCTAGGAATTCTAAAATCAAAAGACCTAAAAAACACAATCTCAAACCCTGTTTTTTTGTACCTGTAGACTAGCTTTTTAGTTTGTATTTGTCTTTATTTCTTTGGTGGTAGAGTCAAAATATGCTTCACACTATACAATAGCTTTACACAGATCACATTCACACATTCTGCATGGACTGCATTCACTGTTTTTAATGTAGTTAATTCTCCTGCCATTCACAAGTTAGTTGAGTAGAATAGGTTTTTTTTTTTTTTAATTTTTTTTTTTAAGTAGTAATATAGTGGTCCACATCCACACCTCTTTCTTTGGGTTTTTTTTTTTTTTTTTTTTTTAATTAATAAATTTCAACTTCTTAATATAGTGCTCCACATTCAGTCGTTTTGTTTTTTAAGGAATATATTAGTTGTTAACAAAAATTAAGTTTTGTACAAAAGAAAGGTCAAACAAATAAATATATATAACTAATTATTATTAAATAAAACTATAATCAAAATGTTAGGTTTTATTTTAAATGCATATATAACTTATAGAATTTTACTAACAATACTTGTTGTTGTTGTTTACGTACAAAGAAGTTTTTCAAAAATTAAATTGATAAAATCATATATAGGAGTATAAGATTGATTATATCACAAGAAATATTAAGTGGATTAATTATATTATTAATTGAAAAATAGATGTTAGTAAAACTTAAAAAAAAAATTAATTAGTAACTTTTGCATCTTAAAAAGCCAGAAGAATATATTTTAAGTAAAAAAAAAAATTATATAACTTAAATTTTATTATATAAAATGCTTTAATTTAGTTATTGTTTTAGACCCCAAAATACATTGGGTTGGTCCTAAATGTAGTCAAGAGTCTTGTAACTCAATAATATCATTTGATTTGATTACTACGTAGAATCTCCTACTTCTATTTATTGAGGGAAAAAAATAAGACGAAGAAGAAGATAAAAGTGTAGTTGTGAATTTAGTTTGAACTTTAAAGTATTGTTAAAGAAAAACAAGTTTTCCATTTACACATCATTCATTATTTGATGGAATAGAATTTGGTATAACATGATACAATGTATATCATTAAGGATTCCATCATTTTGTCATTTTGTAGGAAATGGATTCTCTAAACTATAATCCATAAAGAATTTTCATCATTTTGGAGATCAAAAGTATTGTTTATTCTCCTTGGTTCACATCTCCCATCTCCTGTCTCCTATTGTTGTATCTATCATATATTAAAAATAGAAAATAAAAAACTTTCAAAGTTACACATTAACAAAAATATTAATAATAATTCATTCTAAACACGAACTGAAATGCTTGAAAGGCCGTGGGAATAATACTATTATCTTTTCTTTAAGCTCAATATTGCAAGGGCCTGTGCTCCACTACAAAAACTTTTCTTGTAAGCCACTTTGACTCTCTAGAATTCACACATGGCTGAGTTATATACGTGTGCATTCAATGTGTATTGTGTAGTCGGTAGAAAAAAATGGTAGGTTTGGTAATGATCTTTGTGGGTGTGGCACTAAAGCAAGAGCAACCGACAGCCTCATCTTCACAAATGTAGCATTTTGATCATAATTTTTCATTGCCTTAAAGGATAACCAATGATTCTGACTGCGAAAGAAAAATAATTGAAATAGCATCCATGAAATTGAATGCACACTTATGCGAAGTCGGTAGAATAAAATGGCAGGTTTGGTCGAGCTCTTGCTTTTCTAGTTCTTTGATTGGTTGATTCCACACTTGTCCTTAACTCCTTGTATTGGTTAGGTCAGGTTTTTGTTTTTGGGGCCTACAATGAGTTAAAGCACCTCCCATTCCCAAAGTAGCACTGAGCTAAGAGGCTCCTGAGTCACAGGTCATGATTTATGCAGACAACACGTCAGTCTACAGGAAAAAATGTGACTTCTTTGCATGACATGGTTCTTGATCACTGTGAAATAACCAAATAACAAAAAAAAAACTCATAAAATGCTACAACTTGTGTCACAATTGTCCATGTACCAAACCAAACTATAAATGGTAAAAAAAAGTGTAAGGTGTATGTGAAAGTGACAGGCAAACTAGTTATGGCAAAAATTATGACATTTTATGTGTTACAAGAAGTATTTGTGAAATTAACAAGGATCAGAGGATGGAGCATGATCATAGTGACGCTAACAAGGCAGCTCACCCTTCCAGAGTAGGGAAAGACCTCTGAATAAGAGCAACCTAAGCAATGTACCTTCAATTTTCGGGAATACAATGAAACTCCTAAAAATGGGGCGTGCATATGGAATCAAGCTTAACCATGCCCATCTAAGTAGAAAATCTATCTCAACTAGGGACCTTTTGCATCACATTATTCAAAATTAAGCTCGGGGAATTGGATTGAGTATTTGTAAGACAAAACTAATGGTATGTTCCCAATGCTAGACTTCAAATTGATACTGATTTTCTTTTCTTAAATATACTCGACTGTTATCAAAGGGAACCTATCCTCTGTGCCTTCCACATTCATGTCCGTGTACCATCTCAATTTTAGATTCATTCAGGACAATTCCATCATATGGTTTCCTCTATTTAAATGATTAAATCCGGTACATGAAGATTAGCTAATGTCATGAAATACTCCTATCAGATTGCAAGATCTCTTATCAAAAAGATTATTAAATATTTCTACCATAAACTGTATTCCTTAAATTTAAAATGCCAAAGCTGCAAACTATTTTACAAACTAGTAATGTGGTAAGTAATTATTAGTAAGTAAAAATGTGATGTTAATGGTAAGCTCAAAAAATGACCACTTAGAATATCATATCAACACTAGTAAAAATATTATAAAATAGTTTGTGATAATATCAGACTGACAGATCAAGCTTTTAGAATCTACTATCAGAGGGCTTCCCATCCTTTATATACGACGGAGGGGCAATGTTTTTCCAGCCTTATTAATTACAGTGCTCGAGCCAAGACTGTAGCCAAAAGTCGTCATCAAGGAGACTGTTTCTAGAATTAAGAGGGGTAAACAAAAATTACTGGTTTTTCTTGAACCATTAGGTATCTATTAGTCACAGACGAAGGCACGCTATTAGACATTCACCTATTATTTACATATAAGACAAACATGAAATCGCATTTGGCCTATAACTTCTGGCTTTTTTTAACGAATCAGTCAGACTAACTTCTGGTGCCAATGGCAATGGTATGTATAAAAATGTTCAATTGCCTAATTTGTATCACTCCATTAACTAGAGATTTCCAGAGCATTTTAGTCCATTCATTCGATCACTCTATATTTACACACTGTAAGTAGTCCCAAGATTTAACTATTAGTCCATCAAGGCTACCTTCTGCGAAACCATATACACTGTCCAATGATATATTTAGCTGTAAAAGCATATAACCTAATTTGTATCAACAACCTAATTATCTGAGTGATCAATTGATTATTTTTTTATATGTACAAGTGATTGGTTAATTGATGCAGTAGTCTTTAAGAGCAGCACCAAGAGGCATATCCCAAATTTGAGAACAAATAGGACTTTGGTTCATTAGACTGTAGAACACCTTAGCAGGTAGT
The DNA here is from genome assembly GCA_028535165.1 of Quercus tomentella. NCBI lineage: Eukaryota > Viridiplantae > Streptophyta > Magnoliopsida > Fagales > Fagaceae > Quercus > Quercus tomentella. The sequence goes on along the minus strand of JAPQVY010000012.1, from coordinate 12,560,720 downwards.
AGCCAACATATAAAACAGGCATACAACATTCCAACTGTGCATGATCGACAATAACTGAATTTGTGGATGTAGCACAAATCAAAAACTGGAAAAACATAAATACTCTGCATGAAAGAGTAAAAGACTAGCAGGTTACAAATTCAAAACTGGCACAAGTGTTCCACGAATATTCCATATCAATAATAACCAAAGTACACAAAAAAGAAGAAGCCAGAACAATCTAATTCGATTCCTGAGTACAAAAATAAATTGAAAATCACTGTTTCACCGCTGACCTCCAAACTAGCCTCTATATAAACCACTGTGCTGCAGGCCAGAGACGAAAGAGAACAATAAGATATCAGATTAACAGAAACTATAAGGAAAACTTATATAATGATCTCAAAACAAATTCATGATACTAACAAGGAGACTAAATCTCACAATCAGATCAATGAATAGATGTAGCATGGTCCCACCTATGTCATGCAGATCAAGCAAGAAAATTATAATTCAATCACAAAATAATAATGGTTATCATTTTCTTTCCTGCCAAGCTACGCCTTTTCAGCTTTCCCAGAAGCTATGATGCTTTTAGAAATCATAACAGAAAGTGAAAATGAAGTCCATTTAAGATTTATTCATAGTCTGCATTTGGGTGATTATATGGATTTTCAGGCAAAGTTTCCACAAAATTCAACATTGAGTCTGTTTTCTGAGGGTGTGGGGATTGGGTGCTTCATAAATACTCATCAAGACATATACGGCCCAAACATAATTTGCCTCAATAACCCAAAATCATGACAAAATCAAAACATTTTAGAAATGGATATAGAAAACCATTCCTCAAGCGGCAATGCTTTCTCTTAGTCACCACTAGAAGTCTAGAACTAATGCAAAAGAAAGGCAACAACAGCAAAGCCTTTCTCCCAAATCTTTTGGGATCGGTCATAAATCCTCAAAAAATTAGTCAATATTAGCCACTTGTAATTTCTTCCGTCATTCTATTATATCTAAAGTCATACTCTTTGTTACTTCTTTAATTGGCATGTCCTTTTGACTATTACGTATGTTATTTGTGTTCTTCCTCTACCTTTTTGTTCCCTCAACTATAATCGATTCACTCTTTCTAACTCACCTATGAAAAGTCACCAAACCATCTCAAGTGACTCTCCCTCGTCTTTTCATCAAATGGGCCACCCCTATCTTCAAGGTGATTTACTCATTCTGAATCCTATTTGTTACTACTACTAATGCAACAGAAAGACCAAAAAATTAATTAGCATTACAAATTTTATATCCAAATGTTTTGATCCACAAGGCCATAAGTTAAACCACAATGCTCAGTAGCAACCCCCCACTGCGGCATACAATTAAACAACCCACCGAACTTTAACTTTAAATCATCTCCAACAATTACAAATAAGATAAACCTCATACCAATCAGACAAACAATCCAATGCCACACTGCAATACGTTCATGCATTTCAATAATACAACAACAATAAACAAGCCTTAGTCCCAACATTTTGGGGTCAGCTATAGATCCTCAACAGACTAATCATGGCTACTACATTTATTCTTTTCCGCCATTCTACTCTATCTAAATTCATTCTCATTGTTATCTAGCTAGATGACATTCCAAAGAAACAAAAACTAACGTAGTTACAAATCTCCTACACACTTAAAATCCATGACCCAACAAACCAAACGGCAACACAATCAAATGGAAATAGTAGTAAATACCTCATATATTGCTGGGGTACATGAACACTCTCACCCTAGCTCCCTGTTAAACCAGATAAAACGACATTAATAACCAAACACAAATCAAATCACCAAAATCAAAGAAAATGAAACAGAATCAGCAATCAACGCTTACCATGGATTTGGGAGGGAGGTTGGACTTGAACTTGGCGCGAACAACACCACTGTTACCATGAGGCCTAGCCACCTTGCCCCAAATGCACCGATAGTGGGACCCGTTCTTCTTCACCTTAGCCTTGTAGATATAAGCCATGCGCTTACCTGCGTACCACCCCACCTCCTCTTTCGTGTTCACACCCTCGATCTGGATCAACGATGTGTTTGGGTACTGGTTCGACTTCGACCTTTAAAAAACAAAACAAAGCAAACAAGAAAAACCCAAAAACGTGTCAACCCAAACAATACCTTAGCTTAAGCTTTCTGGGTTTTTAAGGACATGGGTTTTTTAGCTATTTACCTCTTGTATCCGAGGATGGTTCCTCGTACATAGAGTCTGCAAAACAAAAGCAAAAATAAGAACACGTTAAGAATGAGTTTAAGGTGTTCGACGAAATGCGTGAAAGAACAAGAAAAGTAGTGTAAATGAAAAATGAGAGATTTAGATAGAGATTATTGGGACCTGACGCGCTCTCCTTGACGACCCTTCACCATTTTCGAGTTTGAGCTGTGTGTCTCTGCGGCCTGGGAAAGACGGAAACCCTAATTGAAGACTGAGAGGGTAGGCGTAGAGGAACGTGTAATATATATAGTATCGGGATTTTGTATGGTGTGTATATGCTTATAAAGTTCTTTGTGGAGTCTCTATGGTTGATGACCGTTGATTTGGACATTTGGTGCCAATTGATCATTTATGATTCATACACGTGGAAGGCTAATTTTGGGGTTTTCGAGCGAGGTCCTTGTTTTTTGCTATAAATGTGAATGAGCCTGATAAAGTGTTGGTATTTATTATATTACCACGGTATTTTTTTTAGGGTTCTACCAAAAACAGATACTTTTTAAAGGAAATATTACCCTATGTTATTTCAATTATTTGAACCAGAAAAGCAATATTTTAAAATAGAAGGCTTCTTCTTCCTGGAAAAAAATCAATTCAAAAAATAAAGGAAAAAAAATAGAACTCTTTTTTGTAAACACGAAACTCTTGAAGTTTTGCACGTATCACCGCACACCCTTAGTGCAGTGGTCACTCTACAAATATAAATGCTCTATAAGTATAAATGCTTGTAGGGTGTGGGAGGTAAGGGTTGGGGTTCAAATCTCCAGGAAGAAACTTCACACACATATACACTTAGATTGGGTTAGAGTAGAAATTCTATCTTATATTAAAAACAAAAAAAAAAAAGTTTTGCACGTGACATTTAATCCCATAGTAGATTTATTTTATGTAAAATGCGATCTCAAGTATAAATATGCCATCACGTGATAAATTCACCATTTATTTTCATGGAAAAACTTAATGAATGCAAGGGTATGTTATAAATATTCATTGATTTTATAAATTTTTTTTATGGGAAAATAAAAATGTAAGGGTATGTTTGGTAACTTTTTTTCCTTTATTTTCTGTCTCTAAAAACAATTTTTCTATTTTGAGACTAAAAAACTTGTTTGGTAACCCAAAATGAATAGAAAACAAAAAATTGTTCTAAAAACTCAATTTTAGTCAAGGAAATTGAAAACAGACAAAAGGTTTTTACCTGTTTCCAATTTCTAGTTTTCAAAAAGCCAATACAAACATGTGCCTGATTTAATAAATCTGTCTCATTTAATGAGTTAGCGCCAAAGTTCGAATCTTAGTAACAACAAATTTCAATATTTGCTTTTTCAATCTCCTTACTTTTGCATAGGATTTTCTCTCTTTATCTTGCACTTTATCTATTTTTTTTTTTTTTAACTCCGTTGTGTGAAACTCAATAGTGCTATAGAGAAGCACCACCTTACAAAAAAGAAGATTTTTGGCTTCTTCTTCTTCACCAGGTTTTGAGAACCATGACTCTCTTTTCTCTTCTCAAATTTTGAACACGGAACTTTTAGGCTATGTTTGATAACTCTATTTTTAAAAACTTGTTTTGAGGAATATAAAGAAGAAAAATTTTCTTGTATTTTTTAAATCAAAAACATGTTTGGTTTATTGAAATTAAAAAGATAGAGTTTTGAAGAAAAAAATTGAAAATACTAAAATATGTTGTTCTTGGAATTTGAACTCTAATTGCAAACTCATTAAATGAGACAGATTCATTAAATTAAATGCGAGTTTTCATTGACTTTTGAAAATTAGAAACTAAAAACAGCATTTTACATGTTTTTAGTTTCCTTTACAAATTGAGTTTTGAGAACAGTTTTTGTTTTCTGTCCATTCTGAGTTGCCAAACAAGTTTTTTTATCTCAAAAATAGAAAATTGTTTTTGAAAATAGAATAAAGTACCAAAAAGTAATTATAGATAAAGCTAAAAAGTAATTGTGGAGTTGTAGTGTCCCTTTGTATTAGAACTCTTTTCCCTCTCCCTTATGTGTGTGTGTGTTTGTTTCTAAAAAAATAAGGGTAATTGTCCCACATTGCTTAAGAGAGTGTGTTGTGTGTAGTATAACTTGCCCCACCCTCCCTTAAAAGTTACCATGGCTTTTGAGTAGAGTTGTGGTGTACCTTTGTGTTAGAACCACTTTCCTTCTCCCTTGTGTGTGTGTTTGTTTCTCAAAAAAAAAAAAAAAACTAAATAAGTTGTCCCAAATGGACTGTATCGTGCGTTTGGCATTACTTATTTCTACAGCTTATTCTGCATTTAGTTTTTTTTTTTTTAAGCATCAAGTGGGTCATTTTCACTATTCATGGGGCTTATTCATTGTGTAAAAGAAGGCAGCTTATTTTGCCCAAAATGAATCGTTTAGCAACGATAATATTTTGAATTTTCCCCTTTCTCTTCAGCCCAGCGGTGTGTATCTTGCAAGAGCTCAGCTCTTCAATTCCCACACAGCTCGACTTTCTCCTCATCAATACCACAACTTCTTCCTTTTCAATACTCTTCAATTTTACATCTACCCACCAACAACCCAAATATTTGCTTCACATCTGTCTGCCACTCTTTTCTTCTTTTATTTGGACAAACCCCCACTGGTGATATAAGAGGCTGTGAGAGAATGAGAAAGACAAAGAAATTGATGTCGCCATTGTAAGGTAGATCAACCAATGTGTCAGTGAGTTGTAAATTATTTTTATTTATTTATTAAAGTGTTTTCCCTTTTGTTGGGTGTGGCTGAATTTTTAGGGTTTGATTGATGATTATGATGGGTATAGATTCATGATTATAGATAATTTGATAATTATGATGGGTATAGATACTTTGATAATTATTGACTTGATTTTCCTTTAGAATTTTTTGTTTTAAATAGATTCTTGCTTATTCTTGACAGGGAAGATCAACAATATTCTTTGATTTGTTAGTTGTTACACCTGCAAATGAAAAATTCAATGAAAATTTGTTCATTCTTTTTTTCATTAATTTATGTCCTGTAGATGCCTTCGGTTTTATACATGGTTTCTTGCTTCTATATATTTTGGCTAATTAATTTGAGAAGCCAAAGGCAGATATTGGCTTTGATGGGTGGTTGTGGGGTGCTAACATGATAAATGCTAGAAGTATATCAAACTCTATTATTATTTGGTTAGTTGATTCACTCGAACTTAAGGTGGCTAGAGATGTTGCTCAATCTGTTAATCAAATTCTTTTGCTACAATGCAGGACTCAATTGCATTTAGTTGGGTATGAGTATCATCTCTTTATGAAAGATCATATTATAAGCACATCTGCAACACAGCTATGTTCAGTTTTATACATGGTTTCTCGCTCATTAATTTGAGAAGCCAAAGGCAGATATTGGCTTTGATGGGTGGTTGTGGGGAGCTAACATGATAGATGCTTGAAGTATATCAAGCTCTGTTATTGTTTGGTTAGTTGATTTGCTCGAACTTAAGGTGGTTAGAGATGTTGCTCAATCTGTCAATCAAATTTTTTGCTACAATGTAGGACTCAATTGCATTTAGTTGGGTATGAGTACCATCTCTTTATGAAAGATCATATTATAAGCACATCTGCAACACAGTTATGTTCAGATGATTTAAGTTTTGGCTGCTGGCTAAAATGAAATCTATTCATGGCCTTGTTTGGCTTGAAGAATTTGAGTTTGGTATCTACTTTAGGGTCTGCAAAAATTGCATTTGGATTGACAGATATTGATAATTTGGGATCTAAAGATTCATTTTGCAGCATGCAGCTAAAGGCTTAATCATCAGTCATCACAGGAAGGAAGGAGTCTCCAATAGATAATAGCTAGGAAGGGGCTTTTTGCAAATAGAGAATTGTAGTTGGATTTAGAGAAATATGGTGGATCAAACTATGAGGTGCAGTTTATGATTTTGATACTTTGGAGAAAATTACGAGGTGCAGTCTGTGTGTGTGTGTATTTTCTATGTGTGCAGTCTATGTTTTCTTCTTTAATACATTTACCTCCCTATAAATGAAAAAAAAGTTGAATATGCCCTATTCTTTCTATGTAGTTTTGCTAGTCTTGTGAAGGGCCCATACATTTTTCATCCCTTAAACTCAGTCCATAAGGAAGACTACAGTACACACTAAACCAATATCAACTCCGTAGTCTAGCTCCACAGTCCATATTGCAATAGTAACATCTCCATAGTAGCAAAAACAGTTCCACAATCTGCTCCATAGTAACAATTACACAATTATAACTTTGTGAAATTGTTATTCTTGTTTGTAGCATGTCTTTATGCACACAATGTTTATTTTTCCTTGAGAGACTTATGTACACAATGTTACTTGGGCTGTTATTTAAATGAACGTGCAATAACAAAAATTTACACATAACAATGAGATTCTAATTAGGAAGGTTTAATAGAACATGGCTTGGAAGGCGTTTGTATTTTATACCAGTAATTTTTTTAGCATATGAACTATATGAAAGGATGCTTATGAGTATAGAATTTATTTGTAGCCAAAATGGTAAAGGGGAAATCGAAGGATGTTGAACGAAAAGATGATCGAACAGAGTGGAAAGATCCAATAGAACTAAAAGCCTTTTGTGATTTGTGTGCTGCTTAAGTCCTAACAGGCAATCGGAGCAGAGGATCTTTGAAAAAGGAAGGGTATGACGAAGTGATAAAGCAGTTGAAGCTGATGAACAAAATGGTTAGTTAGTTACAAGTTGAAAACAAATGGGATCATATGAGAGTTGTATGGAAGGTATGGAAGCAGCTTTTTTAGCGTAAGACTAGGTTGGGTTATGATCCTGACATTGGAAAAATTGATGCAAGTAATGAATGGTAGGAAAGAAAACTTAAGGTTAGTTTACTTTAGAGAATGTTGACATCCTCAATTTTCTACAACTAATAAATAGTACCATAACTATTGTTTGTAAACATGTAGGAATGTCCAAAAGTAAAAATGTTTCGTAGAAAAGGATTGCCGAATGCAAGGGCTATGGAAATCATGTTTGAAAGCATTGTTGCAACGGGAAAACATGCATGGACCCCAAATAGTCAAATACCAAAGGAAAGCACCAAAGGTTCTGGGGACTCTTTTGATAGCAATGTCAGTCTCCTGTGGATGTTGACCCAATGGATGTTGAATGCCCATTAGTGTCAAGAGCAAGACCGGAAATCAATAAGGGAGAATGCTTGGCAAGAAATGTTCACCTTTTCAAAGGACTTTACAAGAAGTGTGATAAAAAGCGTTCAATTGTGCAAGAAATGTCCTACTCTTTGAAGAGCATGACAGGTGTCATCATTGAAAGTAAAAGTGGAAGCAGTCCTGCACCATTTACTTTCGTAGCAGCTATTAAGGTTTAAGCAGTTATGAAAATGGTGTTGAGTCTTCTTGGGGTGCAATCGGGTCATCACCTCCATATGTTCAACTCCTTATTTTTTATGGGAAATCAAAGTGTGATGCACATGTTTGCAGCAAATAAGCATGATAAGACGTTCTAGTTGCTTTGGTTAGAGAAACAATATTAAAAAAGACCTGATCTCTGGTGAACTATGCTTGTATTAAAGATGGTTGATTGGAATGGTCACGTATGTGTTATGTAATTGGGGTGTTTGTCTTTTATTAGTATTGGTTAAAAACATGTTGTGTGGTTAAGAACTTATGTTTTATATAGGTGGAAAAACTATTTTCGTCCCTACATTTTCACCCCATTCTCACTTTGATCCCTACTTTTTATTTTTACTGCTTTTAGTCTCTATTTTGAAAAATGCGTTTCATTTTGGTCTCTACGGTCATCTCACTAATGGAAATATCCTATGTGACAAACGGATTATTGTGTTGGCATACTATCCTTTTATTGGGATGGTTATTAAGTGTAGTAGTCACTATCCTTTTATTGTAGAAAACCTAAAGTGACAACCCTTTATTGGATTAACTCTCTAAGTGGTGTCCTTATATACTATATTAACTATTATCTCCCTAGCAAATGGTATTAGAGTTTAAGGTGGCGTGCGACAAATGTAGCGAGGTGTTTAATGTCCCTTTCCTAACAAGGACAAAGCAAAGTCTAAAGGGCCTATACTAGGGTTGTCCACGGGTCAGATCAGTTCAGGTTTGGGCTTAACCAAGAACCAACCTGATCTCGTTACATTGCAAGATGGCAAACCACTGCTAATCACGAAAAACCTTAGGTCAAGTCGGATTGGGTTTAGGTGGATGACAGTCGAATTCAACTTTAATTGAAAAATCGAGTTCAAAGACCAAACTTGGTACATTGAAGAACATATCTACAAACCTAAACACTAGTAGACCATAAATCCAAAGAACAAAAATAGAAATAGAGAGAGATGACAGCAAATCTGAAATGAAGAAATAGAGAGAAAATGATTGAAAATCAACCTGAGAGAGAGAATCACAGATCCGGAGGTGAATCAGTGAGTCTATAATGGAGGAGAATCGCAAATCAACGATGGTGGAGAATTGAACATCTAAAGATTTTGAACTAAAGGTGTTGGCTGTTGAGAGATCGAGAAAATGAGAAAGATCCAGAGACTGAGAGAGATCTAGAGAATTGATAAATTAAAGGGTGAAGAGTCTGAATTGAAGAGACCATAACCTAACTAAGAATTGAGGCTTATATATTACAGTCGGGTTAGGTAGATTGGGTTTTGGGAGGGAAGACTTGCCACTCAACCTGCTAAAATCAGTTTGGGATGGTAAGGACTCGCCGTCAACCACAAGGTAGTTGGATTGGGTGGTAGACGGATTAGGGTCCTGTCAGTTTAGATGGGTGGGTCGAGTCTGCGGTTTTGTTGGACAACCCTAGCCTACACAAACGATTCTGAAAAAAAGGCCCAACAAAGAAGTATTGTTGACGATGCTAGGTCACAGTGAAGAGCATGGTTCCAATGGATATGAATGTGTGGGCTAGTTTCCATGGATGAGCATACAAGATTGACACATAATTCCTATGAATGGTGCATGAGAGGTCCATGAATGACGTGTTGGTAATAGTAAAAGCCCATAAGGTAGGGGGAGCTAGTAGGACTTGTTCGTGGCTCACCAATGACAGAGACTCACACGTGAGGGAGAGATTATTGAGAATGCAAGTGTGAGTGAAATCCTACATTGAACAATTATGAGAAGAGCAAATAATTAATATAACATAATTAGACTCAAACTTATAGGTTTAACTCTTTTGAGTTAAATAGTCTCCATATATGTATATTCATTGCTCAATTAGAGAATTCCTAGGTTTTATAACATTTTTTTGTTGTTTTTGTTATTGTTCTTGTTGTTAGGTGGTGTTTCTGAAATTGACACTAGGTTTAGAAGAGGGTCAAATCTTTATGCATAGAGAATCAAATTAGGCATGGCTAAGCCCAAACCAACGAGGCACAGCCAATGCCTTGAGAACAAAGTTAGATCCTCTTGCTCTGTTCTTCTTTAGTTTCAATTTCTTCTTTTTCTTTTAAATCCTAAATAATAAATTCTATTTTGTTATATTCTGAAATTTCAAAAGAAATTTTTTTTATTAATTAATTTGTATGAACATTTAAAGGCAATCACTTAACTGGAAGTACTGGGAAGTCTTAATTGAATAAATTTGAAAATTTGACTCAATTGAAGGAAAGGAAAATTAGAAGACTAATTTTTGATACAACTGAGATCATCCATAAATCCATAGATCCATATATTAGGCTCTTTGTAGCAATATTTGTTTCATGACCTTGTTCGTGGGTCTAATATGGTACAAAAAAGTGGAAAAAATAATGACATCACTAAAGTGTTCTTTAAGTATTTGTTTCACGACATTGTAGCAGTATTTCTTAATATGATGACTGATGCAAAAATATTATTCCTAAGTATTTAATACAAGAAAGCATAGATTCAAAATTATAAGACATCATTCAAATGAAAACAGAGCTGGATCACTAGAGAAACTTACAAGTGACATGATAAAACATCAATAGCTTAAAATGCATACTCCTAGAAAAACTTAGGCCCCGTTTCGTAAAGCATCTTAAACACATATTTTCAGTTTTTAAATAATATTACATGTATTTCTACACACTTTTTCATCCATACATATTTCAAGAAAATACAAATAACATTATTCAAACTCCTTTACCAAACAGGCCCTTAACTTTTTGATGAAACCTCGGAGACCGTGCAAATCATCATGTCAAGTAAGTCATTGGCTTCGCCAATGAGAAGTGGGCCCCAAAACTTGTTTGCACCTAAGGGGATTCTTAGACTTGGAGGGAGCATACCACCAAGCCCAATACCCTGACCACTTGAGCCAACCCCTAGGGGTTAGAAAAGCTTAAAATTATTGTGCATAAAATGTAATCACTAATAAACAATTTAAATCAAATAAAGAAACTAAAGGAAAAATAGTTTATACGCCAGGTGCATGAGATACCATCTTAGAAACCAAAATATGTAACCGGAAGGAATTGCTGAAACATAATGAAAATATCAACTTTTTTTTTTTTTTTTTAACAAGAGAGGAAGCACTAAATAACTAAAACAAGGATCAAATCTTAAAACCAGGAACTGAATCATATAGGCCACAGTTGATTAGCTTAAAAAGTTTCCCATATACTTAAAGTTGAAAAAAGAAAAGAAAACAAAATACATCTTTATACTTTCAATCAATTGAATAAGTTTATATACACAAAGGAAGAACAATCATGCAATCCAAAATGCGTAAGAAATGATAGTGTAAATATTTTTTTTTATTAACCGAAACAAATACCTGTGTAGTTTAGAACCTCATTAACCAACATTCGAATTTCAATGGGAATGCCGGAATGGAGGAACTAGTGTTGTCCATATATTGCTGGTCGCATAATTATGAATATAGATTTCGTAGGTATGGACATGATGTAGCTGGAGTTACCAGCTAAGATTTTCCCCATATTTCGCAGTTGGTTTAATATTTCTGGATCACTTGAATCTAGTTACAGCCTATTTTCCTTCTCCAATTGAAGATGTGGAAAGGCATGCCAATTTTAATGAAGACACCCTGATGGCAATCCCTGAATATCTTGTTAAATGCCTAAGAAGCATTGACACTTCAAAACTCCTAGTGTGTCTATGTTCCAATTCATGTTTGTGTTGGACTCAACGGGAATAATTCTGCATGCGTGTCAAGTGGCGGAGCCAGGATTTCAATTTAGGGGGACAAGATTAAAAGGCAAAAGATTGGAAGTAAAATTATTCTAAAAAATAGCAATTCAATATTAATAACAAACAAATAAGCAATTATATGCTAATGTAATTGTCATTTGTCACACACAATCTAATATAAATGTAAACTTTAATTTATTTTTTTATACTTAGTTTAATTTACTCAAATGCCCTCAATGTAAATAGTTAATTAATGATAATCAAATTGAGAAATTAACTTGAATGCGTACAGTTTAATCATATAATTTGATAGTCTCTTCAAAGAAATTGTAAAAATAAATCAATAACAAAGTGTTAAGAATATAGCAATATGCCTACAAAGTTGTATATGTGTCCCATTGTTAGGAATACTTTTAAAAAACTAAGTAAAATTCAATTTTCTTCTTCTATTATTCTAAGTAGTTTTTTTTTTTTTTTTTTTTATAATTTTTTTAATACAAGATAGAATTTCTATTCTAGTCTAATTTAAATGTATATGTGTGTAAAGCTTTCTCCTGCAGACTTAAACCCCGGTCCTTGACCCCCACACCCCACAAGCATTTATACTTGTAGAGTGACCACCGCACTAAAGGTGCGCAGTGGTAAGTAGTTAAAATTTTGGAATATAGCAAAAATTCAAAATTTGAAATTATGAAGAGATGGAAGAGAAAGATTAGTAGATGCTCTAAGGTTTCCTTTAACAATTAGTCTAGAGTCACCATTTTTTTTTTCTTTTCATAATCATTAAGTTGACAATTTGTAAATGATAGACAATAAAATAATGTCAATGATAAATCTAAATGAAAATAAATAACATCTCAAAAGTTGTGAAATTTATTACTAAAAATATTTTGTTTATTAGCATTGCTCACTTTTCAGTGGTGTACTTCTACTAACTGTATAAGGGCGTGGGAGGGTTTTTTTTTTTTTTTTTTTTTTTTTTTTTTTTTTTTTTTAAATTCGTGGGATTACTTTATTTTTAGATATGTTTTTATAAATTTCAATAGTTATTTATATTAAAAATTTGTTGTGGTATCTCCACCGTGTTGTGTATTAATTTTTCAAAAATTGTTATGTTGTTATGTCTTGTGTTTGTTGTGTCCAAGTCCATGCTTTCATGTGCTTGAACAGACAATCTAATAAAGAAAGAGGGAGATTCAATGGATGTGCTTTGCCACATACAACATCTTGTCAATTAATAATTCTTAAAAGCACAAGTCAAACCTGAAGAAGACGAGACCTCCAATTGCTCGGCACTAGTGAAACAAATTTTAGAAAAAAGAAAGAAGTGAAAATAAATTGCTTTTCCTGCTGTTTACCGGACCATATGCCACTGAATATCTGCAAAATTATAACTCAAGTTAAAAGAAAACATTTTGCCTATCTATACAAATAAGCCTGTCAATTTAAACACCAGACCGTCTCAGCAACCTCTCTAATATATCAAAAGAGTAGGTCTTATTAAAGGGAAACATGAATGAGATTGCATAAGGATTGGTTTTTTTACTTGCAAGTTAGTCCCATACTTGTCTTGTGGGTGATATGCACAATTTTTTGGGATAGATTTACAATGTCATGATACTACTAAATTCTATTAGCTCGCAGATCTAAGCTTATTATACTCCTTTGTAATATATATCATTTTAGCAATAAATTTTCTACCTTTTATTAAAAAAAAAGTTGATCTTTAAAACCGATCGAGATAAATATAATAGTTTTTTGTTTTTATCTAAAAATTTCCCAATGATAATTTTCGTCTCCCTTAAGTATAATGGTTATATGGCACCAATCAACTAAATTTAATTTTAAAAAAATTTCATGAAATTTTTGCAATTTTGTGTATCTATTGGGTGCAACCACGGCTTTTAAGCCAAACTTTTATTATATAGGATAATTTAATGAAATATATATATATATATATATATATATATATATATTTTTTTTTTTTTTCACTTTACTCAAATAAATATTAAATACTTGTTTCAAAACGAATATGTGTCACCTTCTATTCATAATATGGCTCGAAGCATATTATGATTTTTTTTTTTTCCTTTTTAATCCAGAATAGTGAAGAAAGTTATAATATCAAGAGAATATAAATTGACTAAGTCTAGCAACCTTGAAAAATTAAAGAGAAAGTGCCATAGCCAATAGTTAATAAATACATTCAGATTGTGCAAAGTGGAAAAATCAGCAAAATTTTCATCATGAAAGACTCGTTTTTTTAATATAAGTCACTTATGCTCGCGATTGGCATGTAGCTAAATGAACAAAAACTTATCCAGCAAACCAGCATTCTCTCTCTCTTCTAGTGGGTTTAGAGAAATACTCTTGTTGAAAGCCATTCCTTTGACCTTAATTCATAAATTAGAAGTTAGTTTAAGAGGCAATGAAAAAGTACTCTAGAGTTTAATTGAACCTTCAGATATATTCCACAACGATGAAGGAAACAAGTGTTTCTTCTAGAAGAAATTCAGATTCCTATAAATACTAGGTAAATTTTAGGTACATTTCCTTAATCAACAACTGTGAAAATATCATGAATTTTTTTGTCACTAGACTTAAAACAAATGGTGAATCACATAGTTCTTAATGTATTATACCTTGAATGGAATCCCAAGGGTAGAGTCTCTATGAAATCCCCTTGTGAGCCTTCTCATCCTCTTTCTCTCCAGGAGCATACTTGACCCCACATGTTGAACATGTGTGTAAATTAAAATCAGACTAACCCAAATCCAAATGCAACTGAGCATAAGTTCTCTTCTCTTCATCTTAATTGCTCCTTCAAAACTCTTCGATTTTGCTATTGAACACTAATTATCTTAAATTGGGTTTCTTCACTAGTATCTCATCGATTGACCCTTTATTACTGTACACCCAAAAATAAAAAGTGTCATAAAATATATATAAATACATCATTATTCTTCAAAACCCATGTGTGCAAACAAGTTGAAACACCCAAATTTTTAACTCAATTGATTATTATTTAGATTCCTAGATAACAAAAAAGTGTATTAAAGCCGATGAATATAGAAAATTCATCATTGTTCTTCAAAACCCATGTATGCAAACAAGTTGAAACACCCAAATGTTTAACTTAATTGATTATTATTTAGATTCCCAGATAACAAAACAGCATATTAAAGCCAATGAATATATAAAATTCATCATTATTTTTCAAAACCCACGTATGCAAACAAGTCGAAACACCCAAATGTATAGCTTAATTGATTATTGCTTAGATTCCCAGATAACAAAACATTGTATTAAAGCCAATGAATATATAAAATTCATTATTTTATTATATAGCTTAATTTTCGTCTCCCTTAAGTATAATGGTTATATGACATCAATCAACTAAATCTAATGTTTTAAAAAAATTTAATGAAATTTCGGCAATTTAGTGTAGCTATTTGGCGCAACCACGGCTTTTAAATAAAACTTTTATTATATAGGATAATTTAACGAAATATATATTTACTTTACTCAAATAAATATTAAATAGTGTTCAAATAAAAATAAAAATGAAAATAAAAATAAATATTAAATACTTGTTTCAAAACGAATATGTTTCACCTTCTATTCATAATATGGCTCGAAGCATACTATGATTTTTTTTTCTTTTTAATCCAGAATAGTGAAGAAAGTCTTAATATCAAGAGAATATAAATTGACTAAGTCTAGCAACCTTGAAAAATTAAAGAGAAAGTGCCATAGCCATTAATTAATAAATACATTCAAATTATGCAGAGTGGAAAAATCAGCAAAATTTTCATATTGAAAGACTTCTTTTTTTAATATGAGTTACTTATGCTCGCGATTGGCATGTAGCTAAATGAATAAGAACATATCCAGCAAACCAGCATTCTCTCTCTCTCTTTTGGTGGATTTAGAGAAATACTCTTGTTGAAAGCCATTCCTTTGACCTTAATTCATAAATTAGAAGTTAGTTTAAGAGGCAATGAAAAAGTACTCTAGAGTTTAATTGAACCTTCAGATATATACCACAATGATGAAGGAAACAAGTGTTTCTTCCAGAAGAAATTCAGATTCTTGTAAATACGAGGTAAATTTTAGATACATGTCCTTAATTTTTGTACCTTAGTTTTCTATTTAAATTAAAACATATGGCGACTTTGACCAATGTAGCACAAACAATATTATCTTTTCTCAAATACAATTAAATTCAATGCAGCCATATGTTTGAATATAATAAGAAAACCAAAAGTACAAGACCTAAAGAACTATACCTAAGTTTTACCCTTTAGTTTTAGACTAAGGAGAACTAATACATTTTTATCAAATCCAAGACCTACTAATGGATAGATATTGAACTGATTTAACTGATTTTTTTTTTCATAAGTAACAAAAGAAGACAAACACTCTCGCTAGTTATTAACCATTCATAATTGAAGGATTCAATTTTCTAAAGAATTAGTATCAAAACAAAAGTCTACATCTCCTTAAAAGTTGAAAAATAAACAAACATTTTTAATCTATCAATTATAAACTTCTTTAATTTTAGACCCTTCCTATGTTTTATTCTACAAGGGACTGCATTCTTTGTGTACCAAATTCCTACAAGGCAAATGATACATGAATATTTACAATAAATGATTTCAATTATGCATTTTCATTCATTAACTATAATAACTGTAAATTAGATGGAGAGTAGTTGATTTTTCCAGTGCGTATCTTCTTATATGAATTAATTGAATTAATTATTATCTTTGGTTTGGTTGTAATTACCATACAAATATTAACAGTTTTTCTTATCTAGGCTAATATTTAGTATGTGTTGTATACACAACTGTCACCAATTTCTTTAAGTCTATGCTTGTCTTTTCTTGGATGCAATTCATATACACAATTGTCACCAGTTTCTTTAAGTCTATGCTAGTCTTTTCTTGGATGCAATTCTTTACCTTGAGTTTTCATTTAAAAGATAAATTTTCACTTTCTTTCTGTTTTTAATTAAAATGACAACCAAAAAATTACATTGTATAGATTGATATTCACACTTTGTTTTCTTCTACGGTTTGCCAAAGTCTATCACTACAGTCTATGGGTCAATTTCTAACAACAACAGGATTACTAAATAGGTTTTGTGACATCATGTCATTGGTTTCTTTGCTATATCTCAGTCTACAAGCATTAACGGCAAGCTCAAAATGTTAACTTGATCACAAGGCCCAAATACTAATTCACTCTTCCTCTTGCTGGCAAACTTGACCTGAAGTTAGGACCCTGATTTAAATCTATTTCCAGCTATGCACAACCATTACATAACTCACTTTACAACATTCAAAAGCCTAACTCTTATTACTTATCAGAATTCAAAAAATAAAATAAACTTGAAATTCATTCTGCAGGGGTAAATATTACAAGAGCAAACAACAAATAAAGATTTTACTAGGGCATGAAAAAGACAGTGGCCATCTCCAGCGACTTTCTCAACTGAATAACGCTCAATTTTCCTCATAGCCGATGACTCTCTACCTCTGTTAATCAAAATCATATGAGAAAAACATAATTGTCTTGAACTTCAACCATAGCTAACATTTTTTTATTATTGAAACCTATCGCGTTCGTTCCATTATAATTTTTATTTTTATTTTTTATCACTAAGCCAAAACACCAAATGGGTTTATTGTTTATTAGTTAAACTAACTAGAAACATCATAGTAAACATGTTGAACATATAAGTTGTGACCCACAAAAAAGAAAAAAAAAGAGGCCTAGACTTTTTAAATACTCAAAACTTAATTTGAAAATCTTTGATGTCAAAATTTGGTGTAAAAAAAAAAATACTTATTATATTTTTTAGGAAATACATGTATAATGGATACATGTAAAAATATACTTTGGGCATTTAAAGACTAATATTTATAAAGTTAAAAATAAACAACTAATATTTAAAAATATATTTATATTTTTTTGAGAAACAATATTACAAAATAGATGAAACTAAAAAGTACGCCCATCTTATCAAAATAAAATAAAATAAATTTACACACATATACTTTTAATATTTAACTATATATATAGTCCACTAACCGAGCAACGGTCATCTCTCTCTCTCTCTGTTTCAGATTTTGAATTTGAACATTTGAACATTTGAACCCAAAACCCTCTTCCCCCAAAAAAATCAAAATCTCAATCTTTTTCAGATTTTGCACCCGAGCTTCCCACACAACCATCAAAATCTCAATCTTTTTCAACCTCAATTCTTTATCTCAATTCGTGGTCTCTTTGATTCTGTACACAAATCAAGTCTCCACTCTCACGCTCTTGGGTAAGTCTTTTTCTCTACTCTCAAGGCTCTAGTTTTTTCTTTGATTTAGAATGCACTTTTCTTTCTGTGGGGAGGTAGTGCACAAACTATATTGAAGAAAATAATATTGATGGCAAAATTTTATAAAAGAATGGAATACTCTCGGTTGATTATTGTTATCATGCTTCTTATTTATGAAAACATTATTGTTATTATGCTTCTTATTAATTGGTTGATTATTGTTATTATGCTTCTTATTTATGAAAACATTATTGTGACTATGCTTCTGATTATGCTTCTTATTAATTGGTTGATTATTGTTATCATGCTTCTTATCTATGAAAACATTATTGTTATTATGCTTCTGATTATGCTTCTTATAAATTGGCAGATTATTGTTATTATGCTTCTGATTATGCTTCTTATTTATTGGTTGATTATTGTTATTATGCTTCTGATTATGCTTCTTATTTATTGGTTGATTATTGTTATTATGCTTCTTCTATTACCATGTAGTACAGATAACATAAGAAAAGAAATGGGGGAACCAAGGAGTATTGCAATTATTGAAACTGTATATGGGCATTATGACGGTATATGTTGGGGAAAAATTGATCTTGGAAACATTACGGGCTTTCAAAGCCTCGTGAGAGAGATTGAATGCAGGGTGAGAGAGGTTTCCCGTAAAGTGACTAAAGAATACAAGAATCATGTTGTTTCTGCATTGGATCCTTTGTTTGAATTTAATGTCAATTACGTGGATTTGACCGATAAAAGCCTTAATATCATGACAACTCCATGGGCGCTCTTCAGATCAAGAATTGATGAAATAGGTATCACTCGGAAATATGATGTGCCTAATGGTAGAAAGATTCCTATTGAAGGAATTGATCAAATTATGAAATTGGACATTGGAGCAATTGAAGATTTCTTTTCCTTCTATCGTGCTCTCCAATTTTTAGGTTCTGCATACACAAATACAGATCCTGAGGATCATTTCACTTCTGAAGAGCCTTGGGAAGGATATAGTCTATATCTGCTATCCGATCAAAACATCATTGTTACACCTCACTGGGTTTGGAGGTCGGCTGGACAGTTATGGGAAGAAAGGAAATTATTAGAGTTTGATACTGCAACAGTTGCCTCTTCCATGGATTCCAATAACGAAGAAGACGAATTGATGGCAGTGAACGCAGAAATTGATGATGCTTCTTCTGTTGTAGCAGGGATCGATGATGCTTCTTCGACGGACGATGATGCTTCTGAGATGGCAGGAAATATAGCAGGGGTTGATAATGGTTCTTCGACTGATGATGATGATTCTGAGAGTGCAGGAAATGTTTTGGTGTCAGGGATTGGTTTTTCTTCTTCTTCTGAAGAAGATGAGGTAGATGACTTCTTACAGTGGGAAACCAAACATGTTACTGAATGGGAAGAGGTAAAAAAGATGCTTACCAGGATTGTTGTCAAACCAAAGTTACTAAGGGCCCGTTTGGTACATGTGTTTAAAAACTGAAAATTGTTGTTTAAAAATATTTGTAGAAATACGTGTGGATAAAAAAGTGTATTGAAATGCGTGAAATGCTGTTTAAAAACTTAAAATGGTTGTTTGAAAACACAAACCAAACACCCCCTAAGTGGCTAGATGGTACTCTAGTAGGAATGAATAGATACTATTTCTTTTATAATTCTGTTAGACTTCACGTTTAAAACCTCATAAAGTTTTGTGAAGATTGTTGACAAACCAAAGTTACTAAGTGGCTAGACCGTAGCTTCTTAGTGGCTAGATGGTACTCTAGTAAGAATAGCTACTATTTCTTTCATAATTCTGTTAGACTTCATAAAGTTTTGTGTTTTTACTTAGAAACTGTTGAGATTTTGCGTAGTTTCCAAAAGTCAAAAACTTTAGAAACTGCGGTATATTTCACCTTGAAAATATCATGTACACTTCTATCATATTTTTGCTATTAACATTATTAAATATATCACATGATTATTGGTTTAAATGAAATTTATCAAATATTGAGGTTTAAACAAAACGAACACAAAACTATAAAATTACCCGCCTTCCATTCATGCCGCTTTGGTTAGTTCGCCTGAGCCCAATCCTAATGGTACGCCTATGTTGCTCACCTAAAGCTGGTTTATGTTAGTTATGCTTCACGTTAACACAATAAAATTGTTTTTCTCTTCCTTGAAACTTTTACTTTGTACCGCATTATAGTGGGTGTTAAATTATGAGTCACTTATTGCAGTGCAAGCTATTGTTTATCAAGGTGGATATGGAGGAGAATATGGTGGAACTGGAACCACCACTGATTTCCAGAGGTAATTTAAATAATACGCACCTGTTATTAAGTAACGAAATTAAATGGAAGTGATCTTATTGATCTTATATATGTTGCCTAGTTTTAAGATTGTTAGTCCTGTGATCAATCTTAAAAGTATGTTCCATTTTGCTGCAATGCTGGCATAATATGATATGGCATGATATACTTAAGATGAGCCTTAAGACATTCCCTCTTTCTAAGCTGTCTTGCACTCTTTCATTTTGTACATATAACAACCAAAAAGGCATATTGTGTGGTGGGGCATATATTATATAGGCTAAAATCATCCATTCTTTGTGCTAAATATTCGTGCTTGCATATGATAATAACAAGAGGGGTAGCATACTTTTGCCAAGGCACAAACAAGAAATAAAAATTGTCTATAGTATGGAAGAATGACAATTAAGGGATAAGGACAGCTTATTTTCTGGGGAAGCAATTTTGGGGATAAAGAAAGAAGAATTTCAGTGATTTCTTTGCCATATTAGCATATGTCGAAGTGGGAACAGCCTGTTAGCAAGAATTTTAGTGAACCTTTATTTATTTTCAAGACTTTTGCTTGAAAAACGAGGATTTTATCTTCCTCTAGCCATTTATTTTCGTAGATAATTTATATGTGCATTATCATGCATAAGAAACTAGAAATTTCAATAAGTTGTTTCTTTTACATTAATCATGGTGCTGTAGTTAAAAAACACTTCGTTTCATCCATTGCTGCCCAAAGCATGCTGGTGCTTTTATGAGATAAGTTGTAGAAGATCCCACCTGGAGATCTTCCCCGATTATAGTTTCTGCTTTATGTCAAATACCAGTCTTGACTTAAGCATGAATCACAGACAGCTTTACACTTTTTGTACATGTTCACTTAAATCTTTCATTTATGCTGAAGTTGTTTTATTCTGTTTAAGTTTCTTTTTCTTGATGGAATCTTTATCAAGTTCAACATTGTAGCGTCAAACTGCAAACTTATCTTAACTCAAAAATCCTTTGTAGGCAAATATTGGATGAAGTAGAGATACGAGAATTGCTCATTGATCATGTTGGTTATGGTTGCTGCTGGGGAAGTCGTCCAGCTCGGACGTGGAAGATTCATACGGTTGAAGACTGCAATGTTTATGTAGGAACTCTAGATACGTTTATAGAGGAAAGGGAACTTATAACAGAAACAGAGGTCTACCTCGGTGGAAATATTGATGGAAAGGATAATGGACCTGAACCCTGGAATCTGGGAATTGGATTTAAGGTCTCAGTTCCCTCTCCTGTTTACATCTTACGAAGAATCACAGGCAAAAATTCCCCATTCTGAAACTATTGAGAAATGCTCAGGTAGGGGTTCTGAAATGACAGACTCTTTGGGGTGATGAAATAATTTAAATGTAAAAGAAACTCAAATTTGTGTCATGTTATTCTCTTAGTTACTAATGGTAGCAATAATTGTTTTGTCCTAACTCAACCTTGGATGAGATTTGCAGGATGTGATAGACGGGGAAATATTGTCTGTCTTACATGCAATGCAAACCAAGAACCTAGATTTTATAAGGAAAATCAGATGACTGAATTCCCTGCTTGTTATGGAAGAGGTTTAATTGCCCATAGAGATGGGTCAGACACAAAGTGAGTTGTTTATCTTTTGATGATTCATCTGTCTGTGTATGCAGTCAAATCTTGTTTCAAGCTCTAAAATAAGTACCATGCTGTCAAACTTCAACTTTTGTTCTTTACGTGTCTTTAACTAAAACTTTGCTCGTGTACTTCACTTCCAATTAAATACTAAAACAGGATATTTGAAAGCAGTTTTGAGTGTTGAGTGCAGTTTGATGTTCAGCTTCACGTGTTGGAACTGGATGATTCTCTGGTGGTGTAAATTTCATAGTTCATTCATTCAGAATAATTTTGTCTTTGCAGATGTGTGAAATGTAACGGCAAGGGAAAGATTTGAACTTGTGCATCTCGTGGACTAAGTAAATGTGAGACATGTAATGCGAGTGGTTCTCTTCGGTCACGCAAGGTCACCATTGTTCAATGGTATGTTTTTATTTTATTTTTTGTTTGTATCGTTTAATGGTATGCCGCTAGTTTGTGAAGCAAACATTTCCAATCACTGTGCCTGTAAAGGCCAGAATGCTATCAGTTTGGATAAGCTAACCCTCCTACATTACTTAATGAATGAGATTCAGAAGGTTTTCAAGAGTAAATTTTTTTAATAAGATTAGTTCATTATAATTCATATTTTAGAGGTAGTCACTCTATCATGAGTTATCTATTATCTTCAAGTAATGTTATGGTTTACATTCTTTAATACGGGCACAACCTTGAAGATGTCCCTGTCTAGTGATTTGTATTTGGTCGTGAAACATATAGGATCTATATAACTTCTCACCGGCAGTATGGCTGCATTAAAAATTGAATGATTTATTGTAGTTTGTGTACAAACATCATCTCTTAGCAGGAGTTTTGTTCTTGTTAGAAAGCTACTAATTGACTAAATGGTTTCTAAAAGAAAAACCAAAGCATCCACAGGATTTATACATAATTTCGGTTAAGGTCTGAGATGTAAGCTGTCTCCATAAGCATATAGGGACCGAGATTTACTTGATATAATCTCTTTTACAACTATGATTTTTAGACAGGCAATTGTATTCTTCTCGAAATCATTTGTCTCCAAACCATGTTGGTGTTGTAATATATCACCTTTCATGTTTAACCAGAGTGACTGACTGCACCTGTAAATTAGCTTAGCAGATTCTATGTTCTCTAATTTTTTTTGGGTGGGGGTGGGGGGGTTTTTAGCATGAGCAATATATGAATTATTGTGTTTCTATGGCTGTCATAGTTCTCATTCTTATGATTTTGTGCTGTTGCATGTATTGATGTGCATGAAAGTGAATAATGAGTGAGAAAAACAAAATCCTGTTACAGGAAGACACTTTCAACTCGAAAAGTTAGTGTAACAAGTGGAGCAGCATGAGTTCCTGATGAATTTTTCCGCAGAGCCAAAGGTGTCCTGTTGTGCAACACTCAGGCATATCAATGCACTCCTGCCTCTTTTGCTGACTCTTTCTCCCTCGACAAGTTTTCTTCTGAAGTTATTGTGGAGAGAGCACCTGTACCTCCCTCTCATATGTGAGAGGCATACCATCTCTGCGCTGCCAGTTAATCGATCCTTCAGTTTCTATATTATTGGCTTTAGCAGGGAGGTCTACTTGAAGGACTATTATCCTTCTAGGTTTTGTTGGGGGCTATGTCCTTGCTTGTAATGGTTGAAGCTGTAATTAGGCAAATTTTCATCTTCAAGAGAGTTCTGTGATCTTTGCTTCCTTTGCCATGCAATAAGTTGTTGGATTCTACCTTTATGATTTTGGGGACCATAATTTTCTTTTGTCAGTAAATATTTGGTTTGCTTTGATGCACTTGTGTGTTAACTGTTAAGCTAAAATATATCATGGGGTTTCTATTATTTTGGGCTTTGTTCATATGTTCTTGACCAAGTGTGCTGAATGTTTTTCTCTTTTTCTTTTTGATAATCTTGTTGTAAAGGAGAACAGTTACGCCTTTTGAGTTACAAGGCTGTGCGGAATGTTGTTTAAGCAAAATGAAAGTTGAAATTCTTTGCATAAAGTTAGTTCTTTATCACTTTTTTTTTTTTGTTTGGAGGAGGAAGACAATTGTTTTATTGAATCAAAGAAAAGTCGATATTAGCCTGAACAAAATGTGAAAGTGATGATGGAACATCCTCCATCCATACATTAGTATCTGATAAATTAAGTACTAATCTTGCCAGATCATGTGCGGCTTTGTTACCCCTACATCATGCTAATTGTTAAGGAATTTTTTTAATTAACTCCCCCTCCTCTGGTACAAAGATCCCATCTATCATTTCATGGTTCCAAGTCCTATTGTCTTCATTTAACAAACAGTCCACTGTTGCCTCCTCCATTGAATCTGGAATAGGCGACATGATTTTTGGTGGATGTTTTATAGGCAACCACCTATGCTGCCAAATCTTGATCGGTCTTCCATCACCAACCCTCCAACACGCACAATCTAGAATGACATCACGCCCTTGAAGGATGCTCCTCCAGGCGTATGAACCTGCTGTGTTTTCTTTTGCATCCAAGATCGACCCATGTGGAAAGAACTTCACCTTGAAAACTTTATAGAAGAGGGAATCCGTGTTTGTAACAAGTCGCCATGTCTGTTTAGCAAGTAGAGCATCATTAAAGAGAACTAAATCTTTAAAACCCATCCCCCTTATCATTTTGGATTTTGTTAGCTCCTCCCATCACTTACTGTGTCTCTTTGGATCCTTGACATTTTTTCAGCTTAGTTTTGTGGCTTGGGTCGATTCTCCTAATGTAATTCTTAGATCTTCCACTGCATGAAATATAGGGAGTGGTGCTGTGAATCTGTGATTGTGTAGTCCACTTGGGTCATAGTCCAATAATCAGGGATGATAATCGAATTCATTAGCTATAAGGTGATGCAACATTTTCTATTAGAATGAAACCAATTCTATGTACTTAGTTTACAGACCAAATAACGAGTCAAATAATGCTTATATTTCACAGGCGCAAATCATGTATGTATGGACCCAAATAACGACTATAGCTACTTTTTTCTTTTCATCTAAGCTCAATATTCATTGGGTAATTCCAAGTCCAACCCTTTTGTAATGGGTATTATCTGAAATTGTATGATAGAGATTGGTTTAATTACAATTATATTTCGATCACTTTTTTTTTTTTTTTTTAACGAAATAAGTTATATTAAATCAACATTCAACACCAATCGTTTATTTTCTCAAAAAAAAAAAAAAAAAAACACCAATCTTTTAGGGAGTGTAGTCTTAAACTTTAAAATTGTACCTTTTCAATTTACCGTTTTAAAATTTTCACTCTATATATTACATTCAAACAATTGATTTCGACATTTAAAAGCAAAAATAAGTTGCACCAAATACTCACGTGTCATAAGAAATAAAAAATAAAAGAAAAAGAAAAATCCACACGGTTTGATGTTTAAAATTGCACTTTCCAACAATGTTCCAGCAGATTGTTGCCATCCCAGAGAACCTTCTTAGCTTTTTTTTTTGTTGAGAGGATTCTTAGCTAAGTATTGATGTTTCAATATATATATATATATATATATATATATATGTCCTAAAATTCTATGGTCAAATAGAAAAAGGCAGCCTAAACATGAAATAGTCCCTTAAGAAAGAAACCTAGACAGTGAACATGACTCACTCTCACAGATTATTTCCGTTATGCTGCAGCAAGTTAGGCATTACAAAAAAGTATACTATTATAAATCTAAGTTAAGGATGACTTTGTTCTAAAAAAAAAACCAAAGACAAAGAACCAAAAAAGAAAAGAAGAAAAGTTTAAGAAAGACCTCAAGTGAAGAATCTCTAAAATGACTTCACAAATCCTTTTGCTCGTTGAGCATGTGGACATTTCACTAAATCAGCTATAAAGGCCACTCTAGGCTGTAAAGGCAAAAAATTTCGCTATATTAAAGAAACCCTTCTAAGATGTGTGTAGTTCTTCCGTAATTACTCACGCACACACGCGAAGGTGTTCATGATAATGAACACAGTAAAAAACAACAAACAGAAACAAAGAAATAAAGAACTTAAGAGACTACTGTAAGAGAAAAAAGAAACCCTATTCTAAGACCCCAACACTAAGACCAATCAAAAAATGTTAGCTTGCACAACGATGGGAGATTTTCATTCCACCATCACATCAGGTATTCTGTGAGGACGTTGATATTCTAATTTACCCTTGTTAGTCCCATAGATAAAAAAAATTGACTGAGACATCTATGAACGGAGTATGCCGAATATACAATCATATGATTGCATCATAGAGTTTGAACCAGTGATATAAATCTTGAAAAAATTGACTAAAGCTGGCATAAGATCCTTCGGTTTCTTAATGATTTGAGGAAACCCTACACAAAGCAAACATAGACCAGGAATATCAAAAGCTTAGAAATTTTGTATATCAATTTGAAGAGAAATAGAGAGAGTGTAAAGGAATGGAAGTGTGTGATCCCATAATAGTACTACAAGTAATAGTAAGATGGAGGGTACTGTCATAAATTATAAGACTCATTGAGTGCATGCACTGCATGGTTAACTTACTAATAAAAAATCATAGTACTACGATTAAAGAAGCTTTTTAATGATATAATCAGATGTGAACTTCCATTTTCCATCCTTTTCCAAATGAAAGGCCTTTCACTATAAATAAATTACTAAATACAGAAAAGATGCGTTGAAAACTAAACCAAACAACAAATTGATAGAAAACCAAAATAGGTATCAGAGTTAGAAATCTAATTAATTTGATTATCAAATGGCAGCTGGTAGAACACCCCACGGTATCTAAACCTGCACATGAAATAAAACTTTTAATGGTGAGAAGATGAGATTGCTGATGTTACCAACAGCGCAAGATTATGCACATCCATTTTTATGATACATGACATGAATATAGTCATGTATAAGTAAGGTATAAATTGCTTTCACATACTGGCAGAATATGTAGGCATGTCAGGCTCGAAAGCATGTAACATCCCTCATCCAGCTTCACTCTATTACATTAACAAAGATAGCAATAGAAACTGTTAGGTTCTAAAAAAGGGAAAATGCAGAGCATACTAAAACTGATAGTTACATTTGCTCAATGGAGCAATCATCAATTTAGTTTTTGGTCTCAATCAGTTCTAACTACCCAGACCTACACAAACTGTCATGAAACCCTTAAGATATACACACACACAACAACAACAACAATAACAAAGCTTAGTCCCAAATTTTGGGGCTATGGATCCTCACAGATTAGAAAGTTAGCCTTGCGTGTATATACATCCATCTCTTTTAATCAATGGACTCATAAGTATGATTCATGTAATCCAAAATGCATGAGAAAATAGAAATTTGTGTTAAAAGATTAAAAGTTGTTTATGAAAGCAGGTACTTGTGTAGTTTAGAACCTCAGTGGCTAACAATCAGGAGAGTATTAAAATTTCAATGGGAGTGGAAGAAATGGTGTTGGCCATGATGGTTGCACAAGTAGAAATATCAATTTTGCAGGTACAGACACAAAGAAACAGGAGTTACCACCAGTTAAGGTTTTCCCCATATTTCATAGTTGGCTGGCCATTTTCAATACTCTCTTCCACATTTTGCACAAGACAATGGAATTGATGAATTATAAGATGACAACTTCGCCATCATGTAGGTGGAAGGCTAGCAAATCTGCAGCAGCTGGAGTTCCTTCACTATTTAACAAGCCTAGAATATTCTAAAACAATGTCCATGAAGTAAACTTTTTGTATCATGAACCATGCACCTGCACTACCGTAATCCTCAAGTTCCAAAAATATAAGCAAATTCTGCTTCTGAATAGCAGAAACTAGTTGAAAACCAATGAAATTTAACCCACTGCAAAGCATAAGAAAATAAAAATCTGTAGTGCATCATTTGATCAGAAAATTGGAGGTATTTCATTGCTTTAACATAATTCATATTGGTAATTAATTATTCCAAAACATAATTTCACTATATTAAAGTAACAACTATAATTTAGAAAGACAGATATATAAGGTACAGCTACAAAATTCATATTGGTAATTAATTATTCCAAATCATAATTTCATTATATTTAAAGTAACAACTATAATTTAGAAAGACAGATATATAAGGTACAGCTACAAAATTCATATCGGTAATTAATTATTCCAAAACATAATTTCATTATATTTAAGTGTCAACAATAATTTAGAAAGAACAAGAGAACACGAAAAGCACTTGAATCGCTGGCCTGCCATGAATAAGTACAAATTTTGTTGCATAATAAAAAGTAATGCACTACATCCCACAATCTGTAGTCTGTACCAACAATGATTTGAGCATCTAAACTTCACTGTTAGAGATATGACTGCCTTCAACTTCATGATAACTGCTTCTTTGTCATCTCAAAACAGAAAACAGTCTGCATGGGATGGGGGAAAAGGGATGGAGACAAGCAAAATGCTCTTACTTAGGGATTTATAATAAAGATATAATTTCCAATCCAAATGAGTTCTAAAAGCATCATAAAAGTTGGAGAGGAAAGATTAAAAGACAAAATAACAACTTACTTCCAACTTCTTGAGTTTTGTAGTTTAGAACCAAGGGCATTCAAACAGGGAGAGGAATTGGTGTTGGCGCTGCCCTCAACTTCTCAACTTCTTGCCGTTGCTTCTTTTGCTTTTGACGTTTAGAAACAAACTCGCTCCATAAAAATGGGGAAGGGCATTCAAACTTCAATGGGAGAGGTACTGGTGTTGGCCACGATGGTTGCCCAACTAAGAAGACATATTTTGCAGCTATGCTATTAGAGGAGTATATACTTTTGCATGGTAAAAGTTTTTCCAGTCGGCCGGCCATTGTTAATACCCTCGTCCGCATGTTACACAAAACAATGCATTTGCGAAATTGTAAAAAAACAAATTCGCCAACATTTGGATGGAAAGCTAACAATGACCCAGTTGAGATCTTTTCCTTTGCCATCTTGAGGAGATCGGAATATTCTGAAACCATGTCTTTGAAGTAAATTTTGTATTTCAGACACCATGTACCAGCATTGTTGTAATCCTCGAGTTCCCAAACAGAAAAACTGCGAGAGTATTGCAAAGAAGAATTTTGGAATATCCGGAGACGCCCTTGGAACACTCCAAAGGAGACCGATTCTCCAAGGGAAAGGTCAATGGGTGGATCAATATAGCGGCATCCTTGTGCATTGTTGAATGGATCGAACACAACAAAGCCTCTGATCATTCTATCATTTTCATCCACCCAATGTAGCACCCCATTGCAGGCAACAACACCAGCATGCTGAGGCGTTCCAAACAAGGAATTAAATCCGCGCGGTGACGAAACAAGAGAGTCGCACCATTCACCGGTGTCGGAAGAAAAGATCTGCATACGTATCTGAGTAGAGTTGGATTGAGTGGGAGAATAAATGCGCACCACTCTATAACTGTAATGGGCATTGGTAATACATCCCTGCTCTTCATCACAGCTATCTGGAATGCATATAAAGCCCACCAAAACAATTCCACGATATCCCTGGTATGGAAGGCGAGGGAGAATGATCCACTGTTTGGTAATAGGATTACAGATGACATACTCAGTAAAGCCTGAATTAACAATCGGCAGAACTTCGCTGCGTATCAGTAATAAATCGTTGAACGATGCTTCGACGCAAAAGGGATAATTTTTTCTTGCAAAC
This sequence comes from Quercus tomentella, assembly GCA_028535165.1. Classification (NCBI taxonomy): domain Eukaryota; kingdom Viridiplantae; phylum Streptophyta; class Magnoliopsida; order Fagales; family Fagaceae; genus Quercus; species Quercus tomentella. Next base: position 12,531,415 of record JAPQVY010000012.1, on the reverse strand, counting down.
TCGATACAGGGAAGAAAGTTGAGAAAATCGAATCCGTCACCGTCACTGTCACCGTCACCGTCACCAACACCGCCACAGTCCTCATCGAATGGAAGAGCGAGGATCTTTTTGGCATGGTATAACACAAGAGTAAAGGGGTCTGTGTTTGACTTACTGAATGGGTGTCGGTGGAGCATGGCGTTGCGAACAAACAAAGGATGAGAAATCACAGAACACCAGCGCTTCGACACAGACTTACATTGGAGAGCCCATCGGCAAGGGAGTCGATAAAGGATCTCGAACAGTATAGCATCTGGCAGTTCTTCGATCTTGATGAATTCAGGCAACTGGGTCGAATCATCCGGATCTGGCTCTTCTTCTTCTAATCTTCTTCTTTTGCGATATGGAAATTCCTTCGGATCCTCTTCAACATCATCTTCTTTTCTTCTTTTACAAGACAAAACCAGAGGAAGGTCTGTGTCTGTGTCTGTGATTTTGATTGACTCCACCGCCATGGTCACGGCGGAAACAGAAGCAGATATTTCTTTGTTGGGTTGGGGGAAAGGAAGAGAAACCTAAATAAACGAAAACAACCGAAGTTTAATACTATAAACCGGAAAGGTAATTTAAGTATTTTAAATCTATGGATTTGCTTTTATAATTTATAGACGGCCATATACGTGTCGGTTTCCATGTCGGTTTCTGATTGAGCTGGAATAATCCAAACCGTTTATTTTTATTTTCCAATAAATGGTTAAAAATTGTATAGTGTTGTTATTATTTTTTTTTATCTTTTAATAAATAAATAATAATTTATTTTACACCTGAGCCTTGTATTTACTTGAAAAATTAAAAAGTACATCCTGTTTTACAATGAATACAAGTAGACTATATTATCCCAAAAAAAAAAAAAAAAAAAAAGTAGAACATTCACATCAATACTTGTATAATAGAAAAAAAAATGTATAATATATATAATTTTGTTTTAAAATAACCTATATTGGTCTGTGTATAATAGAATAGAGTAAATGGTAGTTATTGTGTATGAAAAAAGATAAACAATTAAAAAATAAAAATAAAAATTGATTTTTTAATGAAATAAAATGTATAATAGATAATCTGATGTAAGGTATTTTGAAAAATAAGTATGTAAAATAGAAAAAGTAGGTTATTATATTAAAATAGACATGAATTTTTGCATAAACTAATACCAATACTCAAACTTGAAAACTTCAGTGAATTGTGATTCATGGGTTGCTTTCAACAATAGTTCTTCATGCTACTTGATACTCCCTCCCTCAAATCTTATGTTATTTTGGTAAAAAAAATTTCCTAAGTCAATTGGTTGGTTTGGGTCATTTGAAGTATGAATAAGATTAATCACAACCCTTACATAAAAAGTTAACATTCTTTTACCCTTTTACCAAAACCGCTCATTCCAATGTTAGATCCACACCAAAAATAGAATAAATCCCTCAATGGCCTTAATCTAGCCTCTAGATAGTGGTTCTCAAATGATAGGTGTATTTTCGACAAAGGTAAATTGACTTATAAGCAGAAGGCTAACAGAGCAAACAACCCCTACGGGACCGTCGACTTTACAAAAAAAAATTGATGAAGGCTCTAGAAATATTGATAGAAGTAACATACCCTTAATAAACCGATGGCACTTTCAATGGTGATGCCACCACAAGAACTGACGGATACATTCCCCCACAAACCGATGGGAAAACCTGAAGCAACGGGTAACTATAAGGGCGACAGGGTGGAGAAGTTGATAGGTCCTACATAGCCTTACTTGGTCCTCATGAATACTCATGTATGGAAATGTCTTGCACATCATGCACAAAGACCTTATCACGCTACCATATCTTCCCCATATGGAAAGACACCCTAGAATCTCGGAAACCCTAATATCAGATCTCCTCTACAAGGAACGATCCCTACTTCCAAGGGATCTTGGTTCCCTACTTGCCACTATATAAGACCCAGACCTCTTCTTTTCTCAGGTACGTAGAAAATCCCTAACTCTCTCATTATAGAGTTCTTAGAGATTTCTCATTTACTAATTTGACCTTCGGAGGGTTCTTGACCAGTACCAGACCAGTGCCTTATGTTTGGTCATTTTCATTCTTATTCCACTGTTGACACCCCATTTTGCAACCCCCATTTAACCTCACATGGAGGGTTCTTGGCCGGTACCACACTGGTGCCTTCTGTTTGGTTATTTTCTTTCTTGTTCCACTGTTGATACTCTATTTTGTAACCTGCATTTAACCTCACATGAAGGGTAAAAGGGTAATTTCACCTTCGAAATATGCATCTTGATTCTAGTTATTAGATCCTTAATTTCACTTCACCAAAATGATCTTGATATTGTAACAATAAAATCAACTGGTCATAAGCCTTAATCGGACCATCAAATTGAAAGTTATCATCAAATCAAATTATAATGGCTGAGATGCACTATCAAAAATTGAGTCTGACTATATGTGATTATGAACAATTGATTTCAATTGGTTATAATTATAATCAATTTGAGATTAATGACGTGTCATAATTTGATTGGTTAGAACTACATTTTATGGTAAAGTTACACACACTTAATTAATTAGATAACCAAACATTAATTATTTAATGAATAATTTGTGCAATTATCTTTTAATTAGGGTAAATTTGGAACTAATTAAGTCTAAAATAAGAGTGATTGGAGCCTATTAATGTTAATTGGAAACTAATTTGGGACCTATTAATATTAATTGTGTTGAAATTATTTTTTAACAAATGACCTCTGCTCACCATTTCATTGATATCTTTCATAATATTTTGAATATATGAATGAGGTTAATTTTTTCAGAAACTAACCATCCGGGGCTTCAATTTGAGTACATGAATGAGACAATTCCGATCAGAATTGAGTAAGATATGATTTTTTGAATTTGACTTTACAGGCTGTTACAGTAGCTACGGGAAAACCGAATTTTGCTTGCTCCTCACTCCCACTAATCTCTACATTTAATGTACCCGATTTCCCGAAAGGCTAAAATAAGGTCTATGTTTATGATTCTTTGTCAACCCTCATTAATTGACATTTTATTCATATATTCTCCACCACTACTATATAAACCCCCTCTCTCCTCCATTTCAAATGACACAAAAAATCCTCTCTCTTCTCCTCTCTTGAGTTCCAATGAAGTTGAGTAGTTTTGTCATATCTTGATCTTCCTAAGACTCAAGATATTGAGTGAGACCCTCTCCTAATTCTTCTTTTCCTCCACCTTTAGAATCTCCACCAAGAGTCTCCTCCTCCACCATATAGATCTTGCATGAAGGTATAGTCTTTTTTCCTAACTGGTTTTTTATGTTGCCCTGATAAGAACTTAAGATTAAAGCATGATAGTAATTATTTAAATTCCCTTGAATATGTTTGAATGTTTTTAAGTGTTTTTATGTGTTCTTCACATGTTCTTGGTTATTTATCATATGTTCATGCATAACCCTAGTTTTGATCTTAAATCCACATCAAAAATAAGAAAAAGGTGTTTGTTTCATAATTCTTTTAAATCCTTGAATCTAGGATATCACCATCCACACATTTACTAGAATTTATTTTTCAATCCAAATGCAATACTTAATAAATTGAATTAAGGTTTATCACATGCACACACATTAAATTTAACATGCAAATTAATTGACATGTTGGATGATATGATATGAATGTTGACCACCATAATCTAGAAGACCGGTTTCACCGGGTAAGGTGAGTGCCTAACACCCTCCCACCTTGTAACATATCCTCCGAGTTTAGACCAAAAGTTAGTAGATCAAATACTTATCCATGTAATTTTCGATTTCTAGATTGTAACAAAGAAACAAAGCTATGTACTTTATCTTAGATTATATCTAGGACCAAAGCCATGTAATTTCCTTTGATTAATGTAAATTCAATTTCAAATTAATAAAATGAGGAATTTTTCAATTTTGGTTTTTTTTTTTTTTCAATAATTAAATAAGTGGCAACTCCATTGTAAAACCCTTAATCTAAAAGGGAAAATATAATTAGTTGAATCTCCATTTTGAGAGGCAATAACACAACTCCACCCATTTACATGGGTTTGGCCCTACACCCATAAAAAGGGGGGACGAAGGCACGGTCTCTCACATCCACAGGTACCCATTGGCGTGATTTGGAGTTTACAACTCACTGACGATTTCAGCATATCGTCATCAAAATTTTTTGGCACTTTGGTTTAGTTGGGGTTCACTCAATCAAAGGCAGATTATTCATTGTTCACTAGGCAACAAAATCAGTCTTTCATTGCTCTTCTAGTTTATGTAGATGATGTGTTGATTACTAGCAATGATAAGGAAGACGTGAATCAATACAAGTTACTGTTAGGCCAAAAATTCAAACTTAAGAACTTCGGTGAGTTAAAGTTCTTTATGGGGTTAAAAGTGGCAAGGTCAGATAAAGGGATTGTTTTGTGTCAAAGAAAATATGAATTGGAGGTCTTCAATGATGTAGGATTACTTGGCTGCAAGCCTGTCAAGACTCCAATGGAACAAAGTTTTACACTCAGCAAGCATGAAGGTGACATTCTTAAAGATCCAAGTGCATATAGAAGGCTAATTGGTAGACTGTTATACTTGACAATCACAAGACATGTTATTACTTTTGCAATTCAGAGGTTAAGTCAATATATGGCAAAGCCTAGGAAACCTCACTTAATTGCAGCACAAAGAATCCAACGATATCTAAAGGGTGAGCTTAGGAAAGTGATATTCTTTTCCTCTACTGCGGAGCTTCATGTGAAAGGCTTTACAGATTCAGATTGGGCCTCATGTCTAGATGCAAGAAGAATTGTTATAGGTTATTGCATCTTTATTAGAGATTCATTAGTGTCAATGTAGACATCCCATTCTGTACCCTTGTAGACACCGTACCCATTAATAAATTTTGATCCTCGGCCCCAATGATGAGCTTGACATATGTCAACCAAGGGTAATTAAAGATTTCACTATAGTTTGGAAGTAATTACAACTCAAAAATGCTCAAATTGGTTTGAAATCAATACTGAAAAATGACATTTGCTCATTGTTTTAACCATAACTTTTGATCCCAATCGGTTAGGAAGTGTTGCTGTTGCTAGCTGATGCATGGCTATGATTTGCGGAGCAGCATTGTATATGGTTAGGAAACGTTAGAGATATGTTAACCCAATGTAATAAGGAATAAACTTTGATTTATTGGGAGTTTACTTTGACCTGTGAGGTATATAATGCAATAAACCAAAGTCTCTTTTCTTAGAAACAAGTATTTTGTATCAAATGATACTATGTCATCTATATCAAAACTAATATATGAGAGAAATGTGTGTAAAAATAAATATCCACTAACACATATCTTTTATTTGTTAGTGGAGTAGTTATTTTTTTTTGACATGTTTCACACTTATTGAATTTTGATATCATTGACATGGTATCATTTGATACCCAATACCTTCTCCTTTTCATGAGTACGATATGCAATGTTATGGGCATTACAAATTGTCAAAGGTAAAAAATATGGAGAGAATTGAAGTGGAGGGTGATGCTAAAAGCTGTTTTGAAGCTATTAAAGAAAGTTGCTCCACTGCTGCTTGGCTTATCTTATCTAATATTTTAATTTACAATGTTATAGACTTTAGCAAATTTTTTATTAGTTGTAATTTTAACTAGATTAGGAGAGAGCTTAACTTTGCAGCTCATTATTTAGCTAAATTTGCAGCTGTTCACAGGTCTACTGTTTGTTATAGTTGGCATATTCTTTCCTTCTGTTGCAAACTTGGATGCCTGCATGAAAAATGCTGATTCCGCTTTGTTTTAATAACATTTTAGGTTTATTAGAAAAAAAAAAGTAGTAGTAGTAGTAGTAGGGAGGGGTTATTAACATTGTTGAAGCTTCCAAATGCAGTAAGTTCTCCAGGCTTACTATAAAATTAGAAGGAAAGAAAACATAAAGTTAAATCATTTAACTTTTTTTTGTTCATTAAAAAAAAATCATTTAACTTTTCGAAGTGGGTAAAAAGAACGGGCTATTGCAAGAAAAAGACATAATTGTTGATAGTGTATAGTTTTCTCAGTGACTTCAATTTCGATTGATTAAAAGGATCACATGGCAAATATGGTCCCTGTTGGGATATTGCTGTCCTTAATTATCCCTACAGATTAGCAAGTTTTTATCTTTTATCTATATTTTGTTTTTGTTTTTTCCTTAATGCATTTGTATTAGTAATATTGTGATAGTGACGAAAAGGGCTGCTCAAAAAGTAAATGAAAATTTTAGCTCCAAACTGGTGTCATTTTCCTCCGATACACAGGGATTAAAATTTAAAAAGACCATTTAATTTTAGTCTTATGACTTTTTTAATAAGTCATATAATTAACTTATCTATATATATTAATACGAATTTAATTAGGAGAGGTGCTATGTTCACAACATTTTCACAATATTTTCATAACAAATCATAGGTTGTTATTAGTTCAAATTTGAACCTAACACTTAAATTACTTTTTGTTTTAACAATAACAACTAGTAATAACCTGTCACTTAGGATTTGTTGTAAAGAGTTTAATTTTGCACCATGTGTCCCATATAGTTTAAGCTTTTAAATTTTTTGTACTAAATGAGTTAATTCAGTATAAAAATTAGATTTCAATTCGAGTTTAATTTTGCGCCACGTGTCCCATCTAATCTAAGTTTTTTAATTTTTGTGCCAAATAAGTTAATTCAGTTCAGAAAACGAGGAGTCCAATATAAATAAACCATAAAAAACCTAATAATATATCTAACTCTATATATAAAATTAGAGGAAAAGAGAGTTTGAATGATTTTATATTTATGAGCTATGTTTTGTGTAACTAAAAATAATTCAAATCTATAAATTATTTATGTAATATACCTTGATTATACACCGTTCATTACAAACTAGGTAACAAACACGCGTGCGCACACACAGACACACAATGTTAGAGAAAATTCAATTAGAATCAAAATTGGATTTTGTTTTTGTTAGCTTTCCATAAAAATTAAATTTTCAGATTTTTGCTATTACTTTTTCTCCAAATTAATGAGCATATTTTTTATATGGTTTCTAATTAGATATTTTGTATGCAAAAATCTTGAATCTAAAAAATTGTAATTGAGCTAAATGATCTTATGCACCTATTCCCATTTAATTTAGGAAATATTATTGGACCAATCTATTCTTTTTATTTTGTGTTGTATTTAGTAAAGTTTCACATACAATAATTGTGAATTGATATGTATATGTAGTATCCAATAGTGATTTTCAAAATTATATACATAATAGTAATTGTAAGGACTAAAATTGACCCTTAGCCCAAAAGATGTGAGTGATGGCCCAATAATCCCACAACAATAGATTTGTTAGAGAGTGGATTTTTTAGGTGAAGACTTGATGAATCAAGTATGGGCCACAGTAGATTGGATTAGCGTTAGAATGATTGAGAAGTACAACTTGAAGAGAAAAATACTCCCCCCCCCCCCCCCCCCCCTCCCCAAAAAAAAAGTAGAACATTCATGTCTATGCTTGTATAATAGAAAAAAAAATGTAAAATTTATATAATTTTGTTTTACAATAACCTATATTGGTCTGTGTATAATAGAATAGAGTGAATGATAGTTGTTGTGTACAAAAAAAGATAAACAATTAAAAAATAAAAATAAAAATTGATTTTTTAATGAAATGAAATGTATAATAGATAATCTGATGTGAGGTATTTTGAAAAATGAGTATGTAAAATAGAAAAAGTAGGTTATTATATTAAAATAGACATGAATTTTGCTTGCTCCTCACTCCCACCAATCTCTACATTTAATGCACCCGATTTCCCTAAAGGCTAAAATAAGGTCTATGTTCATAATTCTTTGTCAACCCTCATTAATTGACATTTTATTCATATTTTCTCCACTACTATGAGGAATCCAATATAAATAAACCATAAAAAACCTAATAATATAGCTAACTCTGTATATAAAATTAGAGGAAAAGAGAGTTTGAATGATCTTATATTTATGAGCTATTTTTTGTGTAACTAAAAATAATTCAAATTTATAAATTATTTATGTAATATACCTTGATTATATACCGTTCATTACCAACTAGAAAACACACACACGTGCGCACACACACACACAAATGTTAGAGAAAATTCAATTAGAATCAAAATTGGATTTTGCTTTTGTTAGCTTTCCATAAAAATTAAATTTTCAGATTTTTGCTGCTACTTTTTCTCCAAATTAATGACCATATTTTTTATACGGTTTCTATTTAGATATTTTGTATGCAAAAATCTTGAATCTAAAAAATTGTAATTGAGCTAAACGATCTTATGCACCTATTCCCATTTAATTTAGGCAATACTATTGGACCAATCTATTCTTTTTATTTTGTGTTGTATTTAGTAAAATTTTACATACAATAATTGTGAATTGATATGTATATGTAGTATCCAATAATGATTTTCAAAATTATATATATAATAGTAATTGTAAGGACTAAAATTGACCCTCAGCCCAAAGGATGTGAGTGATGGCCCAATAAGCCCACAACAATAGATTTGTTACAGAGTGAATTTTTCAGGTGAAGACTTGATGAATCAAGTATAGGCCACAGTAGATTGGATTAGCGTTAGAATGATTGAGAAGTATAACTTGAAGAGAAAAATACTCCTCGGTCAAATCCAAGGAAGGTATGTTCTTATATATATTCCAACTTTTTCTAAGTACACAGAGTTCTTTCTTTTCTTTTCTGCAAGATTTGATGCCCCCTCTTTTATGGAGGCCTTCCCCTTATATAGTCTTCCCTTCTCCCTCAATCCTAGCCTTCCACTTGTTGATTATATAGATGATTTCTTGGATGCTTGTCCCATCAGAACTCTCCTAGAAGCTTTGGATGTAGCTGAAAGACTAAAGATCCCTGTTCCGACGTCATTTCCATATTAATGCGGCTAGGAGATTAGGTGCAAAACATTTAATATGGTGGTGACAGTCTTCTTCTCAAATATTTCTTAGTTCACTGTTGACTCATTTTTCTGAAACTTATCTTCAAAAGCATGGTTACCTCTTGCACAATATTCTCTAGGATGCCAGGCTCCAACCCTCCACATTGCCTACCGAGGAGGCTTGGCTCCTCGGGAGACACTACCTGTTCGTCACTATTTATCCTCATCCTCGGCCCATTAACCCACATGCTTATCCTATCGTTTGATTATCCTAGGGTTCCTTGGCATCCTTAGGCATGGCTCACGACCCAATACTCCTTCTCAGTTCTTTTATCCCTACAATAATGTAATGAGAAACTTGGCGTAATTAATATCATGAAAATTGTGAGGAAAAACCATTTTAGTACGTTAAAATTTCCTGGTTGAACTAATGTTTAATAACTCAAACTAACATCAACAGTACCAATTCAATTTATCATTCTCGTGTGTAAGCACGGGTTACATACTAGTTTAAGTTATATACATGAATAGTCTTATAAATCATCATTTAGTGAGTTAGAGAAGATAGTTCCAATTGGGTTTGGAGTTAAACTTTTTTTTTATTAAAGCAAAGATACTTCAAAAAAAAAAAAAATTAAGGCAAAAAAGTTAATTAAAAAAATAAAGAAAGTTAGAATTTAAACCCCATAATTTTGGGTTATAACAAATTAAAATTTGTAACTTCAAATCTAATAAATTTAACCTTGAAGTTTGAAAAAGAAACAAATTAAACTCTAAGATTTTTTTAAAATTTAAAAATTAAATCCTAAACTTGTATTAAACTCCAAACACAACGTTGTCAAACTTAAATGAGCAAAATTTTTAATTATTTTATTTATTGGACCTGAGATTTTATTTGTTGCTTTTTGAAACCTCAAGGCTTAATTTATTATTTTTGAAAATATAGGATTTAATTTGTTACACACTTCAAACTATAAGGTTTAAAAAGTAATTTTCCTTAAAAATGCAATCATTCAAACATACTCTTGACTCTTGGATGGTGATAAGCTTCCCATGTAGGAAGTATTTGTCTAGAGTTCTAATTTATTTCGTACTCAACAGAGTCAACACTCAAAACACTACAAAGAATCCTGCGTAAGATCTCTACATGGGACTATTCCATTGATAATGGGACCTACAAATAAATATTTCCCAGGTGCAATGAAAAGAAAGTCCAATGCAGCTGATCCAAGTAGTGCTTAGATAAATGCTTTTGATGTCACTTTCGAATGTGAGGTTTACTTAATGAAAAGAGGTATGAGATTGAGAAAGGCCATTGTTAGACCTGGCTGCTAGGTACTGAGCTATGACTTGTAGTTAAGAGGACGACTCTGCTCTGGCTTTATGTGGTGGGTTAGGCATTGATGTGTGTGTCTGTGTTTTTTTTTTCCTTGACTTTGATAGGACAAAATTATTTTGTTTAAACTTTTTTAAAAGGTTGGATGGTTTTTTTTGGGTAAAATTAGTTGGCTGGATTTAATTTTTTTTTTTTAGTTTTATTATTGGTAATTTTTGTTGTTAGGCTAATTTTTTTGAGCTTGTATATTTTGTTTTAAATTTTAAATTTATAGATTCTTTTATGGTCTTTAAAAGGGAGAAAATGTTGGAGTTAAAAACATTTTTATAAATTACTGATATGATGAATGATTATTGATAAGTAAAAGTAGCGTAAGTGGTGGGCCTTGATGCGAACTAATATGAATTTGTTAAAATGATATTGTTAAGGAAGTAAAGTGTAATTTTATAAAACAAAATTGTTAAAATTAATACTTAGCATATATTCTAAATTTTTTTTTATAAAAAATTTGGGGTGTGTTGCCCCCAAGTCAAAGGCTACCTCCGTTCCTATTGGCTGCAGTATCAGTGCTTTGCTTGTTTTTTTTTTTTTGCTTTCGCACAGTGCTTTGCTTGTTTGATTCATGAATATGAATACCATTGAAGTTCTCTTCCTCCTTTCTCTTAACTCTCTCTCTCTCTCTCTCTGGATCCCTTTCTTTTCTCTTTGGAAGCCAAGCTCCCTTAAAGTAGCCATTTTCCAAGTTAGAACAAATCAAACTAGGACTTAAAATCAACTGTCCCATGGTTTTAAGGTTGAGTTACAACAATTATTATCTCATTTATTGGATATATTTATATAAATCCTCAGTATTACAATATGTGGATTTCATAGCAATATGAGACTCATGCATTGTAAAACGAAAAATGCATTATCTGATACATGAGACACATTCTCAAATATGACAAGGTGGTGTAGATGAGTAGTGATTTTGAAATTACCCCTTTGAAATGTGCATGTGGTAGTAATAGCTAGAGTACTGTATTATAACTCCAATTTGATGGCCAAAATGACCAAATACCACTGTTTTTGAAAATATTTTGCAATCTATTATTGTTTCTGAAATATGTAAGAATCTATCACTAATTGGGAACTCGAGTTTGAGGAACTTGAGTTTCTCATGGTACTGAAAAATTTTTGAAATTTTATTTATAGTCATCTATATGCGGACTGATTTTTAAGTTTCATATATTGGCACATCAGCTAACTTAGAAGTTAGTGCTTCCCATCTAGAGTCAGAGATAGAGTGTTTTCTAAAAAAAAAAAAAAAAAAAAAAAAAAAAAAAGGTCAGAGATAGAGTCAATCATTATTGGGCTTCAAAATTTAATGGTCAAGCGCAAAACTGGTAAACAAACACCAATTCAACTTTAAAAGAAGTGTAACTAAATTTGGTAGAGTTAATTTGTGCTGACCGTAAAGTGTAATATAAAATTCATGTTATAGAAATCATATCTTAAGAATATGATATTAGTTTTGCATATCAATTTGGATATCTTCAAACCTTTAGAGATATGGATATTTTTAATGTAAGAATGACTTCTTCAAATAGTATTCATGTTATACATAAATCGTATCTTAAAAATACTATTTTAATTATACTAATCAGTTTGGATATCAAACTAAACCTTTAAGGTTTGGATATCTCTAAGGCAAAAATTCAAATAGGATTCATTTTTTACCGAGATCGTTTCTTAAAAACACTATTTCAATACACACACAATCTTATTCATGTTATATAGAAATCATGTCTTAAAAACACAATTTCAATACTGGCTAAAAAATACTCTTGGATGTTGATAAGCTTCTCACGTAGGAAATATTTGTCTAGAGTTCTAATCTATTAGACCTGGCTGTAGTGCTAGTAATATATGCTGTGGTGTTAATACGACTTAGTTCAAAACCCATGTGTGCAAACAAGTTTAAACACCCAAATTTTTAACTCAATTGATTATTATTTAGATTCCCAGATAACAAAACAGCGTATTAAAGCCAATGAATATATAAGATTCACCATTATTTTTCAAAACTCACGCATGCAAACAAGTTGAAACACCCAAATGTATAGCTTAATTGATTATTGCTTAGATTCCTTGATAACAAAACAGTGTAGTAAAGCCAATGAATATATAAAATTCATCAGTTTATTATATAGTTTAATTTTCGTCTCCCTTAAGTATAATGGTCATATGGCACCAAGCACCTAAATTTAATTTTTTTTTTTTTTTTAAAATTTAATGAAATTTCTGCAATTTAGTGTAACTATTTGGCACAACCACGACTTCCAAACCAAACTTTTCTTATATAGGATAATTTAACTATATATATATATATTATATTTACTTTACTCAAATAAATATTAAATATTTTTTTCAAAAGAAATATGTGTCACCTTCTATTCATAATATGGCTCGAAGCATATTATGATTTTTTTTTCTTTCTAATCCAGAATAGTGAAGAAAGTTATAATATCGAGAGAATATAAATTGACCAAGTCTAGCAACATTGAAAAATTAAAGAGAAAGTGCCATAGTCATTAATTACTAAGGGTACATTTGGTACACTGAATGAAGATTACAATAGGAATTGTAATATTTATTACTAGGAATAAAATGTGTTGTAATGTAATAACTAAACCTATTCATTAGTTTGGTTGTGAGTTATAACATTAGAATGAAACTTAACATTTATTTTAGGAAATATTTTACTTATACATTATATCTCCTTAAAAATTGTTATTTTTAAATTTAAGAGAGATATGTGTTATTTTTTATGATTTTTTTATTTTATAATTGTTAGATGTATATGAAAAGTTTGTTTATTTGGAAATATATTAAGTTTTGAAATTATTGCAATTACTAAGGAATAGCTAATACAACTTTTTAAAGAGGAATAGTTATTCCTCATTTTGAAGAATAGCTATTCATAAGGAATGACTATTCCTTGTAATAAAAACATAACCAAACTAAAGAATAACTATTACATTACAACACCTATTATAGTCTACCAAACATGCCCTAAATACATTCAGATTATGTAGAGTGGAAAAATCAGCAAAATTTTCATCATGAAAGACTTCTTAGTTTAATATAAGATACTTATGCTTGCAATTGGCATTTAGCTAAATGAACAAGAACACATCTAGTAAACCAACATTCTCTCTCTCTTCTGGTGGGTTTAGAGTAGGGGTGTCCACGAGTCGGTCCGGGTCGGGTTTGTGCCTAACTCGGAACCGACCCGTTCATATCGAGTGGGAGGTTGAACGACCCACCGTCGACCGCCGACAACCTCAAGTCATGTCGGATTGGGCTCTGGTGGACAACAGTTGGGTCAGTCAAAGTCGGAGTGAGTTTCAACCTCCAGATCTTCGCTGAATCGTCGCCGAAAATCGCCAAATCTTCGTTAGATCTCGCCAAATCTTCGCTGGATCTTCGCTAGATCTATTGATTTTTCTTCGGATCTGTGCAACAACCATGGGATTGAAGCAAGAAAGACCACCTCAAGCCCAGATTTGAACAAGAACTTCCATCTCATCGCCGAATCTTAGCCATATCTTCACTGGATCTTCACCGGATCAGTTGATTTTTCTTTGGATCTGTGTGACAACCACGGGATCGAAGCAAAAAACACCACCTCAAGCCCAAATTTGAGCAAAAACTTCCATCTCATTGCCGAATCTAACCAAAAACTACCAAATCTTCATCGGATTTGAGTGGATCTAGGTAGATTCGGTCTTCTTTCACGGGTTTCGTTGGTCGGATTGGGTTCATCGAGTTTTGGAGAAGAAAACCCGCCATCCGACCCGCCTAAATCGGTTTTTCTTGGCGAAGACCCGCTGCCGATCGTCACCGGTGTTGGGTCGGCCGATTTTTAGGTCGGCCCGAGCAGTTTGGGCGAGTGGGTCGATTTTCGGTTTCTGGTGGACAGCCCTAGTTTAGAGAAATACTCTTGTTGAAAGCCATTCCTTCGACCTTAATTTGTAAATTAGAAGTTAGTTTAAGAGGCAATGAAAAAATAATTAAAGATTATTGTTATTATGCTTTTGATTATGCTTCTTATTAACCTCACCCTCTACATATTCTTATGGGAGAAAAATTTGCCATTTAAGCCAGAACTCATTAGCGTAGGTATAAGCTAACAATTACAAACCATCTTATTCAATAATTTCAAAGAAATCACAAAATAAACACGACCCTTGCTCCTATGTGCAACAGGATCACAATCTAACACCAAAATGATTCTACCACTTTCAATTGAAGGCATATGGACAACCCTTTCACCGCACCAACCCTTTTAAAAAACCTCCAAGTTAACAATATAAAAAATAAATCACTAAAAAGAGAGCATTGCTAGAGAGAAATTTCAAAACTTTTGCCCCACAACTTGCCAAGGTAGCAAATTATGATTGGTGTGTGTAACACTATTTTCACATCAACCCATCATTGATAAATGCTTTTATTGTACACCAATTGTAAAATGTCACGTCAACAGTTGAGGAAATATCATGAATTTTTTTGTCACTAGACTTAAAAACAAACGGTGAATCACATAGTTCTTAATGTAATATACCTTGAATGGAATCCCAAGGTTATAGTTTCTATGAAATCCCTTGTGAGTCTTCTCATCCTCTTCCTCTCCAGGAGCATACTTGACCCCACATGTTGAACATGTGTGCAAACTAAAATCAGACTGATCCAAATCCAAATGCAACTGTGCATAAGTTCTCTTCTTGTTCATCTTAATTGCTCCTTCAGAACTCTTCAATTTCGCTATTGAACACAAATTATCTGAATTGGGTTTCTTCACTAGTATCTCATCGATTGACCCTTTATTACTGTACACCCAAAAATAAAAAGTTCATCGAATATATAAATTCATCATTATTCTTCAAAACCCATGTGTGCAAACAAGTTGAAACTTCACACCCAAATTTTTAACTCAATTGATTATTATTTAGATTCCTAGATAACAAAACAGTGTATTAAAGCCAATGAATATATAAAATTCATCATTGTTCTTCAAAACCCATGTATCCAAACAAGTTGAAACACCCAAATGTTTAACTTAATTCATTATTATTTAGATTCCCAGATAACAAAATAGCATATTAAAGCTAATGAATATATAAAATTCATCATTATTTTTCAAAACCCACGTATGCAAACAAGTTGAAACACCCAAATGTGAGGATATTAGGCTTTTGCCCTTATTTTGCAAAAATAATAGAATATCCTTGTTTTGAAACTATTCAGGTCCATATCTCTATTTTTGAAACTCGATTTTAACAAAATCGAGTGTAAGGACACGATTTGGAACGACCCAAAACGATACTGGGTTCGCACGTAAAAAGGCCCAAACAAAATCACTTATAGAGCGTGGGTTTGAAAGGCTAGGCCTTGATCACAAGTCGGTGGTATTCCGTGGTGTTCATACATAAATAAAACGTGTACGCTCTGGGAGTTTTTCTCCTAGAGGTGGGCTAGGAGGCTCTGGTTTTGGCCATTTTTCCCAGCCTCTTCTATGGATTGCTTACTTTTCCTTTTATACTAGCCTGTGTTCCTTATCCTTCGTCCACGTGTAGGGTCGACTTTTCCTAGACTGATACTTGTCCCATTAGCTCATATCCAGAGTGGTTGGGGGTGGTTGTAAAAGCTGGGGAGTATGGCTCTGTCAGGTGCAGAGTATTGAATGGCAGTAAGGGCAGCTTTCCCTGGTCGTTGCACTTTCCAGCGTACCTTTTCGATTGACTTAGATATTTTAGATTTTTTTCAAGCTGCTCTTATACCATTTTTACCCTTTCTCTCGGTGAGATCTTGGACATGCCGAGGACTGAATCGTCCTCGGCTGTGTCCCCAGACTACTTCGTACTTGTATTACCGAGCCTGGGCTATAACCTTCCTCGGCTCGGGCCTTGGGCCCCAACGAATAAATGGGCCAGGGCCACAAAATACTGGGCCCCACAATAACACCTCAAAATCCTACTGTCCGACCTTTTGGTTGGAGAGGAGGGTTTTGGTAATGCCAAGCCTTTATCACGGCTCGTTTAACTCTGTCTTTCATTAATGTTGGCGTCTCTTCACCTACCCAGGAAACATACCGGGCTACAGGACATTCCTTTGAATTCATTCACGATGCGTTCCTGCCGTTTGATTGTCCAAAACGCGCTTTTAATGATTTCCCTTTACGAGACCCTTTAAATTCGACGGTTATTGACGGTGTGGGGAAGTGGAACGGGTATATTCTCGTTTATCGCTTTTCCTGGAGATTTGGGCAGATTAAATACCTCCCGTTTTGCCCTTCATATAAGAATGAAAGTAGGAGGTTACCTTTCTTATACAGAGACCTTTCGATATTTTTAAAGTCTAAAAATTCTTAGCCTCCCCCAGAATTTCCCATATCCGCTCGTTTACACTTTGAATTATGATTCGTCCATGATAGGAGGGGGAATGAAGAGACCATACCCTTCACAGAAATGCTACATTCTTGTGAAGCTCAACCTGGCTCAGTCAGGGCAGGGATGGCAGAGACTCAAGATACTTCTTACCCTCCTTTCAGCCAAAATCCGAAGCAGGGGCTCGTCGCATCAATCTCTTGGCGCGGCTGAGCTCGAGTCACCCATTATTAGTACCAGCCGCTCTCTTATGAGCATAGCTAACATGGCACCAGCGTGCTAGGAATCAGGACTGACGCAGGGACAAAGTATCCCTGTTTCTTCCCCTCTTCCTTCACCCGTGCCTCCTTTTGCCTCTCTTTCTTCTTCTTTCCACCACCAGATCCATCCTGGTGCTTTTCCTTCTTCCTCTTCTTCTCCTCATTCTCCTTATCCATCAAAGAAGGTCCTCCTCTCAATATGGGTGATACTGGGGCAGAATTTAGAGAGAGACTTCGGAGCAAAGTTTAAAAAGATTTCTGATTGTTTGTATGTTAGTATTTTCTTTTGCAATTCGTTTTCCGTATAGGCTTGTTAAGCCCTTAATTGTACGCTGTAATACCTTTTTATATTAATAAAAGTCAATACTGTGTTATTTTATATATTCCACTTCGTCTTTCTGAAATGATCATCCCGTGAATAGACGTATTACCACATGACTTCCTTTTTTTATTTTTATATTCTAAACGATGCTTAGGGTCGAAATCTATGTTAATAAAAAGACCACAATTTGCACTTGTTGAAACTATCTAACACAATAACGCCGATCTGAACAAATGATACTTAGGGCAGAAACCCTTACTAAGCAAAAAGAAAAATATGTTAATATGAGCTTATTAGGGTTGTCTGGCATAATAATGCCGACCTGAAAAGAAGATACTTAGGGACGAAACCCTTACTAAGCAAAAAAGATGATATTATGAACTTATTGAAGCTATTTTGCATAATAAGACCGACCTGAAAAAGGGTTGTATGCCCCAAACTGGACGAGGTGATGGCTGAACGCTTGGTGCTATGTAAAAAGTAATCATCCGAGGATATGTAACCCAAAATGAACAGCCCCTGCGGGTCGCTGAGTAATAAGGCGTTTCGCCATTTTCCTAATAACCTTCACAGCCTTAACCTTTTCTGGTATTTGGTCCGAGGACTGAGCAACTTAGAATTTTCTTAAGTAGTCGGTTTCCTCATAGGTTTGAGTCCGAGGACCATGCAATACCTTGGTTCTGTCGAAAATTCGATTTTGATGAGTAGTTGGTTTCCCCATAGGTTTGAGTCCGAGGACCATGCATTACCTTGGTTCTGTCCAAAACTTGATTTCGATAAGTAGTTGGTTTCCCCATAGGTTTAAGTCCGAGGACCATGCAATACCTTGGTTCTGTCCAAAACTTGATTTTGATAAGTAGTTGGTTTCCCCATAGGTTTGAGTCCGAGGACCATGCAATACCTTGGTTCTGTCCAAAACTTGATTTTGATAAGTAGTTGGTTTCCCCATAGGTTTGAGTCCGAGGACCATGCAATACCTTGGTTCTGTCCAAAACTCGATTTTGATAAGTAGTTGGTTTCCCCATAGGTTTGAGTCCGAGGACCATGCAATACCTTGGTTCTGTCCAAAACTCGATTTTGATAAGTAGTTGGTTTCCCCATAGGTTTGAGTCTGAGGACCATGCAATACCTTGGTTCTGTCCAAAACTTGATTTTGATAAGTAGTTGGTTTCCCCATAGGTTTGAGTCCGAGGACCATGCAATACCTTGGTTCTGTCCAAAACTTGATTTTGATAAGTAGGGGAATTAACCTCTCGGTTATGGCACGGGATCTTGGTTTACGGGGAATTAGCTCTTCGGCCAAGCCCTTAGAACCCTCCGTGCTGCTGACGCTACGAAGCGCAGCCCCTACTAAAGAAACATAGCCCCTGGTGGAACTTTACGCTAAAACAATACAACCGGCCGTTTAGAAGTGACAAGGGGATTGTTTCGACCAACCGCCTGTGCCAACACACAAGCCTTACCCACAGACGGCGCCAATTGTAAGGACACGATTTGGAACGATCCAAAACGATACTGGGTTCGCACGTAAAAAGGCCCAAACAAAATCACTTATAGAGCGTGGGTTTGAAAGGTTAGGCCTTGATCACAAGTCGGTGGTATTCCGTGGTGTTCATACATAAATAAAACGTGTACGCTCTGAGAGTTTTTCCCCTAGAGGTGGGCTGGGAGGCTCTGGTTTTGGCCATTTTTCCCAGCCTCTTCTATGAATTGCTTACTTTTCCTTTTATACTAGCCTGTGTTCCTTATCCTTCGTCCATGTGTAGGGTCGACTTTTCCAAGACTGATACTTGTCCCATCAGCTCATATCCAGAGTGGTTGGGGGTGGTTGTAAAAGCTGGGGAGTATAGCTTTATCAGGTGCAGAGTATTGAATGGCAGTAAGGGCAGCTTTCCCTGGTCGTTGCACTTTCCAGCGTACCTTTTTCGATTGACTTAGATATTTTAGATTTTTTTCAAGCTGCTCTTATACCATTTTTACCCTTTCTCTCGGTGAGATCTTGGACATGCCGAGGACTGAATCGTCCTCGGCTGTTTCCCCAAACTACTTCGTACTTGTATTACCGAGCCTGGGCTATAACCTTCCTCGGCTCGGGCCTTGGGCCCCAACAAATAAATGGGCCAGGGCCACAAAATACTGGGCCCCACATCGAGTTATATGTAAATTTTTAATTGAAACTCGACTTTAGCAAAGTCAAGTTTCACTTAATTTTTTTTTTTTTTTTTTAAATTAAGTGGCAAAATATGCAATGAACTCGACATTGCTAATGTCAAGTTCCACTTGTAACTTGATTTATTTAAAATTGAGTTTCAAAATAAGGACATGGACCTAAATACTTTCAAAACAGAGACATATTGCTGTTATTTTTACAAAATAAGGGCAAAAGCCCAATATCCCCCCCAAATGTATAGCTTAATTGATTATTGCATAGATTCCCAAATAACAAACATTGTATTAAAGCTAATGAATATATAAAATTCATCATTTTATTATATAGCTTAATTTTCGTTTGCCTTAAGTATATTGGTTATATGGCACCAATAACCTAATTTTTTTTTTTTTTTAAATTTAATGAAATTTCTACAATTTGGTGTAGCTATTTAGCGCAATCACGGCTTTTAAACTAAACTTTTATTATATAGGATAATTTAATGAAATATATATATATATATATATATATATATATATATAAATATTTACTTTACTCAAATAAATATTAAATACTTGTTTCAAAACGAATATGTTTCACCTTCTATTCATAATATGGCTCAAAGCATATTATGATTTTTTTTTCTTTTTAATCCAGAATAGTGAAGAAAGTCATAATATCAAGAGAATATAAATTGACTAAGTCTAGCAACCTTGAAAAATTAAAGAGAAAGTGCCATAGCCATTAATTAATAAATACATTCAAATTATGCAAAGAGGAAAAATCAGCAAAATTTTCATCATGAAAGACTTCTTTTTTTAATATAAGTTACTTATGCTCATGATTGGCATGTAGCTAAATGAATAAGAACATATCCAGCAAGCCAGCATTCTCTCTCTCTTCTGGTGGATTTAGAGAAATACTCTTGTTGAAAGCCATTCCTTTGACCTTAATTCATAAATTAGAATTTAAGAGGCAATGAAAAAGTACTCTTGAGTTTAATTGAACCTTCAGATATATACCAAAATGATGAAAGAAACAAGTGTTTCTTCCAGAAGAAATTAAGTTTCCTATAAATACTAGGTAAATTTTAGGTACATTTCCTTAATTTTTGTGCCTTAGTTTTCTATTTAAATTAAAACATATGGCTACTGTGGGGCCCAGTATTTTGTGGCCCTGGCCCATTTATTCGTTGGGGCCCAAGGCCTGAGCCGAGGAAGGTTATAGCCCAGGCTTGGTAATACAAGTACGAAGTAGTCTGGGGACACAGCCGAGGACGATTCAGTCCTCGGCATATCCAAGATCTCACCGAGAGAAAGGGTAAAAATGGTATAAGAGCAGCTTGAAAAAAATCTAAAATATCTAAGTCAATCGAAAAGGGTACGCTGGAAAGTGCAACGACCAGGGAAAGCTGCCCTTACTGCCATTCAATACTCTGCACCTGACAGAGCCATACTCCCCAACTTTTACAACCACCCCCAACCACTCTGGATATGAGCTGATGGGACAAGTATCAGTCTTGGAAAAGTCGACCCTACATGTGGACGAAGGATAAGGAACACAGGCTAGTATAAAAGGAAAAGTAAGCAATCCATAGAAGAGGCTGGGAAAAATGGCCAAAACCAGAGCCTCCCAGCCCACCTCTAGGAGAAAAACTCCCAGAGCGTACACGTTTTATTTATGTATGAACACCACGGAATACCACCGACTTGTGATCAAGGCCTAGCCTTTCAAACCCACGCTCTATAAGTGATATTGTTTGGGCCTTTTTACGTGCGAACCCAGTATTGTTTTGGGTCGTTCCAAATCGTGTCCTTACAATTGGCGCCGTCTGTGGGAAAGGCTTGTGTGTTGGCACAGGCGGTTGGTCGAAACAATCCCCTTGTCACTTCTAAACAGCCGGTTGTATTGTTTTAGCGTAAAGTTCCACCAGGGGCTATGTTTCTTTAGTAGGGGCTGCGCTTCGTAGCGTCAGCAGCACGGAGGGTTCTAAGGGCTTGGCCGAAGAGCTAATTCCCCGTAAACCAAGGTCCCGTGCCATAACCGAGAGGTTAATTCCCCTACTTATCAAAATCGAGTTTTGGACAGAACCAAGGTATTGCATGGTCCTCGGACTCAAAACTATGGGGAAACCAACTACTTATCAAAATCAAGTTTTGGACAGAACCAAGGTATTGCATGGTCCTCGGACTCAAACCTATGGGGAAACCAACTACTTATCAAAATCGAGTTTTGGACAGAACCAAGATATTGCATGGTCCTCGAACTCAAACCTATGGGGAAACCAACTACTTCTCAAAATCAAGTTTTGGACAGAAGCAAGGTATTGCATGGTCCTCGGACTCAAACCTATGGGGAAACCAACTACTTATCAAAATCAAGTTTTGGACAGAACCAAGGTATTGCATGGTCTTCGGACTCAAACCTATGGGGAAACCAACTACTTATCGAAATCAAGTTTTGGACAGAACCAAGGTATTACATGGTCCTCGGACTCAAACCTATGGGGAAACCAACTACTCATCAAAATCGAATTTTGGACAGAACCAAGGTATTGCATGGTCCTCGGACTCAAACCTATGAGGAAACCGACTACTTAAGAAAATTCTAAGTCGCTCAGTCCTCGGACCAAATACCAGAAAAGGTTAAGGCTGTGAAGGTTATTAGGAAAATGGCGAAACGCCTTATTACTCTGCGACCCGCAGGGGCTGTTCATTTTGGGTTACATATCCTCGGATGATTACTTTTTACATAGCACCAAGCGTTCAGCCATCACCTCGTCCAGTTTGGGGCATACAACCCTTTTTCAGGTCGGTCTTATTATGCAAAATAGCTTCAATAAGTTCATAATATCATCTTTTTTGCTTAGTAAGGGTTTCGTCCCTAAGTATCTTCTTTTCAGGTCGGCATTATTATGCCAGACAACCCTAATAAGCTCATATTAACATATTTTTCTTTTTGCTTAGTAAGGGTTTCTGCCCTAAGTATCATTTGTTCATATCGGCGTTATTGTGTTAGATAGTTTCAACAAGTACAAATTGTGGTCTTTTTATTAACATAGATTTCGACCTTAAGCATCGTTTAGAATATAAAAATAAAAAAAGGAAGTCATGTGGTAATACGTCTATTCACGGGATGATCATTTCAGAAAGACGAAGTGGAATATATAAAATAACGCAGTATTGACTTTTATTAATATAAAAAGGTATTACAGCGTACAATTAAGGGCTTAAACAAGCCTATACGGAAAACGAATTGCAAAAAAAAATACTAACATACAAACAACCAGAAATCTTTTTAAACTCTGCTTCGAAGTCTCTCTCTAAATTCTGCCCCAGTAGCACCCATATTGAGAGGAGGGCCTTCTTTGATGGATAAGGAGAAGGAGGAGAAGAAGAGGAAGAAGGAAAAGCACCAGGATGGATCTGGTGGTGGAAAGAAGAAGAAAGAGAGGCAAAAGGAGGCACCAGTGAAGGAAGAGGGGAAGAAACAGGGATACTTTGTCCCTGCGTCAGTCCTGATTCCTAGCACGCTGGTGCCATGTTAGCTATGCTCATAAGAGAGCGGCTGGTACTGATAATGGGTGACTCGAGCTCAGCCGCGCCAAGAGATTGATGCGACGAGCCCCTGCTTCGGATTTTGGCTGAAAGGAGGGTAAGAAGTATCTTGAGTCTCTGCCATCCCTGCCCTGACTGAGCCAGGTTGAGCTTCACAAGAATGTAGCATTTCTGTGAAGGGTATGGTCTCTTCATTCCCCCTCCTATCATGGACGAATCATAATTCAAAGTGTAAACGAGCGGATATGGGAAATTCTGGGGGAGGCTAAGAATTTTTAGACTTTAAAAATATCGAAAGGTCTCTGTATAAGAAAGGTAATCTCCTACTTTCATTCTTATATGAAGGGCAAAACGAGAGGCATTTTATCTGCCCAAATCTCCAGGAAAAGCGATAAACGAGAATATACCCGTTCCACTTCCCCACACCGTCAATAACCGTCGAATTTAAAGGATCTCGTAAAGGGAAATCATTAAAAGCGCGTTTTGGACAATCAAACGGCAGGAACGCATCGTGAATGAATTCAAAGGAATGTCCCGTAGCCCGGTATGTTTCCTGGGTAGGTGAAGAGACGCCAACATTTTGGCATTACCAAAACCCTCCTCTCCAACCAAAAGGTCGGACAGCAGGATTTTGAGGGGCTATTGTGGGGCCCAGTATTTTGTGGCCCTGACCCATTTATTCGTTGGGGCCCAAGGCCCGAGCCGAGGAAGGTTATAGCCCAGGCTCGGTAATACAAGTACGAAGTAGTTTGGGGACACAGCCGAGGACGATTCAGTCCTCGGCATGTCCAAGATCTCACCGAGAGAAAGGGTAAAAATGGTATAAGAGCAGCTTGAAAAAAATCTAAAATATCTAAGTCAATCGAAAAGGGTATGCTGGAAAGTACAACGACCAGGGAAAGCTGCCCTTACTGCCATTCAATACTCTGCACCTGACAAAACCATACTCCTCAGCTTTTACAACCACCCCCAACCACTCTGGATATGAGCTGATGGGACAAGTATCAGTCTTGGAAAAGTCGACCCTACACGTGGACGAAGGATAAGGAACACAGGCTAGTATAAAAGGAAAAGTAAGCAATCCATAGAAGAGGCTGGGAAAAATGGCCAAAACCAGAGCCTCCCAGCCCACCTCTAGGAGAAAAACTCCCAGAGCGTACACGTTTTATTTATGTATGAACACCACGGAATACCACCGACTTGTGATCAAGGCCTAGCCTTTCAAACCCACGCTCTATAAGTTATATTGTTTGGGCCTTTTTACGTGCGAACCCAGTATCGTTTTGGGTCGTTCCAAATCGTGTCGTTACAGCTACTTTGACCAATGTAGCACAAACAATATTATCTTTTCCCAAATACAATTAAATTCAATGCAGCCATATGTTTGAATATAATAAGAAATCCAAAAGTATAAGACCTAAAGAACTATACCTAAGTTTTACCCTTTAGTTTTAGACTAAGGAGAACTAATACATTTTTATCAAATCCAAGATCTACTAATAGATAGATATTGAACTGATTTAACTGATTTTTTTTTTTCATAAGTAACAAAAGAAGACAAACACTCTCGCTAGTTATTAATCATTCATAATTGAAGGATTCAATTTTCTAAAGCATTAGTATCAAAATAAAAGTCTACATCTCCTTAAAAGTTGAAAAATAAACAAATATTTTTAATCTATCAATTATAAACTTCTTTAATTTTAGACCCTTCCTCTCTTTTATTCTACAAGGGACTGCATTCTTTGTGTACCAAATTCCTACAAGGCAAATGATACATGAATATTTACAATAAATGATTTCAATTATGCATTTTCATTCATTAACTATAATAATTGTAAATTAGATGGAGAGTAGTTGATTTTTCTAGTGCATATCTTCTTATACGAATTAATTGAATTAATTATTATCTTTGGTTTGGTTGTAATTACCATACAAATATTACCATTTTTTTTCTTATCTAGGCTAATATTTAGTCTGTGTTGTGTATCCAAGAGTTAAGTCTTTCTGGATATACACCATTGTCATCAGTTTCTTTAAGTCTATGCTAGTCTTTTTCTTGGATGCAATTCTTCACCTTGAGTTTTCATTTAAAAGATAATTGTTCACTTTCATTCTGTTTTTAATTAAAATGACAACCAAAAAATTACATTGTATAGATTGATATTCACACTTTGTTTTCTTCTATGGTTTCCAAAGTCTATCACCACAGTCTATGGGTCAATTTCTAACAACAACAGGATTACTAAATAGGTTTTGTGACATCATGTCATTGGTTTCTTTGCTCTATCCCAGCCTACAAGCACTAATTGCAAGCTCAAAATGCTAACTTGATCACAAAGCCCAAATACTAATTCACTTTTCCTCTTCCTGGCAAACTTGACCTGAAGTTAGGACCTTGATTTAAATCAGTTTCCAGCTATGCACAACCATTACATAACTCACTCTACAACATTCAAAAGCTTAACTCTTATTACTTATCAGAATTCAAAAAATAAAATAAACTGTAAATTCATTCTGCAGGGGTAAATATTACAAGAGCAAACAACAAATAAAGATGTTACTGGGGCATGAAAAAGACAGTGGCCATCTCCAGCAACTTTCTCTACTGAATAGCGCTCAATTTTCCTCATAGTTGGTGACTCTCTATTCCTGTTAATTAAAATCATATGAGAAAAACATAACTGTCTTGAACTTCAACCATAGCTAACATTTTTTTATCATTGAAACCTATTGCGTTCGTTCCATGATAAATTTTTTTTTTTTTTTCATCACTATGCCAAAACACCAAATGGGTTTATTGTTTATCAGTTGAGCTAACCAGAAACATCTAAAAAAAAAAAAAAACTAGAAACATCGTAGTAAACATGGTGAACATATAAGTTGTGACCCACAAAAAAGAAAAAGAAAAAAAAGGAAAAAAAAAAGAGGCCTAGACTTTTTAATTACTCAAAACTTAATTTGAAAATCTTTGATGTCAAAATTTGGTGTAAAAATAAAATAATACTTATTATATTTTTTAGGAAATATATGTATAATGGATACATGTAAAAATATACTTTGGGCATTTAAAGAATAATATTTATAAATTTAAAAATATATTTACATTTTTTTGAGAAACAATATTTCAAAATAGATGAAACTAAAAGTACGCCCATCTTATCAAAAAAAAAAAAAAAATAATACTGTATATATGGATCCGTTTGATTGAAACTGAAAACTGAAATCACCGTAGCAAATAAGTAAAAAAACGTAGATGATTTATTTGGCTGAAAATACTGTAGCTCAGCTGAATATACTGTAGCAAATAAATACCAAAATTTTACTCTCTAATTTCTTTTTTCCACTCCTCACCGTACCCTAGCTGAGCCTGCCTTCAGAGAGTTCCACGCCCACCAGAGATTGATGAAGGAAGACCTACATCGGTCCGACGCCGGCGAAGAGCCCAGGTGAGAAGTCCATCTTTTGGAAGACAACCCCAGTCCGACGCCAGCGTCTTCTCTTCCTTCCAGAAACCCATTTCACCCTCTTGGAGAGGTAGAACAATCTTGGGCTTTTTTTATTTTTTATTTTTGGGTAGTTGCCGTTTTGGGATATTGGGTACTGACGAAGTGGATGTTGTGGTGTTGGTTATGGTGGTACTGGGTTTTCTTATTTGGTTTCACAATATTAAGCTTCTCTTATTTTTTGATCCACGAAGGGGGATTTTAGAAAAGGGACATTGATGTTGTATTGAAGATGACAAAAATGAGTTCTGCTATCAGACTCTGTTCCTGCTGAATTGAAATCTCTCTTTTTCTAACTTGTTCTCACGGGTGTCTCCGGTGGTGCCCCTCGGACTTTGGCGGCGGCATTGGGACCGTCTCCGATGTCTTATCAAAAATAATAATAATAATACTGTATATATAGGTTATCAAAAAAAAAACTGTATATATAGAATATTTCAAACTTTAACTTTTCCTATTTAACTATACTAATATATACTGTATATATATAGTCCCACTAACCGAGCAACGGTCATCTCTTTCTCTCTCTCTCTCTCTCTCTCTGTTTCAGATTTTGAATTTGAACCCAAAACCCTCTTCCCAAAAAAAATCAAAATCTCAAAAAGAGCTTCCCCAAAACCATCAAAATCTGAATCTTTTTCAGATTCTGCACCCAATCCTAACCCTAGTTTCCCCAAAAATTCAAATCGCACAATCAAAATCTCAATCTTTTTCCCAATTCTTTATCTCAGTTCGTGGTCTCTTTGATTCTGTACACAAATCAAGTCTCTTCTCTCTCGCTTTTGGGTAAGTCTTTTTCTCTACTCGGCTCTAGTTTTTTTTTTTTTTTTTTTTGATTTAGAATGCACTTTTCTTTCTGTGGGGAGGTAGTGCACAAACTATATTGAAGAAAATAATATTGATGGCAAAATTTTATAAAAGAATGGAATACTCTCGGTTGATTATTGTTATCATGCTTCTTATTTATGAAAACATTATTGTTATTATGCTTCTTATTAATTGGTTGATTATTGTTATTATGCTTCTTATTTATGAAAACATTATTGTGACTATGCTTCTGATTATGCTTCTTATTAATTGGTTGATTATTGTTATCATGCTTCTTATCTATGAAAACGTTATTGTTATTATGCTTCTGATTATGCTTCTTATTAATTGGTCGATTATTGTTATTATGCTTCTGATTATGCTTCTTATTTATTGGTTGATTATTGTTATTATGCTTCTGATTATGCTTCTTATTTATTGGTTGATTATTGTTATTATGCTTCTTCTATTACCATGTAGTACAGATAACATAAGAAAAGAAATGGGGGAACCAAGGAGTATTGCAATATATGAAACTGTATATGGGCAGTATGACCGTATATGTTGGGGAAAAATTGATCTTGGAAACATTACGGGCTTTCAAAGCCTCATGAGAGAGATTGAATGCAGGGTGAGAGAGGTTTCCCGTAAAGTGACTAAAGAATACAAGAATCATGTTGTTTCCGCCTTGGATCCTTTGTTTGAATTAATGTCTGTAAGGGCGGTTTTTGGGGCCCAGGCCCAGCAAGCCAGCGATCTTGGCCCAAAAGACCCTCGACAATGAATTTGTAGAGAGTGGGACTCAGAGCTAGGTCTTGACAGAGTGGACGTGATTAATGGTGAACCATGCAACAAATAGGACGTGAGATTGTCTTGTTCAGTTTTCTCAGATGACTCTCCTCCCACCCCCTTTGTGGAGACTTTCAGCTCTTATATATCCTCCTTTAATTGATAATGACCTTACACTTGTTCGCCATCTAGGCCTCTACTCGAGTGCCTGTCCTAAAGGACACCCCCCTCCTTTTTCTGTGAGTTGCAATGGCCAAGATAATACTATTTTCTGTCCAATCCTCATTAATGCGGCTGGAAAAGTAGTTTCCCTGCATTTAATGCGGCAGTAGTGGTTGTTCCCTGTCCGTTTAGCACTTCCTTCTTTTAGGAGGGTTCCTCACCATGGACAGGATACGTATTTGACGTCCATTAAGTGCGTCCGAGGAGGCACTACTCCTCGGACTATCCTTAAATAGAACCGGCCCGGCCCAGCTGGATTGGGCTAAATGTCTGCCGACCCCGTTTTCGCTTCCCACCATGGCTGGGCTTCATCCTGGTCCTAAGGCCCACTGTTGGCTGACAAAGTGTGCCCCCCACAATAGCCCCTCAAAATTCCGGCTCTTTCTTCTTGATCCGAGGAGGAAAGACGGGATTTTGATAATTGCTGGACAGCCCATCGTGGTTCTCTACTTTATCCGGGCGAGCGTGTGTCATCACGTGCCTCATTAATGCTGAAGGCATTTAATGCCCCACGGGGGAGTCAACTGCAGCTTTTGGAGCATTACGCCTTTTCAATCCAACGGTTGGAGACCAGATCAACGGCGAACAACGTTTTGTTTGTTCTAGGCGGGAGTGCGTCTGTCCAACTTCCCCTGGGTATATAAGGTCTTGAAGGAGTTTTTTCCCATTTTCTACGAAAGCGCCAGTGTTCAGAAGACCTTAGTGCATTCTCCTTCAATACGCCCTTATCTTCGCCACCCTTTTATTGAAGACTCCGTCAAGTTTCTTACCCGTAAGTGCGCGTTTCTTCTTCGTTACTCTTCTCTAGGCGAACTTCCTTCGTGTAACCTAGGATTAGGGGGAAATGGGTAGGCTTTCAAAAATGGTAGACTCTCCGGCCGGTATGGCGGGCTTCAGGGCGAAGTATCGTATTCCACCGGAGGTAGGTTTAGAGTACTGCCACGAAGAGGAAATTTTCTTCAAAAGGAAGTCAGGGCAGGTCGTGATTCCAATGATAGCCTTCGTGGAGGGAGGAATGACGATTCCCATGGGGAGAATAACTAGGGACTACCTGCGTGGTCATAGATTGACCCCCTATCAGTGCACCGCAAACCTGCTCCGGATCTTGGGGTGCACCGACGTATTAAACGACCAAATGAACCTCGGCCTAACCTGGCGTGACGTGGTTCATCTCTATGAATGCCACAGACTCGGGGACTCATACTACCTAAAGTCCAGGTCTGATGAAGTGAGGTTGATATCCTGCCTCCCCAAGTCCAGCAAAGGCTTGAAGGACGACCATTTGATCGTCTCCGGACCATGGCATGACGGCATTCACTGTCCGACCAGGGCAGGAAAGCCAGGTGGGGTGCCATAACATTAGGTTCCGCGGAGAGGACCCTAGTTTGAGTTTTCCCCCTTTGTTTTGCTTTATTTGTGTTGCGTTTCCTTTGTTATGGCTACATGTCTCCTCGGACTAACATATCTCACTTAACGATCTTCGCAGACAAAGAGCACACAACCCCTCGGCTGAGCCTGGTCAACGTTCCTGCTCTAAATTACCTCTTGAGATCTGAGATTTTCGTGAGCGAAGACGGACAGTTGCGGTCGGCTCCGTTGATTTTGGATTTTGTTCCTCTTTCTCGGTCCTTGGTGGAAGCTGGTCAAGCTATTAGGGCTGGAAGTCCGAGATTGGCACGTATAAACGTTTCCATACCCGGGTTTCTCGCTTCGTCAGATTTGCCCCCTGCTCGATTGCCTGATCAACGGCCCATCCCTGCAGAGATTACTCCCGAGGAGGAGGCTGGTTCTTCGCATTCTTCCCTAGAGGAACAGATAGATCGGTTCCAATTTGCCGAGGAAGGGGAGGTGTCGGCTAGAGTTGTAGAACTCTCGGACTCTGACTCAGACTCGGACCGTGCTTCAGCAGCCCCTGCCCTCGGTCTAGTCGTCGCGCAAGTTGATACTAGCCAAGAGGTTGAGGAAGAAGGGATGGACTTGAAGCCCAGGGCTGGCCTCCGAGGCCTCCTATCTAACAGGAACAAGGGGCAGTCCTCTAAGGATGCCCCCAAGGAGCAGCGTCCAGCTAAGCTTCCCCCTCCTCCTCCTCCATCTACCGACCCCCCACTTCAGCCTATGCCCAATTTGAGGCGGAAGAGGCCAGTGGAAGAACTGGAGGAGGGTGAGGTCGGCCCTCAGCAACCGAAGCAGCAAAAGAAAGGAAAGGAGCCCAAGGATAAGCGGGCCAAGTCCACTGACAGCCGAGATGAGGCGGCACTGAGAAGGGCACAACGTACTTGGAGCCCACGGCTGGAACTGGACGGTGCTCCCATTCCCTGGGATGCCACAATTTGGGAGTGTCCACGGGGGCAGGCGACCGACCTTGCCGAGGCCCTGCAGCAACCCCTGCTCTTGCCCCGCGACATGGATGGGCTCAGGAAAACGGGGCAACCAGACCTCTTCAAGTCTTTGAAGAGGGATCTCGCTATGGTGAGCAACAAGCCTTGGCCAGATTAGACGCTGTGCTTCGCCCTCAGCTAGCATTATTTTCGTTCTAACGACACCTTTATTAACTTTATGCAGATCACCCAGCAAGTTTACATCGCCGAAGAGCGCGCGAGAAGTGCACGGGAAGAGGTTAATGGCGAGGTCCAATCCCGCGTAGCCGCGGAGAAAACTGCTGCTGTCCTGAAGCTGGAAAAGGAAAGCCTAAAAGAAAAACTTAAGGAGGCTGTGAGGGAACGGGACAGCGCCAATGCGGGCCTTGAGAGCACAATGAAGCAGGCCGAGGACATGCGCAAACAGCTTCACTTGTCCGAGATAAACCTTGCGACCGAGAAGCAATTGGTCGAGGATCTTAAGGCGCAGCTGGTACAAGTGAAGGAAGGGGCCAGATTGGCCAGGGAGGCCGCCGAGGCTGCGGTGGCGGCCTCTTATGAACGGGGAGTGGCGGATACTGAAACTAGGTTGGCCGAAGAGGTAGCTGTGGTCTGCAGGGACTACGTTACTGAGGCCTGGGGAGTCGCCATGGACCGAGCAGCAGTCCCTGTGGATTCCGACCTTAGGAGGCTCGAGAGTATCTTCTTCCCACTAGATATTCGCGAGATCCCTGGCTCGGATTCCCTAGGGGATCTCGCCTCTGCACAAACCGTCCCTCCCGGCGCCGACATCCCAGGGCAGACGTCAGCCAGGGGCAAATCGCCAGAAGACGCCCTTACTATAAGGGATGTCGTTGCGCAGGCTAAAGAAGTTGGGTCTAAACCAACGGCTGAGGAAGAGAACCCCGTGGCAGCTGTCCCCGAGAAGCGCTTGGCCCAGGACCCAGTTTAAAGCATTAGTGTAGGGATTAACTTGTAATAGGTTTTGCTTTCTGCTTTTTGTTTGCTTTTCGCTTCGCAAGTATGTGTAAAACGAGCCATTTTGGCATTTGATGAATGATATAGCCTCGTTTCGTTTTGTTTCGTTGCTTCTGCTTTGCCTTTGTTATGAACGAATTTTGACTATATCAGTAGAATTCCGAGGTTGAGCCATTAGTCGTAACTTGAACAATGCGATTAAGTATGAGCTAATCAAGTAGCAGTTATTTTCACCAAGGCTGAGGTCCGAGGTGAAGAAGGAAGCCTTGGGTCCCCTCCGTGACTTGGATACATGCGGCTAATTTCCCCCAAGTCTGTGGTCCGAGGAGCCAGGCAGGACTTAGGTTCTGTTTAGCGCTTATTAGGAACAGTTTAGCAGTTAATTTCCCCCAAGTCTGTGATCCGAGGAGCCAGACAGGACTTAGGTTCTGTTTAACGCATATTGTTAACGTAGCTAGTTTTCCCATAGGCTTGAGTCCGAGGACCATGCAAAACCTTGGTTCTGTCTAGTACTTAAATGAATGTGACTAATTTCCCCCAAGTCTGTGGTCCGAGGAGCCAGGCAGGACTTAGGTTCTGTTTAACGCTTATTGTTAACGTAGCTAGTTTCCCCATAGGCTTGAGTCCGAGGACCATGCAAAACCTTGGTTCTGTCTAGTACTTAGATGAATGTGACTAATTTCCCCCAAGTCTGTGGTCCGAGGAGCCAGGCAGGACTTAGGTTCTGTTTAGCGCTTATTAGGAATAGTTTAGCAGTTAATTTCCCCCATGTCTGTGGTCCGAGGAGCCAGGCAGGACTTAGGTTCTGTTTAACGCTTATTGTTAACGTAGCTAGTTTCCCCATAGGCTTGAGTCCGAGGACCATGCAAAACCTTGGTTCTGTCTAGTACTTAGATGAATGTGACTAATTTCCCCCAAGTCTGTGGTCCGAGGAGCCAGGCAGGACTTAGGTTCTGTTTAGCGCTTATTAGGAATAGTTTAGCAGTTAATTTCCCCCATGTCTGTGGTCCGAGGAGCCAGGCAGGACTTAGGTTCTGTTTAACGCTTATTGTTAACGTAGCTAGTTTCCCCATAGGCTTGAGTCCGAGGACCATGCAAAACCTTGGTTCTGTCTAGTACTTAGATGAATGTGACTAATTTCCCCCAAGTCTGTGGTCCGAGGAGCCAGGCAGGACTTAGGTTCTGTTTAGCGCTTATTAGGAATAGTTTAGCAGTTAATTTCCCCCATGTCTGTGGTCCGAGGAGCCAGGCAGGACTTAGGTTCTGTTTAACGCTTATTGTTAACGTAGCTAGTTTCCCCATAGGCTTGAGTCCAAGGACCATGCAAAACCTTGGTTCTGTCTAGTACTTAAAGGAAAGAAAAAGAAAAAGAAAAAAGAGAATAGGGTACAAGGCAAAAATCACAAGGAAACCAGAACTCAAGTGAAAAAGATATTTTTATTAATAGTGATACCTTTTGAGGTTATTTACATTCCAAGGGCGTGGCACTACATGTTCGTCCAAGTCTTCCAAGAAGTAGGCTCCTATGCCGGCTACGGAAGTGATACGGTACGGTCCTTCCCAGTTCGGTCCGAGCTTTCCCCACGCAGGGTTCTTTGCGGTGCCCAAGACCCTTCTCAATACTAGGTCTCCAGGCGCCAGCGGTCTGGGCTTTATCTTGGTGTCGTAACCTTGCTTGAGCTTCTGCTGGTAGTGTGCTAGATGGACCGAAGCGCTTTCCCTTCTTTCATCGATGAGGTCCAAGCTTTTCTCCAGAAGTTTGTCATTGGCAGTGGGGCAGAAAGCGGCAGTTCGCTGGGTGGGGAAGTTTACTTCCAATGGGATGACAGCCTCGGCTCCGTAGGTCATAGAAAAAGGGGTTTCCCCGGTAGACCTCCGGGGTGTGGTGCGGTATGTCCATAAGACGTGGGCTAGCTCCTCGGCCCACCTCCCCTTTGCGTCATCCAATCTCTTTTTAAGTCCGTTCAGTATTGTTTTGTTGACAGCTTCTGCCTGTCCGTTACCCTGTGGGTAAGCTGGCGTGGAATACCGGTTAATAATTCCTAGCTCACTGCAGTATCTTCTGAAGGCTTTGCTGTCGAATTGGAGTCCATTGTCGGACACCAGGGTGTGTGGGGTGCCGAACCTGGTGACAATGTTCTTCCAAAGAAATTTCTTGACATCGACGTCCCTAATGTTCGCCAGAGCTTCGGCTTCCACCCATTTGGTGAAGTAGTCAGTGCCGACGAGAAGGAATCTCCTGTTCCCTGTTGCCTTGGGAAACGGACCGAGTATGTCTAGGCCCCACTGTGCGAATGGCCAGGGACTGGATAGCGGGTTCAACTCTCCGCCAGGCTGGTGTATATTTGGGGCGAACCTCTGACATTGATCACACTTCTTCACGTACTCCAGGGCTTCCTTGTGCATGCTCGGCCACCAGTAGCCGAGTGTTAGGGCCCGGTGGGATAAAGACCTACCCCCTGTATGACTTCCGCAAATTCCCTCATGTAACTCTTCCAGGATGAGTTCAGTGGCCTCTGGGTGCACACACAGCAAGTAGGGCCCCGAAAACGAGCGTCTATAAAGCTTGGAGTCCTCGGACAACCAGAATCGAGCAGCCTTTCTCCTGATTTTGTCGGCTTCCATCTTGTCGTCCGGCAGGGTATCGTGCTGTAAGTACAGCACTAGAGGATCCATCCAGCTCGGACCTGTCCTGACGGTGTGTACTCGAGCTCCGCTGGCCTTCCCTGCTAAGGGTGGGATGAGGTCTTCTACCAAGATGACCCGAGGAAGGGGCTGGGCCGATGAGGTTGCCAACGTCGCGAGGGAGTCAGCATGTGCGTTTCCGTTTCGGGGCACGTGCGTCAGGCGGAAATGATGGAAGTGGGTTTGCAGGTGTCTAACCCGATCCAAATAGTCTTGCATCCTGTCGTCCTTGGCTTCCAGATCTCCATTTACTTGCCCCACAATGAGCCTCGAATCCGAGAGTATGTCCACGGATTTCCCCCCCATTTTCAGAATCATCGACATTCCCTCGAGTAGCGCCTCATACTCGGCTTCGTTGTTCGTGGCTGGAAATCCGAGTCTCAATGACTTCTCTATGGTTAGACCTTCCGGGGAGAGCAGAACAATTCCTACTCCTGAGCCCCTTTGATTCGCCGCGCCATCAACGTGTGCTCTCCAACAAGTGTATTCGTGTCGAGAAATTGTGCTGATCATTTTCCCATCAGCCTCTAGCATGACTTCTAGCGTGGGTTCCGCAAACTCTGCCACGAGGTCGGCGAGGACCTGGCCCTTTATAGCAGTTCTAGGCATGTATCTGACATCGAAGGCGCCCAGGATTGTTCCCCACTTTGCAATTCGGCTGGTGTAGTCCGCACTGCGTAGAATGGCCTTTAAGGGGAGTTGCGTTAGCACCACTACAGTGTGTGCTTGAAAGTAGTGGGGAAGCTTTCGCGTGGCTTGTACGATGGCCAAAACAGCTTTTTCGAGGGGGAGATAGCGGGTCTCTGCCTCCTGCAATGATTTGCTCACATAATAGACTGGTCGCTGCGCGCCATTGTCTTCTCGGATCAACACCAGGCTGACAGCATGGGGGGCGACGGCGATGTAGGCGAATAAGACCTCGTCAGCATCGGGGCTGGACATAATAGGCGGTCGGGCGAGGTATTCTTTTAGCTGTTGGAAAGCGGTAACGCACTCTTCGTTCCACTCAAATCCATTCCACTTGTGTAATAGGAGAAAGAATGGCCTGCATCTGTCTGCTGAGCGCGAGATGAAACGGTTTAAAGCAGCTATCATACCAGTAAGCTTTTGGACCTCTTTAGGATTCCGAGGAGGCTGCAAGCTATGGATGGCTCTTATCTGGTCAGGGTTAACCTCTATGCCTCTGTGAGTGACCATATAACCCAGGAATTTCCCAGATCCCACCCCAAATGAACACTTAGTTGCATTGAGCCGTAGCTTGTACTTTCTCAGAATTTGAAAAACGTCGCCGAGGTCTCCAATATGGTCGGGCACTAACTTGCTTTTAACCACCATGTCGTCTATGTATACTTCAACGCTCTTACCCATCTGCTGTTCGAACATCCTGGTCATCATCCTTTGATAAGTTGAGCCAGCATTCTTCAGGCCAAAAGGCATAACCTTATAATGATAATTCCCAACCGGCGTGACGAAAGCAGTCTTCTCCTGGTCTTCAGCGGCCAAGGGTATTTGGTGATAGCCCTGGAAGGCATCTAGAAAACTCATTCTGGGGTGTCCGACAGTCGAATCTACCAACCGGTCTATCCGGGGCATAGGGAAGGGATCTTTTGGGCAGGCCTTGTTTAGGTCTGTGAAGTCTACGCAGACCCGCCATTTCCCGCTCTTCTTTCTTACCACGACCGTGTTGGCCAGCCACTCGGGATAGAAGACCTCTTTGATAGCCCCTGCCCTCTTCAGTTTTGCGACCTCTTCTCTTACGGCGTCAGTATGTTCTTTCGACGGTCGCCGAGGAGGCTGCCTTTTAGGTGTTATAGCCGGATTCACATTCAGGTGATGGCAGATGAAACCTGGGTCGACCCCGGGGGCTTCATAGGGGTCCCACGCAAACACATCTACATTCTGTCGGAGAAAAGCAATCAATGCTGACCTCTCCTGGGGCGGTAGTTCTGAACCAATTTGAAAGAACCTCTCTGGGTCTGATCCGACGAGTACTTTCTCCAGATCCTCACAACTTACTTCCGGGGCTGGTCTTTTCTCACCCTCGGCTGGGGCCGAGTTCATTAATTGCTATAATCCCTTCTTGGCTGATGCGGAAGGCTCACCACTTTGCCGTCGCGAAATTGCCGACACCATGCATTGCCTGGCCATGCCCTGGTTCCCGATTATTTCTTTTATTTGACCTCCGGACGGGTATTTCACTTTTTGGTGTAGGGTCGATGGTACAGCCCCTAATGCATGAAGCCACGGTCGGGCAACGATAGCTGTGTAGGGGGAGTACGCATCTACTACGATGAAGTCCACTTCCACCACGTCCGAATCTGTTTGCACAGGCAGCCTGATCATGCCTTTCGGGGTGACGAGTGCTCCTTCAAAGCTGACTAGAGGAGAATCGTATGGTAAAAGGTCTTCCTGCCTTAAATTCAGCCCCTTGTATAGGTCGGGGTACATTACTTCCACAGCGCTACCTTGATCGACTAGCACCCTTTTGACGTCATAATCTCCGATTCTGAGTGTGACGACCAGGGCATCATCATGGGGTTGAATGGAACCTCGCTTATCATCCTCCGAGAATCCAATTAAGGGAGCGGCATCCACCCTGGCCCTTTTAGGAACTCTGCTGTCCAGCTGAGCTGAGATACCGCTCACTGACATCACCCTGAAAGGGGCAGAACCTGTCCTTCCAGGTGCGGCGAGGATGACATTAATTGTCCCGAGGGGCGGCCTCAACGTATTTTGTCCGCTTTCATTGTTCGACCGTTCCTGTCCTCCTTCAGGGCGATGCAGTAGATGCCTTAGCTTCCCTTCCCGGATGAGCCGATCTAAAAGGCTCTTCAGACTTCTGCAATCGTCCGTGGTGTGACCTGGCTCCTGATGGTACGCGCAATACAGGTTCTGATTGCGCCTCGACGGATCACCAGCCATCTTGTTCGGCCACTGAAAGAAAGGTTCATACTTCACTTTCTCCAGGATTTTGTGTAGCGGTTCTCGGAATACAGCATGAACCGCCTGAGCCCCAGTAGATTCGTGATGCCCCATATAATCACCTCTCGACCTGTTACTATTGTTAAAACGATCCGACCTGAAGTCCCGCCTCTCCTGAGGGACAACCTTCGCCTTACCCTTCCCCATCTGCTGATCTTCCTCGACCCTTTTGTACTTGTCAATCCTGTCCATGAGTTGACGCACGCTGGTGACCGGCTTCCCAGTGAGGGACTTTCTTAGGCCATGATCTGTCGGCAGGCCCCTCTTGAATGTGCTGATGGCGACATCATCATAATTCCCCTCTATCTCGTTATACATTTCCCAGTATCTATCCGAGTAGGCTTTCAACGTTTCTCCTTCTCGCATGGACAAGGACAAGAGGGAATCCAGGGGCCGAGGAACCCTACTACTGGTTATGAAGCGAGAGCCGAAGGCCTGTGTCAGCTGTTTAAAGGAGTCAACGGAGTTTGGTGGGAGGGAATCAAACCATCTCATGGCCATGGGTCCCAAGCTGGACGGAAACACCTTACACATTAGTGCCTCATCCCTGGAATGGACAGCCATCCTCTGATTAAATTGGCTTACGTGCTCTACTGGGTCGGTCCGACCATTGTACATGGCGAACGCCGGTTGAGTGAACCGCCGAGGAAGCGTTGCCCTCTCTATCCTTCGCGTGAAAGGAGATTGGGATATGCGATCCAAAGCACGGCTCATGGCATCATTGGCTGTGCCGTGGTATGATGGACTCTTGTGGCCGCGCTTGTAAGGCCGCTCTTCTTCGTAAGAGAAGGTCTCACTCGGAGGGGTTCCTGATGCTTGCTTGTATTCATTGTCCCCATCACTGCTACTGTCCGAGTGGGATAAAGGACGTTTTCGTTGCGCTCGGCGCAACTCTCTCTTTAAGGCATCAATCTCTTGCAACAGAACCTTTCGATCGTTTTGCTCAGGGGAAGCACGACCCTTCCCCTTTGACCGGCCCACTCCTGTGGGAGAGGTGTTCACACTTCCCTCTCGCTGTTTATTTTGGTCCTTCTCCCGTTCAAGATTCAGAACATTGTCCTGTCGTTGGGAGTCTGCACGTCCTGTTTGGTGTGGACCTGATCCTTCCATTCTCGCGGTTTCACTTGTCGAGACACAAGTTCTCCCCACAGACGGCGCCAATTGTAAGGGCGGTTTTTGGGGCCCAGGCCCAGCAAGCCAGCGATCTTGGCCCAAAAGACCCTCGACAATGAATTTGTAGAGAGTGGGACTCAGAGCTAGGTCTTGACAGAGTGGACGTGATTAATGGTGAACCATGCAACAAATAGGACGTGAGATTGTCTTGTTCAGTTTTCTCAGATGACTCTCCTCCCACCCCCTTTGTGGAGACTTTCAGCTCTTATATATCCTCCTTTAATTGATAATGACCTTACACTTGTTCGCCATCTAGGCCTCTACTCGAGTGCCTGTCCTAAAGGACACCCCCCTCCTTTTTCTGTGAGTTGCAATGGCCAAGATAATACTATTTTCTGTCCAATCCTCATTAATGCGGCTGGAAAAGTAGTTTCCCTGCATTTAATGCGGCAGTAGTGGTTGTTCCCTGTCCGTTTAGCACTTCCTTCTTTTAGGAGGGTTCCTCACCATGGACAGGATACGTATTTGACGTCCATTAAGTGCGTCCGAGGAGGCACTACTCCTCGGACTATCCTTAAATAGAACCGGCCCGGCCCAGCTGGATTGGGCTAAATGTCTGCCGACCCCGTTTTCGCTTCCCACCATGGCTGGGCTTCATCCTGGTCCTAAGGCCCACTGTTGGCTGACAAAGCGTGCCCCCCACAATGTCAATTACGTGGATTTGGACGATAAAAGCCTTAATATCATGACAACTCCGTGGGCGTTCTTCAGATCAAGAATTGATGAAATAGGTATCACTCGGAAATATGATGTGCTTGTTGGTATAGAGATTCCTATTGAAGGAATTGATCAAATTATGAAATTGGACATTGGAGCAATTGAAGATTTCTTTTCCTTCTATCGGGCTCTCCAATTTTTAGGTTCTGCATACACGAATACAGATCCTGAGGATCATTTCACTTCTGAAGAGCCTTGGGAAGGCTATAGCATATATCTGCTATCCAATCATCATATCATTGTTACACCTCACATGGTTTGGAGGTCGTCTGGACAGTTATGGGAAGGGGAATTAGTAGAGTTTGATACTGCAACAGTTGCCTCTTCCATGGATTCCAATCATGAAGAAGATGAATTAATGGCATTGAAGGCAGAAATTGATGATGCTTCTTCTGTTGTAGCAGGGATCGATGATGCTTCTTCGACGGACGATGATGCTTCTGAGATGGCAGGAAATATAGCAGGGGTTGATAATGGTTCTTCGACTGATGCTGATGATTCTGAGAGTGCAGGAAATGTTTTGGTGTCAGGGATTGGTTTTTCTTCTTCTGAAGAAGAAGATGAGGTAGATGACTTCTTACAGTGGGAAACCAAACATGTTACTGAATGGAAAGAGGTCCAGAATATGCTTAACAGAATTGTTGTCAAACCAAAGTTACTATGTTGCTAGATGGTACTTCTTAGTGGCTAGATGGTACTCTAGTAGGAATAGCTACCATTTCTTTTATAATTCTGTTAGACTTCATGTTTAAAACCTCATAAAGTTTTGTGAAGATTGTTGACAAACCAAAGTTACTAAGTGGCTAGAAGGTAGCTTCTTAGTGGCTAGATGGTACTCTAGTAAGAATAGCTACTATTTCTTTCATAATTCTGTTTGACTTCATAAAGTTTTGTGTTTTTACTTAGAAACTGTTGAGATTTTGCCTAGTTTCCAAAAGTCAAAAACTTTAGAAACTGCGGTATATTTCACCTTGAAAATATCATTTACACTTCTATCATATTTTTGCTATTAGCATTATTAAATATATCACATGATTATTGGTTTAAATGAAATTTATCAAATATTGAGGTTTAAACAAAACGAAGACAAAACTATAAAATTACCCGCCTTCCATTCATGCCGCTTTGTTTAGTTTGCCTGAGCCCAATCCTAATGGTACGCCTATGTTGCTCACCTAAAGCTGGTTTATGTTAGTTATGCTTCACGTTAACACAATAAAATTGTTTTTCTCTTCCTTGAAACTTTTACTTTGTACCGCATTATAGTGGGTGCTAAATTATGAGTCACTTATTGCAGTGCAAGCTATTGTTTATCAAGGTGGATATGGAGGAGAATATGGTGGAACTGGAACCACCACTGATTTCCAGAGGTAATTTAAATAATACGCGCCTGTTATTAAGTAACGAAATTAAATGGAAGTGATCTTATTGATCTTATATATGTTGCCTAGTTTTAAGATTGTTAGTCCTGTGATCAATCTTAAAAGTATGTACCATTTTGCTGCAATGCTGGCATAATATGATATGGCATGATATACTTAAGATGAGCCTTAAGACAGTCCCCCTTTCTAAGCTGTCTTGCACTCTTTCATTTTGTATATATAACAACCAAAAGGCATATTGTGTTGTGGGGCATATATTATATAGTCTGAAATCATCCATTATTTGTGCTAAGTATTCATGCTTGCATATGATAATAACAAGAGGGGTAGCATACTTTTGCCAAGGCACAAACAAGAAATAGAATTTGTCTCTTGTATGGAAGAATGACAATTAAGGGATAAGGACAGCTTATTTTCTGGGGAAGCAATTTTGGGGATAAAGAAAGAAAAATTTCAGTGTTTTCATTGCCATATTAGCCTATGTCGGAGTGGGAACAGCTTGTCAGCAAGAATTTTAGT
The DNA here is from genome assembly GCA_028535165.1 of Quercus tomentella. Classification (NCBI taxonomy): domain Eukaryota; kingdom Viridiplantae; phylum Streptophyta; class Magnoliopsida; order Fagales; family Fagaceae; genus Quercus; species Quercus tomentella. The sequence goes on along the minus strand of JAPQVY010000012.1, from coordinate 12,490,261 downwards.
GAACCTGTATTATTTTCAAGACTTTTGCTTGAAAAACGAGGATTTTATCTTCCTCTAGCCATTTATTTTCGTAGATAATTTATACGTGCAATATCATGCATATGAAATTAGAAATTTCAATAAGTTGTTTCTTTTACACCAATCATGATGCTGTAGTTAAAAAACAGTTTGGTTCATCCATTACTGCCCAAAGCGTGCTGGTGCTTTTATGAGATAAGTTGTAGAAGATCCCACCTGGAGATCTTCCCCGATTATAGTTTCTGCTTTATGTCAAATACTGGTCTTGGCTTAAGCATGAATCACAGACAGCTTTACACTTTTTGTACATGTTCACTTAAATCTTTCTCTTATGCCTAAGTTGTTTTATTCTGTTTAAGTCTCTTTTTCTTGATGGAATCTTTATCAAGTTCAACACTGTAGTGTCAAACTGCAAACTTCTGTTAACTCAAAAATCCTTTGTAGGCAAATATTGGATGAAGTAGAGATACAAGAATTGCTCATTGATCATGTTGGTCATCGTTGCTGCTGGGGAAGTCGTCCAGCTCGGACGTGGAAGATTCATACGGTTGAATACTGCAATGTTTATGTAGGAACTCTAGATACATTTATAGAGGAAAGGGAACTTATAACAGAAACAGAGGCCTACCTCGGTGGAAATATTGATGGAAAGGATAATGGACCGGAACTTGGAATCTGGGAATTGGATTTAAGGTCTCAGTTGCCTCTCCTGTTTACATCTTACGAAGAATCACGGGCAAAAATTCCCCATTCTGAAACTATTGAGAAATGCTCAGGTAGGGGTTCTGAAATTACAGACTCTTTGGGGTGAAGAAATAATTTAACTGTAAAGAAGCTCAAATTTGTGTCATTTTATTCTCTTAGTTACTAACGGTAGCATTCATTGTTTTGTCCTAACTCAACCTTGGATGAGATTTGCAGGATGTGATGGACGGGGAAATATTGTCTGTCCTACATGCAATGCAAACCAAGAACCTGGATTTTTTAAGGAAAATCAGATGACTGAATGCCCTGCTTGTTATGGAAGAGGTTTAATTGCCCGTAGAGATGGATCAGACACAAAGTGAGAGTTGTTTATTTTTTGATGACTCATCTGTCTGTGTATGCAGTCAAATCTTGTTTCAAGCTCTAAAATAAGTATCATGCTGTGAAACTTCAACTTTTGTTCTTTACGTGTCTTTAACTAAAACTTTGCTCGTGCACTTCACTTCCAATTAAATACTAAAACAGGATATTTGAAAGCAGTTTTGACTGTTGAGTGCAGTTTGATGTTAGCTTCACGTGTTGGAACTGGATGGTACTCTGGTGGTGTAAATTTCATGGTTCATTCATTCAGAATTATTTTGTCTTTGCAGATGTGTGAAATGTAACGGCAAGGGAAAGATTCCTTGTGCAACTTCAGCATCTCGTGGACTAATTAAATGTGAGACATGTAATGCAAGTGGTTCTCTTCGGTCACGCAAGGTCGCCATTGTTCGATGGTATGTTCTTATTTTATTTTTTGTAAGTATCGTTTAATGGTATGCTGCTAGTTTGTGAAGCAAATATTTCCAATCACTGTGCCTATAGAGGCCAGAATGCTATCAGTTTGGATAAGCTAACCCACCTACATCACTTAATGAATGAGGTTCAGAAGGTTTTCAAGAGTAAATTTTTTTAATAAGATTAGTTCATTAGGTAGTCACTCTATCATGAGTTATCTATTATCTTCAAGTAATGTTATGGTTTACATTCTTTAATAGGGGCACAACCTTGAAGATGTCCCTGTCAAGTGATTTGTATATGGTCGTGAAACATATAGGATCTCTATAACTTCTCACTGGCAGTATGGCTGCATTAAAAATTGAATGATTTATTGTAGTTTGTGTACGAACATCATCTCTTAGCAGGAGTTTTGTTCTTGTTAGAAAGCTACTAATTGGCTAAGTGGTTTCTGAAAGAAAAACCAAATCATCCACAGGATTTATACATAATTTCGGTTAAGGTTTGAGATGTATGTCTCCATAAGCATATAGGGACTGAGATTTACTAGATATAATCTCTTTTACAACTATGATTTTTTAGACAGGCAATTGTATTCTTATTGAAATCATTTGTCTCCAAACCATGTTAGTGTTGTAATATATCTCCTTTCATGTTTAACCAGAGTGACTGAAATGCACATGTAAATTAGCTTAGCAGATTCTATGTTCTGATGTTCTCTAACTTTTTTTGGGTGGGGGTGGGGGGGTTGTGTTTAGCATGAGCAATATATGAATTATTGTGTTTCTGTGGCTGTCATAGTTCGCATTCTTATGATTTTGTGCTGTTGCATGTATTGATGTGCATGAAAGTGAATAATGAATGAGAAAACAAAATCCTGTTACAGGAAGACACTTTCAACTCGAAAAGTTAGTGCAACAAGTGGAGCAGCATCAGTTCCTGATGAAGTTTTCCACACAGCCAAAGGTGTCCAGTTGTGCAACACTCAGGCATATCAATGCACTCCTGCCTTTTTTGCTGACTTTCTCCCTCAACAAGTTTTCTTCTGAAGTTATTGCGGAGAGAGCACCAGTACCTCCCTCTGCTAGAGTCTTATGTGAGAGGTATACCATCTCCGTTGTGCCAGTTACACGTGTCACCATGTCTCATCACAACCAATCCTTCAGTTTCTATATTATTGGCTTTAGCAGGGAGGTCTACTTGAAGGACTATTATCCTTCTAGGTTTTGTTGGGGGCTATGTCCTTGCTTGTAATGGTTGAAGCCGTAATTAGGCAAATTTTCATCTTCAAGAGAGTTCTGTGATCTTTGCTTCCTTTGCCATGCAATAAGTTCTTGGATTCTACCTTTATGATTTTGGGGACCATAATTTTCTTTTGTCAGTAAATATTTGGTTTGCTTTGATGCACTTGTGTGTTAACTGTTAAGCTAAAATATATCATGGGGTTTCTATTATTTTGGGCTTTGTTCATATGTTCTTGACCAAGCGTGCTGAATGTTTTTTTCTTTTTCTTTTTGACAATCTTGTTGTAAAGGAGAACAGGTCATGCCTACTGAGAACAGGTCCTATTGTGTCTCTTTGGATCCTTGACATTTTTTCAATTTAGTTATGTGGCTTGGGTCGATTCTCCTAATGTAATTCTTAGATCTTACACTGCATGAAATATAGGGAGTGGTGCTGTGATTGTGTAGTCCACTTGGGTCAAAGTCCATTAATCAGGGATGATAATCGAATTCATTAGCTATATGGTGATGCAATATTTTCTATTAGAATGAAATCAATTCTCTGTACTTAGTTTACAGACCAAATAACGAGTCAAATAATGCTTATAGTTTCACGGGCGCAAATCATGTATGTATGGGCCCAAATAACGACTATAGCTGCTTTTTTCGTTTCATCTAAGTTCAATATTCATTGAGTAATTCCTAGTCCAACCCTTTTGTAATGGGTATTATATGAAATTGTATGATAGAGATTGTTTTAATTACAATTATATTTTGATCCCCTTTTTTTTTTTTTTTAACAAAATAAGTTATATCAAACCAACACCAATCGATTAGGAGTGTAGTCTTAAACTTTAAAATTGTACCTTTTCAATTTACCCTTTTTAAAATTTCACTCTATACATTACATTCAAACAATTGATTTCAACCTATAAAAGCAAAAATAAGTTGCACCAAAAGGACACGTTTCATAAGAAATAAAAAATAAAAGAAAAAGAAATCCACACGGTTTGATGGGGGAAAAATGCTCATACACCCCTTGAACTTAAGTAGTAGCCAAGACACCCCCTAAACTTTTTTATTAGCCAATTTATTCCATAAACTTTACATACCTGCCAAATTAGTACCTCAGTTAATCTACTATTAAAAAAACTAACGGAATAATCATGTGAGACACACATGAGCTTTAAAAAAACAAACTTAAACCCCTTAATTTGAAACCTGGTGGATTGATGCAAAGAAGAGGAGCAAGGTCTGACCGGATTGACAGAGAACATTTCAAGAACCCATTGACACTCTTACCAACTTGAAGGGGCTTCGAATCCCCACACGAATCCAACAACACATAGAAAACACCATAATCAACACAAACACCTTGACCCATATACTCAACTTCTTTTTTGTTTTTTTGCATAATAGTGGAAATTTTATTGATGAAAGAAAATGTACAAGATAAATCGAAGTTCACACTTAAACCAGAGTAACCAGACACTGACTAAAACACATGAGATTACACATCGACTATTACAACAAAACTAAACAAACAGAGAAGTCCTTAACCACACCAAACTACCAGCAACTAAACATTACCAAAAAAAAACACCTGGGAAAATAGGCCACAATTTCGCCCAGGCCAGTTGTTAGCCCAAGAAGAAAACAACTCCTCCAGCCAAACTGAACGAAACCACTCAACACAGATGAATCCACTCCACAACTTGTTCAACCTTGCCCTCCTCACACAAACCCATCAAATCACCATTTGGTGGGTCACCGCATATTGGGTCGCTTTTTATTGTTAAGCTAATTACTGTTCATCTTTTGCACATTGGAGTGGTTCTTCTTCCTGTTACTTTGCTACTTTGAAGAAGGTTCAGGGTGGGATTTGTATTGAGTGTTGGTGCTTTGGCGGTGAGAGACACCACTACTTCGGCGGCATAGGCCTTTGAGTCGTGGGTATTGGGTAGTGCGTAGGTGCAGAGAGGCTTGGATGATGTGGGGTTGAGAGAACTGAGCTGAAAGTTGTGGTGCCATTTGAGGTCTCAAGTGGGAAGCGATAATGGAGTTTCTTGAGCCCTGAAGAGATATTAGAGAAGCTAACCTCTATCCGGTCAAACATTGCTTCTTTTCTTTGTTTAATCCATTGAGTTTTTAGTAAAGGGGTTTGAGTTTGTATTTTTAAACCTCAGGTGCATCTCACAATGCATGAGAAAATAGAAATTTGTGTTCAAAGGTTAAAAGTTGTTTATGAAAGCAGGTTCTTGTGTAGTTTAGAACCTCAGTGGCTAACAATCAGGAGAGTATTAAAATTTCAATGGGAGTGGAAGTAATGGTGTTGGCCAAGATGGTTGCACGAGTAGAAATATCAATTTTGCAGGTACAGACACAAAGTAACAGGAGTTACCAGCTAAGGTTTTCCCCAAATTTCATAGTTGGCAGGCCATTTTCAATACTCTCTTCCACATTTTGCACAAGACAATGGAATTGATGAATTATAAGAAGACAACTTCGCCATCATTTAGGTGGAAGGCTAGCAAATCTGCAGCAGCAGGAGTTCCTCCACTATTCAACAAGCCTAGAATATTCTAAAACGATGTCCATGAAGTAAACTTTTTGTATCATGAACCATGCACCTGCACTACCGTAATCCTCAAGTTCCCAAAATATAAGCGAATTCTGCTTCTGAATAGCAGAAACTAGTTGAAAACCAATGAAATTTAACCCATTGCAAAGCATAAAAAAATAAAAATCTGTAGTGCATCATTTGATCAGAAAATTGGAGGTATTTCATTGCTTTAACAAGTTAAAATTGTGCATTCACAATCAAAGAAAAATACATACAAAACACACCACCAAAACTTAATTATAAGACAAAATTAGGGTAAAATCCTGCTTCACAAATCAATAAAAAAAAACTCCGGAACTCTTGTCTAGTAGAAATTTGGAAGGACAATCCGATCACAACTTTTAAACCTTCATTCACAGAAATATAAGGTACACTCAATTGCTACAACTTAACTTTTAAACCTTCATTCACAGAAATATAAGGTACAGCTACAAAATTCATATTGGTAATTAATTATTCCAAAACATAATTTCATTATATTCAAGTGTCAACAATAATTTAGAAAGAACAAGAGAACAAGAAAAACACTTTAATCGCTGGCCTGCCATGAATAAGTACAAATTTTGTTGCATACTAAAAAGCAATGCACTACATCCCACAATCTATCCCAACAATGATTTGAGCATCTAAACTTCACTGTTAGAGATATGACTACCTTCAACTTCATGATAACTGCTTCGTTGTCATCTCAAAACAGAAAACAGTCTGCATGGGATGGAGGAAAAGCATCATAAAAGTTGGAGGAAAGATTAAAAGACAAAATAAAAACTTACTTCCAACTTCTTGAGTTCTGTAGTTTAGAACCAAGGGCATTCAAACTGGGAGAGGAATTGGTGTTGGCGTTGCCCTCAACTTCTCAACTTCTTGCCGTTGCTTCTTTTGCTTTTGACGTTTAGAAACAAACTCGCTCAATAAAAATGGGGAAGGGCATTCAAACTTCAATGGGAGTGGTACTGGTGTTGGCCACGATGGTTGCCCAACTAAGAAGACATCTTTTGCAGGTATGCTATCAAAGTATCCCGGTAAAAGTTTTTCCAGTCGGCCGGCCATTGTTAATACCCTCGTCCGCATGTTACACAAAACAATACATTTGCGAAATTGTAAAAAAACAAATTCGCCAACATTTGGATGGAAAGCTAACAATGACCCAGTTGAGATCTTTTCCTTTGCCATCTTGAGGAGATCGGAATATTCTGAAACCATGTCCTTGAAGTAAATTTTGTATTTCAGACACCATGTACCAGCATTGTTGTAATCCTCGAGTTCCCAAACAGAAAAACTGCGAGGGCATTGCAAAGAAGAATTTTGGAATATCCGGAGACGCCCTTGGAACACTCCAAAGGAGACCCATTCTCTAAGGGAAAGGTCAATGGGTGGATCAATATAGCGGCACCCTTGTGCATTGTTGAATGGATCGAACACAACAAAGCCTCTGATCATTCTATCATTTTCATCCACATCCACCCAATGCAGCATCCCATTGCAGGCAACAACACCAGCATGCTCAGGCCTTCCAAAAAGGGAATTAAATCCGCGCGGTGACGAAACAAGAGAGTCGCGCCATTCACCGGTGTCGGAAGAAAAGATCTGCATACGTATCTGAGTAGGGTTGGATTGAGTGGGAGAATAAATGCGCACCACTCTATAACTGTAATGGGCATTGGTAATACATCCCTGCTCCTTATCACAGCTATCTGGAATGCATATAAAGCCCACCAAAGCAATTCCGCGATATCCCTGGTATGGAAGGCGAGGGAGAATTATCCACTGTTTGGTAATAGGATTACAGATGACATACTCAGTAAAGCCCGAATTAACAATCGGCAGAACTTCGCTGCGTATCAGTAATAAATCGTTGAACGATGCTTCGACGCAAAAGGGATAATTTTTTCTTGCAAACTCGATACAGGGAAGAAAGTTGAGAAAATCGAGCCCGTCACCGTCACCGTCACTGTCACCAACACCGCCACAGTCCTCATCGAATGGAAGAGCGAGGATCTTTTTGGCATGGTATAACACAAGAGTAAAGGGGTCTGTGTTTGACTTACTGAATGGGTGTCGGTGGAGCATGGCGTTGCGAACAAACAAAGGATGAGAAATCACAGAACACCAGCGCTTCGACACAGACTTACATTGGAGAGCCCATCGGCAAGGGAGTCGATAAAGGATCTCGAACAGTACAGCATCTGGCAGTTCTTCGATATTGATGAATTCAGGCAGCTGGGTCGAATCATCCGGATCTGGCTCTTCTTCTTCTTCTAATCTTCTTCTTTTGCGATATGGAAATTCCTTCGGATCCTCTTCAACATCATCTTCTTTTCTTCTTTTACAAGACAAAACCAGAGGAAGGTCTGTGTCTGTGTTTGTGATTTTGATTGACTCCACCGCCATGGTAACGGCGGAAACAGAAGCAGATATTTCTTTGTTGGGTTGGGGGAAAGGAAGAGAAACCTAAATAAACGAAAACAACCGAAGTTTTTTTTTTTTTTTTTTTTTTTGAGGAACTGAAAACAACCGAAGTTTAATACTATAAACCGGAAAGGTAATTTAAAATTTCACGATGGGTGTCATCTCATTACTGTTATAAAATTTGTACCCACTTTGTATTATCTCTTGCTGCTTATTTTGCTTTTACTAATTATATCTTGTATACTTTTTACTTGCTAATTATAACACAAGTGGCAGCCCACATTAAAGACCTATAAGGGGCGAGAAAAAAGGGTAAGTGTAGTGGTCAAGCGTTAATTTGAGATGTTTTGGATATGGACAGCTCTCTTGGGATCTTGTTTAGCCATTTTAAAGTTAAATTGTCAAAGGTCTTGTAGTTGAATTGACACCTCCCCATGCACAAAGTGCTTGGGGGTCTAGGGGGAAAGAGTTCGAGTTACGAGGTTAGCAGCAAGTTATAATTATTTCTCAAAAAAAAAAAGTTGAATTGAGTCTTATTTTATTGTTTATTTGCTGTTGGATCAGTTTTAAATTTTAATTAAGTTCTACTAGAATAAGTGCAATTCTATAATTTCTACAAATCTGATATATACAACCTATATATACCTATATATACAACATAATACACTAGTACAAACGAAGAAAACTGATTGTGATTTGGAATGCTAAAATAAATTGTGCTGATAAAATACAGAGTCACAGGCGGATCTCTCTGCTTTGGATTTACTGGTGCAATTCCAGAGGCTTATTATAGTCTCAAGCAACTTCTTCACATATGGCGGTTAGTCTCAGACCATGGTAAGTTTTTTGGTTTGTCTTTTTTCCCCCTTCAAATAAATATTCAGATCATTTTGGGCTTTATTGGGATGGTTATTAAGTGTAGTAGTCACTATTCTTTTATTGTAGAACACCTAACGTGGCAACCTTTTATTAGATTAACTTTTTAAGTAGTGTTTCTATACGTTATATTAACGATTATCTTCTTAGCAAATGTTATTAGAGCTCAAGGTGGTGTGCGACAAATGCGAGGTGTTCAGTGTCCCTTTCCTAACAAGGACAAAGCAAAACCTAAAGGGCCTACACTAGGGGTGTCCATGGGTCGGGTTGGTTCAAGTTTGGGCTTAACCTAGAACCGACCTGATCCCATTAGTTTGTAGGATGGCAGACCGCCACTTATCGCAAAAAACCACGGGTCGAGTCGGATCGGGTTTAGGTGGATGACGGTTGAATTCAACTTTAATTGAAAGACTGAGTTCAAAGACCAAACTTGGTACATAAATCACAAATCTGAAGAACAAATCTACACTGAAGAACATATCTACAAACCTAAACACCAGTAGACCACAAATCCATAGAACACAAATAGAAATAGAGAGAGAGATGATAGCATATCTGAACTATACAAGAGACTGAAACGAAGAAATAGAGAGAGAATGACTGAAAATCAAACTTGAGAGAGAGAATCGCAGATTCGGAGGTGAATAAGTGAGTCTATGAGGGAGGAGAATTGAAAATCGGCGATGGTGGAGAATCGAACATCTGAAGATTTTGAACTAAAGGTGTTGGCTATTAAGAGATCGAGAAAATGAGAGAGATCCAGAGAATTGAGAAATTAAAGGGTGAAAAGTCTGAACTGAAGAGACCATAAATTGACTAAGTATTAAGGCTTATATATCACAATTGGATTAGGTGGATTGGGTTTTGGAAGGGAAGACCTGCCACTCGACCCACTGGAATCAATTTGGGATGGTAGGGACCCGCCGTCAACCACCAGGTAGTTGGATTGGGTAGCAAATGGATCGGGGTTCGATCAGTTTAGACGAGTGGGTCGAGTCTGCGATTTTGTTGGACAACCCTAGCCTACACAAATGATTTTGAAAAAAAGGCCCAAGAAAGAAGTATTGTCAACGATGCTAGATCACAGTGAAGAGCATAGCTCCAATGGACATGAATGTGTGGGCTAATTTCCCTGGATGAGCTTACAAGATTGACACGTGAGAGGCCCATGAATGACGTGCTGGTAATAGTAAAAGCCCATAAGGTAGGGGGAGCTAGTAGAACTTATTCATGACCCACTAGTGGCAAAAACTCACACGTGAGGAGGAGATTGTTGAGAATACAAGTGTGAGTGAAATCCTACATTGAACAATGATGAGAAAATAATATATATATATATATATATAATCACATAACAAAATCTCTTCATTGTATTCTAAATTAATTCTTTTAGATAATGGCATTTAGCCATTTTAACACACACTATTTTGTGATCAATTAATATTTTTAAAATCATATATATTATTCATAGAAATAACATATAAATATATATATATATATATATATATCTCAAAATTCACATGAAAAATCATACAAAAAGATTGTATGATATATCAATAATTAAACTAAAAAAAATTGAATATGAAAATCAACAAATGTTATTGAAAGAAACTTTTTTAGGTATTTCATTCAATTAAACTTGACATGAAATTTAGAATTAACTACCATGCACTTGCACTTGCACTTGCATGAATCATACATTTACTGCTTTATATATATCTCATGTGTTCAATGAATTTTATTTTATGTATATATATTCCATAAAATTGATAAATTTTTATCATAAAATCTTTTATTGTATTATTTGATTAGCATTATTAAAACCATTGATAACAACTACAAAATTGAATTTAATTTTGATTAATGTATTTTCTTAAAAAAATAATTAAAGCACTACATAAAATGAAGAATTTTTAACCAACATATCATTTACTTCATACTATTTAAAAAACCAAAATAAAAACAAAATCAGTGCAAAGCACGGGCCTATATCAAGTATATATAAAAACACAGACCTCATGTTAGAGAGTATGAGGTTGTGCCATGTGGCGCATTCCTTCATGTTCTCTTTATTTAGGCTTCTAAATCAACAAAGTTTACATTTATATCAAAGTATTAGTTTATTAAATTAACCAATAGAGCAAATGCATATATTAATTATCTATAGTTATGCATTAATTATTTATATTAAATGAATTTAAATGATTACTTTTATAAACTCTATATAAGAGATAATTTTTAGTTGGAATAATAATAATAATAAATTTAGAATATGACATTCTTACTCATGTTTAGTTGCTTTGACAACAATTGACATAAAAGCCATAAAAAAATTAAATATTTGTGAATTCATTAAAATTAATCTTAATCTTATAAATTTCCTAACTTCTTTCAGTCACATGTAATATATATACACACACACACACGCGTGTGTGTGTGTTGGGGGGGGGGGGGGGGACTAACATTGTAGTATTTATTCTATGTAATTAGAAAGATTAATAATAGAATAAATATGTTTATTTTGTTATAGCATAATGAAATTTTAATATAATTTTTATTAGATTTATATGAGAAACAATTTTTTGTTATGTGAGAAACAATGGATTTGAAATATGATATTCTTACTCAAATTTAGTTGTTTTTGCATTTTTTTTTTAGTAGGCATGAAACATGCTTATCTATATTAACCACTATATCATGCAATTTTCAATTTGTAAATACATATATGTACTGTGATCAAATCACTACATTACTCTTAGTGTCTTTCTATTTTGTTTTAAAAAATAACTAAAGAATACAATTTTTTTCAAGGAAATTTATTGAAATTTTTTTTTATACATCAATAGTTGGGAGTGGGGGATTTGAATAATGAATATCTCAATTGGAAATTGAGCTGCCAACCAGTTAGTCTACAAGAATCTTAGTAAAATTTATTAAAATATTGGAGAAAACTAATAATAAGTCAATGTGCGGGAATTCAACTAGTATAGTTTAAAGGAAGGATAAGTTGAGTTCTATACTTCTAGCAGGTTCAAATAAAAAGTAAGAAAACATTTATTAATTGTGATTTGATTTCCCGTTTTGAATAGATTGTATAAAAAACTATTTTCTTTTATCTAAATCCAAGATAATGGGCAATGGATGTAAGCTACAACCCCTAAATAGTAAATAACTTTTTTTTTTTACCTAACACAATAAATTTTGTATGAACTTCTTTCTTTTTTAAGAAATATTCTTTTACTTTAAACTGTATTTACATTTATTTTTGGTGCGGTTTGTGTGGCATATTTATTTGGTTTTTTGTTTGGGATTAATTTTTGGTACAATAGATTTGTAAGATAGGGAAATAATGAATCGCCTTAAAATTAATTAAATAAATAATAGAATGAAAACTTAATTAACAAAAAAAATGGAATGAAGGATTAAAATAATAATTTTTATAATGGGTAATGTCATATCCCTATTATTAATAGGACTTTATTTTCCAATAGGATAATGGAAAATTCAATTACTATGTTTTATTTTTTTAAAGAAAAAAAATACAAATAACTTAGAATTTATATTGATCATTTGTGTCCAAACAAAACAAATAGAAACAATGATTTCATCCCCTCTCTTTCACCATTTCAAATTTTGCACATTGAACATTTGAACTCGAAATAGCAATACTTTCCATCAAATCTTACTTTCGTGCTCTCAATCAAGATTGGAAATTTTGTAAGGTACTATGATCTAAATCTTGAAAGTTTCTATTTTCATTTATATTAGTTAGGGATTATGCAAAAATCAAGAATTTAGTCTCTCTTTGATCCTAACTCTCTCTCATTAGTGTTGTCATTGCTCTCTCTCATGCTATCTCTCGACAGTGCTTGCTACTTCTTCTCTGTGTTCTCTCTGCTCTCACACTCTTGGGTAAGTTCTTTTTCTTTGCGCTCTTTTCATTGTTCTAGGGTTAGATGGAATCAATGATTGTAAAGGATTTTTATTATTCTAGGGTTTGATGGAATCAATGATTCTAAAACTTTTTATTATTCTAGGGTTTGATGAACACCCAAATGGGTTTACTGTTTATCAGTTGAACTAACTAGAAACACCATAATAAGCATGTTGAACATATAAGTTGTGACCCACACAAAAATAAATAAATAAATAAATAAATAAATAATCTCATATATAATTCAACTAGGTAACTCCATTGCTGAAGTGACAGAGAATAAAGATTAGTTCTTTTTAGGCTTACTGTGATGGTACAATTCTAGCAAAGAATCCATGGCTAGTCTCCAAGCAATAATTCTCAAACAAAACACTCAGTCCTCTCTCTCTCTCTCGTTTTAAACATTTGAACCCAAAACCCACTTCCCCAAAAAAAAATCAAAATCTCAATCTTTTTCAGATTTTGCACCTGAGCTTCCGCCTAAACCATCAAAATCTCAATCTTTTTCAGATTTTGCACCCAACCCCAATTCTTTATCGCAATTCGTGTTCTCTTTTCTTTTGTACACGAATCAAGTCTCCGCTCTTATGCTCTTGGGTAATAAGTCTTTTTCTCTACTCTCAAAGGCTTTAGTTTTTTCTTTGATTTAGAATGCACTTTCTTAAAGCGTGGATGAGAAAGATTTGGCTTTGGTTTTTCTTTTTGTGGGTACTACACCAAAATAAGTCTATTACATCAAATTTCAATACAACAAAATTAGTATAGTGGTATTAGACATAATATTACATCTACAAATTAAAAGTCGTTGCAATAATAACTTAAAAGTGGTATTACATTAATAATAATTAGTTGCAATAACTTATAATTTTCTATTGCAATAGAGGCTTTAATGCAAAATTGCATTAAGAAATTTTGTTTGCAATAACTTAAATTGAAGAAATCATTGTAATAACTTGATACTAATTATTTTGCAATCTATTACAATGGAAATTTCAAAATGACAGCTTATTTTATATATATATATATATATTTGTTGCAATAGCTAAATATCAATGATTTTACAATTAATCTATTGCAATGACAAACATGAAGTTGCAACAAAGATATTATTACAATAATTTAATATCAATTATTTTACAATCTATTGTAATGAAAAATATGAAAAAATTATTTATTACAATGAAAAATGTCGTTGCAATAACTTGACCCAAATTATTATTGTCAACTATTTGCAATCTATTGTAATCTTGACCCAAATTGTTTATTGCAAGAACAAATATATTATTACATCATAATTGTCATTAAAATATTTAAAATTTATTGCAATGAAATTTTTTGTAGTACAAATCTGTTACCTCAAATTTTATTGCAACGCTTCACATAAACTATTGCAATGACATTGATGTTATTGCAATGATTTTTTTCATAGTAGTAAACAATTTTTGTTGTAGTAGGGGAGGTTGTGCACAAAGTGTTTCTGCTTTACATACAATAAAATGGATGAAATAACTAAGAAGAAAATAATATTGATGGGCATAACCTATAACAATATTTAAATGATAGGTTTATCAAATATTGCAAGATACATTGCATTAAAACCAAGTTTAGTTCAAACGAATCTGATTACAAAACTCATACTAATTAAATATGAAAGTAAAAGATTGATAGCAAAATTTTAAAAAAAGAAGAAGGAAGATTCTTGGTTGATTATTTTTATTCATTCAATAAATGCCTTTTATTTATGTTTATACAGATGTTTCTACTTGGTTTTGTAAAAGCTTTCTAATTAAAGCTTCTAATCTTAGCCTTTTATTATCATGTAGTACGATATATTTATATATATTGACACGTCTTCAACAACAGATAAGAAAAGAAAAGAAATGGAGGAACCATGGATGATTTCAATAAATGGAATTGTACAGAGGCAAGTTAACTATATATGTTGGGGAAAGATTCATTTGAAAACATTACAGGCTTTCAAAGCCTCGTGAGAGAGATTGAAAGAGAGGCTTCTACTAAAGTGACTAAACAATACAAGGATCATGTTGTTTCTGCATTGGATCCTTTGTTTGAATTTAACATCGGTTACATGGATCTGGATGATAATTTCCTTAATATCATGACGACTCAATGGGCTTATTTTAGATGAAGAGTTGATGAAATAGTCATTTCTCTAAAATATGATGTGCGTAAAGGAAAAGAGATTCCTATTGAAGGAATTGATAAAAAATGAAGCTAGACATTGGACCAATTGAAAGTTTCTATTCCTTCTACCGCACTCTCCGATTTTTAGGATTTGCAATCACATATACAGATCCTGAGGATAATTTCTCTTTTGAAGAGCCTTAGGAAGGATATAGTCTATATCTGCTATAACATCAAAATATCATTCTAAGATGGCAGGACATGTTTTGATGTCTAAGGTAGATGATGACTTTTTACAGTGGGAGACCATATATTATTTTGCAATCTATTACAATGGAAATTTCATATTTGTTGCAATAACTAAATATCAATTATTTTACAATTAATCTATTGCAATGACAAACATGAAGTTGCAATGAAGATATTATTACAATAATTTAATATCAATTATTTTACAATCTATTTTAATGAAAAATATGAAACAATTATTTATTACAATGAAAAATGTCATTGCAATAACTTGACCCAAATTATTATTGTCAATTATTAGCAATCTTGACCCAAATGGTTTATTGCAAAAACAAATATATTATTACATCAAAATTGTCATTAAAATTGTGGGAACCGACCCAGAATAAAAAGTGGGCTGGGCCTTGGCCCGTCCGAGGACCATTCTTTTCGAAGAGACGTCGCGGCCCAGAATCCCTGCCCTAGCCAGCTGGGGCCAAGAAAACACGTTCGAGGAGTAATTCTTCCTCGGACGTTCCAAGGTCCAGATCAATGATGCATCCCGGTTACTGTAGCCCTCACCCCAGACACGTGAAAGGAGAGAAGATTCAAATATTCCATCAAGGCTGTCACCACCACATTAAATGCACCCTAGCTACTCTCCTGGCTGCATTAATGGGGAGGAGACCCCTGAACAGTGCCACCTTGGTCACTGCAACTCACAGGGAACTGGTAAAGGCGTCTGATGGGACAGGTGCTCAAGTGGGCGTTTGGATGATCAACAGGTGTAAGGCCCAGATAATAAGAGAGAGCCTATATAATATGTAAGAGGTCCCCAAAGAGAGGGGAGAGAAATTCATTGTATGAATGCATGACCAGGAATAAAATTCCCAGTTCCCCATCCATTTTCTTGATTCACGTTTCTATATCCATAAAGGACATGCAACGAACCGTTTGAGCAAACCGAAACCCAGCTCTTCAGCCCATACTCTACAAAATTCATTGTGTGGGACTCATTAAACCAGGGCTTGACAGTTCAGGACCGGGTTAACAAAAATCGTGTCCCTACAATTGGCGCCGTCTGTGGGAAGGACTAAGGTATCAGTTAGCACGACGGTCGAGCATGGCAGAACCAGGCCCACACCAGGAAAACCCTCACCAGGCTAACTCTCAACAGACGCAACCCATCGAGTCTCAGAGGCAAAATAACCCTGCCAACCCAGACGGCAGGGCGAACCATGAGGGAAGCGTGCATCCTGCCCAGACAAGCCAGAGTCACACCCAGATAGGCAGTCACGTATCCCAGAGGCGAAACAGTCATCAGGCCATGCAGCGAGAGATAGCTGACCTGAAAAGGGAGTTAAGGCGTGTGACACGAAAACGATCTCCCTCTGGCTCAGACGAGTCCTCTAATAGGGAGGATGCGAGTTACCGACAGAGGTCAAGGACCCCCCCGAGTGAAACGTTTTCTTACGAGAGGGAACCGCGCCCTGTGCGGAAACGTGAAAGCCCATCCAGCAAGGGTTCGGGAAATGATGCTATGAATAGGGCGCTGGACCAGATTTCAAGGTCACCCTTCATGCATAGAATCGAAGGGGCTAAGATGCCTCGACGCTTCAACCAACCAGCGTTCGCCATCTATAACGGCCGAGCGGACCCTGTAGAGCACGTGAGTCAGTTTAATCAGAAAATGGCTATCTACTCGCAAAATGAAGCCCTAATGTGCAAAGTCTTCCCATCCAGCTTGGGACCAGTGGCGATGAGATGGTTCAATGGCCTGAAGACAAATTACATAGGCTCATACAAGTAGCTCACTCAGGCCTTCTGCTCCCGCTTTATTACAAACACCAGAGTCCCTCGGCCCCTGAGTTCGCTATTGTCCTTATCCATGCACGAGGGAGAGACCCTGAAAGCATATTCGGACAGATATTGGGAGGTGTATAACGAGTTAGATAACAACCATGACGATGTTGCTATCAGCACATTCAAAAGCGGCCTCCCCACCGAGCATGGCTTAAGAAAATCTCTCACTGGTAAGCCAGTTGCCAACGTTCATCAGTTGATGGACAGGATCGACAAGTATAAAAAGGTGGAGGAAGATCAGTTGCAAGGAAGGGGAAAGGAGAAGATCATTCCCCCCAAAGCAAGTGATTTTAAGTCCGAACGATATAACCATAACCAGCCGAGGAGAGATTTTTCGCAACAGGCCGGACAGAGTAACACGCAAACGGTGAATGCCGTATTCCGAGAGCCAGTACAACAGGTGCTGGAGAAAGTAAGGAGCGAGCCCTATTTCAGATGGCTGGGAAAGATGGCCGGAGACCCTTCCAAACGTAACCAGAACCTATACTGTCACTATCATCAGGACCATGGGCATACCACTGAGGACTGCAGGAATCTATGGAGCCACCTAGATCAGTTGGTCCGAGAAGGGAAGCTACGTCATCTTCTACACCCCTCGAGCGGCCATCCAAGTCAAGCAGTGCAAGAGCCCCGAAAGGACGTGTTGTTAAGACCCCCCACCGGCACGATACATGTCATCCTCACCGCACCAGGAAGAACTGGGCCACCCCCGTCCAGGGTTTTGGCTGTTGGTCGGCTCCCCTCCGAGGACAGGCAAAGGGAACCTAAAAAGTCTAAAAAGGGAAGCTCTTTGATATTGGGATTCTCGGACGAAGATAAGAGAGGAACTATCCAACCTCACGACGACGCCTTAGTGGTTACGTTAAGAATTGGAGGTTTCGATGTGAAAAGGGTGTTAGTAGACACAGGAAGCGCAGTAGAGATAATGTACCCTGATCTATACAAGGGGCTGAACTTGAGGCCGGAGGATCTGACGGCCTATGACTCCCCCCTTATCAGCTTCGAAGGGAAGACTGTTACGCCCAAGGGGCAAATCAAGCTGCCCATCCAGACTGGATCGGAGGTGGTGGAAATAAATTTTATCGTGGTCGATGCTTACTCGCCCTACACAGCGATAGTGGCCAGGCCATGGATCCACGCCCTGGAAGCCGTATCCTCCACACTTCACCAAAAAGTAAAATACCTGTCCAGAGGCCAGGTAGAGGAGATTCGTGGAGATCAGGCCGTGGCCAGGC
Organism: Quercus tomentella; assembly: GCA_028535165.1. Taxonomy (NCBI): domain Eukaryota; kingdom Viridiplantae; phylum Streptophyta; class Magnoliopsida; order Fagales; family Fagaceae; genus Quercus; species Quercus tomentella. Next base: position 12,472,225 of record JAPQVY010000012.1, on the reverse strand, counting down.
AGTGTATGGTGGCCGCCATTTTGCATCGGTCCCATGCTGAGTCCTCGGCCCCTGAGAACTTATAGCAACCAGCCCCCTCGGCAGGGCAAGATGGTGAGCTCGCCGAGGAGATAAGGTGTGAAAATTTAGATAGGTTCATCGTCAACGACGACCCGGAAAAGTTTTTCCAGGTTGGATCCGAGTTGCCTTTGCAAGAAAAAGAGGAATTGGTCGGATTTCTCAGAAGAAATGTCGATGTGTTTGCATGGGACGCTTACGACGCCCCGGGGGTTGATCCTAGCCTCATTTGTCACCACCTGAATGTTAATCCCTCTTCCACTCCGAAGAAGCAACTGCCCCGACGCCCCTCAAAGGAGCATGCTAGTGCTGTAAGAGACGAAGTAGCGAAGCTGAAAAGAGCAGGGGCTATTAAGGAGGTCTTTTACCCCGAGTGGTTGGCAAACACAGTGGTGGTAAGGAAGAAAACAGGGAAGTGGAGGGTCTGCGTAGACTTCACGGACCTAAATAAGGCGTGCCCGAAGGATCCATTTCCCTTACCTCGAATTGACCGATTGGTGGACGCGACGGTGGGACACCCTCGAATGAGTTTCCTGGACGCCTTCCAGGGCTATCATCAAATACCCCTTGCGTTAGAAGATCAGGAGAAGACGGCCTTCATGACACCTGTCGGAAACTATCATTATAAGGTGATGCCGTTCGGACTAAAGAACGCAGGGTCAACCTACCAAAGAATGATGACCCGGATGTTCGAACCACAGCTAGGCAAAATCATTGAGGTGTACATAGACGACATGGTTGTAAAAAGTAAAATAGTGTCCGAGCACGTGAAAGACCTTGAAATCATCTTTGTTATATTGAGGGAGCACAAGTTGCGACTCAATGCCTCCAAGTGTTCATTAGGGGTCGGGTCGGGGAAGTTCTTAGGGTATATGGTAACCCACAGGGGAATAGAAGTAAGCCCTGATCAAATCAAAGCAATTAACAGACTACAGGCTCCTCGGAATCCGAAAGAAGTACAGAAGCTCACTGGCATGATTGCAGCGTTAAATAGGTTCATATCACGATTTGCGGATCGATGTCGGCCCTTCTACCTCTTGACAAATAAATGGAAAGGGTTCGAATGGTCAGAGGACTGCGTTCGGGCTTTTCAGCAACTTAAGGAATACCTGTCGCGACCCCCCATCATGTCCAGCCCTGAGGCAGACGAGGTATTATTCGCATATGTGGCCGTAGCTCCCCATGCTGTAAGCCTGGTATTGGTATGAGATGATAACGGGGTGCAGCGACCGGTTTAGTACGTGAGCAAATCATTACACGAGGCCGAAGTGCAATACTTACCTTTGGAAAAAGCAATTCTGGCGATAGTGCACGCCACACGAAAGCTCCCTCACTACTTTCAGGCACACACGGTCATCGTTCTAACCTAGCTTCCCCTTCGAGCGGTCCTTCGAAGTGCCGACTACACAGGAAGGATCGCCATGTGGAGTGCGCTTTTGGGAGCCTTTGATATTAAATATATGCCCCGATCCTCCATCAAAGGTCAAGTCCTCGCAGACTTAGTCGCAGAGTTTGCTGAACCCTCCGAAGAAACAATAACCGAGAAGAAAGACATGGATGGAAAATCGGTTGGTACGATTTCAACATGGGGGACCGTGCATTGGAAGGTCTACGTGGATGGCGCGGCCAATCAGAGAGGATCCGGAATTGGAATAGTTTTGATATCGCCGAACGGTGCTGCCATTGAGAAATCATTGAGACTCGGGTTCTCGGCTACGAACAATGAGGCTGAGTATGAAGCCTTGCTTCAAGGGATGACAATGGTTCAAAGATTGGGCGGAGGGGCAATAGAAGCATTCTCGGACTCTAAGTTGGTCGTTGGCCAAGTGACAGGCGAGCTGGAAGCTAGAGATGCTAGAATGTAAGAATATCTAGGACGAGTCAAACGCCTGCAGTCGGGTTTTGAATCCTTCAACCTGACACACGTCTCCAGGAATGCAAACACCCATGCAGACTCGCTGGCCACCCTCGCCACGTCCTCGGTGCATGATCTGCCGCGAATGATCCTCGTCGAAGATCTAGCCCAAGCGAGTCCCACTACAACAGACCCGGCACAGATCCATCAGATCAGAAAGAATCCCAGCTGGATGGATCCCATAAAAAACTTCCTCCAAGGCGACATCCTACCAGAGGGAAAATTGGAGGCAGAGAAGGTACGTAGGAATGCTCCTCGGTTCTAGCTGTCGGAAGACCACAAACTATATCGGCGCTCCTACTCTGGGCCATATCTACTTTGCATACATCCAGAAGAATCCGAGTCTTTACTCGAGGAGTTACACGAGGGGATTTGTGGAAGTCACACCAAAGGGAGGTCGCTAGCACACAAGGCACTCACCCAGGGATACTGGTGGCCAAACATGCAAAGAGAGGCTCAAGAGTATGTCAAGAAGTGTGACCAATGCCAGAGATTCGCCCCAAATATCCATCAACCCGGAGGGATCCTCAACCCCCTCTCCAGTCCTTGGCCGTTCGCACAGTGGGGACTTGATATTGTCGGTCCTTTCCCCAAAGCTGCGGGGAACAAGCGATACCTAATAGTCAGAACCGACTACTTCACCAAATGGGTGGAAGCTGAACCTTTGGCCAACATTAGGAACGTAGATGCCCAGAAATTCGTCTGGAAGAACATTATTACCCGCTTCGGAACTCCACACACACTCATTTCGGACAACGGTCTCCAATTCGACAGCAAGAACTTTAGAGAGTATTGCCGCGAGTTTGGGATCATTAACCGATACTCCACTCCCGCCTACCCCCAGGGAAACGGACAGGTCGAGGCCGTGAACAAGGTCATAGTGAACGGACTGAAGAAAAGGCTGGATGAGGCAAAGGGGAGATGAGTGGAAGAGCTCCCACACGTCTTATGGACCTATCGGACAACGCCGCGACGATCAACCGGTGACACCCCCTTTTCGATGACTTACGGGGCTGAGGCCGTGCTCCCAATCGAGAACAACTTTCCCACATTGAGGTCTAGCTCCTTTACCCCGGACAGTAACGATGAGTTACTGGGGAGAAGTCTGGACTTAGCTGAGGATAGAAGAGAAAGAGCCACAATCCACATGGCCTATTATCATCAGAAGCTGAGGCAAGGATATGACGCCAACGTTAAACTGCGACCTTTAGGTCTGGGTGATCTCGTGATGAGAAAGATTCTCGGCAGCGCGAAGAATCCCTCTTGGGGCAAGCTGGGGCCCAATTGGGAAGGACCGTATCGCATCACATCTGTAGCCGGGATAGGTGCTTATTATCTAGAAGATCTAGATGAAAAAACTGTACCTCGACCGTGGAATGTAAACAACCTGAGAAGATACTATTATTAATGAAAATGGCTTCGCCCATGCTTTGTTCCATGATTATCCTGTACCCACTGGTCTTACGCAATTATTCCAAGTTTTAAACAGAACCTAAGTCCTGCATGGCTCCTCGGACCACAGGCTTAGGGGAAATTACTACTTACGCAATTATTCCAAGTTTTAAACAGAACCTAAGTCCTGCATGGCTCCTCGGACCACAGGCTTGGGGGAAATTAATACTTACGCAATTATTCAAGTTTTAAACTGAACCTAAGTCCTGCATGGCTCCTCGGACCACCGGCTTAGGGGAAATTACTACTTGCGCAATTATTCCAAGTTTTAAACAGAACCTAAGTCCTGCATGGCTCCTCGGACCACAGGCTTCGGGGAAATTACTACTTACGCAATTATTCCAAGTTTTAAACAGAACCTAAGTCCTGCATGGCTCCTCGGACCACAGGCTTAGGGGAAATTACTACTTACGCAATTATTCCAAGTTTTAAACAGAACCTAAGTCCTGCATGGCTCCTCGGACCGCAGGCTTCGGGGAAATTACTACTTACGCAATTATTCCAAGTTTTAAACAGAACCTAAGTCCTGCATGGCTCCTCGGACCACAGGCTTAGGGGAAATTACTACTTACGCAATTATTCCAAGTTTTAAACAGAACCTAAGTCCTGCATGGCTCCTCGGACCGCAGGCTTCGGGGAAATTACTACTTACGCAATTATTCCAAGTTTTAAACAGAACCTAAGTCCTGCATGGCTCCTCGGACCACAAGCTTAGGGGAAATTACTACTTACGCAATTATTCCAAGTTTTAAACAGAACCTAAGTCCTGCATGGCTCCTCGGACCACAGTCTTGGGGGAAATTAATACTTACGCATTTATTCCAAGTTTTAAACAGAACCTAAGTCCTGCATGGCTCCTCGGACCACAGGCTTCGGGAAAATTACTACTTACGCAATTATTCCCAGTTTTAAACAGAACCTAAGTCCTGCATGGCTCCTCGGACCACAGGCTTAGGGGAAATTATTACTTAGGCAATTTATTCAAAGTTGTAAACAGAACCTAAGTCCTGCATGTCTCCTCGGACCACAGGTTTGGGGAAAATTATTACTTATGCAAATTATTCCAATTATCAAAAGTTTTTAAACGGCATCCATCTCTTTTGCCCGTATATATTCATATCATTGTAAACAATAAATAAAGGGATAGTGTCAGAAGACATCCATAAAAAAAAAAAAAAAAAAAAAAAAAAAAAAAGGGAAGCAAAGGGAATGTTCTATATTAATCCTCCGAAATCATTACAGTGAGAGGTCTTTACAAATGAGCAAAAACAAGACAACCCTCATATAAAAAGAAAAAGGAAGAGGAGTGCAATGCTTAAAAACCTAAAATCTAGACCTTAGCAGGAGGATTCTCTTTCTGCTCTGGTCGAGGAGGAAGAACCTCGGGGACTGACGCCTTCGCAGAATCCTTGGTCTTATCAGGCAGAAGAATGGCACCAGGTATAGTCGAGACCTGCTCAGAAGCTTCAGAAGCACCGTCAGGATTCTCCCGGATCTCCGGCGGAAAGAAAACCTTCCCGGGCAACCTCAATGCTGAATCTGCAGGAATTCCTGCGGCATCAAGGGCGTGAGCCCATGAGATGCTGCAGTAATCCCTACACACCTCCGGAATCTCCTCGGAGAGCCTAGCTTCAGTCTCTTCAACCCCGAGCTGATAGGCAGCTTTCTTTTCAGCCTCGGCAGCCTCCCGCAGCAGCTGAGCCTCTTCTTTAGCCCGCCGGGCCTCTTCCTCAACCTTTTGTAGCATGGCCCTGAGATCCAGAACTGTTTGTTTTTCAGTGGCTAGACTGGTCTCGGTCACGTACAATTTTTGGCGTTGATCCTCCGCTTGGGCTTCAGCAATCTTCAGACCGGCCTCAGCACTTCGGCGCTCTTTCTCCTCTTTTTTGAACTTCTCCACAAGTTCAGAATTCTCATGCTGGAGGGACCCCACGAGTTTCTCCACCTCTGTCCGAGACAGGACCTCTGCTTCAGCTAAGCTGCGGTTGCTGCGGCAAAACTCCTCAGCCACAAACACTTGCTGAGTTATCTGCGAACAAAACAAAAACTGTTTCAGAACACGACAATGTTCAAAAATCTAACGAAAAGGTAGAAAAACGGCTTACCATTGCCAGATCCCTTTTAAGGGACAGAAAAAGCTCGGCTTGGGAGAACCGCCTGTAGGCCTCCATATCCCGGGGGAGGAGTACCGGCTGTTCCAAAACCTCAGCTATGTACCCTGCTCGGCCCCTGTTGTATTCTCGGACAGATGCAGTATAAGGGATAGCAACCCCATCTAGCTCCATCCTCGGACTCCATGTACGTGGTTGGACACGCACCTCGGCCCGGTTGTCTTCCTCTCGGCCCTCTAAGGAGGAAGTCCCTTTGCCCTTCTGCCCCCGAGTGGTCTTCTGCTGCTTGCCCTGGCGGGGCACCACCTCGCCTTCCTCAGGGATGTCAGCAGGCCTTTTCTTTTTTGGGTCCGGATTAACCTTAAAGCCAAGGTCAGAAGGAACCTGAGGAACGACTGGAGGGCGGTCTTGGGTCTGCGACTCAGAATGCACCTTCGAAGATTGACCTTTTCCTCGGGATGACATCAACTCTCGCAGGGTTTTTCCCTTGCCAGCCATATTGTCCACCTCGTCCGAAGAGCCGTCCGAACAGGTTATAATAACTGGAGCTCCGATCGCAGAATTTTGATCTTGCTCTCCCTCAGGGTCTTTACGAACCTCCTCTTCCAAATAGAACTCGTCTATTTCCTCCTCAAGAGAAAGACGCGAGGATTCGGCCTCTTCTTCAACTGGCGCAGCAACGTCAGGGTTGGCTGTCGGAGGCAGCTGCGCAGCTGGTGGAAGAATCCGAGCGCCAGGTAACACGACGGGCTTAAGGTCTTGTACTGCCAAGAACTTGGGCTTGGATATGTCAATCCTGGACAACCTTGGGCTACCGGCTCTTATCGCGTGACCAATGGGTTGGAAAGAGCGGGTTAGTGGTTGGTAGCCCAAAATCAGATGACACGCACGTAACTGTTTGTCCTCGGTAACATAGATTTTCGACCTTAGAAGATAGTTCAAGGCCTGAACGTTTACGTGGCTTAGCTTGGGAGTAAGCACCGCCTTATCTGCAACACAGCCGAAAAGGAAATTAAAATTAAAATACAATTTATGACTTAAGCACAAAAAAAGGGGGGCGAGTCCGAAGAGCTAAGCCCCCTCCCTAAAAGACTAGCCCTAAAGGCGCCGCACCTGGAGCTCCTGCCCGGGTTGGGCAATGAAGACCATCGCTCCACTCTCCTGAAGCAATGAGGAAGTCATCCTTCATGGTCTTATTGGATATGGGGAGGCAGGAGATCGGTCTAACCGCCTCAAATCGAGATTTAAGGTAATACCCTCCTTTCTCGACGTAGTGGCACTCGTACAGGTGAACCACATTGTACCAAGTCAGACCTAGGCCCATCCGCTCGTTTAAAGCATCTATGCAGCCTAATATCCTGAACATGTTTGGGGCACACTGGTGCGGTGTCAGCCTATGGTGTAACAAGTAGTCCCGGGTAATCCTACGCATGGGGAGGGTCATTCCTCCCTCTATAAAGGCAATCATCGGAATGACCACTTCGCCCACGTCTCTATCTAGCAATACTCCTTCTGTGGGACAATACCGCAGAGCCACCCCCTGCGGGATGTGGTATTTTGCCCTAAAAGCCTCCATGGCAGTCGGGGTGTCTACTAGGTCTTTGAATCTACCCATATAAGACAAACTGGAGGAATGAAAATAAAGACCGAAGAGAAAAGTAAGATCCGAGGAGGAACTCGAAGTGACAAAACGAACGCAACTTAAGGATTTTTTCACTGAACGACCGGCGAGGCGACCGAAAATCTCACAAGGGGGCTTCGCGAAAACGATTATGGAGATTTGAAGGACGGAGATGCTCGTGGACTTCTGGGCGCCGGAGTTCTCTGGAGTTCTCTGTTCTGATAAAAGGAAAAAGGAGCCTGTTTGGCGCTTTATATAGCAGGTGGGAGAGAGAGAAACAATCCCTTCCGCTCAAAAATTCAAGGGACAATGCTGGCCGTTGGATGAAGGAGACATAAAGTTGTCTGGAGTAAATGGCCGCGCCTTGAAAATTGTAACGCATTAAAAAGTAACCGCCTGCACGCGTGGATCAAGATTTCATTCGTTCCGCCCTTTGTACAAGTCAAAACCCCGCTTTTTCTCCTCGGAGGGAGATCAAAAATCGGAGTTTTGAGGGGCTATTGTGGGAACCGACCCAGAATAAAAAGTGGGCTGGGCCTTGGCCCGTCCGAGGACCATTCTTTCCGAAGAGACGTGCTGCCCAGAATCCCTGCCCAAGCCAGCTGGGGCCAAGAAAACACGTTCGAGGAGTAATTCTTCCTCGGACGTTCCAAGGTCCAGATCAATGATGCATCCCGGTTACTGTAGCCCTCACCCCAGACACGTGAAAGGAGAGAAGATTCAAATATTCCATCAAGGCTGTCACCACCACATTAAATGCACCCCAGCTACTCTCCTGGCCGCATTAATGGGGAGGAGACCCCTGAACAGTGCCACCTTGGTCACTGCAACTCACAGGGAACTGGTAAAGGCTTCTGATGGGACAGGTGCTCAAGTGGGGGTTTGGATGATCAACAGGTGTAAGACCCAGATAATAAAAGAGAGCCTATATAATATGTAAGAGGTCCCCAAAGAGAGGGGAGAGAAATTCATTGTATGAATGACCAGGAATAAAATTCCCAGTTCCCCATCCATTTTCTTGATTCACGTTTCTATATCCATGAAGGACATGCAACGAACCGTTTGAGCAAACCGAAACCCAGTTCTTCAGCCCATACTCTACAAAATTCATTGTGTGGGACTCATTAAACCAGGGCTTGACAGTTCAGGACCGGGTTAACAAAAATCGTGTCCCTACAAAAATATTTAAAGTTTATTGCAATGAAATTTTTTGTAGTACAAATCTATTATCTCAAATTTTATTGCAACACTTCGCATAAATTATTGCAATTACACTGATGTTATTGCAACGATTTTTTTCATAGTAGTAAACAATTTTTGTTGTAGTGGGGGAGGTTGTGCACAAAATGTTTCTGCTTTACATACAATAAAATTGATCAAAAATGAAGTTGGACATTGGACTAATTGAAAGTTTTTGTTCCTTCTACCGTGCTCTCCAATTTCTAGGATCTGCAATCACAAATGCAGATCTGAGGATTATTTCTCTTCTGAAGAGCCTTGGGAAGGATATAGTCTGTATCTACTATCGCATCAAAATATCATTCTTACACCCCACTTGGTTTGGAGGACGACTGGTCGGTCATGGGAAGGGGAATTGGTAGACATTGAAATTGCAACATTTGCTTCTTTTGTGGATTCCAATGGAAGGAGATGAATTGATGGCAGTGAATATAGAGATTGATGACGTTTCTTCTGTGGTAATAGGGGTTCATAATGCTTCTTTGATTGATAATGCTTCTTCTTCCTCTGAGGTATCAGGAGTTCGTAATGCTTCTTTGATTGATAATGCTTATTCAATTGACGGTGCTTCTTCTGAGATGGTATTACATGATTGACGGTGCTTATTTTGAGATGGTAGGACATGTTTTGGTGTCTGAGGTAGATGACGACTTTTTATAGTGGGAGACCATCTATGTTATTGAATGTCTATGTTACTGAATGGGTAGATGTTTGGGATATGCTTACCAAGATGCTAGATGAATGGGTAGATGTTGTAACATATAAATTTATAATAATAACCTAAGATGCTAGTTGATTTCGATGTACTCCTTCACATTGGGGTGTTGGATGACTTTGTGTTGTGACATTTCTTTTCCTAACCTGAAAATGCATTATAGTTTCATTTCAGTACATTAATTATAAATCTGTGATTTTTTCATGAGACTAACAAATATAAATATGTACTTGCAATCACTCCCAGGTATTTTATGAGCACTATCCTCTTCACTAACAATTCCATCTACTTTATCTCCCTCATCAAAATTACCCCATCATTATCACCATCTTCCCCATCTCCCTCATTACCAATAGCATTCTCATAATCTTCTAAGAACATAACATACACTTCCACTTCATTATAACCCCTAATACACTTCACCATGTTCATTATATCAACATCATTCTCCAAAGGTTTTTAACCACCTGCAAATGGCATAATAGGCACTCTATACATAAATACATCATTTTTATCATACCCAAGATTTTTGGCCTTATTCCATATCTCAACAAGTGACATTTCATCATAATTATTATCTTCATATATTTTTACCTTCCCCCCTTTGTATCTGTATGGATTATTCCTAATCTTCCCTCAATAGTAAAGGGTGATTGTGAGGTCAAAGTCATCCATCCCTACAACAAGAGCAAGAAATTTACCATTAGAAATAGACATAGTCCCACATAGCAAAGACCTGAATTATTTTAAAAAATTTATTCTACCATTTGAATACAAATTAAACAATAAAATAAAGAATCATCATTCGAGCTGTATAACAACCAAATCATTAATAACCTCCCCTTTCTGGTGGTAATAAAAAATCAATTTCCAACTTATAAAATAAATTTGACTTCAACCCAAATACTAAAATGTGTACAAAAGACAAGCATTTGGAAAATTAAGCACCACCTAATCTAACTTAATCTCAGCTATAAAAAAGTAGAATTCGAACCTTACCAACCATAAAAACTAGCATTCTCAAAGCATTTCTAACATCAACAGTTCAACACAAAAAGTCTTTAACTAGACTAACAAACTAAACAAAGGTTAAAGTATGAAAATTTGAGCTTACTAGTCCCTTTCTTGATACAAGGAGAGACCATAATTGTTAGCACACGAACACCAAGCCTATCAAACTTGAAGAAATAAAGAGCCAGGGCGGCTAGGGCTTGGATCTCCATCGGTGGCGGGTCAATGATTGGGTTTCTTCACTCTCTCGTGGGTGGGTTTTTTTTTTTTTTTTTTTTTTTTTTTAGAAGCGATGGGTTTGTGAATCAGTTCCAAATACTGGTAATAATTTGGTACCGGTTTGTGAATTTCTTATGTGTAAATTTATTTTGTAATTTTTTTAATAAAAAATATCACATCATTAAAAAAAAGTCATGTCATTGTTCTATTTGTCACATAAGTAACACCACTAATGGCAGTTAGTAAAAGAACTAATACAACTCAATTTTAAAACTTGAAGGCCTAATTGTGCTCGCTTCAAACTTAATTGTGCTCGCTTAGAACTTGATGGACCAATTATGCACACAGGGTAAACTTAAGGGATCAACATTGTAGTTTCACCTTGAAAATTGATACAAGTACAAATGTATGTAAAAGCAATAAGGCTTAAAAAGAAATGAGCTAACAAGTTAGAAGCAAATGATCTTCAATTTGTTTTCACAACTTTTTTATTTCATTTTTTGTAATCCCATCCTTGTACTTTAGGGATGGTTTCAAATTAAACTACAGTTTCGAAAGTTCCCAAATTAGATATTGAAGTTTATGGTTACAAATAAAATCCTATAATTTTTTTTCGTTTTAATTCAAACTATGAACTTTTAAAACTATATCAATTTAAAGTTCAAATCCCCTATTAACCTGAAAAACAAATCCCAGCATCAAACCCAAATGGCACGAGATTTATTAAATTGATATAATTTTAAAAGTTCAGAACTTGATTTTTTTTTTTTAACTTTTTATTTTGAGAAAATATATTTTTTTTAAAACTAGAACTTGGTTTTAAACTAACGAAATTATAAAGTTTAATATATAACAATGTTGAACTTCATGATTTACTTTGTAACTTTTAAAACAATAGGATTAAACTTTTTTTTAGTACCAATAAGATTTAACTTTAAAACCATCTTGAATATAGTTATATATGGTTTAAAATATAATTGAGTAAATTACTTTTTAAACCTTAAAGTTTAGGGTATGTTTCATTTTTTTTTAAGGCTGAATTTTGAAGTGCTTCGTATAAACCTTAAACTTAAAAAAAAAATTATTTAAACCTCAAAATTTATAAAAACGTTTCATATAAACTTCTATCCTATGTTTGCTATTGACATTATTAAATATAAATATATCACATGATTATTGGTTTAAATGAAATTTATCAAATTTTGAGGTTTAAACGAACTAACACAAAACTATAAGGTTTAAATAAAACTATTTGAAACCATAATTTTTTTTTTTTTTTTTTTTATAGAATCTGAAACTATAAAGTTGAAATGAAACATTTTGAAAAACCTTTAATATTTAAATAGAGCATTTCTATAAATAAATAAAGTAAAAAAAAAAACTAATATAAATTTACCCAAACTATATAAATCAAAAACTATATATACACTCTGGCTAAGGACGAGCCAGTGGCATTGGTCCATTGGATCCACCGAACCAATTCTCCACCCCACTTGTTCTTCTGCGTTAATTAACCGACTTGAATAACAGATGGGTGTGGACCCAACTCTGTTTTTGTCCTGTTAAGTCTGAAACCCAATCGTCACTTCGCTATCTTGTAATAATCCTTGACTTTGATCCACTTCCTTACCAGCTAAGAAAAAATATTTCCCAGTATTTATTGTCCACTCTCAAATCTCTATCTTTCTCACAAACACAAACACAAATACATGGAGGAGCCTCTACTCTCATCAGTCTCAGGTATACACAATTCCCACACTTGTAAACACTTCTCATGCCTTTAAATTTCCAACCTTTATAGCTTTATCTCTAACATTTTTATATGGGGTTTTTGTTTTTGTTTTTGTTTTTTTTATGTGAAAGAACAAAGAAGTGAAGCGGCAACAGAGAAAGAAGGTGAAAAATGGAGCTCGTACCAGTACGTGGGAAGAACAGGTTCTGCGATTCCTACTGCTTCGTTGGCCGGCACTGAAGTCAGCGTTGAAGAGATTCGAACGGCGGGTTCTTTTTCCGATCATTACCCGCCTTCCATTCATGCCGCTTTGGTTAGTTCGCCTGAGCCCGATCCTAATGGTACGCCTATGTTGCTCAATTGGCTAATTCTGATATGGGTTTTGAATTTTTGTTAATGGGTCTATGTTATTTTGAGGTATAGTAGAGTTTTTGTTTGTCAAGATTAAGGTTATGGTTTGGTGTTTGACAATGCCCTGTTTTGTTCTCTATGTTTCATTTGTGTTTTTTTTTTTTTTGAAAGGACAAGTCAATTAACATATAGTATGGATAGAATAGAATCACAGAAAAGAATACATGTAACCGACCTTAATTAGTACGTTGAGGATCCATAGCTGACTCCAAAATTTTGGGACTAGGACTTGGTTGTTGTTGTTGTTGTTATTGTTGTGTTGCTGAAGAAGTGTAGGGAAAGAAGAGAAATTAAGATACAAAAGCTTCAATTTGACAAAGATTATAGTAGAGTCTGGCTTATGAAGCAAGTTTTTCACTTTCAGAAATCAAGGCTGGCATAAAACGATTCATTGTTTTCTCATCAACTAAAGCTGGTTTATATTAGTTATGCTTCACGTTAACACAATGAAATTGTTGTTCTCTTCCTTGAATCTTTTACTTTGTACCACATTATGGTGGGTGTTAAATTATGAGTCACTTATTGCAGTGCAAGCTATTGTTTATCAAGGTGGATATGGAGGAGAATATGGTGGAACTGGAGCCACCGCTGATTTCCAGAGGTAATTTAAATACTACGCACCTGTTATTAAGTAATGAAATTAAATGGAAGTGATCTTATTGATCTTATATATGTTGCCTAGTTTTAAGATTGTTAGTCCTATGATCAATCTTAAAAGTATGTACCATGTTGCTGCAATGCTGGCATAATATGATATGACATGATATACTTAAGATGAGCCTTAAGACATTCCCTCTTTCTAAGCTGTCTTGCACTCTTTCATTTTGTACATATAACAACCAAAATGCATATTGTGTTGTGGGGCATATATTATATTGGCCAAAATCATCCATTATTTGTGCTAAGTATTCGTGCTTGCATATGATAATAACAAAAGGGGTAGCATACTTTTGCCAAGGCACAAACAAGAAATAGAAATTGTCTCTAGTATGGAAGAATGACAATTAAGGGATGAGGACAGCTTATTTTCTGGGGAGGCAATTTTGGGGATAAAGAGGAATAAGAAGAATTTCAGCGATTTCATTGCCATATTAGCATACGTCGAAGTGGGAACAGCTTGTTAGCAAGAATTTTAGTGAACCTGTATTTATTTTCAAGATTTTTGCTTGAAAAACGAGGATTTTATCTTCCTCTAGCCATTTATTTTCATAGATAATTTATATGTGCATTATCATGCATATGAAATTAGAAATTTCAATAAGTTGTTTCTTTTACACCAATCATGATGTTGTAGTTAAAAAACACTTTGTTTCATCCATTACTGCCCAAAGCATGCTGGTGCTTTTATGAGATAAGTTGTAGAAGATCCCACCTGGAGATCTTCCCCGATTATAGTTTCTGCTTTATGTCAAATACTGGTCTTGGCTTAAGCATGAATCACAGACAGCTTTACACTTCTTGTACATGTTCACTTAAATCTTTCATTTATGCCTAAGTTGTTTTATTCTGTTTAAGTCTCTTTTTCTTGATGGAATCTTTATCAAGTTCAGCATTGTAGCGTCAAACTGCAAACTTCTGTTAACTCAAAAATCCTTTGTAGGCAAATATTGGATGAAGTAGAGATACGAGAATTGCTCATTGATCATGTTGGTCATCGTTGCTGCTGGGGAAGTCGTCCAGCTCGGACGTGGAAGATTCATACGGTTGAAGACTGCAATGTTTATGTAGGAACTCTAGATACGTTTATAGAGGAAAGGGAACTTATAACAGAAACAGAGGCCTACCTCGGTGGAAATATTGATGGAAAGGATAATGGACCTGAACTTGGTATCTGGGAATTGGATTTAAGGTCTCAGTTCCCTCTCCTATTTACATCTTACGAAGAATCACGGGCAAAAATTCCCCATTCTGAAACCATTGAGAAATGTTCAGGTAGGGGTTCTGAAATTACAGACTCTTTGGGGTGAAGAAATAATTTAAATGTAAAAGAAACTCAAATTTGTGTCATTTTATTCTCTTAGTTACTAATGGTAGCATTCATTGTTTTGTCCTAACTCAACCTTGGATGAGAATTGCAGGATGTGATGGACGGGGAAATATTGTCTGTCCTACATGCAATGCAAACCAAGAACCTGGATTTTTTAAGGAAAATCAGATGACTGAATGCCCTGCTTGTTATGGAAGAGGTTTAATTGCCCATAGAGATGGATCAGACACAAAGTGAGTTGTTTATTTTTTGATGATTCATCTGTCTGTGAATGCAGTCAAATCTTGTTTCAAGCTCTAAAATAAGTATCATGCTGTCATACTTCAACTTTTGTTCTTTACATGTCTTTAACTAAAACTTTGCTCATGTACTTCACTTCCAATTAAATACTAAAACAGGATATTTGAAAGCAGTTTTGACTGTTGAGTGCAGTTTGATGTTAGCTTCACGTGTTGGAACTGGATGGTACTCTGGTGGTGTAAATTTCATGGTTCATTCATTCAGAATAATTTTGTCTTTGCAGATGTGTGAAATGTAATGGCAAGGGAAAGATTCCCTGTGCAACTTGTGCATCTCGTGGACTAATTAAATGTGAGACTTGTAATGCAAGTGGTTCTCTTCGGTCACACAAGGTCGCCATTGTTCAATGGTATGTTTTTATTTTATTTTTTGTAAGTATTGTTTAATGGTATGCTGCTAGTTTGTGAAGCAAATATTTCCAAACACTCTGCCTATAAAGTCCAGAATTCTATCAGTTTGGATAAGCTAACCCACCTACATTTCTTAATGAATGAGGTTCAGAAGGTTTTCAAGAGTAAATTTTTTTAATAAGATTAATTCATTATAATTCATATTTTAGAGGTAGTCTCTCTATCATGAGTTATCTGTTATCTTCAAGTAATGTTATGGTTTACATTCTTTAATACGGGCACAACCTTGAAGATGTCCCTGTCAAGTGATTTGTATTTGGTTGTGAAACATATAGGATCTATAGAACTTCTCACTGGCAGTATGACTGCATTAAAAATTGAATGATTTGTTGTAGTTTGTGTACGAACATCATCTCTTAGCAGGAGTTTTGTTCTTGTTAGAAAGCTACTAATTGACTAAATGGTTTCTGAAAGAAAAACCAAAGCATCCACAGGATTTATACATAATTTCGGTTAAGGTCTGAGATGTAAGCTGTCTCCATAAGCATATAGGGACTGAGATTTACTTGATATAATCTCTTTTACAACTATGATTTTTAGAAAGGCAATTGTATTCTTCTCGAAATCATTTGCCTCCAAACCATGTTTGTGTTGTAATATATCACCTTTCATGTTTAACCAGAGTGACTGACTGCACCTGTAAATTAGCTTAGCAGATTCTATGTTCTCTAATTTTTTTTGGGAGGGGGTTGGGGGGGGTGTTTAGCATGAGCAATATATGAATTATTGTGTTTCTATGGCTGTCATAGTTCGCATTCTTATGATTTTGTGCTGTTGCATGTATTGATGTGCTTGAAAGTGAATAATGAATGATAAAAACAAAATCCTGTTACAGGAAGACACTTTCAACTCGAAAAGTTAGTGCAACAAGTGGAGCAGCATCAGTTCCTGATGAAGTTTTCCACAGAGCCAAAGGTGTCCAGTTGTGCAACACTCAGGCATATCAATGCACTCCTGCCTTTTTTGCTGACTCTTTCTCCCTCAACAAGTTTTCTTCTGAAGTTATTGCGGAGAGAGCACCTGTACCTCCCTCTGCTAGAGTCATATGTGAGAGGCATACCATCTCTGTTGTGCCAGTTACGCGTGTCACCATGTCTCATCGCAATCGATCCTTCAGTTTCTATATTATTGGCTTTAGCAGGGAGGTCTACTTGAAGGACTATTATCCTTCTAGGTTTTGTTGGGGGCTATGTCCTTGCTTGGAATGGTTGAAGCTGTAATTAGGCAAATTTTCATCTTCAAGAGAGTTCTGTGATCTTTGCTTCCTTTGCTAGGCAATAAGTTGTTGGATTCTACCTTTATGACTTTGGGGACCATAATTTTCTTTTGTCAGTATATATTTGGTTTGCTTTGATGCACTTGTGTGTTGAGCTAAAATATATCATGGGGTTTCTATTATTTTGGGCTTTGTTCATATGTTCTTGACCAAGCGTGCTGAATGTTTTTTTCTTTTTCTTTTTGATAATCTTGTTGTAAAGGAGAACAGGTAATGCCTACTGAGTTACAAGGCTGTGCGGAATGTTGTTTAAGCAAAATGAAAGTTGAAATTCTTTGCATAAAGTTAGTTCTTATATTGTGTCTCTTTGGATCCTTGACATTTTTTCAACTTAGTTTTGTGGCTTGGGTCGATTCTCCTAATGTAATTCATAGATTTTACACTGCATGAAATATAGGGAGTGGTGCTGTGAATCTGTGATTGTGTAGTCCACTTGGGTCATGGTCCATTAATCAGGGATGATAATCGAATTCATTAGCTATAATGTGACGCAACATTTTCTATTAGAATGAAAGCAATTCTATGTACTTAGTTTACAGACCAAATAACGAGTCAAATAATGCTTATGTTTCACAGGCGCAAATCATGTATTTATGGGCCCAAATAACGACTATAGCTGGTTTTTTCTATTCTTCTAAGCTCAATATTCATTGAGTAATTCCAAGTCCAACCCTTTTGTAATGGGTCTTATCTGAAATTGTATGATAGGGATTGGTTTAATTACAATTATATTTCGATCCCATTTTTTTTTTTTTTTAACAAAATAAGTTATATCAAATCAACACCAATCGTTTAGGAGTGTAGTCTTAAACTTTAAAATTGTACCTTTTCAATTTACCCTTTTAAAAATTTCACTCTATATATTATATTCAAACAATTGATTTCAACATTTAAAAGCAAAAATAAGTTGCACCAAATGGACACTAGTGTCATAAGAAAAAATAAAATAAAAGAAAAAAAAAATCCACACGGTTTGATGTTTAAAATTGCACTTTCCAACAATGTTCCAGCAGATTGTTGCTATCCCAGAGAACGTTCTTAGCTTTTTTTTTTTTGTTTTTTGAGAGGATTCTTAGCTAAGTATTGATGTTTCAATATATATATGTCCTAAAATTCTATGGTCTAATAGAAAAAAGCAGCCCAAACATGAAATGGTCCGTTAAGAAAGCAACCTAAACAGTGAACATGACTCAATCTCACAGAGATTGTTTCCGTAATGCCGCGCGGCAAGTTAGGTGTTACAAAAAAGTCTACCGTTATAATCTAAGTCAAGCTTTATGTTTTAAGGATATATGACTTTGTTCTCAAAAAAACAAAAACAAGAACCAAAAAAGTAAAGAAAAAAAGTTTAAGAAAGACCTCAAGTGATGACTCTCTAAATGACTTCACAAATCTTTTTGCTCGTTGAGAATGTGAACATTTCACTAAAGAAACCCTTTTAAGATGCGTGTAGTTCTTACGTAATTACCCTCACACACACACACACGAAGTTATAGAGAGAAATTCTTTTAGTGATGGTTCCAAGATGTTGGTTAAGAATTTTGAGAGAAATAAAGTTATACACATTTATATTGAGAGAATTAAGAATACTGGAATATAATGATACATTTGGCTTGGCTTCTTTTGAGAAAAATTCCTGACTTCGCTATTGCTCACGGATTGCATGAGTTATAGAAAACTACGAGACCAACTTTTTGGGATTATTTGGTATTTTAAACTTTTACTTACCTTTGCTAACGTGGCATGTATGATTCTAGAATCTATATAACATACAGGGGTGTGCACAAATCATGTTAGGAGAATTTTCAATCTAAAACCAACCTTAAAGAGTTGGGAAATCAACTATCCATTGTTACATAACTAACCGAATTAGACCAAACCAACTCAGTGATTAGTTTGGGTTCGTCAGGTTGGACTTCTTTGGTAGGTTATTAGACACTCATCTCAAATATTATAATTTTTTTTTGAGAGATAATTACAATATGCTGCTAACCCCGCAGCTTGAACCCTTTCTCCCCTAGACCCTCAAACACTTTGTGTATGGAGAGGTGCCAATTCAAATAATTAAATATTCTATATGGATCAATATATTTTTTTTTGAAAGATAATCTAAAATGCATTAAACTAATCAGTTTTCATTCAAATATCTAATACGTTAAGCTAACAAAATAGAAATTACAAGCTTAAAAAAGGTTATGTAATATATGTAAAGTGACAATGTGGGGTGAATAATGCTTGACAATGGTAGAAACCAGAGGATGAGGATAAAAGAAAGAAGATGGTAGAATTATTAGATAAATATAATGTATAAAGTGTAATGAGCCTACCAATAAAAATAATATACACATAAACCAAATGATCTTGATCTCAACCCAACCCAACACGATTGCCTTCGGGTTGAGTAGGACTGACTAGCCTGACTAAGTTGGTCGGATTGGTGAGTTAAATGCACACCACTAATATAACATAGAAACATTATTTTAAAAAATAAAATCAAAACAAAAAATTATTCTGAGAGATATTCATATTTTCTACAAACTATGGTAATTTTTCTATGAAAGAATTCCCAACAAGGGCAACAACCACAAACAGGCCAGCAGCTTGAAAGTTTTTTTTAGTCATAATATATGACTTGACTAAAGATTGTTTCAACAAGAGTCAAACTAAATCTCCATTGTTTTTGTTTTTTTGTTTTTAAAAAACAATCTCTAATAAGTGATGTGGGCCATTTAGCCGCTATTGGTGTTGTTGGAGATGCACTATGGTCTAATAAGTGATAAGTGTGTATCCCACGTTCAAAAAAATAAATAAATAAATACGTGAATGAATTTCCCTTTGTCACTATTGTTCACACGGCACTGACCAAATGTTTCAAAGGTCCAACCACCACCGTGGGCGTGTTCATTTTTGAAGAGTTGAAAATGTCCTAAACTCAATTTCTATATGGTTAGGGGAGAAACCAAAACGGCAAGTTCCAACTCAATTTCCATGTAATGTCATTCCAAGATTTCACACACAAAATGCACTAATATAATATTTTTGCTTTTGGGTCTAGTTATTGCATCGATCCAAGATTCCTAAAGGCGTGTGGACCCTAAAACAATGTGACTCACTTTCAAGTCCACCATTGAGTTGTGGGTGAAGCACCAAGTCTTTGTGCTTCTATTTTTTTTTTTTTTTTTTTGTTAAAAAAAATTATTATTAGTTTAAGATTATATTTTTGTCAAAAGTAAATTGTAAACTACACTCCAAAACATAGATAGAGGAGCTGTTAATGTAAACAGAATATAATTTTAGAGGGTAAAATCTAAATTATGAAACTTTAAAATATAAAATTCAAACACTCTCATACTTTAAGGGTGTAATTCAATTTTACCTTTTTTGTTATTAGAAATTGGATAAAAAGATCTTTTAAAAAGTCTAGACTGTGTTGTCTTGTAAACTTGTCTATTAAATGACTTTGACATTGTCTTATGTTGTGTGACTTTGTACATTTACCCATAAAACTCTTCCTTCTTCCTTCTTGACATTTTAACAGATGAACCGCCCTTGGTTGTCTTAACCAAAAAAAAAAAGGGGGAAAAGACTTGAAAATAAAATAATAATAATCCATATTCATCATTTGACAAAACTCGAACTAGTCTTGCTATATAGAGACACTCCTTTAAGTTTCTTGGCTTGATAATAGTATAATATCATCAAGTGGTTTTTTTATATATGTAAGACTCAATGTCTAATGGAGAGACAGGTTTTGTTAGCTCACTTGGTGAAGACATTTTTTGTTGAATAAGATATTTGTGATTTAAACCCTTACCTATGCTAAAAATTGATTGGTGTTTTGGTTTTTTGATAAAGAGTAATTATTGTGAATCAAACTCCATAAATTAAATTTCCATGTATTTATCAACAAGAAAAGAGTTTTTACTTTTTTAATAGAGATAATTCAACTTATGGCATCCACTCAACTATTAGAGACTTTATTAGTTAAGCTAATTAGAAGTCTAGAACCCACGCCTAATTTTTTTATTAGTGGCTTGCAATCTCAAATTATGATATGGATGAAATCACAATCTTATCTTTTGAGGTTAAAATACAAACAAAAAATTTCACCATTCAAGAATATAAAAAACAATAAAAATTCTACATTTACTGAATATATGCAAAATTCAAATTAATGTCTATTCAGTTCTATAAAAAATAAAAGAAAATAGTCATTTCTTCGTATATTTCAACTCAATTATCTATTTAAATTTGAGCTCAATGTACATTTAAATCAAAAAATGATTTATAATAAATTTTGTATTTTTAGAAATTCAACTTCGACTTTGTTGTGAGAGTCCAGTTTTGACAATATATTCATAGTTGTAAAATTTAAATATTGTAGTTGGTTTTCTCTTTATCTATAAATCAAATAAAAGTCATATTTATTATCTCATTATTATATGTTCAATATCTTTATAACTCTTAAAAAAACTAATTAGTATGCCAAGTAAAGGATTTATAAATTATTAAAATAAAATATATAAAAAAACACTTAAACACACAGACAAAACTTTTTCATATACACTCATTTCCATTATGAAAAAAAGAATATATAACTTTTTAAAATTTCACATATTTTACAGTAGAAACTTTTTAAAAAAATTATTTTTTATAAACTATAAACCATACCAAATCACATCGACAATATATAAAATCTCGTATTTGATAGGCTAGGGTCCTAAATAGTAAATACATAAGGATTTGATATGAAATCTCCATTTTCATGTCAACCTCATTCAAGTTGACTTTACAGTTGGTTTACATATATTTTTTAAAACTCAGAATAGTAATTCTGATTTAGAAACACTACCTAATCGGAATGCCATGTGTTGCAAAATATAAGTTTATAACTATAAAATCTCTATATATATAAATATCGTCACTTATACCGGCCAAGTGCCTTGTTAGAATGTTTAAATAATAAAAGAAACGTCACTAATACCGGTTCTCAAGTAGGGTACTATGATTGTTAATTCTTTAGATTAGATAAGAATTAATCCAATTCTCTATAATATTAAGGTATGATTAATTGCTAGTTATGCCGCATTACATCAATAATTGTATTTTTTTAAAGTTGTAGTCTCCTACACATTGTACATAATCTTCTTTATTATATTGCTTGCACCTTCTTCTCAAAAATATATATATATATATTGCTTGCACCTCTCCTAAATGCATATAAGCCGAACAGGCGAACACGTGTCTTTTTATCTCTTTGTATGTGGAAAAGTTAACGGATGCCTAAGAGCATTTGTTAGTGAACTATTTTATGAAATTTTTTATGGGAAAAAAGAAAAAGAAAAAAACAAATGATTTTTTGACAACTTTTTTTTACTTCCGATAAAAGTGGTATCAAAACTTTTATAAAATAGTTCGTTAACAAATATTTTAAGGGCAACCCGTTAACTGATTTTATTATTATTTTTTTTTTGGCTCACTTATCACATCAATCGTTCAGATGGCTTAATTGATGTTGCCATTCAAACAGTTTGCTAAAATAGTTAAATGCTATTGGCATAAAAAGATTAGTATAGAAGAGGGGGAAATACATAAAAAGAAAACTCTTGTCGTCACACAATAAGTGAAGGGTTTTCTTGTGCAAACTCTAAAAATAAATGAAACTGTTCTGTCGACCGACACTATTCTGTCATTTTTGTTATTAAAAAAAAAAAAAAAACATTACCCAAATTCTAATTAAAAGTCGAACAAGTTTTAATATAAAACAAACCCATATTTTAAAAAGATCATAATATCTTAATTTTATATGCAAGATAGTCAAGCTTCATTAAATATTGTAATTAAGGGAGTACATCTTGATCTAAAATACTTTGTAAACTTCTTCAAGCCATACAAGTGAAAAATTATTAGGTATTCTCAGAGTACCATAAATATGTAGTCTCCCCTATCACATGAATGGTGGGTTCCACCATGAATTTAATTAGTGGGACCCACCATTCATGTGAGAAGAGAGAATACACAATAATTTCCCCATACAAGTTCTCAAACTACAAGCCATTTTAGCTTAAGAATTGGTTGCATTGTTACTAAAGTATTATTTAAAATATTTTCACTTAATTGTAATCAATAAATCTACATTATTCTTGTATGACTTATTACTTATGATAAAAACATTTAATTTAATTTTATCTTCCATTATACATTATAGAGTGTTACATCATTTAAAAATTTGAATGACGTGGTACTCAATACACCTTTAAATTTGTAATATCTAATCTAAATAATAAAATTGATTCATTCCAAATAGAGATAATAACAATAGGAATATTTAAAGATCATTTAGGTAACTAGTTAGTTGGCCATATTATGTGAAAGTTGGTTAATACTTCTAGTTGTATGGTAGAATTATGAGCTATTAGTGAAGGCCTCAAACTTGCTTGGATTTTCGGATATTAGTTGATTCTCCCATTGTTCATACACTTTTAGTTTTGACCACATTTAGTTATATTCCTAAATGTTTTAACACCTTAAATTCTGACTGTGGGACATTACTCACTCTAGGTTAGCAATTATTACAATGAAGCATATATGGAGTAAAAAATGCACTTCTCCACTTAGAATGGAATTCATAATACAATTTCGAATTAAATTTTACAAATTAAAAAGTATATTCAATGTCACACGACTCATCTATATAAAATAAGCTTATACATTATTAAAAAAATTCAATAAAATAAAATTTTAACCATGAGATAATTAAAAATAAGTTAATAGATGTGCTAACTGCTAACCATTTAGCTATTTTCTAACATTGTCCAAAATATATGCATTTTGATTACTTATTGTAAAAATGATTAAAGTACATACATTACTCAAAAGTTAATTATAAAATTATTTGGTTTATATTTTTTGGTGTGGACTGTGGAGTAACAATCACATCAACTATCATCCAGAAGAATCTCTTATAGGACATCCATAAATTACAATTTAACTCAAGGTTTATACAATTTTAAACTATTCTTAAATGTATTTTAATTTTAATAATATATAGTCCTTATTAAGCAAAAAAATCTAAAAAATGAAAAGGGATGGAACGTGCAAGCTTTACACTCGTTCTAAGATTCCTTTACGGGTTGAACTTTTCATATTGGTCATTCCCTATGATTGGTATCGCACTATCCTAGAAAAATCGTACAACACCGTTACACCGCAAACCCGTGATAAAGAAAATAGGAATCCTCTTAACACCGTAAAAAAAAAAATATATATATATATATATATATATATATCAAATCGTATAAATCACGTTATGACAACCAAGCAACAAATGGGAACAGAAAACGTGAAAACAAAAAAGTCATAATCTGATCTAACGGTTACAGAGCTGAGAGATGTCCTGATCAAATCTAACGGTAAGTTTTTATGTAGTGGGGCTTGGGGAATGGTGACACGTAAAGAATGTTCCAAAAGTGGAATGTCACTGAGTCAAAGACAATAGTACCTTTGAATGTAAATGTGAAAAGTGAAAAACTAAAAGCCAAAACTGAGAGTTTTAGTCAACGACAAAACAAAAGTGACAGCATCGATGTAGTTTCAGAAAATACGAGTACCGAGGAACGTTACAAATATTAGGGCTGTTTGGAATATCCCATTAGGACTTTATTAACAAGTCCTGCTAATACTTCTTCTCAACAAAAAAAAAAAAAATCCTGCTAATGCTAATAACTGTGAAAGAACCGACTGTGATTCATTTATAATCTATTATAAATTTTATTTGTATAGAAAATTGACAAAATTTTTACTTTTCAGCTGTGATTTTGTAAAATGATTTGATTTTCTCCATTTAAATTGACACACATTTAATATATATTTAGTTTTTTAAATATCCCTAAAAAAACGTGAGTAGTTTATTTTAAATTTTATCACATTAACAATGCTGTACAGAACCCATCATTTTAAACACATATTTTCAGTTTTTAAATAATATTATACGCATTTTTATACATTTTTTCACCCACATATATTTTCAAAAAAATTGAAAACTGTTGTTTTAACACACGTACCAAAGGGCCATTTGGTAATGTTGTTCTAGTAACGTTTGTATTTTTAAAAAATACGTACGGGTAAAAAGTGCGTAAAAATACATGTAATGTTGTTTAAAAACTAAAAACATGTGTTTAAACACATATACTAAATTGGCCCTTATACTTATTAGTAATCGAGTGTCCTTCCAGATTGGTATATTTCCAATATAGTCCCAATTCATAACGATAGGAGTTTTAACTTTTTGCAAAAATGAATCTGTACAATATTTATGGTTTATGGCACTGATACTGATTAACAATAATGAAATTTTAATCCAGATTCAGTTATTAGAACAAATGAAGAATATGTATTCGAATTACATCATAAACTAACAGAAGAAACCAATTACTTAGTACTTACTAAAACTTTTAATACCAAAAGAAGATAAGGATTTTTTTTTTTTTTTTTTTTTTGAGAAATAATTATAACATGCTGCTAACCCGCAGCTCGAACCATTTCCCCCCTAGGCCCCTAAGCACTTTGTACATGGGGATGTGCCAATTCAACTACAAGGCCTTTGGCAGAAGATAAGGATTAGATGATAACAAAGATTGATTTTTTTTTTATCCCATAAAAACGAAGAAAATTGATTTACTATCAGATTAGGCCATACTACACACACGTGAAAAAAGTATCACAATTCACGAAACTTTGACTTGTACTAATTTGCCACAACTCATTGATATTTAACTTTTACATTTCTTATATTTATAACATACTTTTTAAAATCGTGTATATATAGTATTAAAAATAAGTACTTTAAGAATATGTATTTTCTATAATTAAAAGTATAAAATATGTATTAATTAAAGGTTTTCCATATTATATTTATATAAAAATGGTTTAATTTAAGTAAACTTTAACCTTTTTATCGACATAAGATAAAGTAGTTTGTATGAAAGGCATAAGCATATCAAAAATATTTGTGATTGTGAAGTATCTATTAAGTTTTAGTGAAAATTTGTTAAGACTGCTCTAAGATTAGTTATACTGAATGTTTGATTTATTAAAAAACAACATATTCATAAAATGAATATAATTGAAATGAGAATAAGTGAAAATAAATACACAAAAATATAAGATTAAAACAAAGAAATTCTCTTAATGCTAAGATAATATTTGTGATACATAATTGGTATAGAATAAATGAAATATTTTAGTTGTGTTCTAGGTTTTTCATTCAAATCCATAATATATTCACAAGTATTTTTATTTATATTTTTTATAAAAAACTTATATATATTTTTTTTAACATTGAGCTGAATTAAATGCGTTTATATGCTGTGTACTGTACAATGTATATATGCTTAATTTTATATCGTATGTCATTTAATTTAATAATAATATAAGAAGGAAAACAAGGGTAATGTATCATATTATACTAATATTATCAAATTGTGTCCCAGATTACATTCCAAATCACAGGATTCTTACAACCTGTGGATGTAGCAACTGACAACACCCCTCTTCACATCCAGAGATACGATATTACAAAATTGATCAAGCCGAATCAATAATCATTATAAATAAAGAGTTTGCCAACTATCTTAAATTTTCTGGCTATTAAAATTAAATAAACAAACGAATAATCAATTTATAATATTATAATTGTGTTGGCTGTGTGTTTAGGAAAGGCAGAAAATTTGATTATTGTATAATTGAGAGGCTCAAAACGTGGTTAGCATGGTTTACAGAGGCTTAGATATGTATTGGCACAATTTGAGAAAAGGGTTATCTGTTGCAAAACGTGAAGCAAATTCTATTGCTCACAAATTGGGTATTGGCTAGACACGCAAAGCATGTATAGAGTACGTATGGTTAGGTATTTTGGGAGGTTTAGTTTGGAGGTTCCTCCTATTGTTCAAAGACGGTAACTTTTATAAAATGCTTATTTTAAACTCAAAACGCTTTGGATCAGTTTATAAAAATACACCCACAGTAATGATAGTTTGGAGGTTCCTCCTATTGTCCAAAACCAGCTTATGCTTTGATGTAACAGGTTCTGATTTGTTAGATTAATAAAATAATTGAATTATTCTCTCTAAAAAAGAAAAAAGAAAAAAATCACGTCAGGTCCTAATTCCGAAGTACTAAGTACTAAATTACTAATGCTTTAGGTCCGTCATCGTACACGATTTGTTTTGCATACTTCATCAGGGTAGCTTTCTTCACATGACACTTCTCAATGCTCATATTCCAAATCTGACTCTTTTTTTTTGGGGGGGGGGGGTCCTATTGTTCCATATTTTACAAAAACTGACAGGTACGTTTTTTATTTTAATTTTTCTAAAAAATACTAAAGGTATTACAAATTTACTATATATAAGAAGCTTACAAATGATATAAAAATGAAAAAGATTGGTGCTCAGTGCAGGGCGACTGAACAATAGATGCAATTGTCTAAGGCTCCCAAATAAAAAAAGGCCCCCACTTGTAAAAAAAAAAAAAATTATATATAATATATCTATATATTTTAATTAAAAAATTTTAAGTACTTTTATTGGTCAATAAAATGCATTAAAAATGTCACATTGAATCCTAAAATGCAGAATACTACACACACACACAACTTGATAGGACAAGACTGCACAGTGCTATGTGGACTGTGGAGTCTTGTCCACCAGCCCCAACACATCACAAGTAGGGGTGTCCACGGGTCGGTCCGGGTCGAGTTTGTGCCCAACCCGGAACCGACCCGATGACATCGGGTTTTCGGCAAGAAAACCCGCCGCCGACCGCAAACACCAACGGGTCAGGTCGGATCGGAGTTGTTTGATCGGTAGTCAGATCAGTCGAAGCCGACGATGATGCTGCCGGATTTTCCATTTTGACGGTGACTGTATTTTTCACTGGATCTTCGCCGCATTTGTGCAAAAAATCACCAAATCTAAGCAAAAAAACATCAAATCGTCACCTAATTTTTGCAAAACTCACGAGATCTGAGCAAAAATACACCAAATCGTCACCGGATTTGAGCAAATACCATCGAAGTTTCGCCGGATTTAAGCAAAACCCATCATATTTTTAACGGATCTGAGCCTTATTTGAGCAAAATCCATTAGATTGCAGCTGGATCTGAGCGTAAACGACAAGATCTAGCCAAATCCAGTGGAGATTTCATGGATCTAGCTGAAATCTCGCCGGATCTAAAAAATCTCGTCGGAAAATGCTATAGAGCTCGGTCGGTTCAGGTTTCATCGGGTTTTGGGGAGAAGACCCGAGACCGAACCGCCCAGATCGGATTCTGGAGAAGAAAACCCGCCACTGACCGCCGGAGTGATCGGATCGGCCGACGGTCGGTCCGGGTCCGGTCGGATTTACCGTGTGGGTCGGGCCACCGGTTGAGTTGGACACCCCTAATCACAAGGCCTAAGCTGAGCTGGCCCACACGACCCCACACTAATTAATAAATTATCACATTTTTTTTAATGCAAACTCTTACTTTATCAATTATTATAAATTATCACACCAATTAATAATTTGATGTATATTATATCAATTCATTTGTATTATAGTGATACTAATTTATTAAACCATGTAATAAATTAATTTTTATTTGTTCAGGTTTAAACTTTAAAGTTTAAAAAAGAATCCACTTAAAATTTTCGCCTAAGGCCCCCAAAATTGTTGAGTCGGCCCTAGTCAGTGCTCACTAATAGTATTTATAATAACATAATTGTGGGGCCCAGTAAGCTGTGGTCCTGGCCCATCCATTCGTCGGGGCCCAAGGCCCGAGCCGAGGAAGATTATAGCCCAGGCTCGGTAGTGTAGGTGTGAAATGGCCTTGGGACACAGCCGAGGACGATTCAGTCCTCGGCATGTCCAAAGTCTTACCAAAAGAAAAGGGTAAAAACGGTACAATAACAGCTGGAACAAAATCTAAAATATCTAAGTCAATAAGAAAGGGTACGCTGGAAAGTGCAACAACCAGGGAAAGTTGCCCTTACTGCCATTCAATACTATGCACCTGACAGAGCCATACTCCCCAGCTTTTACAACTACCTCCAACAACTTTGAGTATGGGCTGATGGGACAAGTATCAGTCCTGAAAAGCCGACCCTACACGTGGACGAAGGATAAGGAACACGGGCTAGTATAAGAGGAGAAGTAAGCAACCCTTAGAAGAGGTTGGGAAAAATGGCCAAAACCAGAGCCTCCCAGCCCACCTTTAGGAGAAAGACTCCCAGAGCGTGCACGACCTATCTATGTATGTACACGTTTTATTTATGCATGAACACCTCGGAAAACCGCCGTCTCGTGATCAAGGCCTAGCCTTTCAAACCCACGCTCTATAAATGATATTGTGAGGGCCTATTTACGTGCGAACCCAGTATCGTTCTTGGGTCGCTCCAAATCGTGTCCTTACAATTGGCGCCGTCTGTGGGAAGGGCTTGTGCGTTGGCTCAGGCGTTTGGTCGAAACAATCCCCTTGTCACTTCTAAACAGCCGTTTATGTTGTATGGTGCTAGCTTAAAGTTCCACCAGGGGCTATGTTTCTTTAGTAGGGGCTGCGCTGGGTAGCATCAATAGCACGGATGGTTCTAGGGGCTTGGCCGAGGAGCTGATTCCCCATGATCCAAGGACTCACGCCATAACCGAGAAGTTGATGCCACTACTTCTCAAAAATTGGGTTTTGGACAGAACCAAGGTATTGCATGGTCCTCGGACTCAAACCTATGGGGAAACCAACTACTTCTAAAAATTGGGTTTTGGACAGAACCAAGGTATTGCATGGTCCTCGGACTCAAACCTATGGGGAAACCAACTACTTCTAAAAATTGGGTTTTGGACAGAACCAAGGTATTGCATGGTCCTCGGACTCAAACCTATGGAGAAACCAACTACTTCTAAAAATTGGGTTTTGGACAGAACCAAGGTATTGCATGGTCCTCGGACTCAAACCTATAGGGAAACCAACTACTTAAGAAGAATTCTAAGACGCTCAGTCCTCGGACCAAATACCGGAAAAGGTCAAGGCTATGAAAGTTACTAAGGGGATGGTGAAATACCTTGTTACTCAGCAACCAACAGGGGTTGCACATTTTTGGGTTATATATCCTCGGATAATTGCTTCCTACACGGCATCAAACATTCAGCCACCACCTCGTTCAAATTTGGGGGGTATACAACCCGATTTCAGGTTAGTCTTACTGTGCACGATAGCTCCAACAAAGTTTATATTGATCCCTTTTATCTTAGTAAGGCACTTTTGGCCCTAAGTATCGCTTTCTCAGGTCGGCATTATTGTGCCGAACAATTTCATTAAGTTTGTTATAGACGTCTTTTTCTCAGTAAAAATTTCTGCCCTAAATGTCGCTCATTGAAGTCGGCATTATTATGCCAGATAGTTCCAATAAGCATAGAGCAAGATCTTTTTATTAATTGGGATTTTGGTCACCAAGCATCGTTTATAGCATAAAAAAGGTTTTATTTATAGAATAGTACGTCTATTCACAGCATAACCATTTCAAAAGAAGAAACAGAGTATACGAAATCAAGAAATAACGACCTTTATTAATGTAAAGAGGTGTTACAGCGTACAATAAAGGGCTTAAAGAAAGCCTATGTAGAAAATGAGTCACAAAAGAAAAAAAAAAAAAAAAAAAAAAACAACAACAACAACAACAACAATATGACAAATAGATAGTCAGACGTCTTCTTAAACTCGTCTCTGAAGTCCTTCCAAACTCCGCCCCAATAGCGCCCATATTGAGAGGAGGACCTTCTTCAGAAGAAGAAGGAGGAGATGAGGAGAAAGAAGGAGGAGAAGAAGAGGAAGAAGGAAAAGCGCCAGGATGGATCTGGCGGTGGAAAGAAGAAGAAAGAGAGGCAAAAGGAGGCACCAGTGAAGGAAGAGAGGAAGAAGCAGAGATACTTTGTCCCTGCGTCAGTCCTGACTCCTAACACGCTGGTGCCATGTTAGCTATGCTCATGAGAGAGCGGCTGGTACTGATGATGGGTGACCCCAGCTCAGCCGCGCCGAAAGTTTGACGTGACGAGCCCCTGCTTCGGATTTTGGCTGAAAGGATGGTAAGAAGGATCTTGAGTCTCCGCCATCCCTGTCCTGACCGAGCCATTTTGAGCTTCATAAGAATATGGTGTTTCTGGGAGGGGTGTGGTTCCTTCATTACTTATTCCTATCTCGAACGTATCACAATTTAAGGTGTAATTGGCGAGTAAAGTAAACTCTGAAGGAGGCTAAGGGTTTCAGATTTCAGAAGGATGGAAAGGGTCTCTGTATAAGAGAAATAGCCTCCTGCCTTTCTTTTTATATGAAGAACGAAACGGAGGGTCTTTAATCTGCTCGAATCTCCAGGGAAAGCGGTAAACGAGAATATACCCGTTCCACTTCCCCACACCATCGGTAACCGCCGAAATTAAATGGTCTCGTAAAGGGAAGCCATTAAAGGCGCGTTTTGGGTAATCCAACGACAGGAACACATTGTAAATTAATTCAAAGGAAGGTCCCATAACCTGGTATGTTTCCTGGGTAAATGAAGGGACGCCAACATTAATGAAATGCAGAGCTAAACGAGCCGTGATGAAGGCTTGGCATTTCCAAAACCCTCATCTCCAACCTAAAGGTTGGACAGCAGGATTTTGAGGGGCTATTGTGGGGCCCAGTAAGTTGTGGTCCTGGCCCATCCATTCGTCGGGGCCCAAGGCCCGAGCCGAGGAAGATTATAGCCCAGGCTCGGTAGTGTAGGTGTGAAATGGCCTTGGGACACAGCCGAGGACGATTCAGTCCTCGGCATGTCCAAAGTCTTAGCAAAAGAAAAGGGTAAAAACGGTACAATAACAGCTTGAACAAAATCTAAAATATCTAAGTCAATAAGAAAGGGTACGCTGGAAAGTGCAACAACCAGGGAAAGCTGCCCTTACTGACATTCAATACTGTGCACCTGACAGAGCCATACTCCCCAGCTTTTACAACTACCTTCAACGACTTTGAGTATGGGCTGATGGGACAAGTATCAGTCCTGAAAAGCCGACCCTACACGTGGACGAAGGATAAAGAACACGGGCTAGTATAAGAGGAGAAGTAAGCAACCCTTAGAAGAGGCTGGGAAAAATGGCCAAAACCAGAGCCTCCTAGCCCACCTTTAGGAGAAAGACTCCCAGAGCGTGCACGACCTATCTATGTATGTACACGTTTTATTTATGCATGAACACCCCGGAAAACCGCCGTATCGTGATCAAGGCCTAGCCTTTCAAACCCACGCTCTATAAATGATATTGTGAGGGCCTATTTACGTGCGAACCCAGTATCGTTCTTGGGTCGCTCCAAATCGTGTCCTTACAATAATAAATGACTTTTTTTTTTTTGGGTGATTGGTGATATATTAGTTTGTACAATTATGGTATCTCTAGCATTTTTTCTTGTACAAACCCAATTTCTCATGGCTTTCTTGTGTATTTAATTTATTTCATACTCTTGAAACAATTATCAATAAAATCATTTTGCAAGCAGGCTAGAACTAAGGATAACTAAAAATCTTAAGCTCATCAGAAAATTGAAAGGAAAAAACAAAATTTGTCCTTGCAAGAGATAACAACATAATCAAGTAGCGATAAAAAAAAAATTAATATCAATCACTTGCACACGAAAGAAGGAAAAGAGGGAAAAAACAAAACAAGAGAAATGTTTTGTTCACCACATTTTCACAACAAATTTTAAGTGATAGGTTGTTATTGACTGTTACTAGTGGACAAAAAAGTAATTTCAATGATAGGTTCAAATTGGAATGAGTAAAAACTTACAACCTAAGATTTCTTGTGAAAGTGTTATAAAAAATTAAAAATGTTGTGGACATAACACTTCTTAAAAACAATGGAAAAAAAAAATTATGAGATCATGAATGATTTCTCTATGAGAACAAGTAACCCACCGTCGGTGGAGAATCAATTTAACAGAGCTTTCAATCCAATGCATGTTTTTGTTTCAATATAGTCAATGGATCATTTTGCGTAACAATTATAAGCTCTAACTGTTTTTAGTCTTATAGCTTAATATGTTAACACATTAAATCAATGTGAGGCTCTCTTTTATTTTATTTTTTAAAACTTTTTCGTACACAATTAACCAAATAAATGTCAACCCTTGTTTTTATATACTATTACCTTAAGCAAAAGAAACGATTACCTGATCAATCCGACAAAATGTAGCTTTATTGTGTGCAAACATAACAGTCACCTTCTCAACCCCTTTCACATGGAAAAATAGCCAATCGTTGAGCACACGGTGATCAAATTAAGTTCCTTATTAATAATTCAATAATAGATTAAACACGACAAGTAAAAGGTTTCGTAGTTATTGATCCCGTACGCTAAGATCCAAGTCTCAAGTGAACATATTATTCACTTGAGAAATGTAATACACTGAATGCACGGAATAATTTATTAATTATGTTAAAGTGAAAGGAAATTCAAAAGTCAGAGATCAATATACTAGCATTCAATGTGTTGTTCTAGATATTAAATGACGTAATAAGCATGATTAATCAATGCTAGCATTAATGAAATGAAAGCAATGGCTGTTAAAATGTCATGGAAACAATGGAATTTAGATATATCAATTCCTATAAACAAAACAGGGTTTATAATACATCTCATAACCAAACCTCCTTTTTCAATATGAAATTCGAGATTCACTAGGTTGGTCAGTCACACAAAAAGGAAGCTCAACCTGACTCGACCAGTCTACAACTTCGAAAGCAGGGGAGCGGAGATCTTTCTTTAAATCATTCCGAAGTCGAAGGGGGTAAGATCCTTGCCGAATCAAAGTTATTCATTTCATTCGCTACTGGAGCCTAGTATCAGTATAACTATAAAAGGGCTTAATTTTTGTAATTGTAGATTAGGGTTATAAACAGTAGATACTGATATTATTATTTTTGTGTGTGTTCTAATAAGTATTACTGTTTACTCAAAAAAAAATCCTATAAACTAAAATGAGCCAATTGTTGGTTTTTAATTCGAGTCTTGCAAGATTTGATTAATTGATTTTGTAGGGATAATAGATTGATTGACAACAACCATGGCTATTATTTATCTCTATTGTTCTATGATTTGCTTTGCCATTCTCTAAAGTTTTCACTCTAATATACCTTAATGTAGTAGTATGTACCATGTAGTACACCTTCTCAAATTTCACAAGATTATCAAATTCCTTTTATCCAAAACCTAAATAGATCAAAGGGCGATCTTTGGTAATTACCATTCTGCAAGGTTATAATATATATATATGGGCTAAATACCAAAAATTAATCTTCATTCTTTTTTTTTTTTTGAGAAGGAAAATTATCTTCATTCAAATCCATACACATTGTTCACTCATTATTTTCAGTTAAGCAGTGGACATCAAAATGCAAAGAAATGGTCATATATATTTGAGAAAAAATTTAAGAATGTCATGGTGGTCATGGTTTCTTAAGTCTCAACACCCATAGAACACATATAATGACAAAGCTAGCCTCCTAATTAACTAGCTAGTTCTACCTCTCAGAAAGTTTTATATGATAATTTATTTTATGTCATTATCTTTACTAGGATTAAGGCGAAAGATAATTGTAATTTTTTTGGATAAGATAAGAATGTGCATGTGTCATATAAAATCCCTATTCTTCACGGCAAACCAACAAGATTTTCTTGTATGCATATACCACATTTTAAGTTCATTGTTGGTCTTGTACCAACACTTACAAGAGATACAAAGTTTTCATAATTTATTAAAAGTAGTAACTCACTAACTTGTGGTTGGAGCAATTTTACTTTCACATTAATCTTTCATTAACACTACTTTTATTAGGAATGATACCCTCACATCTACTTTTTCACCTTTACTTTCTATGTTTCAAACCTGAATATTTTATTCTCATGTCCACTTTTTCACATCTACTTTCATGTTTTAAACCTGAATATTTATTTTCGCCTTTTAAAATGTATATATACATCAACACTTCAATCGAAAAAGAGAAATGATACGTCTACAACATTTCTACAACATTTTTACAACAAATCCTAAGTGGCAAGTTGTTACTAGTTGTTATTGTTGGGGCAAAAAAGTAATCTTAGCGTTAGTTTGAAATTTGAACCAATAACAACTAACCACTTGTGATTTGTTGTAAAAATGTTGTAGAAATGTTGTAGACGTAGCATCTCTCATCGAAAAATATTGTATACAACAATGGATTTAGGATAAGTATAAGATATAAGATAATATTTCCCCTACTTTTTTATATCTAAAATACAAACTATTTTTATAACTCACAAATTATAAATTCATAATAGGCCATGCCAATAATTTAGAAAACAATATTAAAAATATGTAACAATTCATAAGATCATTCACATGTATTATTTAAACAAATCACATGACTTATTAAAAAGGTTATGTAACTAGAATGGTATTTTTGAGGTGGTAGTTGAAAGTTAACTTCAAACTAGTATGGAAGTAATATTTTTTCAAAAATAAAAAATCACATCATTTATTAAAAAAGTATAATGATTATAATGAATGGTATTTTTGAGGTGGTAGTTAAAAAGTTTACTTCAAACTAGTATGAAAGTAATCTCTTTTTTTCCCAAAAAAAAAAATTTGAAAAAAGTTTAACCCCAAACTAGTTTTGAGTTATCTTACTCCAACCCACTACGTATTGATTGAAGAGAGAATTTATGTATATTTTTAGTCACATGACTTTTTTTAATGGAAAAAAGTTTGGTTCCAAACATGCTTGGAACTTTCTTGCTTCAACCTATTATGTTTTAATTGAAGAAATCATCCATGCGTAGTTTGTCAGATAAATTTTTTAATGAGTTATATGACTTATTTAAAAGATACATATTGATAATCTCATAAATTGATTTAGAAAAAATAGTTTCAAACAAGTTTAAAGTCAAAATATCATTTTTAATGAGTCATGTGATTTGTTTAAATTATAAATATAAAAAGCCTTACAAATCGTCATATTGTGAGTTAGTAGAGAAAATAACTCTAAACCGGTTTGGAGCTAAAGTCGTCCCAAAAATATTTGTATCAATAAACCTAATTAGTTATATGACTTATTTAAAAGATACTGTGGGGCCCAGTAATTTGTGGTCCTAGCCCATTTATTCGTTGGGGCCCAAGGCCCGAGCCGAGGAAGGTTATAGTCCAGACTCGATAATACAAGTACGAGATAGTCTTAGGACACAGCCGAGGACGATTCAGTCCTCGGCATGTCCAAGGTCTCACCGAAAGGAAGGGTAAAAATGGTATAGGAGCAGCTTGGAAAAAATCTAAAATATCTAGGTCAATAGAGAAGGATGCGCTGGAAAGTATAACGAACAGGGAAAGCATAACGAACAGGGAAAGCTGCCCTTACTGCCATTCAATACTCTGCATCTGACAGAGCCATACTCCCCAGTTTTTACAACCACTCTGGTTATGGGTTGATGGGACAAGTATCAGTCTTGGAAAAGTCGACCCTACACGTGGACGAAGGATAAGGAACACAAGCTAGTATAAAAGGAAAAGTAAGCAATCCATAAGAGTGGCTGGGAAAAATGGCCAAAACCAGAGCCTCCCAGCCCACCTCTAGAAGAAAGACTCCCAGAGCGTACACGATTTATTTATGTATGAACACCACGGAATATCGCCGACTTATGATCAAGGCCTAGCCTTTCAAACCCACGCTCTATAAATGATATTGTTTGGGCCTTTTTATGTGCGAACCCAGTATCGTTTTGGGTCGTTCCAAATTGTGTCCTTACAGATACATATTGATAATCTCATAAATTGATTTAGAAATAATAGTTTCAAACAAGTTTAAAGTCAAAATATCATTTTTAACGAGTCATGTGATTTGTTTAAATCATAAATATAAAAAGCCTTACAAATCGTCATATTGTAAGTTAGCAGAAAAAATAACTCTAAACCGGTTTGGAGCTAAAATCGTCCCAAAAATATTTGTATCAATAAACCTAATTATCACATAAAATCATGATTTATTTTTGCATTGAACTTGGTCAAATTCTTTAAGGGCAAATATGCCATTTCCACTCTCATGCCACAATGATAAAAAGGATTCAGACGAAAAACAACATTGTCCAACTCCAAAACAAGGTTTTAGACACACAGACACTTTCTAGAGAGAGAAAGAGAGAAAGAAAGAGAGAGAGAACTCTCTCTCTCCATCTCTATAGTCTATATACATACATACATACAAGAAAAAATTAACACCTCTCAACTGGCCTTACAATTCGGAACCAACCTCCTCTCTTCACAAACACCAAAACCAACACAAACGGTTCCTTCTCTTCTCTCTCTCTCTCTCTCTCAGACACACACACACAGACACACAAAAAACCCAACTTTCCATTTTCTTTCTCTTCCATTAATAAACATAGTATATATTCATTTCATTGGTTTCGATTTTCAAAAAAAAAAACTACATGTCGTCGTCGTTGTGCGTTGGCCCATCATCCAACTCCGCCACCGCCAGCCCACGACTCTCTTCCTTGCCCACCACCACCAGACGACGTGTCGCAGACTTAAACGACGTCGACAGATCCTCCGAATTCTCCGACGACCCAGAATCTCTTTCCAACGACCACCATAACGATATTAGCGACCTTGACGACGATGTCGTTTCAAGTTGTGGGTCCCATTTACTTCACAACCACAACCACCACCACCACCACCACCATCACCACCACCACCACCACAACCATTGCTTTTTACTGATCAGGTGTTTGCTTTTACGTTGGAGAGCGTTTTTCTCTGTGCCGGACACGTGGCTGCTCAAGATTGAAGATGGGTTTTATTGGACGGCCGTGATGTTCCAGTCGTTGAGATCAGGGAGGAGGAGCAATATGGGCCGTATGATCTTCGGGGCTTTGATGGTATTAGCGGTTTTGTCGGTTTTCGTTAAAGTCTCGGTTTTGCGCAATCAAAGGGTGGACGTGAAGAAGATTGATCGTGGGCTTTTGATTATACAGAGCTTTAAGGATGATTGGGCTATGGCTCAACGTGCTCTCTTTGAAACTCAAACCTCCATGCCAAAACGTGTTCTTGAAAGATTGTCGGTAAGTTTTTGAAGATACCCATTTGAGTTTTAATGCTTCTAGTTTGGTTAATTTTAATGATTTGGTTTTTTGTTTTGTTCAATAATTAAATCTGGGTTCTAACTTAGATTACGTATTAGACATGTACATTAGTTTCTGCAATTAAAATTAATTTTCAGTTATGTGGTTCTAATTTTGTTTTTGGTTAGTACCATACAAATGAGTGGCATTTCCTTATATATAGGTACAGCTTTTAAGGCTGTTTTATTAGTTTTAACCCCATTTGTAATTTTTTCATTTCTTAATTTGAGCGTTTTTTACATTTAGTGTCTAGTTAAAACCAAAGAACTACATTGAAAACAAATAGAAATTCAAAAGACTGAATTGGGATTTGAAACAGTTCAAAATTAGAGAATATAATCTGTAATTTAATATTTTTAAATTATTATTTTAGGTTTTTTTAAGCATATACCCATCTCAAATTTTTTATTAATAAATTTTATGATTTGGGAAATTAAAATGGGTCTCAGATACTGTTTGTTGCTTTGACTGATAAAACATAAAGTTGGTGGCAGCTAGTGCTTTGAATTTTCTTGAGGGGTGGCTATGACTAATATTTCGGAGTCCAGACTGTTTGGGCTGCTTCGCTTTGCTTTGTTTGTTATTTTATTTTTTCTGAATGACTTGCTTTTTCATATAATTTAGTTGGCAATTGGCTGTTTGTGTTTTCATTCACACCCCCTGTCCTTACTTTCAATGATGACATTTATGATACAGTTGCATTTGACTTTTTACTACAAAGATAGTATGTTGTGTTTTTTTTTTTTTTTTTTTGCTAATAAGATAGTTGTTGTGTTGCTTGTTGGCAATTGCTAGTACTATATTTGCTATTGTATCCAAAAAAAAGAAATTGAAAAGGGATGTTACATTGCTATTACTTTCTTCTTCTTCTTCTTCTTCTTTTTTTTTTCTTTTTTTTTTTTTTTTTATATATATATGGCAAATGACATTGCTATTACTATATTTGCTATTGTATTTAAAATAAATAAAAAATTTGAAAAAGGGTGTGACATTTTTTTGGGGGGGGGGGGGGGGGGGGTTTATGTGCCTTTTAATTTGGGACTAGCTATTTTTAGATTTAAGGTTTTATGATTAGCTCATGAGTTTTAATTTTTGTTTTTGGTTTGTTTTCTATTTTTTTTACAGACTCCTGAGATATGGATGAAACCAAACAGTGACAACTATTATCAATGCATTAAGCGACCCAGGAATAAAATAAGTATGTCTATCTACTTCCATTCCACCACACCAAAATATGTAATTGCATGCTTATGAACATAACTATTTTAATTTTTTGTTCTGATTTTAATTAATTGAAATTGCTCTCAGGGACGGGTTCAAAAACAAATGGCTATCTTCTTGTTCATGCCAATGGTGGATTGAATCAAATGAGAACAGGAGTAAGAATTTACAAAAGCTTATTCATATTTATTCTCAGTCTCATGGATATGTGTGTTTTTCAAGCTAACCTTGTTAATTATTGACTTCAGATATGTGATATGGTTGCTGTTGCCAAGATAATGAATGCCACTTTGGTTCTTCCTTCTCTTGATCATGAGTCATTTTGGACAGATCCAAGGTATTATTCTAACTTTCTATGCTACTATTGTCGTCCAATGAATAGATTTAGTTTCTAATCTTTTAATCCTATTAATCAAATATTCTAATGCTTTGCAGTGACTTCAAAGATATCTTTGACTGGAGGCACTTCATGGAAGTTTTAAAAGATGATATTGAGATAGTTGAGTATTTGCCACCCAAGTATGCAGCAATCCAGCCCCTTCCTAAGGCCCCTGTTTCCTGGTCTAAGGTATGGAAATAGTGTGCAATTAAAATATACTTTTTTCAACTCCATTTTTTTTCCCTATCATGGGAATTACATCTCAGAAGCTTTCATGTGCAGGCTAGTTACTACAGAAATGAGATGATGCCATTGTTAAAGAAAAAAAAGGTGATAAAGTTCACCCACACTGATTCTCGACTGGTTAATAATGGCCTCGCTTCCAACATCCAGAAGCTCAGGTGCCGTGCCAATTATGAGGCTCTCCGGTACAGAAAGGAGATTGAAGATCTTGGGAGAATTCTGGTTGATAGATTAAGGAACAATAGTGAGCCATATATTGCTCTGCATCTAAGGTATCATCATGATATTATAAGTGTTTTTAAAAGCAATAAGATCCTCTCCATTTCAAGTGAAATGGAAATGATTAGTCATTTAAAATTTTAAATGATGTGACATACACCTTTAGATTTGTAATATTTAATCTAATCTTGCTTGCAGATACGA
This sequence comes from Quercus tomentella, assembly GCA_028535165.1. Lineage (NCBI taxonomy): Eukaryota > Viridiplantae > Streptophyta > Magnoliopsida > Fagales > Fagaceae > Quercus > Quercus tomentella. The sequence goes on along the minus strand of JAPQVY010000012.1, from coordinate 12,432,293 downwards.
GAAAGATATGCTTGCTTTCACTGGATGCAGCCACAACCTTACTGCAGAAGAGGCTGAGGAACTTAGGATTATGAGGTACAATGTAAAGCATTGGAAGGAGAAAGAGATAGACAGTAAGGAGAAGCGTCTCCAAGGGGGATGCCCAATGTCCCCTAGAGAAGCAGCCCTTTTCCTTAAGGCCATGGGTTACCCTTCCACTACAACAATTTACATAGTTGCAGGAGAGATATATGGCAGCAATAGCATGGCCGCCTTTCGCTCTGAGTACCCTAATGTCTTCTCTCATTCCACTCTTGCAACAGAAGAAGAGTTACAGCCCTTTAAACCATATCAGAATCAGATGGCCGCCTTGGATCATATTGTGGCACTTGAAAGCGATGTCTTTGTTTACACATATGATGGAAATATGGCCAAGACAGTGCAGGGACATAGGAGGTTTGAAGGATTTCGAAAGACGATCAACCCTGAAAGGTTTGTTTACACTAATATTAGGCATTATTTTTTATCAAACTTTATTAATTGTCCAGAGTTTGTAGACATAAACTTAAGATTTCTGATATGTTAAGCTGTCTGTGTTTCAGGTTGGAATTTGTTAGACTGATTGATCAGCTGGATGAGGGAGTAATATCGTCAGAAAAATTTTCTTTAGAGGTTAAGAGTTTGCATTCCGACAGGCTTGGAGCACCATATCGTAGACAGGCAGGAGAGTCACCAAGGCTGGAGGAGAATTTTTATGCAAATCCTTTTCCTGGTTGTATCTGTGACAAGTCACAGGAGCACCTCAATAACCTGAAATTTCTTGATCAGAAACATTTGAGGGCGGCAGCACAAAGATAGCATTTCCGTTTGTTGAGATTATTTGAATTGGAGTATAAGATTACAATTGCTTAACAGGCTGCTTATAAGGGTTTCTGAAATGAACTGCATCTTTGCCCAGTCTGGAAGCAATAGCTGCCAAGAGGGTCTACAAGTTTTGAGTTTCTCCTCGGATTTTTTTCTTAAAAAAATGCGCATTTTTGGCATAGCAGCAGAGGAGAACCTTACCAGGGGGAAGTGGAGATTGGAGAAGGTTGTGCATCATTTTAAGGCAAACCAGGTTACCTACACTGGCACAGAAACATCATCGCCATCACATGTAGAGTTATAGTACTATATTGATTCATTATTTTTTTCTTTAATTTGCTCGTCAAAATTACATGCCAAAATGGGCATTATAGAACGTAGTTAGCCACAGAAACTGATTTCCATACGTTCCCTGAAGATATCATTTTAATTTTTTTGTTTTGTTCATTTGTTCAATTAGAATAAGATGAAATCTCATGCAAGTTTCCATAGTTGCAGAGGATTATCATAGAAGCCAATGCAGACCATTTTTTCACATAGGCATTGCCAATGAAGACTTTAATAAATATGATTCTGACCTAATTGTCCCCGGGAAACTTGTCCCTTTAATTTCAAATAGAGCCACTGCAGTTAGATATTACTTATGAGACATCTAGGCAAAAATTAAGGTGGCTTAACTATCCAGGTAAAATGCCAGTTCCTAATAGATCAAATGTTGGTTGAATAATTGCCAAATGTTGGTTGAATAATCCATAACCAAAATCACTAAAATGAATCCTGCTGTATGTGAAAAACCCTTTAGAAGATTAACAGCCTTTGAAGGCTAAACTAAAGGGTGGATATGATATATATATATAGAGAGAGTGAGAGAGAGAGAGAGAGATGTTGACCACAAAAATTCCGATTTCATTACAAGAGGAACTGTTAAGTCATATCTCACCAACAAAATGCACATAATCAAGTGCACTATTATAACTGATTCAGTATGGCCTGGAATCCAACAAATTGGACCCGTGAAAAATTTCATGGAATCTTTTCTAAAACTTCTTCCTCACCTTCATCAGAGACAAAATTCTCAATGCTCTAGATAACATACAATAAACGCCTTGGAAGCTACGAATGATCATGTTTTACGATCTGCTCTGTGTTAAAGGTACGTAAACCTTTTCTGCTCTACCACATTGAAGGTATATAAACTTGTTCTTTCAAATTTTGTGCTGCACTTTCAGTAGGAAAACCTCTCACAGCACCAATAGTCCATTGTGATATGATTCCTGCAGCAATTGCAAAGCGAAGCTGCCTCTCCAAAATATCTTGATTTTCAAACATCTCAGGGTAAGTGGTCAGCTTTCTCATAATACCTGCCACAACAGCATCACCAGAGCCAGTCCTGTCACAGGTAAATGGGGTGATGAGCACATCTTCTGTCCCAATCACCACTCCATCAAACGAAGGGGTATAGTAATGAATTCGAAGAGTTCCATCAGTCACAAACAAAAATTTAAGACCATCATGCCACAACGGAGAGATTTCTTCTCGTGTATAATGGTAGTAATTTCGCCGGTTCTTGGTTTGCTCAAAATTTTCAGCATAATATTCATGCCTGTAATTTTTTTTCCTCTCATAATAATCTTCATCTAGAAGAAATTCTAGCTCCTGCCTTGAAACCTCAATGATGTTTGCTTCGCTCCAGGCTTTCTTGATTATCTCCCTTGTCTCATCACGTGATCTCCACAGAGGCAAGGGCAGATTCAAGTCAAAGAATATAAGACCTCCAAACTTTTTAGACCATGCAATTGCCCTAAAAAGGGTAGATTTCATCAAAGGGGAGATCAGAACTTCTGAATTAAAATGAAAAATTCTAGCCTGCAACATATAAGTAGAGAGGAATTTTCATAATAAGTTAACAAGCACAATTCTTGGAGACAATAACTTTCTTCACATGCAAAGTAATGCCAACATATCAATCAAATAAATTTTACTGCCAAACAAACCAACATATCATTCGTAAGAACAATAAAATTGGTCACTAGTAAATATAAGTTCATTCACTTGTCAACAATAAAGTGGGATCATTAAAATGGTTAAGAATAATGCTTTTTTTAAGTTTAGCAATGGAATGATTCCCTTACCTACAACTCAAGTAAATAAATAAATAACTCTCCTTTTGTAGCTGAGTTAATCAATCTAAAACAAATTTCTCTGCCCAATGATTGGAAAAGGCTACATGCCTCTAATTGTTAAATAAACCTAACCAGCAATAATTTCTGTTTCTTTCAGTTTCATGAAGCTAAAGACATAGAAACTATTGCAGTTACAAAGCTATTAAATTTGCAAGAAATGTAAGACTGCTAGATATTATTCACACAGGGGATTCACTCACTACAATATAAGCCTTAACATCAAATGAGCCAAGTACCTCTAAAATCTGCCACATTGTCTACAAAGCATTAGGAGCTCCTAGAAATTTCAGAATATGTAGCATTGTGTGTGTAGATTAGAATCAGAACCAAGTTGCAATTTTTTTTTTGTTTTTGTTTTTGTTTTTAGGAAGACAAACTCAATAGGTATATGTGGAACCTTAAGCCGATAGTAAAGAATGAATTTAATCACTCAAGCATTAAGTGGTGCCCAACACAACACCACCTATATACTCTCAGTGATTCTTCCAATACCATAAATGTTACTACATTAACCTAAAAAAATGATATGTCAACTTTTAAATACGAGACAAAAGTAAGTAATTATAAGAGTAATGCTCCGTACATAAACTATTTTACAACATTTTTACAAACTACTGATGTGGCAAATTCTTACTAGTTCTAATATGGACCCATCACTAACATCATATTTTTACTTACAATAACTATTTGGAAAATGCTAAAGCCACATCAACAGTTTGTAAAAATATTGTTATAATATGGCACCAATCATAATCATTGTCACGCTAGTTTGTAAATATTTTATAATAAAATTGGTATTAAGTCTAATATTTTTCTATGAGGGCAAAACTTAAGACACAGTTCCTTGTTGTGCCCCAATTAAATTCAATCATGTGTACATCGACCAATGTAACACAATGGCCTATATATATAAGTTTTGTCCTTCCTATAAACTATCATTTCTCCTAAAATTGGTATTGAATTTAACATTTGAGTAATTATTAAGTCCCTCCTATAAGTATTAGTCCAATTATACCAACGTAGCACAATCACCTATATATAAGTTTTGTTCCAAGAGCCTCATAGCTCGAATGAGTCCTCCTAGTATTTCCAACGCAGACGTCAAAGTCAAATCCCCACTCCCCAAACAAATATATATATATAGAGAGGTCATGTTAACGAGTGTCTTTAAGCAATTATTAACAAACTATTTTAGAAAAGTTTTAACACTAATTTTATGAAATATATATATATATATATCAAAACGTTAATTGTTTTTATCTTTTTCTATAAAAACTTTCTTAACATCATAATTTTGAAAACATTATACTATATATTTGCATAAATATAAAAGTAAGACCTCTTTGAGCACAGCAAGGTTCAATTCATCAACAAGAAGAGAATCCTCAGCAGCCTCTTTCACAACCTCGCTCCTCATCTTCCCATCCTCATCAAACACAATCTTCACATACGCACAAGCAGTTTTAACACCGCCACTCTTATCAAACTTCACAGCTCGAGTCTGCACTTTCTCCACATTCATCATCCTCACCAGCTCTTCCCCAAACTCGTCCTTCGCAACTTTTCCCATAAACGCCGCACGCCCGCCGAGCCGCACGTGCGAGATCGCCACGTTGGACGGGGGCCCACCCGGAGCTCTCACGAACTCTGGTGGGTCCCACTGGAGATTCTTCCACTCCGAGTACATGTCAGGGTGCATTTGGTTATCGGAGACTCGGACTGTGGGCACAAACTCTTTGCGTGCACCGCCGAAGCAGCAAATCAGAGGTGGGTCCAAGTATGGAAAGTCAATTCCATCGTCGTAGTCGAAGAGTTCATCGGAATTTGGATCTGGGTCTGTGTTTTTAGCTTCGTTTGTGGTCTCTTTAGCTTCAAGTTTGGATTTTTCGACTTTGGTTTTTGTCGAACGCTTGGTTTTCTTTGGTGTAATGGTTGAAGAAGAAGAAGGAGAAGAGGACGAAGTGGGTTTCTTTGTTCTGACTCGGCGAGTGGGTTTTGGCGAGTCAAGAGCTCCATTGTTAGAAGTGAATGAATCTCTAGCAATATGTGTGAGTGTATGAATATTTTGAGGCTCTGAATCTGAAGCTAAAAATGAAGCTTTTTTGTGATTTTTTTGAAGTTTAAGGTTTGTGAGAGAGAGTGGAAGAGAGTGAAGTAGCTGAAATGAAGCCATGGATTGCGAGATTATATCGGGTCGTAAATATAGGAGTGTTTATTTTATTCGGGTCGGGTACGGGGCGGTTAAGAGCAATGATAGCTGATATTTTAATCGAACGGATATCAGGTATTCGTTTGCGTAAGCAAAGCATTCTAAACCGTTGGATGAGATACACTTTAATAAAATGTTCTGATTTTTGGTCTTTAATTCTTTGAACTGGGTCTTTCTGTTTTCTGTTTGTAAAACAAATCAAGGAAAAGGGTCTGAACTCTGAATCAATTCCTTAGTGGGTTTGCTTCATCTTATGATTGGTGAGGCTTCCTATTTGTTTTTGTTTTGTTTTTTGTGTTTTTTTTTTTTCGGAGAATACTAAGTTATGTACAAGCGTGTTCTGGTTTAATTGAACTGAAATAACTGTATGGGATTGTCTGATAGTTTGTTTGATTTTGGAGTTCAATTTATCGTTTCTGTCATATGTGTATGAACTTGTTTTTGTTTCAAAAGTTCATGGATCTTTTGTTTATGCCCAAATCTGGGTTCTACTTAGATTTTTAGATTTGGGTTCTTGGCCTTTGCTGCGTTCTGATTTTTATTTGGTAATAGGATACACTAGTTTCATCTAGAACTGAGGCTTTTAAGGTAGGTGTTTTTAGCCAGTTTCTGACCAAGGAAAAGATGAGGTTATCTATAGTGACCAAAACAAAATTAAGATCTTAATATGTTTTTTTTTTTTTTTTTTTTTTTTTTAATTTGAGAAAAGATCTTAATATGTTTAAGGTTGTGGTTGTATGTAGTATCTCATTTTATTGATTTTAATTGTTCTAATAAGCATGTGACTGTCAAAATGTTGTTTTCATAAGCCAGTTAGTATGCAGTTCTGTTAGCCCAGGAGATAATAAGGGTTGCACAGTGTCACTTTCAGTTCTAGTGTGAATTTGATTGGGAGACTATGGGGGTAAACCAAACATGGTGGCCTCAATTATTTCCATCGTTTAATGATCGCTATAGTTCTAGATATATTTTTTGTTGGTTAAAGTATCATTGTTTGCTTATACTATATAATGCTTGTCAGGATCCAGAACTAGATATTTGGGCTTGGAATTGAGTCAATTGACATGGTGTAAATGGCGATTTTAGTTTTGTAAGGCTATAAAATTGAAGAGACACATGTGGCCTGGTTGGAAATTATTATGGCATTTGGGAAGTGGAACTCTATTTGATAAAAGTTTAGCCTATGTAGAGAAGTGGTATGTATTAGATGTTGATTATAGATTGTGAAAAGAAAAGCTATCCCTTTGGAGTATTTTTATTAAGGTTTATTCTATAGATACTAACAAAATATGTTTACGGTGTTGCTTTGTATTTGGAGAGCACTAGAGTTCATGCCTCTGCACGACACATTATACATCTTGAGTGCTGCCTAGCTGGCTGATTGCAGCTCTAATTGGCTAATTGAGATGGCTTTAGCATGATTACCAACTAGACAGCTGGTATCTAGTACTATCTGTGAGAACCCAGTACACACACACACACACACTCACTAAGCCAGTAAGATCAAGTTAGACAGAATGATGGGGTAGCAATTAGCAACACCCCTTTGATTTGATTGTTGATGTAGATGTTCTTTTGTGTTGATCAAACTACAAATGCACTATATGCTGCTATTGCCAGCTGACTAGATAATCACTGTAGGTGAACTTGCCAGTGTCCTATGGCTTACTGGACATGTTTATGGAGCCCATCATAAGTAAGGTCTATGCCAGCTCCATCTCTAAGTGATTAGAGGATCATGATAAACAAAATTTTGAAGTATTTATCTCTGGTTACAATATTTGATTCTATCACCTTTTGCAATGGAGTATGTTGAACTTCTGTTAGTAAAACTGTAGGTAAGCAGCTTTATCTGTCGACATTGTGACATTGGACAAAAATAACCATGATGCATGTAAGACTACAGTTAGACTTCCAATGAACGGGCTTGGGTTTGTTAAATTGTTCTATTTGAAGGGGGGTCAATTGTAGGGTAATTTTTTCTTTCTTTCATTTTCTGTACTATTTTGATCTTAGGACTCCTAACCCACTACATGTATGAACACAACACTTCCATCAGAATCTCCTCTTGGATATTGACTTGCAGTTGTTTGGTAAAAGTGAAATGTTGAATCCTTTGTTGTGCAGGAAATGGGTTTATGGACTTTGCTTGAAGCCTGTCTGCTTTTTGCAAATGCATTGGCAATACTGAATGAAGATCGATTCCTTGCTCGGAGAGGATGGACTTTGGCAGAAATTCCTGGAAGTGGAAGAAATTCACTTAAAGGGCAGATCATAGGGCTCATACATGCATGCCAGTTTTTTAGACTACCCCTGATAATTTTAAATATTATCGTTATTGTTTTAAAGCTCTTCACTGGGTGAAGATGGTAAAATTGATTACCAGTGTGACATATATATTTGGGCACATTGTGAATTATTGCCTAATCGATTAGTTATATTCAGAGAAGCTCTTGAGTTACTAGTTAGAGACATCTGTTCTAAATTTCATTCTCAATATCTTATTTTTCCTTCTTCTTTTTTCTTTTTGGTTTATTTGCCAAAATAAGTTGCCTCTGTTTTCATGGGTTTCTAGCCTTAAAGTGGTGATCAAGGAATGCTGAATAATTTTGAGGAAACTAATTATATACTGATCAGTGATCAAGTATGACTCAATTAAAAAATGGGTTAAAATGGAGGTTATAATTGGACAATCAAGATAAACTAAACCATGCCAAACAAATATGGCATGCTTTCAAGAGCAGCTAGGGAGTAGAGAAGACCAACAACTTGGCTATTAAAATACAACAGTTGACAATGCATTTTATTCAAATCCCAATAATTTACACGTCACCACCTGAGTTACAATCTCAAACATGAACACTGAACCAGTAGACAAAAGAAACAGAAAAAAAACTCAGCAGCTCCTACTACATAAACAATAGGCTTCAAACCTCACTCAATTGGGATCATAACTTCATTGGTCCTGAATGGAGGCAAAGTCCAAGGTGGGTTATACCTCGCCAACAAGAACTCCCCAATTATCTTGTACCCATCTCTCTCCAAGCTCTGCTTAAGCTTCTCCACCTTTTCCTTCACCACTTCCTCAGTTGCCACTCCCCCAAACTTCACCACCCCATACTTCCTCTCTCCTTCCTCTCTTATAACCACTCTCTCATCCACCGGCTTTGGCGCCTCCTCTGCCTTCTGATACTTCTCTGGCAACAAAAATTGCATAGTCACCCTCTTACTCTCCTCATCCCCACCAGCCTTGGTCACAACTGGAGCTGTCATGGCAATCTTTTCAGCTGAGCTTTCTGGGGCCTTTGTTATCACTGGTGCAGTCATTGCAATCTTTTCAGGCTTAGTATTCTGAGGATTGCCTAAGGCACCAATGTAATTGGCCAATACAGTAAAGCCACCATCTTTGTTACCCTTGAATTGTGTTGGGTCATATGTGACTTCAGCTATGACTGAAGGTGCATACATGCGGATTTCATAATCAGCTAAGGCTTGAATCACTTTGTACTTGGGGGTTTCAACACTGATCTTTCCCAACACCATACCCATCTTGAAGAATTGGTTATAGAGAGACTGATACTATTGGTATCTTTATAGAGATTTAGAGAAGAGAGGGGTGAGTTTTCTCTGGATTGTTCTTGCTTGGAGAGGGGGGTTTAGTTTAGACTATTTGGAATATTGTTGGTGAATGAGTGGCGGGAATTCAGGGATGCATTTGTGGACTATCTTTATCCACGACCTCTCAATAAGGCAAATAGTTTTACTAGGTTGTCCCTTACAGTTCTTTCTTTTGTAATTAGTATTTTGTACCATTTTTTTTTTTTTTTTTTTTTTTTGGAGAAACTATACTGTATCATGATTTATTTGTTGTGTCAGCAACCATGAAAAGACAATCTGTTTAACGATCCTTAGATATTAAAAAAAAAAAAAGATCTTATTATGATCTTTATGCAAGTGCTATAGAAAGATAGTCTTGTTGTAAGATTTTGGGCCAATTAATGTTGAACAATAGTGTCAATAACCCGCCATTATTATTGAAAACGTCCAAGTTTAAATTATCATTCTCCAACCATTAAATTATATATATATATATATATATATATATATATATATATATATATATATAAAACGTTTTGAACCCTTTATTTGAAGGGCATTTTCGAATTAAATCATAAAATTTACATTTTTCAAATTAAAACTTGAATTTTTTAGATGGCTACAAATTAAATCTTATAATTTCCTTAGTTTCAAGTCAAACCCAAACTTTTAAAAACTTATCAATTTAAATTCCCCAATTAAACTTGAAATCCAAACTCAAAAGGTCCTAAGTTTAAATTAATAGGATTTAGAAGCTCATGATTCAATTTGAACTAGTGAAAGTGTTTTGAAAGTTTTGAAATTATACGTTTTAATTTGAAATCACTCCTAAAAATATGGGCTTTAAGTAATACTTTACAATCACACACACACACAAATCTTCTATATGCTGCGTATGGTTTCCCATAACCATATCATCATGAGAATTGGATCATGATAAGAAAAATAAATCAATGAAAATAGACTATCCCAAACAGACGTCACCAAACCGACTTCTAGTTCATAAATCTTGAAAGCATGAATTTTCTCTAGCAAACCACTTGTTAGCACAAATTCCTTAACCCAGAATTAGAAGTCATTTTCTGCGAGGAGTTTTTTCCTTGTGGTTTGGTAACAAAATTTCCAAACCATTGCCAGTCAGCAGGTCTATTCAAACAGGGCTGCTAGTTGAAAAATCAGATCCTCCAGAAAAAAAAAAAATAAATAGATAACACCCGAGAAAGCCTATTTCAATCTTTTGTGTACACACTATTTGATAGGGTGTGAAATATTTTCTATAACTAAAAATAAAATAAAAAAACAGTATACCTGTATGTGTGTTTATATATATATATATATATATATATTGAATAAACAGTATGCATGCATGTATAAAGAGACAAAAAAGAAAACAAATAGCAACCAAGCAACAAGATACCCCCAAAAAACAACTGCAATTACAAGAAAATGAATCTAAGATCAAAGGGGTGTGTCTCCAATAAAGTCTACCAAAATGAGACCTAGCCACATCTTATTCTATTGTATACACATGAACAAAATTGGCTCTGCCTTCCATAAAATGAAAAATATTAGCTCTAGTAGTAGGTAGTTCCATATCAACGGCTCTAAATAAAATCAAAGAACCAAGTCTATCTCACCTCACTCCCATCAAATTCAACATATTCAAAGAATATAAACAAATCAATTAAAAAAAAAAAAGAGAGAGGCCATATCTCAATAACAAGGGATACACTAAAATACCCTGCAGCCCAGGGCAAAGCCATAGGCGCCCTGGCAATCCTACCTATGCTCCTACTGGAGGTGGAGGAGCTAGAGTGGGGCTTGCTGGAGTAGAGTTTGCTGGAGTTTGGCTACTGTTGTTATTTTTCCATGGCTTGACTGTAAAGAGCACCACAAGCACGATAATCACCACCAAAATTATGATAGCATAACAGGTCCATTTCCGGGTGTTTTTCTGGAGCACCCTGGCAGTCTGCAACTGCTGAGTCCCACGATCCACGAATGAATGAGCTCTTCCCACGTTGTTCGCGATGTCGTCCAATTGTTCACCTTGAGCCTGGACCAATACAGCCATGTCCAAGAACACCTGGTGTAACTCTTTAAGATTCTTCTCCATATCCTTCACAGCATCGTGCCTCTCTTGAATTTCTTGTATTGTGTCCAAAATTCTACCCCGTCCTTGCTCTTGAATGGCTTTTTGTAGGAATGTCTCACTCTCACCTGTATTTATCACACATTTTTATTTATATTGTTCTACAATTTTGACAAATTTTCCGGAAATTTAAAGTTCTTTGTCTGATTTACATGTTAGAATAATATTTGAATGCCTAAATTTACATTTTGTGCATTTATTCTTAAAGTTAAATTGAGAGAATTCAAATTTATCCTACATAGTTTGTGAGAATCTTATGAAATATTTGAATTTTTATTCTATAATTGAATCAGGAAAACTGATTACAATAAAGCTGAATTTCCATTCTATATTTGAATGGCTAGATTTACATTTTGTGCATTTATTCTTAAAGTTAAATTGATAGAATACAAAATTTATCTGACATAGTTTGTGAGAATAGTGTGAAATATTTGAATTTCCATTCTATAATCGAATCAGGAAAACTGATTACAGGAAGATATTCTAACATCAAAAGGGGTATCTATGTATCTCCAACAAAGTCTACCTCAATGAGACCTAGCCACATCTCATTCTATTGGCTCTAGTAGGTGGCTCCATGCCAACGGCTCTAAGAACCATGTCTATCTCACCTCACTCACTCCCATAAAATTTAATTACAAAACTATATAACATCAATTGGAACCAAAAGAAAAAAGAAAAAAAAGGCCATATCTCAAACTATAACAAGGGTTGAAATAAAATGCATTGCAGCTCAGGACAAAGCTATAGATACACAGTGATCCTACACTGAAGCATTATCGTTCTATTTCCAACTCCAAGGCTTGAGTGAAAGTATCACCACTAGAATAATCACCAGCAAAATTATGATAGCATAACATGTCCATTTCCGGGTATTTTTCTGGAGCGACCTGGCAGTCTGCAACTGCTGGGTCCCACCCCTTACATACGAATTAGCCCTGTTCACATGGGTCTCAATGTTGTCCAATTGCTCGCCTTGAGCTTGGACCAACACAGCCATGTCCAAGAACACCTGGTGTAACTCTTTGAGATTTTTCTCCATATCTTTCACTGCATCATGTCTCTCTTGAATCTCTTGTATCGTGTCCAACACCCTACCCCGACCTTGCTCTTGAATGGCTTTTTGCAAAAATGTCTCACTCTCACCTGTATTCATAAGGTATTTCTCTTAATATTACTTTCTAAAGTTTTCTAATTGGCCTCAAATCTATATGTAACATTAAGAAATCTATATGTAACATTAAGATTTTGATCCACATTTGCTTCTCTTTTTGTTCAAAAATGCAAGTCAGTATTATTGTTAAATAATTAAGAGCTACCATAATTTCTAAACCCTCAGAAGTCCTAAATTGAAGATGTGTGAGAATTCACCCCTAAGAAAGAGTATTAGAATTGTGGTTAAATGATTAAAATTCATGTTTTAACTTAAAATTATTTTCTATAGATCACAAAACCCTACTTGACCTTGTCGTTGGATGGATTTTTGTAAGAATGACTCATTCTCACCTGCATTTGTCAGGTGCACATCAAAATTATAGTTAAATAATTAAACCCATCATTTTCTTAAGTTTTTTTAGATAAACTATAGTAATCATTGTATCAAAATAAGGAGTCTAGAATTGTCAAGTCCTAAATTGAGAATGAGTGAGAACCCATCAACCCACACATAAGGAGTATTAAAATTAATAGTTGCGTGATTAAATTCATGTTTTATGCATTTATTCTTAAAATTATTTTATATAGATCACAAAACCTACCATGACCTTGCTCTTATTAATAAGGTATCTCTTTTTATTTTATTCTCCATTCTTTACTAAATTACCTTAAATCAATCTATACACAACATAAAGATCGTTATCCACATTTGTTTCTATTTTTGTTAAAAAATGCACATTAGAATTGTGATTAAGTAATTAAATTCACGAAATAAATATTAGTTATTGTAATATCATAACCAGAGGCTTCAGTTATTGCAGATGTTATGCATTTTCCTAACCAGAGGCTTCACTGGGATCTTCTTTTTACTAGAGCCCCCCAAGATTGGGAAACAGAACATTTTTACACTTTTCTAGATTTTATCAATTCAATGCCCCTTAATGGTGAAGGTCAGGACAAACTATGCTGGAAACCAACTGGGAATAAGAATTTTAAAGTGAGTGAGTACTATCTCTCCCTTTCCTCTACTCTCGACATTTCTTTCCCTTGGAAGCCTGTGTGGCGTTCAAAGGTCCCTACTAAGGTGGCTTTCTTCTCTTGGACTGCCTCATTAGGTAAGATTTTGACTACTGAAAATTTATGGTATAAGGGCGTTGCAGTTGTGGATTGGTGCTATATGTGTAAAAAGAGTGGAGAATCGGTGAATCATCTTCTTCTTCATTGTCCTATTGCTTATGAATTATGGTCTATGGTGTGGGCTCTTTTTGGTCTTCAATGGGTTATGCCGCATGGTGTCTCTGATTTATTTTCGAGTTGGCAAGGTTCCTTTGGTGGGCATCGGAGCATTGATTTATGGAGGGCTGTCCCACATTGTGTCCTATGGTGTATTTGGCGAGAACGGAACTCAAGATGTTTTGAAGGGAAGGAACGGTCTATTTCAAATTTAAAATCTCTTCTTCTCCACACCTTGCTAGAGTGGAGTTCATCCTTCAATCTTTTCCCTTGTTCTAATTTTTTAGAAATGCTTGATCTTTGTAATTTTTGTGTTTGATGTACTGTTTTCCACGTACACCCCCGGTGTACCTGGACTTTTGATTAATACAATTCCGTTATTTATCAAAAAAAAATATCATAACAACAAGTCCTAAATTGTAAGTCACAACAAAGAGTCCTCAGTTCTAAGTTGACAAGTCATTTATTAAGGAGTGCATCAGAAATCACACATGTATTAGAATAATGGTTAAACAATTGAAGACTAAATTCTGATTTTTTTTTTTTTTTTTTTTTTTTAAGAAGAACTAAATTCTGATTTTGAGCATTTATTCTTCAAAATTATTTTATACAGAACAAAAATTTAACCTAGATAGTTAATAATTAAATTCACAATCTTATAAGTTTAAACATTCAAGATAAATGAAAGTAAACCTACACTGCAACAAGTATTTCATTGAGGGTAGTCAAAACATTTTCGTAAAGATGTCTAAATTAATAGTTAAATAATTAAATTCATCATTTTCCATAATTAATAGAACTATCATGTGAACCATGAAAATATATTAGAATAATAATTAAAATTGAAAGACTAAATTCAGATTTTGAGCATTTATTCTTCAAAATTATTTTATATAGAACAAAAATTTATCCTAGATATGTAAATAATGGTTAATAATTAAAATCCACATTTTCATAAGTTTAAACTTCCTAGATAAATGAAAGTAATCTTACTATCAAAGCAACAAGTCCTTGTCAAGGGTTGTCAAAATATCCCCCCCCCCTAAAAATGTCTAAATATTAGTTAAATAATTAAATTGATCATTTTCATAATTAATAGAACTCACATGTGAACTATAAAAATATATTAGAAATATAATTAAATGCTTAAAAATTCATGTTTTTAGAGTATTTAACTATTTATGCTTAAAGTTAATTATTTAAATATCATATTCAACAAAAACAACAAAAATAAAATAACAATATTTCAATATTCTATTGTCTTAAACAAAAGCTGACCTGTGGAAATAAGTAGGTCAACGGTTTTGTCGTCGGGATTTTCGCCGGTGACGGTGAAGTACCGGCGCTGTACGGTCTCCCGATACTCCGACGAAATCTGCTGCCGGAGATTATTGAAACTCTCCATCGAATCCTTCAGCTTCTTCCTCAGCCCGTTCACGACGGAGGTCCTGGTCCGGTCCGAAGACGAACCGGGTCCACAGCCAGGCAAGCTCCGGTTCGACGCGTTGGAGCGGTCCAGCGCCTCGAGCTTGACTTTGATCAGCTTGGCCTTCTTGAGAGCGAGGGACACGTCGGCGTCCATGCGGGATCGGAGGTCCTTCACGGCCTTAGCGTTGTGGAGAGTCTGGGAATTGTCGTGCGAGGAGCGCAGCGTTTGGTTGAGGCGGTCGAGCTCCTTGAGCTCGTCTTTGACGGACTCGACGTCTTCGAAGAACTTGTCGAGGTTAACTCCGGTGTGCCCGGCCGGGCCCATCTCGATATCGTGGTGGTGGTGATCGGGGGAGGGTTGTTCGTTGCGGAAGCGAGAGAAGGAGCCGGAAAATAAGTCATTCATTTTTGGTATTGTGGGGAATTCAAAGTTCAAAGTTTTCAAACACCCGTTTTTTTCTTGGGAGAATTGGGAAATGGATTCCCGGGGAATTGTGAGAAAGTATAGAGGAAATGATGACTTGGGAAGAGGTTTATGTAATGAATGGAAAAGAGAAAGAGGGAGAGAAATGAGGAATGGTCAAATGGGGTCTAGGTGCCTGCCGTTTCAACTAAAGAGATTTCAGACTGCTGGTGGAATAGTTTTGAAGTTATATATGAAGTCAAATGGGGTGGGAGAGGACGTGGATGGGGTGACATGGACCTTGCCTCTCAAACACTTTTTTTTTTTTTTTTAATAAATTTTAAAAAGAAATTGATAATTGAGGTGGGGAATTTTAATTTGAACAAAGTTTCTTTTTTGAATGTGAATTTTGAAAATCTAACCGTTGAATTTCATGTTCTTAACATACGTATCAAATTTCGTTCAAATTGGATGTTATTTACTATTTGATCAATTAACTTATTTTTTATATACAATTTTAGATCACAAAAACTTGAAATTATAACATTTATTTGAGGACAAAACAATTAATCTTTGATCTTCTTGAAATTTTGTAAGCATTAAGAATGTAATATGAACATGCAATCTAACAGTTAGATTTTCAAAAGTCACACTCAATATAAAGATATGAGATGAGTTTGTAGGGTTTTGTTCTTTTAATTTTTAAGTTTAAGGGTGAAAATATAGTCTGGAATCATAAAGAAGTGTCGATTAAACTATTTCATTTAAAATTTTAGGGGTGTTTGGTACATGTATTTGAAAACATGTGTTTTGTTGTTTGAAAACATGTGTGAAAATACGTATAGGTGAAAAAGTGTATAAAAATACGTGTAATATTGTTTAAAAATTGAAAATGTGTATTTGAGTGAATGTACCAAACACCCCCGTGTTTCATACTTTTATAGTACAATTTTTTCATATAGGCAAAATTTAAGTATAGTATTTAGGTACTATTTCTTAAATTCTTCGCTTAAGATTTAGATATGTGGCTTTTTTCTCATTGATGAAAGTATATTTTAAGTTAAGTATAGTCATATGGTTGAATCTTAAGAGGGAGAACCTAAAAAATAGCACATAAGTATTGTACCTGAGTTTTGTTCTAGATGAATTTTTTTTTTTTTTTTTTTTTATGATAGTTGACCTTAGATGATTTGTAAAGAAAATAGTATTAGAGTTCATGCATCGATGCAATGGGGTGAGATTCAATATCTGTTGTGTTTGAAATATTGTTGTTGTTACTCCAATTATAATCTATCACTTCAACAAATTGTGACAATTGGGCGATAAGCACGTTATGACAGTATACTATAGTATGTTATGATCAATGTACAATAAAAATGGTATTTATTAAAAGCAATGCAATAGATGCAACAATTTTTCACAATATCTAAGTTAGTAGGGTTTTATTAGTTCTCATTTGGACACACTATTAACATCTTCTTCTTTTTTTTATCTATAATTAATATTCGATTATTATAATTAAAAAAACAATTTGTTACGTTAATAATTATAAAATAACTTGTGAAAATTCTTGTGACTTAATTGATTTAATAATAAGTTTACGTAAAGGTGAGGTTTTTGTCTATTATAAATTTAGAATTTGTCGTCTCAATAAGATGGTGATTTTTCTCATTTGTATTTCTAGTATTTTTCATGTTTCATTCTTGTTTTTTGTTGACTTTTTTTTCTACAGGAAAGGAAGGAAAGAGCAGAGAAATAGCTGAGAGAGAGGAAAGAGTCGTTTACCGAGTGGAGTTGATTTGAAAGTTGAAATTTTGGAAGGTTCGTTTTCTGCGTAGTGGGATGAGATTTGATCGATTGTGTGTAGAAATGTGTAGCTGGAAAACGCGTGGTTGGAACTGGAAATAGTAGTAGTAGTAATATTATCCCTTTGGGTAGGTTAGAATTCGATTTTCTTTAAAATGATTGATGACTCTATGGCCCTTTCTTTAAAATGATTGAGCTTTGGTGAGAAAAGGGAAACTTTGTTTTAAATAATTTTAAATGCAATTGAGACTTGGTCGCAATGATTTGGATCTCTCTCTCTCTCTCTCTCTACTTTCATATTTTAGGCTTTTTTTTAGCAACTGATTTTGCGTCAATTTGAAAAAAAATAATAATAATAAAAATAAAAATAAATCTCTTTTTAAGTGAACAACACGACAGAAACAAATAAACAAATATGCCAGAACATAGCAAATGAACTGAAAGCAAAGAGGATTTTTTTTAAGTTTTAAAACTGTACAGAGTTCTTATCCAGTTGTAGGCTGAGGTTGGGAATAAATTAAGCCATTAATATAACGGTAATTTTCAACTACGTTATATTTAACGATTTAACTTTTGGAGATGTTGAAAACTTAATAAAATGCATCCAACCGTGTAATCAACTAGTACTAGTACTTTTTCTTGAAAAAATTTAATTATAATTGTTCAGCCAAAATTGTTGATTTATAAGGTGTACCCCAAATTATAGTATAGAAATATTTATAAACAGGTTTGTTGGGTTTGCATATAAAATCAAGTCCTCGCCCCCATTCCATTTGTAGGGCATGTTACAATAAATTCCCATGGTGAGACTTGGTCGCATTGCGTGCATAAAGTTTAGTGGTTATTTAATGCACACCAAGGGCACCTGATAATGCGTAAATAAAGACCGATTCGCACGAAATTTATAAGCAAGTTCGGCTAGTTTTGGAACCACATGAACTATAGAATATACATTAGATACAACTGCCCAGATAACGACTAACAAATATTCAGTTGGGGTTGGGGGTATAATAAAAATAAAAATAACTTTGAATTTCTCTATTCAAAAATGGCGGTCCATGTACATCATTTGGCAATAAATTCGCTTTTTCCCACTGCTCTTATTCTTCCAAGAATTAAAAAAGAATTTAATTTCTGTTCCTACCTTCACTAGCTTTTTTTTCATAAATCCTACTGTGAAAAATACATCAAAACACTATGATTTACACGCCAAAGTTACAGTACCAAATTTTAAGATGATTGGAGCACACTAAGATAATATGGATACCCTTGGCATGTACCTGATTCCCTTGGCACACTAAGTCTTGTTCCCTCCAGACTTTCCGGACCCTTGGACGAAAGAAGATTCCATTGCAAAACATAGTTTGACAGATCATATATCCCAGCAGAGAATACACAAATCTGAAGAGGAATTTCAGTTTTGGACATAGGTTGAATTTGGATGCTGGTAGAGCTCGTCCCTGACCAAACGAATGGGGTGACACTTTCCAGTGACAATGACTTTCTTACTCTAGCTCCAGGGAAATCAGATGTGACTTTAATGTCTTTCTCAACTGAAGCATCATGCCAATGCCACCCTGATTGGTTTCCAGAAGGGGATGAAGTTCCTTCGCTTAGATGGCCACCAGTATTGATGGAATCAAAGGTTTTAACATGAACAGATGCAACAGCATCTGATGAGTTGTAAATAATCATCCTAAAATTAATTTCGCAAAGGGAGGCCGAGAGGTCATGATATAGTGTCCGAGGCCCGTCCACTTGCCACGATATTGGGCTTGCGTTTGAAGTACTATATGTTAAGAGGGGAAAAGTCATTATAAAAAACAAAACATAAGAAAGAGGAAATGAGAGTGAAAAGAGAACAAGAATTAGTATCAATTTCAGATTTATATTTAAAATCCTAAATTTTGGTATGGAACTTGCCTGCAGTGACAAGCATGATGAGAAAAAAGATGAGGTGTTTCAGAATCACCAGAAGTCAGTGGCCGAGAAATTAATATGAAGTCAACTGCATTTGGGTCTCCCTGATCCATGCAAAAATAAAAAGTTCATTTAAACAGTAAAGCAACAAACCATCAAAGAAGAGTGTGCAACCTTCCAAACTTGGATCAATAAGTAGGTATGTATGTGTAACATCAGATCGAAATGAATCACCCTCTCCTTCTCGCATGCAAGTCTTTTTTTTTTTTCAAATGTTTTAAAGGGGACATTTAGCACTTCAGCAAATAGTGAACAAAGATGATTTCCTTTCCTGCCATCTTTTATTACTATCTTTGCAGACAAATGGCACGTGCACTGTTGCCAGAACAAATATAATGCCAACCAAGATATAACAGTCTACTTCCATTAACGGTGATATAACCCAGAGTGAAAATCATTAACAAAAAAAAAAAATATATATATATATATACATATATATATTGCAAGTGAGCTGCAGATGACTATATGTTGCACTTGACATTAAAGATAAAGAATTATATAGCAAGAACGTCACAAACCTGATGTGACATTTCCTGGTGCAATCTTTCATAATGATGAAAATCAGCCAGAGGTGAGCTAGAAACATCAAAAAGTGGTTGATTACTATCCTCAGGACCCAATCCTACATCACTTCCAAGGACTGGGGAAAGTGTAGATATCTTGTCTTCAGAAGTTAATGACTTCCTGCAACTCTGGTACCAAAAGATAATTAATTAGCAATAATGAAAAGTAAAAAACATTATTTAAAGCAAAGAATATGCAAGTGGATATACTAAAACCAATTTAAGATCATAAGCATATCAAAGTATCAACAACAAACTCAAGCATGAAAAGGCAAATATGCAAAGATAGTAAGGGCAACACATGAAGCCCAAAACCCAGGAAGCTCAAGCATCACATGATATGAGATCTGAAATATCAACGTATGTCTCATATTACAGCATAAGTTATTAGAAATAACAAAATTCAAATCATGTCCTTCAGACCTTGTTCATTAAATTATAATTAGTGCAAGATCAATTATGGGATTAATTAGAAATTGTGTTGTAGGAGATAACTAGAAGAGTAAAACAAAATGGTTTGCCACTCCACCCCCAACATATATACATATAGACACATACAGACATCATTTTACAAGAAAATGAACTGAAAAAGTGCAGCTCTTCTACCAACCTTAAGCATGAAGAAACAAGACAATGATTGACCAGCCCTTAAAGATTGTGAAGGGAATATTGTATCAACAGGCTGAAGAAGTGAGATTTCCCACTGGCGCCCGACAGATGATAGCTGATGAAGCTGGAAACTCTCAGAGCTAGTCTTGTTGACAACATCCATGTGGACAAGGAACTCATGCAATCTTGATGGACTGGGACTGATTTGGAATGACAAGTCTAGGGATGGTACTACCTGTAAATGATGAATTTAATAAATGGGAAAACTTAATGGATGCCCTAAGGGCATTGGTTTAGGAACTATATTTATAAACTTTTTATAGGAAAAGAAAAAAGTAACTAACTTTTTTGACAGCTTTTTATATTTCTCATGAAAGTGATATTAAAACTTTCCTAAAAAATGGTCTATTAGCAAATGTCCTAAGAGCACCCGTTAACAGAACCTTAATAAATTAGCATTTATCAGCTGTATAGATAATAAATACACATAACAATAAAGTACACAGGTTGTACAAAAAAAAAAGGAATAGGTGACACTCCCAAAGGCGGCCATCTAGTCTATGAAGCACTGATGCCAACATGGGACCCGGATACAGTGATACAGATTTAAAACAAAAACAAGAAGGATATGAACAGTGGAAATACAAAATAATATAAAATAGTATATCTAGACCACATGGTAATGGGCCTACAACCCATCTTTTTTATTGATCTAACTCATTAGGCATGAAGCAATGGTTCATGTTTATATTTGTTGGGTGTCACACCTTAGTATAAATGAGCTTAATTTTTAGTTTTGAAAATCAGGCCCCAAACAAATCTGATCCACTACATGTACGTGCAACGCACCACTAAAGCCCAGCAAGAAAATTGCATTCAAAGCCTAGGAAATTTTAGTCATTCAACATCTCATCTAAAAATCTGAAAAGATCAACTTTTTACTTAGCCATGCATAGCACCCCCATACTCCAACCAACAACTCCCTCGATACCCTAGCCAGCCGCAATGCTGCCACCACCACCACCAACCCAACCCCCCAAGAATGCCTCCATAGTTAGATCCCTCCTAGATGGACGACATGTAAGTCTGGGTCGTCAAAGGTGAGATTGGCTCTCTCTCTCTCTCTCTCTCTCAATTGAAAATTTATGCTGTCAGTCCATTTCTTGCCAATATCCCAGTCCGTGTCCCAATCAAATCCAATTTTAAAACGATGTTTTTTAATTCACTGTCACACATCGGACATGTGTTTAGCCATGTATGAGCTGTATCCATATCAGACACCACGCAGGAGGTTTCTCCATATCCATGCTTACTGGTATCCAGTCATGTAATGATCTCAGAAATATAGATTTCAACTCTATGAAATAAATTCAACCCATAGAAAATCTCATTCCTCTTTCTCTCCATATAGACCATAGTAGACGCAGTACAACATCCCATACAACACTGCTACTATGTTGCCCAAACTTCCCTTTCCAACTCAACAAATCAATAAACTTTTTAGGCATCATCCAATGAACCACAAATAAAAAGAACCCAATAATCACAAGTCTCTCACAAAGGATCAATGAAGTGATGAATGATAACTGTCTCGCCACTCAGTTTGCATTGGCAGCACCAGTCCACCTAAACAAAATTTCTTTACACAGTAAATATGAAGATGGTGCTAATCTAAGAGACCAATGCAACAACAATAAGATCCTCACAAGGAAAAAATTCAGAATTTTCTACGAGAGAACCTGAATAAAATATTTTGGCAAAACAGAAAGCAGTAACTCATAGTTATCTAAGGACTCGGTAATTATCATGCTACGCTGGGAACCATTAATTATCAGCACCAAAGTTGGCTACCCCCACTGAAAAAAACACTAGAAAGCAAGAAAAGCAAATCAAACTAACACATTCCATCTTTCAGATTCAAACAAACACACCTGCAGATTATAATGCATGCGTAGCGTCCGGAATCTCATGCCGCGTGATATATCTGCCATCTCATAATATACAGTTATGTACAAGTTAATGTCTCCAGGAATGGCAGCCCAAAGCCAAACAGGCCACAGTAAGGGTGTTCCCTCTTGAATTAGAGTGTCCTGAATGACAGACAATTGAGAACCATAAGACCAGTTGCCTCTAAATATTACCAATGCAATGTAAATGGCCAAAGACAATGCAAAATGAAAACATTCATCACCGACCTCAGGAAACAGAAACATGTTCTGAGACGAGCTACTGGAACTATCACCTACACAACTTGGTTCAGAACTTGTCTTCCTTTCTAGGCAAGCTGGAAACTCTGAGTTCAAATTTCTCTGATTCCCAATGTTCAGAAATCTAGGATGGCTAACCTTCATTTTCAGATTCTGCCAAAAGATAAAATGGCTTAAGCATAGTATACACACATCAAATCATCCAGCTGTATAAATTAGCACCCGCCTGAGATATAGGCAAGCTTAGCTAAATCAATTGTTCAAATAAACGGATGCACTTACAGCCAAAATAAGTTTATGCAACAGAATAAGACAACAATAGAATACTCATGCACAAATCAATGGTTACAACAAGGGCCAACATGAAATATTTCCTGAAATACTCAAATTATGGTGCAACGAACTTGCATAGGTAAACTACTTAGAACTACTATAAATGAAAACCATTAAATTGCAATTATCATACCTTCAAAGCAAATTCTGATTGGTTTCTCAACTCTAAAACAAGACGCTGTAAATCTCCTGCATATACCTTTTCAGGTACAGAATGAATGAAACCCTCGAGCTTGGGTAGACTCTGGAAAACAATGAATATAGAGAAACAAGGAAAAAATCTTCCTTAGTCTAGATTGCAAATAATGGGGGAGAGAGAGAGAAGAAAAAGGGGGGGTTGGGTTATAGCATGTACCTTGATCACTATAAACTTCAGGTTATCACTACGAGAATGCTTAGATTTCCTTCTTCCCTTTGCATTTTTTTTCTTCATATGATTGGACTCAAAGTTGTGAAAACCAACTACTGAACTTGACAATTTCCACCTGACACCAGTAATTTGTAGCACTCCTTCGACTTTGGGAGTAACTATCAGTTGGACCTGAGAAGATAAGACACGACATTTTATTCAAACAAGTACTTCTAAATCATATGCTCAAATATGTTTTCAGTAGTTCTCTTTTTTATCAAAAAAAAAAAAAAAACGTAAGATTCCTAAACTACTCCCAAATCCCAGCCATTAGTCTGAGTGTGAACCACTCCTTACCTCAAGTACTTCACAATAGGTAACTATTGCAACAGCCACAGCTTTTAAAGTTTTTTTTTTTTTTTTAATCTTTTATCTAGGACAAGATTATTTTTTACTGGTTTTAAAAGGCAAGTACTACAATCTAGCAGAGTGAAATTTAAGGTAAACATACAAATAAGCTAGAAGCCTGTACAAGAAAAATAAAATAAAGTATTAATCATATTTGTTGTCTTCAACATATGAATTTAGAAATGAGACCACCTCCATACAAACTACTGAGCACCACTAACTGCAAAAAGATTTAGGAAATTCAAATAATAAAAACTTATCCCAAAAAAAGACAGTAATAAAATCACAAGGGTGCCACTGCCTAATAAAATCACAATGGAAAAGTTTGGAGCTTTTATGCAGAATTGCATGGTTTCAATTCTTGAGAGGAGACCCTTCAATCAACACTGACTAGTAAAGTATCCAAAACTTCTCTCCCAGGATCCCACTCTGGTGGGACCAACACTGGGCAACAAATTTCTACAGTAGTAAAATTACAATAAATAAAATATCTCAACAAAAGATATATTTTCATGCATTTATTCAATTGTTCACGAGGACAACTCACCACAGTTGTTTCAGCCCCTCCCAACAAAATGTCAACCTCAGATAAGGTAAATGAAACATGGTCAGAGCTCACGTCCCTGCGATAATCAAGCAAAGCCAGCTTAACAGTTGCAAACACAATGAGGTGTGAGAAAAACACCACTGAAATATGTTAGCCTTATTTTTATGAAAAAAAGGAAGGAGAGAACATGAAAAAAATCAAAGCCATACCTATTGGCGATCAAATTTTTGAGGTCATCATCATTCTGAAGCTCCACAGTTGAGCTACTTGCATCTGCACCAACAATGACAGATCTATTACCCTTTTTGACAAATATTTATATTCTAGAGAACAAAATACATTAAAAAAATATATGTAAAATAAAACTGATAGTAACCAACCAGATTTCATACCATCAGATCCTGCAGAAAGCTCACATATCAGAGAGACTCCGGAGATGGAAATAGGGATCTGCAGTGGGTTTTTAAATTCGATATCCACCTTTACTGCTTCTGCAAAGGGATTAGCATCAAAATATCAAAACCATATGTCAATGCCATTTTTACTCTTTCTTTTTGTTCCAGACTACTGAACTTTTTATAAAGACCAATATTTGTAGTTCTGACTTCTGACTAAAAGGATATTCAAAGAGGATATGTACTCCTACAAAAATTCCTCATGCACTAAAGGAGTAAAATTTTGATTACCCCCTTTTGCTGTTTGGGATATACCATCACAGATGTCTACTTCCTAAAAATAAATACTAACTATATAATTTTCCTAAACTACCCTTATTTTGAGCAGGAATACCAAATAGAATGAAAACATAAATAAAGAAGTTGTAGCTAAGGAAAGTATACACTTTCTATTTGAAGTGAAATCAATAATTGATGTTCCCCCAAAATGTTGGATTTACAAATATTGACAAACAAAATGAGATGGAGTGTATGTATACCATGTTTTGTGGCCCCTATCTACACCTGATCTATATGGCCCAAGGGCAGAAAATTGGTTATTTGAGCTTAAATGTTGCAGAAGAGTAATTAAAAAGTAATATGATGCTACAAGCATATGATACAACATTATTTGATAATGCAAGAATTCTGCCACCTTCATACCTCCTGCCACACAAACGTTTGATTCTTTGTCCTTTTTTGAGATAAGCTTTGATTGTAAATCCAACCAGTTAGTCCTGACATTAGACGATGAGGGAATAATGTCCTCCTCTAAAGATTGCCACAAACTTTCTCTAACAGTAGCCTGGAAAGTAAAAAGTCAAAAATGACATCAACTAAAGCCTAAACCACTGTAAAATGACAGTTATATTAAGCAAATCATTGTATGATTAATTCTGACGAAGCTCAATTAAAAAAAAAAATTAATAAAGATCATTCTAAAAGAATCAAGTACTGTAGCACAAACTTGATTCAAGACATTACTTCAGTAATGATCAATAGGACACTTCATAATGGGTGTTCATAACTTGTAAAACACAAAAAAACCACTTGGTTTGACTTTCACAATAAATTTTTAATTTATAACTATATATATATAATCCATACATAAGAACATCATATGATCATTATTGATGACCATCAGTCAAACTTCTTTCTATTGGTAATTACATATGCACCCAGTGGTCTTGGTCCCACAAGGTTAGACATTTACTCAACCATATACCAACATATTATATATTACAATTGAATCATCCTCATGGTCTAACAAATTACTTTACGTTTCAGCATAACAAGAAAAAAATAATTCAACTTACAGCAGCAGGTGATGCATAAGTTCGATGGTCTTCAAAAACAACCTTAAGTGAAGAGATGTTGACCTGAGGCAGCTGAAGTTTCAATACCTCAAATGTTTTCCCTGTTTTCTGTATTAACAAATAAAAAAAAAAAAAACCAAACAAACAAACAAAACAAAAAGGCAAACTGTTAAAATATAACAAAGCTCATACGATGATCTTTAAGAAATTTAAGGCTCAGATAGCTGACAGTAAGTTTAATGAAATGCATAAAATGCTAAACTTTAATACTATTAAAATAAATAAAATAAAAAGCTTTTTCTTTATATAAATTTTCTGATGAGCAAATACAATTCACACATCCATATGGGTTGAACCTGCATCCTTAACTCCAATTTTGTTCAAAAGGGGTTGGACATGCCATTTGTGCAAACACCATTAACTTCTTTTTCATTTTTTCCTTTTTTGGCAAAGTAGAAAATGGTAGTAGATGTTTTAGAGTAAAAGGTTTTTTCTTATTTCCAATCAAGTTTTATATATATATATATATATATATATAATTATCATTAAACGGCAAAATTTATTCAATGAAAAATAAATACAGCAACACCACAGTACATGGGAAGTGCACAGCAGTAGTTAAAAATCAAAGGAAAGTACATAAATCTAATATTTCTAGCAAATCAGAAAGAGTGACAACGTAGGACAGCCATCCAATCAACATCTTAATATCCAAGGGCAAGCCTTCTATTCCTTCAAACATACGATTATTACACTCTTGCCAAATAATCCACACTAGGCATAAAGGAAAGAGATTTCAATGAAGAATTGATCAATTCCTAGTTTTAAGTTCCTACATAGAGGCATTTTCCTATCAGGATTTTCCTGTTTCCTATATCTCAAGCTTCTCAAACCTTTGAGGGTGATGCTGAAACCCAGTTTACCCTCGATAAATGGGGTGCGTAACTTACCAATCAAAGAGAGTGGGGAAAAAAAATAAAAAGGATAATTAATAGAATATAAATCACCTGAACAATTTGAAGAAAGTCTCTCAGGAATAACTCCTGCGTTGTCTTGGGTTGATGACTACAGGCCAGGACCTCCAACATATGTTTGACAGCCAGGTCATCCATCCCAAGAATAGCATACCACCTAAACCAAATGAGTTTCATAATGAACTTTTGCACATTACAGATACCACAAATCGTGAAAACTATGAATGCACCTAGCCCATATAACTCACTGTCCAATTCGGAAATGAACATTGTCTTTGATATGGCCCCACATAATTCCTTCGAAAACAGACACAGAACTTCTATATGTGCGAATTGCATGTTTAATCTGGAGGACACAAGGTAAAAGCATTTTTAAGGATCCCACATCTGGCAAGCTAACTAACATTTTCTATAACTTTGTAAGATAGGTACCTGATCACATTTTTTGTACCGATCACCAGACAGAACAAGATGAAATCCAAACTTGCGTAACATAGGAGGTTTGGACAACAAATAGCAATAAGATGCTTGCTCAAGAAATACAGCTGAATGTAGAGGTTCCTAAGAAAAGAATGTTGTCAGGAAGAGAAAATAAATCTCTCATTCAATTTTATTTCAAAGAAGTTATGCATTACCTCACTACAAAGACGAAAGTAAACAACAGCAGCCTCTTTATACTGATCTCTTGTCTTTAACATCTCTACCCACCACAGGCCACACCGTGTCGCATTTTGCTGACTTAATGACCCAATTTTCTGCATGAATTTCAAGTTAATGCCATTGGACATTCATCAAGGCCCAAACACAACAAATTGCAAGAGCATATTACTCAGAGGATTTGCAAATTAAGCCACTCATTTTTTTAGAAAATTTTCACTAGGATATGTATATACAAAATCACTCTCATACAATAGTCAAACAAAAACTGTCTCCAGGGGTGATGCCATGATTGCAACATAACATCCAATCCACCAAAAAAATCAGGCTTAACAAAGAATCAATCTAAACTACCGTACATACCAGGCAGTTACCAAAACATACAAACTCGACTGACTAGCTACTTTGGGGAGAGTCTAATTGAACACAAAATTATCATTTCCCTTAAATATGGTCTCATCTAACTTGGGAGGGAACATAGGAAATAAGAAGCATGTTGAACAGTATGACACATAACATCCCACAGCAAAAGAGTACAAACAAAACACTTTTGAATGGTGTAGAGTGGATTCTAGTAACTAACATTTTCTCATCTGGTATACATTCAACTCTACTTCCATGGTCTTGACTTCTTCTCACGTCTAAATTTTTGGAGTGTTCAATATTTCTTCAAGATTTGCTTGACAGATTACCTTTGGCTCTAACCATTGAAGTGCTTACGAATAACAATATTTCACTATATATTCCAATGATCATCAATATCTTCTTACTTTCCAAAAACACCCTTGCATTGTGTGTGTATCATAATTGATAAGTTACACACGCATACAGTGGGTTTTGAACCCACAAACTTTCCTTCCACCCATTTTATGGGAGAAGAAAGTGCCATTTGAGCTAGAGCTCATTGGCCACTCGCGTTATATATCTCCATCCAAAGTCATCCATGCTTTATGACAATGATGTCACTATAACCTAGTTGATTTGTATTGCCTTCAATTTAAATACACAAAGAACGTCAAAAGCATCCTCTGAACCATCTCCTTTAAAGCATTGATGCATATTAAAATAAATAAATAAATTCTTTGTGGTGCAAAAGGAATATGAAGCGTGCAAAAAAGGATGTTTTGGAATAAACAGCAAAATTATGGAGTGATTCTTGTGACTCCATATAAGCTCAATTAACTCTATTATTTACCACTTTCAGTCATAAGAGAAAACCAATTAATTATTGTTATTCCCCAGTTCCAAGTAGGATAAAGTAAGAACATTCTAAACACACCAAATAAGTATTAAAAGCATTTTCCATGCAATACTCTGCCTCCTTTCTTGATTGATCCAACATGAAGAATGTAAGACCCATCATTTCCTGCAAGAACAAGAGGTAAATTAGACTGTTGCATTGTGGGGTCTTTTAAAGAAGATAATGTAACAGTCACAATCAAAAGAGAAAACAAACAGAACTCAGGCAAACGGCTGTAGACACCCTAATTTGGACCAATTAATGAACTTAAGTCCCTTATTTCAATGAGAAAGTAATGAAACTATAAATGATGCTTTGGCGACATGACGAGGCTTTTGTTAGAAGATCTAAAGATAATCACAACCCAACATGACAAGGGACAAAAGACTTTGAAAATAAAAATAAAAATCTTGCTACTGAAGCAATCATAACTACACTTTCCAGGAAAAGAGAAATTAAGAAAAATACAATCCAATGAGACAACCCTTGCATCTTTTGTAATGTGCAACATTATCAACTAAGATAATCAATCGCATGCAAGCCCATTTATGCAGCATGAATACAGTCATAATACACAAGCAGAATAATTTTCAGTTTATAATATCAATGCTTCCAAAGGAACGCCCAAACCTGCACCCACATTACCCCCCAAGAAAGAGATCACCTGAAGAGTCATTCAGAGTACCGTACAGAATGACCATTGAAATGAACTAAGGATACATCACTGATGAATCAGAGATTTGAAACTACCTGTACTCCAGCATAACGTTTCCAGGCTTTATCAAGCTTGTAATCTGTGGAAATTAGACGATAATTTGATAACGCAAGTTCATAATCCCGTAACATGAAGGCATAGTCTCCCAAAACTCTAATCTGAGATTCAATGGAGCTAAAGGTATACCTTCAACAGTAAATTTAATAAATAAATTAGAACAACACAACAAGAGAATGAGAAGCAAGCAGAGAAAGGTAATTAGAATACGTGTACAGCATACATAGGACCATCTGGGGAATCCACTGCATCTTCTTTCCCTTTTCTCCACCATAAATTTTTTATTTGGTTTCTAAAACCTTTCCGTGTGGCGGAAACCTAATTAGCATAGAATGTTACACAATGTAGAATAAGATGAGGAACAAGCTTTAGAGCAATTATACATTTGACAACATTTGACAATACAAGATTCCCCATCACATATGAACTCAAGAAGTGCTGGATATACAAACCTGTTGATTCAGAAAACGTATTTTTTGCTCCATGTAAGGAATGATGTGTTTAGAAGATAAATCTTGCATGAGATCTTTTATCTGTTCCCAGTTTGTATAAACAGATGCCAAAGTCAATCTTTCTGATGTATGCAAAAATAACTAATTTTAACAACTTTTTCAAACAATTCATTATGTTGATGAAAAGTGATTTACCACATTAGAGTCGTCAATATTAAGAAAGCAACCAACACACTGGCTAGGTGAAACATCAGATTCCTGTCACCAAAGTAAATGGGACAATGGCCTTAACATTACCAAATTAAAAATATCATGAAAAACAATACCTAACAAAAGAATACATGTGTGTGTGTATTTATAGAGAGAGAGAGAGAGAGAAAGAGAGAATGAAAAACAACAGATGAACACCTGTTAAAAAAGAGGTGAAGACAAAAATAGTTACATCTTTGAAGTAACTTACATAAGGAGCCCAAGGATTATCTTGACGTTCAACCGGCCCATCATGAGAAGAATTAATGCAAAGTAATTGACACTCATTTGAGCCAAATGTACTCTTCATTTCCGTCAAAATCTTAGCTGCTCTGCAGAAAGAATTCAAGCAAATAAGTAGCAGAATCTTTTTTTTTGATAAGTGGCAGAACTTGCTTCAAAGAGAGAAGTCATGCTACCAAAAATGAGCTGTAATTATTATTAAGATCAAAACCAATGGCATTATGGCATGCAGTTGACACAACAGCATGATTAACAGTTTGAAACCCCAAGGAGTAGCACAATTGGCTGGGGACCACATCTTACAAAGCAGGGGTCACTAGTTCAAACTCCTTACCAAAAATGAGCTGTAATTATTATTAATATCAAAACCAATGGCATTATGGCATGCAGTTGACACAATAGCATGATTAAAAGTTTGAAACCCCAAGGAGTAGCACAATTGGCTGGGGACCACATCTTATGAAGTGGAGGTCACTAGTTCAAACTCCCTTCCCCCTCCTCTTGGGGCCAAACTTATCACACACAAAAAAAAAAAAAGATAGCTTGATCAACAGTTTGAAAAGCACAAGTGACACAACTTACACTAGTATAAAAATCTATGATACAAATCCACCTAAAATTTGGTATTCTCGCAACGATAATGAGTTAAATAAGTCATTATGTAGTTTAAATCTGAGTAAGACAGAAATTTAGATTCCTATTCAAATCCACAGCAAAATAGATGAATAAATGTCTCAGGTCTAGAGCAACCATCCACATAAAGTAGGCTAAGATAAATTTCTCAGTTAGAGTGAATTATTCAATTCCCTAAATCAGCTCTATAATGTAGGTGTCCAAAACATAAATTACTAGCTAAAGTAAATTAATGTTTTTGATTTGGAAGTCCAACTCAGTTCAGATCACGTGATCCAGAACATAAAATACTAGTTTATTTGGCATTTGTGTCACCTGAATTATTAAGTTCTTCATAAGACATATATGATATTATGTGCTTTCCATATCATAGCCTGTATATAACACCAGTATAATGCCAAGTGTTGTCATATAATAGTTTCTAATATAACAAGAAAGGAGAGAACCAGTATACTTCTCTGGACTGCCATCTTGATTATCATGCACCAATAGATAATGCTTCAAAATTTTTGGGTCCATCGCACCATCATTAAGAAGAGAAGGCAATTTGTCGGTGTTAAATAGGTCAATAAATCTGTTAATAGGCTGTTCATCCTTCGAGGAAACAACCAAAAGACCTGCAGATAAATTTGAACAAAACCACTGAGCCTAATAAGTAGATTGGAGAAAAAGGAACAAAAAGTTCTGACAAGTTTAAGAGACTTACATGCCACAGGATGGTCAAAAGCTTCATGTTCTGAAAAAGACACTGTACGTACAAGCTCTTTATTGAAAAACTGAAACCATGAGGGTTGAATTTCAGATTCAGAGCCTGCACAAGGAAGTTGTCGTCTATGAATTTAACACAATAAGACATAAAAACTGCAATCATGAAAATTATGACCATTCCTCTAAATACTAATTATAAGAGTAAAATAATCTAATTGAATTATTGATTAAAGAGACAATAATCTGCAACGGATACTTTTCAACAACAACAAAAAGAAACAAGGCATAAGATGGCTGCTAAAACCCAAATGCCAAAAAGAAATCAGCCACAGTAAAATTGCTGTGCAGGAGCTTAAAAAATGATTATGTTCATTCTCATAATTCTTCTAATCAGAAGCTAACCTGGGATTCTGAAAAGTAAATATTACTTACTGGTGAGTAGATTACTAATTTGGGGCGGGTCTGAAAACATGTCATCTTTGTCCCCAGCTTGGCTAATAAAATGTTTCAGTCGCTCTTTTGCTACCTAATTGTACAAATACACAATTTCAGACAGAGACCATTCGAAACACCAACAAGAAAGATATCACATTTGCAAAATTAAAGGCACACAAATGCAACTAATATTTGCAAGACCAACATCCACCTAAACTAGAACATGATACTTCCATGATCTCCCTGAGTCCATTCCATAGTTGCACATGAAAAAAGTTCAAACCCATTACTGCCAACTAGCATAAAACAAGTTTTGATCCAGGATTTTTTTTTCAAGTGGAATTCCTGTTTTCATTTTTTAAGTAATAAAAAACCATTAAAGAAAAAGCACAGAAGGGCGCAACCCTGGTACACAAAAAGTACACAAAGGACAAACCAAAGCAAAAATGAAAATAATTTGGGCACAACCCTAGTACACCGGAAGTATACAAAGAACAAGCCTGAGCAAAAATTAAAAAAAATAATATAATAAAATAAAAATTAAAACTGTTAGTATCTAGGGACTCTATAAAGTCCGCAATAGAAGAGGTATGAGAGGTTGAAGACTTGAAGCCCATTCATATAAGGTCTTCAAAAATAAGAATTTCCACTTCATTGTGTGCAACTCTTTCCCTCAAAGCAACAAGAATTTCCTTTTATCCAAAGGCACCACATTAAACACAAAGGAACAGCTTTCCAAAACTCTCATTGCTTCTCTTGCCCAAATATCCCTCCCAGCATGATAACAACTCCAACACTGAATAAGGCATTACCTACAATACACCAAACAAGCAAAAAACCATAGACCATAATTCCCAAGCCACTACACAACGTAGAAAAATATGAGCCACACTCTCTCCATGGCTTTTACACATAAATCACCAATCCATCATAGTTATCCCTTGCTTCCTTAGATTATCTGTAGTCAAAGACTTTCCTAACGGCACAAACCACAAGAAGAAAGCCCGCCCTTGGCAAAGCACAAACTTTCTAAATGCTCTGCCAAGTCCTCTCAATGCCTTACAGTAGCTCTTCACTTAGAAGCCTTGATTTTGCAAAGGGGTCCATTCCAAGTAACCAACTCACCACAATGAATCTCCATAGTGTAAATGTCAACATCACCCAATAATTGAGCCATAAGTTCTAATTCCCTGTCATGCACCACGCGAATGAATAATGGATTCCAATAAAAGCAACCATTTCAGTACTCTAGACAATCCAACACCTTAGTATACTATCCCTAGCAATTAGGCCTCACTCCTTAAGAGTGGTCTTGCCATCCCACATATCACACCAAAACCAAGTTTTAGAACCGCGAACAACAGCATATCTGACAAAACGCACGAAAACATCCCATCATCTTCTAATATTTGTCCACAAACCCACACCATATGGCCCCCTAACCTCATCAGATCACCAACTCTCCCAATTAGAGCCTACTGCCCACTAACGCTCGTAAACTTTCAAATCAACTTTTTGCTAGCAATCGGTTACCATGGATGATTCTTTAAAGCAACAACTAATCTACAACTATCTTTTATTTTTGTCATAATAAAGACAAACAGCTCTATTAAGCACAGTTCTAATGGTGTTCAAGATTAAGAACTTTTCATACAAATTTTCCTACATTTTCTTAGCAACCAAACGGTATACAGCCCCCTAACCTCATCAGATCACCAACTCTCCCAACTAGAGCCTACTCCATAACCATACCCTGCTTCTTCTAATGGCACTAACACTCAAACTTTCAAATCAACTTTTCGCAAGCAATTAATTACTGTTGATGATTCTTTAAAGCAACAACAACTAATATATAGTGATCTTCTATTAAGCTCAATTCTGATGAGGTTTAAGATGTCAAACTTTCTTACAAATTTTCCCACATTTTCTTAGCAAACAAAAGGTACATTTCTAAGCAATTACCTCCAAATTCGGCTGCCGAATATCCGAAGCGGAAAACAACCGCAACTTGAACTTTTGAAGCCGATAAGGCTGATCACTCGCTGTCCGTACAGGTACTGCAACAAATTGGAAAAAACAAAATCCAATCAAACCACGCACAAGTCTATCAAAACCTAACACACACATTTCTCTGAGAGAGTGAGAGGTTACCGTCGATGTTGTTGAAGGAGCAGAAAGGGCTGAGCATCTGAACGAAAGAGAGGTGGTTCTTGAGGGAAGCTTCTTCGACGAGAGGAGTAGAGAGGACCATGACGACCGGAGTGATCTCGTCCAATAACATTTTGCCAAGTGGCGTGTTCGCCGGATCCATTGTCTTCTCCGGTTGAGCTTTCTGCTATAGTCGCACTGGGATCACTCAAGGTCACTCGCTGGGGTTTTATGACTTTCTATTCTTTTCTCTCCGCCTCTTTGGTTTTTGGGGTCACGATTTCAGATTTCTCTCCACTCTGCTCTCAGATCTCTCTGTTGCGTCAATTTTTATTTTTTTATTTTTTTTATAATTCTATGTGGGGTCAATTTTTATTTTTTTTCCTTTTTTTTATTTTGTTTTGTTTTTTTTTGAGAATCCTCTGTGGCGTCAGTTGAGAGCGAAATCGAATGCCCCTTCTTTTTTTTTTTTTTTCAACATGCATTTTTATTATTTATTTTTAATTTAATGGTTACAACTTACAAGCATGAAGCATGGTTTTTTTTTTTTTTTAGGATGAAGCATGTTGTTTTAAAATTTTGAACCGTCCGTATCAAAAAAAAAAAATTTTTGAACCATCAAAAATCGAAAAAATTCTAGTTCCCATTTTTTTCCTTATTTTTATGGGATTGATGTAGGATTCAGTTCCCATTTAAATTGACCTATTTTAGTCCGATTTAAAACAATGGTTACAAGATGGATGCATTATAATTCTCATAAGTTCTTACAATATTTTTGAACAGAGTTTATTTGATTTTAGTAGATATTCAAACGTTTATCTCAAAAATAGAAAAATATATTCAATCATTTAAATAAATACCAAAAAATAATTATTAATGGATTTTTAAATATTAGTAATGTGGTAAAATCTATAATCTATTTGTTCAAAAACAGATTGAGTGTTCGTATTCGTGTGTACACAAATTCTAGTGTTAGATTTTGACAGAATTTAATTATATCTTATATCAATAAAATTGTGTTAGAGCATTCTTATCCGCTGTTCTATAAAAATGTCATTTTGACACTCCAAAAAATCTACTTTATTATTTTAGCATATCATTTTATAATATTTTCTACATCATATGTTTTATTCTTCAATTCTATACATTAAAATAATATTTACAACATATTAAAATAATATATTAATTTCTCAATTCATAATAGTATACATCCAATGGGTTGCAGCCACACCATCGGCACAAACCCATACCACTACAGCAACCATACCACCATCGGCACAAACCTATACCACTACAGCAACCATACCACCACCAGCACAAACCCATTATGAAATCGACAGCCACCACCTGCACAGACCCATTACCAAACTCATACCCACAACAAACTCATAGCCACCACTGGCACAAACCCACAGCCACCAACACCATAAACCCACAACCACCATCGACACAAACCCATAACCACCAATGCCACAAACTCATAGCCACCACCGCGGGAATCCTCCCACAAATTAAAAATATAATAATATATAAAGAGTGGTCTGAAACTCCAACCCAACCGATCGATCAATGACCAAACTCAACCAACCACCAGCCTAAAACCCCAACCCAACCGACCCAAAACCTCAACCCACAACCCACACAATGTCGCTGAACGCCAATCCAAAATGCCAAATCCACAACCCACACAACTATTGCCAAATCCACCATCAAATCACCAAAAAAAAAAAAAAAACCCACTGATTGGCTTGGTTTGATGCTCCGGCCTGGGTTTTGTCAGAAAGGGAGGCAAAGACGTCGAGCAGAGGGAGAGAGAGACAGCAGAGAAATTATCGAAGGCTCGTACCAAGAATGGGAAAGATAGGGAAGAAAGAAAAAAGAAAGCGGGCCCCACCTAAATAAAAGAATAATATAAAGGCATGTTTGGTAGACTGTAATAGGCGCTGTAATGTAATAATTATTCCTATAGTTTAGTTATTATTTAGTTTGGTTATGTTTTTATTATAAAGAATAATCGTTCCTTATGAATAGTTATTCTTCAAAATGAGGAATAACTATTCATCTTTAAAAGGTTGTATTAGTTATTCGAGCAATAATTTCAAAACTTAATATATTTATAAATAAACAAACTTTCCATATACATCTAACAATTATAAAAATAAAAAATCATAAAAAATAACACATATCTCTCTTAAATTTAAAAATAACAATTTTTAAGGAGATATAATTCTATGAGTAAGAAATTTCCTAAAATAAATGTTAAGTTTCATTCTAATGTTATAACTCACAACCAAACTAATAAATAGGTTTAGTTATTACATTACAACACATTTTATTTCTAGTAATAAAGATTACAATTCCTATCGTAATCCTCATTCAGTGTACCAAATGTATCATAAGTTTTACAATTTGTGAACAATGCGATTTCAAATTTGAGATTGCACTATTCATCAATGCCAAATATTTTAACATTTTTTTTTTGGAATATTTTAGCATTTAAAACACCTGATGAGAGTGGTTTTTTAGTGTTTGGTATGTCCAATGCCAAATATTTGGCATTTGATGCACCTAATGGGAATGCTTATAGGATTGGGTCTTGGTATGAAGTTGCTCAAATATGAGAAGTTGATAGTCTTTTGCTAGTATCTTTTGTGTTGTGATGAATTCTAAGTGAGACTATATTCATTAGAGAGTAAGTACTTCAAAATAGACACAAAGTTAGCCTAATATGGATTATAAATGATAAGATAGAATTGTTTTGCTGATCTTGGGTAATATATAGCTATTTGAAGTTGGCATAATTGGGTCAACGCCAATAATCTCACTAAAGTGAATTGCAATTTTTCTTAAATGGATTTGTGGCAATTTACAATCTAGATTTCCTCTAGCCCTTGTTTGGGAGGAATGAATGGAATTTAATGGAAATGAATGAAAATAATAATTTTAAAATATTCGTCCATTCCATTCATTTACATTCATTTCAATTCCTTTATTTTAAAACTTCAAAACAAGGTTACTTAATTTTATTCCATTAATTTCTTTTCCATTCCTTTTCTTTGCATAAATACATTCCATTTATTTCCATTCCATTCCCATATGAACTCACAAACGAAGCTTAAAAAAAATGATCCCATTAGACTTAAACCATACTTTGTGTAAAATTCATAATGATTCTTCAATTTGTATCAGAGCTAGGGGTCTAAAACATATTAATATAGGATTGTAGGAACTCCATGATAGAGTAAATCTAACAACTCCATAATATCTTCTAAGAGCACTCACGGCAGTGAAGCTAAATAGCTATATAACTATTTTAGTTTCACCAAAATACAAAAATGGTTCTACAGTAGTGAAGGTATAGCTAAAAATTTTAGTTTCAAAGCTACAGTACGTAGCTATTTTTGGCTGTGTATTGTAGCTTGAGGCTAATTTTTTTTTATTACACTTCTCTCTCTTCTCTCATTAAACAAACATTTCCTATTTTCTCTCTCTCTCTCTCTCTCTCTCTCTCTCTCCGGCTTCTCTTCTTTCTTCTTTCTTCCTCAAAATTTTTTTTTTCTCTCTAGCTCGTTGGCCAGCTCCCTCATCCCTTAGCTCGCCAGCTAGCTCCCTCATTGCCGATCTATTCTACTGACCCAGCTCGCCGACCCACCCCAAGCCCCATCGCCGATCTCCCCAAGCCCCATCGCCAATTTGTTTTGCCGATGTGTATTGTGTTGATTTTTGATTTTGTTTGTGATTAGTGATTTTTGATTTTGTTTGTAATTGGTGATTTTGTTTGGTTTGGGTTGAGGAAAAAGATTAAGGATTTGGGTTGGTGGTTTTTTCTTTCCTACTGTGGATTGCTAGTGGTGGTGGTGGTGGTGGATGTTTGTGCTGTGTTGGTGTTTTTTTTTCTTTTTTTTGTGGATGTTTTTATTATTATTTTAATGAGTTATTTGTATTATTTCAATCAAATAACTAAAAATATAGCTCCATTGCTATGGGGTATGAATAGGTAAAATAGATAAAATGACTTTTGTAGGTGCCAAATAGCTATATCTTTTGCTCCACTGCTGTGGATGCTCTTAAAAGGGGATTAGCTATCCTCATAAAAATGTCAAGTAATGCCACTGGGTAAAAAGGTTCTAGCAAGTATTCAAATCCTTTCAAGCACCTCACTATTCATCCTTTTATTTATTTTTTATTTTTGCCTTTAAAGTTGTACTACCCATTAAGAGATATAAATCAAATAACTAGAGTGGAAAGAAATGACAGATCTTATGTACAATTGCTTGGGTGGTGTTGTATTTCACAAGGACAATCTCTCTCTCTCTCTCTCTCTCTCTCTCTCTCTCTCTCTCTCTCTCTCTCTCTCTTTATATAAATATATATAGCCAAAGCTCAGAGAAAATCCAATTAGATTTTGATTAGATTCTCAATTTTGCGCCACGTGTCCCACTTAATTTTTAATTTTGTGCCAAGTGAATTATTGTGTAAAAGTCAAAGAGTCCGAATTCTTTAGATTATAAATTGGATTTTAATTGGAGTCCAATTTTCCACCACGTGTTCATCTAAGTTTTTAATTTTGTAGCAAATGAATTATTGAGTGCAAAAATCAAAGAGTTTAAAACCAATTAAATTATTATATATATATATATTAGAAACTGTGGGGGGGGAAGCTTGTCAGTCAACAGTGGGCCTTGGGACCAGGATGAAGCACGGCCATGGCGGGAAGCGAAAACAGGGTTGGGAGACTTTTAGCCCAATCCTGTTGGGCCGGGCCGGGTTTGTTTAAGGGCCGTCCGAGGAGGAGTGTCTCCTCGGACGCACTAAATGGACGTCCAGCGCGTGCCCTGTCCATGGTGAGGAATCCTTCTAAATGAAGGAGAATGCTAAACGGGCAGGGGGCAACCACTACTGCCGCATTGAATGCAAGGAAGCTACTTTTTCAGCCGCATTAATGTGGATTGGACAGGAAAATAGTATTATCTCGGCCATTGCAACTCACAGGAAAAGGAGGAGGATGTCCTTTGGGACAGGCACTCAAGTAGAGGCCTAGATGGTGAACAAGTGTAAGGTCATTATCAATTGAAGGAGGATATATAAGAGCAGAAAATCCCCATGAGAAGGGGGGAGAAAAAAGAGGAAGAAAAGAGAGACTTTCTAAAAGGAGAGCAGTAGGAACACTAAAGCAGCCCATGGACTGTTATCTCGTGAAACTTAACAAAACATTCCCACGTTCCATTTGTTGCATGGCTCACCATTAATCACGTCCACTCTGTCAAGACCTAGTTCTGAGTCCCACTCTCTACAAATTCATTGTCGAGGGTCTTTTGGGCCAGAATCGCTTGCTCGCTGGGCCTGGGCCCCAAAAACCGCCCTTACAATTGGCGCCGTCTGTGGGGAGAACTTGTGTCTCGACAAGTGAAACCGCGAGAAATGGAAGGATCAGGTCCACGCCAAATAGGACGTGCAGATTCCCAACGACAGGACAATGTTATGAATCTTGAACGAGAGAAGGACCAAAATAAACAGCGAGAGGGAAGTGTGAACACCTCTCACACAGGAGAAAGCCGTTCAAAGGGGAAGGGTCGCGCATCCCCTAAGCAAAACGATCGAAGGATTCTGCTGCAAGAGATTGATGCCTTAAAGAAAGAGTTGCGCCGAGCGCAGCGAAAACGTCCTTTACTCCGCTCGGACAGTAGCAGTGATGGGGACAACGAATACAAGCAAACATCAAGAACTCCTCCGAGCGAGACCTTTTCTTACGAAGAAGAGCGGCCTTACAAGCGCGGCCACAAGAGTCCATCTTACCACGGCACAGCCAATGATGCCATGAGCCGTGCTCTGGATCGCATATCCCAATCGCCTTTCACGCGAAGGATAGAGAGGGCAGTGCTTCCTCGGCGGTTCAATCAACCGGCATTCGCCATATACAATGGTCGGACCGACCCAGTAGAGCATGTAAGCCAATTTAATTAGAGGATGGCCGTCCATTCCAGGGATGAGGCGCTAATGTGTAAGGTGTTTCCGTCCAGCTTGGGACCTATGGCCATGAGATGGTTTGATTCCCTCCCACCAAACTCCATTGACTCCTTTAAACAACTGACACAGGCCTTCGGCTCTCGCTTCATAACCAGCAGTAGGGTTCCTCGGCCCCTAGATTCCCTCTTGTCCTTGTCCATGCGAGAAGGAGAAACGTTGAAAGCCTACTCGGACAGATACTGGGAGATGTATAACGAGATAGAGGGGAATTATGATGATGTCGCCATCAGCACGTTCAAGAGGGGCCTGCCGACAGATCATGGCCTAAGAAAGTCCCTCACTGGGAAGCCGGTCACCAGCGTGCGTCAACTCATGGACAGGATTGACAAGTACAAAAGGGTCGAGGAAGACCAGCAGATGAGGAAGGGTAAGGCGAAGGTTGTCCCTCAGGAGAGGCGGGACTTCAGGTCGGATCGTTTTAACAATAGTAACAGGCCGAGAGGAGATTATATAGGGCATCACGGATCTACTGGGGCTCAGGCGGTTCATGCTGTATTCCGAGAACCGCTACACAAAATCCTGGAGAAAGTGAAGTATGAACCTTTCTTTCAGTGGCCGAACAAGATGGCTGGTGACCTTTTGAAGCGCAATCAGAACCTGTATTGCGCATACCATCAGGAACCGGGTCACACCACCGACGATTGCAGGAGCCTGAAGAGCCTTTTAGATCGGCTTGTCCGAGAAGGGAAGCTGAGGCATCTGCTGCATCGCCCTGAAGGAGGACAGGAACCGTCGAACAATGAAACCAGACAAAGTACGTTGAGGCCGTCCATCAGCACAATTAATGTCATCCTCGCCGCACCTGGAAGGACAGGTTCTGCCCCTTTCAGGGTAATGTCAGTGAGCGGTATCCCAGCTGAGCTGGACAGCAGAGTATCTAAAAGGGCCAAGGTGGATGCCGCTCCCTTAATCGGATTCTCGGAGGATGATAAGCGGGGTACCATTCAACCCCATGATGATGCCCTGGTCGTCACGCTCAGAATCGGAGGTTATGACGTGAAAAGGGTGCTAGTTGATCAAGGTAGGGCTGTGGAAGTAATGTACCCCGACCTATATAAGGGGCTGAATTTAAGGCCGGAAGACCTTTCACCGTACGATTCTCCTCTGGTCAGCTTCGAAGGAGCAATCGTCACCCCGAAAGGCATGATCAGGTTGCCTGTGCAAACGGACTCGGAAGTGGTGGAAGTGGACTTCATTGTAGTAGATGCGCACTCCCCCTACACAGCTATCGTGGCCCGGCCGTGGCTTCATGCGTTAGGGGCTGTACCATCAACCCTGCATCAAAAAGTGAAATACCCGTCCGGAGGTCAAATAAAAGAAATAATGGGGAACCAGGGCATGGCCAGGCAATGCATGGTGTTGGCGATTTCACGACGGCAAAGTGGTGGGCCTTCCACATCAGCCGAGAAGGGATTATAGCAATTAATGAACTTGACCCCAACCGCGGGTGAGGGAAGACCAGCCCCGGAGGTAAGTTGTGAGGATCTGGAGAAAGTACTCGTCGGATCAGACCCTGAGAGGTTCTTTCAAATTGGTTCAGAACTGCCGCCCCAGGAGAGGTCAGCACTGATTGCTTTTCTCCGACAGAATGTAGATGTGTTTGCGTGGGACCCCTATGAGGCCCCCGGGGTCGACCCAGGTTTCATCTGCCATCACCTTAATGTGAATCCGGCTATAACACCTAAAAGGCAGCCTCCTCGGCGACCGTCGAAAGAACATACCGACGCCGTAAGAGAAGAGGTCGTAAAACTGAAGAAAGCAGGGGCTATCAAAGAGGTCTTCTATCCCGAGTGGCTAGCCAACACGGTCGTGGTAAGAAAGAAGAGTGGGAAATGGCGGGTCTGCGTAGACTTCACAGACCTAAACAAGGCCTGCCCAAAAGATCCCTTCCCTATGCCCCGGATAGACCGGTTGGTAGATTCGACTGTCGGACACCCCAGAATGAGTTTTCTAGACGCCTTTCAGGGCTATCACCAAATACCCTTGGCCGCTGAAGACCAGGAGAAGACTGCTTTCGTCACGCCGGTTGGGAATTATCATTATAAGGTGATGCCTTTTGGCCTGAAGAACGCCGGCTCAACTTATCAAAGGATGATGACCAGGATGTTCGAACAGCAGATGGGTAAGAGCGTTGAAGTGTACATAGATGACATGGTGGTTAAAAGCAAGTTAGTGCCTGACCATATTGAAGACCTCGGCAACGTCTTTCAAATTCTGAGAAAGTACAAGCTACGGCTCAATGCAACTAAGTGTTCATTTGGAGTGGGATCTGGGAAGTTCCTGGGTTATATGCTCACTCACAGAGGCATAGAGGTTAACCCTGACCAGATAAGAGCCACCCATAGCTTGCAGCCTCCTCGGAATCCTAAAGAGGTCCAAAAGCTTACGGGTATGATAGCTACTTTAAACCGTTTCATCTCGCGCTCAGCAGACAGATGCAGGC
The DNA here is from genome assembly GCA_028535165.1 of Quercus tomentella. Lineage (NCBI taxonomy): Eukaryota > Viridiplantae > Streptophyta > Magnoliopsida > Fagales > Fagaceae > Quercus > Quercus tomentella. The sequence continues at coordinate 12,389,557 of JAPQVY010000012.1, read as the reverse complement.
CATTCTTTCTCCTATTACACAAGTGGAAGGGATTTGAGTGGAATGAGGAGTGCGTTACAGCTTTCCAACAACTAAAAGAATACCTCGCCCGACCACCTATTATGTCCAGCCCCGATGCTGACGAGGTCTTGTTCGCCTACATCGCCGTCGCCCCTCATGCCGTCAGCTTGGTGTAGATCCGAGAAGACAACGGCACGCAGCGACCAGTGTATTACGTGAGCAAATCATTGCAGGAGGCAGAAACCCGCTATCTTCCCCTCGAAAAAGCTGTTTTGGCCGTCGTACAAGCCATGCGAAAGCTTCCCCACTACTTTCAAGCACACACTGTGGTGGTGCTAACGCAACTCCCCTTAAAGGCCATTCTACGCAGTGCGGACTACACCAGCCGAATTGCAAAGTGGGGGACGATCCTGGGTGCCTTCGATATCAGATACATGCCTCGCACTGCTATAAAGGGCCAAGTCCTCGCCGACCTCGTGGCAGAGTTTGCGGAACCCACGCTAGAAGTCATGCTAGGGGCTGATGGGAAGATGATCAGCACAATTTCTCAACATGAACACACTTGCTGGAGAGCGCACGTCGATGGCGCAGCGAATCAAAGGGGTTCAGGAGTAGGACTCGTTCTGCTCTCCCCCGAAGGCATAACCATAGAGAAGTCATTGAGACTCGGATTTCCAGCCACGAATAACGAAGCCGAGTATGAGGCGCTACTGGAGGGAATGTCGATGATTCTGAAAATGGGGGGGAAATCCGCGGACATACTCTCGGATTCGAGACTCATTGTGGGGCAAGTAAACGGAGATTTGGAAGCTAAGGACGAAAGGATGCAAGACTATTTGGTTCGGGTTAGGTACCTGCGGACCCACTTCCATCATTTCCGCTTGGCGCACGTGCCCAGAAATGGAAACACTCATGCTGACTCCCTCGCGACGTTGGCTACCTCCTCGGCCCAGCCCCTTCCTCGGGTCATTCTGGTAGAAGACCTCACCCATCCCTCAGCGGGGAAGGCCAGCGAAATTCGAGTACATACCGTCAGGACAGGACCGAGCTGGATGGATCCTCTAGTGCTGCACTTAAAGCACGACACCTTGCCGGATGATAAGATAGAAGCCGACAAAATCAGGAGAAGGCCTACTCGATTCTGGTTGTCCGAGGACGCCAAGCTCTACAGACGCTCGTTCTCGGGGCCGTACTTGCTGTGTGTGCACCCAGAGGCCACTGAACTCATCCTGGAAGAGTTACACGATGGAATTTGCGGAAGCCATACAGGTGGCAGGTCTTTGTCCCACCGGGCCCTAACGCTCGGTTACTGGTGGCCGAGCATGCACAAGGAAGCCCTGGAGTACGTGAAGAAGTGCGACCAGTGCCAGAGGTTCGCCCCAAATATACACCAGCCTGGCGGAGAGTTGAACCCGTTGTCCAGTCCCTGGCCATTCGCACAATGGGGCCTAGACATACTTGGTCCGTTTCCCAAGGCAACAGGGAACATGAGATTCCTTCTCGTCGGCACTGACTACTTCACCAAATGGGTGGAAGCTGAGGCTCTGGCAAACATTAGGGACGTCGATGTCAAGAAATTTCTTTGGAAGAACATTGTCACCAGGTTCGGCACCCCACACACCCTCGTGTCCGACAATGGACTCCAGTTTGACAGCAAAGCCTTCAGAAGATACTGCAGTGAGCTAGGAATTATTAACCGGTATTCCACGCCAGCTTACCCACAGGGTAACGGACAAGCAGAAGCTGTCAACAAAACCATACTGAACGGACTTAAAAAGAGATTGGATGACGCAAAGGGAAGGTGGGCCGAAGAGCTAGCCCATGTCTTATGGACATACCGCACCACACCCCGTAGGTCCACCGGGGAAACCCCTTTTTCTATGACCTATGGAGCCGAGGCTGTCATCCCACTGGAAGTGAACTTCCCCACCCAGAGAACTGCCGCTTTCTGCCCCACTGCCAATGACAAACTTCTGGAAAAGAGCTTGGATCTCATCGATGAAAGAAGGGAAGGTGCTTCGGTCCATCTAGCTCACTATCAGCAAAAGCTCAAGCAAGGTTACGACACCAAGATAAGGCCCAGACCGCTGGCGCCTGGAGACCTAGTATTGAGGAAGGTCTTGGGCACCGCAAAGAACCCTGCGTGGGGAAAGCTCAGACCAAACTGGGAGGGACCGTACCGTATCACGTCCGTAGCTGGCATAGGAGCCTACTTCTTGGAAGACTTGGACGAACGTGTAGTGCCACGCCCATGGAATGTAAATAACCTCAAAAGGTATCACTATTAATAAAAGCATCCTTTTCATTTGACTTCTAGGTTCCTTGTGATTTTCTGCCTTGTATCCTATTTTTTCATTTAAGTACTAGACAGAACCAAGGTTTTGCATGGTCCTCGGACTCAAGCCTATGGGGAAACTAGCTACATTAAGAAAACATAAGCGTTAAACAGAACCTAAGTCCTGCCTGGCTCTTCAGACCACAGACTTGGGGGAAATTAACCACGTGTATTTAAGTACTAGACAGAACCAAGGTTTTGCATGGTCCTCGGACTCAAGCCTATGGGGAAACTAGCTACGTTAAGAAAACATAAGCGTTAAACAGAACCTAAGTCCTGCTTGGCTCTTCGGACCACAGACTTGGGGGAAATTAACCACGTGTATTTAAGTACTAGACAGAACCAAGGTTTTGCATGGTCCTCGGACTTAAGCCTATGGGGAAACTAGCTACGTTAAGAAAACATAAGCGTTAAACAGAACCTAAGTCCTGCCTGGCTCTTCGGACCACAGACTTGGGGAAAATTAACCACGTGTATTTAAGTACTAGACAGAACCAAGGTTTTGCATGGTCCTTGGACTCCAGCCTATGGGGAAACTAGCTACGTTAAGAAAACATAAGCGTTAAACAGAACCTAAGTCCTGCCTGGCTCTTCGGACCACAGACTTGGGGGAAATTAACCACGTGTATTTAAGTACTAGACAGAACCAAGGTTTTGCATGGTCCTCGGACTCCAGCCTATGGGGAAACTAGCTACGTTAAGAAAATATAAGCGTTAAACAGAACCTAAGTCCTGCCTGGCTCTTCGGACCACAGACTTGGGGGAAATTAACCACGTGTATTTAAGTACTAGACAAAACCAAGGTTTTGCATAGTCCTCGGACTCAAGCCTATGGGGAAACTAGCTACGTTAAGAAAACATAAGCGTTAAACAGAACCTAAGTCCTGCCTGGCTCTTCGGACCACAGACTTGGGGGAAATTAACCACGTGTATTTAAGTACTAGACAGAACCAAGGTTTTGCATGGTCCTCGGACTCAAGCCTATGGGGAAACTAGCTACGTTAAGAAAACATAAGCGTTAAACAGAACCTAAGTCCTGCCTGGCTCTTCGGACCACAGACTTGGGGGAAATTAACCACGTGTATTTAAGTACTAGACAGAACCAAGGTTTTGCATGGTCCTCAGACTCAAGCCTATGGGGAAACTAGCTACGTTAAGAAAACATAAGCGTTAAACAGAACCTAAGTCCTGCCTGGCTCTTCGGACCACAGACTTGGGGGAAATTAACCACGTGTATTTAAGTACTAGACAGAACCAAGGTTTTGCATGGTCCTCGGACTCCAGCCTATGGGGAAACTAGCTACGTTAAGAAAACATAAGCGTTAAACAGAACCTAAGTCCTGCCTGGCTCTTCGGACCACAGACTTGGGGGAAATTAACCACGTGTATTTAAGTACTAGACAGAACCAAGGTTTTGCATGGTCCTCGGACTCCAGCCTATGGGGAAACTAGCTACGTTAAGAAGACATAAGTGTTAAACAGAACCTAAGTCCTGCCTGGCTCTTCGGACCACAGATTTGGGGGAAATTAACCACATGTATCTAAGTGTTGGGAGGAACCCAAGTCTTTCTTCCCCTCGGACCACAGCCTTGGTGAAATTAACTACTACTTTATTAGCTCATACTTAATCTCATTGTTTAAGTTACGACTGATGGCTCATCCTCGGGAGTCTACTGACATAGTCAAGATTCATTCATAACAAAGGCAAAATGGAAGCATCAAAACAAAACGAAACGAAGTTACATTATTCATTAAGTCCCAAAATATTTCGTTTTACACATATTTGCGAAGCCTAAGCAAACAAAAAGCAAAACCTACTACAAGCAAATCCCTACACTAATGCCTTAAACCTTGTCCTGGGCTGAGCTCTTCACGGGGACAACGGCCACAGGGATTTCCTCCTCGGCCGTTGGTTTGGGCCCGGCTTCCTTAGCCTGTGCAACAACGTCCCTTATCATAAGGGCGTCCTCTGGCGATTTGTCCCTGGCTGGTGGCTGCACCTCCTCGTTTCCATTCTTGCCCTCTGGGATGTCGGCGCCGGGAGGAACGGTTTGGGCAGAGGCGAGATCTCCTGGGGAATCCGAGCCAGGGATCTCGCGAATATCCTTTGGGAAGAAGATACTCTCGAGCCTCCTAAGGTCGGAATCCTCAGGAACTGCCGCTCGGTCCATGGCAACTCCCCAGGACTCAGTAACGTAATCCCTGCAAACCACGGCTACCTCTTCGGTCAGCCTGGCTTCAGTGTCCACCACTCCCCGTTCATAAGAGGCCGCCACCGCAGCCTCAGCCACCTCCCTGGCCAATCTGGCCCCTTCCTTCACTTGTAGCAGCTGCGCCTTAAGGTCCAGGACCATTTGCCTCTCGGTCGCAAGGTTTATCTCAGATAAGTGAAACTGTTGGCGCATGTCCTCGGCCTGCTTCATTGTGCTCTCAAGGCCCGCATTGGCGCTGTCCCGTTCCCTCATAGCCTCTTTAAGTTTTTCTTTTAGGCTCTCTTTTTCCAGCTTGAGGACAGCAGCAGCTTTCTCCGCGGCTACGCGGGATTGAACCTCGCCACTAACCTCGTCCCGCACATTTTTCGCCCGCTCTTCGGCGACGTAGATTTGTTGGGTGATCTGCATGGAGTTAAGAAAAGTGTCGTTAAAACGAAAACAACGGCTAGATGAAGGTGTCCAACCTAGCCAAGACTTGTGTCTTACCATAGCGAGATCCCTCTTCAAAGACTTGAAGAGGTTTGGTTGCCCCGTTTTCCTGAGCCCGTCCATGTCGCGGGGCAAAAGCAAGGGTTGCTGCAGGGCCTCGGCGAGGTGAGACGCCTGCCCCCGTTGGGACTCCCAAAGTGTGGCATCCCAGGGAATGGGCGCGCCGTCCAGTTCCAGCCGCAGGCTCCAAGTACGTTGCGCCCTCCTCAGCGCTGCTTCGTCTCGGCTGTCAGTGGACTTTGCCCGCTTGTCCTTAGGCTCCTTTCCTTTCTTTTGCTGCTTGGTTTGCTGAGGGCCGACCTCACCCTCCTCCAGTTCTTCCACTGGCCTTTTCCGCCTCAGATTGGGCATGGGCTAAAGTGGGGGGTCGATGGATGGAGGAGGAGGAGGGGGAAGTTTAGCCGGAGCCTGCTCCTTGGGGGCGTCCTTAGAGGATTGCCCTTTGTTCCTGTTGGATAGAAGGCCCCTGAGGCCAGACCTTGGCTTCAAGTCCATCCCTTCTTCCTCAATCTCTTGACTAGTATCCACTTGTGCGACGACTAGACCGAGGGCAGGAGCTGCTGAAGCACGGTCTAAATCTGTGTCAGAGTTTGAGAGCTCTACAACTCTGGCCGACACCTCCCCTTCCTCGGCAAGTTGGAAACGGTCTATTTGTTCCTCTAGGGATGAATGCGAAGAACCAGCCTCCTCCTCCGGGACAGTCACTGCAGGAATGGGGCGCTGATCAGGCAGTTGAACAGGAGGCAAATCTGACGAAGCAAGAAACCCTGGTATGACAACGTTTATACGTGCCAATCTCGGACTTCCAGCCCTGATAGCTTGACCTGCTTCCACCAAGGATCGAGTAAGGGGAACAAAATCCAAGATCAAAGGAGCCGACCGTAACTGTCCGTCCTCGCTTACAAAAATCTCAGATCTCAAGAGGTAATTTAGAGCAGGAACGTTGACTAAGCTCAGCCGAGGAGATGTGTGCTTTTTGTCTGCAAAGATCGTTAAGTGAGTCATGTTAGGCCGAGGAGACATGCAACCATAAAAAAGAAAACACAACACAAACAAAGCAAAACAGAGGGGGAAAGCTCAAACTAGGGTCCTCTCCACGGAACCTAATTTTGTGGCACCCCACCTGGCTCTCCTGCCCTGGTCGGACAGTGAATGCCGTCATGCCATGGTCCGGAAACGATCAAATGGTCGTCCTTCAAGCCTTTGCTGGACTTGGGAAGACAGGATATCAACCTCACTTCATCGGACCTGGACTTTAGGTAGTATGAATCGCCGAGCTTGTGGCATTCATAGAGATGAACCACGTCGCGCCAAGTTAGGCCGAGGTTCATCTGGTCGTTTAATACGTCGGTGCACCCCAAGATCCGGAGCAGGTTTGCGGTGCACTGGTAGGGGGTCAATCTATGACCACGCAGGTAGTCCCTAGTTATTCCCCCCATGGGGATCGTCATTCCTCCTTCCACGAAGGCTATCATTGGAATTACGACCTGCCCTGACTTCCTTTTGAAGAAAATTTCCTCCTCGTGGCAGTACTCTAAACCTACCTCCGGTGGAATATGATACTTCGCCCTGAAGCCCGCCATACCGGCCGGAGAGTCTACCAATTTTGAAAGCCTACCCATTCCCCCTAATCCTAGGTAATGCGAAGGCAGTTTGCCTAAAGAAGAGTAGCGAAGAAAAAACGCGCACTTACGGGAAAGAAACTCGACGAAATCTTCAATAGAATGATGGCGAAGACAGGAGCGTACTGAAGAAGATTGCACTAAGGTCCTCTGAGTACTGGCGTTTTCGTCAAAAATGGGGAGTAAACGCCTTCAAAACCTTATATATACTCAGAGGAAGTTGGACAGGCATACTCCCGCCTAGAGTAAATAAAACGTTGTCCGCCGTTGATTTGGTCTCCAACCGTTGGATTGAAAAGGCGTAACACTCCAAAAGCTGCAGTTAATTCCCCCCGGGGCATTAAATGCCTTCAGCATTAATGAGGCACGTGAGGACACACGCACGCCCGGATAAAGTAGGGAACCGCAATGGACTGTCCAGAAATGATCAAAATCCCGTTTTTTCCTCCTCGGATCAAGAAGAAAGAACCGGAATTTTGAGGGGCTATTGTGGGGGGGGGAAGCTTGTCAGTCAACAGTGGGCCTTGGGACCAGGATAAAGCACGGCCATGGCGGGAAGCGAAAACAAGGTTGGGAGACTTTTAGCCCAATCCTGTTGGGCCGGGCCGGGTTTGTTTAAGGGCCGTCCGAGGAGGAGTGTCTCCTCGGACGCACTAAATGGACGTCCAGCGCGTGCCCTGTCCATGGTGAGGAATCCTTCTAAATGAAGGAGAATGCTAAACGGGCAGGGGGCAACCACTACTGCCGCATTGAATGCAAGGAAGCTACTTTTTCAGCCGCATTAATGTGGATTGGACAGGAAAATAGTATTATCTCGGCCATTGCAACTCACAGGAAAAGGAGGAGGATGTCCTTTGGGACAGACACTCAAGTAGAGGCCTAGATGGTGAAAACCAGAAACAAATCCAAACAGAGGTTTTTTCGTGGGACCCACATATTTTAAGTTATGAGTGATGAAAACAGAGTTATAAGTTATGAAAATAACAAATCCAAACAGCTCCTTAAATTTCAAGTTTTTGTAATTTAAAATAATGCATAAAAAACAAGTTTATAAATTAAATAGTAACTAGTATCTGATATATATGAAATTTGACATTTATGTTAAGAACATAAAAACACACGCAATTTAACGATTAGATTTTAAATATATATAATCAAGTTAATTTTTTTTAATGGAAATTGTAGTATTAGGTTACAACTAAGTTTATAACCAAACTTTGTCCGACCCAAAAATTACAATATTTTGAGAAAATTCAAATGATATTTTTTTTGATTCAGAAATTCAAATGATATTTAACATTAAGGGAGTGGATTAAAATTTTGAAGTTTTAGAAGACAAAATTAAATCTGTCCTTAACCTTAGAATTGTAACTAGCACTTCGACACATTACGGACTTTGGGTTTTGAGTCACTTTGACACATTGCACACCACACGAACTAAACAAAGAACTATTTACTACTCACTAGTTCCACACGACACATAGGCATAAAGCTCCGTCCACACTCCAACACTGTGATATATATAAAAATTTATAAATGTCTCTTCGCTCATTCGGCGCTAACTACAGCTACTGCTACCATTGCTATCACTCCCTCTCTAGCCACATTTCCCTCGCTCGGCGATTCTCTGCCTCGCAGCTTCGGATCTCAGCTCGTGCCATGTCTTATCGGCCCAACTTCCAAGGCGGTCGCCGCGGCGGCGGCCCAAACAGCAGAGGACGCGGTGGAGCTCGCCGTGGCGGCGGCGGCGGTGGAGGAGGCCGAGGAGGAGGACGCGGCGAGCAGCGGTGGTGGGACCCCGTATGGCGAGCCGAGCGCCTGAGACAGCAACAGGCTGAGGTATATAAGCCTTTTTGAATAAACGTTAACATGTAATTTATAAATTATTTATTATTTTTAGGGTTTATTTTGCTTGAATTTATATATAGCTCAAGCAAATTTGATGCTCTGTTTGTTACCACTTGTTTGGTTGCCGAGAAACTGGGAAACGAAGAGGAATTAAAAGTGTTAATCACGAGTTTATTCATGTTTAAAAGGCTCAGTTACGTCTAAATTCATATTATTAACCTGAAAATTTCATTAACAAAACTTAGCATTATGTAAAATTTTTTGTAAAAAATATATATTATTATTATTTGTTCCATTTTTGTGGTTTGAAAATGATATTTATGTGCAGATGGAAGTTCTTGATGAGAATGAGTGGTGGGGTAAGATAGAGCAGATGAAAGGAGGAGGGGAACAGGAGATGATAATTAAGCGTAATTTCAGTCGCGCAGACCAGCAAACCTTATATGATATGGCTTATCAACTGGGGCTTTACTTGTAAGTGCTTATAAATAATTGGCATAAGAGTGGTTTGTGTGCATAGGTGAATTGTACGTTGGGTGTATAGGAAATGCTGTTTGTATTGTCTAGCTTCTAACTTGGATGAGTATAGTTTGATTGAATTTGTATAATTTATTTCTGTGAGCAATGTGATGTGTGATCAGTGGATGGTTTACTTTTATTTTATTATCATGTACTTCCACATGTGCATGGTTCACTCTCATCACAGTGACATAAAATATGCTTTGGACAAGTCTTAGGTAAAGTTCCTTAGGTTAAATTTGTTTTATTAGGATGCATGGACACTTCATTGGGGGTGTTGTACCCGTGTCGTATCCATGTTGTAACGCTGTCCAATCTGCCGTATCATGCTATAATTTTTCAAAAACTGCTTGTGTCACTGTATCGTACCTGTGTTTGTGTCCGTGCTTCCTAGGACTTTTATATTGATAAGTCGATCAAAGCTACTCACTGAAATGATAATTAGATCAAAGATTGTGCTTTATTATTTAACAGGTATTGTTTGTTAGATTAGATGTAGAAATGCGGAGAATTTTAGTTAGAAATGATGGTTCTAATTTATAATTTAGCAAACTTTATTAGAAAATGCAGATGATTCAAATTTTATGGGATGAAAATGAGAGGCTAGATCAAATCTTAAAATGCAATTTTTTTTGGTTTTCATATTCAATGAGACTTATGGGATAATGGGTATTCATCTTTTATCATGTTGTTAATAAGATGATTTTTTTAAGCTTAACAACAAACTCGACCTAAGAAACCTATTGTAAGTCTTATCCAATCTACTTAGATGATTGCTTTTATGTTTTTTTTTTTTAATTTTTTTAATTTTTTTTTGTGCATCGGTAGTTAGATTTGAAATGTTATACACATCAAAAATGTCAAGGGTTTGGAATTTATGATTATGTTTTGTTTGACATTTCTTTAATGTGCATTTATTTTAATTGAATTACTTATGAGAGTTGCCTATAAAAAAAACCTTATAATAATGTTTTGTTTGACATTTATAATTTATTTTTTGAAACTTCATCTCACTTTTTTCCTCTCGTCTTTGTACTTGTGGAAAGAAAGCCATGCATATAATAAAGGGAAGACTCTTGTGGTCAGCAAAGTTCCATTGCCAGATTACCGGGCAGATCTTGATGAGCGTCATGGGTCCACACAGAAAGAGGTAATATTTATATCTATGCTGAAACTATCTCTGTTAATTTGATAAAGATCCTATGTTTAAACCCTTCTGCAGATTCGAATGTCCACAGAAATTGAGAGAAGAGTTGGAAGTCTTTTGAATAGTTCAGAGTCACATGGGGCATTAACCTCTATAGATTATTCTGTAGCAATCAGCCAGGGAGGCAAAGGCAAGCCATCATCATCTGGTGTTAAGATAATCAAACCTGACTCCTTGTCAGAGATTGATTCTGCTAAGGACAATCTTAGTCTTGAACTTAAGCAGAGGCAGGAAAAAATGAAGGTATATATGCCAATTTGGTCCCGCTTTGATATTAGTTATTTCCACACGCAATAATATTCAAACCACTCTAGCTATTCACTTGAATTTTAGGAGTATGTTGAGGTCAAGTAATATTCATGTTATGTATTGCCAACATGCAGGTAAGTAATTCTTCAAGGGCAATGCGGTCATTCAGAGAAAAGCTTCCTGTATTCAAAGTGAAATCTGAGTTTTTGAAAGCTGTTGCTGAAAACCAGGTCTGATATTCTGTCTGTATCAAGATGAAAATATTTATTGACCATGATTTAAGTATTTAACACAAATCCGGTCTTCCTTTGGTCTTAACTCTAGTACTGTTTTCATATCTATGTTTGTGTGTGTGTAGAGAGAGACAGGAGGGGCAGACAACTTTGTTCTATGATGTTCTCCATGTGGAATATTATGTATCAATTTGATGCGTGGTGTGTTTTATGCCATATGTTCAAGATATGCCATGTGACCTGAGATTGCATGCTTGCTGCATTTTTTATCGTTTTGCAATGTATCGGCATGAAATCTTACGAGCCAAGAATTCCACTTTGTGGACAGTTAATATTTGTAGTTAAGTTAATACCTTAATTTTTGCCTATGACGTGTCCTTAAATATTTCTGTACAATCTTCATTTATTTTTTCATAAGTTCGAAATTTGGCAAAATAGACAATTGTTACTTAAAATTAGTCAGGTTTATTTTAGTCCCTAAAATTTGAAAGTTCATTTTTAGCCCTCAAAAAATTGTAAAGATACCAAGTTAATCCTTTCATAGCCTTGCCATGATAATTCTTGCTTATGTGGCAAAGTTTGATAAAGCCATGTTGCGCTCTGTTATAATGGGCAACAGTACTGAAGGACTAATTTGGTATGTTTACTATTTTTTGAGGGCTAAAAGGAACATTTGAAATTTCACTAAAAAGTCTAAAATTAAACCTGTCCCAAATTTTAGGGACCAAAAGTATGTTTTTACCTTGGAATTTTTATGCATGTTTGAAAAATAGTTAGTGTATGCTAGTAAGCATAAAGGGGGAAGGAGAAGATTACAAATAAAGAATATTTTGCAAGTGAGGTGGCCAATGAGTTTTGTCTCTATAAAAACCATTGCAAGGTGAGGTTGTGGGTTCAAAACCTGGCACGGTCTCTCACAAAACCTTTAGGTGCTTGTGTAACTTACCGATAAATAATTGAGTGAGATGTTGAAGAACGTTAGCCAAATGTTCTTTCTTGTGAAATATAGGATGACAGGGCAATCGTAGTTGTACAATATTTAAATGAAATTTTCAAGCATTTTTGCTGTTTTCTTTTGCTATCTCTTGCATTTTTTAAAGAAAGGTCTTGAGAAATTTGTTGATTCCTTCAATATTTTAGTGATAATCAATCCTTAATTACTTTCCCTAGTTTCAGTTTGCAGGTGTTCCTGGTAGTAATTACATGTTTCCATTGATTCATGTTAGTTTGGTTTGCAATGTAGGTATTGGTAGTTTCAGGGGAGACAGGTTGTGGTAAAACAACTCAGGTGTCTCAATTTATTCTGGAGAACGAAATATCATGTTTGCGTGCTGCTGATTGCAGCATAATGTGCACTCAACCCCGCCGTATATCTGCTATTTCCGTTGCAGCTCGTATAGCTTCTGAAAGGGGGGAGAGTCTTGGTGAAACTGTTGGTTATCAGATCCGCCTGGAAGCAAAACGTTCTGCTCAAACACGGTTGCTATTTTGTACCACAGGAGTATTACTTCGACAGTTGGTAAGATGATATTTCTCAACTGCATCAACTGTTGTTTGAAGCTTGTTTTGATTATTCCTACCTAGGTTTTCTTTCTTTGACATGTATTATATATATCTTGCTTCTGTAAGAATCAATATAATAATTACTTTCATGATCTTGGGCGTCAAGCCTTGAGAACAGCAAGCTGCCTGGTTTTCTATGTCTTCACTGTTGAAACCTTACATAGGTATATGTGTTAGTGGGGAATGCCAAGTTACATCCTACATTACATTAAAGAGTCATCAAAATAGAGCCATTGATTCTTATCTTCTAGGAAAATTTCACGTTGTTTGATATATTTGATGTTGGACTGCAGGTTCAAGACCCAGAGCTTGCTGGGGTGAGCCATCTACTAGTGGATGAAATCCATGAAAGAGGCATGAATGAAGATTTTTTACTAATAATTCTGCGTGACCTTCTTCCTCGCCGTCCAGATTTACGTCTTATTCTAATGAGTGCTACCATTAATGCTGATTTGTTCTCCAAATACTTTGGAAATGCCCCAACTATACATATACCGGTACTTTTTTAACCATTTTAATCATTTACCGTTGATTCCTGAATAATTGAGGTAGTTGAAGGCTTATATTTTTCACGCATAATTTTTCTTTGACAAAATGGCAGGGATTGACTTTCCCTGTGGCAGAGTCTTTTCTAGAGGACGTGCTGGAAAAAACTTGTTACAATATCAAGTCAGAGTTTGACAACTTTGAGGGGAACTCAAGGAGGAGGAGGCAACAAGATTCCAAGAAGGATCCTTTAACAGAATTATTTGAGGCATGCTTGCATTCTCTATATCCCTTATTTTCTGTTTCTGTATGGTAAATTTTTTACCAATGTGCTCTAGCTCAATGGCGCTGTCTTTCCCTAATAGGATGCGGGGTGAAGTTGTGAGTTTAAGGCTCTACAGCATGTGCTTGCAACTTATCATTTAAAAATGCAAAATAATCAAATCACTGTCATGTATTCTGCTCGGGAGATAAACTACCATTGTTCTAATGCAATTGATGTAACTATCTTTCTCTTAACAGATTAGGTTGCAATTCCTCTGTTACATTGGTTAGGTGATCTATAGCTTATATTTATTTTTTTCCACATTTATCATCTTGGTGCAATATTAGGTACGTTTGATGTGCAAAAATCATTAATTTTTGGGCATGATATTCTTTAAGCCAATAGTGTGTGAATAATATTGCAGACCATATCATCCTGGTTTTTTTTTATTAGTACCACATCTAAGGAACCCTTTAAAAGTGTTTATATGGTGTTGACTTATGCAAAAGTGCATAATATTTAGGACTGTGCATAATATTATGCAAAAGTGCATAATATTTATAACCAACCTTTTTACTCGCTTTATTTTTGGTCTTTCCTGGAAACGCTTAAACTGTACTGTATACTATATATGGATTCTAAAACTGCAAATGCACATATAACTACCAAGGGAGCAGTGCTTATACCATGTCACCAACCATTGTCTGTATTCTGCATACCATAGACTATTGATTTCATTTGTGCATTTTGGTAACTTTTTCTTTTGTGTGTGTGCTTTGATGTGGATTGACACTGAGCACATGGAGTTTTTGCTCTGTTTGTCTTATTAGCAAATTAGTTCCACAGATGCATATATGATGATGAAAGTCATAGACCGTTGCTTGACTAAGACATTTCCTTGTAAATTGCAAATTTTCTTAATCTGTAATGCGTGATTCACATCTCTAGTAACTCATTACACCATTTCTATATGGGTCATTCAGGAATTTATACTTCATTCCATAATATATTTACTGCAATGTTGTTGTGTTTTTTGCAGGATGCTGATATTGATTCTCAATACAAAAATTACAGTGTATCCACAAGAAAGTCTCTTGAAGCTTGGTCTGGTTCACAGCTTGATTTGGGTCTGGTATGCACTTTGAGTAATCTATTAACGAATGGAATGAACTTTCTCTATGTCCTGCTTGAATTTTTCTTGCTTGAAAGAAATATATGTATTGTATCTGACTTTATGCTGAGCATTTTGACTGATGTGTGTTTGCTCAAATATTTATTTCCCTTTAGTGTTTGTTTGGATGAGTGGTAGGGTGAAATTAAGTTGTTTAGCTAATGTATAACTCTTTTAAAGCTTTACTTTTTTCTAGATACAACAGTACCATGGCCCAGCTTATTTTTTAGGCCCAACAGGCCAATAAATATAAGCTCTCCCAAACGAGCACTTAAACCTTAATGTTAAAAGGTAATACCAATATTCTGTAAGGCGATTAATGGGAAAACATACATCAGGGGAAGTATTATAGTCCTAGCAAGAATTTAATAGTAAAGATTTTCAAGAATTGCCTGGCCATTTGTCCTATTTCCTGTGTGGCACTTGTTAAATGTAACTTGAAGTATGTGGATCTTGAACCTATGATCTCATGCCCGACTTTACTCTTATAGATTCTAAAGCATCCCTCCAAATTTCCTGCTTGGTGTTGACTCAACATCTAGTTTCATCCACTAAAATTATATTGTCTGCAAAAGCATATACTGTGGGACTGGTTTAAGATGATAGTGCCATGTAAAACCTGTTATATAGACCATTTACATTTGGTGGCAGTCAAGTCTGCCAGGCAATTTGCCTTTTGGCAATTCAGACTCATAACTTCTTGGTTAGAGATTGCCGGATGTGGTTGTTATATATTGCTTGGGTGGGGATCTGGGGATGACAGTTTTCTTATATGTATTTTTTCCCTTAATTCCAATGGTAAAAGGTTTCTGTCACTGCATTCCTCTATGCAATATCATTTATCATTTATCTGGGGACAAATTGTTGTTGTTTATAGTCATATCACTGGTCTTGCGTTGTAGGTGGAGGCAACAATTGAATACATCTGTCGCCATGAAGGTGATGGAGCTATTCTTGTATTCCTTACTGGCTGGGATGACATCTCTAAGCTACTTGACAAAGTTAAAGCAAATAATTTCCTTGGAGATCCCAGCAAGTTTCTAGTCCTTCCCCTACATGGTTCAATGCCCACCATCAATCAATGTGAAATATTTGATCGTCCTCCCCCTAACAAGAGGCAAGCATACTTCATTTTTCTAATTTTATGTTAAGATCAATTTGTTCTTTTGCTTGTTTTTGGTTCTTGTCCTTTGGAAATACTATTTAGTATTCCTTTATTCTTATCAGCATGGTAATGCATATTGGACTGCATAGCTCAATTACGGTCATGTCACTGTGCAAAGTTCTCTTAAATTAATAGCACCTTGCACCAAGTAATGGTACTGTAGTTCTTTTGCCCAACTTCATTGGCGTCTTTTTAATTCATAACTCCCCTGCTGGTGAGCATAAATATAAACAATTTTCTGCTTACTTGCAACCTCATATGATTGTCAGTGTGACAATGACCACCCCATGTGGTACCATTAATGTTAATAGTTTATGAACATAATTTCCCCCTGTATTTAAAAATAGAAAGTTAATTGGAACACTACTGAGCTTCACAATTTCAATTGTCACAAATATCTTTGAACTTCTTGCAATTGTGACCTCTAAGTTCTATATATACTTCATTATTGTAGGAAAATTGTGCTGGCAACTAATATTGCTGAGAGTAGTATCACCATAGATGATGTTGTGTATGTCATTGACTGTGGAAAGGCAAAGGAAACTAGTTATGATGCCCTGAACAAACTGGCTTGTCTATTACCATCATGGATTTCCAAGGCTTCGGCACATCAGGTATGCAGGGAGCACCATGAAAGTGTAATTGCAAATAGTAGGTTATTTCTTTGTGAATCATGTTTCTCCAGCTTAGCCTACTTTGTTTGTTGCTTAATTGGATGACCTTTTTTCTTTCCTCCCTTTTCTTCTGTATCTTTTTGGTTGATATATGGTGAGTAATTTCAGAGACGAGGTCGTGCTGGTCGTGTGCAACCTGGAGTTTGTTATAGATTGTATCCAAAGATGATCCATGATGCAATGCTTCAGTATCAGTTACCTGAGATTCTCAGAACACCTCTGCAAGAACTATGCCTGCATATCAAAAGTTTGCAGCTTGGAACGATTGGATCATTTTTGGCAAAAGCACTTCAGCCACCGGATGCTCTTGCTGTTCAAAATGCAATAGAACTTCTTAAAACAATTGGGGCTCTAGATGACATGGAGGAACTTACCCCACTTGGTATATAACATTGCATACAGGTTTCTGTATTGGATATCAGCTTTAGGATGTTGACTGTAATCAGAAGAATTTTGTGTAACAGGTCGCCATCTTTGTACTCTACCATTGGACCCAAATATTGGGAAGATGCTTCTTATGGGGTCTATCTTTCAATGCCTCAATCCAGCCTTAACAATTGCAGCTGCTCTTGCTCATCGTGACCCATTTGTGCTACCAATAAATAGGAAAGAGGAAGCTGATGAAGCAAAAAGATCCTTTGCTGGTGATTCTTGCAGGTTGATCATTAAGCTTATGGTTCTTTATTATGGCATTTGCGGAGTTTTTTGTGATTGGCCTTGATTCTGTTACTGATTCCAAACTTGCACAAACATTCTTTATGCAGTGACCACATAGCACTTCTTAAAGCTTTTGAAGGATGGAAGGATGCAAAGCGTAATGGAAAGGAAAGAGCATTCTGTTGGGATAACTTTTTATCCCCAGTTACATTGCAAATGATGGATGATATGCGAATGCAATTTGTAGATCTATTATCAGGCATTGACTTTGTAGACAAACCAAGGGGTGCAAATGTAAGCGCTTGATTTTTTTAATTTTTCTTTTTTGAAGTGGAGTATTCCTTCCCCCTCCTCAATTTTTTTATTTACTTATTTTTTTAGAACTCGTTATAACACCATTTCAATTCAAGAGATTTCTCACTGAGTGTGGTGGGGCAGTTTTGCCACTCTTTCCTTCTCAATTTTAACCATTGGAATAATTGTATCATATATCTATCCAAAGAATGAGGATTTATTTACTCTTTGTGATATGTGTGTAGGCTTACAACCAATATAGCCATGATTTGGAGATGGTCTCTGCAATCCTTTGTGCTGGACTCTACCCAAATGTGGTGCAATGCAAAAGAAGAGGAAAACGGACAGTATTCTACACTAAAGAAGTTGGGAAAGTTGACATTCATCCTGCATCTGTCAATGCAGGAGTTCATCTCTTCCCTCTACCTTACATGGTTTATAGTGAAAAGGTGAAAACAACTAGCATATATGTCCGAGACTCTACAAATATATCAGATTATGCTCTACTTCTATTTGGCGGTAATCTCATCCCTAGCAAAACTGGGGAGGGCATTGAGATGCTTGGTGGTTACCTTCATTTCTCTGCATCGAAGAGTGTTTTAGAGTTGATACGGGTAATGTCCCCCAAGATTTTTTATTTATTTTTATGACTCCTTAAATGATGTTTCCCTTTCTTTGTTTGCTACTTTGATTAAGTGTTGTAATGGGTTCTTTTGCAGAAATTGCGCACTGAACTTGACAAGCTTCTAAATAGGAAAATTGAGGAACCAGGTTTGGACATTTCTATGGAGGGAAAGGGAGTGGTTGCCGCCGCGGTTGAGTTACTGCACGGTCAAACCATACATTATTAAATTCTGTACTTCTCCAAAACTACAGTGTTCAATAGGAGTCCGGCCTTCCCGTTTTTCGTTTTGTCCTCCTATTGAGACTTGAGAGACATAAAATTTTGCCACTAATATTTTTAGGCATTACATTAGGATGTGACTAAGCTGGGTGGCTGTAATACTAATTTTATGTACACAGATTTACATGGAGGGTATTTTTATAGATCTCAGTTTGTATTAGCTATTATTTGTAAAAAGAATTGCAAATTTTATATTATAGGCTTTCATGGTTACAGACATGAGCAGACCTTAAAATGTATAGTTGCCATCACTCTAACAAGCAGCTGAGACTACCCACTTTTTCTCGGTTCAAGCTAAATACAATTTTCTTAGGAGGCACAAAAGGCTCATGCTCTTTCTTATTAATGATAATATCAAAATCCATGACTTTTATTTTACAATGATTCTGCTTTACAAGTTGAGGCACCTAAGGGCAACCTATTGTGGAATTGCAATGGGGTTTCTGTACTGGACTGTAAGCAAAATCTTGAAAATGAAGGGTGAAAGGGACCATTGCTTTGAAATATCTCACAAGTATTATCTCCATATATATATATATATAATAGCAGAAGCTGAGAGAAAGTGGGTTCCTAAAATTAAGGAGGTGCTGACAAATAGGATAATTGCCTGTCTAAAATTCAGATACGTTTAAGTATAAAAAGCTATACATTATATTGTTTGGTAATGTTACACGCCGTTTAAAAGCCACTCATTATAAATATCAAAAAATTAACCGGTTAAAATTAGATGTGCACCAAGATAGAAATAGAGAGGCGATGAAAGAGAGAGAGAGGCGAAGAGGAAACGGGGAAAGAAGCAGACAGGCGATGAAATAGAGGATGAGGCCTGTGACACGGAGAAAGAAACAGAGAAAGGCGAAGAACTCTACATCGATTCTGCAATGTTTACGGTTTAATCCAACCAAAATCCCGATCATTACAACATTTGAAAGCCCGATTTACAGAGAGATTGCTTCGTTCCCTCGCCAGACTTAGAGCATCGCTGCAAGCAGAAAGAAAAAACTATGGGCATCAACACCGTTACGCTATATATCTGCCACCATCAGATCGTTGGAACCGGTTCCGGTACGTTTTTCTCCATTTTTCTAGATTTAGGTATGAAATATTACTTTTTATTGAGTTTTTTTGTTGGATAGGTTTAGATTTGATTTTGGTTTTGATTCCTTTTTGTTTTCCATCACTAAGCCTTTCCCTGTTCTCTAATATCTGCGTTCATAGTTTTTTTTTTTTTTTTTCGAGGTTTTGATTTGGAAAACACCTTTTGATCTCTTTCACAGGGTTAAAACACCTTTTGATAGCCTTTAGTATAAAAGAAAATAAACCGCTTAAATCAGTAAATTGCAATCAAAAGGAAAGGGGAAAGAGAACAGAGTTCGTCCGTACTGTAACCCGATAGCTTAAAAGAGAATTTTCTGGAACCATCGGTTTCCCCACCACTGAAAACAAAACCCAATAGATACTTATTTAGTTGTTATTAATTTTGGGATTTGGGGGTTCCTAATTAGGGTTTGCTGCAATTGTAGAATTCAATTCCTAATATGTTTTCCTCTCTGTTTTTTTTTTTTTTTTTTTTTCCTTCTTCAGGGAAACACCATAGAAGATCAAATTCTACCTAGGCTTTGTCTCTCAGCTTTTTTAATTTATTTTTAGGATTTCCCCCCTGACCGATTGGTGTTCAGTTGCCTATAATAAATTGGAGACACAATGTTATGTTATTTTTGCTACGTTGGTGTGAATTGATGCTTGAACCTTTTCAGTTTTCCCTATTTTTTTTTTTAAAAAATGACATATTCATAATCGAGTTGGCTGAGCGATTGAAAGAATAATGGAAGCTATAGCAACAACCCAGCCCACCTGCGGTTTCCTTCAATTTCATAATCATTTAAATACTTTTGTTTGATCAAGTACATGGAGGAGAACATCAATTTCTACATGATTAGAACAATGTGTATGTGGCTTGATTTTTTATAACATTGATGTGAGATTAGAATATTCTCATGAGAATATTTACATAGAATTGAAAGTTGAAACTTCCTCTAACAGTTCTGTGTTTTTTTTTTTTTTTTTGGTTGGATTCATGTTGTTAAACTGTTCTTTCATTCCCATTTAGAATGTTTGACTCACTCACTTTTGCATTTTTCTGTATTTTTTTGGGTGGATTCATGTTGTTAAATTGTCCTTTTATTCTCATTTAGAACATTTGGCACTATTTCTACCATCACATCCTGTGGTAAGAGAAACCTGTCACATCACACATGATGTCAAAATATGCTAGAATAAATCTTAAATCTGTTTTGAAAATTTTAACTTTCTGAGTGAAGAATAATACTACTATATGCAAACCCTTAAACAACTGTCATATATGTTGAGTATATTGAACATGAAAAAATAATTATTCACCCCGGTATTTTGGTGCATCTGACTTTAAGATTTTCATTTATAATCCTAGAAAATGTGTTCCCAACTTTTGGATTGCAATTCTATAAGATACATTCATCAATCTGTTGCTATAATGTTTTTTCTCGCCTTTGCAGTTACCAGCAGTTGGTATTCCAGCACCAAAAAGGGCTCAACCTCTTGGTACCATCTCTGCTGCTTCTTGGGGTTCTACACTTATTTTGCCAATTTCATATACATACATAGCCATGATGGGTTCTAAGGGACTCACTGAAGCCTCAAAGATAGCAACCTTGAATGCAAACTACATGGCAAAACGTTTTGAGGTTCTTAACTCATCCTTTTCATCTTTTGGTTTTATGTTTGCATATATGTGTTGATCTTGAAAAATAATTTCATTTGGCTTTCTGCATCATGAAATAGAAGTTCATTGTTTTCTTTGTATAATATAATGATGTGAACATTACAGAGCCACTACCCCATTCTTTTTCGAGGAGTCAATGGAACAGTCGCCCATGAATTCATCATTGACTTGAGGGCTTTCAAGGTATCTCAAATCATACTCTTCCTATGGATTCCCAATTCTGTAAGTTTACTTTGGCTTACAGTGAGTCATTTTAATTGCAGAACACAGTTGGTATACAACATGTGTTTGACAAAATGTCTTACTCACTTTTGCATTTTTTCTTTTTTTTGATAATTCGATAGTTATACTCTTACATTAGTTCTAGTCAACTTCATGTTTAAGAGTGATTTGGGAGGGCAAAGAGTATTTGATCTCAATCAGTCCTGATTGTGTTTGTTTTTTTTGTGAAGTTAATCTAGGTATATTAGATCGTGCTCCACTTATATATTTGGGTGAGTTGAAGCATCCTTTCCAAGTTTGACTAAATGGTTGGTTGTCTCTGCAAAAGGTGGGTTGATTCCATTGAGTGCTTTTATTTTTCTATTGCATTTCAGTGACATTCAATTACAAACTTTTAAATTGATTTGCACTTACAGTTGATTGCATTTGACTTTTTAAATTGATTTGCATTGCATTTAGGTGGTTTGAATTAGAATTCAACTAACATTTTATGTATAAAGCTGTATTTATATGAAAACCATTTTACTAAATTTAGGTTGTAGTCTAATTTAGAATTCAGATAGTTCAAATGTACATTTAAAAAAAAAAAAAAAATTGTTGTTCTTAAATGTTGTTATACAGTATGTTTATATATTGGTTGCTGCATCATTATGTCATAGAAGTCTTTCCAATTGAATTTTTGGCAGCCACATCTATTTCCCTAATGTTGAATATCACATGATAACGTGTATAAGCTACAATATCTATAATGTGTGAATGGTGATTGAAGTCTGCAAGGTTTTTTATAGTTATTACAAAGTTAACAAAAAAAACTTAGAAAAATTGTTGACATTTGCTTGGAAGTTGTGCAAACACGTTTTTTTTGCAAAACTATAATATGGAAATTGGTTCAATTTGGTTTCTATTTAGAGGCTATGCAGATTTATTTCATATTTTTTAGTACTAGGTTGTTGCCTGCTATAATAATTTGATGTTAAGCAAGACTTTGTTGATGGTGGTTATGTAAGAAGGATTTGGTTCTAGGAAGACTGAAGCCAAAAATATGTAAAAGTGTGGTAGGTGTGACATCTTATAGTATAATCAATGGTGTGGATTGTGGAGTAATTGCAGATTTATTTGGTGCACTGTTAAGTTACTACGACTACCATTATTATTTGCTACTCTACCTCATCTCTTCTCTGCAACATTATTAATTAAAGATCGACATACTCTTTTTTTACTTCAAATAGGTTTTTTCCCTGAAACTTCTCACCACTACATTTCCTTTACGAATTATCATATTAAATCTCCAATATACATATGCTTTTGTTTTAAACTGTTTAAAATCTGAAAGTTTGGTAATTTTAACAAACCTTCTTATCCTGTCATTTCGTTAAAATTCAGATTTGCTGCAATTTTCTGTCAAGATTCTATCCATTATGCATTTATTTTTTGAATTACCTCTGTTTAGACAGATTGATAACATTCATCAGGTGTTCTCAAGAAACATTGCTGGATAAAGCTGACAGGTTAGGACAGCCTAACTATCATTCTTATCCATTTGACTTCTACTCTTTTCAATTCCATATTAATCTGATAAGATTTTTTAATGTTACAAATCATAAACTCAGATTGAATGTAGGTCTGCCAATAATGTAGTTATGTTTCCCAATTCGCCTTAGACTAATGTAAACGTCTCTGCTATTTTTGTTATTTTTGTTGTCGGAAGATTAGGCTTTGCAAAATCTGGAGCTAGGAGTTTAGCCGTTGCAGATGATAACGGTTTTGAGTATGATGATGTTATTGTATATAAGGGCCAATTCTATGTGATTGATACATTGGGAAACGTTTCATGGATCGATAATTCGTCATTGAAGTTGGTTCCATTTTTGCCTCCGCTATGTGGGTTGGGTAGCCAAAAGCACTTGGTGGAGTCATGTGGAGCTCTCTATGTTGTTGATAGATACTTTAATAAAGAAAGGAGGAGGGTAGAACATACCAACCGGTATCTTAGAGACTGTGATGGTCCCAAAGTGGTTGATTTCAAAGTGTATAAGCTGGATGAAGAATGGGGTCGATGGGAGTTGGAAAAAAGCTTGGGTGATTGAGCTTTAGTTTTGGGTAATGATTGTTGTTTATTGATTTTGGCTGAAGAGTTTACTGGGTATAAAAGGAATTGCATTTTCTTCAATGATCAAAATGAAACTCATGTTTTCAACTTGGAAAATAGAAGCTTTGGAGATTTACAGAATATCTATCCATCCTGGCTTCTCTTAAATTTGCTTTAGGCCTATGTAAGATAGTACAGTTCCAATAACTTTCTTTTTGGGGACCTGAATTTGAAGCAAAGAAATAGAAAGAGAATGTGTAATGCAACTGTTAGAGAGAAAAGGGTAAGAGATATACTGTTTTCTACCAGAGATGGTTGCTAGAGATTAGTAAGTGTTAGAGATATATTGTTTTCCTATATTTTCCTTGCAGATGGATCGAGTTTATCTTAGTTCTCCTAATGTGATTGCAGTCCTTGATGTATTCATAAATCATAATTATGGGTTTATATCCATTGGTTCACGTGCACCAACATATAAATGGTCCTCATTATGATGTTGTTTGGTCTTATTGTGTTCTTTTCCTTATTACAGTGGTCTGGAATCCATGGGATAAGAAATCAAAATCAATGGTAGATTTTGGTGATGAGGAGTACAAACAGATGCTTTGTGTTGATGGAGCAGCAATTGAGAAACCTATCGCTTTGAAGCCAGAGGAGGAATGGACAGGGCGATTGCAGCTCTCAGTTTTGCCTTCGAGTTTCTGCAGCGAGTACCTCAATTTTTAGGAGAGGTCCTTTGAGGAATGCTACAAAATTTCAAGAGCACAATGTGGTTCTTTTGTTCTTTTTCTGTCCTTATAGGAACCTTAGTTAAATCTTTTGTAATAGCTCTCAACTCTTTTTCGATAAAATAATAGCTCTCAAGTTGTAGAAATTGTGCGATGATACTTAAGATGAACTTAGTACTTCGTAATACCTCAGACTATAGAGGATAGAGGATTGTGGGGAAAGTCGCATTTTTAATTGAATGGCTGCCCCAGGAAAGTAGGTACCAAACCAATTATTCCTTCTATAATATCACTATCTTATTCCTTTCTCTTTTATACTTCCAATTGAAAATATAAAGGTATTTTAAAATTCTTGGTTTAATTCTATACCAAATTGTCAAAAATGATTTTTTATTTATTTATTATAAAATCATCATCTTATTCCTTTTTCTCTTTTATAGTATTAAAAAAAAAAACATTGGGAAGCTACCTCTTTATCAGAGCCAAGTTTTGATCCTGGCACCTATGGGTTATGGGTCCACCACGCTTCCACTGCACCACTCTGATTGTTATTACAATTTTGGAAGTAATGTTATTTATTTTAATGAATGTTTCCTCCCTTTATATTTATATATATTTTTTGGTCATAAAGAAACTCTTTAAACTCTTCTTATATTAATTTTATTAGATGTGAATTTTGAAAATTTAACTATTGGATTGCATGTTCTTATTATATTCTCCATAAAATTTCAAAGAAAATCAAAGATCAATAGTTATGTTATTAATCAAATTTTTACATTTCAGGGGTTTTTTCTTCCCCTAAAATTATGTATAAAAAATAAGTTTATTGATCAAATAGTAAATAACATCTAATTTGAAAGAAATTAGACATGTATATTAAGAACATAAATAACATGCAATTTAAGAGTTAGATTTTCAAAATTCTAATCTAATAAAAAGATATATGAAGATTTTGAAAGATTTCTCTCCAAACTCCTTTGGTTTGTCATGCATATTTATATTCAAAGTTCAAACAACATAAATCTATGCAAGTAAACCATTCAAAATTGTGCCAAAAAATAATTCTAATAAAAAAGACTTAATTCCTTTGTTATCAACCAAAAAGTGCTTGACTAATATGAAAGTACATCATATTCCTTTATATGTTTGTATTGTATTGTAGATTTGTTCCCGCACATTGCGTGGGTTAAACACTAGTTCTACAATAATAATCAAAGCCAACTCCAGCAATCACTCTTCAACCTTTGAAATCGCAGCTTGCTTTGAAAAATCCAATGCAAAGTTGATCCTTGCGCTAATTTTGTAAAAAACTTGTCTTTCAACATCCCATGTGGAAAGGAAAATGGAACAAAGCCCTGCTTCCTTGATAACCAGATGCTATATGTCTCGAGACATCCATGATGAATGCGGTTTCATGAAGATTGGTTTTGTGGGTTCCAAATATACATGGTGCAACAAAGATTGGATGGAGCCTTGGTGTGGGAGAGACTCGATCGTACTGTTGCAAAATCTTAATGTTTTGATTATTTTCTTTGAATTAGACTTCATAAATTCTTTGAAACTTTTTTTTTTTCAAAAAATAATTAAAAAATAAGTAATTACCACAATTGAAAGGGGAGATCGAACCCTGGTTTTTTTTTTTTTTTTTAATTTATGAAGGAGAGAATAAAATGCTGCTAAATTACAAAAATTTTGGGTTTTGGGCCTTTTGGCAATTATTTTTTTAAGCTATACCAAAACAAAAAAGAAAATTTATAAGGTTACGTTGAACATACAAAAATAAGTTGGTTTAATTTCTAAATTAAATAGTCTCAACAAATGGCACCTTAGTAAGACTCATTTGATGTATAAAATAGTTGTCTTGACAAGCCTCCAAAATAATTTGAGTGGGGGTTCATTAAAAAAAAAAAAAAATTAGTGGGGTTAATTATAATGAGAATAGGCCTATTAATTTTGACATAGTAGTGCACCACATCCGATTAGCTTACTAATTTATTAAGTTTGATACTAATTTTGGATAATTTACATAAGTCCTTGTAGGGTCTCGTTTTACAGTCCAAGCCCAAAACGTATGGGATATTGGCCCAATGAGTCCAATACAATAAATTTGTAGAGAGTGGGTCAAAGAACTAGGCCCTACTGAGTTGAACAACGGCTAGTACTGAATTGAATGACAATCAAAAACAAATAAGAGATTCTGATACCAATATAGTTTTAGTCCGAGGAGGTCACACTTGTATATATTGACCACAATTGGATACAAAGACAATTTAGATTGCTACAGTCTTGTTTCTCTATTTTTCCCCCACCCCCTTTCTCATGGAGGGTCTCTCACATTATATAGCTCCCTGTGAAACATCTTGATTCTACACTTGTTGATCATCTGAGCCTCCACTTGAGTACTTGTCCCATCAGACACTCTCTCTGGCTTTCTGTGAGTTGTGTAGTCAAGGTAACACTGTTCAGAGGTTTTCTCCACATAAATGCGACCAGAAAAGTAACTGCAATGCATTTAATGCGGTGGCAGCAGCTTTCCCCTATATATTTTTGGGCGTCCTTCCTTCTTGTATGTTCATGAGGCATGTTCCTATTATTGTAGCTTCTTGGAGGGTCATTCTAATTGCTAGAATACATATTTGAGTTGCACACGCCACATTTGAGGAGTAATTCCTCCTCAGACTACCTTCCATTCGTTCTTTACTCATGAGACATTAAATTGGGACCCTAAATGACTATTTGCCCCTCCTCAGACCATTCAGCGTCCTCGGACAAAAGCCCAAGGCCCAACATATTATTCTGGGCCTTTATCCCTACAGACCTAATAATAGCTAAATATTGATATAGATATTTTTCTTTTTCTGAAACATCAATATAGATAATAATAATTAAAAAAAAAAAAAAGGTAATTACACACTTCTCCCTTAAAGTTTAGAGAAATGACACTCCACTTGTGGAAAAATTTACTATTGCAAGTATTTTGGTGCTTGATAAACTTTGCATTATGATTCTAAAATTTTCAGTTATGTTTTTGCTAATCATTGTTAAACTTTGGTAAAGAGAATTTTATAGAAATTTATAATATTTTGTTACTAATATAAATAGAAGGAGGGTAAGTGTTATTTTTTTCAAACCTCTAGGGATGAGAGTGTTTTTTTTTTTTTTTTCCTTCAAATTTGGAGTGGAGTGTCATTTCTCCAAATCTCAAGGGAGAAGAGTATCATTTCCCCTAAAAAAGTATAATATTTAAAATTAAGATAAGATTGAGTCCCAAAAAATAATTTATGATACTATTTGTGCACGCCCAATTTCCCTAGCTAGCCTAGGCCTATTGTTGGGCTCACAATCTATTTGTAAAGTGGGCTATGGATTTCCTACTATGGATAGCTCCTAACCGGGCTACCTAATTGTACTCCCTTTCTCTAGTTGAACTCCCATTTCTCTTCCTGTTTCTTCTATCTATTGGACACTGCCTCTCTTTAGTCCTCTCTCTCTCTCTCTCTCTCTCTCAATTCACTTCCCATATTTATAGCTTAAGGTTAGTGGAGCATTCATAATTACATTATGATCTCACTCGTGTAAGTGGGGACTGATTTGATTATTCATAACAAGGAATATGCTATATTGGAAACAGTGGAATTGGTATTGGAATTGGTTCCAGCCTCCAAAAAGCACTCGACAGAGACATTCCCTAAGATGATACCATGCTGCCGAGTTCATGGGCTACTTCGGGTAAGTACATCCCCGACCAACCCATACATAACCAGTAGGGGCTTAGCATGCTACCAGAAGTACTGGTCTGCCAATGGATTTGGGCTTGAGAGTATCTTAGGAGTGGGTTTGGGCCTAGGCCCAAGGCCCAATGGGTTTGAGTCCCTATACAATACAATAGCCCCCCTTTGATTCATGTCCGGCTACCAAGAACGAATCAAGGATAGCCAGAAGACTAAGGAGTTCTCAAGAAGCTTAACCGTCAGTCATTAATGGAGAACATGACGGTAGTTAACGCCCTCTTAAAAGCAGCGCTATGATAGCTTGTTAAGTCTAAGCGCAATCATGGCCTGGCGGTTCGTGAACTGAGGCCACGCATGTGGGAGTTACAAAAAGAAGTTAAAAGGATTTTTCCCGCTCCTTTTCATTAAATGCCTTCCCCTTATAAATAGTACCCTCTGACTCATCTCACCACTTTTTACATCCCCATTCCTTTAATTTTTTCCTCTGCCGAGCATACTCCTTCCATGCATAGATTCTTAACCAAGATCTCCAATTCCTAGAGCCCACAGTAAGTTCCTTCGCCCATTACTCTTCTCTTTTTAAGTTTTTTTTCTCTGATTCTAGACTCAAAGATAGGGTTCTCTCACCTTCTTAACACCGAGGCATCTCTGACTAACTTTAGAGCAGTCTATGATGTTCCTAGGGATGTAGAAGTGGCTTATTGTCATGAGGGTAATATCGCTCTTGAGCGGCGCCCTCAGGTAGTGTTTTTTCCCCTAATGGCTATCCTAGAAGGAGGGGTCAAGTTTCCCGTGGACCCCCTGATACTCAAGACACTTAGATTTTACGGGTTGAGTCCCGACCAACTCCCTCCCAATTTTTGTCAAGTAGTGAGTTGTGTCAGCCAGTTAAACCAATTGTACGGGTTGTAGCTAGATCATCACGATATCAACTTCTTGTATAGTTTATGTGGTGACATTAGGACAGACTATTACTTGAAAGTTAGGGATATACAGGTACGACTTATATCATACCTACCCAATTCTAACAGAAACTCAGCAGGAGAATACGTCCGAGTGAGCGGCAATTGGCATGCCAACGAGTTCACATGCCTAACTTTGCCTCGGGGCATTGGTCGGTACCGTGTATAATTAACTACTTGTACTTGTGCTTTGTTTGTCTTTACTATTGTCTAAAAATGTGTGTTTTTGTTTTTTAACACAGACAGCAAGAGATTTATCCTGAACATCAGAGTTATACATGTGAGGGATTTGAATTTTGTACTTTGGTCAGAGATCTTTGTGAATTTTGACGGGCAGCTCCGGGCGTCTCATCTTATACTTGGTTGTACCCCAGTCTACTCTACCTGGCAACCTTTCGGGCAAGCTTTACTAGTAGATAGTCCACTATTATCATATATTGACGTGTGCCATCCGAACTTCCTTCCTCCCAACCTAACTGTAGGTGAGGCTCGGGACCTTGGCCCCCGATTGGCTAGAGCGGAGTTGTTAGTACCCATGAAGGATGCATCAGCTAACTCCGTTTTCCAAGGCCGTGCTGTCCATAGACCTGTTAAGGACCTCAGTGCCGTGGTCCAACCAGCCGAACAGGCAGAGGTCGAATAAATGAACTTTTTCAAAGTAGAAGCCGAGTAGGAAGAGGCCAACATGGTAACCAAAAGGACAATGACGATTGAACGGTTTATTCCCGACGCACGCCTAACAGCTCAACAGTAACAAGCCCAAGGCAGAGATCAGCGTCCTCCAGCCATTCGAACCCGAAAAAGACAGCGAATTGCCGACCCTCCTCGAGTATAAGAAGAAGCTCCTCCGAGGACTCCTCTGGTTGCTGCAACGTGCGGTGTGGTTATTAGGGTGCTCACCGGTGGTGTTCGTCCTACCTAGCAACTTGGGTTTAACGTGGCGTCTTCCTTCACACGCTTGATCGTAAGATGGCAAACTATCTTTAGGCTCGGGAATGGGCCCCTTCCGGTGACGGCTAGTGTTAGAGGCTGGGCTCAGGGTGAGGGTGCTCGGGTTGCACGAAGCCTGGGTCAAGGCTTGCAGCTTCCGAAAGACGTGCACTTCTTCTCTGGTGGTGTAGACGAATCTTTATCCGCTCGACTCTAGTGACACACCATAGCGGTAATTCACTTTGCTTCTCTTCTTTTTCACAGATATATGTTTACATTTTTCCTTCATGCTTATTGACATCGCAATAACAAGCAGCGCAACTGGCTTACATGGTTGAAGACCAACTAAAAGAGGCCGCCAAGGATGCTGACCGAGAGAAAGCCTCGAAGGACGTCGCGGCAGCTACGGCAAAAGATAAAGATAAGTTTGCCGAGGATGCTGAAAGAAAAGCACGGGAAGCTGAGAGGGCTCGGGCATTGGCTGAGCAAAGCCTGACAGAGATGGGTACAAAACTGGGGGGAATGGAACTTAAGTTGGCTGAAGCAGAAAGCTTGAATCTGGCACAGGCCAATGAAATCACCGAGTTAAAGGCAACCTTGGAAGCTTGCGAGGACAAATGGTACAATGCAGCCTTCACGAATGTCAAGAATTCTGTGGAACCTATCATTTATCAGTCGTGGCTCCACGGGTTCGGTGAAGGGTGGGTGGCTGCTTTACAAGTGATGGGGGTGCTAGATGATTCCCCATTAAGGAACCCCAAACAAATACCTTACCCTGAGCCTTCTCCCCCTCCAGTTCAAAATCCTGCCGATGTCGAGGAAGAAGGAGACACTCCCAATGAGGGAGATGGTGAACACAATTGACTCCCACGTGGAGTTGGTTAATCTTGAGATCACCAGCAACTTAGATGCTGTGCCGCGCAACACTCCATCCTCAACTCTAGATCCTGCTACTTAGCCAACCGGGGATGTCTAAACTGAGTCCGCCTCAGATATTGTCCCCCTTCAGCCTGATGGCCCCACCATTTAAGGAAGAAGAAAACTTTTTACTTGCTCTCTCCATTGTTTTTTCTTATCTTTATTTTCTTTGTTTTGCTCAGTTTGCCCATGGTCATCGGAATGTGGTGACAGAACACTTGTTTTACTTTAGCTTCTACCTATTTTATTTGGTTTACTTATAGTCACCAGGATATGGTGACAAGATGTCAGTTTTATTTAAATATGTGAAAAACTTTTATCAATATTTGCTCTTACAAACAATTTTCATTAATATATCCCTTGTTGGAGTTAAATCACTTCTGCTACATTTTTCTTTGCTTACACATGACTTTTTTTCTTTGCTTATATATGAATGTGATGTAACCGAATCAGCGTGCACTTTTGATCGACGATCAAGGTAAAAAAGGCTTTTGCTTTTTGGTTAAATAGAGGTAAGATGTCAATTTGTCCTTAGATAAAATAGAGTTTAGGTTTCCACCTATTCGGTGACTGGGGTCGAATCGAGAATAGGTTTCTGTCCTTACATAAAATAAAGGTAAGGTTTCCACCTGTTCGGTGACTGGGGTCGAACCAAGAACAGGTTTCTATCCTTTGATAAAATAGCGATTAGGTTTCCACCTGTTCGGTAATAGGGATCAAACCGAGAATAGGTTTCTGTCCTTAGATAAAATAAAGATAAGGTTTCCACCTGTTCGGTGATTGGGGTCAAATCGATAACAGGTTTTTGTCATTTGATATAATAAAGATTAGGTTTCCATCTGTTCGGTGATAAGGATTGAACCAAGAATAGGTTTCTGTCTTTAGATAAAATAAAGGGAAGGTTTCTACCTATTTGGTGACTAGGGTTGAACCGAGAACAGGTTTCTATCCTTATATAAAATAAAGGTAAGGTTTCCACCTGTTCAGTGACTAGGGTCGAACCGAGAACAAATTTCTGTCCTTTGATAAAATAGAGATTAGGTTTCCACCTGTTCAGTGATAGGGATCGAACCAAGAACAAGTTTCTATCCGTAGATAAAATAAAAGTAAGGCTTCCACCTGTTCGGTGAGTGAGGTCAAACCGAGAACAGGTTTCTGTCCTTTGATAAAATAGAGATTAGGTTTCCACCTATTCGGTGATAGGGATCGAACCGAGAACAAGTTTCTTTCCTTTACTAGCCTACAAATTAATAATTATGAAGGCAAGAGTATGAACACACTTGCGCACATAAACATTGTTCACATGTTACATTATACACAACCCCAGTTACTACACGCCCACAGTCAGTGGTAAAACTTTTTCAAATTGTGTACATTCCACAGCTGGGGAAATGGTCTTTCATCCATGTCCTCTAGGTAGTATGCTCCTGCCTCAGCAATGGAAATAATTCTATATGGCCTTTCCCAGTTCGGGGCTAACTTTCCTGCGTTAACGTCTTGTGTGTTCCCACTACTTTTCGTAGTACCAAGTCTCTAGCACTAAACTCCCTCCTCTTCACATCCCTGTTGTACAGCCGAGCAAGTTTCTGTTGATATTCTGCTAGCCATATAGTTGCTGATTCCTAACTTTCCTCTAACAAGTCTAGCTGCTTCACCATTAACTCATCATTCTCGGCAAGGGCAAACCCTAAAATATGAGCACTGCACAAATTTACTTTGGTCGGAATGACTGCTTCTCCTCCATACGTTAGAGAAAATGGGGTTTCTCCCGTGGACCTTCTGAGAGTCGTTTGGTGTGCCCACAAAACGTTTGGCAGTTCCTCGGCCCACCTACCCTTAGCACCCTTCAATCTTTTCTTCAACCCGTTCACAATTGCTTTGTTAGTGGTTTCAGCTTGACTGATACTAGGGATTCTGGTACTCCAAATCTTATTACTATGTTTCTCTATACAAACTTCTTAACATCTACATCTTGGATATTAGCCAATGCCTTAGCCTTTACCCACTTAGTTAAGTAGTCCACGGCCACTAGAATAAACCTGCGGTTTCCTGTAACCCAAAGGAACGGACCAACAATGTCTAGCCCCCACTGTGCAAAGGGCCATAAGCTACTGATAGGATTCAAACTCCCTGTCGGCTGATGGATCAATGGAGCGTGCTTTTAACACTGCTCACACTTCTGTACGTATTCGGCAGTATCTTTATGCATCTGTGGCCACCAAAATCCCTAGGTCATTACTTGGTGGGCCAATGAATGTCCCCCAACATGACTATCGCACACCCCTTCATGGAGCTCGGTCAAGAGCTCATCAACCTTGTTGGGGTGCAAGCACTAAAGGTACGGTCCCCTGAAAGACCTCCGGTACAGCTTATGGTCTGCCGATAACCAATACCAAGTAGCTACCTGGTGTACCCTGTCCGTTTCTTTTTCATCTGCTGGCATTCGATCCTCGGCCAAAAAGTCAATGATTGGATCCATCCAACACGGCTCAGATATTGCCATTACTGAAACACCTACCCTTGTATCAATACTCGGCTCTGCTACCACCTCCACTTTGATTAACCAAGGCACCTCTTCGGTCAGTGATGACGCCAAGTGGCCAGAGAGTCAGCATGCCAGTTCTGCCCCCTGGCCACTTGAACCACCTTTACTTTCAAAAACTGGTTTATAATCTACTTTACCAACCGTAAGTACTCCATCATCCGGGGGTGTTTAGCTTCAAAATTGCCCTGTACCTAATTAACCACCAACCGAGAATTCGAGTAAACCTCCATTTCCAGGGCATCCAGACTCAAAACAGCTCTCAATCCGGCAAGTAGGGCTTTATACTCAGCTTCGTTATTGGAAGCCTTAAAACTCAACCTAAAAGAACGTTCTAGCCTTATCCCTTATGGGGTGATGATGACAATTCCAGCTCCAGTCCCTAGTGCACTAGACTCATCGTCGACAAATATCTTCCATGGGTGAACCTCCACATGACAAACTATTTCCATCTCCCTCGTCGGGGAAAACTTTGCAACAAAATCAGAGAGAATCTGACCCTTCACCGAACTCCTAGGTCTGTACCCGATGTTAAAAGAGCCTAATTGAGTTCCCTACTTGGCTATTCTGCCTGTGAAATCAGATCTCTTCAACAATGACTGTAAGGGATACTCGGTTAATACATAGACGGTATGAGCTTGAAAGTAATGGGGCAACTTCTTGGTAGCATGTACTAGTGCTAACACCAACTTCTCCAGGGGCAAATATCTTGTCTCGACGTTGACCAAAGTCTTGCTATCATAATATATCGTACGCCTTGATCCCTCAACAGCACGATGCTCACGACATGCTCGGACACTAAAAGATATACGAATAAATCCTCACTGAGCTCTAGGGCTGATAATATAGGTGCTCGCACCAAATATTCCTTTAAATCCCGAAAAGCCTTTTCACAAAGCTGATAAAATGGACGAACCAATTTGCAAACTTTGAAGTGAATTGGTTTAGGGCAGCTAGCATGCCAGTTAGCACATGGACTTCATTTGGATTACTCGGCGATTTGAGGCGTTCTACAGCTTTAATTTAATCGGGATTAACTTGTATTCCTCGGTGAGTGATCATATACCCGAGGAACTTACCAGCCCTCATTCCAAATGCACACTTGTCAGCATTGAGATGTAGCTTATGTTGCCGGAGTACCTCAAACACGTCCTTTAGGTTGCCAATATGCTCCTGCTCCTCTTTACTTTTGACCACCATATCTTCAATATACACCTCCATCATATGTCCAATCTTGTCCCTAAATATCCTTGTCATCATTCGTTGATAGGTGGCACCTGCATTCTTCAGACTAAATGGCATCACGGTATAGTGGTAATTAGCATCAGGTGAAATGAACGTGGTCTTTTCCTGATCCTTGGCAGCTAGGGCAATTTAATGGTAATCTTGAAAAGCGTTTAGGAAACTCATCCTCGGGTGTCCGTACATTGCATCTACCATCTGATCAATCTTCGGCACGAGGAAAGGGTCCTTTGGACATGCTCGGTTCAGATCAGTAAAATTTACACAAACCCTCAATTTCCCATTTTTCTTTTTCATCACCACGGTATTCGCTAGCCATTTTGGAAAGAACACTTCCTTTATTGCCACTGCTTCTTTCAACCTCTTGACTTCTTGCTTGATTGCCTCGACGTACTCTTTAGCCGACCTTTTTAGCTTTTGCTTCTTGGGAGGAAATAAAGGATCCACATTAAGCCGGTGAACTATAAATTCGAGGTCTACCCTGAGCATCTCGTACGGGCTCCAAGCAAATACATCTACATTCTGTATAAGCAACAAAAGCATCTTTACCCAATCTTTGTCTTTCATACTCGCTCCTATCTGAAAACTCTTATCATCATCCGGCAATATCTTCACTCTTGCTAAATTCTCAGCACAGCTAGCCCTCATTTCCTCCTGGGGTTCTCGTAATTGCTATAAGGGGACTTCCTCGGCCGGCTCCTTTTGCATAATCTCCTAGTTAACAACGGCCACCAAGCATTGTCTGGCCACTTGCTAGTTTCCCATTAATATTGCAATTCCGTGCTCAGTACGGAATTTGACCTTAACATGCAACGTAGACAGAATTGCTCCCATTGCATGAATCCATGGCCTTTCGAGAATCACCGTATACAGAGAAAACAAATTGACCACTATAAAGGTCACCATTACTTCCTTGCCTTCCATGTTCATAGAGAGTGAAATTTGCCCCTCCAGGATCACCATTCGACGATTAAACCCAACTAAGGGTGTATCATACTTAGACAAATCTTCACTCTTAAAACCAAGCCCCTTAAACAAGTCAAGATATATCACTTCGGCACCGCTTCCTTGGTCCACCAACACCCTCTTCACTATAAAACCATTTAT
Organism: Quercus tomentella; assembly: GCA_028535165.1. Classification (NCBI taxonomy): domain Eukaryota; kingdom Viridiplantae; phylum Streptophyta; class Magnoliopsida; order Fagales; family Fagaceae; genus Quercus; species Quercus tomentella. The sequence goes on along the minus strand of JAPQVY010000012.1, from coordinate 12,354,431 downwards.
TCGAGCTGTAACCACCAAAGCGTCATCGTGTGGCTGGATCGTTCCTTCCAGATCGTCATCATTAAAGGCAATGGGCTCCCGAGTAAACTTCAGCCTCTTTTCAGAGGGTTGCTCATCCTAGCAACTCTCCGTCGGAACCACTGACAATACCGCTTTCCTCCGAGTCATTAGGGTATCCCTTGAAGCAACATGGATGACTTCTATCACCCCTAAAGGGGGTGGAAGAGGATTCCCTCCTAGAACGAGTACCCTGTCCAGTCTCTTGATTTCTTGGATCCACAACAAACTCTTTTAAGTATCCCGCCCTTACTAACTGCTCCAAATGGTCTTTCAAAATCCTGCATTGTTCGGTGGTATACCCTTTATCCCTATGATAAGTGCAGTACAAATTCTGATTTCTCCTCGATGGGTCACCTCCCATCTTGTTTGGCCACTGAAAGCATGGTTTGTTCTTAATTCGATCCACAATTCTGTGTACTGGCTCCTTGAACGTCACGTTTACCTCCCCCGCTTGAGCGCCCGGTTCCTGGATTTTCAAATCCTTTTGGGGCCTTGACTGAAAACCCCCTTACCGGGGTTGACTCGTGATCGGAGCCTTGCCTTTGTACTGCTGCCGATCGTCCTCCAACCTTTTATACTCTTCAATACACTTCATCAACTACCTCATATCCTCGGGAGGCCTCCTTGTCAGTGAATCTCGTAATTTCGAATCCTCGGGCAATCCTAATCGGAAAGTGCTTGCCGCGATTTTTTCATTACCCCCACTGATCTCATTGTACAGTTCCCAATGCCAGCTAGTGTAACTACGAAGAGTTTCCCCAGCTCCCATCTTTATAGATAGCAATGCGTCCACCGATTGCAGTGCTCTGCTGTAGGTCATAAACCGAACCCCAAACTCTTGAATCAGCTCAGCAAAACTATGAATCGAGCCCTTCCTCAATCCATTGAACCACCTTAAAGCAGTGGGCCTTAGACTTGAAGGAAACACCTTACACATCAAAGCGTCGTTATGACTATGCAAAGATATCATCTGGATATAATGGCTTACAGGCTCTATCAGATCCGTCTTCCTGTCATAAGAGTTAAATGGAGGTCTAGTAAATCTGCTTGGCATTGGTGCCCGTTCGATATCTCCCGAGAACGGTGATCGAGTAGCTCTACGCAATGCTCGGCTCATAGCATCCATGGCAGCATTTCAGGGTCATCGCCCTTCTAGAGAGATCAAATCTCTGTTTGCATACTCTCGAGACCGATCCCGGTGTCGATGGGAACCAGATTGATGGGAAGCCTCTCCATAGCTACCCCCCAGACTCGTGACCCCTCTGTACGCTCTTCGCAGTCTCTCCTCCGACGTCTACCTCTTGCCTCCAGCTCCAAGTCCCTTACCAATCTGCGCAAATGTTCAAGTTCTTCATTCCTCCTGTCAAAATGTTCATGCCCGGAGGCGCCTGACATTGATCGGTACGTGTGAAGCGACCCTTCCCCTGGGCCAGAATGATCTTCTTCTTGCTTATATTTGCGGTCTTCGTCTTTCTTTTGCCTCATTTCTCGTCAATTAGAGCCCCGCGAAGATCCTCTAGAGCCACTGTTAGCATAACTTTTCGAGTGTCTCCCAAACATCTTTCTCACGCAAACCTTGGCAGAACTACAGCTACATAGGAGATTCCCATAGACGGCACCAATTGTGTGCGCTTAATTTCCCTAGCTGGCCTAAGCCTGTTGTTGGGCTCACAATCTATTTGTAAAGTGGGCTATGGATTTCCTATTATGGATAGCTCCTAACCGGGCTACCTAATTGTACTTTCTTTCTCTAGTTGAACTCCCCCTTCTCTTCCTGTTTCTTCTATCTATTGAACACTGCCTCTCTTTAGTCTTCTCTCTCTCTCTCTCTCTCTCTCTCTCTCTCTCTCTTTCTCTCTCTCTATTCACTTTCCATATTTATAGCTTAAGGTTAGTGGAGCATTCATAATTACATTATGATCTCACTCGTGTGAGTGGAGACCAATTTGATTATTCCTGACAAGGAATATGCTATATTGGATACAGTGGAATTGGCGTTGGAACTGATTCCAACCTCCAAAAAAGCGCTCGGCAGAGACATTCCCCAAGGTGATACCGTGCTGCCGAGGTCATGGGCTGCTTCGGGTAAGTACATCCCTGGCCAACCCATACATAACCGGTAGGGGCTTAGCTTGCTACTAGAATTACGAGTCTGCCAATGGATTTGGGCTTGAGAGTATCTTAGGAGTGGGTTCGGGCCTAAGCCCAAGGCCCAATGAGTTTGAGTCCCTATGCAGTACTCTATTAATAGCTAAAACAAATACTAAATTTCCGTAAAACCTGTCTAAAATTACAAAAGAAAAAGACAATAATTATAACATTTAGTAATTTTTATATATAGGTTTTTTTTTGGGTTAAATAATGCATTTTCCGAATTATTTTACCAGAAAGAGTCCTTTGAAAGTTATTTATTTATTTTATTATTTTTTTATTAGAAACAAAAGTTATTTAGTTAAATAGCCTCGTATGGAATTCAACTTTGTGAAAAAATCAAGTTTTAAACACAACTCGACTTCGTAAAATTCAAGTTCCAAGCAGCTACAGCTGATGTGGCATAGCTAATGTGACATTAATCCCACTTGGAACCCAACTTTTGAAAACTCAAGTTCTTAGCATATAGAACTCGATTTTTGTAAACTTGAGTTATATGTTTTTTTTTCTTCCCTTTATTGTATGGAACTTGACTTTCTGAAAATCGAGTTCTATGTAAAAAAATTGCAAGAATATTATAATTCTCAAAAGAAGATGATGAAAATCGTGCACCCAATGGGCTGTAATTGAGCTCCTTATCAAATTTGCAAATTAAAAAAAAAAAAAAAAAAAAAGAGAGAGAGAAAGAAGAAGAAGAAGAAAAGAAAATTTACCCAAAACAACACAACACAACACAACCTTCCCTCTCTTAAACGTAAACGGTAAGTTGAAGTTGTGAGTTTCTATTGTTGTTTAACATTCCCTTTTTTTTTATCAGTTGAATTTGTGAATTACTATGTTCAAACGAAGAAAACTTGTCCAATTTGTGTGTAATGAGACCAATGCATTTGTGGAAGACAGACAATACGTATATAAGACTAGGATCAAGACTAACTAAGAATTACTAGTTAGTTAATTTGTGGCAAAAAGCTGCAATTTTCTTCTGGGTCTACAGGTGATATATTGCATTGGGCTATATCCATTTTTGGCCTTAAATTAACCATGCAATCGAAAGAGCAGTCTATTATTGGAAAAATTGCAGCGTAAAATTCTTTCTTTGTTATGCATAATGTCACTCCCCATCCTCTTAATTATGATCTATCTGTGAAGATGCTGGGATGTCAATGGACTGGGTGGCATGCGGGTCCAACCCAGTGCACCCTGAAAATAGTTGGACAAGGTCCAAGCGGATGATGAGATAGATGTATTTCAATTTGTTCTATTGTATAGTGAAGATGGGTCATAAAACAACACCGGATAATGATCCTTTAGTCATTGATGAGTTTAAATTTTTGGCACTCTCACTTGGTTGTAAATGTATATTAATGCATTCTGTTAAACTTTTGACAACTTACATTGAAGCAATTGTAGGGACTAATACGAGTTTTAAGTGTTGCACTAATGTTATTGTTGAGCTTTTTCTTGATGTTAGCCAAAGGAATGCAATGAATATAATTATTTAAGTAACCACAATTAACTAAATATAATTATTTCATTTTATTGACTTTATAATTTATATCAGAAAAATATGTCAATGTACTTTTTTCTTATTTTCAGAATATATATGTCGGTGTACTTGAATAGAGCTATATTACCTTAACCGTCACAACTAATTTATAAGTTTTTAGAGATTTTTTTTTTTTTTTTGCTAATTAAGTTGAGTGTTTGTACTTATCAGAACTTTTCTATAACCCTCGCACTAGTGTATTTGTGTCTTTCAAGCTTAAATTGTTCATTTAGACTCTTATTTTTACTTATCCACTTATTTTATAAATTAGTTGTGACGGTTAGAATTTCAAAATAACCCTTCGAGTTAGTCATAACTCATAAGAGATTTTGACCCCCACAAATATATAAGACTTTATAAATAACCAAATATCGATATAGATACTTTATTTATTTATTTATTTTTTTTTTTAAGAAACATCTATATAGATACTTAATAAAACAATATATAGATATTGATGTTGTTGATATTTAAAATTAAGATACTACTAGGTCAAAAAAATAATAATTAAGATACTATTAATAGCTAAAAACAAATATTAATATTTACGTAAAATCTGTCTAAATTATAAAAGAAAAAAAAATATAATTCTTATATATAAGTATTTATTGCAAAATAATGCATCTTCCTGAATTATTTTACCAGAAGGAGACTTTTAAAAATTATTTAGTTAAGTAGCCCTGTTTGGAACTCTATTTTATAAAAATCAAGTTTCAAGCACAACTTGACTTTGCAAAACTTGAGTTCCAAGCAGCTATCACTAATGTAACTAAATGTGACATTTATTGCACTTGGAACTCAACTTTTGAAAACTCAAATTTTATGTAATTTTTATCTTTTGTTGTATGAAACTTAATTGTGTGAAAATCGAGTTATACATAAAAAAAAAATAAGTCGTAAAAGAAGCTTATGAAAGCAATGGGCAAAATTTGCTATTCAGACTGATTTTAGAAATTTTTTTGATGAATAGTATGCGCGTCAAACATTTTAGTTAGTTAGACTGTTTTCAAAAAAAAAAAAAGGAACTCGAGTTCCAAGTTTTTTCACACAGAACTCGAGTTTCCTGTACAAATGGAACTCGAGTTTCTTAAACTCGAGTTCCACTTTTTTTTTTTTGGGTCCATTTCAGACTTCATCTAAGAGTTGGAACTCGAGTTTGTTAAACTCGATTTTCAAAAACAATCCAACTAACTAAAATGTTTCATCCGCATGCTATGTAGCAAAATTTTTTCTAAAAATCTACTATTTGACAAATTTTGCCGAAAGCAATGTGCTCCTTTCAAATTTGCCAAAAAAAAAAAAAAAAACATAATTTTTTTTTATTCATATTTTTATTTACTAACATAACACAACACAGCACAAATTACACAACACAAGTACACAACCACAACCTTCCCTCACTTCTTCGTGTTCCTGGTCGGTGACAAAAAAACCAATAACTATTAAATTCTGAAACACCCAAAACCCTAGAAATTCAAAATCCGAGTGACTCAGGCTCAAACTCAGTCTCCACTGGGCGAACCCATTTGCAAGATCCGCAGTACCCAAATGGGTCGACCCGAACCCTACGTCTTGTTCTCCCAGACCTTCAATCATCCCCATCTCGACGAGTACGTCGACGAGGTACTACTCTCTCTCTGTGAATTTTGTTTCGTCAAGCTTCTCACACATTGTCAAATTTACAATTCAATATCTTCATCTTCGAATTTGTTATTTTTGTTACTAAATTTTGTGTAAATTAAGCTCTCTCTCTCTCTCTCTCTCTCTCTCTTTAATTTTAATTTTAGGTCAAGTTTAGGTTATGAATTAGCATATTTAGTTTGCTAATAATGCAAGTTTTTGTGGCTAATGCAATGTTGTTGTTGTTAATATTATTCAGGTATTATTTTCTGAACCCATTGTAATCACTGCCTGCGAGTTTCTCGAACAAAACGCTTCTTCGGCCTCTCAAGCTGTAACGCTTCTCGGGTAAGTTGCGAGCTTTTAACCTCTATTGTTTGTAATCAGTTGAACTTGTGAATAATTTTGTTAAAATGAAGAAAACGTGCCGAATTTGTGTGTAGTGAGAGACAAAACATAAGACTAGGATCAAGAACCTAGTGCAAGACTAACCAAGAATATTAGATAATTAATTTCTTACAAGTAGTTGTTCAAGATGTTAGTTGGTTAAAGAACCAATCTCGAGCTTTTATTGATGTTAGCTCATTGTGAAAGTTGATGCAAATTTCCTAATTCTCTTTCTAGGCTCTATTCTTAATCCTCATCAGTTGAATTTGTGAATAACTTTGTTCAAACAAAGAAAACGTGTCAAATTTGAATTTGTGTGTAATGAGATCAACAGTGCACAATGCATGTGTGGGAGACAATACATAAAACTAGGATTAAGAACCTAGTGCAAGACTAACCAAGAATAGTAGTTAATTAATTATTTCAAGTTGTTAGTTAGTTAAACAACCAATTTCGAGCTTTTCTTGATTTTAGCTCATTGTGAAAGTTGATGCAAATTTCCTAATTCTCTTTCTAGGCTCTATTCTCAATCCCTGTTTTTCTTCTCTTGGAGGGTGACTACCTCGAACTGATGCAATTCCCTTGCTTTTCACATACACTTTCCATTACAATCAACAATTTCATTCCCAACTTTCTACAAAACTGCAAGTGGATTGATTATATTGTGAAACAAAAGTCGTAGTTTATGGGCTATTTTAATATCAAAACTGTTAGTTTATATTTTAATGGACAGAACTTAGTTGTAGTTCATTAAGTGCTGTATCTTAGGTTCTCCAATTAAATTTAACCACGTGGATGCATTGGCCAATGCAACACAAATTTTGTTATATTCCCCCAATGGTGAAGCCAGGATTTGACTTGAGGGGGGGGGGGGTGTGCAAAATTTGCAGTTTTTTTATATGACAAACGTCATTATACATGTGCATGTAAATGTATATAGTATTTGAGATCAATTTAAGGGTCATCAAATAGCCCATGGCCCATAGCCCGATCCAGAAACCCGACGGCCCACCAGGCTAATGGGCGGCTTGACCCATTGTTATTGAGGCCCATGAGTAGCCCACTAGCTCAATGGGTCAGGCCGTGGGCTAGTTTTTATGCCCATGGGTACTTGGTGGGCTAGCCCAGTAGCTTAGCCGATTAGCCCAACCCGTTGCCCAGCCCAATAACTCATAATTCATAACAAAAATATATAAGAGGCGTATGAATGATTGATCTTGTGATATTATAGAGGAATTCCTTAAGAGAACTCCCCCAACCACTAAGATACTTAAAGTAATTGTGCTAAACTTAGTCTACTAAAAATATTTTTTTTTAGTAGTCTAGCAAATTTGAATTAACCATTTGACATTTTTTTTATTAAAGATAAAAATAAAAAACTATTTAAAGCCTTAATTAAAAAATAAAAAAAAGGTTTCCATCCACAAAACAAAAAATTATATAGATTTGACTATAAAAAAAAAATTTGTAATTAAGTATTAAATTCTTTGATTCTTTCCTTTATAAAAATAGATTGATTATTCTCTTATAAAAAATTGATTTTTTCCTTATAAAAATAATAAAATAATATGCTAATACAAGCCCATGGGTAGCCCATTAGATCCAACTTGGTAGCGCAGCTCGCTAAAGACAAAATGGGCATTGCCCATGGGCTGGGGTTTTCTCTTTCGGCCCAGCCCGATTTGGCCTGTTAACTAGTTAATAGCCCATTATGCTCAGCCCATTGTGCCCATGGGCCAAGTAAAAATGGGCTGGGCCGGATTGACGACCCTTAGATCAATTTGAAAAATTAAAAGCCATTCATTTGAACACTATGTGATATTTTAATATAAGAAAATCCACAAAATATAACATATTGATTATATTGTGTGTATTTGTTAGGATATCTATCACATAAATAATTCATTGTTCAATTTTTTTCACTAGTTAGATAGAAATGATTTTACTAGTTAGATAAATACCGAATAAAGTTTAATTAAATTTCTGTTATTTTGGTTAATGTAGACTCATAAAATGTAATAACTAAAACTATACCATGAACATTTTCAGTCCTCCAACTTGTGGCAAAAAAGCTACAATTTTCAGGTCTTACAAGAACCAAAAAAGCTGCAATAAAAATGCAATTGTAGCACTGCCATTTGCAGTTCCAAAATGCTGCCTCCTTGCTGCCTGGTCAGAGGGCTAGCAATCCAAAATAAACAAACAATAGCAAGGAAAAGCAGCTTTTGTTAAAACAGCCATTGCCTAAGAGGGTTATAGTAACTAATCAGTAACAGCTACAGTTTCTTTTGGGTGGGCCAGGGGGGTCAATTGCCCCCCTTGACCCCCCTGGATTTGCCCTTGTCTTCCCCTAACGATAGTTAAATTTGACCGCGTGGCTAATGTATCATTGCAGCCACATTGTTAAGTTTAATTTGGGAACCTAAGGTACATCACTTAAGTATTTTTACCTAAGTTTTGCAATGTTTTATTATACTATGAAGTATAATGAATTGTTAGATTGAGAAATTCTAGTTTTTATATATATATATATATATATAATGAATTGTTAGATTGTGAAATTCTAGTTTTATATACTTGCCAAACCAAAGAAAGAAAGAAATTCTAGTCGTGTTAGATAGAAGTTGGCCATCTTCTATGATGCACAATAGAGATTTTGTAAGTATTGACCATCTAAGTTTCTTCTACCTTTTGCAGGGCTACTTCACCACCTTCATTTGCTTTGGAAGTATTTGTTAAATGTGAGCGGGAAACAAGGTTTAGGCGTCTCTGCCTGCCTTTTCTTTATTCTCATTCTTCATCTAACGTGCTAGAAGTAGAGGTAATCTGACTGATGTCGATAATTTGCTGCTTCATTTGTCTATTTATAAACTTCATGACAGTGCCTGCTGATTTTAGTAAACTTTTGTTGAATTTCATCTCATATATAATTTTATTTTACTCTATGTGATGTGTTCTTCTTTTTAACTCATGCATTTACTGGGTTTGATTTGTTGGGTCGCTTTTAGGAAAAGTTTAGGAGATTGCTTTAATGCAATAATATAGGAACTGCCTAAGAGTACAGACTTATTTTTGGGGGAAATTTGGAAACAGTAGTGATCCTTCTGTTAGAAAAGTATGACAGGAATTTTGTTGTTGACCTTGAGGATCTAAGAATATCTTGAAAATTTTAGTGAAATCAGAGAGATAGAGAGAGAGCTGGTGGTAGATGTAGGGGATGTAGGGGCATCTGGTGTAGAAAGTCTTTGTTTTGAGTTACTGCTCCTGGTTACTGTTGATTGGATGGAATGATGGATTCAGTGGGCGACTCCTGAGGAAATTTGGCTGGAGCTAAAGGGGTGTGAACGTGGAATTTATGATGGGCAAGTGGAGCAGATTGGGGGCTTATTGGGGGTTAAGAGAAATGTGAAATAAGTGGGAGGATTCATGTGCATGTATGTGCTAGTGTGTGTTCTGGGACCTGCTTTGCTTGCTCCCCTTCTTTAAAATTAAAATGTAGATTTACAACTGTGTCTTTTGATGAAATGAATAACAGGCAACCGTATCTCCAATATATGTTTCTAATATTAAACAAGATATAGATGATCAACCTGATTTTTGAAAATTCATAGCCAATTTGCTCATCAAGGTCATTAGAAGGTTTGATTGTTTTTCTGGTCGACAAAAAGGGTCAAGCAAACCTTATCCATGGATACCACTGCGTTTGGTGGGCTTGGGATAGTAAAATAGAGTTTTTGCTTCCATTACATTTTCCTCTTACAGTTATATTAGGACTTTGGGCTGTTGGGTCAGTTTGTTATGCATTTGTGGCTTCTTATTATATGTTGAAATTTTCTTTGGGTATTGGAAAGATGAATTTATCCATTTCTTTTTGGAGGAGTTCAGTTTTTGAGGACTAAGGATTAACTGGTTAGGAGTTTGGACTTAATGCAAAGTCTCTTTTTTCTTGATTTTGTACTTTATATGTGGAATGTAACTGAAGTTTAAATATCTACTACCGGGTGAGAATTTAGAATTCTTTTATAATATAAAAACTAGATGGAGATTGTTTGAGTTGAATTTCTTTTGATAATTTTTACTATATGTTTTCTCCTAAATATGATTTTTGTGCAGATATATAATGCTTATAAAGTCATCTTGGAAGAACTACTTTTTTTTTAATGGTGTAGTTGTTTCCAATGAATATGTGTTGTGTTGATATATACATGTATGTATGTATGTATGTATGTATGTATGTATGTATATACACACACCACTGTTGTTGAAAGAGTTGTTGATCAACAGATTATTTAGAACTCCTCAAAGGTGTAGTTGTGATAAAGTTCCTAGTCCTTGTGAGAATTAATTTCTTGTGGATTAGTCTTTGTGGCTTTTCTTAATTAGGGGTCAGTTTAGGCATTTGTTTAGATGGATTATCACCTATGTTTATCTAGGATTTTGTATTTTATAATTTTGATTCGTTTCTATTGTTGTTTAGCATGTCTTGTATTTTGGTGGATTTAATTGCATTTAAGAATTTGTCACTTCATGCAGGCTGTTGTAACTAATCATCTGGTTGTAAGGGGCAGCTACCGTAGTCTAAGTTTAATCATATATGGAAACACAGCAGAGGATTTGGGGCAGTTCAACATTGAATTTGATGATAACTCGCTGAGAAATTTAGTTAGTTCTGCTGAGGGAAAGCTTGAAGATCTCCCTCTGGCATTGCACTCAACTAACCTGACAATCGAGGATTCTATATTCTCTCTGAATGCTTTATCCCTTCCAGTTGTTGCATCAGATATATCTGTTGAGGTTAAGCAGTTCTTACAGATGTTGTTGAAGATTTTAGAGTTGTCGAAACTTGGGGATGCAGTGGATAAAACTGTAAGTATTGTGGTTTCAGCAGCCTCTTCATATGTTACCCGTGACTTATGTTATGCCGCAAACAGTCAGAAAAATCTTACACGAGGCAAGTCAAAAGAATATGAGGAACTGCATGGTGTCATCAATGAGGCCAGAGAAGAGCTTCTTGAGCTCTTTAAAGTACTTCAACATGAATCAGGGAGTGGATCTGCTGATTCGTTGGCAGGATGCACTTTTCTTGATTATGAGGCTGATCTGGTTAATTCCAAGGAGTTGGTCGATTTGTTTAGCCAGTACTTTGAGTTTAGCAAGAACTCCTCAAGTTTTGGACACCAACAGCTTTCACAGGTGATTTAAGTACAATGTTCTTCACTCATGTATTATACCAGAGAGAGAGTCTCCCCCCTCTCTCCCTAAACATGATATATAATCCTCTCTGTTCTGATCTCATCTTGAATTTCAGGAAAAAAATGTTATTCTGGGGTTGAGCGTGGCTCTCTTCCTGTGCTCTAGTAGAGAGAGCTGCTTTCACTTTGTCAATAGTGGGGGAATGGAGCAGCTTGCACGCCTTTTTTGCCATGACAAGCAGAATTCTACTGCCATCACATTGCTGCTACTTGGAGTTATTGAGCAGGCTACTCGGTATTCAATTGGGTGTGAGGGATTTTTTGGTTGGTGGCCTCGTGAAGATGAAAATGTCCCTTCTGGTGTTAGTGAAGGTTACAGTCAATTGTTAAAGCTGTTATTACAAAAACCACGTCATGATGTTGGTTCTCTTGCAACACATGTCCTCCACCGCCTAAGATTTTATGAAGTTGCTTCAAGATATGAGGTATCCTTTGAGTTTTGTGTACTCTTGTGTATTTGCTTCTCTGTCTCCAGATCTAGTTTATAGGTTTCTTGTGGTAATTTCATTCTTTTCCAGTGTGCAGTTCTGTCTGTTTTGGGAGGCCTCTCTTCTGTCACTAGGGTTACCGGTGTTACCTTAAAAATGCTTATCAGTGCTAAATCTCAACTTAAGAGGCTCCTGGTCAGTTGGAATAGTGTATTGTATTTGTTTCTTTTAGTATGTGAGACATGTATAGCTAGTACTTTTGCATATGGAAATGTCGCAGTTTTGCAATTTTAATTCTTAGTTAATGTTTCTTGACAAGTGTTAATGCAGAAGTTGATAAATTCGCGTGGTCCAATTGAAGATCCTTCTCCAGTGGCCTGTGCAAGCAGATCATTGATTCTTGGTCAAACAGAAGGATTATTGTCATATAAAGCAACCAGTAGCTTGATTGCTTCATCAAATTGTTGTTTTTCAAATTGGGATATTGACTTGCATTTGCTGGAACTTCTTAAGGTATGTCGGTATATTGTATTTGTATCATTCTCAAGCAGATTTGGGTATATTTATGTATGTATATATGTATTAGTGCATGTATTTATGTATATATATGCATGATAGAGTGTATTTAAATGTGTATGTATGTAGATATGTGGGGGTAAAATCATTTTGCTCTGTTTTTGCTTGTGGTTCCTGCTGTCATTATTGGAGTGGTATGGTTTAAAAAAAAAAATACACTGTAAAATTTATCATTATGTGGCAATACCCATCTTCACTGAGGATTTGATTATAACCTAATCTACTGGTGTGTCAAATCTCAAACACTTCATCTTTAATCTCAAACTGCCATTGATAAGTTTCATCTTTTTATTTTTTAAGAGAGAATTGGGAGTAAAGTCATGTGCTTTAGGGTTTATTCGAATGGATATTTAAATAACTATAGGCAACAATACCATTTCAGCTATGTTATAGGCACAGATGTTGACATATTGGTATAGTCTGAGATGTTTAACCATTGCACATTAAAGTAAGCGTCAATCACATTTATTAACAGCTTGCAGTTATTTTACTCCTTGTAAAGGAAATATTTTTGGCTGAGGCTTCATGTGATTATATCAATAGATATGAAGATGTCTTTTGTTTTTCGTGGGAAATCTGTCAACTAGTTTGTTCTTGATGAGTTTGTGTTTGAGGTATTATTATGGGGAATGGCACCTCTGCGTTTATACTTTTTTTTTTTTTTTTTTTGATAAGTAAGATTAATTTTATCAAAGAGAGACTACTTCATGTAGGAGAACATAAAGCAGCGTAAAAAATAACATCAAGAACGGATTATATACAGAATGACAATGACTCTTTAAGTGATACAATAGAATGGCTAGTCATGAAGCCCCTAGCGTGAGACGCTCATATTAAGAACTATTTTTTTTTGATAAGTAACTTAAAAGTATATTGAAAAAACACAGCCCCGTACATAGGAAATGTACTAAAAAGGCAAAGACATCAAGAAATCAAAGTACAATGCTCAAGCAACCCAGAAAGGGAAATACAAGAAAGAGAAGGTAAAACCAAACACCATTCGAGAAGAGTAGAAAAGAAAAAAGACTTAAACTCAAGAATGGACCGTTCACGATCCTCAAAGCTTCTCGAATTCCGTTCACTATTGAAAGTTGCTAACAACTGAGCCCTCGCACTTTCCATATCCTCAAAAGTTCATTAATTCTGTTCCCTTCATATAGTCCACATCAAATATAATGGAATAATATTCCCAATATCTGACAAATGCTTTGCAAATAAGTTTTTCCAACCAAACATAAGATCGATGACCTTTTTTTTTTTGATAGGTAATTAGAAATTTATTAATAAAGAGAAAAAAGAAAAGAAAAGTACAAGTTGTTCATGATGATGAACAAGAAGAAAAAAAACAAACAACACAGCAAAACAAGAAATCAGGAAACTAAGCTAAGTGAAGACATAAACTCAGAGAGAGAAGAACATTCAGTAAAACCCAAACACCGAGACCACTCCCAAAGACTACGTTGGCATAAAACTTTTAACTCGTCCAAAGTCTTCTCATTAAGGAACGACGATTTCGTTCCAACCACACAATCCACATTAAGCACCCTGGAACCAAATTCCAGATGTCTGAGTTATGTTTCCCGAGCCACTGATGCCAACAAGATAACAAACCCGCCACTGATCCTGGCATAACCCAATGAATACCAAAGGCCTGAAGCATAAAAGTCCAAAGGGAATGAGTAATAGGGCAATGAAGAAGAAGATGGTCTACTGACTCCCCATCACAACAACACATACAGCACCAAGTAGCCAACGGGCGACCCCTAAGCAATAGATTGTCCAAAGTGAGGATTCGACCATGAGTAGCTGTCCACAAAAAGAACGCCACTCGCCTAGGAATCTTTGGTTTCCAAACACCCTTCCAAGGAAACAAAGAATTCGAAGCACCCCGAATCGCATGGTAATAAGACCGGGTGTCAAAGTTTCCATCACCCTTCAACCGCCAACAAAGAGTATCACTCCTATCACCCCGAGGAATGCGAGTTTGGATAAGCTGGAGAAGAGAATAAGATGCAGCTAACTCCCAATCTTCAAAAGCTCTATAGAACCTTAAATCCCATACTCTAACAGTACCCCCATCTGGCATCCACAAAACCTCAGAGATACAAGCATCCTTGACCGCTGAACACATATAGAGATCAGGATAGAGATTTTTTAGAGTATTATCACCAATCCACCTATCATGCCAAAAGCGTATACGAGTGCCTTCACCCACTACGAAAGACAGATGCTTAGAGAAGCTCTCCCACCCTTCATTAATGCTTCTCCATAGGCCACACCCATGAGTCCTCCTACACACTTTAGAGCACCACCCCCCTTGGCCCTCACCATATTTTGTGGAGATAACTCGCCGCCAAAGATGGGTATCTTCATGCCCATATCTCCACAACCATTTCCCTAATAAAGCTTGATTAAAAGACACCACACTTCTAATCCCCAAACCACCCATCTTGACGGGTAAACACACCTTTTCCCAAGCCACCAAAGGATATTTGAAACTCCCCTCAGAAGATCCCCAAAGAAAGTTCCTCTGAATCCTTTCCAATCTAGCAGCCACAGCTTTAGGAATAGTAAAAAGAGATAAGAAGTATGTTGGGAGGCTTGAGAGGGTACTCTTAAGTAACATGAGCCTACCACCCTTAGATAAATAGAGACGCTTCCACCCAGATAGCTTCTTCTCCATTTTCTCCAAAATAGGATTCCATATCGAAGCTGTCTTAAAAGAAGTCCCCAACGGCATCCCCAAATATTTCATAGGCAAACTGCCCACTCTACATTGAAGAATATTAGCCAAAGCGTCTAGATTATTTACCTCCCCAACAGGGACAATCTCACTTTTCCCAACATTGACCTTCAAACCTGTAAAGGCCTGAAAACAAGACAACACCAACCTAATGGACAGAAGCTGTTCCCTAGAGGCATCACAAAATAAGATAGTGTCATCAGCAAATAGCAGATGGGAGATACGCAACCCAACAGAGTTCACAGGGCCCACCTGAAATCCCCGAATAAGATTACACTCCTCTGACTTCTTCAAAAGTCTACTCAAAACCTCCATAATCAAAAGAAACAGAAGCGGGGATAATGGATCCCCTTGCCTCAACCCACGAGAACTACCAAAAAAACCTTCAGGGGAACCGTTTACCAGAACAGAAAAACGGACAGAAGTAACACAAGCCTTAATCCATCCCCTCCATTTCACCCCAAAACCCATTCGGCCCAACAAATAAAACAAAGCCTCCCAGTTCACATGGTCATAAGCTTTTTCAATGTCAAGCTTGCAAACCACACCTGGTAATCTGCTCTTCAACCTACTATCCAGACATTCATTTACAATAAGCACTGAATCCAGAATCTGCCTTCCGCCAACAAACGAATTTTGAGACTCTGAGATAAGATTATCCAAAACCACCCTCAACCTATTAGCCAACACCTTGGATAGCAGCTTGTACACACTACCCACCAAACTGATAGGGCGAAAGTCCTTAATGGAAACAGCATTACACTTCTTGGGAATTAGAGTGAGAAACGAAGCATTCAAAGACCGTTCAAACATAGAGTGCCGATGAAAATAGTCAAAGAAATCCATGACATCCTTTTCCACAACACTCCAACATTTGTGAAAAAAAGCCATGGTGAAACCATCAGGACCAGAGGCTTTATCACCCTCCATCTCCCTTAACACCTGGATGACTTCCTCCTTTGAGAACTCCTTCTCCAAGGACAACCTCTCTTCCTCTTCAATGCATGCAAAGTCTAACCCATCCATAGTAGGGCGCCAAGCCTCAGTTTCCTTATACAACCCCTGGTAAAAGAGGACTAACTGAGAGCGCACATCAACCTCATCCTCATAAAGAACACCATCTACCTCTATCCTCTTAATTAGATTAGCATTTCTATGGGAATTTGCTAATCTATGAAAGAAACGAGTATTATTATCTCCCTCCTTCACATACAAAGCATGAGACTTTTGTCTCCAGGAAATTTCCTCAAGAGAGGCCAAATGTTCTATGTCCCCTTTGAGCTGAATGCGACGATTGTGATCCTCATTCGAAAGACCCACTGACTCCTCTCTAGCATCTAAACCCATAAGTTCAGAAAGCAAAATCTTCTTTCTAAAAGCCAAATCACCAAACACCTCCCTGTTCCACTTTTTTAAATCAGCTTTCAAAGCCTTCAACTTTTGTGCCAAAATAAAACTTGGAGAGCCTGTAAAACTATAACCAACCCACCATTGCTGCACTCTATCAACAAAACCCTCAGCTTGCAGCCACATGTTTTCAAATTTAAAGGCACTACGGCCTCGTCTAACAACACCAGCTTCCAACAAAAGCGGACAATGATCTGAAATAACACGCGGAAGCACCTGTTGGGATATATTCTCAAAATGATCCTCCCAATCTAGAGAAACCAAAGCTCTGTCAATTCTTGACATAGAGGGGATACCAGAATCTCTAAACCAAGTGAAAGAAGCCCCCTCTAAAGGTAAATCTACCAAAGAATTACTTTCTATAAAGTCCGAGAAAGCAAACATAGCCGGGCTGAACGACTCACAGCCAAGTCTTTCACTAGGGTACCTGATAATATTAAAACCCCCTACTAAACACCATGCCATGGGCCACCTAGCACGCACCCGTAATAACTCCTCCCATAAAAAAGACCGCTGACTATCCACATTGGGGCCATAAACACCTGTACAAGCCCAAACAAAGTCATCCACTACCCCTCTCAATAAGACACTGACAGAAAACTGTCCAACAATAACATCCATCTTTTCAAAAACCCTCTTGTCCCAAATCAGCAAGACCCCTCCCGAAGTCTGGACGGCATCCAAAGCAACCCAATCAATGAAAGGACTTCCCCATAAACTTCGAACAAAAGCAGTGTTGAAAGAACCTACTTTCGTTTCTTGAAAACAAACAATATCACATTTCCACTCTTTAAGAAGATTCTTACAAACCTGTCTCTTCCGGGGATTGTTGAGCCCCCTTACATTCCAAGAAAGTAGTCGTAAATTCATTAAAAACTACCAACAACCCCCACAACATTCGAAAGAGCTCTGCTCCTACTCCTACTCCTAGAAGAACCACCTTCATAATTAACATTAGAAATGAGCCCCTTAAGCTCCCTAAGACCTCGTGACCCTGAGTTTGTAGGGTGCTTAGTCCCCCCAACATCAATCACCTTGAGACATTCCTGTTCAAGAAGGCGGAACAAAGCCAAACATTGAGCTTCATGTTTCACAATAGGAAAACCCACCATATTACAAAAATCTTTCATCAGCTGGGACACCCAACTTGAATTTGGTTCAGTTTTAGCCACCTGAGCCCCTCCTGTATCATCCTGAACCAACACCACCTCACCAAGAGTATTAGGATCCCACCGAGTCAAAGGATTACACTCCAAAAGACAAAAATCTTTCCCCCCACTACCACCCCCACATTTCTCGGCTCCATTGTTGTCCCACGGCAGGAAAAGAAGCCCAGAATCATTATGACAAAAACTGACAGAAGTTTCAGACCTTGGCTGTGCCACCACTTCGTGGTAGTCACTAACAGACTCAACCCGATCTGCCCCTTCCCCAAACTCAGTACCCAGCTCATTACCCAGCTCAGAAAAAGGGGAAAAGCGATTCTGTTTCACCCACTGATGCCGACGATGTGTCTGTGACCCATTTAGCAGAGCCGGCAGCACCATCGCCGTACTCACCGGAGAAGAAACCACCTTGCCGGCATCGGAATCCACCATATCAGCCACCGGTGCACCGGATTCCTCCATCGGCGTGCACCCATCAAGCTCCATTGAATTCCAAATGGTCTAAAAACAAAGCTCCATAAATCCATTGTATCAGTGTAGTGTATCAATAGATGATCTACCGTCTCCCCACTAAACTGGCACATACAACACCAACCCACAATCGTATAACCTCTCTTGATAAGGTTTTCAAAAGTAAGATTCCTCCCTCATACTGCTGTCCAAACTAAAAAAGGAGGCCCTCTGTGGAGCTTTAACCCCTCAAATGCTTTGTATTTTGCAAAGATGGCTATATGTCAAATCCTTTGCCATATTAATTCTTATGTCTTTTGTAGCCCTTGTAAGCTAGGGTTTGAACCTAGACTTTGATGGCTATTGAAAGTAAAAACCAATTACAGGAATTACTAGCCTTACTACCTGGTTTTAGGTTGGGGGTGGGGTTCTTGGTTTTTTACTTTGGGTAAATATATTTACCAGATCTATTTTTGCTTGTTATGGTGAAGTGCTGATGAAACTTACACGCATGTATTACAGAATACATTGCTAGATCAACAACATTCTTAGTTTCTTCTGGAACGAGACTGTCATTAATATGTTCAATAAGTAATGATTATCATCAACAATGGTCTTTGTACAAAATGGCATCTGTTTCCCCCCATAAACAAGAGATGGAGGGTAAGGCCATTACTTCATTACTTTTGTTAGGAAATAAATGTGGAGCTTATTTGGAGTTGGTAATGAAGTCATTTTGTATTAAACAGTTTTGATTTTTGAATTTGATGAAACACTTGTGTTAGGCAGAATTTTTGAAAGGTCAGCCTTACATGTGTCCCTTTGTGAACTGATTTGGTGATGAATTTATGGGGGTTGCCTCCTTGCAACCTTAATTAGTGGTAATGACATTTTCTAAGTATAATTATAGAAGTGTAATGACTGGCATCAAACTCAAGGAAAAGAAAACATCAATTGCAAATATATATAAATATATATATATATATATATATATGGACAAAGTTTAGCAACAAAATTGGTAATTGCTTTAGGCTACAAACTCACTCAATAAAATAAATATTATTGCATATTTTGAAAATCTAACCGTTGAATTGCATATTCTTTACGCTCTTAATACACATTTCAAATTTTGTGTCAATCGGATATTATTTACTATATAATCTATAAACTTATATTTTATGCATAATTTTAAATTACAAAAACTTGTAATTTAAAAATTTATTGATGACATAGCTATTGATCTTTAATTTTTTTGAAATTTTGCAAATATAGAAGATATAAGAAGAAGATGTAATCCAATGGTGGATTTGTCAAAATTCACCTCTAATAAAAAGATATTGAGTGAGTTTGTAGCCTAAGGCTACAACCGATTTTGTAGCTAAATTTTGTCCTATATGTGTATATTAATGAAATGAAGGAAGCTATTTAAAAAAAAAAAGAATTAGAAACTCCAAGAGAATTGTGGTGCTCTGGGAAAAGCATTGCTCCAACCTTTTCAACTGCTTTGTTGCATAGAATAAGATTAATAATGTTTCAACTTTTAGTCACTGTGGAGGGGCCAATCTGCTTTGGCTATTGTTACCCCATCAATCCAAAGGCGTCACAACAGCAGTCTTGGCCATTGATCATGAATGAACAGGACTTGACCAGATGCTTCTGTCAGTTCTACTTCAGTTATTTTTATTGATATATTATGCTACTTCAGTTTATCGACACCAACTAGTAAAATAACCTTGTGCTTCTGGACCCCTTACTAACAACAAAATTATTATTATTCGTGTCATCATCATCATCATCAGTAATTAATGAATCAAACTTCTTTTCCTCTGAGCTGTGATTGGTATTCTGCCGTGCAATCAATTATATATTTGCAGATCCATTGATAAATTCCTAGCTACATAAATATTCAACTTTTTTTTTTTTTTTGGTTTCAGGAGAGGGGATTTCTTCCGTTGTCAGCTGCACTGTTGTCATCATCAATATTGCGTTCAGAAGTTGGACGTACTATGGACGTATTTGTTGATATTGCATCGTCAATTGAGGCCTTAATTTTTTCACTTCTTTTTTGTCGCTCAGGTTTGTTAATGTAACATATTATTTTTTAAAAATCAGATCCACAGATCATTGTGATACTCATTTCTCATTGCATGTTTTCTTTTCAGGCTTAATATTCCTACTAAATCACCCTGAACTTTCAGCTACAATAATTCATGCTCTAAGGGGTGGTGATGATGTAAATAAGGAAGAATTTCTTCCTATTCGGTATGCATCCATTTTAATATCAAAGGGTTTCTTTTGCAGTCTGCAGGAAGTTGGCATGATTGTAGGGGTGCATTTGAGGGTGGTTAGTTCCCTTTCTTAGTCAAATCTGCAACTGTTTATTCCTGTTTCTTGCCTTTTCCAATTCCATTTCAGGATTGTTGCTAAACATAGTGGTTTTAATATGCTATGGTGCAGGTTAATGCCATAGATCGTTTGCTTACATCAACTCCACACTCTGAAGAATTTTTATGGGTATTGTGGGAACTTTGTGGTCTGTCTAGGTAGAACTAAATTGCCTTATTTTCTAAAATTGGACTTTTAATGCCACTTTACTAGTTTTACTCAAGTCTAAACAATTTGCAGGTCTGATTGTGGTCACCAGGCTCTGCTGGCTCTTGGATATTTTCCAGAGGTAGAGATGAGTGCGCTATTTCTAGCAAAATTTAATATGGGATTTAAAAGTTTTTTTTTAGTTCCATTGATGCTGTCACCACATTACAAGACATGAACTAAAATGTTTTAATATGATATATATATTTATAAATGATTTAATATGATATTTTCAGGGGTTTTATCATTATTATTGTGATTGATTTGCCTGATACTACCCTCCCTCCCCCAAAAAAATGCCAGCAATTAAATATATTTTCTAAAATATGCAGCTGTTTTAACACATCATATGATATAGTTTAAGTTTTATTTGTTTTGTATTACTTTTAGGGCTAGCAAAATGTTATACTCAGCAATTTGGCATCTAGATGGGCTTTGCATCCAGGCCTATTACTATGACACCTTTGTGGCTTTAACACAGCCAAGGTGGAATCTTAATTTAAAGCTGTTTGCAGATTTAATTTTAATTTACTAGGATAAGATGTTAGTGCTAACCCTGTTCTCTCTAGTGAATTTTATCAATATAAATAGTATAGAATGACTTGAAAGTTATTATAACTTTCTCTGTTCAATTGCATTTAATCCTTTTTTTGTTTTGTTTTGTTTTGTTTTGTTTCTAAACTCTTCTAATATGTAGCTTCATGGTGGATGGCTGCTTGCTTCAGTAACATTCGGTAACAGTTTTTAATCATATTTTTTGTAGGCTGTTTCAGTTTTAATTGAAGCATTACACTTTGTCAAGGACTCAGAGCCAGATGCCAAGATCAGTGGTAGTACAATTACTCTGTGGTTGATAGGAAAAAGTACAAATAAGACATACTTTTCTCTAGAAAGGGCTGATACTTCCTACAATAAGTTTCTGGGCAAATTATTTCTGAAATTTTTTTCTTTCCAAGGAAGTTCAACCACTCTATGATATAGTGTTCTATACCAAGCCTCATTTTTGATTGGGTATAATTCCTGTTTGGACGTTAATTTGTTAACCCCAAACCAAAACTAAAAATAAATAACTCTAGGGAATAAGTATGTAAAAATGCACTTATGAAGGTTAAAGTATGCAGTATTAATTATTATTGCATTACTTTATCAAAAACTAAATTCTGTTGGATGAGGGTAAACTTAGTAAGCATCTTTAGAACAGCTACATCCAATAAATGGATTTTATATATTAAAGATGTACAATAGGTTTACTGGCATCATAAAAATGAAGTGAATTAACAAGTATCGATTTTTTGATAAGTTGTTACATGCATCATTATGTAATGAGGGTTCTTTTGGATAGATTCTCTATGATGGTTTTTGACAATTTACTTTTGGTCAATCAGTCACTTTTTCTTTTTCAATATGTTTGAGTAATTGTTTAATGTCTGGTTTATGGGTTGAAATTAAAATGGGTAATTACAGGGCATTAAAAATTAAATGACAAGAACAATTCTGTTATAGAATGCTTTGCCTTGGGATGTACGAACTTGTTCCACAGAAAATTTATTCATTTTGATGAGCATACATTTTTAACAACTTTAGCGTTTCTCATGGGCCTACAAACTGGGAAAGGCTAAACTTGTTATCATTTTTTTTTTATTGGTAAGTTCACACGCACCCAATGCATTTTCAACCATGACCTTATCTTCCACCCTTTCATATGGGGGAAAGGAAGTGCAGTTTGAACTAGAGCTCTTTGGATTGCTCCCCATAAAATTTATATAGAGAAAAGTAGGTCTTACTGGTACTTTTCCCTTTGAAATATACGTATGTTTCTTACATTTCTGCTTAGTAAGTGCATACTTACTTGGATATAATTTTGGAATTTTCAGGTGTTTCACCGCTAGATCTTGCAATATCTCACTCAGCGGCCGAGATTCTTGAAGTTATTGTTACTGATTCAACAGCGTCTACTCTTTCTTCTTGGATTGGACATGCTTTAGAAATCCACAGGGCTCTACTTTCCTCTTCTCCAGGCTCCAATAGAAAAGATGCTCCAACACGGCTGGTGGAATGGATAGATGCTGGTGTAGTTTATCATAAAAATGGGGCTACTGGTCTTCTACGGTATGCTGCTGTGTTGGCTTCTGGAGGAGATGCCCACTTAACTTCAACCAGCATCCTTGTGTCAGATCTGACAGATGGTGAGAATGCTGTTGGAGAATCTTCCAGTGGTTCTGATATCAATGTTATGGAGACTCTCGGAAAATTTATTTCTGACAAGTCATTTGATGGTGTAACCCTTCGGGATTCTTCCGTGGCACAGTTGACGACAGCGTTTCGAATTTTGGCATTTATTTCTGAGAACTCAGTATGTAATTCTTTATATCTGACTTTTTATATAAATTGTAAAATTTTTGCTTGGCTCATTTTAGTTTTTTTAATATAGACCGTAGCTGCTGTTCTGTATGATGAAGGTGCCATAGCAGTTATCTACGCAGTTCTGGTTAGCTGCAGGTTCATGCTTGAGAGGTCCTCAAACAATTATGGTAAGTTAGTATTTATTTGTTTTGCTCATATGGATACTTACTGAATAAAAAATAGGGAGGGGGTGGGGGGGAGGGTTGCTCATATGGGATGATGTGTGTGCATGACAACTTGTGGACATACACCAGAATATAAGTACAATAATAGTTAACTGGGTAATTTATTGACAATTCTTGATACACTATTCAATTAATCCTTAAAGAACGTCACACCCAAAAGCTCAGGCACATTAGACGTAGCTATTCCAATATCTTTTCTAAGTTGACATTTTCTCTATCTCCTGTCCAGTCCCTGAAATATATTTCTGTCCTTTCTAAGTATTAGAAATTTAAATTTTATTAATTAATTCATGCTTATGGTGGTGAGCACTCCATAACCTAAAAGAATTAGAAAAGAATTATGCCCAAAAGTTAAATGATTCAGTGAATTCTAGAATGGTGTTCTATCTCTAAGAATTATGCCCAAAAGTTAAGAAATTGTTAAGCCTTTATGGATATTTTGGTAAGCCTTTTACTTGGCAACAGTCAAGACTGTTCTCTGTTTCCTTTATCTCCTTGATTAATGAAATAATCCCAGGTCCTCATATTTCTACTTTCCCAACCTTCAAATTACCTTTTTTTATTGGTAAATTTACACACACACCTAGTGGGTTTTATATCCATGACCTTATCCTCCATCATTTCTTTTACGCTGAGGAGGCGCTGTTTGAGCTAGAGCTCATTGGCCTTTTTATAATATATATATATATATATATATATCAGGCATCTTCTCCATGGCCTTGCATATGCCCAATACAGTGGTAAAAATAGTCCTAGCATGAAAATAGTGAACAATTTTAGATTCCCCCCAGATTAGGGAAGGCCCATGATTGCTCTCTAACATGCTAATCCTAGCAGACTCATCCTTTCAGGCATGGAACCATGTGGCCTAGAAAAACCAACCTTATGTTTAATGCCAGCACAACAATAGAATTCCCGGCCTCATGTGATAATGACACTAATAAAAATTTATTCACAATTAAACTGGCTGATGACATTGTACTATCATATGCATTTTGTGGTTTCAATAAAAAAATTTCTCCTGTGTTTGATGACCATCCTCTCTTCTCATGTTTGAAACATTTGTCCTATTTTCTCTTGAACAGATTACCTTGTTGATGAGGGTACAGAATGCAATTCTACTTCAGATTTACTATTAGAACGTAACCGTGAGCAGAGCTTAGTTGATCTTTTGGTTCCTTCTTTGGTATTGCTGATCAACCTTTTGCAGAAATTACAGGTATGCCTTTGAAGATCTAGCCTCCTAATTTTGTGCTAATTTGTTTGAATAGCCTTCATATTTACGCTCCATTTGTTTCGGAGTAAAATATTTGCATGTAAAATATTTTCAGTGAAAGTTTTTTCAAGTGTTTGGATGACTTAAACACTTGCAAATGCAAACACAACCCAACCACACTTGATAATGCAAACACAATTCAGCCACCACCAACCACCATAGTCACCACCAAGTTGGCACAAATCTGACCAAATCTATTACACCAACCACCCAGAAATCCAAATCAGAATGCCAAAAAAAAATCCACAAACCCAAATATCCAAATTAGAACCCCAACCACCCACAAAAACAAACATGGTAAAATGTGTAAAATATTTTACATTGAAACAAACAGAGCATTAAAAGAAAATTTTTGCACTTACCAAAAAAGGAAAAAGGAAAAACAAAAACTTATGCTTGATGCAATAAGCGTAATGAGAAACTCTTATAGATGTTTGAGCTGTTATAAATTTTGAAGTACTTGTTTATTAGTGTCTCTGATATATTTTTTTAATTCTTTTAATATTTTGAAAAAATCAATTATCAGCATATTACTTTTTATAATGCATGCAAGAGCAATCTGTTTGAAAATTTTGGAAATTCAGTATAACGCTGCTACTGGATCTCTGCGGGGTAATTTTTGACAATTGCCACTTCAAACATGTGAAGCATCTATGCTGGACTTGAGACTAGTGATTTGGTGTACTGGATCTTTGTATGACACTACTACTGTTGGAGACATCTAACACAAAAGTCTCCATCAAAGGTTGGACAGATTCCTTGTACGTTGACAATTTATTGATTAGTGATTCCTTATACACGTACAACCTTGTGATACAGTTAAATTTTATGAGATAAATAATTTCAAAGCCATGTTAAGTAGAAACTGCATTTCATTCTGGCCTTAAAGGTGGAGACTAGATTAAAAAATATTTAACAATTTGATAATGAAGCTATCCCTGTGTCTTGAGATTTAAGGATTATGTGAATCTGACACCTAGAAAGACAATAAGTCAGTCGAGGAATTTCTAATTCTTATGGATTGGTGTTATATGTTTAAAAATCATGGAGAGTTAGAGGATCATCTCTTGCTTCATTGTGCGGTAGTTCGGGAACTGTGGGCTCTACAAGTGTTGGTAAAAGTATGCTTAAGCGCAAAGTGCCAGAAGTTTAGTGCTTTGTGCCTCCAAAGCAAGACGCATTTGCAAAAGTGTGCCCTAGGGGTTCTTTTTGGAGCCTTTTTTTATTTATTTTTATTTTTATAATATTTAAAAGATAAACCAAATGTGAAATGTAGCTGTCAGATCTTAATGTTGTTGATACGCACCATGGTTTTGTTATTCAATTGTCAATTTTATGGTTTTTTTTGATAAGTAATAAGGATTTATTGATAACAAAAAGAGAGAGACACCCAAGTACACAGGAAGTATACAGGGGTGTACATATCAAATACAGAAATTACATAAATCAAGAAAATCCAAAAAAGAAGAAAAATGATGGTTTCTCCATACTGAGAACCAGTCCAATGATGGTTTATGGTATGATATCATACACCTTAAACCACCCCTCCATCCTCTTACAAATTCTAGGAAGTAAAAATCCATTCAGGACCACACTTCACATACCAATCATCCTCACTGAAGGAGACTCAAGCTGTCAAGCGAGAATGAGGTCACTAGGGAGGTGACAAGTTCAAGTTCTAGTTCATGAGATACTCCTCATAAGTGAGACTAATAATTTAGATGAATTAGATGATGAGCGTTACAAATCTTGTGATGGAAATGATAATGGTCCTATGCTTAATGAGGATGATGATTATATATTTCTAGGATTGCATTGCATTGATTTTGTTAGGTATAAAGGTCACTGCTTAACATTCTAGGGCTTTTTGGCCTTTGCCTTTCAGGAATATTGTGATTTAACCACATACATGATGTCTTCATTTTGATCATGACTATCATGGTTGTTTATATATATTTTTTTGATAGGTAATAAAAACTTCATTGATAAGAAAAGTACAATAAGTTTACGATAGTAAACTCACTGCAAAAAAACAATGGTTGTTTATATTTTTAAAGCATGAGAATTATATTAGATGTTATATTTCAATTTTATATGATTAATTGATCACTTGATTGTTATATGGTCCATTAATAATTAATTTCTAAATTATTACATTATTTTTTAAAATTGTGCACTTCACTTCAATCATGCACGTGCTTGCAATTTGGGCCTAGGTTCCAGGAGACCCGTTGCTTGAATGTGCCCTGCGCTTTTACCAACATTACTCTCTAGTATTTTCTTTGCTTGGTGTTTTGTGGGTGATGCCTAGTTCCATGATGGACTTATTATCTTTGTTGGAAAGGACAGTATGGCAAGAGAAGGAATGGTGAAGCATGGAAAATTGTGCTTAATTTGGTGTATTTGGGGAGAAAGGAATGCTCATTTTTTTTTGAGAGGAATGAGTTACATTTAATGAAGCTAAAGTTCTATTTTTGATGACTTCACATGAGTGGACTTTGGCCTCTTTTACGTTTTCTGCATCATACTTGCTAGAGTTCTTGGATTCTTCAGATTTTCGTCAATTTCTTCTCTGTATCTTTTCTTATTCTTTTTATTTCCCTTTTTATAATCCCTGTGTACCAGGGTTTCTCCCCTTTTTTTTGTGCTTTTTAATGACATTATTCCTTAAAAAGCTAGTCATCAAGCAAACTTTAGTCCACAATCCACATGCATACACTTGGGCTAAACTTTTCTCATCTGAGACTCTCTAGGGTTTCAGCTTTGGGATTGCTTCAGAGAAGCAGGTAAATTTCTTACAATGCCTGCTAGAAAATTTTTTTTGGGCAACAATCTTTGCTAGAAATGGATGACTGATGGCATTATAGTCCTGTTGAGATGCTGGCCAGTTGATTTGTTGTAATCTTTTACTGAGAAGTAGAGGTGTTGCTTGGTCAGTAGCTGTCAAGTGTCAAGTACTATTCTTGAGATGTGGGTAAGTAAGCTCTGTTGTCAGTATATTTAGCTTATGTGGTAGACATTTTTTCTTTTCCAGACCATGTAGTATGGTGGATGTCTTGGATTGGGACGAGTAGTTGTTGACATGAATTCTTCTATTTTTTGGAAGCATGTGTGGTGTGGGGATTGTACTTTCCAAGAGGCTTTTCCGGAACTTTATTGTCTTAGTAGGTCAAAGGATTCCTTGGTTTGCTGGGAGGTTTCACTGGAATGCGCAATTTCGTTGTCCACCACAAGATTGGGAACAAGAAGCCTTTGATCAGTTTATGGGGTTGGTCTATTCTTCGACTGTGCGAGGGTTTGGTCTAGATAAGGTTTGTTGGAAGCCAGCAAGGAGTAGAGATTTTGAGATTAGAGGTTATTATCGTTCCTTCTACCCTCCTACTCTTGTATCCTTCCCTTGGAGAATGATATGGCAATCGAAGGTCCTCCAACGGTAGCTTTCCCTGCTTGGTCTGCTTCTTTAGGTAAGATCTTAACAACAGACAACCTTTGTAAAAGACACGTGTGGTGCTTGATTGGTGCTATATGTGTAATAAGAGATGTGGGGAGTTTGTGGATCATCTTCTACTTCTTTAACCCATAGCTTGGGAGTTGTGGTTTTTGGTTTTTTGCTTGTTCAGTATTCACTGGGTTATGCCTCATACAATTCTTGAGTTTGAGTCTTGGCAAGGAAAGTTTGCGCGACATCGTAACATAGATGTTTGGAGATTAGTGTCTTATTGCTTGATCTGGTGCATTTGGTGTGAAAGGAATGCTAGAGGTTTTGAGGGTTGTGAACGTTCTTTGCTAGAGATTAAGTCTTTTTTCCTGCACACTCTCTATGATTGGAGTGTGGTCTTTTCTCATTTTTCTTGTTCTTCTTTTCCTGTTTTTCTTGATCGTTGTATTTTTGGTTCCTGATTTGTGCCCCCATAGTACATCTCCAATGTACTTGGTTTGGCACTTTTTTTATTATTAATAATATTTTTACGTTACTTATAAAAAAAGAAGAAGAAGAAAGTTTTTGAGTATTTGTAATTAATAATATGCTTGTTTAGTGCTAGTAGTTGTTGACATGAATTCTTCTTGTATCTTTTTTTCTTTTTATATTTTTGTTTGTTGGTCTGTTATCACTCTTTGTTGTAAGGGTTTACTGTAAGAGGTTGCAAGAACCTCGTAGCTCAACCGTTACCTCCTAGTGTTTCCAATGGAGACATCCAAGGCTCAAATCACCCCTCCCCCATTGTTGTAACTAATCATCAATAAAAGGGTTTACTGGAAGCAGTGTCCCATAGTTTCTTTAGGACACATACTTCAAGACTGCTTAATGCCTATATGGCTGGCTGTATGAGAATTAGCTTGGCCTATACACATTTCAGTCTTCTTCTGTTTGATTGTTGTATTATGAAGACCTTTACAACATACACCATTATCAAATTTATGCTTGAATAGAGTTTGTTACATTGCCTTTGTTGTAGGAAACTAAGGAGCAGCATAGAAATACAAAACTAATGAATGCCCTTTTACAATTGCATCGAGAAGTAAGGTAATTGGGAATTTCCTTCTGTTTGCAATTGGTATCTTTGGTGATGTTGTCTATTTATAATTGAGATAACTTTTGTCATTGCAGTCCAAAGCTAGCTGCTTGTGCAGCAGACTTATCATCTCCTTATCCCGTTTCGGCACTTGGTTTTGGAGCTGTGTGCCATCTTATTGTGTCAGCACTTGCATGTTGGCCGGTATATGGCTGGACTCCTGGCCTTTTCCATTCACTGCTAGCTAGTGTTCATGCTGCCTCATTGCTGACATTGGGTCCAAAAGAAACCTGCAGTTTGCTGTGTCTTTTGGTATGCAATTTTTCCATTCTCAAGGACTTTCATTGATGTTATGATTGTCAGTACTGCAAAACTTGGAATGATTTTTTTCCAGTAATGTTTGTTTACATTGTTGTCTTGTTGACTAAATGAATTTGAATGTTTCGTGTTTTCTATTCTGAATCTGGTCATTAGCTGCTATGTTTCATATGTTTTTTCCTGTTTCATTGATAAAATTATGTTAACTTACATCCATGAACTGCAATGGTTGACTAGTTTTTCTTTCTTAAATCTCTTTTGTATTGCTAGAATGATTTATTTCCCGAAGAAGGCATCTGGCTTTGGAAGAATGGAATGCCCTTGTTGAGTGCCTTTAGAACATTAGCTATTGGGACGTTATTGGGACCTCAGAAGGAGAGACAGGTCAACTGGTATCTGGAGTCTGCACACCTTGAAAAGCTGCTTAGCCAATTAACACCTCAGCTTGAGAAACTTGCCCAGATTATCCAACATTATGCCATATCTGTATGTCATTCCCTTGGATTAGTTCTCACTTTCTTCTTTGTCATTGTTAATAAGGGAAGATTGGGATGGGGCTACTTGTGTGTCTCTGATCTTATTTTTAAACAGGCATTGGTGGTCATTCAAGACATGCTGCGAGTTCTAATAATTCGTATCGCTTGCCAAAATGCTGACAACGCTTCTTTACTTCTGCAACCCATATTATCATGGATTCGTGATTGTGTTTCTGAGCCATCTTCTCCATCAGACACAGATGCTTACAAGGTGAACATGTCTGTCACTATTACAATCTAGAGTTTATCTACTCTGAAACACTTGGATGTAATTCTTTTTTCTCTTATTCAGGTTTACAGATTACTTGATTTTCTTGCTAGCTTATTGGAGCATCCCTGTGGCAAGGTTTTCTATTTTTCACTCATTATATTTTTTTTACCATCTATGCATTTTTTTTTATCAACAAACCTGCATTGGATTTTACTCACAATAACATTCTTTTCAGGCACTATTGTTAAAGGAAGGTGCTGTTCTGATGCTCACGCAAGTGTTGGATAGGTGTTTTGATTCCTTTGATGTGGATTCAAAACAGATTCTAGATAGTAAATATTCAGCTAAATATGGGTTTACTTTGCTTAGTTGGTGTGTCCCTGTATTCAAGTCCTTCTCGCTACTTTGTAATGCAAGAACACCACGACAATATCCTGGCAAACTCAATTTGTGAGTAGATAACATGTTCCTTTATATTATTTATATTCATCGTTTCCTATATGTGGGGAACCTAACCTTGTAAATTTCAAATTTCTTTGATGGTTTACCAGGCATAATTGTGGAAATTTGAGTACTGAAGACTGTTCACTGATTTTATGTTATCTCCTTAAGTTTTGTCTGGTAGGTACTTGTTTCTTTGATATAAATGAAGTTCATTTATGTCTAAGTATGTGGTTAATTCCTTTAAAAGTTTTAGTGTTGGTACTCATCACAAAAAAAAAAAAAAAAAAAAAAGTAAGTGTTGGTACTCATCAAAAAAGTTAGTGTTGGTACTTATCAATTTTTTCTACTTCTGAGAAGATGAATGAATGGCCTTTTGATGAATTGTGTTAAAGGTCAAAATCAGTCACCGGGTGTTTGTTTCCTATCATACATTAGGTCAATTTAAAATTAATCGTTTAGGTTCTATCAAAAAAAAAAAAAAAAAAATTGTTTAGGATTTGAATCAACTTCACACTTTTATAAAAATGAGAATAACTTTTTATGCATAGTGAGCAAAAGAGAACTACCTGCTTAATTGATGGTGACTGAGAATTCCTTTGTTATCCAGGTTCTGCCAGTTGGAAAAGAGTTACTTGCATGTCTTACAGCCTTTAGAGAATTAGGTTCTTGCAATGAAGGTCGGAGTGCTCTGGCAGCTATTTCCTTTCGTATCCAATCTACTAATCAGGAACTTGAATCAGATAGAGGAAATGAAAGGGATGAGAATTATAATCTTTTTAGTGAATTTGAGTGGAGAAGGCGCCCCCCTTTGCTAAGTTGCTGGAAGAAGTTGTTGAGATCAGTTGATATAAAAGATGATTTGTCAACTAATGTGATTGAAGCTGTGGATGCATTGTGTTGGGGTGCTTTGCACTTTTGCATGGATGGGAAAAGGTGAGTTTTTGTCATGCATTATGTGGATGTGTGTGTTTGTGGCTTTGTGTATAGATAATTCACATAGAAAATAAGGTTTAGATGTGTTTGCCATCATTTTGTTGCTTACATTTGCATTCATCAGAAAATTATTTTAGTTATGTATATGTGGAACTTCAACTCTTTTTTACTTTCCTTCTTTCTTCTTTTGTATTTGGTAGTGATCTTAACGATAGTCTATATAAAGATTCCTTTCAATCTAGTGAAGGTATTCTGTGGAAAGTATCCTTCACCAGCCAAACTTCTAGAATTTCAAGTGGTTACTTGTCATAAGGTTTGGTTTGTGCAGTTTTAAGTTACCAAGATAGGCTAATGCATTGTAATGTTTTATTGTGTAGCATTTAATTGCTTGAGAACTTCTTCTTAGGGCTAGTATTGTAAGATTTTGAAAGCATATGATTTGGTGTCTTAGGTACCTTTCCTTCTATTTCCATGTAATTTTTTAAGGTACTTGATCTCTTTGTCGCTACATTGATCTGTTGTGAAAGAATTATAGTCCTTGGTATTTACATTGTTTGGGTGCAAATTCTGAAGTAGGTTGTGGACCTTTTTAATTTATTTATTTTTGTTGGGGAGGAGTATTTGGTTGAAATAAAAGTGGATTCATCTGGAGCTCTGTTCCAATTTTCATTCTGTGGACGATTGGAGATAAAGCAACGATCGGACATCCAATGGTGATGAACAGAATTGCAATAAAGGCTTTTATTTTTTTTTACTGGGAGGTCTTTTAATTGGATGTCTGCTCTTCAGCGTTCCTATTTCTTCTCTTTCTGGATTTATTGAATTTTAGTTTGTAATTTTTGAGAACCTGTTGCATACTCCCTGTGTACTTGAAGTTTCTTCTCTTTCTAATCAAGTTTATTACTTATTAAAAAAATGGTAGAAGATGCTAAATCACAAACTGAAGTATGTATGAAGAACTAGATCTTGTTAGTCTTCCAACGAAATTAGTGAGATCCCTTGCTAACAGAAATGTCCAAAAATAATTTTTTATGCATACTTGTCAAAAAAATATTATATGTGTGGGCCAGCCTTTGTAGCCAAGTTGTGTCTCTCCCATTGGAAGGAGTAGGTCCAAGGTTTAAACAGTAGGACTAGGAGGGCAATGAGCTCTAACTTGAGTGGCACTTACTTCTCTCATAAGAATGGGTGGAGGGTGAAGTCGTGGGTTCAAAATCAAATGGGTGCATGAGTAAATTACCAATAAAAAAAAAGGTTCAAACAGGAGGGGAGGATTTTGGGTTGGAGGAGGGCCTGTTATGTAGCCTACTGATGCCATTTATGTGGTTGGTCTTGATTCAAATTGTGGGAAGGGATGTTTTTGCTTTGAGAGGTTACTCCTTATTGTGTGCGCATGTTTATGTATTTAACCTTTTTGCAATATGGAAATTACTTACTAAGGTTATCAAGTATCTTAAATACTGTTTTTGTGAAAATAACTGATATAGAAGGGTGTATAAATAGAATCTCACTGGTTTGGATTTGTATCTCTCTTTATAAAACTGAAGCAGTGCTTATCAACAATTCGTTGTATATTCTTTTTAGGCATGATAAGTAGATTGGGGATGTTCCTCTCAAAATACTGTATCCTCAGTTATTTTTGTGTTCAGCTAATAAGGAGGCTTGCATTTCAGAGGTGATAAGCCTTCCAGTGGGTGATAATGATAGAGTGTGGAGTTTAAGGTTTCAAAGGGAATTCAATGATTGGGAGTTGGCTGCTTCCTACTCCTTTCTTCATTTCATCCAAACTCGAATTCCAAGGGGTGGAGGGTGTGACAGACTTTGTTGGGATCTTAATGGTAGTGGGAAGTTTGATACTCGGTCCTTTTATCATAAGATTTGAAATGCAGCTCCTTCCACTTTCCCTTGGAAGGGAATTTGGAAAGTTAAGATTCCTAAAACGGTGGTTTTTTTTATGTGGACAGCAGCCCATGGTCAGATTCTTACTTTGGATAACCTTATGCTCCGTGGTCGCCCTTTGGCGAATCGTTGTTGTTTGTGCTGTAACAATGCGGAATCTGTGGATCACCTGTTACTTTTCTGTCCGATAGCTCGTTCTTTATGGATGTATATGATTCGGTTGTTTGGGATCGAATGGGTCATGCCAGGTTCAGTTGTGGACTTATTATTTTGCTGGTATCATTGGCTTGGGAAGCATAGCTCGGATATTTGGGATTTGGTTCTAGGTTGTTTAATGTGGACTATTTGGACTGAACGGGATAGGCGGTCTTTTGAGGATGAGGGAAAAACTGTGGTTCAGTTATTAGAGTTTTGCCAGCGGACCCTCTTTGATTGGTCTCGATGTTGGGGTTATTTGGATAGTTCTACCATTTTGGATTTCCTTTCATCTATTAGAATAGATTAGGGGTTGCTTCTGTCTTTTTGTTTCTTCTTTTCCTTTGTTCACTACTGTGAACTCTTTGTGTTTCTCTTGCTATTCCTTTATCAATAATATTTCCTCTTACTTATCAAAAAAAAAGGTTGTATGCCCCTCTTTCAGTGTATTAATCTAGGTACTGGCTGTTGATTTTAGTTTCAACTTCATTTTCTTTTACTAGCCTTTTCACTCTTTTCGATAACCGGAAAGGCTGAAGAATTGCTGACCTGAAGTGACTTTTTAAGATTTATGTCCCTTGGTTTTCTGTGTGCACATGGGCCTCATCACATATTAACTTTAGTTACTGCTACAATTTCTTCATATCTAGATTATATGAGTAATCTTTGATTATAGTTATCTTTCTGTACAATGAAGCTAGACTTACAGTGTGCTTGTTGGTTGGTTTGTACTTGGACAGTGGTGTTGCATTGAAATACCTTTTTGGGCTTCCTGATGATATGTCGGGAACTGATGGCTTTTCTGAAGAGAACATTAATTACATACAGGAATTGATTACTCTATTGGGGTCAAAGATCTCTGCCGATGACCATGCAGCCACTTCTGACATGGATGCGACTTTGTATCAGGTATCTATAATTTGGGATTTAGTTTTTATAGTGTTCTTTCCCCCCCCCCCCCCCCCCCCCCCCCCCCCCCCTCAACTGCTTGTTTATTACCTGACTTTACCGTTGCTGTGCAGGTTACAAAGTCTACAGAGTCATTGTTGTCATTGTTGCAGAAGCCTACTGGTTCAGTTAAGGTGGATGATATTCTTGTACCTTTGTTGCCGAATGATGTTTTGATATCATCAAAGATACATCGGCTGGCAAATGGCAGCGCCATAAAGGATGATGATTATCTTAACCTAGGAGTACTTGGAGATAAATTCCTGTGGGAATGTCCTGATGATAGATTGTCACAGACAACAATTTCTGGAAAGAGGAAAGTGTCTTCTGTGGATGGTACAAGTAAGCGTGCTAGAGGAGAAAATTCACCGGCTGAAGTCACTCCCCAGGGTGCATATTCACGGGGACTGGGTCCTTCTAATACCCCTTCTGGTTCTACTCGCAGGGATAACTTCAGGGGGCGGAAACCAAATACCAGCAGACCGCCTTCTATGCATGTTGATGACTATGTTGCAAGAGAAAGAAATATTGATAATTCTAGTAATTCTAATGTAATTGCTGTGCCACGATTGGGATCTACTGGTGGAAGGCCTCCCTCTATACATGTGGATAAGTTTATGGCCTTAGAAAGGGAACGGCAGAATCCTGTGGCGACAGTTGTTGGGGAGGCAGCAGCACAAGCGAAGAACATAGCTCCTGCAAATGGCACAGAAGTGGAGAAGTTCAACAAATCTAAGCAATTGAAGACAGAGCTAGATGATGATCTTCAGGGAATTGATATAGTTTTTGATGAAGAGGAGTCTGAATCTGATGACAAATTGCCCTTTCCTCAGCCAGATGATAATCTACAGCAGCCTGACCCTGTCATAGTTGAGCAGAGTTCTCCCCACTCTATTGTTGAAGAGACAGAGAGTGATGTTAATGAAAATAGCCAATTTT
This sequence comes from Quercus tomentella, assembly GCA_028535165.1. NCBI lineage: Eukaryota > Viridiplantae > Streptophyta > Magnoliopsida > Fagales > Fagaceae > Quercus > Quercus tomentella. Next base: position 12,319,252 of record JAPQVY010000012.1, on the reverse strand, counting down.
CTCACTTGGGTACACCAATAGCATCTAATGTTGATGAAAACACCCAAAGTGAGTTTTCTTCAAAGATGTCAGTTTCACGTCCTGGAATGCCATTGACTCGAGAACACAGTGTCTCTTCAGATAAAAAGTATTTTGAGCAGTCCGATGAGACCAACAATGTTTTCCAAGTGAAGACCTCCATTGGATTTGATTCTGCAGCGGCAAGTAGTTCTGGGTTTGCTGCCTCTGTTTACAATAGTGCATCAGCGTCATCTGTACAATTACCAGGCGAGTCTAGGATAGCCCCACAAAATATCTATCCAAAGAACAGCCCACAGCATGCTGTTAATGTACCTCTAGCTACAGGATCTCAGGGACTTTATGACCAGAGATTTCGACCAAACCAACCACCTTTACCTCCAATGCCACCTCCACCAACAATCTTGCCGGTAATATCTCAGACTTCTGATCCAGTTCCAAGTCAGTCATCTCCATTTATTAACCCTGTAACAGATGTACAGCAGTCACTTCCTGCGGCGTTCCTAGTAAGAGAAAATAAGACTTGTTTGCAGTTTTTGCTGCAGCATTGCCATATTGTCTTCATTTATGTAATTGGTTCTTTTCTTCTTTGCAGGTTCAGTCAGATTACAGTTCAACGTCTTCCCTTCCCATGCCAGATTCCAAGTATTCCAGGACTTCTATCTCTTCTCCCAGTGGATCTGCAAGGCCGCCACCACCACTTCCTCCTACACCACCTCCATTTTCCAGCCCCTACAATTTAACGTCCATTAAACCTTCTACATCCCAATCCTCAGTATACAATCAGACAAGTGTGGGAACAACTTATCCACTACCTCCCTTGATGCCATCCTTGGCTTTCAATAGGCCGGGTTCAATTCCCATGAATCTCTATGGAAGTTCCCCAAATCAGCAGCTGGGTGAGAACCCACAAAGCATCTTGCAGAGTCTCAATATCCCTCAGTCTTCCATTCCATCAATTCATTCCATTGCTCAGTTGCAGCCACTGCAGCCCCCGCAGCTTACACGTCTGCCACATCCACCACAGCATCCTAGGCCACCTATTCAAGCCTCACAACAGTTAGAACAAGGGGTGTCTTTGCAAAATCAAACTCAAATGCAAGTGCATCCATTACAGATGCTGCAACAGTCACAAATTTCTTCCTTCAATAATTATTATCAATCTCAACAAGAGTTTTCACATGCACAACAACAGCAACAATTAGAACATGCTCAACAGCATGCTCTACACCAGCAAGGGGATGTTGGAATCCAGCAGCAACAAGATCCAGGAATGTCGTTACATGAGTACTTCAAATCTCCAGAAGCTATTCAGGTATTTTTCGTATGTAACCTCTGTCAGAATTCAAAGTATGTGATTAGTGTTAATTTCCTAATTATTGTTAATCTTCATTCATGGCAGTCTTTATTGAGTGATCGGGATAAGCTTTGCCAGCTTTTGGAGCAGCATCCAAAACTAATGCAGATGCTTCAGGTTATAAATATATTATTATTTCAAAGATTTACTTCATATCTTCTTCTACCTTTCTGCTGTGCTAGCATTCGTTTCTCTTTTCCCAAATCTCATTTATTACTTTTCATCTAGTCCTAATAATTTAATATCATGGTGTGGGAATCTTCCCAATGTCCATGATATTACTTTGTGTGAAGGAGTATGGATTAGCCACCTTGTCCATTATATGCGTATTTTCATTACTTTGTTAGTGATTATAATTTTTCATGTTATTGTTACTCATACTTAATATTTGTTTCTGTTTTTTGTTTTTTGTTTTGTTTTTGGGTTTAACAGGAAAGGTTGGGTCAGCTATAGCATCGTAGTTGAGGAAATAAAGGATGTGGATTATACTGGTACAGATGTACGAGGGAATTCGCCGAAGATTAAGTGATTGTTCTACGTTGTAAGAATACAAATGCTTGTTGGCATTGGCCTTCTGCTGATCATGTCTAGTCCGCCAAATTTTGTATTAATAATGTACTAAAATACATGTATATTATGTATTTATTTATTATTTAACTATTAGTTAATAGCGTCCCATGTATGTATGTATCTATCTTTTATAATATATAATCAATCAATCAATCAACATGACCAATTGAAGTCGGGCCATCAAAGCTGTCGGGAATTAGGATATGTGTACGCATGAATCAAGTATGCATGCGCACACTCGAAATATACGTACGCACGCTCTTTTTTTGGATAGTGGAACTTCATTTTTAAGGGCCTAAAACATTATTTTTTGATGTGGGCCGGCCCCTAAACCTTTGGGAACGTCTAAAGACCATTAAGAAGCTCTGAAAACCCTAATTTTAACTTATAAATACTCACCTTATGTCTCCAATCAAAATCCTAGTTCATCTTTTTGCCTCTTATCTTTTTTAAAACTCTAGTTCATCTTTTCTAAACTTCCACATAGACCTGAGCACGTTTTTTAATCATTAAAAAAACTTCTCTTTAGTTAGTTCTAAGATAGAAATTTGTTCTTTAATTAGTTTTACAAAAACATTTTCAAAATCATTTGTTCTTAAGTTGTGGTTACTAACTATATCTTTAATTATCTTTGTCTTCTCAATCTAATTTTTGTGTTGTAGGCACTGAGTGTTCAGTTAAAAAAACTCTAAAATCATAATCTTAAGCAAGGGGAATGTTCTTTAAATGAACCCTTTCTTTGCTTAACATGGTTCACATGAGTTATTGATATAGTTTCTCTAGTTATTATATTTTATTTAAATATAATAACTAGAGAAACTTGAGAATGTTTTATTTTAAATGAACCCCTTCTTTAACTTGAGAATGTTTTATTATAAAAATTTCCCCTTTGATTCACTATTTTCTAGTGAATTCGGCTTATCTCATGTGTATTGGTAAAAGCATTTGGGGCATTTTTATAGTGATTATAGAAGGGTGTATGGTGGCTCTTAGATGATGTGAGATTCACTCTACATGATTTTTTGTCCAAAAATGTTCCTTACAGGTATTGTGAAACCCTACATGCATGCGCATGCTTAAAGGCATGCGTGTACATACACGTGTATGCATACGCATGCTTAGGGTTTTTCCTACACATTTTCTTTACCAAAGTCATCATTCAAGTCAAGGTTTACAAGATTGGGCCTCCGAGTGATGTCGTCATTGGGGAACGGGGGGTCGGGTTGAAAGGTGTACAAAATGAGGTGTCTACACTAACCTAATATGACCCATTGTGCTTGGTTTTGTCCTAATATATTTGGACTTAACTTGAAGTGACTTGTTGTGCTTGGTTTTGTATTGATGTGTTTATACTTGACCTGATGTTACCTGTAGTGTTGATGTGATTTGAACTTGTTCTAAAAAAATTCAAAAAGATCAAGAAAACGTTAGGGAAACTTGACATTCCAATTCAAAATTCAAGAATTCAAGAGAGGGGAAACTTTATAAGAAAATCAAAACTTCAAAAATCCAAGAAGAATTTCAAAAGAAATGTTCAAAAGAAAATAAAAGAAAGTTTTCAAAAAAGAAATGGTTGGAATTGAATGATGAATTTCTTAAATGATGCCAATTTCCTTAAATAATGAATTTTTCTAGAAATAAATGATATGTGTCTTGAATGATAAATTCTTTGATAAATGCTTTTAAGTCTCTTGAACCTTTTTGTGATGATATGGTGTTGTGTTAATGTGTTTATGATGATGTGCTGATGTTTTTATGATGTTGTGATGGTGTGTTGATAACATAATGTGTGATGTGTGATTTTGGCTTAGGATAGTAGCCATTTTTTTATGTGTGCCCTTTTATCCTAGGTTCAAGATAGCGAACCTAGAATCTTTGATAACATGTTGATGTGTTTATGTTGTGTAAATGATGTGTTGTTGACGTGATGATAACATGATATGTTGATATGATGAGTTTCTTTTGGCTTAGGATAGTAGCCATTTCTGTTGTGTTCCCCTTTACAACCAAGTTCAAGATAACGAACCTAGGTGTGTAGGGACTCTTTGTGTGATTAATTTCTTCTTTTGGATTGAGATAGTAGCTGCTTTTGTTTGTTTTCCCTTTTACCAAGGGTTCATGATAACAAATCGAGGAGAATATGGACATGTAGAATCCAGTGATTATATTTTGCACCCATGCCCCATGTTTGCTTGCATGTTTGAGCATTTATGTTGTGTGTGTGTGGACTTAAAGCTTATTAACCTACAAAATGTTTCATCTATTTAGGCTTTCGACTAGACTTACAAAGTAAGTATAAAATAAAAGAGGGGCAATTGTAGACACCTCATTTTATACTGGTTAATAACCTTTAGTCATCGGTCCCAATAATGAGCTTGATATGTCAAAAAGGGTAATGAAGTTATCTTGATGGTTTAGAAGTAATCACAACTCAAAAGTGTTCTAAATAACTTTGAAAACGATGATAAATGTCCAAAGCCTCTAAATAACTTCAAAAACCCTAGTTTGAGGATATAAATACAATCTTATGCCTCCAAACTAAAACCCTAGAGAGAGAGAGAGAGAGAGAGAGAGAGTTTTCACCACCACTCTTCTAAAAACTTATTTTGTTTTCAATCTTTTTCACAGACTAGCACTAAGTACGTTTTTCAAAACCTCTCTCTAGTGTTCTTAAGGCAGAAACCATCCATATCATTCCAAGAAAATGTTTTCAAAACATTCTTTCTCTAACTTTTCAAGAATGTATTTTATCTTTAAGTTGTGATTACTAAAGTACTATTGATTTATTTTGATCCCTTGGTATCTCATTGAATACTGTTATGTAGGCACTGAGTGGCTGGTTAAATCTCTATGAAATTGTGATCCATAAGCTAGGTGAATCTCTTCCATGGCTTTTTCTTATTTTGGATATTTATGATTTATATTTAGTGTTCTTGATTAGTTTTAGATCTTAAACATGTTTAGGATTCACTTTAATCTATTTCTTTGATTCAATTTGTTTTGTTCTGTTTGAATGAAGAGTTGCATGATTAGATATAAATGAATTTGCTTTGTTTGTTTTTCATTGTTCTTGAATATTATTAGATCTAGAGCATGTTAGGAATAGATTTTGATATGTGTGTCTTGATTTATTTTGGTGTGTTCTTGATCATGTTTTGGAATAAATTTTGATTTTTTGTGTATTACCATATTTTGAATAAAGAGTTGATTTGATATATATGAATATTTGAATCTGTTTGAAGATGGGATTTAATTCTGGATTTGTATTTTTGGATCAAGGTTTGTACACAGGCTTGATACATTCGTACACATGCTTGATACCTGTGTACGTGTAAGCATCTCGATCACAAATTTGAAAGAATGTGTGTTCTAGTGGTTTGATTTGTTTGATTCTATGTTTACCTATGTAATATGTGTTTCCTTAACTATTAGCATCTAGGGTTAGGGTGATAAATGATAATTAATATTTTTCATGATGTTCTCCTTGACTTTTCCATGATGACATATCTGACATGTTTAGAATAGGATGTTTCCTTATTAATGTTTGGTTGATGTGCCTAATTTAATTAGAATTGATTTGTTTCCATTTAGAATAATTGATTTGACTTGATTTGTTTTAATTTATTTTTATTTGATTTATTTCCTTTTATTTCTCATACCCATTACTTAAATCCAGACTTAATTTCTAGTATGTTGACCCATGTGAAAGGCCCAAGAGGCCCAATTTGGTTCCTAGACCTATACCAGGTTGTGACTCCCAAAGAAAAAGAAAGCAGATCATGCAACCCACAAGTGCGGGGCGGTGCGCCCACAACCATAGAGTGAAATTCTAATGTATATGATGACACCAAGGTCATGTGTAGTAGCGTTTGGTATTCGTGTAAAGATAATATCAAGGACAGATTTCTTGTGCTGTAAGAATATTTTGGTGCTCAAAGAACTTTGGGAAACCCTCATTAGTTAAAAAAGAAAACAAGAATGAATATTGGGTTTGAATCATGCCATAACACCCTAACCCCATAGTAAAAAGAAATTAAGATAAATTTTAAAACTTCTCATTATATTGAGTTCTATTTATTTGAGTTATTTTAATAAAATTGACAGTTATCTGGGATAAATTTCACTTCACCTTTTCCAACATCAAACAAAAATCGATAATCTACCTGCTGAAATGCCCCAAAAAGATTTAGCCCTTGTTGAGGTGTAGGCAAGATAAACATGCAAAAAATATTATTGTAAAGTTTCTGGAAAACTCGATGAAAAGGAAGCTTAAGGTCTCCTTCGGGGAAATGAATTGTTAATGATGGAAGTGGTTGATTTTCAGCTTGTTGGACATCATAGCAAAGGTCATAAGGTAGGACCCCAAGCCTTATAGGTTCCCAGTCATATGCCTGTAAGTATCTAACTATCTCATCTCTGGTAATGTTATATGCATTCTGAACAATATGAGTTAATGCAGCTCCTTCATCAAAAACAAACCCACCCCTAGAATCAGGTCCCAATTGAAACTGTTTTGCATTTATTTGAAGCCTCTTTTCATTCATGCTAATACCCAACACTTCCACGTAGTACCTATTTTGGTTGGGCAATAATGGTATTGTTTTTACTATTGCATGATATCTTTCTTCAATTTGTGCATCTTCGCCAAAATGAAAATATGTGTTGAGATTCTCTCTTCCAACCCAATCATAAAGGCAATATGAGAAACGTAGGTCGGTGTGATGTTTTAGTTGCCTTAGGATTTATAGTGGTCCGCGTCCTAGACCAAAAACCCCTCCTACTCTATTTTCATCTTCCTCAACTTTACTAAAAAGCTACGTCTGGGTAGCTTACGTGTCCCCCATCACGTGTAAAAAATTTGAATGTTTCAAATGAAAATTTACCCTTAGTGTAACAACCATCAACATATTTGAACTCATAACTGCATAATTTCCCTTCACATATTCCAGTAGAACAATGGGGATCACCACAAGGCATGTGACTATACGTCCTGGAATCTTGGTACTTGAAGTTTCCAACACATAGGGGGAGACATTCGGTGCATCCATCACCTTGAACCCATGTAGTATCAGAACCTGGATCCAGTAACAATAGTGCACTGTATGGTGGTGTGCCAATCTCCATTTGAGTTACATAGAAATTTCCAGGATGATACATTATCATCGGGTGTAGTGCTTTAATGCCTTGCTCGGTTGAGTTGATTGCATTTGAAAAATTCATGGATTGAAATTGAAGAGCTCAAGCTTTAGAAAATCGAACTATTCTATTGTGTTTTTCCAGTTGACTTAAATTTTGGGGAAGAGCACTGAATCAATGGAATGTCTTGGGACGAGCTTTATGCTAAAGCCATTTGTTTTAAGACAAGTAAGCATATGAAAGAGCAAGGTCAATAAGAGCCAAAATACAGTTGGTACATCATAAAGGCTTCTAGTACCCATTGTTCGGCTCTTTGGTTACGTGTTAAAAATATGTCATAGGCTATATATATATAGGTGAAAGTTGAAACTGCGAGTTAATTAAATTGGTGCACTAACTTGGTAATTTGATGCATTTACTTGGCAATTATATTTGTCTCTTTAGAAGGAAATTTATTTAAAGGTTTGTTGGAGGGTGCATGATTCTAAATGAATTAGATTCCCAATCCCATTTTATGAGTTTTCCATCTTATTCTTCAATAATGGAACCATACCTAATACTCTCTCTCTCTCTCTCTCTAAATTAAAGTCTCTATCTCCTGTCTCATCGGTTTCTTTGTAAATTGATTTCGGTAATTTTGTTTTTAACGAGTGTTGGGTTGCCGTTAGTTCATTTAACAACAGACTAACAGAAGTACTGATTTGGCACGTGTATGAAGTTTAAGGAGCAAATTGGCTAAGAGTCTAGGAGGTGTAATTGTTACTATCCTAGAGTTTAAGGAGTGTCAGAGCATTTTTCCCTCAAAAAATATGTCATACTTTAAATGAAAGTTGAAACTATGAATTAAGTGGTGCATTAATTTTACAATAATGTAGAGCTTATAAGGAAAATTATTTAAAGGTTTGTTGAATGGTGCATTAACTTTGCAATAATTAATGGTTACCTCCTTATAAGGAGATTTATTTAAAGGTTTTATTTATTTATTTTTTTAATAAAGTTTTCCAAGATTCTCTAGAGTTTGTATTGTACTCTTAATGATTCTCTAATAATGTTATTCATGAACTATAAAGTTCTTGGTAAATTACTATTAGTTAATTTTGTATGATATGGCTAACCATGGTTAATGTGTGTAAAATAGTTTAAGAGGTGCATATGAGTATATTAGTTGGCAAAAAGTGAATTGTATCGAAAAGGTAGGCATGCCCAAAGTGCAAAGAAGAGAACCTAATTGGACCTAATATATTGATGTGAACAAAAATGTGTAAAGTTGTGATTTACAACTATGTTTTATGTTGGCTTTAATTCTGTGTCAAATTTGACTGTAATTTTGTTCAATCATTTCCCTATATTTTTGTGGGATTTAATGTAAGGGTTGTGTGTGAGAGTTTGGTGAAGAATTTGTGAAGATGAGGATTTTGCGACTAGCTCATGACTGTTGACCCACAAAACAGGCCACATGAAAAGCACATGCTGGAATTTGAAGAGTCTTTGAGAGGCTGGATTTCGCAAGTCATTCGCGACTCAGGCCAAGTCGCGAGTGACCCGCGAAACTCTCTGCTAGATTAATTTTGAGTGTGCCTTTTCTCATTCCTTTACCAACACTATATAAACCCTTATTACCCACGAAATGTAAAAAGAAGAAAGATTATTCACAAGAAACTTTTGAGAGAGAAAAACCTAGTCAAACACTTGAGAGTTAGAGATTGTTTACTCATAATCCTCTACATCATTTCTCTAGAGTTTCCATTTAGTCCTACCTCTCAATCTACACATCCTTGAAAGGTTCTTAGCCCAAACATTCACCTCACCCATTCTAAGTGTTGAAAGAAGTTTTGGTGCCTAAGGGAAGCATTGGAAGAAGCCATTAAGTGGCGGATGCAATCGAGTGGAATTGCGGGATTCGGATAACCAGTGAAGACAAGACTCCGAGAAGTCCATTGGTAGCTAGAGCTTGAAGGGCTCAAGTACATTGGGTAGATTAGGCTTAGAGGGTCTTTTTGATATTCGTGTACTCCAACTTATTCACTAGTGGATTGATTTCTCTTCGAGTACTTCAATTTCTCTTCGATAACACGTCTCGGTGTTATCTTGTGTTTGCATCTCTCTTCCCTACTCTTTAAGCTTTACATTTATCGCTTATTGTACGTGCTTTTGCTTTAGAGTAGTATTCCAGTTTATTGCGCTTCATTTACTCTTGTTTTGCACTTAGATAAGTTAGAGTAAAAGCAAATAAGCCGTAGTTTAAAATTGGGGGTCTAAACAAGTATTAGTGTTTTCACACTAATTGAGCTTTCAAAATGGAACAAGTGGATCGAAATACTATGCTAATGTAGTAAATAGGAGAGTAGAAAAAATATATGCTGCACTTAAATTTTTAGATATTGTTTTATAGAAATGTTTGGTTGTAAATTTAGAGTGAAATTAATAGATATACCTATCAAAATAAATTAATTGTTATGTATATGTAGACATTTTATGCATTTGGAAATAGAGAGATTACGTTTTTGTGATTTTGTTATTTTTAAAATATTTATACACATATTGAAAGTTTTAATTTCTATAAATATTTAATTTTTACAATTATTGCACATAGTAAGTAATAGCTATTACAGTCCTTATAAGGAGGAATAACTAATCCTCAATCTTAGGAATAGCTATTATTAAGGAATAACTATTCCCTCTATATATAGGAAGTTTATTCATTTGGAAAGAATGAGAATTTTTTTGTGATTTTTTATTTTTAAAATTGTAATGTGCATAAGGGAAGTTTGTATTTTCAGTTTATTAAACTTAGTAAGTAATAGCTATTACAGTCTTTATATAGAAGAATGACTATTACACAATGTAATAAATAAGTATTACTAAGAAATAATTATTCCTTGTAATAAAGATATAAGCCCCCCTTTTTTTTTCTTTTTGAAATGGTACTAATCTACTAAAAAAACGTTGGCTAAAAATTACTAGTCCTTATAAGGAGGACAAACTATTCCCTAATTTAAGGAATAACTAATTTTAAGGAATAATTTTTCCTTGTATATATGGAAAGTTTATGCATTTAGAAAGAGAAAGATATTTTTTAATGAATTTTAATTTAAAATTTTTTTATGTACATATGAAAATATTGTATTTTTAGAAATATTTAATTTTAAAAATTAATACACCTAGTAATAATAGCTATTACAGTCCTTACTGGGAGGAATTACTATTCCTCAATTTAAGGAATAGCTATTACAAAGGGATAATTATTCCATATAATAAATATACAACCAAACAAAAAAAATATTTATCCTGCATGAATATAGCACAACAATCATGCCCTAAGAGTATTGACCATTTCCTTAAGATATCTCTAGTTTTTCCTTAATTTGATGCTTTTTTTTTTTTTTAAAAAAAAATGGTACTAATCTAATGAAAAAAAGTTGGTTGAATTACAAATTTTTTCTTCCAAACGGTTCATCCTATATATATATATATATATATATCTTGAATTGCCTAAAGAGAAAATTGATTTGAATAATAAGTAAATTTATCACTTATATTAGAAAAAAATACTAGATTTTAATAACATAAGAAAATTTTAATTTTATTAAGAACCTACCGAGATTACTCCGAGAATGTAACATAATTGTCAATGGTTTAGGGTTTAGGGTTTTAGGGTTTGGGGTTTGGGGGGATAGGGTTTAGGTTTGGGGGTTTGAGGTTTATGTTAAAAAGTTATCAAAAATCTGTTCTTTATGAAATGTTAAGTTTTGTGACTATGAAAGTTATAATTTTTTATGAGAATTAGTTTATGAAGAAAAGTTTTGCTCTATTCTTTAAAGATGATGTTTCTAATTTAAGTCAAAGTTACCAATTATCTGATTTCAATAATTTATGAAATTGTCAAATTTTGAGACTATGGGCCTGTTTGGATAAGTTGTTTCAAAATTGTGTTTTAAAAACGAGCATTTTTAAAACGTGCGTTTTGAAAAAACCACTTAAAAAACCACAGATAAGTGTTTGGTAAAAATGTGAAAATATACATTTTCTATTTTTAAAGCCTTATTAAGTGTTTGGATAAACTGTTTTAAAAATGGCTATTTTGGGTGTAAATTCCAAAAAATGACTTAACTATTTTGTTAAGGTTATTTTGTCATTTTTCCTACAATTATTGTTTTTTTTTTTTTTATATTATTATTTTTGAAAATATGTAATTAAGCTTGACCATTGCATTAATAATAATAACAATAATGATGTTGTTGTTGTTGAAATTCATGGAAAGAAATTTATCAAATTTAAAATTTAAAAAAAAAAAACTCATCAAGAAAAAGATATTAAAATGATTAGGAAAATAATTATATTAAAATGTTCATTACCAACAATATCAATACTAGACAATCCATTATAATAAAATAAAAAAATTCTTATCCAAAACATTAAAAACCAAAATAGAAATAATGAAAATATTGATTACAACCCATAAATGGACCGAGCTATCTTGTCACAAACAAATTTCATTTCCTCATCTTGTATATTCTCAACGTTTGTTTGGCTACTACCTTCTCCACTACTATTGCTTCTTGGTCTGTCCAAGTCATGCTCACCCCAATCAAATCCCTCATAATGTTTCTTTGGTGCTTAATGTCATAAGATGGCATTTGCTTCAAGATTTTCCATCTATTCTTCCACACTCCAAAAGTTTGCTCAATCACACTTCTAAGTGATGAGTGAACATAGTTAAACCTCTCTTCTAGGTGATTCCCTCGACCAGCTCGTCGAAAATCTGAAAGATGGTACCTTTGTCCCTTATAAGGTGATAAATATCATTTTCTTATAAAGGTTATCCAGCATCAACTAAATAATATTTTCCTAGTAAAAGGAAAAAAAAAGATGTACATAAATAGTATCCTTCATACATATTAAATTTATAAAAATTTTATATACTTGGTAGTGGTTTTGGAAAGTTGACAGATTCTCGATGGATAGCATCTAAGAAAATACGTGTATCATGTGCTGTATCTTCCCATCCAGCCATAACAAATGTGAAAAGTAAATCAAAATCGCATGCCGCCATCACATTAAAAGATGGCACACCCTTTCTATTATAATATGGAGCTTTCTTGTCCTCTTTAACAACAACTTGGATATGTGTACCATCAATGGCATCAATACAGTCCTAAAAATATAATATAAAACCTAGTTACTTGGTAAATATTCCTAACAAATATTAGAAGCAAATTAGAATATATGAAATGAATACCTGAAAGTGTGGCATGTACAATGGATTTTTTTGTATACGTCTTGGAACTACACTAAATGTAGGGTCAGAAGGCTTGATGATATCCATTGACATTATGTTAAGGCGTTTCAGAACTCTATGAAAATGTCTACGTATAGTCTCACCAGAATGTTGGAATCTTTCTTGAACCAACCTGTTACATGCTCCTTGTTCAAGTATCATCAAACATATACCTACTGACTTTTTAAGCCTAATATGCCTTGTGTGCCAAAGTCCACATGCATGTTGTAAAACATTACACAATTGAAGGAAAACATGCGGCTTCATTCTAAATATTTCATGACATTTTGTTTCATTACCCGTAAAACAATCCATCAACCACATATAGCCAGTTTGTTCAGAATCTCTACAAGGTTGTTTATCAACATAGTTCATATAATATGTCACTGCTGCATGACATCCAGTAACAACAAGATCATATAATTCATTATCATCATGTTCATCATTTTCTTCATTAGAAGAATAATCATCGTCACTATTATCAATATAATCATTGTAATCCATATGAATTACACCTAAAATATGATAACAAACAATTAGATAAATCACAATAAAGACAAAGTTTAACCATTTAAAAAATAATAACCATAAAGAAATTGATGAAACATCCCAACAAGTTAAGACACCCTAACAGCCACATTATTCAAAGGATAAGACAATAAACCATGAAAAACCTCACAAAGGACACATTTTAAAGCAAATGTGTTCCTTTAAACTTTTCGCTTGCTAATTAAGTGCTAAAGTAGAGTCCCCCAAACAATCTTGCCTCCTCTTACAAAAACTGAAGTTGTAAATGTGGTTCTTCCATCACGACAAACATCTCTCTCTTCTCTTGTTTCTGAAAAATACGTGCTACCATAAGGTAGAGTTCGGAATCCTTCTCAATGCCATCTAAGGTGCACACATGTTCCATGAAATTACTAATAGTACTACTTGGCTCCACTGAACAAGCTATGTTCCTTAACTCCACAACATCACAGATACGACTAAGCTGTTGTGTCAACTGTAATGTTGTTCCTCCTTTCTTCCCTTTGCTTTGTGTGGATGATGGTATCGTTTCTTTCCTTTGTTTTGTGTTAGGTTAGGTGGTTGTGTGAGGTTAGGAGTCTCATCTTCATGAACATCATCATTATCATTTGGAGAAGATGAGTCAGCAGAAGTGTCTCCTAATCCCCCCTTAGGTGTCTCAAGATCATCAGGTAACACACCTGAAGTGGGGGCCCATGCTAAATCTCCAGTGGTTGCAATGTCCTTAGGATATTCCTTTCCATCCCACTTATGCTTATACTTTGCCCTAGGATATTCCTTTCCAGTTTTCTTTTCAAAAGCTGCTATAATATTTGTCCAACCCATTTTACTAAAGTGGGTATTAGGTCGATTACCCTTAAATACCCCATCCACACAAGCTTCACAAAAGATAGTCATTAGTCTTGATGGCCATTGAACTCTAGAATTTGAGCTATTTTGGGATTGTTTAGTATTGGGATTTCAAGTCTCCTTGCTCTTAACCATCTAAACAAAATATAGATTTGCTAATAATAATGTTCAACCAAATACGGTAATTGACGATCAATTTATAAGAAGAGTTCACACCATAATTGACCAATTAATTATTTCGAAAGATATGCAAGCAGGAAAGAGATGAAATGGGTGTCCATGGCATTTAAATTACCTCCAAAGAATTTGAATAAGTTGGTGGATCCATAAGATATCCAAGATACATAACTATATTCTTCCAAAGGATAGAAAACATGTTCACAGTGGCTAAAAATAATAAAAACCTTTTTCTTTTCAGGTATCGAGATTCATTCTAATGTCTAAAAAATAAGCACATCACATATCATAGAACAAAGACTTAAAGTTGTACTGATTGCATAAGTATGAAGACTTACATTCACATATGTTAAGGGACTCATATTATTCTTCCTCTCATCTTTACTTTTATTTTATTTTTTCCAAGTAAATTGTTATTTAATAAATTGTATCCTTTTAATTTAAGGTGTATTTTACATGCTGTTAATTGCCAACTGGAAGATATAATAGAGAAGAAGTAGCATTCAAATCAGGGCCAAAATTGGTTGTTTAAACATGATAATTCAACATCAAAATTGTACGTTTTTAGACCCCTTAAAACATAATTGGATTAACCTAGTTAATTAGCCAAGTTATTACTTAGTCCAAATTTCAGATCTAGGTTATCACAATCAAACAATCATATCATGCATAGCAGCGGAAAGATAAATAAGACAATGATATGATCACCCATGAAACCAAACCAGTAAAAACCTGGGGAGGATTTAACTTAGCTATCCTCAAGGTAAACCTGAATCCACTATGAAAGAATCGAAGTTTTACAATAGGATTTAGACCACTAACATCCTATTGCTACCCACCAGTAGAAACTTCCTGACACGACCACGTGCAAGCTCTGAGACCACGGACTCCTTTTTTCTTGGATTCTCCAGCAAGTACAAGCACACCCACTTGTGTTTCTTTAAGTTCTTATGGCAGCAACTGAATGATCATCAAGTTCTTAAACGAATCTCCTTCTTGAAAACCCTAAGTTTGTGTAAAGGAAATCTCCTCACAGATCTCACAAGAGATTTACACAAACAGCAATATGAGCAACACTAAAACGTGGCTAGGGTTTGCCTTATATACCTAGGGCAAAAACACAAAACCCTAAATGTTTTAAATGAACTAAGGCTGAGTTGGAATTCTGCAGAAAAATGCATTCTGCCCGAATTTCGATTGATTGAGCCTAAGTTTCGATCGATCGAACCAGGCCGAAATGCTTTATTAAATCTGCATCAACTTAAATCCAACTTTACATAAATGACACAACTTTGAGCAAGTCTAAACACGACTAAACATCTTGTTTTGATCATGGTTTGCCAACAATACACATTAGAGTTCTAAATACATAAGATCTAAGTCTTTAGAACCTAACAAAAATAAATGGTGCCAAGAGTTCCTGTTTCCATTACACATTAAACATGCATCAAAAGCAAAGCAACATTGAATAATCACATTACTTAAAATGCATAGAAACTAGCTGGAGTGCCCAAGTGTAGCAGCAAAGGTCTGATTAACTAAGCCACTCTTGAAATGAGACCTACTCTTATAAATGAGAAAGCTCTCATACAAAGGAAAACAAACTTAGGCCAATTCATGCAACAATATTCCTTGCTCAGTTTACTTATCGAATACACACACACACACACACACACACACACATATATATATATATATATATATATTCCTTGCTTAGTTCAAATTGTCTTTTACAATTTGAAAGGCTAATGCCCAAATCAGACAAAACAAATCGGGTAACTCCATTATATGCATGACCAACTCAAACTTCTTAGTGCAGTAAAAAATCTTTTATTCATAGGCTTTAGTGTACCCTTTTAGAAAATATGATTAAATCCACTTTCAAAGAGTTGCATTAATTCCTAGAAAAGAACTTGGTACACTTTTGAAGCTACAAAAACTCCGCTGTTATAGAGGCCAAATTCTAAGTAATACAACAAAGCCTAATTAGTTGAAGGATTTCATAGAGCACTAAGCTTGGGTTCAACTCATTCAGTTTTTCAATCCAACAATCAATTAAAAACACATTTCTTCCAGATAAGCTCCTCAATGTATATATAACTAAATATGTAAAAATTCTGAGGCTTTTACAAACAATACTCCGTTATAGATAATACAATTTCACACGTAATAAACTAGCAATACATTTTAGTTCAGGATTAGTAAAAGGTAGAACTAGTAGCAAAATTAGTTCAGCTTAAGTGTAGGTTCAGTTTAGAAGGCAACATTATAATAGAAAAGCAAACAATATCAAGCATCTTCAAATGTTTTGAGCAATGCACTCTTAACTGCAAAGCAAAAGCACATATTATAATAGAAAGCACTTCAGAATAACATTATAATAGAAAAAGCAAACAACATCAAGCATCTTCAAATGTTTTGAGTAATACACTCTTAACTACAAAAACATTCTTAACTGCAAAATCAAAAGCACTTCAGAACAACAACCTAATTTTTTTTGAAATTTTTGATCAACTCCATTTATCTCAATTTTTTTTAAAAAAAAAAAAACTTCAAAACTAGTAAAGAAACAGCAGCAGCAGCAACAACTTGAAATTTTCTTCAAACCCGTATACTATTCAACAAGAAAAAACTAATCCCATCCAATCCAAATGGTTTTGATAAACCCCATCTATCTGAAATTGTTTTAAAAACTTCACAACCAGTAAAGAAACAGCAGCAACAGCAACAACAAATCCCTCAGTCAAGGTAAGTTCTAATATTTTGAGTTTAATCAGTCATCTAAACAAACATGCAAAAGCCCAAATCAATATAATAATGTTAGCTTTTAGATCCCTGTAAACTAGATTGTTTAACCTAATTAATTAACCAAGTGAATACTTAGATTTATTATTCAGATCGAGGTTAAAACAATAAAGTCATATCATGTAAAGCAGCGAAAAATAAAGAACACAATGATATGATCACCTAGGAAAACCAAACAGGTAAAAAACCTGGAGAGGATTTAACCTAGTTATCCTCAAGGTAAAAAGCAAATCCACTATAGAGAATCGAAGTTTACAATAAGACTTAGACCACTAACATTCTATTGCTACCACATGTAGAACTTATTGACACAACCATGTGCAAGCTCCGAATCCATGGACTCCTTCTCTATTAGGCCTTTACAACACAAGCACCCACACTTGTGATAAAAAACACAAACTCTCCTGTTTGTGACTCCAAGACCACCCTTGAAAGTTTAGATCATTAGCACATTTGATGACTAGAGAGGGCAGCAACTTCTAAAACGTCGGATCTTGAGATTCTTTAAGGAATAACACTGGTAGAAGATATGAGAGAGCTTTTTGGGTACAAAACCCTAGATACGAAAGAGGCATACTCTTCTCTCTCTGAAAAGTCTTATTAAAAACGTGCTTAGGATTTCCTTTAAATACTAGAAGAAGTAGATCTGAAACCCTAATCCTTTTTGGGCTTGAACTGCTGTTGGGCCGAACTTAAAATTCTGCAGACCTGTATTTCGATTGGTCGAGCCTGTCTTTTGATCGGTCGAGCCTGTCTTTCGATCGGTCGAACCAGGCAGATTTTGAATTCTTCTTTCTGCAACTTGTATGTTCTTGAATCTTGACTTGTGTCACCTTGAGCATTTTCTAATAATACCTATAGACTCTAGGATCTATATCTAGACTAGTTTGTGTTCACGATTTGCCAATTGTTCTAAACTTTTAGAACCTAACAAATAATTTCAAAGATGGGTAATGGAGAATGTTTACCTGGAAATTGTGATGAAGAATAACAATGATAATCAGAGAGAGCAACTGAGCAATAATAGAGAAGAAAGAAGAAAATATCGTGAAACTGATGAGGATAGAACCAAGGATTGATGATATATATATGTGTGTGTGTGTGTGTGGGGGGGGGGGGGGGGAAGGAATAGACTGGTATTTCGGTAAATAATATCTTGAAGTTGAGGCTAATTCGGGTTTTTAGCCAAAACAATTAGTGGCTACCCAATCTTCCATATCACGAAATGCTGAAAAAGCTCTAGAAAATTGCATTTTTGGAATCGCGAAAATCTGTAGAATTGAAAACGCAATCCCGCAGATATTGCCTAAACAAACGTATGCCCGAAATTGCGATTCGCTAAACTACCGTTTTGAGCAATCTAAATGCCTAAACAAATGGGCTCTATGAAGGAAATGATTATTTTATAATAAGAATATATATGATTTTAAACCATTAATATTAAGTTTGGTGACTTTGTAAGAAATGAAAGAAAATTAGTCTCAAAATATTTTGTAATATTATTCTGATAAGAAAAAGGAGAACAATTATTTTCCTCTGAAAAGTGTATAAATTATTATTATTATGAATAGTATAAAATACTATGCAAGGAAAGATGTTCTCCTATCTAAATATCCATAAAATGAAATACTTTGATTTACATGCATCCTTCTTAAATTCTCGTGTAACTTATCCTTATTGAGTTACGTAGCTCACCCCTTCCACTCTTTCAATCAATGGGTTTTATTCTGGAGCAGGGGGGGCCTTAGTCAAGTATTTGGGAAAAGCTGGTTTTAATTTTAAAAGTATAGGTCCAATTTTGGCAGTTTGATGTTTAGCTCTGTAGTATGGTGTATTTCAGGATATTATGATGGGAGTTGTATATTTTAGTGTAATTAGAGATGTATTATGTGAAAGTGTGGAATTTGAATAACTGGTGGATTCTGTTATTTCTTGAGTACAGTGTAGATGCTCTGAATATCAAGTGAGAAAAATTATATCAAGAAATTAAAGAGATAAGAATGAAAAGAAAGAGGAAAGCTTTTGTTAAAAAATTTAGTTGGTTCTTGTTAATATCAGGTTCAAGCTTGATATTAACATGCCGGTCATGGTCACAAATCTGGGTATAGGTTTTGGGTCGTGACACCCCCTCCTCCCCCACAACCCCCCCTTGGCTTCGCCACTGACACTAAGGGTGTGCAGTGGTGTTCTTCCAATAAATTGAAACCTCTTGAATAAGTAATAAAAATATAGGTAGATAATAATATATATTTCCCTTTTTATTTTTTTTCCTGCTTCTGGTCACTGAGACTTCTTTCTCTCTAGGTTGTTTATCATGTTTAATTATTTCATTGGAGAATATCTTTTGTGCTGTTTTAACAAATGTAGATTGGATTGGTTGCCCTCACGATTGACATTCTTGCTATCTCATAGAACCGTGGTATTAGCAACGCATACGAATGAAACCCATACAAATTACATGATCCAAGAAGCCCATGATCCAAGAGATTCTTAGTGACTTACGTACAATATGATTAATATCCACCAACCAATGAAACATTCCTTATCTAAGGAATTCTATACACGTTCGTTCTGCGATTAAGATGTTAAAACAGACACCTCCCCCCCCCACCCCCTCTCTCTTCCCAAAAGAAAAGAAAAGAGGGAACTAAATAGTACTACCATGTAGTTTGAGCATTTTTTTACTTTCCTATAGCTTGAACTAATTGTAAAAATTTCCACCTAAATCAACAGAAAATGATAAAAGTATCCATCGTTGGTGGGGTTTTTTGGAGTTATACGTAATAGAGTTGGTGGCTCGATGTTGATAGGGGAAATAGAGAAAATAGATGGAAGAGATAAATATTTCTGTTGTTTTATCTTCTAGGTCATTAACCATAGTATAAACAATGACACCTCAAAGAGGTATGTTAAACATGGCGAAATAGATTTTTTTAAGTGAAAAGATAGAAAATGACGAAATAGATTATTAAAAGGTCAAGAGTCTTGTATCTCAACTAGTACTTCTTGGTATTTTTCAAATCAACATTGAGGACTCAAAACTCCTAACTCTATTGATGTTATGATTGAAATATCAAAAATAGATTATTAAAACAAATTGAAATATTCCCAAACATGGAAGTATTTTCATATTTTTCACACAAAAAAGAGAAGCTTATATTCCCTTAAATTTTATTTTTCTTTTTTTAGTGAAATTTTCACTTTGATTTTCAATGAGTCATTTATAATTAAATCAAACATAGGGGAATATATTAGAGAAATAAAGAAGGCAGGGGCTTAAGAACAAAATTGTTATTTAAAAAAAAAAAACAAAAAAAAAACTATCCAATAAGTATTTGTTTGGATACAGATGAAAATGGTGCGTTTTGCGTTTTACGTTTCCTTTTTTTTTTTACTAGAAGCGAATTCACGTGGCACACAGGCCTGCTAGTGGGTCCTGTGCACTGTGCACGGGACCCACTACTCTTTGACCGTCCACACATTTCACTGGAATGGCACTGTCAGTGGGTCCCGTGTACTGTTCATGGGACCCACAAACATCTTTTTTTACCAAAACTTTAATTAAAAATGGGTCCCACGGTACTATTCACACATTCAAAAATTATTTTGCTACAATGTTTTCAGTTTTCAGTTTTTAGCAAAATAAGCGGTATCCAAACGCACCTAAGTATTCAAAATCTATGTTATAGAATCCTCTCTATTTCAATTTTCTAGTGAAATATAGGGACTAGATAGTTTATTTTACAATTGAGATTTTATTTATATACATATATAATTGTGTACATGATCTCTTGTTATTATTATTTAAAATTTTAAAAAACTAGATACTAAATACATTTTTAAATTTATCATATTTAATTTTACACCAAAAATAGTTCTATTTTAAATGTAAAAAAAAAAAAAATCCTTGTCACATTGAGTAAGTTCTAGCAGAGGACATAAAAATCATGGTATTGGTGGGTGAGTAGGGAAGAACTAGGTGGGGGTCATTTCTGGCTAGCAATGCTAGTCTAAATAGTACTTTGTTTGTTTACTTTATTCTATTAATGTCTCCTATTGGAAGAAACTTAAAATGAGGCTATCGAGGCCTTTGCTTCCTATACAACCCTCATTCCCACCATTATGCTCGTGCCACGTAAAGGCAAACACCGACACCTTGTATTAGCCTACGGGGACTGTGAAATATACCCACCTGCCGTACGCTCTTAACGGCACCACGAAATCCCAACTTGTCTGTTATTGCAAAATCTATCAGATCTCTCATGTGCATGGCCATGGCCATGGGGTGCATAGGCATTTCCAAGACCTCCAATACATGCACACTCATGTGCCCCTTTCCAACGAGTTTTACCCCTACGCTCGTGCTCTTGTTGGACAAATTTTAACCCTCCTACTCATGAACTAATATTGTTACTAAGTACTCCCGAAATACGGTTTACGTCATACTTTACTCGCTGGTAAGTGCAAGACAGTTAATATTAGAATTAATATTTTCACATTAATTTATAAGATTATCTCATGTCTTTAAATTAAATGGTTCACATTTATTGATGTAGAGTGCCACGTCATTATACCTTAGAAGTATATAATAATTATGTCATTATAAGGGTAAAAAAGAGTGATACAATTGGTTGTGATGAGTACTTGTGTATAAAATGAAACACACATATCGAGATAGATGATTTTTATTCCTACACTTATGTGCATAGGTTGCATAGACGTTCCTAGTACCCCCATATAACTACTCTATTAGCAGTATTACATTCCTCTCCAACTGATCCTTCTCTCCCCTAGCTCCACAAAGGGAGAGAGAGAGACACACACACAGAGTGAAAGAACAGGCTTTTTCTATGAAGTGTATTAGATCTGAGGCAATTGGGTCATGGAGAGAGGATGGAAAACAAACGTAGAGGTATCACCAAACTGTCCTCGGTGTGGTTCTTCCAACACAAAGTTTTGCTACTACAACAACTACAGCTTAACACAACCAAGGTACTTTTGCAAAGGCTGTAGAAGGTATTGGACTAAAGGTGGATCCCTCAGAAATGTACCTGTTGGTGGTGGCTGCCGAAAAAATAGAAGGGCTAGCAAGTCCTTAAGGCTATCCAATGATGGTGTTCAGTCAAGAAGTTTGGCTTATGGGAATCTCAAAAATGACCCAATGGGGCATTCATTCAAAGGGAATTCCATGGTTGAGTCCACTACTAGCTCATCAATGATGCCTGATGGTTCACATATCGACCTTGCACTTGTTTATGCCAACTTCTTGAATCAAAAGCCTGATTCCAAGAAAGACTTGGAGTCGCCAGAATTGCCTGCAGGTGATCATCATTTTAATTCAACTTCAGAGTTTTCAAGTGTGTCAAATACAAACTTGAATTCAAGTACTCAACTAGAAAATGGTTTTTTTGGATGTCACGCTAGTGTTTCTGAGCTGCCTTTGGAAAATTGTGTTAACACCCAGATGTATTTATCAAGTGAACAATCTATAAGGCATGACACAAGCAATTATGGGTTGCCACCATTGCCTGGTGAAGCAATAGCCTCCCAAGAAGTATTGTGGCCAAATTCTCATCAAATGATGGTGAATCATGCATTTCAAGAAACGCAGCTGCTGGGACCAGAAGCACTAGATCCAAATTCCTTGATTTCTAATTGGAGCCCATTCGATTTATCAAGGGATGATACTTTCTAGAGGACATGAGAGGAATGTGATTTTCTTCATCTATTTTCTTGTTTTTATTCTCTATGATTATAATTATGTATAGATTAGGATGGGGAAATTACCATGAAATAATAATCGTAAAATGTTTTTATTCCCACCCCCACCCCCACCCCCAAAAAAAGAAAAGAAAAGAAAATACAAATCCAATTTTGCGATAGCAAATACACCATAATTCCATATTCAACTATGTTATTGAAACTTTTTTTTTTTGTTGGAGAATCAACAATGTTATTGAACTCATGAAATACACTGGAATTTACATGAAATCTTGATATAACATGTTAGACACCATCTTAATAAAATAAATTTAAACCTTTAGCTGATATGGGTCCAATTTTGTGCTAGAGAGCCTCACTTATTTGGAACTCCTCTAATTATGATTGTTTTCTCTCTCCTTCTCACACTGAAGTACATCAAGTGGGTGTTCATCTACTTGCTTCTTTAATTTTCGGAGGTGTTAATTAAGGCGTTTTCCATATTAGAGGAGGTATTAGTGATCTGGCATTTAATAGTTTCCAAAAAAGATATCTAAAACCTTTAAAAGTATAAACAATCGGGAGGGTGTATATCATGTTCTTATCATTAGCTTCTTTTCAAGTTAGGTATATTTAAAAGTCGGGTAATTCTACGGTACCCCCACTTTTTTTTGGGGGTACGGTACCCACTAGTAAGCAACCTGCTATATTAGGTTACCAAAACATCACATTTGATGGTACCATCCTCACATTGTGTAGTACTAACATCACATGTGATTGTACTTTGTCACATTCGGTGGTTCTTTTATTTTTTTCTCACATTTGATGGTACCATCCTCACATTGTGCAGTACCAACATCACATGTGACTGTACTTTTGTCACATTTGATGGTTCCTTTATTTTTTTTCTCACATTTGATGGTACCATCCTTACATTGTGTAGTACTAACATCACATATGATTGTACTTTTGTCATATTTGGTGGTTCCCTTATTTTTTTCTCACATTTGATGGTACCATCCTCACATTGTATAGTACCAACATCACATGTGACTGTACTTTTGTCATATTCGGTGGTTCCTTTTTTTTTTTCCTCACATTTGATGGTACCATCCTTACATTATGCAGTACTAACATCATATGTAACTGTATTTTGCCACATTTAGTGGTTCATTTATTTTTTTCCTCACATTTGATGGTATCATCCTCACATTGCGCAGTACCAACATCACATGTGACTGTATTTTTATCACATTCGGTAGTTCCCTTATTTTTTCTCACATTTTATGGTAGTATTCTTACATTGCGCAGTACCAACATCACATGTGACTGTACTTTTGTCACATTCGGTGGTTTTCTTATTTTTTTTCCTCACATTTTATGGTATCAATCTCACAAAGCGCAGTATTAATATCACATGTGACTGTACTTTTGTCACATTCGGTGGTTCTCTTATTTTTTTTCTCACATTTTATGGTACTATCCTTACACTGCGCAGTACCAACATCACATGTGACTGTACTTTTATCACATTCGGTGGTTCCCTTATTTTTTTTCCTCACATTTTATGGTACCAATCTCATAAAGCGTAGTACTAACAATACATATGACTGTACTTTTGTCACATTCGGTGGTTCCCTTATTTTTTTTCTCACATTTTATGGTACTAGCCTCACATTGTGCAGTACCAACATCACATGTGACTGTACTTTTGTCACATTTGGTGGTTCCCTTATTTTTTTTCCTCACATTTTATGGTACTAGTCTCACATTGTGCAGTACCAACATCACATGTGACTGTACTTTTGTTATATTTGGTGGTTCCCTTTTTTTTTTCCTCACATTTTATGGTACCAGCCTTACATTGCGCAGTACCAATATCACATGTGACTGTACTTTTGTCACATTCGGTGGTTCCCTTATTTTTTTCTCATATTTGATGGTACCATACTCACATTGCGCAGTACCAACATCACATGTGACTGTACTTTTGTCACATTCGGTGGTTCCCTTATTTTTTTCTCATATTTGATGGTACCATACTCACATTGTACAATACCAACATCACATGTGATTGTACTTTTGTCATATTCGGTGATTCCTTTATTTTTTTCTCACATTTGATGGTATCATCCTCCCATTGTGCAGTACCAACATCACATATGATTGTATTGTTGTCACATTCGGTGATTTTTTTTTCTCACATTTTATGGTAACATCCTCACATTGTGTAGTACCAACATTACATGTAACTGTATTTTTGTCATATTTGGTGGTTCTCTTATTTATTTCTCACATTTGATGGTATCATTCTCATATTATGGAGTACCAACATCACATGTGATTGCACTTTGGACCCACCAGATGACTTAACTTCTTCTACTTCGTACGGATGCTGAATTATAAATGCAACTTTGGTTCTGTATATACAAGTATAAAGCCTACTTGCATTTGTGCTCAAGTTTTTAGAGATAAATTGAGAGAGAAGAGTTAAACATGATGGGCGGGTCAAGATTTTGGTCTGATATGTTATGAAATGGATGAATTGCTAACATTTTAGTAATAGCCTTGTTTTATGTTGGGATTGAGACACGATGAGTTGAAGATATTAACTGTGGTAACATAGGGCAATCTACTTATACAAGCTAACATGTGCTCCCTTCTATTTGTTTGTTTATTGTATTGATAGACATGTTGTAATTTTTTATGCTCCATACTGTTTTTGGGTGAATGCAAAAATGTAATTGATATTTAAGTATAATTCAATGGCTTGAACTCATACAACTTGAAATCTATTATTAACTCCTTCGTGTTGGTAAAGTGCAGGGCACAATTAAGTGAAAACGCCTGTTGGAGCCTAGGCACAATACAAGTGTGCACCAGATTGATGTGAAGCACACGTTTAAAAAAAAAAAATAGTTTGATAAATTTGGAAATAATTATTAATGGAAAATACAACAATTAAGAGATCAAATAATCATGTACATGGATATAAAATAATTTTATTAATTCATATGAAAGTTATAGAAGCCCATCATTTTGCAATTTTACCACAAATAATGCAAGTTAAGTCATTTTTATTTTTTGGATAAGCTAAATGAGTACTTTTGGCAATATCCTTTCTTAAATCTTAGGTAACTATAATGAGCAATGACTAATTACATATCTTAGTTATATATTTAATCACTTAATAATTATAAATCTATAAGAATTAGCTAATATAAGATGAATGGTGGACTGGAGTGATTGTGGTCTCAAATTGGTCTTATATAGTAGCACACCTTAACATTGAATTTTATATACCAAATTAATGATTTATATCAATAGTGTTAAGATACTATGGCTACAATTAAGTTTTGGTTTATTTTTTTGAAAAATAAAGAAGTACAAAAAAAGCATGCCTAAAGTGTGCTTCTTTAAATACACCTAGCTTTTTTTCTTTTTTTTTTGAGAATCGAATACACCTAGCTTTAGAGGCTACAAGTGCTGGAGTTGTGGCGCTTTGCGCTTTTACCAACATTGTGATTCCCTGGAGTTGGTTGGTTTACTGAGTTCGGTCCATAGCATGGTTAATACCTTGTACTCTGCAATGTATGATGGCGGTTGCATTTCATTTGTTCCCTTGAAATTGTGTTACTCAAGATAGTAAAATTGTATTAGTCAATCAATGGTGAAACTTTGTATAATCACATTATTAAGCGAATATAATCACATTATTAAATTTAATCCATTTTGTATATAACACTAGAGGAATTATTATACTTAATATTTATACCGCAATATAAGCATATATATAAAGCCTCAGTTGTAAAGCTTGAATATTATATGCAAGAGTTATGTCCTAAAGAAACAATGAAGCTTCTCCATGTCAAAGCTACCGTTGTCTAAAGGTTCTTACATACCAATCATAATGAAGTCTGGACTTATGTTTGTGTCCAGGAAGCTCTTTTCATGAACAATCTTTGTTTGTGTTTGTATTCTAGCTGTAAATTGTTACATGCCAAAGTTGGAACCAAAAAAAAAAAAAAAGAATTATCAAGCTCCACTCTAGAGAGGTAAAAATCAATCTCATAATTGCCAATAGCTGATAATGTATTACAAAGAAAATGGAATAATCAGTAAGCGCCACAAAAGAACTACATCAGATCTCAAAACCTTATCTTTAAACTCCTAATCAACTAGAATAACATGTAAGCGCCATAAAAGTCAAATGAAGATATAAAGAAACACACAAAAAAACCTTATTAAATTAAATATTAACAAATAGCAAGAAAATTCACAACTGATGAAGGCTTCTATCAAGTCTTTTACCTATCATCTTCACATCTGAATAGACTTTCTTCATACTGATTTCTATGCATATGTTTAAGACAATACCCAGTGATCATTCAGTGACCCTTTTGGAAGTGTTAGTAGATGATCATTCCCGCAATCTGGTGCATTTCTCAATCTAATGAATCACCTTCAAGACTGCATAACATGCATATAAAATAGCTTAACATCACTTCAAAGTTTCTAACAGATAATTTCACAAATATCTCCTATGCATTTCCAAAATCAAAACTAAAATAAAATATATTTAAAAATCTAATATGTATAGATCAATGTTAAGAGTATACACAGTCCAAGATTAAACCAAAATCAGGAAATTCAGAGCTTCACAAGAAGTACACAAGATTCTACAGAATAATGTTACTTTGCTTTTACATAACAATGTTTGAAAACTCAACAATACAAATTTAAATAAAAAGAATGTGCAAAGCTAATTATCAACGTGTCCACTTGCAAGTTAGCAAAATTAATAGTATTGTTACATGAATGGCTCAATGACATAATCAAGCAATTAATAGTATTGTTACAGAAATTGCAAAGCTGCACCAACTAATGCTTACTAAAATAAAAAACTAAGTGGAGTTCATCATCTCTTTATTAATTACAAAGCTAATTGATACTAGCCCATAAATCTATAATTTTCCATCTTCATCGAGGTTGGAGACTTTGGCATAAAATATACATGATATCATTGTTAAAACTCTCTTATCAAAATTTAAAACTATAAATCAGATTCTTCATAACTACCTAAAACGATTGAGAAACAAAGGGTGACACCCATAAATTATAAGGAAATGAACATGTAATGGAATCTAAGCTCTTTTTCCAGGCTTAACTTGTGCCAAATTTCTTACAAACTGACAATTTTATGCATGCTGCTCTTATTACTAGTAATAAAATGACAAAACGAAAAATGTTGTAATAGAATTATAAACCTGAAATCGATAGAATACTAAAAAAAGCTTCCCTTTGGTGGAGAACACAATCAAAGAAACCTCGATTACGAAGGCAAAGTGTTGCATGAGTGGGCATTTGCCACATTTTGAAGTTGGTGACTTCCAAGCATGCACATTTGCACATCCAAATAACTCAAGGAACTGCGAGATTAACATAATTATAAATTATCCAAAACTTTCAAATGGGAACTTGCATAATTATAATTGTTATTTGTTTATAATACTCTAAACAATAACAATAAAGACACACCAGATTGCCATAAAACATAGTACATCACCAATGGGCAAACTTGGAGAGTTTTCAATCCTCGACTGATGCAATGGAACTGGAAGGCATGGTTGCAAACGCCTGCAGAAAAATAAACCATGTTTGTAAATAGAACAATTTCATTATTGAAAAAACCAAGGAACATATTAACAAATCAATTTTCACATTAAGAAAATCAATTGGTTATCATCAGGAATATGATGACAAAGAAGATCCTTCAAAAAGGAAAACCCAAGTTATTAAACTTTGAATTAAAACTTCAACAAGTAATGCACAATTTACTGCCAAACTACTTGCCAAAAGTTGGGAAAACTTAGACACAAAGCTTGAGAATATATATATCTATGGGAAGGTAGGTCATAATTGGGATCCTAAAGTTGACAGAACTAAAATGTTGCAAACTTTTTTTTTTTTTTTTGAGAAGCCAACCTGGAAGTCCAGGAGGGAAATTTATTGAAAAATAACAGCAATAATGTGACGAAGTGAAGATTGTTCAAATTTTTAGGTCCAAGAATGGTTTGGAAATTAAATTCAATGAAATGGAATTTGATGACTTCAATTATATCTGTCAGCACAAGGGCATACATTCTTTGTTAAAATATGCATTCCTACAAGATGGAAAGTGAGTTCCTACTCCTTTGGGATGATTCTTTGAAATTGGCAGAATATACCTAATCTACTTCCCACATTACACAATTTCTTCAATAAAAAATAAAATAGCCTACAATGTCACATTTTACAACCACCAATGACACATAACCCTGTGCATCAAAATCAGGCACCAAGACATTTTATTCCTCAATTTGCATTCCATGGGAACAAACATAACTAATCTCCTCTAATTTAACCATATATATACACATAGAACTACGGCAAGCATGTACAAATCACAAGAAATTATAAATTATAACATTGAGAGGAAATAAATAAAAATCAATAAATAGTTAAAGAAAAGAACCAACCTTTTATTTCCTCCAAACCAGACAGCATTGGAACTCTATTGGCCTCCAGCATCCTAGAAACTTCCAAACCAGAATCATAAGCTCTGATAAAATGGTCTTCAACATCCTTCAATGCCTCCAACAATTCCCTCCCATCAGTGGGTGTATCAATCACTCTAAAACTTAGCTGGGACGAATCATGGAGGATATCATCAATAATGTGACCATATGAAGATTGTTCTGTAGAACCTTGTCATCATGCATGATTATTCATATATAATGTTAATTTTACTCACTTAATTTGAGAAGATTTTGGGGGACAACCCGTTTTGGCTGATTTAAATTTTAGCGCGTGGATCCTTGTTCCCAAATCATCACAGGTAACTAGCAAACATATAACCCAAAATACCCAAACCAAATCAAGCTGAAATACCCAAACAAATTAACCTCAAATAAAGAAAAGAAAAAATTCACACAAGACCTAACTTCTCAATACTAAAATAATCAAATCTAACCTAAAAAAAAAACCGAAATCAAATAAATAAATAAAGAAAAACAACTTCTCAAATACTACACAAAATTCTCACAGTAGCAGTGGCGGACGATCTAATGGCGGCGGATGGTGAGCGGTGGCGGCGGCGGTGGCTTGCCAGGTCTCTTGTTCAGCTTCTTAGCCCTTTTTGTCTTTCGTTCTCTTTTTTCTTTTTACCAATCTTTCGTTCTTCGTTTCTTTCTTTTTCTTTTGGTTTTCTTTTGTTTTTATACGCTACCTATTCTACCGGTAATAGGTCCACTACTAAACTTAAATGAACGATCAGGATTGAAACAATACAAATATACGGCTAAGATTTGGGTGGGTACCATACCCACTAAAAAAATAGGTGGGTACGATAGAATGACCTTAAAAGTCAGTATTTGGTAAAATGGGGTTTTCTAATATGGAAAATTAGTTTTTCTATAATCATAATTTTTGTGTTATAATTATTGTCACAATTCTAATGTAGTCAACTGTGAGTAGTTGTATATCATTTTTACATTGATTCACAATTTTTTCTCTATCACTCACACAATCAAATCATCTTTGATAATTTACCATACTATGGACCTCAAAAATTTAAAAGAAATCTAAAAAGATTTTCCCTTAAAAAGTTATAGCCTTTCAAAGCCATAGCTTTTAAAATTATTTTCAAACTTATTGAGAAAGACATGCTGCTTAAGCCACATTTTTTCCTTGGGCCTCAAAAGGTCCAAGTTTAAAAGCCGAAACCCACAAACCAACAAAATTTAGGAAAATTAGTCCAAGCCATACTGCAGGCAAGGGAGTCCAACATGGCAGAACAGAAAGATAATATCAAAAGGAGCCTAAGAGAAAATCCAACTGTCTCAAGTCTGCCACAAATGGGTCACAAGCCTCACAACACACAATTATATCCAACTCGCAAAGAGATTATCTAAAATTGAGAGGCTCAACAAAGTAGCCTAAGCCTGCAAAGGAACCCTACCTGTTATAAACAATGGGAGGTGAGATTTAATAGGAAGTGGAGGGAAATCTGTTGAAGTGGTTGTTTGCCACACCTTTTGGGTTTTGTGTTTGTAGGGAAACACACACACACCATAAGGATGAAGGCAAGTCCACCACAATTAATGTGCATGTCAAGTCCATTTACACAGCCTTGAACTGATGATAGCCCACTGAGTTGGCCCCTATCATCATTCATTGCCCTCAACCAGCAATTTTGTTTTTATTAAAGTTGATACACTTGTGAATTCTACCACAACATACCTTCTATTATGCCAAGTTGGTAGCAACATAATAGAACCCAAAGACCCATTTTTAGGAGTGCTAAAACTTCCCTATCTCACAAAGGGTGGTTGTCTAAATTCATGACTAGGGTATTGCACAATGAAATATAAGAACCCCCACGCATGCAGTCTCTAAAATCGTTAGTATATACTTTTCGTAAGTGTTACTATAGCTAGATGCTTATGATAAGTCGACTTTGTTACCTCAAAGTCAACTGTTCTAACAAAAGTTAGGTGAGAAATTAGTAGAATCCTAAAAAAACGCAGTAATTGAAAATTAAAGGATAAAAGACTCCAATCCTGTGTATATAGAGTTGTATCACAGCAAATTTTTAAACACATAGCATGATAACTCTATTGTTTTGTCAATTTGCAGAAGATGTTCTCTAAAAATTGATGGTAGAGAGTGGTTTTTTGAGTTCTTTATTTTGTTCTGTATCCTAATTTTCTTAGTCTTAATTTGCTTCGATAGTCCATTTAGTTCTGTGGTACTAGTCTTTCTTATTTGAATAAAACACTTGGTCGTGAGGATGTCATTTTCTTGTCTTAATTTTGCTGGTGGCTAATAAATACATTGACCCCCATAAAAATATGATTATTCACTAGTGGACCTGCTTTTAAAGTTTACTCAATAGCAATTTTTTATATTTTTTTGACCTTAAAAGTTACAAGTTAGAATCATTCTCAACCCTATAAATTTAAGGTGAAGACAAAGTAGTAATTTGCTTTAGGAAATTTACAGATTTTCTGAACCACATGTTCTTGGTAGCCGGCGGTCAAGACCACATTATATTATTAATTCAACCTTGAAAAGTTTAAGGGTGCAAACATAAGATTCAAATTATTCTACTGTTTCTTCTTTTTATTGGTTCCTCATTACTAGAAAAGTTTAAAGACTAAATTAAATTATTGCCAAGCTCTGAGTTGACGTTGGCAAACTTGGCTTAGAAACTTAGAAGGGTTATCAACATTGAACTTAGTGCAGTGCATGATCCCAGAAAAAGCACATGATCCAAGAAAATCACTCCCCAAAATCATCTTCGAATTAACAACTAAAAATCCTCTAAGTACAGGGTCCAAAAGTTTGATCAAATCCAATCTTTGAAGGAGCTAGCATGAATATTCACAAAATATATATATATATATATATACACACACACACCAACCCAGTCATGCAATGTTATTTTATTAGTAGTTTAATACTTGACATATAGATTGCTCATCAAGTACGCTGCTTAGCATCGTGGTTGTTGAAGTGAAAATTAAATTTCCTACCTTGATTACATCAGTAGCCCCTTGATTTGCACGCAGTGCAAACTATAGCTTGGATTGCACAGGCAGGAAAAGACGTGGTCACCATCATATAAATGACTAGTATAACATAGACCACTAGTTTACTATTATGTGGGCAATATATTAATTATTGGCTTGGGTTCAGGATAACATATCCTAGAAGGTGGTGTTTTGAGAGTTTCTTTTGTTTCAAAAGTACCAACAAACATGATTTGTGAACATTGTTAAAAGGACTTTGTCCAACCCAAATGGCTAGGACATGATGTGGGGGGTGGTAGTAATTATTAATTAGGGATGGTGATAATGTAGTTTCTTCCTTTGAAATTAAGGAAGGTGCTGGAAAACTCATTCAATTTAAGGCCAATGGGGGCAACAAAATGCAATCCAGTTCATCAATGAAAAAGTGAGTTTTGGTTACTCAATTGGTAAAGCCTCTTTAATTTGACGATAAAGGGAAATCATCAATAAATGGGTGTCATAGCATGCTTTTATACTGGACAAGAACTACAATTTCATCCCTACTTGTTCACACAAGCCCAAGTTTAAGATTTAGCTTGGTTGTCGGTTGTGTATTTGCTCTTTGTTTCAATAAGAATTTTTAAAGTTTATAATCAATTAGAAAATTTCAAACCTGGATAATTATAGACTGAACTTAAAGTCTTCTATGAAAATAGGCCATGAGTCATGCGTGTGTGATGTGGAGATAGAACACACGTCTTTCACTAATAATATTTCAACCACAAGCTTTACAGATTACATTATCTTTAGGTATATGAAACTGCATAAATATACGTATGGTCAGAGGAGCCAATACCTATCGTAAGTGATAGTAATAGGCGCAGCCACGCAGGACTGATTTATCTTCCTCAGAAAAGAAATAAATGTGGCTGATGGGAATATTCAAAAGCTCTCGTTCTCAATTTTTTCTCTAGTGGGGTGCTGGAGTACTTGGACAAGTCCTCAATTACATTTATATGAACGAGAATATATGGATCCAAAACCATGGGTTTGATGTTGGCCATTGCAGTGCAACACTAGGACGAAAATAATTGACTCATGCACGGGATATATGCATATCTCTTTTAGTGTGAGAGACTCATATGTTGTGAGAGGAATGATGTATATATCTGATATATGAGATACCTTATCGTGGGATAGAGAACCAAGACCAAATGCCTAGATCTAGATTAGACATGACAAAACAGGTTAGAATTTTCTGACTTGGTCCAAAAAATACCCGACTTGAACCCGATTTTTTTGACCGAAGTAAAAATGGGTTGACCCGTGACCTGACCCGCATTTTTGTGTGGGTCAACCCGACCCGACCCGCAACCGGAACCATTTTTAAAACTTTTTTATTTGGGTAAAAAAAAAAAATTAAGACAATATTGGTTTAATTGTTTGTTGTGAGTTTTAAGGAAACAATTGAGACATTTACATAACTGAGTACAAATGAATTAAAAGATGAATGGTTGAGCATTCTGTAATGAGTAAAGATTTTTAGATATCAAATAGCAAAGTACATGCCAAGATAATCTGGTTACAGTAAAATTAAAAATATAGATTTAAAATTATAGACATGTGTGAGAAACATTGATAAGTGTGAAAATAGTGAAACCAAAGTATCAAATTAACATAAATTTTGAATACTTAGACCTATTTTTTAATAATTTATGTCCAAAATAAACGTCTTTTCAAAATAAATTATGATATTTCCTAGAATGTTTGTTGCTTAAAAATGATATGATATTTATAAAAGAGATTATGTATAAATAAGTAAACAATCAAAATTTAATGTATATTCTCAAATTGAAATAGAGTGTCAACCACAATTGATAATAGATTATAAAATTAATTTTTAAGATTGTAAATTTCTTATATGTTTTTATTCTTTGTCAAATGAGTTATCCAATAAGTCATTTGTAATTTTGTTTTATATTTTGGGATGTTGATATTGTGTAAAAATAAAACTTGTGCATTTGTTTTACTTATCTATGTGTTATTTTGTTTTAGTTAGCAATGCTGAGATTTGTATAATTTTAAAATTATTGAATAAGTATTAATAAGTTTAACTGAGTTCATTCTTGATATAAGTGATGAATTCTAAGTAATGCATTTTACATCAAGTAATTTGTTGCATGACTTTCCAAATGACAAATACATGTTGTTTTCTTTATAAAAAAAAATTCATGTGAAAAATACGGGTCAACCCGATTTGACCTGCAACCCACTTGACCCAAACCTATTTTTAACTCACTTAAAATGATCCGTTTTGACCTGCAACCCGATTGATCCAACCCAAACCCGATCCGACCCACCCGTTTTGCCATGTCTAATCTAGATGCTAAAGAATTTTCTGAAATACAGTTATCCTCAATAGGGCTCATGCATTGCAAATTTGCAAGCAAATTCTCCTAAAGCTTTCATGAATAACAAATTTGGAGGCAGCAATGAAAATTACGCAAAATGGGAAAATGACATACCTTCTAATTATCCTTTGGAATTGCGATGAACTATTGAATTCATACACCATAAAATGCTACCAGAATAAAAGAAGCAATGAAAATGGAGAAGAATCAGACTCAGTAGTAGTGCTTGCATATCTATCATGTTCTGACACTTTGCTTTCTCCAAGAGAAAGGCTCTTTTTCGTTAACATGAGACCATTTAAGAATGTTCTTCCCATGATATTCCAAGTTTTAAACAATTTCTACGAGGAAGAACCAAATTAATCAATCCATAGAAAGAAAGAGGAAAAGAAAAATAAAAGGTAAAAAGCAATTAATCCTAAGTGACAAATCTTGTGAGTTGCAAGGATATTAAGTACTATAAGGCAATCGTTCAATTTCCAAAAATAGAAAGAAATTCAATCTCACATCAAATACTTGGTTAAGTTCAAATTCTTGCCCATGTATAGTTGTTTCATTTCATCATACAATCAATTATGTACAAAAGAAGGGAATAACTAAAAGTCTAAAAACATAAAAGTTAACAATTTTCTGTCTCCCTCTCAAGAAGGGTATGAACTAAAGCAAATTGTTTGGTAAGCATGAACAACTTTTCCATGCCCTAGCATGCAATTTAAGTATCTCCTTAGCTTTTTCCCTAGCCTTTTCTCCACAATCCACTTGAAGTGTCAAACACAGCTTTGCCACAACACCAAGCTGCAACATTTCTTGAAGCACAATCGGTGTAGCTGAGAACTTTGAAATGGACAAAAGAATTCTCACAGCCCTATCACTTGCCACCTGAGAAACCCTCAGAATCTTCTTAGACACAATGGCTAGCCCCGCCCCGTGCTTCAAAAACTCGGCCCGTCCCTCGGCACATCCACAAAGCATGTCCAACAACATTAGCACCATCTCACAAGTCCTTCTCTCTGAACAATCAAGAAGACGTTCAATCAAAACCGAAACAGCTCCGGCTTCAACTGCTTTCACTTTATTCCTTCCCCAAGGACAAAGCTGGACTAGTAATTGTAGAATAGCTTTTGAGGCTTGCTGAGAAATCTGGTCTTTCAAGCCTTGGACTAATTCGATAAAGAACTCGGTTCTTAGAGAAATCATTCTCATTGGTTCAGCCACTTCAATCATTGATTTCAATAACAAAACCGCATAAGCACGAGACTCATAGTTCCCATTTTGCATGACCCGTAGCAAAGTTTCAATAAATTCACCATTTTTACCAATAAGACTCTTAAGCCCAGCTTCAGAGACTTGGAGATTGTAGAGCATACCTAGTGCTTCACTGATTGCTCTTGTAAGGACTTCAACCCCATCATCAGAAACTTGTTCCAATGTATTGATAGTCATAACAATTGAAGCTAAGAACTCAACCGCACCAGCAGCCTCCATGACGCGCTTATTGGTTTCACTTTCTGAAGCTATAGAGCGCAGCTTTTGTAAACACTTTATCTTCAACTGTGGAGATTTGGCGTCTTTGATGAGCTTTGCTATCTGGGCCTTGTTCATTGGAGGCTTCGGTGTTGGAATCCTTTCGATGCCATAGGAAGCGTTCATGGTACACCATGATTGGATCAAGCGCCTAAGAGTGTGATTTGGCGTTAAGTCGCAGTCAGCTGAAAGCTCTTGTTTTGTGGCTGGACATGTATTCTTTTTCCCTGCAAACAACCATTTCTCTATGCTTTCACGGTCGTAGGTTATGCCCGTTGGGACTATAACTGGGTCTTTCATGATTTCTAGAGAGATGGGGCAGAGAAAATATGGTGGAACATCAATCTCTTCCATTTTAGAAACTAAGTAATAAACAAGTTTGAGATGAAACAAAAGTGGTTTAGGAAAGCACTTGAAATGAGAGGAGAAACAATTGAGGAATTTTGGTTTTTATGTTTGTTTGGAGAGTTGTTGTGTGAATTGGTTTGAAGAATTTGGAAGTAGAAGGAGAGATAGGCGTGCTTATATATGCGTGTGGAGGAGTGACTATTGAGTTTTTCAAAATGAGAAAGTCAAAACACGGAAAATAGGAGCGTTGAGAGAGAGAGAGATGACTTTCTTTTTTTGGGTTTGCAAAAAATAGAGTTAGAGAGAGAGAGAGAGATATGACTCTTCAACCTAATGAGAGGCTCAAGAATAACGAACTTTACCAAGTCAGGAATGGGTGGTGCATGTTAATTGTTACGGCTAGAAATAGTGTGCAAAGGGGAATATTGCACATGTATATATGCAATATTGAATGTAACCCTTTTGACTTTCTCTATTGTCTTTAGAATTATGATTTCTTTTTTTTTTTCTTTATTTTCTTCTCTCTAAATTAGCAAATCCTAAAAGCTCGTGCTTTTTAAAAACTGGTAGCGCCCACTTGCCGACAAAAGGTGGTGGAAGGCAACGAAATTTTCTTTATCATCATTATTATTATACTCATAATTAAGTACAATTATTTATTTTGGTTAATGTTGATTGAGGCGACGAATTCACTTCTTGGCTTTTACTTGGCCTAAATTGTCATACTAATACCCCTTTCGGCCAATTTGCACTTTCTAGGGTTTTGACGTAGTTGCTTCAAATGAATTTGTCCACTTAGATTTAGTATTTGTATATCATTTGGATTTTGGATGATGATGATGATGTATTTGTATATGATTTGAATAGTGATCGATGAAGGGAATGGGAGTGATTGATTCAACGTTGCATTTGTCACCAGCCCTGGAGGTTATGCATTATAAATTTATAACCATTTGAAATAGTATATATTGAAGCAAATTAAATCATTATTTTCCTTAATATAAAAAAAGTGGGACCTTATTAGTGGTCAATCATGGATAGAAAGTAGTTGAGGAACTGTAGTTGGTTTCAATCTCCAAGTTTTAATTTAGTAATCTCAACAAATCAAATGCTAGCTCCAACAAACTTTTTTTTTCTTTTTTTTCTTTTTGGGGTGGGGGGAATTTAGTAATCTCAAATTTCTCTGATATTGATATATATGGGACAAACTACTACTTATTACAAAAGTTTAAAGCTTTAGGATATGTAATAATTTAAAATTACGTGAAAGCAAGTAGTTACAAAATTCGAATACTACTTCAACATTATCCCACTTTTGCAAATTAAAAAAAAAAAAAAAAAAATATATATATATATATATATATATCCATGTGTTAGACCTTATTAATTGAGTGAGAGTTTAAATAAAAAAAAGTATCATATGTATTAGGTGTATGCATTCAACTTCTCATAGCCTGTGACAATCACCCCATAAACAAAATATCTTTTCGCTTAAATTCATACATGAGGAAGAGTGTTATAACAATAATTAAATGATTAAATTTATCAATATTTATCTACTTAAGTTTTTAGGAATAAGTGGTAATTTATAAAATTAAAATTAAATATAATATTTTTTAAAAAAAAAAAGAAGAAGAAGAAGAAGGGAAGGACAAATTGAATCTATGATTGTTAACGTAATTGCTGAAGCTGATCAAGACTAAGAAATCGCATGAACCGAGGTAAAATTTTGGATTATTAAATATATTTTTTATCCAAAAGTACGACATTGTTGAAATTGGTTTGAAAAAAAATTAACTTAGAGCATTCTCATCAGCTCTCTAAAAAAAAATGCCATTTTAACACACCAAAAACCCACTTTATCATTTTAGAACATCATTTTACAACATATCATTTATCAGATGTTCTATACTTCAATTCTATACATTAAAATAATATTTCCTACCCATTAAAATAATATATTTATCCAAAACACAGCAAAAATACAAATGCACAATCCAGTCACCACCGGGTCCAACAGCCACCACTACAACCACCGCCACAACAACAACCACTGCTACAACCACCGCCACAACAACAACCACCGCTACAACCACCGCCACAACAACCACAATCACCGGATCCTCCAACAAATTTCAAATCCAAAAACCTCAACCAAAAAAAAAAAAAAAAACTCAAAATCTTCAACAAAACCCAAACCCAACAGATCAATCAATGACCAAACTCAACCAACCATCGGCAACGAGATCGGCGGCAAGAGCTATGGAGGACGACGAGCAAAGAACGGCGACTGTGGAGGACGACGAGCAAAGATCGGCGACCAACCCTGGGCGAGCAGAGCTTCAGATCGGCGAGCAGAGGTTCAGATTGGCAAGCTTCAATCGGCGAGCAGAGGTTCAGATCGGAATCGCCTTCTCAGGAAAACAAAAAAAACAGAGAGAGAAAGAGGCGCCGAGACGAAGAGATAAAGAAAATGAAACTCAAATCGGAATCGCCTTCTCAAAAAAAAAAAAAAAAAAACGAGAGAGAAAGAGGCGTAGAGACGGAGAGATGGAGAGGAGAGACGGAGACTAGAGAGCAGAGAAAGAGAGAGAACTGGGCTGCGGAGAGAGAGAAGACAATAAAATAAGGAAAAAAATTTATAGAACATGTGTCCGTACCGTCTCATATTTGAGACGGTACTGTAGCGGTGTGCCAAATTTTTTGACATTTGGCACACCTCATGAGGGTCTATTTTTGTTGTTTGGTGTGCCAAATACCAAATATTTGGCATTTGGCACACCTGATGGTAGTGCTCTGGCAATATCAGAGAAATTTGAGAATCACCTTTCTTCATTGTTTATTGTTTCAACTTTCAACAACCAATATAATATATTTCATTGTCAGAGTTACATGGCTGCCTATATATGATCAGATATCTTAACAAGTAAAAGGTGAAATATTACTATAGATTAATTTTTGGATGCATTCTGTAAGTCTTTTATATTCACTTGCAAATTGTATCATAAACTCCAATCCCTATAAAAAAAAGG
Source organism: Quercus tomentella (assembly GCA_028535165.1). Lineage (NCBI taxonomy): Eukaryota > Viridiplantae > Streptophyta > Magnoliopsida > Fagales > Fagaceae > Quercus > Quercus tomentella. Next base: position 12,279,968 of record JAPQVY010000012.1, on the reverse strand, counting down.
AAAAGATATAATTTATTTGTGCTATTTTTGTATATATCTTTTCTCAGCATGATAACTAAACTAGTGAATAGTGATGGATATTGTGCCACTTACAAGTGTACAGTTATACAAACTAGCAAAAAAAACATAATGAGCCTCCGTGAAACATAATATTATCATATTATCTATAAAATAAATTAAGAAAATTCAACTCTAGAACTCAATTATCAAATTTAATACTTAATTCTTAAATACTGAATTTGTTTCATCAGTTTCACATTGTTGTTAAATAACCTAAAACGGAACATTATTCTCACCTAATTCAATTTTAACAACCATCTCAATTTCCCACCAAATCCGGAAATCCCACCTCTAATTAAAAAGATAAAAGTAAAAAACTAAAATGACTTGTTTGAATCCAAGAAAAATTACAAAAATTACAAAGGGATCGAGTAGCTAACAACTTGACTGACACGAGGAAAGAATTAATGATTGATTGAAAATTCAAGTTTACAAAAAAAAAAAAAAAAAAAAGTACAAAACCAGCAAAAAAAACGTGTTCCAGTCTAGAAAAAAGCCATAGCCTAATTAAAACAATCAATTTCGGCTTAAATTTTGTAGAACGAGAAAAAGGAAGAAAAGAAAAAGAACGTTGAAGCGTCCAAAAGAGTACAGGTATGGTGTGACGACATTTCTAAATGGGTGGGCCATGAAATACTAATAATCCACGTGGTAAAACATAGACCCAAGTGGTCAGTCAACTCTGAGTTAGTAAGTAGTAGGAATTGTAGTGGAAGGCAACACAGGGCAAGTGCAACTCTCTATCCACTTGCAAAGGTGACACAAAAGTCCAAGCCGCCAAGCCAACTCAGTGACTATTGATTGGCTAAGCATTTAATTGAAGATTGTAATGATAACTTTAAGGCTGACCTGTATTTGTTTACATATACATCCATCTACACGTATTGTCTAGCGTTTTTGGGCTGGCACACGACTTGAGAAAACTGTGATTGATAAGCCGTGTGCGCGCATGCAGCGTAGCCGTTACGCCGTGTATCGCTAAAGTTCAGAGTCTTCAGACGGTTTAGGTCACATTTTCTACGTCTTACACTTGAGGCATGCGCCGTGCTCCTGTATTCCACGGAACGGTATCTGATGACGACAAGGTGTTTGTTATTTGGTGTCGAATGATATTACGTCACAGTCAGTTATTAAAGTTTAATAAATAAAAAACACATATGTAATATAACTATATCAGCATTTTATGATTATTTCTCATAGGTGTTAATTAGGAGAAGATATTTGGTATCATTATAATATATTTGGTTCTATATATATGTGTGTGACTTTCATAAACAATTTTTTTCTCATCCCATGTTAATTAAAAAAAAAAAAGGTAATTATAGGTTCACAACAAATCTTAAGTGACAAGATATTATTAGAAAGTAAAAAAGTAAAGTTAATAGTAAGTCCAAATTAGAATCGATAACAACTTACTACCTAGAATTTATCATAAAATTTTTGAGAAAATATTATAGACTTAATATTACTGTATATTTTTTTTAATAGAGTTGTACTGCAAATAGGTAATTATAAGGCGTTCATGGTGGACCGTGTTACTTGTTTATCATTTCACTAAAATGCTTCTATTTGTTTAAAATTATTGAATCAGTTTAATAAGGAAGTTAGTTTCTATTTAATTTTTTTTATATATCATAAAATGACTCAATAATTTTAAATATGTGGAAATCTTTTAGTATAATGGTGAACAAGTGATGTGGTCCACTATAAAAATCATATTTTCTCGAGTTTCACAAAAATATATTTATAATATGAGCAGAATTCTATAAAAAAGAAAAGAAAAAAAAAGATAAGTGTTTGAATTAATATTAAAGTCAACCATTAATGGTTACATTTCTATAATTCTATAAATTATACAAATTCCTTACATTTCTGGTTAGATGTGGTGGTCGGTTAAATATTTAACCGACCACCACATCTAACCAGAAATGTAAGGAATTTGTATAATTTATAGATTATTGATATTTAATTAAATAAAAAGTAATAAAAATAAATACCATGGACCTGACTTATCTAAAATCTGAATAAAAGTGGATCACACTGCAGAGTGAAGACGACTTTGAAATTTAGTTTCTCACCAAAAAAAAAAAAAGACTTTGAAATTTCAACATAATCACCACCGTACTATCTTTCTTCTCAAAAACAAAAAACAAAATGATAATAACAATCACCACCGACGTGCATCCACCGAAAATTTGTCTTTAATTATTCTTTGTGACTTTTTTTTTTTTTTTTTAAAGAATATTCTTTGTGACTTGGCGTCTGTCTGGAACAACTCAAAATTTTCCTCCCTTTTTTAAGTATCACGGTGGTTAGGAACTTGCTTTTCCTTAAGTTTTTTTAAAAAATGTATTCTTATGTCTATTTATTTATTTATTTTTCTCTTTTTTTTATGGGAATTTTTTTCTTTCTAGAGACTTTAGAGTAGGGCTGACAATTTGTGTTCGTGTGTCGGGTTCGTATCGTGTCAACTCATGAGTATCTGACTATATAGGTCAATACTAATCCAACATGTTTATTAAACGGGTCAAGATTCATTAACCCTATCATGACCCATTTATTAAACAAGTCAGTCATGTCGATCTGTTTATCAGATTTTATCAAAATGAAAAAAAAAAATTATGAAAAAACAAACAAATAAATATTTTTAATATAAAATTCAGAACTAACGAGTAATTGCATTACAAATAATCATTCAAAACTAAAATATATCCTAATATCACAAATAATCAATCACAATATGTCAAAGAAAATAAATCACAACAACTAATAAGCTTATATACCAAGAGTTTGAAGGGTATATTGGTAAAATGTCATTTAATTAAACTGGTTAGACGAGTCAAACGAGTTCTATGTATTGAACACTAACCCAACCCGTTTATTAAACGGGTCAGTTGTGTCAACTCGAATAAGACACGAACCCATTAAGTCTCAGCCCATAACCTGCTAATTTTGTGTCGTATCGTTTCGGGTTCGCGGGGTGTGTCCAATTTTGCCATCCCTACTTTAGAGAGCATAATTTAGTGTTTCAGTTTTTTTTTTTTTTTTTTTTTTTCCCTTCTCTTTTTTATGGGAATAATTTTATTTCTAGAGACTTTAGAGGGCATAATTTAGTGTTTCGGATTCTGATCAGATTTTTGCTAACTAGTTGTTATCTTAGAGGGCATAATTTAGTGTTTCAATTTCTGATTGAATTTCTACTATTACTTTCGACTTAGGCATTAAACTATTGCCTAACCTTAGGTTAACCTTAGGTTATTGCATGGGGTTGAATCTCTCTCCCACTAGAAATTTTAAAAGAAAGGTTTTTATTATTTTCCATCAAAAACACCTTTTGATTTTATAAATGAAGAATTATAGATCAAACATTAAAGGTTTCAAGATCAAGATCAAGAACCCTAAAATGCTAGAAACCCTTGAAAATAAAATCCTAATCCCATTAGGAATAAATTTCATTAAAGGATTTCAATGGGGAAACATAATACGTTAATACTATCTGATAAGGGTGTTCTTGCAAAAGATTTAATGTGTGACACACAAGGAGGCTGGCGGTTCCTACGGACCCGTCAGCTTCATGTGCGTATACGGAAGTACAAAAGCAGCAACACCATAAGCTGATGACCCGACCACGATACTCGACGGACGCCTCCATAAGTTGACAGGGGTGAAGAGGCCTATGGGTCCAACATGACTTAGCTTGGTCTCCACGAATATCTATACATGGAAATATCTTTTCCACCAAGAAACGAATGTCAGCTCTACACTACTATAAAAACCCTAAAGCCCTCACAAATCAAGGTACACGTAATTTTCCCAGTTTTGACACTCTAAAGTTATAGAAATTCTGTCTAACTTAACCTTTGGAGGGTATTTAGTTGGTACCACTCGGATACTTTCTGTAATGTCTTCTTTGTTTTTGTTTCACAGATTTTGTTTAAAACATGTAAGGACCGTGCAACTCACTGATGATTTTTGACATCACCACTATCATTAACGTAATCAATAGATTATAAATAACTTTTCCCGAAAAGCATAATAGCACCGGTTAAAAATATATCTATATATATATATATATCATCATGTTTCCCAAAGAAAATAAGCAAACCATGGCATATAACGCCAACATAGAAGTCAAACTAAGGCATTTACTGGGCACTATTTCGATTCCAACGCCAACTTGTTAAGTTCTTCTCCCTGAAACTTAACACTATACATTACCTTCTTGACTTATATTCCAGTTTTATTTAAAAACTTTAAAACTGATGCCAAAGGGGAGTATTAAAAGGTTACTTGTAGTTGTAATCTTAAAAAAAAAAACGTTATCTTTCAGATCTAGTTCATAAACTTATCTCAAAAAAACCCACTTGCAATTAATGTAGATGGTGTCCTACACAAATACAAACACCAAAATAAAAGCACACACGGCACAATTCAAAAAACTACAACCGTCGCCTTAAAAAAAAAAGAGAGTAATTACACTAAACCCACTTGTGGTTTGGTCCGAAATCGCTTTCCTATTCGTGGTTTAAAAAGTGTTACTTTACCCACTTAAAGTATGTTTCGTTTGTTTTCTGTAACATACCTCTGTTAAAATCAGAGGTAAATAGGTATTTTTACTTAAATTTTATGTCTCTCCTACCAAAATAAAAAATAGCACAAAAATGCAAGAGAAATAAGATCAAAAGGGAGGGTTTTGTGAAAATTAATATTTGATTTGGTGGGTTCACTTTGCAGATTTCTCCTCTCATTGCCTTTGCAGTGGTGGGTTCACAGTGGTTTGTGGGTTTTAGTTAAGATCGGTGTTAGAGGATTTCGGTTTTGTTGTGGGTCGGCTTTGGAGGTTTATGGGTTTTGGTTCTGTGGGTTTTGTTTTGAATCACTAGTTCTGGGTTTGGTTTTGGTTTTGGCTTGAATCACTGATTTTAGGTTTTGGTTTGAATCCTTGATTCTAGGTTTTGGTTTGAATCACTGGGGGTTTTGGTTTGAATCACTAGTTCTGGGTTTATTGGTGGGTTCACTTTGTAGATTTCTCCTCTCTTCGCCTTTGTAGTGGTGGGTTCACAGTGGTTTGTGGGTTTTAGTTAAGATCGGTGTTAGAGGATTTCGGTTTTGTTGTGGGTCGGCTTTGGAGGTTTATGGGTTTTGGTTCTGTGGGTTTTGTTTTGAATCACTAGTTCTGGGTTTGGTTTTGGCTTGAATCATTGGTTTTAGGTTTTGGTTTGAATCCTTGATTCTAGGTTTTGGTTTGAATCACTGGGGGTTTTGGTTTGAATAATTGATTTTGGGTTTATTGGTGGCGGATGGTTACAAAGTTCTGGGTTTGTGTACTGATGCCGATGCCGATGTCGTTGTTTTGTTGATGGGTTTGTGGCTTTTGTTAATGGTCCGTGGTCAGTGATTTGTGGTCGGTGGTCCTGGGTTTGTGGATTTTACTGATGGTTAGTCGTCGATGATCGTTTGTCGTTGGGTTTCATTCATTTTTTTTTTTCACTGAGCAAAGTCATGTTCTTCATTTTTTTTTTATCTTCTTCTAATCTGAATCAAAGAAAGCCAGAAGAGGAAGAGAGAGACTCAGGGAAAGGGATGAGTGAATAGAATATCACCACCGTTGCTTTCGATTACCTTTTCTCACCTCCATCATCATCAATTTATTCAAAACTGTGACATATTGCGCTTCTTCATTCAATAGAACTCGGTACAGCTTTCCATTTGATTTATGAATTTCATCAATATTGTATTGTTTGGTTATTTGTGTAGGTTGATTTGGGTTTTATTTTTTTGGGTATGTTCTTCATGTTCAAGATTTATGTGAATTGAGACCAATACCACCTTTTGATCTTGTTTCTCTTGCATTTTTGTGCTATTTTTTGTTTTGGGAGAGAGAGACATAAAATTTGAGGAAAAATACCTATTTACCCTTGAATTTAACAGAGCTGGGTTACAGAAAACAAACGGAACATACCTCAGGTGGGTAAAGTAACACATTTTAAACCACATGTAAGCAAAGTGATTTCTAACCAAACCACAGGTAGGTTTAGTGTAATTACCTCAAAAATTAATATATTTCATATATTAATCAAGGCTCATGGGTTTAAAGTTTATAGAACAAAAACATTATACAGAAAAAACTACTGCATAATTTTGAAACACCAAGAAAACAATTTTCTTTAATTCTAAAACTCAATCACATATTGTACAAGCATGATATTGAAGTTTGCTTTGATACCAATTGTTAGAAAAACTAGTTTTGCATCTCATACAAAACTCACAGCGGAAGTAACATAAGAATCTACTTCATTCATATGAGATAACATGAAATTTCTAAGTTTTAGAAACAAAGAATAGAAAGGCGTACCTTAATGCAGTGAAATTCAAAACAAAAGAAGATCGAACTTGGGAAGATTTTCAATCTTTACCCCAATTCCACATATGCTCAAGATGTGTGGTCTCTTAATTAGTTATGTACGCACTTGTTCAAGAGAGAATATATTTAGAGAAAACTACATTTTTCTCTTTTAATCGGACGTATGTTTTTAACTGTCAAAAAGCAGTTACATTATTTAATAACTCTTATTAAATAAATAAATATCTGATTATCTAATTGGGCTAGCCTTTTGGGCCAGCCCAATTGGGCTTTAGTATGTGGCTTGGGATGGGACCAAAGGGACAAATAAAACTCTAGCTCCAATGGCCTTTGGGCTTATCTATCAACTCTTGACAAGTCCAAAATTACTATTAATTATATTTAATACCACTATATAAATATAATTGCACTCTAGGTTTTATTAATAAAATTAAATTCCAAAACTTTATTATCTAAACAATTAACCCCTTCATGAAAATATTCGTAATAATACAAAGTCATAATATATAACTGTCACTTTGAAAATTACTACCTCTTGATCCTTGAGTATCCGGTTTAATCATTTAAGTTATTCATATATATATTTATGAAATCAAATTTCATAAAATATAAACTTTAGTAACTCTTTGCTAAAGTGGTTAGGCCTAACACTTTGAATAACCAAACTCATTAAACTTATCTCAAGGGAATATTTTATATCTCTATAAAGAGACCATGAATTTCATCTTGAGAATATGTGTTCTTTTAGCATTACGTGTGGTTGTCTAACATACTGAGGTTTTGATCATTGAATTAGATCACACAAACAACTTTACTATTTTCTATTTCCTCTTCAACTTTCGATCTTTCTCACTCTTGGCATGCTCTATGCAGGATCGAATCTAATTAGCAAAACTAGCTTTATTTCTTCTCTATTGGTAAGGAACACCTAGTTGAGTAGTTCTTAAACCTTTGTGCTTTGAAAGTGCGTGCATCCATTGCGGAGGAAGACACTATAATCTAAACTTGCAATTGAAGCTTGATTGCTAAGATACCAGTTGCACCAAGTTAATCACTTCAGGTTGCTCGAAATCAACCTTTATAAATAAAGTATTTACATAATTCTAGAGTATTGTGAGAGCTTTCATTTGTTGTTAAATTTATGTTCCAATTTTATTTTTAGATTAAATATGCTTGCTTACAACAAAAATATTTGCACTAATTGAATTAACTTTTCAACATGATATGTGCTTAGTTGCATTATGATGGCCCAAAAATATGAGATGAGATGTGATATGAATTCAATTTATTATTTAATTTCCTTCTTAAAAAAAAATTTATTATTTAATTTATTCATGAATAACGGATGACAAGAGATGGGTGACTTAAAAGTTTATAAATATCAACAGTATATATTAATTTGTGTGCAAACATAGATTGCTTTGATGTAATTGGTCAAAATTACCTTAATTACCCAAATAAATAGTAAGAAACTAAAATTTATAAAGAAAAAAAAAGTATAAATAAAGGAGAGGATTACTTTTTTTTTTTCTTTTCTTTGTGGTGGAAGACAACCATTATTACAAGTTTAATGGGATATGCAATAAAGTGTTACTCTTTTATATATCAGGTTAACTTTTTAGCAAAAACTAAATAAAAAATAAAAATCAGGTTAACTATTGAGTTTTCTTTTCTTGGTAAACCATAGTGGGTGAGTAATGAGTCTCATCACAACATGTTTTGACTTTTGATGTTTGGTAGTTCCACATCAATCTTTGTCACGTCACGTGGTATTAATTGGGAAAGCACTATATTATTATTTATTATAATTATCATATTATTGAGCCAAAAAAATTAATAAATAAAAAATTACAAATCATAGTAAGCACTTGCGGATGGCATTCGGCCTAATGCTTTAGCAAATCAACTACAATTTAAAAAGTATATGAGTGTTTGCATGACATCCACGTGGTACTATAAAAACAAAAAACAAATGGAAATAATGAAATCGTCTAATTGGCTCCTCCACAAGAAAGCTTTTACTAGCAGTAATATCCACTCTTTTTTTATGGACCTTTGGATAGAGTAGGAAAGGAGGAGAAGTAGAGTAGAGTTAGTTAAAAATAAAAATAAGTTAATTTTAGACTAAATCTACTCTACTCTACTTTATTTCTCATCTCCCTCCCTCAATTCAAATGGACCATTAATCTTAGCCTCTTAGGTACATATCAGCTGTACAAACATGTGTTTCTCTAATTTGCACGTTTAAGTTTTTAAGCACGGAAGTTTTCTAGTAAACATATTGTGGTAGTTACAATATGCATGATTATATGAACAAGAATAAAAATAAAAATAAATAAAAACTGCATACAAAACCAATTAGTATCTTGGTTTAATGATAAAGAGTTATCATCATAAGCGGACGCCAGACGCCATAGGTTGAAACTTTCTCAAAAATAAAATATCTTTTTTATACATTTTTAATGTTTTACTTTGTATTGTAACAATCGCAATTTGTTATACGTTATTGTTTTTTTGTTTTTTTTTTTTTTTCCAATATAAAGTACACAAGTCAAACACAATATATTAGAGAGTTTGTTTGGATACTGCTTATTTTGCTAAAAACTGAAAATTTATTGCTGAAAACATTGTAACAAAATAATTTTTAAACTATGAATAGTACCGTAGGACCCATGGTTAACATGCTTATACGCATTTTTTGAAGTTTGGCTAAGTCGTGAACAGTACCGTGAGACCCAGCCAAAAAACGCAAAATGCCTAATAATCCTTAAGCAACGTACGCAGAGTTGACAAAATATAAAATGGAACATAGTATGATAGTTCTCAAACAAACAAATAAATAAATATATATATATATATATATATATATATATATATATATATATAATATGGAACATTAACAATAATTAAGATGGAAGATTTTTATTCTATGTGAACCTATTATGGGCAATTGATATAGTAAAGGAGTGCCTCGTTGCAGTGCAAAAGAAGCGAGTTTAACTATGATTTGAAAGAAGAGTGTTAAGGTTTAGGAGAGTTTATTTGGTATTTAGGTAGACAAATATATGAGAGAATAAGAACAATTCAAGATTAATGAAAAGAAGAACGTATGTAAAAATTGAACTCATTTTAAACATTGAAATTGTGAATTCTCATAATCATAAAAACCCAAAAACAAATCCCCCTATTTTAACTGAATATAAGTGAGTTACATGGATTATGAATATAATGTTCAAATGCACCCTAACAAAACTTTTAGGCAAAATGGTATATTGTTAGTTACATACCAATATACTCAATTTTGTCTCTTGTCGTTTTATGTTTACATGTTTTACATATTTACTATTTTTTATAAATTTTATACAACATACTAACAATTCAAGATATAAGAAATTGGGAGGTTTCCACTAGATTATTTTCTCAAATATAATTATCCAATTCTTAAATAAATCCATGACTCATCATTAAAACTCTAACAGATTAAAGTAAAAAGGGTTTTTCAATTTTCATGAAATGAAACTATTGCCAAGAGCCTTATAGGCAAAGCTATGCTAAATTGGTTAATACTTTCTATTATTTCTAACAAAAATATCTAGAGTTCAAATTCTTCTCCTCCCCCAACTACTGAATTAAAAAAAAAAAAAAAAAAAAAAAAACCTATTAACCCCATTTTCTATATAATTAGTTTGTTATCTAATTGCAATTATGAAGATAATAGAATAACTCCATTGCTCATGTTCGGGCATGGATTAATTTGATAAACATAAGCAAACTCCTCATTTATTAGCTTGAGCTTTTGAAATGGGACTAGACAAACACAACTACAACTCTAACACAAAGAAAGAGGGAGTTGTTGATGCTACATTGATTATTGGATTAAGGCCTTGAAGGGGTCACACTCATTTCTTGCAAGTTGCAAACTAAATGATTTATTTTTGTCAAACTACGAGTCACGTTTTTGGGAGGCCGGGTGTGACCCAACTAACAATGAATAATCAAGAAGTAGACAAAAGTACGATGAATCTTATTAGGAAAAGTACGTACACACCAGGATTGAACAAGCAAATTTTAGTTTTTACCAAGCACGACAAAATTTGAGCAAACTATTCCAGCTACCCCTTGGCGTTCTAGTTTGTTTTGTCTATCACATCTTACTTATCAATCAGTGACTGAAGAAAAATGTGCATATTTTGTATGGTACACATTCCCATTCAATAAAATGTAAGTGTTAACTTTTTTTTTTTTTTTTTTTTTTAAAGAGAGTTTTAATTTATAGCGTTCACTCCTGATGATAAGTCTTTATAATCAGACTAAAACACTAATCAATTTTTAGTGTAGGTGGGGATTGAATCTCAGATTTCTTACTCAACTATTAGAGACTTTACCAGCTAAGATAACGGAAACCTATTGTTAACTATGTTTCAGGACAACGTACAATTTAACTATTGTCAGGTGCACTAATGTAAATTTACTTGTTTCATACATGGACCGTGTATATCATGTGTGATTCATGATCCTCATAATTATATGTGTTTTTTATTATTATTTTGACCAATATTAATTATTTTTCCTAAGTGTGTTTTTAATATATTTTCTCAAATTTTTATTTTATTTTATTTTATTTATTATAGTTTAATTGTATTTGGATGATTTTATCAAATTTATTTTGTTTTTTTTTAAAGGTGGAGTAAAATAAATTTCTTAAAAAAGTGAGATTAAAAAAAAAAAATATTATATATATTAAGCAAACCAAATAAAAATTAAATCACCCAAAAAACATGTTCTATTTCATTAAAAACCTTGCCCATCAACGCTATTTCACACTAATTGCCGCATGTAGTTTTGGTATTGGCATGTAAGTGTATTCTTTTATCTCGTCCCCCTTCCCCTATATATGTGTGTGTGTGTGTTTCTCAAATTAAAAAAAAAAAAATAAAAAATCAACGCTATTTCATGGTATGGGTCAAATTTCAAACCTCATGAGAAATACGTTATATGTTAGGTTAAATCACTACTCCTTTGACTAGGTTGGTGGTATTTGAAATTGAAACCACTAATTCATGACTTTTTTTATTTATTTATTTATTTTATATTACTAATTGATGAATCTAGTGGGGGTATCTATACATACATAGACACACACTCATACACATAGTACAAGTAAAAAATTATTTAATTTTGTACAAGTAAAAAATTATTTAATTTTTTAGTTGAGGTCGAATTTTACAATTTTTTGAAACTTATAGTAAAATTTTATATAGAGTAAACTATTCTAACAAATAATAAGTCACCTTATATTTTGGTAGTAGAGTTTAATTGAAGTAAACTATTATAGTAAATGAATACATTAAAAAAGATGATTTCTACTCTCAAGTAAGCCTCTACTAAACACAATGGCAATCCCTTGGGTAACCCCTGTTGGACTCAGGGATAGTGTGCTAAATGCATCTACCTTTCAATTGGTTCAAATGAACCCAAGCTTCTCATAATGAGTCAATCCTTTGCAAACCCAAACCAGCCTCTCTTCTAGCATTAGCCCAAGCAATTTTGATTCCACCTTTACTAGACACCTGCGTTTGCCACACACACACACATACACAGGAAAAAAAAAAAAAAAAAAAGATTAAAACTTTGTTCAAGAAGCTACACCACTTTCTTTGGCAAGATGAAATTGACAATCAAATGGAAAGCTTATGGGCTTTGGTATGCACAAAACCACTCATTGACAGCCTAAGTTGGGCCCAATTGTTTACAAGAAAGGCTGGTTATGTTTATCAGCTTGACCCAAGTACGATGCTAGCACAGCGATGCGAATGCCTTTTTTTTTTTTTTTTCTCGTTACCTTTCAAAATTGACAATTAAATGCCTAATCTCCTCCACATTAGTTCTAATTTGCAAAATCATGTTTAAGTTTTGTCTTCCAATACAAATTCTGTTACCAGTTCACTAGCAGCACTGCCAATTCTGATGCTGTGGTTGGATCAATGTTGCTGCATGTCCAATTAATATTGAGAATGGCAAGTTACAACGATATGCTTCTTTCATGTTTGGCAGAATAAACGCCATATATTATGCATAGTCTTGCATTATTGTTTAATCCTACAGCCCACGGTGGATGATTCTTTGGTTTTGTATTATTTAGCACGCACGACTGGCTTCTTTTTTATTTATTTAGCCTCTGGTTAAGTCCTCAAAATTCAATTATCCTTTTTCTTAATCATATGACAAGCTATGGAAGCTGCTATAAGCTTGCTATGCGACTACACATTTAACAGTCTTTAAGACACGGACAAGCTTGTTCAATTTCACAAGCACAAGCAATATTATGGGCATCTCTACTCTAAAAAATCGTTCATGATCATCAACATAACAATGGAGAGAGAAAATATAAACATACAAATTGAATGAGAAGTCTTCATATCTTTTGGCAAGAGACATAAATTTATTCTTTGATGAAACGTTAGTGAAGAAAGTTAGTAACATCATTCACAATGCGGGGTTTATTGCATGAGTGAGGTTGCACCATATTATGGTGTGATCATCTATCACATTTCTGTACTAACAATATCAAGCCAAATTTTAAAATATTGTCATGGTTTTCTAACTTAGAGCCTCTTCAGCAATGACTTCAAACGTCCACATAGGTGATTATCTTTTTTTTTTTTTTTTACATTAGCTTTAGTCTGTCTCAACTTGCATGTTCAAATTCAAAAAATAATCATCGACATAAACTATGAAATTACTATAAGAGAAACTTGAAATTTGAATCAAATCAAAATAGGGTTCATTCCATTTTCTTTTTGAAGATCAAGTTAGAGATTTTGGTAAGCCATTTTACTATTTCTATGGTTTCTTTCTTGTGTCTTTTGTTTATTTTTATCCCCTAAAAAATTTTTGGTTGTCAATCAGAATAATATTGGGTATGAATTCTAAAACGTTAATAGAAATATTCAACTTGGCTGCCATATGCTAACAACCAACAACATATAAGTGAGGTGAAAGTTTCCCATTGTGTAACATGAATTAAAATCCCGTGTTGAAAATATGGTTCATAACCACACCTAACCAAACTTCACAAACCACAAATGTATTTCAATATTTTGAGTGATGAGTGATGAGAATTGAGTAAAGAGAATCAAACTAAACATCACTTGTAATAGTGGTGCCTTAAATTTTTGGATGATGAGTTATGAAAATTGAGAATTGGATGATGAAAACACACAAACCAAACATAGCCTAACTAACTCAAATCTCATTATGACAAAAACAAACTCTTAATATCAACTTAGAACTTTTCACTCTCATGGGCCAGAAGCCCAAAACGGAAAACTTCCAATGGTGCTCGTATGCTAACAAAATAAATAAATTGTATAAAGAAGCCATTCTACATTTTTCTAAGATTCTTCTCATGTTTCCAAATGGAAGAATCATTTTGATCAATGCCTCCAAATCTTTTTATAGTACTATTTATATATAAGACTTCAATTCCTATTACTTAATGGATAAAGAATATCAAATGACTTTTATTATCAGAAAAAATTATAGATTTTTTCTTTGACATAAAAAAAATATGATAAATTGCAAATTACATCCCTAAAGTTTGGGGGTGATTGGATTTTACATCTTGAAGTTTCAAAATTTAGATTTTACCTCCTAAAGTTTCAGGTGTTTACTTAATGGATTAAGAATATCAAATGACTTTTGATGATTCCTTGAAAATCAGTAGGTTGAAAGTCTCGGGCGCTGATGATCTTAGGGCTGGATCCTGAAAAAACAAATACAAAATCAGAGATCGGTGGAGGCCGGCCAAGAGTCCTCCGATGGTAAAGTCAGTGGATTTGTGATTCCAAGTAAAAAGGGAGTATTTTTGTGGAAATGTCTGAATCTCTTACCTTTCTGGAGAAGAACCCTTATATAGTGTTTATCAGAGGTAGTTATCTCTCCAATCGTTGTAGAGTTCGGAGGATCCGCAGGTAACTTCCATAACTACCAAGGAAGTTATATCTTTCAAGGTTTGTCTTTCAAAACTGTTAATTGAAGGAGGAATTTGTAGCCTTGACAGGGAAACAAAAATAGTCCAAGTATGTTTAAGACACAGTAAGCTCGTTCGACCAACTTTATGGACGGATTAGCTTACCTTTGGATGGATGAGTTGTACGCCATCCATCACTTCCTTAGGACGAACCATATGGACGAGTTTTGGAGTTGGAGCATTTTTATAACACCATCAACTTTTATTACCAGAAAAAATTATAAATTTTTTCTTTGACATCAAAAAAAGGATAAATTGCAAATTACACCCTAAAGTTTAGGGGTGATTGGATTTTACACCTTGAAATTTCAGAATTTGGATTTTACCCTCTGAAGTTTGGGGTGTTTGGATTTTACACCTTGACATTTCAGAACTTGGATTTTATCCCCCTAAAGTTTAGGGGTTTGGATTTTACACCCCTAAATTCTGAAATTTTAGAGTGTAAAATCCAAATACCCCAAAACTTTAGGGAGTAAAATCCAAACACTTCTAAAATATAGATTGGTAAAAGCCAAATTCTGAAACGTCAGGGTATAAAATTCAAACATCACCAAATTTTAGGGAGGTAAAATTCAAATTCTAAAACTTCAAGGTGTAAAATTCAATCACCTCCAAACTTTAGGGATGTAATTTGCAATTTACCCTCTAAAAAATCATATTGCTAATCAAGTTTAGATTTCTTTTACCATATAATATGATATTAACATTAGTCACAAGCACCGTAATAAACTAAGTGATACTTTTTCTCACGTAGGGCTCACGTAGGGACCCTGGGTTGATGAAAATACCTCTCTATTCTCCTGAATAGAGTTCCTTTCCCCGCCGGTGGAAACTCGGTAAACTTTCTACAGTTCTTCACCTCCTTTTTTCTTTTTCCTTTGTGCCACCCGTTCTCTCATCTGTCATGGAAGACCTTGAGAACCAGTGGGCACGTTTGTCCCTTAAAGAAAAAGAAAGCAGCACCATAGATCTCCCTCCAATGGTTGAAAGCAATAACCACATCCTTGTCGCGAAACTTTTCACCAAAAGGAGGGTCAACCTGGAGGCCTTCACTAAAACCTTGCGGAGTATGTGGCGCTCAGTTCGAACCTTCGAAGTGCGAGACTTGGGCTCTAACACAGTGCTCATAATCTTTGAGGATGAAACTGATCCGCAAAAGCTGATGGTGCAAGGCCCTTGGACCTTTGACAAATATCTCATCGGTTTATACAAGCCAACAGGGGAGGAATTGGTGGATGACGCCACCTTTGACAAAACTGCTTTTTGGGTCCAGATGCATAATCTCCCCCTCCGCCGCATGAATAAAACCACCGCCGAAGCTATCGGAAAAACTTTGGGCATCGTTGAGCACGTCAACGTGTCTACTACTGGAGAATGCCGTGGTCGTTACCTGAGAGTGCGAATCCAACTCGATATCACCTAACCACTGTGCCGAGGAAGAATGGTGAACATTGGTGAGGTAGAACCATAGTGGGTGGCTTTCCAGTATGAGAAGCTTTTGATATTTTGCTACTGGTGTGGACTCCTCAACCATGACGAGAAGGACTGTACTCTATGGTCTGATAGCGGCGGAACTTTGCGCACCGAGGAGCAACAATACGGCGCGTGGTTACGTGCTCCCATCAACACTCTTCAATAGCCTAAAATGGCCACCGATAAACCTACGCCACAACCCAAACACCCCAGTGGACCACCACGACCCCCTCGTCCCATGCCATCACCTACCTTTGCCGGAACTACAGCGGCAACAAAACCCACTACTCCAATAACTCCTACTGTCCCAATACCTACACCATCCACATCCGAGACCGAATCCAATATTCCGAAACACACCACAGCCCACCCCGATACGGACCCACCTAATTTTCTGCAGCAAATCATGCACGCTGTCCCAACAAATACGGAAATCTTGGCTGACATAGATCTTTTTAACACCCATATCTCGGAAATTGATAGCGCCTTAAATATCTATCCTTTCTCATCTAAGTTAGCCCCACCACAAAAGGAAACCACCCCATGTATGGACCACCCCATGATTTCTTCCCCTGATCATGCGCACAAAATCCCATTAACAACCCAGTCTTGTGACAGCCAGCTTTTTGATACTCCAGTCATGCACGTGCAAGATAATACACGTGCCTTTTCATAGGCCAAAAAAGAAGTTGGACCTAGCCTAAGGTACATGGAAAAGACTTGGGCCTTCACCTGTTGGATCAAAAATCAAACCTGAGGACAAAGTCATGAACCCAAACCATAACTCACCCTCGGCTGGACCAAAACGCAAGCCCATGGAACAGTCCCATGCACATGCAACGTCCATTGACAAGAAGCAGAAACTTGAAGATGATCCACGTACTTTGAAAAATTTTGAGATAGACAATTTAGGATCGGCCGTGGCTACCTGGCAGCACCGCCGGGTCTAATGAGTGTATTAAGTTGGAACTGTCGGGGGCTTGGGAACCTCCGAACAGTTAACACTCTTAAGAGAGTATGGAAAAAAGAAGCTCCCATCTGTGTCTTCTTAATGGAGACAAAACTTTCCACGGATCAGTTGAATGCCAAGAAACAAAACTGGGACTACAATCAGGGTCTTGTGGTCTTTAGTGAGGGTCAAAGTGGAGGCTTAGCTTTTCTGTGGAAACCGGATACAAAGGTACATGTCAAAAATTTTTCACGTTGGTTTATTGATGCTCATGTGTTCTGTGAAACAACAGGAATATGTTGGAGGTTGACAGGTTTTTACGGGCATCCTGAAATTAGCAAACGTGAGGAAAGTTGGTCTCTCTTTGAATCTCTCGGTCAAACAAATCACCTTCCCTGGCTTTGCATTGGTGATTTCAATGAGATTACAAGCCAGTCTGAGAAAGCGGGTGGTTGCCTACGGCCAACACGCCAAATGGATCATTTTCGCACTGCCATTCACCATTGTAATTTCATTGACCTTGGATATGTTGGCTCTCCATTCACATGGTCCTGAAACCACCCTGTTGATGGTCATATTCATATCAGGCTAGATCGAGCCCTGGCCAACATGACCTGGAAGGCGCTCTTCCCCAATGCCATTGTCCATCATGTTTCAATGTCATCTTCGGACCACTCCATGCTCACCATCCGAATACAGCCCTCTAGACCTAGACAACCACGATCCCGAACTCTCTTCCGTTTTGAAGCCATGTGGCTTCAAGATCCACGGTGTTCCGATATCGTCCAAGAAGCATGGCACGAAGGTCTCTACAAGCCGGATGGTGATCCAATCACCAACTGTCATGCTAGCTGTCGTGACCGACTTACTGCTTGGAATAAACGTGATTTTGGTCACGTAGGGAATATGATTGCAAAGTTGAACCGGAAGCTTCAAGTCCTTGAGCATTATCCTATTAGCAACGATACTGAAATCCAGGAGGTACGAGCGTCTTTGAACCAATGGTTAGATGCTGAAAATACAATGTGGCACTAGCGCTCGTGAAATTTGTGGACCACTCCATGCTCACCATCCGAATACAGCCCTCTAGACCTAGACAACCACGATCCCGAACTCTCTTCCGTTTTGAAGCCATGTGGCTTCAAGATCCACGGTGTTTCGATATCGTCCAAGAAGCATGGCACGAAGGTCTCTACAAGCCGGATGGTGATCCAATCACCAACTGTCATGCTAGCTGTCGTGACCGACTTACTGCTTGGAATAAACGTGATTTTGGTCACGTAGGGAATATGATTGCAAAGTTGAACCAGAAGCTTCAAGTCCTTGAGCATTATCCTATTAGCAACGATACTGAAATCCAGGAGGTACGAGCGTCTTTGAACCGATGGTTAGATGCTGAAAATACAATGTGGCACCAGCGCTCGTGAAATTTGTGGACCACTCCATGCTCACCATCCGAATATAGCCCTCTAGACCTAGACAACCACGATCCCGAACTCTCTTCCGTTTTGAAGCCATGTGGCTTCAAGATCCACGGTGTTCCGATATCGTCCAAGAAGCATGGCACGAAGGTCTCTACAAGCCGGATGGTGATCCAATCACCAACTGTCATGCTAGCTGTCGTGACCGGCTTACTGCTTGGAATAAACGTGATTTTGGTCACGTAGGGAATATGATTGCAAAGTTAAACCAGAAGCTTCAAGTCCTTGAGCATTATCCTATTAGCAACGAAACTGAAATCTAGGAGGTACGAGCGTCTTTGAACCGATGGTTAGATACTGAAAATACAATGTGGCACCAGCGCTCGTGAAATTTGTGGATCACTGATGGTGATAGGAACACTTCTTTCTTCCATCAGAAAGAATCAAACCGGAAAGATAGAAACTCCATTCGGGGCATTTGTGATGCAACGGGGCAATGGCAGGAGGATGATCACACTACGGAGAACATCATTCTGGATTATTTTGAGACCATCTTTCGCTCCAATGGGCCTACTGATACCTCAGTCCTGGTTGATGCAGTCCAACATGTGGTCACAGACGAGATGAACACCTTCCTCACCCGAAATTTCACAGCTGAAGAAGTCCACAAAGCTCTTAAACAGATGCATCCCAAAAAATCTCCAGGTCCCGATGGTATGCCCCCTCTCCTTTATCAACACTTTTGGTCTCTTACTAGTGAATGTGTCACCAAAACTGTTCTGGATTTCTTGAACTTGGGTATTATTCCTCCAAATTTTAATGAAACACATATTGTTTTCATTCCAAAGACCAAAAATCCCACGAGAGTGACTCAATACAGACCGATAAGTCTCTGTAATGTTATTTCTAGACTCACCTCCAAAGTCATTGCTAATCGGCTGAAGCGCTTCCTGCCCCATATAGTAAGTGAAAATCAAAGTGCTTTCATGTCAGATCGCCTCATCACAGACAATATTATTGTTGCCTTTGAAACTATGCACCACCTTAATAAAAAAAGGAGCGGTAAGATTGGTGAGATGGCCTTAAAGCTAGATATGAGCAAGGCCTTTGATCGTGTTGAATGGGGCTGCCTGGAGAAAATTATGCAGAAAATGGGTTTCAATGATAAATGGGTGAAACTTATAATGGAATGTATTATCTCTGTTACATATTCTATCAGGATTAACGGGAAACCTCGAGGTCACATAATCCCGTCTAGGGGTTTGAGACAAGGGGACCCTATTTCTCCCTTCTTGTTTCTTTTCTGTGCAGAGGGACTCTCTGCTCTTCTAAACCGATCTGCAGTTGTTGGACAACTTCGGGGTGTATCGACTTGCCCACTTGGACCGAGAATCTCTCATCTATTCTTTGCTGATGACAGCATTATTTTTTGCCAAGTAATACTGGAACAATGCAACCATCTTGAGCATCTTTTAACTATATATGGGCAAGCCTCGGGCCAACAGCTAAATAAGGAGAAGATTGCTCTTTTCTTCAGCAGAAATACCCTACGGGACACATAAGAAAAGATAAAATGTTGCTTTGGAGCAGAGGTGATCAGACAACATGAGACTTATTTGGGCCTGCCATCCTTAGTGGGCAGATAAAAAAAACACACATTCAGAGCTTTGAAGGAAAAGCTAGACAACAAACTCTCGGGCTGGAAAGAAAAGCTGTTATCCCAAGCAGGTAAAGAAGTTCTCATCAAGGCAGTTGCACAGGCCATTCCCCACATACACAATAAGTGTCTTCAAACTTCCAGACTCCTTATGTGTTGAATTGGCTGGGATGATTTGAAGATTTTGGTGGGGCCAAAAAAGAAGGTAAAAATAAATTGGCATGGCCGAGCTGGGACAGGATGTGCACACCAAAGGAAGAAGGGGGATTGGGTTTCCGGGACCTCAAGGCTTTCAACCTAGCTCTCTTAGCTAAACAAGGCTGGCGTTTACAGATGAACAGAAACTCATTGGTCCATAGAGTACTTAAAGCCTGCTATTTTCCAAATACGGATTTCCTACATGCGGAGTTAGGCACGAAACCATCGTTTGCATGGCGAAGCATTTTCGCTGCTCAGACTGTTGTGCAATCAGGCTACCGCTGGTAGGTAGGGGACGGCAAGTCCATTGGAGTGTGGATGGATCGTTGGCTACCAAGACCTTCCACCTTCTGTGTTCTCACACCCCCGACCTTACTGCCTGTAAATACTACAGTGGATTCTCTTATGGACCAAGAAAGTGGTGAGTGGAATCTAAACCTGATCAACTAGGTTTTCTTCCATAAAGATGCCACATCCATCCTAAGCATCCCTTTGAGCCACCACAAGCCAAAGGACCACATGATTTGGGCCTTCACTCCTAGGGCGCGTTTCACTGTCAACAGTGCATACAAAGTTGCAAGGACCATCACCCAGCTTTCTACCTCAGTTGAGACATCTTAGAGCAATGAGCAAGCTCGGTTTTGGCGCCACATTTGGAATTTGCACATGCCCAACAAGATAAAAAATTTTACGTGGAAAGCATGCAACAACATGCTTCCCACAAAAGCCAACCTCTACCATAGACGGGTTATCGATGACCCCACCTGTGAGGCTTGCACACTAGCACCAAAAACGGTTGGACATTTATTTTGGGAGTGCAATGGTTCTAAGGAACTTTGGACCTTCTTGGACATACCACTGGAGAGAACTGGGATCATTCATAGGTCTTTCATGGACCTCATTTGGTATCTACTCTTCAAACAGCACATGGACACCACACTTATTGAATTGGTAGTCACAATATCATGGAGTGCATGGTTCAACTGAAACAAAACCTGCCTGGGTGAAGCAAGACAAACTCCGCAAGAGATTCTAAGACGAGCTCGCTCCATATTACATGACTTCGAGCTTGTACACCTACGACCCACTTAGCTTAAAGAAGCCATGGATGGCCGTTGGGTCCCACCTGTGTTTCCTTAGTACAAGGTCAACGTAGATGTTGCAGTCTTCTCTCAGCTTGGCATGATCAGCGTCGATGTGATTATTAGAGACCACCTTGGATTTGTTGTTGCAGCCTTAAGCAAATGCCTCCCTCTCCCATTGGATCCTTTGGAGGCAGAAGCAAAAGCAATGGATGAAGCCACTGTTTTTGCATGGGACATAGGAGTCAGAGATGTCATTTTTGAGTCAGATTCCATGATGGTTTGCCATGCTATAGGGAACCCCACGGACGTCCCGGTCTCTATCTCTACAGTGGTCTCAGGTTTTTGTTCAAGACTTCCTACGTTCCGTACTTTCCAATCATCCCACGTGAGGCGACAAGGAAATAGACCAGCTCATACTTTAGCTACTTTTGCGAAGAATATTGACTCTTTTGTAACTTGGATGGAAGAGTGTCCACCTTTCCTTGCATTTTCGGTTTCGCAAGATGCTATGTATTGTTTCGCTACTTAATAAAATGAGAGTATTTCTTATCACAAAAAAAAAAAAAAAAAAAAAAAAAAAAAAAACAGTGATAATGAGTTGAACTGAATGTAATATACTGCTTTCCAATAAAAAAAAAACATTAGTCACAGGTAAAAGTGGTGTCAAAGTAATTACATGCAGCTCGTTTTGCCTATATGTGTTCAACAATTTATATTTGAAGAAGGTGATCATTGCATTTTACCTAGGTTTGACTCTGATACCTTGAAATCGATCAATGCAAGGAGAATCCTTCCACTCCGGAAAATGTAACCTGAGGATTTCACTTGCTTCCTCTTTCAAAAATGAAGCACAATCAATTTTGGTTAATGAGCTAAGCTTTTCCACAGCCCCTACCTTCAACATTTCTTGAAGCACCGTATATGTCCCGAAAAACTTACATATCATTGAAAGAATCGAAACTGCTCGATCATCGGCTTTTGGTGAAATGCCTAAGATCTTCATAGAGACCATAGCAATGCTTCCTCTATGACTTAAAAACTGAGCTCTCCCATCAGGACAAGAACACAAATTACATAGTATCCCTAAAATAAGCTCTGTGGTTTTCTTTTCAGGAAAACTCAATTCAAGCTCAATGAGCTCAAAAACTGTGTTGGCTTCAATCATCCTGATTAGATTTCTACTCCACGCATAAGCCTCTAACAACACGTCCAAAGCGGCATTGATTCCTTGTTGAGTAATCCCACTTCTTAAAACTTCTACTATCCTTTTAAAGAATTCAGGAGTCACTAATTCTAGTACATTTGAGCTTGTACAAGCTTCAATGATCGTCTTCAACACTAACATTGTGTGAGACTTCACCGTGACTTGATTTTTCATTTCACAACCTAAAACCCACGTCAATGTTTTGATGATAAGATCATGATTTTCTAAAAAAATTGGCTTTGTTTCAGCTGAAGGGATTTAAATAAAGTTGAGTATACCAAGAGATTCTTCAAGACAATCAATTTGGCCTTGTTTGAAACATGTTACAATAAACACTAACATCTCTTTTGGCAAACTAGCTTCTATCATATATTTCCTATTCTTTTCATTTTCAGCTGCAAAAGACACCAATTGCTTAATAGTTTTGAGCTGAAGCTTAGGTTGCCAAAGGTGTTTGATGAGTTTGAGTACTTGAAACTTGTCTAGAGGTGGTTTAGGAGTAGGAATTATATCAATACCATATGAGGCATTTTGGGTGCACCAACCCTGGATTAGGCGGCGTAAGGTATGATTAGGGATTAAGTCTGGGTCTTTTTGCAATGGTTGCTTGGTGACTGGACAGGTTGTTTTCTTGCTTGTGAGTAGCCATTGTTCAATGCATTCCCGGTCGTATGTGATATCTGTTATGGTGGTCACAGGGTCTTTCATGATTTGAAGGGAAATGGGGTAGATGAAATATTGAGGAACTTCAATGTCATCCATTAAATAATACAAAAAGAAGTTATGTATTTATTATATGGGCTATCTTAATATATTGACTTAGTAATATATATTATAGGGACTAAGAGAATAAGAGGGATATCAAATAAAAGTACCTGGGCAAAGGTTGTATTGTTTGTACTGTTGTTTTTTTAATGAAATATTGGTTGAAGAGAACACGGCTGAATTAACAATTGAGAGAGAGAGAGAGAGAGAGAGAGAGAGAGAGAGAGAGAGAGAGAGAGAGAGTACAATTGCAAGAATGAGAGAGAGCGAGAGAGTACAATTGCAAGAATGAGAGAGAGATCTAGAGTTATGATGTTGGTCTTTTATAGCTAGAAAATGTTAGGAGTATAATATATATTGCACATTAGCATGATAAACTGACATTGATTTCTAGGGTGAAGAATGTTAGGTTCTAAGGAATTAGGAACTAATGTATTAGAACTTTAATGTGTAATGTTGGCAAACCATGATCAAAACATTTAGTCTAGATTTAGGCTGCTCAAAGTGTGTTTTTGTGTAAAATTGGAATCGAGTGTACTGCAGGGTTTATTGTGTAAATCTACAAAGCTTGATCGATCGAAAATTAGACTCGATCGATCGAAACTCGTGCAGATTGTTTTTCTGCAGAATTTTCCAAGTTAAGCCCAAGCCCATATGATGTGTAGGGTTTATGTTTTGCTTTAAGTATAAAAGGAAAAACCCTAGCCATGTTTTACTGTTGTTGTTTATGCTGAATGTATGAATCTCTTGTGAGATCTAGAGGTATTTGCCTTCATACATATTTAGGGTTATCAAGATCGAGATTGATGTCAAGAGCTTGGTGATCGTTTCAGTTGTTGCATAAAAGAGCTTAAAGAAAGCACAAGTGGGAGTACTTGTGGTTGCTGTGAATCCAAGAAAGAAGTAGTCCGTGGACTCGTAGCTGTCATGTGGTCGTGGTAGTAAGTTTTTTACTTGAGGTAGCAATAGGATGTTAGTGGTCTAAGTTGCTATTATAAAACTTCAATTCTTTCAAAGTGGATATGTTTTACCTTGAGGATAGCTAGGTTAAATCCTCCCCAAGTTTTTTACCGAATTGGTTTTCCTGGGTTATTATATCGTTGTGTTCTTTATTTTTCACACTGTTTCAATGATATGATTTATTTGTGTTAACCTAAATCTATATAATTTACTTAAGTTAATCACTTGGCTAAATAACTAAATTAATCTATTTGTGCATGAAGGCACAAAGGCATGAAATATTCTCCAAACTGTGCATGAAGGCACAAAGGCAGTTAAGATTAACAAACTGCAGCAGTTAACTACTAGATTTGATAGTATTAGAATGTCAGATGATGAATGTTTTGATGAATTCTATGCTAAATTGAATGATATTGTTAACTTTGCTTATAATTTGGGTGAAATCTATGATCAACTTAAAATTGTTAGGAAGATACTTAGATCCTTGACTGAGAACTTTAGACCCAAAGTGATTGCCATAACTGAGAGCAAGGATGTGGACTCCATCCCTATTGACGAACTTGTAGGATCTTTCTAGTCCTATGAGTTAGACCTACTCAAGATAAACAAATCCAAATTAATGGCTCTTAAGTCAGTTGATGATGTTGAAGGGAATGGATTTGATGACGAAATCTTTGCTACAGAGATTGCTTACCTTGCCAAGAACTTTAGAAACTTTCTTAGGAACAATAACAGAAGGGTAAGAGGTAAAAACAATGTTGAACCTAGAAATTTCAGGAGGAATGAACCCACTAAGGTGAACAATAATGAAAAACCTAAAGAGAAAGTAGGTCAAATCTCTAATAATTCTATGGGTCAACAATGTTTTGGTTGTCAAGGGTATGGTCATGTGAAATCAGAATGTCCTACATTTTTGAGATAAAAAGGTAAAGTTATGGCTGTAACCCTTAGTGATGATGAAGTTTCTAATCATAAGTCTGGTAGTGATGAGGATGGAAACTTCATTACTTTAACAGCTACTGCTGTAGTTGATGAGAGTGTTGTGGTTGATGAGAACCCTTCTGATGGAGAACTCTCTAAGAGTGCTGATTTGCAAGAAGTCTATAATAAACTTTGCAAGGTTGCTGCAAAGGAAGCTATGAATGTTGATTTAGGCTTATAGAAAATTGCTTCTCTTGAACTTGATAAGAAGAATTTGCTCTTGAAATTGTTTGATGATAATGAATTGCTTGATAAGGTGAAGACTGAGAACATGTTGTTACTTGATAAAGTTAAAAATTTGGAACTTGAATTATTTGTTGCTAGAGAACAAACAAATAGGACTGCTAGTTCTAAACTTGAACACATGTTGAGTATTCAAAAGTCTCCCTTAGACAAAACTGGTCTAGGTTTTGAAGATAGCATCTCTGTGCCTAAGAATCATTCCACAAACTTTGTTTCTTCTTCTGAGCCTCCCGTGAGTGAGATTGTCAAACTAGCAGAAGTTACACCTCCTAGGAAGATTAGAGTTGATCTCAAAGAGTCTAAACCTAAGACTTCTAACCCTTCTAAGGACAAGTTGCATGATAGACCTGCATGGGTCTGTCATTTTTGTGGAAAGTCTAGGCATATTCGTCCAAATTGTTTCAAGTTGCAAGTTGCTAAGCGAGCAAATAAGCCAAAAGTACCTATGCCTCAAGCATAAGATCTCATGGTACTTATTGGTGAATTGGTAAATGCTTTAAACCTTTATTCCAATCCTGGAGTTGCTCAACATTCTAATATGAATAATAACTCCAATACAAGAGTTGCATCTAAAAAGTTTTGGATGCGAAAAGCTCGATCTAATTGAGTCTTTCTAACATGATCCTTGTGTTTCATCTCTCTATTTTTTGTGACCATTTTTCTTTGCAGTTTTTGTTTTCCTTGTTTCTAGGATTTGCATTGCATAACATTCATGCTAGTGTTTTTTTTTTTTTTTTAATAAAAAAATAAAAAAAAGGAGGAAAAGGGAAGAAAAATGTGTTTTGCATTATTTTTCTTAGATTTGAAATCAAGGGTAGCCATATTATCTTTACATAACATGTTTATGTACCTTGTTTAGCTTGGATGAACTTATTTTATTGCACTTTACTAGTTTGAGCTTTGCAGTTTATGTTCTGTGGGAGTTGATTATTGTTTTTGATCACATAATCTTGATCTTAAAGTTACATGTCTTTGATTGTTGGACTTGAACTTAATGAGAAAGGCATAAATAACCATCTCACCACTGTTTACTAGCCAATCATGAACACCTTAGTGCATATCATAAGATTTTGTACTCGAGAAAGTGTAGTACATGCACGAAAAGAGCATAAGGTGTAGCCTCGGATTAAATGATAAAATTGGTGTGTACATTATTGGGCTATAATTACTTCACAATCAAATAAAATTGGTGTGTACATTATGAGACAAATCAAGAAACTTACATGATTGCAAGCTTTTATTCTAGGAGATGTGAGAGTTATATGATGTACTTCTTTAGGTGATTGTCTCTTTCAAACTTATGTGATGAATTTTGTAGAAATTGTGATTGATCACTATTTACTTATCACCTCACATGTATCTCAAGTTTTTGCTAGTTGCACACACTACATAAGTTACTCTTTGCTAAACTTAGTACATTGTATTGTGTGTGATCTTGTTGTGGCCATCCAAGATTAAAATTTCCTTGATTTTAATGCAAAATGTGTTTAAAATTTGAGATTTGAGGACAATTTGATTGAAAATCTTGTTTTTGGAAGATCTGGGTTAAATTCAAGGGTTTTTGAAAAACTTTTCATCTCATACTCATGCATTTTATTCATAAAACATTGTGCTTTGAGAAGTTTCTGCATTAAAATGCTCTGTTTTTCAAAAATTTGATTTTTTCAGATTTTCGATTGATCGAACTTTTTGCTCGACCGATCGAATTTGCAATTAAAATTTTGGTTTGAATCTGCCTGGCTCGATCGTTGCTCGATTGATGTTGGATTGATCGAATATGTTTTTTGATCGATCGAACCTATTTTTCGACAGATCGAAAATCGGTCAAAGAGTTTTTTAAAACATGAGATTGTCACGTGTTCTTCACTATTTCAAAAGTTTTCAAAAAGCTTTTCTCACTCTCTTCGACCGATCCAGATTCATTATCAATTTTTTGTCGTTTTCCCTCCAATTTTTCTCAAGGTTTTTGTCATCCAGCACCGGTAAGACCATTCTACCCTTTCTTTTTTTGGTTTAATTTCATTTTTCTTGCATTTTTTTCATGCATTTTAGGGAAATTTTCAGACCTAATAGTTTTTGGGGTTTTTGATGTTTGAGATGTTTTCTTTCACAACTGATCAATGAGTTTTTGTTATTGGATGATGTAAACATGTTCCTCATAGTTTAATTTGATCAATTTTGTGATTTGGGTAGAATTGAAAATCCTAGGGCTTGAAACTCACCAAATTTGGGGATTTTGTTCAATTGAGATTAATTTGATGAAATTGGCTTGTGTAATTGATTAATTATGTCATTATATACTGTTATCTAACTTATGTAATGATAAATTGATCAATTTGTTGAGATTTTTGAAATTGGGTTTTTCAAAGTTTGGATTTTTGTTCTAAAACTTTATGTTCAAGCCAATTCTGTGTTTTTTTAAAAGTATAATTGGACTATTCTCACTACATTAGAGCATGCATCGCGTGGTTATTCTATTCATGCATCATATAGATTGTTCTTTTTTATTTTTTTGTGCTCTAACCATGTCTGATGCAGTCTGCCCTTGGTTTTTTTTTTTTTTTTCCAATCCTTAGCATCATGGTTAGGAAGACTAGAGTCCATAGGACATCCATCTCCTCTTCTACTCTAGCTTTTGATAGTGAGAGGTTTCTTAGTGAGAAAAACTAGGAGACTTATGAGAAGTTGAACATTCTTAGATCTGTGTGGGCTGAGAGAAAAGTTGTTTTAGATGAGCTTGATTAGGAAATTAGGAGAAATTTTGAGCGTAAGGACTAGTTGCCTTTGATGGATATAGACCATCCTTCTCCGGCTACCTTGATTAGAGAGTTCTACTCGAACCTCTCTCTCCATTCCAGTGATTCCAACACTCAGTTTATGAAGAGTTGGATACGGGGTGAAAAGTATGTCATTACTTCTTCAGTAGTGGCCTTTGCTCTTGGGGTGCCTAAGGTACAACAGCCTGTGTACCCTTATGATGAGTTACCTCCACTTGATGACATAATGTCATATCTGACTGGTACTTCCATTCAGTGGGGTACTGATCCTCGGATCACTTCTCATGAGTTGACCGCGATTCATTACTTGTTTTTCCGGATTTCTTGCGATTCTATCTAGCCCATCTCTCACTTGCACACCATTCCTATTGAGAGATGTGCATTTTTGTATGCCCTTGTGACAGATGCTCCTATGAGTTTTCCTCATCTTTTCATTCGATCCTTGGTTGAGGTTCATAGGAGTAGTTCTTCTGCTCATGCTCTTTTCTTCCCGGTTTTTATTCATTGGATTTTATTGAATTTAGGTTTAGATGAGTTTCTTACTTCTAAGCTTGTACACATTATAGCTCCTATAGGTGCCACCTTCCTTAGGCAAAGAGCTGCTCAGATGCGAGTTAGCTCTAAACGCCCTAGAGTTGAGTCTTCTTCGGGTGTTGCATCTCCTCCTCCTGCTTCTTCAGGTGATTCGACTGCTGATGACTATGTTGGTCTGACTACTGCTGTTGCTCCTCCACCTTTTACTTCGGATGATTCTAGCATTCGTCATATGTTAAACACTGTCATGACCATTCAGGCGGCTCATGGTCAGCTTTTGGTGGACGTGCTCACGAAGCTTCAGGCTTTGTGTGTAGATTTGGCGAGCTTTAGACAGTCACCTCCGCCACCTCCTTTTGATGATGAGTCTTGATTGCCTTTTGACAATTCATCACAAAAAGAGGGAGTACATATGGATGGAGATAAGTAGAGTTTTTTTTTTTTTTTTTTTTTTTTTTTTTTTTTTTGAGCTTTGGAGCTTTAGATTGTATCTAGGTGTTTCACTTGTACTTATTTTTTTTTGGCTCATGATGTATTTATTTTTTATGAGTTGTATATGATAGGGGGAGACATTATGTTCTTATTTCTGTTTCTTGTTCCACATTGTGCTACATTGGCTATTGATTTTATATTTATGAGGTTATTCATGATATATGTCTTTTATTTTATATTATGTGAAATCAAGAATTTATTTTGTTTTACTTGTATTTTCCACACATGTGTTTATGTGTTTGTTAAGTGTTACAGGAATATTTAAGTTGATTCAGTCATGCTGTTGTCTACACTTACAACTGATAGATAGTAGTTAGGTTGAATTGTTTTTGGTTGGGCTATTTTGTGACTTTGAGCATTTTTGTTTTGGTATGTGTTTTGTCACGGATTGCCAAATGGGGAGTTTGTTAGGTTTTAAGGAATTAGGAACTAATATATTAGAACTTTAATGTGTAATGTTGGCAAACCATGATCAAAATATTTAGTCTAGATTTAGGCTGCTCAAAGTGTGTTTTTGTGTAAAGTTGGAATCGAGTGTACTGCAGGATCTATTGTGTAAATATGCAAAGCTCGATCGATCAAAAATTAGACTTGATCGATCAAAGTTCGTGTAGATTGTTTTTCTGCAGAATTTTCCAACTCAAGCCTAAGCCCATATGACGTGTAGGGTTTATGTTTTGCCTTAAGTATAAAAGGAAAAACTCTAGCCACGTTTTATTGTTGTTGTTTATGCTGTTTGTATGAATCTCTTGTGAGATCTAGAGGTGTTTGCCTTTATACATACTTAGGGTTATCAAGATTGAGATTGATGTCAAGAGCTTGGTGATCGTTTTAGTTGTTGCATAAAAGAGCTTAAAGAAAACACAAGTGGGAGTACTTGTGGTTGCTGTGAATCTAAGAAAGAAGTAGTTCGTGGACTCGGAGCTGTCACGAGGTCATGGTAGTAAGTTTTCTACTCGAGGTTGCAATAGGATGTTAGTGGTTTAAGTCGCTATTGTAAAACTTCAATTCTTTTATAGTGGATCTGTTTTACCTTGAAGATAGCTAGGTTAAATCTTCCCCAAGTTTTTTACCGGTTTGGTTTTCCTGGGTTATAATATCGTTGTGTTCTTTATTTTCCGCACTGTTTCAATGATATGATTTATTTGTGTTAACCTAAATCTGTATAATTTACCTAAGTTAATCACTTGGCTAAATAACTAGGTTAATTTGTTTGTGTTTAAGGGGTCTAAAAACATACAAAGAAAAATAGAATTCAGAGTCCATAATTTTGGATAGCTTCCGGCCTTCCATTTAACATAAAGAAAATCATCATATATATCATCATCCCATATGACTCTAGGATCCTTTTTTTTTTTTTTTTTTCCTTTTTTTTTAAATTTTTTTTTATGAGAGGAAAGATTCATATACTCCATGTATGAAATAATTATTGCTGTTAGGGATATGTAATGTCACATGATTAACTCTATATATACAAAATATCTTTGTATATATTAGATTTATTACTATTTCATTTTTGAATGTCTCTTTTTCAAATTCAACTTTTTATGTAAATATCATTTAATATATTGTTTATCACTTTATTAAATTTAAAATGTACTGATTTTTTCAATAGTTATGAAAACTATATTAACTATTAAGTGACATTTCAAAATGGACAATATATATTTTTAGAGAGTTTCAATCTATGGCGTCCGTTCTTGATGATAACTTTTTATCATTAGACCAAGACACCAATCAGTTTTTGGTGTAGGTGGGAATTGAATCCCAGATCTCTTATACAATTATCAGAGACTTTGCCCGTTGAGTTAACTGGAACCTACAAAATGGACAATATATTAAACCATCATATAATGAATAGTTAACAAATAAAATGGAATGAGGAAATACCAAAACAAAATTAGGGGATAAAGTTAGCCTAGACCATCCCCAACATAAAATCTACCCTTTATTTTTTTTGGCTTGGCTACCATGAATATAGCTATAGACAGCGGCATACCAACCTCTTTTTATCTTTGTTTAAAGTTCATTGTGGGCATGGAAAGTATATATCTTGGTTAGTTTGGAGAAAATTTTCTCTAACTTATTGTGGGTGAGTTCAAAAAATCATTCACATATACTCTTAAATTATATGATCTACTTTTTTTTTTTTTTTTTTTGAGGAGAATTATATGACCTGCTTAACAATTACATGATAAAGATAATCTACTTAAGAGCCATCTAATAAATTGGGGAAAATTCTTTCAAACCCCGTTTGGAGGAAAAAATTTTAGTTAGAAAATTATCACTAAAAAAGAGAGCATCAGAAATTCGTTCTTCTTCTTCTTTTGTCAATAAGATTAAATGCCTTTTACCACTTCAGAAAAAATAAGATGTACACGCAATGTTTATGTTCATGTATTTGAACAAACTTGATAACATCACATTCTTTTTTCCATATATAACCTCTCTGACCTTTGAATACATGGATTTAGACGGTCAAAATTTCCAAGGATAATTAGATGCAACTTTGCAAGCAATTAATTTCTTGAGTTTTGATTCTTTAAATTGATAATTTCAGTCAAGAAGAATAGACTACGCGTTATTATGATGTTATTAGCTTCATCAAATATTATTAACGTGTTTTTTAAAGTCAGGAATTGACTTAGATCTAGTGCTCTTATGCATTGGACTTGTTGTGATGCAAACACGTATCAAATACTTGTCATGTGTCTACATCTCAATTGGTCTAAAGCATAAAAACATTGGACCCAATCCATAATTTGATGCAATATTGAAAGCAATTAATTTCTTGAGTCTTGATTCTTTGATAATTTTAGTAAAAAAGAATAGAATACACATTATTATGATGTTACTAGCTTCATTGATTATTATCAATGTGCTTTACGAAGTCAGAAACCGGCTTGAATCAATGTACAAGAACACTAAACCCATTCCTTACTCATGAAGTTATATAACAACCTATAGTTCAACTAATTGATATCTTTGGTTTCTCAAAAAAAAAAAAAAAAAAAAAAAAAAAAAAAAATACTAGTCGATATCTTTTAGTATTTTCAATGAAGATATTTAGGGTTCTAATCCCTTATCACTAAGTATCGAATTATTAAAAAAATGCACTTAATGAGAAAATAATAAACAAAAAAAAGTTTTAGAATGAAAATGGAAAATGTAAATATTGTTTTTTTCTTCTTAAAAAAAAAATTGTTTTGTTCGTTGTAAAGAAAAATGGATTTATCAAGTTCAAAAATTGTTTTGTTCGTTATTAAAGCTTATTACAAACATAAAAATCATGACAATAAAAAGTTCAGCCAGAAAATTAATTTCTTAAATTGTTGGAGAAAATAAAAACCCAGCCCATCTTGTTTATTTGTCCCAGTACGCAAGATGATTTTTTTCTTTCTAGATCTACATCATAAAATATTAAGACGTAATATTAATTTAACGTCGTTTTAGTAAATATAGATGCTGATTTATCGGCCTAATCCATACAAAAGCAAAAGCAAAAGCACCTAAGTTTTTCCCGAGAGACAAGAAGTAATGGGGCATTGGAATTTGGGATTGCATTATCGATTAGAGTCAAAGGAAGAGTCACTGAGAGTCTGAGACTGAGTCTAGTCAAAACTTACCCAAAATAGCTAGACAAATATTAGTGATAAGGTATACACTTGTTCTATTTTAATAGTTTCAAGAATAGAATAATAATATAGACTTGGAGGTTGGAATATCTTAGTCATATATGCCACTGCTACGCCTACATTGGTAGGTTTCTTTTTGTTTTTGGGTATAGAAACATTGGTAGGTTTCGTTTCTTTGGTTCTTTTCCTCTCGCATGTTCTCACTAACCAAACGTAATTTTCATGAAATTACAAGCCAATGAATTTGGTGGAAACCACGTCAAGAGCGATGGCTTGATAGGATATGAATTTGACATTTTGTAAGAGAAGTAACTCTTGCACACAAAATAAACATAAAATAGTAGTACAGTGTGTAACACATTGGGTCTGTTTGGATAGAATTTATTTTGTTGAAACTGAAAACTGAAAACACTGTAGCAAAATAATTTTTAAATGTGTGAATAATACTGTGGGACCCATTTTTAATGAAAAAGTTGATAAAAAGTGGAGTTTGTGAGACCCGTGAACAGTGCACAAGTGCACTGTTCACAGAAGAACGGGTCAACCATTGCAGTTGAAAAGAAAAAAAAAAAAAACTGAGGAAACCCAGACGCAGCACTAATAAGTGCTATCCAAACTAGCACATTATGTGAAAGAAACAATCTTCATTATGTAATTACTTTGCACATTATATATATATATATATTGTGAGGGTGATAGGCTAGGAGCCCATATTTATGTATATATTGGACCAGGGATCCAATTCGAGGACATGAATAGTCCGAGGATGGGTAAACACCTTCCTAAGAACCCGTGTGAGTAAGTAAAGAGGTGAGGTCTGATCATAACTATCTAAGAAGGCTGTTCGAGGAGGAGTATTTCCTCGGCAGGGCAATGCCAAAGTCAGAAGATATGGTCTGACACTAGGGGCAACGGTCCGGACGACTCCACTAATGTGGATAAGTATTCAGAAAGAACAAGACAAAGGGAAGCGATGAAATATCTGGCTGCATTAATGTGGAGAAAACCCTTGAACAAGGCTGCATTGGCTACCCTAATGTACAAAGGGCCTGAGAGGGTGTCTGATAGGACAAACACTCAAGTAGAGGTTTGGATGATCAACAAATGGAAGACCAAGATCGTTTAAAGAGAATTATATAATGGAAGAGACCCTCCATGGAAGGGGGATCGAGAAATCAAGAGAAAAACACTGTAGCAATTAGGAAACAAACTTGTAATCAAACTTGTGAGAAATATATAAGAACTGATCTCCTCGGACTATGCTGATGACGATTTTCTTTAGTTTAAATCAATTTATCTTCCTGTTCTTGTCATTTAAACCCACATTACTTGTTGACCACTACTACAAAAGAAAAGCATTTGGTTGAAGCCCATTTGGAGATATTCCTCTTGTCTTTGGCTTCGATGTCATTAGTTAATGCTCTATATGTCCTCGGAGATAGGTAACAAAGACCATGCTAATAGTTCCATTAGGAATTTCTTGAAATCTAGCCGTAATTTGTTGAAACGGTACCCTTATGATTGTCTATATAGTCATACAATTTGAGATTTGTAAGTTTCTTGGAAAATGTTGAATTCAATTGGACAAGTCAATAATGTTAGCAGTGGTGGAGCGGTTGTGATGCTTAAGTTTTGAATGAGCATCGGTAATGCGTAAATCATGAAAAATTTTCTTTGACTTCTCTATAAAAAGGAATAAGATAATCTTCATTTCAAAGTGAAGAGTAATTAAATTTTGTTGAAGTATCCAAGTTTCTATCATCCTAGCCCACAATAAAAAGCAAAATGTAACTTTTTTTTTCCCCTGTTTTGGTTGCTTCTTTCTTTCCTCCAACTTCAAGCGGGGTTCAAACTTTAAGAGAATACATAAAACGTAATTCTTTCTACCATTAAGGCCTTAACAATCTAAAGGAATACAAAATTATCATCTTCTATTCTCCTTACCTCCCTAAGCATTGATGTGAGATTAGGGTAACTTTAGGTATTATAATATCCTACAGCCAAAAAAAACAACTAACATAATCATACTCTTTGCTTACTTTCATTACAAGAAATCCTTTTCAAGAAGAACATGTCTTCATTTATTCATTATTCATTATAAAAATAAGAAATATCACCCTGACCAAAAATATAAATTAGAAACTTCAAAACTGTCCATGTCCAAACCCATAACTATGTCTTAAAAAAGAAAACACCGTTACTAACTTAAAAATTGAATGGTCCATGGACAGTAAATGAAACACCAAAACTGTTTTAACAAATTGTTAGTAATGGTGTATTGTTAGAAACTCTTGTAGTAGTAGAGTGGACAGTTCAGGAAACATCAAAACTGTCCATTATTGTTATATTGGATTATTTGTTTAAAACAGATGCTATGTAAAAATACAACTTCACCTATTTTATTTTTTGTTTAAATCTGAATGAAAATAAGTTGGTATTTCATGAACTGGTGGGAAGTCTGAAGTCTCAACTCTCAAATCCGAGTAAAGCAGAAAAGTGATATTCAAATTAAAATTTTGGCAAGTTTATGGGCTTTTGGCCCACAAAACTAATCATTAACAGCCTATGTTGGGCCCAAATTGTTTACAGGAAAGGCTGGTTTAGTTTATCGGTTTTACCCAAGTATGGTGCTAGCCCAGCGATACAAATCCTTTTTTTTTTTTTTTTTTTGCCCTTTCAAAATTGACAATTAAATGCCTAACCTCCCCACATTAGTTATAATTTGGGAAATCATGTTTTAGTTTTATCTTCCATTACAAATTTCTCTTACCAATTTACTAGCAACACTACCAGTACTGATGCTGTGGTTTGATCAACATTGCGGCATCACCAATTTATATTGAGAATGGCAAGTGACAAAGATATGCTTCTTTCATGTTTGGCATAATATAACCCATATATTGTGTATAGTGTTGCATAATTGCATAATCCTACAACCCATGGTAGATGAACTAGGCAATCAGGGATGGAGTAGGATTATTGCTTTGGGGGGGGGGGGGGGGGGATGGAAATTATACCCAACACACAAAACTCTCATTTTTGTGGGGTTTAGGAGAGATGATGGAAGGCACTTGCCATCACATTAAGGTCCGACCTCTAAAATAAAAAAATTATGAAATTTTTTTTTTGACCATTCAAAAAGAAGAAATATATTAAAATTCAAAACTAAAAATTAATGTAACAAATTAAAAAGAGCACATATGAAATAATTATTTCTTAATACATTTCTACTCAATCATTTGTGATATATCAAAATGTAATTCAACGTTCTTTTATATTGCAACAATCATTTGTGATTGATTCTAAAACTAAATGTTACAACAATTTCTCTTTCAATATGCAAAATCAAATAATCCGTTAGAAAATATTTTTTTTAATTATTTTGTTTCATAATTGCAATAAAAATTGAAAAAAGTAAATAGAAATACAACTATTCTATAAAGGAAATAGTATTAACCATGATAGTTGAAAATCATATTTATCATCATTATATGTCCAATATTCTTCTTACTAAAGAAACTAATTTGCATTATTAAATAAAAAAATTAAGACAAAAAACTAGGGGTGACAAAATCTGACATGACCTGCGAACCTTATACAATTAACCCATTTATAAACAGATCATGAGTTGAGGCTAAACAGGTTCAGGTCATATTAGAGTTGACACGGCTAACCCGTTTAATAAACGGGTTGGGTTAATGTTCAACATGTGAACCCGTCTAACCCGTTTAGCTTGTAAAGTTATTATTTATTTTGATATTATTGCTTCATTAATGGTTTGTTTTTATATGTTTATTACTATATTTATAGTTATAATTGTATTTTAATTTTAGATATATGGGAATTGATAAAAATTATATAGGTTAGATATGACCTATTAATCAAATAGATTATTAAATGGGTCATTTGTATTGACCTTTACATGGCTTGTTAATTAAACGAGTTAAACGTGTCGGGTCGGCTCGACCTGTTTAATAAACAGGTCTTGTTCAAGTTGAGGATGTCACGACCCAAATCCATGAAACATGAATTTAGATACATTACTAACTTGTTGATCTTACATAACTCAATAAACATAATTAATTTCCAAAATAATTCAAACTCCAAATAAACAATGCTTTTAATAAACCTTTTACAATATCTAAAATCCACAATTTAGAAATAATCTCCAAATACTGTAAAATCTAAAGTGAAATAAAAATAACTAAAAATCCTTAAAAGATTCAAACATTATTGACGTCATCTAGAAACTCCCACGCTCTACCTTGCACCTTATGATGTAATCCAAAGGTTCTGTTTCCCAACTAAACTTTAATCTGAAAATTGTAATTGAAGGGGTGAACCACACATCTAGTAAGCAATTATATACAATACACAGTAGAGTAGAGTCAAGCAAAACACGAGTATTTTAATTTCACAAACTCACTCAAGGATATCAAATATAGTTTTCCAAAACATATAATGAACCACTTAATACATATGTAATAAAATCTTAAAATCATTCGAAAACACATACAGATAATTGATCATAGCACAGTGTCACATATACACATATCACATATTCTCACATACAATCCTGTGAGCGGATACCAACATCTAACCCCTGCTGGTGAGGGATTAACACTTATTCTCACATACAGCCCTGTGAGCGGGCTTACACATATACCTGATCAATTCTAAAAACACTTATTTTGAGTCACATATCACAAAAGCAAAGTTTATACAAAATAGAATAATTTCTTAATGTTAACAATTATTCCAAATATAAAGGCATATCTAATATCACAATATCAAATTGAACATAAATCAAAGGATGCTTGACTCTCTTAAGGAATGAGTATGAACTGAGGAGTTTATACAAGTATTTTACATTCTTGAGTAAATTTGAAAATTCAATTTGCTAAAAGAAACATTTTAAATACAATTAGGAAAATAGGAATATGAATTTGAAATCACTTGGTTTTACACAAATTTAAAGAACAAGAACCTTTTTAGAAAACTTACATTGAAACTCAATTCTTTTAGGAAAATAGTTTAGTTTAGAAATCATCTTTTAAATGAGATTCAGACATTCAAAATATTATTTAAAAATCAAAGTTTCTCTTTAAAACATTATTTAAAAGTCGAAGCTTCTCTTTCAGTGATGTAAAAATGCTTTTGAATAAACCTTAGAAAACATAAGCTTAAAAATATAACTTTTGAAAACCTTTGACATCTAAGAACCTAAAGGACAAAACTTGTACATATTTTGCATAATTACTTACCTCTCTTCCGTAAGCTTTAAACAAAAGAATGCTTTAATCAGTAAACATGGAATCTAATCCTTATAAACCTTTTCTTTCCTACTGTCCTATAGAAATTAGGAATGAAAACTACTTTCGTATATACCATTGAATTAAGCAATTTAATATTCCTTATCAAAGTCCCACCGCATCAATGTTTCCCCAAAACTAATTTGTACCACTAGAGTTCAAACAAATTTCTATAGCCACAATTGATATTCTAGGCCACCCTAAAATATTCTATAAGATCCAAATATATATTTATAGTATCCATAGAAAATCTCTACCCGTAGGACTTAGCAACCTATAGCATGTATTGACTAAAATTTTTGAAACTCGAAACAATATAATAGATTACAATAAGAGTCAAGAATTCAGCACTACTCCAAGGTTGTGTTAACTCCAGGAACTTTTGAGACTAAATTCTTTTATATATTTCTATATTAAAAAAAATCTCTATTCATTGCACTATTATAAGCGTTCAGGGATTTCGTGAAAAATCACTTAATAACATAGAAAAAAAAAAGAATTTTTGAATCTATATATTGGCCCTATCCAAACGGCATTACTAAAATTGTAAGACACAAAACTTCTAAGGGCTTATCACCTATTCATGCGTTCATATGGAATAATCATGCAAACCTTTTTTAATTTTTGTCTCTAACAGTGAGAAATCATACCTTGAACAAATTGTTTGTCTGTTTAATTGTATGTGTTCTAAACTCCAAGGGAAAAATACACCTCCTAGCTTCCTTAGTGATGAAACCCTAATTTATCTCTTCCTCGCCCTATATTTAACGCATCAGAGATGTGGGCTTGGTGGGGTAGTGGTCTGGAGTTTAAAACCCACTAGAATTTATCTCTTTAGTCTCCAAGAAGCCCATAAAACATATTCCTCTGTTATTTATTTATTATTTTAACTACCACACTAAATTGTATGCACTAAAACTTTAATTTTCTCACCTATTTTGTAGCACCACAAAATTGTCTACTCCCATCTTATTGTGCACACACATATAGTACCCTAACTCTATAACAATAATGATAATGTACAGTAATAATCATAAAAACAAAATTGGGGTATTACAGAGGATTCCTGACACGTTTACTAAACAGGTCGGATTCGAGTCAATCCATATAACTGAATACTCATGGCTTAATACGACACAAATCCGACCCGCGAACACGAATTGCCACCCCTACAAAAAACACAGAAAAAAAAAAAAAAAAAAAACACTCAAACAATCATCTAGACGTCAATGTAGCATGACAACTCTCAAAATCCAAAGTCTCAAACTTTTAATCGTGGGTCCTAAACATCAAACAAGCAGATTGTAATACTGAACATATATAAGCCAAGTGATTAATATTTTAAATGAACTTTGGGTCAGTTTTCAATTTGAAATGGATAGTTTTCAATTTGGGGTGGCCAAATATAAATTTTTTGTACCAAAACTTTTAAACATATATTATATAATAAATCCATTTTTAAAAAATTCTAGGGGCATGACCGCCCGACCTATATATACCTCCGTCCATTATAGGCAGTAATCTTCTTTGGTTTTGTATAATTTAGCCCGACTAGCCTTTGTTTTCTGTTTTTATTTCATTTTTTAAAATTACATTTGGGGAGGAGGGATATGAATTCTAGAAGTCTCCATTAGAATCACTAAGAGTGGTCAATTGAACTACCAAACCCTTAGCAACTAGCCTTTAGTTAAGTCCTTAGAATTTAATTGGTTTATGAAATTGCTAAGCCTGCTATGCGACTACACATATAACCGTCTTAAAGCCATGGACAAGTATATTTATTTGATTAAATATGTGTATGGTGAGGCAATAACTAGTGTGAGAATAAGTGAAGGTATCACATGTAAGGTTGTCCATGGATTGGGTCGGACTGAGTTTGGGCTCAACCCACACCCGTACCCGACCCTACCTGATTGGGTGGATCAAATTTTAACCCATCTCCAACTAGAATGGGTGATCGAATCAGGCAAATCAGGCTTTCAACGGGTGGCGGTTGATTTAGTTGGCTTTTAAGATCTGGAAAATGGTGAAGATTCGATAAAATGATGGTTGAAATTAACGAAAATCAGGTGAGATCTCACCAAATTCAGTGGAGATCTCGCCAAATCTAACTAAGATCTCGTCGAAAATGGCTGAGATCTCCTAGGATCTAGCAAAATTCACTGGAAATGGTTGTCTATCATAGTCAAGTCGAGTGGATCGGGTTTTGGAAGGGGAGACCCACCACTCTACCCGCGTGCCAACGTCAATCTAGGAAGGAAGGGAACCACCTCCGACTATCGAAGTAGTCGAATCGGGCGGCCGATGGTCGAGTCCGGTCAATTTGGTAGGGTGGGTCGAGTTGGTGGTTTCCATGGACAACCCTAATCACAAGAAAATTTCCTATCATTATAGGTTTGCATTTGAAAAACTTTTTACTGAAAGTACTATAGATAAATGTAAAAGTTAGTTGAAGAGTACAGTGAGATCCATGAATAATACCAAAAAGTATAGTGGGAACCATGAATAGTAGCAAAAATAAGTTGAAATTGCAAATAAGCTGAAAGTTTCAGCTTGTCCCAAATGGACACTAAGTCCATGTCTTACACTGGTAATGGATAAGCTCACTAAATCAATTCAAGAGGAAGTCTTTTAATGTATGCATTTTGCATATGATATAGTTTTAGTGGATGAAATTAGAGGTGGAGTTAATGACAAGTTAGAAAATTGGTGACACAATATAGAATCTAAAAACTTTCGATTAACTAGGTCTAAAGAGAGTACATGGAATGTAAGTTTAGCAAAAGTAGAAATTCCGATGGTTAAGAGATAAGAACATGGCTTTCAATATATTGGATCAATAGTCCATAAAGATTAAGAGATTGAAGATGATTTGAATGATAGGATATGAGTATCCAGTGAAGAAGTGCATTAGAAACATTGTGTGCTCATAGAATAACCTATAAGGCAAAAGGAAAATTTTGTAAGATTGCTATAAGATCAAATATATTTTATAGTACTAAATGTTGGACCGTTAAAATAACATATTTATAAAATGTGTGTAACTGAATTGAGAATATTAAAATGACTAAATGGATATTCACATAAAGATAGGATTCAAATGAGGAATTTTGCTTAAAAATAAGATTTGAATGAGAAAATTCGCTTAAAGATAAGATAGATGAATATTGTAACCACAAATAGCTCAAACAAATCTCTCTCTTTCTCTACCTTCTTGCACTCTTAATGTAATATGATATAAAATCAATCACCTGCAAAGTGGTGTCAAATTAATTACAACTTGTTTTCCTTTTTTTTATATATGTAAAAGCATTGCATTTTAACTAGGATTGATACCTTGAGATCCACCAATGCAAGGAGAGTCCCTCCACTTCTGAAAATGTGACCTGAGGATCTTCCTTACATGGTCTTTCAAAGATGTAGCACAGTCAACTTGGAGCAATGAGCAAAGCTTTGACACAGCCCCTACCTTCAACATTTCTTGAAGCACCATATATGTCCCGGAAAACTTACATATCATTGAAAGAATCGAAACTGCTTGATCATCTACTGCTGGTGAAACCCTCAAGATCCTCTTAGAGACCACAGCAATGCTTCCTCTATGACTTAAAAACTGAGCTCTCCCATCAGGACAAGAACATAAATGAAATAGTATACCTAAAATCAGCTCTGTGGTCCGCTTTTCAGGAAAACCCAATTCAAGCTCAATGAGCTCATAAACTGTGTTTGTTTCAACCATCATGATTCGATTTCTACCCCATGGACAAGCCTCTAACAACACGTGCAAAGTGGCGTGAATTCCTTGTTGAGTGATCCCACTTCTTAAGACTCCTACGATCCTATTAAAGAATTCAGGTTTCAGTCTTTCTAGTACACCCGAGCTTGTAGCTTCAATGATTTTCTTCAACACTAACATCGTATGAGATTTCACAGTGAGATGATTTTCCATTTCACAACATAAAACCCATGTCAATGAGTCAATAATATGATCATTTTCGGCAAGAATTTTCTTTGTTTCAGCTGAAGGGATTAGAATAAAGTTAAGCACACCAATAGCTTCTTCAAGACCATCAATTTGGCCTTGTTTGAAACATGTTACAATAAACAACATCATCTCTTTTGGCAAACCTGCTTCTATCATATACTTCCTATTCCTTTCATTTTCAGCTGCAAGTAACGCCAATTGCCTAATAGTTTTAAGCTGAAACTCAGGCTGCCGATGGTGTTTGATGAGTTTGAGGACTTGAAACTTGTCGAGAGGTGGTTTAGGAGTGGGAATTCGATCAATACCTTTTGAGGCATTTAGGATGCACCAAGCTTGGATTAGGCGGCGTAATGTGTGATTAGAGGTTAAGTCTGAGTCTTTTGGCAATGGTTGGTTGGTGACTGGACAGGTTGCGTTCTTGCTTGTGAATAGCCAGTGTTCAATGCTTTCCCGGTCGTATGTGATGCCTGTTATGGCAGTCACAGGGTCTTTCATGATTTGTAGGGATATGGGGCAGATGAAATATTGAGGAACTTCAATGTCATCCATGATATAATACAAAAACAGGTTGTATTTTTGTTATATGGGTTAGCTTAATGCATAGACTGAGTTGTATATTTTGTAGGGAGTAAGAGAATTGAGAGGGATATTAAAGAAACTTTTCATTCACAGGTGTTGCTGAAAAGATTTTGGGGACAATTAACGAAGATGATACTGGGTATAAAGACAATGTTGATGGTGCAATTTTTGCAGATCAAACTGTAATGGTGCTGATGGCAACCCTTTTCAGCGAAACTGGATGGGATCTATGATGCAGAAGCGATTCAGTTACGTGCTGCCATTAAAGCGTAGCAAGAGAATATAGAAAAGGTATCAGCTGTGGGTTCAATACTAGAAAATGCAAGGGATATATAGCAGGACACCTTTGTGAATGGATAGAGGATAGCCCTGATCACTGTATTACACAATATTATTCAAAATGAGCTATGGTGTATTATTTTTACAATGATCTTAATTTCTTTATCTCAACAAAAAAGAGACTTACCTTGGAAAGTTTTTGTATTGGTTGTAGTGGTAGGAAAACGCGGCGGCTACTCTGTAGCAAAGCTGAGAGAGAGAGAGAGAGAGGGAGGGAGAGAGAGAGAGAGATTTATGACTGAAGAGATTGGTGATCCTTTTTATGCTACCGAGTCACGCAAGTCTACTGAGACAATTCTAAGTTTCTGACGTCCAATAACCCATTCTAAAGATGCATTCTGTGGTCAAAGATGGAAGTTGTGGACTACGGCCAAATTAAAACTACACGGCTACATGCATGGAATATATATATATATATATATAGGAAAATGCTAGGGATATTAAAAAAAAAAAATCTCATAATTATTGTCACAACTCGTCTCATGGTGAATTGTGAATGGTGAGGGTCAAGTGATGGGTCTAGACATTCATCACTTATAGCTCACCACATAATAAGTTGTGACAAAATTTGTGAAATTTTTTGTGTCTGTAACGTTGCTCATAATAATAATAATATAAGCTGTAAATTCCATTTAAATATGTTTGACTGTTTGGTTCATTAAATAAAAATATAGAAACTAGAACTAAATTCGTTGTCTTGACAAATTTTCAGCCCAAAAAAAAGAAAATAACTTGTCAAAGCATGGCATTAATTAATGGTGATTTTCTTCTTGTCAAATACGGTTGGGAAAAATGTAAATGTGTTTTCTTTTATGAAAATGTTAGTATTATACTATATAGCATGATAATACTAACATTAATTTATAGGGTGAAAGGAAATAAAAATTCAAAGTCCATCATTCTTGCAGAGTAGCTTCTAGCCTTCTCTACAATCATTATCATTATTCCATAAAGTCGTAGAGTCAATTTCTTGTTAGAGAGAAAATAATATATTTAATGTATGAGATCGGAAACATACTATGCCACATGATTACATCTACATCTTTTTATGTATTGGATTTGGCACAATTTTATTTCTAAATGTCTCTTTGTCCTCCATCTCATTTTTTTTTTTTAGAGATAATTACAACATGCTGTTATCT
The DNA here is from genome assembly GCA_028535165.1 of Quercus tomentella. Lineage (NCBI taxonomy): Eukaryota > Viridiplantae > Streptophyta > Magnoliopsida > Fagales > Fagaceae > Quercus > Quercus tomentella. The sequence continues at coordinate 12,235,781 of JAPQVY010000012.1, read as the reverse complement.
CCGCAACTCGAATCCTTTCTCCCCTAGACCCCAAGCACTTTGTGCATGGAGAGGTGCCAATTCAACTACAAAACCTTTGGCTCCCCCATCTCATTTTATGTGAAGATCACCTTATTTTAGAGAACCCCATCTTTTTATGTGAAGATCACCTTATTTAATTTAATATCATACAAAGCAAAAGGAAAAAAAAAATTCAACTTTTTCAATAGTTATTAAAATTAAAATTATGTTAATTGACCTTTTTAAAATATACATTATTTTCACCTGAAATAGTGTAGAAGAAAGTTTTATTTTCACCCAAAATAATTGTTTAATTCACCATTTTAAGAAAGTTTTGACACAACTTTAATAGGAAATTAAAAAAAAAAAGTCAAAATATTAATTTCTTGTTTTTATTTTCTCATAAAAACTTTCCTAAAATAATTCACTAATAAATGTTTTTAAGATATCCGTTAACATTTCTCTACTTTTAATTATATGACCTAAGTAAAGGTTCGTTTGGTTGGGGTGAAATAGGGAGGATAGAAAATAGGGGAGAGAAAATTGGAGAGAAAAATAATTTTATGAGTGTTTGGTTGGAGAGAAAGGGAGGATGGAAAATTGATAAGACTAAGGTATTTTCTCCCTTAGCCCACCACAATTTTATCTCCCTAATTTGGGGAGAAAATAGAGGGGAGAAGAATACTTCCAATCAATGATTGAATTACCCCTCCTTCTCTCACATGGATTTGCTATTGCTATTTCACTTTCTTTTTTTCTTTCCTGAGTGTGTGGACCTTCTTCTTCTTCTTCTTCTTCTTTTTGATTGGGTTTTTTTTTGGTTGTTCAACACTTTTTTGTTTTGATTGGACATCATTTTTTAACAATGGTGTAAGGTTGAATTTATTCAACCATCTAATTGGCTTTATTCCGTGCCAAATTTGCTTGTATTTTAGCATTTAGTAACCCTGTATTTAGGTGGGCTTGTTGTAAGGGTAGTGAGTGAGATAGAGTGAAGATTGCTCAAGAGTGTGCAAGAAAACAGAGACTCGCGGCTGGATCTCGCGGGTGACTCGCGGCTGCAAGCCGCCAGACGCAGCACACGTGCCAAGCATGCTAGAAGGTGAACAGTCATGCTAGCTGGAGCATTACAGGACAAAACAGGACAACTGGCCATACGGTTATCTCGCGACTGGATCTCGCGACTCAGTCAAGTCGCGAGGCCAAGTCGCGAGCCAGCCCTGTTTTGAAAAACTTGACGTTTCACATTCTCCTCTCACCTCAGTAAATACCCCTTATACCCACAAATGAGAGATAGCTTCCAGAGAGAATTTTGAGAGAGAAACCCTAGAGTAAAACAAGATTGATTCATCTACAATCTTTACATAAGTGTCTCTTCAAATTCCTCAAACTCTCTTCCTCTTCATTGCCAAACCCTTGAGAGGCTTTTTACCAAAACCTTGTTCTCACCATATCCATTACTGTGAGAGAGTTGTTTGGTATTCTGGGAAGCAGTTAGGAAGGAACTAATCTTCATTGGTTGATGTTATGGTCTAGTAGCGGAATTCGGGAAGCTAGAAAAGAAAAAGGTTCGGCGCAACCTCGTTGGAGCAAGAAGCTTGGAGGGCTTAGGTGCACTGGGTAGATTAGGCTTGGAGGGTCTATTGCTGTCCATGTATCCCAACTACATTTTCTAGTGGATTGTTTACCGCTTGGAGGGCGGCGGAGAGGTTTTACGCCGAGGGCTTTGGTTTCCTCTTCGATAACACATCGCGTGTTGTCTTTGTGTTTGCATCTTCCTTCCTTTTTATCTTTGCCTTTTATTATCTGCTGTGGGTTGTGATTTTAATTTGGCTTAGATAGTTTTTCCAATTCTACATTATAGTTTATGTTCATTTTCCGTACACTAGTTGTTTGACATAAAGCTTGAATTGGTTAATTTGTAAATTGGGGGTCTAAACGTTCAAGGGTGTTTTTACACTATTTGAACTTTCAAATGGCATACAAGTAAATTTATATAAACTCTTTTTTTTTTTCATCTCTCTACTTTTCCACTACCAACCAAACACAAATAATGGAAACTAAAATCTTTTCATCCCCTCCCTATTTTTTATCCTCTCGCTATTCCACCCCTCCAACCAAATGAACCCTAAGAGTTACATGAGTTCTTTAATAAACTACTTAAAAGCCATCTAATGTATTGGAGGAAATTCCTTCAAACCCGGTTTTGGAGGAAAAAATTTTTAAGTAGGAAATTATCACTCAAAAAAGAGAGCAACATGAAATTCATTCATTCTTCTTCTTTTTAAGTTGGTAAGATTTAAATGCCTCTTACCATATTAGTAAAAGTCAAGATGGATACATAATGTTTATGTTAATACTGAAAAATATTTCAACAAACTTGACAACACCACATTCTTAAAATATATGGTTTTGAACGGTCAAAATTGCTAAGGATAATTAATTTGATGCAATCGTGTGAGTAATTAAGTTCTTGAGTCTTATGTTTCTCAGAAAAGAAAAGGTTCTTAAGTCTTTTAGTCAAAAAAAAAAAAAAAAAGTTATTAAGTCTACACGCGTTATTACAAATTTACAATGTTACAATCAAGAAGAATAGACTGCGCGTTATTTCAATGTTGCAAACTACATTAGTTATACATTAACAATGTGCTTAATGAAAAGTAGCTTGCTGCCACTAATTCCATAAAAATAAAGAATAAATAAGAAAATTAAATTGGAAATATTGAATATTGTTTTGTTAGCTGCAAAATAAAAATGGGAATATCGGGTTCAAAAATTATTTTGGTTGAAGAACAATAATCATGAAACGAATTTTATAAATCTCAAATCTTTTTGTATTTTACAAATTTTTGCTTATATAATTGGTACATTATTAAGAACCAGATAAAAAATCCCGAGATCTTGTTTAATTAATTACACAAGAACAATATTTTCTTTCTATATCTACATCATAAAATTAGGACGTAATATTAGGGTCCTTTTCGCAAATATGGGTGATGATGGCGCGGCCCATGCAAAAGAAGTGAGTTTTTCCAAGAGACGTGAAGTAATGGGTGATTGAAATTTGGGAGTGCATTGTCGGAGTCAAAAGAAAACAGTCGCTCGGTCAGCATATACTACCCTAAATAAGAATATTACACGCCTGCACTATTTGATTTTCCCAAATATAGAATTTCCCCTATAGATAGATTGACTTGGAAGCTGTAATCTTAGTCACACCACCACTTGCTGTACTACACCTACAGTCAACTTTATCACAAAAATTGCTAGGTTTCATTTCTCCGATTCTTTTCTCACTAACCAAACATAGCAAGATAACCATTAATCTTAGTCACTCCATAATTATAATTACTTGTCAGGTATGGGGAAAAAGCCAAGGTTCAAATCTCCATGAGCTTTACACGTATATACTCTTAAATTAGATTAAAGTAAAGTTTTTATCTTATATCAAAAAAAAAAAAAAAGTAGGACAATGTTTGGAGAGAAGGCTTTTAAATTTTTTGTGTCGTTTTTATTTATTAATTGTGAATTTTGAAAATTTAATTGTTGGATTGCACGTTTTTTATATTTTTAACACACATGCCAAATTTTATTCAAATCGGATCTTATTTACTATTCAATAACAAATTTATTTTTTATGCAAAATTTTAAATCAACAAAACATGTAATCAATTGTTAGATTTTCAAAATTTATATCAAATAAAAAGATATATGTGAACTTTGAAGCGTTTTTGAAGAGAAACTTTGAAATTACAAGATAATGCATATTGGGTGGATACCACAACAACTCACAGTCACGGGGCATGAAGACTGAAGAGAAGAGGTGCTTGATGGGCCATGGGGCTGTGTTTGAATTTGATATTCTGTAATTGCTGTTAAGGAAAGTATTTCCATTCATGACAGTGCTGATCTTGTGGGCAAGACAGCTAGCTCATTTCCTAATATAATCCCAACAGCTATTGCAGAAACTAAGTCAACAAGCACCTCTGTTATGGAAAGCTAAAACAGAGGAAATCAATCAAAGTAGCGTGACCCACGTGCAGACAAACTCCACTAATTTGTCACTGCCTTTCCTGTGCTAATATATTCCTTAATATATGTGTATTCCTTGTATATGCATTGTAGTATATATATTCTGGTTGTATCTCATATTTTCAATATAGAGAAATGATTACCTCTTGTATCTTTGAGTTTTTACAATTGCTTCGCACCTTCTGTTTGCTTTGGTAGAAGCTTTTTGAAAAGCATGTTTTGCATTTTATGGTGCTTAGTATGACTTAAAATGCAAATCAATTAAAATTTTTTTTCAAGAAAGTAAAGCAAGATAGACTATAGAGTGGAAATTAATGTTTTCTGCTTTTAAAGAGCGAAAAAAACATTTTTGAAACGTTGTAATTACCATTAACCACAAGTAAAGTCCACATCACAACAAATTCTTTAGATTGTAAATTCTCTCTCTTTTTGCCAGTTTGCTGCCTCTTTCTCTATTGATTTAACTTTTTTTACAAATGACAATTTTTTAGTAAAAATAGTTTAGGAGAGGGGAATAAGGGGAATAGAAATAGAAATATATATTCATTTCACTTTGTTTGCAAGTTTACATTCTTTTCTTTAAGCCCAATTTTTAATCCCTCCAACACTAAAAAGAATGAGGGAATTGAATATGTTTTAATAAAAAAAATTTATTGAAATTCTCTTAATGCCCCTATCTTTTTCTTAAATATCTATACCCCTGTTTTTGTTAAATAAATTATATAAAGTAATTTTTGATGAACAAGAGAATTTATAGAAACAAAAAAAGAATACAATCAAGTCCAAATACACCCCAACCTTGCAGCAATTAAAGCTGCAAACAATCCCAGTATGCAAAATGTAGGGTAACCAGAACACTTCTCAACCTAAATTCCAAGCAGGAACTAAGCCACCCAACTAATCACCCAACACCAATGACAGGATTTGCAATCATATCAAGCACATAAGCCCAAGAACCAAGTTAGTCATGAATTTATAATCTATCACAAAGCTTCCTTGTCACTAGCAGAGAGTTGTGTTGAAGATAATCACCCACTCTCTGCATCTAATTAACATCATTCAATTTTATTTTTTTTGACCAAATACTCCTTTATCACCAACGAATCAAATTGCCTTTTGTTGTTTCTCTACCTCAACACCCAACTAATCACTCAACACCAATGACAAGATTTGCAATCATATCAAGCACATAAGCCCAAGAACCAAGTTAGTCATGAATTTATAATCTATCACAAAGCTTCCTTGTCACTAGCAGAGAGTTGTGTTGAAGATAATCACCCACTCTCTGCATCTAATTAACATCATTCAATTTTATTTTTTTGACCAAATACTCCTTTATCACCAACGAATCAAATTGCCTTTTGTTGTTTCTCTACCTCCACACATAATAGTAATGGTGTTTTAAAAATATTACTTTTAATTCTATGCATTTTCTTTCAACCATCCAAACAAAAAAGAGATAAATATTTATTTCATTTCTATTCTTTTCTATTATGTTTTCCAATTTGGGAGGCCCAAACTACTCAAAAAATATAAAACACTTCCTATTTGGAATATGTTTTAGTGAATAGAAGTTGTTGTTTAGTTAATATATGAAATCACAAGAAATATTAATGATTTTTAATGTAAGAAAAAATAATTGAAAATATTTTCTAATTTATTTTTAGGACAGCAACCAAACACAAAATAACTAGTTTTCAAAAATAATACTTTCCATCAAAATAAACAAAACATAAGTACACAGTAATGATAACTAAAATCTGCTTGGAGTAGTGAAATATGTAATGCTTATAGGTATGTTAGAGTTTTATTTTTTGAGTGATGTTAGAACTTAGAAATACTAAAATTTTTATTATATAATCTTTACAAACTAATTACGTCATCAATCACATAAAATAATTGAGATGTTTATTTATTAGATTGTTAAATCTAACAATTTGTAAAGGTAATATATTAACAAATTTATTCATTTATAAAGATTATGTTGTAAAATTATTAATAATATCTTTAAATGTTTTCTTATCTTTTCACTCTTAGTCAAGGTATAATTAGTTTGAGTCAGTTCATACATTACAATATATTATATTTGGTTTGCTATCTACTTCACTAGCTTCAACTCCGAACTTCGAAGTCAAGTTGTTTGCATGAAGAGTCAATGTGGTCAATGCATTTACATTGCTTTTGTGCTAAGCTAGCCTGGACTAGGAGGATTGGGATCTCTATCTCATATACAGACGAAACTATGTGATTTGTAAAGTATTTGTCTATATATATATATAAAATCGAAACCTTTGAAACTCTCACAATTTTTCACATCAGTACAATAAATAAAATTAAAAAATTAAAAACTCTTTTGACAAATATATTAGAGAGATTCACATTAAAATTAAAATACAAAAAAGACTCATCGTAAGGATTCAAAAAAGAAGAGAGAAAGACTCATGTTATAACTTCTCTCTTCCCACCTCAAAACCCTGGCAACCTTACCCCTCTCTCAAAAGCTACTCCTCCCATGCTACTGTAGCCAATTACAGTCGAAAACAAAAACCAAGCCATTCCCTAAACCCTGACGCACCCAATAGACTCCCTCCATGCCACCATCGCAATTCAAGGTCAGTCACAAAGCCATTGTGTTGTCGTCGAACTGCCATGCCTTGGATTTCCTTGACTAGATTCCCTCGGATCGCTCTAGCCTTCATTGACTAGCCAGTGGAAACTGTCGAACAGATCAGATCAGCTCTCCAACTATTTGTGTATTGCATGTTTGATGCGTGTTTGAAAGCTAGCAGGTACACTTCAACTATGCAATAACTACATTATTGCTATGTTCAATGATAGTGGCTTGTAGCTTTTTAAAAATATTTATATTTTAGAACCATTATGTTAGCAGGTACACCTCAACTATGCAGTAACTATGTTATTGCTATATTCAATGATAGTGGCTTACAGCTTTTTAAAAATATTTATATTTTAGAACCATTATGTTAGCAGGTACACTTCAACTATGCAGTAACTACGTTATTGCTATGTTCAATGATAGTGGCTTGCAGCTTTTTAAAAATATTTATATTTTAGAACCATTATGTTTATTGATAATAATTTGAGTTTTGAGTATTACACTTCAATTATTTGGTTTTGTGGACATAAACAGTAACGCAATGCTCTGTTGTAGAAATAAACTGTCACAATTAATGCATGTTTTAAGATAAAAGGTCTTCAAAATTCGAAAGTTATTGTCCAATCCTCCCAAATTTTGAAATCTTGATATTGATCAAATTTGTGAATCTAAACAAATAAATTTGACTAGAAAATAAAGCCACAGATTCTGCAAACTCTTTCTCTCTCTCTTTCTAGACATGAATTCCAAAATAGGGGGAGGGGCGGTTGGTTGGAGGATCAAGGTTATGGTTTTTCTATTTGGTCGAAAAATTTATTTGCTTATTTGTTTATTTTAAGCAAAAAAGAAAGTATGATATTGGTTTCTAGGGTTTTCGTTCTTGATTTGATTCAATTAATCTTGGAAAAAATTTGCACAATATGTGTAAATTCTAATGACAGCATAAGCCCATATTTTTGGGATTAATAGTTTATAAATTCTTTGCGTGACAACAATGAGATTTGTATAGCCAATCATGTTTTTTAGAAGGCTACTTTAAATAGTAAGTCAATGCGTTTCTTACATTTGGGTATTAGTTAGAATTGTTTTCAAATGATTGTACTAATAAAAGTGAATGCGTATAAATTTTGTTTAATTATCTCGTGCATCGCACGGATTAAGACTAGTTTATATATTGATAATTGAGGATAAAAAGATTTAAATCATGAACGTCTCCGTTAAAAAGACAAAAAGTATCAATTAATTGAGTCAAAAAACTTTTGGCGTATAGGAGAAGTAATCTTTGTCCATAGAGCGTGCTCGTTTATGGTCCAACCAAACTCCTGCACCAACATATATTTGTGCTTATCTGATTAAATTTATTAAGAGTTTTCATCGTTATTCTTCTACGTACCTTTTATAATACTCCAAATGCCGTGCTTGGTTGATTTCTCTGGTGATTTTTCATGGCCCAAAATGTCGGCTAGTCATGGAATCCTTTACTTTGAATATATGTTCAGTAATATTTCTAAGTCCACCTTCTTTGTTTGTTTCTGAATAGTGTCTGGTTTCTATGAATTTGGATCACCCACTTGTATATATTTGCCGCAAATGCATACTCCTACATAAATATTTCATTTGATCACACTCGATCGAAAGCGATCTGTTGCATTGTAGTATATTCTATTATTCTATTGACCTCGTTTCCAGAAGCATCTAGTTAATTACTATTATTCTATTGACTTCGTTTACAGAAGCATCTAGTTAATTACTTAAGCCTAGTAAACAGAATTAGTAGAAGAAAAATGCTAGGATTACAACAATTTGAACAATTTTTGCCACAACTCGACACGTGGCAAGTTGTGAATGGTGAAAACAAAATAATAGATCCATTTGAGTTCACATCTTCTCTTCTCACAACTCACCACGTGGCAAGTTGTGGCAAAAATCGTTTAAATGTTTTAGTCCTACTGTCCTAGTATTGTTGTTAGTTGAAGCCATAAAAATGGAAATGTTTACATTGAGTAATGCTTGTCAACACACAAATTAATGTAGGATAACTATCCAAGAGAAATGTCTCTCATGGTGGTTGCCAATTATTGAAAAGACTTAAGGGAAAAGAATTTGTTAGCCAAAAAAAAAAGAGCAAAAATTTCAGAGTCATGCATGCTAAATACCATAATATCATTAATAATATATATTTTTTAAAATCATTATTATATAACCTGTTTAACATATATATATATATATATAATATATGCACATAACTTATGCATGCATCACATTTTTAGGTTGAGTGGTTGCATAATACTAGAGATACAACAAAATTTGAATATATATACAACAAATAACGTGGAAGTCAATACACCTTTAGATTTTTTTAAACCTAATTTAAATCTTGAAATGAATAAAATGGACTAAATTTGAACTAGAGTTGATTATTTTTCTAGTAGTATAGCCTAGTCTCTTTTATTAGGAGAAAACACTATTCAGATCCACCTCCATTATTGTAACCAACGAATAAAAAATTTTAAAAATAAAAAAAGAGAGGAAAATTTCAATTTATACCTTAGAGTTTAAGAGTAGTCCAACTCTAAAAAAATTATTTAAAAAAAAAAAACATTTGTAAGGATTTTATTTAATAAAGTACGCAAATTGTTCGTTCTTGATTTTTTTTTTAATTATAGAAAAAATTATTTTGTTACTTCCTACTTAAAATTTGTTATTGTGACCTATGCAATAAATTTATTGATTTCATGTTTTTATTTTTCAAATAAGATATGAAAAATCAATATGTTTGAACATTATATATTCTATTGTCCTCATTTCCAAAAGTAGAGTCACAAGCATGGTAAACAAAATTAGTTGAAGAAAAATCCTAGGATGACAACAATTTACACAATTTTTGCCACAACTTGTCATGTGGCGAGTTGTGAATTGTGAAAAAAAAATAATTTGTGGGTTCATGTGAGTCTACATCTTCACATCTCACAACTCACCATATTGTGAGTTATAGCAAATTAAAAATTGTATAAATTGTGCTGGTCAAAGCATTGTTGTTAGTTGAAGCCATCAAAATGGAAACTTTCACATTGAGTAATTCTTGTCAACCCACAAATTAATGCAAGATATCTATTCAAGAGAAATGAAATTCTAGTGGTGGTTGGTAATTATTGAAACTAGTATGTAACTCATGCTTACGCACAGAAATGATGAATTGTAGTGGTGCTATTGATGTTAGTGATGGTTTTTAGACCCCTTAAAACACAATTGATTTAACCTAGGTAATTAGCCAAGTTGTTACTTAGTCCAATTTAACAAATCTAGGTTATCACAATTACAAAGATCATATCATGCAAAGCAGCGGAAAGATAAATAACACAAGATATGATCACCTAGGAAACCAAACCGGTAAAAACCTGGGGAGGATTTGACCTAGCTATCCTCAAGGTAAACTTGAATCCACTATCTTGAAAGAATCGAAGTTCATACAATAAGACTTACAAGCCCCCACGCTCGACTTCTTATTGCTACCCACCAGTAGAACTTACTGACACGACCACGTGCAAGCTCCGAATCCACGGACTCCTTCTTTCTTGAATTCACTACCAGATACAAGCACACCCGCTTGTGTTTTCTTTAAGCTTCAATGGCAGCAACCGAGTTGATCATCAAGGTGTAGATAAATCTTCTCCTTGAAAACCCTAAGTTTGTGTAAAGAAAAGCTCCTCTAGATCTCACAAGAGATTTACACAAATCGCAATATGAGCAACACTAAAACGTGGCTAGGGTTTGCCTTTTATACTTAGGACAAATTAGAAAACCCTAAAACGTTTTAAACAACTAGGGCTGAGTTGGAAATTCTGCAGAAAAAACATTCTGCACGAGCTTCGATCGATCGAGCCAGACCGAAATGCATTAATCTTTTCTGCATTAGCTCGATTCCAATTTTACATAAATACACAACTTTGAGCAAGACTAAAATACTTCTAAACACATTGTTTTGATCATGGTTTGCCAACAATACACATTAGAGTTCTAAATACATAAAAACCTAAGTCTTTAGAACCTAACAAACTCCCCCTTTGGCAATCCGTGACAAAACACAACTAGAAGTTCAAAGTTTACAAAATAAAAAGCCCTTTACACAAATAATGCTCATAAAACAAATTCAATCTTAACTACTATCCATCAGTTGCAAGTGTAGACAGCAGCTCAGTTGAATCAACCTGTATATTTCCTGAAACACTAAACAAAATGCATAACCGCATGTGTAGAAAAAATACAAGTAAACAAATTAAATTCTTGATTTCAAACAACACACAATAGAGACATATATCAATGAATAACTCATAAATATAAATCAATAAACAGTTTGAAACAAGAAACATATAAGGTAACAAAAAATAATACTCCCCCTAACATGAATATCCAATAAAAAACATGGCAAGAGCTAAAAAGGATAAAATACAATGTGAAGCACCTAGATACAATCTAAACTCCACAAGCTCCAACCAACAAAATACACTCCCCCTGAAAACAAAAACTCTACAATGTACTCCCCCTTTTTGTGACGGAATGCCAAAGGATAAACAAAATCCATCATCAAAAGGGAGGTGGTGTAGAAGAACGTCTAAACTGTGCCAACTCCGCATGCAAGGCACGGATCTCATCGAGCACGTCCACCAAAATCTGTCCATGAGCCGCCTGAACGGTCAAGACATGATCCAACGTACGTCGAATGTCTGAATCATCCGAAGTAGTCGGTGGAGGAACATCAGCATCAGCAGCAACAACACCAGATGTCTCAGCAGCATCTGCACCTGTAGAAGAGGGAGGAGGGGGAACAACACTAGATGACGCACCTCCAGGACGCGAAGGAGCAACTCTCAAGTGAGCAGCCTTCTGTCTAAGAAAGATGGCACCTATGGGAGCAATGACATGAACAGGCTCACCAGAAGGGAAACCATCTAGCCCCAAAAACAGCAGAATCCTATGAATGAAAATAGGATAAATAAGTGCATGCCCTACGGCAGAACTTCTATGAACCTTGTTCAAAGAACGAAGGAATAGATGAGGGAAACTGATAGACTCACCAGAAACGAACGCATACAAAAACACACATTGCTCTAGAGGGATGGTGTGGAGATGAGAAATAGGCCACAACAAATGACACGTTATCTTAAAGAAAAGATAGGCAGTCTCGGTAAGCTCAGCGGACGTGATCCGAGGATCAGAACCCCACTGGATAGATGACCCAGTGATGTATGACATGACAACATCTAAGGAAGAAGACTCATCATAGGGATAGACAGGCTCCCGAACAACCGGAACCCCAAGAGCCTCAGCCACTACCCGAGGGGTAATGGTGAACGCAACACCTCGTATCCAACTCCGAACAAGGGTGTTGGCATCATAGACGTGGCAAGAGAGGTTCGAGAAGAACTCTCTAATCAGGGCGGTCGGGGGTGGATGATCTATCTTTAAGAGAGGCAACCAACCTCTAGACTCAAAGTTAGCCCTAATGGCCGGATCAAGCTCATCTAAAATCACAGAACGCTCAGCCCAAATCTTACGCTTACGGTTCAAATTCTCAAAGGCCTCTCTGCTTTTGTCATTCTTAAACAACTCACTCCTAGAAGGAGACTCAGAGGAAGTGGGAGGGGTCCTATGGACTCTAGTTTTCCTAGGCATGGTGCTAGGATAAGGACCAAAAACACAAAGCAAAGAAACACAAAAAACAAGGGCAGACTGCAAGTTAGCACAAAAAAAAATATAGAATAAAAATCTATATGATGCATGAACAAAATAAATGGCATGATGCATGTCCTAATGCAGTGCAATTAAGTTCAAATAAGTTCAAATCCACAAAATTGGCTTGAGCATAAAGTTTTTAACACAAAAACCCCAAAATTTTGAAAAACCACTTGATCAATTTGAAAGAATTTGACTAATTGATCATCATACAAGATAGATTGCAAAAAATAATGACCAATTACATCAAATCAACAAGCCAATTTCATCAATTTAACCAAATTTGAACAAAATCCCCAATTTGGATTAATTACAAGCCCTAGAATTTTCAATTTTTCACAAAACCCCAAATTGATCAAATCAACCATCATATATCATGAATATACCAATATGGGGGCAAAACCCAATGATCAATTTCAGAAAAAGAGGATTGATTCAACAAAAATCCCAATAGTGAAAAGTTTCGAAAATTCCCTTAAAATGCATGAGTTTATGCATGAAAACATGAAAATAAATGCAAAAGGAAGGGTATAAGGGTCTTACCGGCCTTGGAAGACAAAAACCTTGCAAAAAATTTGGTCGAAAACGACAAAAAATCCTCAGTGGAGCCTTGCCAAGTCGGAGAGAGAGAGGAAAGTTTGAAAAAGTTTGAAAAAGTAAGTTTGAAACAGTCCAATTTGAGTTTTAAAAAAACTTGATTTACGAGTTTCGATTGATCGAAAATAAGTTTCGATCGATCGAAACAGACAGAGACTTTAACAAAACAAATTTAAAAATTTCGATCGATTGAAAAATAGAATGGATCGATTGAAATGGGCAGAGGCTTACTAAATTTGAGGAAAAACACAGTTTTTGAAAAAAAATTCAGAAACAACTCACAGCATTGAAATTGATGAACGAAATGCATGAGTATGTGATGATGTGATTTTCAAAAACAAGAATTTAAGCCCAAAAGTCCCAAAATCAAAATTTCTTGCAATCTCCTTAAAATTTTCAAGCATCAAATTGATTTTGCACAAAATTCAAGGTATTTGCAAAAACTTGGTTGGTCAGACCATAAACACACACAATAATATGTACAATGTTTAGCAAAGAGTAACTTGTGTAGTGTGTGCAACTAGCAAAAGCTTGAGATACATGTGAGGTGATATGTGAATAGCAATCAATCACAAAGTCTACAAAATTCATCACAAAGAATTTAAAAGAGACTATCATCTAAAGAGTTACATCATATAACTCCCACATCTCTTAGATCATAAGCTTGTAATCATGTAATTTTCTTGAATTTATGCCTTATAATATACACACCAATTTTAAGTCATGTGAGTTTGGCATCAAGCCTAATAGTACACATCAATTTTGATTATTAAGCAATTTAAACCGAGACTTCACCTTATGTTCTTTTTGTGCATGTGCTACATTTTCTCGAGCACAAAATCTTATGATATGCACTAAGGTTTTCATGATTGGCTAGTGAACAGTGGTGAGATGATTATTTATACCTTTCTCAAAAAGTTCAAGTCCGACGGTCAAACACATGTGACTTCAAGATCAAGACAGAGTAATCAAAAACCATTAACATCTTTCACACACAACATGCACTACAAAGCTTCAACTAGTAAAGTGCAAAAAGTAAGCAAAAAAGCTAAACAAGGTACAAACAACATGTTATGTGAAAATAAATTGACCAACCTTATTCTCAAAAACCAAGAAGAATAGTACAAAACACAATTTGCTTCCTTTTTCTTCCCTTTTTTTTTATTATTTAAAAAAAAAACACCTAGAATGAAATGCATGAATGTTATGCAAAGCAAATCCTAGAAAACAAAACAAAAAAATCAAAACCAAAGAACAATGGTCACAAAGGGTAGAGCAATGAAGCACAAGGACCATATCAGAAAGACTCAGTTAGTTCGAGTCCTTTGCATCCAAAACCTTTTAGATGCACCATGAGCGTTGGAGTTCTTATTCATATGAGCATGATTTTCAACTCCAGGATTGGAATAAAGGTTTAAAGCCTTTACCAATTCACCAATAAGTACCATAGGATCTTGTGCTTGAGGCACAGGTACTTTTGGTTTGTTTGCTCTTTTTGCAGCTTGCAGCTTGTAACAGTTTGGACGTATGTGTCCAGACTTTCCACAAAAATGACAAATCCATGCAGGCTTATCATGTGTTTTGTCCTTAGATAGGGTAGGCCTCTTAGACTTAGACTCTTTCAGATCAACCATAATCTTCCTAGATGATGAAACTTCTATGGGTTTGACAACCTTACTCACAGGGGGTTTGACAGTTTCACTCACAATCTCACTCACAGAAGATTCAGAGGAAGATGAAGGGACAAAGTTTGTGGAATGGGGAGCAGACACAGAGATGCTTTCAACATATCCTAAACCAGATTTGTCAGAAGGAGACTTTTGAACACTCAACATTTGATCAAGTTTAGAACTAGCAGATCTAGCAACAGATAAATCAAGTTCCAAAGATTTAACTTTATCAAGCAAAAGCATATTCTCAGTTTTCACATTGTTCAAAAGTTCATTAGCATCAAACAGCTTTACAAGCAAATTTTTCTTATCAAGCTCAAGAGATTCAATTTTCTTCAGGCCAAGTTCAACATTCATAGCATCCTTTGCAGCAACTTTGCAAAGTTTATTATAGGCCTCTTGAAGATCTGCATCTTCAGAGAGTTCCCCATCAAAAGGGTTCTCTTCAACAGATATGCTTTCATCGACTACAGCAGTAGCGGTGAAAGCAATGAAGTTTCCATCCTCATCACAATCAGACTCATTATCAGAAACTTCAGCATCACTAAGGGTTACAGCCATAGCCTTACCCTTAGACTTCAAATAGGTAGGACATTCAGATTTCATGTGACCATACCCTTGACATCCAAAACACTGAGGACCCATAGAATTATTAGGAGATTGACCTACTTTTTCTCTAGATTTATCATTATTGTTAACCTTAGTGGGATCATACTTCCTAAAGTTTCTAGGATCAGCAGTGTTTGTGCCTCTTGCCTTTCTGTTACTATTCCTGAGAAAGTTTCTAAAGTTCTTGGCAAGGTAAGCAATCTCTGTAGCAGAGAGCTCATCATCAAATCCACCTCCTTCAACATCATCAACTGACTTAAGAGCCATTGATTTGGATTTGGTAGTTTTGGGCAGATCCAACTCATAGGATTGAAGAGATCCTACAAGTTCATCAACAGGGATGGAGTCCACATCCTTGCTTTCAGTAATGGCAATCACCTTGGGTCTAAAGTCTTCAGTTAAAGATCTAAGAATCTTCCTAACAATTTTAGGTTGATCATAGATTTCACCCAAGTTAAAAGCAGAATTAACAATATCATTCAATTTAGCATAGAATTCATCAAAAGATTCATCATCAGACATCTTAATGCCTTCAAATTTAGAAGTCAATTGCTGCAATTTATTGATTTTGACAGCCTTTGTGCCTTCATGTACAGTCTGGAGGATATTCCAAGCAGTATGAGCAACCTCAACATTAGAGATTCTCTTAAATTCCTCCATAGAAACAGCGTTAAAAATAGCATTCATAGCCTTGCTATTGAACGCATCTGCTTCTTTTTGAGAAGTTTCCCACTCACTAACAGGAGTAGTGGGCTTCTCCCATCCGTATTCAACGGAGTTCCAGACTCTCTCATCAATCGATTTCAGGAATGCTTTCATCCTTACTTTCCAATAAGTATAATTATTCCCATCAAAGTGAGGAGGAATAACTAGAGAGTTTCCGTGTTCCATGACAACAGGGGTCATGGATTAGCTCAGAGATCAAAAGATCAACAACAAAAGAGCTACCCGCTCTGATACCACTTGATAGTTTTTAGACCCCTTAAAACACAATTGATTTAACCTAGGTAATTAGCCAAGTTGTTACTTAGTCTAATTTAACAAATCTAGGTTATCACAATTACAAAGATCATATCATGCAAAACAGCAGAAAGATAAATAACACAAGATATGATCACCCAGAAAACCAAACTGGTAAAAACCTGGGGAGGATTTGACCTAGTTATCCTCAAGGTAAACTTGAATCCACTATCTTGAAAGAATCGAAGTTCATACAATAAGATTTACAAGCCCCCACGCTCGACTTCTTATTGCTACCCACCAGTAGAACTTACTGACACAACCACGTGCAAGTTCCGAATCCACGGACTCCTTCTTTCTTGGATTCACTACCAGATACAAGCACACCTGCTTGTGTTTTCTTTAAACTTCAATGGCAGCAACCAAGTTGATCATCAAGGTGTAGATAAATCTTCTCCTTGAAAACCTTAAGTTTGTGTAAAGAAAAGCTCCTCTAGATCTCACAAGAGATTTACACAAACCGCAATATGAGCAACACTAAAACGTGGCTAGGGTTTGCCTTTTATACTTAGGACAAATTAGAAAACCCTAAAACGTTTTAAACAACTAGGGATGAGTTGGAAATTCTGCAGAAAAAACATTTTGCCCGAACTTCGATCGATCGAGCCTAAGCTTCGATCGATCGAGCCAGATCGAAATGCATTAATCTTTTCTGCATTAGCTCGATTCCAACTTCACATAAATACACAACTTTGAGCAAGACTAAAATACTTCTAAACACATTGTTTTGATCATGGTTTGCCAACAATACACATTAGAGTTCTAAATACATAAAAACCTAAGTCTTTAGAACCTAACAGTTAGCTTGGGTTATAAAAACATATAGGATATTAGTTCGACCATGACATTTGGAGGTATTAAAATAGTTTTTTCTTGCAATTTTCATAATATTGGTTTCGTCAAGTTTCTTATTACACTACTATTATGTATATAATTTTGAAAATCATTATTAGATACTACATATATAATATCAATTTACAATCACTGTCCGTGAAATTCTACTAAATACAACACAAAATAAAAGAATAAATTGGTCCAATATTATCTCCTAAATTGAATAGGGATAGGTGCGTGGGATTGTTCAGCTCAATTACAATTTGTTATGTTCAAGATCCTAACATACAAAATATCTTAATAGAAACTGTACGGCACCTAACGCCCAAGTTCATATTGGGCCTTGTACCATGAATCAATGATATGAGCCAAGGATCCAACCTTCACATCAACAAGAGCCCCGGCTCAAACCCACGAATAGCTAACAATGTGAACTGAGTGTTGTCCAGACACTTAGAAGGCGGATTGCGTACACCCTGCCCACAGGATGCTCGGGGAACCATTTCCGGGCACTATGCACATGCTCGGTCACATTACCCGGACACATTGCCGTGTAAGTGCCCGGCGGAACCTTAGGAAACTCCACTGCCGAACACATTAACTGAAGTAGGAACCATTTCCAAAGCCACTCGTACCTAAAAATCCATTTAAGCCCCTTGACATTGTACCCTTCTTTGCACTAAGGGAGAAAATAATGATGATCACCCCATTAACAAAGGCTATAAATAGGAGAAATGAATGAATAGTAAGGGGATGCAATTCTGAGAAAAGAAAAGAGTAAGTGAGATAGCTTGAGAGGGAGAAACACAGAGAGAAGAGAGAAAAGTGATCTCATTAGGTCCCTTGGCATAGAACAACCCAAGGTAGGATACCCAAACCCACCAGATAAATAAATTGTGAGCCCAAATATTGGTTTGGCCCAGCAAGCCAGTCTTTGGAGCCTACAGAAACAATATAAAAAATATGCTTATTAGTTCAGAGAAAAAATAACAAAAGAAATCTAAACAATTAAATTTGTATGGAAAGCTAACAAAAGCAAAATTCAATTTTGAATCAAATTAAAATTTCTCTAAGTATTGGTTATATATATATGATTAGGTTTTTTATAGTTTATTTATATTGAACTCCTCGTTTTCTACATTGAATTAACTCACTTGGCATTAAAATTAAAAAAAAAAAAAAAAAAAAACTTACATTAGACAAGGCACGTGATGCAAAATTAAACTCTAATTGAATTCCAATTTTTACACTGAATTAACTAACTTGGCACAAAAATTTAAAACCTTAGATTAGATGGGACATGTGGCACAAAATTAGACTTTAATTGAATTCCAATTTAAAATCTAATTGGATTTTCTCTCGGCGTTACCTATTAATATATATAAAAATATAAGACTTAAGGGAAAAGATTTGTTAATAAAATTTAAAAAAAAAAAAAACAAAAACAAAAGTTTGAGATTTGTGCTAAATACCATAATATCATTAATATATATTTTTTAAATCACTATTAACCTGTTTAGCGCACGCGCACTTATGCATGCATCACATTTTTAGATTAAGTGATTGAGTAATGCTAGAAATATAACAAATTTTAATATATATACACACACACACACATACACAACAAATAACGTGGGAGTCAGTACACCTTTAGATTTATAAAATTTAATATGAACCATGGAATGAATAAAATGGACTAAATTTGAAATAGAGATGATCATTTTTCTAGTGCCATAGCTTACTCTCATTTATTAAGAGAAAATAATATTCAAATTCTCCATCTCTATTATTATAACTATCAAATAAAAAAATTTAAAAATAAAAAAGAGAGGGAAATTTCAATTTATACCTTAGATTTTAAGAGTAGTCCAACAACTCTAGGGATTAAATTGAAATTCCACCTCCCCCCCCCAAAAAAACCTTTGTAAGGATATTGTGGGGTCAAAGAATTTGGCAACCCCGGCCCACTTTATACTAAGCCCAACGCCCGCGCCGAGGAGGAGGAAAAGTCCGAGGACGAATTAAGAAAGCCCAAATGGCCCAAAAACACCGCCGAGGATAATCTTGTCCTCGGCCCACCCAGATCCAAGAAGGGAAGAACAGCATGCCATCGACGACATCCTCCCAAAGCGTCCCAAGAAAAGGGACAAGTACCGTAGGATAGCCATGAGAGCACGATGTAGGACAGTTCAAGGAGAAACTGTCACCTCTGCATTAAATGCCCACAACTAACGTTCTAGTCGCATTAATGAGGAAATGACCCCTGAACAGTGCGGTCTTGGTTGCTGTAACTCACAGAAGGTTTGGGAAGGTGGCTGATGGGACAAACACTCGAGTAGTGACCTGCATGATCAACAAATGGAGGGCCAAGATCAACTGAAAGGGGCTATATAATGTAAGAAACCCTCCATGAGAAGGGGATCGGAAATGAGAAATAGAGAATACTGTAGCAATTTGTATCATCTCTGGAACCCTTGTAACCAAGCGCTGAAGAACTAATAAGAACAACAAGCTCCTTGAACAAGAGCCAAGGACAGAGTTTCACATTTTAAGTCCGCGTCTTTGTTATTCAATTCACTAATAACCATGTTTAGTTGTTGTAACCCTCACTAAGGCCTAGTTCTTAAATCCATTCTCTATAAATTTATTGTATTGGGCTAGTTGGGCTTGAGTCCACTCATCTGATAGTAGAAGTGCTCAAACTCAGTCCCTACAGATATTATTTGATATAGTATGCAAATTGTTCATTCTTGATTTTTTATTATAGAAAAAAATTATTTTGTTACTTCCTACTTAAAATTTGTTATTGTGATCAATGCAATAAATTTATTGATTTCATTTTTCAAATAAGATATGAAAAACCAATATATTAGAACATAATATACTTTTTCATTTAAATTTATATTTGAACTAATAATGAGTGTTTGTAATAAAATTTGGATTAGTTTTAACTTTTAAATAGACTTAAAATAAAGCATTTTTTCTCCCCAAAAAAAAAATAGACTTAAAATATTTTTAAATAGGTTATAACTTGTATTACACTTCTAAAGTTTTACATTGGGGTATAATAAATTTTTGAACAAAACCTTTTATATTTTTAAGTTTAGAGTCAATTTACGTCTAAAGATAATTGACAATTGACACGAAATTATGAATATAATGACACTTTACACAAAATTGAAGCCTATTTAAAATCTAAATACTTTTTCTTTTTTAGAAAGAAAACTTGAAATATTATTAAGAAACAGAAGCCAAATTAGCAAGATAATGCTTGTGAAGGTACATCTTTCACAAATTAGAATGCTAATAGAATCTAAGGCTGTGTTTGTTTTGACTTTAAATCACTTCCGGAAATGCTTTTCCGTCAATGTGGGTGTTTGGTTGTGCATGGAAAATAAATTTTCCGGAAAATATTTTCAGTTAACCGTGTAAAATGAGGCTTTGACCCGAAAATGGTTTGAAGTGAAAATTTTCACTTCAAACCATTTCCGGGTCAGACGCGCAGAGAGAGAGAGAGAGAGAGAGAGAGAGAGAGAGAGAGAGAGAGGCAGAAGAGTCTTCGACTTCGCTGGCGAACCCAGAGCCCAGATCGCGCCCCACCCCAGACGCGCTGGCGAGATTGCGCCGCCGAGATCATCGGCGCCGTCATTCTCGTTCTCGTTCTCGACCCAAAGCTCATCGGCGCCGTCGTTACCGATCTCGTTCTCGTTCTCGACCCAAAGCTCATCGGCGCCGCCGATCTCGTCGTCTCGATCTCATCGCACTAATGATCTCGTTGTCTCGATCTCATCGTCGTCTCTCTTTCCCTGAAGTTTTCGATCACTTTCTCTTCCTCCCTCTCTCAGTTTGACCAAATTTGTATGAAGTTCAATGAATTGTTTTGAGCAGATTTCTGTTTCTTTAAAGTGTATATATTGAAATTTTTGTAATATAATTTGTTTGTGATTTTGATTTTTTACTTTCTCTCTTTGATCTCTGATTTTTTTGTTGTTGTTGTGGTGGTGTGGGTGGTGGTGTTTTGGTGGTTTTCCTGTTGTGTGGTGGTGGGTTTTGTGTGGGTGGTGGTGGAAAATAGCATTTTCAGAATGTTACCAAACACATGAAAATATTTTCTAGAAAAATTTTCATAATACAACCAAATACTTGAAAATATTTTCCTTTCCGGAAAATTGCATTTCCGAAAAATATTTTACATGAACCAAACACAACCTAAATTGAATTCTTAATTGAGCTTCCAATTGAATATTATATATATATATATATATATATATGTGGGGACCGGCCCAGAATAACAGGCTGGGCCCAGGCCCGTCCGAGGACGCAGACCATCCGAGGAGCCAGCGTGACTCAAGCAATCCTTATTCAGGCCCACTGGGGGCAAAGAAAACAAGTCTGAGGAGTAATTTCTCCTCGGATACTGAAAATCCGGAGCAAAGGTACATCCAAGCCACTACAGCCCATCTTCTAAATACGTAAAAAGGAAGGAAACCTGAAATATCTTAGCAAAGGCTGCCACCACCACATTAAATGCATTACAACTACTCCCCTGGCCGCATTAATGTGGAGAAGACCCCTGAACAGTGCTACCTTGGCTACCGCAACTCACAAAGAACTGAGTGAGGTGTCTGATGGGACAGGTGCTCAAGTGGGGGTTTGGATGATCAACAAGTGTGAAGCCCAGATGACTGGAAAGGGCCTATATAATATGTAGAAGTCCCCCAAGAGAATGGGACAAGAAAAAAAAGGAGAATACTGTAGCATTAAGAGGAATCCTATTGTACTGATCTGTATCCATTAATCAAGTTTTTAGCCCTATCATTCCTGGGGATTTTCCGACACAGTGGCGTTTGTTCTTGTTCATGTATTCCCTTAACCCATGCAACAAACTGTTGAAACTTACTTAAACAGAGTTCTTTAACCCATACTCTACAACATTCATTGTGTTTGGATTTTTGGGTCAAGACTTCGAACGACAAAGGTCTGGGCCCCAAAATATTGTGTCCCTACAATTGGCGCCGTTTGTGGGAAAGAACTTAAGTGTTAGTAAGTACGACGATTAAGCATGGCAGAATTAGGTCCACACCAGGAGAATCCCCACCAAGCTGACCCTCAACTGACGGAACCTATTGGGTCTCAACGGCAAAATAATCCTCCCAACCCGGGAACAAATCCAGGCAATGGAAGGAGTCATGAGGGAAGCGTACATACTACCCAGACCAGCCAAAGCCATATCCAAACGGGTAGTCGTGCATCCCGAAGGTGAAACAATCATCAGGCCATGCAACGAGAGATAGAAGACCTGAAAAGAAAGCTGCGCCGTGAACGGCAAAAGCTATCTCCCTCCAGCTCAGATGCGTCCTTAAATGAGGAGGAGGACGTCAGTTACAGACGGAGGTCGAGAACTCCCCCAAGTGAAACTTTTTCTTACGAGAAGGAGTCGCGCCCTGCATGGAGGTATGAGAGCCAATCTAGCAAGGGATTGGGCAATGATGCCATGAACAAGGCATTGGATTAGATCTCCAGATCACCCTTCGTGCACAGGATTGAAGGGGCTAAATTATCTCGACGTTTCAATCAACCAACATTTGCCATCTACAACGGCCAAGCAGACCCGGTGGAGCACGTGAGCCAGTTTAACCAAAGAATGGCCATCTACTCCCAAAATGAGGCTCTGATGTGCAAGGTTCTCCCGTCCAGCTTGGGGCCAATGGCGATGAGATGGTTGAACAGTTTGAAAACAAATTCCATAGGCTCCTATAAGCAGCTCACTCAGGCTTTTTGTTCTCTCTTTATTACAAATAGTAGAGTCCCTCGACCCCTAAGTTCGTTATTGTCCTTGTCCATGTGCGAGGGAGAGACCCTAAAGGCATATTCGGATAGGTATTGGGAGATGTATAACGAGTTGGATGAGAACCACGATGATGTCGCTATCAGCACATTCAAAAGCCGTCTCCCCACCAAGCATGGCTTAAGGAAATCTCTAACTGGTAAACCCGTTGCCAACGTTCATCAGTTGATGGATAGGATTGATAAGTACAAAAGGGTGGAAGAAGACCAGCTACAAGGAAAAGGAACGGAAAAGATCATTCCCCCCAAAGGGAATGATTACAGGTCGGAACGATATAACCATAACCAGCCGAGGAGAGATTTTTTGAGACAGGCTGGACAAAGCAACATGCAAACAGTTAATGCCGTGTTCAGAGAGCCAGTACAGCAAATTCTGGAGAAAGTCAAGAACGAACCTTTCTTCAGATGGCCAGGAAAAATGGCTGGGGACCCTTCGAAACGCAACCAGAACCTGTATTATCACTATCATCAGGACCATGGGCATACCACTGAGGATTGCAGGAATCTGTGGAATCACCTAGATCAGCTGGTCCGAGAAGGAAAGTTACGTCACCTTTTACACCCCTCAAGCGGTCATCTGAGCCAGGCAATGCAAGAGCCTCGAAAAGATGTGTCATTAAGACCTCCCACGGGGACGATACACGTCATCCTTGCCGCTCCAGGAAGAACCGGCTCATTTCCTTCCAGGGTGCTGTCCGTGGCTCGGCTCTCCGCCGAGGACAGGGAAAGAGAATTTAAAAGGTCCAAAAAGGGAAGCTCTTTAATATTAGGATTCTCGGACGAAGATAAGAGGGGAACTATCCAACCTCACGACGATGCCTTAGTGGTTACGCTGAGAATCGGAGGTTTCGATGTGAGGAGGGTACTGGTAGACCCTGGCAGCGCAGTAGAGGTGATATACCCTGATCTATACAAGGGGCTGAACTTAAGGCCGGAGGATTTGACGGCTTATGACTTTCCCCTTATCAGCTTCGAAAGGAAGACTGTTGTACCAAAAGGGCAGATCATATTACCCATACAGACCGGATCAGAGGTGGTGGAGGTGGACTTTATCGTGGTCGATGCCTACTCGCCCTACACAGCAATAGTAGCCAGGCCATGGATCCATGCCCTGGACGCCGTATCTTCTACACTTCACCAAAAGGTAAAATACCCGTCCGGAGGCCAAGTGGAAGAGATTCGTGGAGATCAGGCCATGGCTAGGCAATGTATGGTGGCAGCCATCTCACGCCAGTCCAATGCCGAGTCCTCAGCTTCTGAAAACTTATAGCAATCAACCACCTCGGCAGGGCAAGTCAGTGAGCCAGCTGAGGAGATAAGGTGTGAAAGTTTGGAAAGATTTACCGTTGACAATGATCCAGAGAGATTTTTCCAGGTCGGATCGGAGTTACCTCCTCAAGAAAAAGAGGAACTGGTCGAATTTCTGAGGAAAAATGTTGACGTATTTGCATGGGACGCTTACGATGCCTCGGGGGTTGACCCTAGTCTCATTTGTCACCACTTAAATGTTAACCCATCTTCTATTCCAAAAAAGCAGCCACCCCGACTCCCCTCAAAAGAGCATGCCAGCACCGTTAGAGACGAAGTAACGAAGCTGAAAAAGGCAGGGGCTATCAAAGAGGTCTTTTACCCCGAATGGTTGGTAAATATGGTGGTAGTAAGAAAGAAGACGGGGAAATGGCGAGTCTGCGTAGACTTCACAGATCTAAACAAGGCATGCCCGAAGGACCCGTTCCCGTTGCCGTGTATAGACCGGTTGGTAGATGCGACTGTGGGCCACCCCCGAATGAGCTTCCTGGATGCCTTCCAGGGTTATCATCAGATACCGCTGGCTCTAGAGGATTAGGAGAAAACAGCGTTCATGACACCCGTCGGAAACTACCACTATAAGGTAATGCCTTTCGATTTAAAGAATGCTGGGTCAACCTACCAAAGGATGATGACCAGAATGTTCGAACCACAACTAGGCCAGACTATTGAAGTCTACATAGACGATATGGTAGTAAAAACTAAAGTGGTATCTGAGCATGTGAAGGACCTTGAAGTCATTTTTAGCATCTTGAGGGAGCACAAGTTACGCCTCAATGCTTCTAAGTGTTCATTCGAGGTCGGGTCCGGGAAATTTCTAGGCTATATGGTAACTCATAGAGGAATAGAGGTAAGTCCGGACCAAATCAAAGCAATTAATAGCCTACAAGCTCCTCGGAACCCAAAAGAAGTACAAAAATTCACTGGAATGATCGCAGCGTTGAATTGGTTCATCTCCCGATCCGCAGACCGATGTCGACCTTTCTACCTCTTGATAAACAAGTGGAAAGGATTTGAATGGTCCGAGGATTGTGTACTAGCCTTCCAGCAACTTAAAGAATACCTGTCACGGCCACCCATCATGTCTAGTCCTGAGGCCGACGAGGTCCTGTTCGCATACATAGCAGTGGCCTCTCATGCTGTAAGCCTACTATTGATACGGGTGGATAATGGGATACAGCGACCGGTATACTATGTAAGTAAATCGTTACACGAAGCTGAAGTGCGCTACCTACCACTGGAAAAGGAAATTCTTGCAGTAGTACATGCAACGCGAAAACTTCCCTACTACTTTCAGGCACACACGGTCATTGTCTTGACTGAACTCCTCCTCCGATCGGTGCTCCGAAGCGCCGATTACACAGGAAGAATTGCCATGTGGAGTACGCTTCTAGGGGCTTTCGATATTAAATACATGCCTAGAACCTCTGTCAAAGGCCAAGTCCTTGCGGATCTAGTCGCTGAGTTTGCTGAGCTTGCTGTAGAAGCAGTAGCCAAGGAGGAAAACATGGATGGAAAATCAGTTGGCATGGTCTCTGCGCAATGAACCTCGCGATGGAAGGTCTATGTGGATGGCGCGGCAAACCAAAAAGGATCAGGGATAGGGCTAGTTCTAATATCGCCCGAGAGGATTACTATTGAAAAGTCATTAAGACTTGGGTTCTCGGCTATCAACAATGAGGCCAAGTACGAGGCTTTGCTGCAAGGAATGGTCATGGTGCAAAAAATGGGCAGAAAAGCGATAGAAGCGTTCTCGGACTCCAAGCTGGTCGTAGGCCAAGTGAGGGGTGAGATGGAGGCTAGAGATGCAAGAATGCAGGAATACCTCGATCAAGTCAAACGCCTGCAATCAGACTTCGACTTTTTTAATTTAACCCATGTCTCTAGAGGTGGGAATACACATGCGGATTCGCTGGCCACTCTAGCCACGTCTTCTGCACAGGATCTACCCCGAGTAATCCTTGTTGAAGACTTATGCAAGACAGGTACAGCTAAGGAGGATACCGTCCGAATCCATCAAGTCAGAAGGAGTCCGAGCTGGATGGATCCCATAGTGAACTTCCTCAAAGATGATGTACTACCTGAAGAGAAATTGGAGGCTGAGAAGATACGGAGGAATGCTCCTCGGTTTTGGTTGTCAGAGGACCACAAGCAATACAAGCGCTCCTACTCTGGGCCATACTTACTATGCATACACCCCGAGGCATTAGAGTTATTGCTTGAAGAGCTGCATGAGGGAATTTGTGGGAGTCACACGGGAGGAAGATCGCTAGCACACAAAGCACTCACCCAGGGGTACTGGTGGCCGAATATGCAGAAAGAGGCCCAAGAATATGCAAAAAAGTGTGATCAATGCCAGAGATTCGCCCCAAATATCCACCAACCGGGAGGAGTCCTTAACCCCCTTTTTAGCCCTTGGCCGTTTGCTCAGTGGGGCCTTGATATTGTCGGCCCCTTCCTAAAAGCAACAGGGAATAAGCGGTACATAATAGTCGGCACCGATTGTTTCACCAAATGGGTAGAGGCTGAACCTTTGGCCAACATCAGGGATGTGGATGCCAAGAAATTCATTTGGAAAAACATCATTACGCGCTTCGGAACCCCTCACACCCTCATCTCGAACAACGGTCTTCAATTTGATAGTAAAAACCTCAGGGAATACTGCTACGACTTTGGGATCACAAACCGATATTCCACTCTAGCCTACCCCCAAGGAAACGGGCAAGCCGAGGCTGTGAACAAAGTCATAGTAAGCGGGCTGAAAAAGAGGTTGGATGATGCAAAGGGGAGATGGGCGGAAGAGCTACCACACATTTTATGGACCTATCGAACGACGCCATGACGGTCAACGGGAGAAACTCCATTTTCAATGACTTATGGGGCCGAAGCCGTACTCCCACTCAAGGCTAGCTTCCCCACATTGAAATCTAGCACCTTTACCCCAAAAGACAATGACGAGTTACTAGGGAGAAGTCTAGACTTAGCTGAGGAAAAAAGGGAAAAAGCGATGATCCATATGGCCTATTATCACCAAAAGTTAAAGCAGGGGTATGATATTAACGTAAAGCTGCGACCTTTAAGTCCAGGCGACCTCGTGATGAGAAAGATTCTTAGCAGCGCTAAGAAACCTTTCTGGGGCAAGCTGGGACCCAACTGGGAAGGACCGTATCGCATCACATCTGTGGCCGGAATAGGTGCTTATTACCTAGAAGACTTAGATGAAAAAACTGTACCCTACCCGTGGAATGTAAATAATCTAAGAAGATATTATTATTAATGAAAACGGCTCTGCCTATGTTTTGTTTCGTGATCATCGCATATCCATTGGTCCACTTCCCTCTATCCAAGTTTTAAACAGAACCTAAGTCCTGCATGGCTCCTCAGACCACAGACTTAGGGGAAATTAACAACTTATGGCATCTATCCAAGTTTTAAACAGAACCTAAGTCTTGCATGGATCCTCGGACCACAGACTTAGGGGAAATTAACAACTTAAGGCATCTATTCGTGTTAAACAGAACCTAAGTCCTGCATGGCTCCTTGGACCACAGACTTAGGGGAAATTAATAACTTAAGGCATCTATTCATGTTAAACAGAACCTAAGTTCTGCATGGCTCCTCGGACCACAGACTTAGGGGAAATTAACAACTTATGGCATCTATCCAAGTTTTAAACAAAACCTAAGTCTTGCATGGATCCTCGAACCATAGACTTAGGGGAAATTAACAACTTATGGCATCTATCCAAGTTTTAAACAAAACCTAAGTCCTGCATGGCTCCTCAGACCACAGACTTAGGGGAAATTAACAACTTAAGGCATCTATTCGTGTTAAACATAACCTAAGTTCTGCATGGCTCCTCGGACCACAGACTTAGGGGAAATTAACAACTTATGGCATCTATCCAAGTTTTAAACAGAACCTAAGTCTTGCATGGATCCTCGGACCACAGACTTAGGGGAAATTAACAACTTATGGCATCTATCCAAGTTTTAAACATAACCTAAGTCTTGCGTGGATCCTTGTACCACAGATTTAGGGGAAATTAACAACTTATGGTATCTATCTAAGTTTTAAACAGAACCTAAGTCCTGTATGGCTCCTCGGACCACAGACTTAGGGGAAATTAACAACTTAAGGCATCTATTCGTGTTAAACAGAAACTAAGTTCTGCATGGCTCCTCAGACCACAGACTTAGGGGAAATTAACAACTCAGGACTCCTGCGCAATTTTAAGGTACATTCACAAGTCTCGTATAATAGCATCTATTGTTCTAAGTTCGCCGCACGACATTGCTTTTTCTCATTTGTTTATATTGGTAGAATCTTAAGGATGGTTGCAAACATCAATTTAAAGAACAGTAGCATTAACTTTGAACAAAGTAATGGAATTATATCAACATCAGTCGTAAATACAAAAAAGAAATGGGAGAAAGAACATTCTATATTAATAGGCCGAGAATAATACAAAGGGAAGTCTTCGTAAAAGAACAAAATGTAAGACAACTCCCGTTTAAAAAAATAATACAGTAATAAAAACCCTAGTAGCTAAGCCTCGGCAGAAGGATTCTTTTTTTGCTCTAGCTGAGGAGGGGGAACGTCCTTAGCTTGGGAATCTGCACCAAGATCCTCGGCGACTGACTCCTTAGCAGGATCCTTGGCCTTTATGGAGGTTCTTTTGCCCTTGCCCTGGTCTTTGATCTTCTCTATTACCGCATCCTCGGCCTGGACGGATACTTGACCAGATCCCCCAGCAGTGTCAACTAAGGGGATGGCATCAGGAACAACCGTGGCTGACTCAGTTACTTCAGTTGCTTTATCAGGGATCTCTCGGATCTTAGGAGGAAAAAAGACCTTCTCAGGCAACCTCAAGGCTGAGTCTGTAGGGACCCCTGCAGCATTGAAAGCATGAGCCCACGAAATGCTGCAGTAATCCCTGCATACCTCTGGCAACTCCTCAGAAAGCCTGGCCTCGGTCTCCTCCACCCCTAGCTGATAAGAAGCCTTCTTCTCAGCCTCGGCTGCTTCCCTGACTAGCTGAGCCTCTTCCTTGGCCAGCCGGGCCTCCTCCTGTAACGCGGCCTTGAGATCCAACACGGTTTTCTTTTCAGTGGCAAGATGGGTCTCAGTCACGAACAGTTTTTGGCGCTGGTCCTCGGCTTGACTTTCAGCATTCTTCAAGCCGGCCTCGGCACTTCGGCGGTTTTTCTCAGCTTCTTTGAGCTTCTCAGACAGCTCGAATTGCTCCTGCTTGAGAGACCCTAAAGACTTCTCCACCTTGGCACGAGAGAGAGCCTCAACTTCGCCAACTTGCGGTTGTTGCGGCAATACTCCTCGGCCACGAACACTTACTAAGTAATCTGCCCACAAAACAACAAAACGATATGTTAGAACGTGACAGGATTTAATGATTTTATCAAAGGTAAGATGAATCACTTTACCATTACAAGGTCCTTTTTGAGAGATAGGAAGAGCTCAGGCTGCGAAAATCGCCTATAAGCCTCCATATCCCTAGGAAGGAGCACGGGTTACTCTAGGGCCTCAGCTATATATTCTGCTCGGCCCCTATTGTACTCTCGGACCGAGGCGGTATAGGGAATGACAACCCCATCTACCTTGAGTTTTAGGTTCCAAGTGCGCGGAGTAACACGCACTTCAGCCCGGTCCTCATCTTCCCGACTTTCTACGGATGGAGCCCTTTTATCCCTCTGCTCCCGAGTTGTTTTTTGCTGTTTACCCGGGCGGGGGCCCACCTTGCCTTCCTCAAGGGTTTCAACCAGCCTTTTCTTCTTCAAGTCCGGATTAACTTTTAGGCCAGGATCGGAAGGGAGGTGAGGAGCAACGGGGGGAAGAATAGTGGTCTGGGACTTGGAGGGCGCCTTTGATGATTGACCTTTGCCTCGGGAGGCCATCAACTCTCGTAGGCTTTTTCCCTTGTTAGAAGCCATATTATTTACCTCCTCGTCTGAAAAGTCGTCCGAGCAGGCAATAATAAGAGGGGCGCCGACCACGGAGTTTCTATCCTACTCTCCTTCAACGTCTGAAAGTTCGATCAGGGGGGCTTTTGGAATGTCCTCCTCAAAGTAGAACTCATCTATCTCCCCCTCAAGAGAAAGGCGAGATGATTCGGTCTTTTCTTCGACACTCGCTGCAACTTCAGGATTATCTTGTTGAGGTAGTTGTGCGGCTGGCTGAGGATTCTGAATACCAGGTAAAACGACCGGTCTAAGATCGTCTCGGGCCAAAAACTTTGGTATTGACATGTCAATCCTCGCCAACCTCGGACTACCAGTTCTTATGGAATGGCCGACGTCTAGGAAAGCACGGGATAAGGGTTCGTAGCCCAAAATCAGGTGAGCCGCACGAAGTTGCCTGTCGTCGTAAACGTAGATCTCTGACCTCAAAAGATAGTTCAAGGCCTGAACGTTTACGTGGCTTAGCCGAGGAGCGACGTGGGCTCTATCTGCAAAACGACCGAGAAGAAAAATACAGTTAAAATTGCAAAAGGATTTTTTAATCTTCAATTAAAGTAAAAGAATACTAAAAGGGTTAAACCCCCCTTCCCAGGGGATTGATCCTAAAGGCACCACACCTGGATCTCCTGCTCGAGTTGGACAGTGAGGACTATCGCTCCACTCTCTCGAGGCAATAAGAAAGTCATCCTTCATACCCTTATTGGATTTAGGAAGACAGGAAATTAGCCTAACGATCTCGGATCGAGATTTAAGGTAGTACCCCGCTTTCTCGAGATGATGGCACTCGTATAGGTGAACTACATCATGCCATGTAAGGCCTAAATTCATCCGCTCGTTCACGACATCTATACTGCCTAAAATCCTAAACAAGTTGGGAGCGCATTGGTACGGTATCAATCTATGGTTACGCAAATAGTCCCGAGTAATACTACGCATGGGAAGCGTCATTCCTCCTTCTATAAACGCAATCATAGGAATGACTACTTGACCCACTTGCCTATCGGTCAGCACTCCTTCTGGGGGACAGTACTCCAAAACCACCCCCTGCGGGATGTGGTACTTTGCCCTAAAGGCCTCCATGGCGGTCGGAGTATCTACTAGACACTTCAATCTACCCATCTAATCGAACCGGCAGACCGAGGAGGATGGCCGAGATGAAATTGAGGCTACAGTGAGGAAGTAGAACTTACGGGTGTCCCTGCGACAATCTCTAAAACACTTAGAAATCTCTTCGGGGAAGAGCACCTCACAGAAATAGTTACAAAATTTCGAAGGTTGGGAATGTTCGTGGGTGTTTGGGCACTGGAGTTCTCCGGAGTTCTTTGAACTTTTTATCTGCTAGTGAACGAAAAGAAAAACAAGTCTCCTTAAGGCTTTATATAGCAAGGGGGAAAGAGGAAATCGCTCCCGCTCAAGAACTCTGGGAAGAATGTCAGCCGTTAGATCTGCGCCTTGTCGTTAGATAGGGGAGACATAAAGCCGCCTGGAGTGAATAGTCGCACCTCGTAAATTGTAGCGCGTCAAAAGTAACTGCCCTCACACGTGTGAACCAGGAACTAATTAATTTCATCCTTCGTAATATCAAAACCCCGCTTTTCTCCTCGGAAAGAGATCAAAAACCGGAGTTTTGAGGGGCTATTGTGGGGACCGGCCCAGAATAATAGGCTGGGCCCAGGCCTGTCCGAGGACACAGACCATCCAAGGAGCCAGCGTGACTCAAGCAATCCTTATTCAGGCCCATTAGGGGCAAAGAAAACATGTCCGAGGAGTAATTTCTCCTCGGATACTGAAAATCCGGAGCAAAGGTACGTCTAAGCCACTACAGCCCATCTTCTAAATACGTAAAAAAGAAGGAAACTCGAAATATCTCAACAAAGGCTGCCACCACCACATTAAATGCATTACAACTACTCCCCTGGCCGCATTAATGTGGAGAAGACCCCTGAACAGTGCTACCTTGGCTACCGCAACTCACAAAGAACTGAGAGAGGTGTCTGATGGGACAGGTGCTCAAGTGGGGGTTTGGATGATCAACAAGTGTGAAGCCCAGATGACTGGAAAGGGCCTATATAATATGTAGAAGTCCCCCAAGAGAATGGGACAAGAAAAAAGAGGAGAATACTGTAGCATTAAGAGGAATCCTATTGTACTGATCTGTATCCATTAATTAAGTTTTTAGCCCTATCATTCCTGGGGACTTTCCGACACAGTGGCGTTTGTTCTTGTTCATGTATTCCCTTAACCCATGCAATAAACTGTTGAAACTTACTTAAAAAGAGTTCTTTAACCCATACTCTACAACATTCATTTTGTTGGGATTTTTGGGTCAAGACTTCGAACGACAAGGGTCTGGGCCCTAAAAAATTGTGTCCCTACAATATATATATATATATATATATATATATATATGATAATTAAAAAGTACATTAATTTATAATAGAATGACAAAAGATTAACATCGTAGCTTTTTTTCTTTTCCTTTTTTCAAGGATCCACTTATATAGTTATTCCATTGGGAACCAAAAAAATGAATGACAAAAATAAATAAATAAATCGAACAGTTTATTGAATGACATAAAAATAGAGTCAAAGAACGGATAATAAAGGCTGATTATCACTTGATATATCTCAATTAAATTATTGACAACGTAATAAAATCTAATATATATATATATATATATATTTAAAGTTAGGTTAACAGTTAATAGATGTCTTTAGTATAATTGTTAATAAAAAATTTTAGGAAAGTTAAAAAAAAAAAAAAAAAAAAAACCGTCAAAAAAATTAATTGCCTTTTTTCATAAATATTTTTCAAAATTACTTCCTAAATAATGCTCTTATAAATTTTTCCTGTTTTTTTAATAAATTAACAAAATTTTGGATGGGCTCACTATGGTAGTGTTATTCTAATAACTCTAAACTATCCTAATCCATTTAAGACATTCCTATAATCTAAGGAACAGAATCTTAAAAAGCCCAATGTAACAAATACTATTTATTTTTTTGCCTCCAAAGTCCAAACTATTGGCAGACTTTTTAGATGGGCTTATATATTGGGCTATGTAAACTCTGAATTCAACTTGCCCAGAAAAAAAGCTCCGTTGTGAAAGGAAAAAAAAAAAAAAAAACACTAGTATGTTTGGATACAACTTATTTTGCTGAAAACTGAAAACACTGTAGCAAAATAATTTTTAAATGTATAAAGAGTACCGTGGAACCCATTTTTAATATTTTTTCTGAATAAAATGGTACGTGAACAGTGCATGAATAGTGCGTTAACAGTGCACAAGGTCTCTGCACAGTGTAATCCGCGTGCATGAATAGTACGAGTTATTGTTCATAAGCCTAAATGCACTGTTGGGATGACAATTTATGCCCGACCCACGGGTACCCGGTTCGGCCCGACCCTAATGGGTCGGGTTTTACCCGGTCCGATAAAGAATAGGGTCGGGTTTGGGTTTAAAAAAAAAAAAAACCCAAAACGGGTCCGGGTTTTGGTAAAAACCCGGCCCAAACCCGAACCCGACCCGACCCGACCCGGTTAACTTAAATATAAAATTACAAAAAAACCTACCTATATATATATAACAACCCTAACCTAAAACTCATTTCTCTCCTTCTCTCAACTCAGCCGCCTCTCCTTTCTCTCACTCTCACTTGCATCTCATCCGGCTCTCTTAGATTCTCACTTAGGAATAGAAGTTGTGTTCACTGGTGGCAGAAATGGAAGTTGGAGACTGTAAAAAATCAGGTACAAATCTCGTGGTGTTAGAATTAGGTCTCTCCTTAATCAGCTCCACCAAGACTCTCAAAGTCACAAATCCGGTTCAGACACTCACATCTCATCCTCACCCTCACTCTCATTCACTCACCGACCCACCCTCACCCTCGTGGAGGAGCACAAATCTCGTGGTGGTTGCCCTTTTTTTCACAGAGGTGCACGTGATTGTTAGATCAGAGAGAGATTTAGTGGTCTGAGTTCTTTTTTTTTTTTTTTTTGGGTTCATTTTTTTTTAGGGTTCATTTCCTCTCTCAATAGTTTTTGTTTTTGGGTATTTTTTTGAGGATTTAATATGTAAAAATCTATCCATAAATGATAAATGGAGTTTTGTTCCTTTCTCAGTAGTTTTTGTTTTTGGGTATTTGTTTGAGGATTCAATATGTAAAAATCGGAGTGAATGTTGTGTTGATGTAAAAATCTGTCCATAAATGTAAAAATCGGAGTTTTGTTTCTTCCATAAATGATAAATGGAGTTTGAGGATTTAACTGATAATAATGTTGATTGATTTGTGTTGTGTTTGGGTTTGGGTTTTTTTTTTTTTAATAAGATTGGGTTGGATTGGGCGGCCACGGAATAGGCCCAGAAGTGGTTGGACGGGGCCCGCGGAGACCCGACGGGCCGGGTTTGGGTCTTAAAAAAAGACCCGTTTATTAAACGGGCCGGGTTCGAGTAATAGGGAAAGACCCGCGGGTCGGGTCCTGGTATCAAAAAACCCGACCCGAACCCGACCCGTTGCCATTCCTATGCACTGTTCATGAGACATGAACAGTGCAAGAGGCGCTAAAAAAAAAAAAAAAAAAAAAGCAAAAAATGCAAACGCAAAATCATCCATATCCAAACCACACTTCCCTGTCCTCAATCAAAGAGAGAGATTGCTGATGCGAAATACAAAGGAGGTTGAGCTCTTCAGGAAACAGTGAAATGAAAAGAAAAATAAGGTACCGATTCTTGCTTTTCCTCCAACTGGGTATGTAAATATCTTATCTTTAGGGTCTGTTTATATATATATATATATATATATATATATAATATGGAACATTAGCAGTAATTAAGATGGAAGATTTTTATTCTATGTGAACCTATTATGGGCAATTGATAGTAAAGGAGTGCCTCGTTGCAGTGCAAAAAAAGCGAGTTTAACTATGATTTGAAAGAAGAGTGTTAAGGTTTAGGAGAGTTTATTTGGGATTTAGGTAGACAAATATATGAGAGAATAAGAAGAATTCATGATTAATGAAAAGAAGAACGTATGTAAAAATTGAACTCATTTTAAACATTGAAATTGTGAATTCTCATAATCATAAAATCCCAAAAAGAAATCCCCCTATTTTAACTGAATATAGTTGAGTTACATGGATTATGAATATAATGTTCAAATGCACCCTAACCAAACTTCTAGGCAAAATGGTATATTATTAGTTACGCACCAATATACTCAATTTTGTCTGTTGTCGTTTTATGTTTACATGTTTTACATATTTACTATTTTTTATAAATTTTATACAACATACTAACTGTGGGGATATGGACCCAAATATATATTGGGTCTTGGGCCTTGTCCGAGGAGACACAATGGTCCGAGAATAGATCAATAGCAAGAGAGATGTAATACTTCGAACTTCATGAGTAAACTATGACCGTAATGGCTGGGAAAGGTTGTCCGAGGGGGAATATCCCCTCAGCTAAACGCAACAAAGATCAAGATATGCCTTCTGTCATCCAGGGTTGCGTTCTAGGAGGTTCTATTAATAAACACGTACACTACGAACGTGCTGGAGAAGTGGGAGCCAGGAAATATCTAAGGAAAAGCTGCTGCCACCGCATTGAATGCTCTGCAGCTAACTTTCTGGCCGCATTTATGTGGAGAAGACCCCTGAACAGTGATGTCTTGGCAACCCTAACTCACAGAGGGCCAGAGAGGGTGTCTGATGGGACAAGCACTCAAGTAGTGCCCTGGATGATCAACAATTGGAAGGCCAAGATCATTGAAAGGGAGATATATAATGTAAGAGACCCCTGAGGAAAGAGGGATCGAAAAATCAAGGAAGAAACACTGTAGCAATCAGGAACCAAAGTTATAATCAAACTTGTGAGAAATATATAAGAACTGACCTCCTCAGACTGTGCCGAGGACGATTTTCTTTACTTTGAATCAATATATCTTCCTGTTCTTTTCATTTAAGCCTACTTTATTTGTTAGCCAACTTATTTTAGCCCAGTTTTCCAACCTACTCTCTACAAATTCATTGTTTTGGCCTTTTTGAGCTTGAGTCTATCCATCTTTTGGGTTGGGAATTCAAATCCGGTCCTTACAATTGGCGTTGTCTGTGGGAAATTTCTGGTGTTATACTGAGTCTGACGTGCAACTATGGTAAGGTCAAGTCCACATTAGGCAGAATCTATAGGGTCCCAACATGAAGATCACTTCGTTAATCTTGAGCGAAGAAGGGACCGTGATGTTAGTGTGCATACCACCCACACTAGTGGAGCCAATCCTGAAATGCGAGCCACCTTTCCCATGGGAAAGATACTAGGGCTCTGCAATTGGAAATTGATTATTTGAAGAGAAAGTTACGCCGTGAACGGCGAAAGAGAACTCTGTCCGTTTTTGGCTCCTCTATTGACGATGACGAGGATTGTAGTTACAGACGTAGATCAAGAACTCCTCCTAGTGAATCTTTCTCGTATGATGGGGACATCCATCACGAGCGTAGAAGCAGAAATTCGTCTTCCAAAGGCTTGGGAAATGACGCGATGAGTAGAGAACTCAACCAAATCTCCAAATCACCCTTCACACACAAAATCGAGGGAGGGAGACTTCCTCGGCGGTTCACTTAGCCAACGTTCACCATGTACAATGGTCGGACGGACCCTGTGGAGCATGTAAGTCACTTTAACCAGAGAATGGCTGTGCACTCCAAGAATGAGACCTTGATGTGCAAGGTGTTCCCCTCCAGTTTGGGGCCCGTGGCCATGAGGTGGTTCGATGGCTTGGGAGCAGGCTCCATTGATTCCTTTAAGGAGCTCACTCAGGCATTCAGATCCCGCTTTATTACGTGCAGCAGGGTTCCTCGGCCCTTAGATTCCTTGTTGTCACTATTCATGAGAGAAAGGGAGACCTTGAAAACGTATTTGGACAGATACTAGGAGATGTTCAATGAGATAGATGGCGACTTTGACGACATATCCATCAGGACTTTCAAGGTCGACCTACCTACCGAGCATGGCTTGAGAAAGTCTTTGACTGGGAAACCTGCTACCAGTGTACGCCAGCTCATGGATATGATAGATAAGTATAAATGGGTAGAGGAGGACCAACAGCAAGGCAAGGGGAAGAGTAAGGTTATCTCTCAGGAGATGCGGGATTTTAGGTCACCGCTACAAAAATAGCAAGCTTAGGAGGGATTTTGCTGGGCAATCTGGATCTACGGCTCCTCAGATGGTTAACACTGTGTTCCGGGAAACAGCGCATCAAGTCTTGGAGAAGATAAAAAACGAGCCATCTTCAAATGACCAAACAAAATGGGAGGGGACCCCTTGAGGCGCAACCAGAGCCTCCATTGCCAATATCACCAAGAGCGGGGGCATACCACCGAGGACTGCAGAACCCTATGGAATCATCTAGAGCAACTGGTCAAAGAGGGAAGGTTACAGCAATTTCTGTATTAGCCCAACGGGTAGGGAGACCAATCAAGGTCAAGGGCTCAGGGGAATGCCTCTTCAAGGCCCCCTTTGGGCACCATTAATGTTATCTTTACTGCTCCTAAAAGAACTGGTTCGCGACCCTCCAGGGTGATGTCTGTGGCTTGGCCGCTCATTGAAGACGTTAATCCTATGTCGAAGAGGGCTAGAGTGGAGGTTCGACTGCCGTTGAGCTTTTTGGATGAGGACAAGGTTGGAACCATACAGCCATATGATGATGCTTTAGTGATCACGCTCAGGATAGGAGGGTATAACGTGAAGAAAGTGATGGTAGACCAAGGCAGTGATGCAGAGATTATGTACCCTGACTTATACAAGGGGCTGAACCTGAAGCCTGAGGATTTGACAGCATACGATTCACCTTTGGTAAGTTTTGACAGAAAAGTTGTCATCCCAAAGGGTCAGATTAGACTACCCGTACAAGCAGGTTCAGAAGTGGTGGAGGTGAACTTCATTGTGGTAGACGCCTACTCTCCCTATACGGCCATAGTGGAAAGACCCTAGCTTCATGCCCTGGGGCTGTTTCCTCCACTCTGCATTTGAAGGTGAAATATCCGTCCAGGGGCCATATCGAAGAGCTTGTTGAGAGTCAATCCATGGCTAGGCAGTGCTTGGTGGCCACCTTTTTGCATCAGCTTGGGGTTGAGTTCTCGGCCTCTACTGAGGGGGGTATATAGCAATCAAAGACCACAGTCTTATTTGTCAATGGGCCGGCTGAGGAGGCGAAGTGTGAGGATCTGGAAAAGATTGTTGTGGGGGATGACCCCAAGAAGTTTTTTCAGGTTGGAGCTTAGCTACCTCCTTAGGAGAAGGAAGAGTTAATAGAATTTCTTAGAAGGATGTCGATGTATTTGCGTGGAGTGCTTATGAAGCTCCGGGGGTGGATCCAAGCTTCATCTGCCATCATTTGAATGTCAATCCATTTGTCACCCCCAAAAAGCGACCTCCTCAGCGCTCATCCAAGGATCATTCTGATGTTGTCAAGGACGAGGTGATGAAGCTCAAGTAGGCCAAGGCTATTAAGGAGGTTTTTTACCCTAAGTGGTTGGCCAATACCGTGGTGGTAAAGAAAAAGAATAGGAAGTGGCGGGTATGTGTAGACTTCACAGACTTGAATAAAACCTGTCCAAAGGACTCCTTCCCCATGCCTAGGATTGATCAACTAGTGGACGCGACTGTAGGCCATCTTCGGATGAGCTTTTTGGATGCCTTTCAAGGGTACCATCAGATACCCTTAGCCTTGGACGACCAGGAGAAAACAGTTTTTGTTACTCCCACTAGGAATTACCACTACAAGGTAATGTCCTTTGGTTTAAAGAATGCAGGGTCTACCTATCAGAAGATGATGACTAGGATGTTTGAGCCTCAGCTTGGGAAGAACATTGAGATTTACATAGACGACATGGTGGTTGAGAGCAAGTTGGAACTGAGCACATTAACGACCTCGGGAACATCTTTGAGATCTTGAGGAGGCATAAGCTACGGCTCAATGCTTCTAAATGTTCTTTTGGTGTTGGATCAGGGAAGTTCTTGGGGTATATGGTTACACATTGAAGTTAGCCCCGACCAGATCAAAGCAATTAACAATTTACAACTACCTCGGAATCCCAAAAAGGTCCAAAAGCTAACAAGGATGACCGTTGCTTTAAACCAATTCATCTCTCGGTCAGCGGATAGGTGTAGACCTTTCTTTCAACTGTTGAACAAGTGGAAGGGATTTGAATGGACTGAGGAGTGTGTCCTGGCTTTCCAGCAGTTGAAGGAGTATCTTTCTCGACCACTCATTATGTCCAGATCCGAGATGGATGAGGTTTTGTTTGCCTATATTGCCGTGGCTTTCCATGCGGTAAGCTTGGTACTTGTATAGGTTGATAGTGGTGTACAAAGGCCAGTTTATTATGTGAGCAAGTCACTTCATGAGGCCAAGGTCCGTTACCTACCCTTGGAGAAGGCCATTTTGGCAGTTGTGCATGTTACGCGCAAGCTCCCTCACTACTTCCAATCACACACTGTTGTTGTCTTGACCCAGCTTCCTCTTAGGTCTCTACTTCGGAGTGCCAATTACATGGGAAGGATTGCCAAGTGGGGTATGATCCTAGGGGCATTTGATATCAAATACATGCCTCGCACCTCTGTCAAGGGTCAGGTTCTTGCCAATCTTATGGCTGAGTTTGTTGAAACCCCACTAGAAGAGAGAGTAGAGAAGTAGAACATGGATGGAAAATCGATTGGTGCAATCTCCTTACAAGAACCTTTGTCCTGGAAGGTATACGTTGATGGCGCAGCGAACCACAGAGGATCTGGAGTGGGGCTAGTTTTGATATCTCCCAAGAGTATTACAATTGAGAAATCCTTAAGATTGGGCTTCTCGGCCACAAACAATGAAGCTGAATATGAAGCTCTACTGGTAGGGATGGCCATGGTTCAGAAAATGGGTGGAAAAGTAGTGGAAATCTTCTTTGATTTAAGGCTAGTGGTAGGCCAGGTTCAGGGAGAGCTGGAAGCCAAATATCTCAGAATGCAAGATTACTTGAACCAGGTTAGACACTTGTAGTCAACATTTGAATCTTTTAATTTATCACAAATCCCTAGAAATAGAAATGCACATACCGACTCTTTTGCCACACTGACAACCTCCTTGGCACAGAGTTTACCTCGGGTTATTCTTGTGGAAGACTTGTGTAAGCCTACTGAAGTAGGGAGTAATGTGGTTCACATTCATCAGATTAGGGTGAGACTTAGCTGGATGGACTCCATAGTATTGTTCCTTAAGGAGGATGTCCTACCCAAGGATAAGTCAGAAGTTGACAAGGTGCGAAGAAAGACTCCTCGATTTTGGCTATCCGAGGACAAAAAATTGTCTAAGAGATCTTTCTCTAAGCCGTACTTGCTGTGCATACACCCTGAGGCATCAGAGCTACTTTTGGAGGAATTGCATGAAGGGTGGAAGCCACACAGGGGGCAGATCTTTGTCTCACAGGGCCCCTCACTCAAGGCTATTGGTGGCCAAATATGCAGAGGGAAGCACAAGAGTATGTGAAGAAGTGTGACCAATGCCAAAGATTTGCACCAAACATTCACCAACCAAGAAGTGTCCTTAATCCTCTATCCAGCCCTTGGCCATTTGGCCAATGGGGCTTGGACATCGTAGGTCCTTTTCCTAGGGCAGCAGGGAATAAGAGATATTTGTTGGTTGGCACAAACTACTTCACCAAGTGGGTTGAAACTGAACCATTGGCGAATATCAGGGACGTGGATGCCAAGAAATTCATTTGGAAAAGTATAATCACTCGGTTAGGAGTCCCTCGCACCTTTATCTCGGACAACGAACTTCAGTTTAATAGTAAATTTTTCAGGAGATATTGCTGTAACTTGGGCATAACGAATAGATATTCCACCCCAGCATATCCCCAGGGGAATGGACAAGTTGAAGCTGTCAATAAGGTCATAATGAGTGGGCTTAAGAAGAGGCTGGACGACGCAAAGAGAAAATGGGTAGAAAAATTGCCACACGTCCTTTGGACATACCGGACTACGCCTTGTAGGTCCATTGGGGAGACCCCCTTTTTAATGACTTATGGAGCCGAGGCTGTTATTCCTCTAGAGACTAGATTCCTAACACTAAGAACGAGTTCTTTCACTCCGAGCAAAAATGATGAACTGTTAGGAAAGAGCCTAGACTTAATTGAAGAGCGAAGAGAAAATGCTATGGTCCAGTTAGCCAATTATCAACACAAGATCAAACAAGGGTACGATGCCAATGTGAAGCTAAGACCACTGGCGCCTGGAGACTTGGTATTAAGAAAGGTTCTGGGTACGGCAAAGAACCCAGCATAGGGAAAGTTAGGGCCCAATTAGGAAGGGCCATATCGCATCAACTCGGTGGTTGGAATAGGTGCGTATCATTTTGAAGACCTAGACGAGAACGTTGTACTACGCCCCTGAAATGTAAATAACCTGAAAATGTATTATTATTAATGAAAGTCTTCCCTGTCACATTCTCGTTAATTACATTATTTTTTGAGCTTCATATTGTGGTTATTCTAAGTATTAAACAAAACCTCAGTCATGCCTGATCTCTCGGACCACATACTTTGGATAAATTAATATTTCAGTTCATTTCACTAAGTATTAAACAGAATCTCAGTCATGCTTGGTCTCTCGAACCACATACTTTAGGTAAATTAATACTTAGGTTCATTTTACTAAGTATTAAACAGAACCTTAGTCATGCATGGTCTCTCGGACCACATACTTTGGGTAAATTAATACTTTAGTTCATTTCACTAAGTATTAAACAAAACCTCATTCATGTCTGGTCTCTCGGACCACATACTTTGGGTAAATTAATACTTCAGTTCATTTATTAAACAGAACCTCAGTCATACCTGGTCTCTCG
The DNA here is from genome assembly GCA_028535165.1 of Quercus tomentella. NCBI lineage: Eukaryota > Viridiplantae > Streptophyta > Magnoliopsida > Fagales > Fagaceae > Quercus > Quercus tomentella. Next base: position 12,193,656 of record JAPQVY010000012.1, on the reverse strand, counting down.
GACCACATACTTTGGGTAAATTAATATTTCAGTTCATTTCACTAAGTATTAAACAGAACCTCAGTCATGCCTGGTCTTTTGAACCACATACTTTGGGTAAATTAATACTTCAGTTCATTTCACTAAGTATTAAATAGAATCTCAGTCATGCCTGGTCTCTCGGGCCACATACCTTAGATAAATCAACACTTTCTATTTATTTTTCTAAGTGTCAAAATAAGGGTTGTCTACCCTATTTATTTTTTTTGCAAGATATATTGTTCATCTCCATAAGATTCAGCCTTCCTTGCAGAAGGCCCAACTCTCAGTACAAGTATGTGATAATTCTCTTTATTGTTGGCACTTGTTCAATTTATTTGAATTAACAGTAATATACTACTATTAGCTTTTGTTAAAGTATGAGTAATAACAATCCACTATTGTTAGCAATCTTATCAATCTCAAGCCTCATTAAGGGTCAAAACAGTAACAACACCAATAAGAGAATAAAGTTTGCAAGGAAAGAGAAAGATTCATGAAACAAAAGGTAAAGTCTTTTCATTGATCAAAAGGAGGGTATATTACAAATAGTGGTAAAATACCACAACAAAAAATAAATAAATATAGAAAGATCCATAACTATGCTTTTGCTTTGTGAGGGGCCTCCTTGGAATTAGCTGCTTTAAGTTAGGTATCCCCAGCCTTGGACTTAGACTCTACATCCTTAGCCTTGGAAACCACATCCTTGATCATGAGAGCGTCCTCGAAGCGGTTGGCCTCGGTCGGTTGCTAGACCTCCTTACCCTTGCCAGCCCTTATTAAGACTTCAACATCAGGAGTAGGGGCTTGGACGGTGGAGGGCTGCTCAAGAGGAGGGAGAGGATCAGCAACAAGAGGAGGGAGCATTGCTGGAACTTCTCGGATGTCCTCTAGGAAGAAGGTGTTCTCAGCTTTCCTCAGCTCGGAGTTAGTAGGGACTCTTGCCCGGTTGAGCGTTTCTACCTATACCTCAATGCAGTAGTCCCTACACACCCCTACCACCTCTTCGACCAACTACATCTCCGTTTCTTGCACCCCATGTTCGTAGGATGCCATCTTCGTGGCCTCAGAAGCTTCCCTGGCCACCCGAGCTGCATCCTTAACTTTCTGCAGCTCAACCTTAAAATCCAGGACTAGCTGTCTCTGGGTGGCCAACTCTATCTTGGTCATGTGAAGCTGCTTGCGCTGGTCCTCGCCTGGGTTTCCGCGCTCTTCAAGCCAGCTTCAGCACTCAGACATGCCCTCTCCGCAGCGGTCAGCTTGTTGGCCAACTCCGTTTGCTCTTGCTTAAGGGCTCCCAAGGACTTCTTAGTCTCAGTGCGGGAGTGGGCCTCAGCCTTGGCCTCATTACGGGTATCCTAGACCCACTCCTCAGCTACAAAAACTTGCTGGGTAACTTGCATAAAAATAACGAAGGAATCCCATATGTAAAAAAAAGAAAAAAGAAAAAAAAGAGAGAAAGATTGAAAGCGCAGCTTAGCATTGAATTCAAAGATGTGTTGGTTAACTTACCATGGCAAGGTCCCTCTTTAGAGACAGGAAGAGGTCGGGCTGCCTCATGCGCCTAAGAGACTCCATGTCTTTGGGGAGGAGAAGAGACTACTTTAGGGCTTCAGCGACGTAAGCTGAAAGCCCTTTCTAGAACTCCTGAACTGAAGCATCCTAGGGGATGGCAGCGCTATCCAACTCCAGCCAAGGAGCCCAAGTGCGCTGCTGGCGGCGCATCTCGGCCCCAATAAGGTCCTCCCTACTATCCACAGAAGAGGCCCGTCTATCTTTAGCAGTCTTCTGCTACTTAGTCCCCTTTTGAGGGACCACCTCGCCCTTCTCCAACTCCTGTTCCTTTCTCTTCTTCTTCAGACCGGGAAGAGGGATCAAGCTGAGTGAGGTTGTGGAAGGAGAAGGGGGGGGAGGTTGGTAGGAACTTGGGACTTGGAGACCTCCTTGGACGAGGACCACTTATTCCTCCTAGCAATGAGGTCCTTCAGGCCTCTCCTTGGGTTCAAATCCATCTCCTCGTCTTCCTCGGAGCTGGGGTCTATTCGATCAACTATAAGTTTGGGAGAATGAGTTGCTGAGGCTCTGTCAAGCTCGCCTTTGGAGTTCGAGATTTCAACGGGCTCTTCCTGCACCTCTTCTTCCTCGTTAAGGTGAAATTGGTCTATCTCATCCTTCAAGGATAGGCGGGAGGAGGCAGTCTCTTCCCTTGAAGTTGCTGCTTCAGGGAGAGCACGGGGCGGAGGAAGGTCTTCTCAGGCCAAGAAACCAGGTCGTGAGACGTCTATCCGATGAAGCCTGGGGTCACCTACCTTTATTGCCTAGCCCGCGTCTTGGAATGTGTTGGACAAGGGCTCGAAGTCCAGTATTAAGTGGACGGCTCGAAATTGACCATCTTCACTCACTAAAATCTAGGACCTCAGAACCCTATTGAGACCCGTGACGTTAACAAAGCTGAGTTGGGGAGCGACATGCCCTTTATCTGCAAAAACAGCTGAGAAGCAGATCATGGTCAGACCGACAAGATCCATTACCAACGAAAAATGAAATATTAAAAGAAGGCAATGCAAATCTAAGATAACTAAATCCCATACCAAAGGACCTAAACCTAGGGTACCCCACCTGGCTTTCCCTCCCGAGTTGGGCAGTGAAGACCGTCATGCCACTCCCCGGAGTCGTTTTTCATGCCCTTATTGGACTTGGGAAGGCACGATACCAACCTAACAATAGTGGACCGGGACTTGAGGTAATATCCCACGTTTGCAAGAGAATGGAATTCGTACATGTGAACGACGTCGTGCTATGTAAGCCCTAAGCCCATCTATTCATTGAGAGCGTCTACACTACCTAAGACCCTAAACAGGTTAGGAGCACACTGGTGGGGACACAACCTATGGTGGATTAGATAGTCTCGGGTCACCCTACCCATGGGAAGTGTCATTCCTCCTTCTATGAAAACAATCATAGGAATGACAACCTCCCCTTCCTTTCTATCTGTGACTATTTGATCCGGAGCATAATACTGCAGGGCTACTCGCTGCGGAATGTGGTACATAGCCCTGAAGCCCTCCATATCGGCAGGAGAGTCTACAAGGTGCTTAAATCTACCCATCTAGACAAGCTAAAGGGAAAGAAAGAAGTCTGTAGGAAAAGGAAGCAAAGAATGGAGGGCCGAGAAGAAAATAACCTAGAAAAATGAAAACTTACGAAAAAAGAACAAGTGGCATTGCAGGAACTTCTTGAAAGTTGGGAGAGTTTGAGAGTGTGAGAGTTCTTGAGAGTTTGAAGTTTTTGTAAAGTAAATAGAATGAGCCCTTTAGGTGTCTTATATAGGAGGCGAAATTGAGTGGGAGTTATCCCGCTCAAAATTCTAGGGGAAATGTCAGCCGTAGGATCTACTTCTCACCGTGGGATACGAGGAACAGAGCGCCACCTGGAGCATTTAATGAAGTATTGCGGGCTACAAAGCGTCAGGAATAGTTACGAGACACGCGAAACGACGCTCTTAAGTGTAGAAATGGGGGGAACGTGTGAGATTTGTTTTTTTCAATATCAAAACCCCACTTTTCTCCTTGGATTGGAAGGGAAAACTGGAGTTTTGAGGGGTTATTGTGGGGACACGAGCCCAAATATATATTGGGCCTTGGGCCTTGTCCGAGGAGACACAATGGTCCAAGAATAGATCAATAGCAAGAAAGACGTAATACTTCGAACCTCATGAGTAAACTATGACCATAATGGCTGGGAAAGGTTTTCCGAGGGGGAATATCCCCTCAGCTAAACGCAACAAAGATCAAGATATGCCTCCTGTCATCCAGGGTTGCATTCCAGGAAGTTCTATTAATAAAGATGTACACTACGAACGTGCTAGAGAAGTGAGAGCCAGGAAATATCTAAGGAAAAGTTGCTGCTACCACATTGAATACTTTGCAGCTAACTTTCTGGCCGCATTTATATGGAGAAGACCCCTAAACAGTGCTACCTTGGCTACCCCAACTCACAGAGGGCCAGAGGGGGTGTCTGATGGGACAAGTACTCAAGTAGTGTCCTGAATGATCAACAATTGGAGGGCCAAGATCATTGAAAAGGAGATATGTAATGTAAGAGACCCTTGAGGAAAGAGGGATCGAAAAATCAAGGAAGAAACACTATAGCAATCAGGAACCAAAGTTATAATCAAACTTGTGAGAAATATATAAGAGCTGACCTTTTCGGACTATGCTGAGGACGATTTTCTTTACTTTGAATCAATATATCTTCCTGTTCTTGTCATTTAAGCCTACTTTATTTGTTAGCCAGCTCATTTTAGCTCATTTTTCCAACCCACTCTCTACAAATTCATTGTTTTGGGCTTGTTAGGCCTGAGTCCATCCATTTTTTGGGCCGGGAATTCAAATCTGGTCCTTACACTAACAGTTTAAGATATAAGAAATTGGGAGGTTTCCACTAGATTATTTTCTCAAATATAATTATCCAATTCTTAAATAAATCTATGACTAATCATTAAAACTCTTACAAATTACAGTGAAAAGGGTTTTTCAATTTTCATGAAATGAAAACTATTGCCAAGAGCCTTATAGGCAAAGCTATGCTAAATTGGTTGACACTTTCTAATATTTCTAACAAAAATATCCAGAGTTCAAATTCTCCTCCCCCAACTACTAAATTACCCAAAAAAAAAAAATCTATTAACCCCATTTTCTATATAATTAGTTTGTTGTCTAATTGCAATTATGAAGATAATAGAATAACTCCATTGCTCATGTTAGTGCATGGATTAATTTGATAAACATAAGCAAACTCCTCATTTGTTAGCTTGAGCTTTTGAAATGGGACTAGACAAACACAACTACAACTCTAACATAAAGAAAGAGGGAGTTGTTGATGCTACATTGATTATTGGATTAAGGCCTTAAAGGAGTCACACTCATTTCTTGCAAGTTGCAAACTAAATGATTTATTTTTGTCAAACTACGAGTCACGTTTTTGGGGGGGCGGGTGTGACCCAACTAACAATGAATAATCAAGAAGTAGACTGAAGTACGATGTATCTTATTAAGAAAAGTACGTACACACCAGGATTGAACAAGCAAATTTTAGTTTTTACCAAGCACGACAAAATTTGAGCAAACTATTCCAGCTACCCCTTGGCGTTCTAGTTTGTTTTGTCTACCACATCTTACTTATCAATCAGTGACTGAAGAAAAATGTGCATATTTTGTATGGTACACATTCCCATCCAATAAAATGTAAGTGTTAACTATGTTTTATTTTATTTTTATTTTTTAAAGAGAGTTTAAACTTATAGCGTTCATTTCTGATGATAGCTCTTTATCATCCAACTAAGACACCAATCAGTTTTTAGTGTGGCGGGGATTGAACCTCAAATCTCTTATTTAACCAGGACAAAATGGGCTTTTGCCCTTTTTGGACAAATTAATTAACCTTTTGCCCTTCTTTCCAAACTAAATAGAAAAATGCCCCTTTTTTCAAAATCGAGTTTTTCAAAATCGATTTAAGTCCTATAGTGACGTTTTCAAGGACCTATAGTGATATTTTTAAGGACCTATAGTGGCGTTTTGTAACTTGATATTCATGAAATCGAGTTATAGGCAATTTTATTGCCTATAACTCGATTTCATAGATATCAAGTTATAAAACGTCACTATAGGTCCTTAAAAACGTCACTATAGTGCTCCAGAAATATTTTTTTTTTAACTCGATTTCCAAAAGAGGGGCATTTCCCTATTTAGTTTGAATAGAATGGCAAAAGACTAATTAATTTGCCCGAAAAGGGCAGAAGCCTATTTTGTCCTATTTAACCATTAGAGACTTTACCAGTTAAGCTAACTGAAACTCATTGTTAACTATGTTTTAGAACAATTAACTATTATCAAGTGCATTAATGTAAATTTACTTGTTTCATACATGGACCGTGTATATCATGTGTGATTCGTGATCCTCATAATTATATGTGTGTTTTTTATTATTATTTCGACCAATATTAATTATTTTTCCTAAGTGTGTTTTTAATATATTTTCTCTCGTTTTTATAGTTTAACTGTATTTGGATGATTTTTATCAAATTTATTTTGTTTTTTTTTAAAGGTGGAGTAAAAAAAATTCTTAAAAAAGTGAGATTAAAAAAAATATAAACATATATTAAGTAAACCAAATAAAAATTAAATCACCCAAAAAACATGTCCTATTTCGTTAAAAACCTTGCCCATCAACGCTATTTCATGGGATGGGTCAAATTTCAAACCTCACGAGAAATACGTTATATGTAAGGTTAAATCACTATTCCTTTGACTAGGCTGGTGGTATTTGAAATTGAAACCACTAATGATTTTTTTTTTTTTTTTTGATATTACTAATTGATGAATTTAGTGGGGGTATCTATATATACATAGACACACACTCATACACATAGTACAAGTAAAAAATTATTTAATTTTTTAGTTGAAGTCGAATTTTACAATTTTTTGAAACTTATAATAAAATTTTATATAGAGTAAACTATTCTAACAAATAATAAGTCACCATATATTTTGGTAGTAGAGTTTAATTGAAGTAAACTATTATAGTAAATGAATACTTTAAAAAAAGATGATTTCTACTCTCAAGGAAGCCTCTACTAACACACAATGGCAATCCCTTGGGTAACCCCATTGGACTTGGGGATAGTGTGCTAAATGCATCTACCTTTCAATTGGTTCAAATGAACCCAAGCTTCTCATAATGAGTCAATCCTTTGCAAACCCAAACCAGCCTCTCTTCTAGCATTAGCCCAAGCAATTTTGATTCCACCTTTACTAGACACATGCGTTTGCCACCGAAAAAAAAAAAAAAAAAAAAGATTGAAACTTTGTTGATCAAGAAGCTTCACCACTTTCTTTGGCAAGATGAAACTGACAATTAAATGGAAAGCTTATGGGCTTTTGGTACGCACAAAACCACTCATTGACAGCCTAAGTTGGGCCCAATTGTTTACAAGAAAGGCTGGTTATGTTTATCAGCTTGACCCAAGTACGATGCTAGCACAGCGATACAAATGCCTCTTCTTTCTCTTTTTTTTTTTTTTTTTTTTTTTCGTTACCTTTCAAAATTGACAATTAAATGCCTAATCTCCTCCACATTAGTTCTAATTTGCAAGATCATGTTTAAGTTTTGTCTTCCAATACAAATTCTGTTACCAGTTCACTAGCAACACTAGCTACCAATACTGATGCTGTGGTTGGATCAATGTTGCTGCATGTCCAATTAATATTGGGAATGGCAAGTTACAACGATATGCTTCTTTCATGTTTGGCAGAATATACCCCATATATTTTGCATAGTCTTGCATTATTGTTTAATCCTACAGCCCATGGTGGATGATTCCTTGGTTTTGTATTATTTAGCACACGCGACTGGCCTCTTTTTTATTTATTTATTTATAATTTGATAGTTACAACTTACAACAAAAAGAGGCCGGATTTGAATTCTAGACATGTCCCTTGACAACTAGCCTCTGGTTAAGTCCTCAAAATTCAATTATCCTTTTGCTTAATCATATGACAAGCTATGGAAGTTGCAATAAGCTTGCTATGCGACTGCACATTTAACAGTCTTTAAGACATGGACAAGCTTGTTCTATTTCACAAGCACAAGCAATATTATGGGCATCTCTACTCTAAAAAATCATTCATGATCATCAACATAACAATGGAGAGAGAAAATCTAAACATACAAATTGAATAAGAAGTATATGTATTTATAGACTTCTTCATATCTTTTGGCAAGAAACATAAATTTATTTTTTAATGAAACGTTAGTGAAGTAAGTTAGTAACATCATTCACAAAGCGGGGGTTATTGCATGAGTGAGGTTGCATCATATTATGGTGTGATCATCCATCACATTTCTGTACTAACAATATCCGGCCAAATTTTAAAATATTGTCATGGTTTTCTAACTTAGAGCCTCTTTAGCAATGACTTCAAACGTCCACATAGGTGATTATCTTTTTTTACATTAGCTTCAGTCTCTCTCAACCTGCATGTTCAAATTCAAAAAATAATCATCGACATAAACTATGAAATTACTATAAGAGAAACGTGAAATTTGAATCAAATCAAAATAGAGTTCATTCCATTTTCTTTCTGAAGATCAAGTTAGAGATTTTGGTAAGCCATTTTACTATTTCTATGGTTTCTTTCTTGTGTCTTTTGTTTATTTTTATCCCCTAAAAAATTTCTGGTTGTCAATCAGAATAATATTGGGTATGAATTCTGAAATGTTAATAGAAATATTCAACTTGGCTGCCATATACTAACAACCAACAACATATAAGTGAGGTGAAAGTTTCCCTTTGTGTAACATGAATTAAAATCCTGTGATGACAATATGGTTCATAACCACACCTAACCAAACTTCACAAAGCACAAACATATCTCAATATTTTGAGTGATGAGTGATAAGAATTGAGTAAAGAGAATCAAATTAAACATCACTTGTAATAGTGGTGCCTACAATTTTTGGATGATATGTTATGAAAATTGAGAATTGGATGATGAAAACACACAAACTAATCATAGCATAACTAACTCAAATCTCATTATGACAAATACAAACTCTTAATATCAACTTAGAAGTTTGCACTCTCATGAGCCAGAAGCCCAAAACAGAAAACTTCCAATGGTGCTCGTATGCAGACAAAATAAATAAATTCTATAAAGAAGCCATTCTACATTTTTCTAAGATTCTTCTAATGTTTCCAAATGGAAGAATCATTTTGATCAATGCCTCCAAATCTTTTTATAGTACTATATATATATATATATATATAACTTCAATTCCTATTACTTAATGGATAAAGAATATCAAATGACTTTTATTACCAGAAAAAATTATAGATTTTTTCTTTGACATAAAAAAGAAGAAGATAAATTGCAAATTACACCTCTTTTGGAGGTAATTGGATTTTACACCTTGAAATTTCAGAATTTGGATTTTACCCCCTGGAGTTTAGGGTGTTTACTTAATGGAGAAAGAATATCAAATGACTTTTATTACCAGAAAAAATGATAAATTTTTTCTTTGACATCAAAAAAATGATAAATTGTAAATTACACTTCTAAAGTTTGGGGGTGATTGGATTCTACACTTTGAAGTTTCAGAATTTAGATTTTACCCCTGAAATTTGGGGTGTTTGGATTTTACACCATGACATTTCAGAATTTGGATTTTACCCACTAAAGTTTAGGGTTGTTTGGATTTTACACCCCCAAATTCTGAAACTTTAGGATGTAAAATCCAAACACCCCAAAATGTCAAGGTGTTTGGATTTTACATCCTAATATACATGGGGTAAAATCTAAATTCTGAAACGTCAGGGTGTAAAATTCAAACATCACCAAACTTTAGGGGGATAAAATCCAAATTCTAAAACTTTAAGGTGTAAAATCCAATCACCTCCAAACTTTAGGGGTGTAATTTGCAATTTACCCTAAAAAAAATCATATTGCTAATCAAGTTTAGATTTCTTTTACTATATAATATGATATTAACATTAGTCACAGGAAAAAGTGGTGTCAAAGTAATTACATGCAGCTTGTTTTGCCTATATGTGTTCAACAATATATATATATGAAGAAGGTGATCATTGCATTTTACCTAGGTTTGACTCTGATACCTTGAAATCGATCAATGCAAGGAGAATCCTTCCACTCTGGAAAATGTAACCTGAGGATTTCACTTGCTTCCTCTTTCAAAAATGAAGCACAATCAATTTTGGTCAATGAGCTAAGCTTTTCCACAGCCCCTACCTTCAACATTTCTTGAAGCACCATATATGTCCCGAAAAACTTACATATCATTGAAAGAATCAAAACTGCTCGATCACCGGCTTTTGGTGAAACGCCTAAGATCTTCATAGAGACCACAGCAATGCTTCCTCTATGACTTAAAAACTGAGCTCTCCCATCAGGACAAGAACACAAATTACATAGTATCCCTAAAATAAGCTCTGTGGTTTTCTTTTCAGGAAAACTCAATTCAAGCTCAATGAGCTCGAAAACTGTGTTGGCTTCAATCATCCTGATTAGATTTCTACTCCATGCACAAGCCTCTAACAACACGTCCAAAGCGGCATTGATTCGTTGTTGAGTAATCCCACTTCTTAAAACTTCTACTATCCTTTTAAAGAATTCAGGAGTCACTAATTCTAGTACATTTGAGCTTGTACAAGCTTCAATGATCGTCTTCAACACTAACATCGTGTGAGACTTCACCGTGACTTGATTTTTCATTTCACAACCTAAAACCCACGTCAATGATTTGATGATAAGATCATGATTTTCTAAAAGAATTGGCTTTGTTTCAGCTGAAGGGATTTGAATAAAGTTGAGTATACCAAGAGCTTCTTCAAGACCATCAATTTGGCCTTGTTTGAAACATGTTACAATAAACACTAACATCTCTTTTGGCAAACCAGCTTCTATCATATATTTCCTATTCTTTTCATTTTCAGCTGCAAGTGACACCAATTGCTTAATAGTTTTGAGCTGAAGCTCAGGTTGCCAAAGGTGTTTGATGAGTTTGAGTACTTGAAACTTGTCTAGAGGTCGTTTAGGAGTGGGAATTATATCAATACCATGTGAGGCATTTTGGGTGCACCAACCTTGGATTAGGCGGCGTAAGGTATGATTAGGGGTTAAGTCTGGGTCTTTTTGCAATGGTTGCTTGGTGACTGGACAGGTTGTTTTCTTGCTTGCGAGTAGCCATTGTTCAATGCTTTCCCGGTCGTATGTGATGCCTGTTATGGTGGTCACAGGGTCTTTCATGATTTGTAGGGAAATGGGGCAGATGAAATACTGAGGAACTTCAATGTCATCCATGAAATAATACAAAAAGAAGTTGTATTTATTATATTGACTATCTTAATATATTGACTTAGTAATATATATTGTAGGGACTAAGAGAATGAGAGGGATATCAAATAAAAGTACCTAGGCAAAGGTTGTATTGTTTGTACTGTTGTTTTTTTAATGAAATATTGGTTGAAGAGAACATGGCTGAATTAACAATTGAGAGAGAGAGAGAGAGAGAGAGAGAGAGAGAGAGAGAGAGAGAGAGAGAGAGAGAGAGAGTACAATTGCAAGAATGAGATTTAACAATTGCAAGAATGAGAGAGAGACCTAGAGTTATGATGTTGGTCTTTTATAGCTAGAAAATGTTAGGAGTATAATATATATAGCACATTAGCATGATAAACTGACATTGATTTCTAGGGTGAAGAAAAATAGAATTCAAAGTCCATAATTTTGGATAGCTTCCAGCCTTCCATTCAACATAAAGAAAATCATCATATATATCATCATCCCATATGACTCTAGGATCTTTTTTTTTTTTTTTCTTTTTTTATGAGAGGAAAGATTCATATACTCCATGTATGAGATAATTATTGCTGTTAGGGATATGTAATGTCACATGATTAACTCTATATATATCTTTGTATATATTAAATTTATTACTATTTCATTTTTGAATGTCTCTTTGTCAAATTCAACTTTTTATGTAAATATCATTTAATAATATATTGTTTATCACTTTATAAAATTTAAAATGTACTGATTTTTTCAATAGTTATGAAAACTATATTATCTATTAAGTAGTGACATTTCAAAATGGACAATATATTAAACCATCATATAATGAATAGTTAACAAATAAAATGGAACGAGGAAATACCAAAACAAAATTAGGGGATAAAGTTAGCCTAGACCATCCCCAACATAAAATCTACCCATTATTTTTTTGGCTTGGCTACCATAAATAGAGCTATAGACAGCGGCATACCAACCTCTTTTTTATCTTTGTTTAAAGTTCATTATGGGTATGGAAAGTATATATCTTGGTTAGTTTGGAGTAAATTTTCTCTAACTTATTGTGGGTGAGTTCAAAAAATCATTCACATATACTCTAAATTATATGATCTACTTTTTTCTTTTTTCTTTTTGAGGAGAATTATATGACCTACTTAACAATCACATGATAAAGATAATCTACTTAAGAGCCATCTAATAAATTGGGGAAAATTCTTTCAAACCCCGTTTGGAGGAAAAAATTTTAGTTAGAAAATTATCACTAAAAAAGAGAGCATCATGAAATTCGTTCTTCTTCTTCTTTTGTCAAAAAGATTAAATGGCTTTTACCACTTTAGAAAAAATAAGATGTACACGCAATGTTTATGTTAATGTATTTGAACAAACTTGATAACATCACATTCTTTTTCCCATATATAATTAATAACCTCTCTGACCTTTGAATACATGGATTTAGACGGTCAAAATTTCCAAGGATAATTAGATGCAATTTTGCAAGTAATTAACTTCTTGAGTCTTGATTCTTTGAATTGATAATTTCAGTCAAGAAGAATAGACTACGTGTTATTATGATGTTATTAGCTTCATCAATTATTAACAACGTGTTTTATAAAGTTGGGAATTGACTTGGATCTAGTACTCTTATGCATTGGACTAGTTGTGATGCAAACACGTATCAAATACTTGTCATGTATTTACATCTCAATTGGTTCAAAGCACAAAAACATTGGACCCAATCCATAATTTGATGCAATATTGAAAGTAATTAATTTCTTGAGTCTTGATTCTTTGATTATTTTAGTAAAAAAGAATAGAATACACATTATTATGATGTTACTAGCTTCATTGATTATTATCAATGTGCTTTACAGAAACCGGCTTGAGTCAATATACAAGAACACTGAACCCAATCCTTACTCATGAAGTTAACAACTTATAGTTCAACTAATTGATATCTTTTGTTTCTCCAAAAAACAAAAAAAAAAATACTAATTGATATCTTTTAGTATTTTAAATGAAGATATTTAGGGTTCAAATCCCTTATCACTAAGTATCGAATTATTAAAAAAAATGCACTTAATGAGAAAATAATTTTTTTAAAAAAGTTTTAGAATGAAAATGGAAAATGTAAATATTGTTTTCTTCTTTAGAAAAAAAATTGTTTTGTTCGTTGTAAAGAACAATGGATTTATCAAGTTCAAAAATTGTTTTGTTCGTTATTAAAGCTGATTAACAATTACAAACATAAAAATCATGACAATAAAAAGTTCTGCCAGAAAATTAATTTCTTAAATTGTTGGAGAAAATAAAAACCCAACCCATCTAGTTTATTTGTCCCATTACGCAAGAATGATTTTTTTCTTTCTAGATCTACATCATAAAATATTAATTATTAAGACGTAATATTAATTAACGTCGTTTTCGTAAATATATATAGATGATGATTTATCGGCCTAATCCATGCAAAAGCAAAAGCACTTGAGCTTTTCCCGAGAGACAAGAAGTAATGGGGCATTGGAATTTGGGATTGCATTATTGATCAGAGTCAAAAGAATAGTCACTAAGACTGAGTCTAGTCAAAACTTACCCAAAATAGCTAGACAAATATTAGTGATAAGGTATACACTTGCTCTATTTTAAGAGTTTCAAGAATAGAATAATAATATAGACTTGGAAGTTGGAATATCTTAGTCATATATGCCACTACTACACCTACATTGGTAGGTTTCTTTTTTTTTTGGGGGTATAGAAACATTGGTAGGTTTCGTTTCTTTGGTTCTTTTCCTCTCGCATGTTCTCACTAACCAAACGTAATTTTCATGAAATTACAAGCCAATGAATTTGGTGGAAACCACGTCAAGAGCGATGGCTTGATAGGATATGAATTTGACATTTTGTAAGAGAAGTAACTCTTGCACACAAAATAAACATAAAATAGTAGTACAGTGTGTAAGTGTAACACATTATGTGAATGAAACAATCTTCATTTTGTAATTACTTTGCATGTTATTGTTTTGGTTAGAGCTTTTTCAAAGGTTTTATATATATATATATTTGACATTTTATGATGTTTAATTAGCATGACTTAAAAAGTTAAAATTTAAGTCAATGGAATTTTTTTTTTTTTTTTAAATTAACGGAAAATAAAACTAGTGGAAAATGTTTTCACTTTTAAGAGAAAAAAACATTGTTGGGAATGTTATAATATATCACAATTAGAGGAGAATAGTGAGAATATAATGGAATGGGAAAAAAAATGAAAATATTCTTTTCACCTCGTTTGGGAGTTTACATTCTTTTTCCTCTTAAGTCCAATTTTTAATCTTTCTTAAATTCCTATATCCCTATTTGTATACATATAAAATACATGATAATTTAAATGAAAAAGTGAATTTATTGAAACAAAAAGAGAATATAACCAAGTCCAAATACACCCCAACCAACAGAAAAGTTGCAAACAAGCTCAGTATACAAGATTAATGCATGGTAACCAGAACACTTTCTAGCCTAAATTCCAAGCAGGAACCAGAGCACCCAACTAATCACTAACACTAATGACAAGATTTACAATCATATTAACCACAACAGCTCAATAACCAAGTCAATCATGATTTCCTCATAGAGCTATGTTGAATTTAATAAGCACCTACTCTTCATCTAACATCATTCAAGAATCAAGATGTTTTTGACAAAATGCTACTCAGTCACACAAGTGAACCAGAGTGCTTGTTATTTCTCTACCTCCATATATACATAATAGAAATGTTGTCATAAAGGATTCATTTTTATTCTTTTTCATTCAACTCCCAGACAAACAATAATGATAATTTTCAATTTTTATTCAATTCATTTTTTTTTTCAAACATCCAAAAAAGAGATCAGATAAATTTTTATTTCATTTTCATTCTTTTCTATCATTTTTTTCCAAACAAACATTTTCTTATTTGGAGTATGTTTCCGTCAATATAATAGAAGTTGTTTGTTATATAATTATTTGAAATTACAATAAATATTTATAATTTTTCGTGTAAGCCAAACAATTGAAAAAACTTTCTAATTTATTTTTAGGACTACTAACCTAACACAAAATAACTACTAGTTTTCAAAAATAATATTTTCCATTGAATCAAACAAGAAATAAGTGCAAAATATTGATAAATAACATTGCCACCTTGGACTAGTGAAATATGTAATGCTTATAGGTATGATAGAGGGGTTTTATTTATTTATTTATTTTTTAGAGTGATGTTAAGGATGCTACAAATTTTACTGCATAATCTTTATATGTGCCTAAATAATAATTATACTCATTTAATATATTGTTAAATTTATTAATCACATTCATTATCATATCAATTTATAAAGATTATGTAGTAAAATTTATAATATAAAAATTCCTTATGTTTTTTCATACTTAGTCAAGGTATAAGGGTACGAATCAATTCACCAATCGCAAGGTTTGATCAGTCAGTTGATAACTTTGTACATTATATTATTTGGCTTGCTTTCTACTTCCCTAGCTAGCTTCAGTCCGAAGTGTGAACTGTGAAGTTGTTTACGTGTAGAGTCAATGTAGTCAATGCATTTACATTTCTTTTGTACTAAAGCTATAGCTAGGATATGATAGGGATCTCTATCTCAGACTCATATACGGACAGACAGATAGAACTTTGCGATTTGATACACTGCTATTCTTTCTATATATATGTACCTTTTATAATACTCCAAATGCCGTGCTTATTGGTTGATTTCTAAATCCGGTGTTTTTTCAATTCATGGCCCAAAATGTCGTCATGAATTCCTTTCCTTTGAATATTTGCAGTAATTCTAGTCCACCTGCTTTGTTTGTTTCTGAATGCTGTCAGGTTTCTATGGGTTTGAATCACCCACTTGTATATACTCAAGAGAAATGTAACTCTCATGGTTGTTGGGAATTGTTTTCGATAATTCAATATTTATAATGGGTAGGAGGACTTTGAACTTTTAGAGGCAATTTGGTATGATAATTTAAGCAACACTTTTCAGTTTTTAAACATTACACGTATTTTCATATACTTTTTCACTCACACGTATTTTTAAAAAATACAAACAACGTTACTAAAATAACGTTACCAAACGGCCCCTTAATATTTATGTGGAAAACACTAGAGATGCAAACTAATTGAGCTACAAAGCTCTTAACGGCTAAATACCATAAGAGCATTCACATTAATTTGTGTAAAAAATCATGTTTATTTTAATATAAGAACATATTTTTCCTATTTTACCTAACCACTTTTCAAAGCACTCACATTAAATTATTTATTCTAAACTTTATTTCATTAAAATATTAAATTTTCTTAATTATTTAATTATTTATCTTTCTTCACACACCACAACCACCATCCACTCTTTTCTTTTATCCTTAGATATGTAAAGAAAGAATAAAAAACTAAAACGCAAATGAGCAATACTAATGTAAATTTCTATAGTTACTATAGCTTTGGATGAGTTTTGCAAGTGTTCTTTATACTTACAGAATCTAGCTTGTAACAGTTTTGTTTCAATAAGTATGCTAGTACAATTGGTTGAGTGATATTGCATCCGACAATTGATTGAATTTATATATTTATTACCATAGTACTACTATAATCTTTGGTTGAGAAGACCCATAAAATTACATGATTCGATTTGATGGCTTATGTCCGCAAAGGAAAGCCCCTAACAGCTACATATGTAATATTACACTCTCCCGTTCACAATAAAAGTAATGTGGGGTATATTTACTAAAGAATCCTAGACTAACCGTAGGCTACACGGGTCTACAGTTGGTTTTGACCATTTGCTATAACAGATAATAAAACAGAACTCATTATCTTTAACAATGGTTTCAATTATTTCCTCCTTTGATGAGGTGAAACCACCCTTCCAAAATCAATCACATCAAATCAAATCAAGGATGACAGATTACTTGACCATTACTACAGAAGGAAAAGCATTTGGTTGAAGCCCATTTGGAGATATTCCTCTTGTCTTTGGCTTCGATGTCATTAGTTAATGCTCTATATGTCCTCGGAGATAGGTAACAAAGACCATACCAATAGTTCCATTAGGAATTTCTTGAAATCTAGCCGTAATTTGTTGAAACGGTACCCTTATGATTGTCTTTATAGTCATACAATTTGAGATTTGTAAGTTTCTTGGAAAATGTTGAATTCAATTGGACAAGTCAATAATGTTAGGAGTGGTGGAGCGGTTGTGATGCTTAAGTTTTGAATGAGCATCGGTAATGCATAAATCATGTAAATCATGAAAAATTTTCTTTGACTTCTCTATAAAAACGAATAAGATAATCTTCATTTCAAAGTGAAGAGTAATTAAATTTTGTTGGAAGTATCCTAGGTTCTATCATCCTAGCCCACAATAAAAAGCAAAATGTAACTTTTTTCCCCTGTTTTGGTTGCTTATTTCTTTCCTCCAACTTCAAGCAAGGTTCAAACTTTAAGAGAATACATAAAACGTAATTCTTTCTACCCTTAAGGCCTTAACAATCTAAAGGAATATAAAATTATCATCTTCTATTCTCCTTAACCTCCCTAAGCATTGATGTGAGATTAGGGTAACTTTAGGTATTATAATATCCTACAGCCAAAAAAAACAACTAACACGATCATACCCTTTGCTTACTTTCAATACAAGAAATCCTTTGCAAGAAGAACATGTCTTCATTTATTCATTATTCATTCTAAAAACAAGAAATGTCACCCTGACCAAAAATATAAATTAGAAACTTCAAAACTGTCCATGTCCAAACCCATAACTATGGCTTAAAAAAGAAAACACCATTACTAACTTAAAAATTGAATGGTCCATGGACGGTAAATGAACACCAAAACTGTTTAACAAACTGTTAGTAATGGTGTATTGTTAGTAACTCTTGTAGTAGTAGTGTGGACAGTTCCTGAAACACCAAAACTTTCCATTATTTTTATATTGGATTATTTGTTTAAAACAGAAGCTATGTAAAAATACAACTTCACCTTCTTTTTTTCTTCTTTTTTTGTTTAAATCTGAATGAAAATAAGCTGGTATTTCATGAACTGGTGGGAAGTCTCAACTCTCAAATTCGAGTAAAGCAGAAAAGTGATGGCATCATTCAAAATGATCGTGGAGATTGGCTTGGTGGTTTCTCTAGATGCATCGGAGTCACCACAAGCTTTATTGCTGAGATTTGGGCTCTCCGTGATGGCCTTAACCTTTGTCACAACATGCATCTTCAAGCTGTTGATATTCAAATAGATGCCAAAGCAGTTGTTGATATTATTAGAGATCCTTCTTATTCTAACTGGGTTGTTATGCCTATTGTTGATGATTGTAGACAGTTGATATCCCAATTTGGCCAAGTACGGATTGGGCATTGCTATCGTGAGGCTAATTTTTGTGCTGATTTTTTAGCTAGGAAGGGGCGCTCCAAGATTGTTGTTTTTGTGTGTATCAGGATCCTCCTGTGGACTTGCTAGATCTTATTAGTGCGGACAAGGAGGGTGTGTTTTGTAATAGGGCTATTCCTGCTGTTGCTGGTAGCCGTTAGTTTTGTTTTAATGAAATTTCCAGTTTACCAAAAAAAAAAAATTAAAATTTTGGCAAGTTTATGGGCTTTTGGCCCACAAAAACAATCATTAACAGCCTAAGTTGGGCCCAATTGTTTACAGGAAAGGCTAGTTTAGTTTATTGGTTTTACCCAAGTATGGTGCTAGCCCCGCGATACAAATCCTTCTCTTATTTTTTTTTTCCCCTTTCAAAATTGACAATTAAATGCCTAACCTCCCCACATTAGTTATAATTTGGGAAATCATGTTTTAGTTTTATCTTCCATTACAAATTTCTCTTACCAGTTTACTAGCAGCACTACCAATACTGATGCTGTGGTTTGATCAACGTTGCTGCATCACCAATTTATATTGAGAATGGCAAGTTAAAAAGATATGCTTCTTTCATGTTTGGCAGAATATAACCCATATATTGTGCATAGTGTTGCATAATTGCTTAATCCTACAGCCCATGGTGGATGAACTAGGCAATCAAGGATGGAGTCAGGATTGTTGCTTTGGGAGGAGGAGGAGGAGGGGAGGGGGGGGGGGATGGAAATTATACCCAACACACAAAACTCTCATTTTTGTGGGGTTTAGGAGAGGTGATGGAAGGCACTTGCCATCACACTAAGGTCCGACCTCTAAAATAAATAAATAAAATTATGAAATTTTTTTTGACCATTCAAAAAGAAGAAATATATTAAAATTCAAAACTAAAAATTAATATAAGAAATTAAAAAGAGCACATATGAAATAATTATTTCTTAGTACATTTCTACTCAATCATTTGTGATAAATCAAAATGAAATTCAACGTTCTTTTAAATTGCAACAATCATTTGTGATTGATTCTAAAACTAAATGTTACAACAATTTCTCTTTTAATATACAAAATCAAATAATCCGTTAGAAAATAATTTTTTTAATTATTTTGCTGCCAAACCTAGATTTGACAATATTCATGACCAAAAATTAATGTTTGTTTCATAATTGCAATAAACACTGAAAAAAGTAAATAGAAATACAACTATTCTATAAAGGAAATAGTATTAACCATGATAGTTGAAAATCATATTTATCATCATTATATGTCCAATATTCTTCTTACTAAAGAAACTAATTTGCATTATTAAATAAAAAAATTAAGACAAAAAAAAAACACACACACACACACAAAGCACTCAAACAATCATTTATATGTCAATGTAGCATGACAACTCTCAAAATCCAAAGTCTCAAACTTTTAACTGTGGGTCCTAAACATCAAACAAGCAGATTGTAATACTGAACATGTATAAGCCAAGTGATTAATATTTTAAATGATCTTTGGGTCAGTTTTCAATTTGATGGATAGTTTTCAATTTGGGGTGGCCAAATATAAATTTTTGGTACCAAAACTTTTAAACATATATTATATAATAGATCCATTTTCAAAAAATTTTAGGGGCATGACCGCTCGACCTATATATACCTCCATCCATTATAGGCAGTAATCTTCTTTGGTTTTGTATAATTTAGCCTGACTAGCCTTTGTTTTCTGTTTTTATTTTATTTTTTATAATTACATTTGGGGAGGAGGGATATGAATTCTAGAAGTCTCCATTAGAATCACTAAGAGTGGTCAATTAAACTACCAAACCCTTAGCAACTAGCCTGTAGTTTGTTAACACCCTATTTTGCAACCCGCATTTAACCTCACATGGAGGGTAAAAGGGTAATTTCACCTTGAAAATATGCATCTTGATTCTGGTCATTAGATCCTTAATCTCATTTCACCAAAATGATCTTGATGTTGTAACGATCAAATCGACTGGTCATGAGCCCTAATCGGACCACCAGATTGAAAGTTATAATCAAATCAAGTTTTAATAGCTGAAATGCACTATCACAAATTGAGTCTGACTATATGTGATTATGAATAATTGATTTCAATTGGTTATAAGTGTAATCAATTTGAGATCAATGATGTGTCATAATTTGATTGATTAGGACTACATTTTACGGTGAGGTTGCATACACCTAATTAATTAGATAGTTAAACATTAATTATTCAATGAGTAATTTGTGAAATTATCTTTTAATTAAAGTAAATTTGGAACCAATTAAGTCTGAAATGGGAGTGATTGAAGCCATTTAATGTTAATTGGGAGCTAATTTGGGACCTATTAATGTTAATTGTGCTGAAACCATTTTCTAACAAATGACCTTTGCTCACCATTTTATCGATATCTCTTATAATATTTTGAATCTGTAAATGAGGTTAATTTTCCCAGAAACTAGACATCCGGGGCTTCAATTTGAGTATAAGAATGAGACAATTCCGATCAGAATTGATTCAGATATGATTTTTCGAAGTTGGCTCTACAAGCTGTTACAGCAGTCACGGGAAAACCGAACTTTGCCTGCTCCTCACTCTCATCAATTTCCACATTTAATGCACCAGATTTCCCCAAAGGCTAAAATGAGGTCTAGGTTCATGATTCTTTGTCAACCCTCATTAAATGGTCTTCCATTCATATTTCCTCCACCACTACTATATAAACCCTCCCTCTCCTTCATTCTGAAACACAAAAAACCCCCCCTCTCTTCTCTTCTCTTGAGTTCTAGTGAAGTTGAGTAGTCTTATCATATCTTGGTCTTCCTAAGACTCAAAGTATTGAGTGAGACTCACTCTCTCTCTCTCCTAGCTCTTCTTTTCCTCCACCCTTAGGACTTCCATCAAGAGTCTCCTCCTCCACCATATGAATCTTACATGAAGGTATAATCCATTTCCTTAATTGGTTTTTTATATTGCCATGATGAGAATTTAGAATCAAATCATGATAGTAATTATTTAAATTCTCTTAAATATATTTGAATGTTCTTATGTGTTCTTCACATGTTCTTGGTTATTCATCACATGTTCATGCATAAACACTAGTTTTGATCCTAAATTCATATCAAAAATATGAAAAACATGTTTGTTTCATAATTCTTTCAAATCTATGAATCTAGGATATCACCATACACGCACATTCACTAGAATTTATTTTTTAATCCAAATGTAA
Source organism: Quercus tomentella (assembly GCA_028535165.1). Taxonomy (NCBI): domain Eukaryota; kingdom Viridiplantae; phylum Streptophyta; class Magnoliopsida; order Fagales; family Fagaceae; genus Quercus; species Quercus tomentella. The sequence continues at coordinate 12,172,156 of JAPQVY010000012.1, read as the reverse complement.
TGCTTAATAAATTGAATTAGGGTCATCACATGCACACACTTTAAATTCAACATGCAAATTGATGGATAACATATTAGATGATATGAATGTTGGCCACCATAATCTAGAAGATCGGTTTCGCCGAGCAAGGTGGGTGCCTAATACCTTCCCACCTTGTAACATAGCCTCCGAGCTTAGGTCAAGGGTTAGTAGATCAAATGCTTATCCATGTAATTTTCAATTTATAGATTGTAACTAGGAAATAAAGTTATGTACTTTATCTTAGATTGTATCTAGGACCAAAGCCATGTAATTTTCCTATGATCAATGTAAATTCAATTTCAAATTAATAAAATGAAGAATTTTTCAATTATGATTTTCTTATTTTTCCAATAATTAAATAAGTGGTGACTCCATTGTAAAACCCTTAATCTAAAGGGAAAAATATAACTAGTTGAACCTCCATTTTGAGAGGCAATAACACGACTCCACCCATTCACGTGGGTTTGGCCCAACATCCTATAAAAACGGACCGGGAGCGCGGTCTCTCACAGTGGCGACTCCGCTGGGGATATTGAGGGTTAAGCTTCAATTAGGTTATGGTGGCCAACCATGTCATTGTTTGTTTATTGCTTTTTGTATATAATATGTCATTATATTGCATGTCATGCATCATTTGCTTGAATGAAATTTATTTTATTTGTGTGCAAGCCCGGAAGCCCGGTAGTATTAGCCATGGATTGTGGTCTTCCTGAGACTCACATACCCAGCGGTGAACATACCACCCACCGCGACAAGGATCATCATGGTTATGCCATGGTGGTTCATAGGGACAAACTGTACCGTTCGGACCAACGCGGCGCTCCTGGCGTCACAAGTTGGGAGGTACGACGTCCTAGCTTGTGGGGACCTTTAACCTACCTTCTACCCATGTTGTAATGACCTATAGAACCTACCTTTAGGTCGGTCCATGTTAATTGCATTGCATTATGCATATGTTTGGCCGTTGTTTGAGCCATGATGAGCCCAAGTCCAACGCTTGAGCCCATCATAATTGTTTGAACCTTGTATGCTATGAATGAACTCAAGCCCAAAGGCCTATGATTGAACTCTACTTGGTATGGAAGTCCAAATTTGTTTCTTGAATTAGTCAAAGCCCAACACTTGAGCCCATCGAAGGTGTATAGACATGAGCAACATCAAAGGCCAAAAACTCACAAGATGCATGTCTTCCAAGTGTAAGCCCAAGCCATTTCAAGCAAATACCAAAAGATCATAATCAAGGTTCAAGCCTTCCAAGTGCAAGCCCAAGCCATTTTATCATAATCAAGGTTCAAGCACACCAAGCCTCAAGTATCCTAAATGGACCAAGAAGAAGCAAGTGGCCCAACTTTGCCTCACTCCACATTTGGTTTGCAACATCATGGTTAAGCTTAAAGTTTGTTTGTTTATTCCATGTTTCTATGTTTTTTTTTCAAAAATTTCATATAGCATTTAATGAGCTTTGTTTGTGTATATATATTAAAAAAAAAAAAAAACAAAACAAAAAAATTCAAAAAAAATTCAAGATTTCCAAATCTTTCCCAAAAAAAGAGAAAAATTTTCAAATGAAAAAAGTCTTTGGACTAGGGGCATTGAGCCCTTAAGTCATTTAAAAAAAAAAATTCCTTGAACTATGGGCATTGGACTTCCTAGTGACTTTTTCAAAAAGGCCCTTTTTTTTTTCAATGATTTCAAGATTCTTTAAAGTCTTCTTTTCAAAATAGTACATGAGGATCCCTTGGACAAAACTTTTTCTAAATTGTGATGTTTAAAGGCTTGAACAATCAACTTGTATTGAGAAAGGATTAATTTCATTTGATCCGTGTAAACACTTTTGCTAAATTACTTTGAATAAAAGAAGAAATGGTCTTACAAGGCAATCAAAGAAAATCTATCCATCAGAAAATTCAAAAAGCTCATGCATTCGTTCCAAATTTTTGAAAACTTTTGTCTCATATAGAGCATTCATACTTTTTCTTTTAAGAGGAATTTATTAAAAGAGCTTAAGTCACTGTACCTACAAGCAAGCATTACTAGGGATAGGAGGCCGTCTTTGGTAAAACAAGATTATACTTTAATACCTAGAATGATCATTATCCATTGCTAGCCCATTTGAGCCTTTAAAGACTTAGCCTTTTTTTCGCATGAACCCACTAAAATCTAAACCTAGGGTGGGAAAATTCAAAGTATGCATGCTTAAATCTCATGTTGAGGAGGAGTCGACCTTGTAGCTTTGAAGCTAATTGATAAAGCTCTCCTAGAAGACATGAAAGACAAGTAGAGAATTCATTAAGCTAAAGATAAGAGATCATCAAAGTAAAAGGAGTTTTCACTCAATCAAGGAAAGAGAAATGAAATTCCATCAATGTGAGAGAAAACAAAATGTGCATCAAGTTTGAAGAACCTAAAATTCATCAAGCCAAGAAGAGTAGAAGGTTCATCCAAAAGAAAGTTCATCAAAAAAGGAAAAGATTCATCAAGCACACAAATGTGCAAGTGCATTGAGGCAAGAAAGAAGTCTAGAGAGTGCATCAAAATGACCGAAAATCATTAAGCTGAGAAATACAAGGAGGGCAAAAGGTTCCCTAAAGTTCATTCAATCAAGAGATGAAAGACCAAAAAAAAAAAAAAAAAAGCCCGCTAGGCTGAAAACCCAAAATGACGGTCTAGGCAAAAGCTAGGGCCAAAAAAAAAAAAAAAAAAAACCCCACTAGGCTGAAAACCCAAAAGGGCGGTCTAGGCAAAAGTTAGGGCCAAAGAAAAGAAGAAGAAGAAAAGAAAAAATTGGAAAATCCTACCAAGTTGGAAACTTGAAGATGCAACCTAAAAAAAGAATAATTTTACAAGATGAAAGTCTAGAGGTATGATTCAAGAGGAATGAGCATAAAAACGATTGTTGATACAAGTGACCAATGAAGACTAGTGAGAAGATAACAAAGAAGAAATAAGAAAACTCCTCCAATACTTGATTTTTGAGTAATGCATACTTGGGGGAACATCATAGGGAATTTTGAGCCTTTTTATATCATTCATTTCATAACCTAAACCCGGCCTACATTACAACCCATGAATAAGACCTCCTTGAAGTCTTGCTAATTGTAGGCGCATCTTAAACTCTAATAATAATTTTCTCTTGAATTAAAATGGAAAAATGCTTAAAATTGTTAAACCCCACAGGATGATATGTCTGAGGACAAAATTTCTCAAATTCTCAAATCCTCAAAATGACTCAAAAGAACTTCCAAACCTAGAGCACTCTCCTTGTTTGCACCCAACAATGTGATTCATAAATATTATCACATTTCATTTCTTGATTGCCTTTGGAGACTTAATCTGAAGATGTTCAAAAGGATGAAGCAAATTTGATTACATGAATTTAATGATCTTGATCCTTCCTAATCAAAGAGATTTGTTTGATTCTTAAACACTTTGATTTGCCAAAATGGTTGTTCAAAGGATCACCTCTTGTTCATTTCAAAAAAAAAAATCATTCTTTTTCAAAATCCAATTCTCTTGAACTACGACTTGACCTGATCCTCTATGAGGGAGGTACGTAGGCAGCCTTGCAGAGGCCCGGTCCCATTCACCCGAACAACCTTGGAGAACAAAGTCAAAACAATATGACAAAATTGTTTGGGTGCATGTTAGGTTAAGCCCATTTATTTGCATTAAGCATGTTTAAACTTGGAGCATTGGCCTATTTATATTGTGTGCAACTTTTTTTTCATGATAATTGGTTTCTAACAAGTTAGAGAAAGAAAGCCATTTTGCAGGAACCAATGATGGCGGACCGTGATCTTCTTTCATGTTCCCCAATGGTTGCAACATCAAATGAACTCAACTTCAATCTAAGCATGGACTATGCCCCAAACTAGGGGTATTGGGTAAGTACTTCCAATTCATTTCAATGAATAAACCCATTGCTAATTGAAATTATCTTTTTGTAAGAATTAAGCAAGGACTTATCCAGAAATCTGCATCAACTTTTAACCAAAGTTATTCTCATTCAAAGGATAGGTTTTTCAAAAAATAAAAAATAAATAACCATGCATAAATCTTCATCACTTTTACTCCATCTTCATCTTCATCTTCTTCACTTTTTGATAATGAACAAATCTTCAAATCTCAAAAAAAAAAAAAAAAAAAGAGATTTTCAATTTTTTTTTTTTTAAAAAAAGATTTCCATATCTTTCACAAAAAAAAAAAAAATTAGAGGGAAGAAAAAAAAAGGGAATTTTCAAAAAAAAAAAAACAAAAACAAAACAAATCTTCATTAAATTCTTCTTCAGGAACAAAAAGCTATGATCCTCTTCCATATTCTCCAATGGTGCAACATCAAGTCAATTGTCCACCTCAGCATTCATCGAAACATGGAATATGTCCCAAACTAGGGGCATTCGCTAGGTATGCCAAAGTCTTTTCAATGAATAACTCGGTTACTAATTGCAAGTATTTATTTTGCAAGTACTAGGGTAAAAGGCCCACACACATTAGTATGAATAATACCTTCCAATTCAATCGGACCTCTAGGAAGCACGTCCAAATTCAAATCCATCAGACCTCTGGGAAGCATGTCCAAAATTCAAATCTTTGGACCTCTGGAAAGCACGTCCAAACTTCAATCCATCAGACCTCTGGGAAGCACGTCCAAACTTCAATCACGTCCAAAATTCAAACCATCGAACCTCTGGGAAGCACGTCCAAAATTCAATTTCAATGGACCTTTGGGAAGCATGTCCAAACTTCAAACCATCAGACCTCTAGGAAGCACGTCTGAAATTAAAATCCATCGAACCTCTGGGAAGCACGTCCAAAATTCAAATCCTTAGACCTCTGGGAAGCATGTCCAAATTCAAATCCATCAAACCTCTGGGAAGCACATCCAAATTCAAATCCTCGGACCTCTGGGAAACACGTCCAAACTTCAATCTATCGGACCTCTGGGAAGCGTCCAAACTTCAAACCATCGAACCTCTGGGAAGCACGTCTAAAATCCAATTCCATCGGACCTCTGGGAAGCACGTCCAAACTTCAAACCATCGAACCTCTGGGAAGCACGTCCAAATTTCCATCGGACCTCTGGGAAGCACGTCCAAAATTCAATTTCAATTGACCTCTAGGAAGCACGTCCAAAATTGAATTCCATTGGACCTCTAGGAAGCACATCCAAAATTCAATCCATCGGACCTCTGGGAAGCACGTCCAAACTTCAAATCCATCAGACCACTGGTAAGCATGTCTTGTACTCTTTTTTTTTTTCTTTTTTTCTTTTTCCAAAAAAAAAAAAAAAAAAAAAAAAAAACCACAAAAACACAAAAAAAAAAGGGGGCTGCATGCATGAACTACGTTTAGACCTGATCCTCCCACAAAGAGGTACGTAGGAAATCTCCCTCGAGATTCGGTCCACATTTTGATCCAGAACATGACCGTCTGCATTTTTATCTACATGCATTATACATTCACCACGGTTAAATACTAATTGCAAAGTTAGGTGCCTCTTTCATACATTGACATTCACTTTTCAAGCTCTGCCAATGAGGGGCATTCTGTTGACACCCTATTTTGCAACTCGCATTTAACCTCACATGGAGGGTAAAATGGTAATTTCACCTTGGAAATATGCATCTTGATTCTGGTCATTAGATCCTTAATCTCATTTCACCAAAATGATCTTGATGTTGTAACGATCAAATCGACTGGTCATGAGCCCTAATCGAACCACCAGATTGAAAGTTATAATCAAATCAAGTTTTAATGGCTGAAATGCACTATTACAAATTGAGTCCGACTATATGTGATTATGAATAATTGATTTCAATTGGTTATAAGTGTAATCAATTTGAGATCAATGATGTGTCATAATTTGATTGATTAGGACTACATTTTATGGTGAGGTTGCATACACCTAATTAATTAAATAGTTAAACATTAATTATTCAATGAGTAATTTGTGAAATTATCTTTTAATTAGAGTAATTTGGAACCAATTAAGTCTGAAATGGGAGTGACTGAAGCCATTTAATGTTAATTGGGAGCTAATTTGGGACCTATTAATGTTAATTATGCTGAAACCATTTTCTAACAAATAACTTCTACTCACCATTTTATCGATATCTCTTATAATATTTTGAATCTATGAATGAGGTTAATTTTCCCAGAAACTAGACATCCGGGGCTTCAATTTGAGTACAAGAATGAGACAATTCCGATCAGAATTGAGTCAGATATGATTTTTCGAAATTGGCTCTACAGGCTGTTACAACAGTCACGGGAAAACCGAACTTTACCTGCTCCTCACTCTCATCAATTTCCACATTTAATGCACCAGATTTCCCCAAAGGCTAAAATGAGGTCTAGATTCATGATTCTTTGTCAACCCTCATTAAATGACCTTCCATTCATATTTCCTCCACTACTACTATATAAATCCTCCCTCTCCTTCATTTTGAAACACAAAAAAACCCTCATCTCTTCTCTTCTCTTGAGTTCTAGTGAAGTTGAGTAGTCTTATCATATCTTGGTCTTCTAGAGACTCAAAGTATTGAGTGAAACTCACTCTCTCTCTCTCTCTCTCTCTCCTAGCTCTTTTTTTCCTCCACCCTTAAGAATTCCATCAAGAGTCTCCTCCTCCACTATATGAATCTTGCATGAAGGTATAATCCCTTTCCTTAATTGGTTTTTTATATTGCCATGATGAGAATTTAGAATCAAAGTATGATAGTAATTATTTAAATTCTCTTAAATATATTTGAATGTTCTTATGTGTTCTTCACATGTTCTTGGTTATTCATCATATGTTCATGCATAAACACTAGTTTTGATCCTAAATCCATATCAAAAATATGAAAAACATGTTTGTTTTATAATTCTTTCAAATCTTTGAATCTAGGATATCACCATACACACACATTCACTAGAATTTATTTTTCAATTCAAATGCAATGCTTAATAAATTGAATTAGGGTCATCACATGCACACACTTTAAATATAACATGCAAATTGATGGATAACATATTGGATGATATGATATGAATGTTGGCCACCACAGTCTAGAAGACCGGTTTCGCCGGGCAAGGTGGGTGCCTAATACCTTCCCACCTTGTAACATAGCCTCCGAGCTTAGGTCAAGGGTTAGTAGATCAAATGCTTATCCATGTAATTTTCAATTTATAGATTGTAACTAGGAAATAAAGCTATGTACTTTATCTTAGATTGTATCTAAAGCCATATAATTTTCCTATGATCAATATAAATTCAATTTCAAATTAATAAAATGAGGAATTTTTCAATTATGGTTTTCTTATTTTTCCAATAATTAAATAAGTGGCGACTCCATTGTAAAACCCTTAATCTAAAGGGAAAAATATAACTAGTCGAACCTCCATTTTGAGAGGCAATAACACGACTTCACCCATTCATGTGGGTTTGGCCCAACATCCTATAAAAACGGACCGGGGGCGCGGTCTCTCACATAGTTAAGTCCTTAGATTTAATTGATTTATGAAATTGCTAAGCCTGCTATGCGACTACACATATAACCGTCTTAAAGCCATTAACAAGTATATTTATTTGATTAAATATGTGTATGGTGAGGCAATAACTAGTGTGAGAATAAATGAAGGTATCACATGTAAGGTTGTCCATGGGTTAGGTCGAATCGAGTTTAGGCTCAACCCACACCCATACCCGACCCTACCTGATCGGGTGGATCAAATTTTAACCCATCTCCAACCAAAATGGATGATCGAATCAGGCAAATCAGGCTTTCAATGGGTGGCGGTTGATTTAGTTGGCTTTGAAGATCTGGAAAATGGTGAAGATCCGATAAAATGATGGTTGAAATTAACAAAAATCAGGTGAGATCTCACCAAATTCAGTGGAGATCTCGCCAAATCTAACTAAGATCTCACCGAAAATGGCTGAGATCTCCTAGGATCTAGCAAAATTCACTGGAAATGGTTGTCTATCACAGTCAAGTCGAGTGGATCAGGTTTTGGAAGGGGAGACCCACTACTCTACCCGCGTGCCAACGTCGGTCTAGGAAGGAAGGGACACCTCCGACTATCGGAGTAGTTGAATCGGGCGGTCGATGATCGAGTCCAGTCAGTTTGGTAAGTTAGGTCGAGTTGGCGGTTTCCATGGACAGCCCTAATCACAAGAAAATTTCCTATCATTATAGGTTTGCATTAAAGTTTAACATTAAGTGTCCATTTAGAAATAGCTTATTTAGCTGAAATTGAAAATTTTTTGTTGAAAGTACTGCAGATAAAAGTAAAAGTTAGCTGAAGAGTATAGTGAGACTCATGAATAGTACCCAAAAGTATAGTGAGACCCATAAATAGTAGCAAAAATAAGCTGAAATTGCAAATAAGCTGAAATTTTTAGCTTGTCCCAAATGGACACTAAGTCCATATCTTGCACTGGTGATGGATAAGCTCACTAAATCAATTCAAGAGGAAGTCTTTTAATGTATGCCTTTTGCATATGATATAGTTTTAGTGGATGAAATTAGAGGTGGAGTTAATGACAAGTTAGAAAATTGGTGATACAATATACAATCTAAAAACTTTCAATTAGGTAGGACTAAAAAGAGTACATGGAATGTAGGTTTAGCAGAAGTAGAAATTCCGATGGTTAAGAGATAAGAATAGGGCTTTCAATATATTGGATCAATAGTCCATAAAGATTAAGAGATTGAAGATGATTTGAATGATAAGATATGAGTATGCAGTGAAGAAGTGCATTAGAAACATTGTGTGCTCATAGAATAACCTATAAGGCAAAAGGAAAATTTTATAAGATTGCTATAAGATCAAATATATTTTATGGTACTAAATGTTGGATTGTTAAAAAGTAACATATTTATAAAATGTGTGTAACTGAAAGGAGAATATTAAAATGACTAAATGGATATTCACATAAAGATAGGATTCAAATGAAGAATTTTGCTTAAAAATAAGATTTGAACAAGAAAATTCGCTTAAAGATAAGATAGTTGAATATTGTAACCACAAATAGCTCAAACAAATCTCTCTCTTTCTCTACCTCCTTGCACTCTTTATGTAATATGATATAAAATCAATCACCTGCAAAGTGGTGTCAAATTAATTACAACTTGTTTTCCTTCTTTTATATATGTAAAAGCATTGCATTTTAACTAGGATTGATACCTTGAGATCCACCAATGCAAGGAGAGTCCCTCCACTTCTGAAAATGTGACCTGAGGATTTTCCTTACATGGTCTTTTAAAGATGTAGCACAGTCAACTTGGAGCAATGAGCAAAGCTTTGACACAGCCCCTACCTTCAACATTTCTTGAAGCACCATATATGTCCCGGAAAACTTACATATCATTGAAAGAATCGAAACTGCTTGATCATCTACTGCTGGTGAAACCTTCAAGATCCTCTTAGAGACCACTGCAATGCTTCCTCTATGACTTAAAAACTGAGCTCTCCCATCAGAACAAGAACATAAATGAAATAGTATACCTAAAATCAGCTCTGTGGTCCGCTTTTCAGGAAAACCCAATTCAAGCTCAATGAGCTCATAAACTGTGTTTGTTTCAACCATCATGATTCGATTTCTACCCCATGGACAAGCCTCTAACAACACGTGCAAAGTGGCGTTAATTCCTTGTTGAGTAATCCCACTTCTTAAGACTCTTACAATCCTAGTAAAGAATTCAGGTTTCAGTCTTTCTAGTACACTCGAGCTTGTAGCTTCAATGATTTTCTTCAACACTAACATCGTATGAGATTTCACAGTGAGATGATTTTCCATTTCACAACATAAAACCCATGTCAATGATTCAATAATATGATTATTTTCGACAAGAATTTGCTTTGTTTCAGCTGAAGGGATTAGAATAAAGTTAAGCACACCAATAGCTTCTTCAAGACCATCAATTTGGCCTTGTTTGAAACATGTTACAATAAACAACATCATCTCTTTTGGCAAACCTGCTTCTATCATATACTTCATATTCCTTTCATTTTCAGCTGCAAGTAACGCCAATTGCCTAATAGTTTTAAGCTGAAACTCAGGCTGCCAAAGGTGTTTGATGAGTTTGAGGACTTGAAACTTGTCGAGAGGTGGTTTAGGAGTGGGAATTCGATCAATACCTTTTGAGGCATTTAGGATGCACCAAGCTTGGATTAGGCGGAGTAATGTGTGATTAGGGGTTAGGTCTGAGTCTTTTGGCAATGGTTGGTTGGTGACTGGACAGGTTGCGTTCTTGCTTGTGAATAGCCAGTGTTCAATGCTTTCCCGGTCGTATGTGATGCCTGTTATGGCAGTCACAGGGTCTTTCATGATTTGTAGGGATATGGGGCAGATGAAATATTGAGGAACTTCAATGTCATCCATGATATAATACAAAAACAGTTTGTATTTTTGTTATATGGGTTAGCTTAATGCATAGACTTAGTTGTATATTTTGTAGGGAGTAAGAGAATTGAGAGGGATATTAAAGAAACTTTTCATTCACAGGTGTTGCTGAAAAGATTTTGGGGACAATTAACGAAGATGATACTGGGTATAAAGACAATGTTGATGGTGCAATTTTTGCAGATCAAACTGTAATGGTGCTGATGGCAACCCTTTTCAGCGAAACTGGATGGGATCTATGATGCAGAAGCGATTCAGTTACGTGCTGCCATTAAAGCGTAGGAAGAGAATATAGAAAAGGTATCAGCTGTGGGTTCAATACTAGAAAATGCAAGGGATATATAGCAGGACACCTTTGTGAATGGACAGAGGATAGCCCTGATCACTGTATTACACAATATTATTCAAAATGAGATATGGTGTATTATTTTTACAATGATCTTAATTTCTTTATCTCAACAAAAAAGAGACTTACCTGGGAAAGTTTTTGTATTGGTTGTAGTGGTAGGAAAACGCGGCGGCTACTCTGTAGCAAAGTTGAGAGAGAGAGAGAGAGAGAGAGATTTATGACTGAAGAGATTGGTGATCCTTTTTATGCTACCAAGTCATGCAAGTCTACTGAGACAATTCTAAGTTTCTGACGTCCAATAATCCATTCTAAAGATGCATTCAGTGGTCAAAGATGGAAGTTGTGGACTACGGCCAAATTAAAACTACACGGCTACATGCATGGAATATATATAATAACAGGAAAATGCTAGGGACATTAAAAAAAAAAAAAAAAAAATCTCATAATTATTACAACAACTCGTCACGTGATAAATTGTGAATGGTGAGAGTTGAAAGGTGGGTCTAGACATTCATCACTCATAACTCACCATGTGATAAGTTGTGGTAAAAATTATGAGATTTTTCTGTGTCTGTAGCGTTGCTCATAATAATAATAAAAATAATAATATAGGCGGTAAATTCCATTTAAATGTGTTTGACTGTTTGGTTCATTAAATAAAAATATAGAAACTAGAACTAGAACTAAATTCGATGTCTTGACAAATTTTCAGCCCAAAAAAAAGAGAATAACTTGTCAGAGCATTAGCATTAGAAAATTCCAATGCTATTCTATTTTACCATTCTAAAACACCACTTTATCAATATACCATACCATTTTACAATACCTCCACATCCCAAAACTCTATTTTTATTAAAATATTATTTTTTAACCCATTCGTTATTATTTCTCTCCAACCGTTCAGTCTCATTTTCCTGGGCTTTCCAACAGCCATTTTTATTCCTCTCTCCTCTAGCACCGGTTCAATACACAACACACAACACACACCCATGATACACCGATCAACCTATCTTAACCCATCACCACACCCACACACACAAACACAAACATCAAACCAGCAACAAAGCCACACACACAAACACAAACCAGCAACAAAGCCAAGCCACACACACAAACACAAACCCATTCAAAAACTGGGCCACCGATCCACGCTGCCAATCAACCAATCCACGCCGCCGATTTGAAACCCAGGCCACCGATCAAAAACCGGAGCAAACCCATTCAAAAAAAATCATCACCGGAGCAAACCCATTCAAACCCATTCAAAAAACATCATCACCGGAGCCACTGGAGCAAACCCATTCAAAGAAAATCATCACCGGAGCCATCGGAGCAAATCCATTCAAAAAAATGAGAGAGATGAGAGAGAAGATGGAGAGCAGAGACGAGAGAGCAAACCCATTCAAAAAACATCATCACCGGAGCCACCAGAGCAAACCCATTCAAAAAAAAATCACTGGAGCCATCGGAGCAAATCCATTCAAAAAAATGAGAGAGACGAGAGAGAAGATGGAGAGCAGAGAGAAGAGCACAGAAAAAATGAGAGAGATGAAAGACAGAGGAGAGAGAGTAGAGATAAAATATTAATTTTTTTTTTACAATACTGCTACAGTGCAATTCTATCTTTAGAATTGCACTGTAGCAAGTATTGCAAAAAATTTACAATACTTGCCTTTACAATTTTCTGATGTAGATGATTTTAAGGTTACAAATGCTAATTTCCCTTAGATATGACATTAGCATTCTCCAATACTAATGCTCTCAAAGCATGGCATTAATTAATGGTGATTTTCTTCTTGTCAAATACGGTTGGGGAAAATGCAAATATGTTTTCTTTAATGAAAATGTTAGTATTATACTATATAGCATGATAATACTAACATTAATTTATAGGGTGAAAGGAAATAAAAATTCAAAGTCCATCATTCTTGCAGAGTAGCTTCTAGCCTTCTCTACAATCATTGTCATCATTCCATACAGTCGTAGGGTCAATTTATTGTTAGAGGGAAAATAATATATTTAATGTATGAGATCGGAAACATATTATGCCACATGATTACATCTACATCTTTTTATGTATTGGATTTGGCACAATTTTTTTTTTTTTTTTTTTTTTGATAATCACACAATTTTATTTCTAAATGTCTCTTTGTCCTCCATCTCATTTTATTTGTCTATTTTAGAGAATCCCATCTTTTTATGTGAAGATCACCGTATTTAATTTAATATCATACAAAGCAAAAGGATAAAAAAAAAAATTAACTTTTTCAATAGTTATTAAAATTAAAATTATGTTAATTGACCTTTTCAAAATATTTTCACTTGAAATAGTGTAGAAGAAAGTTTTATTTTCACCCAAAATAGTTGTTTAATTTACCATTTTAAGAAAGTTTTGACACCACTTAAATAGGAAATTTAAAAAAAATAAAGTCAAAATATAAATTTCTTGTTTTTATTTTCTCATAAAAACTTTCCTAAAATGATTCACTAACAAATGCTTTTAAGATATCCGTTAAAATTTCTCTACTTTTAATTATATAACCTAAGTAAAGATTCGTTTGGTTGGGGTGAAATAGGGAGGACAGAAAATAGGGGAGAGAAAAATGATTTTATAGGTGTTTGGTTGGAGAGAAAGGGAGGATGGAAAATTGATAAGACTCAGGTATTTTCTCCCTTGGTCCACCATAATTTTATCTCCCTAATTTGGGGAGAAAATAGATGGGAGAAAAATACTTCCAATCAATGACTGAATTACCCCTCCTTCTCTCTCATGGACTTGCTATTGCTATTTCAATTTCTTTTTTTCTTTCCTAAGTGTATGGACCTGGTTGCTTTTCACTTCTTCCTCTTCCTTTTTTTTTTTTTTTTTTTTTGGGTGTGATATAGGTTTTGTTCTTTTTATTTTGTTCTTTTTTATGGGTTTTAACTATACATTGAATTTTTTTTTCTGGGCATAATTTTTATTTTTTAATAAATTTGGGTGATTGGGTTCTTTTTTTTGGTTGTTCAACATTTTTTTTTTTTATTGGGCATCATTTTTTAACAATGGCGTATAAGTAAATTTATATAAACTCATTCTTTTTAAGTAGGTTTTGTTCTTTTTATTTTGTTCTTTTTTATGGGTTTTAACTATACATTGAATTTTTTTTTTTCTGGGCATAATTTTTATTTTTTTAATAAATTTGGGTGATTGGGTTCTTTTTTTTTTTTTGGTTGTTCAACACTTTTTTGTTTTGATTGGGCATCATTTTTTAACAATGGCGTATAAGTAAATTTATATAAACTCATTTTTTAACAATGAGTTCTTTAATAAACTACTTAAAAGCCATCTAATATATTGGAGGAAATTCCTTCAAACCCAGTTTTGGAGGAAAAATTTTTTAAGTGGGAAATTGTCACTCAAAAAAGAGAGCAACATGAAATTCATTCGTTCTTCTTCTTTTTAAGTTGGTAAGATTTAGATGCCTCTTACCATATTAGTAAAAGTCAAGATGGATACATAATGTTTATGTTAATACTGAAATATATTTCAACAAACTTGACAACACCACATTCTTAAAATATATGGTTTTGAACGGTCAAAATTGCTAAGGATAATTAATTTGATGCAATCGTGTGAGTAATTAAGTTCTTGAGTCTTAGTTTCTCAAAAAAAAAAAAAAAAGTTCTTGAGTCTTATGTTTCTCAGAAAAGAAAAGGTTTTTAAGTCTTTTAGTCAAAAAAAAAAAAAAAAGTTATTAAGTCTACACGCGTTATTACAAATTTACAATGTTACAGTCAAGAAGAATAGACTGCATGTTATTTCAATGTTGCAAACTACATCAGTTATTAACAATGTGCTTAATGAAAAGTAGCTTGCTGCCACTAATTCCATAAAAATAAAGAATAAATAAGAAAATTAAATTGGAAATATTGAATATTGTTTTGTTAGCTGCAAAATAAAAATGGGAATATCGAGTTCAAAAATTATTTTGGTTGAAGAACGATAATCATGAAACGAATTTTATAAATTTCAAATCTTTTTGTATTTAAAAAAAAAATTCTTATATAATTGGTATATTATTAAGAACCAGATAAAAAAATCCCGAAATCTTGTTTAATTACACAAGAACAATATTTTCTTTCTAGATCCACATCATAAAATTAAGACGTAATATTAAGGTCCTTTTCGCGAATGTGGGTGATGATGGCGCAACCCATGCAAAAGAAGTGAGTTTTTCCAAGAGACATGAAGTAATGGGAGATTGAAATTTGGGAGTGCATTGTCGGAGTCAAAAGAAAACAGTCGCTCAGTCAGCATATACTACCCTAAATATAGTACACGCTTGCACTATTTGATTTTCCCAAATATAGAATTTCCCCAATAGATAGGTTGACTTGGAAGTTGGAATCTTAGTCACACCACCACTTGCTGTACTACACCTACAGTCAACTTTATCACAAAAATTGCTAAGTTTCATTTCTCCAATTCTTTTCTCAGTAACCAAACATAGCAGGATAAAAATTGCGCATCTTTGATAGGATGGTCACTCCACAAGTATAAGTGTTTGTTGGGTATAGGGGTGAGGTTCAAATTTCCAATAAGGAGTTTCACACATATACACTTAAATTAGATTAAAGTAGAGTTTCTATCTTGTATTAAAAAAAAAAACATAGGAGGACAATGTTTGGAGAGAAACCTTTTAAACTTTTTGTATTGTTTTTATTTATTAAATGTGAATTTTGAAAATTTAATTGTTGGATTGCATGTTCTTTATGTTCTTAACACACATGCCAAATTTTATTCAAATCAGATCTTATTTACTATTCAATCAACAAACTTATTTTTTATTCAAAATTTTAAACCACAAAAACATGTAATCAACAGTTAAATTTTCAAATTTTACATCAAATAAAAAGATATATGAAAAGTTTGAAGCGTCTTTTAAAAGAAACTTTGAAATTACAAGATAATGCGTATTGGTTGGATACCACAACAACTCACAGTCACAGGGCATGAAGACTGAAGAGAAGAGGTGCTTGATGGGCCATGGGGCTGTGTTTGAATTTGATATTCTGTAATTGCTTCGCACCTTCTGTTTGCTTTGGTAGAAGCTTTTTGAAAAGCGTGTTTTGCATTTTATGGTGCTTAGTATGACTTAAAATTCAAATCAATGAAAATTATTTTTCAAGAAAGTAAAGCAAGATAGACAGCTATAGAGTGGAAATTAATGTTTTCTGCTTTTAAAGAGCGAAAAAAACATTTTTGAAACGTCGTAATTACCATTAACCACAAGTAAAGTCCACATCACAACAAATTCTTCAGATTGTTAATTCTCTCTCTTTTTGTCAGTTTGCTGCCTCTTTCTCTATTGATTTAACTTTTTTTTATAAATGACAATTTTTTAGTAAAAATAGTTTAGGAGAGGGGAATAAGGGGAATAGAAATATATATATATATATATATATATATATATATATATTCATTTCACTTTGTTTGCAAGTTTACATTCTTTTCTTTAAGCCCAATTTTTAATCCCTCCAACACTAAAAAGAATGAGGGAATTGAATATGTTTTAATAAAAAAAATTTATTGAAATTCTTTTAATCCCCCTATCTTTTTCTTAAATATCTATACCCCTATTTTTGTTAAATAAATTATATAAAGTAATTTTTGATGAACAAGAGAATTTATAGAAACAAAAAGAGAATACAATCAAGTCCAAATACACCCCAACCTTGCAGAAATTAAAGCTGCAAACAATCCCAGTATGCAAAATGTAGGGTAACCAGAACACTTCTCAACCTAAATTCCAAGCAGGAACTAAGCCACCCAACTAATCACTCAACACCAATGACAAGATTTGCAATCATATCAAGCACATAAGCCCAAGAACCAATTTAGTCATGAATTTATAATCAATCACAAAGCTTCCTTGTCACTAGTAGAGAGTTGTGTTGAAGATAATCACCCACTCTCTCCATCTAATTAACATCATTCAATTTTATTTTATTTTTACCAACTACTCCTTTATCACCAACGAATCAAATTGCCTTTTGTTGTTTCTCTACCTCCACACATAATAGTAATGGTGTTTTAAAAATATTACTTTTAATTCTATGCATTTTCTTTCAACCATCCAAACAAAAAAGAGATAAATATTTATTTCATTTCTATTCTTTTCTATTATGTTTTCCAATTTGGGAGGCCCAAAGTACTCAAAAAATATAAAACACTTCCTATTTGGAATATGTTTTAGTGAATAGAAGTTGTTGTTTAGTTAATATATGAAATCACAAGAAATATTAATGATTTTTAATGTAAGAAAAAATAATTGAAAATTTTTTCTAATTTATTTTTAGGACAGCAACCAAACACAAAATAACTAGTTTTCAAAAATAATACTTTCCATCAAAATAAACAAAACATAAGTACACAGTAATGATAACTAAAATCTGCTTGGAATAGTGAAATATGTAATGCTTATAGGTATGTTAGAGTTTTATTTTTTGAGTGATGTTAGAACTTAGAAATACTAAAAATTTTATTATATAATCTTTACAAACTAATTATCTCATCAATCACATAAAATAATTGAGATGTTTATTTATTAGATTGTTAAATCTATGAATTTGTAAACGTAATATATTAACAAATTTATCCATTTATAAAGATTATGTAGTAAAATTATTAATAATATCTTTAAATTTTTTCTTATTTTTTCACTTTTAGTCAAGATATAATTAGTTTGAGTCAGTTCATACATTACAATATATTATATTTGGTTTGATATCTACATCACTAGCTTCAACTCCGAACTTCGAAGTCAAGTTGTTTGCATGAAGAGTCAATGTGGTCAATGCATTTACATTGCCTTTGTGCTGAGCTAGCTTGGACTAGGAGGATTGGGATCTCTATCTCATATACAGACAAAACTATGTGATTTGTAGAGTATTTGTTTATACATTGATAATTGAGGATAAAGAGATTTAAATCACGAACGTCTCCGTGAAAAAGACAAAAAGTATCAATTAATTGAGTTAGAAAACTCTTGGCGTATAGGTGAAGTAATCTTTATCCATAGTGGTCCAACCAAACTCCTGCACAAACATATATTTGTGCTTATCTGATTAAATTTATTAAGAGTTTTCATCGTTATTCTTCTACGTACCTTTTATAATACTCCAAATGCCGTGCTTGGTTGATTGGTTGATTTCTCCGGTGATTTTTCATGGCCCAAAATGTCGGCTAGTCATGGAATCCTTTACTTTGAATATATGTTCAGTAACATTTCTAAGTCCACCTTCTTTGTTTGTTTCTGAATAGTGTCTGGTTTCTAGGAATTTCGATCACCCACTTGTATATATTTGCTGCAAATGCATTCTCCTACATAAAAATTCCATTTGATCACACTCGATCGTAAGCGATCTGTTGCATTGTAGTATATTCTATTATTCTATTGACCTTGTTTCCAGAAGCATCTAGTTAATTACTATTATATATTCTATTGACCTCGTTTCCAGAGGCATCTAGTTAATTACTTAAGCCTAGTAAACAGAATTAGTTGAAGAAAAATGCTAGGATTACAACAATTTGAACAATTTTTGTCACAACTTGACACGTGGCAAGCTGTGAATGGTGAAGAAAAAATAGTGGGTCCATTTGAGTTCACATCTTCACCGCTCACAACTCACCACGTGGCAAGTTGTGGCAAAAATCGTTTAAATTGTTTTAGTCCTAGCATTGTTGTTAGTTGAAGCCATAAAAATGGAAATTTTTGCATTGAGTAATGCTTGTCAACCCACAAATTAATGTAGGATAACTATTCAAGATAAATGTCTCTCATGGTGGTTGGGAATTATTGAAAAGACTTAAGAAAATATATAAATATATATATATATATATATATATATATATATATATATATACACACATAACTTATGCATGCATCACCACTTGGCAAGTTGTGGCAAAAATCATTTAAATTGTTTTGGTCCTAGCATCATTGTTAGTTGAAGCCATAAAAATAAAAATTTTCGCATTGGGAAATGCTTGTCAACCCACAAATTAATTTAGGATAACTATTCAAGAGAAATGTCTCTCATGGTGGTTGGGAATTATTGAAAAGACTTAAGGGAAAAGAATTTGTTAACCAAAAAAAAAAAAGAGCAAAAATTTCAGAGTCATGCATGCTAAATACCATAATATCATTAATAATATATATTTTTAAAAATCATTATTATATAACCTGTTTAGCAAATATATATGCACATAACTTATGCATGCATCACATTTTTAGGTTGAGTGATTGAGTAATACTAGAAATACAACAAATTTTGAATATATATACAACAAATAACATGGAAGTCAGTACACCTTTAGATTTTTTAAAACTAATTTAAATCTTGAAATGAATAAAGTGGACTAAATTTGAACTAGAGTTGATTATTTTTCTAGTGGTATAGCCTACTCTCTTTTATTAGGAGAAAACACTATTTAGATCCACCCCTCCATTATTGTAATCAACGAATAAAAAAATTTAAAAATAAAAAAGAGAGGAAAATTCCAATTTATACCTTAGAGTTTAAGAGTAGTCCAACTCTAAAAATTAAAAATTAAAAAAAAAAACATTTGTAAGGATATTATTTCGTAAAGTATGCAAATTGTTTGTTCTTGATTTTTTTTTTAATTATAGAAAAAATTTATTTTGTTACTTCCTACTTAAAATTTGTTATTGTGACCTATGCAATAAATTTATTGATTTCATGTTTTTATTTTTCAAATAAGATATGAAAAATCAATATGTTTGAACATTATATATTCTATTGTCCTCATTTCCAAAAGTAGAGTCACAAGCATAGTAAACAGAATTAGTTGAAGAAAAATACTAGGATGATAACAATTTACATAATTTTTGCCACAACTTGCCACGTGGTAAGTTGTGAATTGTGAAAAAAAAAATTGTGGATTCATGTAAAACTACATCTTCACATCTCACAACTCACCACATTGCGAGTTATGGCAAAATTGTATAAATTGTGCTGGTCATAGCATTGTTGTTAGTTGAAGCCATCAAAATGGAAACTTTCGCACTGAATAATTCTTGTCAACCCAAAAATTAATGCAGGATATCTATTCAAGAGAAATGAAATTCATGGTGGTTGGTAATTATTGAAACTAGTATGTAACTCGTGCTTACGCACATAAATGATGAATTGTAGAGGTGTTATTGATGTTAGCTTGGGTTATAAAAACATATAGGATATTAGTTTAACCAGGACATTTGGAGGTACTAAAATAGTTTTTTCTTGCAATTTTCATGATATTGGTTTCGTCAAGTTTCTCATTACACTATTATTATGTATATAATTTTGAAAATCATTATTAGATACTACATATATAATATCAATTTACAATTACTGTCCTTGAAATTGTACTAAATACAACACAAAATAAAAAAAATAAATTGGTCCAATAGTATCTCCTAAATTGAATGGGGATAGGTGCATGAGATTGTTCAACTCAATTACAATTTGTTATGTTCAAGATCCTAACATACAAAATATCTGAATAGAAACAGTAAGGACACTACTTGAGTCCTAAGCCCAAAAAGTAAGTGGATTTAGGCTCAATGAGCCCAATACAATGAATTTGTAAAGAGTGGGTTGGAAAACTAGGTTCTAATGAGTTGGGCAGCAATTACAATGGATCCAAATGACACTAAAGTAAAAGTAGACTGATTTTATATAAAACAACTTGCCCTCAGCACAATCCGAGGAGGTCAGTTATTGTATATATTACTTGAAATTGGTTACAAATACAGTTCTAATTGCTACAGTGTTTCTTTCTCAATTTTTCTGATCCCTCTCTCTTAAGGCCTCCCTCCTACTTTATACTATCTCCCTTCTCTCATCTCTACCCTCCACGTGGACATTAGATTGCTTGTGTTGATTCTTGTCCCATCAACACCCTCCTGAAGTCTTTGGGGGTAGCTATAAAGCTGAAAAGCACTGTTCAGACATCACTTCCTCATTAATGCGGCTAGAGAGTTAGCTACAGAGCATTCAATGTGGTGGTGGCAGCTTTCCCTTAGATATTTCCCAGTTCCCATTTGTCCCTACGTAAGGGCTCTGTGAGACAAAGACTTGCCTCCCATGTGGCTTCCACAAATTTCCTCATGTAACTTCTCAAGAAGTAGCTCTGATGCCTCAAGGTGTATACATAGCAAGTATGGCCTAGAAAAAGAACGTTTGTACAGCTTTTGGTCCTCGGATAGCCAAAACCAAGGAGCCTTTCTTCACACCTTGTTTGCCTCTGATTTCTCCTCGTGCAATATATCCTCTTTAAGGAATAGTACTATGGGTTCCATCTAGCTAGGTCTCACCCTAATTTGATGGATACAGACCACCTCTCTCTTCTTTTCAATAGGCTTGCACAAGTCTTCAACAAGGATGACCCAAGGTAAGCCCTGTGCCGAGGAGGTTGTAAGGGTGGCCAGAGAGTCAGCATGTGTGTTTCCACTCCTAGAGATATGCAGCAAGTTGAAAGACTCAAACTCTGATTGCAAGTGTCTCATCTGATTCAAATATTCTTGCATTCTCACATCTCTAGTCTCTAACTCCCCCTTCACCTGGCCTACGACCAATCTCGAATCTGAGAATATCTCCACTACCTTTCCTCCCATTTTTTGAACCATGGTCATCCCCACCAATAAAGCCTCATACTCAGCCTCATTATTTGTAGTCGAGAAGCCTATTCTTAAGGATTTCTCTATAGTGATATTTTCAGAAGATATTAACACTAGTCCCACTCCAGATCCTCTCTGATTTGCTACACCATCAACATACACCCTCCAAGACAAAGATTCCTGCAAGGAAACCATGCCAACTAATTTTTCATCAATGCCTTGCTTCTCTACCTCTTCTCCCAATGGGGATTCAGCGAACTCGGCCACCAAATCTGCGAGGACCTGACCCTTGACAGAGATGCGAGGCATGTATTTGATGTCAAAAGCCCCTAGGATTGTACCCAACTTGGCAATTCTCCCTGTGAAATCAACGCTTCGAAGTAATGATCGAAGCAGAAATTGAGTTAATAACTTGCTGACATAGTAAACTGGCCTCTGCACACCTTGTCAATTCATATCAACACCAAGCTTCCAGCAATGTAAGCAAATAAGACCTTGTCCACCTCGGGCCTAGACATGATAGGTGGCTGAGACAGGTATTCCTTAAGCTGTTGAAAGGAAATTTGTGCCTCCTCGGTCCACTCAAATCCCTTCCACTTATTTAACAACTGAAAGAAGGGTCTGCATCTGTTCACTAACCGAGAGATAAACCGATTCAGGGTAGCGGTCATTCCTATTAGCTTCTGGACTTCTTTGGGATTCCGAGATGGTTGCAAACTATTAATTGCCTTAACCTAATCAGGGTTGACCTCAATTCCTCAATAAGTGACCATATAGCCCAAAAACTTGCCTGATCCCTCACCAAAGGAGCACTTGGAAGCATTAAGGTGCAGTTTATGCCTCCTCAATATTTCAAAAATATCCCATAGATCCCCCACATGCTTGGATACCACCTTACTCTTTACCACCATATCATTTATATAGATTTCAGTATTCTTGCCCAATTGTGGCTCAAACATCCTAGTTATCATCCTCTGATAGGTAGACCCTACGTTCTTCAAACCAAAATGCATAACCTTGTAGTGGTAATTTCCTATAGAAGTAACAAAAGCTGTCTTTTCTTGATCACCCAAAGCCGTTGGTATTTGGTGGTATCCCTGGAAGGCATCTAAAAAGCTCATCCAAAGATGGCCTACAGTCGCATCCACTAACTGGTCTATTCGAGACATGGGAAAAGGGTCTTTTAGACAAGCCTTATTTAAATCTGTGAAGTCCACACACACGCGCCACTTCCTATTTTTCTTCTTCACCACTACAGTATTGGCCAGCCACTCAGGATAAAACAGCTCTTTAATAACCCCAGCCTACTTAAGCTTCATCACCTCATTTTTTACAGCATCAAAATGGTTCTTAGATAAGCGTCGAGGTGGGTACTTTTTGGGGGTGACAGATGGGTTGACATTCAAATGATGACAGATGAAACTCGGATCCACCCCAGGAGCTTCGTAAGCACACCATGCGAACACGTCAATGTTCCTCCTGAGAAACTTTATCAACTTTTCCTTCCCCTGAAGAGGCAGCTGAGCTCCGACCTGAAAAAACTTTTCTGGATCATCACCTACAATAATTTTGTCTAGATTTTCACACTTCGCTCCCTTAGCTGTCCCATTCGCAGGTAGCACTGGAGTCCTTGATTGCTATAAACCCCTACAGTAGAGGTCGAGGACCCGGTTTCAGGCTGATGCATAATTGCGGCTACTAAGCATTGTCGAGCCACGAACTGGCTCCCAACTAGCTCCTTGATCTGATCCCCAAATGGATACTTCACTTTCAAATGGAGGGTGGAAGAAACAGCCCCCAGGGCATAGAGCCAAGGCCGTGCTACAATGGCTGTGTATGGAGAATAGACATCCACTACAATAAAATCCACTTTCACCACCTCTGAGCCTGCCTACATGGGTAGTCTAATCTGACCCTTTGGAATAACAACCTTTTCTATCAAAGCCCACCAGAGGTGAATCATAACTCATTAAATCTTCCGGCTTCATGTTTAGCCCCTTATACAAATCAGGATACATAATCTCAGCCCCATTACCCTGATCTACCAGCACCTTCTTCACATCATATCCCCCTATCCTGAGGGTGACTACCAGGGTATCATCATGTGAATGTATGGTCCCAGCCTTATCATCATCCGAGAAGCTTAACGTTGGTTAAATCTCTACCCTAGCCCTCTTCGGCTCACGTCCAGAATCCTCAGCAAATGGCCGAGCCACAGACATCACCCTGGATGGATGAGAACCAATCCTCCCCGAAGCAGCAAGGATGACATTGATTATGCCCAAAAGGGCTCTCGAAGAAGCATCCCTCCAAGGTTCTAATCCTGCCTGGCCCCCCTAACCAACGGGATGATACAAAAATTGCTTCAACTTTCCTTCTCAGACCAGCTAATTTAGATGATTCCACAAAGTTCTACAATCCTCTGTGGTGTGCCCTCAATCCTGGTGGTATTGGCAGTGAAGGCTTTGATTGCGCTTCATGGGGTCGCCTCCCATCTTATTTGGCCATTTAAAGAATGACTCGTTCTTAATCTTCTCCAAAACTTGGTGTACTGGTTCTCAGAACACCGTGTTAACCATTTGAGTATTGGTGGACCCTGATTGCCCAACATAGTCTCTCCAAGGCCGATTATTGTTGTATCGATCCGACCTAAAATCCCTCCTCTCCTGGGAGATAACCTTAGCCTTCCCCTTCCCCTACTGTTAGTCTTCCTCGACCCTCTTATACTTATCAATTCAGTCCATGAGCTGACGTACACTGGTAGTAGGTTTTCCAGTCAAAGACTTTCCCAAACCGTGCTCGGTAGGTAGGCCGACCTTGAAAGTCCTGATGGCCACATCGTCAAAGTCACCATCTATCTTATTGAACATCTCCCAGTACCTGTCCAAGTATGTTTTCAGGGTCTCCCCTTCTCGCATGGTCATAGACAGCAGAGAATCTAAAGGCCGAGGTACCCTACTACATGTGATAAAGCGAGATCCGAATGCTCGGGTAAGTTCCATAAAGGAATCTATAAAACCAGCCTCTAGGCCATCGAACCATCTCATCGCCACAAGCCCCAGGCTAGACGGGAACACCTTGCACATAAAGGCCTCATTCTTGGAGTGGACAGTCATTCTTTGGTTGAAATGGCTTACATGCTCCATAAGGTCTGTTTGACCATTATAAATGGTGGACGTTAGTTGAGGAAATTACCGAGGAAGCTTTGCCCCTTCAATTCTGCGTGTGAAAAGCGACCTGGAAATTTGGTTCAACGCCCTGCTCATAGCGCCATTTCCCAGGCCTTTGCGAGATAGGCTCTTGTTCCTACGTTCATGGTGATAATCCTCATCACACGAGAAAGATTCACTAGGGGGAGTTCTTGACCTAGGTTTGTAGCTACCATCCCTCTCGTTACCAGAAGAAACATCAGAGTGGGTGGGAGTTTTCCTTCACCACTCACGGCGCAACTTCCTCTTCAAATGATCGATCTCCAGTTGCATGGCTCTAGCGTTTTCCTCATGAGAGACGTGACTCCCACCTCGAGAGTGGCTCCTACTAGTTTGAGTGGTATGCACATAGCCTCTCAGTCCCTTCTGCGCTCAAGATTAAGGAAATGATCTTAACGTTGAAACCCCATGGACTCCTCCTGGTTTGGACCTGAACCTACCATAATTGACCATTACACTCACTATCACACAAGAAATTTCCCATAGATGATGCCAATTGTAAGGATGTTACTTGAGTCCTAAGCCCAAAAAGTAAGTGGATTTAGGCCCAATGAGTCCAATACAATGAATTTGTAGATAGTGGGTTAGAAAAAACTAGGTTCTAATGAGTTGGGCAGCAATTACAATGGATTCAGATGACACTAAAGTAAAAGTAGACTGATTTTATACAAAGCAACTTGCCCTCAGCACAGTTCGAGGAGGTCAGTTATTGTATATATTACTTGAAATTGGTTACAAATATAGTTCTAATTGCTACAGTGTTTCTTTCTCAAATTTTCCGATCCCTCTCTCTTAAGGCCTCCCTCCTATTTTATACTATCTCCCTCATCTTATCTCTACCCTTCACGTGGACATTAGATTGCTTGTATTGATCCTTATCCCATTAGCACCCTCCTGAAGTCTTTGGGGGTAGTTGTAAGACTGAAAAGCACTGTTCAGACATCACTTCCTCATTAATGCGACTAGAGAGTTAGTTACAGAGCATTCAATGCAGTGGTGTCAGCTTTCCCTTAGATATTTCCCATCCCCCATTTGTCCCATACATTCACAATGCATATCCTTATCAATAGAACTTCCCGAAACGTCACCTTGGACGATAAAAAACACTTTCTGACCTCCACTTCATTAGTTGAGGAGATACTTCTCCTCGACA
The DNA here is from genome assembly GCA_028535165.1 of Quercus tomentella. Lineage (NCBI taxonomy): Eukaryota > Viridiplantae > Streptophyta > Magnoliopsida > Fagales > Fagaceae > Quercus > Quercus tomentella. The sequence continues at coordinate 12,146,367 of JAPQVY010000012.1, read as the reverse complement.
TACTTCCTCTAGCTTTCACAGTCATAGTTTGCTCGTGAAGTTCAAAGTCTTATATCTTCCTTACTGTTGATTTATTCTCGGACCACTGAGCCTCCTTGGCCAAGCCCAAGGCCCAACATATATTTTTGAGCCCCTTATCCTACAGAAACAATATAAAAAATATGCTCATTAATTTAGAGAAAAAATAACAGAAGAAATCTAAACAATTTAATTTGTACGAAAAGCTAACAAAAGCAAAATTCAATTTGAACTCCTCGTTTTCTACATTGAATTAACTCACTTGGTACAAAAATTAAAAAAACTTACATTAGATGAGGCACGTGGTGCAAAATTAAACTCTAATTGAATTCCAATTTTTACACTGAATTAACTAACTTAGCACAAAAATTTAAAAACTTGGATTAGATGGGACACATGACACAAAATTAGGCTTTAATTGAATTCCAATTTAAAATCTAATTGGATTTTCTCTTAGCATTACTTATTAATATACATACATACATACATACATACATATATATATATATATATATATATATATATATATATATATATATAAGACTTAAGGGAAAAGATTTGTTAATAAAATTTAAAAAAAAAAGTTTGAGAGTTGTGCTAAATACCATAATATCATTAATTTTTTTTTAAATCACTATTAACCTATTTAGTGCACGCGCACTTATGCATGCATCACGTTTTTAGATTAAGTGATTGAGTAATGCTCGAAATATAACAAATTTTAATATAGGGCAAAACTTATGTACAGTACCTTAGGTTCCCTACTTAAAATTTTGACATCTGTCCAATTTAACACCTCAAGCAAACGGCGTTAAAATATATATATATATATATATATATATATATATATATATATATATCTCATATCTCTCTCTCGGTGTGTGTGTGTGTGTGTGTGTATGTATGTGTATTTGTTTCCTTCTTCTTTTTTGATCTGTGAGTCTTTCATCGTTTTTGATCTATGATTCTAATCTATGATTCTTTCTTCTTTTCTGATCTATGAGTCTTTCTTCGTTTCTGATCTATGATTCTAATCTATGATTCTTTCTTCTTTTCTGATCTATGATTCTCTCTCTCTCTCTCTCTCTCTCTCTCTCTCTCTCTCTCTCAATGTGTGTGTATGTATGTGTATCTGTTTCCTTTCTTCTTTTCTGATCTATGATTCTTTCTTTCTCTCTCTCTCTCTCTCTCTCTCTCTCTCTCTCTCTCTCTCTCTCTCTCTCTCTCTCTCAATGTGTGTGTGTATGTATGTGTATCTGTTTCCTTTCTTCTTTTCTGATCTATGATTCTTTCTTTCTCTCTCTCTCTCTGTGGACAAAATAATGAAAAAGGCTGTGACGATGGCTTTGTTGATGTTAAGAGTGTGGAAGTTTCAGGTATAGCTAAAAAGGGTCCATTTCACATATAGAAAACTGGTTTTTGTTGCAGCCATGGTGGTGTCCCTTTTAGCTTGCCTAATTGGAGACCCAATCTGAGCCTCACCCCCTTTCCCCGCTTTCAGATCTCTCTCTCTCTCTCTCTCTCTCTCTCTCTCTCTCTCTCTCTCTCTCTCTCTCTCTCTCTCTTGTGTGTGTATGTGTTTTTTGGTTTGAAACCCAGTAGATCTGACTTTTATTTTTTGATCTTTCCTGTTTGGTTACTGAGAAAATGAGGGAGAAGCTCCCGATGAACGTTTTTAGCTTCATCAATCAGAGGCAACTGGAGATTTTAAGCTAGTGGGTTCTCTTGCAGTTGTAGTACAGAAAAAAGAAGGAAAAATGAAAAAAAAAAAATAGTTTTAACACCGTTTGTTTGGGTTATTAAATTGGACAAATGTCAAAATTTTAAGTAGGAAACCTAAGGTATTATACCTAAGTTTTGCCATTTAATATACACACACACACACATACACAACAAATAACATGGGAGTCAGTACAACTTTAGATTTATAAAATTTAATATGAACCATGAAATGAATAAAGTGGACAAAATTTGAAATAGAGATGATCATTTTTCTAGTGCCATAGCTTACTCTCATTTATTAAGAGAAAATACTATTCAAATTCTCCATCTCTATTATTATAACTATCAAATAAAAAAATTTAAAAATATAAAAGAGAGGGAAATTTCAATTTATACCTTAGATTTTAAGAGTAGTCCAACAACTCTAGGGATTAAATTGAAATTCCACCTCCCACCCCCAAAAAAAAAACCTTTGTAAGGATATTATTTGGTATAGTATGCAAATTGTTCATTCTTGATTTTTTATTATAGAAAAAAATTATTTTGTTACTTCCTACTTAAAATTTGTAATTGTGATCAATGCAATAAATTTATTGATTTCATTTTTCATTTTTCAAATAAGATATGAAAAACCAATATGTTAGAACATAATATACTTTTTCATTTAAATTTATATTTGAACTAATAATGAGTGTTTGTAATAAAATTTGGAATAGTTTTAACTTTTAAATAGACTTAAAATAAAGCATTTTTTCTTCCCAAAAAAAAAAAAAGACTTAAAATATTTTTAAATAGGTTATAACTTGTTTTACATTGGAGTATAATAAATTTTTGAACAAAACCTTTTATATTTTTAAGTTTAGAGTCAATTTACGTGTAAAGATAATTGACAATTGACACAAAATTATAAATATAATGACACATTACACAAAATTGAAGCCTATTTAAAATCTAAATACTTTTTTTTTTAGAAAGAAAACTTGAAATATTATTAAGAAACAAAAGCCAAATTGGCAAGATAACAGAGCAAAACTTGTGAAGGTACATCTTTCACAAATTAGAATGCAAATAGAATCTAAATTGAATTCTTAATTGAGCTTCCAATTGAATATTATATATATATATATATATGATAATTAAAAAGTACATTAATTTATAATAGAATGACAAAAGATTAACATCGTAGCTTTTTTTTCTTTTCTTTTTTTCAGGGATCCACTTATACATTTATTCCATTGGGAACCAAAAAAAAATCCAACAGTTTATTGAATGACCCCAAAAATAGAGTCAAAGAACGGATAATAATGCTGATTATCACTTGATATATCTCAATTAAATTATTGACAATGTAATAAAATCTAATATATATATATATATATATATATATATATTTTTTGATGTCTTTAGTATAATTGTTAACTTTTTTCTGTTTTTTTTAATAAATTAATAAAATTTTGGATGGGCTTATTATGGTAGTGTTATTCTAATAACTCTAAACTATCCCAATCCATTTAAGACATTCCTATAATCTAAGGAACAGAATCTTAAAAAGCCCAATGTAACAAATACTATTTATTTTTTGCCTCCAAAGTCCAAACTATTGGCAGACTTTTTAGATGGGCTTATATATTGGGCTATGTAAACTCTGAATTCAACTGGCCCAGAAAAAAAAAGCTCTGTTATCAAAAAAAAAAAAAAACACTCTCTGTCCTCAATCACAGAGAGAGAGAGAGAAAGATTGCTGATGCGAAATACAAAGGAGCTTGAGCTCTTCAGGAAACAATGAAATGAAAAGAAAAATAAGGTACCGATTCTTGCTTTTCCTCCAACTGGGTATGTAAATATCTTATCTTTATTCTCTTTTTTGATTTATTCAGTTCTTGACAAAGTGGATATTCTTTTTAGCTTTCTATTGGCTTTACTTTGAGTTGAGCTTCTGATTGATTTTTTTAGCTTCAAATTTAGTTTTAAAGGACTTGATTGTAGGATGAATGAGTTTCTGGGTTTTTTTTTTCTCATTATATGCTTTTCTAGTTTTACAAAACTTACTAGGCCCAAAATGTGATTGCTTTCTATGATTAATGTCTTTAAGGAGTTGCATGTGAAGTATGAGAAATTTGGCACAAAAAAAAAAGGCAAACTTGTTGAATGGCGCACTTAGAAGAAAACAGATGACTTGGGTTTTATAAATGAAGGTCAAAATCTTCACCCATTTGATTAATGCAATCAATTGTGTCATAAATTTGAAGATTTTGGTGTATCCATTTGTTTGTGTAGTTTGTGATTGATTCCCTGTACATTACATATGTTGTTTTTCTTTAGTTCCTTTTATAGATGCTGTGGCTCATAGAAATGTTCTTTTGTCAGTGAAGAGAGGATTATAGGCAATCACATGTTGAAGGAGGTGGAAATTTGTCTTAATTGTTACTCAGGAAAACAGAGTATTGATTGGAGAATTAATCTAATTTTAGATTGTGAGTTTATAAGTTGAGAAGCAGATTTGAAGGCTATGGTTTCTTAATGTATATAAAGAAATAAAAATAAGCTGCTGACTGAGCATAAATTGCTTAGCCCGCCAATGGTGGATGCCCCCAGGTTACCCGAAAAGTGGTTCTTTTGGGTGGGGTTAGTCGCCGTAGGTTTTACTGGCTAGAGGTGAGTTCAAAGGGCTCTTCTTTAAAAAGGTTCTATATATATATGAGGGCTGCTGATTTCTTAGTTCGAATAGGGCATCTCATGGAAGAACTTCATAGGGATTTCTTGGAGATTATTGTTTATTATTTTATGGGTCATGACTCATGTAGTTCTAAGCTTAGGTCCTTAGTTTTAATGCCTTTCTTTCTCTTTTCATTTTCCCCCCTTCAAATGGTTATATATTATTATTGGATTTGATGGATAACTATACAGTGTACATTAAATTTTAGCCTAATTGTCTTAATAAAGAATTTAAGAACAATAAAACTTATATGTAAAATATACCTGAGTTCTTATTTTGCTTACTTTTTGTTACGGTTAGTCCCTTGTTGTAACTTTGCTATCCAATGCTATCGTTTATATTTGAAATCTAGTAAAACCTCCTATAAGTATTTACCAGTTGAAAACATAGATAATACAGTAAGAGTTTGACAATTGAAGAGATTTTTTAGACCATGACAGAGATTTTTATGTGACTTTCTTTTGGGTCACTAATGTGAAATGTAGTTTTGACGTATGATCCAATTTGCAATAAATAGTTTATGGTATGTATTAGTAACAATTACTACAAGATTTGATGTGTCTTGTAGTTCTGGTGCTATTTCTTTTGCCAATCATGTGTTTGTATTTATACATCCACATTGCTTTTTTAATGTAGATTTTTCTTCATGGTACAGGTGCTATAATGTTAATTCATAAAAGATACACTCTTTGGTGCCCATTGCTTCAATGGAGTCCCCTGTAAGTTTTTCCATTTGCGTCTTAATTTTTAATTTATATTGTGTTTTAATTTTGACACTTTGTTGTTTCCATTAATCAAACATTGTACCGTGGTTTTAAAACTAGACTGGAAAAAGAACCAAAAAAGTGAGAGGTTCAAGGTTTTGAAATTGGACCATTAATTTATATGTAAACAACTCTGCCAGTTTAGCAAGGCAAACATCACCACAGTCAAATGCAAAATTTGGCAATCAAAATCTTTTAGGAAGGCCAACTGAGCAAAGACCTTCTCATCCTTGGGATAAATTTTTGTGGTTGGTTTCTTTATCCTTGTTGACTGGCTTGTGATTTGTTGATCTGATCCAATTCCTCCGGTATTAAACTTAGGAGAATGAAACAGATAGATCCTTATCTTTTCTTCTGAATCATTCATATTTACTTTCTTTTGGGTCCCCTTTTACACTCTCTTTCTTCTAGGGCAGTTTGTGCCACTTTCACTCCAAGTCAACAAGCTTGTATTTCTCCCTCTCGTTTGGTACCATGTATTCTGATCAATCTCAGGTCAGTCATGCCTTGGAATCACTGCCAGAAACATCTCATAGACATGTCATTGAGCTCCAGGTCTTGATTGAATCTTGAAGGTGAATAATTATTCCCAGAAGGCCCACTGAACTTGTGAACGGTTTCGTGGTCAGAAGATTCAACTGCAGTAAGCGGGTATTTTTAAGTTGTCCAGTTTTGAGATTTTATAGAATCGGTTGAGCTCCTAGTTCACAGTTAAACCACTTGGACCACCCAGTCCAATCCCTTTTTATAACAGTGCATTGTGCTGTTCTCTTTAGGTCTTGGTTGTATGTTACACAATGACACTCTCACTGTTGTTTGGCACTGTCAATTGGTTTTTCTTTTCTTATATTCCACTGTGAAGTGGTTTTGTCCAGTACCACAATCAATCCTTATGAATGCTTCTTTGTTTTGTATATGATACTGCCATTTGGAATTAAACTTGCCAAGGTCTTGTAATCTTAAGCATTCTAAAAGTTTCTTTTTGCCTCAATTGTTGCCCGCTAGGTCTTTTAGACTTTTAGTGCCCCATCTTTTTTCTGTACCTCATATCTTTCCTTGCTTTCAGTGTAATGAAACACAGGTTTCTAGCAGGATTGATGACCGATCAACCAGTGATGTGGTTGTGCGACTACGAACACAGGATGGCCGAGATGAATGGATATACTGTCACTCCCTTATACTAACACAAAAAAGCAAGTATTTTGCTGACCGCCTCTCTGAGAATTGGCCAACATGTCAAATCCTTGACTCACGCAACTGTGTTGACGTTTATTGTCTTGAATCTAACTTTGATTACCATGTCAATGTTCTACGCCTTCTCTATGATGTCATAGATGGCTCAGTGGATGACATGTGGCATGGTGTTCGAAATGCCCTTGGTATACTCCAGGTGGCTGTTGAGCTTGGTTGTCCACAAATTGTTACTGCTTGTGTGAACTATTTGGAAGCTGTCCCTTGGGAAGAGGCTGAGGAGGAGGAAATTCTAAGAATCATACCACATATGGGATCACAAGCAGAGCCCATTCTTGCCCGTCTCCAACCTGTCAATCCATCTGCTATAATGGGGATATTTCTCTCAACCATTCGATTTGCCACATCATCCCCTCCTCCATCCATGAATGATCTTAAATCTTCAGCCCAGGAGCAGCTTGAATACATGCTAACTGAAGATGATGATGCCCCTCTATTAACTGCTGATGAGGAGATAAAATTGGAGGTGAAAGAATGTGTAAAGAGACTGTTTTCCAGATTCAACCATATATTAGAAGCTTTGTTATGTGAACATGTAGAATCAGTTTGTGAGGCAGGAGTCATGCAGTCATTTCAATCCCATCTATCTGATTTGTCATGGGCTGGTCAGATATTGAATAAGCTGGAAATTATGAAAGAATTTGTCAACAACTGGATTGATGCATCAGATAAGATAGTCAAGGTTGTTGAGCAAGCAAGTCCAACAGCTGAAATTACTGAGACAAAGTCAAAGATTATTGAAGTTGCAGCAAAAGTTTTAGAGGCAATAGGGTATGGAACAGTTATATTGCCAACCACAAAACGGCTTCATGCAGTAAAAGTGTGGCTTCCATTCGTGAGAGTTACAAAACCTGTGATTGATTCTGTCACAACTAATGGTGACGATGCTATGACAATCAAAATAGATGGTGAGCTGTGGCAATCCTTGGAATCCACATTTGTTTCGATAATTCTTGCATTGCCATCCAAGGACCAAGCAGAGATTTTAAATGAATGGTTAGGAAATGAACATATTTGCTATCCCGACCTGACAGAGGCATTTGAGGTGTGGTGTTATAGATCCAAGGTTGCCAAGAGAAGGCTATCATTGGTCAGTGGCAACAATGGTATAACCAAAACACTTTGACCTTTTTGCATATTTTTGTTAGGGCATTGACTTGTGCACCCTTCTAGCAATCAAAAGCATCTAGAAAGAAGAAAATCCTTACATAGATGAGAAAATGATTCAGAAGGAAACTGTTGCTAAATGGGGGGAGTGTCTAAATTAGGGGCACCTGCTTTGAATTCCTTGTTCAATGTATAATTGCACTTTTTTACTTTTAGGGTATTGTAAATCATATGTAGATCTTGTTTACAAGTAAAAATTGTAACTGTTAAGCTGTTGATTTTGTGGAGTTACTGAAATCATAATATGAAATTTACTTTGACTGGTTTTGATTGTAAGGATGAAAATCTATCAGCATGCGATGATTGTACGCTTATTGGATATCAGCATATGCTATTATTCTATGGTGAAATGGGCATGAGGTCCTTGGCATGTTTATTTTTTAAGGATAACTAATGACGATTGAAATACTGGGTTGGTCGAGTTAATTGACTTGCATTTTTTGCTCTTTTCAGACCACTCTTGACAGCTCTTTTACTATTGAAAGAATTTCAACAAACTTGAACCTTTCAAATAATTTCTTATGCCATTTTCTTATATGTATATATGTGCGCATGCGCGCGCTCATGGTAATTTATTTCACGCAGCTAGTGAGATTTGAACCTCTGAATTTTAATCCACCGTCCCTAAGGGGGCCAAAACAGTTATTTGGGCTAAAGCCTGTTATCTTCTTCTCTTTTCTGAACAAGTTTTTTGTCCAAATTGGCCCCATTGCGTGGTTCTAATTTCTGGTTCCCGAATAAGCGAGCAACATTGAGATATTTGTTTTGTTTTTGTCCATTTTGCTATGGAGAATGTCAGGTGTTTTCCTTCTACTATTATGATCCAAAGATCCAAATGGCAATGAAAATGGCATTCTGCAAGATATAGCGTTTAATTTGTTCTTTCTTTCTTTACTTATATTTTTTGGCTAATTGTGAACAAACCAATGCTTATAGAGACTTATCTTCTAAAAAAATTGTTTTTGGAAAAGCTTCTTTCTGCATTCTGAAATGATTATAAATTATGAGTTTCATCATCATTAGTTTATTGTGCTCAAGCCACTAAAGCTACCAAATTTAGGTCAAAATAAGTTATTAAATTTAGTAGTCCAAGGCAATGAATCACCTACTAAAAGAATATGAAAGAAGCTTAACTAGAAAATTTCTTCATATCAGTTTTATATATTAGTTAAGTGTTAAAAGTCTTACAAAGATAATCAGTATCCTTGCTGTTGAAGCAATCTTAAATATTTGCCTTTTATATATAGCATAAATTGCCTTTTGTATATTTCCTGTTTCTTTGTCTATTAAATATTAACCCCAGCATGACAAGAAGTGGATTGGCTACTCTTGTCCTTTTTTGTTTTAAATGTGTATTTTATCTTTAGATCAAAATACGATTTAGTTGATCAATTACTATAAGCAAAAGAATCCTGAATCAGGATAATAGGCAGGTTGTTAATGTATTATAAAACAACATGTTGACAATGTTTAATTGAAAGCCATCCTCGGAGACATTAACACGTTTTGACAAAATTGTTAATAGGCTTCATCCAAAACATTTTCATTATTCTAATAGATTGCTTCTCCAATATAAAATTTTATCCAATTTCTATACCATTTAAATACTGCAATTTGAATCACAAAATTTAAATAAATAAATAAAAGAACTTTAAAAATTGGATTCTAAAATGAGAATACTGATTATTTTTAGTACCAATATGTATGAACGTATGCATATTGCACTTTACTTGGTGGGATGCGTGTGTGTATATTTAGATTGTGTAAGTCTAAGCATTTTTTTTTTTTTTTTTTTTGAGAAAATCCTAAGACTAAACTCACACACACATTTACTGGGAAGAGGGGACACGAGTATAATATCACACAACTTACACCTTTCAAAAGCCGGTAAGTCTAAGCATTTGAGTACAAGTAATAGGCACTTTATCACATGATGTTTTACTAGTGAAGACCTCATTAAAGTTGAAGGAAAACGAGCAATGATTGGATATGATGTCCTTATAGGAGAGGAAGAAGCCATATTTCAATTCATTTACTGTTCAAGCTTGAATACATGAAGGAAATTTTTGATGCATTTGCATGGATTGATTGGTAGAGTAGAGTTGCCTCTACTTTTCCTTCATTTGATGGAATATACAACCATCACACCAACATATACTTAAAATCGTTAAAATTATTGGTATACCCCATATTACTAATTTTTATGACAACAATCCATCTATCCCATCTTCAAAACTTACAAAAATAATATACAATCCTCAACCATATGCTCTGAAATCCTAAGCTGTCTAACAACGCAAATGGTTCTATGCAAAAGTATAAACCTATACTAAGTAAATTTTCTTCTTTCTTTACACTACCATGCAGTTTCCATGCTCCCCTAGTATTATAGGGAATAGAAATGAATTATGAAACATACCCTGAACCCATAGTATCATCTATCTCATTTCTTCATGCTCCTGTTTAAGCCACAAAGTCTGGCAACAATTGTGCAGCAAACCTCTTTGGGTTCTGAATGTTGATGCTCTCATATGCAGCTGAAGAGTGAGGGGTGGAAGTGTTTATGGCACCAAACTCGTTTGGTTCACCAATGTCTACCCTTCTTCCCAATTGAATGCTTTGATTAGGGAGAAATGTGTGATGGGTTCCAGACAAGGAGAGGTTTTCACAGTGGGGGAGACCAAGAGTGAGAGAAACTCCATTGCCTGAAAACCTTGGTGCAAATTGCTCAGCATCAAACCTTCCTATTTCCCCAATTGGGTATTGCCCAAAACCTCCAATGAAGTTGGTTTGGCTGCCCATGAATGAGTAGCCATCTCTGCTCTGCCTTTCATCACCAAATTTCATAGAAACTTGCTCATTATTTGCCTCATTGGGCTTGATATCCATGTTCACATCCATGTTTATTGATGGGACACTATTTGGAGAATGCAGCATGTCATTGCTCCTTGGTTTCTTGGGACTTCCTTGTGTGATTCCTTCCAATTCTGATGCCCCAAGGAGAGTGAATCCAGAGTGGTTCCTCATACTTCCTCCGACAGGAGATGTTGAGGCTTTGGAAATTGTAATTGCAGCACCATTCTGGTTTGTAGAATTCTCTTGTTTGGAATTGAAACTTCTGGTTTGATTTTCAGTAGCAGAACTTTTCTCTTGTGGAGCACTGGACTTTGAAGCTGAATCATCATTGCTCTTGCTTGATTTGTCCTCTGATCCATTCTGCTCTTGCTCCTTGAGTTCCTCCAAATACATCTCCTCCACCATTGGCTTCCAAAGACGAACTCGAGCATTGATGAACCAATTAGACACCTGCATAATCACAAGGCTTTTCAGCATCAAAATTCCATAAACCAATGAAACCGGCTATAAAGAAATGCAAAGACTTTAATAAAGTACCTGGCTCCTAGTAAGCCCAGTCTGCTTTGCAAGCAAGTGCTTATCTGAATCCTTAGGATATCTGAAAAATCCAAATTCAACATTTAAAAAAATGTCAATAAGACTCTTGAATGTTTGGAATGTGAAGAAACCAATTTAACAAAAGATTATTGTCAAAGTATTACCGACAGAAAAAATATGAAACTAAGTCTTGGTTGTTGTTGTTTTATTAGGAAAATAGTCCAAAGAGACTAAATTTATCATGTCTTATCAATTTGAGCTTTTGAGAAAGTAGTAATTTATTATATTATCAAAGCAGAGGACCTGAGTTTGAACCTTTAATCATCACTTCATATCAATTTAAGCTTTTAGGACAATTAATAATTTATCAAATTATGACGGTTGTGAAATACTTACGGGTGAAGAAAGTGGTCAAAAAGCCAAGCACGAAGAACAGAAACTGATCTTTCAGGCAATCCTCTCTGGGGTCTCCAAGCATTGTGTTGGATCATTCCCAGCTGTTGGAGAGCTCGTTGTTGTCTAAGATGGTGATCAACATATTTGAGTCTTGAACCTTCAATCTTCCCTCCTAGGCAATCATCTTCACCTAAGCTCTTATTTGCAGCTCTAATTTGGCCAGTTATTGCATCTTTCAAACACCGAAATTGCTTTGAGATTGTCTGTAGAGCAAGGGCTGTGTACGTTCTTGCTGACCCTAACCCAGCTGCTTGTTCAAATGAGGAAATCACAATCTGCATCTGGTGGTGGTACTGCCTGTACCTTTGGTCCACCTTCACATAACAAAACATGAACCAAAGTAAAAATGATTAGTGAATTATATATTGGTATCAAAATTCAATTACTTTGAAATCCTTTCAGAACTTTATACTCCAAAAAGTATAGATATCATCAACCTGACAACTAAAACATTTCTTCTTAAAATAATCAAACTATGAAATTCTCTCAATGCTGAGACTCAAAATAAATAAATAAACTCAATGAAAAAACAGTGGACAAAATTTCAAACCCAATTCTCTTTGATCAAAAGCTTTTTACTTAAGAAATATATTTCATCTAAACTTAATAGAAATTAGAGACACAACACACACACACACACACACAATTATATATAAGAGACTATTTACAAAACCATACTATTACAGCCATACCTCATCAAGCATGTTAATAAGCTTTGCCTTCTTCATCTGAATTTCCTGTCTCTCCGCCGTGGATAGCTCGGCGGCCCGCTTACCGCTCCCTTCACCGCCAACTGAGCCGTCACCGCTCACCGCCACTGATGATTCTCCGATTACCTTTCCATTGACCTTCTTTAATATCTCACTCTTAATTCCATTCCCAACATTCACAACCTCATCAAGAAGGTCTTGAGCAGCCTTCAAGTACTTAGAGCTCAGCAACACACTCTGAATACCCGAGACACCATTAGTGACCCCGGAAGCCGAAGAAGGCGACCCACCGGCTGAAACCCGCATATGCTCTTCCCCGGAAATGGCAGGCCCTTGAGCCTGCGGTGGAACGTCCCGGTCAGACCGGAAAGACCCGTATCCCCCGCCTGTCGGCTGCTGCGAAGAGAGACTCAAAGACAACCCCTGCTGCGCGCGTGGGGTCTCACGCGCCGCCGTGTTGGGGTCAATTGAGTTCCAAAGGTTGTACTGCATACGCGGGGCGAAGCCATGCAAGGCAGAGAACTCGTGGTGTGCTGCGTGCATGGATTGGGAAGTGGGGTCCCCCGCGGAACCCGCGTTGGAAAGTGGGATGCCGACAAATTGCTGGGTGTGGGGAGGCGGCGCGTGAGGCAGATTCAAGGAATTCGCGGCAGCAGCAGCAGCAGCCGCGGCCGAGTTTAGAAATACAAAGTTGTTGGGTTGTGACTGCGGTGGCGGTGGTGGAGTGTCAGAGTATTGTACATAGCCTCGGTTCATGAGCACAAGGGTTTGTAACCCATCGGCTGCTTGGATTTCAGAATTGCCATGAAAGTACGTCGCCATCGTTTCTTGGAAAAGATGTGTGTTTTTGTGGGTTTACTTCAATGAAAAGAGACCACGTTAGTTAACCTTCAACATCTAGGTATATACATATGTGATATATATATATATCATGTAATCAACACAAAACAAAGACGTAAACAAAAAAACATTCACATACACAAACATAGTCACAAAGTAACTCTTTTTTTAACCTTTTACATGCAAAAAAGAGAGAGAGTGAGTGAGTTAGTGAGTGAATGAGTTTGTTGTTGTTGTTGTTGTTGTACCTTATGAGTATGGGAGGGTCAGAGATAGAGTCTCTGTCAACCCATGAAATAAAGCTGTCTGGAATGGATGAATAGGACTACTCTGTTGGAGTCTGTGAAGGTCTTCATTTTCAAACAAATATTCCTGGTGAAATCAAGAGGCAAAAAGACCATAAATTTATTGAGTTTATGATGTTGAAACAAGTTTGTGCACAAACCCATCATTCTATAGCATGTAACTATCATAATTCTGATCTATCCAGGTTGGTCTTTGAATCTAAAGCATCACTCTTCAACCAATAATTACAAGAGAATGAAGTGACAGTTGAGCTATAGCTCAAAAGAACCACTTTTTATATGATCTTCTCAAGAAGTTTAAATAGTAGTAGCAGGAGGAGAAGAAAGAAGAGGGAGTAAAATATGCAGATATCTTTGGCTTTATATATGGAAAGAAAGGGAGAGGAGAGATATAAAAGAGGTAAAGAAATTGATGGAGAGAGAGAAAGAGAGAGAGAGAGAGAGAGATAGAAAGAGAAGGAATCGATTAGAGTATTAGTTAATAATATTGGTACCTGGTGTGACGAAAATCCGAGTGTGCACGTGCTTCATGATCATCTCTGCACTGCAAAGGAAAGAAGAATTTGGCTTACAATGACTACCCACTAAGAACACATCACAATTTGAGAGATTGAGAGAGAGAGAGAGAGTGAAAGAGAGAGAGAGAGAGAGAGAGCTATATAGACCAAAACAGTTATGGATATTTAGAATTGAGGGGTAATAGAAGAGGATAGATACATCAAAAACAATAGCACTACACCAACCTGAGTCTATATATGTATGATCTATTCGATACCTATAGGATTTATCAGTCTCTTCGCATATAAGAGGAAAGCCCTCTGTCAGACTCAAATCTCTCTGCAACTCTCTCACACTGAAAAGGGCAAAAAAAGCAGTGAAGAGAGAGATTGAGTTAAAAAGGCCGAGAAAAAGATACCCATCTTTATTCACTTCATTATCCACACATTTATGATCATTCTTATGATAAAAAATTAAAAAATTAAAGAAAAAAAAAACAAAACAAAACAAAAACAAAAATTAAATTAATTGTTTTGCAGGTTATTTGAAAAGGAAGTTAAAGTTTTTTTAATTTTTTTTGTTTTGGTTTATACATGGTACACTTCTTTCTCTCTTTTACGTGCTTTTGAGTGAAGTACCTGCGAATAGATCAAAACAAGTGAGAACTTCCTCTTGATTTGACCCTTTCCCTTTTCAAATCATTTGATGCAGCCAAGCACCCTTTGATGAGCAACAAAAGAACTTTTTTTTTTTTTTTTTAAGAGAGAGAGAGAGAGATGTGTCTGTGTGTTTATAATGAACAAATAAAATATGATGAAAATGCAATTTCAAAGTGTGTCAGAAAGATACAAGCAGCTGAAAAACGAGGAAACGTCTCCTTCTAGCAGAGCTTAATTTTTTTTTTTTTTTAAATAAAAAAAATTGAATGAAGATGATGAAGAACAAGAGAGAGGGTGAGGAGGGTCCTATTGTTGAATTAAATATTAAATATCTTCTTGTCCTTTTCATATTTTTGTTTTTTTCTTATCAACTTTTTTATATATTTTTTGTGGTTGGATGCCAGAGTTTGAAGATAAAGCAATTAAATTCCTAAGGGACACAGAACCAACCACCATAACACCCACTTTAATGCCTAAAAAGTTATATTTGCGACTGTATATATTTATCAAAAAACATTTTGTATTTTGCTAATTCATATACCTAAATATCATACGTAGTAAAATTTAAATATCTGTATTTGCTAAAAAAACAAATAATCCAATTTAATAAACAAGAACAATTCATGCATGTCGATCATGCGCGTGTTTGCAAATAAAAATATTCTATCTCATTAATAATGTTTCGTTTTATGCTCTATCGATCGCTATATATCTTATATTTTATCTTCTTTTTTCTTAATTATAATAAAGCTATTGTTATTTTAGATGGTAAAATAAATATGACAAATAACTGCTAAAGTTAAAAAAATATATAGTACACAAAAGGGGATAAAAGATTTTGTTTTGCTAAGGGGATTAAAGATTTTATATTAATTCATATTCCATACCTACCTACATATCGAACCTACTAGCAAATAAAATAAAATAAAATAAAAAATATTTCTAAATAAATAAATTATATTGGATTTAGTAGTTCCACCACTTTTTTAGTTGATTTTATTTTTCCCTAGAAATCTTCTTCTTTAAATTATTTTTGTCTTTCTTTTCATTATGCGACCTTTTGAGAGCTCCTGAGAGGATCCCAAAATGCACATTAGGAATCCATTCCCTAGAGAACAAGAAAGAGTGTGAGCTGTTTATGAACGTAAAATATATATATATATATATTGTTCTCTAAACTTTACTAAAAGTTTGTTTTTCATCTCTAAACTTTAAGAAGTTCATTTTTCGTCCCTAAACTATTAAAAAGTTCATCTTACATCCCTAAACTATTGACAATATTTTATTTATGTCCATAAACTTTACTAAAAGATTGTTTTTCATCCTTAAACTTTTGAAAAAGCTTTTTACAAAGTTTAGGGATTAAAAAAAAAACTTTTTTAATTTTAGGAATGAAAAATAAACTTTTGTTAAAATTTAGGAACCAAAATTGTATTTTAACCCAAAAAAAAAAAAAACTTGACTAATATAACATGGGAAAAAGAAAAAATATATATAAAATTCAAGAAACCCAAATGATAAATAAATCAGTATCAATCCTTTTTAGGGTCTGTTTGAGATCTGCTTATTTTATTAAAATTAAAAAAAATTAATAAAAATACTGTAAATAAAAGTAAAAATTAACAGAAAATAGTATGGTCCATGAATAATTTTAAAAAATACAGTGAAACACATGAATAATAAAATATACTAACTTTTAATTTGAAACTAAACACATACTTAATTTAATGCAAAAGGCAATCCCAATGTTTGCAACAGTCTGACACCTGAAAGGACAAAAAATTGTCACCTATACACAGATTCCTATTATTTTTCTTTTCTATTTCAATTACCATAAATTTTGGGTCACCATCAGTAACAATGATCAATGATGGGGATCAGAATGAGCAGGGACAAACTTTAAAGTTCCTGATGTTAATAGGAGTAGTAGTATTTTTTTTTTTTCAAACTTAGAGACATTCATGTTCATCATCATCAGGGTAAACAGTGTGTGTGGTGGTGGTGGGTAGGGGCTTATTAAATTTATATATTTAGCTTTCTGTGCATGGGCTTTGTAATCAAACTGTCATTCTCTTAAAAATCAATATCAGTGTTATTAATTCTCCAAATACTTCCTAGGATCTTTCATCAAAACTTATTGGCACTTTCCAAATCTATATTGATCAGTCAGACATTAATTAACTATTCCTATACCTATATAGTTTCACTGCTAGTGCTAGTTAAAAGCTCGTGTCACAAAATTTGTGTGCTTAATCATCTTATTCATCTGAAGTACATAATTGGTCAGAAACTTCTTAAATGACCATTAATATATATGTATCTCAAATAAGCCATTTATCCAAAGGTTATGAATGATTTGATCCAATTGACTCCCCTCCCTTTTTTTTTGAATATTGACTCTTCTTTTTTTGTGATGTACCAATACACATACCCCATGTACCCAAAAATAAGCTTTCTCCTTTTTTTGGTGGCTTAAATGAGTAATTATTGTCAATGCATTAATTATTTAGTTTCCCATGTTACTTTTGAAAGTTCGCCAGCGAGAATTTCAAGGACATTATTTAACGAAAATTTATTATTCATGGACCACGAGCCTTTTATATTTCAAGAATATATATATATATAAATATATATATATATATATCTAATATTATGTTAGGTGCATTACCTACTTTTAGTATGTAAGTCTTTAAAAAAAATTTGAGAAAAAGTTCTTAAAAATTTGATGATTCTTAAAATATTTTTTATTAAAAAAAAAAAAAAGAGTCCTGAAAATTAATATCTCAAAGGATCAAATAGGAAACAAATTGGTTAAGAAATTTATTTAGTATGCAAAAAAATGGCTAAGAAATTTATTTATTTGATAGAGTAATGCTATAGGCACAAATTATTTTACAACATTTTTACAAAATGTTGATGTAACCAACATTTTATTGGTTTTTATCTAGGCCCACCATTAATAGCACTTTTTTATTTACCAATAATCACTCACCACATTAGCAGTTAGTAAAAAATTTTGTAAAATAATTTGTATCTCTAACATTATTCTTATTTGATATGTTGTTTAGTAGTACCTTTTTTTTTTTTAATAATATGTTAGTAGTACATTTATTGTTACACCAGTTTGTAAATCTTTTTATAATAAGATTGATAATATACTTAGAATTTTCCATACTATGGAGCATACACTCATTTGTCTACATAAAAATTCAAGTTTCAAATCCCTCTAACCATTGTGTAACTATTAAAGTACTAAAAAAAATCATAATAACTTTCGGGGAGGGGGCATATTTGTAAATTACAATAGTCCATCTTCATTTTAAAAAAGGGAAAATGCTAAACCATTCTCAAAATTTTGGGTCAAAATCAAATTGTCCCTTAGTTCTTATAATTTGAAATTAAAACCTCTAATAGGTATTAATTAATAGGTATTTTCTATGAATGAATTTTTATATGGAACTATATATTTTACCATTTAATGGAAACATTATGTCTCAAGATTCTAATAGGGGTTTTAAATATATATATATATATATATATAATAGAATTTAAATTCAATTAAAAATATAATTAAAATAATGATGTGTGTGTATGTCTTCTTTTTTATATAACAAGGGTGTTTAGAATTCTTCGACCATTTAATTATTCTCTCGGGTGTGTAGAATTTTTTTCCCCTTAATTTCATACACATCAAACAATATAGGGAGGGATTGCTGGCTATGAGGTTTTAAACCTTAAACCTCATGGATTTCACGAGGTTTTACAACTTATAGAATATAGATGTCTACTTTAATTAGTTCTCTAACTCTTTAATCTTGGTCAAATTGACCATTCATTATGGGCGGGAGGAATAGCATCAACATGAGTATATAACTGAGAAATATTAGTTGTGGATGATTATATTCCATGTGTTTCATGAGAATTGATGCTATCATTTAATGTTTCCTAGTATTGGCAGAAATCGTCAAAGCTAGGAGGGGAAAAAAGAAAAAAAGAAGTTGAATATTTTTTTTGATAACCAAAAGAAGTTGAATATTTAAGTGCTAATAGTACATTATAATTTATAAATCCCAATTTACTATAACGTGGGTACTCATTGGGACATAACTAGCTAGAACCATGGAAAAGTTCCATTGAGGGTTGTGACTTGTGATCCTGATATATAAGACATAGATTGCTCGAGTTTAGCCACAAACTACATTATAATATTGCTAATGTCTGCGGCTATTAATTTGTCCATTTGATCAAGAATCTTTTCTCTGACAAAGTGTTTGTCATATTGGCAATTTGGCACCATATATATTAGAGTGCAGAGCTCATCATCATCTTGATTGTGACACCACATAACTTGGGGTTTATTAATTTTTTTTGAGAGTTTAAACCAAGACATCAATCAATTTTTGGTGTAGGCGAGGATTGAACCCCAGATTTC
This sequence comes from Quercus tomentella, assembly GCA_028535165.1. NCBI lineage: Eukaryota > Viridiplantae > Streptophyta > Magnoliopsida > Fagales > Fagaceae > Quercus > Quercus tomentella. Next base: position 12,127,436 of record JAPQVY010000012.1, on the reverse strand, counting down.
TTATACAGCTATCAGAAATTTTATCAATTGAACTAACTAAAACCTACTGAAGTTTAATAATTAAATTGATATTTATAAGAAATAAGTTTTAATAAATTTACTAATTTAAGTGTCATTAGGGTGTTATCGAAAGATTTTATAAACCCAATCTTTTAATTTATTTAACAATATACATATCAGATAGGAAACGTGGTGTAAGTGTAAGTGTAAGCCAATGTACATGGCCGTACTAATATGTCCCCCTAATGGTATTATCAGATTGGTTTTCTGAACATATATAAGCTGCACACATCACATCATAGTAACCCAAGAACCAGGATTCCCTCATTCTCTGCCACCATATTGTACCCTCTCACTCTCACTCTCACTCTCTTTCTCTCCGATCCTCTTGATGTATATATGTGAGATTTATATATATTATAGAGGGATTTGTAAGTGGGCATGGACCCTTGTGTGTTGTGTGTGCGCTCTATATATCTATTTCAATATTGTTATTATGGAGGACTTTGCTTGTTGCTCTCTCTCTTTCTCTCTCTCTGTCTCTTCTTTCCCAAATTCCAGTTTCTTTTCACAAGAAAATGACTACAAAGGAAGAGAACATTTGAAAAGCTTCAGGATTACATGCTTAAAAAATTCAATGAATGTGTCAAAAAGAGGCAAGGAAAAGATTGCAAAAGATGAAAGCTTGGTACATGGAAAATACAAGCACAATCCACGTGTATCAATCACCATAACTTGTTAAACTAATTTGCACCTTCATGATCATCAACACCCATTCTGACCCCACACCCATCCCTACTACCCTCTTCCCCTTTAATAAAATATAAAAACACCATCATTGGTTGATAAAGTAGTATATTTTGCTTCAATTTTCTCAAGATGTGGGTGTTGATGTGGGGTTGTGACTATTACAAAAAGTTAAAATTAGGGACCTACTTATTCATCAAAAAAATTTGGGGACCTACTTCTCAATCTTGACCACTTGGTTTGTTGAACTATCTCATAGAGACGCCATATCCTTTAAATCGACATTACAACAACAAAAAGAAAAAAAAAATGCAATTTTCTATCATGCAAAATGTATGCCAAAATGGGCATTTGTCCATTTCGTCAAAACTTTCCAATAAAATGTCCCTGTTCTAAAACTATCTAACAAAATGTCACTGTTTTAAACTTGATTTTCTAAAAATCAAGTTTCAATGAAAAACTCGATTTTTAGAAAATCAAGTTATGTGAAATCAAACTAAAAAATAAAAAAATAAAAAAAAAAACATGGAACTCAAGTTCCATGTAAAATTTCTCACATTACTCAATTTTCATCAAATCGAGTTTTTCATTGAAACTCGATTTTCTAAAAATTGAGTTTCAAAACAGGAGCATTTTGCTAAATAGTTTCAGAATAGAGGACATTTTACTACATCTTTTGGGCGAAAATGACAAATGCCCATTTTGGCCGCAAAATGTAGTAACATAACATTATAAACTTGTTTGTGCTTACTTGTATAATTTATAACCACCTTCTATTTTTTTATCCATATATACAAATATTAAAAATATTTTCAGGTTACAACTTTATGAAGGGTGTTTTTTTTTTTTTTTTTTTTGTGGGTAATTAAGCACTTCTCAAATGACATGGTTTGGCAATTTTTTAAAGATCAAATTATGTGTAATTTCTTATATATTTTACGTTAAAAATGTAATTTTTTTAAAAGATACTTACAATATAATGTTAATCACATAGCTCAAACTTTTTCGCCCCTCCTATATTTCAAACATTTTGTGCATAAGGAAGTATTAATTCAACTACAAGACCCTTGACTAAAAAATGTAATTAAATCCAATAACATATTTGTATACAACATCGACAATGTTATCTCCTTCAATGGTTATATAATACAATCACAATCACCTAATTGAATATAATCGAAAAACTTAATATACGGTATATATCTAAAATTTTGTCCTTTCCTCTTTTGGTATCCAATTATACACAACTTCAGTTGTGAATTTTCTATAAATAAATAAAAAAATTAGCTCAAAACAATTATCCAATCTATCTAAACTTGTTGACCACGAGGAGAGGGGAGGTCGGTCTAGCTTTCAAAATGTGGACCCAGGCTTTAATTAGCTGCAAAAAGAGCTAGGCTGCTTATATTTTGTGAATGTGAGAGAGGGTCTTTTCCTTGCTACAATACCCGCTACGAGACGCAACAATTATTGAGTTTTTTCTTTCAAGCGTAAAGACCCCAAACATTGCACAAAGCTACTTGGGCCACCATTACCTACTATTGGCCCCACTCCTATTGCCGCCATCACGCGTCTATCTCTCCATGAGTGCATGTGTGCTACACGCACATACTAATTTTAAAACCACAAAATCTTATTGACAAAGAGGAAAAAAAAACTTTAGGGTTGTTTGGTAGTGGAATTTAATAACAATTTTCTAGTTTAATATTAAAAAATTCTGGATCAAAACATCCCTAAGCTGTTTTCACTTCTTTATTTTATTTTTGGAATGGCATTTTTGAAATAAATCAACACACCTTTTTTGAACTTAGTTTTTTCTCTCTCTTTTTTTCCACTCAATTCAATTGAGCCTGATCCGAGTCGCTCATAACCCACAAATGTTCACAATGCAACGTGGTCCTCTCTCTCTCTCTCTCTCTCTCTCTCTCTCTCTCTCTCTCTCTCTCTCTCTCTCTCTCTCTCTCTCTCTCTCTCTCTCTCTCTCTCTCTCTCTCTGTTACCACCATGAGTTGGGATGAGTTTTATTGAAAGCATGCTAGTTGTGGGTTAGGGATGGGGTGGAAAACAAAAGCCCAAAAAATGTTACAAAACAAGTTTTGAAAGGAGAAAAACACTTTAAAACAAGGTAGTCAATACCGTACCGATACCGACTGGTATGTACCATACCGATATGTATACCGGTATTGAAACATCAACATTTCATACCGGTTTAAATACCAGCTGTACCGGCCATGTACTAGCCATACCGGCCAATTTCAGGCAATACTAGCCAGTACTGGGCATACTAGCCGATACAAAAAAAAGTTTTTTTTTTTTTTTAAGTTTTGTAATTTTTGAATTTTTGTTAGGGCAGAATGGTAACTTATTTGCATTAACTTATTAGTATTATTTGTTTCCTTAGTATGCAATGGTAACTTTTAAGCTTTCTATTTTTTATATTGTGTTTTTTTTTTTTTCTTTTAATTGATGATAAAGTCTAAAACCATGAATAATTAGTTCTGAATTGAGAAAATGTTTTATGGTAAACTTTTATATTTATTATAATACACACACACACACATACATACATATATTTATTTATTTATTTATTTATTTATAAATATAAAAAATAGCAGTAAACCCGAAACGGTACACCGGTATTGACCGGTACCCAAAATATATAGTACCGCTGGCCAAACCGGTACAGCTTCCGGTACGATATTGACTCCCTTGCTTTAAAAACCAATTTTGAGAACACAAAACAATTTTTCGTTTGTTTTGAAAACACAAAAACCAAATAGCCTTATAATTTGTGTTATAATTACTTTATCTTTCATTTTAATCCATCCTATTTCGAACTACCTTTACTTTATTGTTATTAAGCATTACATAGTAAATCCGTAGAATCAACTATTTCAACCAAAAAAAAAAATGTTTCAAATTAGATAAGCTATTTCAAATACATGAGTTCTAATTAGTTCAACTTGTGAAGTTTTTTGTCGTTGCATAAGAAACCTTATTCAAATCTCATCTACACTAAACCCAATTAATATCTTTTTTTTGAGACAACCCAATTAATATCTTGACTTGATGATAAAGGAAAAAAAAAACACGTTGGACCTAACACCATATTGTCAAATCCTACCTATAATAATAATAATAACTATTTCAAATGCTTTGTATCCATTGTTTACCGGATCAAGTATCAAGTGGTTTATTTAATCATACACAAGAACCATATATGCACTCCCTCGAATACAAAGAGAAACGGAGAAAATCATATTCTTCACATGTTGCATATTCTTCACATATTTTATTATTGTAGACTATGCAATCAAGATTCTCAAAAAAAAAATAAATAAATAAAAGATTTTGTTTTTACAAAGTTTTGTAAAGACACTAACATTTGTGTCTTTTAGTTTCTATGAAAGGGCCAATATGGAATTTTGTGGTGTTAAATTTGAATTCATTACTTTGTTAAAAAGATGGTTAATATACTATTATTAATTATAATTCAATAATTGAGAAGTTTGATTTGAACCCTAAATATTCCAATAAAAATTCCAAAAAGTATCAGTTGAGCAAGACTCTTGGCCTCATAATTCATACTTAGTTGAACTAGCTCTAACACAGAGAGAGAGAGAGAGAGAGAGAGAGAGAGAGAGAGAGAGAGAGAGAGAGAGAGAGAGAGAGAGAGAGGAAAAACAAAAAAAAAGTACAAGAAAAACGAAGTGAATCATTTCATTATTTATTTTTAGGAAAAATTATATTTTTCCACCCTATTTTTACCCCATTTATAATGTTTCCCTCAAACTATCAATCTACTTGTTGACATCTCAATTTGAAATAATTGTGTCAATGTGTCTCATGCCGTTAAAATTGGTAGTTAATGAGATGAAAATTAGGTTTAATTATAAAATTATTTTCATTAGTTGCAATCAAAACCTATATAATACTTAAAAAAGAGATATAATTGGGAGGAAAATTATTAGGTACTCCCGGAGTACCATAAATGTGTACTCCCTCATCTCACATGAATGTTGGATCCCACCATGAATTTAATTAATGGGACGACCCACCATTCATGTGAGAAGAGGGAGTATGCATTTATAGTACTCCGGGAGTATACAATAATTTTCCTAATTTGGAGCATATTAAAATGAGAGAGAGAGAGAGAAAGAGAGAGAGACAAAGAGACAGAGAGAGAATTTAAAGGATTAACATAATTTGACCATTATGATTTAGTATATAATATTAAAGTCCTAAATGATTACATTTTTAGAATTCACCTATGTGTATGTTATTATATAAACATATAGTCCATAGTCTCTTTTATATTTCCACAGAATTCTAACAATGTCGGTGTAAGATTAAAACTGAAAAAACAAGCTTACTTGCAAATCAATCAAAGGATTAGCAAATGGGCATCTCTCTGACAAAATTATGAAGGTGTAGAAATTAATTAAATTAACAAAATATTTTGTGTAGGGGGTTCCAAAGTTGCTAAATACAAGCAAAACTCAAGGATTTTACAATTTTTCAAGACTCAATTAAACTCTCTTCTCGCATGTGCTCGGTCAGAATGGGCTTGCTTTTTCTCTCTTTTCCTTAAAAATTAGATTTGTAAGTCTCAGTCAATCACTAGTTTATTTTTGGGATTTTTTTCTATACATTTTCCTTCTTTATTTATTATTATTAGGATATCAAAATAAATAAATATAATTACTATATTAAATAAAACCAATTTTGATAGCAATAAATGAAAATAAAATAATGATTACAATATCATCTAACAATATACATATAGTTAAAATTGTTTATTTTCTTAAGGAAACCGTTTTCTACTCAAAAATCAATAATATTAAGCAATGTAATATTGATCTTCTAAAAAAAAGGTAATATTTAAGGAATAGTATAATTGTAATGTTGCTTTATATATATATTGAATAATTGATGTTGTTATAATTTTTTTGCTTGAGAGAGTTTCAACCGATGGCGTCTGCTCTTGATGATAGCTCTTTATCATTAGATCAAGATACCAATTAGTTTTTGGTGTAGGCAGATATTATCTCTTTTTGTAATACCTCCAAATAGTGTTGCTTTACTTTAAATTCATTTATTTGTAATCTAAACTAGAGGAGAGGAATTTTTTTATTCCTTTTCATGCCCTAATCATTTTAATATTACATTCATGTCTATTCTTTTATGAACTTCTAAATGAGCTAAATGTAATGGTAGTGGCCATGGCAGCTATCCTATTTCTCGAGGGTCCCGTACTTAAGTCACACATTATATTTTCGTTTTGGCATTACTTGCATTGAGCTATTTTAGTGTGAAACCCATGTGTGAAGAATAACTTCATGTTTGCTTAAATGTGTCAATTTTAGTAATAAAGGTTCTTTGGGAGAACGAGGAAATTACAGACTTTGAATATTCTAATAAGGTGTTATATATAAACTCTCAAATCCGTATATTTACTATTTAGCACTTCCCAAATTTGGTACAAATGTTATACGTAGGGATTCAATTTCATGATTCCAACTTGATGCGTAGTACCATTGTTTATGGGTATGAAACGAGAAAGGCACAATTGTTCCAAGGCATGGAAAAAAAAAAGTTTTCCAAGTAATTGACTTTTGTATTCTTTGGTTCTTTAAATAACTATACAATGGGAGGTTTTAAATAACTTTTGATCCTATGCTTGACATGCGACTATGCACCAACAAAAAGAGAGGTTTTATATAGTAAGCTAACTTACGAGTTGTTTTAGGACCACAATTTTTTTTGCTATTCCTTTGCCACAATTCTGATGTAACAGATTGTAATTGATTACCTATTTTTTTCTCCGTCACTCACAGTCGATCTACCACATCAAAATTTTACTAAAGTTTTTGACAACAAATTTTGTGGTCCTAAATTTTCTAGTCAACTTACACCAATAGTTATTTTAAAATAATAAAAAGTTATAGCCAAATTATTTTATGTTTTATATTGCAAATATGGTTAATGTAAGGAACTCACATTGATACTTGAGCTAACAAATAAAACATACTAGAGCAAATAGATCAAAATATAAATGCATCTCATTTTACTTCTTATGTGCTCTCTATTTAACTTGCACATCAATGTTGTGTATATAGATAATTTTCACTAAGCTTCTCTTAGTTAGTTAGTTAGAAGTCGATGTGAGTCCATTGTCTTTTAGGCTACATTTCTTTTTGTTTTAACGTAAAACATTTTTTATAGTAAAAATATTGTCAAAAAAATTTCCCAATGAGAATGGTATGCTTTTATGTTATTTGGTTTAGAAATGGAAATTAATTTTATAAAGTTTAGTTGCACTGAAAATCTAAAATTAACAAAATTAACAAAATTCTCAAGAATTGAAAAGTAGTTGTAAATGTAAAGGCAATAGTAGTGGAAAGATAGGAAGGAGAAGGGTGGAGATAGGGCTAGTCCAAAGGAAATGGGAAAGGGGAAGGGGGTTGTAGTTGTGCGAAGGAGTTGGTGGTGAGGGAAGGTGGTGATGACAATGGTGCAATAGAGGTGAGGGAGTTTGGCGGTGGCAAGATGGAGGAATTGGAGGGAGGGGGATTGAGTTAGTGGTGATGGCACAATGGAGGACAAGTTTTGTTTGAGACATTCCACAAATACAAAGTTTTTGTTGGGTGGGGGAGGGGGGGAGCAAAAGCTGGGGTTCAAGTCTTCAAAAGGGAGCTTTACACACTTAAGCTAGGTTAAAATAAATTTTCTATCTTGTATAAAAAAAAGTAGTGGGACTATATATAAGCAATATTATACCAATTACAATTTATCACTTTAACGAATAATTTTTGTTGTCTTACAACAAATGGAGGGTGGAAAATTCAAACCCAAATTCAGTTTTAAGGGAGAATCAAATAATACCAATGAGTCACAATGTCTTACCTTATCATATATCAACAACCAGTGACAGTTTACTGCCAAAATTACACCACAAGATAATAGGATATAGATTAAAGAGATAACGACTTACCTCAACCTCTACAGCAAAAACATATAAGAAAATGCTAAAGATATTACAAGTTTGTATAAGAAAACTCAACTTTTTATAAGAAACATATAAGAAACCTAACTTTGTATTTTTGGCATGACTCATGGAGTGGTGACAGCACAATGGAGGACAAGTTTTGTTTGAGACACTCCATAAATACAAAGTTCTTATGAGGTGGGGGCAAAAGCCAAGGTTTAAAACTTTAGGAGGGAGCTTCACAAACTTAGATTAGGTTAAAGTAAAATTTATATCTTGTATAAAAAAAAATAGTAGGACTATATATAAGCGATATTGTACCAATTACAATTTATCACTTTAATGAATAATTTTTGTTGTCTTGCAACAAATGGAGGGCAGAAAATTCAAACCCAAGTTCAGTTTTATGGGAGAATCGAATAAAACCAATGAGTCACAATGTCTTACCTTATCATATATCAACAACTAGTGACAGTTCATGACAGAATGAGTATTGCCAAAATTCCATCACAAGATAATAGGATATAGATTAAGGAGATAACGACTAACCTCAACCTCCACAGTAAAAACATATAAGAAAATGCTAAAGGTACTATAAGTTTGTATAAGAAACCTCAACTTTGTATTTCTGGCATGACTCATGGAGTGGTGATAGCATAATGGAGGACAAGTTTTGTTTGAGACACTCCACAAATACAAGGGGGAATTACATTTTACCACCATAAACTATATTCTAGATTTCACTTTACACCCTAAATTATTTGAATGCACATTTTTCACCCTAAACTATGATCCTTGTTACAATTTGCACCTCGACATTAAGTTTGCCGTTAACTTGGATGGAAAAGTATGACATCACGTGAAAAGACTTAATTACCCCTTTTCCTAATCCCTTAAAAGCAAATAAGAAATTATACTTTACAACCCTAAACTATACTCTGGATTACACTTTGCATCCTAAACTTTAGATTTCCATACAAATTAACGGCAAACTTAATATCGAGGTGCAAAGTGTAACCAAAGTCATAGTCTAGGATGCAAAACATGCATTCGAAAAGTTTAGGGTGCAAAGTATAATATAGGGTATAGTTTAGGGAGGTAAAATGTAGTTTCTCCCAAATACAAAGTTCTTATAGGATGAGGGAAAAAAGTCGGGGTTCAAGTCTTCAGGAGAGAGTTTCATACCCTTAAATTAGGTTAGAGGAAAATTTATATCTTGTATTAAAAAAATAGTGAGACTATATATAAGCGATATTGTACCAATTACAATTTCAATTTAACGAATAATTTTTGTTGTATTACAACAAATGGAGGGTAGAAAATTCAAACTCACGTTTAGTTTTATGGGAGAATCGAATAATACCAATGGGAGAATCTAGTAATACCAATGAATCACAAAGTCATACCTTATCATATATTAACAACAGGTGACAGCTCATGACTGAATGAGTACCGCCAAAATTACACCATAAGATAATAGGATATAGATTAAAGAGATAACGACTAACCTCAACCTTCACAACAGAAACGTATAAGAAAATGTTAAATGTACTACAAGTTTTACTACCTAAAACCTATAAGATGAAGTGACAAAATGTGATTGTTGTGCTTTAAACACCTTATAAATAAATATTTAAATTATCGCTTTGTAATTAGTAACACGCTAATTTATAAACTCAGTCTAATAAAACTTGTTGTATATGTATCACTTCTATTTCAAATTTATAGGGTTTAATTTTTTTCAAAAAATTCAAAACCACACTTAACCAGGATTTATTTAAAGTGTAGTTTATCCACATTATATAGGAAGAACAAACAAAACTCAAAATCAAAACCAGTAGCACTAAAAGGCTAGTATAGAGTTAGGCAATGAAAATGGGACCCACACACACCAGTCGCGTCGACATTACATGCCTATGCCGTGAAGCACTTTTGCTTGGGAGAGAGAGAGAGAGAAGAGTCCTTTAAAAAAAAATTTTCAATCAAAGAGAGCTCCCCTTGGACTTTTGCAACACACGAGGTGGGTCCCCACACACACAAAAAATAGAGAAGAGAAAAAACGTGGGTCCCACAAATAATCACTGTACACGCGTCTACCACACAGGCCCCCTACTCCTCTCTCTCTCTCTCTCCCCCCTATTAATCCTAATCTCCTTTAGCGAAGATTCGTCCCCTCCTTCTTTCTCTTCTTCACTGTGGGTCCCACAATTGGGTCCCACAATCCAATCAAAACACACCCCTCCTCTTCTCTCTCTCTCTCTTTCTCTCTCCTTTTAATTTCAGGCGTGTAATTCCACGAATAGGGGGGACCCACGTGTTCACTAAGGTCAAGAAAGCAACCAATCACAAGGAGAGCTGGGTCACCCGGCAACCGCCTTTTCTTTAATGCGGATATATCTACGAACTTGTCGTTGTCGGTTCTATGATTGGACACGTGTCGCTCTCTCATACCACGTGACTAACTTGCCCCTCTCTCTCTCTCTCTCTCTCTCTTCTACCCTCGTGTGACGTTGCATTGCCACTAATTAGTCTGTCTCTTTCTGAAAATGACCCTTTAGCCCCTCTTTTTTTATTGTAAAAAAAAAAAAAAAAAAAAACCTGTTTCAATTATAACTTTTTTGAATTTTTTTTTTTTTTTTAAATTTTTTTTGACGTGTGTGACTAAGACTCTTTGATATTTAATTTAGTACTTTCGTCGTTATTCAACCAAAATAATAATAATAATAATAATCGTCTTCTCATTTTATACATCTTAAACTAGAGAAATTTCTTAAGGTGGTGTTTGAATGCTTAAATTTAAATTTAGATATAAGATTTGAAGTTATTTTAAATTCAAATCTTTGACATTTTTAAATAACCCAAACAAGGTATTTTAATTTTAATAACCTAAAATCAAATCCACATACTAAAATCCTACTATCCAAACTCATCATAAAATTGTTCAAGATATTAATTAGCCTTATGTTTAAATTAAGAGAGACAGCAAAGAAGAGAGGGAAAGATAGTCAAAATATACTAGACTTTAACTAAGAAAATAATAACAAAAAAAAGTCTAATCAAGCAAAATTTAGTTACAGATCTTTAAGTGTTATAACTTATGTTATTAAATTAAGTCATATAGTTGTATTAATCCTTAGATGTCCTCGTTGTATTCATTAATACAATCACTCAATTATGGAATTAGAGAACTTAAGATACATTAATTAAAGAAAATATAGCTAATTTTTGCCTAATCCAAATGCAAAATAATAGGAATTAAATCCAAAATATCATGGATAGTATGAGTTCGATAGTACCATAGACCAAAACTTTAGTGTTAACTTTTCGAAATTATTAAAGCTCCCAATGTGCAATGTGAAATGTGCTACCCTTTTTTACACTGCACTTTGAATTTACACGTACGTCAGCTTTACAAAGTCACAATCAATCACCGTGCGTTCATTGTCTTGTAGTGAGCTCAAATCCCTGAAGAGAATGGACGGTAGTGATCTTGGAAGGAAAATAAGAAATGTACGGTGATGGTTAAAAGAATTGTATTCGGGATTTGCGTGTGAGAAACGGATTGGATAGTGACGTAAGGCACACGCAGTCACCGCATCTTCATAACGACAAAAATGCTGTGTTAAAATGATACTACTATATATATTAGTACTACATCACTAATATAGTCTTATTAATTTTTATAAGAAATAAAAAAGATTTTTTTGACAATTTTTTTATATTTTTTTTATAAAAGTGATGTAAATTTTTTTTTAATAATTCTTTAAAAAATATTTCAAGAGAACCAAATTTTAATTAAATAACTTTAGGGGAAAAAAAAAACATAATCGTTAGGGGTTTTAAGCAAGTGTCAATCACATTATCATGGAATAAAAGGGAGCTAGTGTTGTTAAAATATTTCTAGATCTCTAGGGAGGTGGGGATATTTTGAAGAAATTTTATTTATTTTATAAAATCATATTCCACAATTCCACCATGGAAACTAATTTTAAGAGTCTATGTGTACTATATATTTTATTACATAGTTTTTATAAACTAATATGTCATTAATCACATAAATATATGATTCAAATATTTTTATTTGTTTGTTATTAAAGTGGCAGAATTTACATTTATTGTCAATTGGTAAGTATCTTGTAACAAAAATTGTATAATTTTAGTATTTTTCCTATTTTTCAATAACAAGTCACCATCTTGATCCTTAGACTTGTAAAAAAGTAAACCCTCACCATGAGATGAACCTTTTCCATTTCAAATCAAGTATAGAAGTTTTTCACCCTTTCCGATCATGCCTCATGAAGTAAATGTCACTAATTCGAATCTCTCATTCAAGTTTCACTTAAGACTGATTTTTTTTTTTTAATTCACTATTTTGTATTTAGGATAATTAATAGTTTAGCTTAATTAGCACATTCCTATGCACAAAATATTTGAAGATTTAAGAGGAAAGAGTTCGAACTGCAAACTTAGCAGGATATTGTAACTATCTCAAAAATATTTGGCAAATCCTGAACAATTTATAATTTCATCATTCCATTCATACTACTTTTGAATTCTATTTCGACTATTTGGATTTGTCGCAATAGTCAAATTACTACCAAGCTTATACTTCTACTCAACAAGCAGCTATGCAGATAATCTTGCATCATGCTTATGATTTATTTTACTGTGCTACAAAGTCTAATTTGGTAGCAAAAAGTTTGAACCCGATGTGGATGTCTTGGTCCCCTCCCCCATTAGCAAAGTTAAATAAAAACTGACGAGTGATGACATTTTCAAAAGTAATCTTGACCTCTAGTATGTTATCATAGATAGATCATCATGATAAATAGGTGATAGGTTTTTGCAAGTATCTGAAAGTCATAGATTAGCTTGGTTGATGAGATTTATTGATATCATTTTTTGAATTAGATTCCCTTCTAGTACTTTCAAATTTTCTGTGTCTCTTATACGTTGTTTTGGTCTTTGATTGCAGAACTTTACCGAGTAAACAATAGCAAATTTCAACACCCAAAAGCAAACTGGTTTATCGTACGTGTTGAATATTTTGGCACTCTTAATGAATCAAAATTGTATATTTTGGCAATGTTTTAGTGTCTTACTATTTCGTACCTTTATTTCTTGTCGGATGCTTATTATGCACTCCTTGTAATTTGTATGGTAGTAATCTAAAAGACAAGCTTTAATTATTCAGCAAAAAAAAAAAAAAAAAAAAAAGACAAAATTTAGTTCAAAATTTTTTTGGAGCTATCTCCTCTAACTCATTAATTGGAAATTTATAAAACTATTAATGTATATTATTTAAACAAGTTACATGAATCATTAAAAGTCTTATAATCAAAATGACACACAAATAGTCTCTTTAATCACTACATAATAAGTTAGAAGAAGATGACTCTAACTTAGTTTAGAGCAAAACTTTTTCCATATTTTTATTATAAACTTTGTTTCAATATATATATATATATATAGATCGAAAAAATTCATTTCTTAAATGTTAAGAATATTAAAACTAGTATAAAAAAAAAAGGCGGGGTGATGAGTTCTTAATTAGTTGGTGGCTTTATGACAATAAATTGAGAGAAATTTCGCATGTCATTAATTGGGTCATCGACTCATCGTACTCTAAGTTATCTACATATTACTGTGGCTCTACCTAATACTACCAAAAAAACAGAGGAAAAAAAAAAAAAAAAAAAACCCTCTACCAATTACATTTTATCTATTCAAATAGTATTTATAAGATGAACCACACTCATGAAAACCATGAAAAGAACATATCAATAAACCCCAGTCTGTTTTCGTGAGTTAAATTGCTAAAGGTAACGTGAGGGAAACTCATAAATAAGTATAAAACCCCAAAACTCATAAATAACTATAGACCCCATTGGCCATTTACTTCCAAAAAAAACTTGCAATTACACATGCATGATTTGAAAAGCATCAACCAACCAAGGCTTCAAGGACTTTAATTTGTAGGGTTCTAAATTTGGGGAGGGCCTAAACTGGTGAGGACCCGAAGACACACCTAACCATATCTTTTCTTATTATGGCTGCAGCCTGGCACATATATAACAAGCACAGCAGTGATATAATTTTGTGGTCCATGCTCTTTATGCATGGTCTCTGTGAATGCCCAAAAGCGTGAATCATGTGGTGTTGTTGTGTGAGAACAAAAATGGTTTTGATTTGGTAGAAGATCACTTTGAAATTTCTGGTATATCCTATTGAAATATTTATGTTCTTACATGAAGGGTTTGGGTTCAAAGGTTTTGACCATGTAGATTTTAACAAATAATTTTTTTTTCTTCCCCAAATAAAAATGGTCTCACTATGAACCATAGTAGTATTGTCCTTTATGTGTTCAGAATATTCATAATCTGGCTTGCCCTCAAGTAAGCATATTCCAACCTTATTCTCAAACTAATGCAAGTAGATATAGAATTTGATATTGTCTGGCTAGTTGATGTCTAGAATTTAACCCAATAGGTTAATCTAGTCTAGTTGATATATGGAATTTAACCCATTTGGTTAACCTTGTTGTAGTGTGCAATGTGATTTTATGTATTATCGTTCCCCCAATCCTATCCAACCCAAATATTATGCAAGACCAGTTTGATACAATTTTAGGCTTGAGGCAATAACTTTAAACTAGTCATTTTTTTTTTTTTGGGTTCATTTGTGAGATTTTATTATTACTATAAAATTTTAACAATAGAATCAATTAATAGCCTTATACCATAATAAGTGAAATTAGATTTACTTAAAATCAAATTAATAATAGATTTTCACACTCACACTCATCTATATATATATATATATATATATATATATATATATATAGATTAATAGGTAAATCTGAGAGAAAATCCAATTAAGTTTTAAATTTGATTCCAATTGTTGTTTAATTTTGTGCCACCTGTCTTATTTAAGTTTTTTTAATTTTTGTTCTAGGTGAGCTAATGAGGTACAAAAAAATGAAAGGTCTAATATAAATAAATCATCAAAAACTCAATAAACAAAAAAAGAAAGGGTAAACTCATGTGTATATCCAGAAGAAATTAAAATAGAAAAATAAAAGAGAGAGAGAGAGTATAATTTAAATCCATATATGTATGTAATTGTAATTTTTATAATTATACCGTATATATGCACGGACTATACACTAGTATAAATAAGAGGTAATCATATTTATTTTAGAGAAAAATTGTGTAATTGTTGACAATAGATGCTTTTTAGAGAAGGAGTAATAATCAGAGAGAGAGAGAGAGAGAGAGAGAGAGAGAGCATATTTATATATATATATATATATATATATATATATAATAACTAACGCTCTGTTTGTTTCGATGGAAAACCTTGTGTAAAGATAGTTTTCTGTATTTTTCAGTGTTTGATAGCATAAAAAAAGATGAGTTAAAGGAAAACTATCTTTGGTCAACATAAAAAGTATGGCTTATTTTTAGACATTGTTTTCCATTAAATTTTTTTGGAAAACAACTTTATCTCACAGTAAGCTAAATAAGGAAAGTTAGGAAATTGTTTTTTAACTCATTTAAAATTGCTACCAAACATTGAAAAATGAGATAGTTTTATAGAAAATAATTTTTAAAAAATGACTCATTTTCTAGAAAACATTATTGCTGAAACAAACAGAGCATAAGAGGAAGAGTTAGCCTTGACGTTATGAACATTTATAACTTGGTTCATTTTTTATATTAAAATGATTGCTTTATAGAATACTCCTTTAAAGAACTTCTAAAAATATCATCGCGCACTCTTGGTGCAGTGGTCATTCCACAAATATAAATGCTTGTGGGGTGTGGGGGGCAAAGGCCGGGATTCAAGTTTCCAAGAGGAAGTTTCACACACATATACACTTAAATTAAGTCAGAGTAGAAATTCTATCTTATATAAAAAAAAATTAAAAAAAAAAACTTCTAAAAATTAAACCATAACTAGTGTTAGTTATTAAAATCAAAATGAATACATAAAAAATAAAAATAAAAACTATTAGTTTGAGTCTTATCTTTTCACTTTCGAGCAAAACTTTTGTCTAGTATTCTAGTACACTGGATTGAACACGATGCAGACACAGCCAATTTTAAATACATGTCTATATGGTATAGCATTTAAGGTATTGGAGTACTAGACGCAAACCAAAACCTTGTATAAATTATGGTCAACTCTCAGAGTTTTAATGGTTTTTTTTTTTTTTTTTTTTTTTTTTTTTTTTTTTTTTAACGTGTCTTTCAAAGAAATATGGTCCTTTGTTAAAAATTGTGGATAAGATCGTTTAGGCACTAACTTGGTAAGAATTCATTCAGGTTAGTGCCTACGCGTTTTTTTTTTTTTTTGGAGAGGGGAGATGTCAGGCGTTAGTTAAAGTTGGTCTCAAGTTCAAACCATAAGACCAAAGTTTCATGATTGGTTTTATTAATGTAGTAATTTCTTGCCTATTGAAATGCATTTTAATTTCAAGGTGTATTCAACCTTGTTTCATTTTTTAAGTAATTAGGATATTTTTATTTCAAATTTATTTATTTTATGATTGTGATTAAATATATTACAAATCTAGATATGCATCTAGACCACATCAAATGATGCAATGCTAAATATCTCTTTAAATTTATAATATATCCGAGTTAATACATGTTGCCAAATACATTTGACTATACAACCAAAAAAAAAAAAATGAAAAAAAAAAAAAAAACCATATCACCCTCCATGCTGAACTTCCTTGTTAAATATTTTAAATGTTAGAAAGTATAGTGTTGAGAGAAGCTAGAGCGAGAGAGAATGAGACCACGAGGATTATGTGTTTTAGTGGTTACATCTTTAGAATGCAAATCTTTTATACCAGTTTTTGTTTACCACTCTATGTTCCACCAATCACTACCTACCACGTGTATGATTGCTTTTTATTCTAAATTTCAGTTATTTTATAAAGAAAGTAAAATCAAAACTAGGGTATGACTTGTGTGTTACAATGAACCTTATTAATGTATTATAGGAACTAGGGTTAACTCCAACTGCCCTTACAAATTACAATATATTTGGACCTTTTGAACCACTACATTAACAAATAATAACCCAATATCTTTAACATTCCTAACTTGTAAATACTTTTTGGGTAAAACTTATGAAGTACAGTCAGGTTGGCCAATTAAATTTAATTGTATTTGTTGCTTTTTCTTCAAAAATAATTAATTCATAATGTAATTTATTGATGAAGTACCTAAGTTTTGCCCATACTTTTCTTCAAAAACAATTAATTCATAATTTAATTTATTGATGAAGTACCTAAGTTTTGCCCATACCTATTTGTTTTCTATACCAAAAGTATATACTATCTAAAGAAGGAAATTTTCAGTAACAGGTTTAGAATTGTTCTTTAATTGTACAAGTATTGAATTAAAGGTCCAACTAGTTGTTGAAAATTCTTAAGTCTATCAACAAGTGTCAAAGCATAATTGGACAATTATTTTGAGCTGGAATATATTGGTTGAAAGATTCCAATTTGTTTTTTCTTCTTCTTCATTGCAAACCAAGCTGTGCAATAGTTTACACAAAATTGTACTATTTCCCAACTACAATTGTAGATATTATTCTAATAAATTAGTGTTGAAAACCTAAAGTTTATAGTAAAACGTGGCCTTTCTATATCCACAATATCACCAACAGCTGGTTTGTTAGGCAAGGCAGGAAGGCATTGCTGATAACAAAGCGTCACTCGTAATCTCTCTTTGACCCTTCTTTTTCATTACAAGATAATGACATGTTCTAGACAAGTATTGTCCACTTAATAAAATCCCCAGCCCCATCAATTAGAGATTGGAACCCGTGAACTCAATAAATAACTAGGACTTATTTTAATTTAGTGACTTACCTAACTAGCTAAAGAGAGAGTTCTAGCTTGATATTATCCAAACCCCACTTTTTTATATGTAATAATTTTATACTTATATAATACTTGAGAAAGAGATGCAAAATGTTAAAGATTAAAGAATAAAGATTGTGACATTAATAAAGATGTATTCCTGTGATAAAAACTTAGGAGAAAATAATCAAATATGTTATCTATAATGAAAAGATAGACTGCACTAAAACTGGATTTTTTTATTTTTATTTTTCCATAAAGTGGGAATCATAGGAAACTATTTTTATGGGTCTTTCTATATGCCGTTGGATTTTGATAAAGTCAATAAAGTTGGCTCCTACACCAACCATTATTGTGCAAGTGCTATCATAGAATAATTAGAACTTAATTTTTTTAATGTTGTGTGTTTTGTTCTTAGATTTTTTTCTTTTATTCCATGACGATACTTTGATTCATGGGCAGCTTCTTTCCTGAAATGGATTGCTTAGGTCTTTGGAGGCTTGGTGCCTCGGAAAGTATAGACAGTCCCAAGTCACATGAAGTATATTTCACTATCAAAATCAACCATTGTATCTTTCAGTTAGTCTTTTGTTGTGTGTGTGTCTCTTTGGAACGTTTCTCTCATTTAATATTTAAATCGAGCTACATACTTTGTCATGTTTTAATGAGCATAGAATTAAAAAAATCACAAGGAAAAGATTTTTGCCAAAATTTCATAGGTGCTTTATTTTGATGGTGCCACCTAGATGGACCATTATATGTTATTGAGGTGAAAAAAAAAGTAAAAGACAGAAAAGTTTGGCTATGAATAATGGGTATTTAAAAATAAGTGTGACACAAGGAGATTTAAACTCAGGTTCTTCTCATACCATTGAATTAAGAGTCTTTTAGACACCAAATCAGTCACTTACATACATTTTGTGTATCAAAACAGACACTAACAAGAGCAGTGAAAGTTTGCGTATCACATTCACATTCACATACTCAGCCAAATAATGAGTGAGTTCCCAGTATGCATGGTTGGCCCATGAGTCAACTTGTCGAGTCTTGAAACAATGATAGAGAGAGAGACATGGGGTCTGGGTTGTTCTCACAAGATTGTTTGTGGTGTTGTTCAATGATGAGATTCCCATTTTCATATTGGGGTGTGTGTGGTATCCTACATGTCCTCTATAGACTACTTTTTCCAAGCCCATTACATCATTTGGGAAATTCCCACTGTGCTAAGGTTTTAACCCAAGTGTTATGTGCTGCTGTGCATTGTCTTTATACCAAAACAAGTGCACAAAAATAATCATTACTCTTATACTCTTTTTCTGTAATCTCTTATTTCCATATTTTTGTTTTTTTGGTTTTTGGGATTTGGGATCTTTCTCTAACCAAGAATGAATGTATGGAGTCTTCTCAAAAAAAAAAAGAAAAAAGAATGAATATATAAAGGGAACCCAATTGGCCCAAAAGTCAGAAAATTTAAAAAGGGCAACTGTGGCACCTTAACTGGACTTTATTGGCAACCCAGTAGGCCCAAAATTCACAGAAAGAATTAGGCCCATAGGCCTAAAAAGAAAGGGCCTGTACAATTTGCTAAGATGTCGTTTTGCTCTCTTAAATTTTTTTTTTTTTTTTAACCAATAAAAAAAAGGAAGAGAATTCAAATCTTGGTGTTCTTTGTAAAGAAGGGCAAGTAATACCTCTGAGGTACAAGATCCTTCACATTGATATCTCACTTTTAAGACCAAAGCTTACCAACCCCTTGTAATGCTTAGAGAAAAAATAAAAATAAAAACGTTGTCTCGTCAAGTTTAGTGATAAATCCTAAGTCAACGTGTGATACTAAATCAATTCAATGGCATACTAGAAGCAAATCAAATGGTGTTGCTTTGACATCTAAGTTCGCATAATATTGACCAAAAAAAAAAAAAAAAAAATTTACCTCGTATCACTTTGACTTACAAAAGGAGGACAACTAATTCTTCTAATCAAATCTAGACACTTGTCATTGATTAGTACTAAGTACTAATAAAACTTTTTGATTGGGCACTCAAATTTGATTTGCTTCCAAGGATGTCAATGGAAGGGGAAAATGGGCTTTTGCCCTTATTTTTTAAAATATTTAGCACAATGTTCCTGTTTCGAAACTATTTAAGAGAATGTTCTTGTTTTTGAAACTCGATTTTAACAAAATCAGTTATATGTATATTTTTAAGTGAAACTTGACATTAGTAATATCGAGTTTCACTTAAATTTTCAAAAAAAATTAAGTAGTAAAATATGCACAGAATTTGACATTGCTAATGTCGAGTTTCACCTGTAACTCGATTTTTTTAAAATCGAGTTTCGAAACAGGAACATTGTGATAGATATTTTAAAAAATAAGGGCAAAAGCCCAATTTTACCTTTTAAATTCATTTAGGTCATCCATTGATTGAAGATGTGGAAAAGTGGGAGGATAAAAAATGAAAAAGTGATAGAAAATTGGGATGATAGAAGTAATTTAGTTTTCTCTCATATGTGTTTGGTTGGATGGAAAAGTGAAGAGATGAAAAATTCATTTGTTTGGTTGAGAATTAGAGGATAAAAAATAAAGTTTGTATAAATTTACAATTATATCCTTATTAAATAAAACAAAAAGAAGAAAAGGACAAAAACTTGTTGGTTGAAAGGGATTACGGAAGAACAATTTCGTCCAAAACATACTTTCCCCATTTTCTTTCTAATTTTCTTCCCAATTTAGGGAGATTAAGTTTTGGTGGCTGAAGAGAAAATAGCTGAACCCCACCATTTTTCTTCCCCCTCCCCTTGAAACATCTCTCCCACCTATTTTTTCTCTTATTTTCCACTCCCCTTTTTTCCATCCTCTCCAAAATCATTTCAACCAAACTTTGAATTTATGTCAAAATCAAGCCCAACAGCGACTGAAAACTTCAAGATCTTTAAACATAAAACTCTATTGGATCCAAGTCCTAATTCTACCTCCAAAATTTCAAATTTTAAAGAACACAAATATGGAGATAGAATAATTACCAAACAAGCACAGAGCCTAGAAATTCTTTCACAAGTTCGTTGCCAACTTAGTTTGATTTAAAAAAAAAAAAAAAAAAAACACAATTCTTCGAGCCTTCCAGTCGAAATCACCCTTGGAGAGAAGAATTAAAGGACTAAATTCTTTTGAAAAGAATTTTCATAGAGATTGCATATTATTTTGGCAATCAATAATGAAAATTTTCACCTACGTTGCTAATTAATTCGGACTAAAAATTTATTGTGTACACCTTGATTTTAAAAACAAGAGGAAGAAGAAGACACTTTCTTTCTCTGAAGTCTTCAAGTGCCAAGGTTTGCATTTCATTCTTTTCTGTCAATTATGTTGATACATATTTAGTTAATTTTACAGTTGTTCTTATTTATAGTCCATTTTTAAAAAAGAAAAATTCTTTGAAGTCTAGAATATTAATATAGTGAAACCGTTGACAAAAACAATAAACGTTGTCACATAATGCTATTAGATACAAAAGAAGCCTTTGGTTGTGCGTCTGGTTAGCTTATTTACCTCTTTTTTTCTTTTTAGAAACTGGTCAACTTATTTACTTAAATGTGAGATAGAAAGTGGTTTTAAGCGAGAAAAATTCTAAGAACACATAAAATGATACAGTTATCCACATGGTAAATTGTGAGTAGTAGAGAAAAAATGATGGGTTTATATGAAAGTGATATGGGAAATGCTAACGGGTGCCCTTAAGGCACTGGTTAAGAATCCAATTAAAGAAAGTTTTTATGGGAAAAGAAAAAAAAGCAATTAGTGTTTTGATAGCTTTTTTCATTTCCCATAAAAGTGATGTCAAAACTTTCTTTAACTGGATTCTTGGGCACTCGTTAGCATGACCCTTTTTAAATGTGTGAATAGTACCGTGAGACCCATTTTTAATGAAAAAGTTGATGAAAAATGATATTTGTGGGTCCCATGAACAGTGCACGGGACCTACTGATGTGATAAAGGGACGAAAAAGTAAGAAAAGTGCGGCTACTGTTCATGAACAATAGCCGCTGTCCCCTACTGCAGCTAACAAAAAAAAAAAAAAAAAAAAAAAAAAAAAGGAGAAAACGCAACTCACAAAACCCAACGCACGTTTCAGTGCTATCCAAACACATACTTAGAATTTTAGATCGTGTTGTCTCACTTTTTCCAAAGCACTATAATATAGGCTTCGACTATTACCAATAGGTTAGTTGGTCTTAATTAGGTCTCGCTTTTTTTTGGCCTAATTGTTTCAAAGTTGCCTTTCAAATTTCAATGTATTTGAAAGTTTATAAAGAAGTAAATTTGAGAGTTTTGAAGGAAAGAAATAAGATGCGAAAATTTATTTAAGACACAATAGAATGGATTAGAAAGGTTATACTCCAATTTTCAGGATTTTATTAGAAAAGAACATAAACGAAAGAAATCCATAATTTGATAATTATACATTTTATTAGCTTATTTTAAAAAATAGGGATCAAATAAGATTTTTTTTTTTTTTTTTTTTGAGAAAAAGATCAAATAAGATTTTATGTCCTTTAATGAGGAGAAAATTTTGGGAATAAATGGAATTTGGCCACCGTTATGTTGCCGAGAAGTGATACATCCACAATATTTTCATAACACTTTTATAACAAATCATAAGTAATAAATTGTTATTAGTTTTAATTTGAATCCACCACTTAAATTTTTTTTTTTCTTGTTTCAAAAAAAAAATTTTATTTTTTTCATCAATAACAACCCATAACAATTTACTATTTAAAATTTACTGTAAAAATATCATAAAGATATCACTTCTACTACGTTGCTGTCCATTTCTCCCAAATCCATTATCAAGACGAGCTTTATTAATGAAGAGGAATGTGGGCCGAGTTTTCATTCTATCATGTTGTTGTAATTTTGCCACCCTATCAATTGGTGTCTACCATGGGATTTGGCCCAATGGACCTTTGGTACAATGGTATTAAGATCAAGACTGGGATTGTTTTATATAATTGCACTGAAAAAGAAAAGTTCGGTCTCGTTTGTTGGTGGGTTTTCAACCATTTAATAATTTCCATTAATGTATGGTCTTGCAACTTGCAAGTACAGGAAAAGCAAATTCAGCAAAAAAAAAGTTTAGGAAAAGAAATGCATAGTGGGTAAGGCAAGGGTGAGATTTTTTGAGAGAGAGAGAGAGAGAGATTTATATATATATATATATATATATTTATAAATAGAATCCAAGTATTAGTATGCTTTGCCATTTCCCTCATCGTACCTACATCACTTATTTACCAATATATCCAAGCAAGTTGATTTAAAGTTTGAAAATTTTGGCAAATTTAGTTTGGAAAGTGAAGGAAAGTTCCCATTTGAATCTAAGTGTCCATTTGGATATCACTTATTTTGTTGAAAACTAAAAACAATAAAAAAAATAATAAAAAAGTTACTGTTTATGCGCATTGCTCTGTTTACATGCCTAAATGCACTATTCATGTCCCATGAACAGTGCAAGAGGAGCTAAAAAAAAAAAGGCAAACGCAGGACGTGGGAAGCGCAAAACGCGCTTTCCAAACGCACACTAAGGACCCGTTTGGATTGAGGGGAGAAGAATGGGGAGTAAAGAAGAGTAGAATCGAGTTAGCTGAAAATAGGTTAATTTTGAGCCAAATCTATTCCACTCTACTCTACTCCTCCTCCCTCCCTCTCAATCCAAATGAACCATAAGTTTAGGTGCAAATTGAGAGGTTGCTTAGGCGAGAGAGTACCGCTATTGTTTTGTTTAAAGTAGAGGGTGCTGCCATTTCATTATATAGTGAAGACATAAGATAGTTTAGCAACCAGTTGATCAATTTAGTATGCATGTAGATCAGTAGATGCAGGTGCAACTCATATACCTTGTAGTTCAACTGGCATATTTTGACATTTGCAATGAAAATGTCAAAGGTTCAAAATTTTCATTTCCCAACTATCGAATTATCAAAAAAGAAAAAGAAAAGGAAAAAAAAGAAAAAGAAAAAGATGTAGTACATCGTAGGCTTTTTGTGGAGGTGTCCAAGTTAGCTAATATGGTTGCTAAAATCATGTATGAATTTTAATTTTAATTTTTGAACCCTCAACTATTACACATCTCCATTAAAATATCAGAACGTGTCAATTGAGTTATAAGATTTTTGGCCATATATGAATGTTTTGTGGGTGCTAAACTTTGTTTTTGGTTGTAGAAAAAATTTTAAGTTCCATGTACATCGAAGGTTCAAAATATTTAATTTGGTTTGTCATTTTTTGATAGTGGTCCAAAAATGGTTGCAAGTTGCCTTAGGCTGCAGGAAAAGAACATGGGCCAAACCCACACCAATGCGGCAAATTTCTGGGCCTAGTCCCTAACCACTACTGCCCATTGAACCGATCCGCTGGTTGAACTCGTTTGCCGTCACTAATATTATACCTTTTAAACCATTTCCTTTCTGGTCAAATGATACCAATAGATTATTATAGTACTATTAGCTTTTTCCTTCTTTTATATTCCCTTCTCTTTTTTGGGTATCCATCACTTTTCTTTTCCCAATTCATTATTTTTATCATTTAAATATTGATTAGTACTTTAATAGATACACTAAATCCAGACAAAAAAGAATATTAATTTAATAAAAAAATTTTAAGTACTAAAATTATTTTTATAATAATGCACATTTTTTATATTCAATTCTGTTGATTGAGATTAGAGCACTTTCAACTTCCAAGATTCACATCCTTTTTTAATTTTTCTTTTTTGATATGATGAGGTTGTAAACCTAACACATCAAGACAAACAATCTCGTTGCAAATCTTTTCATAATGAATTTAAGATTAACAATATTGTTCAAGGAACTTTTACTACTAATTAGTGACATATACTAGTATCCTCTAATCAAGTGTATGGCATCGTGTGCTTGTGATTTAGCTCGTTTTTGGAATTTGACCATTAGTCTTCACACACGCTACGAAATTTGTTTTGTGCTTCTTTTGATTTAAATTCAGTACTATATAATATATATTGCTCTTTTCCTGACGTAATCATCACTTTCAAATTAAGTTTATTCAATGGCCTTGTGATTTTTGTGACGACACATAATGGCCATATAGAGTTATGGACTCCAATCCCTTTAATCAATAGGATTAAAATTATTTTTGAGAGAGAGAGAGAGAGATCTAGTCATTTCATTTTCTTATTAATAAGTCATATATGCATCGAATGGATCTTTGAACTTATTACTTTGCCTTTCATTCAAGTATTATAGGAAGAAGTATCATTTGAGTTAAAGCTCATTGAGATTTAATAAACTTTGTTATCCTTATTGCTTGTAGGTTTATGTCATATATATATATGAAGGTTATATGGTTCGGCCTAACAATCTACATTCACAGTGTGAAAGTTCTTAAACAATTACATATTGATATTAAACAGTTGTATTACAATGAACTTAATGTAAGGTTTATTTACTAAAAAATAGTTGACTAACCCTATACCAACAATAAATTAATCCGAGGTTAAGTTATTCTATAAGTACATGGGTCTACAATTGTTTTGGGCCATAATATGTCTAACATAATGGAATGGAAATAATTATTTTTGGGGGCTTAAGATTTCGGGATATGCATGCTTGAAAGAACTAATTAAATCATCGTATTCCTCTTAACTCATCATCTAAGTTAGAAAAATGAATATAGCTTAACCGAAATATTGTTGTTATCTTCACATGCTCCTCTAAATATGTTTCTTATGGTAAACCCTCTTTAACAACTGTTTCATTGGCATAGGAATCCGAGAAAGCGCTACCTAATTAAATTCCTTAAAAGAGATCATGAAAATGCGTATTGAGAACAATCTTCCAAATGCATTTTAAGTATGGGTACAAATACAAAAATATGTTCTCGTGACTGCAAATCTAATCTAAAGTCTGATTTTTGTCTTAGTTAAACAGTTAGTGTAAGGCCAAAAGAAGAAAATCAAGTAGATTTGTGGTTTAATTAGAAATTTTGATACTGTTGTGTACTTTTTTTTTTTTTTGAGACCACATTTTGGTCTTAACATGTACTTTATCATTTCTAATCGAAGCTTCATTGTCTGATATTGAATCCATATTGGTCGCAATCTCAAGAGCACACTTTGGTCATGATGTTAAAGACTAAATCGATGTTATTTTTGTTGTGTAAACATATTATGAAAAGATATATACTCCTTATATATCTGAAGCTGGCTTTAAGAGTTCCAAAATTGTGATCCCCATCATTTGTGAAGGTTTAGTATGTGCATTCCACATAATTCTATCCTAGAATCACTACAAGAAAACTGAACTATTGCGGCGGGCCTATTGCGGCGGGTGCGAAAACCGCCGCTATAGGTCGCCTATTGTGGCGCTTTTTTGGCCCGCCGCTATACATGAGATCTATTGCGGCGTTTTCTATGCCCGCCGCAATAGACCTATTTTAGCGGCGCTAAGCTTAGATATAGCGGCGGGTAATATGTAGTCCTTTTTGCGGCGGGTTGGACCGCCGCAATTGACCTTTAAATTTCCCTCTATTTTTTTCGCCTTCCCACTTAAAGATCAAATAGTAAATTACACCCGATTAGCATGAAAATTGGCATGCCTGTTAAGAACATATAGAAAATGTGATCCAACGGTTGGATTTTCAAAATTTGAATTCAACAATAAGTTATTGGTTGGTGTAACATTTTTTAGAGTTACATCAAGTGTAACTTGAACCCAACGCTATATTTCTTAATTCGATGTAAATTTTGACAAATCTACCGTTAGATTACATTATCTTCATATATGTTTCATGCATACAAAATTTCAAGGTGATCAAAAATTAATAGTCATGTCATCAATCAATTGTTTAAATTCAAGTTTTTGTAATTTAAAATAACACATAAAAGATGAGTTTAAAGATCAAATGGTAAATTACACCCGATTGGCATGAAAATTGGCAACCATGTTAAGAACATATAGAAAATGTGATCCAACGGTTGGATTTTCAAAATTTGAATCCAACAATAAATTATTGGTTGGTGTAACATGTTTTAGAGTTACATTAAGTGTAACTTGAACCCAATGCTATATTTCTTAATTCGATGTGAATTTTGACAAATTTACCGTTAGATTACATTATCTTCATATATTTTTTATGTATACAAAATTTCAAGGTGATCAAAGATTAATAGTTATGTCATCAATTAATTGTTTAAATTCAAGTTTTTGTAATTTAAAATAACGCATAAATATATGAGTTTAAAGATCAAATGGTAAATTACACTCGATTGGCATAAAAATTGGCATGCATGTTAAGAACAAATATAAAATGTGATCCAACAGTTGGATTTTCAAAGTATGAATTCAACAATAAGTTATTGGTTGGTGTAATATTTTTTAGAGTTACATCAAGCGTAACTTGAACCCAACCCTATATTTCTTAATGCAATGTGAATTTTGATAAATTTACCGTTAGGTTACATTATCTTCATATATTTTTCATGCATACAAAATTTCAAGGTAATCAAAGATTAATAGTCATGTCATCAATCAATTATTTAAATTCAAGTTTTTGTAATTTAAAATAACGCATAAAAGATGAGTTTAAAGATCAAACGGTAAATTACACCCGATTGGCATGAAAATTGGCGTGAATGTTAAGAACAAATAAAAAATGTGATCCAACGGTTGGATTTTCAAAATATAAATTCAACAATAAGTTATTGGTTGGTGTAATATTTTTTAGAGTTACATTAAGTGTAACTTGAACCCAACGCTATATTTCTTAATTCGATGTGAATTTTGACAAATCTATCGTTAGATTACATTATCTTCATATATATTTCAAGCATACAAAATTTTAAGGTGATCAAAAATTAATAGTCATTGTTATCAATCAATTGTTTAAATTCAAGTTTTTGTAATTTAAAATAACACATAAAAGATGAGTTTAAATATCAAATCGTAAATTACACCCGATTGGCATGAATGTTAAGAACATATAGAAAATGTGATCCAACGGTTGGATTTTCAAAATATGAATTGAACAATAAGTTATTGGTTGTTATAACATTTTTTAGAGTTACATCAAGTGTAACTTGAACCCAACACTATATTTCTTAATTCAAAGTGAATTTTGACAAATCTACCGTTAGATTACATTATCTTCATATATTTTTCATGCATACAAAATTTCAAGGTGATCGAAGATTAATAGTCATATCATCGATCAATTGTTTAAATTCAAGTTTTTGTAATTTAAAATAACACATAAAAGATGAGTTCAAAGATCAAATGGTAAATTACACCTGATTGACATGAAAATTGGCATGTATGTTAAGGAAAAATTGAAAATGTGATCCGACGGTTGGATTTTCAAAATATGAATTAAACAATAAGTTATTGGTTGGTATAACATTTTTTAGAGTTACATCAAGTGTAACTTGAATCCAACACTATATTTCTTAATCCGATGTGAATTTTGACAAATTTACCGTTAGATTACATTATCTTCATATATTTTTCATGCATAAAAAATTTCAAGGTGATCAAAGATTAATAGTCATATCATCAATCAATTGTTTAAATTCAAGTTTTTGTAATTTAAAATAATGCATAAAAGATGAGTTTAAAGATCAAATGATAAATTACACCCGATTGATATGAAAATTGGCATGCATGTTAAGAGCAAATAGAAAATGTGATCCAACGGTTGAATTTTCAAAATATGAATTCAACAATAAGTTATTGGTTCGTGTGACATTATTTAGAGTTACATCATGTGTAACTTGAACTCAACCTTATATTTCTTAATTTGATGTGAATTTTGACAAATCTACCGTTAGATTACATTATCTTCATATATTTTTCACGCTTAAAAAATTTCAAGGTGATCAAAGATTAATAGCCATGTCATCAATCAATTGTTTAAATTCAAGTTTTCGTAATTTAAAATAATGTATAAAAGATGAGTTTAAAAATCAAAGGGTAAATTACATCCGATTGGCAAGAAAATTGACATGCATGTTAAAAACATATAGAAAATATGATCCAACGGTTGGATTTTCAAATTATGAATTCAACAATAAGTTATTGGTTGGTGTGACATTTTTTAGAGTTACATCAAGTGTAACTTGAACCCAACCCTATATTTCTTAATTCGATGTGAATTTTGACAAATCTACCGTTAGATTACATTATCTTCATATATTTTTCAAGCATAAAAAATTTTAAAGTGATCAAAGATTAATAGTCATGTTATCAATCAATTGTTTAAATTCAAGTTTTTGTAATTTTAAATAACGCATAAAAGATGAGTTTAAAGATCAAATGGTAAATTACACCCGATTGACATGAAAATTGGTACGCATGTTAAGAGCAAATAGAAAATGTGATCCAACGGTTGGATTTTCAAAATATGAATTCAACAATAAGTTATTGGTTCGTGTGACATTTTTTAGAGTTACATTAAGTGTAACTTGAACCCAACCTTATATTTCTTAATTTGATGTAAATTTTGACAAATCTACCATTAGATTACATTATCTTCATATATTTTTCATGCTTAAAAAATTTCAAGGTGATCAAAGATTAATAGCCATATCATCAATCAATTGTTTAAATTCAAGTTTTCATAGTTTAAAATAACACATAAAAGATGAGTTTAAAAATCAAAGGGTAAATTACATCCGATTGGCAAGAAAATTGACATGCATGTTAAAAACATATAGAAAATGTGATCCAACGGTTGGATTTTCAAAATATGAATTCAACAATAAGTTATTGGTTGGTGTGACATTTTTTAGAGTTACATCAAGTATAACTTGAACCCAATTCTATATTTCTTAATTTAATGTTAATTTTGACAAATCTACCGTTAGATTACATTATCTTCATATATTTTTAATGCTTTAAAAATTTCAAGGTGATCAAAGATTTCTTTTATCTTCAATGTGAATTTTTTGTTTGTATCTTCTTCTCCTATAATTCTAATTTGATAAAAATATTAATTTAACAACAATCCAAACTCTTCATCTAATCATTGTTTTATTTAAATTATATTATCAAGTGTAATTATATGTCGTAACATTAATATTTTCTATCTTTCTAACAAGTTCAACTTAAACTTAAACTCAAATTCATCATTATCATTAATATTTAAATAAAATTAATATTTTATTTTAATATTAAAACCGAAATCTCTGAAACTCCCACATTTTCCACATTATCATTTAAATTTTTTAAACTAAATAGTGTGAGAGTTTTAATAAGAGTTTCTCTATCTTTTTTCCTTAATCTTAAAGTTTTTTTTTTAATTTTTTTTACGTGAGTCTTTCTTCTTTTTTTTTTTTTTTTTTTTAATAACCTAAAATGAGTCCTTAAAAAAAAAAAAAAAAATTCTAACGTGTGGTCTTTTTAAAAAGTAAGTAGTGATAGAGTCATAACAGGAGTCTCTCTCTCTTTTTTCCTTCATCCTAAAGTGTGTTTTTTAAAAAATTTTTTTTTTATGTGAGTCTTTCTTTTTTCTTTTTCTTTGTATTGAAATCTAAAGTGAGTCCTTTTTTTTTTTATATATATATATAAAAAAAATCTAATGTGAGGTCTAATTAAAAAAATTATAATTATCTCTTCGAAAAAAAATTTATAATTATTTTTTTAGTCCTAATTCTAAAGTAGGTCAAAAATTTCAGTTTTATATCATATATAGATAATAATAATTGTATATAAAAAGAAGATAATAATAATGAACAACTAAAACGTTAGTTGCCTTAGTGGTTAACACTCATGCCATGCATATTTTCCATGGTCCCGTCCATGGTTCTAACCTCCATGACAGCCTTTTTTTTTTCCCATTTTTAAAGTTACTACTATCAAAACTACGTCGTTTTGGTTTTATTTAAAACTAAACATAAAAAAAAACCCTACTCATCTCTTTCTCATTCAGCCGCCCTCCTCATTCCCATCCCCTCTCTCGCTCTTCACTCATCTCTTTCAAATGGAATAGAACCAAGCAGTCTCACTTCGCAAGAATCGAGATTCGAAACCGTGAATTCTCCAACCTCTGAGCCTTTGAAATTCTTCACCAAAGTCTCGCCGTTTTTGTTTCTCAAACCGGGCGAATCTCTCACCTGGAAACTCAATTTCTCGAGGGAAACTGAAAACGAATTGGCATTTTCCGGCGCGGTTTGTTTTGAATCGGAGACTGATCGGTCTCGGTCTTGCCTGGAGGCTTTGTTCTTGAAAGAGAATTTCTTCTTCGGAATGAGCTCGGAGTTGAGATTCTCAAGGGTTTGTTTGAGGTCGGAGATGGTTTTGAGAGAGAAGCGGACTTCGTAGGAGGGCAAGAAACTATTTGGGTCTGTTTTATTTATCAAAAAATTATCTGGCGACAAAAAATTAGCTTCCTGGTTGTTTGGCGACAAAAGAGTATGATTTCTCTATACCCTTGGATTGCTATTCTCTTTTATTTATCCAGAAACTATTTGGGTCTGTTTTATTTATCAAAAAATTATCTGGGTCCGTTTTGATTTAGTCAAACATCTATTAGTTGTTTCAATTTTCACTTTACCTGGGTTTTGGGTTTTGTTTAATATTATATCCTTTTAATGTAAATAGATTATTCAGGGGGGTTTCTTTACTAAGATATGATCAGTTGATGATTGTTGATTTTTTTTTTCCCCTTATCATTTTCTGTTTTGGGTTTTTATTTTTGTTTTAAATTTATGGGGCTGTTTATTAACATTGTGTGGCTAAATTTCAGGTTTATATTCTGCACCAAATGCCTTTAGTTTATCTAAAGAACAAGCATGCATCAATCATTTGGTGCAATTTTAACTTCGTGAACCGGGGGAGGCTCTGGTGTTCTTGGAAGATATTGTTTTTTGGTTATGAAAATGCCTTTTATTTTTTATTTTTGGTTCTTGTAATTTTTTTTACTTTTGGTTCTTTTTTGGTCTGCTTTGTTCTGATTTATTTATTGTTTGACTTAATGTTAGGGTTTGAAATGGAGGCAAACAACAAAACGAAGGACGACGGCTCTGCAGAGTCACCGACTTCGGTGCTTGAAGACGAGGTTTGCTTTGTTTTTTTTGTTTGGTGCAACTCCACCAAAAATAAGCCCTCGGGTCTCATTTGTTGCGAGTTATGATCCTGGGCATTGGATTTGGTAAGATGTTTTTGTTCCAAAATGTGGATGAGATTTTAAATTTTGTAACTCAATTTAATTTATATGATTATTTATATGCTAATTTCCTTTTTTAGCTTTTACCGAAAGTGAGGCTTTATCTAGTTCAATTGCGTTTTTGTATAACTTTGACATTGAATTAATTAATTGCCTTTTTTTTTTTTAATTTTTTAATTTTTTTATGAATTGTTGGAGAATTTAATAGTTACTCAGTTGGTACTTAACTGGGGATGTAATCATTGTAAACTATTCTGGCTCAAAAATAGTAAAGTTTGGCAGGTTGAGATAAACTATTAGTTTAATTTTGTTATTGGGGTTTCAAATTATTCTGAGAATCTGAACTCCTTGTTGATGGTTTGTTTATTTAGATCAATTTTCGATATTTAAATTATT
Organism: Quercus tomentella; assembly: GCA_028535165.1. Classification (NCBI taxonomy): domain Eukaryota; kingdom Viridiplantae; phylum Streptophyta; class Magnoliopsida; order Fagales; family Fagaceae; genus Quercus; species Quercus tomentella. The sequence continues at coordinate 12,095,234 of JAPQVY010000012.1, read as the reverse complement.
CTAAAAAAAAAGAATGATAGTAAAATAGTAAAACAATAATAAAACAGATTTGTGAAATTTGATGAGAAGGTGATGGAATTGCAGTGATTTGTATTGGTAGAAAGTTGTTCTCATGGAGAGCTTTCTTGGTGGGTTTGTATTGCCTTTGTTGCTCCTAACAGGTATGCTTTTGCAATTGTCCCTGGAAAGTTTTTATTTATTTGTAATATTATTTATAGCTGCTTATTTGTGATAGGAAGATTATTTGTAGTGAGTGAACTTGATTTCACTAATAGTACTTTGCTATTGAATTGAACTAGGTGTTGGAATTGAATTGCAATCAGAAACTATAATTGGTTTGAGCTATAACTACTAAAGTAAAGTGTTTTCTTTGGCAATATGAATGGACCCAATGTTGAATTAAATATATACCGTGTTTGTATTGCTTGTAAGTTGCCGTTGTGTCTTACAATTTATGAAATTTCTATATGGGGTTAGTTTGAATTGTTGGCTCATAGTCTTAGGGAGAGGAACAATACCATATTCTCTTAGCAGTAGGTGCTACAGGCAGAAAGCTTGCACTCACAAACATTCATTATGCAGCAATTTGTAAATTACTTTATTAGCTTCATCAGCGAGTTAAACACAATAGAATGTTACAAACAAACTTTTATTCAATGTTTTATTTTTCTTAAATTGAAAATAGAAAACAGTAAATCTTCTCTAAAAAAAGAACCACTCTGTAACTTTGATTTGTCTCCATGACTGGACATAAAGTTGATCTGGTAGGCTATGATTACATTTCTAGAATAACTTAAGCTGTTGTGCTTGTTCTGGACCCTATGATGTGCCTTATAGCTGTAATATTAGTTGTAGTTATATGGTCAACTTAATTTTGAAGGAGATTTCCTTCTCATTTTGACCTTTCAGTAGTGCCCTTTATTTATTTATTTTTAAAAAATTAGTTATTAATTGAAGTTAATTTTTTTTTGATAAGTATTAATTGAAGTTAATGAAAAGCATTATGTTGATATTTCTATCATTTCTTAAATTTCCTTCACCATCTGTAATTAATGGGTCTCAAGGAAAAGTCAAAGTCCTCTAAAGTTAAAATCTTTGCTATTGGCCACTCTATCTTAACTTTTCTGATGGTTTTTAAATGATGAATCTATAGGTCTACTTGTTTCTTTTGTAACTTGGATCAGCCAAATGCCATAGTTCGTTCTAGAGTCGGAAATCCCAAAGGTATTGACACAAAACCCAATCTTTATCTTCTTTTTACAAGAATGCTTGATTTTTTTTTTTTTTTTTAATATAAAAATTTTATTAACCACTTTATTGGCATACATTTTCACAACTCAAAAAATTGTGTAAAAAAAAACTATACTAGTTTTATAGTGAGAAAAAGTGATAAGAATAATTGCATGCACTTTTTTTTTCGTGTGTTTGAATCTCATTGGTTTGTGAGTAGTGGCAAAAAAAAGTAGAAATTTGGAGGTTACAACAATCTGTATATAATTGCCAGAAAGAATAAGATAAAAATTATGATCATATAATAACTTAGAAATAATGTGCAAAACTCTCAAGGGTTTTGTGGTTCCACTTATTAAAATAAGAAATAAAAACATTTTGAATAGATAATGTGAAATGCAATTTACATATTATTGCAAACAAATCATTATAGATAACCAATTAACCATACATGTAGGACCATATGTATCAAATTTCTTTATTTATTTTTTGCTGTATTATGTTGCATTTTGTTCATTATTGTTCTCCTAGGTTCATTTCATCACCTAACCTGAGTTGTTTACAACTTAATTTTTGCTTGGAGTTGAGCTTAGTTAGGAAAAAAAATTTGGAAATTTTATTTAGGAATAAGTTTTAGGAACTTGGAAAATGTTTGGGATATTTACCTGTCTTTTAAAATCTTTCTACCATTCCCAATTGGGATATCATGCAAATAAGCCAAGTCTCTAGAGAGCTTGCGGCTTCTAGGAGCAGTGATTGGATTAGATTTTTCTGGGTTAGGAGGTGTTTTAACACCTTGAGTTTCCAAGTTATTATTTTTAGTATTTGGTTTGCCTAGGGTAGCACGTATCATAAAATATTTCTATGTTAATATAATGTTAGTATAGAGACATTTGTGGTAATGTTTTAGTGGAGCTAAAATTAAATTATTATAGGTTATTTGTAAAAGAAATGTGGTTTTAGGGCCCAGGAGAGAAAAAGAAAAAAAAAGCACCTATAGCGGCGGGCAAAAACCGCCGCTAAAAGGTGCATAGGGTATGTTGTACATGAAGCCTTATAGCGGCGGGCCTAACCTGCCGCTAAAAGGCCACTTGACCCGAATGGTAACCTCATTGGCGGCGGTTTTTAGCCCGCCGCAATAGACCAAAAGCGCTGCTAAATGGCAGATATATTGCGGCGCTTTTTGCGACCGCCGCAATTGACCTATAGCGGCACTGCAGCACTGGCGGGACGGCCCGCCGCAATAGCACCCGCCGCTATAGGTCAAATGTACCTTTAGCGGCGCTTTTTTGGGCTTTAGCGGCGCTTCTGGCCCACCGCAATAGCCCAGTTTTCTTGTAGTGAATAAGTTCTTATGCTAACACAAGTAACTGAAACAACGCATTTTACTTTTAAGCTACTTTATTTTCAACTAATCATTTGTTTGGATGCGTTTTACTGATTGTTTATTTGTTGAAAGTACTATAAAAATTAAAATTAATAAAACAAAGGAAAAAAAAGGCTTTCTTAGGTGTAGGATCGCCAAAGTAACAGGTAAAAAGGTTGAACTTTTTTTTTTTTTTTTGGTTGGGGGCTTACCATACGCACTTAAGCATTGACATAGTAATAATAGCTTTAGAGCTTGATGTAGCATGACCTTTTTATCTTAAAAAACTTGCCCAACTACAGTGACAGCTCTAGGAATTTTATCCAGAGGGTTCATTAAGAAATATAAGTTAAAACAAAATTTAATTAAAATAAAACTTAACAATATCGAGTTTACAACAAAAAATCACGCAAATACATAAAGTTTTACAATTTTTTTTACGAGTTTTCATATTTTGAATCATTACAAACCATTTGTATGTGCTAGAAATTAAATTATATAGAGTTATATCATGTTTATATTATACATGCACACATTCGCATACATCACAACTCACACAAAAAAAAAAAAAAAAAAAATTATTAAAAAAAAAATTCATAATCAGTATTAAACACACACACATATAATATAAATTTATAATAAAATAGACACTCGCATCTCACAAACATTCGCTCTTTGTTTTAGTTTTGGACTGGGTTAGCCTATGTTATTGTTTAGTTTTGAGTTGGACTTATTTGTGATTAGTGTGTGCAATATTTAAGTCAGGGTATTCAAAAATATTTTTTTAAGTAAAGTAAGCTAATAAAATATATATATATATATATATATATATATATATATATATATTTTATATATATAATATTTTTGTTTTTAAGTCAGGGGGTTCATTTGAACCCCCTGAACAACACTTAATGCTGCCCCTGCCCAACTACCTAACTGAATTTTAAGAGGCGCTGTAGGTACTTTACTTTAGACTTCCCAATTAAATTCAACCAGGTAGTCTTGGAAGCTATAACTATACACAAGAAAATGCGTTGGTCATTAAACCAATACATCATATGGTTGTGTTGCATTAGTTAATAATTCACCTAGCTGAATTTCATTAGCATTGAAAGTATTATACCTAAGTTTAATAATAAATATATAAAGCAGTCAATATGGATTTTAACTGAATTTGAGGGCTCAATAATGGTTGTTCGTGACAATTGGGGTTTATATATGTTCATGCTTTTAAGTATTATGAGAAAGAAGGATTTGACTTAGAGAAGTAAAGAGAGAAAAATCTCATCTCTCATGCGATAAACTTGTTTGATCAACCTTGCCCACAAATTTTAATTCACTTTGGATTGAAACATACTTTGTTACAGTCGGGGAATTATGTCTTTTAACTTTTAGGATTTATTTACTTTCTAGTTGTCTTACACACATTGTGAGTTCCAATTAGTTCCACAAATTTTAATTCACTTTGGATTGAAACATACCTTGTTACAGTCGGGGAATTATGTCTTTTAACTTTTAGGATTTATTTACTTTCTAGTTGTCTTACACACATTGTGAGTTCCAATTAGTTCAACTAGTAAAGTTCCTGATGGTTGAATATGAGGTCTGTGGTTCAATTTCCACCTACACCAAAAATCAGATGGTGTCTTGGTCTAATGACAAAGAACTATCATCAAGAGCGGATGCCATACGTTGAAACTCATACTTGTATTTCTGGAGCACTATAAGCACAGGTGTCGTGTGCGAATTTTCTTTTCTTCTATTTAAGAAAGTTATACCATTTGGAGAAATAAGGTACACTAGTAATGGGAATGTTCGTCTATGAGTCCTTCAGATATCCCTTTAGATATGGATAAACTATAATAAGTGTACTAATCCATGCCTAAATAGTTGGGTAAAGCCTAAATGTTTCTATTTTGATTTGCTGAATTCATTTCTTAATCTTATCTATGCCAAGGATGTCAATACCGTACCGGAGGCCATACCGGTTTGGCCACCGGTACAATATATTTCGGATACCGGTCAATACCGGTGTACCGTTTCGGGTTTACCGCTATTTTTTATATTTATAAATAAATAAATAAATAAATATATATATATATATATATATATATATATATATATATATATATGTGTGTGTGTGTGTGTGTGTGTGTGTGTGTGTCTGTGTATATATATATTATAATAAATATAAAAGTTTACCATAAAACATTTCCTCAATTCAGAACTAATTATTCATGGTTTTAGACTTTAGTATCAATTAAAAGGGAAAAAAAATAAAAAAATAAAATAGAAAGCTTAAAAGTTACCATTGCATACTAAGAAAACAAATAATACTAATAAGTTAATGCAAATAAGTTACCATTCTGTCCTAACAAAAATTCAAAAATTACAAAACTTAAAATAAAAAAATAAAAAAAATAAACTTTTTTCTGTACCGGCCGGTACGCCCGGTACCGGCCAGTATTGCCCAAAATTGGCCGGTACGGCCGGTATTTTTTCCGGTACGAAACAGGGGGGTCAAGCATACCGGATTGCCGGCCGGTATGGTACGGAATCGATAACCTTTCTATGCACAAAAATAATCTCACGATTTTAAGCCTAAAGTTAAATAAGTTGGAGATATCTTTTTATATCTTGAAAGCTGTAAAGGAATATTTTATGAAAAAGATATAGAGAACAATTCCAATGAAATGCGTATAAGTCCTCAAGGTTCTATCAATCAAAATCAAGAGAATTCCTGAAAGAGAACAAAAAATGGACCCAATTTCTATATGGGATTTCGGCCATTCAATGGTTTCCATTCTTATGTAGGATTTTAGTACAAAAAAGAAACCATTACTGTATGTGTTTTGGGATAAGGGTATAAGAGACACATATTTAGAAGTCAAGTATTGGTTTGCATGGCTAGCTGTTTCCCTCTTACAATAACTTATCGTGCTGATTCATCCATATTATAGGCAAGTTGCTCTGAAATTTTGGCAAAATTTTGAGTGTGGAAGAAAAGCATGGAAAAGAAAATTTGGACTTACACTTATGGAAAGGTTATTTTCCTTTCAATATATAGAAAAGGGAAAGAACATATATACAAATTAGTAACCTTTAGTAAACTTTTGTTTCGTAAGGCATAGCCGCCAACCAATTATGCAACAACTTGGGATGAGAATGTGAAAAAGAAAAGATGTAGTACACATTAAAGCATCAACTATGACCCTATGCCTTTATCTTTTCCATGCATGAAAGCTCAAAATCTTCGATATTGTTCACTATTTTCTGTGAAGGGAAGCTGGAAACCAAGATGAAAGAACCACATGACCGAGTCAGATTCTAGCTACTCACTAATCACTATAGTGATTGCTGACATTGCTGATTCGATTCTATCTAAATTATCTGTATGTGTAAGGCATGGATAGGTCATGGCTTTAGTAGATAATCCAGCCCATAAATGAAGAGAATAAAATGTTAGGTTAGTATAGAGATAATTAAATGATTAAAACGTTGCATTTTTTAGCACTTATATATCAGTTTTTTTTTTTTTTTTGCTGAATAAATATCAGTTTTGTTATCTAAGTAAGTTTTTTGTATTAATATATTTGAAAAAGATGCATTTAGCATTTCTGAGAAACAATTTTAGTACGTTTCTGCCTATTATCTTCTTTTCTTTTTGCTTTATCCTTTCTTTCCATTGTCATCCTAATGTCACTATGACCAAATCTGAAGCACTACCACACTTAAAGTATAGTGGTCACTTAGATCTTAATTCCTTTTTCTTATGGAATGCAGTCATACACTAAGTTTTGTTGTCACGCATTTATTTTTTTAATCAGTTCACTGGAACCTCGTTTGCCGGAGCCGAGTTTTTTATTGCCTAATTAAGGACTTATTCATGAATTTAATACGGTACCAACTAAGGAAATAAAAAATGGACCCCATGTGGGCCATGCCAACTACATCTATCTCTTCAATAAAATAAAAAAAATAAATAAAAAACCTACATCTATCTCCAACCCAAATCTGTTCAAGTTCGTGATAAATTTCTTTATTTCTCCCAAAAAAAAAAAAAAAAAAAGTTCGTTATAGATAAATTATCGATTGTTACAAAAACTTAAATGAGACTATTTCTTAATAAATGCAATCCAATGTTGAAATATAATGGAGTAATAATGAAAGAATAAAGCGATTCAATAAGCAAACAAAAAATTTGATAACTTGAAGACATGCCTTCAAGTTATCAAATTTTTCCCCTGCATAAAAGTTGCTAAAAGATTACTGCAAAATTGTCCCCACTCCCCATAATATAACCAAGTTTATTGGGTTCCATTAAAAGGGAATAATTAGTTACCAAATAAATATAAACATTATTTATACATAAAAGATTATGGCCCTTCAATAAGCACTTTTAATATATATGTATAAAGGTACCGATCGAAAGGGTTACATATTACAACTTATTTTGTATATATTTATATATACAACATCCAACACATAGGATTTTAAACTTTTTAAATGAAAATAAAGTATAGACAAGATTTAAATTTAGAAACATATGATAAATTATCATTGCTCTCCAAAAGCTTAAGTTGTGAGGTAATAATGAATTTAATCATTTAACCTATATTATAACAATTTTGATACTATGATAAATTACCATTTGTTTCAAGAACTTTTATTAGAAAATAGTAAATATAATCATTCAACCATTATTATAATCATTCTGATCTCTAATCCATGATGAACAACAGGTTATCTACATGTAATACTTACACGGGATGTATCAATTTAACGTCTAAGCAACATTGCTTTCAGTGGTACTAGTATTTATTTATTTATTTATAATAATGGCTAGAAATTGGCATCTCCTACTATTTGACCTAACCCCCCACCCCAATGCATCACATGGAAAGGTACCACTTGGACTAACAAGTTGAGAAGGTAGTTGATACAACTACACTAGCTTGTATTCTAGGGGAGTCTAAGTTTTCTTTTACCCTAAAGAGGGTATATGATTCTCTTTTAAAAAAATGATAAATTAAATTGCAAATTATTGGTATCAAAACACACACAAAAACAATTTGTAAGATTGATTTGGTGATTTTGTTTTGTAAGATTTGTTTGTATGGATTTGATTTATTGTCGAAATGGATAATTAAAGGGAAACCGACATCTTGGTTAAGGCTCTCTAATTAGGGTCTTTTTTTGGATCTTACTAAATTTTGTCTAAGAAAATTCAACCTAGTGATTTTTTATGGTATAAATATTTTAAAAATCTCATCGTTAGATTACATGTTCTTTATATTCTTAACACACATGTCAACTTTCATGCCAATCAAATGATATTTATCATTTAATCCATAAACTCATCTATTATGCATAATTTTATAATAGAATAACTTAAAATTTAAACATTTTATAGATGCAATAGTTATTGATTTCTGATAATCTTGAAGTTTTACAAGCATGAAAGATATAGTAAGAAAAAGTAATCTAATTGTGGATTTATCAAAAAAAATTTGAGTGGTATAAAATTTTTTAAAATTACATGAAATATAACTTGAATACGTCCCTATATATGAAATATAATCAACTCATTCTTAACTATGATTGTTTGTTATTTTACTTATATGTCGACTAAAGAGAGGCGTGAGGAGGTGAACACGTGCCAAACCATGCAACTTACAAAGTCGAACACAAAGTGCCATACAAATCAATTTATAAGATCAAACCAGTCTAACAAAGTTTGAAAACAAGCACAGTTACTCTGATAAATAATCCAGCATTATTGTTTTTCACTTTAAAATTATTTTATTCTAATTATATTTTAATTTTATATTGTAAATTATTGTATAATTTCATTATCTTTTAACTCTCTTGATAATTTTTTTTTTAATTTGTGAGATTTTTATCTAATTTTGTTTGTTTGTTATATTTGGTTAATATTAACAAATTTATCAAGGAAAAAGATTACAATGAAAATATTCATAATAATATTCAAATATATATATATATATATAAATTCTTGATGAAAACTATAAATAAATAAAAGAAAATATTAAATTTTTTTTTTTTTTTTTTTTTTTTTTGGTAAAGAAAGAAAATATTAATGTTGTATCTAATTATATGCTTCACTTAAAGTTAGTACATTAAGTCTCACCTATATATTGCACACCCTGAAGAAGGCCACCGGAGTTCACCTATATATTGCACTTGAACATGAAGGGAAAACCTAATGAATTAAACAAAATTATTTTCAAATTTGCAACTCAGAGAAGAATAATGTCTTAATTTGTTTGACTAGAAGTAAACTTCAAGTTAGTATAGGCAAGCATCTGGGAATTTCTAGGTTATTGCGAAGTAGAATGAGCACATTTGGGGGCTGACCCTATTTTTATGGGCTATATCTTTAAAAATGTTTAATAGTTATAGGTAATATAAAGGATTTAAAAAAAATATGGGGGCACCCTTGGCTATAGTTCCGCCCCTCTATATGTGTGTGTGTCTATATATATATATATATATATATTCTATGCTCTATTCTATGGAAACCAATGACACATTTCTCCTCTACTTAGAATATACAAACCCATGGTCAGTCCAAGAAAGAAGAGGACAAAGGGAGCCAGGATGAGAGAAGAAAGGCAAAATCGAAAGGTAAAAGGAGAAAAGAAAGAAAATATGTACACTAATGATTCTAAAATAATCATTAATTAATGCAAATGAACACAGTCAACTTAGTCAATCTGCTAGCAGATAGTCACAAAGTTTTACTTTACTTTCAAATTTAAATCTACAAACTGAGTCAACCATCTGGTTCCTGAGGGCCAAAACCCGAAGTCCAAACCATGCAGCATATCGAGCTCGTGAACACTGGGATACAAAATACGAGGCGTGTCGTGGACTTAGGTAGGTCTTGCCTAAGGGAATTTAGGTTTTTCCGTTTTAGTCTTGTTTAAGTTTGCATGGGAATGAGACCCAACAAGCCAGATGCCAACGTTTATATGCGTTTATGGAAACTTTTTCCTGTGGGTAAATAGTATCTATTTGTTTTCATATAAAAAGCTTTTAACACTGATTGGTGGAGATGTCCACGTACCACTTTTTTCTCTTATTATTCATAATTCGTCATATATAAGGTATGATAAAAGTTATGCAAATTTGTTTTTTATGTGGTATTAGTGCTTTTTTTGTTAGTGATACAGTAGAAAAGGCAAGTAAATTGAAAACTGATTTTATGAAGTGGATGGAAAGTGGAAACTAAGTCCAATAAATAAATAAAATGTTTTCCACTATTAAATGTTAGACATATTACCAAAAAAAAAAAATTCCACACCACAAATAAATAAAACTATGTTAATGAAAACTTTTCTATCTTCGCCCTATCTCTTTAGTGATTAACTATTTTGAAAAGTTATTGACCAATGTTTATTGAATATTAAGTTTTTTTCAATACGACATTTCTTCTCAAATTAATTGTTTTCCCATTACTTTTCCGCTTAGTTATTTGAGTAGATTTTGAATTTGAACATTGTTTTATTTAAAACTAAAAGAAATATTAATGATTTTCTATGAAAATTAAGAGTGCTTAACAAGTCAGACGGCTTGACAAACCCAACCCACTAGGGATTATGGATTATTTTGAGCAAAAGGGTTGAGGTTAATCATGATTTTCTAAGTATTAAGTCAATCAAATCATGTCTAATAGTTAGACCCCCAATTTAAGTCCGACCAACAAGTGACATGAGCATATTAGTGCAAGTCAAATAAAAGAAAATAGTTTTTATTCATTTTTGGGTTGGTGCAATCAAATACCAAAAAATAAAAATAAATTTTCAATTTTAAAAAAATATTTATAAAACAATTTTGTTTTTCAATAAATATTTCCATGGAAACCAACAAATGGAGGGTTTCTAAAATACTATTTGTTTGGAAGAGTGGCCGGATTCTTTTACAAGGATTCGTGGGCTGCTGTTTCTGGACTGTAGTAATTCATTACAAACCTCAGATCCAATTAAGGCCTAGTCAACCACTTTTTTGAAGCCCCTTTATTTATGAAAATCTTTGTACAAAAGACACAAACACAGGTGTCCAATAAAATATTCTTAACTTCATCAAGGAAAAAAAAATTCTAGAATGCACGAAACCAAAGTTCTCTTCCTATATATATTTTGGCCACAGTGAGAGACAGAGACACCCACCAAGAGCCATTTTCTTCCAAGCATCTAGCTTTCTCTTCACCCTCGCTTTAGGTACTTACAATACAAAACCACCTCAAAAAGTTTAGCTTTGGGCTTTTTTGACTTGGTAATTAACCTTTGCATCAGTTAATTATAAGTAGCTTTAATTCGACCAACTCTATTATAGCTATGGAGATTGAGTCAGCAACACAAGAGAAGGCTGGGCCTTTAGCTATTGCTTGGGACTGGGTTAAGGCCCTGCCTTTGAATTTCAAGAACATCGCTGTAAACCTTGTAAGGACAGCAAAGAAGCTAGGACAAGACGACCCAAGACGAGTCATGCACTCACTAAAAGTAGGACTGGCTCTCACACTGGTGTCCTTGTTATACTACTGGAGACCTCTATATAATGGTTTTGGGGTTTCAGGACTGTGGGCTGTGCTAACTGTGGTAGTTGTCTTTGAATTTACTGTTGGTAAGTTATTTAAGTCACTAACAAGATTAACCAAACCATCATATACATGGTTAAATATCTAAGCAACAATTAATGTACATATTTATTTTTGTTCCTGTCCAGGTGCTACTCTCAGCAAAGGTTTGAATAGAGCTTGTGCAACATTATCCGCTGGTGCTCTAGGGTGTGGAGCTCACCACTTAGCACGTCTCTTTGGAGAGAAAGGAGAGCCCATTGTCCTTGGCTTCCTTGTCTTTTTACTCGGTAAGTTTTACAAATTAATATGTACCTCTAACATAAAATATAATTGAAACTTTTTCTTATTGTTGGCATCACGGAGTTTGTAAAATTTGTGTAGTAAAATTTATAGTAATTTTAACATTTTCTTTATATAGAAATATCCTAGAAGGACAGTTTGGACTCTACCTAATATTTATTTCAATACTAAATATTTGTGAAATCCCGAGTTTCCCATTCTTTCATATTCTTTTGCAACAAAAAAGAAGTACAAATTAAAGCATTTTTCTGAGGTTGGTTTATTTATGCAAGTTGTTTTGGTGTGTGCAGCTGCAGCTTCATCATTCACACGATTCATTCCACGGATTAAGGCAAGATATGATTATGGGGTCTTGATTTTTATATTGACATTTAGCTTGGTATCAGTCACGGGTTATCGGGTTGACAAAATTTTAGAGCTGGCAAATGAAAGACTCACAACAATTGGAATAGGTGGAGCAACCTGCATAATTGTATCCATATGTATTTGCCCAGTATGGGCTGGTGAAGACCTTCACAAGTTGATTGCTTCCAATATAGAAAAGCTTGCAAGTTATCTAGAAGGTACATAACTAAAGTGATACATAGAATTTCATAACATTTTTCACAATTATTAATAAGCTAAAATTGTGATTGATGTACATTAATTAAAAGCAATGTCAGTGATGATAAGTCAATGGTAAGCACACATATTGTGAAAGCGATATTATATCAATTATAATTTGTCACCTCAATAAATTGTGAAACTTTTTATGTTTTTAATATTGCTTGTAACTAAATTTACCTGAATTTTCTTTCTTTCTTTCATTAAACTTTACTGTTTGATCTTGAAATGATACTAACAAGTAGAGAGACATTGACAGGTTTTGGAGGTGAATATTTTGCGGATCCTGAGGATCATGAAGGGAATGTTATGGCCTCTAAAGGTGACAAGGCACTTCTTCAAGGGTATAAAAGTGTCCTCAATTCAAAAAATACTGAAGAATCCTTGGTGAGTAAAGCCCCTTTAGCATTTTCCGTCTCCTCCACTAATCTTATACCTTTATGAAATGCCACTTACATCTGCACTTTTTGCTGAGCTTTTCGCTCTTACTTTACTACTACGTTTTTTAAGCCAAAATGATGATTAGTGATCCTATGACACTATCTGCAGGCAAATTTTGCAAGATGGGAACCAGGACATGGTCGTTTTCACTTTCGTCATCCATGGAAACAATATTTGAAGATTGGAGTTCTTGCTAGGCAATGTGCTTATCGGATTGATGCTCTTAATGGCTACTTCAACTCTGATTTACAAGTACATCATCATGATTCTTTCTACGTACAAACTATATACCTAACTTTTGTCCCCAAAGAAATGGATAAAAATATTCTACATATCCTACTGTTTTTTTTTTTTTTTTTGCTTTATACTCTATTAACTGCAATATGACATTTATATGATTATTATTATTATTATTATTATTATTATTATTTTTTAACTTTGGTTGCTTTAGTGGAGCATAAAATAAAATACTATAAGAGTGAGACAAAAAAGTTTTATTCGAAATAAATGTAGCTAGTAGAAACATACATGAAAACTTTTTATTTTTACTATTTGAATCACTAACAAAAGACCATGATTAATTTACAAAAAAAAATTATAAAATTTAAAATTTGTGGGCTTTACTAATTTATAATACTTCTGCAGGCAGCAATGGAATTCAGAAATAAAATTCGAAAACCAAGCAAAAACATGTGCTCAGAAGCCAGCAAGGCACTAAAAGCATTAGCATTATCAATCAAAACAATGACAGACCCTTCAGCAGCCAAATCCCATGTGGAAAATTCTAAAACTGCCATTGATGAACTCAAATTGGTTCTCAAAGCTGTCTCACTAGAGAATGCAGACCTCCTAGCAATTGTACCAATTGCCTCAGTTGCTTCAATACTAACAGAAATCACAAAATGTGTGGAGAATATCTATGAATCAGTCCATGAGCTTTCTTGCCTAGCAGAATTCAAGAGTACTAGTGTTGAATCCACTGTATCACCAGAGAAACCACAAGCACAACTACTAGTACTTCATTGTGGAAGCATTAAACCTCTTTTGGATGGTGATAATGACCATGTTATAATCACAGTGCATGTGACAAACGAGGAATATTCTTTACAAACTGAATTTCCTCAGCTACCAAAGCCCGGGCAATCATGACTTGGAAGTGTAAATATTTGTTAATGATCAGCTAGTTACATTTATGTGAAATGTTAACAAATGTCTTAAGGGTGGTTTATGAATTATTTTTAGAAATTTTTTTAGAAATATTGTTTATCCTGTTTGAAAAGTCAAATTTCTTAAGAGAATATCATTTATTGTCTTGTCTACCTTATAAAAATATATAAGTTTACAAAACTACTCTTAAATAAATTTATCAGCTTTTTAAAAAAGAGTTATTTGCAATTAAAAAGGTGTCCCAATTAAATTGATTTTTTAAATATTAGTTAGTTTTCTTTTCAAATAGTTTTGAAAATAAAGTAGGAATATAATAGGAACATTAGTAAATTAATAATTTTTAGTTTTAGAAACATGCCAATATTTTAGGACATTCCAAAATGGAATAGAGAACAAACAAACTAGGACGGAGATTAATAATTGCCCTAAGAACATCCATTAACATGACCCTACATTTATTGCTCAATTTAATTGTACCTCACCTTTTGAGTAAAACGATCTCTAATCTAATATTTTTCTCACAAATTGTGTTAGCAAATCTTTCCCTTTAATTATATGTATTCCTTTCTTTTGTAACGTACAAAGTTCTTTTCAAATTTGAATTTGCCACTTATGTTTGTCTTGTATATATATATATATATATATATATATAACTTTAAATGATAAAAAAAAAAAAGAAAAAAAAAAACTAATTGTTGGACCGGAAATAAAATATGCACAAGCACAGCATAAAGAATGATAAAAATAATAACCGCAGTGCTGATGCGCTTGCAAGGAATGGTAGCACAATGGAGGAAGAATTTTGTATTTTTGATTCAGCCCCAAACTTTGTTAAGGAGTTGTTATGCTCTGATGTTAATGGGGTTAATTTTTGTAGGCTGTCTGCCGTGAACCTAGCCATTTTGGCTTCCTAGTTTGTTTTATCTATGTCCTTTTAACCAAAAAAAAAGAATGATAAAAATAAAATAAGTTAAAAACCAACAACGACAAAAACAATGTGAGATGGAACTATATATAACTTTCATTACCAACGAAAAGACAATGCCAGGTGACCCAGATCATGTTTAAACGTACTTATTATATGCCAGTTTTCCAGATATATATGCAGGGTGGTTTATTTAGTCAAACACGAAAAAAGGTATCTTGATAGTAATTACTGGGGCGGAGCTAGGTACGGGGTTTTGAAATATATATAAATATATATATATATATATATATATATATATATATATATATATATAATTATTTTAATGATTTGAAAATTTAGTATACAAAAATAAAAGTTGCCCCCTCAAATAAAAGTTGGCCCCTCAAATATTTGAATTTAGCCTCATTAATGATGCTCTTAAAAAAAATAATTGGTCTAATAGATATAGAGATATAATTTTATTTTTCACAATTCTATTTTTTATTGTAAAATGTGCTCTTATATCTATTAAATATTTGATAAAATTTGACACCAAATATGTTTGAGTCTATCTTTTTCCACTCGTTAGGTGGCGATTAACAAGTGTGGGGTCAGAAAATTTATGTCCCGGCCCACTTTCCATCTGGACTCAGGGCCAATGCCGACGAAAGCAATTGCCGAGGACGAGTGGTGAAAGATCAAATAGCCTATAGGTGCAGCCGAGGATGACCCTGTCCTCGGCATCTCAAGACTTCAAAAGAAAGAATGACGTGTCATCACAGGCAGCCTCAAAAGCACCCCCAGAAGAAAAGGCGAATTAAATGGGTCACATGTGGGAGTACGGAGTGGGAATGGTTCAAGGAGAGGAGGTCACCTCCATAATGAATGCGCCCACAAACGTCCTATCCATACTGAAGGGATAAGACTCTTGAACAGTGTGGCTTCGGTTATTGCAACTAACAGAAAGTAGGGAAAGGCGGCTGATGGGACAAGCACTCGAATAGGCACCTGCCTGATCGACAGATGGAGAGTCAGGATCAGCCAAGGAGGGCTATATAATGTAAAGGCTTGTGCGCCAAAAAAAGGGGGGGGGGGAAACCGTCTCCCACCCCCCATTGAGCCCTAAACAAGGGAGAGCTATTAGAAGACCAATCCCCTCGGACATGGCCTAAGGGCCGGAGCCGCTCAGGCCGGGCCGGAGGAAATGTCTTATTAAACGCGCTGCTACCACGAACACCACGACTAACCACCGTCATGTGACCAAGGTCTAGCGTTTCAAACCCACGCTCTATAAATTTTATTGCAAGGGCCTTTTACGTGCGAAGCCCATATCAGTTGGGATCGTCACATTTTGAGTCCTTACAACAAGTTATTGACTCATTATAAAAAATCTTGTCACTAAAACTACACATAAAATATCTCTTTAGTTGCCACATAATGGGTAAAATAAGATAACTTCAAATATGTTTGAAGCCTAACTTATTCCTCCAAGTTTTGAATCATTCATATTTTTGAAAATTTCATTGGTTCAATTGAAAGATTTTTTACTTACTTTAGTATAAAATTTGATAATTTATATTGAAAATAAAACTTTTAAGAATTTCACTATGAAAATGGTAAAAATGAATTTTATTTTATGAAAGATAACCATCAAACATAATTTTAATTGAAAATACTAAGTTTTTTGTTGTTGTTGTTGTTGTTGTTGGGTGTGTGTATATATATAACTTATCAAATAAAAAAGTGTATGTATATATATGTGTGTGTGTATAATAAAAAAACGTGTGTGTATATATATATATATGCGTATGGAGGGTTGTTTTGATAAATATATTAATACTGTAACTTGGCCCCCTAAACAAAAATTTCTAACTCTCCCCCTAGTAATTAGTAAATATTACTATATTTATCCTTTTGAATTGAATACAATTTCAATTAGGTTATATGAGGCATTAATTTTTCAACTGAATCTCCAAAAGTTGAGTAATTGCATGATTAGTATTTTTGGTCAAAATACAATAATTTACAGATCTTTTGACATGCTTGATCAACACTGAATTTCTAAAAAGTTTTGGTGTTGTCCTCCACTTTGTATATCCAGCAGTGATGTTAGGGTCTTATCATAAATTTTACTGCAATAATATTAATGTTTTATAATTTTAATCATAATCATTATTATATCCATTTGTAAATATTTTACTGTAAAATTAATAATAACTTTAGTTTTATTTTTTATTTTTTATCTACTATTGTGGTTCAAGTGTTTTAGGTTATTGGGTATAGATGGTTGCTTATTTACAACCAAACCGGGGGCACACAGATTGATTTAGTATAAGCTCTTAAAGGTCATATAGTAGGAAACAAAATAAACCCGAGGTACAATATAACTTGTAAAGATAAAAACTGCACACCCTATTACGTATACACACATGATTTTAGTGAAATTGTATTTTCAATCCATGAATTCAGTTCAAAGAATAGATGTATAACAGTGCGTGTATAATAACAAATTATCAGGTTGTGTGCAGCAAACACTACCCAACTTGTAGATGAGCCCATGCATCCTTAAATTGGATTTGCAACCCTGTTAAGTAATACTGATAAAACTCACTTGAACGTAGAGAACCTCTCTTTGTATTGCAACACCCAAAAATCATTCAGCAAAAGCAACGGTCGGCCAGGTCCGGTAAGGTTATTTAAGAACCGACACTCACTTGGACCTAGCCTAGATGAGCTTTGAAGAAAATATTTTACCAAGATGACACGCAAAATGCCTGAAAATGATATTATTGTTGTTGACCATTAGCCATTAGGATTTTGGAACCCATTGTTTTGGGATCAAAACGCGTGGGAAATAAATTTTACCACTTGAATTTTATCGAATTACAAAGAATTGACAGACTTAATCAGGAACCCATTGTTTTAGGATCAAAACAAAACTCATTAGTATAACTTAGGTGTTGCTGTTGCAAAACATAATGTGATAGCTCTCTTACCAATAAATTAATTTTGTGTTCATGGTCTCTTGCAAAGTAAGTGTAAGAAGTAGCTGAGAAAAAGGATGAGGCCTATAAAACAATAGTGCATAGTTTAAGGGTTAGAATATACCTCAAGGTTTTACGTATAAGCCTCATATTCTTATTCTTATGATTATCTAACAAATAAATAAATAAATTCGGTCGCATCCCTTGTAAATATGATATACCCATTTGAAAGGGGAAAAAATTGGAGAACTCTTTTATTCACATATGGTATTGTTCTTTCAAAATTGTGTAGACATGGAAACCCGTCCAAACGTAGTTTATGGACTTTATGTACACAAAATTTTCGTAACAAATACTAGATGAGGAATTGTTACTGGCTATTATTATTTATTAATAGGTAAAAAAGTAATTTCAGTAATATGTTCAAATTAAAACTAATAAAAACCTATAATTTAAAATTTATTGTGAAAATATTATGAATGTAACATTTCTCGAATAGACTTGCCAACTATGATCAGCTAGATAGCAACGGGCACTCATCTCTACAAGCAATGGGTCTAGAAAACATGAGCTATGATCAGCCAGATAGCAAATGACACTTATCTCTACAAGCAATGGGTCTAGAGAAAACTCAGAAAACATGTTCTTGGCTCAAGACAGGGCAAAGAAAAGGAAAACTGAAAAGTAGTAATGAAAAATAAGATTTCAAAGTTGGGGTTTGAGTTGTTTCCCACTTGATTTCCCATGCATGCGAGCTAGTGTTGTCTCCAATTCCAAATATAGAGGCAGTAAGTTCAGGGAAATTTGTCCAAAATTAGATAGAATGGCCAAAATTAAATATCACCATAATACTTAGACATAATAGAGATAATCCTTGTTTAGCAATAATTGGGTTGGAAAATACTATAAGCTGCGACATTCACTAATTAAAGACTTTTTTTTTTTTTGAGGAAAAAAGACTATTAATTAAGATTCTCTTTATGTGTGCTGAAAAATTATCAAAATTATATGAAATTTTTTTTTTTTTTTTTTAAGAGAGAGTTTCAACCTATGGCGTACACTCTTGATAATAACTCTTTATCATCAGACCAAGAAACCAATCAGTTTTTGGTGTAGGCGGGGATTGAACCTCAAATGTTTTATACAATCATTAGAGACTTTATCAGTTAAGCTCACTGAAACCCAGCAAAATTATATGAACTCTCATTTTCATACTTGCTAACATACGTAGCAATGGATAACACCATAAAATCCTTCCTTTGTTTTTTTCATGCCTCTTACTAGGTTTCCAAGAATTTGTTTGAATTGAGCAAACATCATATCTTCATGTCACAATTTTGATTTTATAAAACAGAAAACCCCATGCATGCAAATTATAATCTAAGGAAAAATAAATAAATATAGTGAATATAGGTTTCATAATTAAAGAGAGAAAACTCAAACCAAATAAAAAATATTGGTCATATAAACACAAACTTTATTAGTTGAGCTAACTGGAACCTAGCAAAATTATATAAACTCTCATTTTCATACTTGCTAACGTAGGTAGCAGTGGATAACACCATAAAATCCTTCCTTTGTTTTTTTTCACGCCTCTAACTTGGTTTCCAAGAATTTGTTTGAATTGAGCAAACATCGTATCTTTGTGTCACAATTTTGATTTTATAAAACAGAAAACCCCATGCATGCAAATTATAATCTAAGGAAAAATAAATAAATACAACGACTATAGGTTTCATAAGTAAAGAGAGAAAACTCAAACCAAATAAAAAATACTGGTCATATAAACATGAACTTTATGAACATAGAAAGAGTGAAAGACCAACATTAAAAAATTTTTGTTCGGTTAATAAGTGTCCTTAAAGTATTTGTTAACAAATCATCTTAGTAAAATTTTGATACAATTTTTATGAAAAATATCAAAAAAATTAATTACTTTTTTAATTTTTCTATAAAAAGTTTCTAAAAATATTTTCTAATTCAATATATATATATATATATATATATATATATTGGTACTCATCATAAGTACAAGATACAAAAAACTCTTTTAAACTAAACTAAGCTGAACCAAATTTGAGCCACTCACTTTCCACACAGTGTCATTGAGCAATCATTATCTACTTTCTCCTAGCCCCACTCTTCAATCATTTTACCAATCAACAACATTCAAGTTCTGTAAATACCAATTGGTACAAACCAAATTTAGCCATTCACTTTTCACACGCCAATGTGTGCTTGAATGAACACTTTGTTGATTCACTTATTTATTGAAAGATGATCAAAGTGTTGCAATTTTATCAAAAGGTGATTAAAGTGCAGGGTGAAGTTTTAAAAAACTGTATATAAATTAATAAAAATTGAAAGTAAAAGTCATTGAGAAAGACATAAGAAAAGAAAAAGAAAAATCAGATTTCATTGGTATTTTTTTTGGTCTAGAGAATGATCATATAACTCGGAATTCCCACTAAAATTCTGAATGCATGTTGGATCCGTCAACATACACGTGCAGCAAACATGGACCCCAACTTTCGATTTTAAGTGTGTCTTATTCATATCACTTTTACAATGTATAAAATTCCTAGCTACAATCACTTAAAAAAATGAACCTAGTTATGATTAGCATAACATTCATGACCCACCCTCTCTTTTCTCTCTTAAATTTGTAATTTCCCTTCCACTTTCTTTGTTCAAAAGCAAAGATGCAACTTGCTTATATTTTATTAATATGGACATCAGACAATATTAATGGGGGCTTTTAGTAGTTAACATATAGGTCCACCACTCAAGACCATGCTTTATGACTCAATTTAGGCAAAAAGAATATAAGCACCAGTTATCTTATTTCAAAGGCTGAATAAGGTATAGAGTCAGAAAGGATATACCCATTAAAAAAAAATTCAGAGCATGTGACTAAGCACAAAATCTGACATGGATTATAAATATAAATGTAACATCCTTCTTCTTTATTTTCTTTTTCTTTCTCTTTCTTTTTTCCATGCACGCATTCTTTGTTTGAATATGAGTTGATTGAATTTAAAATTATCTATTCGATTTAAATTTTTTTAAAACATATGAATTAGCAAAGGCATACTAATTATGTATTGATTATATATGATTTTAAATACACATCCATCTCACATCAAACTTCACAATTTGTTGTTGCGAACACTTACAACTGATTATATGCATCGATCACTTTTCGTTGATCACTCATTATGTGTGATAATGAATGTGTCTGTAAGCAAACTGATTAATTAAGGTCGAAGTCCCTGTATGAGTCAGGCTCAACCTATGTCAGTGAACGGACTTGGAGCTCAGCTAAAAACAATTCAGTCAAAATTCTGTATGTGCACAATGAGAGAGAGAACATGGGAAACACGAGTGCAAATTACTTTATTCCTCTTAATTAACAGAGACTTTGACAAAGTAATGCAGAGGCAGCAATCCCACTGCTAAAGCCAGAATAGAAAGCTGAACATTCTACTGCATGTGCCATTTTGCTGTTACATATGGATTGGCAAAGAAATATATATTAACCGGAAGAGAGATGAAGATGGGAAACACATTGCAATTACAGCCATGGAAAATGGTCGTTCTTTGTGTCAACCAATAGAATATACTTTCATCACAATAAGCAGTAGCTGCAATCCCATAGCTCAATCCACATTAGAAAGCTGAACATTCTTCTTCTCTTATAAAAATAATGTGCCAGTTACCAATAAAATGGGACTAACATAACCAAGAGAATATGTCAGACTCATGAATAACTGAATGAAGTTGTCAGAGGAACTAACAAATAAAATCATAGTCAGATTCATGAATAGCTGACTGGATTTGTCAGAAGAACTAACAAAATCATGGTATCAATTAGAACTTGTCAAACATTATAATATATGGTTCTTGTTTTTTTTTAGAATTGTAATTCAAATCCTAGATGAAAAGAAGTCTAGTACATCCGTACTCGAGGCATCATTCAAGGGTTCAGAGTAGTATATTCCATTACTTTCACTATATTCCAATTGTCTTTTTCCATTTCTGTACGAAACTGCCTGTGTGGTCTCCATTGAAGAACCATGAGTCCTAGAAAATGCAGGTCATGTGCAAAATCAACATGTGGACTGTGGTCACTGTGAAACCAATTAACACCATGTAAACTCTCTACGAACTTTAAAATTGCTTGGCTGCATGTGATATGAAACCAAAAGAGGTAAGTGGACTGCCATACGTCCTCTCCATGATTTGTTTTTCCCATACTTTTCTATTTTATTTTCGTTAAGAGGTAATGTTGACGATAAGTTTTAGTTCAAAGTATGATTTTCCTACTCCTACCACGTACCAAGCAACATAATCTGTTGTGGATCCAAATCAATAAAACCCTTTCACCTAGGATTCCAAACCTAACATACAATTTTATAGCAGTTTCTATATACAGAATAAACTATGATAAAACAAAAAGTCTATGGACACACTTTGTTACACACTTTACCACAACTTATGCATATATGAAGTGGTGATTGAATTATTCTTTACCAAGTATCAATGACGGTCCCATGTGTAAGCGATGTAATCCAATCACAAATTGATAAATGTATAAGTTGTGACAAAGTGTATACTACTAAAAGAGTTGAAGTTGAAAACCATGACAACAATCATTATCCTTCTAAAGGTTTTTCCAAACCATGCTAATAAGAGAAGATTGTCACCTAGCCAACTAAATCATTATCCTTTCTAAAGGTTTTTCCAAACCAGTATTAATAAGAAAAGATTGTCAACTACTAATCTACATAAAAGAAATTTTATATTAAAAGATTTTAATATGAAAATGATTAGAGCAAGCATACACATTCTAAAAAAAATATTATTTTGACACATCAAAAAACTACTCTATCTATTTTAGCACACTACTGTATAGTATTTAAATTTCTTTATTTATTCTTTTTAATTATTTCTTTTATGTTGTTCCCAACATCATTGAAGATATAGAAGAGAGAGAAAGTTTGAATAATTATTAATTAATTCCCAACGGTCATGAAGAGAGAGAGAGAGAGAGAGAGAGTTTGAATATATAAAAAATAATAATAATAATAAAAACCAAATATTTATACCACATCTCTTTGTACACTACTATTATTAGAATGTTACTGTGGCTCATGCATGGTTGTCAAAATCCCAATCTAGATCCTACGATTCTATGATTTTACGATCTCACTTGTCCAAAATGATCTGGATCTTTCAAGAATCTTTGCGATCGTTCAGGATCGGTAGGATCACACGATTCTGACAATCCCAAACGACCTTTATTTCTTGTAATGTTTTTTAACTTGACAGAAGGCTCAGTTGGACTTAAATGAAAAATAAAATCCCAATAGACCAAGTTTTTCCACTCTAATATAGAGAGTGTGTCAGTTGGACCCAAATAAAAAATATTCCAATAGAGTGCCATGTTTTGAGATTTTTGGCCTCTTTAAATGATGCTTATAAATGGATATAGTGATGTATGATAATTATATCAATGAATGTATAATTTATGTGATTATTTAATATACCAATGTGTATTTTTTGTTTTTTTCTCAAATAATGTAGGATCTTACGATCCACGATCCGATTATACGATCCACGATCTCACCTACCTCCCACAATCCTACGTAGGATGATTTTGACAACCTTGGGCTCATGCCAAATTTATTTGGCATTTGACATATTTGGTGAGATGATTTTTTGTATTTGGTGTGCTAAATACTATAAAATCTGATGCTAGTGCTCTTATATGTGTTAATCAATGCAGTTAACCAGTTTCTGAAAGTACCGTAACAACATCGTCAATTTCCCAAAAATAATTAGAAGTGAAAGATTTAAGAACACCCCTAAAAATAATTGGTGTAAGATGCCACGGTTGGCCAGTCATAAGAACCACCTCCCTCTTCTTAAAATGGTCCTACACGTTTAATTATGTCATGTTATGTAGTTCAAAAATCCAATGCTCCTCTAACAATCTTCAAAAAGAATACCATGAACTGGTGATCAAGGCACTGCCGAGGCAAGGGCAATGAGCTCAAGACAGATTTGCTAAGCAATGTGGAGCTAGCATTAGCCAGACAACTGCAAGTTCTTCGGAAATCTATCATATAATGTAGTGGAGATTTTGGTTTGGAAATTCAGGTCCCCTTAGGAAAATGTAATTTGGATACAATAAGGTAACAGCTGCCCAAATCTCAAAATAACAACTACATATATAACACTAAAAGATATATGGAAAAAAAAATTTTAAGTCTTTAATAGATTAAACACCAAAATATGTTAATATGGTAAATTTAATCATATAACCACATAATTCTAATACTTCCCTTTACGTGTCGGCTTGAACTCATTTTTTATAGGTGAGGTCCAACATGTAAGATTTTAAATGGGATGTAAAGTGGAGGGAACAATGATCAAACTTAGGACAATAACAATGAATAATAAGTAGAATTTTTTAAATTATCAATTATCCCAAAAGTTTAAGCGATTGAGAAATGGTAAATTTGATTATTTAATCACATAATTCTAACACAACCACAACAACAATATATCAATGTGAAGATCACTCGAGAGGCTTATGTCAGGGAATCCACTTAATTAGAACAACAATATTAGTAGAAATAAACAATTTCAGCATCAACACAAAACAGGTTTAAATGGTGCGCTCATCCTAACAAAAATGACAAATAATTCAGAATCACATATATCTATCGAAATTTTGAGCATGCAATCAGGCAGGCCTATTTGTGCCTGCCACCTGTAAAACAAGTGCACAATTAAAAGAATAATTATTTTTTCACATTTCCTGTGTCCACATTTTTCAAGAATATCCACATTTAACAAATGATAGGTAGGAGAGTGTATGCCGAGAGAGTGAGACAATCAAAGCCCAATGTATAAAGGATATAATCTGTCATGGATAAAGCCCTTCGCCGGAATGTAGTCAATTCAATTTATTTGCACAAAACCGGCTAATGGCAATTAAATCTCCCAAGAGGCAAGACCGAAAACATGAAAACCAATTAGGGATTAAACGAGCCTTTTCTGGCTTGAGCTAAAATCTTCGTTATTGCAACTTTCCTAGCAGAGCATAGTTCTTTTTCATTACAAACTGTTATACACTATTTCCATTAGTCTTCTATATTGACATGAGAAAACTGCAAAACTTGGATTTATCTAACTATATGTGCTACATAAATGGTTACATCATCAAGGAAAACTTGGACTAATTAAACAAAGCTGGCTCCTAAATATGAAATGTAAGTATTATACACAAAGGAATCGCTCTTACAGATGGGTTGATCTACTTACCAACCATAGATGGGATTTTCTACCTGTGGAGGCAAAAGGTTAAGTGAGACACAAGGAGATTTAAACTCAAGTTCTTCTCATACCATTGAATTAAGAGTCTTTTAGATACCAAATCAGTCACTTACATACATTTTGTGTATCAAACTTGTATGTTTATAGACCCCTTAAAACACAATTGGATTAACCTAGTTAATTAGCCAAGTGATTATTTAGTCCAAATTCCAAATCTAGGTTATCACAATCAAACAATCATATAATGCATAGCAGCAGAAAGATAAATAACACAATGATATGATCACCCAGGAAACCAAACCGGTAAAAACCTGGGGAGGATTTAACCTAGCTATCCTCAAGGTAAACCTGAATCCACTATGAAAGAATCAAAGTTTTACAATAGGACTTAGACCACTAACATCCTATTGCTACCCACCAGTAGAAATTTACTGACACGACCACGTGCAAGCTCCGAGACCACGGACTCCTTCTTTCTTGGATTCTCCAGCAAGTACAAGCACACCCGCTTATGTTTCTTTAAGTTCTTATGGCAGCAACTGAATTATCATCAAGTTCTTGAACGAATCTCCTTCTTGATAATCCTAAATTTGTGTAAAGGAAAACTCCTCACAGATCTCACAAGAGATTTACACAAACAGTAATATGAACAACACTAAAACGTGGCTAGGGTTTGCCTTATATACCTAGGGAAAAAACACAAAACCCTAAACGTTTTAAATGAACTAGGGCTGAGTTGGAATTCTGCAGAAAAACGCATTCTGCCCGATTTTCGATTGATCGAGCCTAAGCTTCGATTGATTGAACCAGGCCGAAATGCACTATTAAATCTGCATCAACTTAAATCCAACTTTACATAAATGACACAACTTTGAGCAAGTCTAAACACGACTAAACATCTTGTTTTGATCATGGTTTGCCAACAATACACATTAGAGTTCTAAATACATAAGATCCTAAGTCTTTAGAACCTAACAAAAATAGACTCTAACAGGAGCAATGAAAGTTTGTGTGTCACATTCACATTCACATACTCAGCCAAATAATGAGTAAGTTCCCAGTATGCATGGTTGGCCCATGAGTCAACTTGTCAAGTCTTGAAACAATGATAGAGAGAGAGACATGGGGTCTGGGTTGTTCTTACAAGATTGTTTGTGGTGTTGTTCAATCATGAGATTCCCATTTTCATATTGGGGTGTGTGTGGTATCCTACATGTCCTCTATAGACTACTTTTTGCAAGCCCATTACATCATTTGGGAAATTCCCACTGTGCTAAGGTTTTAACCCAAGTGTTATGTGCATTGTCTTTATACCAAAACAAGTGCACAAAAATAATCATTACTCTTATACTCTTTTTCTGTAATCTCTTATTTCCATATTTTTGTTTTTTTGGTTTTTGGGATTTGGGATCTTTCTCTAACCAAGAATGAATGTATAGAGGGAACCCAATAAGCCCAAAAGTCAGAAAAATTAAAAAGGGAAATTCAGCTGGAGGTGTGGCCCCTTAACTGGACTTTATTAGCAACCCAATAGACCCAAGATTCACAAAAAGAATTAGTTTGGTTGGAGAGCTGAACATATGAAACCGTAACTGAACTCAATCAGGCAACCCGGTAGGCCCATAGGCCTAAAAAGAAAGGGCCTGTACAATTTGCTAAACTTGATGTCGTTTTACTCTCTTTATTTTTATTTTTTTTTAACCAATAAAAAAAAGGAAGAGAATTCAAATCTTGGTGTTCTTTGTAAAGAAGGGCAAACAATATCTCTGAGCTACAAGACTCTTATACCTCACTTTTAACACTAAAGCTTACCAACCCCTTGTAATGCTTAGAGAAAAAATAAAATAAAAACGTTGTCTCGTCAAGTTTAGTGATAAATCCTAAGTCAACGTGTGATACTAAATCAATTCTAAAGAGGATAAAAGTTAAGGTAGACGGATTCGTTCAAATAAGCTAGCCATAGGTGACGGTGTTGAGATAATGATTGATCAAAGCACAGGAACAAGGTGAAGGATCGAGAGACCGAACGAAGAGCTTACATGACGGACGATCCTCCATAGTGGATGGATTCTAGGTAGATGGACACAAAGTGATGGATATCAAGGCCACGTGGCATCTACATGGCTTAAGTGGTCTCCAAGGAATCCTAAATGGAAATGTCTTGCACCTTACGATTAACCCTAGTCAATGGAATCCCAATATGGGAAGAATCCCGCAAAATACGTACGTTTGTGAGGATCTTCCTTGCAAGGAAACATCTTCCTAAGCAAGAAACGAAGATCGATTCCACATTACTATAAAAACCCAAAACCCTCAGAAAACAAGGTACCCATAATTTGCCCTAGCTCTGGCACTCTAGAGTTGTAAAAGTTCTCTAACTTAACCTTCGGAGGGTCTTTGGCTGGTACCACACCGATGTCCCCTGTAGGTTATTTTTTTCTTCTTTGTTGTGCAGATTTTGTCTAGAGCACGTGAGGCTGTGCGGCTTACTAATGATTTTCGGCACCATCAGTTGGCGCCATCTGTGAGAACGATTCAACAATAAGCCATACTATCACTTCCCAGACAAAGAGTTGCATGGTTCTCACTCACTTGATGGCGACCACCAACAATAACCAAGGAGACAAACTGCATACCACTACCCTCGGGAGACAAGTTCAAACACTCGTTGTGGCCTTGGAACGCCTCACCAAGCAAAACCATGATCTAGAAGAACAGCTGCGCCAAAAGAACGCAGGACCTAATACTCAGGAGGAGGACCAAGAAGATACCAGCGCTGAGAAAAGGGACCAAGATGGGCCGGAGGGTAACAACGCCCCAACAAGATGAGCGATAGGATACAAGTCGTCCATTCGCCGCAGATACGACTCCACCACACATGGTTGCGGAGATGCAGATGATAAAGGAACAGATGGACTTCATGATGAACGCCCTTAGAGGATGGGTGTCTGGCGACCTCGATGAATTGGTCCATCGAACTGATTCACCATTCATTGCATCCGTCACTTTATTCCCCCTTCCGCCGAAGTTCCGCATGCCATAAGTAGAGGCCTACAATAGATCTAAAGATCCCCTGGATCACCTGGAGTCTTTCAAGACCCTGATGCATCTGCAAGGAGTGGTGGACGAGATCATGTGTAGGGCCTTTCCCACTACATTGAAAGGTCTTGCAAGGGTATGGTTCAATAGGCTGACACCGAACTCCATCAACACCTTCAAGGAGTTGAGCGCACAGTTCACCTCGCACTTTATCGGGGGGCACAAGTATAAGAAATCCACTGTATGACTGATGAACATCAAACAACGGGAGGATGAGACACTGAGGTCTTACATAACTCACTTTAACAAGGAAGGCCTCTCGATTGATGAAGCTGACGACAAGATACTCGTAGCTGCATTCACGAATGGGTTATAGAAGGTTAAGTTTCTATTTTCCTAATACAAAAACGACCCAAAAACTATGTCAGATGTACTTTACAGCGCCACTAAGTATATGAACGCGGTAGACGCATTACTGGCCCGAGAAGAGAAGCCCAAGAATAGGGAAAGACAAGAAGATGCACGGCATGATAAGGGACGGAAGATGGCTAGAACCGGAGACCGATGGGATGATAGACACTCCAAGCCCCCCACAAGAAGGTTCACAAGTTTCACCCCGTTGACTGCGCCGATCGACCAAGTCCTGATGCAAATCAAGGACGAGGGAGCCTTGACATTTCCCGGCAAGCTGAAAGGAGATCCCAGTAAGAGGCCCAGAGACAAATACTACCATTTCCACCGTGACCATGGTCATGATACATCTGATTGCTATGAATTAAAGCAGCAAATAGAAGCTCTCATCAAACAAGGAAAGTTGCAATGGTTTGTCAGTAAAGAGAGGACGGATCAACCACAAGAGCAACCAGCCCGGAGGGAAAACGAACATCCTAGGCCCCCCTAGGAGAAATAAGGATGATTGTAGGGGGAACCACAGCTTTTAGTTCATCCAGGAAGGCACGCAAAACCTACCTACAGATGGTTCAGAACGTCCAGCTGACAGGTTTCGTCCCAAAAATGCCACGGATTGACAACCCTGTGATCGAATTCTCAGAAGATGATGCTCGACGTCTCCACCACCCGCACGATAATGCACTTATAGTAAGCATACGAGTAGGGGACTACAACACCCACCAAGTTCTCGTAGACAATGGGAGCTCTGTTGATATCCTCTACTACCCGGCGTTCCAGCAAATGAGGATAGAAAAAGAATAGTTAGTTCCAACAAACCCACTGCTCGTTGGATTCGGAGGAACAAAAGTCTACCCCCTCGGTTCGGTCACCTTGCCCATGACGATCGATGATTACCATCAACAGATTACCAAGGATGTCATCTTCCTGGTTGTTGATTGTTTGTCCGCCTACAATGCCATTTTGGGCCGTCCGACCCTTAATTCATGGAAGGCCGTAACTTTAACTTACCACCTAATGATCAAGTTCCCAATCGAGTATGAAGTAGGAGAGATACGCGAGTGCTATATTGCCATGTTGGAGATGGATGATCGTTTACAAACTTTGTGTATAGAGGAATAGCGGACGGTGGCATAACCCATGGAAGGCCTTGAAGAGGTATTCCTTGATGATTCTAGGCCTGAGCGAATGACCAGGATCGACACTCTCGCTAGCCCACCAGTACGCCGGGCGCTTAAAGCATTTCTGAGGGAGAACCAGGACGACTTCGCCTGGAGCCATGAAGACATGCCTGGAATTGATCAATCGATCATTGTCCACAAGTTGAACGTATCGCCCTCTTTTCCTCCCATCCGTCAGAAGAAACGGGTATTTGCACAGGAGCGAGACAAGGCCATAGCGGAAGAGGTTTGCATGTTACAGAAAGCAGAGTTTATACGAGAAGTGTACTACCCAGACTGGCTGGCCAACGTAGTGATGGTCAAAAAGGCCAATGAGAAGTGGAGGATGTGAGTAGACTTCACGGACTTAAACAAGGCATGCCCCAAGGACAATTACCCACTTTTGCGTATTGACATCTTGATGGATTCAATAGCGAGACACCAATTGCTAAGCTTCATGGACGCATTCTCTGGGTACAACTAGATCAAGCTAGACGAGGCCGATCAAGAGAAGACTTCATTTCTTTACCAGCCAGGGTCTTTTCTGCTACAGAGTAATGCCGTTCAGACTCAAGAACGCGGGTGCCACGTATCAAAGGCTGATGAATAAGATGTTCACACATCAGATTGGGAGGAACATTCAAGTCTACATAGACGACATGTTGGTAAAAAGCGTTCGGGAGGATGACCATCTTGACGACCTCAAGGAGACCTTCAATACTCTTCGTTCTTATAACATGAAGCTGAACCCGAACAAGTGCGCATTCGGGGTGACGACAGGAAAATTCCTAGGGTTCATGGTATCCCAAAGAGATATTGAGGTCAACCCGGATAAAATACAAGCCATAATGGAGTTGGCTCCCCCAAAAAATGTCAAGGAGGTACAGAGTCTAAACGGTAAGATAGCTGCACTGAACAGGTTCGTCTCAAGAGCAACAGATAAGTGCCTACCTTTCTTCTGCACCTTGAAGAAGTCCTTCGAGTGGACGGTCGAATGTCAGCAAACATTCGAAGACCTGAAGGCATATCTTTCTTCCCTACAATTGCTAAGCCTGTCCAAGCCAAGAGAAAAATTGTTTCTTTATCTAGCTATCTCCCCGGCCGCTGTTAGTGCAGCCTTAATCAGAGAGGAGAGCAGGATACAGAAACCCGTGTACTTCACGAGCCAAGCATTTTGAGGCGTAAAAGAGAGGTACCCTCCAATGGAAATGCTAGCTTTCGCTCTGGTGATCGTGGCCCGCAAGCTTAAACCCTACTTTCAGGCACACACAATGATTGTTCTAACGAATAAGCCTCTACGAAGAGCAAAGAGTAGCCCAGAAGCTGCCGAACGGATGGCGTTGTGGGCACTCGAATTAAGCGAGTTCGATGTGCAGTATTGCCCACGCACGGCCATAAAAGGGGCAAGTTATTACTGACTTCATCGCAGAATTCACACACATAGATGGTCGGGGGTAGGAGAGATTCCTCAATGGAGTATCTACACGGACAGATCATCCACTAGACAAGCAGGCGGAGCTGGTGTGGTACTCCATAGCCTAGAAGGGGACGAGGTCGAATGCATGGTCCAACTCGATTTCCCCACAACAAATAATGAAGCAGAATATGAAGCCTTGATAGCAGGGCTGGATCTCGCCAAAGCAGCAAGAGCCGCGAATGTGATAATATATTGCGACTCTCAAGTAATCACCAATCAAGTTAACAGCGATTATGAGTGCAAAAGAGAAAGGATGAAGAAATACCTTGAGCAAGTAAAGAATCGGGTAAACGACCTTCAAGCAAAGTTTGTTCAAATCCCAAGGGAGGAGAATGAGCATGCCGACCGTCTTGCCAAAACTGCATCAGCAAAACATATGCTCATTTCTAATCAGGTACTATCCTTCGTTCAACTCTCTCCATTAATAGACAGTATCAGTGTGCATGAGACAGGCTCCGAGAATGATTGGACGACGCCAATAACCTCCTATCTGAAGGACGACGTGCTACCTGACGGCAAGGAGGCAGCAAGGAAGCTGAAGGTTCAAGCAACACGGTTTGTGCTGATTAAAGACATTCTGTACAAAAGGGGTTTCTCCCGCCCGTACCTAAGGTGTCTTATCCCTGAAGAGGCAGACTATGTCCTGCGAGAGGTACACGAAGGAATCTGTAGAAACCATTCTGGATCATGGTCCTTAGTGCACAAACTAATCCAGGCGGGATACTATTGGCCTACCATGCAGAAAGACGCCATTGCATATGTTAAAGC
This sequence comes from Quercus tomentella, assembly GCA_028535165.1. Classification (NCBI taxonomy): domain Eukaryota; kingdom Viridiplantae; phylum Streptophyta; class Magnoliopsida; order Fagales; family Fagaceae; genus Quercus; species Quercus tomentella. Next base: position 12,063,438 of record JAPQVY010000012.1, on the reverse strand, counting down.
TTGCGACAAGTGTTAGAAATTTAGCAATCTTATCTGACAGCCAATAGAGGAACTCACTCCAATGACGGCCCCATGGCCTTTCGTTCAGTGGGGATTGGACATCATGGGTCCGTTCCCAATAGCAATTCGACAGCTAAAATTCCTGGTGGTCTTTATAGACTACTTCACCAAGTGGGTAGAAGCCGAAACTCTGGCTACCATCACAGAGAAGAATGTGCGAAGCTTTGTATGGAGAAACATCATCTGCAGGTATGGTATACCTAGAGTAATTCTCAAACAATGGGAAGTAGTTTGACAACGATGCATTCAAAGACTTTTGCTCACAGCTAAGGATCAAGAATCACTACTCATCACCCGCCCACCCTCAAGCCAATGGACAAGTTGAGGCCACAAACCGATCCTTGCTCAAAATCATCAAGACTCGGCTCGAGGGGACAAAGGGTATATGGCCGGAAGAATTACCAAGTGTTTTATAAGCATACAGGATGACGGCGAGGATGCCTACAGGAGAGACACCATTTCGCCTAGTATATGGATGCGAGGCAGTCATCCTGACTGAAGTTAGACTCACAAGCTACAGAATGGGAAACCATGACAAGAGTAAGAATGATGAAGCTATGCGCCTGGAGCTTGATCTAGTAGATGAAGTCAAAACAACGGCTGAACGAAGGTTAGCACAGTACCAAGACCTCATGGCCAAGCATTACAACTCCAAAGTCAGACATAGGGACTTCCAGGTTGGAGATCTAGTCTTGAGGAAGATAACGGGAGCCACAAAAGACACCTCTCAGGGCAAGCTAGGACCCATTTGGGAAGGACCGTATAGGATCGCATCATGGCACAAGAAGGGAACTTACCACTTGGAGACACTGGATGGACAGAAGTTGCATCACCCATGGAACATGGAGCACCTAAAGAAATACTACTAGTAGAAAGCGGCAAGGACAACAACACTCCTCATTTCCAGTTTATTTTCTTTTAGTTAGTTTTTACTATTTACAGTACTTTTAAGCCCTAAGGGCAGTTTTTCATTTCTAAAGAACAATTTCTATGCTTATTTATCACATAATAAGAGGAATTATTCAGTTATTCAGAAGTATCATGAGCATGTGCATCTCTACAAAACCATATCTATAACCAACTTTCCATATGAACGGGATGCCTTAATGTCCATCAGTAGATGGGTTATCTAGAATCATAGTCCATAAAGTGGATAGGATCATCCCCCAATGGATGATTTTAAAATAATTATTTTTAAGTCCATAAGTGGACAGCTTCATCCTAAAGGGTGATCCAATATTATTAAGTCCATTAGTAGACGGCTTCAACCTAAGGGGCGATCCAAAATTATTTAGTCCATAAGTGGACAGCTTCATCCCAAGGGGTGATCCAAAATTATTACGTCCATAAGAGGACGGCTTCATCCCAATGGGTGATCCAACATTATTACATCCATAAGTGGACGGCTTCATCCTAAGGGGTGATCCAAAATTATTACATCCATAAGTGGACGGCTTCATACTAAGGGGTGACCCAATATTATTAAGTCCACAAGCGGACAACTTCATCCTAAGGGGTGATCAAAAATCACTAAGTCCATAAGTGGACGGGTTCGTCCAAGGGGCAAGCAGAAATTGTAAAGTCCAAAGGTGGACTGGTCCAATACTGGACAGGCTTATCCCAGAAATTGAGCTATAAATATCAAGTCCAACTAAGGGAATGACTCATCCCGTAGGACGGTATAAAATCCCATAATGGACGGATCCAGAACCGGTCCACAAGGAAACATGTCCTTTAATTAAGGACAGAAACATCAAGATTAACAAATAAATATATGCAAAGTATATTCGACAATAAACAAAACAAGGAACAATAGATAAAAAAAACATATAAAGGAAAATGTTTACATCAGACCCAGAAACAATGGGTAATGGAAGGAATAGATACTGTTTTCTCAAGAATAAAATGCTGCTGATACCAAAAAAAAAAACTACAGCTGGCTTGCGGGAGGTTCTTCAGTCTCTTCAACCGTTTGGTCCCCTTCCAGTTGACGGGAACCATCCCCAACAGATTTTTCTTGGTCAGCAAGGGCAGCATCTCTGTCACCTTGAGGATCGAGGTTGGTTTCATTGGCAAAAAGCTCGTCAGTTCCTTCGGAGTAGATGGGCTGGGCTGGAGTCTGGCCTAGGCGTCGATGGAGACGTGGGAAAGGTCCAGGTCTGGTAAAGAGGCCTTGACCTGACGGAAGCAATCGTCAAAACCGTCAGCAAAGGAGCCACCAAGCTCCTTTAGGAGGGCGTTGGAGTCACGATACTCTCGTATCGCATCCTCCTTAGCTTGACAGAGGTGATCCTTTGCCTCTGAGATCTCTGCCTCTTTGTCCTTAAGAATCTTCTTCAGCGCCTCGAATTGCTCCTTCGACTCCTCCAAAAGCTGCCTTGTCAGGTTAAACTTGTTGACCTGGACCTCCTTCCAGGCCGTCAACTCCCTTAATTCCGTCTCCCTTGCCTCCACCTTCTCTCTCAGATGGCTAATCACCATCTTGTGGGACACACAACAGTCCATAAGACCCTTCATCATGACGACCCCCTGCAAGAGTCAAAGACGAATATTAGAATGACAAAAAAAGAAGAAAAAAAAGGGGGGGGGGGGGGGGAGGCGACGGATGAGCATACCTGTGCCAAGCTAAATAGGCCTGTCTCCCCTATGGCCTCAGTGGCATGATTACCCAAGTCCTCGTAGTCGTCGTCCTTGATTATGGACAACAACTGCTTAAGCGCATACCCCGAGTCTTCATGGAAGAGGACAGGGCGTTTCTTTATGACGGGATCAGGACCCTTCATCAAGCCTTTCCTCTTCCCCAGACGAGGCTTAGGGGGCAACTTGCTAATGGCAGGAGTCTCACCAACAGTTGACCTCGTCACCACCTTGGGCTTCTTAGGTGGACGGTCCACCTTTTCGGACGGTTTCCTTTTAGTGGACGGGTTAGCCTGACTTGTCTTAGGGGGTAAGCTCCCCTCAAATTTTTTCCTTACAGCAGCTTGCTGCTTGATATAGGCCCTTCTCTTGCTATCTTCCATTTCTGCAAAGGTGGACGGATAAAAGGAGTTAGATAAGCTACTAAAAGCTAAAAGGAAAAGCAAGTATTGGACAACGGACTTACGCTTGCGCACTTGTCAGTTGTAACGACGGGCAGCTTCAATTGGTTCAAGACCGTCACAGTACCAATGGAGGGTGTCCAAGGTAACTAGCTTAGTCCACGACCTCTCCGACAGCTTGGTAGTTGTGAAGATCTTCTCCAAGAAGCTCCACTCCTTAAGGGTGACTTCTGGACGGTCCCGAGCTGCAATAAGAGACGGTTAGAATATCAAATGAAATAAATAACTAAAGGCCTAAGGTAGACGAACACATAGTAGACAGGGGCATTATACCCCAGGTTTTGTCTACGAGCATATACTCCTAGTCACCAGGGTGACACATCCAGCCGTCCCCTTGGATGAAAAAATAACGACTCTTCCAGTTTATGTTTAAGTCTGGGGTGTCGCACACTAGCCTAAGCGATGGACTCCTTGGTAAGAAATTGTACATACCTTTTGATTGAGTGATCTCAAATGGATGGTAGCAATGGAAGAACTCTTCTACTGTCATCCTACGTGCCCCATTAAACATCACCCCGTTCAAAACTTCTGTGCCGAGGAAGACCCTCGAGGCATTCGGAGAGATTTGGGTGACGGCCAGCCCCAGATACTGAAGAAGACGACGGTGAAGAGCACTTAAAGGGAACCTAAGTCTTGCTTTCAACATCTATTCATACACCCCCGACATCTTCAGCATCCTTATAGTAACACTTCTCGTGTTTAAATGGTAGACGCATTGGGATGTCAACGGGAATTTGGTACTTCTCCCTAAGGGTATCAAAGTGTTTTCGTTTGATGGAAGAGTTGAAATCGTTGATCGTCCACAACGGAAGCATGATGAACTCCCTAAGACCATCAGGGCCTATGACGGATTGAACGGGGGGTTCATTGTCTACATAGTCATCATTTGAATCTCCCTCTGACTCGTCCACGTCCAAGTCCTCATCCTCCTCCATGAAAGGTGAGTTGGCAAACAGAACCCTTTCATCATAAGAGGTGCCGAGGTCATCCTGACCTGACAGGAACACCTCATTGTAGCCCGCTCCTTCGCGGACACACGACTGTTCACTCGACGCCTCACTAGACATCTGTCACCTACACGTGACAGGTAAAACCCTAAGACTCTACAGGTCTACTAAAGCGATGGGCATACGATGTTTAAATAAATAGTAGAAGAGAATTTATCATAAGGTGAAGGATACTTACAGTTGAACGATGCGAAGAAGGCGACGGAGAACGCGTGGAGGACGGTTGCACCAAGTAGATGGAATAACTGTTTGCTAAGGAGGACAGTAGCGCTATGACTGAAAATTCATTGCAAAAAGTAAGAAATGAAAGGGAGAGGCAAAATATATATAGAGGGAACGGCACGGGAGACGAAGGGACACTTCGGTCCAAGTGATTAACCACTAAAAACATGCCACGTGCCCCTACTGCATTAATGGCTCTAGGCTGGCCTGTCAATCAGAATGTACTTTTCAAGGGACGAGCTAGACCCTCACTCCACGAGTCCATTCGTGGGATAAGGCGACGGACCCATAGAGTGAGGGGGCAACTGAAAATGATAAAAGTTAAGGTAGACAGATTCATTCAAATAAGCTTGCCATTGGCGACGGTGCTGAGATAATGATTGATCAAAGCATAGGAACAAGGAGACGAATCGAGAGACCAGACGGAGAGCTTACATGACAGACGATCTTCCATAGTGGACAGTTTCTAGGTAGACGGACATAAAGTGATGGATATCAAGGCCACGTGGCATCTACATGGCTTAAGTGGTCTCCAAGGAACCCTAAATGGAAATGTCTTGCACCTCACGATTAACCCTAGTCAATGGAATCCCAATATGGGAAGAATCCCGCAAAATACATACATTTGTGAGGATCTTCCTCACAAGGAAACGTCTTCCTATGCAAGAAACGAAAGTCGGTTCTACACTACTATAAAAACCCAAAACCCCCAGAAAACAAGGTACGCATAATTTACCCTAATTCTGACACTCTAGAGTTGTAAAAGTTCTCTAATTTAACCTTCGGAGGGTCTTTGGCCGATACCACACCGGTGCCCCTTGTAGGTTGTTTTCTTCTTCTTTGTTATGCAGGTTTTGACTAGAGCACGTGAGGTTGTGCGGCTTACTGATGATTTTCGGCATCATCAAATTCAATGGCATACTAGAAGCAAATCAAATGGTGTTGCTTTGACATCTAAGTTCGCATAGTATTGAAAAAAAAAAAATTTACCTTATATCACTTTGACTTACAAAAGGAGGACAACTAATTCTTCTAATCAAATCTAGACACTTGTCATTGAAAAGTACTGAGTACTAATAAAACTTTTTGATTGGGCACTCAAATCTGATTTGCTTCCAAGGATGTCAATGGAGGGGAAAAATGGGCCTTATCTTTTAAAATATCTAGCAAAATGTCTCTAGTTTGAAACTATTTAGGAGAATATCCCTGTTTTTGAAATCGAATTTTATATAAAACTCAATATTCTCAAAATTGAGTTATATGTATATTTTTAAGTGAAACTCAACATTAGCAATGTTAAGTTTTACTTAAATTTAAAAAAAAAAAAAAATTAAGTGGTAAAATATGCACAGAACTCGACATTACTAATGTTGAGTTCTACCTGTAACTCGATTTTTTTTTTTTTTTAAATCGAGTTTCAAAATAGGGACACGGTACTTAATAGTTTCAAAACATGGATATTGTGCTAGATATTTTAAAAAATAAGGGCAAAAGTCTATTTTCACCTTTTAAATTCATTTAGATCATCCATTTGATTAGAGATGTGGAAAAGTAGGAGGATAGAAAATAGGAAAGTGGTAGAAAATTGGGATGATAGAATTAATTTAGTTTTCTCTCATATGTGTTTGGTTGGGAGGATAAAAAATAGAAGAGATGAAAAATTCATTTTTTTAAGTGAGAAGAAAAATTAGAGGATAAAAAATAAGGTTGGTATAAATTTACAATTATATCCTTATTAAATAAAACAAAAAGAAGAAAAAGACAAAAAGTTGTTGGTTGGTAGGGATTAGGGAAGAACAACTTGGTCCAAAACATACTTTCCCCCTTTTCTTTGTAATTTTCTTCCCAATTTAAGGAGATTAAGTTTTGGTGGCCGAAGAGAAAATATTCGAACTCCACCATTTTTCTTTACCCCTCCCCCTCCCATCGAAACATCTCTCCCACCTATTTTCTCTCTTATTTTCCACTCCCCTTTTTTCCATCCTCTCCAAAATTATTTCAACCAAATTTCGAATTTATGTGAAAATCAAGCCCAACAGCCACTGAAAACTTCAAGATCTTTAAACGTAAAACTCTATTGGATCCAAGTCCTAATTCTACCTCCAAAATTTCAAATTTTAAAGAACACAAATATGGAGAAAGAATAATTACCAAACAAGCACAGAGCCTAGAAATTCTTTCACAAGTTCGTTGCCAACTTAGTTTGATTTAAAAAAAACACACACACACACACAATTCTTCGAGCCTTCCAGTCGAAATCACCCTTGGAGAGAAGAATTAAAGGACTAAATTCTTTTGAAAAGAATTTTCATAGAGATTGCATATTATTTTCGCAATCAATAATTAAAATTTTCACCTACGTTGCTAATTAATTCGGACTAAAAATTTATTGTGTACACCTTGATTTTAAAAACAAAAGGAAGAAGAACACACTTTCTTTCTCTGAAGTCTGAACAAGTGCCAAGGTCTGCATTTCATTCTTTTCTGTCAATTATGTTGATACAAATTTAGTTAATTTTACAGTTGTTCTTATTTATAGTCGATTTTTAAAAAAGAAAAATTCTTTGAAGTCTAGAATATTAATATAGTGAAACCGTTGACAAAAACAATAAACGTTGTCACATAATGCTATTAGATACAAAAGAAGCCTTTGGTTGTGCGTCTGGTTAGCTTATTTACCTCTTTTTCTTTTTAGAAACTGGTCAATTTATTTACTTTTTTTTTTCTTTTTCTTTTTTGAGAAAGAACTTATTTACTTAAATGTGAGATAGAAAGTGGTTTTAAGTAAGAAAAAATCTAAAACCACATAAAATGGCACAACTGTTCACATGGTAGATTGTGAATAGTAGAGAAAAAGTGAAGGGTCTTTGTGAAAGTGATATACAGCTCATTGTAAGATAATTGTAGTAGTTTATTTGGTACTAAAACTACTCTTTAAGCAAATAAGCTCTACCAGATGTACACTCAATTATTTACTAGAGACACGATTTAGAATCTTAGATCGTGTTTTCTCACTTTTTCCAAAGCATTATAATACAGGCTTTAACTACTACCAATAGGTTAGTTGGCCTTAATTAGGTCTCACTTTCTTTTGGCCTAATTGTTTCAAAGTTGCTTTTCAAATTTCAATATATTTGAAAGTTTATAAAGAAGTAAATTTGAGAATTTTGAAGAAAAGAAATAAGATGCTTAAATTTATTTAAGACACAATAGAATGGATTAGAAAAGTTATACTCCAATTTTCGGGATTTTATTAGCAAAGAACATAAACGAAAGAAATCCATAATTTGATAATTATACATTTTATTAGCTTAGTTTAAAAAATAGGGATCAAATAAGATTTTTTTTTTTCTTTTTGAGAAAAAGATCAAATAAGATTTAGGGTCTGTTTAGATACCACTTATTTTGCTGAAAACTGAAAACATTATAGCAAAATAATTTTTAAATGTGTGAATAGTATTGTGGGACCTAGTTTTAAAGTTTTTTTTTTTTGAATAAAGTACTTGCGGGTCCGGTGAACAGTACACGGGACCCATTGGAAAAGCATAATTTTGCTTTCTCTTCCTGCAGGGGACCCATAGTGCACGTGAAATGCTTTTCTCAAAAAAAAAAAAAAAGAAGGTGAAACGCAGACGCAGTGCTTTTCAGCACTATCCAAACGAAGGCTTAATGTCCTTTAATGAGAAGAAAACTTTGGGAGTAAATGGAATTTGGCCACCATTATGTTGCTGAGAACTGCTACATCCATAATATTTTCACAACACTTTTATAACAAATTATAAGTGGTAAGTTGTTATTAGTTTTAATTTGAACCCACCACTTAAATTACCTTTTTTTCCCATCAATAATAACCTGTAACAGTCTACTATTTAAAATTTGTTGTGAAAATATCATGTACATGACATTTCTATTACGTTGCTGTCCGTTTCTCCCAATTCCATTATCAAGACGAGCTTTATTAATGTGGGCCGAGTTTTCATTCGATCTTGTTGTTGTAATTTTGATATCTTATCAATTAGTGTCTGCCATGGGATTTGGGCCAATGGGCCTTTGGTACAATGGTATTAAGATCAAGACTGGGACTGATTTATATACTTGCACTGAAAAAGAAAAGTTCGGTCTCGTCTGTTGGTGGGTTTTCAACCATTTAGCAATTTCCATTAATGTATGGTCTTGCAATTTGCAAGTACAGGAAAAGAAAATTCAGCAAAAAATGGTTTAGGAAAAGAAATGCATAGTGGTAGTCAGTGGCGGCGCCATTTACAACTCAAGGTGTTCCCAGGAACACCCTGACCTGAAAAAAATTAAAATAAAAAAAAATTTATATTTAATCTGTATTAGGAACACCCTGATCACAAAATTAGGAACACCCTCAGCCACAAAATTAGGAACATCCTCAAATTTAAAAAAAAAAAAAAAAATTATCTATTCTACTTTCAAGCAAAAAAAAAAAAAAAAAAAGCCCAAAAAAAAATTTGAACTAAAATCTGAAAAAAAAAAAAAAAAAAAAAAAAATTGTAACAGAGCCAAGCCCACAGCGAGCCCAATAGATTACAGAGGTAGCAAACCCACCGATTCTCAAAAAAAAAAAAAAAAAAAAAAAAAACCAATACAGAGAATCAGAAATCAAACCCTTACCCACGGTCACGTCGCTGGCAGAGAAAACCAAACCCCAATACAGTCAGTCTATATAGAGCAAAAGCAAAACAAACTCCAATACAGAGGTGTTTTAGTGTCTATCAAAAAAAAAAAAAAAAAAAAAAGCCCCAATACAGAGTAAACCAAAGGTCCAAAACCAAACCCACGGTCACGTCGTCGCCATCGCCGTAGATCGCTCGCAGATCATGTCGCCGTAGCCGTAGATCGCTCGTCGTCACCGTCGCTCACTCGCCCCTCATCGCAGATCGCTCTGCTCCGGTGCTCGGTGCTCGCCGCTCGCCGCTCGGTGCTCCCTCCCTCAAGGTATTTCTCTCTTTTTCTCTCTGACTCTCTACAGTCTCTCTCTTTATCTCACTGAAATGAAAGTAATGAATGGTTCTCTCTCTTTATTCTTTAATAGTCTAACTTTACTCAGTATCTCTCTCTCTCTTTTGAATTCTCTAATTGGCTGGCCGAATTACCTTTATTTATATTTTGCTTTTTACCTGTTTTTTGTCTTTTTGAATTCGGATTTATCTTATCTGTTGCTGTTGCTGTTGCTGTTGCTGTTGGCTTTATCTTATCTTTTAGTGTAATGTGTATTGTGTATTGTGATTGTAAAATTTTTTGATTGGCAGGTTATTGTGATTGGGACATCAGGCTTGTGCTTGTCTGTTGAGTGGGAGGGGGTAGATGGGCTGATGGGCTGGGGCTGGGTAAACAATAATTAAAGCAGTGTAATGTGCTGCACATTACACTGCTTTAATTATTGTGTTATACATGGAATGTGTAATGTACACAAGGGGCTAAACAATATAACAAATTAAAGCAATGATTAACTTTTATTATGTTTCTTTGACCTAGGTCTGGCGGCGCTAGACTTTGGTTTGTAGAATACTGTTTCCTACTTCGTAGGAATTACGTTCCCTCACGTAGTTTACTGCGTTAGGGCTTGGGTTTTCGCTGCTGTTGAAAGGAAGGTGAATAACGCTGCCATGGAGAATCTCGAAGAGGCTTGGACTCGCTTATCACTGTCTGAACATGAGGGTGAAGTTTTCACCTTTGAAAACCAAGTGTGCAGGAAGGAGTATACGCTTGCGGCGAAGTTCTTTACGAAGCGTGCCATCAATATCGATGCCGTTGCGCGTACCCTTAAACCACTGTGGAGGACTAAACAGGATTTTGAGATCCAAGATATGGGCAATCATATTTTGCTGTTTGTTTTTGAGAATGAACTGGATGCTAACCGAGTTTTGCTGGGTGAACCTTGGAGTTTTGATAAGTACTTAGTTGTGCTGCGTAGGTATGAAGATGATAGTTCCCTTCGGAGGCTCCGCTTTGATACCGCGAAGTTTTGGGTTCAGGTACATGGTTTACCGGTTCGTCGTATGGTTATGGAGACGGCAGAGAGCCTCTGTAAATCGGTGGGAAGGGTGATTCATTCAAACGATAGATCTAAAACAGAGTGTGGTGATTTTATGTGGATAAGGGTGGAGGTTGATGTGCACAAAACTTTGTGCAGAGGGAGGAGAGTTCGCTTCTGTCCGGATAAGGAAGGATAGGTGTCGTTTCGGTATGAACGGTTACCTATATTTTGCCATTGGTGTGGGGTTTTCAATCATGACTCTAAGGAGTACGACCTATGGTTTCAAAGTAAGGGCGAGTTGAGAACAGATTCGCAAGAGTATGGATCATGGTTAAAAGCTGATACCACTAGTTTGCTTAGGAAAAAGGTGGTTCGGGTATGTGGTATGGGGGCTTCTAATGCTACTTCAAGCCAAGGGCAGCCAGCAATGGAGAGGCCAGCCATGAACACAAGTACTGAAGTGCCTTATTCAGTTGAGTTGCAGCAAGAAGAGCAAAGGGTGTCTAAGTCAAATGTTGATGGTGAGAATGGTTCAGGCTTGGTGGTTCCAACTACAGGTGCTTTATCAAATATTTTGAGTAATGAGGAGGCTTTCCAAACTCACTTGAAGGAAATTGATATGGAATTGGAGGGTCACATGCACACGGACAAGGGATTGCATGAGGGTGGGGCTGATTTTGAAGAAGTAAGACTTATGGTGGAGGACTCAAGTGTGGCTAATATTAGTACAGGTGGGATGGCATCTTCTGGTCAACCTAGCTTGGACGTTACTAAGGTCGGTTCTCTGATGGAGCAGGTAGATGGTTGTCAACTAATTCACACAGATTTGGTGGAACATGACCAGAATGAGATAGGGACATTATTAGTGGATTTGGGCCAGTCCAATAGTGGACTTGGGCCGAATACCAGAACTTGGAAGAGGCTGCAGGTCCAGACCAAGATTGTGGGTACAGTAAGTCCAAATGATGTGGAGGTGGGCACTAAACGTAAACATAAGGCAAATCTTGAATTTTCTGAATGCTCTGAAAATCCTGAGTTGAAGAAAAGGAAGGGAGATGATGAAGTTCTTGTGGTGAGTGATTTATTGAAAAATGAATTTAGATCGGCGGTGGCTGCAAGGCAGCACCGCCGGAAGCAATGAGTACTTTAAGTTGGAACTGTCAGGGGCTTGGGAACCACCGCACAGTTCAGGCTCTACGGAGCAACGTGGAGAGAGAAGTTCCCAGCTTAGTTTTCCTTATGGAGACTAAGATTCCTAGAAAGCAACAATATAAGATGAAGGAAATTCAGAATTCCATTGGTTTTACCCAAGGTTTAATTGTACCTAGTGAGGGTCGGAGTGGGGGTTTAGCTCTTCTTTGGAAACCTGAATCTGTTGTTAACATCAGGGGGTATTCGAAGTGGTTTATTGATGCTAAGATCATTTGTAGCAATGGGCAAGGGAGCTGGCGCTTCACAAGTTTTTATGGCCAGCCAGATACTAGTAAAAGGGAGGAGACTTGGCAAATTCTTGAGACATTTGGACGTAGCAATACATTACCTTGGTTGTGTATTGGGGACTATAATGAGATCCTTAGTAATTCTGAAAAATTGGGACGACAGCTTAGACCGGAGAGACAGATGGATAGATTTCGGGAAGTTGTGGATGTTTGCCATTTTAGGGATTTGGGGTATACAGGTGCAAGATATACTTGGTCGAGACATTCTGAGAATGGAGATAGTGTATGGGCTCGATTGGATCGGGCAATGGCTAATAAGGAGTGGATGAGACAGTTTGCTAATGCTAGAGTGGCTCATATATCAACAGTAGAGTCTGATCATTACATGCTTTGCCTCCAATGGGGTCGAGACACTAAGAACAGAATGAGAACAGGGAAGTTATTTAGATTTGAAGCCATGTGGCTTCGTGATCCTCGTTGTCCAGAGGTGGTTAGTGAGGCTTAGGAACGTGGTCTTTTATTTTCTTCAGGTTTCCCAATCCACAATTGCTTGCAATCTTGTAGGGAGGCTTTGCAAAGGTGGAATAAGGTGGAGTTTGGCCATGTGGGGCGTCGTATTTCGGCTTTACAAGCCAATCTACAACGGTTAGAGCAGCAACCCGAGCTTCATGGTGAGGAAATTCGAAGTGTGAGGAAGGAGTTGGGTTCATGGCTAGACACTGAAGAGGTCATGTGGCAGCAGCGTTCTAGGAATATGTACTTGATGGCTGGTGACAGGAACACTCGGTTTTTTCATGTTAAAGCTTCCAATAAAAATCAGAAAAATTTGATTGAAGGCATGGAGGATAGTTCGGGTACTTGGCAGGACACTCCTGAAGCAATTGAGAGTATTGTTAAAGATTATTTTTCGTCGTTATTCATCACTTCCAATCCATCTGATATTGGGAGAGTAGTTGATACAGTGCAGGCAGTGGTTTCTGAGCCTATGAACAGGTTGCTTGGCCGTGACTTTCAGGCAATGGAGGTGCAACAAGCTCTTAATCAGATGCATCCTACAACTGCCCTTGGCCCTGATGGTATGCCCCCTCTCTTTTATCAAAAATTTTGGTCTCATTCTGGTGATTGTGTTACACAAGCAGTTTTGGATTTTCTGAATCATGGGATAACTCCACCAAATTTTAATGACACCCATATTGTTCTTATTCCTAAAGTTAAGAATCCTCGTAAAATTACTGAGTATAGGCCTATAAGTCTTTGTAATGTTATTTATAAACTTGCTTCAAAGACTGTAGCTAATAGGCTTAAAACTGTTTTGTCTAGCATTGTTAGTGAAAACCAAAGTGCTTTCACAAAGGGTCGATTCATAACTGATAACATTCTTGTAGCATATGAGACTATGCACCATATCAGCTAGAAAAGAACTGGGAAAGTTGGGGAGATGGCGTTGAAACTTGATATGAGCAAGGCGTATGATAGGGTGGAGTGGGCTTGTTTGAAGGGTATTATGGAAAAGCTTGGCATTCATAGACGAATGGTGGAGATTATAATGAGATGTGTCAGCACTGTTACTTATTCTGTTCGGATTAATGGGCAACCTAGAGGGCGTATTATTCCTTCTAGGGGTTTACGTCAAGGGGACCCTCTTTCTCCTTACTTATTTTTACTTTGTGCTGAGGGCTTATCTGGTTTACTTAGACAGCAGGTGGAGAGAGGCAGTATCAAAGGAGTGGCTGTTTACCGCGGTGCTCCTCGTATTTCTCACTTATTTTTTGCAGATGATAGCCTGATTTTTTGCCAAACTACCTTGGAGGAGTGTCAAGTTTTGCAGCAGGTCTTTTCAGTTTATGAAGCAGTGTCTGGGCAACAACTGAATAGGAGTAAAACCTCTTTGTTTTTTAGCAGAAATACTCCAAGACCGATTCAGGAGGAGATACAAAGGAGGTTTGGGGCTCCAGTGATCCGGCAACATGAAAAATATTTGGGGTTACCTTCTCTGGTGGGGCGATCTAAGAGGAATACCTTCAATGATCTTAAGGAGAAGTTGGGGAATAAATTATCTGGCTGGAAGGAGAAGCTTCTGTCAAGTGCAGGCAAAGAAATCTTGATTAAATCAGTAGCCCAAACTATCCCGGCCTATACTATGAGTTGTTTTAAGCTCCCTGATGCTCTGTGTGATGAACTTGCAGGCATGGTGAGGCAATTTTGGTGGGGGCAACAGGAAAACCATAATAAATTGGCATGGCTAAGCTGGGACAAGATGTGTGCACCAAAAGAGGAAGGAGGTATGGGTTTTCGAGATTTGAAAGCTTTTAACATTGCTTTGCTGGCTAAACAGGGGTGGAGGCTTCAGAATTGTCCAAATTCATTATTTCACCGAGTGTATAAAGCTAAGTATTTTCTGAATGGTGATTTTTTAAATGCGTCGTTGGGGAGGCATCCATCATATTCTTGGCGTAGTATTATGGAAGCTCAAAAGGTTGTTCAATTAGGATGTCGCTGGCAGATTGGTAATGGAGGTTCGGTCAGCTTGTGGAGAGATAAGTGGTTGCCCTCTCTACCATCGCACAAGCCTGCAATTGTGCCTCATTTCTTCCCTAATGATGCCTTAGTTTCTGCCCTGATTTACCCGGAGACAGCAACTTGGAAGTCAGATATAATCCATGAGGTTTTTCTTCCTTTCGATGCCGAAGCTATTCTTTCTATTCCTCTTAGTCCGTCGCTGCCTGCTGATAGGTTGATTTGGACCTACACTCCTTCAGGCCGGTTCACTGTGAGTAGTGCTTACCATGTAGCTCGCCAAGCTCGGTGTGATACTCATCAGGGAGAAAGCTCGACCTCACAGCCCGTGGTGTCCTTCTAGCGTTGTATTTGGAAGTTGCCGCTGCCCAACAAGATCAAAGCTTTTGCATGGCGTGCTTGTAGGAATATCTTGCCCACAAAAGCCAATTTGTTTTCTCGGAAAATAACCCAAGATGACGTTTGTGATGAGTGTGGGACTGCTGTGGAGTCCACGGCTCATGTGCTTTGGCATTGTGCTAAAGCTAAGGAGGTGTGGATAGCTGCAAAAATTGATCTTGGTTCAGACGTTGGAGAGGTGAGGGATTTTATTGATCTGGTTTGGTATGCTCGAAATGTGAAACAGTGGTCGGTTCAGGAGTTGGCTCAGCTATTTTCTGTGGCTTGGGGCATTTGGTCCAATAGAAATGAGATTCGGGTAGGGGGGCCTCCCAAATCGGCTTCTAGTATTGCGGGCTGGACGTTGGAGTTTTTGGAGGAGTTTCAAGCGGCAAACCATTGTATTAAGATCAAGACTCTTGAGGTCGACGTTGGATGGGTTCTTCCTCAGCAACCGTGGCTCAAAGTCAATGTTGACGGTGCAGTTTTTGAGAGACAGCGAGCTGCGGGTGTTGGTGTCGTTATCAGAGACCATCTCGGGTTGGTGCGTGCTGCACTGAGCATGAAGATCCACGCTCCCTTGGGTTCTTTGGAGATTGAAGCCAAGGCGATGGAGGAAGGAATGCGTTTTGCTTGGGAGCATGGTTTCAGTTCAGCTATCTTTGAAGGTGATTCCATGGTGGTTTATAACTCTCTCACCGGATCAATCACTTCTCCTGCCAGTATCTGCAATCTGATATCTGGCTCTTTAATTCAAGCTACTCGGTTCAGAGAATGTTCATTTTCTGTTGTGCCAAGGGGTGGTAATAAAGTAGCGCATGGGTTAGCCCAGCATGCTAAGTCTTTATCTGAGTCTGTCATTTGGTTAGAAACTTGTCCTTCTTTTGTGGAGCATTTAGTGACTTCTGATGTAATGTTTTCTTCTTCTTAATAAAACTGTCGTAGTTCACATCAAAAAAAAAAAAAAAAAAAAAAATTAAAGCAGTATAATTAATAACAAACAAATTAAAGCAATATAGTTTATTGTTACGCTAAACAACAATAATTGAAGCTGTATAATTAAATTAACCAATACATTATAAAAGACAAATAAATTAAATTATGTTAGGCTAAATAACAATTAATAATTTTATAATTAATGAAACAACAAATTTTATAATTATAGTTTATAAAAGACAAACAAATTAATGAAACAACTAAACAACAATTATTAATAATTCTATTATTATTTCAAATGAACTTATAGTTTATTGTACGGTTACATTTGTTCATTTCTTTTCTTTTCATTTTTTTTTTCCTTTTGAGGTTTTTCGGTGTACAGAATGCAAATTTGTTTTGTTTTTAAGAACATTTTTTTTTTTTTAAGTACAAACTTCATGCAGGCCAAATCTTAAATTTCGGCCGGTATTTACCGAAACACCTGAAATAGACCAAAATGACCCGAAATTTTTTCAAAGTGGAATAGGAACACCCTGGACAAAATTCCTAGAGTCGCCACTGAAGGCAAGGGTGAGAGTTTTTGAGAGATATATATAGAATCCAAGTATTAGTTTGCTTTGTCGTTTCCCTCATCGTACCTACATCACTTATTTACCAATATATCCAAGCAAGTTGATTTAAAGTTTGAAAATTTTGGCAGATTTAGTTTGGAAAGAGAAGGAAAGTTCCCACTTGAACCTAAGGGTCCGTTTGGATTGAGGGGAGAAGAAGGGAGAATGGAGGAGAATAGAGTAGAGTTAGCTGAAAATAGACTAGGGGTGTGCAAAAAACCGACAAACCGAAAAAATCGCTTCAAACAGACCGAACCGATTCAAAAATTTCGGTTCGGTTTTGGTTTTATTATATAAAAAACCGAAAATTTCGGTTCAGTTTTCGGTAGCAAATTCTAATACACTGAACCGACCGAACCAAACCGAAATATATTAAATAATAATTTGTACAAATTATTTCAACAAAGTTCCTAGTATCCTAATGGCAAGGACACGCGCTTGTCTCCAGTCAGCCCAGGTTCGACCCTTAGTAATAGCCTTTTTATTTTTCCTCTCCTTATTACCAAAACTACGTCATTTTGGGGTTTGCTTTATAACCCTAATCCTATTTTCAGCATTTGTCTTTCTTTCACTTCTCTTCAACAGCAGCCGTCTCTTCTCCCCTTTCCCTCTCCAGTCATTCTCTTCCTCCCCGTCTCTCTCTTTCTGTCATAGTGTCATGCCTCCGTTTCTCTCTCTCTCCATCACGCCGTTGTTTCTCTCTCTCTATCACATTGCTTCAGTACATTCTTCGTTGGTACGCTGCTTCTTCGTTCTCTCTTTTTTTTTTCTTTTTTTTTTTTTGGTTTTGTGTTTGCTACTTTGCTTGGTGCTTGGTGTTTGGGTGGTGAGAAAACGTGGGAAAGCAAAGGGATTTCCTGGGTTTGTTAATTTTTTCTAGGTTTGTTAATATTTTCTGGGTTTTTGGGTTTGTTAATTTTTTTTCTTTGTTTGGTTTCTTAGAAAATAAATGATAAGGAAACCGAAAAAACCCACTGGTACGCTGCTTCGCCGTTTTTTTCTGGGTTTGTTTGCTTTCTTCGCCGGTACGCTACTTTGTTGTTCTCTCTCTCTCTCTCTCTCTCTTTTTTTTTTTTTTTGGTTTTGTGTTTGCTACAGCTTGGTGTTTGGGTGGTGAGAAAACGTGGGAAAGCAAAGGGATTTTCTGGGTTTGTTAATTTTTTTTGGGTTTGTTAATATTTTCTGGGTTTCTGGGTTTGTTAATATTTTCTGGGTTTGTTAATTTTTTTTCTTTGTTTGCTTTCTTAGAAAATAAATGATAAGGAAACCGAAAAAACCCACCGAAACCGAAATCCAACTGAAACCAATGGTTTTCCAATTACTTCGGTCGGTTTCGGTTGAGAGTTTCACAAACCGAAAATTTCGGTTTCAGTTGGCCAACACTTAGAAAACCGACCGAAACCGAACCGACACACCCCTAAAATAGACTAATTTTGGGCCAAATCTACTCTACTCTACTCCTCCTCCTCCCTCCCTCTCAATCCAGATGGACCATAAGTTTAGGTGCTAATTGAGAGGTTTCTTAGATGAGAGAGTACCGCTATTGTTTTGTTTAAAGTAGAGGGTGCTGCCATTTCATTGTATAGTGAAGACATATGATAATTTAGCAACCAGGAGGTCAATTTAGTTCGCATGTAGATTAGTAGATGCAAGTGCAACTCATATACCTTATAGTTCAATTGATATATTTTGACATTTGCAATGAAGACATCCGAGGTTCAAAATTTCCATTTCCAAACTATTAAATTATCAAAAAAGAAAAAGAAAAGGAAAAAAAAGAAAAAGAAAAAGATGTAGTGCATCGTAGGCTTTTTGTGGAGGTGTCCAAGTTAGCTAATATGGCTACTAAAATCATGTATGCATTTTTATTTTTTATTTTTTATAATTCGATGGTTGGGGTAAGGGGAATTTGAACTCTAGGCTGCTACACATCTCCATTAAAATACCAGAACGTGTCAATTGAGTTATAAGGTTTTTGACTATAGATGAATGTTTTGTGGGTGTTAAACTTTGTTTTTGGTTGTGAAAATTTTTTAATTTCCAAACGTACATCGAAGGTTCAAAATATTTAATTTGGTTTGTCATTTTTTGACAATGGTCCTAAAATGGTTGCAAGTTGCCTTAGGCTGCATTAAAAGAACATGGGCCAAACCCATACCAATGCGATAAATTTATGGGCCTAGTCCCTAACCACTCACTGCCCATTGAACCGATCCGCTAGTTTAGGGGTGTGCATGGGTCAGGTTGGGTTGGGTTAAGGGGATTTTTTGACCCAACCCACCATGGTGGGTCAAAAAAAATTCAACCCAACCCAACCCACATGAGTCGGGTTGGGTCGAGTTGAACCCATGGGTTGGACAAATTTTTTATTATTATTATTAAATTGAGTAGAAAAAAATATAAATATAAATATATTAAAAAAAAACCCAAAGATTAGTATCAATGTAGCTCCTTAAAAGCAAACAACACTAATGACTAAACAATAATAGCAATTTACTAGGGTTTGTGTGAACTAATTGGCTTTTATATAGGACAGGAAGAGCTAGTTATTTTAAAAAAAATTATTAATTATATAATATATTTTAAATATATGGGTGGGTCGGGTTGGGTTTGGCGGGTTTAGAATTTTATGACCCAAACCCAACCCGACCCGCTATAAAAAAAAAATTTGTAATCCAACTCAACCCACCAAGTCCTAAAAACCGATCCAACCTGGCGAGTTGGGTTGGGTCGGGTCGGTTTTGGCAGGTTAGCTGCACACCCCTACGCTGGTTGAACTTGTTTGCCGCCTCTAATATTATACCTTTTAAATCATTTTCTTTCTGGTCAAATGATACTAATAGATTATTATAGTACTATTAGCTTTTTCCTTCTTTGATATTCCCTTCTCTTATTTGGGTATCCATCACTTTTCCTTTCCCAATTCATTATTTTTATCATTTAAATATTGATTAGTACTTTAATAGATACACCAAATCCAGATAAAAAAAGAATATTAATTTAATAAAAAAATTTTAAGTACTAAAATTATTTTTATAATAATGCACATGTTTTATATTCAATTCTGTTGATTGAGATTACAGCAATTTCAACTTCCAAGATTCACATCCTTTTTTAATTTTTCTTTTTTGATATGAGGTTGTAAACCTAACACATCAAGACAAACAATCTCGTTGCAAATTTTTTCATAATGAATTTAAGATTAACAATATTATTCAAGGAACTTTTACTTCTAATTAGTGACATATACTAGTATCCTCTAATCAAGTTTATGGCATCGTGTGCTTTTGATTTAGCTCGTTTTTGGAATTTGACCATTAGTCATTCACACACGCTACGAAATTTGTTTTGTGCTTCTTGTGATTTAAATTCAATACTATATATTGCTCTTTTCTTGACGTAATCATCACTTTCAAATTAAGTTTATTCAATGGCCTTGTGATTTTTGTGAGGACACATAATGGC
This sequence comes from Quercus tomentella, assembly GCA_028535165.1. Classification (NCBI taxonomy): domain Eukaryota; kingdom Viridiplantae; phylum Streptophyta; class Magnoliopsida; order Fagales; family Fagaceae; genus Quercus; species Quercus tomentella. The sequence continues at coordinate 12,043,698 of JAPQVY010000012.1, read as the reverse complement.
CATATGGAGTTATGGACTCCAATTCCTTTAATCAATAGGATTAAAATTATTTAAGAGAGAGAGAGAAGATCTAATCATTTCATTTTCTTATTAATAAGTCATATATGCATCGAATGGATCTTTGAACTTATGACTTCGCCTTTCATTCAAGTATTGTAGCAAGAAGTATAATTTGAGTTAAAGCTCATTGAGATTTAATAAACTTTGTTATCCTTATTGCTTGTAGGTGTATGCCATATATGCACGAAGGTTTACATGGTTCGGCCTAACAACCTACATTCATAGCGTGAAAGTTCTTGAACAGTTAAATCTTGATATTAAACAGTTGTATTACAATGAACTTAATGTAAGGTTTATATACTAAAAAATAGTTGACTAACCCTGTACCAACCATAAATTAACCCGAGGTTAAGTTATTTATTCTATAAGTGTATGGGTCTACAATTGTTTTGGGCCATAATATGTCTAACATAATCAAATGGAAATAATTTTTTTGGGGGCTTAAGATTTCAGGAAATGCATGCTTGAAAGAACTAATTTAATCATCGTATTCCTCTTAACTCATCATATAAGTTAGAAAAATGAATATAGCTTAACCGAAATATTGTTGTTATCTTCACATGCTCCTCTAAATATGTTTCTTATGGTAAACCCTCTTTAACAACTGTTTCATTGGCATAGGAATCCAAGAAAGCACTACCTAATTAATTTCCTTGAAAGAGATCATGAAAATGCGTATTGAGAACAATCTTCCAAAATCACTTTAAGTATGGGTACAAGTACAAAAATATGTTCTCGTGACTACAAATCTAATCTAAAGTCTGATATTTGTCTTAGTTAAACAGTTAGTGTAAGGCCAAAAGAAGAAAATCAAGTAGATTTGTGGTTTAATTAGAAAATTTGGTACTGTTGTGTACTTGGGACCACATTTTGGTCTTAACATGTACTTTATCATTTCTAATCGAAGTTTCATTTGTTAAATATATTATTAATGTGATGTGTTATACCATGTTGTATATGCTAGAGTGGATACAGAAGGGGAAGCATAGAATAGGAATATCGAGAACACGAGAGTTACGTGGTTTAGCCTTGTCGGTCTATATCCACAAAAGAATCCCTTAAGGGTTACATTTTTATTGTATAAGAATGTAGTACAAAACCTATGTTATAATGAACCCTAACATGAGTATATATAGACGACTAAACCCTAGACTACTAGTACAAGTAAGACTGGGCTTGGACCTATTACATTGGGCTAACATGTCTAATATATCTCTAACACCCTCCCTCAATCTTAAGGCGGAAGCTCGATGAAGGTTTGAGGTTGGATAAGCATGAGAAGAACACTTGAAGATGCCATGAACAATGCCTTTGAAGAAACCACAATGAAGAATGTGCCAATTGACCAATTTTGGAACTTCAAATGAAGAAACGGAGCCCAAAATTGGAATCTACGCGAAAAACTGAGCAAGATAGGCCATTTTGAAAATTTTGACTTTGGGTCAAAGGTCAACGCAAAAAGTCAAACTCAACAAAAGTCAAAGTCAACTAATCCAGGGTCAAAGTCAACGGATACATGGTCCAAGTCGGGTCACGGATCGAGCAGCTGAGCCGCTAACGTCATTATATGACGTGTCGTTGACGTGGACTAGGGCTTGTGTGGCTGATGACGTGGCATGATGACGTAGAGTGATGACGTCATCCAATGATGTCAGATGATATCAGCAGAAGTTCTTCGGCACTTGGAAGGCACGTGACGGCATGTACCGGCGCGTGGTGGCAAGACAGAAATCTAGGCAACGCGTGTGAGCGCGTGTGATGTCGTATCAGGGCCAGATTCTCGGGCTAAGTAGATCAAGGGACGAAAAGGCCGTCATTGCGGCATGTGTAGCCGAGATCCAAGCTGAGAGCCAAGAACCTTCGGCGGCCCGTGTGAGAGTTCCACGAGCCGTTGTCCGCGCGTGGTGGCGCGTGCGACGGCATTTGGAGGCCGGGTTCCTAGGTTTTGGTCGCGATATGCTGTGGAGCACGTTTGTCTTGTTGGTTTCGTCAGGCGAAGGTTTGATGTGCGTAGATCTGATAGGGAGAGGCATGGATTGCTTGGGCTTGAGGATCTTGACACAGCAGTGAGCCACTGTGGCTGCGAGATGCCGTGGAGTCTAGATCCAGCAGAGAAGCATGTGTGACTTATGATGGTGGTGTGCACGTGATATTCTTCTTTGCTTGCTAGAGATGTTTTGTTTGATGCCAAGAACGAAATTTGGCTCTGATATCATGTTAAATATATTATTAGCAATGCGATGTGTTATACCATGTTATATACGATAGAGTGGATGTGGAAGGAGAAGCATATAATAGGAATACTAAGAACACGAGGGTTACGTGGTTCAGCCTTATCGGCTTACATCCACGGAGGAATCCCTTAAGGGTTACAGCTTTATTGTATAAGAGTATAGTACAAAACCTATGTTATAATGAATCCTAACATGAGTATATATAGACGACTAAATCCTAGACTACTAGTACAAGTAGGACTGGGTTTGGGCTTATTACATTGGGCTAATATATCTAATAGATCTCTAACAGTCCATATTGGTCGCAATCTCAAGAGCACATTTTGGTCATGATGTTAAAGACTAAATCGATATTATTTTTGATGTGTAAACATATTATGAAAAGATATTATATATCTGAAGCTAGCTTTAAGAGTTCCAAAATTGTGATCCCCATCATTTATGAAGGTTTAGTATGTGCATTCCACATAATTCTATCCTAGAATTAGTTCTTATGCTAACACAAGTAATTGAAACAACGCATTTTACTTTTAAGCTACTTTATTTTCAACTAATCATATGTTTGAATGCATTTTACTGATTGTTTATCTGTTTAAAGTACTATAAATAAAAAATAAATAAATAAAAGGAAGAAAAGGCTTTTTTAGGTGTAGGATCGCCAAAGTAATAGGTCAAAAGGTTGACTTTTTTTTTGTTGTTGGGGGCTTACCATATGTGTTAGAGTCTAAGGATTTAGATCTAAATGTTTTAGAACTTCAATGTGTAATGTTGGCAAACCATGATCAAAACTTAGAGTTTAGATTTAGACTACTCAAAGTATGTTTATTGTAAAGTTAGAATCGAGTAATTGCAAAAAATTACTGTTCACTTTCTGCAAGGCTCGATCAATCGAAAATTAGACTCGATCGATCGAACCTCATGTAGAATGTTTTTCTGTAGAATTTTCCAACTCAGTCCAAGCTCATATGACATGTAGGTTTTTATGTTTTGCCTTAAGTATAAAAGGAAAAACCCTAACCACGTTTTTATGTTGTTTATGCTATGTGTATGAATCTCTTGTAAGATCTAAAGGTGTTTGCCTTCATACACACTTAGGGTTTTATGTTTTGCCTTAAGTATAAAAGGAAAAACCCTAGCCACGTTTTTATGTTGTTTATGCTGTGTGTATGAATCTCTTGTGAGATCTAAAGGTGTTTGCCTTCATACACACTTAAGGTTATCAAGATCAAGATTGATATCGAGAGCTTGGTGATCGCTTCAGTTTCTGCATAAATAGCTTAAAGAAAAACACAAGTGGGAGTACTTGTGGTTGCAGTGGATCAAGAAAAGAAGTAGTTCGTGGACTCGGAGTTGTCACGTGGTCGTGGTAGTAAGTTTTCTACTCGAGGTAGCAATAGGATATTAGTGGTCTAAGTCACTATTGTAAAACTTCAATTCTTTCATAGTGGATCCGGTTTTACCTTGAGGATAGCTAGGTTAAATCCCTTCCAGGTTTTTTACTGATTTGGTTTTTCTGGGTTATCATATCGTTGTGTTCTTTATTTTTCGCATTGTTTACATGATATGATTTACTTATGTTAACCTAGATTTGAATAATTTACCTAAGTTAATCATTTGGCTAAATAATTAGGTTAATCTGTTTGTGTTTAAGGGGTCCAAAAACGTATAAGTGATATCAGAGCGGGTTAGCTCTAGTATTTAGATCATTTGATCTAAGAGTTGATCCTTGACCCCTGTTATCATGAAACACGGTCACTCTCTCGTGATCCCACCTCACTTTGATGGGAATAACTATGTCTACTGGAAAGTAAGGATGAAAGCATTCTTAAAATCTATTGATGAGAGAGTTTGAAATTCCGTTGAATACGGATGGGAGAAGCCCACTACTCTTGTTAGTGAGTGGGAAACTTCTGAGAAAGAAGTAGCCACTTTGAATAGTAAAGCTATGAATGCTATTTATAATGCTATTTCTATGGAGGAATTCAAGAGAATCTCTAATGTTGAGGTTGCTCATATTGCATGGAATATTCTCCAAACTGTGTATGAAGGCACAAAGGTAGTTAAGATTAACAAACTGCAGCAGTTAACTACTAGATTTGAAAGTATTAGAATGTCTGATGATGAATGTTTTGATGAATTTTATGCTAAACTGAATGATATTGTTAACTCTGCTTATAATTTGGGTGAAATCTATGATCAACCTAAGATTATTAGGAAGATACTTAGATCTTTGACTGAGAACTTTAGACCCAAAGTGACTACCATTACTAAAAGTAAGGATGTGGACTCCATCCCTGTTGATGAACTTGCAGGATCTCTCCAATCCTATGAGTTAGACCTACCTAAGACAAACAAATCCAAATCAATGGCTCTTAAGTCTATTTATGATGTTGATGGGAATGGATTTGATAATGAACTCTCTGCTACAGAGATTGCATATCTTACCAAGAACTTTAGAAACTTTCTTAGGAACAACAACAGAAGGGCAAGAGGTAAAAACAATGTTGAACCCAGAAATTTTAGGAGGAATAAACCCACTAAGGTGAAGAATAATGAAAAACCTAAAGAGAAAGTAGGTCAAACCTCTAATAATTCTATGCGTCAACAATGTTTTGGTTGTCAAGGGTATGGTCATGTGAAATCAAAATGTCCTACATTCTTGAGATCAAAGGGTAAGGCTATGGCTGTAACCCTTAGTGATGATGAAGTTTTGGATAATGAGTCTGGTAGTGATGAGGATGGAAACTTCATTACTTTCACAGCTACTGCTGTAGTTGATGAAAGTGTTATTGTTGGTGAGAACCTTTCTGATGGGGAACTCTCTGAGAGTGTTAATTTATAAGAAGCCTATAATAAACTTTGCAAGGTAGCTGCAAAGGATGCTATGAATGTTAATTTAGGCTTAAAGAAAATTGCTTCTTTTGAACTTGATAAGAAAAACTTGTTGTTGAAATTGTTTGATGCTAATAAATTGCTAGATAAGGTGAAGACTGAGAACATGTTATTGCTTGATAAAGTTAAGAACTTGGAACTTGAATTATCTATTGTTAGAGAACAAACAAATAGGTCTGCTAGTTCCAAACTTGATCACATGTTAAGTGTTCAGAAGTCTCTCTCAGACAAAACTGGTCTAGGTTTTGTAGAAAGTATCTCTGTGTCTGAAACTCATTCCACAAACTTTGTTTCTTCTTCTGAGCCCCCCGTGAGTGAGAATGTCAAACCAGTAGAAGTTACACCTCCTAGGAAGATTAGGGTTGATCTTAAAGAATCTAAATCTAAGAATTCTACCCTTCCTAAGGATAAGTTGCATGATAGGACTGCATGGGTTTGTCATTTTTGTGGAAAGTCTGGGCACATTCGTCCAAACTGTTTCAAGTTGCAAGCTACTAAGCGAGCAAATAAACCAAAAGTACCTATGCCTCAAGCACAAGATCTCATGGTACTTATTGGTGAGTTGGTAAAGGCTTTAAACTTTTATTCCAATCCTGAAGTTACTCATCATTCTAATATGAATAATAACTCTAATGCTAGAGTTGCATCTAAAAAGTTTTGGATGCAAAAGACTCAATCTAATTGAGTCTTTCTGACATAGTCCTTGTGCTTCATCTCTCTATCATTTGTGACCATTCTTCTTTGTTGTCTTGTTTTCTTTGTTTTCTAGGATTTGCATTGCATAACATTCATGCATTTCATACTAGGTTGTTTTTGTTATTCTTTTCAAAAAAAAAAAAAAAGGAAAAGGAATGAAAAATGTGTTTTGCATTATTTTTCTTGGATTTGAAATCAAGGTTGGCCATATTATCTTTACATAACATGTTTATATACCTTGTTTAGCTTGGATAAGCTTATTTTATTGCACTTTACTAGTTTGAGCTTAGTAGTGTATGTTGTGTGGAAGATGTCTATAGTTTTTTATCACTTGATCTTGATCTTGAAGTCACATGCTTTTGATTGTTGGACTTGAACTTAATGAGAAAGGCATAAATAACCATCTCACCACTGTTTACTAGCCAATCATGAACACCTTAGGGCATATCATAAGATTTTGTGCTCGAGAAAGTGTAGTACATGCACAAAAAGAGCATAAGGTGTAGCCTCGATTTAATGCTAAAATTGGTGTGTACATTATCTTGTCTATTTTAATAAGTTTCTAAATAAATAAAATTGGTGTGTACATTATAAGATAAATCAAGAAACTTATATAATTGCAAGCTTGTTTTCTAGGAGATGTGAGAGTTATATGATGTAACTCTTTAGGTGATAAAATTATACATAATAGATGAGTTTATGGATCAAATGATAAATATCATCTGAATGGAATGGAAATTGACATATGTGTTAAAAATATAGAGAACATATAATCTAACGGTGAAAATTTTAAAATATTTATACCATAAAAAATCATTAGGTCAAATTTTCATAGACAAAATTTAGTAAAACCCAAGAAAAGACACTAATTAGATAGCCTTAACTAAGATGTCGATTTCCCTTTAATTATCCATTTCAACAAACAATAAATCAAATCCATACAAACAAATCTAACAAAACAAAATCACCAAATCAATCTTACAAATTGTGTTTGTGTGTGTGTTTTGATACCAATAATGTGCAATTTAATTTGTCATTTAAAAAAAAAAAAATCATATACCCTCTTTAGGGTAAAAGAAAACTTAAGGGCTGTTTGGATGTTTTTTTTTTCATCACTCAATTTCCGTCACTCAATTTTCGTCACTCATCGCTCATCACTCATCACTCACCACTCATCACTTATCACTCATCACTCACCACTCATCACTTTAAAATACCACCCCGTTTGGCACCATCACTCACTTGCCATCACTCAATATTTTTCACACTGTTTGTGGGACCCATGCCTGACACACTCACAGCCCCTAATAACTCTCTCTGCCTCTCCTTTTTCTTTTCATTTTTTTCCCTTCGTCTTTCTCTGCCTCCCTTGAACTTTTCTCTACTTTTCGTTTGGAAATCCATCCTTTTTTTTCCCTTCGTCTTTAGGATTTTTTTTATATATTTGTTCTCTCTCATGCATAGATCGGTGGACTGGGTTCGAGACGACTTGCTCATTGACGGTGGTGGATGGCTTTCTACGGTGGCCGTTGATTGGTGGGTTTGGTGGTGCGATGGGTTTGTGGTGTTGCTGCTGAAGTGTGGTTGTAACCGACGAAGACCCGGCTGATGGATTTGAGTTTGCTTTTTTTTTTTTAATGATTGAGAAATCTGGGTTTTTTTTTTTTTTGGAGATTGTTTGAGAAGTGTGGGTTTTTTTTTTTTTGGGAGAAATCTGGGTTTGGTGATGCTTTTTTTTTTTATGATTGAGAAGTGTGGCTGATTGTTTGCAACCAAACCCAGAAACCCAATGTGTAAAAAAAAAAAAAAAAAAGAAGGAGAAGAAGAGAGAGAACCCAAGCCTAGAAACCCAGTGAAAAGGAATGAAAAAAAAAAAATCCCTTGCAACCAAACCCAGAAACCAACGTATAAAAAAAAAAAAAAGAATAGCAAAGAGGTGTGTCCCAAACCGAGCGTGAAAGACAAAAAAAGAAAAAGAAAAATAAAAGAAGATAACGTGTGTGGGAGAGAGTAAAAGGTCTGACTGTGGGGCCCTCAGTGTGTGTATAATTACGAAAATGTCATTGAAAACAGAGTTATGGAAACTGAAAATAGCCTAAATGTGTTTTCAGTTTCCATAACTCAAAAATCAGAGAATTGAGTGATGAAAACAAAAAATTGGAAACAGAGTTATGGGTGCCAAACGGACTTCTCAGCTATGGGTTCCATCATTTTTGAGTTATGAGTTATGAAAACAAAGTTATGAGTTATGAAAATTGATGATCCAAACAACCTCTTAGAATCCCCTAGAAAACAAGTTAGCGTAGTTGTATCAACTTGTTAGTCCAACTTGTTAGTCAAGTAGTAGCTACTGAAAGTGATGCATTGTAGTGTAATGATTTCTAGCCATTATTATTATTATTATTCTAGTACCACTGAAAGTGATGTTGCTTAGAAGCTAAATTGATACATCCCGTATAAGTATTACATGTAAATAACCTGTTGTTCATCATGGATTAGAGATCAGAATTATTATAATAATAATGGTTGAATGATTATATTTACTATTTCTAATAAAATTTCTTGAAACAAATTAAATGGTAATTTATTATGGCATCAAAATTATTAGAATATACTCCCTCCATCCTATTTTTTTGGTCCTGTTTGAAAAGTCAAACTTTTTAAGGGAACATCATTTATTATCTTGTCTATCTTTTAAAAATGTATAAGTTTCCAAAATTACCCTTAAAAAAAATTATCAAAAAATTGAATTAGTAAATTAATAGGGGTATAATAGGAACATTAATAAATTAATGATTTTTATTTTTAGAAACAAAACAATATTTTAGGACATCTCAAAATGGAATAGATGACAAAAAACGTGAGACGGAGAGAGTAAGTTAAATGATTAAATTTATTGCCTCACAACTAAAGCTTTTGGAACAATGATAATTTATCATATGTTTCTAAATTTAAATTTTGTCTATACTTTATTTTCATTTAAAAAGTTAAAAATCTTATGTGTTCGATTTATAGTATATATAAGCATATACAAAATATGTTGTAATATATAACCCTTTCAATAGATACTTTTATATAAGATGGGTTCAAGTTACACCTGGTGTAACTCTTATAAATTTACTCATTTTTTACACCGTAGATTTCTAAGAAATCTAACGGTTAAAAAAAATCATTAAATGCTATTATTTTCCACCTTATCACCTAATTAATACTAGCATTCTCTCTCTCTCTCTCTCTCTCTCTCTCTCTCTCTCTCTCTCTCTCTCTCTCTCTCTCTCTCTCTCTCTCTCTCTCTCTCTCTCTCTCTCTCCTTAGTTATTGCTTTCCACTAGATAATGGGCATTGACACCCCAACAAGATTTGAGGCAGCCCAAGACTCTTGATTCGTTGTTCGTGCAAGATAATATACCCATCTGTTGTGGTGTTGGGTCTTATATTTTGGGGCATTGGTGAAAGTAGTTGATATACAGCTGCAGTGAGCAGGGATGTTAGTTTGTAATATTTGTTCACTTGCTCAAGAGCATTACATCATGTTGGAAATAATGGAGAATCATGTTATTTTTGTAAACGAATTGAGCTTATTTTTGGGTTTAGCGTCCGCAGTTTGAATAGGATAGAACAAAACGACTCATTGGCCACGACGGCCACGTAATAGTTTCCATTCTAAAATATTTATGAGCTTTTATCAGGTAGACCAACGAATAATATAAACAAAAAATTGATTTGTGGATGTTAGCAATATTTCCAGTTGAAACTTGGCCTGTAATTTAATCTTCATAGTGGAAATAAATGATAAGCACAGGGAAGTTTTCTGTGTTTTTTTTTTTAATTTTTTTTTTATTTTACCTATAAAGGATTTGTTTGTTGGACTGTGCAAAGACTGACATGTATTAGCACTTAATATGTAGAATGACAAAGGTTCTTTTGTCACTCATACCCAATTTTGAGTTGTTACACTATTGCAACAATGCTTAATTTTGAGTTTACTCCATGGACTCATGCCATTTGTCTCACTACCTAGGTAGAAATTACTACACTACAATGCATCACTTTCAGTGCCCCCCCACCCCCCCCAACTTGGACTAACAAGTTGTAAAGGTAGTTGATACAACTACACTAACTTGTATTCTAGGGGATTCTAAGTTTTCTTTTACACTAAAGAGGGTATATGATTTTTTTTTTAAATGACAAATTAAATTGCACATTATTGGTATCAAAACACACACACAAACACAATTTGTAAGACTGATTTGGTGATTTTGTTTTGTTAGATTTGTTTGTATGGATTTGATTTATTGTCGAAATGGATAATTAAAGGGAAATCGACATCTTAGTTAAGGCTATCTAATTAGGGTCTTTTCTTGGGTTGTACTAAATTTTGTCTATGAAAATTTGACCTAATGATTTTTTATGGTATAAATATTTTAAAATTTTCACAGTTAGATTCTATGTTCTCTATATTCTTAACACACATGTCAATTTCCATTCCATTCAGATGATATTTATCATTTGATCCATAAACTCATCTGTTATGTATAATTTTATAATACAAAAACTTAAAATTTAAACATCTTATAGATGCAATAGTTATTGATCTCTAATAATTTTGAAGTTTTACAAACATGAAGGATATATAAAGAAAAAGTAATCTAATTATGGATTTATCAAAAAAAAATTCAAATAAAAAAATATTAAGTAATACATCACAAACCTCAGATCCAATTAAGGCCTAGTCAGCCACTTTTTTGAAGCCCCTTTTTTTCCTATATATATTTGGCCACAGTAAGAGACAGAGACACCCACCAAGAGCCATTTTCTTCCAAGCATCTAGCTTTCTCTTCACCCTCGCTTTAGGTACTTACAATACAAAACCACCTCAAAAAGTTTAGCTTTGGGCTTTTTTGACTTGGTAATTAACCTTTGCGTCAGTTAATGAAAAGTAGCTTTAGTTCCACCAACTCTATTATAGCTATGGAGATTGAGTCAGCAACACAAGAGAAGGCTGGGCCTTTAGCCCTTGCTTGGGACTGGGTTAAGACTCTGCCTTTGAATTTCAAGAACATCGCTGTAAACCTTGTAAGGACAACAAAGAAGCTAGGACAAGACGACCCAAGACGAGTCATGCACTCCCTAAAATTAGGACTGGCTCTCACACTGGTTTCCTTGTTATACTATTGGAGACCTCTATACAATGGTTTTGGGGTTTCAGGAATGTGGGCTGTGATAACAGTGGTAGTTGTCTTTGAATTCACTGTAGGTAAGCTATTTAAGTCACTAGCAAGATTAACCAAACCATCATATACATGGTTAAAATATCTAAGTAACAATTAATGTACATATTTATTTTTGTTCCTTTCCAGGTGCTACTCTCAGCAAAGGTTTGAATAGAGCTTGTGCAACATTACCCGCTGGTGCTCTAGGATGTGGAGCTCACCACTTAGCACGTCTCTTTGGAGCAAAAGGAGAGCCCATTGTCCTTGGCCTCCTTGTCTTTTTACTAGGTAAGTTTTACAAAGTTATGTGTACTCCTAACATAAAAAAATATAACCGAAACTTTTTCTTTCTGTCCTCATGTTAGTTTATAAATTTTGTGTAGTAAAATTTATAGTAATTTTAACATTTTTTTATATAGAAATATCCTAGAAGGACAGTTTGGACTCTACCTAATATTTATTTCAATACTAAATATTTGTGAAATCCCAAGTTTCCCATTCTTTCATATTCTTAAGCAACAGAAAAGAAGTACAAAATAAAGCATTTTTCTGAGGTTGGTTTATTTATGCAAGTTGTTTTGGTGTGTGCAGCTGCAGCTTCATCATTCACACGATTCATTCCACGGATTAAGGCAAGATATGATTACGGGGTCTTGATTTTTATTTTGACATTTAGCTTGGTATCAGTCACGGGTTATCGGGTTGACAAAATTTTAGAGCTGGCACATGAAAGACTCGCAACAATTGGAATAGGTGGAGCAATCTGCATAATTGTATCCATATGCGTTTGCCCAGTATGGGCTGGTGAAGACCTTCACAAGTTGGTTGCTTCCAATATAGAAAAGCTAGCAAGCTCTCTAGAAGGTACATAAGTAACTAAACAATAAGTTTCGGTGATATATAAAATTTCATAACATTTTTCTTAACTATTAATAAATTGTGAAACTTTTTATGTCTTAACATTGCTCGTAACTAAATTTACCCGAATTTGCTTTCTTTCTTTCATTACACTTTACTGTTTGATCTTGAAATGATACTAACAAGTAGAGAGACATTGACAGGTTTTGGAGGTGAATATTTTCCGGATCCTGAGGATCATGAAGGGAATGTTATGGCCTCTAAAGGTGACAAGGCACTTCTTCAAGGGTATAAAAGTGTCCTCAATTCAAAAAATAATGAAGAATCCTTGGTGAGTAAAGCCCCTTTAGCATTTTCTGTCTCCTCCACTAATCTTATACCTTTATGAAATGCCACTTACATCTGCACCTTTTGCTGAGCTTTTCGCTCTTACTTTACTACTACGTTTTTTAAGCCAGAATGATGATTAGTGATCCTATGACACACTGTCTGCAGGCAAATTTTGCAAGATGGGAGTCAGGACATGGTCGTTTTCACTTTCGTCATCCATGGAAACAATATTTGAAGATTGGAGTTCTTGCTAGGCAATGTGCTTATCGGATTGACGCTCTTAATGGCTACATCAACTCTGATTTACAGGTACATCATCATGATTCTTTCTACGTACATCACGAAATGAAAAACCATATACCTAACTTTTTATTTTTACTATTTGAATCACTAACAAAAGACTATGATTAATTTACTAAACAAAATTATAAAATTTAAATTTCGTGTGCTTTACTAATTTAAAATACTTCTGCAGGCAGCAATGGAATTCAGAAAAAAAATTCGAAAACCAAGCAAAAAGATGTGCTCAGAAGCCATCTAGACAGTAAAAGCATTGGCATTATCAATCAAAACAATGACAGACCCTTCAGCAGCCAAATCCCATGTGGAAAATTCTAAAACTGCCATTGATGAACTCAAATTGGTTCTCAAAGCTGTCTCACTAGAGAATGCAGACCTCCTAGCAATTATACCAATTGCCTCAGTTGCTTCAATACTAACAGAAATCACAAAATGTGTGGAGAATATCTATGAATCAGTCCATGAGCTTTCTTGCCTAGCAGAATTCATGAGTACTTGTGTTGAATCCATTGTGTCACCAGAGAAACGACAAGCACAACAACTAGTACTTCATTGGTGACAGGGGCGGCGGTACGTTATAGTCAGGGGTTCACACTTAACAGTATTTTACTGTTGTTGAGTTTTAAGGTTCTTTATTGTTGCAGCAACACTGTAAATGTTTGTAATGATTTGATATAAAGTAGAGTTATGAGTTGTCTTTTGCTTTGTGACTTACTATTTGACTAAATTTGTGGCTTGTGAGTGGCATTTTAATTTGGCTGAATGTGACTTGTGAGTTATGAGTGGGTGTTGGCTATGTGACTTAGTCAATACATTAACACTAAAGGATAATAAAAATATAAAATATTTAAAGGATTATAAACTTATAAATTAAAGAATTGGAAAAAAATTACTTAACAATAATAATTAATATATTTATTGTAGAATTTCATGTTTTTTGTGTGATATTGATATATTTAAGTCTTTTTTATTTTAAATTTTATATAATTTATGTTGACCCTGGACAAAAATCTTAGGGCCGCCCTGATTGGTGATAATGACCATGTTATAATCACAGTGCACGTGACAAACGAGGAATATTCTTTACAAACTGAACTTTTTCAGCCACCAAAGCCCGGGCAATCATGACTTGGAAGTGTAAATATTTGTTAATGAGTAGCTAGCTACATTTATGTGAAATGTTATTGAATGTCTTTAAGTTATTGGTTTAGAAACTATTTTTAAAAATATTTTATGGAAAAATGATAAACAATTGATTATGTTGATAACTTTATATATTTCTCATAAAAATTGTGTTAAAATTTTACTAATATAATTTATTAACAATTGTTTTAAAGACACCCATTAACATAGCGCTACATTTATATTGCTCAACTTAATTGTACTTCACCTTTTGAGTAAAACGATCTCTAATCTAATATTTGTCTCACAAATTGTTGAGAACTGCTAAAGAGGGAATTAGAAATTATACATGTTAGCAAATCTTTCCCTTTGTATGTACCATGTATTCAATTTCTTTTGTAACAATTAAAGTTCTTTTCAAATTTGAATTTGCCACTTATGTTTGTCTTGTATATATATAACTTTAAATGATAAAAAAATAATAAAATAATAATAAAAAGAGCTAATTGTTGGACCGTAAATAAAATATGCACAAGCACAGCATAAAGAATGATAAAAATAAAATAAGTTAAAAACCAACAACCACAAAATTAAACAACGTGAGATGGAACCATATATAACTTCCATTACCAACGAAAAGACAATGCCAGGTGACCCAGATAATGTTTAAAGGTACTTATTATATGCCAGTTTTCCAGATATATATATGCAGGGTATCTTGATGGTTTATTTAGCCAAACACAACAAGAGGTATCTTGATAGTAATTACAGGGGGTGAGCTATGTGCAAGAGGTATCTTATTTAGTATACAAAAATAAGAGTTGCCCCCTCAAATATTTGAATTAGTCAAATGATGCTCTCAAAAAAAAAAAAATTGGTTTAGTAGTTATAGAGATATAACTTTATTTTTCACAATTCTATTTTTTATTATAAAATGTGTTCTTATATCTGTCAAACATTTAATAAAGTTTGGCACCAACTTTGTTTGAATCAATCTTTTTCAACATGTTATGTAGCAATTAACAAGTCATTGACTCATTAGAAAAAAAAAAATCTTGTCACTAAAACTACACATAAATCTTCTTTTTGGTTACCACATAATAGGTTAGAGTAAGATAGCTTCAAATATGTTTGAGCCAAACTTATTTCTCCAAGTTTTGAATCATTCATGTTTTTGAAAATTTCATTAATTCAATTAAAATATTTTTTACTTACTTTAATATAAAATTTGATCATTTGTATTTTGAAAAAGAAACTTTTTAAAAATTTCATTATAAAAATAGTAAAAATAAATTTTATTCTATGAAATTGAATACAATTTCAATTAGGTTATATGAGGGCATTAATTTTTCAACTCAATCTCCAAAAGTTGAGTGATTGCATGATTAGTATTTATGGCCAAAATACAATTTACAGATCTTTTGACATGCTTGATCAACACTGAATTTCTAAAAAGTTTTGGTGTTGTCCTCCACTTTGTATATCCAGCAGTGATGTTAAGGTTTTATTATAAATTTTACTACAATAATATTAATATTTTAAATAATTTTAATCATAATCATTATTATATCAATTTATAAATATTTTACAATAAAATTAGTAATAACTTTAGTAATTTTTTTGTTATCTACTATTGTGGTTCAAGTGTATAGGTTATTGAGTATCAATGGGTTGCTCATTTACAACCAAACCGGGGGCACACAGATTGGTTTAGTATAAGCTCTTAAAGGTCCTAGTAGGAAACAAAGTAAACCCGAGGTACTTATTAACATGTAACGATAAAAACTGCTACACACACCCTATTACGTATACACACATGATTTTAGTTTTGAAATCGTGTTTTCAATCCATGAATTCAGTTCAAAGAATAAATGTATAATAGTGTGTGTATAACAGATTAACAAGTTGTGTGTAGCAAACACTATCCAACCTGTGGATGAGTATAGCCTGTCGCAAGTTACACTAATTATGGCCCATGCATCCTTAAATTGGATTTTGCAACTCTGTTAAGTAATACTAATAAAACTCAATTGGACGTAGAGAAACTCACTTTGTATTGCAACACCCAAAAATCATTCAGCAAAAACAATGGTCCGGTAAGGTTAATTTTAAGAACCGACGCTCACTTGGACCTAGCCTAGTTGAGCTTTGAAGAAAATATTTTACCTAGATGACACACAAAATGCCTGTAAATGATATTATTGCTGTTGACCATTAGCCATTAGGATTTAGGAACCCATTGTTTTGGGATCAAAACGCGTGGGAAATAAATTTTATAACTTGAATTTTATCGAATTACAAAGGATTAATGACAGACTTAATCAGGAACCCATTGTTTTAGGATCAAAACAAAACTCATTAGTATAACTTAGGTGCTGCTAGCTGTTGCAAAACGTAATGTGATAGCTCTCTTACCAATAAATTTTGTATACATTGTCTCTTGCAAAGTAATTGTACGAAGTAGCTGAGAAAAGGATGAGGCCTATAAAACAAAAGTGCATATTTTAAGGATTAGAATATTGTTTCTTTAGTACAATTTAAGGTTTTACATATAAGCCTCATATTCTTTTTCTTATGATTATCTAACCAAAAAAAAAAACATTAAATTCGGTTGCATCCCTCATAAATATAAATATACCCATTTGAAAGGGGAAAAAAATGGAGAACTCTTTTATTCTCATATGGTATTGTTCTTTCAAAAATGTGTAGACATGGAAACCCATGCCTTGTCCTTAGAATAGTTGAATTCAAACCAAACGTAGTTTATGGACTTTATGTACTCATACACAAAAATTTCATAACAAATTTTAGATGGGAAATTGTTACTTGCTGTTATTAATGGGTAAAAAAGTAATCTCAGTGATATGTTCAAATTTAAACTAATAAAAACCTGTTATTTAAGATTTATTGTGAAAATATATTATGAACGTAGCACTTCTCATATGAACTTGCCAACTATGATCAACTAGATAGCAATGGGCACTTATCTCTACGAGCAATGGGTCTAGAAAACATGAGCTATGATCAGCCAAATAGCAAAGGGCACTTATCTCTACAAGCAATGGCTCTAGAGAAAACTCAGAAACATGTTCTTGTCTCAAGACAGGGCAAAGAAAAGGAAAACCGAAAAGTAATGAAAAATAGATTTCAAAGTTGGGGTTTGAGTTGTTTCCCACTTGATTTCCCATGCATGCGAGCTAGTTAATGTTAGAAATATTTGACATATTTGGTGGGATGATTTTTTTGTATTTGGTGTGCTAAATACTATAAAATCTGATGCTAGCGCTCTTATATGTGCTAATCAATGCAGTTAACCAGTTTCTGAAAGTACCGTAACAACATCGTCAATTTCCCAAAAATAATTAGAAGTGAAAGATTTTAAGAACACCCCTGAAAATAATTGGTGTAAGATGCCACGGTTGGCCAGTCATAAGAACCACCTCCCTCTTCTTAAAATGGTCCTACACGTTTAATTATGTCATGTTATGTAGTTCAAAAATCCAATGCTCCTCTAACAATCTTCAAAAAGAATACCGTGAACTGGTGATCAAGGCACTGCCGAGTGCGGATAGCCAAGGGCAATGAGCTAAAGACAGATTTGCTAAGCAATGTGGAGCATTAGCCAGACAACTGCAAGTTCTTCGGAAATCTATCATATAATGTAGTGGATATTTTGGTTTGGAAATTCAGGTGCCCTTAGGAAAATGTAATTTGGATACAATTAGGGGTGTGCAGAAAACCCACCGACCCGCCAAACCCGACCCAACCCAACCCGACCCGCCGGGTTGGGTCGGTTTTTCAGGCTTGGTGGGTTGGGTTGGGTTACAAAATTTTTTTTTATAGTGGGTCGGGTTGGGTTTGGGTCATAAAATTACAAACCCGTCAAACCCGACCCGACCCACCAACCCACCCATATTTAATATATATTTAAAATATATTATATATTTAATAAATTTTTTTTAAAACCAAGGCACTTTTATATATATATATATATATATATATATATATATATATAATAATTTAAAAAAAAAACTAGCTGTAGAGCAGCACTTCCTATGTTCCTCCTACTAATACTAATTTAATATATATATATATATATAATATATTATATAATTAATAAATTTTTTAAAATAACTAGTTCTTCCTATCTTATATAAAAGCTAATTAGGTTACACAAACCCTAATAAATTACTATTGTTGTTTAGTCATTAGTGTTATTCGCCTTTAAGGAATTACATTGATACTAATCTTTGAGTTTTTTTAATATATTAATATTTATATTTTTTTCTACTCAATTTAATAATAATAAAAAAAAAAATTTGTCAAACCCATGAGTTCAACCCGACCCATGTGGGTTGGGTTGGGTTGGGTTGGGTTTATGTGATGGGTTGGGTTGGGTTGAATTTTTTTTGACCCACCATGGTGGGTTGGGTCAATAAATTCCCTCAACCCGACCCAACCCGACCCATGCACACCCCTAGATACAATAAGGTAACAGCTGCTCAAATCTCAAAATAACAACTACATATATAACACTAAAAGATATATGGGGAAAAAAAATTAAGTCTTTAATAGATTAGACACAAAAATTTAATCATTTAACCACGTAATTCTAATACTTCCCCTTACGTGTGGATTTGAACTCCTTTTTGATAGGTGAAATCCAACATGTAAGATTTTAAATGAGATGTAAAGTGGAGGGAACAATAATCAAACTTAGGACAACAACAATGAATAATAAATAGAATTTTTTAAATTATCAATTGCCCCAAAAGTTTAAACAATTGAGAAATGCTAAATTTAATTATTTAATCACATAATTCTAACACAACCACAACAACAATATATCAATGTGAAGATCACTCGAGAGGCTTATGTCAGGGAATACACTTATAATTAGAACAACAATATTCGTAGAAATAAACAATTTCAGCGTCAACACAAAACAGGTCTAAATGATCCCAACAAAAATGACAAATAATTCAGAAACACATATATCTATCGAAATTTTGAACATGCAATCAGGCAGGCCAATTTGTGCCTGCCACCTGTAAAACAAGTGCACAATTAAAAGAATAATTATTTTTTCACATTTCCTGCGTCCACATTTTTCAAAAAATATCCACATTTAACAAATGATAGGCAGGAGAGTGTATGCCGAGCGAGTGAGACAATCAAGCCCAATGTATAAAGGATATAATCTGTCATGGATAAAGCCATTTGTCCGGAATGTAGTCAATTCAATTTATTTGCACAAAACCGGCTAATGGCAATTAGGGATTAAACGAGCCTTTTCTGGCTTGAGCTAAAATCTTCATTATTGCAACTTTCCTAACAGAGCATAGTTCTTTTTCATTACAAACTGTTATACACTATTTCCATTAGTCTTCTATATTGACATGAGAAAACTGCAAAACTTGGATTTATCTAACTATATGTGCTACAGAAATGGTTACATCATCAAGGAAAACTTAGACTAATTAAACAAAGCAGGCTCCTAAATATGAAATGTAAGGATTATACACAAAGGAATCGCTCTTACAGATGGGTTGATCTGCTTACCAACCATAGATGGGATTTTCTACCTGTGGAGGCAAAAGGTTAAGGTCTTTGCAATGCTGCTTGTCATAGTCACGTGTGCCAGGGATCGCCCCAGTACAAACTCTAAGAAATTCATTCCCGGTGAGACAGTAATGGGCAAATGCCAACCCTCCATCAAATATCTGACTCAAACTAGGTAATGAAACTGATTTCTTAACGATCTTTCTATTATTTCTGCTGAATTTTGCACCATCTTCAGTGTTATTCAAGACTTTGTTAAGCTCAGAATACTCAATAAATCTCTGGGTGGCAGCTTCCCATGAAAGGTTATATCTTTCCTCCGGAGTAAGAGGTTGAGGTTCACTTTCTAGTGCTTCTTTCACTTTGGCAATGAAGTCCTCAGATGTTGTGTAAGTCAAACAGTTGGGAAATGACCTAAAGAACTCATTTGATGGGTGTTCCGCACATACTACAAATTTTCCCATTGCAAGTGCCTCAGCAGTAGCTGTGCAGAGCACATCGCTAATACTAGGATTTATGAAGACTTTGTACCTTCAACAACAAAGAAATGTCCAAAGGAGGCCAACAGTTAGCATGGGAGGGTGGGTGTGCAAAAAACAAATCCAATCAAATTCACTGATTAGGTGTTCATATACCCGATAAAAAACATTTTAGTAGTTTTGAGGTCTTGCCAACCTCCATTGTAATTTTAAGTTTAAATCCAGAAGGAAAGGAAAAGAAAAGGGGAGAGAAAAGTAGGGCGGGGGGGGCACACAAACAATGCAGTGTCAACAAAGTGAGTTCTGAAAAATCCTTACCCGTGAAGAGAGTCATCTGCATGGTCTCTTCCTCTAAGAAAATTGAGATTCAGATCCAACCTTTTAGCTGTACTCTGAACTTCATGGGCATCCTCTCCATTCCCATACACGTCCAACTTGAAGCCATCAAGATCATTCTTGTGCTTTGCTAAGAGATCTATCAACTCTCTATATCCCTTTGCCCAGACCATCTTGCCTAAGAAATATGCTCCTTTTGAAAAGGCTTGCTGCCCAAGTTCCCTTTCTGCAGCAACCTTTTCTCCAATTTTCAAAAATTTAGGATTCACACCATGAACATTGCAAATCACAGACTTTGGTAAATTCTGAGTAGCAGCAGAAAGACGAAGAACCTGTATAAGGATTACAGAAAATTTAGTTTTTTGCCATGCAATAAACACCCTATGATACAGAAAGAAAAATATATCAGAAATTATTTAGACCTCTTTCTGTTCTTAACCAGTTATTCACAAACCAAGCTACAACATAGTATAAACAAAAAACAAAAGTAACAGATAATTAGAATATGCAATAAAATAGACTAATACCTTGTGGCAATATGCTCTTGTGACCCAATTGTTTATGTGCTTTACAAGGAATGCTTGGATGGCCCCATTCTTCTCCCTCTTAATATATTCCAAGTAATTTGTGTGGACAACGCCCACAACATGGTTAAATTTATCAGTCCAACGCTTACCGTGATGGTACCAATTCAGGTGCTCTGGCTCTTCTAGGATAGCAATGTCAGCATCCTTGGACGGGATAAACTGAGAAGTATCTCCAGCAGGTATTATGCTTCTCCTTTCTTTTGAAAACTGAAAAATAACCAGAACAAAGATGTCAGATGTTAATTTAAACATTATATGATACAACAAGAAAGTGAATAAGCTGATATATTCAGAAGCTACCTTGCCAGGATAAAAAGAAATCTTAAAATCAGCCTTAAAGCCAATCCTTTCCTCGAGCCAGTTACGTATATAAGTTTCCTGCTCTTCTGGTGAGCTAAAAGTGAGACTGTTTGGATAAACTATTTCTTGATCTGATCTACAAAGCCATGGAACCAGTAGGGTAACATTTTGTTTTGCAGACTGCGCTAGATATGCAGCTCGAAACAGTGGATTTACAGCTGTTCCTGTCATCCAAGGAAGACTAGCAGTTGTGACAATGGCAACATGCCTTTTCCCATTGGATGGGTCATGCTTTGCATGGTCAGTCCAAAATCCACCCTCATAACAATGACCTGTACTTTGGAGGACACTGGCTATCCTCAAATCCAATTCATCATTTATGTTATCATTCCCTATAACAGAGGATTCCCCAGCAGATGAAGAGTGCCGTAAAAGTTGGTTCTTGCGTTTGCTACACAAGCTTTCCACTATCTTATCACATATATCTGCAACCATTTAGAATAACATTAATAATTTAAGAGAAGCTGTAACGATTCAATACATTTTCAATTGTTAATAGAAGCTACAATACATAGAGGATGTAAAATATTTGCTTGGTGGAGATGACAAAATAGGTAAGGGATATTTCATGAGAGGAAAAAATAGAAACATGTGGAATTTAATTTTTTCCAATCGTGCAAACTAAAATCACGTGCTAATCTCTACAATATTTTTTGAATAATTGAAATAATGGGCAGTGTTTGTTTCTAATAAACCCATCACTTGTCAATTAATTCATTTTTATATCCAGGTAAAAAGTCTAAAAGGCAGAGTACGGAAAATGGACCTTTCCCCAAGGATGATAGTACCCTAAGAGGTCAGCATCAGCTATCATCAATGAGAAAGGATGCCATCTGTTTGATTGAGAGTTTTCCTTGCTATTTAATCAACTTTTTACATCAAATTTTGTATGCTTGAATAAGGCAAAACTTAGATACAGTACCTTAAATACAGTTCCTTAGGTACCCCTTTTATAATTCAGCCACCTGTCTAATACTTGACAGAGCAAACGTCCGTCTCTTCCTCTGTTTTTTTTTTTTTTTTTTTTCCTCCTCTTTCTCTTTGATGCTTTACTTAAAAGTTAAAACTGAAAACCATGGAAAACCAGCAAGAAAACCCAGAACCACAACCTCCCTAGCATCTCACACTCTCTCAATCTTCTAAATTTTTGAAGAAATCAAGATTCCAGATGGACGGAGGGGTTGGCTTGTGCATATCGTGTCGTCAGTCAAACTGTTTGCTAAATGCCTGATCTCCGCTTCTCTCTATCCCTCTCTTTTCTGATTTTTTTTCTTTTTGTAATTCTCTTTCCAGATCTAACATACTCTCAGACTCTTACCCTGTGATGCCTTTTGATTCTACTGGTAATGATGGGAAAGGTGTTTTGTTTAACCTGATATGGGGATTCCATGGTGGCTTTTGATCTCAAAGATGAGAACTTTAGACGTGATTTCATATTGGAGTTGTGGATTCTAAAAAATTACCACAATCATGTGTGGGTTAAGGAGAATTTCTTCCAAGAGAAAAATAATGAGAAAAAGAAGAAAGAAAGAGACCGTTTTCACCCTTCCAAGAAAGAAAAAAAAAGAAGGAAATAATAGAAGCAAAACTAAGGGTATTTAACGTCGTTTGCTCTGTTAAGTATTAGACAGGTAGCTGAATTATAAAAGGGGTACCTAAAGAACTGTATCTAAAGTACTGTATCTAAATTTCGCCCACTTGAATAATAAGATGAACAAAAGAAGATCAACAGAGCAGGGGGCCTCCTTTTTTTTTCATTTAGTTCAGAGTTTTAAATTTCTCTTCTTCAGTTTTTGATGTTAATTAGTCACAAAAATATCCAACCATATGAGGATTGTTTCCTCAGATCTCGCACCAACCTTGCCCAGAAATAGATACACTCTCAGTGGCCTGCAAAATCTTTCATCCTCCTAAACATGTTATTGCCAATGAATAAGATTGGGTCAGACCACCTTAAGGAGTTCCAAAAAGAGTTTCCAAACAACCCTAAGTCCTAAGATCTGAACCCCAAAGCTGATTGCAGCTGCCTATTAATTGACCTGACTATCCCTCTCTCTAAATGAAATTAAGTAAATGTCAAAAAAGACATCCACCAATTCACAATATCGTTCACAAATGTACAATTGCAATGCATCCATTAGATAAGAAATGAGGATGGTCCCAAATATCCATTCCCATCCAAGAGAACTAACATTTGTCAGGGGTGATAAAAAAAAAATCATTCATTCCATGCCAACTAGATTTTGTTAAATCTAAATGATATCTGAGAAATAATATCTAGCAAAAAATAGAGCACTTTTCAATTCTACTGATCGGCTAGAAAACATTAATGTCTAAATATGCATATATATTAAACCCTGAACATCAGGTGAAATTGGGGAAAAAAAAGCCTATGCATCTATGCATTTCAAGGTACCAGATTAACAGAATTAAAAGATTTGTTTACCTTTTTTAACACCAAGTTGATCCAAAAATGGACCAGATTGCCTTACAAAATATGCCAAAAGTTCTGGCACATCAAGTGGTGGAACCTCCTGTAACAGAAATAAAAAAGAAAAGATCTCAGCATGGTAAATTACTCCATTTACCAAAATTTCAAGTTTCGTTCCATAGTTTATGCAAATCTTGTCCCTCAATTAGGCTAGAAAGCAAATATCAAAGACTAAATTCTTTTTTTTTTTTTTTTTTTATAGGTAGTAGAAATTTTATTGATAAAAAAGGTATGATGAACACTCTAAACTTGAAACAAATCCATAAAACAAAAGGAGTAAAACTAATAGAGAGAAGAAAAGCATGAATAAAAATACATTGCGTATAACCCAAAACTCGAGACCACTAAAACAGAGTACCAAAGAAGAGATTTTAAGAGATCTAAAGATCTCTCTTTATCTTCAAAGGTACAGGTATTGCATTCCTGCCAAACTAACCACATTAGACACCCCGGAACCATAGTCCAAATCTTTGACCGGTGCTTTAATGGGGTGTAAACATGCCCAGGCTTGCAGCTGGAACCTAAGCAGTCTCATGACCACAAAACAAATTCCCTAACCCCAACACAAACAGAAAAGTGTAGTGTAGCTTACCATTGTTAAAATTTTAGAAATGCCCTTCAGCACAGTGTTGCTTAGTTTTTCAGATTTGAATATTGTATTGCTCAACAACATTATTTTTGTCTTCAAACATGTGAACGTATGGACATGCAAGGTATGATGCAGCTGACACATTGATTAGATAAGATGCATTCAAATACTTGCAAGTCTGCAAGTAACTGCATAAAACAAAATGGAATTCTTATAAACATTGACTCGCTTTCTGAAACAACCACCTCTAAAAACTTGGATGCAATATTTTTATCCAAAAAAACAGGTTTCAAAATCCAATGCATACAAAAGATTCTTCTAGCAAGATTACATAAAGAAATAAAAAATAGGAGGATCCTTATCATAGCCACCAGATACACTAAAATGGCATTCCACAGTACTTGAGTCCTTAGGCTCCATTTTTGCAGCACCTCAAACAATTTTGTACCCTCCATTGTCACTACTAAAGTATAGTTCAGAAAAGATGCATGAAATGTGACAGCTATGGTATGGAAAAAAGCATACCAACTCAATGATGCTTTAAATATAAGAATGATCACTATGTTTGGCAGCAGGGAATTGAAAAGCACCATTGGAATTGGATAAAAGTGAGGGCTTCACTACATGAATTTCATGATTTTCTACATAGGAGGCCTCCCATTTTATCCAATTAGAATTCCAAACCTCAAACTGCATTACCACTAAAGACAGCAGAAAAATATTTGAGGAAAACTCAAGAAGAAGATAGAATGCTTGATTCGTATAAAATTTGTGAAAAGCACGTTGCTTATTAACACATGAAGCCAAAAGAAATCATCCACATGGACCTACCTTCGACTCCTGAGACTCCTTGCACATTGCTTTCTGCAAAAAAAATTATATATATAAATATCAGATGTTGTGATGTATGGATATATTATATATAGGTTTACGTCTATATGCACACATTAACAACTTTAGACAGAAAGCGTACAACAACCACAGAATATATACAAGCCCCTAGAATTAATTATTCAAAAAACTATAGGTAACTTTGTACAGGTTAAAGAGACATGTCTAACAACTCATTCACAAGAGAAAATCCACTTATTAAGTAGTCAAAGTATAACAATAACATTTGTATAGTTCCGAAATCCTCGAAAAAGCTTTAATTAAATAATAAAAACAACCTCTCATGGCATCATAGACAAGACGTATAACATTCACCACTTGCCACATAATTTAAAAATAAAATAAAATAGAATAAAAAGTTAAAAACCTCCTTTGCTAGGTGGAAGCATTAGCTCCATGGTTGAACACTTGGTTGAGGGATCTACATTTTATGATGAGTGCATATGTCACAGGATACAACAACTACTTCTTTATAAAGCTTCAAGTGATTTAATGCAACTAAATACACATTTCTGTGTCTATAAATGTTCAGCAGCTCCCATAACATACATTACACACATGTAACAAGTGTGGAAGCTCATAGCAAGAACCCTGAAACTGCACCTAGAGAGGATATGGGATCTAACCAATATAACCATCAATATACTTTTTCTCCATTTTTTGTTCTAACATGACTTTAAAAAAGGTCGTACCCAAATCTTCCACTTTTGCTGGGTCTAACATAACTTTTTTTTTTGATAGGTAATCAGAAAACTATTATTAATGAGAAAAAAAGGAAAAGTACAAGTTGTTCATGATGATGAACGACAAGAAAAAATAGAACAAACAACACAACAAAAAGAGAAATCAGGAAACTAAGCTAAGGGAAAGCATAAACTCGATGATAGAAGAACAATCAGTAAAACCCCAACAACGAGACCACTCCAAAAGACTCCTTTGGCATAAAACCTTTAACTCATAACTTTATACAACTAAAATAATTAAACAGAACTTTATACAACTAAAATAATTAAACACACCACCATCAACTACAAATTAGTTAACAATCACATGACTATTGAGAATAAAAGAGCAAAACACCCTTTTAATCGGTAACCTCTCTCGAGCTCCAAATTTCAAAAGCTAACTTTCACCAATAAGACACAACCATCTGAACCCCGAATTTGAAGTTCTAAGCGACTTTGAAGTTCTCAGGTGAATAATTGGAAACCCATGCATACCCAAAAGCTTTCAAAACTCTTTGTAGTAGTAACAATTTGAATATAGTCAAAAGAAAAAAATCTCTATTTGACAAGACATCTTCCTATACCTATAAATTTCATTGGACCCAGAATGATATATTGAAAAATTTTCAAGTATACTCAAGTGAATATGCTACACTTCATTAGCTCTATAAAAATCACAAGCTCAACTTTCCATAGCTTTGCTTCACTTGTTGTTTCAATTTTTCCACTGAATCACTAATTCAGCACCGACTTATTAACAATAAAATAAAGACAACTAATATTTTATAGAAATTCATGCTCAAAACAAAGAAAGATAGAACATACCAAGCTTGACTTCAATTTCTCCACAAACTCACTGTTCTTCAACCCACCGAAAATCTCGGCCGAAGAGCTTCGCTTCTCGAACTCTCTGAGTCTCGTCTTCAACACACGAATTGGCTCCCAATCCCTAGACTGTGCTGCTTCGTCTCCTTCAACCTCACTCTTCCACACCCCCCAAAACTCTCTGAAACTCACCACGTTCCTCTTCCTAACCCTATTGAAATCAACAACTCCATCCCCATCCTCCACCTCCGCCACAATCGCGTTCCTTATCGCCGACAAATCGATCCGAAGCCGCGACCTCGGAGTCCACTTCTCCAGAACCTTCTTGCTGAAATCCGGCGACGAGTACGCCCGCCGGAACTCCGAGAGCTTCGGCTGGAGCCTCTTCACGAAATCGATCTCCGCCCGAGGCGATCGAATCGCCGGCACAGAAAACGAAGTCGAAGCCGAGTTGATAAAATT
This sequence comes from Quercus tomentella, assembly GCA_028535165.1. Lineage (NCBI taxonomy): Eukaryota > Viridiplantae > Streptophyta > Magnoliopsida > Fagales > Fagaceae > Quercus > Quercus tomentella. The sequence goes on along the minus strand of JAPQVY010000012.1, from coordinate 12,016,686 downwards.
CTCAAGCTCTCGGTCGAACGACGTCGCTAAGTTCTTGAACGAGTTGGCTCGGTGGCGCATGAGTTGGATATCCGCGTCCGCCGAGTCACGAACCTCTCGCCAACCTTTGGATATGAAGGAGAACGCGCTCGAATTCGACGAAGAAGAAGACGACGTCGTTGCTCGATTCTCGCTGTCCATGGCTGACCCTTAAAAAGCTAAGGTTTCTCTTCGTTCTTTGAAAATTTCTAGGGCTTGAAAGAATTGAATTCTCTCTCTCTCTCCCTCTCTCTCTCTCTCTGAGAAAGAACTAGCATTGTGTTTGTGTGCGTGGTTTTTCTTTTTCTTTCTGGATTGTACACGTGTGTAGCCACGTGGGATGGGTGTACTTGTTGACGAGATTTGCGGGTGCTTATGTGGAGGTAGAGTCACGTGTTAAGGTGAGGTGGCGAAACGTAATTGGGTGAGGATTGTACGGGATTGGGTATATTCTATAGAAAAGAATATGCTGGACAAGAGTGGCGGGGATCGCATGTGTGGCCTGTACTTTTGCACCTAAATTTTGATAGGACCGAGTGGCTGAAGCTAAAGATCTATGAGCATAGCTTAATGGAGAAGACGACTAAATGAATTAGGACTCTCTCGTCTCACGTCTCATGTGAACGGCGGATTTCACTATAAATTTAAGGGATAAAACCATTTTTCGTTCCTATATTTTCACACAATTCTCACTTTGGTCCCTAACTTTTTTTTTCACCGTTTTTAGTCCTTATCCTGAAAAACTCGTCTCGTTTTAGTCCCTGACATTACATCAGAGACGGAAATTGCAAAGCTGGCAAACGGAAAAAATTAAAAATATTAAAATAATACACCCTGTGTCCACGTGGCTTTCCATGTCAACCTCTAAATTAAAAAATTAATTTATTAATTCTAACTAAATAAAAAAATTAAAAACTCTCATAAAAAAAAAATTCAAAAACAAATTTAAAACTAAACCCAACAAGAACAACAAAACCCAACAAGAACTAAACCCAGAAATAAAACCTAAACCCAGCAAGAATAACAAATTTAAAACCCAACAAAAACAAGATCAACAAAACACAAACACAATAAATTTAAAACCCAAAAAATTAAATTCAAACCCATATTTCAAAACCCCACACCACAAAACACTCCGGAATCCACCATACCCACGGCTACATCACACCCACACTAACATCGGAAGATCGGAAGCATGTTCGTTTACCCGTCGTTGCAATTCAAGGGCTTCCAATCGATTTTGAGCCGGAATATTGCCGCACCAGTTCTTGGTCTACCTCGACGCCAATACAGGCGGAATGGGAGGAGACAACGCCGCGAGTCGCCACCAGCGAAGAACGCAGAGCCGGAGAGAGCTTCACGAAGACGAAGACGAAGACGAAGACGAAGAACAAGAACAACAACAACAACGCTACGATTCTTCTTCTTCGATGAGTTTCGTACAAAGAATGAGCAAGAAACCCAAACCCACTGAACTACAAAACAATTTCCATGACCAAAGACCCAAAACCCAAGACCCACGATCTCCACCATGAAAGCACCTCCATGCAAACCCACATCCCAGGCAAACACGAGCAAGAAGAAAGCAGCGTCGGCTAAGAGAGGAGATGGTTTTGTTGTCAGGTGAGGTTGATTTCGTTTGGGTTTGATAGTTTTGAATTTGAGGTTGGAGGTGGTTTGGTTTCAACTCTAAGGTTTGGATCTGAGGTTTGTGTTTGGTTTCTCAGAAAGTATAAGAAAATTTGGGTTTTGAGTTTTGAGTTTGGGGGTCGAAAATCTGGATTTGATTTTTGTGTTTGATGTTTTCGTGGTGTGGGGGTTTGAATTTAATTTTTTGGGCTTTAAATTTGCTGGGTTTGTGTTTTGTTGATCTTGTTTTTGCTGGGTTTAGTTTTAAATTTTTTTTTGATTTTTTTTTTTTTTTATGAGAGTTTTTAATTTTTTTATTTAGTTAGAATTAATAAATTAATTTTTTTAATTTAGAGGCTGACGTGGAAAGCCACGTGGATACAGGGTGTATTATTTTAATATTTTTAATTTTTTCCGTTTGCCAGCTGTGCAATTTCTGTCTCTGATATAACGTCAAGGACTAAAACGAGACATGTTTTTCAGGATAGGGACTAAAAGCGGTGAAAAAAAAAGTTAGGGACCAAAGTGAGAATCGTGTGAAAATGTAAGGACGAAAAAAGGTTTTATCCCTAAATTTAATTATTACGCTCATTATCATATAAGATCAATTGATGGACCATTGCCTAACCTTAGGGTTAGTTTAGATGCCGTTTATTTACTGAAAACTAAAAATTTATTACTGAAAACACTGTAGTAAAATATTAATTAAAGGGCAAAACATTGTTCACTTGCTATAGTTCACGCGTTTTTGTGCTTTGACTGGTCTATAAATAGTGTCATGGGACTAGCCAAAAAACGCAGACACAGCAATAACACAAACACGTTGCTAAACAAACACACACTTAATAATTTTTTTTTTTAATTTAGATGATAGTCAGACTATCAACATTTATTAATTCACATTTTACATGAAAATTAAATTATTTGACTTGACACAAATAAAATCGATTTGTAATTAAATTTCTGTTCTTATTTCCACGAATATCCATGACACAAATTTTTTACTTACCCGTCATAACTTTTTTCCATATAAATCTAATCCTTTATTATAGGGTTGAAATTCTAAAGTTGTACAAAACATACGTGACCAACCTTTATATGTGTGGACTTTTCTTCATGTATGCAGTATACATAAAGAGTTTGTCCCGAATCTCCAAGCATAACTTCACAAAGATACCATTTGATGCATGAATTTGGATTAGCTAGCCATATGGTTAGCTACATTAAGTCAATACTGTTTGGAAAATACTTTAAATTATCATAGATTAATCATTTTCCTAAATATTGGATCACATATTAATTTCATATGCAGAGTGTATTTAGAGGTTGGATCTTGATAGGGGCACAATAGAGATACAAAATCTCCCAAAATATATATAGCAGCTTCACATGGATGCAATTGAAGAATTTTGATTGAACATGGTTCTTCACATCAAGTTATTACCATTTGTATTAATCTTTAAAAAAATTAAAAAAAAAAAAAAAGAAGTTATTACTTATTACCATTTCTTGGGTTATGAATATATAATTGGATCACATGTTATGTTATATAAAGGCCTTACTCATGCATATACCTTATATAAAAATTCTAAATTAATAAAACACGTGATCGATAATGTATAAATTAGGCCATTTGCAGTACCTGAATAATTGGGTTAGGCACTTGCTGTCTATATCACAAGGTGCAATTTCTTGGGTTATAGGCATACGTAATTTGCATATGATTAATTACATGCATAAAATAATTTGACTAGCTCTTTTCTGTTTCTTTTTCTTTTTTCTCTAAAAAATCAAAACCATGCATTGGATAGACCAATCCGGCAAACAGTATACTGGTTGGCAATTATTACGTGTGAACAACAATACATGCTTCTTTGAGGACTTGAGGAGCATACAAACTCTAACAAATAACAACCACTGCACATAGCATATACCATATATAGTATATCCTTGCTTGCACTGCTTGCAGTGCCGGCTGAACAGTGGAGCAAGAAATGCGGTCGCCTAAGGCCCCAAGTAAAAAAAGGCCTCCAAATTTTAACCAATAAGGTTATTTATAATCAATAAATAAAATAATATTTTTTTACCAGATGAAAAACAAATAAAAAATAGAGAAAAATGCAACGTCCACAATATTTTTTATAACACTTTTACAATTATGCTAAGTAGTAGGTTGTTACAACCTGTTATTGATGGCAAAAAAATAATTATAGTGATATTTTCAAAGAGAGAGAGAAAAAAAAAAAAAAGCAACTTAAAACCTAGGATTTGTTGTAAAAAAATATTGTGAATGTTGTACTAATAAAAAAAATAAGAATAATAATAAGAGTTTAATTAGCAAACTTTTACTAGTTCTCATCTAATTCCACCACTAACACCATTTTTTTACTTACTATTATCAATCTACCATATCAACAAGTATGAAAAATTTTGTCAAATTTTTTCTGTTTATAAAATTTCTAAAAAAAAAAAAATTCTACGTAGTTTTTGTTAATTAGTAGTAATTTTGCATATAAAACAAGATAATCAATTTTCGCCTTAGGCCCCCAAATACATTAAGCCACCCCTGACTGCTTGTTAGAGAGTTTGTATCAGAATGAGAATTGTGCTCAGCCACATAGCATATATGCATCTTTCTAATATAGCTTGCAGTAATATACAAGTAAATCCTAAGTTCTCCGAAAGCAAAACTAGTTTGTATATGACAGTAACAGCAACAGCAAAGAACAACCCTAAAAGCAAAAATTGGAAAAGCAACAAACTATATATTTTGTCCCTTTGTATGACCCTCTAGTACTCTCTAGTCTCATCTAAGTTATCGCAATGTTAACAACGGCCAATGAAGACGTTTAGGAATCAAGTTAGAGAATCACATAAGTCTTGGTTGTCCTATGACTATATATACGACAAATTTAGTCGACAATTTTGAGGCTATCCCTTACGTTCTATTCCCATCCAGGAAAATTCATATACTGCTAATTTGATTTGACATGGATGAATGGTTTGCTAGCTGTTTCTCTCTGACTTGTGGGCTTGCTGCAAATGTGAACCCACCCTATTCTGTATCCTATGTTTTTCACCGCTCGTGTCACGATCCAAGTAATTGCTTTCATTCATGGTAATTCACATCTCCTGATGTCCCCTGTCCATGTGACCGACGGTCCACAAGCCACATCCAACTTGACAAGATAATCTGGGTTGCTGAAAAGCCCCAACCCAAAGTATAGAAACGTTATCTAATGGGCCTCACCTGATTATGAAGAATACGAGGAGGAAATATACCTTCCCACCAATTGTGAGGGGAAGGAAATATACACCCAGGGTATATTTTTCCATAGAGTACAGATCTTAAGATCAGAGAGTGGAGACCCAAATATTATTTTATTTTTCATAATTGCTAATATAATTTGTCATGCTTGGTGTTCAATAAAAGTGGTGTTAATGGTTCACCCACTTAAAAACCACCTTAACAACTCTGGTTAAAAATATTTTAGTGAATAAACAAGTTTTATACAATAGATAATTAATAACTCAAATAATTTACAAGAACATAAAATAAAAAGAAGTCTAGAACAATCTCACAATACTATAGAATTACGCTACAAAAATATTGTCTTTAAAGGTTGATTTGTACCACTTAGAGCAAAATTCAGTGCGACTAGTACTCTTGGTCAAATAACCTCTCAAGATTTGATTATAGCATAAACCTCCAAGATGGACGCACTTCCACTCATGGAGGTTTAAGAACAACCTTCTAATATTGTCTTTCCATAAAATTGTAGAAAAATATGTGGGAGAGAAAGATAATAGAAATTGTGTATTTGGAAATATAGAGTAATGGAAAAGACTTGTACAAAAGGGTGTACTGATGACTGATGGGTACTATATAGGCTATTCAAGACAATAATAGCCTATAGCTATTGGTTACTAAAAACTCATAAAAGTCCAACAGCTAAATTACCCATTATTGTCCAACAGCTATTTTTCTCATAATTGCCCAATGGTGTTTTATCCTATATTGCCCAACTTCCAACCTAGAAAATAAAGAATAATAAAAGTGTTTGAAATACACACCCACACCAACATGGCATTGTTCTAAGAGAGAGAGAGATTATCATACCTATCACATCCTAACAAAATCGATTAGCTACTTATAAAAAGATTAGAAAATTTGGATCCAATTCTGACAAAGCCCACCTTACTTTTTTTCTTTTTTTGAGAAAACCTCACCCCTCTAGGATTCAATAATGACTTGAATATAATTTTCATATAAGTCAAGTTGTTTGCTTCATTTACTTAAACTCACCTTTTATTTCAATTTTTTAACAAATAAGCTAGTGAAACGCACGTTTAAGAATCCACAAATCACTATCTTATTATCATCAAATGCTTGAAAGTTGAAACTCATAAGCACTTTGGTAGAGATGGTGGTTCATATTTTGAATTAGAAGTAATGTTGGTCTCTAGTATACTGTAGATGCCTCATGGAAAATTCAATGTATTGGGTTAGGTTTCGTTGGTGGCACTACAAAGTACAAACTAATAGTGAATCCTTTACTAAGATCCAAAATCCACGAACACTTGCACCAAGAAAAGTTGAAATCTTAACATAAAAGATTCTCACCTTGCTCTCCGTTGTTGGTTCTTTAATTCAATTGTAATATTTATCATGTCCTCGTTAAATTCTTTTTGGGTTCATAGACTATATAATTATATAATGAAATAGAAAACACCCTCTTCTTTTAAAATCTCCATCATTGATAACTCAATTTTAAATTTAGGACTCATTCGTATCTCTTGTCTTTATTTTTGCTCTTTCTCTTCAAGTATTAAAAGTCCAGATTTATTCATTTAATTTTATGTTGAACACAAGTCGAACTAAAGCTCATCATCGAACGAGATTACACGCTCAAACTTGATTCATTTTCTTATCAAACAAGTTCAAGCTTATTCACGAAATACTTAATTAATTTATTCTTTTATCCTATATGGTAAAATCATTACTAAAATTTTTTAGTCTTCACAACACAAATTTATGAATTTTGATTAGGAATAAATTGTATATATTATCAACAAACTATAAATAATAATTTGATATGATATGTTTACAAACTAACATAATCTAGTCTATAAAAATGTATCTTTACACAATATTTTTCATGCAAAACTCTGATTTTTTTTTTTTTTTTAATATGCAAACCACACAAAAGATTACCGTTAAAGTCCAATTGGGCTGGACGCATATAGGCCCAGAAACAACAAGCCCACATTTATCGACGCGCAAAAAACACGATGAAACGGTCACTTCAACAAATACTGCCACGTGTAACTCCAGTCGGTCTTTAATCCTTTAGCCGCGAAGGATTCCTAAAACGGCACAATCGTCATTCCATTAAAAAAAAATAAACGCCGACTCATTTGTGAAAATTCGAAACTCGTCACACACGGGAAAAGCGGTTTCTTAAAGAATCCAATTCCGAGGGAAAACAAAATTTCACAGAGAGAGAGATGGGGCTGCTTTCCAACAGGTATTTTCTTTTGAAATTCCTTCTTCTTCTTTTTTTTTTCTTTTTCTCGGATTTACGCGTATATGAAAACCCGTTTGTTTACCGAGAAATCTTGGGGAAAACAAAATTTGGGGTTTCTTTGATGCTGGAAAAAGATTTCAAATTCACTGTTGCTTGAGTTTTCCGCTGGGTTTTCTCGGCAACCAAACGGGATCAAGGGGGCACTATCGTAATTTACAATTTTATACAATTTGTTGAAATTTACAGAGTGCAAAGGGAGAGCCTGAAACCAGGGGATCACATATACTCGTGGAGAGCTGTTTATATTTATGCTCATCATGGTTATCTTCTTCTTCTTCTTTTTTTATTTTAATTTTCGAATTTTTTTTTTATTAATATGATAGAATTTCATGCTTATAAGCTTTGGATGTCACTGAATGATTTGATTAATTGCTGGAAAGTTGAAGCACATTTGTATGTATATTTGTGTGAATGAAGAAAAGATTTTTTTTTTTTTGCTCTATGAAGATTTGTAATTTGTTATTAGCTATGTGGGTACTGTTAATTGTTAAATGGGTATAACCCGATCGAAATTTTTTTTTTTCCAAATAATTTTTGACCAAATTGGCTTCCCACGAAGTGGGGGGAAGGGGAGATTGGAACTAGTGATCTCTATATAATGAGACGTGGTTTTCAGCCAATTGTGCTAACCATTGAGGTTAACATGTATGAGTTCATTTGATTGCATGTCATTTATTGTACCTACCCAAGTTAAAGAGGAGGGGAGAATGATTTGTCAAGTGGTTTACGTGTTGCAGTGATTGATTCATGAATTACATGTTTTTGGTATTTGTGGCTTGATTGAAATTTAGTGCCCGTTTGGATTGAGGGGGGGGGGGGGGGGGGAGTGGGAGTGGGGGTAGTTGAGTAGAGTTGGCCGGAAATAGGCTAATTTTTGGCCAACTCCCCTCCCCCTCATTCCAAACGGACCATAATATCTTATCTAGAACTGCATTGCATTTAGAGAAAGTGTGACTTTTGGTGAGATGAGATTTCGAACAGATTTTTTATAGAAGGGAACATTGCCATGTATTCCTCTAATCATCATCTATGAGGTCTTCGGCAATGAGCTATAAAGTGACACTTGCTCCTTCCAAAATAATGGGATGAAAGGTGAGGTCTGTCTTAGAAATTATTGCTCCCTGACCAAGAAGTTCCTCCCAAATGAGCATTGTCCTTTATGACACCATTTTCTCCTCTCCTTGTTAGTTTGTGACTGATATGCAAGGCGTGTTCGACTTTTGGATTGATTAGTTCATCATTTGTTGAGATGAAGAGACCTTTGTGGCTTGAGTTGCAACATTAAGAATTTTTTATTATGATAATTATGCTAATGATTCCTTAAGTTAAGTGAATATGCAATGTATAGATTAAACTTTTTTTTTTTAAGAGGGACTTTCTACCCAAACACAAGTTAATAGAGCTTATTTATTGGAAATCCGGGTTCGTGAAATTGTTAATAGAGCTTATTTATTGTGCTTTCTGTCTCCTAGTGTTTTCCTATTCCTTTATTTGGCTAGGCTACTTGAATTTGATATAACTACAAAAAGAAACAATATTCATCCATTATTGGTATTGTGTTTTTTTGTTTATCTTGACAATATATTTATTCTGCATCTTAACAAAAAACAGGTATCTATGTTGGAGATGACAAAGTCATTCATTTTACTAGACGTGGCCAAGAAGTAGGAACTGGGACTGTGCTGGATGTCCTCTTGACTAGCTCAGGACCAGCCCGATCTCATCAGCCCTGCTCCACTTGCACTCCACCAGAAGAAGGGCAGGGCGTCGTGTCCTCATGCCTGAACTGCTTCCTTTCTGGTGGTGTTCTGTATCGTTTTGAGTATGCTGTCACCCCTGCTCTCTTTATTGCTAAAGCACGTGGGGGAACATGCACTCTTGCCGGCTCAGACCCAGATGATGCCGTGGTCCATCGAGCAAAGTACCTGCTTGAAAATGGCTTTGGCTGCTATAATGGGTTTAAGAACAACTGTGAGGACTTTGCTATCTACTGCAAAACCGGGCTTCTTGTGGTGGAACAAGGAACAATTGGTCAGAGTGGCCAAGCTGTTTCTATTATAGGGGGGCCTCTCGCGGCTGCTTTATCTACACCATTGCTTCTTGTTACCACCAATGTGTATGGAATGGCTGCTATCACTGTTGCAGTCTACTGTGCTAGTAGATATGTTGCTGACATTGGCATGAGAAAGGATGTTGTGAAGATGTCTGCAGAGGATCTGACGAGGAGGCTTGCGACAGGCTTACTTCAGGTAGTTGAACCCCAAATTTCAGCTACTCCTGCCCGTGGATCTCCCTTGCTTCTCACTCAATGATGTAATGTAATCTTTGTTTATTTATCTGGTTCAATAACCTGTTGGGATTATGGTCCCAATTTACGGATTGTGTTTGATTGTGAAACAAGGCATTTGTTTCACTTGTCTCTTCTGGTTTGAATGTAAACCGTTTTCCCATTTGTTTAACTAGTCTGAATTGTCATCCACTGTTATTCTACAGTACTTTGAAAACTAAATTGATTTGTGAACTAAACTATGCTGTCGATAAATAATTAAGTATAACAATTGGAGAGTTCAATTGTGATGGTCCTTGGAGGGAAAAAAGGGGGAATCTCAAAGTTAATCCTAACGGACCCATAGATGATGGAACAAGCCCCTGGGCCAAAACCGCAGCTGTGGCTACTCCACTTCAACGTGCTTTAGACAGAATTGAGGGAACAATTCTTAACTTCCGTTGTTACCTCAATGGGAGTGCTCGATGCAAGCGACTGAGAAAAATCATTGGATCTATCATGTCAACATTTATTATCCTGATCATTGTCACCAATTTTACTTTAAATGCAACAAGACTGTCACTGTATAGGGTTGGATGAGCACCTTAAGAACTTTTTTCTCAATTTACCTAAAAGGATGGTGTGTTGCCAGAAACCCCATACTTTATAAAGAAACGGATCACAATGAAGAATTTTAGAGACAACCAATAGCACACTTAATATCTCAACTTGTTGGCTTGTGCTATTAGGAATGGAAACATTTTTTACCTTGTGCAACTCACCACTCTATGTTGCCCACTCACAAATCACAATCTTATAAGTTAGCAAGCTGTGAAATTGAGTGTGGGAATGATTGTGTTTGGCGGACTAGATCACGTCTCCACTCAAAAGAAACCTTTAAAATATCCTTTATAAGTGAAAAAAAAGAGGTATATTCTTTTCAAAAACTGCATTACAATTCATTCCAAAGATTTCTCACTGATTTAACCTTCCTAGGTTCTTCAATCGACCCCATCAATTTATCAAAAGTCTAAAATGTAGATCATTGAACTATTGTAAGCTCTGATTCAACAAACTTCAATATGTCTGACACCTTGCTTGATTGAAATCCTTAGTGTTGTTCCTCTTTCATGTGGTGCTTGCCAACTAATGTCGTAATTTGAAGGTCTCAACCACTATATTTTGTAGAACTCGACTTATTTCTTTTGCGTCAAAAGCGTGGATGGCCTTTGTGAATATTTTCGATATGCCTATTTGTTAAAACTTTCTTAAGTTACACTTTTTCAAATTACATATATTTAAAATTTCACTTTCTCTCCCTTTCTCCCCTAAATACGGCATTTTCAAACATCCTCATTTTCAAAAAACTAAAATAATTTTGTACCAAACAGGTGATAACACACCAAAAGAGTCTATTTAAGAGATGCACAATTCATAAAAACAAATTACAAAGAAATAGGAATAACTCAAAGAAGACAACTTTTACAATTCATTTCTTGGAAAAATAGTTTCGTAATTGTGTCATGGGAACACTAAGAAGAAAGAATATAGATGGATAGTGATTACCTAAAGAGACTACTCAAGAGAAAGATGCGTGATTTTTCGCTCCATAAAGTAAAAGAGGAAAGATATATTTTTTCCAACAACTAACTGTAGGCGTATAATATGAGTTGTCCATTTACTGTTTACAAAAGTCTATCTTCTTGCATGCCCTTCTTATCCCTTCCTCTAGCTCAGGGTACAAACTTACTCCACAACACCCAATAATTTCAAATCTAGAAAATAGAAAATAATATGTCATTTCTCGAGGACAAACTTATGTACGACCATGCTGTAGGCATTTAGTCTGTTCAACTGAACCATAAATCCATGTTTTTCCCACCAATTATAAGTCGGGATTTTCTTAATCATGTTGGATTAGAAAAAATATTTCATGCATCCAATATAAGCATCTCCCTTTCACTGAGTGTAAATCACACAATGATAGGGTTCACACTGTGAGTGTGAAAAGGAGAATGCATATACAAAATGCATAGCATTAATTATTGGTATCATTGGAGTGCAAGGCCATAAATGCTGCTCTTTAAGGCTTAAATGTTGTTATTCAAGAAATCCGGTTAATAGTTGTGGGGGCCAATTAATCAGGAGGTACTATTAAGGCCATGCCAGCTGGGCCCAAAGCCCAATCTGAGGATGTTAGACCATCCGAGGAGACCCAAATAAGATTGTGAAAAGAACAAAGCTAAGAGAGGAGTAAAGACAACATGAGATGAGTCCAATAAGTGTCCGAGGATAAAAGTGTTCTCGGCAGCGTGTAGCCGAGGTGAATTAGAGTGTCATACCATCACAGACTTACTTCAGAGTTGCACCACAGCAAAAGACGGGATATTAGACCAGGGGAAAGATAGGAGAGGTAAACAAATATCTGTAAGGTTGCTACCTCCACATTAAATGCCTTCCAACTAACTCTCTGGCCGCATTAATGTGGAGGTAATACCTGAACAGTGATGAAGCAGCCTTACAGCTGCTGGTTGAGGTTTCCAGGAAGTGTTGGATGAGACAGGAAGGGATCCCCCAAATCCAACCTACACGTGTGTGGCGAAGATGACACCAAGATGGCAGTATATAACATGGAAGAACGCATTGAGAAAGGGATCGGGACTCTGATACAATAGACTTCTGAAAGAAAACCATAGAAAAGAAAAACAACATAGTTGATTCCGAGGATAAAATCCGATAATCTTGTTTGTATTATACCACAATAAATCGTCCTATTTAATCGCTTTTCCTCTGGAAGAAATCTAGCTCTTCTATCCATGCTCTATAAATTTATTGTGTTGACCGTTAACGTTTAAGCCCATTCCTGTTTTGGGGTCAATACAATTTCAGTCCCTACAATAGTAATTAATAAAAAATTATGAAACATAAGCTTGACAAGATCAGATAATCTATCCCTTGATACAACTATTAATTTAGCAAAGATGCTAACTCACCAAAAAAAAAAAAAGCCAAAAACCAAGGGGCTTGATGAGAATGCAAAATGTCATATTTTTCTCCCTTAATGTTTAGTCTTTTATATTTATTTGGTGCCTAAATGTACTCATTATTCTTATATTTTGATTTAGGATGCAAATGGAGGCATTAAGTGCAAAACGTAGCTAATTGGGCGATTTTGGACAGCTTTGACATCACTTCTTAATCTGGGAATAACTCTCTCATCCGAGCTCAGATTGAGATGATTCAAGATGCTATGTAACGCCAAGACAAAGCTCTACAACTTTCATGTTTTGAGTTTTGAGAGATACGGGCTGAATCAAGGTCGAAATCGGGCTTGAACTTGTTGCACCTGCATTGTTGACGTTCTGGAATGTTCCTTTGCCTGCAATTCTAATACGCAGATCTGATGCAGTTTACTTTCGGAAGTTTCCAGATCTGATGCACGAAAATTCCAGCTGAAAAACACCACTTTCCTAGTTATATTAGGACTTTGTTTTATTTTTAATATTTTTCCTTAATTAGTCAAATTTGAATATTATTATTTATAATATTTTTAGGAGATTTTGTAGGTTTGGGAAAGGGGGAATTAACGTGTAAAAGGGGGAGGAGAAATCAGAATTGGACACACACGCCTCTCTCTCCCCTCTTCTCTGATTTTCTCCTTTGAGTTTTCATCACGGCCTTGTGTGGTTAAAACTTTTATACTTGGTCGAAAGAAACTGAAGCCTCGAAATCAATAAAACTGTGAGATCTAATTTTTTTTATTGTTCAATTTATGGTTTGAATATCGGATATTCTTCTGTGCCTATTTTCATGATTGTCTCGTTTAATTACTAGGAGACCTACTAGTTTATTATTCGTTGCAATCTACTGCTAGGTTAGATATCAAATCCGTAATTATTTGATCTTTCTAACTTGTGAAGCAACCAAGATTTAATGATTTGCTGTATCAGAAATTATTAGATCTTAGGAAGAACACTCGACTAAATTAAATACTACTTCTTGTGTTTGTGTTGTTTAGCTTCATCGATCTCTTTAATTCTTAAGGCTGCTGCTAGATTAAACCTTTAGCGCTTGTCTTGGGTTGTTTGGTAGTTAGGGTTAATTAGATTGCTTGTTTTCTAATTAACTGCGACTAAGGAAAGATAGGAAAATAGTTCCAACGGTGAATACTCAAAGTGTGAATTGATATATACTTGCATCGATGATTAGTTGTAAAATTCCGATGGTGGATGTTGACTTAGACCAAGGTTTGTTCTCTTGATTGAATTCGATACTTTAATTTGAATTGTTCCTTAGTTGTTTTTTGCTTAAAATTGTTTTCATTATACTCAAACCCCTCCACCCCCCCCCCCTCCTTGTTCACGTAGCATAAAACTAAGTTAGATACTCTCTGTGGGAACGATCCTTACTCGCACTACTACATATATTTTTAGGAGTATAGGTTTTATTTTTGGTTGCCTGCAACAGCACACCAGGGCTCTATAACAAAATTGGGTTACGCATAAGACTTTTTAAGACTCCTGTTTTGGGCTTAGAACCCTGCTTGAAACATCATTGATGTTCACACCCAGATTTCTACCGTTGTCAGTAAACCTCTTAAGACAAGCAGAACAGCGTTTATACAACCATCATTCTCAGGGTTATTTGTCACCTAAGCATATTTTCCTGCGTAAACCACAAAACTAATGAGACATGTACTGATGGGAGTTGAAAAATGGTGTGGCTAACAATGCCAAGTTATAAAATCTAGAGGACAGTCTTACCCTATACAACTTTCCCAGCAGGTGTAACCAGACCCAACTCACTGACATTCACCTGAAATTCATAGTAATAGGGGAAACAACCATGTAAGCCTACTATGTTGACTGTTTTTCAATGGACTAAAGAAATTAACATTTGCAGGAAAACAGTACCTTAATGATGGTTCCCCTTGTCATCACACCAAGAGAGGTATACATCTGACCATTAGGATTTTTCTTTACTCCGATAATGTCAAGATTGAAAGTGCATTTGAGTTCAAGGTGTGTCACATGAGCTTTGGTGAACCGCAATCCTGAAGGACGGATAAAACGCTCATACTACGGGGGTTTTCTTGTAAAAGTAGAACCCACAAATGTCGCTTTTATGATCATCCTCTTCCATTGCTTGGCTGCAAAAGAGATCAGGCTTAGAGAGTCGGCAGCTTTGCTAGTGACTTGATTCATGTTTTCATCATAAGAAAACAGAGATAATTGTTTTTTTTTTTTTTTTATAATTCAATAGTTGGGGCTGGGGGGATTTGAACCCTTAGTCTTCATTAACACCTCTTAGTCTTAAGCTCAATTGGTTGACACCTCTTAGAGGTGTCAACCAATTGATCTTTGGGATGCACAGACATGGCAAAATGGGTGTTGCACTCGCGTCCAACGCAGCCTGACGCGACAACGTGCGAGCGACGCTGCTGCCCGCGCGTCGGTGCCGTGTCCAATTTTTTTTTGTTTTTCCCAACTCGCACTGACTCGGCGCCAATTCGCGCCGACTCGGTCCATATCGAGAAAAACCGCCGAAACACACCAATTCAGGCCATACCAACGCCGAACCGGCCAATTCAGGCCGAAATTCAAAACAAAAAAAAGGTGCAAAACGCACCATTTGAACTTAATAACAAAACCCTAAACTATCTCAATTCTCAAAACACACCATTCTTCAATCTTCAGCTCTCTCTCACTCTCTATGCTTCCCATTCCTCTATCGACTCTCTGCTCTCCGTCTCCCCTCTCTCACAGACGCACTCAGTCACTCCCTAAGACACATTCTCACTCTCCTATTCTTTGCATGACTCTTGGTCTCAAGCTAACCTCAAGTCTCAAGTCTAAAGCTCACCTCACCTCAACGACCCACTCTCAACTCAGGTATCAAACTAATTAAAGCTTTCAATCTCAATTTTTTAATCTCAAGCTCATTATACTCTCACATGCTCTGACTATTTCTCATTGTGAATCTGTGATCTGATTTTTTTTAATTTTTTATATAAGCTGTAATGTTATGACTTGGGTTTGATTTTTTATTTAGTTAATAGCTATTATTTGTAGGTTAAATTAAATCTATTGAATTTGCAATGGATGAAGTTACTAGCACAGAAACTTCACCTTCATCTAATGAAGAAGTGCCAAATGATGAAGCTCCTCTTTGGCAATATGTGACTAAAGTAGAAAAACCACATGGTTCTACTGTTAAATCAAGTGGAAACACACACTTTAAGTGCAACTATTGTGGTGGAGGTTTTTTGGGATCCTATTCTACGGTTAAGGATCATTTATTAAAAATTACTAATAAAGGTATTCGAGCATGCCCTAAGGTGCCGAGCCATAGGTTGAAAATGCAGTGAATGCATGATCAGATTGAGAATGCTAAGTTAGAGAGAGAATAGAGAAGTCAAATTCCCTTACCCCCACCTCCCCCAGCCGTGGGCCTATACCTATTCCCTCATTTCGGAGACAGGAAGGGAGTGATAGTACAAATACGGTTGATGGTAAGAGGAGGAAGGTGATTGTGAATTCTCCTTTGGAGAAAGCATTCTAGAATAATACTAGACATGAATTGGATAGTAGAATTGCTAGGATGTTTTATACCGGTGGGCTTCCGTTTAACTTTGCAAGGAACCCATATTATCGTAGTTCCTATTCATATGCTGCTACCCATAGCATTCAGGGTTATGTTCCTCCTGGATACAATGCCTTGAGAACAACACTTTTGCAAAGAGAAAGAGCTCATGTTGAAAGACTTTTAAAACTAATTAAGGACTTTTGGCTTGAAAATGGTGTAAGTATAGTTTTTGATGGATGGTCAGATCCACAAAGGAGGCCTCTTATTAATATTATGGTTGTATCAGATGGGGGTCTAGTGTTTATAAAGGTAATTGATGGGTCAGGTGAGTTCAAAGACAAACATTATATTACTGGGGTGTTGAAGGATGTTATAAAAGGGATTGGACATGAAAAAGTTGTCCAAGTCATCACTGATAATGCTAGTGTGATGAAGTCTGCTGGAGCTCTTAGTGAAAGTGAGTATCCTAAAATATTTTGGATACCTTGTATTGTCCACACTCTCAATCTAGTTTTGAAGAATATTTGTGCAACAAAAAACATTGAAAAGAATGAAGTTACATATGAGGAATGTAGTTGGATTACACGTATTGCTGATGATGCATCCTTCATATGTGTTTTTATCATGAACCATTCAATGAGGTTGACAATATTTAATGAATTTTGTCCATTAAAACTGCTCCAAGTTGCTGATACTAGATTTGCTTCGGTTGTTGTAATGTTGAAAATGTTGAAGTTGATAAAAAGATGCCTTCAAGCCATGGCTATTAGTGACCAATGGGCTTTTTATAGGGAGGATGATGTTGGAAAAGCTCAAAAGGTGAAAGATATGATTCTAAGTGATCGTTGGTGGGATACTGTTGATTATATCATTGAATTCACAGCACCTATTTATGATATGCTACGAGTAGCCAACACAGATAAGCCTTGTCATCATCCTGTGTATGAGATGTGGGATTCAATGATAAAGAAGGTGAAGGCAACAATATATTGGCACGAAGGCTTGGAAGATGATGAGTATAGCTCATTTTGGGGTGTGGTGTATGATATACTCATTGATCAATGGACTAAAAATTATACACCACTACATTGCTTGGCTCATTCCTTAAATCCTATGTAAGTACATTTATTTTCTATTTTCCTTAGTTCCCCCTTCTAGTAAAACACACATTTCATCTATATTTGTTTTTTAATCTTTAACTAGGTATTACTCCATTGAATGGCTTTCGGAGAATCCAAAACGCATCTCTCCACATCAGGATCATGAAATTTCTATGGAAAGGAGCAAGTGTTTGGATCGATACATTGAAGATAAGAATGACTTAAGGATGGTGAAAGTTGAGTTTGCTGCATTTTCAGGAGGGAGGTTTCCTTCACCAAATGCCTTGACAGATAGGTGGGCCTTACAACCTTTGGTTTGGTGGCAATACCATGGCTCCTTATTTCCAACTCTTCAAACCCTTACCCTTAAACTTCTTGGACAACCTTGTTCATCCTCATGTGCTGAGAGGAATTGGAGCATATACAAATTCGTTCATTCTTTAAAAAGAAACAAAATGGCTCTTGCACGTGCTAAGGATTTAGTATATGTGCATTCTAATCTTCAACTCTTGTCAAGGCACAATGAGGAGTACGTAAATACAGCAACAAAGATGTGGGATATTGCAGGAGATTCTTGGAATGAAAGCGACATACATGGAGGAGCTGGAATTCTTGAGAATGCTGCCCTTACACTTGATGAGCCAGAGTTGGAGGCCATGGTTATTCGGAATGTTAGCACTAGTGTTACTACTAGTGAAAGTGAAGTTCGAAGTGAAGTTCGAAGTGAAGCTATTAATCTTGAAGATGATGATGGTTGTCTTTGATTGTTTTGTTGATTATCTTTTATTTTGTTTTAGTTTCAAACTTGTGAGTTGATTTCTAATTTCCGAACATCATGGAATGTTTTAGTTTCAAACTTGTGGGTTGTATTTAATTTATAAACATCATGTTTTAGTTATTATCTACTATTGCTCTTAAATTTGGTATATGTTTATATAAAGTGAAAAAGTATGCTTAGCAATATCTTAAAAATATAAATAAAAATATTTTTAGAAATTTTTTAATCGCCACACCCGCACCCTACTTTTTCAAAAATTGCCAAATCTCGCACCCGCACCCAAATCCAGAAACGCACTAATGCTTCATAGATTGAGCTACAAGGCTCTTGGCCAAAGATAATTGAATTTTTAATCTTGCAGACACCACTATAACTGGCCATATCTGAGAAATTTTACAAGCTAATCTATGATATGATCAACTACAATAGACACAATTCTTTACTTGCATTGAAAAATCCATAAAATCCATACACACAAATCCAACAACAAATGTCCTAAAGTTAGCCATAGTACTAGAGTATAAAAGTTAATAAATATAACCAATCAGCTATCAAAGTCAAAAGATTCAAATAAACTGAATTTTGTGAACTGCACACAAACATGGGTACTGAACTAAAATGAATCATACAGTATCTTCATATAAATTACAAGGTAAATCTTCTAGCATTTCAAAACTACATCTTCTTATCATAAGACCAAATTGAACAAATAAGATTAACACAAAAAAATAATAAATAATAAAAAATTAACCAATCACAATTTCAATATCAAGAAAAATAAATAGAAGATATGAAGAATGTGAGTTTAGGAAAACTTACTCTTTTGTTTACCAGTTCTGAGCACTTTGAACATTTCATCTTCAACCACAGGCCTCACCTGAAGAAGAAAAATAAATTCCAGTCATGAAGCTTGTCTGATTACAGGTAATACAAAAGCCCAATTAAGGGATATCGCAACATAACCACCCTGATTCACCAACCAAATATATACCTGCCAATGCATGCACTCACGCACACACAACGCAACAAAAAACAAAATTTATGGAGGAGCAAACTAGACATAATGATGTAAGAAAAGTTGTTCTTACTTTGAGTAAAGGAACTTCCCATTTCCCAACCTTCTCTTTCCTCTTTTGCTTGATGGTATTGCTGAGAACCTATTAACATTGTAATGTCAGATTGATAAATAGAAAGGAGAGTCTCAAAAATATGTCTTTGAGATTAAAGGTGTAACTATACTTTTGCTCATGTAGTGTTTTCACGATCTAGCAGATAGGCAGGAACAGCTCATTTTGAAACATCATCATCCACTTTGCACCTAGTGGAGGATTCCTCATGCATAGCCAGTCTGTTTTCCATGCAAATTAAAACAAAACATATTAAGTTAACTATAAATGAATAACAGGTAAAGACAACTTGTTCATTACAGAAATATATGTGATTGATCATGAATCACAAGTTGCATTAAGAGGAGGGATGGAGCAATGTTTAGAGCAACAATTGGTTTTCGAATTCAGACTGGTTGAAGGGCAAGTGGTTGAGCTGACATGTGCATATATATACTTGCAGGGTTTAAGTGATTTTATAAGGAACTTCCATTAACGAACGGATTGAGAAAATAAAGAACTTTTGTACCACAGTGATGCCATCCAAAAAAAATCACCAAAAATATTGTATCATTTTTATATTCCCAATTTTTATACATAATTCATAGTTGAGGGAGAAAAGATTTGAATTCTAGATATCTTTGCTGGAATCACCAAGAAGTGCCAATTGAGCTGTGAGGCTCTTGGCATATTTCCAATTTACTAAGCCACCAAACAAGAAATATCCATCACCAAGAAGATCATATTAGCAACTACTCAAAATTTCAACCAAGAGATATCAAAAAATCCTACAAATTCTTGGTGATTAACACCACTACCATATTCATAGTCAGTGTCACAACATAGAGTGCATTTTTGTATAAGCTGTTGGAAAACTGTGTTTTGAGTTTAAAATGAGCATTTGTAAAAAAGCTACGCGGAGTTGTGGTTGCAAAACAGCTTTTAATCTCCCAAAACTCCTAACCAAATGGACTCAGAAAATGGTTTATCACTCTCAAAAGACCCAATAACTCATCTTTACTACAGTACCAATATTCATGCCCAAAAGTTTTATATCGCTCAAAATAAATAAAAAATGAAAAAAAAAAAAAAGAGAAAAGAAATCACAGCATGCCACATTAATAGCAAGAACTTTCACACACATTCTAATAAAAAATAGAGAAAGAAATAACAAAACCACTCACGTTTTCTTCAACTCTTGTATTTTTGAAGTAGATAAGACTAGCCTATGGCACTGCAGGTTAGGTCATCCTTCCCCACAAAGATTAGCTTTGTCGCAGTCTCTTATACTAGATGTTATTACCTACAATATTAATAAAAGCTTTGATTGTTATGTTTGTCCTCTTGCCAAACAAAAAAGGTTGCCTTTTCACTCATCTGTTTCTTCTTCCTCTTCTTGTTTTGACATAATACATGCTGACATTTGGGATCCTTATTCTACTCCTTCATTAAATGGATCTAAATATTTTCTTACCTTAATGGATGATTATAGTAGATGTACTTAGGTCTACTTGATGAAACAAATCTGAAACTTCCTGCTTGATTCAATCCTTTTATAATCCGATTTTCACACAGTTTAAGGTTCTTATCAAGATCCTTAGATCTGATAATAGACCTGAGTTTGCTTTGACTTCTTTTTATGCATCTAAGGGTATCATACATCAGCTTAGCTTTGTGGAAACTCCACAGCAGAATTCAGTAGTTGAAAGAAAGCATCAGCACCTTTTGGCTATTGCTAGAGTATTGAGATTTCAAGCAAACCTTCCTTTAAAGTTTTGGGGTGATCGTGTTCTCATTGCAACTTATCTCATTAATAGAATACCTAGTCCCCTTTTGCATGATGTTACACCTTTCTAAATGTTATTAGGTCATGCTCCTTCCTACAGTCACCTTAGATCATTTAGTTGCCTTTGTTATGCTTCCACATTGACTAGAAACAGGTCCAAATTTGATCCCAAAGCAAAGACATGCATGTTCCTTGGTTACCCCCTTGGTACAAAAGGTTACAAACTTTATGATTTAGCATCTAGAACCTGTTTTGTATCTAGAGATGTTATTTTTGAAGAATCCATTTTTCCTTTTAAACACTGGTTTTCAAAATCCAATTCTATTCCTTCTTCCACACTTTCTCATTCAATGTTTCTAGAACAACTTGTTCTTCTAGAGTCTAGTACACCTACTATTTCTGCAGAGTTTACACCTCCCTATACTACAAATATAGCAACACCTCCTGATGAGTTTCCTAATCTTATTCCTGATAATTCTGACCTAGAGCACTCTAATTCAACTTCTATTGATCTTGTTCCTCCTATTGATCAACTTCCTGTTCCTCCATCAATACCTCAACCTCAAAGGAAGTCCACTAGAGCTCATAAAGCACCTTCTTATCTTCATGATTATCAGCATAAGATTCAGGTTCCTTAGAAATGGACAAAATAAGAGCAAATGCCCTATGACCATATAATTATATAATTGATATAGAAGACCCCCTCTTCTTTTAAAATCTCCATCGTTGATTACTCAATTTTAAATTTATGATTTATTTGTATATCTTATCTTTATTTTTGCTCTTTTTCTTCAAGTATTAAAACCCCAAATTTGTTTATTTAATTTTACTTTGAACACGAATCGAACTTAAACTCATCATCAAACGAAATTTACATCTTTAAACTTGATTCATTTTCTTATAGAACAAGTTTGAGCTTATTCACAAAATAATTTATTAATTTATTCTTTTCCTATATATATATATATATATAAAGTAAAATTATGACTAAAATTTTTTTAGTCTTCACAACACAAATTTATGAATTTTGATTAGGAATAAATCATATATATTATCAACAAACTATAAATAATAATTTAATATGATATGAACCTATTCACAAACTAACATAATCCAATCTCAAGTCTATAAAAATGTATCTTTAGACAATATTTTTCATACAAAACTCTGATTTTTTTTTTTAAATGCAACGCACACAAAAGCTTACCGTTAAAGTCCAATTGGGCTGGACGCATATAGGCCCAGAAACAACAAGCCCACATTTATCGACACGAAAAAAACACGATGAAACGGTCACTTCAACACATACTGCCACGTGTAACTCCTGTCCGTCTTTAATCCTTAGCCACGAAAGATTCCTAAAAGGGCACAATCGTCATTCCATTAAAAAAAAAAAAAGACGCCGACTCTTTTGTGAAAATTCGAAACTCGTCGCACACGGGAAAAGCGGTTTCTTAAAGAATCCAATTCCGAGGGAAAACAAAATTTCACAGAGATGGGACTGCTTTCCAACAGGTATTTTCTTTTGAAATTCCTTTTTTTTTTCTTTTTCTCGGATTATAATTTCCAATTTTACGCGTATATGAAAACCCGTTTGTTTACCGAGAAATCGTGGGGAAAACAAAATTTTGGGTTTCTTTGATGCTGTAAAAAGATTTCAAATTCACTGTTGCTTGAGTTTTCCGCTGGGTTTTCTCGGCAACCAAACGGGATCAAGGGGGTATTATCGTAATTTACACAATTTGTTGAAATTTACAGAGTGCAAAGGGAGAGCCTGAAACCAGGGGATCACATATACTCGTGGAGAACTGCTTATATTTATGCTCATCATGGTTATTATCTTTTTTCTTTTTTTCTTTTTTTTTTTTTGAATTTTTGAATTTATTAATATGATATAATTTCGTGCTTATAAGCTTTGGGTGTCACTGAATGATTTGATTAATTGCTTGAAGCACATTTGTATGTGTATATTTGTGTGAATGAAAGAAAAGTTTTTTTTTTTTTTTTTTTTTTTTTTGCTCTATGAAGATTTGTAATTTATTATAAGCTTTGTGGGTACTGTTATTGATAAATGGGTATAAGTATAACCCGATCGAAGTTTCTTTATTTTCCAAATAATTGTTTGTGGAATACAAGCATTGGAAGAAAAAAAAAAAAAAACACTGTAGTTTTAAGCTGATTTGTGCTAACCGTTGAGGTTAACATTTATGATTTTCATTTGATGGTATGTCGTTTAATGTACCTAACCAAGTTAAAGAGAGGGGGAGAATGATTTGTCAAGTGGTTTATGTGTCGCAGTGATTGATTCGTGAATGACGTGTTGTTTTTGGTATTTGTTGCTTGATTGAAATTTAGTAGTTTAGCATTGAGGGCCCATTTGGATTGAGGGGAAGTGGAGGGGAGTAGAGTAGCCTATTTCCAGCCAACTCTACACTACTCTACTCTCCCTCCCTCCCTCCCTCTCAATCCAAACGGACCATAAGATCTTATCTAGAACTGCATTGTCTTTAGAGAAAGTGTGACTTTTTGGTGAGATGAGATTTCGAACAGATTTTGTATAGAAGGGAACATTGCCATGTATTCCTTCAATCAGCATCTATAAGGTCTTTGGCAATGAGCTATAAAGTGACACTTGCACCTTCCAAAATATTGAAGGATGAAAGGTGAATTCTTTCCATAGCTGCATTGTCTATGGCTCTATGCTTCAGTCTGTATTAGGAATTATTGCTCTCTGACCCAGAAGTTCCTCCCAAATGCGTATTATGACACCATTTTCTCCTCTCCTTGTTAGTTTGTGACTGATATGCAAGTCGTATTCGACTTTTGGACTGTTTAGTTCATCAGTTGTTGAGATAAAGAGATCTTTATGCCTTGAGTTGCAACATTAAGAATTTTTTATTATGATAAATTTGCTAGTAATTCCTTAAGTGAATATGCTGAGTATAGATTATACCTCTTTTTATTTTAAGAGGGACTTTCTACCCGAACACAAGTTACTAGAGCTTATTTATTGGAAATCTGGGTTCGTGAAATTGTTTCTTTACCTCTTCCGATGACATGTCTCCAACTTGTGCTTTCCGTCTCCTAGTGTTTGCCTTTTCCTTTATTTGGCTAGGCTACTAGAATTTGATATAACTACAAAAAGAAACAACATTCATCCTTTACTGGTATAGTATTTTTTTTTTTGTTTATCTTGACAATATATCTATTCTGCATCTTAACAAAAAACAGGTATCTATGTTGGAGATGACAAAGTCATTCATTTTACTAGACGTGGCCAAGAAGTAGGAACTGGGACTGTGCTGGATGTCCTCTTTATTAGCTCAGGACCAGCCCGATCTCATCAGCCCTGCTCCACTTGCACTCCACCAGAAGAAGGGAGTGGGGTCATGTCCTCATGCCTGAACTGCTTCCTTTCTGGTGGTGTTCTGTACCGTTTTGAGTATTCCGTCACCCCTGCTCTCTTTCTTGCTAAAGCACGTGGTGGAACATGCACTCTTGCCGTCTCAGACCCAGATGATGCCGTGGTCCATCGAGCAAAGTACCTGCTTGAAAATGGCTTTGGCTGCTATAATGTGTTTAAGAACAACTGTGAGGACTTTGCTATCTACTGCAAAACCGGGCTTCTTGTGGTGGAACAAGGAACAATTGGTCAGAGTGGCCAAGCTGTTTCTATTATAGGGGGGCCTCTCGCGGCTGTTTTATCTACACCACTGCGTCTTGTTACTACCAATGTGTATGGAATGGCTGCTACTGCTGTTGCAGTCTACTGTGCTAGTAGATATGCTGCTGACATTGGCATGAGAAGGGATGTTGTGAAGATGTCTGCAGAGGATATGACGAGGAGGCTCGCAACAGGCTTGCTTCAGGTGGTTGAACCCCAAATTTCAGCTACTCCTGCCCGTGGATCTCCCTTGCTTCTCACTCAATGATGTAATGTAATCTTTTTTCATTTATCTGGTTCAATAACTTGCTGGGATTATGGTCCCAATTTACGGATTGTGTGCTTCTTGCCGTTTGATTGTGAAACAAGGCATTTGTTTCACTTGTCTCTTCTCGTTTGAATGTAAACTGTTTTCACATTTGTTTAACTAGTCTGAATTGTCATCCACTGTTATTCTACAGTACTTTGAAAATTTAATTGGTTTGTGAACTAAACTATGCTGTTGATAAATAATTAAGTATAACAATTGGAGAGTTGAATTGTGCTGGTCCTTGGAGGGGAAAAAGGGGGAATCTCAAAGCTAATCCTAACGGACCCATAGATGATAGAACAAGCCCCTGGGCCAAAACCGCAGCTGTGGCTACTCCACTTCAACGTGCTTTAGACAGAATTGAGGGAACAATTCTTAACTTCCATTGTTACCTCAATGGGAGTGCTCGATGCAAGCGACTGAGAAAAATCATTGGATCTATCATGTCAACATTTATTATCCTGATCATTGTCACCAATTTTACTTTAAATGCAACAAGACTGTCACTGTATGGGGTTGGATGAGCACCTTAACAACTTGTACCCTCAATTTACCTAAAAGGATGGTGTGTTGCAAGAAACCCCACACTTTATAAAGAAATGGATCACAATGAAGAATTTTAGAGACAACCAATAGCACATTAATTTCTCAAATCTCAACTTGTTTTGGCTTGTGCGATTATGAGTGGAGACATTTTTTACCTTGTGCAACTCACCACTCTATATTGCCCACTCACAATTGCATAAGTTAGCAAGTTGTGAAATTAAGTGTGAGAATGATTGTGTTTGGCGGACTAGATCACATCTCCACTTAAGAGAAACCTTTAAAATACCCTTTATAAGCAAAAAAAGAAGGTATATTTTTTTCAAAAACTTCATTACAATTCATTCCAAAGATTTCTCACTTATTTAACCTTCCTAAGTTCTCCAATCGACCCATCAATTTATCAAAATTCTAAAATGTAGATCATTGAACTATTGTAAGCTCCAATTCAACGAACTTCAATATGTTTGACACCTTGCTTGATTGAAATCCTTAGTGTTGTTCCTCTTTCATGTGGTGCTTGCCAACTAGTGTCGTAGTTTGAAGGCCTCAACCACTATATTTTGCAGAACTCTTGACTTATTCTTTTGTGCCAAAAGCGTGGATGGCTTTTGTGAATACTTTCGATATGCCTATTTGTTAACACTTTCTTGAGTTACACATTTTCAAATTACATATATTTAAAACTTCACTTTCTTTCCCTTTCCCCCCTAAATATGGCATTTTCAAACATCCTCATTATCAAAAAAACTAAAATAAATTTGTACCAAATAGGTGATAACACACCAAAAGAATCTATTTAAATAAGAGATGCACGATTCATAAAAACAAATTACAAAAAAAAAAAAGGAATAACTCAAAGAAGACAACTAGTACAATACATGTCTTGGATGAATAGTTTCATAATTGTGTCATGGGAACACTAAGAAGAAAGAATATATAGATGGATAGTAATCACTTAAGGAGACTACTCAAGAGAAAGATGCATGATTTTTCACTTCATAAAAGTAAAAGAGGAAAGATATATTTTTTCCAACTAACTTTAGGCATGTAATATGAGTTGTCCATTTATTGTTTACAAAAGCCTATCTTCTTGCATGCCCTTCTTATCCCTCCCTCTAACTCAGCACACGAACTTACTCCACAACACCCAATAATTTCAAATATAGAAAATAGAAAATTATATGTCATTTCTCGAGGACAAACTTATGTTCAACCATGCTGTAGGCATTTAGTTCGTTCAACTTAACCATAAATCCCCCCCAATTATAAGTAGGGATTTTCTTAATCATGTTGGATTAGAAAAATTATTTCATGCATCTAATATAAGCATCTCCCTTTCACCGAGTGTAAATCACACAATGATAGGGTTCACACTGTGAATGTGAAAAGGAGAATGCATATACAAAATGCATAGTATAATTATTGGTATCATTGGAGTGCAAGGCCGTAAGAGCATTCACATTGAGAATGGTATATGTCATATGTTGGTTTAATTTAGCGTAAAAGCCCAAAACAACATCTGCATCCGGACTTCTAAAAAGCTACTATTGCAAAAGTATTTTGAATTGTGCTACAGTGTGATTCTAAATGTAGAATCGCACTGTAGCTCAATTCTAAAACAAAATATAATATTTTATTCATTTTACTGTTTGCTTTATCTAACTCCTCTCTCTCTCACTGGTACTCTCATCTCCTTTTTTTTTTTTTTCCTTGAATCAAGGGTTTGATGTGGTGGCAGATGGTTTTGATGTGGGTTTGATGTGGTGGAGCTCAAATGGTGGGTTTGGATGCCATGGGTCATATGGTGGGTTTGGAGGTGCGAAGCAGGTGGTGGGTTTGGATGTCGTGGGTTAGGTGGTGGCGAGGCTGTGCTCGACATTTGGTGGATTTGGTGATTCTGTCCTTTGATTCTCACCGTGGCTATGACTAGTGTTTGGATTGGTTGGTTGGGTTGCTATGGGTTTACTGGGTTTTTAGTGGGTACTTGGTGTGTTTTATTTTTATTTTTATTTTTTTTGGGTTTTTGGTTCTTGTAAGATTTTGTTGGGCAGTGGTGGCGTGGTGGGCATTGTTTGTTTAGTTGTGGCCGGTGCTATGAGGGAGAAAGAGAGGAAAAGGAAGAGAAAGAGAAGTAGTAAAAAAAAAAAAGGAATAAAAAAGAATATTTAAATAAAATGGGAAAAAAATAGTTTTGAAATGTTAGATGTATTGTAAAATAATATGGTATAATTGATAAAATAGTTTTTTGAGATGGTAAAATAGGATAGGATGCAATTTTCGGATGTGAATGCTCTAAATGCTGCTCTTTAAGGCTTAAATGTTGTTATTCAAGGATTCTCAGGGAAAAAAAATGTTGTTATTCAAGAAATCCGGTTAATAGTAATTAATAAACAATTATAAAACATAAGCTTGACAATATCAGATAATCTATCCCTTGATACAACTGTTATTTTACCAAAGATGCTAACTCACCAAAAAAACAACCAAAAACAAAGGGGCTCTATAACAAAATTGGGTTACACAAGACTTTTTAAGACTCCTGTTTTGGGATTAGAACCCTGCTTCAAACATCATTGATGTTCACACCCAAATTTCTACCGTTGTCAGTAAACCTCTTAGTCTTAGACAAGCAGAACAGCGTTTATACAACCATCATTCTCAGGGTTATTTGTCACCTGAGCATATTTTCCTGCGTAAACCACAAAACTAATGAGACATGTACTGATGGGAGTTGAAAAAAGGTGTGGTTAACAATGCCAAGTTATAAAATCTAGAGGACAATCTTACCCCATACAACTTTCCCAGCAGGTGTAACCAGACCCAACTCACTAACATTCACCTGAAATTCACAGTAATAGGGGAAACAACCATGTAAGCCTACTATGTTACTGTTTTTCAATGGAATAAAGAAATTATCATTTGCAGGAAACTGTACCTCAATGATGGTTCCCCTTGTCATCACACCAAGAGAGGTATACATCTGACCATTAGGATTTTTCTTTACTCCGATAATGTCAAGATTGAAAGTGCATTTGAGTTCAGGGTGTGTCACATGAGCTTTGGTGAACCGCAACCCTGAAGGACGGATAAAGCGCTCATACTTCGGGGGTTTTCTTGTAAAAGCAGGACCCACAAATGTCGCTTTTGTGATCATCCTCTTCCATTGCTTGGCTGCAAAAGAGATCAGGCTTAGAGTGTCAGCAGCTTTGCTAGTGACTTGATTCACGTTTTCATCATAAGAAAACAAAGATAATTGTTTTTTTTTGGTTGATAATTCGATAGTTGGGGCTGGGGGGATTTGAACCCTTAGTCTTCATTGACACTTCTTAGTCTTAGCTCAATTGGTTGACACCTCTTAGAGGTGTCAACCAATTGAGCTACAAGGCTCTTGGCCAAAGATAATTGAATTTTTAATCTTGTGAACGCCACTAAAATTTGCCACATCTGAGAAATTCTACAAACTAATCTATGATAAGATCAACTACAATAGACACAATTCTTTACTTGCATTGAAAAATCCACAAAATCCATACACACACAGATCCAACAACAAATGTCCTAGAGCTAGCCACAGTACTAGAGTATAAAAGTTAAGAAATATAACCAATTAGCTATCAAAGTCAAAAGATTCAAATAAACTGAATTTTGTGAATTGCACACAAACATGGGTACTAAACTTTGCCAACTAATAAATAAAGGTGAGAAAACTAAAATGAATCATACAGTATCTTCATATAAATTACAAGGTAAATCTTCTAGCATTTCAAAATTACATCTTCTTATCATAAGAGCAAATTGAACAAATAAGATTAACACACAAAAAAAAAAAAAAATCACAATTTCAATATCAAGAAAAATAAATAGAAGAAATGAAGAGTGTGAGTTTAGGAAAACTTACTCTTTCGTTTACCAGTTCTGAGCACTTTGAACATTTCATCTTCAGCCACAGGCCTCACCTGAAGAAGAAAAATAAATTCCAATCATGAAGCTTGTCTGATTACAAGTAATACAAAAGCCCAATTAAGGGATATCGCAACATAACCACCCTGATTCACCCACCCAAATATATACCTGCCAATGCATGCACTCATGCACACATAGCACAACTACAAACAAAATTTGTGGAGGTGCAAAATAGACATATTGATGCAAGAGAAGTTTTTCTTACCTTGGGTAAAGGAACTTCCCATTTCCCAGCCTTCTCTTTCCTCTTTTGCTTGATGGTATTGCTGAGAACCTATTAACATGTAATGTTAGATTGATAAACAGAAAGGAGAGTCTCAAAAATATGTCTTTGAGATTAAAGGTGTAACTATACTTTTGCTCGTGTAGTGTTTTCACGATCCAGCAAATAGGCAGGAACAGCTCCTTTTGAAACATCATCATCCACTTTGCGCCTGGTGGAGGATTCCTCGTGCATAGCCAGTCTATTTTCCATGCAAAAACAAAACATATTAAGTTAACTATAAATGAATAACAGGTAAAGATAACTTGTTCATTATGGAAAAATATGTGATTGATCATGAATCACAAGTTGCGTTAAGAGGAGGGATATAGCAATGTTTAGAGCAACAATTGGTTTTCAAATTCATACTGATTGAAGGGCAAGTGATTGAGCTGACACGTGCATATATACTTGCAGGGTTTAAGTGATTTTATAAGGAACTTCCATTAACGAACGGATTGAGAAAATAAAGAACTTCTGTACCACAGTTATGCCATCCAAAAAAATCACCAAAAATATTGTATCATTTCTATATTCCCAATTTTTATACATAATTCATAGTTGGGGGAGAAAGGATTTGAATTCTAGATGTCTTCGTTGGAATCACCAAGAAATGCCAATTGAGCTACGAGGCTCTTGGCATATTTCCAATTTACCATGCCACCAAACAAGAAATATCCATCACCAAGAAGATCATATGAGCAACTACTCAAAATTTCAACCAAGATATCTCAAAAAATACTACAAATTCTTGGTGATTAACACCACTACCGTATTTGTAGTCAGTGTCAAAACATAGGGTGCATTTTCGTATAAGCTGTTGGAAAACTGTGTTTTGAGTTTAAAATGAGCATTTGTAAAAAAAGCTACTCAGAGTTGTGTGGTTGCAAAACAGCTTTTAATCTCCCAAAACGCCTAACCAAACGGACCCATAAAATGGTTTATCACTCTCAAAAGACCCAATAACTAATCTTTACTACAGCACCAACATTCATGCCCAAAAATTTATATCACTCAAAATAAATAAAAAATGAAATGAAAAAAAAATATATATATATATATATATATATATATATATATCACAGCATGCCGCATTAACAGCGAGAACTTTCACACACATTCTAATAAAAAATAGAGAAAGCAATAAGAAAACCACTCACGTTTTCTTCATCTGAGCCTTCTCAGCATAACGCTTCTTGGCAAACATCTTGCCCTTAATACCCAGAGCCTGTTTTCATTCACAATTCAACCACAACCCCACCAAAAATTAATCAATAAAAAAACACAAAAAAAACGATAAATTTAGCTCTAAATTCAACAAAAACATTGCAAGAAAAAAAGAAATGGACCTTCTGGGCAATCTGAGAGCGCTTGTGGACTTCACGAGCTTCCTTCTTGCGCTTGCGCTCGAAGTGGTCAAGGCGGTACCCATATCTCTTTCTGTGAAGATCTATGTAATCTCCTTGAGGCTAAAACAACAACAACAATAACAAAAATTAACAACATCAGTACACACAAAATTATCTATGAAATCAACAAAAGGAAACTGTAAAGAGAGAGAGAAGGTTGAGAAAAGCGAACCATGGCGGCGACGATGAGTTCAGAAGCTTGGCTTTACAGAGATTGATTGTGAGCGCAGAAAAACCCTAATCGATGGTTTTTGTTGTAATGGATCCGAAACTTTACGTACTTGTCCAGATTGAAGGTTTGGGAGAACAAGAAGTGGGCTTCGGGTCGACACATTTGTGTTTGGGGATCTTGTATATGGGCTCGCCGGCCCAATGGAAGAAAGCAACAAAAGAGTAAATGGGGAATTTTATAAGGAGCACATTCTCAGCCCATTGGTCTCATAATATATTTAATTATTTCATTTATTAATTTTTTTTTTCTTCTCAAAAAAAAAAAAACAAACAAACAAAATCTGGCATATTATGACGATAAATATTAGGGACATTTTTTTTTTTTTTTTTTTTATAATAGTGTTTACAATTTGACAATTTGTTAAGGTAGTAAGTTATATTGAAGCAACATCACTTTTACATTGATTTATTATTGACAGAATTTTGATTATGTATCATTTACAACATACCGCAATACACATAAAAATTATATCATACCACATTAATAGTATAAAAAAAATGTGATAATTTTTGTGTCCTTAGATTTATTGTTCAAAATCGCTCATATTTTAGAGATTGCAAGCTTTTTGGGACGGTAATAAAACAAGGTATTTAGAGCAAGAGGTCAATCTATATTTCCTCTACTTTACCTCTCATTTAAAATCTCACATGTTGAGTTTCACCTATTAAAAGGTGATTTGAGTCCATACGTGAGGGAGAGTATTAGAATTATGTGGCATTGTGATTAAATAATTAAATTTATAATTTCCCAATAGTTTAAACTTTTGGGACAATTGGTCTTTTATCATTTTAAGCCATATTTGCATTGTGTTAGATTTTTTTTTTTTTTTTTTTTTGGATCCCAGACATAAGCCATGTTTGTAGTACTATAACCAACAGACAGGCCAGCAGGCATTTGAATTTTGATCAATTTGTTGTTGTGTACTAGCATATGACTTCAGGTAGAGCAAGCAATTGGAAGAGATTTTAGAAAGTGTAATAGTACAGAAGGGGATAGAGACCTAGCTGGAGTTCTGGGTATTGGGGCCTGAATGTTGAAGCTTTGTGTTAAATTTCATGTCACTTCATTTAGCAAACACAGAAACGAAATGACAAATTGTCTGTTAAGTGTGTTTGCTTTCCAGCAGTACATATGCACCCCCTAAGCTTGACAGCCATGCATTTTTTAGCAGATAGTGTGAGAATCTACTTCAAAACAAAGTTTTCTGGATGAGATTTATCATTTATCTCCACTCTCCAATAATTGACAAAAAGATTGGTGGTCTTAAACTCTTCATTGAAGATGATTCTACTACTCATTTTCAATCAGTGAGGGTTGCATACTCGCAGATAAGCTAATTACTGACATGATGTGTGGGAATTATTCTCTCTTAGCCCCCACTTTCTTATCTTATTATTTTCCTTTTTTCCAATATTTGAAAGGTTTATCCATTCCCCCACTCCCAGAGCAACGAGGCAATATCTCATTGGTTGCTCCATAAAACGGGCTCATAAGATAATTACTTTAATAAAATAGAGAAAGATAGATAGAAAACAATTTTTAAAATGGTTTTTCTTATTGGATGCATACACTTGCTTTTTTGCTTTTTCATCTTTTATGTTGCACATATTATTCCTTAACCTAGTTGATTTATTTTGAACAAGTTTCTTGGCCTACATTCTTGATCAGTAAGTCTTTGGTCCAGATATTAGCTCCATGTAGATATACATAATTGATTGTATATTCATCACTTTTTTTTGTGAGTGCTGTGTGTCCACGAGTAAGTGTATTCAATCGTTAAAAATTAATAATTATCAAATGCATCTAAAATATGCATTATCGCATTCATAATACATAAATTCTATAAGATCCACAATATGTGGAAAAAAAATTGCATATAGTGAATACTTAAGTCTTCCAAGATTTAAATTATTCTTCCCGATTGTAACAATAAAATTATCCAAAAAAAAAAAAGCTTTTTGTAATTGATATTTTATAGACTTTCCTTCCCCACATGTATTTCATTTTCAATCTTTGATGGCAAATCATTACAGAACCTCACGCCCCCACTCCATCATCAATTCCTTTTCTATAAACAATGTCCTTTGAGGTTCTCCTTTTTGGTTTTTAGGTAGGAGAAGAAAACAAGTGGTGTGAAGTGGGGGACCTTACTCTCATCTATAATGACAGAGCTTGCTAGCCATTTGTAAGTATCAGTGAGGACATGAAACAATTTGCCCTCGTTCCTAGGGCGGAGGGCTTCATGATCTACACCTAATAAAAGTATACTCACAACTGGTTAGGAAGCTCACTCCATTGAGAAAGATGACCAGGCAGTCTCTCAAAAGCTACATGTATCAAGTCCCTTCTAAAAAATTCACCCAAAAAAAAATATATATATAAACTAAAATACCTTTAGATTATCAAATGAGAATGCATATAATTTTTACTTATTAAATTTGGAGAATATTTAAATCTTTTTATGATTGCTTATTGCTTATTAGTTGAAAGTGACCCATTTGTGGCCACTTATCAAAAAAATATTTAAGTTAGTTAAAGACTTAAAAGTGTGATTGTACCTAAAAAAAAAAATTGTGAATCTTTAAAAAGTTATACCTAACAAAGTAACAGATAAGTTAAAAAAGTTAAAAAGAAAAACCCACTGACAAATAGTTATTAATTAAGAATATTTGGAGGGGGAAGACTCTTGTAGCTTATCTGGTTAACACTTTCTAGTATTTTTAATAAAAACATTCAGGGTTCAAATCCCCCCACCCACAACTATCAAATTATCAACAAAACAAAAAATCTGAAATACCATTTGTTTGCCAAACCAAATAATTTCTACCCACCAAAAAGAAAATTTTGAAGCACCCTTTAGAAAGTCCCTGAAATGAAAATGGATTCTACACTCAAAAACATATTACTCACCATAAATAGTATCCTATTAAGTAAGTAGAGCTCTAAGCAATAGTTTTGAAGTTCAAATATAACCAAAACTTATGATGAATGAAAAATTTTACAAGAACGCGTTTTTCAATTTCAAGAAACACTAAGGCCCCTTTGGTTGGAGTGATTTTTGGGAGATGGAAAAGGGAGAAGGGAAAATAAGGAGGATTTTAAATAGTGCCCTTATTTATTTGGAGGTGATTTTGGTGGAATCTGTGTATTCCTCCCCTCCCCCATAGGGGCTTAGATGGAAAATTACTTATCTGCCCCTCTTCTCCCTCCATATTAGTTTCTTTTCTTTTTTTTTGTTTCAATGTTAACATTTAGTTGTTGTTTTTCCCCCTTTCTAAATAATAGGTTTTTTTTCTTCTTATAAACTAATTTTATATATATGTGTGTGTGCGCGCGAGCGTGTGTACTGTGTAATAGAAATATGAAAGTAAATTTAAACAAATATTTTTTTCTATCATTTTATTTTTCTTCTCAACTAAACAATTTTTTTTTTAACTCTTCCGCTTCTTCACCTCTAATCAAAGACATATGAGGGAAAACAAAATTTTTTCTATCCCTCAACCAAATGAAACCTAAACAAAAAGATGAAGCTATTGCTATGAAAAATGTACAAATCCTTATAATGTCATGAACAAATCATCTCAAGGATAAAGAAGAAATGGAGATTAGGTTGGTGTATTCGTGCATGTAGTACTCGTAGTTTTCTTTTACCACTGCTGCATATCTTGTAGTCTTTTGTCTTGTGCGATGCCCACTGAGCAGTCGGGTCCAGGGGGCTCTAAGTTGTATACCACTTCATATCAATACAGTTTTTCTATCTGTTATCTCAAAAAAAAGAAAAAAAAAAAAAAAATACTCAAATCTAATATAAAATAAAAATAAAAATTACTCAAATCTATGATTTCCAAATAGGAAATGAAGAAATCTTCTTTTCTCCTAGTTAAGGAAAATTTAGATATATGAATGTCTAATTTCAACGAGTCTTTATAGTTATTAAAACTCATACTGATTTACTTATATTAAACAGATCTTGTATATGGTCTAATTGGAATATTGAATAATTTCTCAGAAATTGGAGAAACTCTGCTCTTCAAAAGGCAGTGCTTCACTTTCTATACTCTCTTTTTCTCCAATTTTTTACAATTTCTTTTAGTCACAATTGGGATTTATTAGGACAACGAAAAGTCGAAAACGACTGATATAGAAATTGACGGATAAAACAAAGGGTAATTCACCGACCCACCAATACTCTTGTTAAGTTGAGCTTTAGATGTTGTATTCATCTTTTCTAAAAATATAAAAAATAAAATGAAAAAGGAAAAGGTGTTGTATTCATCAAATCACATAAATCATACCTGCAGATGAAGCAATTAAAATTGGACCACTACCTTTCACTATAAATTTTTCTTTTTCTTTTTTTATAGGACACTACAAACTTTTTTTTTTTTTTTGGTAACAGGACACTACAAACTTTTTAAATGAATGAAAGAGTATAATAGAAAAGAATGGGGGGCCTCAAACTTTTTGACTCTTGGACCCAAGTTCCCTCTAACAGTCTAACACTACAAACAAAAAGCTAAGCATAAGATATGGGACCCCAATTTGTCTGTGCTTTATGACTCAATCAAAAGCCAACTTTGCACCGTCAGGGCATCACCAAATATATAGAATCATTGGGTGAGAATAATTTAATCCCAAAATATGATTATCAAAAATAAAAAAAAGATGATGAGAAATGAGAATATAGACATGGATCCCACCTTTGTTTGTATATTGGTGCAATAGGTCCAATCCATACAGATATATGTTCCAAAAAAAAAAAAAAAAAGCTCCCTCCAACATTGAAGTTGATAGATGCCCAACCATTGTTCTGGAATAAAATATTGGAATAATTTAATAGAATATTCATGGATTCATTTGGAATAAAAAGGAATAATTGCATTTTTTTTTTTCCATGAAAATTTGGGGCAAATTTGTGTTTAACAAGACACCCTTAAAATCTTTTCAGACGTCAGTTTTTCAAGGATACATATAGTGCAATTTTGATTCTAAGAAAATTTAAAAAAATCTTCCTATGAATACCCATTTATCTATATTGTACAAAATATGATTTTGATGGTTGCTTTTGGAGTATTAAAGCCAAGGGGAACACTCCTAGAAATAGGGATATGACCATAACAAAACTTGGTTTCTAGTCTTAAATCACATGGATCAGATATTTGATAATTGTGTATGTGCTGTAAACTTGTTGTGTGCCTTGAATTTCTCTACCGACGAAGAAACTTTATTATTGTTATGTAAGCATATATTACCAATCAAGAAAAGGTGATCAAGACCTTTAACTATTCTTTAATATCCATACAGCTTTCATTTCATTTATTATACGTGTACTACTACTATGTCAATTTCAAACACTCAGTCACATCTGACAATAGTTTTGTTACTTATGAAGACCATTCAAAGACATATTTCATGCATTAGGATTTTGCTGAGTTTTGCATTACCTATATAAATTTGCGATCTTGCTATTGCTTGGACTGCCAAACAAACAATATGGAGATGATCTTTCTTTCTATTTATGGATTATTCAATTAAAAAAAAATACATCTTTACAATTGTTTCCCAAATTTTATGAATCTTAATTTGATTGGGTTTGGAATTTTTCTAATTTAGAGGACTTTGTACTTTCACGAATCACGACTCAATAAAATGGCAAGTAAAGAAACTTCACACCAGATAAAATGAAAATTTTAATTACTTCCATCAATATTAGTCGTTAGTCAAATTTACGACGATTAATTTCTTCTCAGGTAAAATTGTTTTCCTTGATTCCCTTGATTCGAACCCAATGTCTTCGTCAAATTGTTGTATTCTCGCTAGATGTTGATTTAAATGATCTATGTCTCCTCTCTTCCTTTGCGTCTCCTTCTTTTTATTAATTACAAAATTTTCCACTTTCTTTAGCAAGAAAATACCACGTCTTACCTTTTCCTTTTCTTTATTATTCCTTCACATTTTTACTGCTAATTCATTTCAGCACCAGTCACCTGAAACAACATGCTTATGTTATGGCAAAAGTTACATTTGGTGGAAAACGCATCATGCATGACATATGAAAATGCAACCTAACACATTGTCCTGGCCTTGAGGGAAAGAAAAATCCTTTTGAATTCTCCAACCAAACAAATGGCTAAGTTAGTTTGCAATTAATAAAAACCTTAAAGTTTTAACCCAAAAAAAAAAAAACCTAGTTAAAAAGCATTTTTCAAATCAAATTAATGACAGCATTCAGTTCTATATGATTTCGTAGAGCAAAGTAGCTGCCACAAGAGTTCATATGTATAATCTTAATCTTCTTCTTCTTCTTCTTTTGAAGTTGGGCATTAACATCATAAATCTGGGTCCATTTGGGAGGAATCCTTCGAGATTAATAAAGAAAAGAGACAGAATAATTAATTTTTGCATCACAATTTGGTCAAGACGTTAAGCAGTTTCCAGCATTTATTTATACATTGAGCAAGCATTTTGCAGCATCTAAAACATCAACTTTGAGGGCTATGCATATCTATAAATTTTATAAAATTGTCTTTAGGCTTAAGATAATTCACTTTACGTGTTTATTTTAATGCATGGAGCCAACTCTTCAAAAATGTTATAATGCTTTAATTCGTTTGAATCAAGTTTGTAGTCAAACGTTTACCATAGCACTTTAGAGTTTAGACTTAAAATTATTGAATATTGATTGAGCAAGTAGTCTCTAAAATAAGAACAAAGTTTAGCTTTAAACTAGTTCGGAGCTATCTAATTCAACCCTTAGGTGTGATTCATAAGACTATCCATGTGTATTATTTAAACAAATCATATGACTCATTAAAAAAATCATATACTTTTTTTTTTGTAGAACAAAAAAATGCATATACATGGTTTCTTAGTGAGTTGGAAAAAAAATAGTTTCAAAATGGTTTGGAGCTAAAAAAAAACTTTTTCTCCCAAAATAAACATTTTTTTTTTATTTCTAAAAATAAACATTTTTTATTAGCTCCAAAAAGCTTTGGAGCTAATAGACTTTTTCTCCTTTTAAATAAATTTATTTATTTATTTTATTGTTAGAGGTATTATGTTTATATAAGTAAGCTCAAGAGGCCTAATTTTATTGTAAGCCAATATATGTCTAATCCTAACTTTCTCTTCCTATATAACCTTACTTATAATTCGTTGTAACGGTACGAATTGAGATTATA
The DNA here is from genome assembly GCA_028535165.1 of Quercus tomentella. Lineage (NCBI taxonomy): Eukaryota > Viridiplantae > Streptophyta > Magnoliopsida > Fagales > Fagaceae > Quercus > Quercus tomentella. Next base: position 11,978,263 of record JAPQVY010000012.1, on the reverse strand, counting down.
GAGTAAAGATGTAGCCATCAGGACTTTCTTTCTATGGATGTAACATATGTTATTAGGCCGAATCACTTAAAGCTTCTATTTTCTCTCCTCTTTATACCCTCTTAGGCCTACTCATACAAACCTAATAACTCTACCATTTATGAAACGGTAGAATTGTGTTCCAACTTCCAACAATCAATACCTATCAATTATTTGCCACTGGTGGGAGGTCGGGAAACACATCAGTGAAAACACTAATGACCACCTGTTGTTCTTTTTCCTGTGTCTGCTAATAAGTTCTCGACCCTTTGGAATGTGGTCCTTTTCTCCTTTATTTTTTTAGTCTTGGACTGGCTGAGATGTCAAACCAATACCATTAGAAAATAAAAAGAGATTTCTTCTTCTTCTTCTTTTTTTCCAAAAAAAGAAAAAAGAAAAAAAGAATCAAGTTGCAAAAATATTCAGCTATCACTAGAGCATAATGGTATGCATAAAAATGGTAATTGCGGCACAGTTGGATGAGCTTGTGCATGAAGGTCATGGTACTATCCTGAAACTCCTTAGTACAACCATTATCGACGAGTTGCACTCCAAAAAGGAAAGCTCGAGAATTTGAATCCATGGCTTACTTTCACTTAAGTAAAGGGCTAGACACCAATAATCACGCCATGATAGCCACAACCTAAATTCATGCTTTATCCACCAGAATGAACTTTGAGCAATCTATATATTAAAAAGAGAGTATTTCCTAGAAAGGTTGCTAACTTAAGCATCAAAGAACTTCGGTCATGTCATTAAAGTTTTCATTCTTGTATCTTGCAAGTACTTTGTTGCTAGGTTAACCATAGTGTTTAATTTTTGGTATAAACGAGAATCTAATTGAGGTTACTTATTTAACGAAATACTTTACCTAATTGAAAGTTTGGAACTCACACCAAACCTTTACCTAATGAGATAAACTAATGTATGAGTTGTAATATAATTTAGTCAAATACTAAACGTTGAGCTACTTAAATGAAGGCTATGAAACTAACCTTTCACAGTTTTAGGTAGCCACTTTATTTTTGAGATTATCATAACCAATCGTTTGATATTCTCGTATTGTCATATTCCTGGTGTTCAGTCAATACGAAGCAGGTCAAAGACTACGTTATTGCATGCGCCATAACTCTGCTCACTAGTCACTATTAAGGAAACGTCGTGGCCGGTGGCCCGTAGGTTGATTATTCCCATTCTAATAATAATTAGTAATGTGCAATTTTATTTGAATAGACTAACCAAAATCATACGATAATCGAATCAAATCTTCCTAGTTGAAAGTTTAGAGATTATCCATTATTAAATCTCATGATTTGACTTCTCAGTGTTGGGTTCTAGTTAGTGAACTAGTAAAATTTCTGATGATTAAATAAGAGATATATGAGATTTAATTCCCACTAACATCAAAAACTTATTAATATCTTGGTCTGTGATAAATAGCACATTCATTAGAAACAGAAGCCATATGTTAAAACTCTACAAAATAAAATAGGGTTTGGCTTATCTCCAGTACTTTTTTTAACTGGAGGTGTCATTTTGTTTTAAAAACACAATAGCAAGTGGTAGTGGGTTTTAATATCCATCTTCTATTTAATTAGTGAGTGATGTGGCAGTTTCTCATTAAAACAAAAGGAGATTTCAGTTAAAAAAGTACTGGAGGTAAGCCGAACTCAATAAAATAATAATAAAAGACTTCTCAGTGTTGCACAATCTCCTCCATAAATTTCTAAATTACTTCCTAAAAAATAAAAATTCCCAACCAAATTATTAACTAAACTAAAACTCCAAATATTTACCACAATTAACAAATACATTTAGTGATCATCAAATTCTTTAGGGCTTAAAATTATGTCTATCTATGACAAATTGACTGAGTTGCATTTTGTCAAGTTTTTAGTATTTAAATAAAATTTAGCTACGATTCTAAATTAATTTTTTTTTAAAAAGAAAAAATAATAAACTAATATCATTTTGATATTTATTTAAAGTGTCTCATTAATGGATATCCTTAGGACATTTATTAATAGACTATTTTTAAAAAGTTTTTATACAACTTTTATGGAAAATATTAAATAAAATAAAAAAAGTCCAAAAACTAGGTTACTTTTTTTCCCTATAAAAACAGTGTCAGCTTAATAGTATAAGTCATTGATAGAATCGCCTAAGGCCTCAAGTATAAAAAAGGCCCCAAATTTTAATTTAATTAAGCCCAAATATTAGCTAATAAATAAAATAATATTTTTTATCAAATGAAAAAAAAAAAAAAAGAAGAAGATAAAATTGCTATGTTCACAACATTTTTCACAACAAATCCTAAGTAGCAGGTTGTTATCAACGGTAAAAAAAATACTTTCAGTGATGAGTTCAAATTAAAACCCATAACAACTTAACACCTAGGATTTGTTGTAAAAAATATTGTAAATGTAACACTTCTAAAAAAAAAAGTGCAATACACAAAAAAATTCACAACATTTTTCACAATAGTTGAGCTAACAAACTTTAACTAGTTCTCACCTAGGTCCACCACCAACATCACTTTTTTACTTACCACTATCACTCTACCACATCCACATGTGTGAAAAGTTTTGTCAAATTTTTTATGTCTATAGACTTTCTAAAAAAAAAAATTGATATGGTTCATGTTAATTAGTAATAATTTTTAATTTTTTTTAAAGTCATATTTAAATATATATATATATATATATAAGACCTCAATTTCAATTTTCACCTTAGGCCACCAAATGTATCAAGCCACCCCTGCATAAAAATTTTCTAAAAATATTTCTTAAACTGCTTATAAGATATCTGTTAACTTTTCTCTTATTTAAATTTTTTTTTTTTTTTTTTGAGAAACAAACACACACACACATAAGGGAGATGGAAAGAGGTTCTAACACAAAAGCACACCACAACTCTACTCAAAAGTCGTGGTAACTTTTAAAGAAGGGTGTAGCAAGTTATACTATACACAATACACACTTTTAAGCAATGTGGGACAATTACCTTCTTTTTTTTTCTTTTTTTTGAGAAACAAACACACACACAAGGGAGAGGGAAAGATATTCTAACACAAAAGCACACCGCGTTATTTAAATGTTGATAATAAAATTTAATTCACTCATCTTACCATGAGCGGTATAATTTTAACAATTCCACGTTCCACTCTAAAACCATCATAAAAATCCTAAACATATCTTAATTCAAACATATTTTAGTCCTAAAAATATCTTAATCGAACCATATCCTAAAATTATATTCCTAAAAAGATCTTTATCCGAACAAAATCATAATATTATTTGGATCCAATTTTTTAAAGAATTATTTAAAGCCCATTTTTGAACATCTTTTTTTTTTTTTTTTTTTTGGTGAAAAGATTTTTTTTTTTTTTTTTTGAACATCATCTATTTATTATATATATATTTTTAAAGCATCATAATGGTAAATCGTGATCCACTCATCCTTCACATGCACTTTATGTGATATGCATAAAAAGCATTGAGCTGCATAAAGCGACAAGCATGCTTGAAAGTGCAGGTGTGTAAGTAACAGCAAATCTAGCATTAAATCACGGCCTCACAAGCGCCGAGGTCATTTGCGTAATTTCATGTATGCCGGACACGTAAAGATTTGAATAGTGCTCTTCGTGCGTAATTTTCGCAGTACTTGTGGGCACGTCCCCCTATTTACAATGCTGTCACTGAGTGACTCTCATCACTCATTATTTTCTTTTTTCAATTATCTTTTTTTTTTTTTTTAGAAACAAATTCAATTTTCAATTATCTTATTTTATCATTAAAAATGCTATATATAGAAAGTTTAATGAATCCCTAAAAATATTAGTTTATAAAATATTTTTATAAAAAAAGAAAAAGAAAAAAAAATGTGTAATTAATTTTTTGACAACTTTTTATATTTTCTAGGTTTTTTTTTTTTTTTTTTTTTTGTCTAATGTCATAATTTTGCATAAATTTTTTTGAATAAGTTTGTTTTGAAAATATGGATTAGTAGGAAAATATCTTATTTTGTAAGCATTTTAAGTAGAGTTGGAGATATATTTTCACCGAGTTGCCCTCAAGTTTTTTTCCTATTAAACGAAAAGTTTAAAAGTATTTCTGAACCAGATAAAAGTTTAGTCCAAATATGAGAAATCCTCTTATGGATAATATAGATAAATGTAGTATCAAAACTTTTATAAAATAGTCAATTAAGTATTAACAAAAATTAAATTGAGAATCACACGCTTCAAATTTATCAAAAAGCAAAATAGAATTGAGACTCATTGAAGGCACGTCATAGATATAGGTTCCCAACTCAACTCTCAAGCTTGATAAAGGCATATGATTGATTTTTTTTTTTTTTTTTAATCTTAAACTTTGATTATTTTATAAAGAAAGTCAAATGAATATACGAGAGGTTATAATTGATAGAGTAAAATGTCGTACACTCAAAAAAGGGATAGAGATTGAATATGTATTAGAAATATATTAGGGGTTTGACTGAATCATGAGGTGCTTACAATCATTGCAACTTGAAATATATAACTACAAATTCTAATTCTTAGTTACATCTTCAATCTAATTATTCTTTTAAACTTTATTATTTAATTGAACCATTTGGAAATAGAACTTGATATGCACATGCACCAGAAGCAAAAGAAATTGACAAAAAGTGCAAACGTGATTGATAGTTCACATTCATTGTTACCAACAAGGATGTCAAAATAGAAAACCTGTTTATTATTATTTAATTATATATGTTTTTCTTTTTCAATGGCTAGGCACGTTTAAATCAAAGGCCGGTGACAACCCACGTTGTCTGAGACTGAGAGAAAGTATTAAGACATATTTCGGTGAGATTTTAGGTTTAAATTAAGCAAATAATATTTTTTTCAAAAAAAAAAAGCAAATAATAATTAGTTTAGTCCTGCCTTTTAAGCCTAACAAAAAGAAAAGCAAACTCAAAATCTATATATATATATATTTTTATTCCTTTTGGATTTTGGTCATACGACATGAGTATCCCTATCTAGCTTGTTTGTACTTGCTTTTGCTTACAGCATATACAGTCGGTATAATATATAGTACATACCATGCACATTAAATTAGGAGAATTCATTCTTCTCAAAAAAAAAAAAAAAAAAAATTAGGAGAATTCATTGCGTCAATAAATTTTTTTTTACTCTTTTTACTTTTGCAATTTTTGGTTATTGCCTTTTAAGGGAAAAAAATGCGGAGAAGGGTGTAAATTTGTTTAAATACTGTTATATATATATATATATATATATAAAAGTTCAGTTAATGTATGTCCTTAGAAAGTAAGTCACTTTTTTATTTTTCTATAAAAAAAATAATTTTTTTAGCTTCAAGCTACAGTATGCAGCCAAAAAATAGCTGCGTACTGTAGCTCTAAAGCTAAAATTTTTAGCTATGCCTTCATTATTGTTGAGCAATTTTTGTATTTTGGTGAAGCTAAAATAGCAATATAGCTATTTAGCTTCACTATTGCTAGTGCTCTAAGACATATGTTAGTAAAATCTTATATATACCATGCACGTTAAATTAGGAGAAGGGTTTGGCTTACTTCTAATACTTTTTTAACTAGACATGTTATTTTATTTTAAATATACAATGACAAGTGGTAGTGAGTTTTAATAACTGCATTTTCTTTAATTAGTAAATGATGTGACAATTTTTCATTAAAATAAATAAAAATTTCGGTTAAAAAAAAATACTTTAAGGTAAGTCAAACCTTTAAGAGAATTCATTGTGTCAATAAAGATTTTGTACTCTTTTACTTTTGCAGTTTATGGTTATTGCCTTTAATAAGGGGAAAAATGTGGAGAATAGTGTAAATTTGTTTGTAATACTGTTTTTTATAGTACGTATTTGGGCTGTGTTAATGTATGTCCTTAGAAAGTAAGTTGCTTTTTTATTTTCCTATACTCAAGCCTTACATTTTCTTCTTTTCCTTAAGATAGTAAAGACTAAAGAGTAATTTACCAAAAAAATAAAAAAAAGACTAAAGAGTCATTTGAACTCCAAGAAGAAGAGGATGAGTGATTATTTGGTGGAGTTTTTTTTTTTTTTTTTAACTGATTATTTTTAAATTTTAAATCTAAAAAAAAAAAAAGATTAATCAGCCCCAATATCTGTCTCACCAGTCACTACAAAAGGATGACCAGGGGACATACCATTTGCTGCCAATGAGGCCATGTGGTCAGACTTGCTTCTTATTAGCTCTTAAAATTAATGCTCTAAATGTTATTTGATTATTACCAGGAAATAAAAATTTTGTTTTTAGAGACACCAATTTAGGCAGGACAAACTTGACAGCAGCTAGTTATTCTTACTATTGATCTATTTAAAAGTGGTTGCTGCAGGATGACCTACATTCTGCTTGTCATTAATGGACAAATGTGGTATACTTTTGGCTACGTAACAACTTTCACTATCTAATTTGATGCAAAATTCAATTCTCTTTCTATCATGTAATTTTTAATTTATTCATTTCAGTCTCATTATTTTACTTTTACTTAATGTAGTATTCTATTTATAAATTTCATCACATTGTGTTAATAGGTGTCATAAAAATAGACATTTTCCTCTCTCTCCATATGTGTATTAAAAATATTTAGTATTCTAAAAAAATTGTGTCATAAAAATGACGTTATTTTGGAAATTCAAAAATACCGAAATTACGTTGTTTTGAGACACTACAAATATAACATTTTTTCTATTAAAAGTGGGTGCAAGGAGTATATTGAATACGAATGAAAGTTATAGTATTGAAATTAATAGATTGGAAATTACAATAATGGAAAAAAAAAAATTAGAGTGTAATTTATTATTTAGCCTATACTTTTTTTATAATTGTTCTCTAAATAGGAAATTATTTAATAAATATGCCAAATAAATATGACTCCCTTTTCAGCTTTCACCTTGCATTATGGTTTTTCCTAATTTGAACGGATACTTTCACAAAATAGTGATTTGTATGCAAGAGTTTGGCCGGCCATTAAAGTCAACCTTGATTTTGGTGATACACTTTCAATCAAAGATTCAAAGTTTCACATTGAAAATGGTTAAGATACTATTAATTTTATTATTACAAAGATTACAATATTCATAAATTTTTAAAAAATTATGTGATTGATTCTAAATCATACTATAATATATATTTATAATAAATTTTTATTTAAAAATTAAAATATAATTTTATTTATATAGTAAAATTTATAAAATCTCTTTCCCTCTCCCTTGTGTGTGTGTTTATTTCTCAAAAAAAAAAAAAAAAGGTAATTGTCCCATATTGCTTAAGAGAGTGTGTTATGTGTAATATAACCTGTTTCACCCTCTCTTAAAAATTATCATGATTTTTGAGTGGAATTGTAGTGTGCCTTTGTGTTATAACCATTTTTCCTCTTTTTTGTGTGTGTTTGTTTTAAAAAAAAAAAAAAAATCAAAATTCAAAGGTCACAGCTAATATGATGTTTTTAAGTTCATACAAAATACATGTAAATAAATAAAAATTTATTATGTATTTATATTTTTTAGTCCGATTTCTATGAATGGCAGCTTCTATCAGACAAAAATCCAGGTCACGGAAATCTAGAGACGGCCATATGGATCAATCCATTCGATTTTGATCAAAGAGTACTATAAAAATCATTAAACTAACAATTTAAACAACAAAAAATATTTCTAATTTTTTTAATAAAAAAACTAAATAAAATAAAATAAAAAAGTAATTGGTATGATACCATGACTCACCTGTCACCAGAAACCAGACTCACTAAAACTCAATTTCCCTTCCAATCTAGAAGACAAAAATGCCCTTTTATAGCCAAAGCAAAGTGTGGTGTGTGGCAATTCACTTTCAAAAATGGCAAAATCTTCATGAGAGATAGTAAATAGTAAATAGCTTTTTTTCTTATAAAAGAAGTAAATAGTAATTACCATATTCAATCAAAAATTAAATAAAAATAGTATTTACTATATAAACGAAACGTAAATTATTACTCTTTTCCCAAAAAGATGTACACTACGGACCAATTCACTAAAATTTCTCCTTTTGCTCATTCTCATTGTACATTTTTATTTTCAGAGTCTGAGACACATTGAAAATTTCTCATCAAAGATCCATATATTGCTCTTCTAAAACTTGGTCATCAAGCTTGAATCTTTTACTTTTTTTCCTTTCAAAGATTTGTTCTTTGAGTTCTCTCACCACTCTTCAATGACTTTCCAACTATTCTGAATTCTCAATCCTGTGTTTTTTTCATCCAAGATTTTCTGATACCCATCTTGGAAAACCGCCATTAATGCTGAAAAGGGAGCTCCTTTTTTAGTGTTCTCAACTCAATTCTGTGCTTTTCCTTTGATCTTTCACTATTTCTTGCAAGATTTTTCAGATGGGTTTCTTGGGAAACCGCCATTAATGCTGAGAAGGAAGTTCCTTTTTTTAGTACTCTCAACTCAATTCTGTGTTTTTCTATGAACTTTTTACTACTTGCAAGATTTTTCTGATGGGTTTCTTGGAAATCCGCCATTAATGGTTAAAGGAAGTTCATTTGTTGGAGTTTGTTGTGTGTTTTGGGCACTCAATGTTGTGTGATGAAGCATGGTGCACCATCACAGATCTCCTACCATGGAACCAAACAAGCTTGTGTTTTTGTTACTGTTACCACTTTTTCTTTCACTCCTAGCAGTGGCTTACAGTGCCACTGACCCCAATGACCTTGCTATTCTGAACCAGTTCAAGAAAGGGTTGAAGAACCCAGAGCTTCTCAATTGGCCAGCAAACGATGCAGACCCATGTGGCTCAAGCACAAAATGGAATAACACTGTGTTCTGTTCAGGTAACAGGGTGACCCAGATTCAGGTCCAAGGTTATGGCTTGAGTGGCCCTCTACCCCAGAATCTGAACCAGCTCTCTATGCTCCAAAATGTTGGCTTTCAAAAGAACCTATTCACTGGTGCTTTACCATCTTTCAGTGGCTTATCACATCTGCAATATGCATACTTGGACTACAATCAGTTTGACACCATTCCTGCTGATTTCTTTAATGGGCTCTCAAGTTTGGAAGTCTTGGCATTGGATTATATCAATTTGAATGCCAGTACTGGTTGGATGTTCCCTACTCAGTTAGGGGACGCAGCACAGTTGAGAAATCTCTCTTGTATGAATTGCAATTTGGTGGGTACTTTGCCAAGTTTTCTTGGGAATTTATCATCCTTATCAAACTTAAAACTCTCATTCAATAATTTATCTGGTGAAATCCCAGCAAGTTTTAACAATCACATGAGCTTGCAGATGTTTTGGTTGAACAATCAGCAAGGTGGTGGTGGATTGACAGGTCCAATTGATGTGGTGACTACAATGAGCTCGCTCAATAGTCTTTGGCTTCATGGGAACCAGTTCACAGGGACAATTCCAGAGAGCATTGGGAATTTGAGTCTTCTCAAGGATCTCAATTTGAATGGTAACAAACTTGTTGGCTTAATTCCTGATAGCTTAGCTAATCTTGCATTGGATACTTTGGATTTAAGCAATAACATGCTAATGGGGCCTATACCGAAATTCAAAGCTAAAACTGTGGCTTTTGGTTCTAATATGTTTTGTCAAACAACTCAGGGGCTTCCTTGTGCCCCGGCAGTTGTGGCACTTATTGAGTTCCTTGGTGGGTTGAATTACCCTTCAAGGCTTGTTTCTTCATGGACTGGTAATGACCCTTGTGGAGGGTCTTGGTTAGGACTGAGTTGTAGTTCTGGCACTGAGGTTAATAACATAAATATGCCTAATTTTAATCTCAGTGGCACCTTGAGTCCGGCGGTTGCAAGGTTAGGTTCTCTTATTCAAATTAGACTTCAGAATAATAATTTGAGTGGTCCAATTCCAGGGAACTGGACTAGCTTGAAATATTTGACATCTTTGGATGTGAGAGGGAACAATATTTCCCCTCCATTGCCATCATTCAGTAGCACTGTGAAACTTAACCTTGTTGGGAATCCGCTATTAAATGGTGATCAATCTCCACCGTCAGGAAACACCCCATCATCTGGTGGTTCACAATCCCCATCAAACAACCCCTCTGGTTCTAACGGCAATGGCACTTCAAATGCAACAAAAGAACCAAATAGTTCTAAGAGGTCCATTTTGGTTTCGGTTGTGGCCCCTGTTGCAAGTGTTGCAGTTGTTGCTTTTCTGGCCATACCTCTATCTGTCTATTTTTGTAAGAAGAGGAAAGACAACCCCCAGGCTCCTAGTTCAGTTGTAATTCACCCAAGAGATCCATCTGATTTAGATAACACAGTCAAGATTGCTGTCACCAATAACACCAATGGGAGCACTTCTACAATGACAGGGAGTGGTTCTGGAAGCAGAAACAGCAGTGGAATGGGTGAGTCTCATGTCATTGAATCTGGAAATCTGATCATATCAGTTCAAGTTCTTCGAAATGTGACAAAGAATTTCTCCTCTGAGAATGAACTTGGCCGTGGTGGCTTTGGGGTAGTGTATAAGGGAGAATTGGATGATGGAACAAAAATAGCAGTGAAAAGAATGGAGGCTGGTATAATTACCAACAAAGCGTTGGATGAATTCCAGTCTGAAATTGCAGTACTTTCAAAGGTTAGGCACCGCCATTTGGTATCTCTTTTGGGTTATTCCATTGAAGGCAATGAGAGAATTCTTGTTTATGAGTATATGCCTCAAGGGGCTCTCAGTAAGCATCTATTCCACTGGAAGAGCTTCAAAATGGAGCCTCTCTCTTGGAAGAGGAGGCTAAATATTGCCTTGGACGTTGCTAGGGGGATGGAGTATCTCCATTCTCTGGCTCACCAGAGTTTCATACATAGAGATCTTAAATCTTCAAATATCTTACTTGGGGATGATTTTAGAGCAAAAGTTTCAGATTTTGGATTGGTGAAGCTTGCTCCTGATGGGGCAAAATCCGTGGAGACCAGGCTCGCTGGGACTTTTGGATACCTAGCACCAGAATATGCAGGTATATTCTAACTTATTGCTTTCCAATCTGTTACATTGAACATTGATATGAGTAGGAGGTACCAACCTTTTTTCTTTGTTTATTGTTCAATACCTGAAGCAATAAGTGGTATATAGAAACTATTTTACCTCTCTTAAAACTATATAACAAATTTCTAATTCAAACTCAATAGCTCAAAGATTTAACTAGCTGAACCCTCCTTGTAGGATCAAAAGGCTTCATTGTATTGAGTTTAAGGCAGTAATAAGCAAAATGCCTGTAGAAATCACTTTGGATTTAATCATATTATAAGAGTATCTGATATATGCTTCAAATGTATAATGTGGAATGTTGAAGTTATTTCCATATATCATATTGCTTTCAAACCATTCTAACTATTAGTTTCAATTCTGATCATTTACTAAACTTAATTGCGTTTTGTGTAAGTTTCAACCACGGATTTTAAAATGTCAGGTTCATTTCAACTTTGAGCAGGACAAAAATCTGATGCTCAAACCAGAAATGAAATCTTGATGAACAAATTATAGCCCCTTCAATTTATTCAATAAGTAAACAGCATCTCTTGAACCAGAAGTCACCTAACTTATTAGTCAACCTGGTTAGATGATTAACATGCACAGATGCATGGTTACTTATTTCTTGAATATGCCGGAATGTCCATGCAATTTCTTTGTTTATTGTCTGAAATTAGTGCGTGCAAATATCCTACTAAATCCAACGTTTATGTCTTGATTAATCCAGTGACTGGAAAAATCACAACCAAAGCTGATGTCTTCAGTTTTGGGGTTGTACTAATGGAGCTATTGACTGGATTGATGGCACTTGATGAGGACAGGCCTGAAGAGACCCAGTACCTAGCTGCATGGTTCTGGCACATAAAATCAGATAATGAAAAACTGATGGCTGCGATTGACCCAGCCCTTGACATAAATGAAGAAACATTGGATAGCATCTCCACAATTGCTGATCTAGCTGGCCACTGCACTGCCAGAGAGCCCGGTCAACGGCCAGATATGGGGCACGCAGTGAATGTTTTGGCCCCACTTGTGGAAAAATGGAAACCATTTGATGATGACACCGAGGAATATTCCGGCATTGATTACAGCCTTCCCCTAAACCAGATGGTGAAGGGTTGGCAGGAAGGAAAGGACTTAAGTTATATGGCTTTAGAAGACAGCAAGGATAGTATCCCGGCCAGGCCTACTGGATTTGCGGAGTCTTTCACTTCTGCTGATGGTCGGTAAAAGAGGTACTTTGTTTTCTAAACATGTTCTTTTGATAGGTGTAGATATCATGTTGTGTTCTTTCTGTTTGGGAATTCGATCTCAATATGTTTTAATGCCATTGTGGATTTATGGTGGATAAAGTTGGAGATTTCCGATGCTTGAGATCTCATGTGTAGGCTTTGAGTTTCAACTGTGAGTTTTTACGTGCTAATGTTGATGTAGATAGAGAGGAATGATGATTGGGAATGTTTGACAATTATATTTTGTTTTCCATTTGAAAGATCTTCATCTGTGAGTTGCATAAAAATGCTAGCATTCTTTTTGGCAAGATGAAATTCACTCTTTGTGATATATACTGATCATCTCATCAAGGCATCTGAAATTCTCATTTGAATTCAAATGCCCTCAGATGAGCACATGCTCTAAATGAGATTGACATTGTCCTTTGGATGCATGGAAATTGATTTTTGATCCTCAGAAACTACACAATGTCTCAGACACCAGTTTATGTGTGGTTGAGGACAAAGCTATGATGGGGGGTGCTGAAACAAATTTCATATCTTAATTACATAAATTTTGGATTGTCCCTTATAGCTTTATATTTCTTACCATTATAAATAATGCTGGCAAGTAACATTTGGTTTCCAATATATTGATTGACTGAAATCTGGTCAATAGCTACTCCTCTCTTTCTGGCAAGTAGCATTTAAAGAATTGTTTGGGATAGTGGAGAATTTCATACACTGATTAGTACCCTTCAGGTTATTAATTTGGACAAGCTGGTCAGTATTTTGGTTAATGAGTACCATGGATGAATGGGCAATATTAATAAATAGAGTCAGATCAGCCCAGATACATGCACCCAGAGTGAGAGAGAGAGGGGAGTTGATGTTATGAACCACTCAAAGTCTTGGTGAAAAGCAATAAAACCTTACTAAATACTTGTTTTGGTGTGAGCTACATTTTTTTAGTAATTTTAGGTAAACTTTGTGGTTAGTTGCAGGTGTTAATAAGTAAGCAAAGATGAGAACCTATCAATTCATAGGTATACTTTGCATAAACTTCAACGTTTATGTCATATTTATTACCACTATCTATGGAAAGGACCACTTAGCATAAACATTAAAGTTTTGAGGATAAAACACCTATCTTCATGATAAAAAGAGAATCTGCTTTTAACCAAAAAAAAAAAAGAAAAAAAAAAAGAGAGAATCTGCTAGCTAGTCTTATCCTTACTACTATTATTTTCCTAGACATTGATATTATTGATATGATGTGAACATTTATTAGTTGGGTAACATTTTGAATCTCCAAGAAAATGTTTGGAGCTAATTATTGCTGTCTATATGTGAAAAAGCTTACCAACACACACTATTCTCCATCAAAATCATTGGTCCCATTGCCACAGGAAAACAGTGTCAAATAATGACAGTCATAAATCGAATTCATCTATGTTTTTTTTTATGGTTTTTAGGAACGTGCAAGTCATTTTCAGTTGCATTATTATTAAATAGTTCAACACACACACACACACAACTTTTCCAACAAACCAAACACAAACTGATTACGTGACTGACGTGAATTTCGTGTTTTTGTGTAATGTTTTGTTTTTATTTGATTGATGGTTGACACGTGGTCACTAGTCACTAGTCACTCTCTTACAGTACTAGTTTCCTATTTGAAAATCTAGCAAAATTTGTTTGGTTTGGGACCAGGTGACTGGATCGGTTCTTCTGTCCTATTTCAAGAAATTGAAATTGTCCCATGAAGAATTTTAAAAGCTTGCATCAAGATGACTAACAAGTCACATCCTTTTTTTTTTTTTTTTTTTTTTTGAAAATTGAATTTTTCTACTATCATGACGTGGACCAGCATATTTTATTTTATTTTTCTTGACTTCTACTTTATGGTTTTTTTTCCCTTTTATTTTTTTATAAAAAAAAAAATTATTTTCAGCTTATTTAGTTTATTAGTACAACTTTGTAAAGATTATTTTTTTTACCCCAGATTTCTTTTTTTGGTCCTAACTTTTCTTTTAAGCATAACATAAAAATAAGCTTCTTCAAACAAGTATGATTGATTTTTAAATAAATTTTACTAACGAATGACCTTAGAGCATACATTAAATAAACTTTTTTAAGGACAAGTGACTATTTTTTTTTTTTCAAACTCTCATAAAAAATTCCCTAAAATGAAAAGTAAATGTAAACTATACAATAACATTCCCTAAAATGAAAGACTAATGAAATATTTCAATACAATTTATTATCATCATGTTAAGATATCAATTGATTTATATTTTATGTAGGTGGGATTTAATCACCCATAGATTATTCAAACAAATTTATCGGTTAAATTAACTTGAACCCATTTATGTACTCTTTTTTTTTTGGCAAAGGCCTTATAACAGAATTGGCACATTCTCATGCACAAAGTGTTTGGGGGTCTAGGGGAAAAAGGGTTCGAGTTGCGGAGTTAGCAGCATGTTGTAATTATTTCTCAAAAAAAAAATGTATTTTTTTTTTTTTTGTATTTACTCATTTACATACTTAATTAGACTCTAACCAGTCCTGAGTTTTGTAATTCAACTATAACATGACCCTTTTTATATTAGTCTCTTTCCTTCCTTAAAGGTGCGTTTGGCTTAGATTTTTTTTCCCTAAGTACTTTTGTATTTTTATCTATTTTTTTAGAAGTAAGACAAATCAATGGCCGGTCACAGTGTGATGGGTAAGCGTGTCTTTTCTCACGTCTCCTGTGTGCTCATTTTAATAGGAGGATACTAGGATATTTTTTTAATATTGAGCTACAGTTTATTAGTAGTAGGATTATAGATTTAAGAAAATAATCCCAAAGGGTTCCCCTTATTTTGTTATTGGGAACAAAGTGGATATTCTTATAATTTTCCTTTCAATTTTAAATTCTTTTATGAAACAAAAAAAAAACATGGAAAATTCAATCCACGACTACAATATCCGTTCGTATATATAGAAAAAAATTATCACTTGAGTTATACAATATATCATATACTATATACACAATACAATAAAAACTGGATTATAAAAATTGGTGTCCGCGGACTTTACACCATTTTTTTTTTTTTTTTTTTTTTTGGGGGGGCGGGAAGTTGTTACACTCCTTAGTCCTTACTCCGAGCAGGTGCCATTTATTAAAAGTTTAGGTAATAAATCAAATAATAATTTTGGG
This sequence comes from Quercus tomentella, assembly GCA_028535165.1. Taxonomy (NCBI): domain Eukaryota; kingdom Viridiplantae; phylum Streptophyta; class Magnoliopsida; order Fagales; family Fagaceae; genus Quercus; species Quercus tomentella. The sequence goes on along the minus strand of JAPQVY010000012.1, from coordinate 11,962,807 downwards.
TTTTTTCAAATTCAACCTTAAATTTTAAAAAGATCAAATTGCCTTAAAAAAAACAATTAAAACAATGAAATTTTACGAATAGTTTTTATCCATGATCTCAATGGGTAGCTAACTAAAGAAGATATTTTTTTCATGTTTGCCAGTCAAAGGACATTTCAAACTTATAGGTGATGTATGAATGTTGAAGAAATTATGTCCACATCACTTAATTAAACCCGTTTGTGTTAACAAAAACCACCAATAATAGATTTGATTGGTCAAAAAGTTAAAATCCATAGAACAATTAATTGTTGGGTGCGGCTTCTGTCCAGTATCCTGTAACACTGGACCTGTTGCGATTATGACACGTGTTATGATCACAGCGAGTACTGGAGGCACTAGACAGAAAATGTGCCCTTAATTGTTTAAGTCTCCGTTTGGTATAATTAATTTTGCCAACTTATTTTATTATTCAGCTTATTTTTGCTATTATTTATGGGTCCCATTACATTTTTTGGTACTATTCATAGGTTCTATTATACTATTTCAACTAACTTTTACATTTATATGTCCCACTGCATTTTTTTATACTATTCATGGGTCTTATTATATTATTTCAACTAACTTTTACCTTTATCTATAATACTTTTAGCAAGAAGTTTTCAATTTTAGCAAAATAACCGAATCCCAAACAGACCCTAAATCATAAGTTAATGAATTAAATTACCATTCATGTCATAGCCCGGGATAGTATTTGCTAAAACACCTTCAATATTCTTAAAACAGCACACTTTTACTAATTAGTTGTCATTGTTTTTCTTTCTTCCTGAATGGAAATATCAACATTTAGATGATGTAGGAGCAATTCAGAGGCTCCACCAGTAATCCACATCTTGCAGACTCAGTCATTTCAGTAGGACCTCTCTTAACAAAAAAATTATTTGCTATTTTTTCATCGACCCTACATCCATCATCCATCATTTGATTCATTTCGCATTTTAGCTTTTCTTCTTCTTTTTCTCTTTTATTTACAGTAAACATAGACATTAAGAAATCGAGGAGGAAATAATTATAACTTTTTTCAAAATTTTAATGTCTTTATGTTCCTTTTGGGGTCTTGAAAAATGCACATCAAGATTGACTTAATGCAACAAAGAGACTGAGCACCGAAAGGGGAGGAGAGATCAAAAAAAGAAGAGCAGACGTCTCATCATGTGAACAAATATTGGGGAAATAAAATCACTCAAAAAACTAAACTTCGCTATATAAGTGGTGATACATAAATTCTGAAATTTGAAATTGCTAAATTAGCTTACACAATGATGAACAAAATCACTTGGGGAAACAGAGAGAAACATTTGTCTTACAACTACTTTTGATAAGGAGTGCAATGAATACTGATCATAAATTCATAATGACGTCTCATCATGTGAACAAGTATTGGGGAAATCAAATCACTCAAAAAACTAAACTTTGCTATATAAGTGGTGATACATAAATTCTGAAATTTGAAATTAGCTTACACAATGATGACCAAAATCACTTCGGGAAACAGAAAGAAACTTTTGTCTTACAGCTACTTTTGATAAGGAGTGCAATGAATACTGATCATAAATTCATAATGACGTGTGGTTTAGAACATCCTTTCCTTCCTCTACCATCATCCACACCTACCATCTGAAATTGGATAACTCTAAACTAGAGGGAAAATTTCAAACAATAACATCTAGTAATGCAACCCTCAATTTCTTCAAGGAAAAGCTACAGAAAATGAAACATTTTCACAAGAATATCGATAAGATCTGTGTGTATGCAGCCACGAACGTGTATGAATGTGCATCATATTGGTCTATGGTAAGAATTGAGTCTCAGAACCCCTCTTCTGTGACCAACTGATGCTGATAAATTACACTTGTTGCTATCAAATCTAACTCAGGACAGTAAGTAAGCAGCTACACTTTACACTTTACAGTCTATAGGATTTGACAACTTGATAGAAAACTGCATGGCCTTCTGCACCTTGGGCACAGCTTTCTCCATAAACAAGATTTATATGCAGCAGCGCACATGCAACTTTCAGCGACAGAGCTGAATTTTCTCTGAGAACAGACATCTGAAAAGAAAAAGGTTTGTGCAGAAACAATCTTTGAGAACAGAATGCAAGGAGGTTATCATTGGAGGGGGGCTCAATGTGTTCAGCATCAGGACAATAAAAGTATATATTAAAAGACCGAGACAATGAAGAGAAGAGCTCATAAAACTCATATAGTGAGTACCACGAAATCTAACATTTAAGTGACTCCTTAGCATACGTAAACTGAGAGGATAAACCTGGATTCATATGACTGCAAAATTTTGCTAAAATCAGTATATCCGGCTCCACATTAGACCTGGTATCACCATAAACGACACTACATGGGACTCTATTTATGAGTCCAAGAATTAGCCTCTCCAATAAAATTGTGTATAATTTCTTTGATATGAAAAATTGGTAATAAGGTGTTGCATGAACAACTATGTTTTTTTTTTTTTGTGATACATCAATAGTTGGCAGTGGGGGGATTTACACCCTGGGTATCTCTATTAAAAATACTAGGAGGCGAGAGGTGCCAACCAGCTGAGTTACAAAGTTCTAGGCATATATATGTGTATAATTGCTTAATGCTTGTACAATAGAAGAGAATTGTTTCAGTCGATTTCTAGAAGATTTAATTGTCAAGGCAAAGTATACATGCAGCTCAATTTTTAACATAATCAAACAAATCTATGAAACCAGCTGGTCTACTTTTCCAAGGTAAAAAAATAAAAAATAAATCTCGATGGTTTTAAATCGTGGACCTGACTGGCCGGTCCAACCAGGTTAACTATGAACTGGAGTTCAGTCTCAGTTATTTTTTTCATAGAAAAACACATTTTACATAAAGTGAGTAAACCCCTTAAATTACCGGTCAAACCAGAAAATTACACTAAACAGTTTGCCAATTAGACTGGATCAAGGGAGTATATATTTTATAAAAATTAGAGAAAAGAACGCTGTGGGGTTTTGAACCCCTGCCCCCCAGATATATCACACCGGTCATTAAGGTATTTGACTTTATATCACCTCTCTAAATCTGAAAAATATTATATTTATTTTCCTTTCTAATAGACAAAATTCAGCAAAGAAAAAAAAAAAAAGAGATTAATAGACAACAGCTTTTCATTTCATTATATCACCTCTCTCTAAATGTATTAATTTGAATTTGTAGTCTTCGCTAAATTTATTTGTAATTTAATATTTGTGCTTTTACATGCGAATGTGCTATTTATGAATTTATTTTAAAAATAGCTTCATTTTAAATTAAAATAATTTCTACCTGAAAGATTACTAAAGAGTAAAGACAATATTCTTTTATGCTTGTTTATTCTTTATTAATTTCTATTAACCTTATACTTATCAAAAAATTATTTTAAATTAACCTAATATAAAAATCTTGTAAATTAATTTGAAAGCTGTTTAAATTTCTTTAGATACTTTTTAGTTAATTTTGCTAATTTTTACAAATTTAATATCCTTATTTGTATTTATAATTAATTACTAAATTAATTATGTGTCATCAGTTTGACCTCCGATTGAATCCTGGTCAAACCTTAAAACCTTGAATCTTTCCCTTTCCCAATTCGTAAACAGTTTGGTTTTTAAAACATTGACAATTTCATACATCCTGCTAAACAGAGAAAATTCAACATGTAGTTAGAAGGTGGAATGATTTATTACTTTTGATCATTCTATTTCCTCATCTACTAGGCCTTGTGCACTTACCTGAGTCAATATATGTGACTAAGCTTCCTCTGAAAAGCAACCAACATGATAAGCCTGGGAAAGATCAGAACTGGTGTCCTTTGCTGAGGAAATCAGTTGGGAGGATGAAATTTTCAATGCAGAAAACTGCCGGTAAGGACGATGAACAGGAGGTAACAGTAAAGACGATTTTTTGTCCATTGATAGTAGCCGTCCACACTTACTGCACCACCAACAACATAAAATTTAGAAGTCGAACACCATCAAAGAAATCTTAAAAAGTGGGAAACAGAGTCACACCTGCAGACTTTTGAAAATAAAGTTTGATAACTACAGATCCAATGCTACAAAAACAAAAGCAGAAAGTTATAAATCTTAAATATGTATGATAAGATTGTACAAAAAAAAAATAGTAGACAATATAATTAGCCCAATAAACTCAAAAGTACAATAGAGATGGTACCAGAAGAGAATGTAGAGCTGTTTCAGCTTGATTTCCAAGGAAATACTGCAGAGCCATAGCAGCATGCTCCTGCAATAGGAAAATGCTAAAATAAGTAGGAAGTTTTAACCACCTGAACTAGGAGAAAGATAAAATGACCAGCAAAGGCTATTACCGTGATGCGTCTAAATACATGATAAACTGAAAAACCTCTAGAATGTATGTAGTTGCCTCCCTGTTAAATACAGTAGAAATTAAATACATTGCAGCTAAGCACCCTTAATAATAAAGGAAAAAGATAATAGTAAAACAATAAGGCTCAATAATTATAAAAAATAAAAATAAAAAAAGTACAAAGACAACATAAACATAAGCATCTACAATATGAAAGCCAGGGAAAAACTTAAAGCTTCAAAATAGAAGACAAAATAGATCACAATATGTAAAAAGATAAAGATTTTGCAAAATAAAGGGGAGGACAAAAGATATCCACACTTCCACTGCCATGAAGACAAGTAGTCAGTTTACCGTTTAGCCCACAAATCTAACAATCTTCAAGTAAAATCTCATATGGCACTTAAAGAGAAATCAGAATACTCACATAAAATGTAATCAATCTTAACTTGTGATCTGGATATTATCTCAGAGATGAGGAATGGAACAATGAATCATATGGGTCTCCGAGTAAACAGAGAATAGCATGATATGATATTTAGTTAAAAAATTAAGATATCTGGATATACAAGATTACCTCATCTGGAGAGAAGAAAGCAACTGAGTCAGGGTCAATAGAACCAGCTGGATGCAGAGATACAACTGCTCTGAAGACAGATGGAAACAGCAACTCAATTACAGCAATCTTCTCTACAGCAACCGCACTCAACAATCCTGCTCTTAGTTTATTTGAACTGTGAAAATTATGTTCTTTAGATGTTTCCATGGAAGCCTCATTAGTTGAAGAGGGCAGCAAAGAAGCTCTTTTCAACCAGTCCAATCTCTCATAAGTGAAAATTTTCAAATTTGGCACTTCTTTTTCCAAATGCATTAAAACATCTGATAGTGTCTTAAAACCGCTAAGCTCTTCTTGATGATTTTCCATCGGTACTTGGGGACCACAATGTTTCTTTGAAGCTGATTTGGCATCCTGATCATGTAATCCATCATCAAGGTGAGGAAAAAATCGTCTTTTCTGATCAGTGAAGGCCTTGAGAGCTAACCTGCAAATATTCAGAAGCATAACTAATCAGTAACCAGTTGGTGCATGGCCATTGAAGAACATGCAGTGGCAATTTATTGAGACTAGAAGGGGTATGTGCTAAGTAATATATTAATAATAACAATATATTGATCAGTTTAACACTTAAAAAAATTGCTCTTCTTTAGTATGAGCATGGCATGACTAAAAATATAAATTCCTACATCCTCAAGAAAATATGTAAGAGCAGATCAATGTAGTTTTTTTTTTTTTTTGATAAGTAGCAAGATCAATGTAGCTGTATCTTGTATGTAAACCTAACATGCAATAGCATTATGAACCAAGAAGTCTCCAGGCAGAAGCCCCATTCCCCAATTGATTAACTGATTCGGACCAAACACAGCATTGGTAGAATGTGGCCTTGTTGTATGGTCTTTCTTTCACGGTTTTTTTTTTCTTTTTTTTTTGGCCAGCAGGAGTAGAGCATGCACTACAGACAAACTTTTATGAATTGTGGATCTTCTTCGATTGATGGATAACAACAATAAAGTGGGATAGCAAGTCCTATGCACAAGTTTTAATAGTGGTTTCTAATGCACAAGAATAGAAGCCTTTTTCTTGAGTTGCAGAAGTATGCAACAGGATAAAGGAAACAGATTGAGAAACTTTCTTGAGTCTGGTTATTCGCTAACTTTTTCCTGCTAATGTGAAGCAGTGAGAAGCCAACTGGTTGTTGGACTGAAATATGGTGTGTTCCAGCAAAGCACTGGGTTGTTGGTAACTTCCTTCATATTCATAGAGATAGGTAGAATACATGAGCCTCTCAAAACGTTAGAAAAAGGGCCTTATTAGTTGTTGCATGCATAGGCATGGTAACATCTGAGCAACCTGAGAGAGGGACAGAAATTTCATGATTGAAAGCCACTCGATCCTTTCGATAAATAAAACCGAGGGGCATAGATTGAGACCCAATAGCCCTTCCGGTTCTAGCTTCACCTGGCCTTGATTACTGATCTTTGGTTTTTTTTTGGAGCTATCCCAAGGTAGTCAAATGCAAAAGGTGACCTTAAGATGCCAAGACCTTGTATTGCCCGAGGCATGAGGCGACAAAAAGGCGCAAGCCCAATTAAAACGAGATGCCAAATTCTAAATATATTTATTATACATATAGAATTTAAATCATATGTTTATAATGAATTGAAATACTATAATCAATTGTTTTTGACATGTATTGCATGAAGAAATTAGGTCTACTAATGAATTTCAAAATAGGCTTAATACAGTTTAGGTTCCACAGATTATTCTAACAATGGGTTTTATAACAAACTTCTATAAATTCAATAGTATAACAATAAGTTTTACAACAAGCTTCTGTAAATTAATAATCTAATAATACTTAAAAAAAAATTAATAATCTAATAATTGGTTTTACAACAATCTTCTTAAAATAAATAAACTGAGGCTCTCACTTTAGCGCCTTTTTCAAATTTTAAGGTGCTAGCCTAGGCTCTAAAGGCAAGTGTCTTAGAACCTTAGAGGTGCCTCGCCTTGCCTGAGCACCCGGCTCACCTTCGATTTCCATGGGCTAACCCAAAATGAGGAAAAACCTATGAATGGTTGGCAAAGAGCAACTCAAGGATGTACAAATTCTCGGCTTGAAAAAAGGTACACTGGCTGGAATGTTGCTATTACTCTTCCATCCCTCTTTTTCTTTATTAGTTTTGCAAAGGAGTTTGGTAGGTGCTAGGCATTGAAAAATCAGTATTGGTCAATATCTCAGACACCCTATAAACAATTAGTATCAGTCCATATTCAACTGATAAACCAGCAAAATCCTCTCACACATGTAATTTTCTAAGTATATAAAAATTCCAATATTCCTTGTATCATTTTTGGAGATTGCTTTAACTAAGTATCAATATTACAACTATATTCATCAGTGTCCAAAAAAAAAAGGAGAGAAAAACTCTTCTAGGTCATAGATTAGAGTGTATTAAGAGACCAGTGGAGCTTATGTTCTGTTCACCTAGAGGTAAGGCTCAAAAGGAAGAACTGGATACAGGGTTCTGAATCTCATGCCTCAAAGTTAATGGTGCCTATGAAACACCTAACATCTTAAGAATAGGCTAAATCAAAAGAAAATCTTGAATACCATTTTCAATTGTTTTTATTAATTTTTCAAAGTCAACACTTGATTAACCAACACTCGTTACTCAAAAGTTCTCAAGAGACAGTTTGCTCTAGCAAAAATTAGGGAGATTTATAGCCCATGAGCTACAGAGAAATCTATTGATTTCGTCAGCAACTTTTGATTAGCATCCCATATATTTTTTTTTTGATAAGTAGATTAGCATCCCATATTTGACATGAAAGAAATACAGACTGTTACGAATCATAGGTTCCTTCGGTATCAAATCATTTTGAATATTAAGCTAAATCAAACAAACAACTTGAATACCATTAAATTGTTTTTTTGATAAGTAGAAGTAATTTTATCGACAACAAACTACTTTATGCAAAAAAGCACAAATTCAATCTCAATAACTCCCTCCAACCATTTCCTGATTTACATTTTCCTAGTCCAATCACAATGATTAAATTAACGTTCATCAAGAGTTTGACCTAGCAAATCTTTGGAAGATTTATAACCTATGGGCTGCAGAGCAATCTCTTGCTTTCTTCAGCAAGTTTTAATTAGTGTATCATATTTGAAATGAACTGAACACAACATGTTCTGCATTCAAGGTTGTTTTTGTATCAAAGTATTTAAGTGTAAAATCACAACTTATGGCCAGTAAAATATGCCAGTAACCCAACAGATAAAATAAATAAAGAAAGTAAAGAAAAGTAGTACAATTTTCAAAAGATAGAAACAAAAGCATTTACAGCTGATGAACTACAAAGCAATCTATTGATTTTGTCAACAACTTTTGATCAGCATCCCATATTTGACATGAAATAAATACAAATTGTTATGAATTGTAGGTTCCTGTAGTATCAAATCGTTTTTGAATAATAAACTAAATCAAAAGAACAACTTGAATACCATTTCAATTACTTTTTATACCTTTCAAATCCAATAACAATAATTCTGAAAACCATTTCTGATTTACATTTTCCTAGTCCAATCACAATGATTAACCTAATGTTCCTCAAGAGAAAGTTTGCTCTAGCAAATATTTGGGAGATTTATAACCTACAGGCTGCACAGCAGTCTCTTGATTTCTTTGGCAGCTTTTGATTAGTGTATCATATTTGACATTAAATGATGACAAAACATAATGAATTCTAGGTTGATTTGGTATCGAATTATTTAGACTTGAAATCACAACTTTTTGCCAGTAAATTCTTTGCATAACAATAACCCAGCAAGAAAAAATTGCAGGAAAGGAATTCAATTTTCAGAAGATAGAAACAACAGCGCCTTATTTCTTTCTTTAATTACAAAAACTCAAATCATGCACTTAAGCTTCACAATCAAGAAGTTATGTCTGTCCCCAAAAGACAATAGACAACGTCGCCTCTGCCTTTTCCTCAAAACTATGACAATCACACCACAATTACCTAATACACTTCCGCAAGCATAAAGTTTTACAATAGAACACACTCAAAGACATATACCTGATTCTTTGAAGTGTAAACCATATCACATCTAGTTGGGTCACAGCAACACAAGTTTAAATTTACATTTCATGTATAACTTTCACCCCCAATCATTTTTTTAAACAATTCTCAAATTTCATCCAAATTTTACTCTTGATTGTTAAATAACAATCACTCAGCATTTACTACTAATCTGAAATCAATACAACAACAACCAAGTGATAGTTCCAAAAATTCCAACAAATTTGGTACAGCCATGTATCCTCAACAGACTAATCAAGGTCAGCCAAGTGTATTCTTTTTTGTAATTCTATCCTATCCAAAATCATACTCTACCACCTCCTTTTTTTTGAGCTGTGAATCAACTTAACTCTTCTCCATTGGTGCATTAATCGCTCTCCTACTTGTATTCTCGTTTCAGTTTACAGTAATTTTATGAAAATTTTACTTCTTAACAGCCTAGCATTCAATATCATATAGAGCATATCTACAATCACAAACAACTCTTGGTGTGCTTATCCACTAATCTGAAATCAATTTCAACATGGAACTCAGGCAGAGCTGAAATGACAAGAACAAACCTCGTCCTATCGACCGCAGACGCACCGGCCTGGCCGGCGAGCTGGCGTTTCCAGGCGTACGCAACGACGGCACCGTCAGGACAGACCACCGGCATGTGCAGCCCCCACGAATTACTTCGAGACCGAAGCGATTCACTCAAAACCCCAGATTCCTCTAGCTGCCTTCCTATCATAAACCAAAAAACACAATTTCAAAAACGACGAAACCCTAACCCTAGAAAGCAAGAAAAAGGAAAAGGAAAATGAAAATGCGCGCGTTACCGACGGAGCGGAGGTCTTGGAGGTGTTGGCGCATGGAGGAGTCTTCTTTGAGGAACAAGTGGAGAGGTTTGTTGCTCTGGTGAGGCTGCGCGGCGATGAACAGTGCTTCCAAGAGTCGATCGGCGCCGAGCCTGATATCCGCGATGAGACGCGCGGCGTGGCTGAGTCTGTCCATGGCTTGAGCCACCTGTTTCGGCGGCGCCTCTTCGGACGGTGGCGGACTGGAGGTAGTGGTTGCAGCCGCTGTGTCCTCCGCCTGAGGTGGTGGTGGTGGTGGTTGTTGTTGCTGTTGCTGTTGTAGCTGTTGCTGCTGATAGTGATGCTGAGGTTGGGTCTGTGGCTGTAGTTGTTGCTGTTGTAATCGCATTTTTTTGCCTTTTTGGGAAATTTGGGGGTTGAAGGTCTGTGTCAAGTGTGTGACTGTTTCTGTGACTCACCCTCTCTCAGCTGGCCTAGTTGAGCTTTTTGGATAATTGCACGTTGATTACATTTATAATAAATACTACAAATATAAATGCATTTTGCAGCTTTGCCTTTCAGATCGACGAAAACTTATAATATAGCGAGAACCATACGCATCGCGACAAATCATAACTATTAAGTTTTCTGTATCAAAAAAAAAAATAATAATAATAATAATAACTAATAAGTTTTAGCAACAAAAAAAAAAATTTATTCATACGTTATTATCAGTTTTCTATGAAAAAATTTAGTTAGAAAATTGGTTGTAATTTTCTTCAATATTTTTTTTGTTAAAGGTAAATTTTGAAAAATCTAGCATTGGCTAAAATATTTTCTTTAAATCCTCCATGTTTGCAAAATTTCTAGACAATTAAAAATCAATAATTATGTCATCAATAAATTGTTTATATTGCAAATTTTTGTAATTTAAAATTATGTATCAAATATAAACTTATAGATTATATAGTTAATAATATCCAATTGACACGAAATTTGACATATGTATTGAGAGTGTAAAAAACATACAATTCAACGGTTAGATTTTCAAAATATGTACTTGTAAGGACTGAAATTGTAACGACCCCAAACTGGTATGGGGTTCGCACGCTAAAGGCCCAAACAATAAAATTTGTAGAACGTGGGTTGAAAGGCTAGGCCTTGGTCACCGGATAGTAGTTGGTTATGGTGTTCATGGTAATCGCACAAAGATGAACTTAGCGTATCTAATAAGACTTTTCCCCCGGCACGGCCTGTGCGGCTCCGGTCCTTAAACCTCGTTCGAGGGGCTTGGTGTTCTTATTTCTCTCCCTTTTTCAGGGTTCCATGGCCTGGGAGACGATATGTCCCCCTCCCCCTCTATAATTGCTTCTCTTTCCTTTTTATACTAGCCTTTTCCTTCCTTCCTACGTCCACGTGTAGGTTCAACTTTCTAGGGCTGATACTTGTCCTATCAGCCTATACCCAAAGTGGTTGGGGGTGGTTGTAAAAACTGAAAAGTATTGCTCTGTCAGGCGCAGAGTACTTCATTGCAGTAATAGTTGTTTTTCCCTTGTCCTTTGTCGCCATCCTATTCAAGGGTCTTTTCCACATTAATGCGGAGGTGTTTAGCTTTTCTATGAACTGTTCATATACCGTATTTACCATTTCCTCCAGGAGCGTTTTAGGATACCGAGGACAGAATCGCCCTTGGCTATATCCCTAGGCCGTTTGGGCTTTCATTGTATGTCCTCGGCAATATCCTTCCTCGGCCCGGGTCTTGGGCCTTAACGTAAAGTGGGCCGAGGTCATAGGTTCTCTGGCCCCACAGTACTAATGTTTATTTTATTTAGTAAGATTGTAATTTTAGACTATAACTAATTTTGTAGCTAAACTTTATCCTTATTTTAAATCTAAAACTTAAATTACTTTTTTATCCACACATAACAACTAATAATAACCTATCACTTAAGATTTATTATGAAAGTGTTGTGGACAGCATTTCTCTAAATAAATTTTGAGCCAATTAAAGTCTCAATTTTTTATTTTCCATTAAAGTATCAAATTTACAAAAAAGGCTCTTGGTTTCTACAAATTCAAGATTGGGTCCTACTTTTTTAATTTTATCCATTATATCTCAAATATATGAAATCCTTTCAATTCGAAATCTCTCTCTCTCTTTTTTAAATCCTCTATTCGTTTTTGTTATGGGCACAACTTATGTATAATTTTCTAAAAAATACATGGTTGTATTGACTAATGAAGCACAAACAATACTCCAAAGACAATTAAATCCAATGCCATTACATGTTTGAATTTACTTGGAGGACCCAATATATTGCACATAAGAAACTTTAACTAACTTTTACTCTTTTATTAATCTAGACAATAACATAATAGTGAAAAGGGGTAACCGTTTACAAGATTTTTGTGTTTCACCTAGCTAACCATCTTCCGATTATGTGCAATGAGTAAACTTGGCCAAAATATGACAATCGAAGAGCTTTACCTGCACAATCTATCTTACCCAAGTTTGAATTTATTGTACCTCCAACTCATATGTTATATAATCGTAATATGTTGTTACCTTCCATCGTTGTTACGCCAAAAACAAAGAATTCCACATGAGCTCCTATTTTGCAACGTGGTAGTAGGAGAGGTAGGGAAATAGTTTCGGGTGTAGATAGGGTCAAATCTGCAAGGACCATGTAAATACATAACACTAAAGTAGTAGAACCAGTGATAACATTTTCTCTTCGATCCATTACTACTCAAAAGAAGGAAATTGTATAATTAAGATGAATGAAAGCTTCAAATAAAAATAATTTCATAAGTTTGGAACTTCAATTAACAATATTAAAAAAGCTGGTACATAGCATGAAACACAATATAAACTTTGGATATTTTTATACACGGAGTAATTTATTCCTTCAATTAGTTACATGGTATCAATGTGTCAATTTTGTTACTTTTGTGTGTGTGTGTGTGTTTGTGTGCCCAAATTGTGTCATTTTTTATGAGGAAGACAAAAAAAAAAAAAAAAAAAAATTGTTATCCTATTCCATCATTATTGCACAGTGCCAAAACCATCTAAATCAATTAGTAATGAACCACCCAATGTTTGTTTGATATTAGCTTATTTTGGTTTTATCATGAAAGTGAGTTCAAGTATAATGTACTTGAAAACGAGGTTTTAAAACTATCCATAAACAAACTTAGAGCATCCACAGCAGTGGATCTAAATTTTTAGCTTTTTAGCTACACAAAAAGTCACTTTATCTATTTTTTAGCTTTTTACCTACATACATGCTACAGCAGTGGATCTATTTTAGCTTTCAACACAATAAAATAATATAAACATCCCAATAAAATAATATAACTACTATAATAAAATAATATTTCCCACAACCAAAAAAAACCTCCACAACACCATTCACAACCACTTCTACCATCAGCCACACCTACAACAACCACCACCACCACCACCGGCCACCAGTCCACAGCAGAAAAGAAGAAAAAAAAAAACACCAACCCAAATCAAACCACCGGCCAAATCAAATCAACCCACAAATCACCAACCCAAATCAACCCACAAATCCACAACCACCACCACCACCTCCACCACCACCGGCCACCAGTCCACAGCAGGATAAAAAAAAAAAAAAAAAACCCAACCCAAATCGAACCCACAAATCCACAACCACCACCACCGGCCACCAGTCCACAACAGGAAAAAAAAAAAAAAAAAAAAAAAACCAACCCAAATCGAACCCACAGCCACAAATCACAAATCGGACCCAGCCATCACAAATTGAACCCACGCCGGTACGACCCACCACCAGCAAAACGACCCACCACCACCACCATCTCCACCGTGACCCCTGAAATCCAGCAACCCAAACGCCGAAATCCACCAAACCCAAATCCAACTACCCAAACGTCGAAACCACACATCGATCTCAACCCCGATACCAACGCACACCGGAGCACAACCACGACCGAGCGACAGAGTGGAGGTGAGGGAAGCCACTTCGATCCACGAGGTCGGAGCACAACCACGACCTAGCGGTCGGAGCACAACCACGACCCAGCGGTCGGAGCACAACTTTGAGAGAGTGAGGTTGAGAGAGATACCGGAGTTGAGAGAGTTGAGATTGAGAGAGATGAGATGAGAGTGAATGAGAGAGAGAAGGGACGGTGAGAGTGAATGAGAGAGAGAGAGAGAGGCATTTTTTTAATAAAAAGTTAGAATAAAATAATGTTTTTTTTTTTAGATGTAATGAACAGTGCACATCTATAGATAGATGTGCACTGTTCATGTGGAGCTAAAAAAAATGGATATAGCTCCACTGCTGGAACACCATTTTAGCAGCAGTGTAGCTATATTATAGCAATATAGCAATATAGCTACACTGCTGCAAATGCTCTAAGATACAAGCTAAATAGAAAAGCTCATGGCTAGCCGACACCCAAATCCATTGCAACCACTACAGACAAAATTGTCAATTTTAATTATCTCGAAAAAAGACAAATTAAATGTAAATGATATACTAGTAGAATTATATAATCTTTCATTTTTATTTGAAAATTTGCACTCTAAACCCTGTACTTTAGAAGCATAACAAATTAAACTACGGGCATCAAACAATTTTGCTTCACTTCAATGAATCGAGATTTAGTCTGTTACTTTTTGAAACATTGATGTTTAATTTGTTACTTTTGAAATTATATGGTGTAATTCACTGCATCTTAATTTTTAAAATGGAACTTTCTACTCGAAGTTTCCCTCTTTAAGCTTTCAAATACTAAGGCTTCGCTTAAGAGGAGGGAATTGAATAGAATGGAATGGACATGAATAAAAATAATCATTTTAGAATATTTTTCCCTTCCCTTGTTTGGGAGTTTTAATGGAGGGAATAGAATGGGTAAGAGGGAACACTCATTCCTCTCTATTCCCTTAAAACCTTAAATTTTCATTCCCCCCGAAATTGGGAAGAATTGTAGGGAATAGAATTAGATTTAATGATTTTTTTACTAAAACTCCCAAAATACCCCTGTATATTCAACTATTTATTTTAAAATAGGGGTCTAATAGTAATATTGTCATAAAATGATTCCGTTCCATTCCCTTCATGTTGCTCCCAAATAAGATTACTTATATTCCACTAATTTTCAGTCATTTCCATTCATTTATTTTAAAACATCCAATCAAGGTTACTTAATTTCATTCCATTCCATTCATTTCCCTTACTTAAATACATTTCATTTAATTCCATTCATTTCCATTCCCTTATTATTATTCAATTCAATTCTATTTCCTTCCTTTATGAACTCCCAAACGAAGCCTAAAAGAATACATATAATATCATAATCCATTCATTTATGGGCATACCATTTTATTTCCTTTTCCATTCCATTTTTCCATGCACACCTAAACATAGTGTAGAAGAACTAGTGTTACTCCAATTTGTGGGATGATTATTTAGGAGGAAATGAAATAAACATTTCATTATAATCATTTTCTTTTTCAGTAATAAACTTCCAAACAAATGAATAAATGAAATATTTCTATTTATTTATTTTTAATCCATGTAGTTGTATTTATTTTCCTCACATTAAATATGATCTTTAGATTAAAATGAAATTGTTAGAAATTCTTTCAAATTATCAAAAATTACATTTTTATAAAACAAACTTCCTGCCACAGTTTACCCATCTTGATTTATTTATTTATTTGGTTAGAGATGATTTAAAAATATTATAATTTAGTATTGCAAAACTTTTATCAAGAGGTTTTTGGACTAACCAAATTTTATACTGGTATAAATATATATTTTTTTGACTAAAATACTGGTATAAAAGAGTGAAATATTGCAATTGAAGACAAAATTGTAACTTTTCTATTAAAAAAAGGCAAAAGACAAAATTATAACAAACCACGGGAGTAAATCGCAATTTCCATAAATTAAAAATTGTACTTACGTTCTTATTTCCGTTGAGGGCTTTGAAATCTCTCGAGACTCTTCACCGTTAACAACCCTACCTTTGAGCCACCATATTCTGTTTGGCTGCCAAGAAAAGGTACGAAAGAGAAAAAAAAAAAATCAAAATTTGTTAAATAATTTGCTTTTCTTAATTCTTATTAATATCATTATAATTATTGTTAATATTATTATGAAAAAAAAAATTAATTAAAAAAAAAATCTGCGCAAGCAAAACCTATTTGCTTTTAGGATCACCGACTTAAATTAGTGTACTGAAAACCCTAGACGACGCCGTTTAGCTGCTTCGTTACTACTCTATAACGCAATGGAACTGTGATTCTGTTTCAGAATCTAAACCTATTCGTTTTTTCTTGATTTTTTAGCTTCTCTAGTAAAAATGGCGAAATCGAAGGCTCACTCAAAGAAGCAGCAAAAGCGTGGAGTCGATTTCAAAGTAATCTCTCAATTTAGCACAAAAACTTTGTTTTCGAAACTGTGATTTCAAAGTATTCAAAGCTTTATTGTGATTTCGTGTTATTTGTTGAAAACTATACAGAAAATAAAGCGAAAGATTGGAAGGAAGTTGCCGCCGCCGAAGAATGCTACGAATACCGAAGTTAAATCCAAAGGTATTGACCGAAGAGTCTCTCAGCTCCAAGTTTAATTTTGATTAGGCAGCAAAATTTGATTGTAAATGAAGAATTGCCTATTAAGTTTGTTTTCATACACACATACACATATATGAACCTTTTGAAGCATTTTGTGTTGATTTTATTAACTAAAAGTTTACTCAATGTGCATTACGAGCAGCAATCACACTTCCCGAGCAGAGCGTGGCGTCAGAAAAGGGAGGTTTAGCTGTGAACAAGAAAGGTTTGACTTTGAAGGAACTTCTTCAGCAAACATCTCATCACAACCCAAAAGTTCGTAGAGGTACTTTCTTATTATTTTATGGAAGTTTCTCTATTTTGAAAGTGTTCTATTTTGCGGAACAATTATATGTATTGAGTGGTCTAGAAAGAAGGAAACAAAAGTTATTGTAATGTTAAAGTTTAATGCATTAGTTTGAAGAGAGCTATTCGAATGTTATGTACCCCCGTTTTTATTTTCTTCATATTGAATGGTAATCGCAATGTTCAACTAAAATTTTTTGTTCGTCTCTGAAGATGCATTGATGGGTATTAAGGATTTATTCCTTAAATATCCAGCAGAGCTAACATTGCACAAATACGCTGTCGTGGAGAAACTGCGTGAACGTATTGGGGATAATGATAAAGCGGTTCGAGAAACAGTGCATCAACTATTTAAGACAGTGATATTCCCTAGCTGTAAAGAGGTAATTTATAATAATAAAAAAATGTTAGTTGTATTATTCATTGTTGTTGATTGACACCAGTTCTTCATTTTTTTGAGATATATTTCTCTGTTTTCCTTGTCCAGGATAATCAAGGGCTTTTTATTTCCTTAACAATGGCGTATATCTTTAATGCAATGACGCATTTATCAATTGACATTCGGTTGATGGCATTCAAATTTCTTGACCTTGTTGTCCAGAATTATCCACCTTCCTTTTTCCTGTATGCTGAAAAGGTATCTTAATTTGATTCTTTTAGTTAATTGTCATTATGTTATTGGCATTTGTCTCTTGAAAATCCTTCTGATCTAAGCTATTTGAGAATCCGTGTGCTTATTTTGGCTCATTAACTTAGGTGTTACGCCATGTCACCCCACATAACCATAGGGTGGTGGGTGAGTTCACAGTTCCAATCCTTTTGTGATGTGGTCAAATACCAAGTGATTAAAAAAATGAAGTTTCCAATGAGCTTTAATTTAAATGGCACTTGTTCTCTAAATAATGGGATAGAGGGTAAGGTCTAGGGTTCAAACTCACTGAGTGTGTATGTAACTTACCCAAAAAAAAGAGAGTTAAGGAATAGTTATTCTTTTTGGCTTTGGGATCTTCTTAAAGATTTTATTGGTTGCTTCATCAACAGATTCTTCAAAATTATGAGAATATTCTACGGAAGAACCAGTACCAGTTCTATGTACAGGACAAAGGGAAGCTCAAGAGTGTTCTTGCTGGGTTGGTGTACTGCTTGTCACTGGTGCCATGTAATAAAAAAGAAGTTAACTCCTGTGTAAAGGTACCTTCTAATTATCATTTGCAAATGTACCATCTGTTTTACACATGTTTTATTGTTTGGTTATTCATTATTGTGGTGCTTAGCTCTTCCAATGTATTGCATAACCATATTTTACTTTTAAAAATTTGGATGTGTAATATTTTTTTAAGTTGTTGTTATGATTCTGTCATCTCATTAATATTATAAAATTTGTACCCACTTTCAATTATCTCTTACTGCTTAATTTGGTTGGTACTAGTTGTATCTTGTGTGCTTTTTACCATCCTTGCAGCGTCCTTATTCTTTTGGTTGAGTAATTTGCCCGTAATTGTATATATATAGTGTCAAGTTCATTTCACGTGACTCTATTTTCAGGTTTTTAAAGTGTATAAATCTTGATTTCTATAAAGTGAGTATCTGAATGACCAAGTCAATATGAAGAATTTAGTGGATAATCAGTATGCTGTGTGATGATGGCCATCTTTGGTTTTCCTTGTCCATTGAAATATGACTTTTATTCTTTCTATTAGGTGGCTCCTATGTCATGATTGTGATGACTACAGCTTTCAAAGATGAAAAATTTCCTAGCGCAGTAAATTGCACGGGCAGTAACTTGCAGTGGGTTTACTATCGTAAACACATTGTACTTTTCTAATTAATAAAACTTCTATTACCTATCAAAAAAAGCAGTAAAAATTGCATGTTCTAGTCTAATTTGTTTTTAATTATGCTCTTGTATAGTATGCTATGCCTTTTCCCTTTACAAGTGCCTATCAGTTTCTAATGTTCTCTTGTTAATTTAATAGAATGAAGCTGGACAAGGGATGTTACATGCTTTTGAGCCTGATGTGCCTACAGAATCTGCTGGTATGTGAAAGCACTTTATACCTTACTTGTACATGGGTATTTTGATGTCATCATTTGGTGATTGGGTATGGCAATATTTTGTGCATCATAAAAATAAACGTGCTTAATCCTGCAATGGTGGTGACACCAGCAATTTTCTCATCATCAAAATTTTATTTATCGCACATATTTAGATATGGTGGGGTGCTCTTACCAGCTGCCATTCGATGATTAATTTTAGTAGATTTCTAACTTTTGATACCTATTTTGGTTTCTATCAATTCATTGTTTGGCATCTTTTTTATATTTATTCATTTGGAAAAGAATGGAAAATTGAAGTTCACATCTGATTATTATCATTATATAGCTTATTATGTAATCATGATATTATTATTATTATTATTATTTATGATAAGTATCTACTCATGATATTAGTATTTTTTTAATAGTAATTATTCATGCACCTATGGATCTTAATCCATGACCGCACCCTCCATCTCAGTATTACTCAATAGTACCATTTTTTTTATACTCTCTATCTCTCTTCAATATGATATTCAGTTTTTCTAAGCTTTTGATGGTCCTCGTCAATGCTCTCTTTGTTTGTGTAGGATTTTCTGTCATCTTCAAGAAGCTGAAGGATCTTATGCCAGTTTTAGCTGATTGTTTCCAAGATTTTGTTTCATTTGCTCGCGCTATGCCAGTTCTTGATGCACAATCATTTGATTGTATATTGGGCATACTCCAATGCATAGATATCACAGCCAAATTTTTTATTTATGGGACTAACAAGGGTAAATCAGAATATCAACCTCACGGAGTACCTGATGTGACAGAGTGGGATGAAAATCTCTCATCATTGCTAATGAAGAAGGTACTACAAGTGTTTCCCCTCAACCCGACATGTCACATGTCAGAAAAGGTATGACTGACCTCAATATTAAGTTTTCAGATTATTTTCTTTGCTCCCAATGAGAGTGTTGTATTCTTTTTTCCCCTTTTTATCGGTTTTGATTGGATTTCCTTTCTTTTATGTGTCTCCCTGATAATATTTGCCTATCTCCTTTGACCCATGTTTTATAAACTTTTGTGTGCATGCTTAAGGTGCTGTTGTCTAAATTTGAATTGTTGTGGTTTTCTTTTCTTCTGCTTGACAGGATGATGATAGGTATTTTATCTTGAACACATTGGTTACGGGAATACTTTTGCAAATCAGTGAATGGATCTGCCCTCCTGCTATCATATGGGAGAAATTTCTAGAATTTATAGAAAATGCACTGCTTGGAAAGGTCTGATTCTTGCACCATTATGTTCCTATAGCTTTTAAAAATGCATGGTCTTCAAATGTTGCAACTGTTGATTTGTAAAATATACTGAGTTTTTTTCTGGTGAGGTATATATAAACAGTTGTAAGTTATAATGAACAGGTATAACTTTAAATTCCTTTTTTTGGTTTTGTTTTGTTCTTGCTTAAATATTTTAATACTGGTAATTGGTACAATCATGGAGGACCAAGAAGAGTGCATGAACCACAAAGCTCACATAATATAGAGATAGATGACTGTAGCCAGTCTGATATGAAACATCAATATTGATTTCAAAAGTAGCATTAAAAAATGCAATGAATTTTTGAAGAGCATTACAAATGAGGTATAGGGTCCGTTTGGATACAACTTATTTTTGCTGAAATTGAAAACATTGTAGCAAATAAGTTAAAAAATGCGGATGATATTTTTTGATACGGGTATTGTAGCTCAGCTGAAAGGGTTGCGTTTTTAGTTTTTTTTTTTTTTTTTTTCACTCCTCACCCACCCGAACGCCTGTGTCTTCGAGAAGAGAGGTCCACGCCCACCTACATCGGTCCGACGCCGGCGAAGAGCCGAAGAAGGCAACCCAGTCCGACGCCGGCGAAGATCGGGTTCCCTCGGTGGTGGATGGGTTATTTTAATGGGTTTGATTTGCGTTTGCTTGGTGGATGGGTTGATCGGTTCCGAGTTGTTTTAATGGGTTTGATTTGCGTTTGCTTGGTGGATGGGTTGATCGGTTCCGGTTGCTGGGTTTGATCGTTTGATGGGTTTGATTTTTGTTCACATGGGTTTGATTCATATGGTTTTGGTTTCACTGTTTTGATCTTCTTAGTTGATGGGTTTGCTGGGTTTCAAGAAGATGAATCATGGGTTGATCGGCAGTGAGTAGAAATCTCAAGTTTTGTATATATATAAGCAAATCGGTGCGGTTTGGTGTTCACCGGAATCCAAAAACCTTCGCTGACAACCGTACCGGCCGACTTCGGTGCTTGAAAATCGCTGCCGACCACCGTGCCTAACACCTGCGGTGGAGGTTTGAGGTGGGCGGATCGGTTCGGCTCCGGCCGGTTTCGTCGGTGGCGGGCGGTGCCTGTACAGCCTTAAAAAGAACCCAATCCGACGCCGGCGAACCTTCTTGGATGATCCTCTGCTGTTTTGGTGCGCACTGAAGAAAAAAGCTAGCGTTTTTTCTTCTTCCTGCGTTTTAGCTATTTTCATCTCAACGTTTTTCTTTTTGTCTACTGTAGCGTGGGTCCCAGCACATTTTAAACGCAAACGCAAAATGCAATTACAAAATGCGGATCCAAACACATACATAATGAACAATTTATAGTTGAAACATTGCACTTAATTGAAGTAATTTTTTATTTTATTTTTATGTATCACATAGAGGGCAAAAAGCTTTACAGATTAATATATATATATATATATATTATATATTGCAAAAAAGCTTGTGGTTGTTTGCGTATGCAAAGAAGAATATTATCATTCAATCTGTGCACATTTCATTTGCATATCGTGAACCAACTTATGTTACTAAAACATAAAGATTTTTTTTTTAATAAAAGAAAGCCTATAAAGTAATAATAATGTCAGTTTATGCAAATTATCAACATATTTTAGTGTCCAAGAATATTAATCATCATTACAATAATGTGATCTACAGATTAATTTTTTGATTGAGTAGAAGTTACCTATCAGATTAAATGAACATTAAATTGTTTGTTGCGATACTGCACATCAGGGAAAAATGGCACACTATAATTTGGTATATATCAAAATGAAGTATAATATAAAGATTTAGCATTATTAGACATATATTCATACATATTAATCAAGATGATTTGTTAGACTAATAATCTATTAGGATGTATATACAGGAGATCAAATTATATTACACACTGGACATTTTAATATTTATTGCATTGTGCTGCCTATGAACTCAAATGGCATTTCCTCCAAACTTATAGTCTAATAGGATGGAGGGTAAAGTCATTGGTTTGAGGCCCATTGGGTGCTTGTGCAACTTAATTAAATTTTTTTTTTATTGCATTGTGCTGTATCATTTTCAGTATGTGTTGGACCAGCATCTCAGACACAGTTGAGAGTCAGATTGGTTGGATTTATAATGTGCCTTTGAGTTTTATAGTAGGAGTTAATCATTTATGTAATTGTTTGTTAAAAGTAAATCCTTTTGTCTTGACTCACAAGACAAGTAAGTTACTTAATAAGGCCTGCTTTTTTGATATATTAGGGAGGTTGCTGAGACGATCTGATGTTTCATGTAACAGGCTTATTTTGTATGGATAGGTGATTTTTTTTTTCTTTTAATCTGAGTAAATTATATATTTTGCAGATTTATAGTGGCACAAGGTCTGGTAAAGTAGTCTGGGAAAAGCATTTACTTTCACTTCTTCCTTTTTTCCCAAAACTTGTTTCACAAGTGCCGAGCAATTGGAGGTCTCGTCTTCTTCAGGTCTGACTTGTGCTTTTAAGAATTATTAATTGCTAAGAGATTTTCTATGGTAAATCACATCTGTTGAACCTCCCTCTTTCTTTATTGGATTGTTTGTTCATGCACTTTATTGATTGCAGGCATTTACCAATGCTTTTAAGGATTGCCACCCAGAGTCTTCATTAAAGTTGGCATGCCTTTCTACAATTGAAGATATGCTTATTCCAGTAAGCTTGGTTTTTTACTTTCTGGGTCACAATGTCTTTAAGATTGCCTAGAGTCACCATCTCTCTCTCTCTCTCTCCTTCCCCCCACCCCCACCCCCACCAAAAATATAATCACCAATTTTTTTTTTTTTTTTTGTACATATTGTAGAAGGAAGATAGGCTATACCTAGATTCAAGTGATCCAGAAATACTAGACCATCAGATTGCTTGGATAAGAGAGCTCTCTCCATTGCTAATCCTGCTAGGTGATAAGCATCCATCTTGTTCCCAGGTAACCATATGATTTACCTCTTGAACACTTCATGCTGCTGCAATTAGACAAAATTATTATTATTTGAATAAAAAAAGTTTGATAAGATGAAAATGTGGATTTTGAACTCCCCATATTTCTAAGCTTTAATCTTCATCTCCATTTTTATTGTTACTCATTATTTACCTTTACATGGGTTTTGTATCTCTTGAAATTGCAGGTTGTGTTGCATTTGCAACTTCGGCTGGGACAGTGTGCTCTGTTGAACTCTTCTCTTGCATGGGAATATGACAACATGCAATACTCATTGCTAGAGTTTTACTGCACATGTCAGGATGATGGTAAAAATCAATTTGCTAAAGACATTTAAATTTGGTCAATACCCTTTGGGGCAGTATCAATTTGTTTCCTGTTCTTTTTTATCCTGCAGGAAAGTTACACTATGGTCCTTTCATCAGGCTTCCTAGAGATTCGCAGGAACTCTCTCTCTGTTGCCTTTACTATTTTTCTAATTTGGATTCACCTTTGTTGCAGTCAATAGCTTCTTGTTGCCTATGTAAGTATTACATGTCTGTTATGTAAGTATTACATGTCTGTTAGTTCAAATATTGATTTAATTGCAGCAATCCTAAACTTGCTTGGTATCCCTAAAATTGATGATTTACTAGCATAGATAATTTGGTCTTCTTTATATATGAACCACTTATGTTTATACTTTTCAAAGTGTTTGTGGGTAATGGCTTTCTTGGGGAAATTACTTGACATTCCTTGCCAAACAGATCAAGGTAGATTGTGATTTCAAATTTAAGCTGCAATGACTGAGGTTCCCTTTATAGTAGTAAAACATTACTTAAAAGTTTGGACATCTTGTTGGATCAGGCTTTGTTGGCGCCTCAATGGAAGTGGGAAGTTTGACGTTCGGTCTTTCTATCATAAGATTCGAAATGTAACTCTTTCTACTTTCCCTTGGAAGGGCATTTGGAAAGTAAAGGTTCCTAAAAGGGTGGCATTCTTTATGTGGACAGCAGCTCATGGCCAGATTCTAACTTTGGATAATCTTATGCTCCGTGGTCGCATTTTGGTGAATCGTTGTTGTATGTGTTGTTGTAATGAGGAATCTGTGGATTTTCTTTTGATTTCCTGTTCGGTAGCTCATTCTTTGTGGATGTATATGCTTTGGTTGTTTGGGATTGATTGGGTCATGCTAGGTTCAGTTGCAGACTTATTTTTTTGTTGGTATCATTGGCTTGGGAAACATAATTATGATATTTGGAATTTGGTTCCAGGCTTAATGTGGACTATTTGGACTGAACGGAATTAGCGTTCTTTTGAGGATATTGGGAAATCTCTTGCTCAGTTGTTAGATTTATGCCACCGGACCCTCTTTGATTGGTCTTGGTGTTGGGGTCTCTCGGATTGTTCTACACTTATGGATATTCTTTTGTCTCTTAGAATAGCTTAGTGTCTATTTGTTTCTTTTTTCTTCCTTTATCTCTTTGTTCACTATGGTGAACCTTGTGTATTTTTCATGCTATTCCTTCTTCAATAATATTTTTTCTTACCTATCAAAAAAAAAAAGATTTGGACATCTTTCTTGTTTGGGCAGTAGAATGATCTCCCACAGCAAGATAGAAATCCCGTCTCCTTATATTACTTCATTTATAGTAGAATTTGTTCTTAAGATAATTAGGCAAATGACTTTTCTTAAAGGTATTTTTGCTATTAAATGAAGTAAGAGTTTCCTTGAATTAGAACACAGATTGACAGCGCCAATCATGTCCAGGATGTTGCTGCATTAAGTTTCAAGATGTGATTCATGAATAGGAGTTAAATACATGTTTATAAATATCTGGGGTGATCGATGTTATTGCCAAAGGCATAGTGTGTTTAGGGAAATTTCTTTTTCTGCTTTTTAGTATATGGTAGTATGAACTTCACTGAATATACATGTAGTGGTGGAATATACATGCAGTAGAAAGCTATGCCCTTTCTCCTGAAATTCTTGTGAAATAGACTTTGTTTACATTTTCTTTATTTTCTGACTGTTGCAGGTCCTGATTTGGAACCATTTATATTATTACGAAGTATAGAGGTTCTCCATTCGGCCTATGCTGCTGGTCATATCAAAATTACTGACTATATCAGTTTCAGCATCACTTTGCTCTCACGTTTTAAAGTTTTACCTGGTACCTTGGAAAGAATTTCTTCTTTTGCAAATTATTATATTTTATTATTTCCAGACCAGCATTTGGTTTTCTATTCACTTTTCCAGCTGAGTTTCAATATGTATTAATCTTATTCTTCTTTATATATTTGCAAATAGAGAATTTTAGCATGAGATTATTTTTAACTGCATGCTTGGGTATTAGAATTAGCTTTTGGATACCTTTTTATATGTTTTAACGGTAGCTCCCATGTCGTCCATCAATAACTGTAACCAACTCATTAAAAGTAGTAATTATGACAAGTTTGATGTCTAAAAAAGCTTATCTAATTTGAATTTAGAATATATCATTTGTAGGTAAAATACTGCATCAATAGCAGGAGCTAGTTATTACTTATAAACTAATGTTTAGACAAAAATTTGCCAGCTTCTTTTACACCCATTCTCAAGTTACAAGTATCTTGATTTTTATCTGCTGGGATCCAATTCCATTACTTCTATACAATTCATCATTACTGATTTATTTTAATCTGAAAAGAACTTCTGATCTTTGCAGAAAACATATATCCTGTTGAAGAGAGTGATATAAAGATGAGAAACCATGTAACATATAAGTCAGTCACCACTGTTGTTTGCTCAAACCTGTCGCAGATTGGTGACAGTTCTCTTGTTTTTCAGATTCTAGAGAAAGTGACAGTTGGACAGATAGTAAGTTTACTAAACTTGTTTAATCTAAACCTTTATTTATTTTGTTCTCTTTTTAATTGATGACTTCCAAAAGCTTCCTACTTGAATAAGGAAATGGTTTTTGAACCATTTTCTTTTATTCTTTGATTGTCTGTTGACTGATTCTTATGAAATTTTCTTAATGTGTTTGTATTTCAGTTAATGAAGCCACCTTTGGACAATGGTTGTGCCATGCTCAGAATGCTTGCTGTGCTGGATTCTAAACCCACGAGACTTTCTGAGCAGAGTATTGTCACTCTAAGCAATTTCATTTCAGGATATCTGATTGATGTTGTGCATGTAAGTATTTTGTCTTGTTTGGTATCTTCCTTTGACTATTTTTTAAATAATTTTTATAAAAAAAAATGAAAAAAATGAAAATGGTTAATACATATGCTTAGCATATCTTTTAGTTTATGTTCTTTGATTGTGCTGGCAGTGGTTTGTTCTTGGATGCCCATATATTGCGAGAATGCAGAAATCATTAGTTTTTCTTATTTCTTCTCTATTATGATTAGAGAGTTCTTGTACGCAAGTCCGTGTTCTATGTAAATAAAGTTATCATATTTAATAATTTAAAAAAAAAAAAAAATTTAAAGATCTACAAAGTTCTCATGGCACGTGCATAACTGAGACATGCTGACTTTCATCCAGAGGGGGAAATCGTAAAAGCTTTCATCCTTAAGTGTTATATGTAAATGAAAGTGTTCTCATAAAAAAAAAAAATTTGAACTTCTGCAAAATTGCTAAAGTTCATCCTGACCATGTAACACAGTAACAGCCATCATCTCCTATGGTATCCAGAAGGATGGGCATGCTGACTGAGACATTTGAGATTCTAATTCTGATAATAATTATGGCCCACAAAATTCATGTAGAAGTGTGTTTCCATTATATAATAATTTAATTTAATTTAGTTTTATTTTTATACTGCAAAAGATGTCTTTTTTTGTGTCTATAGCTCAATATACGAGGTAGGACTAATTTTAATGATGTATTGTGGTATGCTGATCGGTCTAGTAATATTATGATGTATAATCTTATTTTGTTAATGTAGTAGTTTGGTTTTTTTTTTTTTTTTAAGATCACAAAGCTTATTGGTGTTATTGTGTTGAATCTTTCACAAACTTGGTTGGGTGATTCTTACTAATATAGTTTGCCTAATGTGCAGTGCATTCCAGAAGATCATGATGAGGCCAATGTCTCCTTTCCTACACTCCTTTATTATATCCTACCTTGTTTTTTCTTGTTTGATAGAAGTCACAAACTTCTGAATCTTGTTTTGAAGACAATGGGATCCTTGATAACTGCAAGTAGTTCATCACTGTGTTCGCCTAACTGTATCCAATATGCAATGGAGTGTTCAAGTAGAATAAATGCCATTGTTTCTGTCCTTGTATTCATGCATAAGGATGTTAAAGTTCAGAAAATTATCTCTGCATTCAAGGCAGAAATCGTCCATATGTTACAAAAAATACTCTCTTTACAGGTATAAGTTTGCACCTCAAGCATGACACTTAGCATTTAATAAACCACATCCATTTATGCTAAACTGAAGTATGTAGTTCGTAATTCAAAGCCATCAAATCCTATAATATTAATTAGCGCGTGTTGCTCCTGTATGTATGGGTATATAGACACTTGTATGGGAACCATGATTTGCCAAGCCAACTACTGAGGCAGGTGCCCCTTTATGCAGGTCATGCATAACAAATATAATTTGTAGATAGCCATACTTTGCACTATACATTCTCATTGTTTGTTAAATTTAAGACAGACTTCCAATTTGAGTGCTACATTGAGCTCTCACTCTTGGTGCCAAAATAGCTTGAATTTGTATGCATAACGGGCATGGGATGGACATGCTGACAAATTTGTTGTAAGATAGATTTTTTCACATCATCTTTAAGTTGATTTGGGACTAAGGCTTGGTTGTTGTTGTTTTTGTATTGTGAGTTGATACCTTAGATTGTCTGTTTCAACTTTCTAGTTTCTTTGATTGAAGAAACTTTAGGTTAGATTCTGATTGCTGCTTTATGGCAAATCATCTTGAGATTTATGAAAAAATTGAAATTTTCTTCTGACTAGCAAGTCACTATTTATTAGTTTTAAATGCTACTTCTGATGCTAGTAGCTTTAAGATACTTGTTGATTGCTTCTATGTAATCTTTCCAGTCTTCAGAGGAAATCAGCATGTCCATTGAGGAGAGGCATAAAATACGGCGTGCCTTTGATCGACTAAAAGTTTTGATAAGTAAATCATCGAATGGGATACCTGCAATATAGGATGATGTTTATAAAATCGTCATCTTACCCTTGTGAGTTGTCTAACTTTTCAAATTCATGCCTTTTCTATTAATCTCAACTATTATTAGTATTTTTTTTTTTACATTTTCAAAATTTGATGCATCATTCATGCACCCAGATGGTTCTGACAATTTCAAGACATCTTGGCAATGTACTTGTCGCTTAGTCCTCACACTTCTTTTGTTTCTTGCAGCAATACTTAATTTACACCATGGTAACTCTTAGAGATCAGCCCCAGTCAAGGTGAATGCACCAGTAATGAGCTCTGAGAATGGAGTATCCAACTATCTTGGCTAGTGAACATTGCCAAAGTCTTACAGTAAATATAAGGCACTGGTCCTGAGTGTAAGTCTTACTACAGGACCGTGTCTGCAATTTTGAGTTAGGTAGTAAAATTCTACCCATCGTTCTGGGAATTTTTGGTGGGGAGCTAAATTATAGAAGCAATGTTATCTCAATGTATAGTTTGATTGTGTTTTTTCCCCCTAATCCTTCTGGTTGTACTATAGTTAATCTCTTGGATATGAAATTTTGTATTAGACAACTTATGATATATATATTTTTGTTTATTGGACCTTAGGGAATAAGGGATTCTCTCTCTCTCTCTCTCTCTCTCTCTCTCTCATACACTGATACACCGATACACCGAGATTATGTCCAATTCGTCACTTGCATTTAATAAAAAAAAAATAAAAAATTTGTTAGAAAACACATGATTATGATTCTTTTTTGTTGAAGATAATTTAGAAAGACATTAGGTTGGTATTTCTCAGATATAATAGATAGTGTCTCATTGCTCTCACCAGCTCTCGAACCCCATTACTTGATGCTTATAGTGTCTCAACACAAGATGGAAAATTGTCAAAATCCTCAATTTGATTCATATCCAATAAAAAAATAGTGAGTATTCCATCTATATACAAATTAAATTGAACTATAGTTAAATGTTATGGGGGTGTTAATACCACACCTGCAAACCCAGAACTTGCAGCACAAGTCGGCAAAGTCGCAATTCAAAGAGAGCAGGTTATTTACAAAGGCCTTCAACCTTTTTATTATTATTATTTTTATATATTAATAAGCAGTTGGATTTCATTTATATATATATTTTTAAAAATCATTTTTGTTTCTATTTTTAGATTTTTTGAGCATTGTAATTTGAGAGATTACTTGGTTTGGGATGCTTTGGGTTTTTTGTTTGTTTGTTTTTTTTAATATAAAAAAATAATAAGATCCTCGTTACTTATCAAAAATAAAAAGGGTGTAATACTGTAACCCCAGTAATATACTCGTACTATACAAGGGAGAGTCAAAAAATGAAAAACAAAAAATACAAAGAGAAAATATACAAAGTAATTAAAATCTAAAGAGAAAAATGTACCATCTAGAAAATCCAAGAAAGAAACGGGTGAAAAATGAGTGTGGGCCAAAGTCACAAAAATGGAACACTTTAGTGGGAGTTTAGTCATTTTAATTTAATACTAATCTGGTAAAGTTTATTTATAAGTTTCTCGAAAATAAGATCATTTGAAAACCCTCTATTAAAAAAAAAAAAAAATCTTCGAAAAAAAGTGTGATTTGAAAGAAGAGAGTAAATATCTTACCGGAGTTGTACCGGTTTGGCCAACGGAACAATATATTTAGGTACCGGTCAATACTTGTATATCATTTCGAGTTTACTGCTATTTTATATATTTAATATATATATTATAAATGTACTACGTCTATAATATTTTCTCAACACTTTTACAACAAATTACATATAACTATTTTTTATTAGTTCTAATTTTTTTTTAAGAAATAATTACAAATACTGCTAACCCCGCAGCTTGAACTCTTCTCCCCTAGACCTCCAAACACTTTATGAATCTATTACTAAAATAACTTTTTTAGCCACACCAATAAAAACCCATGACAACCTCTAAAAATATTGTAAAGAATTTTTTTTAGTACACGTATCTCAATTTTCTACTATCCTCTGCCAACAATTTTTTTTTTAATAACTCACTTTTTTTTCACCTCCACCCATTCTTTTTTACTTTTACAATTTATCTTTCTTTATTTTTATCTTGATTTTATCTCCTCCACATGTTTACCTCCACTGTGTCTTGTCTCATTTCAAATTTCAAAAAGCTAGTCTTATCTCCCTACCTTTGGTCAGTCATCACCTGGGTACCCAAAGCAAGACCCTCTGAGAAGACATAAAAAAGCGAAGAAGAAGAAGAAGAAGATTAGAGGAACACAGAGTTACAGATATTGCAGAGACCACAAAGAAAAATGGAAAGCTAAGCAGAAAAGAGACCGAGATACAAGAGAGATGCATCAGATCGTGAGATTTGTTAAGAAATTATTTTAGGTGAGTGAAAAACTACAAAGAAATCTGTGTTTTTGTTTCGGGCCGAAATCCGGTATTTCTGCTTTACTAGATGAATTTTAAAATCTTTTGGTACATCACACAAAACAAAATCACAAATACATTAAGTCATTAACATTTACCCAATACCCATGGGCCCAAACCGCACCAACCAAACTATTCCAAAATTTTAAGATTTAAAAAAAAAAAAAAAAAAAAGAGCGGGAAAATCTACATTGCAATTTATTAATTTCCCATTTCGGCGCCCAAAAAAAAAAAAAAAAAAAACATAGAAAAGAGAACAACTTGAAAGATTGAAGAAAAAAGCCCTAGAATGAAGGAGTTGAAGAGTTGCGAAATCAGCGTTTAGGTAAGAAAACCAAACACATTGCCATACAACAATGCAAGCTAAGATCAGTACTTTCTTCAAAAACCCTACTTCTACTTCTATGGCACCCAAATCTCCAGACCCACATCCCATTTTTGACGAACTCACCATCTGGGAGAACAAACAGCACCAATTCTTCAACACCTACTCACGCAGAGCTCGAAACCCAGATAGGTAAAGCTCTTTGTTTTTGTGTTTTGAATGATCTTGTAACTGTGGCTCTTCATTTTTGCTTCTATATTTAGCTTTAATACACTGTTTTGTTATCTGGGAATCTAAACAATAATCAATTAAAAGTTATACATTTAGGTGTTTCAACTTGTTTGCATACATGGGTTTTGAAGAATAATGATGAATTTGATATATTCGTTGGCTTTAATACACTGTTTTTGTTATCTGGGAATCTAAACAATAATCAATTAAGTTAAATATTTTGGGTGTATCAACTTGTTTTCATTCATGGGTTTTGAAAAATAATGATGAATTTTATATATTCATTGGCTTTAATACACCGTTTTGTTATCTGGGAATCTAAATAAATCAATTAAGTTCAACATTTGGGTGTTTCAACTTGTTTGCACACATGGGTTTTGAAGAATAGTGATGAATTTATATATTCTATGACACTTTTAATTTTTGGGTGTACAGTAACAAAGGGTCAATTGGTGAGATACTAGTGAAGAAACCCAATTCAGATAATTTGTGTTCAATAGCAAAATCGAAGAGTTCTGAAAGAGCAATTAAGACGAAGAAGAAGAGAACTTATGCACAGTTGCATTTGGATTTGGGTCAGTCTGATTTTAATTTACGCACATGTTCAACATGTGGGGTCAAGTATGCTCCTGGAGAGGAAGAGGATGAGAAGGCTCACAAGGGATTTCATAGAGACTATACCCTTGGGATTCCATTCAAGGTATATTACATTAAGAATTATGTGATTCGCTGTTTGTTTTTAAGTCTAGTGACAAAAAAATTCATGATATTTCCACAACTGTTGATGTGACATTTTATAATTGGCATACAATAAAAGTAGCATCAATGATGGGTTGGTGTGAAAATAGTGTTACACCAATCATAATTTGCTACCTTAGCAAGTTGTGGGAAAAAAGTTTTTGAAAATTTTCTCTCTCTAGCATTGCTCTTTTTTTAGTGATTTATTTTTTATATTGCTAACTTGGAGTTTTTTTAAAGGGTTGGTGCAGTGAAAGGGTTGTCCATATGCCTTCAATTGAAGGTGGTCGAATCATTTTGGTGTTAGATTGTGATCCTGTTGCACATAGGATCAAGGTTCGTGTTTAATTTGTGATTTCTATGAAATTATTGAATAAGATGGTTTGTAATTGTTAGCTTATACCTACACTAATGAGCTCTGGCTTAAATGGCAATTTTCCTCCCATAAGAATATGTAGATGGTGAGGTTAAGGATTTTGAATCCATTAAATGCATCTGTAATTTACCAATAAAAAATAAAATTTGTTAGTTTATATTAATTGGTATGCAAATGGGACTTGTGAGTTAATGCTTTGTGGTATTAAATTGGAACAATATTGTACTGGCAGGTCGAGGAAGTGGTAAAAATGATGGAGATTGAGCTTGGAAATGGATGGATTTTCCATAAGAGTTGTAAGGTATCGGCATTATCTTTTACTTGATAGTTTCATAAGGTTTTATTTCCTCTTATAATGAAAGAAATCGCTAGAGGATTCTTTCACTGTTATTGATTTGTTTGTTAAATTTTACTTGATTCCATTCAGATTTCAATGATTCCAGAATAGAACATCAATTTTATGAATTCAAGATCAACAAACTACAACTTCTATGATGATTGTTTTACGCTTCCTTCCAGTTCTGTAATACTAAAATGTGTACTTGTTCATCTGTCTGCATTAGTTTCTCATCCTTGAATTCTATCTCATACATACATACATGTGTGTGGCTTTTGTATTGAACTTTATTATCTTCTTTTTGTGTTGAGTGTGTGTGTGTTTAGTTTTGCCTTCTTAGAAACAGAAAAACCATAATCTAGATTCAAAAGTATATGGAATAAATGATAGTTCCCCTGCATCTTCTCCTAAAATTCTTCCTACTGATGGAGGAAATCTGTTTTCCCATGACTGAAATTATCCATAACAATACCCAATACTAACACTGCATAAGCTACTCTATTTGCTTCCTGATGAGCATGATTAATTCTAACTTCCTGGCAGTCATCCGATGAATTAATAGTATCTTGGATCAGCATCCATTTTCTCCAAGCCATGACAGACTTTCTAATAACAAAATTGGTGACCACTTTTGAGCTGTCTTCTATTTGGATGTACCTAATTCCATCTTGCAATTGATTGGGCCAAACCTCCCCTTAAAGCCCTACTCTGCCACTGTAATAGATGAACCTCCTTATAGTCTAGTTGCACCAGATAGAGGGTTCTGGTATGCTATCTGTAGATTTTAGAGTCATTCGCTATATTTTCTAATTTTTTTGGAAGAACAGCGCTTGAATCAGGGGTCATGCCTCTGTTGTATATGATTGTGCATTGAGGTGTTGACTTGCTGTTCTTTGCTTTGTTTCTCATGTTGGCAGGTGTATCTGTTTATTTCCTCCCAAAGGATTGTAGGTTGCCTACTTGCAGAACCAATAAAACAAGCATTCAAAGTTTGCTCATGCTCATCGAATGGGGGATCTGAGGGCACTTCTTCCAAGGAAGTGGCAAGACAAAGTTCAACCTCCCTCCAATTTGGGGATATCAGTTTTAAAAGGGAAGTCAAGAAAAGAACCCGTTCTGTTAATAGTTCTAAGGTTTTGGATGGGAATCTCAATGGAGCAATCATTTGTGAAAACGAAGGGGTACCTGCTGTCTGTGGCATTAGAGCTATTTGGGTCACTCCCTCTAACAGAAGAAAGCACATAGCTAGCCAATTACTGGATGCTGTGAGGTAAGGTTTATTTATTATTTGAGTCATTTGACACACTTCATCTCTATGTGTTCTATTTCACTGGGGTTTTTGATAAAGTAACTGAATTATATATGGCATCTTCAAGTATTTCTATCACATACAGCCAAATCATGTCAGCTAAATGAAGATCAAGACTAGTTCAAACCTAGGATATCTTAATAACAAATATGAATATCACTTGTTTCTTGAAATGGAGTGGAACATTTCACAATCATTTTTTTCTTCAACGCAAATATGAAACCTTTTTGCAGCCCTTGGAAGTAAACTGAACTGATTGGTTTTTCTTAATCAGTTGCTAATGTGTTTTGCTCTTATTTTGGCTGTTCTCGTATTTTATGCTAATTGCAGGATGAGTTTCTGCATGGGTTCTGTTCTTGAACTCTCTCAACTGGCACTCTCTCAGCCAACCTCAGCTGGAAAGGCACTGGCATCCAATTATTTTAGCACCGGATCTTTCTTGGTGTACAAAACCAACAGTCTAAACTCACAGATGGTTAATTAAAAATTTCTAGACTAAGCATCTCCTGATGAAGTTGTTTACTTTCAATGGAAGCTTTGCAAAACCTTCTTCTGCTTTTGCATTAATTTTTAGGGAAACTATTGCTAATATTTGGTGGAAGTATTTACCACCTCTGTTCAGCTGAGTCATGCAGATGCATATCTGCTTTGTTATTGGGGGGAGTAAAAGATATCTGTAACTCTCTAGGGTAACCCAAATGAGAGGGGAAATAAATATGAAAGAGAAAAATAAAGCAGATAGGACCATTTTTAAGAAAAACAATAATTATTTGCACACTATTGTACACACTCAGTAGTTTAAGCGTGGACATCCTTAAAAAAAACGTGGATATCTTTTCAGAACAACAATATTTGTGTTTTAAGACCTAAAGAGAGGTCTAATAAATTTTCCTTACAGTAATAAATTAAACTATTACTGTCAGCAGCACAAGTTAGCTCTACCAAACTTGATTGTAATTCTTTTAGGTGAATTGATGTTTGTTTAGTATTTCTTCGCTTGACCACCAATAATGGTTCGCTTGACCACCAATAATGGTTTGACTCTATCTCTTACTTCAAATGGGAAGTTATAACTCCTACATTAATAGCTGATGTGCCAATATATCCAACTTAAAAATTATGAAAAATATCGTTTTAAGATAATTTTTCATGTTTTTTAACATTTGGTAGCATTAGAAAAAAAATAGATCGAAAGAAAACCATTTAGTCAACAGAGAAAGTGTGATTTATTTTTAAAGGTGGTTTTTTATTATTTATTTTTTTGAAAAATAACTCTATATTACAGTAAATTAAATAAGGGAAGTTAAGAGATTATTTTTTAACTCATTTAAAGTTGTTACCAAACATAGGAAAATGAGTTAGTTTTATAAAAAATACTTTTTGAAAAATGACTCATTTTATAGAAAACATTATCACCGAAACAAACAGAGCTACAGTCCAAAGATGCATGATGCTGAAATATTTCTATCAAAATTTGAGTTATATTATAGGACTCTGGCTTATTAGTATTAGATGCACATTAGAAATGAGTAATTTAGTAATCACAGCTCATCACACACCATTTTGTGTAATTCAAAGTATCTCATGTATCATATGATGCATATTTACTCTCACAATGTGTGGGTTTCACATATTTGTCAATCCACACATTGTGATATGGAGGATTTACATACATGTATTTAATATATAAGATAAAAATTGTTGTGACTCGACCTCAAAATCATGGGATAGTTGATTAAGTCCTAGTTTTTTTAGTCTTGGATAGAGCCAATGAATGTTAGGAACCCTGTTCCTATTCTAACTTGGAAAATGGCTAGAGAGAGAGAGAGAGAGAGAGAGAGAGAGAGAGAGAGAGAGAGAACCTTAATGTCTGCTAATACTAGCTAAGGCGGGACTAAGGAAAGTCAAATTGCATTCACCATATACAGTGCTGCTCAGCAAATCATAGCCATGCATCAGCTAGCGGCAGCAACACTTCCTAAACCTTGCTCTTCACAGCTCAATCCATGTAACAAATAGAGCACAGCAGCACCAACAGCCAAGTAGCCACCATCAACTAAGTAGTAACACAGCAGCATAAATTAGTAGCACTAGCACTACAGCCCCATGTCTAATAAATTAGAACTCTAGACAAATATTTCCTACGTGAGAAGCTTATCAACATCCAAGAGTATGTTTGAGTTAGTATTGAATTTTTGCGCGTTAGAGATATCCAAACTAATGTAGAACTAAAATTGTTTTTTCTAGACAAGACTTCTACGTAATATGAAGAAGATTGTATGTGAATTGAAATAGTGTTTCTAAGAAATGATCTTGGCATAAAATGAATCCTATTTGAATTTTTGCCTTAAAGGTTTAGATATTTGATATCCAAACTGGTTAGTATAACCAAAATAGTATTTCTAAGATACGATTTATGTATAACATGAATAGTCTATTCGAAAAAAGTTATTCAACTTATTCCTACGTTAAAGATATCCATATCTTTAAAAGCTTGAACCTTAGATATCCAAACTGATATGCAAAACTAAAATCATGTTCTTAAGATATGATTTCTATATACATGAATTTTATATTACACTTTACAGTTAGCACAAATTAGCCCTACCAAATTTAGTTACACTTTTTTTAAAGTTGAATTGGTGTATGTTTCAAGGTGGTTGATACCGTACCCGTACCAGCCGGTATATACCATATTGGTACATGTACTGGTATCGAAACACCAACATTTCATACCGGTTTAAATACTAGGTGTATCGGCCATGTATCGGGTATACCGGCCGATTTCGGGTGTACCAGTTGGTACAGAAAAAAGCTTTTTTTTTTAGTTTTATAATTTTTGAATTTTTTTAAGTGCAGAATAGTAATTTATTAGTATTATTTGTTTTCTTAGTATGCAATGAATAAGTTTTCTGTTTTTTATATTGTGATTTTTTTTCTTTTTGTTGATGCTAAAGTCTAAAACCACGAATAATTTATTTTGAATTGAGGTACTAAAATATATCATTTTACTTGTCAAACTGGTATAGCCTCCACTGACTCTCTTGGTATGTTTACAAGTTTTGTTCTTGACCATTAAATTTTGAAGCCCAATAATGATTGACTCTATCTCTGACTTTTGATGGGAAGCACTAACTTCTAAGTTAGCTGATGTGCCATTTTATCAAACTCCAATATATCAAACTTGAAAATTAGTCCACGGGTGACAGGTACATGATGCTGAAATATTTCTATCAAATTGGAGTTATAATACAGTACTCCAGCTATTGCTACCACATGCACATTTCAAAAGGGTAATTTAAAAATCACTACTCATAAGCACCATCTTGTCATATTTGAGAAGGTGTCTTATGTATTGGATAATGCAGTTTTCCTCTTATAATGTGTGGGTCTCATATTACTATGAAATCCACACATAGACATAGTGATATCGAGGATTTATATAAATATATCCAATATATGAAATAATAATTGTTGTGACTCAACCTCAAAATCATGGGATAGTTGATTTTAAGTCCTGGTTTGATTTGTTCTAACTTGGAAAATGCTACTTCGAGGGAGCTTGGCTGGCTCTCAGAGAGAGAGAGAGAGAGAGAGAACTTGAATGGTATTCATATTCATGAATCAAACAAGCAAAGCACTAGCGCTGCAGCCAACAGGGACGGAGGTAGCCTTTGACTTGGGGGCAATGCCCCCCATTTTTTTTAATTTTTTTTTTAATATTAGAATATATACTAAGTACTAATTTTAGTAATTCTGTTCTATAAAATTACACTTTGGCCGCTTAACAATATCATTTTAGCAAATTCTTATTAATTCGCATCTAGGCTCATCACTAACACCATTTTTTTTACTTATTAATAACCACTCACCACATCAGCAATTTGTAAAAGAATTTGTATCTCTAGCATTTTCTTCATTTTAAAGACCATAAAAAAAATCTATAAATTTAAAATTTAAAAAAAAAATATAAAAACCCAAAAAAATTAGCCCAACAACAAAAATTACTAATGGTGAAGCTAAAAAAAAAATTTAAATTCAATCAACTAACTTTACCCAAAACAAACAACCTAACCTTTTAAAAAAGTTTAAACAAAATAATTTTATCCTTACTTAACAACACGTAAAAAAATAATAATAATAATAAAAAATATAAAATCAATGACTAAGTTGCTACACACAACCAGCAACAAAGTCATCCCCTTAAAGTTTCTCAAAAAAAAAAGTCATCCCCTTAACTACAAGTCCTGCCTCCGTTGCTGGCAGCCAGGTCTAACAATTGCCTTTCTCAATCTCATACGGTCATACCTCTCTTCATTTGAGTAAACCTCACATTCGAAAGTGACATCAAAAGCATTTATCTAAGCACTACTTGGATCAGCTGCATTGGACTTTCTTTTCATTGCACCTGAGAAATATTTATTTGTAGGTCCCTTTATCAATGGAATAGTCCCATGTAGGGATCTTACGCAGGACTCTTTGTAGAGTTTTGAGTGTTGAGTATGAAATAAATTAGAACTCTAGACAAATACTTCCTACATGAGAAGCTTATCACCATCCAAGAGTCAAGTAGTGTATGTTTGAATGATTGTATTTTTAAGAAAAATTACGTTTTAAACCTTATAATTTGAAGAGTGTAACAAATTAAATTCTATAGTTTCAAAAATAATAAATTAAGCCTTAAAGTTTCAAAAAGTAACAAATAAAATCTCAGCTCCCATAAATATAAATAAAATAAAATTTTAGCTCATTTAAGTTTGACAACGTTTTCCTCAAAAAAAAAAAGTTTGACAACATTGTGTTTGGAGTTTAATAAGAGTTTAGGATTTAATTTGTTAATTTTTTAAAAATCTTAGAGTTTAATTTGTTTCTTTTTCAAACTAATTTATTAGATTTGAAGTTACAAAATTTAATTTGTTATAACCCAAAAATATAGGGTTTAAAATCTAACTTTCTTTATTTTTTTAATTAGCTTTTTTTGCTTTAATTTTTCTTAAAGTATCTTTGCTTTAATTTAAAAAAAAATAAAAAAAGTTTAACTCCAAACCCAATTGGAACTATCTTCTCTAACTCACTAAATGATGATTTATAAGACTATCCATGTATATTACTTAAACTAGTATGTAACTCATGCTTACGCATGGGAATGATAAATTAAAGTGGTGCTATTGATGTTAGTTTGAGTTTTTAAACATATAAGAATTAGTTCAATCAGGACATTTAGATGTACTAAAATAGTTTTTCCTTACAATTTTCATGATATTAGTTACGCCAAGTTTTTTATTACATTGCTATTATGTATATAATTTTGAAAATCACTATTGGATCTTACATATACATATTAATTCACAATCATTGTACGTGAAATTCTACTAAATACAAAAAAAAAAAAAAAAAAAAAAAAAAAAAAAAAAATGAAGAAGATGAAGAAGAAGATTGGTCTAATAGTATCTCCTAAATTGAATGAGGATAGATGCATGAGATCATTCAGCTCAATTACAAATTTTTAGGTTCAAGATTTTCACATACAAAATATCTGAATAGAATCGCATAAAAAATATGCTCATTAGTTTAAAGAAAAAATAATAGCAAAAATCTAAAAATTTAATTTTTATGGAAAGCTAACAAAAGCAAAATCTAATTTTGATTCTAATTGAATTTTCTCTAACATTTGGTTTAATATATATATATATATTACTGTGAGGTCAAAGAATTTGGCAACCCCGACCCATTTTACACTAAGCTCAGGGCCCACGCCGAGGAGGAAGAAATGCCCGAGGACGAACGAGGAAAGTCCAAATTGCTAAGAAACATCG
This sequence comes from Quercus tomentella, assembly GCA_028535165.1. Taxonomy (NCBI): domain Eukaryota; kingdom Viridiplantae; phylum Streptophyta; class Magnoliopsida; order Fagales; family Fagaceae; genus Quercus; species Quercus tomentella. The sequence goes on along the minus strand of JAPQVY010000012.1, from coordinate 11,923,109 downwards.
CCGAGGACAATCCTGTTTTCGGCCAACCGAGATCATAGAAGGGAAGAGCGATACACCATCAAAGGCAACCTTCCAGAGCATCTCAAGAAAAAGGACAAGTACAGTAGGTCAGCCATGGGAGCATGGTGGAGGAGTAATTCAAGGAGAAACTGTCACCTCCGCATTAATAAGGAGATGACCCCTGTACAGTGCTGTTTTGGTTGCTGCAACTCACAGAAGGCTTAGGAATACGGCTGATGAGACAAACACTCGAGTAGTAACCCGCATGATCAACAAATGGAGAACCAAGATCAACTGAAGGGATATATAATGTAAGAAATCCTCCATGAAAGAGGGATGGGAAATTAGAAACGGAGAATACTGTAACAATTTGTATCATTTTTGAAACCTTTGTAACCAAGCACTGAAGAAATAATAAGAACAACAAGTTCACCATCAAAGGCAGCCTCCCAGAGCATCCCAAGAAAAATGACAAGTACAATAGGTCAGTCATGGGAGCATGGTGGAGGAGCAATTCAAGGAGAAACTGTCACCTCCGCATTAAATGCCCACAACTAACGTTCTGACCGCATTAATAAGGAGATGACCCCTGTACAGTGCTGTTTTGGTTGCTGCAACTCACAGAAGGCTTAGGAAGACGGTTAATGAGACAAGCACTCGAGTAGTGACCTACATGATCAACAAATGGAGGGTTAAGATCAACTGAAAGAGGATATATAATGTAAGAAATCCTCCATGAAAGAGGGATGGGAAATTAGAAACGGAGAATACTGTAGCAATTTGTATCATCTTTGAAACCTTTGTAACCAAGCACTGAAGAAATAGTAAGAACAACAAATTCCTCGGATGGGGACCGATGACAGAATTTCACACTTTAGTCCATGTCCTTGTTATTCAATCCACTTATAACCATGCGTAGTTATTGTAACCCTCACTAAGGCCTAGTTCTTAAACCCATTCTCTATAAATTTATTGTATTGGGCTAGCTGGGCTTGAGTCCACTCTTCTAACAGCAGAAATGCCCAAACCCAGTCCCTACAATTACCTAGTTAGTAATGAACCGTACATAATCATGGTATATTACATAAATAATTTATAAATTTGAATTATTTTTAGTTACACAAAAAATAGCTCATAAATATAAAATTATTCAAACTCTCTTTTCCTCTAATTTTATATATAGAGTTAGATATATTATTAGGTTTTTTTTTTTTTTTTTAATATATTGAAATCATCATTTTTTACACTGAATTAACTTATTTGACACAAAAATTAAAAAAACTTAGATTAGATGAGACACGTGACATAAAATTAAACTTTAATTGAAATCCATTTTTTACATTGAATTAACTCACTTAGCACAAAAAATTTAAAAGCTTAAATTAAATGGAACACGTGGTGCAAAATTAGACTCTAATTAAATTTTTATTAATATATATATATATATATATATATATATATAAGTTAATTATATAACTTATTAAAAAGTCATATGACTAAAATTAAATGGTCTTTTTAATCCCTACATGGTAGATTGGAGGAAAATGATCTCAGTTTGGAGCTAAACTTTTCATTTACTTTGTGAGCAGCCCTTTTCGTCAGTATCACAATATTACTAATATACAAATGCATTAAGGGAAAAAAAAAAAAGAGATAAAAGATAAAGATGCCTAAAAAACTTGCTAATCTGTAGGGATAACTAAGAACAACAATATCCCAACGGGGACCATAATTGCCACGTGATCCTTTTAATCAATCGAAATTGAAGTCACTGAGAAAACTATACACTATCAACAATTATGTCTTTTTCTTGCAATAGCCCATTCTTTTTACCCACTTCGAAAAGTTAAATGATTTTTTTTTTTGATGAACTAAAAAAGTTAAATGATTTAGCTTTATGTTTTCTTTCCTTCTAATTTTATAGTAAGCCTGGAGAACTTACTGCATTTGGAAGCTTCAACAATGTTAATAAAATAACCCCATAACCCCTCCCTACTACTACTACTCTCTTCTTCTTCTTCCTCTTCAATTTTTTTTTTTTTTTCCTAATAAACCTAAAATGTTATTAAAACAAAGCGGAATCAGCATTTTTCATACAGCATCCAAGATTGCAATAGGAAGAAAGAATATGTGAACTACAACAAACAGTAGACCTATGAATAGTTGCAAATTTAGCTAAACAATGAGCTGCAGAGTTAAGCTCTCTCTTAATCCAATTAAAATTACAACTAATAAAAAATTTGCTAAAGTATACAACATCATAAATTAAAATATTAGATTGGATAAGCCAAGCAGCGGTGGAGCAACTTTCTTTAATAGCATCAAAACAGCTTTTAGCATCACCCTCCACTTCAATTCTCCCCATAGAATTGCATATCGTACTCATGAAAAGGAGAAGGTATTGGGTATCAAATGATACCATGTCAGTGATATTAAAATCTAATAAATGTGAGACATGTCAGCAAAAAATAACTACTCTACTAACAAATGAAAAACATGTCAGTGGATCATTATTTTTACACACATGTCTCTCAATTATTAATTTTGATACAGATGATATGGTATCATGTCATATAAAATACTTTTTTGGTGAAAAGAGGCTTTGGTTTATTGTATTATATACCTCACAGGTCAAAGTAAACTCCCAATAAATCAAAGGTTATTCCTTATTTCAAAATCATGGGATTGATTTTTTTTGCTGAATTCAATGGAATCGTTTTTACCAACTTTAAATTCTAGATTAGATATAATAAAGTATAAACTATAATGGCAAGTACGCAAATATGCTTGATATAGAGCGGCAATTTCGTCTACATGGCAATAAAACAGGGAATTTGGGTTTTAACTAAACAAAGCAAAACCGCGTCGTTTTGTTTAAACTTGCCCCCCAAGATTTCCCATTTACGTCAATATCCTAGTCTCTCGAAAGTACCATAATAAATAAAAAAATTTATTCCGTAAATACCCCCACCGCCTTAATATATTCACCATTCTGTCCCTTAAAAACCTATTCACTCTCACCCTGTTATATAAACCCCTCTCTCAGCTCTCTAATCACTTTTCAAAGCCCTAATAAAATAAAATAAAATTCCATTCCAACCTCACCGGAAAAATCTGACGTCATCACGCCGGAGATAGTGTCGAAAATGGTGGAGATCGCCGGCGGCGTCTCCGTCCCGGTGGTCTTCTTCGACGGAGAGAGAGAGAGCGACATCGGAAGCGTGTTCGTTTACCCGTCGTTGCAATTCAAGGGCTTCCAGTCGATTTTGAGCCGGAAGATCGGCATATCGCCGCACCAGTTCTCGGTCTACCTCGCCGCCGGTGGTGGCGGAGTGGGAGGAGACGGCGCGAATCGCCACCAGCGAAGGAAGGTTCCGATCACGGCGAAATTCAATTTCTCGGCGATTTCTTCTCGCGAGAACAACAGCGAGGACTGGTTCTTCCTCGTGGTCTTGAAGCGATCGCGGCGCGAGAGGCGGCGAAGAACGCAGGGCCGGAGAGAGCTTCACGAAGACGAAGACGAAGAACAACAACAACAACAACAACGCTACGATTCTTCTTCTTCTTCGATGAGTTTCGTACAAAGAATGAGCAAGAAAGTCCCGGAGAACGTTATGCTTCTCCGGCGCAACGCCGGGATTGAGAGCCAAATCGCCTTCTCGCCGATCGTGGATCGGGTCGGGTACGAGAATCGGGTCAGGGAGTTGCTGATCGAAAGGGAGAAGTATTTGGCGAACATGGGCCTGACCCGTCTGTGTCTGGGAAATCAAGAAAACGGCGCCGTTTTCGTAAACGACAACGCCGCGGTTCGAAACGGCGTCGTTGTGTGCGAAGAGTGCAATAGAAGAGAGGTTGGGTTTCATTGGTGCGTTTACGATGCTGTGACTTTCGGGTTCAAGTCCCCAGCTGGCCCGATTGCCCGACCCGTTAAAGGGTCCGATTAAAGTCAGTGATTTTTATAGTTTGAGGGTTGGTATACGGTAACTATGGTATGCTATTTGCTACCATGTACCTACATGAAAGAGTAGGGACTGCACGTGACCGAGTCAGTGGGGGTGTTTATAGATGGTATATAAATTTATGACCTTCTGGGCTAAGTGTTTGGTTAATTGAGGAAACAAATTGACTAAGGAAAAATGGGCAGTGTTGCTTTTTTTTTTTTTTTCTATTTTTTGGGTATATGGGGGTATGGGAGAGAGTGTGGGGTACAGAGTATAGGGCAGACATCAAAGTGAAGATAATAGAGAGTGACAAATCACAAAAATGTGAGGAAAATTTGATATTAGTGAGAAATGAGAAAAGGAATATTATTATTATTATTGTAGGGCCTTGAAAATTGGCCTTTTGGGGTTTTGCTAAAGGTGTTTTTGGCATCATCTTGTGTGTGTTTTCCATGCTGGTATGGTATGGTATGGTATGGTATGGTATTTGAAGTTGAATACATTGCCACTACTTTGATTTTGGGGTTTTATTGCTTGTATTTACAAGGGACAAGTTCAATTTATTTTATAAGATGTATATTATTATTTCCGTGATATTCTCTGCTCAGTTTTATGAATTTATTTTTAGGAGGGGGCTGCCTCTTTGCATGATTGGTCAAAATAGAAAATGCCCTCTCGGCAAACTGGAAGGTCTATTCGTATGTGTGTGAGTATTGATTTACCCAGAGGCGTAGTCAGAAATTTTTGTTTGGGGGGCCAACTTATGATACTAATTTATTAGTTTATACAAACTTTCATAAACACGCATTAACACATACATCTATACACATATAATTTAGTATCTTTCATAGTGAATCCTTAAAATTTTCATTTTTAATATAAGTTACCAAATTGTCTACCAAAGTGAGTAAAAAAATTTCAATTGAACTAATGAAGTATTCAAAGATATGAAAGATCCAAGACTTTAATAGACACAAAAACACATTTTACAATAAAAAATAAATGTGAGGAAAAAAATATATATATTCTTTATAACTACTAGATCAATTGGAAAACTTTTTTAAGAACATCATTGAACTAACTCAAATATTTGGGGGGGGGGCCGAGCCCCATTTTTGTAGGCTAATAATTAAAATGTTAAATATTTATATATAGTATTAAAGTATTTTTAAAATTTGGGGGGGGGACATGGCCCCCCACTCATACAAGTAGCTCCGCCCCTGGATTTACATTTACCTTTTTAGTAGCCAAAATGTATGCTTTCAATTGATACTTGACAGCCAAACTTATGTTAATTAATTGTTTACATGTATTCGTTTTTATTGGAAAATTTTATTTTCATCATTTATTAATATATAACCGGTATTGTACGTTAGAATGAAATAAATGGGAAATAGTAAAATGGAATAAAACTAAACTATCTTGTTTGGATGGGGTCTAGATTTCTAGAATATGATAAAGTCCGGTTGAGAGTGGGTTTGTGCACAATAGTTACAATATAACCAAACTTGTCCCATGGACTTCCCTAATTATAATACTAATAAATCATAATACTCTTAACGTTTATTTATTTATTTGTTCATAAAACTTGGGATAAATGGGGGAGAATTGAGAATGTCACTAAATTACAAGATTTTTAACTCTATGCATATATATTTAGGATAACTTCATAAATTTTTTTAATAGAGAGTTTCAAACTTATGGTGTTCGCTCCTGATGATGACTTTTTATTATCAGATCAAGACATCAATCGGTTTTTGGTGTAAATAGGAATTAAACGTCAAATTTCTTATTTAACTATCAGAAACTTCACATACATATGTATTTATACATGTGATAATGTTAATTGCAATATATAATGGTTGGCTTCATTATGAGCTTGCGTTTTCCTGTCATGGGTGTTAACCATATGACTAATGATGTTATTTCTATGGATCAACAAAAATATGATTGCTTTGGTACGTTCATTAAAAAAAATTATTGCTTTGGTATGCATTGGATTAGGGCAATCAGTTATCAAAAAAGAAAAGAAAAAAAGAAAAAGAAAGATTAGGGCAATCATGTGAGAATATATTAAAGTTTATGTAAGTTATATATAGAGGATCAAATCCATCCTCTCTTTAAGTCTTTATTAATTAGCATGAAATTGTGTGAAAGATGATAGCAATGGTAATTATTCCATATCATGTGCCTGAAATATAATTGGTTGGTAATTAAAGTGTAAAAGTTAGATTATGGACAAAAAACTTGGATCTGGAAGATTGAACCACCCCTCCTGGCAGTCAGGTACATAACTCACAAGATTAAAGTCATTAAACACCAACTCTCTACTCTGCAATTGCCAACAAATAATATTACCCCTGCTATAAATATATAATTTGATAGTTATAATGGATAAGAGGGATTTGATCTAGATATATCTGTTAGAAACGCGTTAAAAACACGGTTAATTGAACATCAAAGTACAAGCTATTATTAGTAGGGACGTAGCTATGAAAAAAATCAAAATATAAAATATATAAAATATGGTTTTGAATTTTTATGCTCTATTTTTGTTCAATACTTCCTTACTTTCACAAAAAATACACTTTCTTCATTCAAATTTTAATTAAATTTTGATTCTTTTTGTGAGTTTCTATCGGGATTCTAAATGATTTATGAAATTTATCTTAAAACATTAGCATAGGATAATTGCAGCTTCAGTGTTTGATGAAGTTCCCCAAAGAAGCTTGGAATAAACACACACACTATATATATATATATTCTTTTATAAGTAGCTTGGATAAAATAAAATAAAAAACATGGTTGTCTTTGGGTTAATTTATTGCTACGGTATGAAGGTTTAGGCTATAACAATTTTTTTAAGCATTTGGGTTTGAGTTTATCTCGTCTCCCTTCACTCGAAATCCTAGCTCCGTCCCTGATTATTAACTACCAATAAATAATATTAGAGACACGTAGCCTAGAAGATTGAACACCCTTTCTATTTTATATTTTATACAAGAGTCACAAGACATTCTTCATAAATTAAACGCATCATACATTAAAGTCTTTTCCAGTTGCTAATTCGAGTCAAATAGTGCTCCTAACTCTATTGCTTTGTGACAATAATTGCTTTGTTTTTTTTTTTTTAATTGTTTTTTTTCGTGCTTTTAGTGGTAATAATCTAAGAGGTGTGAGAGATGGATTATATCATTACTAACAGAACTCTAACTCAGATTTTGGAGAAATTATCCTAATACATTAGGTGTGTTGAATTTGATGAAAATGAAGTCATAAGCCACAATCCCCCACATTTTTGGCTTATTGTTCAAGGAATAGAGTCTAAATAGTTCTGATACTCTGCAAAATTGCACTCAACATTCCTCTCATATGGGGTAAATCCCTCAAGTATAAGACCTATTTATTGTGAGAGAAATGTCTCAAGCAACTACTATACAAAAGACTAACTCATACTTTGCATATTTAAGCTTATCTTTCTATCATTTTGGGATCTCTTAGACTTGGTTATAATTCTACAAAGTCACTGGTGCAATGGCATTTAACCCGTTCTCTAGGATTAGGCCTTGAATCTCCCCATTATATATATATAACCCTCATCTTATCTAGAATATATAAATATATATATATATATATATATATATATATATATATATAAAATTCCATAAATCCCAACCCTTGTAGGGCAAACCTTTTCGCTCAAAAGTTTGAGAGTAATAATTGAACTTTTGAATAGTTTTCATAAAGTATACGTTTGATTTTATATATCTTCCTTTTCATCCACAAACTTGTTGCCAGCAAGCACTTATAGCAAGCCATAGAATTTGGGGAAGCATATCACCATGCAAATTTCCCAACCAAACAAATACAATCCCTGCAATATATACACATGGATCAATAAAAAAAAAATTGACAACTAATTTAAAATGACACATCAGTGCCGCTTTATTAGTGATTTTGATGTGTCAAGTCTACAAGCCAAACACCCCCACAACATCAGTAAACCTTTCTCAGAGCAAAAACAGCCTCAAACTCCAGCAGCCCTCCACCACTGGCGCCGGCCAACCTTTTTCTTTCATCCTCCTTGCTCGCCACCCGTCCACCGCGGGTTCATACTACACCACTTCAACCACCACACACTGTGGTCATTTAGTACATCGGAATTAATTGTCCAAATTGATAAGTGTGGGTATTAATTTACACTAATATCAAAGTCTAAGAAATTGAAATTTCTATTGACCATGCTCACTTAGAGCCTGTTTGGGTAAGCTTTTTTCATCACTCAATTTCTGTCACTCAATTTCCGTCACTCATCACTCATCACTCATAACTCATCACTTATCACTCATTTTTTCACACTCATTTGGCAACATCACTTTTATTTTTATCACTCAATTTTTTCATACTATTCATGGGTCCCACACCTGTCAGCTAGTACATTTTTTTTTTTTTTTTCAGTATCCAACTCACTGAAGCTAATATATAAAAATAAAAAAATAAAAAAAAAAACCGAACAGCCAACCCAGGAAAAGAAAAAGAAAAAGAAAAAAAAACAACGCCAACCCAAAAAAAAAAAAAAAAAAAAGAACGGCCAACCCAGGAAAAGAAAAAAAAAAAAAAACAAACAGCCAACGCAAACCCAAAAAAAAAAAAACAGCCAACGCCAACCCAGAAAAAAAAAAAAAAAAGTCAAAAGGTGGTCAAAAGTTGCGGCTGTGGGTCCCTATGTGTGTTTAATTACAATATTGCCATTGCGTTATGAGTTATGAAACTGAAAACAGCCAAAAGTTGTTTTCAGTTTTCATAACTCATAACTCAAAAATCAGAGAATTGAGTGATGGAAACAGAGTTATGGAAACAGAGTTATTGTTTGCCAAACAAACTTTTTACTATGGGTCCCACCATTTTTGAGTTATGAGTTATGGAAACAGAGAATTGAGTTATCAAAAATCTCAATCCAAACGGGCTCTTATATACCCTCAGTTTTTTAAAATGAAATCACTGCGATTTCTAATTTGAAAATCATGATTTTTATGCAAAAGTGGTGAGTGTGTGAAATAGATATTACTCTTTATAAAAATCCATAAAACAAAAAGTTATGATTAATGGATAGAGTCATGTTACACGTTAATAGGTATAGAAATATAAAATATTTGTAACACTTTTTTTTTTTTGAAAAAAAGAAAAAATAATAAATTTATCAATAATTCATGGAAGCACACATAAATTCAATGCAATAGTTTAAGTACTTTATCATTTGTGCGTAATTTGATTGATTTTGTTTAGAAAATAACAACAAAAATCATTTGACAAGTGTTAATGTACATCCCATTTGAATTTTAGAGTACTCTCAAGTCTCATCCTTTTCTTTTTCTTAAAAATATGCACGTTACAGGTTACAATTAATAGTTTTGAAAAGTGTCATATTTACAACAATTTCACAACAAATTTTAAGTGGCAACTGTTATGGGGGGACAAACAAATAATTTAAATTGTAGATTCAAATTAGAACCAATAGCAACTTACCACCTATGATTTATTGTAAAAAGTGTTGTGAAAATATTATGAATGTAGCACTTTTCAATAGTTTTTGCTTAGAGAAGTGTTACATCCATAACAAATTTTAAGTGTTAAGTTGTCACTTGTTTTAATTTGAACCTATCACTAAAATTATAATTTTACCTACCAATTATAGTTAATAACAACTTATTACTTATGATTTGTTATAAAATTGTTGTAAAAATGTAACATAACATTTTTATTTTGCATATAATAATAATAATAATAAGTAGGGCTATGGATATTAAAAAAAGAAGAAAAAAAGGTAAGGTTGTTGTTAGAGAGAGTACCATCTACCATGCACCTAGCCATCATGCTCTTAGCAAATAGTTCAATTGATAATTAAATATGTACTTATAGCAAAAACTAATATGATTCACAAACTAAACTAATGCTGTCTAGAATGATGATGATTGTGACAAAATTTGATGATGCAGATGGAGTAATGTTAGGGACACATATAAATGTAAAATTTTGTGTCATAACTCACTACTCATAACTTGTAACATGGCGAGTTGTGACGAGTTATGTTTGATAGATGTGTAATAATAGGTCATGTGAGAGCATAATTTCACCACTCATAACTAGTCACATATCGAATTGTGGTACAAAATTGTGTATTTTTATATTCCCCTCAACGTTACTCGTATCGATTTTGTGAAAGTAACAATACAACCCAAAGAACAGGCTGGCATAGCTAGCTTTAGTGCCATCGTGCCAATTGGGGTGGAGTGCTCGCAACAAAGACAATGAAGGCGCCCTCACAATCACAAAATAATGGTAGCGGTTTTTTATATATATCTTACTTTTTCTCTTTCCTACTTCTGAAAATGGATCTCCGGACTGACACGTGTAATCATAGAGAGGACGAGTCTCATCGAGTTATGGGTAGGTCGCATTACGTATCAGCCTTTTACAACAACTCTCTCTCTTCTTCACGCGCCTCTGCTTACAACAAATCCTACGCTTTCTTTATCAGCTCGACACGTACGCGGAATTGGGAAAAATTTCTAATCAGTGTGGCGCTTGAAAATTGTGAAATCCCGGATTTGGTAGAGAATGAAAGATGGTAAAATAAGAATGAAAATGAAATGAGTGGTTGGGGTCAGGAGGCAAACGGCTGAGTAGTGTTGCAGAGACAGAGAGAAGAGCCGATTTTGACGGATTGAGGCAAAACATGCGTGTGCCGAGTGGTCACGTGATGGTAGTACGGTTGCTCAATGGAACCCTATGCCTTGTTTGTTATTTTAACCTTCTGGGCTGTAAATTACCCCCTAAAGTGAGTAGGGGTGTCAATATTCGACCCAACCCGCGAACACGATACAAATCCGACACGGGTTTTTTTGGGTTAGGGTCGGACCTTAATGGGTTTGGGTCATAAACGGATCAACCCGAAAGCGACACGATAAGAAACGTGTCATAAGCGGGTTAACCCGCATAACCCGCAATAGACACGTTTGACACGCCAATTTATTTGTGTCAACCTGAAATGATCCACTTAACACAACCCATTTAACTCGTATAACAAATAAATATTTATTTTATTTTAGATTTGTCAAATACCTTTTATATCCAAAATATATTTTAAATTTAAAAAAAAGTGAGTAATTACAAAAATTTACAAGGGATATGATTGGAAATTGAAACTTTACAGACCCTAGAACTACTAATACTTTTTTTTTTCTTTTTTCTTTTTTGGCATAGAACTTGCACAAATGAAATTGAATGAGCTTGTGGAAGATGTTATGAATTTGGACATCAACAAAGAATCTATGGATGATAATCGTGGTCATAGTCAGGATTAGTCTACTGTTTACTCAAATTCTTTCAATATTGATACTTAGCATTTGACGAGTTCCAAGGATATTATATTTTTGTTGAACTATGTTAATTTATTTTTGTTAAACTTAGTTATTTTGAATTTGGGTTGAAGTGTATGCACTTCTTTTGGTGTAAAGAACTTATTTTCTAGATGAATGTTATATTTTTGTTGAACTATATTATTTTGAATGTGGGTTGAAGACTAGAAATGTATGCACTGCTTTTTGGGATGTAAAAAAATTGTTTCTAGATGGATGTTATATTTAATATTATGCAGGTTGAAATGGGTTGTGTTACATTCGTGTCAACCCAACACGACTCGTTTATTAAGCGTGTCAAATGGGTTGGGTCAGGTCAACCCGCCTTATTAACAGGTCGGGTTAGGGTTGAAGGATCATGACACGATTATTAAATGAGTCGGGTTAGGGTTGAGTCATTTAGTCGAATAACCCTACCTTGACACGACACGAACCCGACACGCTAATCCGAATTGACACCCCTAAAAGTGAGTGATTAGATTTTACCTATTAAAATTTCAAAATTTAAATTTTATCATCTAATGTTTGAAGTTGATTAAATTTTATACCTTAACATTTTAAAATTTGAATTGCACCCTCTATATTTTGGGGTTTTTAAATTTTATTCTCTAAAATTTGGGAGTGTTTGAATTTTATATCCTAAAGTTTTAGAATTTGGGGGTGTAAAATTTTAAGGGATAAAATCCAAATTTTAAAACGTTAGGGTGTAAAATTCAAAAAACACCCAAATTTAGGGGGTAAATTTCAAATTCTGAAATTTCAGTTTGTAAAATTCAAACACTTCAAATTTTAGGGGTGCAATTTACCCTAACCTTTTTTTTTAACTCTTCTTGGGGATATAATTGTTGTATTGATTGTTTTGCATAACATTCTAGTAGCTTATTACGTATTAAAAGTATAATTGCACTTAGAATCTTAAAAAAAAAATTGTTGTGGGTTTTATTTTAATTCAACTAGTAAAGTCTTTTGTTGTTGAATAAAAAATTTGAAATTTGATCCTCGCCTATACAAAATATTTGGTATCTTGGTAAGATAAAAAAAGTTTTAAGAAGTGCAAACAGTTAACTAAAAATTTAATAAGTTAGAAAATAAACTAACAAAACATAAAAGTTTTGTTTTCTGGTTTTTAATACTCCAATTTAATAGCTACTAAGGCTTCGCTTGGGAGGAGGGAATGTAATAGAATAGAAAGCAATGAAAATAATCATTTTAGAATATTCTTCCCTTCCCTTGTTTGAGAGTTTTAGGCTGTGTTTGTTTTGGGTGAAAATCACTTCCGGAAATGCTTTTCCTTAAATGCGGGTGTTTGGTTGGTCCGGAAAATAGAATTTTCCGGAAATCAATTTCAGTTGACCGTAAAAAATACCCTTTGACCACGGAAATTCATTTCCGTTCCTATTTTCACTTCAAATGAATTCTGGAGAGAGAGAGAGAGAGAGAGAGCGAGAGGAAGAAGAGGGCGAACCCCGAACTCTAGTCCAGTCTGACGATCGCCGGTGAACCCCGAGTTCTAGTCTGACGATCGCATGCACCAGTCACACCGGTCTCGTCGATCGCAGGACCGCGCCGATCGCATCGCGCTGCTCGATCTCGCGAGCTCTAGTCCGATGATCGCACCGGTCTCGTCGATTGCAGCACCGCGCCGATCGCACCGCGCCGCTCGATCTCGCATTTGATCTCGCCTTCGACCCACTGATTTCTCTCTCTCTGTGATTTTGATTTCTGCGTGATTTTGATTTTTTTTGTTGTTGTGGTGGTGTGGTGGTGGTGTTTTGGTGGTTGTGGCTTTTGATTGCCAGAGTTTGCTGCCGTGGGTTGAATTGCCGTGTGAAAATTTTGTAGGAAAATAGCATTTTCAACAATACAACCAAACACCAGAAAATATTTTTCACAACATTTTCTGAAATGCAACCAAACACTTAAAAATATTTTCCGGAAAATCACTTACATGAAACAAACACAGCCTTAATCGAAGGAATGGAAAACCCATTCCCTTGTTTGGGAGTTGAAGTAGGAGGGAATGAAATAGGTAGGAGGGAACACTTATTCCTCTCTATTCCCTTAAAATCTCAAATTTTCATTTCCCCCGAAATTGAACGGAATTTAATGATTTTTTTACAAAAACTCCCAAAATACCCCTGTATATTCAACTCTTTATTTTAAAATAAGGGTCTAATAGTAATATTGTGATAAAATGATTCCATTCCATTCCCTCCATGTTGCTCCCAAACAAGATTACTTACATTCCATTCATTTTGATTCATTTCCATTCCTTTATTTTAAAACATTCAATCAAGGTTACTTAATTTCATTCCATTCCATTCTTTTCCATTCCTTTCCCTTACTTAATACATTCCATTCTATTCCCTTCCCTTATAAACTCCAAAGCGAAGCCTAAAAGAAATGAGGATTTAAACAATATATATTTCCGACGTAAATATCAAAATGTGTCAATTGGGTTATAAAATTATTAACTAAAAGATAAAAGCACTTCGAAAAAACATCTCATATGAAATTTGGCCCCAAATATTAAAAACCACTAAATTAAGTTTGAAGGTGGCCCAAATAATCTAAAATAAAATAAAATGAGTAAATGACCATGTGGTTCATATTTATGGCTAGCGTATCCCTAAAACAAAACAATCAGAGTCTCCTTTTACTGCCCCAAAAAAATCCCTAATTTTGCCACTATCTATCTCCTTGCTTAGCAACAAAAAAGAAGAAGACAAAAACTTTTTTTTTTTTTTTGAGAAACAAGACGACAAAAACTTAGTACCCTTAAAAAAGACAATTTGTTTTATTCGTGTAACAAGAAATAGTTGAAAATGAAAACTTTATCATCAATTACGAGGACAATGGGGTTGAGCATCCAAATTTGAAAATTTTGTCCAAGTATTTTTCGAGGGATTTTGTTAATGTGTTCTAAAGGTACACAATAATTAATTATTTTTAAAAAAAATTTCTTAAGAATTGAAAAAATATTAACAACTTTTTCAATTTTCGAAAAAATATTTTCAAAAATGGATAGCTTAATGTGTGTCTTAGGACACACATTAATCGGACTCTTTTTTGAGTCATTCCAAAGGCTAGTAAGAACCATAAAATCACTAATGACCAACTTGTTTGTAGAGTTGTTGTACTTGTGCTTGCGTTTTCTAGTTTCTATTACAATTATGGAACAAGCATTTTATATCCTTGAATATTATGATTTTTAAAGGATTTAAAAGAATGTCAAGTTGCATTTTGATATGTCATAAATAATTGAGTTAAAATTTCTCAAAAAAGTATGTTTTGTGTTTTTTTAATGACTTTTGCTTATATTTTGTTAATACTAAATAGATGTTATTTTATTTTTAATGTAATAATTTAGTTTTGAATTTCAGTACATACTTATACATATCTTAGAGCATCCACATCAGTGGGTGGAAACTCTTGTATAATAGAAAAAACTACCATTTTTACACATTCTGAAGCAAAATTGCTCTACATCAGTGCTTCCAAAGTCTTGTATAATCATGTATATTTATCCACGAGCTACAGTAACCGTGGATATATACACGGTTACTGTAGCTCGTGTATACAATATTTTAATAATTTCTGGTTCGCTCGTTTTTTTTTCTCTCTTCTCCATCTGCACAACAAACCATCCCTCATCATGTTCTTTCTTCCTCTGAGACACACTTCCACAGACACAAAATCAAAAATCAACTATAAACATAAAAAATCAACCACAAAATCAACAACAAAATCAACCACTAGAACAAAATCGTTTGATCGGTGATCGGTGATTGTGGATCGTGGATTGGAGAGGCGATTTGGATCGGTGATGTGAATCGGTGTTGATGGAGATCGGTGATGGGTTAACGGAGATCGGTGTTGATGGAGATCGGTTTTAATGGAGATCGGCGTTGATGGAGATCGGCATTGATGGAGATCGGTGATGAGTTGACGAAGATCGGTGAGATCGGTTTTAATGGAGATCGGCATTGATGGAGATCGATGATGGGTTGACGGAGATCGGTGAGATCGGTGTTGATGGAGATCGGTTTTAATGGAGATCGGCGTTGATGGAGATGGTGATGGGTTGACGGAGATCGGTGAGATCGGTGTTGATGGAGATCGGCGTTGATGGAGATCGGGTTTGACCGTGAAAGAAAGAAGAGGAAGAAAAGAAAGAGGAAACAGCAGAGATAAAAGAAAAAGAAAGAAAGAAGAAAGAAAAGCTCTGGTGCCTCTGGGTTTTGACCGTGAGAGAAAGAAGAAGAAAGAATAGGAAGAAAAGAAAGAGGAAGCGACAGAGATAAAAGAAAAAGAAAGAAAGAAGAAAGAAAAGGATATATTGGAAAAAGAAACGGTGGGTAAAATAATATTAAAAAAAGAATATAAAAATATTATTTATATAAAATATAGTGTATAATAGATGAACTGATGTGGGTGTTTTGTAAAATTAGATGTGTAAAATAGAAAAGGTAGCTTTTTCGGTGTAAAATAGATGATAAATTTACACGAGCTGATGTGAATGCTCTTATATATCCTTGTATGGTAAAATTCGTATGTTAATGTTTTGGCCTTTCAAGGATAAAATTTGAAACATTTTTTCCTCATTTAGTTTATCTTGGTTTGTATTTAGTTTTATAAATTAAAGGGTGTCCATAAAACCATGAATTTCAAATTTTAATTTCATCAAATACGAAATCATAATTGATTTCACTAATTAAGAAATAATATTTTTTTACATAATGTGATACTAATTAAATAGCAACCTTTGTAGAGTGCTTTAACCACCAACTCCAAACTCAATTAGAATTGGAAAAAACTTAGGTCCCTAATTGTTTGAAAAAATTTAAATTTATTGAATTTAATTGTATTGGAATAAATAATATTATTTATTCTTTTTTGGTAAATGTAACTATTTGTTTATATTTGAATAGAAAACCTTATAGACAAGATTTTAAAAAGTTGTACTTAAATTTTACCTTTTAATATATTCTCCATTTAAAATTAATTTATTTCATAGTCGATATTAAATATTAAAAAAAAATCTAAAAGTTAATATTGCCAATCAAAAATTGTAAACCGGTCATGCCTTATAGAGTATTGTTACATATATAACATTTTTACAATAAAAATTATTAATAATTTACCACCTAAATTTTGTTGTGAAAATATTATACTCAAAATTGTATTATGTCTTATAATAAGTATAACTAGCTCAATAGATTGACACATTCTATTGCTCACAAGACATCTAATATTCAAAATTCCTCACTTCTTGTTGGAACTATCGAATGATCGAAAACGAAAGAGTTATAACTAAATAACTAACCAATAAATTTTGGGCTAAAATTGTTGAAAGTTGTTATAGAAATACAAACCAAACAAACCTTATTAATCTCTCTCTTTCGTTCCCACCCTCTTTATAAAGGGTTTGAGTACTGGGGAGAGAGAGAGAGACCCCAAGAGAGAGAGAGACCCCAACAGAGAGAGAGAGGAGTTTAAAATCATAGACCCCTCTCTCTAGCCCCTAGTCTCTTCTCTGTCTCTGTCTCTATCTCTGTTCCCCTTACTGTCTCTCCTCCCCAAAAGTAAAAATTCCCGCTTTCCACACACACCCTTTCACACACCCTTTCTTTTTATTTTTCTCTCCCCCCCCAAAAACCAAAACCAAAACCCAAAACTTTGCTCTCTTTTTTTCTCTCTGTTTGGTTTTGTTTTGGGGGTTAAAAGTTTCACACTATGGCACAATTTCCTCCAAATTTGGACGATGGAGAAGTATGGCTTCCCTCTGATATTTTCATCAACGAAAAACCCATCACCAAATTCAACCCACGCCACCATATCTCCTGCTCTTGCTCTTGCATGCAAGACGAGTACGACGAACTTGCTCAGCGTTTCGCTGCTTTCGCTCTCCGAAACGTTTCGAAACCTCCCCCAAACTCGGAGGTCCCCTCTCTCAAAAAAAACCCCAACCCACCTTTTGTTTGTTTCGTTAAATTTTAACCACCTTGCATGGCAATCTTATAATAACCACCTCTTTTTTTGTTTTTGTTTTTGTTTTTTTGTATCTTGCAGAGGTTCAGACAAGCTGTTCGTTACGGTTCTGTTACTCAAGCTCATGCGCCGCTGGAATATATTCTTGACCTCAACGGCGGTTACGGCCGTTCTTCCTCTCGTAACGGTCACAGGCTGTCACCCGAGCACCTCCTCGTTGAACAACCTCAACCTCCACAGCCACAGGTATGGTTTCAAGCTTTTTTTTTGTTTTTGTTTTTGTTATTGCTTTTTTGTTCAGTTCAGCTTTTTTAATAAACGAGTGTCCCAGAGAGTTCAGAGTTGTTATTATATTATTTTAATATTAATATTATTATTTTTTGTAGGATGTGTATGAGAATAGCTTGAGGGCTAGGGTTCTGAAGAGTCAGCAAAACCGTCTTTATCCATTTCAAGCAAGTAGCGGTTTTGGGGTTAGTGGTGGAGGACGTGGTGGTGGTTTTGTCAAAGAGTCTGGTGGTACAGGTGTCTTTCATCCACGTATTTTGAACACCACCACCACCACCACTGATTTAAGAAAGAAACAAGGTCAGTTTTTTAACTAATTATTTTTTATTCTTGGCTTTAATTTTTTTTTTTTCTTCTTCTTTTGTGGAAAATTTTATGATGGGTTTTGGTTTTTTGTGTGACTGATTGACTGTGTTGATTATTTTGGTAATTTTAACTTTTAAGTGAATGACAAGAAACATTGGTAGATTTTTACATAATTGGATTTAAAAAAAAAAATTTGCAAAGGATATCTTTTCGTATGAGATTTTTTATGAAGTGGGTCTTGCTTTTTTATTTTAATTTTATGTGATGGTACAGTACTTTACAATGCACGTGGTTGGTGTTAATGGATAGTAGTATTTTTTTTTTTTACTGCTTTCCTTGTCCAATTTCTTTTTCCACACGTTATGACGTTATATGACATGAAAAGTGTCCTGCGAACTAAAAGAAAAGGAAAAGCATAGGACCACATGTTTTTTCACAATTTCTTATCATAATTGTGACGGGATAGAGTGTGATTGGTAAAGAAAAAATGGTGGGATCAAGTGATTAATCACTCACAATTTGCCACATCAGAATCGTGGCAAAAAAGTTGTAGAATAATTTATGATCCTAAATCTACTCAAAAGAAAAATTCTGGTATCTCACCCAAATCTACAACTTTGCCCACAACTAGGCAAGTTGTGGTTGGTGAAGAGGTATCCCTACATGGACCCATCATCGTTCCTTCAACAATCATAACTCCTCACGTGAGCGAGTTGTGAGTAAAGTTGTGGTTTTGGGTGTGACACTAAAATTACTCAAACTAAAATTGAAACCAAAGGGAATCCAGTGATCAAAATTCTCTATTATTATGTTTTCTTAAATTGGGTTATGATGTGTAAAACAAGTAATATTTGTTTTATATTGTAATACTTTTAAAGTTCTGTGTCTTAGATTTACTAATTAAATTTAACTGTGTTTTATTGGCCGATACAGCACAATCATTGTATTTTTGATGAAGTGTAGAATACAGCACAATCATGTGGCTTACTTAGGTTCCTGATTAAATTTTGGTTGCATAGTAGTTGACTAGTGTATAATATATGGGTAAAAAAAAAGGCTTGGCGATTAGTTTTATGTTTCACTAATTACAGCATACCACTTATTGATTTTTTTTAATAATCCATTTTAAACCTATAAAAAATAAAATTAGTCAGCAAAAAAAGAAAAAAAAGAAGGAAGAAGAACATGCAATGAGTGTGAAATGGAGGATTCCATCGTAGTGTGAATCCTAATTTGAGTTTAATTAGGAAACCCAAATATGTTCACAACACTTTTACAACAAATCTAAAATGGGAAGTTGTTACTAGTTTTAATTTGAACTCACCACTAAAATTAATTTTTTGACTGTCAATAATAGCTAGTAACAACTTACTACATAAAATTTGTTGTAAAATTGTTCTCTTTACCCTTTTAATAATTCCTTTTTTTTCCTTTTTACATGGCTATATACGAGGACACAGTAGGAAAACAAAGAGAGGAAGGTTTTTTTATATTCACACTTGTATAACTTGACCATTTCAACCCTCAAATAGTTCTTTGATCCCAAGTTTTCATTTATGTTTACCTCAATCTTCTTAATTTGACGATGAATTTTTTAAAAAAGTATCTTTGTTCATTTATCTATGGCAGCTTTGAGAAATAGGCAAGAGATTCAAGCCACTCAACACTTCAAAGCAATTGGCATGGGCAAGCAAAGGGAGAGCCATCACTATCTTCCACCTGAGATGGCCTTGCCTCAGGACTGGACTTATTGAGCTTTAATTATCTCCTACACTCTTTTTTCTGCTGTAAAGTGGTCCTTCTGAGTTCTGTCTTGAGAATGGTAGAATAATAAAAAAAGGGAGCTCAAGTGGAAGAATGGAAGGTCAAATTATATATAATCTTTTGGGTCTTGTGCAGTAGAAGTAAAGAAATTGAAGTTTAGAGAACTTTTAGGCCTGTTTTTTTTTGGTTTTCTCTATGCTGTTTAGCTTTTGTAGAGTTTTAAGTTATAAATAAGAAGTGTTTGAAAGGGTGTTTGTTGGAATTTGAACTGTTTCTTCAGTTTATTATATATCCTAGTATTACATTAAATAGTATATTAGTATGTTGTAGTTCATTAGTATAATAATTTAATGGATTCTTGGAAGACCCTTATTCTGTTTGTTTGTGGTTTATTTATTACTCTTGCCGACTGATTGTGCTCTGATAGCTGGCTTAAAACCTCATTTTCCTTTTCCACTGGTGAAGACAAAACCAGAAACATTTATTATGACCCCCACCCTGGAAATAGCCGAATAGTACATGAAAGTTGAATGCTGGAACTCCCTCTCTGTTTTGTTTGAATATGCAATTTTCAAAGGTTACTCACTGTCAGCATGTGGCCCAAAATTATTTATTTTAGGCCAAGAACATACCAACTTTTCCTCCATAAATTAACGGTTTACATATGAAACAATATACAACTATTTATTTTTAAGTTCGACACGTCTATTAAAAACAACAAGATGCGTCAGTTACTTATTGGAATTAACCACTTTGTTATTTTTAATTTTTTTTTACTATAAGTAGTCTCCTATTATTCAGTGTTATTATTTAATTTTTTATTTTGACAGGAAGGAGTCTTCATATGGAGTGCATGAGTCTTCCCTCTCACATGGGGTTTGTAGGGTTTAACTATGATGTAATAGAGATGACTCATGTATTTGATTCATATGAGCATCCTATGAATAGGGCTTGTGGGATTCACTCTCATATCATATAAGATAAAAGGACTCATGTATTTGACTCATAAGAGCATCCTATGAAGGGAGAAAAATACATCATGTGTATATAGGATGCTTATGTGAGTCATGTCAACATAGTTGTCCGTATCGTACAATAAATATCGTATCGTGTGTAAAAAGTTTCTTATCGTATCGACGTATTGTAAGTGCTTATGAATCGTATGATGTAATGTTTGTATCATATGAATCATACCGTATCGTACGATTCATAGAAAAATGCTTTAAAATGAGATTTTTTATTATTATTGAAATTTGTACTTTTATTTGAATCTAACAAGTTGTTAGACCTTTTTTATCACAAAATTATTAGGTTACTTAATTTAGCCTAATAAAATAACATATTTGTAGTTTTTTTTTTTTCCTCTATTTTTCTTACAAAATTTGGACTACATAGTATACACTTGCTCTTCACTTTAATATTTACAAATTTATTTTCTATACTATGGATAAGATATTAATTGACAAAATAATTAATTTTTTATTTTTGTCATTATTGTTATAAGTCAAAGAAACTAGAATGCCAAGAAGAAATTTTTTAATAAAAAAATTATTAAAATAAAAAGAACAAGAAGAGATGGTAAATGTTAATGATGATGAAGAAAATTTTAATGAAGAAATAAGTTTGCAAAATGATAAATATGATGATAGTATTGACTTAGATGGAGTTAATTAGGCAATACGACGAATATGATGAAAATAAATTATTATTTTTGGACTTTTGTAATATATTATTACTTTTGAATTTAAGCAATTTGAATGTGTATGTTATAAACACATGTTAGTTTGATTTATTTAGTTAGCTTGTTAAATATTATTATATAAGTGATGAATAAATTAGTCATTAGTTGAATATATTCAAAATTTATAATGAATATATACTTTATATATGTTTATTTATAATTATTTATAAATTTTATTAAGTATCTATGTATCTTACGATATACGATACGATTCGATACATAATACGGAAAAATAAAAATTTGATTCACGTTTTGACAACTATGCATATCAATCGCTCAATTAATCAAAAACTTATTTATTTTTTAAATTATTTATTTTTAAGTCTCTGGACGTGTCTATTAAAAATAGCAAGATGTGTTAGTTAGCTACAAGATTCTTAGCAACTTGTTCTCATTACTTATTGGAATTAACCACTTATTCAATGTTGTTATTTAATTTAATTTTTTTTTTAAACTATAAGTAGTCTCCTATTATTCAATGTTGTTATTTTATTTTTTATTTTGACCGTAATTAGTCTTCCTGTGGAGGAGGAATATCATGCATGAGTGCATGAGTCTTTCCTTTCACATGGGGCTTGTGAGATTCACTCTCATGTAAGAGAAATGACTCGTGTATTTGACTCATATGAGCATCCTTTGAATGGAGCCATTGGTATCCCAAAACTTTATCAATGACCCTACTTTGTGCTCAAATCCTATTTGCCAAATGGAAGACTCCAAAGCTCTGCGTGCTAAATGGGCTTTTTATAAATGTACCTGATTGGCACGTAAGAACTAGAAGTAAAGCCTTAGCCATTGGTTTCAAAATATGGGACCAAAACCATGCTTGATTGGGAATAGAGCTGGTTGTACTCATGTACATATCAAAATCAAACCTTAACTTCAATGATCATTGTTTATTATTATTATTTTTTAATTCAGACAATTGCAATTAACACCCTTAAAGTTTAGGGTTATCTGAATCTTGCCCTCTAAAGGTTTAAAAATTGAATTTGTACTCTTAATATTAGGTTACTCTTGAAAAAAGACATTTCCGTTCATATCTACTAATGAGTAATGAGGTGGCCAATAAATGAAGTTTTAAAAAAATCGAACCTTCCAAAGAATTGAAATAATATAAGCATTTACAAGCATAAAAGACATTGTGTTTAGTATCCTTCAACTAAAAATTATTTTAATTAAATCTAGAATAAGATCATTTTTCAAACTAATTAAATATATAAATAGTACGTTTATATGCAAAAACACAATTCTAAAAACACAAATAAATTCAACAAAGAACACAAATATAATGGTAGTAATATATTTAGAGAGAGTACTTAACTATTGATTTTTTATAAGAAAAATTAAATACGATTGTTATTCAATAGAAGATACGACCAAGGTGGTTGTCTCAATGGTAGGTATGCTTGACTTATTTTGTTTTTTCCTCGCGCGGGATTTTCTTTCCGTAAAGAGGTGACGAGATAAAGATATGTTATTTAATATAAATTTAAATTATTTACATATATAATTTAATATATTTTTATACATATTTTATTACCATCTCTAGAAGCTTGCTTCTCTCTCTGAATAGTCTCATAACTGTCGAGAAATTATAAGATCCACATGGTGGACAAGTGATGTGGTCCACCATTTTATTATTAAAAAACTTCCACATGTTAAAAATTGTTAGTTAATTTTTTTTTTTAAAACAAAAATTAATTACTGATTTAGCAATTTTAAACAAATGGAAGTTTTTTAGTGGAATGGTGGACAAATGACGTGGTCCACCAGAGGACTCTATAATTTCTCCATGACTGTCCATCTTTTATTTATTTATTTCATTTCTACTTCATTAATGTTAAAACCGACTCATTAAAGATGACAAAATACCTCAAAACCTGCCATAAAGGACAAAGTTTTTCTCTAACCCTTTAAAACGGTGACGCATCCCTTCAACTTGACTCAACTAAACTCCGCACCATGAAACAAACCTAGCTATACACAAAATAATAGTGGACATCTTTTAACATGGAGCAACTATATCTACACGGATAAACCAAGGCAACAATAAATACCCCAAGCTTCAAGCAGAGGAACACAAAAAAGATAGAACCATACTTTTCATGCTCAGATGCCAAGTCAATTCTCCATTCCACTTTCTCTTTAGACCTCTCACCATCTTTTGAATCTTTTGCATCGCAGCTTCTCCTAGACTCCTAGTACGTACTACTACTTCCCCTGCTTCTGCATAATACATACAATAATACACTTGAACAACGGCTACGTATGGTATAGGTATAGCCAAGCTTTTTAGACAGCCAATTCACAACAACAAAAACTAAATTTTTTTTTCCTTAAACCTTTTATTAAAGCAACAATTGTCGCTCCAATGGAGTATTTTGTAAGGTCTATTTTTTGACTTTATTCGGATGCTGTTGCTAAAATAAGTGAGAGGAAAGAAAAAGTAACTAAATGCATCCAAATATTTGAAGACCATAAATAATGCTCAATTGTTCATCTGAAGCTTTTTGGTTTTTCATTTCTTACGAATAATGATTTCATATAAATTTGTAAAAAATATTTTCTTCCATTTCATTACGTAACAATTAAAAAAAAACCTTTTACGTTCATGTAACTAATTTAAACATTAAATAGTGAATTAGAGGAATTTTCTTCCGAACTAATTTGGAGGTAATTTTTTTTTTCAAAAGAAAATAACGTTTTAAAAATTCAAAAGGTAAGAGAAAAAAATTAATGTAAATTTTAATTAGTTCAATTAGTAAAGTCTTTTATTGTTGGGATTTGATTCGTCCCTACACTTTTAATAATAAAGAGCAAAAATCAGGACATAACGCCATACATTGAAACACTCTTAAATTTTTTTTAAAAAAAAGTGAAAGAAAAAATTGACAATATACTTAAAAAAAAAACCCATAATATGTTTATTTATTTATTTATTCTCACTTTTTGAGGAAAGTATTTTGCTTCCAATGACGTGGCTTAAAGTAATGCCATGTCTATTTAATAACAAATTAAAAAAAGAAAAGAAAAAGAAAAAGAATGATTGGAAAATGAAAGGCCAACTATACCCGGTCCCACATGTGGTGGAAGGTCCATATAAATAACATGACTCGCCGACTCAGTAATTAAAGAACCTGAGAGAAATCCTAACCTTTATAACGACTTTCGCGCTTTCGACTCCAAAAAGCAACCGAAACTAAAGAAAAAACACTGGAACCCAAAAATACGCACATTTCAATTTTCAATCTCAACAAATTTTCGTCTTTGTTTTTCTTTTCACATTTTCTCGATGACCAAACAGAGAGGAAAGAAAAGCAAGTGAAGGAAAATTGAGAAAACGAGAAAGAAGAAGGAGGGGGAAAAAACAATGGGGATTCCACAAGCAATGGAGGCTCTGAGCGAGAGAGCTACGGCCATAAGAGAGTCGTTGCAGAAGAGCCAAACCAGCACCGAAAACATGGTCGCCATTCTCGGCTCCTTCGACCACCGCCTCTCTGCTCTCGAAACCGCTATGCGTCCCACTCAGGTAAATGACCATTTCCTGTATTTTTCACTGTTTGGTTACCGAGAAAGTAAAAGGAAAAAACTTACATTTCTAAAACGAAAGGAATGTGAAAGAGAAAAACGTGGATTTTCATGGTTTGTGATGGTTTTGTTTGTAAATACTTGAAAGCGATGAAGAAAATGGCTTTTTTAGGTTTGCTCTGTTTATCAATGCTTTTACATAATGAGATCTACGTGATTGGACTTTAATTGAATCAGGATAAGCTAGGGTTTTAATTTTTAATTTAATTATTATTATTTTTGATTATGGTAGATACGAACGCATTCGATTCGAAGAGCACATGAGAATATTGACAAGACATTGAAGGCTGCAGAGGTTATATTGGCGAAATTCGACCTCACGCGCAAGGTTGATCACTCACTCTTTTTTTGAGAGGAAAATTTATGATCTTTAGCTATTTTACTTAATGTGGACATGTTTGATTGTGATTACAAGCTTAATTTAGTAGTTGACAATAGCAACTGTCTTTTTCCTTTGTGATTATTTAATTTGTTGATGAGTTTATTATGATTTTGGAATGTGAGCTTTTGGATATTTTATGTGACAATGAAGTATAATTTAATGGTGGGAAAGCAAAGAGAAATACAAATGAATCCCACTAAAAGACAGAAGTTTAAGTTGCAATTTTGAGCCATTTTGTTAGAAGATGGAAACCCATTTAGATAAAGCTGAGAATTTTAAAAAAAAAAGGATCATTGTTTAGTGTATTTTGTCAATAGAGGCTTACTCTGCTACTCCTCGGTCCTTTTTTGTTGGTCTTGCTTAGAAAATCAAACTTTTTAAGGGAATATCAATCTAAGTAAAGGGCAAGTTCGGAAAGTTAGTAGTATTGTGTTTATTGAAATTTTGAAAGACAATATTTTAGGACATCTTAAAATGGAGTAGAGGACCCTTTTTGTTGTTGTTGTTGCATCACGTGGGAACTTGTAAATGAAGCTTCAGCTAGTTTGTCTACTCAAATTATGAAATCTAAGGGTAATCCTCTTTTTACTTCACATCAATCTGTTCCAACAAATGTTAATGCACTGTAGACTATTAAACTAATGTTTCATTCTATTCAATTTTGAGTGGTAATTTCTTGTATGGAAGATTTTCTGACTTTCAATTCAATATAAATTTGTAGGCAGAGGCCAAAATTCTAAGAGGGCCTCATGAGGACCTTGAAAGCTACTTAGAAGCAATTGATCAGCTAAGAAGCATTGTTAGTTTTTTCAGCAGCAACAAAAGTTTTAAGAGTAGTAGTGGCATCCTTAACCACACCAATAATTTGCTTGCAAAAGCTATCTCAAAACTCGAAGATGAGTTCAGGCAGCTTTTAACAAATTACAGGTTCATTTTCTTTAAATATCCATGCTGCATTACTTTGTATTATGGGGCAGATAATTTATTGCTGCTTCATATTTTTGGGTAACTAGCTTTTCTTAGAACTTCCTTACGTTTTGATTACCAGCTAATGCTTTTCTGATTGGATTAGAACCTCCACTAGTTGTGGGGGCGGGGAGAAGTAACCTGAAATATCCTGAAATTTGTGGAATACATTCTATTTGCCTTGGGGTTAATGAAAGTTGCACTAGATTTTAACTTTTATTTAACTTCATAGTTTGGTTTTTACCAAGTAGAACAGAGAGAACAATACATTTTAAAGATTGAAACCTTTAGTCATTTGATAGGTTTATGAAGAACTATGATAATTTAGGATCCTTGTTGCCGTACTTTGCTTATGAAATTTCTAAAGAGAGTTGAAAATCAACTCATTGTTTACTCTTTTATGTGCTCAAATGTTATAATTTCCCTGCACTCCATTTCTAATGTTACAACTTTGGTTATTTATAGATGGTTATTTTACCCACAGAATAGGGTAGAATTGCTTTAGTACACTTGAAATAAAATCTCATTGTCATTTCTTAATACTATAGAATGTCTTGCAATGATTATTGAGACTAAATAATAAACAATGAACAACTTATAGCATACAACTAGTATTTTTTTTATGCTGACTGGTTGCCTTTTAGTCTGTAAAGAAAAGAAGAGTATAACTGCTTTTCCCCCTTTTTTTCCTGCACCGGGTGCACCTTTAAGATTCTGATTTTTAAGGTATATTAGCCTTTTAAGTAAATCACATCTATTCTTGATTTCAGCAAGCCTGTGGAACCTGATCGTCTTTTTGATTGTCTTCCCAACTCTCTACGGCCATCATCAGCAGCATCTAGCCAGCAAAGTGATGTTAGTAGCAAGGGTCATTCTGAGCACCAAAACAAAAGCTTGGAAAATGCTGTTTATACGCTTCCAACTCTCATACCTCCCAGGGTTTTGCCACTGCTGCATGATTTAGCCCAGCAAATGGTTCAAGCTGGCCATCAACAACAGCTATTTAGAATTTACAGGTTCATTTATATATTTTCTTCTTAATCAAATGCTGTGCCATTGCTCAACACTTTCTTTTCGATGTGAATGTTTTTTTTTTTTTTTTTTTTTTGAAAATCTTCACTCAGTAGAATTTTCATTTCATAAATGTACTTCCTTTGATAGAATAGGATAAATTTTCCATTTTATTTTTTTCTTTTATTTTCTAGAGAGCAAGGAAAATTAAAATCTGACTAAACAAGAATGACCTTTATTTGATCAAAACACCAAATTGGAACTAAATTTTGTGGCTGGCTGAGGATAAATTAATTATTCTAGAAATTCTGCATAGCTTGGAGGTATAATTTTGATAATCTTCACTAGTGGTTGGTGGAACCATCAGATTTAAGTTGGGATGGATCTTACATGTTCAAGACTTGTGCCTGATTAGCTAGAAGTAGTTTGATGCAGATCTTGGTGACACAAGTTAATGATCTACTCTTAGATATATGATATGTATATTGTCTTTTGAATTCCAAATTAAAAAGAAATAGAGGCAGATGTTGTTTTTATTAAAGGAATGATTACATGTTCTGTTATCATAGGGATTGATTGATTCATGATTTTTTCTTCAACTTACATCCTTTTTTTAAATTGTAGATACATTAATAATCTGGGTTAGTTGATAACAGTTTTATAATGTTTCTAAATTTATTAGGGATACTCGTGCTTCAGTTTTGGAACAGTCTCTCAGAAAACTAGGTGTGGAAAGACTGACAAAAGATGATGTACAGAAAATGCAGTGGGAGGTTTTGGAGGCTAAGATTGGGAATTGGATACATTACATGCGGATTGCTGTAAGGAATTACTTGAAATTCTGTTGAATTGGTAGTGGTTTTGTTTCTTCAACTATTTAATAACTCGTGAAACAGGTCAAGCTGCTCTTCGCTGGGGAAAAGAATGTTTGTGATCAAATATTTGATGGTGTTGATTCTCTCAGGGATCAGTGTTTTGCAGATGTCACTTCAAATAGTGTGTCTGTGTTGCTCAGTTTTGGGGAGGCTATTGCTAAAAGCAAGAGATCCCCAGAAAAATTATTTGTTCTCTTAGACATGTATGAGATAATGAGAGAACTTCAGTCAGAGGTATGATAAATTTACTATGCCAGAGCAAGATTACTGAATCATGAGGCGGTATTGATTTATTTTTCTTAAATGTTTTATAGTTACTTATGATATATGTAGGATATGATTTATAGGGAAAACTGACAGATACTTCAATCCTGTTGGACTTTAGCATATGAAAATAAATCAGTTCAGTTTTTGACAGGAAGACAACATAAGAAGTTTTTGTCATAACTTAGGATTATATAAAAAGGCTCTAATTGCTGCCTTGCTTCACAACTCTTTCTTTGCTGGTTAAACATTATCCATAATCTTAGATATTTAAATGGAATATTTTAGTTTAGTTTCTGTTGAGTAATAGAGCTTGATCAAATATTGCAGATGGAAACACTTTTTGGAAGTAAGTATTGCAATGAAATGCGGGAATCTTCAGTGAGTTTGACAAAGCGGTTAGCTCAGACAGCCCAGGAGACCTTTGGTGATTTTGAAGAAGCAGTTGAAAAAGATGCTACAAAAACTTCTGTTTTTGATGGAACTGTCCACCCTTTGACTAGCTATGTGATAAATTACGTAAAGTTTCTTTTCGAGTAAGTTATTTCTGTGCTTCTACTTCCTGCTGCTGGTTTCTTTTTCTGAGAGGTTCCACTCTATTTTCCTTCTTTTTTCCTTCCAACCCCCTTCCCCCAAATGAATGTTCTCTTGAGTACTGATACTTCTTGATGGATTTGCTGATTAGGTCAAAAGTTATGGAAGTTTCTGGATTGGTAGCCCTTATTTTGTTTTTGGTTGGGGTGATTTTTGGGGAATGGAAAATAGAGAGGGAAAAATAGGAGGGATTTTGGGTTGAGGGGAAAGGGGGAGAGAAAGTGGTGGGCCCTGAGTGTTTTCTCCTCAGGCCCACGTGTCTCCCTGGATTGGGGAGAAAATGGAGGGAGGGGGGCCTAGATGGGAAATTACCCATCTGCCCCTCTCCACACTCAACGTTAGTTTTTATTTTTTAAATGTAATAGGGGCATGAAAGTAAATTTATACAAACTACATTTTCTATCCTTATTTTTCTTCTCAATTAAATAAAAGAGTTTTCTATCTTTCTGCTTTTCCACCCACCAACCAAACACCTATGAGGGAAAACTCAATCTTTTCTATCTTCTCACTTTTCCACCCGTCCCAACCAATGAAAGCCTTAGTATATTCTTCTATCTTAGTTAATTGTTTGGTTTGAGTAATATATGAGTTATTTGTCTCTCTAATTCTTGATTTTACAGTTTTAACTGCCTCTGAGACACGTTGTCCTGCCTGCTTGTTCTTAGCATGTATTGTTGCTATTCACTTCCAATTCAATTCTGGTTCAAGTTCAGTAGTTTCTTTCTTATTCTATATGAGTCAGATTTTTGCTCCCCACTCCCCCCCTGCATGCGCTCACTTTGAAAAAAGAAAAATCTCACATGGGCACACACACATACACACTCACCTCTCTTCCATCCAGTTTTCAGATTTTGGTTCTGTTGCAATTGTCTCTGGCATATTCTGACAGTAACTGTGGGAAAACAATAGGCATATGACTGTTGGAAATTTCATGTGTGCAGCTACCAATCAACGTTGAAGCAACTTTTTCAGGAGTTCGACAGTCGTAATCCTGAAGCTCAGTTAGCATCTGTAACTACGAGGATTATGCAGGCTCTCCAGAATAATCTGGATGGGAAATCCAAGCAGTATAAAGATTCTGCATTGACACAATTATTTCTTATGAACAACATTCACTATATTGTGAGATCGGTTCGGAGGTTTGTTCTATGTTCAACTTGTTCTATTAATGGTAATAATCCTCTCTGCCTGCTAGTATGCTCAGTTTTCAAAATATATATTTACAGATCAGAGGCAAAGGATTTGTTGGGGGATGACTGGGTGCAGATACACCGAAGGATTGTTCAGCAGCATGCAAATCAGTATAAGAGGGTTTCTTGGGCAAAGGTTCTGTTTCTTTAGTCAAAGTCATCTCTTTGCTTTGTTCCTGACAATTGTTGAAGCTATTTCTGGAAACATGAATTTTATGCCAGATATTGAGCACACGTGGTCTTTCTATTTTACATTTTTTCCAATCCTCAAGTTAACAGAATATTCTGACTGTTTGAGCATTATATATTCCCATAGCATTATATGGATTTGAGAATGCCAAAATCCTGTCTATTGAAACTCCTGCAAATTGAAGTTCTGTTTTTTTTTTCTTTAACTTTTGACTTTTTAAGAGTTAGGACTGTAACTGTACTTTGCCATTGATAGGTGCTAATAATGAGGATCCAAGATTGTACTTGATATCTCATAATTTGTACTAGGGAAGTCCAAAGATCTCACTAAGCTGCTCATGTTTTTTTTATTTACAGATTCTTCAGTGTCTCACTGTTCAGGCCTCTAATTCATCTGGTGGTGGTGGTCCAATTGGAGGCGATGGTAGTGGAAGTCAACTTTCTAGAGCAGGGGTGAAAGATAGGTTCAAGACCTTCAATGTCCAATTTGAAGAAATTCATCAAAGGCAATCTCAGTGGACAGTTCCTGACAGTGAATTGCGCGAGTCTCTGAGGTTGGCTGTTGCTGAAGTCCTCTTGCCAGCTTACAGATCTTTCCTTAGACGTCATGGGTATGTTTCCTCTATTCTTTTTACCTCCTCTCTTTTAGAAGGTTTGCCTTTTTTCTTTTTTCATTTATACAAATGTGTTTTTGTGTTACAGGCCTCAGATTGAGTCCGGGAAGAACCCTCAGAAGTACATCAGATACACTCCTGAGGATCTTGAACACATGCTGGGTGAATTTTTTGAGGGCAAGACCTGGAATGAACAAAAGCGATAAATAATCGATAGGACATATTTTCTTATCGATTTAGTAGAATTTAGATAGAATAGCTAGTGGTATTCTTTTTATGAGAGATTAAATAATATCTAAATTCATGTCCCACTTAAGGCTTTTTTTTTTTTTTTTTTTTGGTTCTGCTCCTTCTAGAGTTCTGCCATTGGTTCCCCAATTTGTTACATTGAAGGGGAGCATGCATGCGTTTGTTATAGTGTATGCCCATGAATGAATTAATAGAGCTGTAGAGCACAATTGTAGTACTACTTACGGTATGGATTTGATATAATGGAAACATAAAAGAGTTTAGACCCATCCAAATTTCACCTTCCTGAGAGATTTAATTTGAATGTGCTTTCTTTTCATCTTACTGGTCACTGATCATCCCCCACACGCTCCCAATGTGGTAGAGAATTAAAAATCTCAATTTAACATACCAAAACAAGGATACTGATTGCAAACTTTGCAAGATCAATGCAACAAAAGCTTAGGCCAATAAACATAGATAGGATGAGTGACTAGTCTCCATATATTCTGTTGCATAAGAAACTCAATCTTGAAACAAAAACTATGTGCACATTGCCTTCGCTTTTCCATTTTGGCCTCATTTCGTATACACCAAGCATCCATGCAATTGTATCAAGATTTCCAATTTCAGGGTCTGGTAGGTGGTTTAGCAAGTTGACTACTATGTCTAGAAACATCATTGTGGACCAATCCTCCAAGCAGCTAGCTTGCCAAACTTTATTATGTTGTCCCCTAGCGATTTGGAGGGATTTTTTTTTAAACTGGTTTATATCTAAACTTAATCCGTTCCCATAAATGAGTTTCTTAAGTGTTTTCATGAGTTGTTTTGTCTACAGTGCAGATATTATAGCTGTTAGAGTTGGTTTAGTTTCTGTTAATATATCTACTGTAATTGGTTTCCTAGAGAAGGTTAGACTTGATCTTGTATATAAATATCATTCTAATTATAATTGCGTAATGTTAGAGACACAACAAAATGTCACAACAAATAATTTCCTAAATTAGTATCATTCTAATTGGTATTCTATATTTGGGAATGTTGTGGAATTGCTAATTCAATTTATAGCGCTCTCTCTCTCTGTTCTGTGTGTTTCAGTGTCAATCTCTAAAACTTTACAAAACCCTTTACGTGCCATTAATTATATTCCATTAACCATGACCTCCAAATACTCAGTGTCACGGCCTTCCTGGTTAAATAAGTTAATTGTGACACTCTCTATAATATTCTTTATAAGTATGCTTATATGGGGCAGGGCACATTTACCCCCAGCTGCTGTCATCCTTCACCATCTCTCGGTATCCAAATTTCAAACATTGGATTCACGTTTGGTTGTTGAATGGGTAGCCAAGATCACAATTTTCAAGCCTATAGCTTCCTCGATCAAAGGCGCATACCCAATTATGACGAGAGTTGAACACTTCAACGTATTGAAACTTTTATTACGTACAAAGAACACGTTCTCGCCGTGAACTCAACTCGTATAGAGCCATAGTTGGATCTGCCTGGTGTATCGACCGTCATAGTCAAATTTTCCACAAGGGATTTGGAAGGGGATAAAATGGAGGTGAAGGATTGGGTGTTGGATGAGATCAAGAAAGATAGAGACAGTGGGGCAGTGATTTTTGGCATGGAGATGGTCGTATGGACTGAACAACATTAGACTTTTTGGGCTCGGTGTCCTAATTTGAAAGTTGATTTTAGTCAGGCAAAATGGGTGGTTACTTCGAACAAAATGTGCTATGTTTCTAATTGGTACCGTCCTTTATTTTCACTCTAAGGAATGTAGATAGATAGTGCCATAGTGGGGAGGAAAAGTGGAGTTCTAACCAAATGTCCAAAGCACTGCACATGATATCATTATTATTGAGATATCGCTTGAATCCCGTGTTTTATTAAAGTTTAATGCTACTTGCAAAAGATCATATTACATGCATTTTTTTTAGTGAATATTTTTACTTTGATCAATACAATGATGTCTTTGATGGTGCTATCTTTCCGTTAGAACAGGAGGCTGGGGTTGGGGTTATTATTCGTGATGATTAGGGGTTAAATATAGCTGCTCATAGCAAAAAGATTAAGCAACCGCTAGGTCCATTAGTGATTTAGTGATTGAAGCTAAAGCTTTTGAAGAAAGAATCCTTTTTGCTAAGGATATGGGAATCCAAGAGTTTGAGCTTGAAGAGGATTCTCTTGTGGTTGTTAATGCTCTTGCAGGAAGTTCCTATCCTCCATCATTGATAGCAGCTGTTATCTATGGAATTACTTCTCTATCACATGAGTTTCGTGGGTTTGAGGTTTCTCATACTAATGATAATGAACTAGCCCCTGTTTTTTTAGCAAAATATGCTCTAGGTGATAGGCATTGAGCATTATATTACTTGGGTTGGAGAGAATCCTTATTTCTTAAAACACCTTCTCTCAAATGATGTAATTTCTTTTTGTCATATTAAATGAAATTCTAGTCTCTTTATCACAAAAAAAGAAGTAAACTTGCATTACAACGAGGATTTTGGTTACAACTTGTGGCTCTTTATGGGTCTAGACTGTATGTGGCACACGACAATAGTGGAAGGTTTTTTTTTTTTTTTTTTTTTGGGGGGGGGGGGGGGGGTGACAAAGGTAGCGTTTGGATCTTTACAGTGTTGGCTATGGGTATATTGGCACTTGGATTTTTTTTTTTTTTCTTGCTTTAAGTGATTTTTTTGGACCCTTTTTTTTTTTTGGATTTTGAAAAAAAAAAGTGTATTATTCTTGAAAAATTTGTAGCCCATTTGTGTTTGTATTTCCTAAAGGTTTATTATTTTGGGGGGGGGGGGGGGGTGGTGACAAAGGTAGTGTTTGGATCTTTACAGTGTTGGCTTTGGGTATATTGGCACTTGGATTTTTTTTTCTTGCTTTAAGTGATTTTTTTGGACCTTTTTGTTTTTTTTTTTTGATTTTGAAAAAAAAAAAAGTGTATTATTCTTGAAAAATTTGAAGCCCATTTGTGTTTGTATTTCCTAATATATATATGGGGAAACTTTTTTTTTTTTGAGAGATAATTACAACATGCTGCTAATCCTGCAGTTCAAACTCTTTCCCCTCAAACCCCCAAGCACTTTGTATATGGAGAGGTACCAATTCAGCTACAAGGCCTTTAGCATGTATGGGGAAACTTAAGTCTCTACCAAGTGTCACATTCTTCATTTAGGCTTCTACTTCAACAGATATTAAATTTATATCAAAATATTATTTTATTGAATGTGCCCATGGATTAAATGCACATATTAATTATTTATAGGTGTGTGCACTAATTAAGTAATATATATATATATATATATATATATATATATTTGGACAAAATTTAGGTCAATTCTTAGGTGTTGTTTTTTAGGTTTCCCTCTTAAAATTTGACCATGTGGTTTTTTTTCTCACGGAATGGAAGTGCATTTTTAGTTAAGTATTGCCACATGGTTGAATTTTAAGAGGAGAACATAAGTAACAACATCTAAGTATTGTACTTAAGTTTTGCTCTAATATATATATATATAATTTATTTGTCATTTTTTTAAAAATTATATAGAAAAGCAAATATCTCATGTAGGAAATCATGAGCTTTGTAGCAGTTTACTAGAGTAATTTTTTATTTAGCCTTCCAACTCTTCCCCCTTCCCCACAAATAAAAAAGAAGTTAAGGTCATGTGTTTAGCTTTGGTGAAAGATTGTCCCTCATAAAGTCCAAGCACATTAAACTTTAAAAATAAATTGGTTTTTTTATGGACGCACCAGCCTGAAGCACACGAACACATAGAGGAAACCAGCTGACTTTGAAATATGCATATACATGACATCAACATACTTCAAAATACGACCCAAGTTAAGAACTAAATTATTTTTTAATAAGAATATTTTAATATTTCAAAATATCATGAATCTCTACATATTAAGAGGATTTCGAAAGTTAGTTATGACTTCATAAAATGTCGAAAATACCCCTAATTTAATTAGATAATCCTTATTTTTTAAAAATAAAAAATAGGGTTAAAATTGTAATTCAATAAAATTCAAAAAAAGAAAAAACTACTAGATAAATTAAAAAAAAAAAAAATTAGCACACTCTATTTAAATATATTTCACGCATGTTTGATATAATTTTTCCTAAAAATTAGCAAACACTAAACCAACAGAATACTCCATTTCAAATCCAAAATTTTAGTTTTTAAAAAATTCATTCATGTTTAACCTCACTAACCATAGACCAGTCTCATTACATGCACGCGTGCAATGAAGCTCTTTTTTTAGCAAAAAAAAAAAAAAACTTTGTGTTTTTATTTTATATATATAATTTTTATTTTGAGAATCTAATTTATAAGTGGATAAA
Source organism: Quercus tomentella (assembly GCA_028535165.1). NCBI lineage: Eukaryota > Viridiplantae > Streptophyta > Magnoliopsida > Fagales > Fagaceae > Quercus > Quercus tomentella. The sequence continues at coordinate 11,887,393 of JAPQVY010000012.1, read as the reverse complement.
GCAATTTGAAAATTAACAGGAGTGTAGTCCAATTTTTTATGCAATGTTTTAGTAGGAGTTAGAGTTACATTTTTATCAGATTGTCCTTTAGTTTAGTCTTTACTTAAACATAGGGGTGTAAGTGTATTTTTGAACTAAAAAATGAGGAATCCAAATAGGGAAAGCCCCTTAAATAGTAGTATAGAAAACAGGGGAAACCCCTTAAATATTAGTATAGATAAATTCAAATTGAAAAATTACAATTAATAAAATAAAAAAAGAGCCTCATCGCATGTGCGGAGTGCGTGTGATGAGGCTAGTAATAAAATATGCATATGTCATGACAAAATACATAAATATCATATTAAATTTTTTTTTGATACAATCCTATTAAAATTCTATTAGAAGGATATTTCATTTAACTTACCACTGTCATACTCTAATAACATATACATGACATCATAAAAATTCTATGATATAGTCTAATTCTATGATTAGTTGAATTCGTTATGTTAGTTAATCTCTAAGACATTTCCTCTATAAAAAAAAAAAAAAAAAAAAAAAAAAAAAAACTAATTTCTATGACAATTATGTTATAGTCTAAATTCTTTATCCCTTGAGATTAAAAAAAAAAAAAAAAAAATCTATACCCCCTTAAGTTTGTATTACTTTAATTCAACAAAAATCTATTAATTGCTTTTTTATAACAACAAAAACCCTTTTTTTTTTGAGAAAGAAACTGATGGATTTTATTAATAAAATTCAACTACATCCAATTGTAAAATCGAACCAATATGAGATGGGACATCTTCCATCCATACTTGAAAATCTGGTATGCATAATGCATTTTTAGCCAGACTATGAGCAACCCCATTGTCGTTTCTCTTAATGTGAGAATACAACAATCCTTCTCTAAGAACATGTGAAAACCTAATACAATGAAATAAACTTGCAAAACATTTAACATCACGACTAAGTGAACCAAAGGATTCCAAAAACTGCGAATCTGCATTCAAAGCGTTCATTGCAATCTCTGAAACTCCCTCTGGGGTGACATCTTCCAAACTCAGATCAGCATCAAACTGTAAAGCCTTCGATATAGCCAAAGTTTCAAGCTCTATGACAGTTAGGGGGAGAGGGATGATTCCGACCATGTGTGCCAAGCCTTTTCCTTGGCATTCTTGGATGATCACTCTAATCCCTGCCCTATCTTCTTCTTGAAACATTGTATCGATATAATTTGTGCCCGAAACCTCCACAATTACATCAATAGTCGATCTCCAAAACAACACTAATCCACCTCCCATATCCAAAACAGCATCCACAGAATTTTGTTCCCGGAAAATCGCATCATCAAAGTTCACCTTTAGGATTGGCCATGGAGGAGGTTTCCAAATGGCACGGTGTGGAGGCTGATTGGACTGATCTGGTTCATTACCTTTCATTGTTGTTGTTGCGCTTTTTTCTTTGTTTGGAATATTGACCATATTAAACACTTGCTGTTGGGATTGCTGGGAATTAGAGTTAATAGGAGCAATAATTGGTGAGCTGTCATCATTCCCCGCATTTAACTCCGTATCAATGCTCTTAGGACAGCTTAAAATCCCATTAATTGTGGGAGATAATGGCAGCGAAAATTCCGGGCTACCATGATTAGTGAGATTCGTATCACTCCAACCGTTACTCATTGAATGCTTGTCCCTCCCTGCCTGTAACGTTCAACTCCGATTGGCTCATGCACCGGCTCGGAAAGCTTCTCGGTTTGGTTCTACTAAGTTAGTGGCTCCTCTTCCCTTGACTGAGAAGCTTGTCCGGCTTTGTTGTTCATCTTTCTTGTAGAAAAGAATCCTGGCACCGTAATTGATTTCTTCTTTGAAACCACAAATGGAGGCGCACGTAAATTGGGACCAAACTCCATAAAGATTGTCCGAGAGTCCAAAACACTACCTTGAAATCTGTTTCCCAAACCCCCTGAAGAAAAACCCACAAGCCTAGCAATACACTTGGTATTCCTAGGGACCTAACACCACCTTCAGATGAAGGGACCAACCAATTCTACAATGCAAGAGAGTTCAGAGGTACACACTGAACTCTCGGGTAGCAGAGAAACTACTAATTGTTATTGCATTATTACTTCATATTATTACTTTAATATATTTTGAACATATTATATAAGGGTAATTCTACCGCACCCCCCCTTTTTTGGGGGTACGATATCCATTAGTAGGCAACCTGCTATACTAACTTACCAAAACATCACATTTGATGGTACCATCCTCACATTGTGTAGTACTAATATCACATGTGATTGTACTTTTGTCACATTCGGTGGTTCCCTTATTTTTTCTCTCATTCGATGGTACTATTCTCACATTGTGCAGTACCAATATCACATGTGACTGTACTTTTTCACATTTGGTGGTTTCCTTACTTTTTTCTCACATTTGATGGTACAATCCTCACATTGTGCAGTACCAACATCACATGTGACTGTACTTTTGTTACATTCGGTGGTTCCCTTATTTTTTTTCACATTTGATAGTACCATCCTTATATTGTGCAGTATCAACATCACATGTAACTGTACTTTTGTCATATTTGGTGGTTCCTTTATTTTTTCACATTTGATGTACCATCCTCACATTGTGCAGTACCAACATCACATGTGACTGTATTTTTCTCACATTTGGTGGTTCCCTTATTTTTTCTCACATTCAATGGTGCCATTTTCACATTGTGCAGTACCAACATCACATGTGACTATATTTTTGTCACATTTGGTAGTTCCTTTATTTTTTTTATCACATTTGATGGTACCATCCTTACATTGTACAGTACCAACATCACATGTGACTGTACTTTTGTCACATTTGGTGGTTCCCTTATTTTTTTATTACATTTGATGGTACCATCCTCACATTGTGCAGTACCAACATTATATGTGACTGTACTAGTAACGTTGTTTGTATTTTTTGGAAATACGTATGAGTGAAAAAGTGCGTGAAAATACGTGTAATATTGTTTAAATACTGAAAACTGTTGTTCAAAATACACTACCAAATACCTTAAATTCGAGACCATAAACTATTTGAAGCAATAGTAGAGCTTTATGCACATTAAAACCTAAAAAAGACCATAATGCCCCGAAAATCTAAAAATGACAATGAAAATGTTATACAACCACTCTATTTACTTGATTTGAAACCCATTGATTTTAAAATTAATAGATTTGTAAAAAAAACCTTGATTTGAAATCCATTGATTTTTAAATTCCTTATTTGGGTCTTTTTATAAAATGAAGGATTTGAAATTCCATTGTTTGGATCCCTAAAATTGGATTTGGATTTAGATTTGAATTTAAGATCAATAAAATAATTTTCCCAATTATTATTTTTCTTAAACTTTATACATTTTAATTTTAGTAACATTTTTTAATAAATACATGAGGTAATAAAGAAGCCATTGAAAATCCAATTGCCAAGATGATGACTAAAAATTTGTCATCTTAGCCAACTAATTTTTTATTTTTTATATTTTTTGCCAACTATTGACAACTAAAATATTCAATATCAACATAAAGAGAGAACCAAAATGCATGAGTTTTTTCACAACATTTAAAACTCAAACTAAAAAATTGTTTCAAAGTTCTTAACTGCTAAAAAGTTCTATATCAACAGATTCGATAAAGTATCCAAAATATGTGTTTTTTACACAAAATTCAAAACAAAGAGGCCATTGATACACCAATTGACAAGATAATGACTAAATATCTTCCATCATAGCCAACTAAAAAAATATCTTGCCAACTCTTGCCAACTAAAACATTTTAGAAAGAGAGAGTACCCAAAATACATGGGTTTTTTTTTTACAACATTCAAAATCTCAAACTAAAAAACTGTTTTGAAGTGGATCTTTTCTACTCTTTTTTATTTGGCAAGGCTCAATTGCATAACTTATTGATAACAAATGTTAACATGTTGTTGTGCAATAGGAGAATTCATCACTTTTCTCCACCCTCAATCATAACTTCAACTACATCATCCATATATTTTGCACCAACACCAGTAGCTTTATCCCTCCCACACAAGATCTCAATGTCCTTCAATTGTCAATAACTTTGTTTTTCTATCACATGCTTTTGTATTTTTCTAAGGAGAAAAAGAAGCAATGAGTTAACTTAAATAAAATAAATTGGACAATAAAACAAAGGAAAGGGGAAAAAATAAAATAAAAAGCAGGACATTACGTGATGATTGTATTAGTGATAAACTTATATTTAATAGCTAACAATCTATACCCACAACATGGTAAGCACATCAAAAGACAAGTTCATATATAAGTGTGTGCATAATAGTTTTTTCATTGAAGTTACTTGGAGAGACTGGATTTCTTCAGTTTTAGCAACTAGATAGCAAGGTGATAATCCTACCGGCCAGTAAACTGTTAAATATACCAAATAGCATCATTAAACCATAAAACTACACTAATTGAATATAGAAGACTACAATGCAATTCGCTCAAGTTTCAAAAAATATTTAAAAGATTCTAGATTATGAAACTTGACTGAATAATGAAAAAGTTAAAACAAAATGAGTAATGCTATTTTCAGTGGGTTTCTCACTTGTAAGATAATCCTCATTCAAGCAAAGTTTTCACTAGGAAATGAATATCATGGGAAAGGAAGGGTAAAAAAGTCTAAGCAATAATACCCTATGGAGTGTAAGGATTTTGTTTTCGATGAGATCAAGAAAGATAGAGACGCTGGGGCAGTGACTCTTGGCATGGAGATATTCTTATGGAATGATCAACGATGCACTAAGCCTTTGTGGGCTCAGTGTACTAATTTGAGAGTGGATTTTAATCAGGCAAAGTGGGTGGTTTCTTCAGCCGAAAGATGCAATGTTACTAGATGTATGTGGCAGTAGCACTACTGAAGAGGGTAAAAATGAAAGGATGATGGATCTCCATGAAATGGGCTTGACGGATCTTGTCCGTGGGCTGGTAGAGGGCGAGCCCAACTTGTGCAAAAGTCTGTTATAAATGGATCCTGCATAAACAGATACAACAGAAATGGGGCAACCAGAAACCATAGATGGGAAATACTTGCGACACACACTTAATCACCATAGAATCCCAAAGTAAATTGAATCCTAGCACAAAGAGGATTCCGGAAGATACGCGCGTTAATGAGGATCTTCTCTACAAGAAAATGTCTTGGTCATCACGTTTGGGACTATTCAAGAGGATTCCTATAAGGAAAAGACTTCTACACCAAGGAAGAGATGTCAACCTTCTACTACTATAAAAACCCCAATACCCTCACAAATCAAGATACGCATATTTTACCCTTCTCTAGCACTCTAGAGTTGTGAGAATAGTTCTAACTTGACCTTCGGAGGGTAGTTGGCCTGCACCACATCGGTGCTCTCTGTTAGGTCTTCTCTGTTTGTTGTGCAGGTGTTGTTACGAGCGTACGAAGATCGTGTGACTCACTGGTGATATTCACGGCATCATCAACTACAAATGATATTATTGTCACTGGGATTTCGCTCGAATGTTTGCAAAAGATAATATTATATGTACTTTTTTTTTATAGTGATTATTTGTACTTTAATCGATACAACGATGTGTTTGTAATTTAATTAGGGAATATAATATACTCAATTATCTAATAATATGTATCTACTAGACTCATGTTTGTATTTAATTAGTAAACTCACATTACAATGAGGATTTTGGTTTAGACGAGGGGCGTGGGTCTTTATGCATCTATGACTCTACGTGGTGGTTGGATGGGATTATTAGAGGGGGGTGACAAAAGTAGTGTTTGGACCTTTATGGTGCTGGCTTTGGGTATACTGGCACTTGGGTTTTCTTTTCTATTTTTTTCATGCTTGGTTTGGGTGATATTTTTGACCTCTTTGTTGTTTTGGATTTTGAAAAGAAAAAAAGTGTATTGTTCTTGAAAATTTTGCAGCCCATTTGTTTTTGTATATACTATTTTGGATTATATATATATATATACACACACTTTTCATTTCTTATATTTTTCCACATTTTACGAGCAACTAAATAGTGTGGCTTTGTGTGTAAAATTGTGGAAAATAGATATATGAAGCTGTGAGGAGTTGCATCTAAATGTGGATTACTTTGTGGGTGTAAATTTTCTTTCCTCAAGTAAGCATTTTGTTACATATCTAAATTTCCGTTTGTTAAGAATAACAATGAAACCCATGCACTTTATTAAAAGATTACAGAATATAATGAAACAAAAAATTTTACGATGACTAAAACGGAAGCAATCCCAAAAGTTGAGGACTAAAAACAGATCCCAAAATTGAGCACTTTTCTCAATTTTACATATCCTCTGTTCCCACCATTACAAATTTACAAACTTCAAATGTTCAAGAAATATCATATTCAATCTTCTTAAATAAATCCCTAAAACGATATTGCCAAGTTGTGGCTGTGATTCCCTTAAGAATTCATTGTGTTTTATTATTTTTTGCACTTCGTTGTAACTTTCTTGGTTATGGCCTTTGCTTTTCCATTTTGGCCTCATTTTGCTTACATCAAGGCATCGATGCAATTATATAAGGAATTTCAATTTCAGGCTCCAGTAGGTGGTTTAGCAAGACATCTTATTATGGGGCAATTCTTACATAGTTAGGAGTAATTCTCCGAGCTCTCATAAGAGGTATGCTTCACAATAAGTCCCATGTATAGGACCCACCCTCTATGTGAGAACCCAGAGGGACTACTAGTTTTTTCGGCGAAAATGGGAAACTAACCATAACTTTCCAACTATATAGTTAGTAGTCAATGTTTTCAAATTATATTTTTTACTAGCATCTCGAGTTTAAGAGACTCGATTTAGGGCCTATAAATCGAGTCTTTGAGGGTCGGTTTTCATGTTCTAATCGGGTCTGAGTTGGCACTTTTTCCACATGGCAACCACCTAGAAATCGAGTCTCTAAGACTCGATTTATAAGCCCAGACCCAAACACGAAGATAAAAAAAGAACAACAGCACCAACAAAGAAATCAGAGCCAGAAAAAAAGAAAAAAGAAAGAAGCTGAAGAAGAAAAGAAAGCCAAAAAGGCTGCTTTCTTCTCTTTCTTCTTCTTCTTGTCTCACTCCTTCTCTCTCAGTCTTTCTCATGCTTCAATCCAAGAAACAAAAACACCACCGCAACCACCAGATTTGTAACCATCCACAACCAGATTCGTCTCACTCCCTCTCTCTACTGTGGTTTCTTTGGCTTCTGTTTGGAGTTTGGGTGGCTGTGGGTTGACTGGATCGAGTCGCGACCCAGGCCGCGCAACCCAGGCTGCGCTGGTGAGGTGAGCTGTTGCGTGGCCTGGTGAGGTGAGCTCTTTCTCTAGATTCTTTCTCTCTCTCTCTGATCTGATTGTATTTTTTTTTGGGTATTTCGGCTTGTACATGAGGGACTTGAGATTTAAATTTTTTAAAATTTTTTTGGTTTATAAATCGAGTCTTAGAGACTCGATTTCCAGGTGGTTGCCACGTGGAAAAAGATGCCACATGAGACGTGATCAGACCATGGAAATCGAGTATTTGAGACTCGATTTATAGGCCAAAATCGAGTCTCTTAGACTCGAGATGTTAGTAAAAAATATAGTTTGAAAACATTGACTACTAACTATATAGTTGGAAAGTTATGGTTAGTTTCCCATTTTTGCCAGTTTTTTCTCTTATTATGTTGGTCATGTGCATTCCACGTGACTAAAACATATGTAACTTTATTATGATGTCACCTAGCGGTTTAAAATGATTTTTTCCAAACTGAGTTGTATCTTTTTCTACAGTGCAGAGATTATAGCCGTTGCTTTGCTGGTCGTTAGAGTTTGTTTAGTTTCTATTAACTATATTTGTTGTAGTTGGTTATTTAAGCAAGCTAACATACTTCTCTTAGAGAAGGTTAGGCTTGATCTTGTATATAAATATCGTTTTAATTGTAATTATAATTAGAGCAATACTACAGACATAACAAAATAGGATCTTATGGGTCTAAATCCTCCAACTCCAAATGACATTAATTCCTTTTAAGTTTTAACTATGACCACCTACTCCAAATCCTCTCTGCCAAGGTCTTATGGGTCCAAAACCACAAGGTCCCTCAAAAAGACCCATGTATCTTATTTGTGACAATCTCTATAATATTCTCAATAAGCATATTCATATTGGTCATATTTTCAGTGGATGATACACCCCCTGAAGTATTCCTTCACTATCTCTCTGTTTCAAAATTTGATATTTTAGATTCACGATTGGTTGCTGAATGGGTAGCCAAATTCACCATTATCGAAGACGTACCTCTCCCGCCCAATTCCATAACCCCAGTTTACGCAAAAGATTCATCATCCTTCGAACGTATTGAAGCTTTTGTCTCTTTTAAAGATCATGTCCTCGCTGTTAACTCTACGAAAGTAGTACCAGTGTGGGAAGTTCTTGGCCAAACGACCATGAGTGTCAAATTTTCCACAATGGGTTTGGAAGGGGAGGATCAAATGGAGGTGAAGGATTGGCTGTTGGAGGATATCAGGAAAGATAGAGACAATGGGGCTGTGATTTTTGGCATGGAGATAGTCTTATGGATTGAAGGATACACTCGGTCTTATTGGGCTCAGTGCTCTGATTTGAGAATTGATTTTAATAAGCCTAAGTGGGTGGTTACTTGGCCCAAAGATTGCTATGTTTCTAATTGGTACCATCCTTTAAATTCACCGTATAGATAGATAGTGGATATCTTGAATCCTATATTTGTATTTAAATTTAATATTACTTGTAAAAGATAATATTATATCTACTTTTTTATTTATTTTTTATTTTATTTATTTTTTTATAGTGATTATTTGTACTTTGATTGATCAATGTAATGAAGTGTTTGTAATTTAATTAGGAAAAATAATGCACTGTTATCTAAGAATATGTATCTATGAGACTCATGCTTGTATTTAATTAGCAAACTCGCATTACAATGAGGATTTTGGTTTCCATGAGGGGCTTGGGTCTTGATGGATCTATCAAAAGGGTGGCTAAGGTAGGCTTGGATCTTTATGGTGTTGGCTTTGGGTATATTTGTACTTAGCTTGGATGATTTTTTAAAAAACCTCTTTGTTGTTTTGGATTTTGAAAAAAAAAAGAGTGTATTATGATTGAAAGTCTTGCAGCCCATTTGTTTTGGAATTCCATATTTTGGATTATATATATATATATATATATATATCAGGGACGGAGCTAGAACTTATAGTTAGGAGGGCGGCTTTGCTGCTGGTTGTGTGCAGTGATTTTGGCATTCGACTTTGTTGCTGCTCAGCTGATGGTTGTTTAAAATTTTTTAAAGAGTTAGATTGTTTGTTTTTGGTAAAATTGGTTGATTAGTCTTAATTTTTTTAAATTTTACTATTGGTAATTTTGTAGTTGGACTAATTTTTTTGGGCTTGTATATTTTGTTTTAGATTTGGTTTTTAAAATGAGGAAAATGCTAGAGTTACAAACTTTTTTACAAATTGCTGATGTGATGATTGGTTATTGGTAAGTAAAAAAATAATCTAAATGATGGGCCCAAATGTGAATTAATAAGAATTTGCTACCTTAACAGTTTATAAAAATGTTGTAGAAAAATTTGTGACTATAACAATACTTTTAAAAGAATCAATGATATTGTTAAGGAGGCAGAAGTATAATTTTATAAAAAAAAAATTGCTAAAATTATTACCCATATATATAATAATATATTTTTTTTAAAAAAAACTGGGGGCTATTGCCCCCAAGTCCAAGCATGGCTCCTGTCCATGATATATATATATATTCTTTTCATTTCTTATATTTTCCCACATTTTATCGTCAAATAAATAGTGTGGCTTTGTGTGCAAGATCGTGGAAAATAGATGATGTTTGAAGGAGTGAGGAATTGCATCTAAATGTGGATTATTTTGTGGGTGTAAATTTTCTTTCCTCCTGTAAGCATTTTGTTTGACATATCTAAATTTCCTTTCGTTGAGGATAACAATGAAACAAACTTTATTAAAACAAAAAGATTAAAGATTATAATGAAACCAAAAAAAAAAAAAAAAGAAGATAACTTAAATGAAACCAATTCCAAATGTTGGAGACTAAAAACATATATAAATCAATTTTTTACCTTGGAATTGACTGCACTAGAAATTTTCTCTTGGACAAGTACATGCTCATGCTCTCCAAAGTGCAAATCCATTTTATCAACAACTTTATTAGTCGTAACTTTTTCAAGTGGCCGATTGTGAGTGATGATCATATTACTTTTATTTTCTAACACTTAGAGAATTTGCATAAGCTTATGCAAAAATTCATGTCTATTTTAGTATAAGAACCTTTTTTTTTCCTTTCTATTTTACACACTCACTTTTCAAAACACCCCATATCAGATTCTATTTTATAAGCATTTTGTTATATTTCTAAATTTTTGTTTTCTAAGGATAACAATGAAACACATGCACTTTTATTTTAATGGAAACAAGCACAAACACTTTATTAAAATATTAAGGTTAAATTGCAAACTACACTTCTAAAGTTTAGAGGTGTTTGGATTTTACACCTTAATATTTTAAAATTTGAATTTGTCCTCCTGAAGTTCTATTTTGTTTGCATTAGTTGCCTCCCTATTCATATTTTCCATTAAGTGTTACATAAGTTTGTTATGTGTGTTTAATTCATTCAATAAAATGATGCCATGTTATTTTTAATTATTTAATTTTTTTTTTTAGATTACAAAAATGATATGACATTATTTTATTGGACAAAATTAAACCAATCCCAAAAGTCAAGAACTAAAAACACATATAAATCAATATTTTACCTTGGGATTGATTGCATTATAAATTTTCTCTTGGACAAGTCACAAGTACATGCTCATGCTCTCCAAAGTTCAAATGATTTTATCAGCTACTTTATTATGAACATAATTCTTTTCACAACTTACTGAAATCACTTTCATATAGATTCATTGTTGACATTACTTTTATTCTTCAACACTCACAATCTATTTTAACAAATTAAGAAAAAAGTTGTGTCACTAGATCTATTGGTTTAGTAAACTTTTTAAAAAAAAAATATTATCTTCTTAAAGGACCAATAGTCACTTTGAAAATCTTAAACGACACTTTAAAGTGGCCTACAAATTAACTGCTTCGAGCCTCCAACAGTTGCCTCTTCCTCATAAATTCTCCTTACTAAAGCATCTGCCATTTCCTCAAATATTCTACTTTCTAAAACATCTGACCTCCTCACTTCCTACCATTACAGATTTACAATCTTTAAATGTTCAAGAAATATCATATTCAATCTTCTTATATAAATCGCCAAAACGATACTGCCAAGGTCAGGTCGTGATCCCTTGTAGAATTCGTTGCGTTATATTGTTTTTTTGTACTTCATTGTAGCTGTCTTGGTTATGGCCTTTGCTTTTCCATTTTGGACTCATTTCGTGTACAACAAAGCATAAATGCAATTGTATATAGAATTCCAATTTCAGGCTCTGGTAGGTAGTTTAGCAATTTGACTACTACGTCTAGAGATATTATTGTGGACAATTGAAGCACCAACCTTCCAAGCAGCTTGCCTTTTTACGGCGCTGTTTTGTCTACAATGCAGAGATTATATATAGCCACTGGCCCACTGCTTTGCTAGCCGTTAGAGTTGGTTTAGTTTCTGTTGTTATAGCAGCTGCTGAGTTGGTTTAGAACTTTAGGTTAGGCTTGATTTTGTATATAAATATCATTTTAAACATTAATTCTCATTAGAGTAATGCTACACGCATAACAAAATTTCATAACAATTTTACAACATTCCTAAATTAGCAAGGGCTAACACTCACACATAGGCACACCACAATCTATAATTTAAATATTTTGGTATGCTGTATTAGGGAATGATGTGAAATCGCTAATACGATACGATTACACCTCTCTCTCTGTTCTAGCCTTCCTCTTCCTGTTGCTTTTCTCTCCCTGTTAGTCGTGTTTCATTGTCATTCTTTAAAAACTTTACAAAACCTTCACGTGCCATCAATTCCTCCAAGTTTTAACCATGACCTCCAAATCCTCTCTGCCATGGTCTTATTATGGGTCCATCACCACAAATAGGGTCCATCAAAAAAAGCCTTCTTGGTTATGTAAGTTAATTGCGACACTCTCAATAATATTGTCACTAAGCATATTCATATGGGTCATATTTTTAATAGGTGATCTACCCCGTAATGTCATCATTCACCATCTCTCTGTATCCAAATTTGAAATCTTGGATTCACGATTGGTTGCTGAATTGGTAGCCAGATTCACCATTTTCGTATTCGTACCTACCCCGCCAGGAGCCACTTCCCCAGTTTTCTCAGACTCTTCATTCTTTGAACATATTGAGGCTTTTGTATCATATAAAGACCATATTCTCACAGTAAACTCTATGAATATAGAACCAGAGTGGGAAGTTGTTGGTCACACGACCATGAGAGTCAAATTTTCCACAAAAGGGTTGGAAGGGGATCAAAGGGAGGTGAAGGATTGGGTATTGGAGGACATAAGGAAGGAGATGGTCATATGGACTCTAGGGTACTCTCAGTCTTATGTGAGATTTTGAGCTTGCAAATGAACAATAATGGCAGAAAACTATAACAGAAAGGTGAAGAGAAAAGAAACAGTGAGAGATTTCTATTGAATGATGAAAAGTGTTTATACAAGCTCAAAAGAAAATACATTACATAGATCTCTATTTATAGTGTACAAAATAGATACAATCAAGAACCTTCTAAGAGATTCTATCATAACTGAATCATAACATCCCTGTAACAACTTCTGGATTTCAAGGAAGGATTGTTATCATCGAGGCTGTGTCAATCTCTGTAACTGAATCAACCTCGAGCATTCTTTGAAGAACAGAGCAAGTCTTGAAAACCTGGACTAAGGAAGAGGATCAAAACGGTATCGTTCCACTAATATGAAAACGTCCCTGTTTCTTATAACTCACTTAGAGCATTCTTATCAAGGTGAGTAAAATTTTTAGCATATACCATCTCAAAACCCAAAATTTTAGCTTTTAACAACTCATTTTACAATTCACCAAACATCAAAGATTCTATATTTTTTACCATTTCATTTAAATATATATATTTTTTATTATTTCTTTATTCTTCAACTATATTTCTTTCTCTCTCTTCCTCTCTGTCACTCTCAACCCAGCAAACTTGACAATCTCAAAGCAGCAAACCCATACCCACCCCATCCACCACCACCACCGGAAAAAAACACCAACCACCCATACCCACCTATCTATCCAACAAACTCACACTCTTCCATCTCAACCCAGCAAACCCATATCCATCCCAGCCACCACCATTGAAAAAAAAAAAAAAAAAAAAGGCCCAGCCACTACCTTCCTCTTCCAAATCACAAATCAACCACCATCACAATCACAAAACCCAGGTTGGCGAGAAGAAAGAAGAAAGATAGAGAGGCAAACCCATCACGTCGGCGAGCAAAACACACACACACACACACAAACCCACCACGGCAAACCTCCACAAAAGCAAACCCATCATGCCGATCCACTGCACCACGACCCACTACGACCCAGACCCACAACCCAGAGACCCACGCTGATCACAATTCGAAGTTACAAACCCACAACCCAAAGACCCACGCCCACGCAGATCACAATCCAAAATCACAAACCCACAACCTAGAGACCCATGCCCACGCCAATCACAAACCCACAACCAGACCCACGCCGATCACAATTTGAAATCACAAATTTACAACCCACAAAATCAAATCACCTCGCCGTCAAGCTCTACCTCCATATCGGCAGCAACACTCCGAAGGCGTTTGGGCTTTGAAGTTCCTGACTGACGAACCTTGGAGGGAAGGAGCTCAAACCGTGAACCCGAGAGAAACAGAGAAGCTATGGGAAAGAGGAAGAGGAAAGTGAGAGAGGAGAGAGAAGAAAGAAGGGAAAAATAAAAAACAAATAAACGCACAGTTACTGTTGGAATAAAAAAATAATTTTTGGTTTAGGATTTGTGCTACAGTGAGGTTGTATTAATACAATCTCACTTTAGTAATATCTCAAAATTTTTGAGATTTGAAATGTTTGATGGAGTTGGTTTTTGGGTGTATTGGTGCTAAAATTTAGCATATGACACTTTTAGCATCCTTAATGGGAATGTTCTTAGAACTCTTTCTCACTTAAACCACACGACACCATTTTGATCTTATCATCAAGTTACCGTTGAGCTGAACTAGCCGTTACTCTGAGATTTCTTCTAATTTCAACTTCAAGTCATTGCTCTTCTCACTGCTCTTCTTGTTGTTCAAGTCCTCACTTGCTCTATCATCTTATTGGGCTCGTTGTTGAAATTTGAAGATTGATTTTACTCAGGAAAAGTGGGTGGCTACTTGGCCTAGAGTTTGATATTATGTTTCTAACTGGAACCGTCCTTTAAATTCACTGTATAGATAGATTTTGGGGCAGGGAAATGTGGGGTTTGAACCAAATGTATGAAGCACTACAAATGATATCATCATCACTTGGATATTGCTTAAATTCCATATTTGTAATTAAATTTAATATTACTTGCAAAAGATAATACCATATGTACTTTTACAATGATGTGGTTGTAATTTAATTGGGAAATATAATGTATGTATCTAAAAATATGTATCTACTAAGCTCATGCTTGTATTTAGTTTGGAAACTCGCATCACAATGAGGGTTTTGGTTTCGATGAGGGGCTTGTAGTTCTTTACGCGTCTTTGTGCCACAGGCCCACAGTGGAGGATGGGTTTACTAGAGAGAGGGCGGGGGGTTAGATCCTTATGGTGTTGGCTTTTGGTATATTGGCACTTGGGTTTTTTTACTTGGTTTGGGTGATTTTTTTGACCATTTTTGTTGTTTTGGATTTTGAAAAAAATAAGTGTATTGTTCTTAAAAAATTTGCAGCCCATTTGCTTTTGTATTTCCTATTTTGGATTATATATATTCTTTTAATTTATTATATTTTCCCACATTTTATTGGCAACTAAATAGTGCGGCTTTGTGTGCAAAGTTGTGGAAAATTTATGATATTTAAAGGTGTGAGGAGTTGCATCTAAGTGTGCATTATTTTGTGGGTGTAAATTTTATTTCCTGACGTAAGCATTTTGTTTGACATATCTAAATTTTCGTTTGTTAAGGATAATAATGAAACAAACTTTATTAAATGAAAAATATTAAAGATTATAATGATTTTATTTACGATGACTAAAATGAACTCAATCTCAAAAGTTGAGGACTGAAAACATATATAAATCACTATTTTACCTTGGGATTGTCTGCACTAGATTTTTTCTCTTGGACAAGTACATGATCATGCTCTCCAAAGTCAAAATGCATTTTGTCAACTTTAATACTACGGTAACTTTTTCTACAACTC
Source organism: Quercus tomentella (assembly GCA_028535165.1). Taxonomy (NCBI): domain Eukaryota; kingdom Viridiplantae; phylum Streptophyta; class Magnoliopsida; order Fagales; family Fagaceae; genus Quercus; species Quercus tomentella. The sequence goes on along the minus strand of JAPQVY010000012.1, from coordinate 11,871,948 downwards.
TCCACAGCTTATTGAAAGTTACCGATTGTGAGTGGTGATCAATCATTTTCTTATAGATTTAACGTTAATATTATTTTTATTTTCCATCATTTAGAGCATTTGCATTAGCTTGTGCAAAAATTCTTGTCTATTTTAGCATAAGAACCTATTTTTTCTATTTTATATATTCACTTTTTAAATACCTCACATCAAATTATTTATTTTACACTACATTTTATTAAAGAGAATAAATTCAATAAGGATCTGGTGTAAAAGGGGACTTTTACCCCTCCAATAATAATATGCCACATCATATTATTGCAAATAAAAGAAGAGAGTTTGCCACACTGAATCTTGCTCTCATTAAAACACCTTTCATAATACACAAAACCAAATCCCAACCAAAGCTGCTTTTGGTAGATGAGATATTGTTGCTCCATTGCAGAGCCAAGAAGCCTCTGTCGTCGCCGATGGAGCAATCATGGGCGTGGCAAATGCTGTCTAATGAATATTCTTGGCCTTCACAAGTGATATTTGAGAGGGTTGGGATGCCTCACCCATTTTTCCTAAATGTTGCTGCCTCACCAATCTATAGAGCTTGGTAAGTTTAGGGGACCCCACATGATTCAATTGGATAGGTTGACGGTACTATTGGTTTTAGAACTACATCTAAACTTGGAATTGGTAGATTTGAGATGGGTTAGTTTGTTCAGCTTATGAAATGAAAATTGTGTTTGGTTGCTCTGCCGTCTTTCCTTGGAAGCTTATCCGCTTGGTAGCATTGTCGGAGGGAAGCTTCTCAGCTTGGTGGCATCATCAGCGGCTCGGCAGCAACTCGAGGAGGAAGCTTTGCAGGAGATCTGGTTTTTTTATTTTTTTTCCTTACTATTTTATTATGCAAGTGTAATAGAGTGTGATTTAGTGTGACAGGCTCTATTATCTTATTTGCATAAGTCTAAAAAAAGTTTGATGTGTCACGTTATTATTGGATGGTGTAAATGTGGACTTTTACACCGTGCTCTTACCAAATTTGAACTCTTCATTAAAATACTTTTTTTGATATAAATATTTTTTTTATCATCCCAAATCATATCTCATTCTTCCTCAATAAAAAACCATTACTCTCAATCTAAAGAATTACCAAAATATTCATTTACATAGCTAAAGTAATTGTATAAATTTACGTACTTACCATAGCACAAATGTATTTTTATACAACGATTCATAGATTGTTGTGAATATATTTTGGGGTTGATTAGGCAAATTTGAGATTTTATGCTATTTTACAACAAGTGATGCAAATGCCTTTATAACATAGTATTTTTAACAAATTATTAGTAAAATAATTAAAAAAATAAAAGGGCCCCAATCTCAAAGGACCAAAAGTCACTTTCAAAATTTACATTTTTTTGAAAAGTAATAATGTTTCTTGATTTATTAATTGTTTATTTTTTTTTACACGCAATTATCACTATCTACTCTTTTTCTTTATCTTTGAGATACGTAAAAAAAGAATAAAAAATTACATACAAAATGAATAGTGATAATGTAAAATTACATGATTAACAACTTTGCATGACAATGTAGGTAAATTTTGGATTTTTTTTTTGAGAATCAGGTAAATTTTGGATTTTGTTAACTAAAATGTGGAACTTTTTCTATTATATAACTGATGTGAGTGCTCTAACTGCTCGCTGCCTTTTTATACTTCATTGTATCTATCTTGGTTATGGCCTTTTCTTTTCCATTTAGGCCTAATTTCGTGTACATCTAAACATCAATGCAGTTGTATAGAAAATTCCAATTTTAGGCTCTGGTAGGTGGTTTAGCAAGTTGTCTACTACGTCTAGAAACATCATTGTGGACAATTGAAGCTCCAATCCTCAAATCAGCTAGCTTATTATGTTGGTTATGTGCACCTCACGTGACTAAGAAGACATATGTAACTTTATTATGTTGTCATCTAGCGGTTTGGAGGGATTTTTTCAAACTAGTTTGTATCTAAACTTAATCTGTTCCAACAAAATGGGTTTCTTAAGTCTTTTTATGAAGCTGTTGCTTCGCTACATGTTAGAGTTTGTTTAGTTTCTGTTATTATATCTGCTTTAGTTGGTTATTTACTGTAGGTTAGGCTTGATCATGTACAAAAATATCATTCTAATTGTAATTCTCATTAGGGTAATGTTAAAAACACAACAAAATGTCATAACAAATTTACAACGTTCCTAAATTAGCATGTCAATTCATACATGAGCCCGACTTCAATCTCTAATTTAAATATTTTGGTATGTTATATTTGGGAATGTTAAGAAATTGATAATACGATTACACCTTTCTCTCTGTTCTATCTTTCCTTCTTCTTCCTCTTCCTGTTGCTTTTCTCTCCCTGTTCTTCGTGTTTTAGTGTCCAATCTCTAGAACTTTACAAAACCTTCACGTGCTATTAATTCCTTTAACCATGGCCTCCAAATCCTCTCTGCTACAGTCTTATGGGTCCAAAACCACAAGTAAGGTCCCCAAAGAAAAGTCTATCTGGTCATGTAAGTTAATTGTGATCCTCTTTATAACATTCTCAATATTTTGCTTGTTCATATGGGCCATAGCTACAATGGATCTTCCACCCCCTCAAGTCTTTCTTGAATATCTCAGGGTTTCCAACTTTGAAGTATTGGATTCGCAATTGGTTGCTGAATGGGTAGCCGGATTACTACTTTACCAACACGTACATAACCCGAACCCGACCCCGACCCCTAACAATGGCCCACTTATGTCGAATATTCCACTCTTCGAACGTATTGAAGCTTTTATTTCATACAAAGATCACGTTCTTGCCGTGAACTCAAGTAATATAATGCCACAGTGGGGAAGGCATGGTATATCGACCATTAGCGTCAAATTTTCCACAAAGGATTTGGAAGAGGATCAAAGGGAGGTGAAGGATTGGGTCTTGGAGGATATCAGGAAAGATAGAGAGAATGGGGTAGTGATTTTTGGCATGGAGATAGTCGTATGGACTCGAGGATACAAGAGGTCCTTTTGGGCTCAGTGTCCTAAGCTCAAAGTTGATTTTAATCAGCCAGAGTGGGAGGCTGCTTGGCCCAGACGTTGCCATGTTTCTAAATGGTACCATCCTTTAAATACATTGTATAGATAGATAGCGGGGGAGAAAAAAGTGGGGTTTGAGCCAAATGTGTGTAGCATCACAAATGATACCACTGTCACTGAAATATCGCTTGAATCCCATATTTGTATTTAAATTTAATATTACTTGCAAAAGATAATATTATATGTACTTTTTTTTTTATTAGTGTTCATTTGTACTTTGATCAAATACAAAGATGTGTTTGTAATTTAATTAGGGAATATAATTTACTGTATATAAGAAACACTAGACTCATGCTTGTATTTAATTAGTAAACTGGCATCACAACGAGAATTTTGGTTTCCACTAGGGGCTTGGTTCTTGATGGGTCCACAACTCTATGTTGCAAACAACGGTGGTTGGATGGATTTATTAGAGGGGGTGACAAAGGTAGTGTTTGGATCTTTATGGTGATGGCTCTGGGTATATTGGCACTTTTTTTTTTTCCTTGGGTTGGGGTGATATTTTGACCTCTTTGTTGTTTTGGATTTTGAAAAAAAGAAAGTGTATTATTCTTGAAAATTTTGCAGCCCATTTGTTGTTGTATATACTATTTTGGAAACCATATATATATATATATATATTCTTTTCATTTATCATATTTTCCCACATTTTATGTGTAACTAGAGTGTGTCTTGAGAGAGATACTGCCAAGGTTTGGTCGTGATCCCTTGTAGAATTCATTGTGTTTTATTGTTTTTTTGTACTTCATTGTAGCTATCTTGGTTAAAGCCTTAGCTTCTCCATTTTGGCCTCATTTCGTGCACATCAAGGCATCCATACAATTGTATAAAGAATTCCAATTTCAGGGTTTGGTAGGTGGTTTAGCAAGTACTCGACTACTAAGTCTAGAAACATCATTGTGGACAACTGAAGCACAAGCACCAATCCTCCAAGCAACTAGCTTATTATGTTGGTCATGTCACGTACATCTCCCATGACTAACACATATGTAATTTTATTATGTTGTCATCTAGCGGTCTAGAGGGATTTTTTCCAAACTAGTTTGTATCTAAACTTAATCCGTTCCTATAAATGGGTTTCTTAAGTCCTTTCACATAGCTGTTTTGTCTACAAGGTAGAGATTATAGCCGTTGCTTTGCTAGCCTTTAGAGTTTTTTTAGTTTCTCTTATTATATCTGCTGTAGTTGGTTATTTAAGCTATCAAACTTCTGTTAGAGAAGGTTAGGCTTGATCTTTTATATAAATGTCATTCTAATTGTAATTCTCACTAGAGTAATGTTACAGACATAACAAAATATCATAACAATTTCATAACATTCCTAAATTAGCAATGACCAACTCACACATGGCCCACCACAATATATAATTTATGAGAAATACTATATCCACAACCTTTCTTAAGTGAGAAGTTTTTATTGGCTGTTATTAGTAGGATTTTTATTTTTTATTTTTTTAATGATGAATTCAAATTAAAATCAATAATAATTTACCACCTATAATTTGTTGTGATAGTATTGTAAAAATGTGGAGTACGTAGCACTTCTATTTAATTTTTTTTATGGGGACTTCTATTTAAATATTTTGTTATGCTATATACATGGGAATGTGGTGAAACTGCTAATACATTACATTTACCCCTCTCTCTCTATCTCTATTCTAGCCTTCCTGTTGCTTTACTCTCCCTGTTCTTCGTGTTCCAGTGTCATTTTCTAAAAACTTTATAAAACCTTCATATGCCATTAATTCCTCGAAGTTTTAACCATGACCTCCAACCCCAAAATCTCTCTACCACGTACACGGTCTTATGGGTCCAAAACCACAAGTAGGGTCCCCCAAAAAGAGTCTTACTGGTTATGTGAGTTAATTGTGACTCTCTCAATTATATTGACAATATGTTTTTTCATCTGGGTCATAATTTCAGAGGATGATCCAACCCCTAATGTAATCCTTTACTCTCTCTCTGTTCCAAACTTTCAAATTTTAGATTCACATCTGGTTGCGGATTGGGTAGCCAGATTCACTATTAGCGCATCCGTAACTACTGATGTCTTTCCTGGATCCCCAATTTTTGCGGATTTTTCATTCTTCGAACATATTGGAGCTTTTGTATCTTATAAAAAACATATTCTAGCTGTGAATGCTACGAATATAGAACAAGAAAAGTGGGAAGTTATTGGTGACACAACCATGAGCATCAAATTTTCCACAAAGGGTTTGGAAGGGAATCAAACGGAGGTGAAGGATTGGGTGTTGGAGGACATAAGGAAGGATAGAGACAATGGGGCTGTGATTTTTGGCTTGGACATGGTCATATGGACTCGAGGATACACTCAATCTTATTGGGCTCGTTGTTCGAATTTGATGATTGATTTTACTCAGGCAAAGTGGGTGGCTACTTGCCCCCCAGTTTGCCATGTTTCTAACCGGTACCATCCCTTATATTCATTGTATTAATAGATAGTAGAGGAGGGAAAAGTAGGATTTGAACTAAATGTACGTAGTTGCGAAGCATTACAAATGATATTATTATTATTGGGATATCGCTTAAATTTCATATTTGTATTTGAATTTAATTTTACTTGCAATAAATAATATTATATGAACTTTTTCTTGTGATTATTTGTACTTTGATCAATACAACAGTGTATTTGTAATTTAATAAGGAAATATAATATACTGTATCTAAGAATATATATCTACTAAACTCATGCTTGTATTTAATTAGTAAACTCGCATCACGAGGGTTTTGGTTTCGACTGATGGGCTTGTGGGTCTTTATAGGTCTAGGACTCTCTAGTGCACACGACAGTGGTGGATGAGTTTATTAGAAGGGCGTGACAAAGGTAGTGTTTGGATCTTTATGGTGTTGGTTTTGATATATTCGCACTTGGGATTTTTTTACTTGGTTCGGGTGATTTTTTTTTTGGGGCCCTTTTTGTTGTTTTGGATTTTGAAAAATAAGCGTATTATTCTTGAAAATTTTTGCATCCCATTTGTTTTTTGTATTTCCTATTTTGGATTATATATATATATATATTTAATTTCTTATATTTTCCCACATTTTATCGGCAACTAAATAGTGTGGCTTTGTGTGCAAAAATTGTGAGGTTTGGGCCTGCTCTGGTTTTTTTTTTTTCCCTTCCACGGGTTCTCTGCATTTTCAATGTTTCATGGACTTGCTTTGGTATGTGGTAATGGTAGAACGTTTGGAAGAAGACAGAGTTACTTTTATTATCATGGCTGGCTTTGTGGACTAATAGGAACAAAGTACGTCATGGCAGTAAGAAGAAGAGTGGGCTGGAGTTGCTTGCTGCAATGTAGTGGTCATCATTTTGAGGAATATGTTGCTGCACAGGTTGTTCCCACGGTGCCATTATAGCAGCTTGAGTCGAAGTGGGTACCACCTTTGCCTCCTTTCTATATGATTAGTGTGGAGGGTGCTGTTTTTTCGAATCAAAAGGAGACTGGGGTGGGTGTTCTTATTCAGATATTCCAGATGATCTAGGTAGAGTGATTGTTGCTCTTAGCAAAATGATTAGGGCTTGATTTTTCTGTTTGGATTGAAAAGAGTCCTTATTTTATACAACAAGCTCTTCTCCATGATGTGGATTCCAGTTAGTTCAACTGGTAAAGTTTCTAATGCTTGTATAAGAGATCTGGGGTTTAATCCGGAGCGGTTCATTTTGAACAAAGTTTGATGCTTTCCCATAAAAAAATTGTGGAAAATAAGTGATATTTGAAGGTGTGAGGAGTTGCATCTAGCCGTAGATTATTTTGTGGATGTATGTTTTCTTTCCTCACGAAAATCATTTTTTTTTTTGCAATATCTAAATTTCTGTTCTTCAATGATAATAATGAAACACACTTTATTAAATATAAATATCAAAGATTATAATGAAACAAAAATTTTTACAATGACTAAAATGAAACCGATCCCAAAAGTTGAGGACTAAAAACATATATAAATCACTATTTTACCTTGGGATTGTCTGCACTAGAAATTTTCTATTGGACAAGTACATGCTCATGTCTCCAAAGTTCAAATGCATTTTATCAACAACTTTATTAAGGTCGTAACTTTTTTCACAACTTACCCAAGTGGCCAGTTGTGTGTGGCGATAAAATTATTTTCACATAGATTTATTGTTAACATTACTTTTATTTTACAACACTTAGAGCATTTACACCAGTTCATGCAAAACTTTGTCTATTTTAGCATAGAAACTTTTTTTTTTTACATTCTCATTTTTTAAAACACTCCACATTAAATTATTTATTTTATACTACTTTTCATTAAAATACTATTTCCTTATCAATTTTTTATTATTATCCCAAATCATATCTATTTCTTCCTCAACCAAAAACCATTTCTCTCTGTTAGGACATATGTAATTCACTTGTTAGGAACATATGTCACTATTTTATGTAATTGGCTTATCCTTTGACAAAACGCACTTTACTTGTATTTGGGTAGATCTAGGATGTGTTTAATACTTCAAGAAACTGTGTTTCAAGATCAAGTATTGAAGACATGCAAGTCTGTCCAAGATTCAAGTTGAAGAAGTGCTGTTTATTAAAGCTCGACAGCTAGCTTGACAGCTAGCTATCCATCGAGCTTAAGAAGCTGTTCCAGCCCTGTGGCTCGACAGCTGCTCAACAGACAGGTATTTGTCGAGCTTTATGAAAAACAGAATTCCAGTTCTGTTTTGACTCTAATCCATGATTATGTGTTTGTGCTTTCTTTTCTTTTAACCCTAGATATATAAAAGGATTATTTTAAGAGCTGTCAAAGTGTACACAAGTTGCACAAGTGTTGAGCAAAGTTTGTTCAAGCAATTTGTAACCAGAGACAAAGTTTTGCCCTAGTTCATCATTCTTGTGAAGAAGTTGTTGTGTATGTGCACCGTAGGGTTTTGTGATCAAGCATCTTCTTGATCTTCATCGCTGGGATGAACTGAAGAACTTTGCAGCCAACAACTTTCTCTAATTGGTGATTGAAGTCGCGTATTGTGATCTGCGCATTGGTTAGTCACGTACTTGGAAGCCGTGCATCAAAAGGGGAAATTGTCACTACAGAACAAGTCCAATTGGGTATTGGGGTAAGGGTTCAACTATAGGTTGGTATAAGGTACTGTGATTCCTTTACTTGTAACCACTTGTTTTGATAATAGTGGAATTTCGGGAGTGGTGACTTGAAAATCACCCGGTGGGGTTTTTGTCGTTAGGTTTTCCCCAGTCGTAAACAAATCACCGTGTTATTTATTTTCCGCTGTATAATTAGTTTATTGGTGATTTGTTTGTGCTACCACGCATTTGCATGATTAATTAACTTAATTAATTCACTTGGCTAAATTAATTGGTTAATTTATCACAATGGGTCAATTCGTTTTTGGCCTATCACTCTCAATCTAATGAATTATTGAAATATTCTTTTGCATAGCTAAAGTAACTGTTGTGTAAATTTATATAGCTACTATAGTACACATTTATTTTTGCACAATAATACATAGACTGATGTGAGTGTATTCTAGGGTTGATTAGGAAAATTTGAGACCTTATGCTATTTTACAATAACTGATGCAAATGCTCTTACATAATGGTATTTTAATAAATTATAAAAAAAAAAAGTTGTGTCACTAGATATATTGGTTTAGTAAACTTTTGCTATTTTTTTGTTGTTTTGTTTTTGTTATTTCCTTTCTCACCAAAAATAAAAAATAAAAGGGTCCCAATCCCAAAGGACCAAAAATCACTTTCAAAATCTTAAACAACACTTCAAAACGGCCTATAAATTAAGAGTATTTGCATCAGTACGTGTAAAAATTTCTGTTTATTTTAGTATAAGAATATGTTTTTCCTATTTTACATACTCACTTTTTAAAATACCACACATAAGATTTTCTATCTTACACTACATTTCATTGAAATATCAATTTTTTCTTGATTTTTTAAAATTATTTCTCCTTCTTCACACATAGTTATCACTATCCATTCTTTTTCTTCATTCTCGAAATACGTAAAGAAAGAATAAAAAACTAAATGCAAAATGAATAATGCTAGTGTAAATTTATGTGGTTACTAACTTACTGTAACAACAATGTATTTTTACACAATTTTACATGACCTGATGTAGGTGAATTTTAGATTTGATTGGCTAAATTATGGTACTTTTTCTATTATATAAGCATTGATGTGAGTGCCTTAACTGCTTCAAACCTCCTACGTCTGTCTTTTTGTACTTCATTGTGGCTATCTTGGTTGTGGCCTTTTCTTTTCTATCATCGTGGACAACTGAAGCACCAATCCTCCAAGCAGCTAGCTTATTATGTTGGTCATGTCATGTCATCTCACATGACTAACATATATGTAACTTTATTATTTTGTCACCTAATGGTTCTGAGGAAAATTTTCCAAACTAGTTTGTATCTAAATTTAATCTGTTCCAATAAAATGAGTTTCTTACGAAGCCATAGCTTTGCTACCTGTTAGAGTTTGTTTAATTTCTGTTATCATATCTGCCGTAATTGGTTATTTAGTGTAGGTTAGGCTTGATCATGTACAAAAACATCATTCTAATTGTATTTCTCGTTAGAGTAATATTAGGGACACAACAAGATGTCACAACAAGTTTACTATATTCCTAAATTAGCATGTTAACTCACATGAACCCCACTACAAATTCTATTTTTAAATATTTTGGTATGCTATATTTGGGAATGTTAAGAAATTGCTAATACACCACCGCACACCCTTGGTGCGGTGGTCACCCCACAAGTATTAGTGCTTGTGGAGTGTGAAGGGCAAGGGCCGGGATTCAAGTTTCCAGGAGGGAGCTTCACACACATATACACTTAGATTAGGTTAGAGTAGAATTTTATCTTGTATCCAAAAAAAAAAAAAAAAAAAAGGAAAAAAAAATTGCTAATACGATTACAGCTTTTTCTCTCTAGCCTTCCTGTTGCTTTTTCTCTCTCCCCGTTCTTTGTGATTCAGTGTCAATCTCTAAAACTTTACAAAACCTTTATGTGCAATTAATTCCTTTATCCATGGCCTCCAAATTCTCTCTGCAACGCTCTTATAGTTATAGCTATAGGCCAAAAACCACAAGTAATGTCCCCCAAAAAAAGCCTTCCTTGTCATGGAAGTCAATTGTGATCGTCTTTATAATATTCTCAATATTAAGCTTGTTCATATGGGTCATAGGTTCAATTGAGGATCCACCCCTTGATGTCTTCATTGACTATCTCAGGGTATCCAACTTTGAAGTGTTGGATTCGAAATTGGTTGCTGAATGGGTAGCCGGATTAACACTTTACAAATACATACCTACCTCGCCCCCTAACAATCGCCCAGTTAAGTCTGAAATTCCACTCTTCAAACTTGTTGAAGCTTTTATAGCTTACAAAGAACACATTCTCGCCTTTAACTTGATTAACGTTGAGCCAAAGTGGGGATGGCTTGGTCTAAGGACCCTTACTGTCAAATTTTCCACAAGGGATTTGGAAGGGGAGGATCAAATGGATGTTGAGGATTGGGAGTTGGAGGATATCAGGAAAGATAGAGACAATAGGGCAGTGACAAAGCATGGAAATAGTCATATGGACTCAAGGATACCAGAGGTCCTTTTGGGCTCAGTGTCCTAAGCTTAGAGTTGATTTTAATTAGCCAGAGTGGGAAGCAACTTGGCCCAATGATTGTCATGTTTCTAAGTGGTACCATCCTTTAAATACATTGTATAGATAGATAGTAGGAGAGCAAAAAATGGGGTTTGAATTGTGTTAACGTGTATAGTGTTATGGGCTTTAGGCCCAACTAGATTACTTGTATAGCACACATTCTTGTACTACACTTTTACTTGTACTGCACTCATATGCCTCCTATATAAAGGCACTCATGTATATTCTTTCATTAGAGAAATACAATACTATTGCATTCAGTATTTCTAACATGGTATCAGAGCCACTGCTCTGACCTTTACTTAGCAGTCTTGTCTTTATTGGTGTTACTCCATTCTGAACATCGCTTTCGCCGTCACAACAGTTGCCGCAGCCTCTTGCCATTGAACCTCCAACGTCTTCCAACCGTTGTCTTTGGGTTCCGGACCTGCAGCCGTTGTCGTTGAGGAGTCCTACGCCACATAGACCACTGCACGCGTCATTACCGCCGTGAATATTGCTCTGATTAGGTTTCTATAGGTATCACTAAGATCACCTTGCGCCGATCTACACTTTGGTTGAAGCCTCGAGGCCATTGGAGATAACACGCGCCCTCACGTGCCGCCCAAATATTTTGGGCTCAAGCTCATGCTCTTCCACGCGCCGACGATCTTCTTCCACGTGTCGACTGTATTCTTCACGCGCCTTCACGCGCCAGATCTGCACCTGCTGATGTCAGCCCTAGGTGACGTCATCACTGCCACGTCACCTGCTGACATCATCGTCCCCATCTGCTAACGTCACCCGCCACGTCAGCTGACGTCATCGTTGACAAGCTGTTGACTTTCGTTGACTGGACCGTTGTTGACTTTGACCGTTGACTTTTTGTCAGAGTTGACTTTTGCAGTCCAGGTGCTCCTTACCCAGTTTTTCGCGTAGATTTCATTTTTGCAGTCCATTTTTGCATATTTTGCTTCTAAATGAAGAATAAGGACAAGTCTTCTTCTTTTTGCAACAATCGTCGCCGACAATCCATCAAACGTTTTTGCAATTTTTGTAAACGTTTTGACCATAGTATTGAGACTTGCTATCATCGCAACAAATCAACTATTTCAATTTCTACTGCTACTGTTGCTAACACTGAGAGTGACCAACCAATGGCTCCCATCTCTGCACAGTCTCGGTCTTCTAGATCCACTTTCACCATTTCCAAAGATGACCTTATAAACATCATCGCTAATGTCATTGGTATGGTTGGTAATGCATCTTATTCCTCCTCTCTCTCAGCTTTATCTGGTATGTCTCCTACCTCTTGGCTTATGGATTTTGCTTGTTGCAATCATATGACACCTTACTCATCTTTATTTTCTGAACTTAAACTTGCACCACACCCTTTTAATATTCGCACAGCAAATGGTTCCACAATGTCTAGTCATAATATAGGTTCCGTTTCGACCTCCAACCTCTCGGTTCCTGGGGTCTTTAATGTTTCTGACCTTTCTTACAATTTATTCTCTGTGGGACAATTAGCTGAGTTGGGTTATCGCATTATCTTTGATTTTTCTGGGTGTATTGTGCAGGATCCAAGGATGGGACAGGAGCTTGGGACCGGTCCCAGAGTTGGGTGTATGTTTCCCGTGGACAACCTTCGTCTTCCACTTGTTGCTCCTATTTCTGTTGCTGCAGCTGTTGCAATTTCTTCTGTTCCTTCCCTTGCACTTTAGCATGCTCGACTTGGTCATGCATCTTCCTCTCGGGTACAACAATTAACTTCTAGAGGTTTGTTAGGTTCAGTGTCTACAGAAAATTTTGATTGTGTCTCATATCAGTTAGGAAAACAACCAGCTTTGCCTTTCAATACTAGTGAATCAATATCCACTGATATCTTTGACCTTATTCATTCTGATGTTTGGGGGCCTTCCTCTATCTCTAGTATTGGTGGGTCTCGATATTTTGTTGTCTTTGTTGATGATTACTCTCGCTATAGTTGGATTTTTAATATGAAACATCATTCTGAATTATTGCAAGTATATTCTAATTTTGCAAAAATGGTTGAAACTCAGTTTTCCAAACGCATCAAAATTTTTCGATCTGATAATGCTCTTGAGTACACTTAATATGCTTTCCAAGTTGTTTTGCATTCCTATGGCACTGTTCTTCAACTAACTTGTCCAGGTACCTCTCAGCAAAATGGCAGAGTCGAACGAAAATTTCGTCATATTCTTGACACTGTTCGTGCTCTCCTTCTCTCTGCCAAAGTCCCTACTCCTTTTTGGGGTGAAGCTGCTCTTCATGTTGTTCATGCTATTAATCGCATTCCAAGTCCTGTTATCCAAAATCAAACTCCATATAAGCGCCTTTTTGGGTCACCTCCAGACTATCACCACCTTCGCTCCTTTGGTTCTGCTTGTTTTGTTCTTCTTCAGCCATATGAGCATAACAAACTTGAGCCTCGGTCAAGGCTTTGTTGTTTTCTTGGCTATGGCGAAACTTAAAAGGGGTATCGGTGTTATGATCCTGTCTCTCATTGTCTTCGTGTCTCCCGCAATGTTGTCTTTTGGGAACATCGCCTTTTTGTTGAGCTCTCTCACTTCCGTGCCTCCCTATCTTCCTCCTCTGTCTTAGAGCTTTTTCCAGATGAGGCACATATTCCTTCTGTAGCTGATCCTGATCCTCCTGTAGTTGCTCCTGATTCTCTTGTAGACTTCTTTGTCTAACCACCAGATGTCATTGATCCATTTCCTAGTTCACCCTTTAATGAACAGGTGGAAGATGAACAGGTCAAAGACGAGCTACCTAACCCTGAGCTTGGGTCCCCTGCTCCTGCTCCGCCTGAAGATCTTGCACAAGACATTCCACCTCATCACTCAACTCGGGTAAGATCCATTTCTGCACATTTACTTGACTATCATTGTTACATTGCCCTTGCTACACTACACGAGCCTCACACCTATCGTGAGGCTTCCACTGACCCTTTATGGCATATTGCAATGAAAGAGGAACTTGATGCATTATCTAAAAACCATACTTGGGATTTGGTGACACTCCCTCCTGGGAAATCTGTGGTTAGTTGTAAGTGGATCTATAAGATTAAGACTTGTTCTGATGGGTCCATTGAGCGCTACAAAGCTCGTCTCGTTGCAAAAGGTTTTACACAGGAGTATGGGATTGATTATGAAGAGACCTTTGCTCTGGTTGCTCGTATCTCGTCTGTTCGTGCCCTCTTAGTTGTTGTTGCTGCCAATAAATGGGACATTTTTCAGATGGATGTCAAAAATGCATTCCTTAATGGGGATTTAAGTGAAGAAGTTTATATGCAACCTCCTCTTGGTCTCTCTGTTGACTCCAACATGGTTTGTCACCTTCGACGTGCACTTTATGGCCTTAAACAAGCTCCACGAGCTTGGTTTGCCAAATTTAGCTCTACCATCTCTCGCTTGGGTTACATGGCCAGTCATTATGATTCTGCCTTATTTCTTCATCGCACTGACAAAGGCACTATTTTACTTCTCCTGTATGTGGATGATATGATCATAACTGGTGATGACCTTAGTGGCATTCAAGAACTCAAAAATTTTCTCAGTCAGCAATTTGAGATGAAAGATCTTGGACATCTCAACTACTTCTTGGGTCTTGAAATAACTCATTCTACAGATGGACTTTATATTACTCAAGCTAAGTATGCCTCTGAACTCTTGTCTCGAGCTGGACTCACTGATAGCAAGACTGTTGACACTCCAGTTGAGCTTAATGCGCATCTGACTCCTTCAGGGGGGAAACCATTGTCTAATCATCTCTTTATAGACGCTTGGTTGGTAGCCCAGTTTATCTTACTGTCACTCGTCCAGACATTTCCTATGCTGTTCACCAGGTGAGCCAGTATCTGTCTGCTCCATGATCAACTCACTTTGCTGCTATTCTGCGCATTCTTCGATACCTAAAGGACACTCTCTTTCATGGTCTTTTCTACTCTGCTCAGTCTCCTTTTATTCTTCGTGCATTTTCTGATGCTGATTGGGCAGGAGATCCCACTGATCGCAGGTCCACCACTGGTTATTGCTTTCTTCTTGGTTCTTCTCTGATTTCTTAGCGAAGTAAGAAACAAACTCGTGTGGCCCGCTCCAGTACTGAACCAGAATATCGTGCCCTTACTGATACCACCTCTGAGCTCCTTTGGCTATGATGGCTTCTCAAAGACTTAGGTGTGTCTACATCCTCTGCTACTTCTCTTTATTGTGACAACTAGAGTGCCATTCATATTGCTCACAATGATGTCTTCCATGAACGGACTAAACACATTGAGATCGATTGTCATTTTATTCGTTATCATCTTGTCCATGGTGCTCTTAAGCTGATCTCAGTCTTCTTTAAAGATCAACTTGCAGATATCTTCACCAAGTCACATCCTAAAGGACGCCTTCATACTTTGGTTGACAACCTCAAGTTGGTCTCACATCCACCTCGAGTTTGAGGGGGGCTGTTAACGTGTATAGTGTTGTGGGCTTTAGGCCCAACTAGATTACTTGTATAGCACACATTCTTGTACTACACTCTTACTTGTATTGCACTCATATGCCTCCTATATAAAGACACTCATGTATATTCTTTTATTAGAGAAATACAATACTATTGTATTCAGTATTTCTAACAAATCAAATGTGTAGCACTACAAATTATATTATTACTAGTCGCTAACTCGTGCGATGCACAGAAAAATTAAAAAAAAAAAAAAAAGATCATCAAGCATTGTCATTTCCACCTTCATGTATGTATACTGAATTGATATTAGTTGCATTCAAAACTACAAATAAAATATAAAATAAAATACTAATTGTATAAATAAAAACCCATAAAGCTTTTTCTTTTCTTTCTAAACTAAAAATAGTACCAACCCAAAATAAGGGAATCATTGATTCCATAACATCCAAATTGTGAGTAGCATAGAAACGTTGAATCAAAGAACACTAAGAAAAGTGTCAAGTGGACTTTGCATTAAAATCACAATTACTTTGAATCATTATCCGAAAGAGGAGAGACATAAAAACTTGATAAGTCTCAAAGATGAAGTTCCTTGGATATATTTTAGCATCAATGTCCAAGTTCAGCCCTATGTATAGCAAGCATTAGCAAAGTATCCACGACCTTCCTCCTTCGGGATTCACAAAGCTACTCCAAAGAAAAATTGTTAAACAATGGTATACTACCCTACACACGTATTTACTTTCTTTAAAAAAAAAAAAAAAAAAGAAGAAGAAGAAGAAGAAGAAGAAGAGAGGAGAAGAAGCATAAGACAACAAAAAGAAATAAAATCTAACTTATATAATTGAATAGTTAAGTCAATAAATTTGTTTGAATCATTAAAATTCACCTTCATATTTACCCTAGAAGACCACATGCGAAGGATCTAACAATATCAAAGATAATTATTCACCAAAAAGAACAATAACTCAAGGAACTATAGATTGGAGAGGGGAAAAAGTAGGAAACTATTATGCTGCAATGAATATGAACAAAAATCATGTACTAAAAACATGCAATT
This sequence comes from Quercus tomentella, assembly GCA_028535165.1. Taxonomy (NCBI): domain Eukaryota; kingdom Viridiplantae; phylum Streptophyta; class Magnoliopsida; order Fagales; family Fagaceae; genus Quercus; species Quercus tomentella. The sequence goes on along the minus strand of JAPQVY010000012.1, from coordinate 11,855,669 downwards.
ATATTGAACACAACCTCCAACGCATGCTTAAATATTGCAAGAGGCACATAACCCCATTTTTGTATCCTATCATCTCATGAGAAACAGATTAACAAATGTAAATGTAACCAAGCCTAAACCAACAAATTCTAGCCCAATATTAATGATAGGCTATGGACTGGAAAACGCAAGATGAAGATAGGGTGTTTTACATTTTCAAACAGGAGAACATGTATGCACAAAATTCAATGATGCTATTAGTTAAGAATTATGACAATTCAAATTAAAAATGAAAAAAAAAAAAAAACAATTAACCAAAGTAAAAGCCTAAATTCCCAAAAGGTGCTCATCAAAATTGTAGAAACCATTGGCAACTTAGGGCCCTACATCATTCAAATTAAAAAACCCAAAATTGTCTCCACATAAAAAGACTAAACATGGTCACAAAATACAAACTCATAAACAATTTCATCTAGAATAAGGAAAAATTTTTTTTTTTTCAATTTCAACTGACAAATTAAACAACAAAACTATATTAGAGGAGGGAAAATAATTGAAACAAAAACATGCAAAGAGACTACTTAGATGTTCATGGCCTTATTGCTGGACTCAAGTTGGCTTCCTGCACAGAAAAATTTCTAAAATTTTCACACTATTTCATTACCGTGAATTTGCCAAATTCAACACACTATTCTACAAAATTTATGTATTAAACCCCCAATAATTGCTCACAATATATCAAAATTCTTTCATTAAACCAAATTATACCTTTTGGTAAAGTACATACATAGTAGTACATTCTTTTGGTGCTAATTAAAAACAACATATAAAATAAAAATTAATAAAAACAAAGGAGAAAAAAAATTCAAATACAGCAATTAAATTAAGCTTATTACAAAAAAAAAAAAAAAAAAAAATCAATAAAGCAAAAATAGTATGTAACCCTATATTCATCATGTACAACCACAAACATGAAAAAAATAAATACAGCAAGTACATGCAATGAATAGACAGATGGCCTCTATATTTTATTTTTTGTCTAATACATTTATCGCTTTTATGGTAATTCAATTTTTATATAAAATAAAATGACATTCAAGATGATCAATGTTAGATTGCTAAAACATAAACACAATTTAACATCTACCTCTATAAACTGAATAGTACCGAAAATTGGAATGCTTAACACATCAAAACACACATATACACATAACCAAAAAAAAAAAAAAAAAACCCAATAGATCCTTACTCAAGAACCTAAAAAATGTACAATTTTCCATAAGCAAAAGCACATAGACATGCATAAGTACATGTCTACATAAATATCACAATCAACATGTATATATCTCATAAAGAACAAAGAGCATATTTGTTAATGTTCTAATTGTCAAGCCAAACAATCCCAAGTTTACTACCAAAATACGTGTCATAGGAATAGGAGGAGATTGACATTTTAGAACAAATTCATTGAAATTGTAGCCTCTCTCACTTGCAAGCAATTGGCTGCCTACATCTAATAAATTATTTTGTAAATTTTTTGGATGCCTTTGCCAAATTGTAACTTTAATATATATCTATGCCTTCATCTTAAAAAAAATTAAATTCCCAAAAAAAGAAGAAATGAAGAAACTTGTTTATCTTAGATTACCTCTATTCAACTTTGCAGTGGCTTTGGTGAGAGATGATGATGAGTTCACCTTAGGCCTACGATTAAATGGCAAATCACAAAATGCATTGAACACAACCCAATAAGTAGCAATGGTTTATAATTTTAATAAACACAAAGTTGTATTCTTTAATAGATAAACAAAAAGAATATTTTCAAATCTCATCAACAATAACAAAATACATAGATGAAACACACATTAATAAGAAACCCCAAAAATGATGGAGAGAAATTGCTATGGAGAGGCAGAGGCTACATCCAAACTCACCAAAAGAGAAAGATTCTTTTTAGTGTCTGAACTCGTCCAAATAAAAAGACTCTAATAGATTGGAGAAGATTAAATTTGAATAGCAAAAAGTTATTCAAAAAATATATTAAAGAAATATGTAAATTTCTAGCATATGAAAATAAATTTTAAAAAGTGATAGGAACATAACTGTAAACGTAAAGGACGAGGAAAGCAAATTGATTGAAATAAGAGAGGGGCTAACCGTGTGGGTTTTTTGGCATGTGTTGAGGGAGACCAATAAAAACTACCTACGTTTCATTCTTTGGTGTTTCAGAGCCCTCCAATAGTGCCCTTCTCTTTCTCATCTCTCTAACTCTCTCAAACCAATTCTAAATTTTAAACCTTAATCAAAACCAAATCTAGGCCTGCTACATAAATCAAAACTAAGTAGTCCATAATAATTGCCAAAATTTGTGTATATAAGAAAATACCTTTATTGATGTGGTGTTGGCGGTGTTACGGTGGTGGGATGTCGTTGAAGGTGGGTGCTAGCTTGACAACATTCTAGCTTTTGGGGCTTTGCTTGCAAATAGCTTGTATGGAAAAATTGTCTCAAAGTTGTCGTAGGAAATAGAGTGAAGAGAGCAGAGGAGAGAGGGACAATAATGTATAGAGAGAAGAAAGAAGTGGTTTAACATAAACGTGGGGAAGGGGAAGGGGAAGGGGAAGGAATCTGAAACCGTGCAGTAAATGTGAAACCTTAGAATAGAAATGTGGGGAGGAAAAAAAAACACGGAGAAAGAAAATGTGGGGAAGGGGAAGGAAAGGGTTTTGCGTGAAAAATTTTGTAACTGTGTTTCAGAAAGTTTTCACAAAGGGTCTAAGTTGAAAAAGGCTTTGGGTTTGGGATTTATGGTGGAATTAAATGTATAAGAAGTGGGCTTTTATGGTGGAGATGACATGGCTGCTGACGTGGCTCAACGTGAACGTAGCAACATTAAATGCTACACTTCAACTTTTAGTAATATATAGATTTTTGAAATATCGTAAAAGATAATATGATATGTACTTTTTTTTTAGTGATTATTTGTAATTTGATCAATGTGTTTGTAATTTAGTTAGGAAGTATAATGTGCTATATCTAATCTAAGAATATGTATATACTAGACTCATGCTTGTATTTAATTAGTAAACTAGTCGCAAACTCACGCGATGTATGGGGATAAATAATTATTTTGTATAGTAATATAATGTATAATTTTTTCTCTAAATTTTTTTGAGAATAATTTGTTCTCCCTAAAAATTAAAAAATTTCTATTCGGTCTATTTCGGCCCATCCGGTCAATTTTGGTCCCCTTAGTCCATTTTAGATTAATTGGGCCTTAAATTGATTCTTTTTGTAAGTTGCCTTTTCAAGTTTAGCTCAAAAATTCTTTTTTTTTTTTTCTTAATTTTTGGGTTGAAAATTATGAAATTTTACTATATTTGGGCTAAACTCTATAGTTTTGAGTTAAAAAAATACAAAGAAAATAGCATTAGAAATTAGAAATTAGAAATATGAGCCTTAAAAATGCAATAAAAATGATAAATATTCAAAAGTCTCATTCGGTCCACATTGGTTCTATTCAGTCCATTCTGTCCTCTTTGGTCCATTTTGGTCATATTCGGTCTTATTCAGTCCATTTTGTGCACTAAAGTTCTATTCGGTCCAGTTCGGTCCATTAGGTTTTATTCAGTCCACTTCAGTCATATTCGGTCCATTCAGTCCACATTGGCTCTATTCGGTCCATTCTGTCCACTTTGGTTCCATTTGATCTTATTCAGTCCATTCTGTCCACTTTGGTCAACTTTAGTTCTATTTGGGCCATTCAGTCCACTTTGATCATATTCGGTCCATTTTGTTCACTTTGGTTCTATTCGGTCCACTTCGGTCCTCTTCAGTTCACACTGGTTCGATATGGTCCACGTCGGTCTATTCTGTCCATTTCGGTCCAACTGATCCTGTTCGGTCCATTTTGTCTACTTCGGTCAATTCGGTCCTATTCGGTCCACCTCGTTTCTATTCAGTCCATTTAGTCCTATGCTATCCATTTGGTCCCCTTTGCTTCCTTTGGTCCAATTCGGTCCATTCAGACTACTTCGGTCCATTTTGGTCCACTTTGATCTATTTTTGTGCAATTACATAATGGGAAAAGACATATATGGGTTGAAAGCACCTAATGTAAATCCAAATTTATTAAAAAAAATATAAATCTCAAACTCTTAATATCTAAAGTTTTAAATATAGCATTTGGGTTTTGATATATTGGCACTTGGGGTTTTTATTTTTATTTTTATTTTTATTTTTGGCTTGGTTTGGGTGATATTTTGACCTTTTTGTTTTGTTTTGGATTTTGATAAAAAAAATATTATTCTTGAAAATTTTGAAGATAATTTGTTTTAGAGAGTGTGTGTATATATATATTCTTTTCATTTCTTATATTCTCTCACATTATATGTGAAACTAAATAGTGTGCCTTTGTGTGCAAAATTGTGGAAATCATATGATATTTGAAGCCGTGAGGGTTTGCATCTAAATGAGGATTATTTCGGTCCAACTAGATCCTGTTCGGTCCATTTTGTCTACTTCGGTCCACCTTGTTCCTATTCGGTCTATTTGGCCCTATGCTATCCATTTGGTCCACTTTGGTTCCTTTGGTCTAATTCGGTCCATTTTAGTCCACTTTGATATATTTTTGTGCAATTACATAATGGGAAAAGACATATATGAGTTGAAAGCACCTAATGTAAATCCAAATTTATTAAAAAATATAAATCTCAAACTCATAATATCTAAAATTTTAAATATTGCATTTATGGTGTTGGCTTTGGATATATTGGCACTTGGGTTTTTATTTTTATTTTTATTTTGGCTTGGTTTGGGTGATATTTTGACCTTTTTGTTTTGTTTTGGATTTTGATAAAAAATTATTATTCTTGAAAATTTTGTAGATAATTTGTTTTACTATGTGTGTTTGTATATATATATATATATATATATATATATATATTCTTTTCATTTCTTATATTCTCTCACATTATATGTGAAACTAAATAGTGTGCCTTTGTGTGCAAAATTGTGGAAACCATATGATATTTGAAGCTGTGAGGGTTTGCATCTAAATGTGGATTATTTCGGTCCATTCTGTCCAACTAGATCCTGTTCGGTCCATTTTGTCTACTTCGGTCCATTTAGTCCTATTCGGTCAACTTGTTCTTATTCGGTCCATTCGGTCCTATGCTATCCATTTGGTCCACTTTGTTTCCTTTGGTCCAATTCAATCCATTCAGACCACTTTGTTTCCTTTGGTCCAATTCAATCCATTCAGACCACTTCGGTCCATTTTGGTCCACTTTGATCTATTTTTGTGCAATTACATAATGGGAAAAGACATATATAGGTTGAAAGCACCTAATGTAAATCCAAATTTATTAAAAAAATAATTATAAATCTCAAACTTGTAATATCTAAAAATTTAAATATAGCATTTATGGTGTTGGCTTTGGATATATTGGCACTTGGGGTTTTTTTTTTTTTTTTGTGGCCTTGGTTTGGGTGATATTTTGACCTTTTTGTTTTGTTTTGGATTTTGATAAAAAAAATTATTATTCTTGAAAATTTTGCAGATAATTTGTTTTAGTGTGTGTATATATATATTCTTTTCATTTCTTATATTCTCTCACATTATATGTGAAACTAAATAGTGTGCCTTGTGTGCAAAATTGTGGAAACCATATGATATTTGAAGCTGTGAGGGTTTGCATCTAAATGTGGATTATTTTGTCAGTGTAAATTTTCTTTTCTCATGTAAGCATTTTGTTATATATCTAAATTTCAGTTGTTAAGGATAACAATGAAACACACGCAGTTTATTAAAAGATTAAAGAGTATAATGAAACAAAAATTTTACGATGACTAAATTGAAACCAATCCCAAAAATTAAGGACTAAAAACACATATAAATCAATATTTTACCTTGGGATTGATTGCACTATAAATTTTCTCTTGGACAAATGCATGCTCATGGTCCTCAAAGTTCAAATGCATGTTATAAAATACTTTATTATGGGCATAATTCTTTCTACAACTTAGGCTCCGCTTGGGAGTTCATAAGGGAAGGGAAGGGAATAGAATGGAATGATTATAAGAGAATAGAAAGGAATGGAATGTATTTAAGTAAGGGAAAGGAATGGAAAAGAATGGAATGGAATGGAATTAAGTAACCTTGATTGGATGTTTTAAAATAAACGAATGGAAATGAATGAAAATGAATGAAATGTAAGTAATCTTGTTTGGGAGCAACATGGAGGGAATGGAATGGAATTATTTTATGACAATATTACTATTAGACCCCTATTTTAAAATAAAGAATTGAATATACAGGGGTATTTTGGGAGTTTTAGTAAAAAAATCATTAAATCTAATTCCATTCCCTCCTATTCCTCCCAATTTCGGGGGGAATGAAAATTTGAGGTTTTAAGAGAATAGAGAAGAATGAGTGTTCCCTCCTACCCATTCCATTCCCTCCTACTTAAACTCCCAAACAAAGGAATGGGCTTTCCATTCCCTCCATTAAAACTCCCAAACAAGGGAAGGGAAGAATATTCTAAAATGATTCTTTTCATTCCTTTTCATTCCCTCCTCCCAAGCGGAGCCTTAATGAAATGGTTGGCACGGAGGCACTCTTGGGCTTTGGGGGCAGTTCCCCTAGCAATTGTTTAAAAACAAATACTATTATATATAACATAGGTATTAATTTTAGAAATTTTATTTGATAAAATTACACTTTGCCCTCTTAACAATATTATTGATTGTTTTAAGAGTAATAGTACAACCACAAAATTTTTTACAAAATTTTTACAAACTGTTGAGGTAGCAAATTTTTACTGGTTTGTATCTAGACCTACCACTTACATCATATTTTACTTACCAATACCACTCACTACATTAATAATTAGTAAAAAAAATTGTAGTTTTAGCATTTTCCTCATTTTAAAGGCCATAAAAAAATTTATAGATGTAAAATCTAAAACAAAATATAAAGTCCAAAAAAAAATTAGCTTAACAAAAAAAATTACCAATAACAAAGCTAAAAAATATTAAGCCCAATCAACTAATTTTACTTGAAACAAACAACTCGGCACTCAAAAAAAAATTTAAACAAAATAATTTTTTCCTTACTCAGTAGCAAATGCATGCATCAAAGACACAAAGAAAGCCCTTTAGTAGCTAAGCAGTAGTAGAGCCAGATGCCAAAGTCGCCTGCAGCTAGCAACAGACCGCCAGACCCACCCCCTAACTCCAAGCCCTGACTCTGTCATTGATAGTTAATTTCGGTTGTGAATGTTGACCAACCATTTTCATATAGATATATTGTTGATATTACTTTTACTTTCCAACACTCACAAAGTATTTTAACAAATTATGAAAAACTTTGTGTCACTAGATCTATTGGTTTAGAAAACAATGAAAAAGAATGTCTCTCAAAGAAAATTGAACAATGCAAGTCATGCTTTTATTCCTTTTTACTCTTTTTTTTGGCCCCTTCTCTCGCTTTTCAAAATTAGATCTGGCTTGGACTTTAATATTTACACATACAAATAATAATATTTTAGAGTTTGTTTTGTTTGAGTTTTCTTGATTAGTTAAGTTGAATTCCACCTTTCAAAAATTTTAATGGTTCTTACTGGAATATATGTGGTAAGTGGTAACAGTTATAGTTCAATTACGGAGCACCACTTCTGGTCACAAAGTTTAATTATCAGTGTAATTAGATACTCATTCCGTCCCGAATTGTTGATCTTATTTAGAAAATCCAACTTTTAAAGGGAACTTGTAATAATGTATATATTTCCAAAATTACCATCATTAATTTGAAGTTTTTTTTTTTTTTTTTTTTTTTTTTTGATGGGAATTAATTTGAAGTTTTGAACTATACAAAAAGAATGAAATTGACTTTTTAAATAAAGTAAATAGTAAGATAAGAATTTTATTTATTAAATTTTCAGAAGAGGACTTCATTTTGGTACATCCAAAAAATGGAATAGAGGACCAAATTAATAATTTGGGAGGAGGCAGTCTTGAATTTCAAACTAAGTAAATATATGTTATTAATTTGTCTTTGTTGCAGAAATAATCATGTCTTATATTTGGTCCAATGAAGTCTTTAATATCGTGATCGTGGTGTTAGGTTTGTTAGTTCTCTCAAGTCTCAACAATTGTCTATGGCGAGCGCGGGCCTATATATATGAGGTTGAAGTTTGGTCCACAAAAAGATGCACTTCAATGCTTCGTTTAGACACATTTTCAGTATAAAGTTTTAATGTCACAAATTCACCAGTGTTGGCCAATTGGGATGCCGAATTGACATTAGGGAACCGTGATGCCCACTTTGAAAATTTTCTTATAACCCTTTACTTGCTTTTTGTACAAAGAAGGCCCTCTCTCTTGTGCTTCAATAGCAGAGCCAATACACCTTGGGCCTATGATACAAAACTCAATCTCGAACAAAAACACCATGTGGACATGGCCTTTGCTTTTCCATTTTGGCCTCATTTGGTGTGCACCAAAGCATGCATGAAATTCTATAAAGACTTCCAAATTCAGGGTCTGATACGCGGTTTAGCCAGTTGACTACTAGGTCTAGAAACATCATTGTGGACAACTGAAGCACCAATCCTCCAAGCAGCTAGCTTATTATGTTGGTCATGTGTCCATCTCACATGACTAAGACATATGTAACCTTTTTTATGTTGTCACCTAGTGGTTTGGAGGGATCTTTTCCCAAACTAGTTTGTGTCTAAACTTAACATCTGTTCCAATAAATGGGTTTGTTGTCTTTTCATGATGCTGTTTTGTCTACAGTGCAGAAATTATAGCCGTTGCTTTGCTAGCAGTTAGAGTTGGTTTAGTTTTTGTGATTATATTTGCTGTAGAGTTGGTTTAGAACTTTAGGTTAGGCTTGATTTTGTATATAAATATCAATCTAATTCTAATTCTCATTAGATTTACGCTACAAACATAACAAAATATCATAACAATTTTACAACATCCCTAAATTAACAAGTAACAACTCACACAGGCATGGACCAACCACTATCTATAATTTAAACATTTTGGTATGCTATATATATCTAGGAATGATGTGAATCACTAATACGATTGCACCTTTGTCTCTCTGTTCTAGCCTTCCTCTTCCGGTTGCTTTTCTCTCCTTGCTCTTCTTGTTTAAGCGCGCCATTCTCTAAAAACTTTACAAAACCTTCACGTGCCATTAATTCCTTGAAGTTTTAACCATGGCCTCCAACTCCAACTTCTCTTTCCCACCACCACAGTCTAAAGGGTCCGCGGGTCCAAGTTGGGCTAACAAAGATAAGTCTTCCTGGTTATGGAATTTAATTGTGACACTTGCAATAATATTGTGTCTGTGTGTACTCATATGGGACTTGCTTTCAAAGCATGAACAAATCCCTGAAGTCATCCTTCACAATTTCTCTGTTCCCAAGTTTCAAACTTTAGATTCAAGATTGGTTGCTGAATGGGAAGCCGAAGTCACCATTTTCGTAGACGTACCTGAGTCGGGCGATTCCCCAGTTTTCGTAAACAATTCGCTATTCCAACATGTTGAGGGTTTTGTATCATACAAAGATCATATACTTGCTGTGAACTCTACGAAGATAGTACAAGAAGAGTCGGAAGTTATTGGTCAAACGACAACGAGTGTCAAATTTTCCACAAAGGGTTTGGAAGGAGATAAAAGGGAGGTGAAGGATTGGGTGTTGGAGGACATAAGGAAGGATAGAGACAATGGGACTGTGATTTTTGGCATGCAGTTAGTCATATGGACTCGAGGATTCAAGAAGTCTTCTTGGGCTGGGTGTTCGGATTTGATGGTGGATTTTAATCAGGCAAAGTGGGAGGCTACTTGGCCTACTTGGCCTAAAACCAGAGATTGCAATGTTACTAATTGGAACCGTTCTTTAAATTCACTGTATTAATAGATATTGAGGGAGGGAAATGTGAGATTTGAACTAAATGTACCGCAGCAGTGTAGCACTAAAAATGATATCAATATCATTATTACTGAGATATCGCTTGAATTTCATATTTGTATTTAAATTTAATATTACTCGCGAAAGATAATGTTGTATGTACTTTTTTTTTTTATTGATTATTTGTACTTTGATTAATTCAATGTGTTTAATTTAATTATAGAGTATAATGTATTGTATCTAAGAATATGCATCTATTAGACTCATACTTGTATTTAATTAGTAAACTAACATCACAATGTGGATTTTATTTTCCACAAGGTGCTTGGTCTTGAATCTATTGATGGGTCTATGACTCTACGTGGCATACGGCAGTGATTGGATGGGTTTATTAGAAGGGGTAACAAAGATAGCGTTCGGATCTTTAGGGTGTTGGCTTTGGGTATATTTGCACTTAGGTTTTATTGCTTGGTTTGGGTGATTTTTTTTATTTTTTTTATATATTATTTTTACCTTTTTGTTGCTTTGGATTTTGGAAAAAATATTTGTATTATTCTTGAAATACTTGCAGCCCATTTGTTTTCGTATTTCCTATTTTGGATATATATATATATATATATTCATTACTTATATTTTCCCACAATTTATCAGCAACTAAATAGTGTGGTTTATTAGGCAAAATTGTGGAAAATATATGATATTTGAAGGTGTGACAAGTTGCACCTAAATATGGATAATTTTGTGGGTGTAAATTTTCGATCTCGTAAACATTTTTTTTGACACATCTAAATTTCCGTCGTTAAGGATAACAATGAAATACACTTATTAGTAAAAGATTAAAGAATATAATGCAACAATAAAATTTTATGATGACTATGTTTAAGTCTAAAACATGTATAAATCAATATTTTACTATGCTATTGACTGCACTATAAATATTATCTTGGACAAGTACATGCTCATGCTCTCCAAAATCCAAATGCATTACATCAACAACTTTATTTTGGGCATAATTCTTTCCACAACTTAGTGAAATGATAGGTTGTGAATGATGATCAACCATTTTCATGTAGATGCACTTTTAACATTACTTTTATTTTTCAACACTCACAACATGGTATTTTAACAAATTATAAAAAAAAAGTTGTGTCACTAGATCTATTGGTTTAGTAAACTAAACTTATACTTTTAAAAAAATGTTATTTCCTTTCTCATAAAAAAAAAAAGAAAAGAAAAAGGTCCCAATGGACCATAAATCACTTTCAAAAACTTAAATTGACACTTCAAGGCAGTTTACAAATTAACTACCTCAAGCTTCCAACATTTAACAAGGAAATCAATACTGTATTGGAAGCCGTTTTGGTTTAGTTAAAAAAACAAAATATTTTGATACTAGTTAATACCAGTGTACCGTTTTGTAATTACCGCTATTTAAAAAAAAATTATATATTCATATTTATAGATTTGATTATTTGATAGAAGCCTGTATATTTTATTATGGATCTTTACAAATACATGTTGCAACACTTACAAGGCAGTTTACAAATTAACTACCTCAAGCTTCCAACATTTAACAAGGAAATCAATACTGTATTGGAAGCCGTTTTGGTTTAGTTAAAAAAACAAAATATTTCGATACTAGTTAATACCAGTGTACTGTTTTGTGATTACCGCTATTTAAAAAAAATTATATATTCATATTTATAGATTTGATTATTTGATAGAAGCCTGTATATTTTATTATGGATCTTTACAAATACATGTTGCAACACTTACAAGTTTATAAGTTAAAAATAAAAATAAAAAAAGGTAAGGGATTTGTAACTTTTATTAACAAGTTAAAATAAAACCACAAAATATCAATTAGAATTAGTAGATGAGGTAGTTAGTAGTGATGTGGGGATTTGCCTTGATTAGTAAAACGATATTAAATATATTATAAAAAACTAATTAGTCAAAGAGGGTGATAAAACCCAAAAAAATGACAGCCTGTTTTTACTGTTTTTTCACTTCTCCCAACCCAGCTTTTTAAGTTTTCCACTCAGAGACGTTAATCAGCTTCACATTTTTTACTTCTTTGGTTCTTCTTCCAGTTTTTAGATTAAAAAAAAAAAAAAAACTCTGACTCTCAGTTTCAGATCTCAAAACTATTTTTCTCTCTCAGTCTCAGTTTTAGGCTCTCAATCTTGTTTCACAGCCCAACGAATCGCTGGTGCAGTCGCTCACCGCCAATCAGTATCGCAGTACCAGTGTAACGTTGAGAGAATGTTTCTGGTTTGTAACTTTGGTACCGGTCTGGTATACATCAACCGGCCGGGTTCCAGTATTTATCTCAGTATGGCGAAAACAATCCCGGTATGACTGGTATTTGAACCAGTACGAAATTACTATGTTTTTGTACCAGTCAAGCCACCGTAACGACAAATACTGGCGTTACTGGCCGGTACGGTACAAAATTCACTCCCTTCCAACCGCTGCCTTTTCCTCAGATATTCTACTTTCTAAAACATTTGACCTCCTCTCTTCCTACCATTACAGATTTGCAATCTTCAAATATGCAAAAATTATCATATTTAATCTTCTTATATAAATCGCTAAAACGATACTGCCACAGTTTAGTCGTGATCCATTGTAGAATTCATTGTGTTTTATTGTTTTTTTTACTCATTGTTGCTATCTTGGTTATGGCCTTTGCTTTTTTCTATTTTGGCCTAATTTCGTGTACATACAATGATGGTTCTAGGAATTTTTTTTTTTTAAGGTGGTTACCAAAAAACTTAAATTATACAAAATATAATAAAAAGATAAATTGAATATATCAACGTCACCCAAAAAAAAACACACACACACACACACATGCAAAATCATGAAATATAACATTTTCTTTCTACTAACAAAGAGAAAAAGAATTTTTTTTTAAAATTTTTTTTATAAGAGATAAAATGAGAATTAAGGATGTTGAGATGAGAGTAATAAAGTGAGAGAGAGTCTGATATGATAATAGAAAAAGAAAAACAATGGAGAGAGAGAGAGAGAGAGAGAGAGAGAGAGAGAGAGAGAGAGAGAGAGAGAGAGAGAGAGAGAGATAAAAAAGATGATATTTGCTACAAATACGAGTCAAGTCACTAAGGAAAGAAAAGTTATTACAACTACAAATCTAAAGAGAGCATAACTATCGGCACCACTAAGAAGAACTCATGACTACAATATTTCTCTTGGTACCTTTTTTTAATGACAAATCAAATTACGGCTTATTTTTATACAATAGGTTGAACGAGTTACAAATTTAAATAATTAGGGATTCTTATTTTTAAATAAGCTTTTTGTTGAATAATTTTTTTTCAGTTGTTATTGTTTGGTCTAGTCATTTTTTTGTTTGGGTTATTTTTGTTGTTATTTGGGCTAATTTTTATTGTTGTTATTTAAGCTTTGTTGTTTTTGTTTTTGTTTAAGGGGTTAAGGATTATGTGTGAGGGAGCATAATTATTTTTAAAGTAATGCTACATATGTTTACATTATTCAACAAATCTATGTAAAAAGCTATTATTGGTGGGTAAAAAGTGATGTCAATATTAAGTCCAGATTAGAATTAGTAACAACTTACCACATAAGATTTGTTGTGAAAATATTGTTAATGTAGACATTATGATAATTTTTGTTAAACTCAAATTCCTGTGTTTCTCAAAGCAAGGTGTTCAACATTTTTATTAGGATGATCAAAATAGGTTAGTTTAGTATATAATTCTTTTTTCATATATATATATATACACACACACAAGCACGCACGCACATTTTTTTGCAAGTCAAGGTGGTCCTGTGACCACCTTAACTTATACATGGAGTTGCCCTGACAAAGCATCAATGCAATTGTATAAAGAATTCCAATTTTTTGGACAACTGAAGCAACATTCCTCCAAGCAGCTAGCTTATAATGTTGGTCATGTTATGTGCATCTCACATGTCTATGACATATGTAACTTTTTTTATGTTGTCATCTAGTGGTTTGGAGGGATTTTTTCCAAACTAGTTTGTATTTAAACTTAATTTATTCCTATAAATGGGTTTGTTGTCTTTTCATGACGCTATTTTGTCTATAGTGTAGAGATTATGCTGTTGCTTTGCTAGTCGTTAGAGTTGGTTTAGTTTCTGTTATTATATCTGTTGTAGAGTTGGTTTAGAACTTTACGTTAGGCTTGATTTTGTATATAAATATCATTCTAATTCTAATTCTCATTAGAGTAATGCTACAGACATAAAAAATATAATAACAATTTTACAATATCCCTTAATTAGCAATGACCAACTCACCCATGGACGAACCACACAATCTATATATAATTACTTTTAAATATTTTGGTATGACGTGAAATCGCTAATTTGATTACACATTTCTCTCCTTGTTCTAGCCTTCTTGTTGCTTCTCTCTCCTTTGTTCTTCGTGTTTCAGTGTCATTCTCTAAAAACTTTACAAAACCTTCACGTGCCATTAATTCCTCGAAGTTTTAACCATGGCCTCCAACTCCAACTCTTCTAACCCACCACCACAGTCTAATGGGTCCATAGGTCCAAGTAGGGTCCCCAAAGAAGAGTTTTCCTGGTTATGTATGTTAATTGTGACACTCTCAATAATATTGTTTCTATGTTTACTCACATGGTTCATACTTTCAAGGGATAATGATCCACTCCCTGATTTCACCCTTCACGATTTCTCTGTTTCCAAGTTTCAAACTTCAGATTCACGATTGGTTGCTAAATGGGTAGCCAAATTCACCATTCGTGTACACGTATATGACTCGAACTCGGGCTCCATATACCCAGTTTACGTGGCCCAAATGACATTTGAATATATTGAAAGTTTTATGTCATACAAGGGTCACATTCTAGCCGTTAACTCTACGAATATAGTACAAGACGAGTCAGAAATTATTGGTTCCACGACCATGAGTGTCAAATTTTCCGTAGAGGGTTTGGAAGGAGATCAAAGGGAGGTGCAGGATTGGGTGTTGGAGGACATAAGGAAGGACAGAGACAATGGGACTGTGATTTTTGGCATGTAGTTAGTCATGTGGACTCCAAGATACAAGAGGTCTTATTGGGCTTGGTGTTCGGATTTGATGGTGGATTTTAATCAGTCGAAGTGGGTGGCTACTTTAGATTGGCCTAGAGATTGCTATGTTTCTAAATGGAACCGTACTTTACATTCATTGTATTAATAGATAGTAATGGAGGGAAAAGTGGGGTTTGAACTAAATGTAGGTAGCGGTATGGCACTACAAATGATATCATTATCATTATTATTGGGATATCACTTGAATCCCTTATTTGTATTTATGTACTTCTTTTTAGTGATTATTTGTACTTTGATCAATACAACGATGTGTTTGTAATTTAATTATAGAATATAATGTATTGTATCTAAGAATATGCATCTATTAGACTCATACTTGTATTTAATTAGTAAACTGAACTCACATCACAATGTGGATTTATTTCGACATGATGCTTGGTCTTGAATCTATTGGTGGGTTTGTGACTCTACGTGGCATACGGTAGTGATTGGATGGGTTTATTAGAAGGGGTAACAAAGATAGCATTTGGATCTTTAGAGCAATTGCACCAGTGGGTGTAAAATTTTTGTTTATTTTGCAAAAAAAAACATACTTTTTCTATTTTACACACCTGCTTTGACAAAACACCCACATCAGTCTATCTACTCTAAACATTTATTCAATAAAATATTCATTCTTTTACACTATCATCTCTCTCTCACAGACCTAACACAACCCACCCAGCCACCATCATCAAGCACTATCATCAAGCAACTAGCTTCCATCGTCAACCCACCCAACCACCATCATCAAGCAACCAGCCTCTATCATCAATCCATCCAACCACCATCATCAAGCCACACAACAGCTCAGCCACCATCAATGAAATACAAATACCCATTCAACCCAGCCACCATCAATGAAATCCAAAAACCCATTCAACCTAGCCATATGAAATCTCAAAACCCACCGATCAAACAAAGAATAAAAAAGGATCAAAACCCACTTATCAAGATCGATGCCTCCCACTATGCAACAAGATCGACGCCTCTGACCTCCCACTATCCGGCCATGGAAGCTCTGATAAGCCAACAATATACGCACTTCAACATCGCACCCCAAGTGCATCAAAGCCCACGATGCATAACCCCTGCTGATCTGTGGGTCCAGCCATGGAAGAGGAAGATTATGAGATGAGAGAAAGAGAGAGCTGAGAGGGTTGATGCGGAGAGGGAAAAAAAAAGAAAAAAAAAAAGAAAAAAAAGAGAAAAAGGGAGAGTGAGAGGGACCAGAGAGAAGGAGAGAGAAAAAAAATACTAAAATATTAAATGCAACGTTACAGTAACCACGCATATATGCACGGTTACTGTAGCACATGTGGATATATGCAAACTAATGCACCCACTGATGTGGATATTTTTTAGGGTAAAATGTGTAAATTTAGACACCTTTTCTATTACCCACTATCTGATGCGGGTGCTCTTAAGGTGTTGGCTTTGGGTATATTTGCACTTGGGTTTTTTTGCTTGGTTTGGGTGATTTTTTATTTTTATTTTTATTTTTTACCTTTTTGTTGCTTTGGATTTTGGAAAAATATTTGTATTATTCTTGAAATATTTGCAGCCCATTTGTTTTCGTATTTCCTATTTTGGATATATTTATTCATTACTTATATTTTCCTACAGTTTATCAGCAACTAAATAGTGTGGTTTTGTGGGAAAAATTGTGGAAAATATATGATATTTGAAGGTGTGACGAGTTGCATCTAAATGTGGATAATTTTGTGGGTGTAAATTTTCTATTCTGTAAACATTTTGTTTGATACATCTAAATTTTTGTCGTTAAGGATAACAATGAAATACACTTATTAGTAAAAGATTAAAGAATATAATGCAACAAAATTTTTTTATGATGACTATGTTTAAGTCTAAAACATGTATAAATCAATATTTTACTCTACTATTGACTGCACTATAAATATTATCTTGGACAAGTACATGCTCATGCTCTCCAAAATCCAAATGCATTATATCAACAACTTTATTTTGGGCATAATTCTTTTCACAACTTAGTGAAATGATAGGTTGTGAATGATGATAAACTATTTTCATGTAGATGCACTTAATTTTAACATTATTTTTATTTTTCGACACTCACAACATGGTATTTTAACAAATTATAACAAAAGTTGTGTCACCATATCTATTGGTTTAATAAACTAAACTTATACTTAAAAAAAAAAGGTTATTTCCTTTCTCACCAAAAAAGGGTCCCAATAAACCGTAAGTCACTTTCAAAAACTTAAATCAATACTTCAAGGCGGCTTACAAATTAACTACTTCAAGCTTCCAACTGTTGCCTTTTCCTCAGATATTCTACTTTCTAAAACTTTTGGCCTCCTCTCTTCCTACCATTACAGATTTGCAATCTTCAAATAAGCAAAAATTATCATATTCAATCTTCTTCTATAAATCGCTAAAACGATACTGCCAAGGTCTGGTCATGATCCATTGTAGAATTCATTGTGCTTTATTGTTTTTTGTACTCATTGTTGCTATCTTGGTTATGGCCTTTGTTTTTTTTCCATTTTGGCCTCATTTCATTTACATTTGGTGGCAGCTCTAGGAATTTTTTTTAGAGTGGTCACCAAGAAACTTAAATTATACAAAATTTAATAAAGAGATAAATTGAATATATCAACGTTACCATAAAACACACACACACATGCAAAATCATGAAATATTACATTTTCTTTCTACTAACAAAGAGGAAAAGATTTTTTTTTTTTTTTTTTTGATAAGAGATAAAATGAGAATTGAGGATGTTGAGATGAGAGTAATAAAGTGAGAGAGTCTGATATGATAATAGAAAAGAAAAACAATGGAGAGAGAGAGAGAGAGAGAGAGATAAAAAAAATGATATCTGCTACAAATACAAGTTGAGTCACTAAGGAAAGAAAAATTATTGCAACTACAAAACTAAAGAGAGCATAACTACTGGCACCACTAAGAAGAACTCACAACTACAATATTTCTCTTGGTACCTTTTTTTAATGAAAAATAAAATTAGGTCTTATTTTTATACAATAGGTTGAACGAGTTACAAATTTAAATAATTAGGGATTCTTATTTTTAAATAAGCTTTTTGTTGAATAATTTTTTCACTTGTTATTGTTTGGTCTAATCTTTTTTTTTTTGTTTGGGTTATTTTTGTTGTTATTTGGGTTAATTTTTATTGTTGTTATTTAAGTTTTGTTGTTTTTGTTTAAGGTGTTAATGATTATGTTTGAGGGAGCATAATTATTTTTGAAGTAACGCTACATATGTTTACATTATATTTACAACAAATCTATGTAACAAGCTATTATTGGTGGGTAAAAAGTGATGTCAGTATTAAGTCCAGATTAGAATTAGTAACAACTTACCACATAAGATTTATTGTGAAAATATTGTTAATGTAGACATTATGATAATTTTTGTTAAACTCAAATTCTTGTGTTTCTCAAAGCAGGGTGTTCAACATATTTATTAGGATGATCAAAATAGGTTAGTTTAGTATATAATTCTTTTTTTCTTACACACACACACACATTTTTGCAAGTTAGGGTGTGCTCCTGTGACCACCCTAACTTATACATCGAGTCGCCCTGACAAAGCATCAATGCAATTGTATAAAGAATTCCAATTTTGTGGACAACTGAAGCACCATTCCTCCAAGCAAGTAGCTTATTACGTTGGTCATGTTATGTGTATCTCACATATCTATGACATATGTAACTTTTTTATGTTGTCATCTAGTGGTTTGGAGGGATTTTTTCCAAACTAGTTTGTATTTAAACTTAATTTGTTCCTATAAATGGGTTTGTTGTCTTTTCATAAAGCTATTTTGTCTACAGTGTAGAGATTATAGCCGTTGCTTTGCTAGTCGTTAGAGTTGGTTTAGTTTCTGTTATTATATCTGCTGTAGAGTTGGTTTAGAACTTTACGTTAGGCTTGATTTTGTATATAAATATCATTCTAATTCTAATTCTCATTAGAGTAATGCTACAAACATAACAAAATATCATAACAATTTTACAACATCCCTTAATTAGCAATGACCAATTCACCCATGGACCAACCACACAATCTATATATAATTAATTTAAATATTTTGGTATGACGTGAAATTGCTAATTTGATTACACCTTTCTCTCTCTGTTCTAGCCTTCTTGTTGCTTCTCTCTCTCTTGTTCTTCGTGTTTCAGTGTCATTCTCTAAAAACTTTACAAAACCTTCACGTGCTATTAATTCCTCGAAGTTTTAACCATGGCCTCCAACTCCAACTCTTCTCACCCACCACCACAATCTAAGGGGTCCACAGGTCCAAGTAGGGTCCCTAAAGAAGAGTTTTCCTGGTTATGTACGTTAATTGTGACACTCTCAATAATATTGTTTCTATGTTTACTCACATGGTTCATGCTTTCAAGGGATAATGATCCACTCCCTGATGTCAAGCTTCACGATTTCTCTATTTCCAAGTTTCAAACTTTAGATTCACGATTGGTTGCTGAATGGGTAGCCAAATTCACTATTCGCGTACACGTATATAACGCGAACCCGGGCTCCACATACCCAGTTTTCGTGGCCCAAATGACATTTGAATATATTGAAAGTTTTGTATCATACAAGGGCCACATACTAGCCGTTAACTCTACGAATATAGTAAAAAACGAGTCGGATATTATTGGTCTCACGACCTTAAGCATCAAATTTTCCACAGAGGGTTTGGAAGGAGAACAAAGGGAGGTGCAGGATTGGGTGTTGGAGGACATAAGGAAGGACAGAGACAATGGGACTGTGATTTTTGGCATTCAGTTAGTCATGTGGACTCCAAGATACAGGAGGTCTTATTGGGCTCGGTGCTCAGATTTGATGGTGGATTTTAATCAGCTGAAGTGGGTGGCTACTTTAGATTTGCCCAGAGATTGCTATGTTTCTAAATGGAACCGTACTTTACATTCATTGTATTAATAGATAGTAATGGAGGGAAAAGTGGTGTTTGAACTAAATATAGGTAGTGGTGTGGCACTACAAATGATATCATTATCATTATTACTGGGATATCGCTTGAATCCCGTATTTGTATTTATGTACTTCTTTTTAGTGATTATGTGTACTTTGATCAGTACAATGATGTGTTTGTAATTTAATTAAAGAATATAATGTATTGTATTTAAGAATATGTATCTACTAGACTCATGCTTGTATTCAATTAGCAAACTCATATTACAACGAGGATTTTGGTTTCCATAAGGGGCTTGGTCTTGAATCTCTTGATAGGTCTTTGACTCTACGTGACATACGATAGTGGTTGGATGGGTTTATTAGAGGGGGCAACAAAGGTAGTGATTGGATCTTAATGGTGTTAGCTTTGGGTATACTCGCACTTTGGATTTTTTGCTTGGTTTGAGTGAATTTGTTTTTAATGTGCAACTAAATAGTGTGGTTTTGTGCACAAAATTGTCGAAAATATAAGATATTTGAATGCGTGAGGAGTTGCATCTAATTGTTGATATTTTGTGGGTGTAAATTTTCTTTTCTTGCGTAAGCATTTTGTTTGACATATTTAAATTTTCGTTCCTTTACGATAGCAATGAAACACACTTATTATTAGTAAAATATTATAGATTATAATAAAACGAAAAATTTTACGATCACTAATTCTCTAGTGTTGGCCAATTGGGATGCCAAATTGACATTAGGGAACCGTGATGCTCACTTGAAAATTTTCTTTAATCCATTTACTTGCTTTGTGTATTACAAAGAAGCCCCTCTCTCTTGTGCTTCTATAGCAGAGCCAATACACCTTGGGCCTATGGTAAGATGGGTTGTGGGGGTAAGCAGCCCTTTGTAGAAGATCAAGTTCTCAAGGAGATTGTTGAAGATGGTGCTAGTGGAACATTGCAATTCAGTGTGAGAATGCATATCAAGGCAGACTATGGGATCTCTCTTTGGTTATACAACATGGTCATCAAATCTCAATGTCCAGATTTAAAGGTTGAGTTTGTAGCTGCTACTGGAGAGGGAAAGATAATTGGGGGCCAGCATAGTTGTTCAGCTCCTTTGCTAGAATTTTGAATGTAATGGTCTGTTTGATAACGTGGGTCTTCATCTCTCTTTTTCCTTTTTATTTAATTACTTTATAATTTTTAATGGTGGAAACTGCAGAATTGTTGATGTTAATGTTATGGTATAATTAATTTCACATCAACAACATAAGAAATAAACTTATTTATTATTTTTATCTGTTTTTAAAAATTGACATATCAATTTTACAGTCTTACATAATAAAATTTGTTTATAACATTACGATAAGTTTATTTGCTAGTGGTATAATGTTTTGGTAATTGCCTGATTGTTTCATTTGATGCAATGTGCTGATGTGGAATTTCAACTTTCAACAGTGTTTCTTTTTTAACAACTAGGCTTGAGTTTTTCGTAAGGTTTGGTCTACTTTTAAAAGGTAATCCATTTTGTAGTGAATAGCTTTTGGTCTAATTGGTCTAATTGTCAAGAACAGCTCACATTTGATATAATAGTAAAAAGAAGTTACTATGATCTATTAACAGTAACAAATACTTAATAAAAAAAAAGTAAAAATGTTAAATTCATATGATAGTAAAAAAAAGTTACTATGATTTATTGGGTAACAGTAAAAAAAACTAAATGAAATAAAGTAAAAAATGCTAAATGCAATATTAGAGTGCCACGTGACAAGACCTCATGCACTCTCACATGAGTCTTTGCTTTTATACATATATTGATATCTTTCAATCAATAG
The DNA here is from genome assembly GCA_028535165.1 of Quercus tomentella. Taxonomy (NCBI): domain Eukaryota; kingdom Viridiplantae; phylum Streptophyta; class Magnoliopsida; order Fagales; family Fagaceae; genus Quercus; species Quercus tomentella. The sequence goes on along the minus strand of JAPQVY010000012.1, from coordinate 11,833,894 downwards.
TCGCAATTGATTGAAAGCATTGAAAACCTCTAAAGCAAGACCACGCCATTCAGAAAATTATATCAAGCTGTAGGAGGACTAAGTAAGATACAGTCAAACGGACGCTCAGTGGAAATACTATTTTTAACATTTTTAGTACGTACCAAATCAATTTCATTGATAACATATAGTAATTATTTAGGGACACGTTTTGCAGCCCAAGCCCAAGATGTATGGGATCTTGGCCCAATGAACCTAGTACAATAAATTTGTAGAGAGTAGGTCGAAAAACTAAGCCCTAATGAATTTGACAACGGCTAGTATGGATTTAAAAGATAATCAAGCAAGAACAAAGAAAATAGAGCTGAATGAATTCGCCGTTCGAGGAGGTATTTTATCATACAAATCCTATGACAGTTGGGTACAAATATAATTTTGATTGCTACAGTATTCTTTCTTTATTTTTCCCATCCCTTCCTCATGGAAGGTCCCTTACATTATATAGTTCTTTTTGGATTATTTTGATCCTACACTTGTTGGTCATCTGAGTTCTTACTTGAGTACCTGTTCCATTAGACACCCTCTTTGGCTTTCTGTGAGTTGTAGTGGTCAAGGCAACATTGTTTAGTGGTCTTCTCCACATAAATGTAGCCAGAAAAGTAGCTGCAGTACATTTAATGCGGTGGTAGCAGCTTTTCCTTAGATATTTTTGGACTCCCCTCCTTTTCGTATATTCATGATGCACATTCCTATCAATGGAGCTTCTTGGAAGATCACCCTGATTGTTGGAATACATATTTGAGTTGTACTTATCGTATCCGAGGAGTTATTCCTTCTCGGACTAACTTCCCATTCATATCTTGCTCATTAAATCCTGAACCTGAATCATTTATTACCATTTGTTCCTCCTCAGACTGCTCATGCTCTCGGCCAAAGCACAAAACCCAATATATAATTTGGGCCCTTAACCCTACAAATTACATTACATCTGTCATCAATTTTTTATTTTTATTTTTTAATTTGGGATTATAATGTGAGTTTCATTTACTTTTTCATGAAACAGATGTAATAGATTGAAAATTCAATCGTTTTATTTTATTTTATTATTATTATTATTATTTTTAATGCGAAAACCAGCTGTGAGTTTCAGTTGGTACTGTTGTAGTTGTGTCACTTTCTTAATAAGGAAAAAAAAAAAAATAATAACAAAAACAAAATAACCTCTAAATGTGAGTATAGACACCTCTCATGATCATCCTATTTTTTATGTAACTGCCATTCTTTGTTTGATCATTTCAACCTCAAAAAACATTGTCTTTTCTTGAGACACAGAAACCATAATGCCATGGCTACTCTGTCCCAAGATGAACCAGGTCAGTTTTCGAACCCAGTCCAAGACCATGGTCTGTCACAGCCAAGAAATATTTCTCACACAGTGAGCTATGCACAAAGCCATGTTGGTTACGATTGCTCTCCTAACACGTACCCTTACGCAACTCTGCAGCCACCAGCACCACTCACATTTTGCAATTCTGGTTGCATTCGCTGCTGCATTGTGATATCGATCGTGTCCATTTTGTTCGTTTTATTCACCTTCCTCTTGGCATATTTCGTCGTACACCCAGATTTCCCAGTTTTCGTAATGGACACATTTTATATATCCAATTTCATCAACACCTCCAACCCAAAATTCACAGCCGATTGGGAGGCTAATATTTTGGTTAATAACCCAAGTGAGAAACTCAAAGTTCATTTCGATGGAGTTGAGAGCTATATGTTTTACCAAAGTGAATTCTTAGCCACCTCTAATATGGACCTAAATTTTCACGTAGAACCAAAGGGACATAGCTTGTTGCATGTGAAAATGTCCACGAACAATCCGGATCAACCCGAAGTGAAACAGTGGGTTGTGGATGCTATGAGCCGAGACCGAAACGAAGGGTCGTTGAGCTTTAATATGAGAATGCTGGTGTCATCTTCATTCAAAGCTGCGACTTTCAACTTTGATGGTAAGGACCGTATCTTGAAAGTTTACTGTGATAATTTGGATGTTGTGTTTGTGGGTACCGGTCCCAAAGGTTTTGGAATTTTATCTAACGGTCAATCTAAGCCATGTTCAATATCTATGTGACGACTATAAGATATGGAATAAGTTTTTTCTTTATTTGTTTTGCCTTGATTTTCCCCAATCTTTGTATATTTTTTGAGTAAGATGATTAAAGATGAATAATGATATCATCAAATCCATGGTTTAAATTCAAGTTTTTGTTGTTTAAAATAATGCATAAATATAAGTTTATAATTATTAGGTTATATAATACTATTGCTTATAGTTACACTATCTGGTGCAAATTGAACCTAATCTTAATTTGCATATTCTTTCCTTTTTGGGGTGGGGTGGGGTGGGGTGGGGGGTCATCTAATCTTAATGTCCTCTCATGCCCTTTTCTATATTTTCTCCTGTTTTAAGATAATGCTGGGTTTGATTGCAAAGAAAGCAATAGGCAATAATTAGAAAATGGATATACTGGAATATATATATACATACACATTATACATACATCATAGGGTAAGTTACGTAACATAGTAAACCCGTCTCTGGCAAAGCGATGTGAGACTGGCCTAAGTCAAGTGGTGTTCGAAGGAGATAAATCACTGGCGCTAATTCAAGGGATTCTGAGTGAATAAGAGGCAAACTCAGTATTGATAGGCCAATAAATTGCAGATATATACTAGATTACACCCTAGCAGGGGTTTCAATGGAGGAGCTTTGGATTGAATGGTCAATAGAGTACTGACACATGCACTAGCTAGCACAGTTGCTCGCAGAGTTGATAATAGCCTGCAACTATGGATGGAGGATCTCCGTCATGAAGTTGTATGGTTGGCAGAGGAGGACTTACTTCATTAGCTTATGAAAGTTTGATATGTTTTCACTTAAAAAGAAAAAAAAGCACTCTAATGGGAGTCATAGTCCATACATAGAGATAGAATCTTATCTACTTGGTGGTAATTGTGGACAGACAATCAACTTAAAACTTTCCATGGAGGTAAAAATAAGTATATAAAAAAAATCTTATAGTTTTAAAAATAACAAATTAAATCTTGAAGATTTAAAAGGTAATGGATTGCAAGTAAAACCCGGTCTCTATACCTTCTAGGTCTCCTATTTTCAGTTAAGAAAAGCCATGTTTTTATATTAATTTGGTAATTTACACTTTCTCCCATTTATCTATTAGTCAATTCACAATTTGTAACCTCCCTCCACCCCTCGCCAACCCTAAAATCGATCAATGTTCCTGCTTATTTTATTCTTTTCGATTAAGATCAATGTCTCTCCTTAAGTAATGGAAATAGGCAAATACCTCCAACCGTTTGTTTTTTTGTTAGCACATAACAAAATATTTTGATTCGTTGATTATTCCATTACAAAGTTAGTAAAATACCCTCTACCAATTATCAAACAATGAGTCTGACCTATTAATAAATTGCTAATAAATTGAAATAATGGATTATAAATTCTGATTATATGGTGGTTCAAGTGATACCTAGTAGTAATAATATTTTTGATAGTGTTTTATGTTTGTGGTTCAAATCATACTTCATACTCCTTCACTATCTACCTATTAAAAAAAAAAACGAGCAAACAAAAAAAAAAAAAAAAATTATGATTATAGTGGGGCTGGCACCATACGATGAGGAAAATTAACGACATTTGTTAGCATCAATTTTATGGCTATATTATATACAGTTCATTATATGTCTAGATTCCTAATGGAAAATACTATATTCAACTTCTTTAGTACTTGCCACATCAATTTCATGGACAACATATAGTACATTACATCTGTAAATTAACAGCCTAGCTACAATAATGTGGATATATACGAATTTCAAGCCTCTTAATTATAATCATCCTATTTTTGGAACCACTTCAACTATCATTAATTCTTTGTTTGATTATTTCAACCTCAAAAACATTGTCTTTCTCCTGGAATTGTTCTTAATTAGGACGCAGAGAAACCATACAACCATGGCTACTCTGTCCGAAGAACAACCCAAAAAAGAACCCGGCCAGTCCTCCGACTCGGACCAAACCAGTCACCCTCAAGCCACAGCCACAGGTCAATCTCATCCTCAGCCACAGCCAACAACAAATTATCCTAATACAATGGGGTATCCACCCGTCATGGGGTACCCTTATCCACAAGCACCACAAGGCTATGCATCGTCTTATATTGGTTACCCTCCTAATGAATACAGCTCCTACGCTTATTCTCAAACACCAACACAATCCAATGTCAGACGCAATTCGACCTTTGTTCGTCTTGTCCTTTTGATAATGACCATAGCTGCTCTATTCACAGTATTGGCAACCGTTGCGATATGGTTCATTCTACGCCCAGAAGCCCCAGCTTTCAGAGTTGACGCATTGTCTGTTTCCAATTTCAACACCACCAATTTTGATCAAACAGCCAATTGGGAGGCTAATGTTACGGTTGAGAACCCAAATCAGAAACTCAAAGTTTACTTTAACGAAATTAAGAGTTTCGTGGATTACAAAGATGAGTATTTAGCGCAATCTTTTGTGAGCCCTTTGTCCCTAGAAGTAAAGGAACATGATGTAATGAATGTGAAGCTATCTGTGAACAATGTTGTTGAACCTGTGGTGGATCAGAAGCTGGTGGATAATATGGCCCGTGACCGAAGCCACGGGTCGTTGATTTTTAGAATCAGGTTGATGGTGTCGACCACGTTTCGACGTGGATCATGGTGGAAAAAAAACCGTACCTTGAAAATTCGCTGTGAAAGATTGAAGGTTGAGTTTGCGGGTGGCGCAGGTGTTGGAACATTACCTGTCAGAAAGTCTTGGCCGTGTTTAACATTTGTGTGAGTAATTAAGATAAGTTTTTATTTTATTTATTTACACTAGAGATCTTCTCCTAGACTCCAACTTTCATGATGAATGTAAATGAATGTAAGTTTACTCTCTCTCTTTTTTCTTTTTTTAATGTTGGGTTTGATTGCAAAGAAAACACTAGGCAAGGAAATGGAAATATTATACTTTTATTAGGTTTCAATTGGATTGGTTTTCCGGGATTTCCTTTTATCTTCTTCACAATTTATTGCCTAATCGGCTGGATAAGAAAATTGAAACATCAAATTCCTTGTTATAGCCTAATGCCAAGCTGAAAAGATAGCTGGTGTTGGGGGCAAAACTTTATTTTCTAATGAATCTTTGGGCTTTATATATCCATACAATCGGATTAGACATTCTTGCTGCATCTTGTTTTGTTTTGTTATTCTTAATTAAAAAATTAAGGTGAAAGTTTAATATAAAAAAAAAAAAAAAAAAAATTTAAGATAATTCACTCGAATTCTAGATTTTGTGTTGGGTGCGTACTTCTTACGCGACAAAATTATAAATTCTTTAAAATTTCTTGCACTAACTTGCCATGTTTTGAAAATCTCATAATGTCTTTATAATAGCTTTTCTTAAAGGATGAAATTGGATAAGTTCTTAACAATATGCAATAAACAGTATACACTAACAAATTTCATTGAATGTTAATAAACATGGTTTTAGTTCACCAAACCGCCTCTCTTCGTGGGATTGTGTCTCCAAACAGGTCCACGAATTCTTTTTCTACTTGATTACTATTTTCTAATTCAAGAGTTCTTTTTTTTTTTCTTTTTCAATAGTATAAAAATATATGACAAATCTTTTTTGTCAATAACCACATACCAATCAAACAAATATTGATTAATATGTAATTGATCGAATACTACTTTTGATGAAAATGATAACTGATCTTTTGTTCAAAAATGAAAATTTCTAGGTCCTCATTGATAAGCGCTACAATATCTTATACATTGGAACCCATGTTTGTGGACTCGAAAGAGACCCTATTTATTCTTAATCCTAAAAACTCATAAAAAAATCACATGGAGACAAATAAAGGCAAATAAAAAGTCATGGCATACTTCTTGCTATCAACTACACAAAATTTGACTGGAAAGTGGAATTAGTCTCCCGTGTTACCTGACATGAGTTTGAGGCTATAAGCATCTAAGCCCATCGTATATTGTTTATTCTACACTCTTTTTGCTTATATGTCACTCACGTGCGCCTATATAAAGGCAATTTATTGTACAGTTTTACCTAAAGTTAAATATACAGACTTTTAGTCTTAATGTTTTGTGTACAATATTTGACCATCATAGCATGTCCGAGTAATCAAATCTGATATATAAGAAAAAAATACAGACTTGGTGTTTGGTACAATTATTTAAATAATAATTTTCAGTGTTTAAACACCGAAACAAGTATTTCCACAATACTTTTTAATCCACACGTATTTCCATAACACTTAAATAATTATATTAGAAATCTCTAACCAAACGGATTCGTCTTAATGTTTTGTGTGCAATATTTGACCATCGATCATAGTATGTTTGAGTAATCAGATTTGATATATAAGTTATAAGTTCATGTTAGCTCAATGAATACACGCTTTTCTTATCAGATAAGGAACATGTATTTGAATTCCGCATATAGAAGAAAAAAAAAAAAAAAATCCATTGGTATATATACATCATACACTATAGGTTTCAAACGACAACGTTTCACTTAATGGGTGTTATTCACTTAATAAGATGACACGTGCATAACAGAATTAGTTCAACCAGCCGTTGGTTTTGTTAACCTGTTAGTTTTACTTTTCGGCCTAAAGTTTGTTATATAGGCTAAAGCTCTGTACTGCTCTATAAATAGAGATCTTACTCTGTAATTTAGTCAAGGTTGCAACTACGTACAATTCTCAGTTCTAATTTCATCTTGATCTTTACTATTTCATTTCCCTTTCATGCACAAAATCTAACACAAGTAACCTTAACCTGTCCCTTAAACAAACGAAATAACACACAAATAGTTTTGGATCATTTTAGTGGGGGGTGAGCATCTAATAATAATTCTTGCCTTACTATGAGGAAGATTCACAACATTTTGTTAGCATCATTTTAATCGGAGTAGTTAGGAAACGGATGCGTACGGCAATATCATTTGTTATTATTACATTAGAGGCGAAGAGAGGGGGCATAGTCCCTTTGACTTTTCAAAAATTCATCTTACTTTTTATATTGTTGTTAATTTTTTTTTTTAATAATATCCCCTCTTAATTAAATATTTAGTAAAAACATGTAATACATTTATAGGGATGACTAATTCATCAATTTTTGTTCCCTTTAATTTCTCTTTTAATATAAGTAACTCATTAAATCAAAGAGAATTTAATGTATTTCATAAAAATATAAAAGTTTATAAAGTTTTTCCATCTAATTACTCTTATAGCAACATAGCTTATTGAACCAAAGAATATTAAGAATGTGTTCTAGAAATAAACAAGTAAATGTTTTTAATAATTTTTTATAAAATTTTCTTCAATTAGATTATTAATTAAATATATGGACATTATTTCTTCTCGATATAGAAGAAAGGATAAATGTGGATTTCATTGTTAGAAGTTAAAAATATTTTAGTTTTTATTAATGTTATATAAAACCTTCCCAGTGACAAATGTTGTTTTCAACTTCTTTAGTACATACCAAATCAATTGCATCCGCACCATATATTGAATTACAATCTGTCCTCACTTTGTTAACAAGAAAAAAAAAGAAAAAAAACTGTCTATAATGTCCCATTTTTAAGAATAGTATTTGTTACATATACCGTGTTACACACACTATTACATAAATTTTTTGAATTGAAACTGTCAAGTTTTCAACTTATAATTTCAGTTCAAAAAAGAAAAAGAAAAAAGTGTGTAACAATTTTTATCCTATTTTTATATACACAAACTGGCATTCTCTTTTTTTAATTTTTTTATTATGAATCCCAAACTGTCATTCTTTCTTTGATCATTTCAACCTCAAAACATTCATGCCTTTCTGGGGTTTATTCTCGGGACAGAGAAGCCATACAGCCATGGTTACTCCATCCCAAGATGAACCCGATCAGTCTTCGGACTCTATCCGAACCGCTCGCCCTGAAGCCACACTCACACCCACAGCTCAATCCAATAGTCTGCCACAGGCAACAGATTATTCTCACACAATGGGCAATGCAACAGTTATGAAGTACCCTCCTTTACAAGGAAAACAAAGCTATGCACAGCAGTATCATCGTTTTACTTTACCTCACAATGCATATAACTCGTACGATTATACTACTGAGCCACCAACGCAATCCAATGCAACGTGCAATTGTGGCTTCAACCGCTACTGGCTTGTGATAGTGATCATATTTATTGTGTTCATGTTAGCGATAATCATCATGATTAAGTTCGTGATACGACCACAAGTCCCAGTTTTCAGAGTGGACACATTCTATATTTCCAATTTCCACACCTCCAATTCAGAATTCACAGCCAATTGGGAAGCTAATGTTACGGTTAAGAACCCAAGTCTCAAACTCAAATTTTCCTTCAATGAAATCAAGATTTTACTCTATTACGGAGATGATCACATAGGGTCCTCTTCTGTGGACTCAAAATTGTACCTAGAACCAATGGGACATGGCATGTTGCATTTGAAGCTGTCCACGAACGACACGGATCGACGCGTGGTGGATAATATGATCAGAGATCGAATAAACGAAGGGTCGTTGAGTTTCAAAATGAGGTTGGTGGTGTCGGCCACGTTGATGAATAAATCATGGACCAGGGACGGTGTGATAAAACTTTTATGTAATAATTTGAACGTTCAGTTTGTTGGTTCTGCAAGTTTTGGAATATTACCCGCAGGCAATTCTAGGACCTGTTTAATATTTTCATGACTAAGACAATTTTTTATTGGATTCAAAAAACAAAAGAAAAAAGAGAGAAGAAGATTAGTTTTTATTTATTTATTGTTCCTTTATCTTCTCTAATTTTCATGCAACAATTTAAATCTGCTCTTTTTTGAGGGTGATTTGAATGCTAGACATTTTTATTAGAAACACTAGAAATGCTACTTTTGCTTTTCTCTTGCGTGTAAAGATAATACTTTTATGTTTTTCCCTATAGTTGGAGGATTTGAAGATTAGACCTCTCCTTTAGAAACACAAAAAATACTAATTGAGCGATAAGCTCTTGACAAAATAATATTGGGTTCGATTGCAAGGAAATTAATAAACGAGTAGATTGAAATATTGGAATACTTTTAGTGGGTTTCGTTTGGATTTGTTGACCGGATTTCCTTATATCTTTTTCACAATTTATGACCTAATTTGCTGGATAACAAAATTGAAACATAGTAGAGATTGAACAAAATTTTCTTGCTACGGCCTACTGAAAAGATAATTATAGCTGGTATATTGAGGGCAAAACTTTATGCTCAATATATAGCACATAAATCTTTGTGCTTTATCCATAATCCATATATACAATAAGATTAGATTTTCTTTTTGCATCTTGCTCTATGCCATGTTTAATATAAAGTGGCATTCTTGATACATCAAATTATGTATTAAAATTTATAATATCTTTAATATTTTCCTTTAAATCACATCTAACTTATTTAAAATTACCTACTCTGAATTGAAATTAATTAATTTAAATTCTTTAAAAATTTCATGCACAAGCTAGCCATGTTTTGAAAATTAATCTAAGAATGACTCTAATTAGAATAGTTTTCGTAAGAAATGACTTTTGAGTTTTGATAACTTCTTCATAGATATGCAATAAATATCTCCAAATTTCATTGAATTTTAATAAATATGGTTTTAGTTCACCAAACCTCCTCCACTATGACTAAGCTACTTCCATGATCTCCAAACTCAACTTGATCTCATCTCCAAACTCAACTTGATCTCGCATTGTCCAACATGAGTTTGAGGGACTATAAGCGCACAAGCCCATTGGATATTACTTGTTCTACACTCCTTTTGCTTGGACGTCATTCGTCACTCACATGCTATCTACGTAAAGGCTATTAATTCTAATACAATTTTACACATAATTCAATATACAAACTTTTCGTCCTTCTTTTTTTTTTTTTTTTTTTTTTTTTTTTTTTTTTTTTTTGAGAAACACACACACATATAGGAGAAGGGGAATGAGATAAGGGAATACACTCACCCGCCAATACCAAAACTGCATGCAGCAGTTAGTATCGCAGAGCAAGTGATAAACCCCTTCTCAATATCATACCTTACCGATGTGGGATGACTTGATAACATTGAGTATCTTTTTTTATTTGAGAAACACACACACACACATATAAGGGAAGGGGGATGAGATAAGAGAATACACTCACACACCAACACCGAAACTGCATGCGTCATGATTTGACAATCATAATTATTAGTATTTAAATTTTATGTATATTAAAAGAGAAATTCATTAGTATATGGAACATAAGTTATGGTACATTCATTTATTAAAAAAAGCAATATGAGAAATATTTGGGGCTACCTGCAGAATGGTTTTTAAACTTGAACCGGACCGGTCGGTTCGATTGGGTTAACCGTGAATCGGATAAATCCGATTTTTTAACTATGAGAACCGGGTTTGCATGAATTCTGAGAGAACCGAACGAACCGAGATTCAACCCAGAAAACCGTTTGACCCGTAGGCTGGTTCAATCAGGTCATGGATTAGAACTTATTTGGAAAAATTAAAGAAAAATGCTCAAGCTTCGAACTTGAGTTCTCGCACCTTGTAAGCACCAAGACTGAAGCCATGACCAACGAACCAAGTACCTTTCTTGGGAGCTAATATGCAGTATTATTAAATTTATATCAAATTTACATGATTTATAGTTTCTAAACTTCCATGTCATCTTTCTCAACATATTAAATATTACTAAAAAAAATTTTTATTGCTAAATTAACTTTTTATTTAAGAATAATACCTATGCAATTTATGAATTTATTTTAAAAGTCGTTTTTAGTTAATTGAAATGATTTCTCTTGAAGGATTATTATAAAATTTCTTTTTATGCTTATTTACGTTGTACTATTTTTTCTTAACCTTATAATGTACTATTTTATGTTAACCTTATAATATCATGAAAATTTCATTGAAATTTTGTTTCAATTTTTAAGATATTTTTAGTAAATTTTGCTAATATTTACAAATTTAATATATTTATTTATATTTAAATAAATATATTAAAAATCTTGAATCTCTCCCTTTTACGGTTCAATAAACGGTTCGGGTCTGAAAACCATAACCTGCAATGGTTGGTAAAAATAGAAGAGCAAGTTTGAATTACATCAAAGATAGAGTATGGGGGAAATTACAAGGGTGGAAGGAAAAACTATTGTCACAAGCGGTAAAGGAAGTGCTTTTGAAGGCGGTGATATAAGCTATTCCCACATTTGCAATGGGTTGTTTTGAACTCCCAATTGGTTTGTGTAGGGACATTAAAATGCTAATCAGAAAATTTTGGTGGGTACATCGTGGGGAACGAAGGTAGATCCATTGGAAAAATTGGGATTCACTTTGTAAACCAAAGAATGAAGGAGGGTTGGGTTTTAAGGAATTGACAAAGTTCAATGATGCAAGGTTGGCCAAACAGGTATGGCAGCTCAGTCATGATACAAGCTTGTTGTTTTATCGTGTATTTAAGGCTAAGTATTTCCCGAATGACACCATTTTTTGATGCCAAGCAAAAATCTAGTTCTTATGCATGGAAGAGCATCTTAAGGGCTAGAAAAGTGGTTGCAATGGGGGCAAAATGAAGGGTAGGGGATGGACAATCCATCAAGGTCTTCAAGGATAATTGGTTACCAGGTCTTTTGGGTGGAAAAATAAGCTCTATCCATTCGAGTCTGGATAGAAACTTGAGTGTGGCTGAACTGATGGCATCAGATAAGGGTAGCTGGAATGTGCAGGTGATAGATACCTATTTCCTCCCTCATGAAGCTCAGCAAATTAAGGCAATCCCCTTATGTGTTGTGCCTCAATCCGATTATCTCTACTGGAGTCTGGAAAAGAATGGAATTTGTCAGTGAAGTCGGGTTACAAGTTGCTTTGTGAAGAGGCAAGAATGGAGGAAGCATCGGGCTCAAGCAGACAGGGGTTGGCGGGTTTGTGGTTTAGGATTTGGAAGTTGAAGGTACTTGGAAAGACAAATCATTTCTTGTGGATGGCTTGTGTTGATTGTTTGCCAACAAAAGTCAATCTCATGAAAAGGAAAATTGTTGATGATCCTTTGTGTGTTAGCTGTGTGGAAGACTCCCTGAGAACACTAAGCATGCATTGTGGGATTGTGAAGGCGGTGAGGTGTGTTTAGTGCTCGGATGTCAACTGGGTGAGTGAGTTGGAGACAGCTTATGGGTCTTTTCTAGATCTTGTGGAGCTGTGTTTGGCTAAACCAGGAGTTGGTGAGCTGTTTGGAACCATGGCTAGGTTCATTTGGACTCATCGAAATAAGGTCAAGTTGAGGGAGAAGTCTTTGCCACTGAGTAGTGTTGGAGAAGCTGCAAAAAAATTATTATGGCAAGTTTAGGCAGTTCGTGAGGTTCGGAACTTGGTTAAACAACCACGCAGGTGCAAATGGTTTCCTCCAGCAGCAGGTGATTTTAAAGCAAATTTCGATGGAACATGGTTCAACGAAAGCGAGGAAGGAAGAATTGGGATTGTAGTAAAGGACTCCACGAGTCAAGTACTTGCTGCACTAGTTGAAAAAAAAAAAAAAAAAAAAAACTCATATTGTTGATTGTTTGGAGATGATAGCAGCGAGAAGAGTGGTGATTTTTGCACAAGAAATCGGTCTACAACAATGCCATTTTGAGGGCGATTCAGAAACTATCATTAAGGCTCTCAAAACAGGGGATATGTTCTCTTCCTTTGGTCATTTAGTTAGGGATACTTTAGTTTTTGTTAACTCACTTAGAAGTTTTTCTTTCTCTCACATTGTTAGGTAAGGCAACGTCGTGGCACATGCCTTAGCTCAGAAACCTCGTTTTTCTTTTCCTTTGCTAGTTTGGATGGAGACTGTTCCGTCTGAAATAGACTTTCTTGTTCTTGCAAATTATTCATGTCCTTAATAAAGTTTCTGCAGGCTCGGTCTTGATTCTCAAAAAAAAAAAAAAAAAAAAAAAAAACCTTACCTCCTCCCTTATGAAAGAGTAAGCAATTTTTCTTCACTTAATTATAAACAATATAGTAAGTTACGTAACATAGCAGACTTGTCTCTTAAGTACTATTAACGGAAGCCATAGAGAATCTTATTGACTTATTTGAAATCTACTTAAACTTTCCATGGAATTAAAAAATGAAGGCAAACTACATTTCAAATCAATAATTTATTTATTTTTGATAACTTCAAATCTATAGTTTAGAATGATAAAAAGATAAATAAATTAAATTCTATACTTTCAATAGTAAACAAATTAAACATCATTCATTTAAGTGGAATTACATTATATTTAGATTTTAATATGAGTTTTATTTATTTATTGAAATTTAAGTTAATATGAGTTGAAAGTTTGATCTGTTTATTTTTTTTCAAACATTAAAATTTTGATGAATTATTATTGAAACTATATAATTTAATTTGTTATATTCCTAAATTACAATATTAATAGCAATAAATGACTCAACTCAATGCTCTTAATCCAAATTTCGTGTGCGTACCACCGCATATTTTTGGTATGATAGTCACTCCACAAGTATAAGTGCTTGTAGAGTGTGGGGTGTGGGGGGGGGGGAAGGGTCGAGATTCAAGTCTCTAGGAGAAAGCTTTACACATAGACTAGAGTAAAATTTTTATCTTGTATTAAAAAAAAAAAATTCGTGTGCGTTTGGCTCCAAATTAAAAAGCCAACTTATTTTATTATTCAGCTTATTTTTGCTACTATTCATGGCCACACTGCACTTTTTGGTACAATTCATAAGTCTCATTGTACTATTTTAGTTAACTTTTATCTTTATCTACTGTACTTTTAACAAAATTTTTTCAGTTTTCAGTTTCAATTTCATGCATTTATAAAAAAATAAAAAAAAATCCAAATTTCATCAAAACTATTTTGAATGTTGTTAGATTAAAATAATGCTACAAACACAAACTATTTTATAACATTTTTACAAACTATTGCCTAATTCTTACTTGATTCTGATTTAGGCCCACCACTAATATTAGTTTTTTACTTACCAATAACCACATCGGCAATTTCTAAAATAGTTTGTAATTTTGACATTTTCCGTTAAGTTAAATCACATTCTAAATTCCATCAAATTCTATCTCATTTATAGGATATATTTATCAAACTTTTATAAATAGGAATACCCAAATACATATATCAATTTTTATCAATCAATTTCCTATTAAAATCAGTCACATCCTCCTTTTCTTGTCTAATCAACAACACTTTTACAACAAATTATAGGTTTTAATTTGTTATTGGTTCTAATTTGAATCTGCTACTTAAATTATTTTTTTCCTTCACCAATAACGAGTAACAATTCGACACTTATAATTTATTGTAAAAATGTTATAAGACAGAGCGCGCAATATCACACTTTTTCTCATGAAAAAAACTTATATATAGTAGTATTTTAAGTGTTATTCCTTAAGTTTCTCTTTTAAAATTCAGCTATTTGACTATTTAATTAAAAAATATAATTTCATTTCATCAGAAAAAATCTACATGACAGTGACAAAATCTTAAAAAGAGAACCGACTGAAGAACAGCGCCTAAGTTTGTCATTCCATGCCACGTGTGCAAGACTTCTCCGCCAAATCCAATCTTCCTTCTCTATATATATAAACATCACAGTTTCGTCCTCACTCTCGAGAGAAAAACCCAAAGTTTTCAGATTCAAAAAATGGCTTCAGCAACAACCGGAGCTCCGGACAAAACGGTTACGGGTTACCCGGCTCAATCGAGCCAAGTCGCAGCCGGGTACCCAGCTTACGCCTATGTGGCGCCACCTCCATCTTATGGGCCGGGCCTAGGCCCAAACCCGGTCCAAGATTATTACCGGCGCCGGAACGCCTTCCTCTGCCGTGTGATCACCTTCGGCTCCGTCGTGTTCGGAATCATCGGGCTCATATTCTTCATCGCCTGGCTAGTTCTGAAGCCACGTATGCCCGAGTTCCGAGTCGACTCAGCCTCGGTTTCCGAACTCAACCTAACTCAGTCCGCGTTATCGGCCGATTGGAACTTCACCCTCTTTGTCCGAAACCCTAACACCAAGCTCAGCCTCTACTACGATCGCCTCGAAGCCTCGGTGTTTTACCACAGTAGCAGAGACAGTCTCAGCACGACGCCGTTGCAGCCGTTTTCTCAATCCAAACGGAACCAGACCTGGGTCCCGGTCCGATTCGAGGTGATGAGCGAGTACGTCGGCGAAGACGTGGCGGCTCGGATTTCGGGCGAGAAATTGACCGGGTCGGTGGGTTTTAGGGTCCGAGTTTTCGCTTTGGTGAAGTTTAGGTCTGGGTTTTGGTGGACGAGAGAGCGTTTGTTGCGGGTTTATTGTGACCGGGTTCAAATCGGTGTTGACCCGAAAAATGGGACCGGGTCTTTGATGGGTCAACCCGGAGCTTGTGAGGTTGATCTGTAAGACTGTGAGTAGTATATATATATTTTTTTTAATTTCCAAAATGGGTCTTTTACTATATGACATTTATTGTCAATTACAGTATTTTAAGTCAATAAGATAAATAAAACAATTGCACATAGGTTTGAATGATCAAAACGGAGTTGAATTGAGTTGCTCTAGCTATGTGTACTTTGCTGGGACTATATCTTGTATGAAGTAGTAGAACTTTAACTATTTAAAGTTTTAAATGCCTGTATGGCATTACTGGAGTGTTTAACAAATTTACTTGAATAGTGCTCTGATTTATAAAGCATGAACAGTAAATTGTACATTTTTTTTACTCTTCAAAAAGCTCAAAATTTCAGCTTTAGCTTTTATTATTGTTATTATGAGACCAATTTCTACTAAAAGAGCTTGCATCTCAAATGATTGTAATATCATGCTTTAGGTCTGGATTGTGCTTGAGGAATTGGTCTCCTATATCAACCAGGACATTTTTCAATGTGAACTATGTCTTGTTAAGTTAAGATTTTCTCTTATTTTTAATTTAAATGGGTTTACCTTTGCTATGGTTAAAAAAATGCATTGAACATGTACTGTGCTAGATATTTTCGGGCCAGAAATCCGATTCTCATATTTATAATATGTTTTTTTTTTCCCTTAAAATTTCAATTTTGGTTCTCTTTTATCTCTCTTCTCAAAGATTCTACCTTTAAATTAGCTAACTTGGTGATTGACTATGACTACAAACTTTTTGTTATAAAAAGTACAATTGAGATGATTTGTGCTCTCTCTGCTGTACTGCCGGCTTTCCTGGCAAATGAGTATTAAATAGGAATCTGGTTAGGCTGATTAGAACGTCAGCTTCTTTAGAGGGGGAAAAAACAAAATAAGAAGCTAGACAGATTTGCTATGACCATCTTGAGGACTTATTCTTCTGGTCATCTGGTGGCTTTGGTTTTCTTCTGTTGCAAAAATCATCTGAACTTATAAGCGCATAAAAGCTAGTTACTGGCTGGGCTAGGTTTAAGCCTAAAGTTTTGTAGATTTTATAACTCTAGTCCTTTGAAGTTTGAACATGGAAGTTGAAGTAGATTTTTATTTTTTGTGGGGGGGGGGGGGGATGACAAGGAACCTTGGAGGCCATGCAGAGCGTTGTGTCTTTTTACCTAGTTAAACCCCAGACCCATGTAATGCACCCACATCATACAGATCAGGTAAATCATTGGCTTCGCCAATGGGACGTGACCCCTAGAAATTGTTTGCACCCAAGGGGATTTGAACCTTAGACTTGGAGGGAGCATACCACCAAGCCCTGACCACTTGAGCCAACCCCTAGGGGTTAAAGTTGATTTTATTTTGAATTCCTTGTTGTTGTCAATTCTCCTTTTGAAACACTAAACGAAGTGGGGCATCGACTTCAATTATCTTAGGCCATTTGTTTCTGGAATCAAGAATGGGTTACCCACCTTTTGCTTTAGGTAAGAATAATCAGATTATTTATTTTGACTTGGTTGCAGCTGTGTTGAAATGTGGATTAATATTAAAGGCTTTGGAAGACACATGGTGAGTTGAGTCTCAAAGACTAGGTCTATACACCACCACAGAAATTTAGAAGATTGTGCCTGTCTGTTCTTTGGGACTTTTAGTAGCCTGTTTGAAAAAATTTAAACTGTTAATCTTGTTATATCTGTGATTTCTATCCTTAAAGTAGGAAAGAGGTCAGGCTACTATAATATGGTGTTTTTCACGTTACTGTAGCAGAAAACTTGTTAGTGGTTTTTATCCTTTTTGGCTAGTTTTAGTTAAGCTATTCATTGATTTGAGAAATAACTTATTGCAAGGCTATAATTAAATGTTTCTATGTTTTTAGCCTAGAAGGAGGCTTTGATTCTCCCCTTTGATTCAGACAGATTACCAGGAATTCATTATTACTAAGCTTTGTCTTGATGCCAGAATGCCTATATTCTTCTCCTGTTTTCTTTCCTTATAATTCTTCATTCTCTGCTGACTGCACTTCTTCACTGTTTCTAGTTCTGATAAATCCCTCAGACAGACAGTCAGTCAGAAAAAACTTCTTAACCCTATAGGAATGTAGTGTGGGTCATAGGTAATTTCTTATTGCCATGAGCATTAGCATTGAAAAATGCTAATGCTATATCTAAGCCCTTTTTAGCATTTTATGGCTCAAAATGTACTGCATCAAAGGATGCTAAACACAACTATTGTAAAAATTTTTACAATAGTGGTACAGTACAATTCTATCTTTAGAATTGTACTGTAGCACAATTGTAAAAAAAAAAAATATATTTTAATCAACCGACATTTCTCTCTCTTCACTCTCTCTTTCTCATTTGCTCTCTTCACTCTCTTCATTCTCTCTGCTCTTTCCTCTTCCAAACCCAAACATCATCTGCACTCTCCGCTCTCTTCATTCTCTCTGCTCTTTCCTCTTTCAAACCCAAACATCATCCATCTCTTTCTCATCTGATTTTTTTTTTTGGCTGTGACCGGTGCTTAAAGGAAGTGGTGGGTTTCAAACCCAAACATCATCCATCTCTTTCTCATCTGCTTTTTTTTTTTTTTGGCTGTGATCGGTGCTTAAAGGAAGTGGTGGGTATGGCTGAGGTGAGTTGTGGGTCACGGAGATCGGAGTGGGTCATGGCGTGGGTCATGGAGATCGGAGATCGGAGTGGGTTGAAGTGGGCCACGGCGCGGGTCACGGCATGGGTCGCGGAGTCGGAGATCGGAGTGGGCTGAAGTGGGTTGTGGGTATGGCTAAAGTGGTCACGGCGTGGGTCACGGAGATCGGAGATTGGAGATCGGAGTAGAGATCGGAGATTGGAGATTGGGTTCTGTTTTGACGTTGGTTTTTTTTTTTTTTTTAATTGGGATTTTTGTTCCGGTGGGATTTTAGAGAAACTCCTTTGTACATGTCGCCGGAATCAGTTAATCGAATCGCCGACGGATATTTGGATTATGTGTGTTTGTTGCTCTGTTTAAGGTTTGATGGTTGTGTTTGTGTGTTTGCGCGCGTGCGCGTGTGTGTGGTAATGGATTTGGAAAAGCGTAGGAAAACAGAAGTTACGGTTAGAAAAAAATAGTAAAGAAAGATTAAAAAATAATATTTTAATAAAAATAGAGTTTTAGGATGTAGGAGGTATTGTAAAATGGGATGGTATAAGTAATAAAGTGATTTTTTGAGATGGTATAATAGTATAGCATAGCATTCTTTGATGCTGATGCTCAATTCTAAATTTTGTAACCTAGAACTCTTATTGTCAGTAGGTTACTTGCAGAGAGCAGAGATGTCTGATGATGGATTGTCAATCTTTTCCTCCCATAGTTGTACTTATCTTTCTAAATGTGTATGTCCGTTCCATATATGCGTGGCTAGGCTAGAGTAAATGCCTCCAGATTTAAGGTTCGTGCTCCAACTGTTAGTTTAATTGTCATCTTTCCTAGATCTATTCATTCTAAGGGTGGTCCGTGTAAGTCTTATTGTTCACCGCCTTCCCCCTCTCTTTTTAATGATAACCTTCAGTTAAACAATTTTAATGTTGAAAGATATAAAACCTCAAGATTTTCATAAGTCTTTGCTTTACCAAGAATACAAAAGGAGTTTTATAATTCTTCATTGCCTTCTATTTTTATTAACATTACTCTCCTATACCTTCTATTGCTATTCAAGTCGTTGAAGGCTTCAATTTGTGGTAATGATCGTTGAAAGTTAGGAATCTCAATCCCTTGTATAGTAGGTATGTGAAGTTGGAGCTGACACTCACTTTTCATTGCTGCACCTCTGCTTTTAAACTAACTAGAAAATTTCCTACAGTAGTAGGTCTGAAATGAGCTGGATTTCTACTTGGTTGTCTTGAACATGAGTTCTTTTGGGAGATGACATAATGTAACAAGAATCAAATCACAATCTGTGAGGTGCATTCAACTTTTGATTTTGTGTCCATGCTCGAGTATTCATTTATATAAGTAGAGATTTGCCCACAGTTCCCGAATTCCTTTTGTCACTATGTTTTAAGTTTAGGTGTTTGCCCTTGTTTCGGTATGAGGTTGGGTGATATTTGATGAGATGAAATTTGATTTGGGTAAGTTTTAAGATAAGATTATTCTATATGCAAATTCTTGGAGACTGTGCATCTTGGGGCTACAAAGTTTTTTGGGTGAGTAATGCTACATTGCCAGTATTTTAATATGTTGGCATAATCATATTGTTTGTCACTTAAAAAGAGTCTAGTTTGTTAATTTGAATGGCTATTCACCATAAATCGGTTCGTTATTAGATGAGGATTATTGAGTTGATAAAAGTATTGTTGAAACATGAAAGTATATAAAATAAAAAGATAACTGCAAATGCAACGATGAGGAATCTTAACTGAAAACCAAGGATTTGCCGTACTCTATGTCCATATGTTTAACTGCAAAATGATAGTCATGGATATTGTCTCGTGCGATACAAGGGTTCTGGATCCTCCCCATCTCAATGCAAATGGAGAGAATCTTGAAAACTTTGTTCATTACTTTGGGCCCATTTGGTTAGACCTTTTTTGGCTAAAATTATGTTGGAAGTTTCAAATCGCCACTTTTAAGCGTTTGATAAAATTTTGAAATCGTGCTTTACAGTCTTGCAAAATGATAGTCATGGACATTGTCTTGTGCGATACGAGGGATATGGATCCTCCCCATTTTAATGCAAATGGAGAGAATCTTGAAGACTTTGTTCATTACCTTGGGCCCATTTGGTTAGACCTTTTTGGGCCAAAATTATGTTGGAAGTTTCAAATTGCCACTTTTAAGCGTTTGATAAAATTTTGAAATCGTGCTTTACAGTCTTGTAGGACCTGTAGGTATGAAAATTTGCATTTTTGCATTGCATCTCCCGAGCAGCAATTGCAAATTGCCACATTTTCAAAAAGCCCAAAATCAAAAGGTTGAATCAAACTATGTTATAAAATTCGGAAGTTAGGAAGGTAATGAGGATTATAGTGTTATATTGATTGTAATCTAGGTATTTGTTTCCTTCTAATGGTGCATAGACCAATTTATGTTGGGGTTGAAGCGTTTTAACACTTGTTCATTGACATAGGACAGTAACATAAGGTTGAATTGCAAGATTTAGGTTTCTAAAATTTACCTGACAGTAGGTTTGTTGTATTTTGGATGATTGAGATTAGGGTTTTTATTGATGAAAAGGTATTGGAAAATAGAAGGAAATATGGGGTTTCTAATGGTGAGAAGGAATAGTAGGATTTGGGGATGAAACAAAAGAGGAAAAATTAGGATTTGAGTTTATGTAGTGATGTGAATAGTTATCCTGGAACATTATTTTAGCCTTTTGTGGATTATTTTGGGGTTAGTTGATGGATGGTTAATGTTTTAAAGTTTTGTATTTTAGGGTTGCATCACACAAATATCTGGCAATTCAATTTGGATTGTTGGAAATTTAAGGATGGAGACATCACATCTAGGGTTTTCTCAACCGCACAAATTGGAGAAGGTTGCATCTCACACAAATATCTAGCAAAGCTTCATAGCTTTTGAAAAAGTTAATAAAGTTAGCTAATAAAGTTATTCCTGTTGAATATAAATTATTAAGTTCATATTAATAGATGACTGTTTCTCAATATATATATATATATATATATATATATATATATAGATTGATAGATGACTAAATACTTGTTCTTAATCGAACTTGTTTTTTTTTTGATAAACTTCTTAATCGAACTTGATTTCTTGAAACACCAATATAAACGAGTTGGACTCCTGGTTCTTTTAAGACTAAGCCCAAACTAATTTATAAACTTGAATTAGACCAAAATAAGACCCCATGGACCATTAATATGGCCCATGTTTAGAAACCAAAACATTACAAAATTGCCTGACACTAAAAAAAAAAATCGTAATATAGTCGAACTCACAAGTACTCCTAGTATCATCTTGCATGTGTTAAATTAAATGCTTAGCTATTATAATTAATTTTGGGATTCTTTTTATACGTCTTTAATGGTTACTATTATGATCTTCTATTATTCATACAACCCCTTGAGCACAGTCCCAAAAGAAGGATCTGGTTGTGAAAGTTTGGGAACTCGTATTTGCTGTGAACAAATATGTGAGCATATATTTCAAGCAAACACTTATGTATATACAGCATTGTGTTCGCATGGGTTGTCTTTTTGGGATTTCTTGCCAAGCATGTCCAAATCATTTTTTTTTTCTTTACACTCTTGTAAAAAAGAGCAAGCATAGATTACCCCTTAGGTATGCCTCATTATGGAGGAGAGGACGAAAATTTTGTTCATCATATTTCTTCGTATTTAAGATTCTTGAATGAAAACTTCCACTTGAAGTTGAGTGCATAATTTACCACACATGTGACTTTATTGGGCGGTGCAAAAAGGGATGGGAATTGGGATCTCGATTGTTGAAGGATTTTGGGGGTGCTCTTGGTTTATTTCTTTGTATTTGTTTGAAGGTTTTGTTTAAGGTGTATTTGGCCTTTCATATCTAGATCCCAGCTTCAAATTACTAAAGAAAAAGTATCTTTTGTAACAGACATACTAACTTACTGGTTGTTATTGTGTACTCCGGGAGTATACTTTCTCCCTTCAATATAAGGGTGGCCCCTTTTACAATGGAACCTATCTTTTTGTGAGATGGCTCACTCCTATATGAGAGAAAAAGAATATACTCTCGGAGTACATAATAATTTTCTATAACTTATTAAGTTAGTTATGTAATAATTCAATGAGTGATATAATGTTTGATATTAATAAGATTAACTTTGATAAAATAATATAAAACTGAATCAAATGACATTTAGTGATTGATTTGTTACACAAATGACTTTGGCATGCATGTCTATTACAAAAAATACTTTCTTATTCTACAATTTCAATCCCTCTCAAATCAAAATTGGCATTTAGGCTTCTCCATTCCCCATAGAAACTAGTGAGTGGATGGGTTGTTGTCTCTGCCCGACAAGCCTAATTGTGCTAGAAATAAAATTTATAAAAGCCTAGGCAATGGAAATCAAAATGGCTATATATCACTTGGGTTATAATACAAACATGATAAGATTCTCGATCACAAAAGAGGGACCATATGGTATTGTCCTAATTGGACATGATTAAGACCCTCAGTGGTGGTGTAGAGAGAGAGAGAGAGAGAGAGAGAGAGAGAGAGAGAGAGAGAGAGAGAGAGAGAGAGAGAGAGAGAGAGAGAGAGAGAGAGAGAGAGAGAGAAGAAACACACACATTTATAAAATTAGTTTTGGAACATAGTTTCCGACAAGGTTAAACAACTAAGGAAATTTCCATTTTCCAAATAAATTCAACTATTCAAGAATGCTTTCTAAGCAATAATGCCGTGAAAATTGTTTGTGGGTGAAAGAGAATGTCTGGGGCAGAAACAACTAGGATAGTACCAATCTCATCCATAAAACTTCTAAATCACAGAGAAATAAGTAATTACAGCCAGTTAATCCCAAGATTATTTAAGGATTTAAAATTCGTTGTTCCATTCTCTTTGGCTTCCATTTTTCACTAGGCAAAAATGATATAGCAAACAAGTTATTTCCTATAATCAACTCATAGAGTTCTTGGTTGGAATAATTTGTATCACTCGATGGAACCATCTGTTGCTTTTCTTTTCTTTTTTTCATTTGGCAATTCACTTTTAAGCCATGTTCTAAAAGGGCTTTCACTTTCTTTTAGTTTCTCCATCTTAGAAAAGTATAAGGAAGAATTTGGGCAGTCTTCAATTTTACATTTGTCTATGACATTTCTGTATTTGTGAAGGAGGCTTCTAGATTTCTAGCAAGTAGGGAACAATAAAAAGAAATGTCTGTCTAACGGCTTATTTGACTTTTGCCTCACTTTCATTTTTTTTTCTTTTCCCTTCACCAATCTTTACCCTTTGATCTTGAGGATAGCAAAAAACACAACCTACCACCAAGCCAAAGGTGGGTTTGTGCCTTTACAACTACTAAGTAATATGGAAAAAGTTATAAAAAAAATAAAAAATAAAAAAGTAATGAGGAAAAAGGATAAAGGAAAAAAAGGGTTTTGTATATATATTTATATGTCCCATGAAAGCCAATGAGGTGAGGTTTTTTCTTTGGTAAGTAATTAACTAAAAAAGAAAAAGGAAAACTGTAAAAAGAGGTAAAGAGAAATACTTTAGAGTTTAGAGTACATAGACTTTAACACCAAACAGTTTCAATCAATTGATTATGATAGGTTACATCATGGAGCTAGATTACTTTCTTTAATGTCTTCTCTCCCATTGTTTTATCTTACAACTATTACATTTATAAAACCAGAAAAAAGTTATCACTTAGATTATTTATGGGTGGTTAGCGTGAGCATGATTATTTTGGCGACTTTATTAAAATTTTTTTTTCTAGCTAAATTGAAGGTCAAATGGAAAGAAAATGATAATCTATAAACTTCTTGTTGAAGGGAAAGTGTTGTTAGGTATATAAAATTATTGGCTAATGGATATGGATCTTGTGGTGCACCTACGTCCTGCTCACAACTCAGCTAATACAGTGACTCGTTTCAATTATTCTTCAAACGTACGATAAATAAAAAAAGTCCTCGAGTCTAATCACACAGATTGTGACATGGAGAGCCTAAACCCACTTGAAGAAAGTATTCGAAAAGAAAATCGTTAAATAACAGGTCAAGACTAGTGACTAGTATAACACAAATAAATAAAGCAGAGAGATAGAATTAGCACAGAGATGGAGGAAGTTGAAGTGGCAGTCACATCGATTATTTCATGACCTTGCTTTTCTAATCAAATGTTGATATGAAATGTGGATATGTCATTGCATTATGAGATCCATCAATCTTTCTTTGCAATTATGAGATCCATCAACCGTTAAGCTTCTTACTTTGAAAATATACTCTAAAATTCCAAATCAGATTTGGAATTCATACTGAAAATTCCAAAGCAGGTGTTGTATATCAATATAGCTTGTGTCTGGTCCTTTTGTACATTGAACACGATACAATATAGACATGTATCAAAAATTGAATATATATCTGAATCATATCGTGTCGAGTACATTAATGCACTTAATACAAGATTTGCTCATTTGTATATTGGTTCTCTTTGCTCCTTTGTATATTACTTTCTCTTTCTTGGAAGGTCACTGTGACAAGTAATTATACCATGCCATGTAGCTCCTTTGTATACACCCTTCATTTCCATTGTTTATTTATTACAACAACTTTGATCTAAGCCCCACTTTCCACCATCAACTCTCACCTACTTTTTATTATTACTTTCATAATCATAGTGATGGCAATAAGAAACATCCAAAATTATTCTAGACCTCCAAATCTCACTTACATATATGCTTGATCTTTTTATTACTCAGTCAAGAAGCACTAAAGCCCTTTCAAGACTAATTTAATCAGCTAGCTTAAGATTTAATATGTCATTATTTTGATTCCAGAAATCTCTTTCTTTTCTTTTCCCAAGGAAACCTTTTTCCCCCACTTTTTTCGAGTTTGGAGTATTCTTTGAAATGGGAATTCCCCACCAATTAGGAGTGTCTACCCCCAACATGCTTTTATTCCAATTCACTTTCTTGTATTTGTCTCTTTCTCTAAAAAAACGTGGGTCATAGATTCAGCTAAAATCCTAGGTACCAAAAAAACCGTGTCCAAAACGCGCCCATTTAATGGTCTGAACTCTGAAGTAAAACCTTTTTTTTTTTTTTTTTTTTTTTAGAATTAAAGTAAAACTTTTTGAGTGTACAATTCGGTAGGTGTTGTTACTTTAAATTTTCAATCAAATTCAACCATTTATATTTAAATTTAATTATATAGTTTAGAATTCAAATTCGGTAAGAATGTGGTGTAAAACTCATGTTTTACAATTCAATAAGAGATTGTCATATCAGCATTTTACTTAAAATTCAATACATCTCGCTACACCTAATAATATCTCAATAAATTTGTAATTTGGTTGGATTTATATATGGGTATTAGAATTGATTGAGTGTAGTTGTGCTTTTTTTTAAAATATATAATAAAATGATGTGGCATGTTGGAATGGAGGGGTAAAACATGAGTTTTACACCACATCCTTACAGAATTTAATCTCTATAATTTATTGGTTAATATGGTCATATAATTGAATTTAATCTAAAAATATAAACTAAAGCATTTAAAGAATTATACTCTTTTTTTTATTATAGAGTTTCAATCTATGACGTCTATTTCTATGATTGTGCTTTTAATTATCAGTCCAAGATACCAATCAGTTTTGGTGTAGGTTAAAAATGAAACCAAAATCATGAAGGTGGTATGTCATCTTTTGGACAAAATTTAAATACAGTTCTTCATGTATTGTACCTTAAGTTCTCAAATTAAATTCATTTATTACATGAATTAATGCAACACAAATTTTTTTTCCTTCAAGTTAAATTTAACCACGAATTACATTGGATCAATATAATTAGGGTCTAATTAATTAGTGTTCTTAAGACATTTTTTAATAAAAAATTTTAGGAAATTTCTTATACCACTTTTATAGAAAAAAGAAAAGATCGTAAAAAATTCAATTGCTTTTTTTTTTTCTCATAAAAATTTTCATAAAATAGTTTATTAATAAATATTCTTTTTTGAAACCTTATTAATAAATACATCCGTTAACTTTTTTTTCTATAATTATATGATTGAATTTAATTGAATATATATATATATATATAACCCAATAGGACTCTACCAAATTTACCCTCATCCTCTTTGCGATTGGAAGTGTAAACCACGCGCTCAAATGGTTTGGTGAAAGAAAGAGTATATTGGGGCTTATTTTTTCAAATTAGAAGGAGCTCAGGGAAGAAGAATTAAGGCCGAAGTGAAAGTGAAAACAAGGAATGGGAGGTTCGAAGAAGATCTTGTAGGGACTGAGAGCTACAAAACATGGGGATAAGAATCAGCCTGAATGTCAGTGCAAGTGCATTGGTTCAGTGTTCAGACCCAACTTTCAGGATCTACACAGTTTGCCATAGACCACAGAAAAAAAAAAAAAACCCATCACATACAGACACAGCTAACCACCCATATTTGTGTTCTAGTAGTAAAGATGCCTATGCTTCTTATCTAACTACCCATATTTATTTATTTATATACATTTATCTATCTATTCCTTTTCCTTTTGGGGGTTTGTGCAAAGAGTTTTGTGCACAATGGAATTTACAATAATGCTTCACTTGTAGCCAATTTCACATTACAGTGATCTCATCATCATCATTGCAACTTATCCTTTGGAGTTGTACACGTCTCTTCTTAGTCTTGGCCCAAATAAATAAATTACATAACTTTTTATTCTTTCTTTTTTTAATTGTTCATCTTCTTCCAATTCTGTTTCAGATGAGCCAAATTTCATTCTTTTTTTTCTAGCCAAATCCGACTAGGAATGTGTTTTTATTGTGACACTATTATATGTCATGCTTTTAATGTATTTTAACTAAAAGGTCAAAATATAAGGCTTTTGTTTTATTTGTCCGTTATTTAAAACTAACGTGACACTTTACATTCTGATTAGGAATTTATTTTTATAGTGCTGCTATTATATTGTCATGTTTATTATATTGTCATATTTTTGATGTATTTTAACTAAGGGTCAAAATATAAGGTTTTTGTTTTATTTGACCATTAGTTTTAAACAACGTGACACTTAGCATATA
This sequence comes from Quercus tomentella, assembly GCA_028535165.1. Taxonomy (NCBI): domain Eukaryota; kingdom Viridiplantae; phylum Streptophyta; class Magnoliopsida; order Fagales; family Fagaceae; genus Quercus; species Quercus tomentella. The sequence goes on along the minus strand of JAPQVY010000012.1, from coordinate 11,806,657 downwards.
ATTAAAAAAAAAAAAAAATCATAGCCATGAAATAAAATCTTTCTATTTATATTGAGATATAAAAAATCATGTGATATAATAAGACTAGAAAGATATTAAGAACATAAACATGGGCTCTAAAGATGTCATAATAGGATGTCTGATTAAATTGGTTTTATTTTTTTTTCCCCTTATAATTGGGATACTTTATGTGGTTCTCATTTGGTCCTATCTCTTGTTTTCTGGCCATGACATTTTTTGTGTGATTCAATATTGGTTGGCCACTATTTCAGCTTCACATGGTTTTTATGCACGTTCTAGGCACTATCATTTCATATGGAACTTTTTGTTTAATGGTCATGCACGTGTCAAGATTGTTTAACTATCATGTCCTAATATAATTAAAGAATAATAATTAATCCATCATACTTTGACTAGTTATGACCCATTAAGTACGTACGAGGATGAAACATATATAACATTTCAAATTTGAAGGAAACAAAATTGTGCCTTGTTCATAACGATCCACTGCCAAATCAAATCCTAATTTTATATAAGATCGTTGAACACCAAAAATGACATGACACGAGTTTGATTTCAAAAATCAACTTCTTAAAAAAAAAAAAAAAAGTAAGCGTTTTTCAAATTTCACAAAAGTGAGAGCTTTGTTTATTAAATCTAAACGTACTGAGTCTCCTAAAACTAAACAATTTATTTATAACTCTACAGGCCCACCATCTTATATGTGTATAATTATGGTGGTTTGATTTTTCAGAGTGTGGGCCACTGATTTGAAGCCGCCTTCACATTCATGAATGAATAAAATGTACTGAAAGATAGTTTCACATGAGCATGTGTTGAAAATTCCAAGCAACACTTGTGGACTTCATGAATAATAGTCTAAGCAGACCCGGATTAATTGGACGGTGATGTGTGTTACAATCTACAGGTTGCTTGCCATCTTTAAACTTGTGGACTATAAATCTACTAATACATCTTTTAAATTAGAGAGTTGTTTATATTTTTTGTATGGAAGAATTAGAGAGAGAAATGCATGTACATAATGGTAGCTGGAATGTCAAACAAATCAGGAAATCATAGACAATAAGAAAGCGAGTAGGAAGCCTCTATACAATAATCACACCTTTTTTTTTTCCACTTAGTTTTGTCCTACATAGTTAAAACAAGAGTTAATTGAATGAGGGTTTTAATTGTGTCTAAATTAAATTTTTTTTTGGTAAATAGTGTCTAAATTAATTACTATCATAAGAGTAATATATATATATATATATATATATATATATGCCATGTTGCATGTCGAATTTAAGTCTATACAACTTCACCTACTTTTTTTCTTCGAATTAATTTATAAAGAAGAAGTACACTCTTTGGTTTTGACCAAGACTTTTTGTGAAGTTCTGGGGTCATATTTACACCCACCACAGTGATCTATAACTATTTATTTTCCTGCTGTAATTAGTTGTTGAAGACTATAATACAAAAAAGTCATAAAGTTTATTGGAAAAAAAGAAAAAAGAAAAAACCTAATCCAAGTTGGTAAATTACTGATTATTCCAAAACTTTAAACTATTAGGAAATGATGAATCTAATCATTTAATCATAATTCTAATACCCTCCCTTATGCATGAGCACTCGCCAATTGACCCAAAAACTTTAGCTATTAAAAATTGATAAATTCAATCATTTAACCATAATTTTAACGCAAGCATTTGTAACAAAGATTATTATATCAAATTCTTCCCAAGTAATTTGCTGAAATTAAGAAGTTTTTATTTTTTTAATATTTTTTTTATTATAAAGTTTCAACTTATTGCGTCTACTTCTGGTGGTTGCTTTCTTTATCATCAGACTAAAACACTAATCGGTTCTTGGTATAGATGAAGATTGAACTCCAAATTTCTTATTAAACTATCAGAGACTTTACTAGCTAAGTTCTTTATCATCAGATTAATATACTAATCGGTTTTTGGTATAGACAAAAATTGAACCATTAAAGACTTTACTAGTTGAGTTAACAAAACTCACTATCATTATCAATGACCTCCTTCACATGTACAATACTTAACAATATTCCTCTAATTTTTGTATTTGAAGGGAAAAAATTGAAAGAAAGAAAGAGAAAAAAAAGGAAACCTTTGTTAACTTTCTCTAAGAGAAAGGTTATGTGCCTTTTAAGCATTAATAATTGATGGAAAGAAAAGAAAATGAGAACTTTCAAGCTCTAATTGAACTTTTTTGTTTTCTCCTTTTTGTGTGTATTCATGGGTGTTTTAGGCTTTTAGCTAAATTTGATTAAATATTTTTTTATTATTATCTTCTTTTCAATGATACGTATCGATTCTTTTCCTCATTCCATGAATATTAGGCCTTTTAGCAAGTTGTGTGTATATTCTAGAACCCATGAAAAAAAGAAAAAAGAAAAAAGAAAAAAAAAAAGTCGGTCGCTGAGCTGGGGAATTTTCTCCGTCATGATAAGTGGGCCCAGGAATACTCTTGAAACGTGTCGCTAGGATATCCCTACCAGCTAAGGAAAGTTATCTGATCAACATCGGACGGTGATTAAAAGGCACTTGCGTATTTGAACGCTTTGAATCTTAGTCTTCTACAAATAAAAAAGTCATCAAGCTACTCATCAAGTCACAAATAGAACTGTTAATTAATTTTATTCATTTATTTTATTTCGATTACCTTTTTTGTCTTTCTACGTTTTGATTAGTTTTCTTAATTACCAATAAATAAAAGTTCGATTGACATAAAGGGTACGTAGCTCTCTCTTGTTGACTAGACAAAGCACCACCAAGGGTTATAACTTATTTATTTTTTATTCCACCAAGTTTTATAACTTAGAACACAATTCTAATCTTATGTCTATTCAGGGATCAGTACTGTGAGTTCCAACTAGTTAATCTAGTAAAATTTATTATCGTCAAATAAGAGATATGTGATTTTATCCTGTCTAGATAAAAAATTAATTGATATTTTGATATAATAATAAAAGGTAATCATCAGGAATATATTCCATAGGTTGAAACTTTCCCTCTTAAAAAAAAATTAGTATTTACTATAATAATAAGACAAAGTTTAACTACAAAATTAGTTGTAACCTAAGGTTACAACTTTACTTAATAAAATAAATATTATTACATATTTTGAAAATCTAACTGTTGAATTGTATGTTCTTTACGTTCTTAATATACATGTCAAATTTTGTGTCAATCGGACATTATTTACTATATAATTTATAAGCTTATATTTTATGCATAATTTTAAACTATAAAAACTTACAATTTAAATAATTTATTGATAACATAGCTATTGATCTTAATTTTCTAGAAATTTTGCAAGTATGGAGGATATAAGAAGAAGAAGATGTAATCTAATGGTGAATTTGTTAAAATTCATTTCTAATAAAAAGATATTGAGTATGGTTGTAGCCTAAGTCTAAGGCTACAACCAATTTTGTAGCTAACCTTTTTCCATAATAATAATTTTATGGATGGATTCTATTTGCAGGGATGATAATGTGCCACACTCTTACAAGACTACGCCTCTCACAGTCACACCAACCCATATTATTGTCATTGAAATGACAAAAACGACAACCTGCATATATCATGACTCGGAATCTGGATATGTCATTGATGAAGACATCACATTTTTGCTTTTAGATTTGATATTCCAATCAAATTTGTTTATAATAATAGAACATAGTCCTTGAAGAAGATGAAGAAGAATAAATAACCATAGTAATATATCAATTCATGGATGGGGTAGAACTGTTTCATGAGAATACTTTTACCTAATCTATGGCATTGTTTTTACCTATAAATGATCTTAATCCGTTTGGATTAAGGGGGAGAGAGGAGGAGTACAGTAGAGTAGAGTAAATTTAGCCAAAAATTAGCTTATTTTTAGCCAACTCTACTCTACTCCCTCCATCCAAACAGGTCCTAAATGTAAGTTATCTACTTCGAGTTTTGATTCTGCACATTGGGCTTGGCTGGATCGGTAATGCTGTCTGTCTAATCTGCTAAACTTTATGGTAATGCCAATTAAAGCCACATTTCGTACATCACTAACTTCAAAGACTCCAATGAGTACAATTCTTTTTAATTCAAACTATTATATATATTTCCTTTATCTTGTTAACCTAAATGACGCCATTGTATTTGTTAAAGCAAACACTTTAGTCATTCAACCCAAAAGGTTTCATTTCCATCCATTAAGGAAAACAAAAAAGAGAAAAAGAAAAAGAAAAAGAAAGCATACCTTTCCCATAAAAGCTAGTGCGTACACAAATCACAAATTATATTTTCTTACATCATATATGCATAACAAATATTTCATATATGTTCATCATTTTCAATACTAAAGCTATATGTTACAATCACAATGTTATTGATAATACCATCTTATACATTTAAAAATATATATATATATATATATAAAAATATTTTATGTGTAACTTGTTCGTTGTGTAACACTAGCTTTGATGGTATTTTGAGTGTAACACGATATTATTCCTTATAGTAATAATTTATATGAAAATAACATATACATGTGTCATCACATGAACAACTTAATGTTTCTTTTTATGAATATTTTATCGTTTATACATATAAAATATAATGGCTATGTATTATACTAAACAACTTTAAGTAAACTCCGTCCATTATATTTGTGTTTCTTTTTCTCTCTTTCTTCCTCGCTTTTTCTCATTTCCCACATCTTATCTACATAATTTAATTTTTTTTTCCTTTTTTTTTGAGAAGTCATAATTGAATTAATAAACATATAAATAACACTTCCCATCATAATGATATATACACACACTCACTCACAGCGCATTGGTCGCAAGGCACTCCCTCATCACATAACAAAAGCATAGAGAGGTCCCTCTCCTCCACTTCTCTCTCAAACCCTCCTCCTTCTTCTTCTTCTTCTTCTTCTTCATCTTCATCAAGCTCTCACTCAAAAAACCAAACAACACCATGACAGCCAAAGACTGCGGCAACCACGGCAAGACCCGCCGCATGCGGCTCCGCAGTGCCTGCGCCTGCCTCTTAATCTTCAACTTCATCCTCCTCCTCACAATCCTCCTAGTCTGGGCCATACTCCAACCCACAAAACCAAAATTCATCCTCCAAGACGCCACCGTTTACGCCTTCAACGTCACCCCCAACCTCCTCACCTCCAGCTTCCAAGTCACCCTCTCTTCTCGCAACCCAAACGACAAGATCGGCGTCTACTACGACAAGCTCGATGTCTATGCCATTTACCGCAACCAGCAAATCACACTCCGTACGCAAATCCCACCCACCTATCAAGGCCACAAAGACATCAACGTTTGGTCCCCTTACATCTACGGCAACAGCGTTCCTGTCTCGCCCTATAACGCCGAAGCGCTCTTGCAGGATCAGAGCTCCGGGACCGTGATGCTGTTGATCAAAGCTGATGGACGGGTGAGATGGAAAGTTGGGACTTTTATTACAGGGAGGTACCATTTCTACGTGAGATGTCCAGCTTACATAACCTTCGGTTCGAGGAGCACTGGAATTGTGGTCGGGAATAACGCCATTAAGTACCAGTTAGTCCAACAGTGCAGCGTCAGTGTCTGAGAAGAATATGAGATGATGAATGATGAAGAAAGAGGAAAGTTCCACAGGCTCACCGAATATCTCTATTTAACGCCGTTAGTTTTTTGTTTTTCGTAATTATGTGTTGCGATTTTTAATATTAAATCTCTGTCTTTTTTCTTTAGTTGTTACACGTTGGGTTTATGAGTTTGAATTGTACATTTGGCTAAAGAAATAAACGGGGAAAAATTGTAAGAAGAAAAAAACGAAATATATGAGACAATATTTAGCTTAATTATAGTCGGTGACAAGTTGTGTGATTTTTATATGAATGTGATAAGTGTTTTTATTTTTTAATAAAAATTTTAATAGATAATAACTTGAGTGTCTATTGGAGGTTGTGCTGTCATTTTCTTTCATTACTCTATTGTTGCTTACTCGTTGTTCACTTTTGTTCCATTTCTTTATTATGATTTTAAAAAAAAAAATTCATAAAAAAATTCATAATTATTAAGATCGTAGATTGTGATTGATTTGTGTATATTAGACATGATATCAATAGTAATTCTACTAAAACCGACATGACACACCAATCATAGTTTATTGTCTTAATAAATTGTAAAATTTATATTGATTTTTTTAAAGGATAAGAATGCCCTAAACATTAGGGTATGGGCACTTGTTTATATATTTATATTTCCAATTTCCTTTGATAATTATTGACACTTCGCTAGTTATAGTGAAATTTTTCCATGTGCGACCAATGGAGGCGAAATTAAATTCAACTTCATATAGAGAAAAAAAAACACTCCGAAACGTAGAAATACGTACATTAATACAGCTAGTGAATAGGACGAGTTAGGAATGGGCCTGTGCTTGAAAGTTAGTAGTTTTATCACTGTGCCATTTATTTACATAAGGAAATAGAGGTCGGAGCATTGAATTATTGAGGGGGTCTTGGCGTGTTTTGGGAGGGTTCTTCTAACTTCCACATGGCCTTGGTGGTGGTCCTTTTCAAAAACAACACCTCTATCTCTCACCTGCTCTACATAATAATAATAGCTTGATAGAAAGGGACTTTCATCATGTCCTTAAGCAATGGCCCATATCTACCTTTAATTTTAATGAAAGATTTAGCCACCCAACACATGCTTAAAATATGTGATTTGTTAATCAGAAATATTGAGCAAAGATAGGGTGCCCTATTTGGTTTAGTAATTATTTTTTAAAAAAATTTATGACAGTTTTTTATATTTCAATTAACAGATATTTTAAAGGTATTCGTTAATAAGACCTATTTATTAAAGTCAAAATCACACTCATAACATGCACATTATCTTTGAGATTATTGGATGTTGATAAAGTAGCCATTTTTTATTGATCGCGACTTGCCTTTTCCAGACTGAAATTGGATTTATTTAGACGGGTAATGCCGTAATGGCCAATCACATGAAGTTGCTATAAAGTTACAGGCAAAAGTAGGTTTAGGTCGGTCAAGAAAGGCTTGTAGAATGTACTGTCTTTTAATGGGCGTGCCTAGAGCCCTAGACTTGACCAGGATATTCACATTGGAAAGTCCTTCACTTCAGCCTTTTTTATTTTGCGTATGGGCCGGGCTTGGGCCATGACCATGTGGAAAATGAAGTCTTCTGGGGCCGGGCTGGGTCAATGGGCAATAAGAAACAAAATGTGTTCAAATGGAAAAATTATTTCAATACTTGTAGACTAATGCTACCATTTCTCACATGAGTGATTTAGTAAGTGGCACTTATTTTTTTGGCACAAGTTTTCTCATGTAAAAGGACAGGGCAATGTATTAGCACATGAAGCTCTTAACTTTTGGATGGAGAATCTCCCACAAGCTCATAAAGTGGCATTTATTATTATGTGAGAAGAGAAACTATTGTTATTAGAGTATATCGAACAATTACCCGGTTCAAATGAAACTGCTAAATTTTATCAACATCCAGTTGAGTTTATATGAAAGTACTACTCTGCTAATAAGAACATTTTTTTTTTTCATGGATGTTTTGACAGTGAAAGATGTGATTTTTTTTAAAAAAAAAAAAAAAAAAAAAAAATTCATGAATTGGTCATGGAGAAAGGGGGATAAAGGAAAATGACAGGTCCATTATATAGGTTGTCTTTTTGGGCCAGACAATTAACAATTCTAAAGTTAGTCCAGATTGATTTACCATTCTCTTAAAAGTTTTCTGGATTGCTTGTTGCGAAGAGAAATGGTACACGTCTTCTCTACTCTTGGAATATATAGGATCGGTGCTCTTATCTTATATATATCGGATTACTATTTTGTGGCATGTGTGGTTGTGTGACTTGTGTCTAGTCAAGGTAGAAAAAAGTGTCATCAATCGAAGGTTTATTGGGGGCATGCATGTGTATCTTTCTGATACAGGGCCTCAAAATTGAATGACTTATTAAATGTTCACGAGTTCGTTAAACTACAATAATGCTAAACCACAATGCATAACAATCATATATTTAGTACAGGAGTTTGACAAAATCTAATCAAAACAATTGGCCAACAAGAAATGGCATTTATTATAGACCTATAGAAACAACTTTCTTCAACCATATCTGCCTATCCGGAGGCACAAAATTAAGTCTGTGACTATGATTTTACAAGGCAGATTTGGCGTATGCTGACCAATAAGATAAGCGGTGTGTAGTGCAAAATAGTAAAATGCTATGCTGTTATGCATGCCATAAAACACACACATACTGCAGTTTTGTAGAGAGAACCGACTGCTCAAATAAAATATTGTTTTTGATTGCACGACCCCCATGTGCCAAGAATGAATGGTCCGTCCTCATCACATTTTCCGAGAAGCTAATGGAGTAGTAGACGGACTTGCAAAGAGGGGTAGAGAACAAGGAAGTAGATTTGAAGACCTTGTAATTATTCCTGGGATCTTTTGCAGATAAACATTCCCCACGACCCCTTTTGTATCCTGCCGTCTATAGCAAATAACTTAGGATAGAACTGATTTACTAAGGGGAACCAAATGATGTATCTTTGATGTAATGTATATTATGATGATGTGATATTAAAGTTATATTTTTGTATTGGGATTACATTAACGTTAGATTACAACAACATAATATTATAATATAATGTAAGGTGACAGTGAACCAAATTAATAGTTATATGAAATAAAGTTTCCTCTTTTACCACCAAAAAAAAAAAAAAAAAAAGGTCACACATAAGAAAACATGCTCGCATGATCTGGCCCAATAGGAAAGTCAATTATATTGAAATTAGGATGATCAAAGGGCTTAGAAAACATAATTTTATATCAACCATGGCCGACATGACTTTGATGATTGGTAGGTCCATTTGGTCCAAGATGCCAGGCTGATCATTGTTTTCACAACATTAAAGTATTCATTATTTGATCGCAATCATTTTGATCGCAAATTCTATTCTTCAACACTTATACTTACAAAGGCCAATCAGAATGCAAAAATGATGTCAACATTAAGAGATAAAGAGTCCCGCTAACGAGTGTTCTTAGAGTAATAGTTAACAATTTATTTTAGGAAAGTTTTGATATCACTTTTATGAAAAAAAAAAAAAAAAACTGTCAGAACATTAATTTTTTTTTTTTTTCTTTTCTCATAAAAATTTTCTTTAAGTAGATTGTTAACCATAGCTTAACATTACCCTATTATTATTATTATTATTATTATTTGCGTACTGGGTAATATCATTTAAATGCCTTTTAGGCAGTATATGTAACAATATCGAACTTTGGCAGTATATGTACGAATAGAATAACATTAAATTAAGGACTTCGAGCTGATTTCGACCAACACTTCTCTAATTAGGGTCTATTTGGTTATTGAGAACGTAAAATCTTAAGAGTTGTAAGATCTCGACACTTTAAGCTTACAAGATTTAAAAATCTAAAGAGTGAAAAGTTATATTTTTCTAGATAAAATTAAAATTTGTATTTGTATCATGTTATAGAAAACACATGTTTAAAAAATTAATTTTAATTGTTTAAAATAATCTTATATACATTATTTTAGTAACCACAGAATTAATAATTTGACTGTTATGTATAATGTGAAAAGTTGAATAAATATTTTTTATTTTAAAATTAACTCTATTTAGATTATTTTACGAAAGAAAAAGTGACAAGTTGGATTTAAGTATCACATTAGTAATTCTCCGTACACAAAGTGATGATTGATATTTTCTACCTAAAATATGAGATTTAGAATTCTCACATCACATGGGAATTGATATATTCATATAAAGGTTGTAATTATTTTTGCATACATTTTGTGTGTTGTAGAGCTCTGCTTTCATAGGACTTTGAGTGAAGCCAAGTGCTCCATTAGGAGTCTTGCTACTAATGGGTTTGGTATTTCTAAGCTTACTGGAGTTATAATCATAAGCTTGAAAACTTAAAGTCATCAGCAAATAAATAACTGACACAACGCATCCATTTTCCTTACATAGTAGTACAAATGTTATACAAAACAAACGAGATTTACATTGATTGTATGAGTCCACACTCTTCAATTCTTGATTGTATGAGTCTTTCTTTTACAGCCTCCAATGAGAATTCCACTCTTTTCATGGCTTTTCTTGATACCAATATTCAGCTTCAGTATCTTTGTAGTGTCTGGCCAATATTGTCTTGGTGACCTGAAATTCAACAATACTTCGTCCACAAAGCTGGTGCGCTGGAATGAAAGTATCTATGGCTATTTATGGGAAGGTGTAGCTTACAACGACGCAAGTGTTATTGGTCAAAACCTGACCAAAGAATCAATTAATGATCGACTTGACCATTCAAGTAGCCATTTGGGACATTTGTGTCTCCAAAACCTGAGTCTAGCTTATAACAAGTTCAGTTCTCCTCGGTTTAACATGCTGAAGAATTTGAGTTCTTTCGACTTGTCAAATTCAGGCTTTGCAGGGCAGATTCCGATTGAGACTTCATGCCTCACAAGGTTGGTTACTCTCAATTTGTCTACTGATTCTTTCTTGAACATTGCTTTGCTGAAAATTGAACACCCAAATTTAGCTATGCTAGTTCAAAACGTTTCAGAATTCAAGGAACTTTATCTTGATGCTGTAAAAGTTTCACCTCAAATGAATGAGTGGTCTCGGGGCTTACCATCTTCACAGTCAAATATAAGAGTGTTAAGCATATTGCTATATCATCCTTCAGACCATCTCGATTCCTCTTTGATTTTATCATTCAACATGTTCAAGAATCTGACCCAAATAAACCTTAGTAATAATAATTTAACAAGTCAGATTACTTCAACTCACTGAGAAAAGCTTCTGAGTCTAGTGAGACTTCATGACTTGCGTTACAATTCACTAGAAGGGAGTATTCTGGTGTCTCTATTTTCCATTCCATCATTGCAAAGACTACAACTTTCCAATGACCCATTTTTTAGTCAAGTAGACTCAGAAGGCACACTTTGTTTATTAAGTACCACCAAATTGGCAGGGCTAATATTTTTTACTATATCTGAGTTGGAAGAAACTCATTCAACTTTAGGGACTGTGATTGACTGGAACTACATAATTGCAGAACTGGGATTTATTTTTGGGTTGGGGATTGCCTATTGGCCGCTAAGTTTTTCTATGAGGTGGAGAGAATCTGGTATTTCAAACACATTGATGGACTTCTTTTTTGGATGTTCCCTCAACTGTATCTTGGAAAATAGTATCATAATAGATGAGCACATAGGAATAAGGGGCAGAGGCACCACTGATCAATGATCATAAGGACCATTGTCAACTAGTATCTTTTGGTATTGTTAATAGAAACGTATAAAATTCAAATTTTCTTTCTCAATTATTGTTACTATCAAATCATTATTAAAAAAAATTGCATGAATGAAATTAAATGTGATTTTTTTATTTATTTTCATTACGATTCAAAAGAAAAATAAAAAAATGTATCCATGCATCCATACTTTGTTTTAAGGTGTGATATTTGGAATTTGATTTGTCATAAGTGGCAGCTCCAGAAATTTTTTTCAGGGTATTTCTCAACAAGAATAAATTACACGATCTAATAAAAAGAAAAATTTGTATATTAACAACAACAACAATTAAAAAACACGTAAAGACATAAAGTTTACAATTATCTTGTACGTGGTTTTCTTATCAAATATTTGTCTATAATTCTAGCAAAAGAATAAATAATAAACTATAAGTCCATTTAAAATATTAATAAAATTATTAATTATTGTTGTTTAGTTGTTCATTAATTTATTTGTCTTTTATAAACTATAATTTATTATATTATTTTTTCATTAATTATAAAATTATTAATTGTTGTTTAGCCTAACATAATTTAATTTGTTTGTTTTTTATAATGTATTGGTTAATTAAATTATTAATTATTTTTTATTAGTTGCTTCCCCCAATTAATTATTGGTTAATTAAATTATTGTTTATACTTATGTATTAATTAAATTAATATTTATTCAATATTTTTATATTATAATATATTTCATTTAAAATCCATTTTTGGTGAATCTCTTGCTCATTTGTGATATTTTCATCTAAATTTTGTGTTATATTTTGTTTATTACTAATAACAAATTTATCCATTGATCCTTTTGAGACTCAATTAGATTTTCTTTTTTTTTTCTTTTTTTTTAAGTTTTTCATATTCAGATACATATTTTCTAATAAACATTTCTAATCAAACAATATATTTACAAAGACTAAAATAAAAAATAACTTTCAACTATAGAGCAAATGAGAAATAAAACCTGATTTATATAAAAAGTATTATTCTAGTTTCATCGAACAATAAAATTTTTTTAGCAATCTCAACCTTAGCAATCTCAACCTGCATAGATAAAGATTTATTTATTATATTCCCAATAACTAAAAAATATATATAAAAACACAAGATTAAAAAAAAATAATAATAATAATAATAAACACGATACTGTACAAGCCCAAGGCCCCAGCCTAGCCAAGAGAATGCCTGCCAAGATGGCACCCACAAAAAAAATAAAACAAATCCTATTGCACCAATAACACACACACACACACCCCCCCCCCCCCCCCCCCAAAAAAAAGGGCTTAACAAAGCAAAAAAAAAAAAACGCAAGCTTAACAACCAAAAAAAAAAAAAAAAAGGCCCAGTCGTGGTGAAACGTCCAACCCACTGCCCAGAGAAAACTTATCTTTAACAAATCTAAAGAAGACTAGAAGAGTCTAGAGAAAGGCAGTACCTCAAAACTCAAAACCAGCCATTCTTCAGTTCTGCATCTGCAGAATCAAAACCCAAACGCAGCACTCAGCAGCAGCAGAAAAAAAAGAAGAAGATGAGATCGGAGGAAGCTTGGTCTAGGGCTGGCCCTGACAGTGGGAGTGGAGAGAGAATGAGAGAGGCGGAGAGCATGAGTTGAGAGAAAAAAGCAAAGCAAGAATGAGAAAAAGAAAGGTAAAATTTTTAGAGATTTGAGGTTTTTTTTTTTGTTTTGACAACTTCTAATTGCGTTTTTGGATTTTTATTATTTTGTTTTTACAATCCGTGGGTTTGCTACCATGTTAGGTTTGCTACATTATTTTTTTCCGTTAGATTGGATTTGTAATATGTTGTTTTTTTTCCTGTGGGCTTGCTCTGTTACAATATTTATTTATTTTTTTTGCTTGAAAGTAGAACAAATATATATATATATATATAAAATTTTTAGATGTTCTTAATTTTGGTTGAGGGTGTTCCTAATTTTTTTTTAAAGGTAAACAAATAAAAAAAATTTAATTATTATATATAAAAAAAAAATTCAGGCCAGGAACACCCTGACCTAAACGTGGCGCCGCCACTCATACCACCCTTTATAATTTTTGGTGTTTGGAGTTAGAATACCACGGCCCTCCAAAAAAGAGAAAAAAAATTTCAAATTCCTTAAATTAATTTAAAATTTTCAACCTAAATTGTGAACAAAATTAGGGAAATTTGTCAATTAAAAATTGCACTACATTAAAATAAATTATTTTATAATGCCATATGAAAATGAGCAAGACTTAGGTACAGCACTTAAGCACTTAGGTACTGTTCTTTAGATTTTATTTTTAAGATTTTGTTATGTGATTTTTTCTCATAAAATAAAAGTATATTTTTTAGTTAAATACCCACGTGATTAAATATTAAGAGGAAACCTAAAAAAACATTAAGTATCTCAATTTTGTTCTATGAAAATTACCCCATCTAGACTGGCACGCCTTTCCATGTGTTAAAATGGGTCCTACAAATGCCATGTAAGTCAAAGTGGAACCCACGAAATTGTCTCACATGCCCACACGTGCCTCCATGCATACGAGCCTTCTTTTTCTTGCTTTATACTTATTTTTCTGCTCCTCCACTCTTTTGGGCCACGTGTGAGCTTCACTGCTATCCTAGCCATATTACCCTTACCTCTCCCAAGTTTCCATCATCATAAATTATGCTCATTTTGGTGTTCGGGTTTTAAGACATTTATGATGGTTAATGGATGTATTTGACCATTTGTGAGGGGTGTATCACACTTTCCTATTGGGAGTTAGGGACAAAGCTAAGGGGGCGAGAGGGGCACAATTTGCCCCAACCCTTCCCTCTTGGTTCCCTTAAAAAAAAATAAAAAAAGATTTCAATTTTGTACTAATATTTCAAACTCAAACTTCTTTATTCATTTTTAATTCTCTTAATGTAGTTGTAAGGACTCAATTTGTAACGATCCCAAAATAGTATTGGGTTCGCACGTTAAGGGTCCAAACAATAAAATTTGTAGAGCGTGGGCTGAAAGGCTAGGCCTTGGTCACCAGACGGTGATTAGTCATGGTACTCATACAGAGGTGAACCATGTTTGCTCGAGAAGTCTTTCTCCTCGGCATGGCCTGGGAGGCTCTGGTTCTTGGCCTTTTTTCCTAGCCTCTTTTTCTGGATTGCTTACTTCTCTTTTTATATTAGCCTTTACTCTTCCTCCAACGTCCACGTGTAGGTTCAGTTTTCCAGGGCTGATACTTGTCCCATCAGCCCATACCCAAAGTGGTTGGGGGTGGTTGTAAAAGCTGAAAAGCATTGCTTTGTCTGGCGCAGAGTAATTAATTGCAGTAATGACAGCCTTTCCTTTGTCCTTTTGTCGCCAAATTGTCCAGGGGTCCTTTCTCCATCAACGTGGATGTGTTCGGTTTTTCCCTAAACTGTTTTTATACCGTTTTTGCCCTTTCTTTTAGGAGTGCTTTGGAATGCCAAGGACAAAATCATCCTCGGCTATGTCTCAAGGCTATTTGGACTTTCATTGTATGTCCTCGGCAATGCCTCTCCTTGGCTCGGGTCTTGGGCCCTAATGTAAAGTGAGCCGGGGTCACAAATTCTCTAGCCCCACAATAGCCCCTCAAAATCCTGCTGCCCGACCCCTTGGTCGGGGAGGAGGGTTTTGGTGATGTCGGGCCTATATCACGGCTTGCCCAGCTTTGTCCTTCATTAATGTCGGTGTCTTTTCATTTGCCTAGGAAATGCTCCCGATTATGAGACATTCCTTTAGTTCTACTCACGTCGTGCTTCTGCCGTTTCAGTGTACGAGGCGCGTCTTTAATAAGTTCCTTTTACGAGGCAACGCCAATCCAACGGTTGTAGACGGCGTTGGGAGTTGAGTGGGAATTATCTCGTTTGTAGCTTTTCTTGGAAATCTGTACAGATTAAATGCCACCAGACTTGCCTTCCATATAAGAAGTAAGGTAGGAGGTCATTTCCTTTACGTACAAACTCATCAATCTCTTCAAATTCCTAAACCACCTGCTGTGCTCAAAGTCCTCACTGCCAGTGGGATTAAGCCTTAGGGAGTGATATGGTTGGGGCGAAGATGGGGGTGAAGGGACCACACCCTCTCCAGAAGCACTGGGTCTCTCCGAGACTCAAGATGGCCCGATCAGGGCAAGGGAGACAGAGACTCAAAACATTTCTCCCCCTTGACAGGACGGGAAAGAAGCCTCTTCTTCCTTTAGCCAAAATCCGAAGCAGGTGCTGGTCGCATCAGATTTTTGGTGCGATAGCACTGAGGTTGCTCATCGTCGGTACCATGCGCTCTCTCTCGAGCGCTGCTAACATAGCATTGGCCTGATGGGAGTCAGAATTGGCACGGGGACTAGACATCCCCGCTTCCTCCTCTCCTCCTTCTCTGGTACCTCCTTTTGCCTCCGCTTCTTCTTCTCTTCCATCACTAGGGACATCTTGGTGTTTCTGCTTCTTCTTCTGCCTCTTCTCCCCTTCCATCAAAGGGACCATCCTGACACGCTTAGTCGCCACAAGAGCAGAATTTTGAAAGATTTATCGTTCCCTTGTATCTTTTTCCTTTTTGCTTTTCTTTTTGCTTTTGTAGTTAGCTTCCGATATAGGCTTGCTTAAACCCCTCGTTGTACGCTGTACTATTTCTTTGTATTAATAAAAGATGACTTTATTTTATTCTAAGTATTCTTTCTTTTCTGCAATAGTTATATTGTGAATGGATGTGCTTTTTTTTTTTTTTTTTTCCTGAACGATTCTTAGGGCCGAAACCCCTGCTAACAAAAAGCTATTATTTTGAACTTATTGAGACTAACAGGCATAATAATGCCGACCTGAAAAAGGTTATACATATAAGACTAACCAGGAAGAGCTGAATGCTATGTATTGCGTATGAGGAGATCATCTGAGGATGGATAACCCAAAATGAACTCCGAGAGGGTCTTCGAGGAGTAGGGTGCTTTGCCACGTTCCTAACAACATTCATAGCTTTAACCATTTTTGGCATCCGGTCCGAGGACCGAGGTATGATTGTACCGGGCCTAAATACTCGTTTACATTAGTCTCCCTAGAGCTGGGGATCCGAGGACAGGACGGGATTTCCATTCTGTCTAAGACTTAATCCATTTTCTAATAACTAATCTCCCCATAGGTTTGAGTCCGAGGACCATGCAATACCTTGGTTCTGTCCAAAACTCATAATTTTCTTTAAGTAGTTGGTTTTCCCAAAGGTTTGAGTCCGAGGACCATGCAATACCTTGATTCTGTCCAAAACTTAGATTTTTCTTTAAGTAGTTGGTTTCCCCATAGGTTTGAGTCCAAGGACCATGCAATACCTTAGTTCTGTCCAAAACTCATAATCTTCTTTAAGTAGTTGGTTTCCCCATAGGTTTGAGTTCGAGGACCATGCAATACCTTGGTTCTGTCTAAAACTTAGAATTTCTTTAAGTAGTTGGTTTCCCCATAGGTTTGAGTCCGAGGACCATGCAATACCTTGGTTCTGTCCAAAACTTAGAATTTCTTTAAGTAGTTGGTTTCCCCATAGGTTTGAGTCCGAGGACCATGCAATACCTTTGTTCTGTCCAAAACATAGAATTTTTTTTAAGTAGTTGGTTTCCCCATAGGTTTAAGTCCGAGAACCATGCAATACCTTGGTTCTGTCCAAAACTTAGAATTTTCTTTAAATTTCGAGGATTAGCCCCTCGGCCAAGGTCTGGGGCGTTGACTTGATGTTGAAAGCCTCTAGAACTGCCCGTGTCACTGGTGCTTCAAAGCGTAGCCCCTAGTGGGACTTTATATACAACAACAGGTTGCTGGAAGTGATGGAGGGGCTTTCGCAGGCCCTTATTTGACAGGAGCTCGAACCACCGCCTGTACCAACGCACAAGCCTTCCCCACAGACGGCGCCAATTATAAGGACTCAATTTGTAACGATCCCAAAATGGTATTGGGTTCGCACATTAAGGGCCCAAACAATAAAATTTGTAGAGCGTGGGCTGAAAGGCTAGGCCTTGGTCACCGGACGGTGATTAGTCATGGTACTCATACAGAGGTGAACCATGTTTGCTCGAGAAGTCTTTCTCCTCGGCATGGCCTGGGAGGTTCTGGTTCTTGGCCTTTTTTCCCAGCCTCTTTTTCTGGATTGCTTACTTCTCTTTTTATATTAGCCTTTACTCTTCCTCCAACGTCCACGTGTAGGTTCAACTTTCCAAGGCTGATACTTGTCCCATCGGCCCATACCCAAAGTGGTTGGGGGTGGTTGTAAAAGCTAAAAAGCATTGCTTTGTCTGGCGCAGAGTATTTAATTGCAGTAATGACAGCCTTTCCTTTGTCCTTTTGTCGCCAAATTGTCCAGGGGTCCTTTCTCCATCAATGTGGATGTGTTCGGTTTTTCCCTAAACTGTTCCTATACCGTTTTTGCCCTTTCTTTTAGGAGTGCTTTGGAATGTCAAGGACAAAATCATCCTCGGCTATGTCTCAAGGCTATTTGGACTTTCATTGTATGTCCTCGGCAATGTCTCTCCTCGGCTCGGGCCTTGGGCCCTAATGTAAAGTGGGCCGGGGTCACAAATTCTCTGGCCCCACAGTAGTCAAGGTAAAAAAATTCTTTTATGTAACTATTATTGCATTATCCCCTAACCATTGTGTCGAATTATATATGTTGTGATTTTTAGATTAAAAAAATAAAATTTACTTTGCTATTTACTTTTTAAGGTATTTTGCAATATCAGAAAAGAAAGAAAGAAGGTATTTTGCAATTAACCCACCTTATAATGATAAAACAAAAAAATTGAAATCTAAGATTGAAAGAATAATATTGATACTTCTAAAATAAATCAAAAATAAAAACGTCATACAACTTTTTTCCAAAATATCAAGGCATACATAAAACATTATAAAATTTCTAAGTTCGTGATCATTTTAATTTTAAGTTTTTAAATGATTTGTTTGAATATCTTATATTTAGATTAGTACTATAACTTCAAGTATTAATGACTATATAAAAAATTTTAAGACTTTTTTGAAATATACTTATTTATAGTCAACTTAAATATAATTTAAGCAGTTTAAGAATACAAATTGTCTTACACATTTTTACTTGTTGCACGCAAACTGTTTTACGTACAACCCAAAACAATTAAAACCATGACTTGAAGTCATGATTTTTAAGATACGATCTAATTATGGTTTTTTTTTTTGACAAACAAGGGTGTTATCTCATGGGGTGACTCTAAGGCTGTGTTTGTTTTGGTTGAAAAGGATTTCAAGAAATCATTTTACACCAGCCTAAGTGTTTGGTAAGCACAGAAAATTGGGTCAAACGGAAATCAATTTCCGCATTGATCGTAAAATACCCCTCCAAAGCCAGAAATGATTTTCAGTCAAAATTTTCACTTCAAACCATTTCCGAACTCACGCGCAAAGAGAGAGAGAGAGAGAGAGAGAGAGAGAGAGAGAAGAGAGAGCAGCCTTCGACTTCGCCGGCAAACCCAGAGCCCAGATCACGCCTTCGACTTCGCCAGCGAACCCACGAACCGAGATCACGCCACGAACCTAGAGCCCAGATCACGCCTTCGACTTCACTGGTGAACCCAGAGCCTAGATCACGCCTTCGACTTCGCCGGTGAACCCACGAACTGAGATCATGCCTTCGACTTTGTCGGCAAACCCACGAACTGAGATCACGCCACGAACCCAGAGCCCATATCACGCCTTCGACTTCGTCGATCTGCGAATTGATCTACGAACCCACAAACCGATCTTCGACCCAGAGCCTTCGACCTACCGATCTACGAACCCACGAACCGATCTTCGACCCAGAGCCTTCGACTTCGCCAACGACCCAGAGCCTTCGACTTCGCCGGCGACCCAGAGCCTTCGCGCCACAAACCCACGAACCGATCTTTCTCTCTCTCTCTCTCTCTCTCTCTCTCTCTCTCTCTCTCTCTCTCTCTCTCTCTCTCTCTCTCTCTCTCTCTGTGATTTTGATTTTTTGTGTGATTTTGATCGACCCATGAACCGATCTACGTTTCTGTGTGATTTTGATTTTTTACTTTCTCTCTTTGATCTCTGATTTTTTTGTTGTTGTTGTGGTGGTGTGGGTGGTGGTGTTTTGGTGGTTTTCCTGTTGTGTGGTGGTGGGTTTTGTGTGGGTGGTGATGGAAAATAGCATTTTCAGAATGTTACCAAACACATGAAAATATTTTCTAGAACAATTTTCATAATACAACCAAACACTTGAAAATATTTTCCTTTCCCGAAAATAGCATTTTCGGAAAATAATTATTTTCTGGAAAATATTTTACATGAACCAAACACAGCCCAAGATGTTGGAGGTTTTGAACCCAGGATCTCATAAATATCATAAGACCTTAAAAACCACTAAGCCAACCTTGGGGTTTAGTTGTTTTTTGGATTGAATAAAATTGTTTAAAACTTTTTTTTTTTTGAGAAACAAACTAACTGCTAAACACACACACACATAATTACACTCTCTTACTAACAGCTTGTGTGTACATAGTACATAATAAACACAACCCTTTTAAAATAATGGTTGGTTATCCCACTTATATCTGATAACTCTCTTATCGAATAATACTAATGTTTTACTTAACATGACCCATGTGAATCCTCCATGGGTCATGAATAAGGGAAAATCAACCTAATTTCTAGCACTATAGTTCATCTCCACTCTTATTTTGTTTATTCTTTTCTAATATAATTGGCCTAGATGTCTCCTTTTGTTCGTTCATCATTTTTTTTTTTTTTTAGGAATTTTGTTCGTTCATCTGTTCACATTATAACAGGAAAATTAGGCCAACAATCCATTCTCAAAGGTGACACTTCACAAAATTAGGCCAACAATCCGTTCTTATGTAACTTGAACTAATGTAACCTTTGCTAAGAAGTAAAGACCTAGTAAGACCAATGATTCAAAAGCATATGGCAGAGCAGAAGAAAAACACTCACAACTCACAAGAACTTGGATAAGAAAGAAGACAAATAAATTCAGGTTAAGGTCATTAACAATCTTATATTTTAACGGGGCAAAATATAATTCCCAACCAGTCCATCAAATCACCATTCAATACTATTTTCAAAACCGGCAATATTGTTGAATTTGTTTGATTTTTCAAATCTTGTAGGAGTTTTAAACCTTTTTTCTTTGTTTGCTGGGTACAAAATAGAAAATACAAGAAGATCAAGGGAGGAAATTAGTTGGGAACCTTCCCCTCTTTAAAACTGGAGTCATCAGCAGAATAAAAAACTAACACAAACGCATCCATTACGACATACTACTTAGGGTCTATTTGGATAGAACTTATTTTGTTGAAATTGAAAACACTGTAACAAAATAATTAATTTTTAAATGTATGAATAGTATCGTGGAACTCATTTTTAATGAAAAAGTTGCTGAAAAGTGTAATTTGTGGGACTTATAAACATTGTATGAGTGCACTGTTTACTGCTGACTTAGTCAAAAGGTCCGGCTGAAACAAAAAAAAAAAAAAAAAAAACTGAAAACGCGTGAAAACATAAAACGCAGCCGTGGACGCAAATCCAAACCGCACCTATACACTAGTGTCTTTGGTCAAGTCCATATGCTAGATACATAGTAGTCCATATTGATTATCGAAAAATATTTTGTAGTCCAAACGTAACTCAAAACAAGCAAGAGGTTCACTTTGCATCAACTCTTCAATTCTTGATTGTATGAGTCTTTCTTAGTACAGCCTACAATGAGAATTACACTCTTTTCATGGCTTTTCCTGATACCCTTATGTTCACTTTTTATGAGCTTTTGTATCTTTGCGGTGTCGGGGCAATGTCTTGGCGATCAGCGATCCCGTTTGATAGAATTGAACCTGAAATTCAACAGTATTTCTTCCACAGAGCTGGTGCGCTGGAATGAAAGCTTCGATTGCTGTTTGCAGAAAGGTTTAGGCAGCAGCGATGAACATGTTATTGGTCACAAACTGACCAAAGAATCAATATTTGGTGGACTTGACCATTCAAGTGGCCTTTTTGGTTTCCAAAACCTGAGTCTGGCTAATAACAAGTTTTGCTCTTCTCAGTTTGACATGCTGACAAATTTGAGTTACTTGTACTTGTCAAATTCCGGCTTCGCGGGGCATATTTCCATTGAGATTTCACGCCTCAAAAGGTTGGTTATTCTCGATTTGTCTACCGATTCATTAATGAGTTGGTCTTCGCGGAAAATTGGGAACCCAAATTTAGCTGCACTAGTTCAAAACGTTTCAGAATTTAAGCAACTTTATCTTGATGGTGTAGAAGTATCACCGCAAAGCAATAAGTGGTCTCAGGCCTTATCCACTTCACAGCCAAATATAAGAGTGTTAAGCATGTTGCTCTTTCATCTTTCAGGCCATCTCAATTATTCCTCCATGTTGATTCCTTCATTCAGCATATCCAAGAATCTGACCCAAAGTAATCTTTCTCATAATCAATTAACAAGTAATCAGATCAATTCAACTCACTTGGAAGGGAAAGCTTTTTTGCTACCATACACTGCTTATTCAAGTAGCAACATCCCTGTGCGGTATAAAAAATGTAGTAGCATCCCGAACTGGGTGTCTTTTTCTGATCTACATTCCTCTATAGAAACTCCTTCGATTCCTTGGATTCTAAAATTAGGAGAAACTCCTCCGACTTCTGGGCTTGTGATTGACTGGAATTTAATAATTCCAGAACTGGGTTTTATTTTTGGGTTGGGGATTATCTACTGGCCTCTTATTCTTTTGAAGAGGTGGAGGATCTGGTATTTCAAACATGTTGATGACCTTCTTTTTCGGATGTTCCCAAAGCTGTATCTTGGAAAAAAATATCGACGTCAAAGACGAGCACACAAGAAGATGGGGCGGAGGCACTAGTGATCATGAGGACTAATGCTGCTCGTCTTATCATGGTAATGCTTTTTTTTTTTTTTCAAGCAAGAAAAAAATAAAAATAAAAATACCAAAATAAATCAGTTTTTAAAGTTTATCAACTGAGTGTTATTAGTCTTTCAAGTTTCAAATAAATGCTCTTTTTAGTTTTTTTACTTATATGTTTAACCGAATAATACCATGACATTTATTTAATTAGGTGATAATCTTTTTATTATTGAAAAAAAATTACACATCAGCATTTTTCCTGCTTTAAGTTTCCATTGAGAGGAGTTTTTCTCTTCTGAAATGATTAATTCGGGTTTACCATTCAAAAGAGCTCTCCAGTAATGCTCACATAGTGATTGTATAACCTCTTTTTGTCACTCACATTTCAATAAAAAAAAAAGAAAAAGAAAAAGAAAAAAGAACAGAGTAATGATGCACCACTTATGCACTAAGGTGTTCAACCAATAGCACCAAGGTAAGAATTCTCTCCATTTTCAAGTGAAATGGGAGAGTGTTCATTTAAGAGTTATGATTTAAAGTGGAGTAAATCTAGGATCTAAATTATGCCAACTTATTTAAAAAATTATAACTCTAATTTTTTAACATTTTAGACTTTAGTTATTTTAGAAGGAAAGTAAAATAAATACATGGTAAGTTATGATTGATGAAACATAAAATAGAATAAAAAATTGGTAAAAAAAATTTGTATTCGTTTAACCATAGTTAAAGTTAATCATAATTAAATTTTAAATTAGTTGACATAATGTATACCCTAGATTTACTCCATTTTAAACCAGGACCCTTAAATGAATACTCTCCATTCCACTTGAAAATTGGGAAGATTCTTTATCTGTATTTATGAGAGGTGAATTGGCTCCCAAGTCCCAACCCTCCTCTTCAGTGGCGGCGCCATGTTATGTTCAGGGTGTTCCCAGGAACAACCTGAACTGGAAAAAAAAATAAAATTATACATATTAATTAAATTCTTTTTATTTGCCTATCTTTTAAAAAAAAAATTAGGAACACCCTCAGTAAAAAATTTAGGAACACCCTCAATAATTTTTTTTTTTATTTGTTCTACTTTCAAGCCCAAAAAAAATTGTAACAGACCAAGAGACAAACCCACAGATTCTCAAAAAAAAGGCAACGGAGGGCAAGCCCAACATCAAGTACACGGCAAGCCCAACAGATGGTAGCAAACCCAGTAACCCATGGATTCTCAAAAAAAAAAAAAAAAAAAAAAAAAGCCCTAACCTAATATACTGAAATCAGATCAGGCCTCAAACAGAACCCAAATTAAAAACTCTCTCTCTGTCTCTATCTCTAAAAAAAGTCTGGAACTTTTCGAAAACCCAAATTGAAAAAGAAAGAAGCAAAAGGGTCTCTCTCTGTGACACACTCACTTGGGAGTGGGAGCGGTGCCGAGGAGGCTGGCATTTTGGAGCTCGATTTCGGTGAATTGTTGGTCGTGGTCCATCTCAATGATGAGTGGCACAGCCAGGATCAGGAAGGTGGTGTCGGCGATCCACGCCGCCTTGCTAGTGCTACGGAGGAGCTTCTTGGACACGACGGCGGCTTCAGAGGCGGGGCGCTTGGCGTGGATGACTATGGACGACTGGGATACGTTGCAGCTGGCCTTGGGTCACTCGCTTTTTCCCTTGAGACGACCAACGGAATGGACGGAGAAGGAGATCGCCAGATCTCACTAAGTGCTGGACCCCACGGCGGTCCACGGAGACGGAGTCACTCCTTTCTCTGATCTGTCGAAGGAGGAGCTTGAGGAGTTGTACACAGGTGTGACTCAGACTCTCTCTCTCTCTCTCTCTAAGACTTTGATGTGTGATGGTCATTTGTCTGTTGTTTTGCCTTTTGCTTAGTTTACTTTATAAATTTTTATTAAGTTTTGCCCTGTTTTTGGAGTTATCCGATGGTGTATTTATTAATATTTGCACTGTGTTGGTGTGGTGTTGATGAGATAAATTAATTGTCTTTTAGTGTTGGCGTTGTGTTTTCAGTGAGATACAATTAATTGGCTTTATTTGATTGGTTTTAGTCTTGTGATTGGGGCCATGGGGCATTGGAATTGGGAGGTGGATGGGGCATGGGGCTAGGGTAAATGCACATGGGTTTGTGGGTGTGTGCTAGTGCAGCAGTATAACTAATAAATAATTATTTAATTAATCAATAATTAATTGGAGGAAGTAACTAATAAACAATAATTAATAATTTAATTAATCAATATATTATAAAAGACAAATAAATTAAATTATGATACTATATTAGGCTAAACAACAAATAATAATTTTATAATTAATGAAACTAAAGAGTTCAATTTTGTTACTTAATATTTCGAATGAGTAATGTTAGGAATACATAAAAATGTATAATTTATGCCACAACTTCTCGCATAGACCCACCATTACACCTTTACTGTTCATAACTTGCTATGTGAGTGAGTTATGGCACAAGTTATGCCATTTTATTTGATCCTAGCATTACTTATTTCAAACTCATGAAAACATTTTTATCACTTGATGTGCTAATATTACTTGATCCTATCCTGCACTATTCTTCTGTTCTGTTCACTCTATAACAGGACAACTGGGCCAGCAATCCATTCTCAAAGTCAAAGGTGACACTTCAACAAAAATGGTCACCAGCATATGTAATAGTTAAGTGGCAATTAGAATTTGCGCCTATATGCAAAATGAAATACCCAAATTTGACTCAAATTTAATCACTTCAAATCGACTTCTCCATGCGAATATTTGCTGTAGCCAAACTGAGTATAAACTGTTTCTTGTTGCCAGAGTTGGTTTCTGGCTGCATAAATCCGGAAAAGTGTATAGAATGTACTCAAATAAAACACGTATTAATCATATCTATAAATAAGGTCATACTATGTCTATGGTTATATACAAAACAGATTTAAAGAAAGGTTTTAAAATTAATCTAGAATGGCAGTACGTAGTGCAAAATCCAGCAAATATATTTTTCAAGTGCCTCATACATTTTTGGCATACTATTTTGTTTGAAGCATCTGCTAAACACGACGATATTATATATCAAGACAACATGCATTGGATTTGGACCATTGAGCTGATTAAATTCTCTCCTCTCGTTATGCATTGTGGGGCTAAAGCACCACTGCAAAAAGCTTGTTTGAAATGGATTCTCTTAGAATATGACATTCAACATATACTTTTTTTTGTTGCTGAAGTTTGTTTGAAGCTGCATAAATCTGGATAAGTGTATAGATAGAATATACTCACGTAAAGCACAAAATCCAGCAAGATATATATATTTTTCAAGTGCCCCATGCATGGTTTGGCGTAACATTTTGTTTGAAGCATCTACCAAATACGACTATAATAACATGATAACATGCATTGGACCATTGAGCTGTTTAATTCTCTCCTCTCGTCATGCATTGTGAGGCTAAAAGCCTCGCTACAAAAAGCATGTTTGAAATGGAATTTCGTAGAATGTGACATTCAGGGGCGGAGCTAGGATTTTTTGTTTGGGGGGGCCAAATTTTGTTACTAATATATTAGTCTCGAGTCAAGATAAATCATCACACTCAAGCATAAACGCACATACACAAATATAAACATTAATATTTTGATACTAGAGTAGGTCATAATTTATATATATATTGTATATAAAATTAATAACTTTCATATTTGTATATTCGCAAGATAATTTTTTAGGGGAATTTATCATCTTTTAAACTCCAATACTATATAAAAGCTGTCTAGTTTGATATTAAACATGTACAAAAAAATGAATTAGAGAAAACAAAAACTACCTTGTCTCTATAACTACTAGATCAATTGAAATTTTCTATTGATTTTTAAGAGCATCATTGGACTAACTCAAACATTTGGGGGGGCCAACTTCTATTTTTGTAGCTAAATATTTAATTTTTTTAATACTTATACATAATAAAAAATAATTTTTTAAAATTTTGGGGGGGCCATGGCCCCCCCAAGCCTTGCTGTAGCTCCGCCCCTGGTGACATTTAACATGTTGCAATCACTATATAGCATGATCACATGAAACGTATTAACATACTCCTCTCGTTATGCCCAGTGGGGCTAAAGCTAGCCTTACTGCAAAAAAGTATATTTGCAGAGATATATATCTCGTACCATATATATATATGACATTTATGCAGCCACGCAACCAGGCCAATATTCTATTGCACTTCTCTTTCTGCATTATGGTTTGTGAACAACAAGAATTTCAATGTCTAATAGCGGTCCTTGCGTCCCTATCCCTCTTCATATCCACTGTTGAATAATTTGCAACTACTCACCGATATAGTGATATGCTTCAATTTTGTTATGCACACACAACTTCTTCTTCTTCTTTTTTTCATTTTTCATTTTTTTTTTTTGATATTTTTTATTTATTTCATAACCCATTTAGGTGGCAATTTGTAAGAAGACAATCAATTGCACACGGATCCAACGACACTACTTTTCATTCCCACAACCCATAAATTGTGAAAAAAAGAAAAAGAAAAAAAAGTGTTAGTCGGTATTAGACTTAATTATTTGAGTCCAACTCAGAGACCAATAGAGCCCAAATCCGATTGCAATTGGTTGGAGAACAGAGCAATTGGCAAAAAGATGAAAACTTAGTCAAACTAATACTATGGCCGTACCATGCATGCATAGTTATTAACAACATATATATATATATATATATATATATATATATATATATATATATATATATATATATATATAAATTAAAGAAAATATTGGACTAATAAAATTATCATAAAGTACACGATGTGCACTGATTGGTTGAAAAAAATTAGAAAAGTCAAACTTTGCGGCTACTGTTCATTTAACAATGTATGAACAGTAGCCACAAGTCTCAAAAACGCGTGAAAAAAAAAAAGAAAAAAAAGAAGGAAAAACGCAGATGCGCTGGAAATCAGCCCAATCCAAACGTAGCCTTAATTAATAAGGGGATTAAAATAATTTAAAATTAATAATAAAATTTCATTTAAATATTTTGAAATTTATGGTAAAAGAATTTTTATTGGAGTGGTATTTTAAAGTTATTGACGCTTGGATAACAAAGTTTCACACAAGGTATAAGATATGTAGCTTTTATATTTTTTATATTTTATATCTTTTGAGAATTTGGTAATAGAATTTTAATTGAAGTAATAATTCGAAGTTATCAAAATTTTAGTAATGGAGTTTCACTTTAATTTAGAGTATTAGTGTATTACTATTACCATTATTTATTGGCAAAAGCACGCTTTACCACTTCATCATGGTTATGGCTTGGTCTTGGTGAGGTGTACAACTCACCCTCCATGGTGTGAACAAGTCAGATCTACAGCACTCCGAAACGGAGCTCCAACCCGACTTGTCCAATCCAACTGTGTACGGGAGATGAGCTAAAATTGTGGGCAGTGCACATCAAGATCTGAGTTTTTTTGGTGCAATTTTTGGCCGAGTTTTGGGGGTTGATGTATTGTTGTGTTGATGATTTAGTTTTAAGTGGATAAGCTATCATGGTTATCCCAAAAAAAAAAAAAAAAAAAAAAAAGTGGATAAGTTATTTGTATGCATTCAGATTCTAGCATGTACATTATCTCTCCATAAAATGTGGACATCACAATATTGTGGGATTTATATGTTTTAAGAGAGATGATACGTATATCAATTCGGAGCTAAGAAGTTGTTGTTGGCCTAGCTGCAGGGTTATTGACTTAATGGATGCGCTTCTGTTAAGGTGATTGTGTTGATTGATAGTGAATTGAGTAACATGTCTTGGTTAAGGGGTGGAACTGTGGAAGTAATTACTTGATAACGTTGGCTCTGATGTGATTAAATTGGTCTTATGAGGTTCAACTTTAAGAGTCAGATTTATTGTTTAACAAGCTTAGTGGCTATGAGATATTAATAGTGGCAAGAAAGGGCAAAGGAGAAGGAAAAAAAGTTTCTCCTCAAATCGGTTTAGAGGAAAACCTTGTTCAAAAGTAAAAGGAATGGTTGCTAGAGGGGAAAAAAATAACCAAGGGTAAAATGAAGGTAAAAAACAAAACTAATGTCACTTAATTTGGAATATAATGGTAATTCTGTGGACATAATGACCATTGAAAGATGGGTATAGTATGCAAGTTTAGTTGACCATAATACATATTATATTTCTATTTCTATTTCGACAAAAAAAAAAAAAAAAAAAAGGATTTTCCTAAAAATGATGTGCCTTTTTGCATGGATAAAATAAGAAAATCAAAAGAAGAAAGAGATTGATAATTGTATTTATATGCATCCTTATCTTTCTCTCCCTTTCTCTTTTTAAGTCACCCTCTCTAAGTGAAGAAGGTATTTGGTATCAAATGATACCATGTCAACCGTATTAAAATTTAATAAGTGTACCTATCAAAAAAAAAAATCAATAATTATGAGATATGTTAGCAAAAAACAACTACCTCACTAACAAATAAAAGACACATGTTAATGGGTAGTTATTTTTATATACACATCTCTTATTTATTGAGTTTTGATATGCATAACGTAGTATAATTTAATACAAAATATTTTTTCTTTTGAGTAATGTGAAACTAGGGGTGACAAAATAAGCCTAAACCCATTTACCCACCCAAACCCACCCATTTTAATTAAACCCAAACCCACTCAATTATTAGTTGGGTTAAATGGATATCAACCCAATTAGATCCAATAATTATCGGGTTTTAACTAAAAAACATTGAACCCCATTTAACCCAAAAACAGTATACCCAAATTCAATCCACCCTTTCCACAAAAAAAAGAGGGGGGGGGGGGGAACCCAGCCCTCAAATGTTTCCGGTCACTCAAGCTTAAGTTACTCAACACACTATTTGAATGATACACAATCTCTGCAATAAAAATAATTATTTAAAAATTTTAATTTAAAAACATTTTCCTACATTTTCTTAGTAACCAAACAAGTTTTTTCAAGTGGAAAGCAGAAAATCTTGAGCTGTCTGAAACTCTGATCGAGTTGAGCTCAGCTGACCTCGAGCATCTCGGAGACCTGGTCTCCGGCGGCGGCTTCTTTATCGAAATACTCCTTGATCGCCTCTACGATCTCCTTCAAGTCCTTGTGCCTCACCACCATCCTCTGGTCTGACATCTCTCCGGCCATGTAGCTCATCGTCGTAGTTAGGATCCAAGTGGTGGTTCCAGGTGAGGAACGTCAAGAGATTGAGCGCGCTGGTGGAAGAAAAAGGTTTAGAAGATTGCATTGAACTTTGGTCTTGTTTATGGAGTAGCCATGGACTGAGGAGGGTAAGAGTCCGACTGGGAAGCCGTAGTTGGTGAGCTCAGTGTGGGTATTTGTTGCACTGTTTGGTTGCCAAGAAAGTGAGAGAAAATAGAAAAGAAAAGAAAAAATTTTTTATTTGGATTTTTAATATAATTGCTGATGTGGATGTGCTTATGTGGAATTTTTTAATCCCAATAATGGAGACTAGAGAGAGTGGAAAAGGGAGTCCAAAAAAGTGTTGAGGTTTTCACTTTAATGACATTTTGGTAATTTTGATAATTGAGTAATTGGCTAAGTTGGGGTTTACCCATAATAATTGGGTTGGGTTGGATTTGAGTTGGAAGCAATTAGTTAAATGGGTTTTATATACCCAACCCAATAATGCCCATCCCAAACCCACCCATTTGACACCCCTATGTGAAACACTTGATGAACTTTAAATAGATATTTCCCTTAATAATAATTAAAAAAAAAAAAAAGTTAGATATATACAAACAAATATAATTGTCGCATATATCTAACTTTTTTTTAAGGGCAAGATTTACAAGGATTACAAAAATAAATTCTTAACCATCTTTTTATTTATTTATAGGGAATTCCTAACCATCTTTATATATACCCAAATGAAAGGAAACAATGAATCCAAGGGCTTATACTTCCTATTCAAAAAAAAAAAAGGACTTATACTTTTATGCCAAGTCAAGTCAAGAATGGAAAAAAAGAAATTGGAGTCAAATCAATGTTAAATTGATCGCATTTATTTATGGTATAACTTTATATTGCTAATTTTCTTGAGAAGATAATACTACTAATTAATGTAAATTCAGTATGCATGACCCTGGTATATAAAGTTATACCATAAATAAATGCGATCAATTTAACGTTGATTTGACTCCAATTTCTTTTTTTTCCATTCTTGACATGACTTGGCATGAAAGTATAAGTCCTGGATTTGTTGTTTCCTTTCATTTAGGTATATATAAAGATGGTTAAGAATTCCCTATAAATAAATAAAGAAAAAGATGGTTAAGAATTTATTTATTGTAATCCTTGTAAATCTTTAGCCACTAAGGCGACAATAGAAGGAATGCATTCTTGCATCCACTCTTTACATGCAAGTTGTGTTTGGGAGAAAATTTATGGTTCGTTTGGATGGAGGGAGAGGGAGGGGGAGTATAGTAGATTTAGCACAAAATTAGCTTAGTCCCACCTCTTACATGAATGGTGGGTCCCACCATGAATTTAATTAGTGGGACCCACCATTCAAGTGAGAGGAGGAAGTATGCATTTATGGTACTCCGGAAGTACACAATAATTTTCTCCACTCTCCCTCCTTCCCCCCTCCATCCAATTAGGTCATTAATCATGCATTTAATTTCACCTTTCTTTCGAATTTTACAGCCCCTAGATTAAGATTCTAAACTGTGTAGATATTAATTTTCAAGAATAAGTTACTGTTTATAATAAATTTGTTTTATTTATTGTCTCCATTAGTCTAATAATCCTAGCAAAAAAAATTTCATTATATTCTTTGGAAGATCATCTTCTTTTATGCCTAAGAATAAACAATGCATAGACAAGATTCTAAACTGTGTTGATATTAATTTTCAAGAATAAGATACTGTTTTTATAATAAATTTGCTTTATTTATTGTCTCCATTGGTCTAATAATCCTAACAAAAAAATTTCATTATATTTTTTGGAAGATCATCTTCTTTTATGCCTAAGAATAAACAATGAATAGACATAATAGATAATCTTCATTTTCCTATTAAAACTAATAAGAGAGGTTTTTTTTTTTTTTTTTTTTTTTTTTTTTTTTAAGAGATAATTACAATATGCTGTTAACTTCATAACTCAAACATTTTTCCTTTTAGACCTCAAGCACTTTGTGCATAGGGAGATGGCAATTAACTACAAGGCCTTCTAATGATTAAAAATAATGATTGATAAAATGACATCTATAATATAAATATATATATATATATATATATTTATTTATATATATAATCTATGATTCTATAATCTATATAAAACAAAATAGATTGATTCTTTTTTATTGATCTTGTAATATTACATAAGCTTTTGAGGTTTCACAATTTTATACATTATTATTTTATATTTTTATAAATTTAATTTAAATTATTTATTATATTTAAATACTTCGTTAAAATCTTGACATATCATATATTTTTTAAATGGTAAAATATAAGGTTTCATTTGCAAATACAATCTTAATAAATATGTATTAATAATTGGCATAATTATCAAAATTCATATTTTAAAAATTAATAAATGTGAAAAAAATCGTATTATATTGATTTTTTTTTTCATACATTACAAGTGTCACTTAAGTGAATTTGAGTATCATACCATCACAGACTTACTTCAGAGTTGCACCATAGCAAAAGACGGGATATTGGACCAGGGGAAAGACAGGAGAAATAAACAAATATCTGTAAGGCTGCTACCTCCACATTAAATGCCTTCCACCTAACTTTCTGGCCGCATTAATGTGGAGGTGATGCCTGAACAGTGATGAAGCAGTCTTATAGCTGTTGGTTGAGGTTTCTAGGAAGTGTTCGATGGGACAGGAAGGGATCCCCAAATCCAACCTACACGTGTATGGCGAAAATGACACCAAGATGGCAGTATATAACATGGAAGAGTGCATTGAGAAAGGGATCGAAAAACTTCTAAAAACTAGAGATACTAAGAGGAAAACCTTGTGCAACTAAGAACTGAATTGGTTTTTAAGGAGAAATTGATCGTTATATTAGTGGGAATCCATTTGTAAATGTGGAATTTGATCGTTTTTCTTTTGGGATTAGTCTAGTTCTTTGACACCCACGCTTTACAAATTTATTGTTCGGGCGTTTAACGTCCTAACCTAATAACGGATCTGGGACCGTTACAAATCGAGTCCTTACAATAGTCAACTTAAATATAATTTAAGCAGTTTAAGAATACAAATTGTCTTACACATTTTTACTTGTTGCATGCAAACTGTTTTACATACAACCCAAAACAAATAAAACCGTGACTTGAAGTCATGATTTTTAAGATACGGTTTAATTGTGTGTGTGTGTGTGTGTTTTTTTTTTTTTTTTTTTTGACAAATGAGGGTGTTATCTCATGGGGGTGACTCTAAGATGCTGGAGGTTTCGAACCTAGGATCTCATGGATATCATGAGACCTTAAAAACCACTAAGCCAACTTAGGGGTTTAGTTGTTTTTTGGATTGAATAAAATTGTTTAAAACTTTTTTTTTTTTTTTTTTTTTGAGAAACAAACTAACTGCTAAACACACACACACACACACTTAATTACACTCTCTCACTAACCACTTGTGTGTACATAGTACGTAATAAACACAACCCTTTTAAAATAATGGATGGTTATCCCACTTATATCTCATAACTCTCTTAACGAATAATACTAATGTTTTACTTAACATGACCCATGTGAATCCTCCATGGGTCATGAATAAGGGAAAATCAACCTAATTTCTAATACTATAGTTCATCTCCACTCTTATTTTATTTATTCTTTTCTAATATAATTGGCCTAGATGTCTCCTTTTGTTCGTTCATCTTTTTTATTTTTTGGCGTAAATGTACTTTTAGTCCCTACATTTTGTATTTTTTCCATTTTGGTTTCTACATTTTATTTTTATCACTTTTAGTCCTTAAACCAATTAACGTGTGACATTTAAGTCCTTACCATTAACCAACTAACAGGAAAAGTTGAGGTGGCAGACCAAACACCCTATTAGCTGACGTGGCGTTGATGTGGTGATTAAAATATTATTAAAAAAATATTATTTGGCATTTTTATATGCCACGTTAGCATTTTAATTTTTTATAAAAAGCCATGTCAGACAATTTAAACCAAAAAAGAAAATAAATTAAAAAAACAAAACTTAAAATTATTTTTTTAATAAGAAATAAGAACTTTTTCTTCATGTTCTTCCTAAAACCAAGAAATAAACCCAGCACCCAAACCAATATATGACAAACCCCGAATCTAAATCCAGCAACCTTATCGTTTTAAAAAAAAAAAAAAAAAAAAAATCCAGCAACCAAATGTAATCTCTATCAAATCTAGAAAAACAAGAAACAAATCAAAGAAACCAACAGTGCATTTCGAAGAGAACAAGAGTAAACCCAGAATCAAACTTCACCTTCTCACAATCAAAACCAGAACAAGAGCAAGAATACCTAGCAAACTTCATGTTCTCACAATCAAACCCACCACTACCATCGATTAAGAGCAAGTCAAACCCAACCAAACAAACCCATCTCTTAGCAACCAAACACACCAACAAGTATCAAAAAACTCAAAGAAAAATTCTATGGTTTCTGGGTTTGGAGTAGATCTGAGTTTTTGGGTTTTGAGTAGATCCAACGGCATCATTTCTGCCTCCTCAAATCATATGAAATCGTTTCATGCCACCAACCTTAACTCCACCAAAACGATGCCGTCAAACCCCACTGTTTCTGCCTCCTTGGCCACTTCGTCAAACGACGCTGTCTTGACAAATGACTACCTCGTCATCGTCATTGTCCTCATCAATCGAAGAGAGAGTTTGGCCTCGTCGCATTGTTCTCTCTCATGTAGGTCGAGTTCGTTTTTCCGACGAAATCCATTGTTCCCATCGTTTTCTCTGCATCAAGAGAAAAGAATGATTTGCTCGTCGTTGGTCTGCTTGTGAGCTCCGGTGCGTGGTGGAGAAGAAGGCTGAGTGAGCTCTGGCGATGGACATATAGTGGAGAGTGAGAGATTCTATCCATGGACGGTGAAGAGGGAGAGAAAATTTGAGATTAATCTTTGATGAGATTATCTCAAAGAGAGAATTTGATCTATTTGGATATTTGGTGGAGGACCATCGAGGTTAGTCTTTTTGAGATTATCTCAAGGAAAAAAGAAGAAGATAATCTCAACAGATAAATCTACTATAGTTTTTAAAGCTGATGAGGTTAAAGAAAAATAAAAACAAAAACAAAAATAATTAAAAAGATAAGGATTTTTTATTTTTATTTTTTTAAGAAATGATTTTAGTTTAAATTAGATTTAAGGTTTTTTTTTTTAAAAAAAAATTAATTTACTTTTTGTTAAATGATTTTTTTTTTAATTTATTTTCTTTTTTGGTTTAAATTGTCCAACATGGCTTTTTATAAAAAATTAAAATGCTGACGTGGCATATAAAAATGCCAAATAATATTTTTTAATAATATTTTAATCGTCACATCAATGCCACATCAGTGCCACGTCAACTAATAGGGTGTTCCATCTGCCACCTCAGCTTTTCCCGTTAGTTGGCTGACGGTAAGGATTTAAATGTCATGCGTTAGTTGGTTTAGGGACTAAAAGTGGTAAAAATAAAATGTAAGAACCAAAATGGAAAAAGTGCAAAATGTAAGGACTAAAAGTACATTTAGGTCTTTTTTTTTTTTTTTTTTTTTTTTTTTTTTTTTTTTATATAGGAATTTTGTTCGTTCATCTGTTCACATTATAACAGGAAAATTAGGCCAACAATCCATTCTCAAAGGTGACACTTCCACAAAATTAGGTCAACAATCCTTTCTTATGTAACTTGAACTAATGTAACCTTTACTAAGAAGTAAAGAGCTAGTAAGACCAATGATTCAAAAGCATGTGGCAGAGCAGAAGAAAAACACTCACAACTCGCAAGAACTTGGATAAGAAAGAAGACAAATAAATTCAGGTTATGGTCATTAACAATCTTATATTTTAACGGGGTAAAATATAATTCCCAACCAGTCCATCAAATCACCATTCAATTCTATTTTCAAAACCGGCAATATCGTTGAATTTTTTTTGGTTTTTCAAATCTTGTAGGAGTTTTTAACCTTTTTTCTATGTTTGTTGGGTACAAAATAGTGAAATACAACAAGAACAAGGGAGGAAATTAGTTGGGAACCTTCCCCTGTTCCCTCTGGGCCAAGAGAACAGACAAGGGTATAGTGGGAGTGAGTCTTCTTATTGGAATTTTTAATAAGAAGCTTTAAAACTGAATAGTCATCAGCAGAATAAAAAAC
Organism: Quercus tomentella; assembly: GCA_028535165.1. Taxonomy (NCBI): domain Eukaryota; kingdom Viridiplantae; phylum Streptophyta; class Magnoliopsida; order Fagales; family Fagaceae; genus Quercus; species Quercus tomentella. The sequence goes on along the minus strand of JAPQVY010000012.1, from coordinate 11,771,069 downwards.
TAACACAAACGCATCCGTTTCAACATACTACCTAGTATATACTAGTATCTTTGGTCAAGTCCATATGCTAGATACATAGTAGTCCATATTGATTATCGAAAAATATTTTGTAGTCCAAACGTAACTCAAAAGAAGCAAGAAGTTCACTTTGCATCGACTCTTCAATTCTTGATTGTATGAGTCTTTGTTAGTACAGCCTACAATGAGAATTACACTCTTTTCATGGCTTTTCCTGATACCCTTATGTTCACTTTTTATGAGCTTTTTTATCTTTGTGGTGTTGGGGCAATGTCTTGGCGATCGGCGATCGGCGATCCTGTTTGATAGAATTGAAAGACAACCTGAAATTCAACAGTATTTCTTCCACAGAGTTGGTGCGCTGGAATGAAAGCTTCGATTGCTGTTTGCAGAAAGGTTTAGGCTGCAGCGATGAACATGTTATTGGTCACAAACTGACCGAAGAATCAATATTTGGTGGACTTGACAATTCAAGTAGCCTTTTTGGTCTCCAAAACCTGAGTCTGGCTAATAACAAGTTTAGTTCTTCTCGGTTTAACATGCTGACAAATTTGAGTTACTTGTACTTATCAAATTCCGGCTTTGCGGGGCATGTTTCCATTGAGATTTCACGTCTCAAAAGGTTGGTTATTCTCGATTTGTCCACTGATTCATTAATGAGTTAGTCTTCGCAGAAAATTGAGAACCTAAATTTAGCTACACTAGTTCAAAACGTTTCAGAATTCAAGCAACTTTATCTTGATGGTGTAAAAGTACGTATCACCGCAAAGGAATGAGTGGTCTCAGGCCTTATCCACTTTACAGCCAATCCCAAGATGTGTTTATTTGGAGGTGAAACTGGATCGAAAACTTTAAAGAAAAAATTTTTTTTTTAAGCGTGTTGGTTAGGTGGGGAGAAAAGAAAATAAATGATAGGGCTTATGTGTTTTCTTCTCGAATTCACCAAAAAGTTTTCTCCTCAAATTCACCAAAAAATTTTCTTCTCAAAATGAAGAGAAAAATAAGAAGGAAAAACTCATGAAATGAGCTTCCAAAAATATCCCTCACGTTGAACTTTAACTCTAATGTGTTGGCTTTTTTTTTTCTTTGTTTTTTTCTTTCTCTATTAACGTGTTGCCCTCTTTTTTTTTTTTTTTTTTTTTTTTTTTAAATTTTTTCTTTCTCTGTCAACGTGTTGCCTTTTTTTTTTTTCTTTGATTTTGTCTGGACGTGTTAGCTTCTTTTCTTTTTCTTTTTTCCTTTTTTTTTTTTTATTTAGAAAAAAGTTTTGGGTTAATTTCTTATGCAACTTTTTTTTTTTTACTTTAATGAAGTGTCAATCTATACACAATTTTTTTTTTTTTTTTAAAGTATAATGTGTTACTTTTTGTTTTATTTAATAGGAACATGATGGTAAATTTATATAAACTTTATTTTCAACCAAACAAAAAAGTTTTTCATCCTTCCACTTTTCCACCCTCCTATCCAAACACAAATGAGGGAAACTAAAATTTTTTCTATCCTTCCACTTTTCCATCCTATCTTTATTTTTTATCTTCTCACTTTTTTATCATTCTAACCAAACGAACCCTAAGAGTGTTAAAGTATATTGCTCTTTCAACTTTCAGGCCATCTCACCGGGAAAAACAAGAACTTGTAAATCTTGTGATTGACTGGAATTTCATAATTCTAGAACTGGGATTTATTTTTGGGTTGGGGATTATCTATTGGCCTCTTATTCTTTCGAAGAGGTGGAGGATCTGGAATTTCAAACACGTTGATGACCTTTTTTGGATGTTCCCAAAGCTGTATCTTGGAAAAAAATATCGTCGTCGAGGACGAGCACACAGGAATATGGGGTGGAGGCACTAGTGATCATGAGAAGTGAGGACCAATGCTATTCTTATCATGTTAATTTTTTTTTTTTTTTTTTCAAGTAAGCAGAAAAATAAAAATAAAAATAATAAGACCAAAATAAATTTAAAGTTTATCAACTGAGTGCATGCTATTAGTTCTTCAAGTTTTTTTTTTGAGAAATAATTACAACATGCTGCTAACCCTGCGGTTCGAACCATTTCCCCCTTAGACTCCCCAAGCACTTTGTGCATGAGGATGTGCCAATTCAACTACAAGGACTTTGACAGTCCTTCAAGCTTCAAATGAATGCACTTTTTAATTTTTTTACTTATATGTTTAACCGAATAATAACATGACATTTATTTAGTTAGGTGACAACCTTTTTATTATTGAAAAAAAAATTACACATCAGCATTTTTCCTGCTTTTAAGTTACCATTGAGAAGAATCTTTCTCTTCTGAATGATTAATTCGGGTTTACCATCCAAAAGAGCTCTTCAGTAATACTCACATAGTGATTGTAGAACCTCTTTTTGCCACTCACATTTCAATAAAAAAAAGAAAAAGAAAAGAAAAAAGAAAAAGAACAGAGTAATGATGCACCACCTATGCACTAAGGTGCTCAACCAATAGCACCAAGATAAGAATTCTCTCTATTTCCAAGTGAAATGGGAGAGTGTTCATTTAAGAGTTAAGATTTAAAGTGGAGTAAATCTAAGGTCTAAATTATGCCAACTTATTTAGAAACTTATAACTTGTTTTTTAACATTTTAGACTTTCATTATTTGATAAGTAAAGTAAAATAAATATATGGCAAATTATGATTGGTGGAACGTAAAACGGAATGCAAAAAATGGTACACAAAATTTGTAGAGTAATACTATAGACACAAACTATTTTACAAATTGCTGATATGGTTTTAGTAATTTTCAAATAACTATTGGTAAACATAAATGTAATGTTAGTGGTGGACCAATATTAGAACTAGTAAGAATTTGCTACATCAATAGTTTGTAAAAATATTGTAAAATAGTTTGTGGTTGTAGCATTACTAAAATTTGTATTCGTTTAACCATAGTTAAAGTTAATCATAATTAAATTTTAAATTAGTTGACACAATCTATACCCTATATTTACTCCATTTTAAATCATGACCCTTAAATGGATACTCTCTATTTCACTTGAAAATGGGGAGGATTCTTTATCTGTATTTATGAGATGTGAATTGGCTCCCAAGTCCCAAGTCTCAACCCTCCTCTCTTGGTTCCCTTCAAAAACTAAAGAGTTCAATTTTGTTACTTAATATTTTAAACGAATAATGTTAGGAACACATAAAATTGCATAATTTGTGCCACAACTCCTCACATAGACCCACCATTACACCTCTACCACTCATAACTCATCATGTGGGTGAGCTGTGGCACAAATTGTGCCATTTTATTTGATCTAGCATTACTCATGAAAATATTTTTATTACTTGATGTGCTTATATTACTTGATGTGCTTATATTACTTGATCCTATCATGCACTATTCTTCTGTTCTGTTCACACTATAACAGGACAACTGGGCCAACAATCCATTCTTAAAGTCAAAGGTGACACTTCCACAAAAATGGTCACGGGTCACCAGCATAAGTAATAGTAAAGTTGAAATTAGAATTTGCGCCTATATGCAAAATGAAATACCCAAACTTGACTCAAATTTAATCACTTCAAATCGACTTCTCCATGCGAATATTTGCTGTAGCCAAACTGAGTATAAACTATTTCTTGTTACCAAAGTTGGTTTCTGGCTGCATAAATCCCGAAGAGTGTATAGAATGTACTCAAATAAAACACGTATTAATCATATCTATAAATAAGGTTATACTATGTCTATGGTTATATACAAAACAGATTTTAAAAAAAAGGTTTTAAAATTAATCTAGAATGGCAGTACGTAGTGCAAAATCCAGCAAATATATTTTTCAAGTGCCCCATGCATTTTTGGCATACTATTTTGTTTGAAGCATCTGCTAAACACGACGATATTATATATCAAGACAACATGCATTGGATTTGGACCATTGAGCTGATTAATTTCTCTCCTCACGTTATGCATTGTGGGGCTAAAGCACCACTGCAAAAAGCTTGTTTGAAATGGATTCTCTTAGAATATGACATTCAACATAAACTTTTTTTTGTTGCTGAAGTTTGTTTGAAGCTGCATAAATCTGGAAAAGTGTATAGATAGAATATACTCACGTAAAGCACAAAATCCAGCAGGATATATATATTTTCAAGTGCCCCAGCATGGTTTGGCGTAATATTTTGTTTGAAGCATCTACCAAATACGACTATAATACCATGATAACATGCATTGGACCATTGAGCTGATTAATTCTCTCCTCTCGTCATGCATTGTGGGGCTAAAAGCCTCACTACAAAAAGCATGTTTGAAATGGAATTTCGTAGAATGTGACATTTAACATGTTGCAATCACTATATAGCATGATCACATGAAACGTATTAACATACTCCTCTCGTTATGCCCAGTGGGGCTAAAGCTAGCCTTACTGCAAAAAAGTATATTTGCAGAGATATATATCTCGTACCTACCATATATATATATGACATTTATGCAGCTATGCTGCCACGCAACCAGGCCAATATTCTATTACACTTCTCTTTCTGCATTATTTTTTTTTTTTGAAACCTCTCTTTCTGCATTATGGTTTGTGAACAACAAGAATTTCAATGTCTAATAGTGGTCCTTGCGTCCCTCCTCTTCATATCCACTGTTGAATAATTGGCAACTACTCACTGATATAGTGATAGCTTCAATTTTGTTATGCACACACCACTTCTTCTTCTTTTAATATTTTTTATTTATTTCATAACCCATTTGGGTGGCTATTTGTAAGAAGAAGACAATCAATTGCACACGGATCCAACGACACTACATTTTATTTCCACAGCCCATAAATTGTGAAAAAAAATATTGTTAGTCGGTATTAGACTTAATTATTTGAGTCCAACTCAGAGACCAATAGAGCCCAAATCCGATTGCGACATTAATTGGTTGGAGAACAGAGCAATTGGCAAAAAGATGAAAACTTAGTCAAACTAATACTATGGTCGTACCATGCATGCATAGTTTATTAACAACATATATGTAAATTAAAGAAAATATTGGACTAATAAAATTATCATAAATTACATTAGAAAAGGACATAAGATTGAGTTTTAATTAATAAGAGGATTAAAATAATTTAAAATTAATAATAGAATTTCATTTAAATATTTTGAAATTTATGGTAAAAGAATTTTTATTGGAGTGGTATTTTAAAGTTATTGACACTTGGATAACAAAGTTTCACACAAGGTATAAGATATGTAGCTTTTAGATTTTATATTTTATATTTTTTGAGAATTTGGTAATAGAATTTTAATTGAAGTAATATTTTAAAGTTATCAAAATTTTAGTAATGGAGTTTCGCTTTAATTAAGAGTATTAGTGTAATACTATTACCATTATTTATTGGCAAAAGCACGCTTTACCACTTCATCATGGTAATGGCTTGGCCTTGGTGAGGTGTACAACTCACCCTCCATGGTGTGAACAAGTCAGATCTACAGCACTCCGAAACGGAGCTCCAACCCGACTTGTCCTATCCAACTGTGTACGGGAGATGAGCTAAAATTGTGGGCAGTGCTCATCAAGATCTGAGTTTTTTTGGTGCAATTTTTGGCCGAGTTTTGGGGGTTGATGTATTGTTGTGTCGATGATTTAGTTTTAAGTGGATAAGCTATCATGGTTATCTCCCAAAAAAAAAAAAAGTGGATAAGTTATTTGTATGCATTCAGATTCTAGCGTGTACATTATCTCTCCATAAAATGTGGACATCACAATATTGTGGGATTTATATGTTTTAATGATACATATATCAATTCGGAGCTAAGAAGTTGTTGGCCTAGCTGCAGGGTTCATGACTTGATGGATGCGCTTCTGTTAAGGTGATTGTGTTGATTGATAGTGAATTGAGTAACATGTCTTGGTTAAGGGGTGGAACTGTGGAAGTAATTACTTGATAATTTTGGCTCTGATGTGATTAAATTGGTCTTATGAGGTTCAACTTTAAGAGTCAGATTTATTGTTTAAGATGCTTAGTGCCTATGAGATATTAATAGTGACAAGAAAGGGTAAAGGAGAAGGAAAAAAAGTTTCCCCTCACATCGGTTTGGAGGAAAACCTTGTTCAAAAGTAAAAGGAATGGTTGCTAGAGGGGAAAAAAATAACCAAGGGTAAAATGAAGGTAAAAAACAAAACTAATGTCACTTAATTTGGAATATAATGGTAATTCCGTGGACATAATGACCATTGAAGATGGGTATAGTATGCAAGTTTAGTTGACCATAATACATATTATATTTATATTTCTATTTCTATTTCGACAAAAAAAAAAAAAAAAAAGGATTTTCCTAAAAATGATGTGCCTTTTTGCATGGATAAAATAAGAAAATCAAAAGAAGAAGGAGATTGATAATTGTATTTATATGCATCCTTATCTCTCTCTCTTTAAGTCTCCCTCTCTAAGTGGAGAAGGTATTTGGTATTAAATAATATCATGTCAATCGTATTAAAATTCAATAAGTGTACCTATCAAAAAAAAAAAAAAAATTCAATAATTATGAGATATGTTAGCAAAAAACAACTACCTCACTAACAAATGAAAGACACATATTATAGTGGGTAGTTATTTTAATATACACATCTCTTATTTATTGAGTTTTGATATGCATAACGTAGTATAATTTAATACAAAATATTTTTTCTTCTGAGTAATGTGAAACACTTGATGAACTTTAAATAGTTATTTCCCTTAAAAAAAAAAAGTTAGATATATACGAACAAATATAATTGTCGCATATATCTAACTTTTTTTTTTTTTAAGGGCAAGATTTACAAGGATTACAATAAATAAATTCTTAACCATCTTTTTATTTATTTATAGGGAATCCTTAACCATCTTTATATATACCCAAATGAAAGGAACAATGAATCCAAGGACTTATACTTTATATTCAAAAAAAAAAAAAAAAGGACTTATACTTTCATGCCAAGTCAAGTCAAGAATGGAAAAAATGAAATTGGAGTCAAATCAATGTTAAATTGATCGCATTTATTTATGGTATAACTTTATATTGCTAATTTTCTTGAGAAGATAATACTGCTAATTAATGTAAATTCAGTATGCATGACCCTGGTATATAAAGTTATACCATAAATAAATGCGATCAATTTAACGTTGATTTGACTCCAATTTCTTTTTTTTTTTCCATTCTTGACATGACTTGGCATGAAAGTATAAGTCCTGGATTTATTGTTTCCTTTCATTTAGGTATATATAAAGATGGTTAAGAATTCCCTATAAATAAATAAAAAGATGGTTAAGAATTTATTTATTGTAATCCTTGTAAATCTTTAGCCACTAAGGCGACAATAGAAGGAATACATTCTTGCATCCACTCTTTGCATGCAAGTTGTGTTTGTGAGAAAATTTATGGTTCGTTTGGATGGAGGGAGAGTAGAGTAGATTTAGCACAAAATTAGTTTATTTTTAGGCAACTCTACTCTACTCCTCTTCACTCTCCCGAAAAATTATTAGATACTCTCGGAGTATTATAAATGCGTAGTCCCCCCCTCTCACATGAATGGTGGGTCTCATCATGAATTTAATTAGTGGGACCCACCATTCAAGTGAGAGGAGGGAGTACGCATTTATGGTACTCCGGGAGTACACAATAATTTTCTCCACTCCCCCTCCTTCCCCCCTCCATCCAAACAAGCCATTAGTCATGCATTTAATTTCACCTTTCTTTCAAATTTTACAGCCTGTAGATTAAGATTCTAAACTGTGTAGATATTAATTTTCAAGAATAAGTTACTGTTTATAATAAATTTGTTTTATTTATTGTCTCCATTAGTCTAATCATCCTAGCAAAAAAATTTTCATTATATTCGTTGGAAGATCATCTTCTTTTATGCCTAAGAATAAACAATGCATAGACAAGATTCTAAACTGTGTTGATATTAATTTTCAAGAATAAGATACTGTTTTTATAATAAATTTGTTTTATTTATTGTCTCCATTGGTCTAATAATCCTAACAAAAAAATTTCATTATATTTTTTGGAAGATCATCTTCTTTTATGCCTAAGAATAAACAATGAATAGACATAATAGATAATCTTCATTTTCCTATTAAAACCAATAAGGGAGGGTTTTTTTTTTTTTTTTTTTTTTAAGAGATAATTACAATATGCTGTTAATTTCGTAACTCAAACATTTTTCCTTTTGGACCCTAAGCACTTTGTGCATAGGGAGATGCCAATTAACTACAAGGCCTTCTAATGATTAAAAATAATGATTGATAAAATGACATCTATAATATAGATATATAATCTATATAAAACAAATAGATTGATTCTTTTTTATTGATCTTGTAATATTACATAAGCTTTTGTGGTTTCACAATTTTATACATTATTATTTTATATTTTTATAAATTTAATTTAAATTATTTATTATATTTAAATACTTTGTTAAAATCTTGACATATCATATATTTTTTAAATGGTAATGTAGGGGTAGAGGCCCAAGGTCATACAATGGGCCTTGGGCCCCGTATGGGAAGATTAACCATGTCCGAAAGAAGGTGTGGGCATCCTAAAGGCTCCTGGCCCAATTCTTATGAGCCCAAAGTTGTTTAAAAGACGGTCCGAGGAGAAATGTCTCCTTGGACGTACCAAATGTGGCTTGAACATGCCTTCTGCCAGCTATAAGGAGTCACTCCAACGAGTATAAGTAACAGGGATGAGTCCCCCAAGCCCGTAAGAGGGAGAGGCTACAACTGCTACATTAAATGCATGGCAGCTACTTTTCCGGCCGCATTAATGAGGAGGGGACTTGTGAACAGTGTTACCTTGGCTACCGCAACTCACAGAAAGATGGGGGAGATGTTCGATGGGACGGACACTCAAGTGAAAGTCCAGATGTTCAACAAGTGTAGGGTCCTAATGACTTCAAGGGGGCTATATAAGAAGGGAAAGCCCCCACGAAGAGGGGTCCGGAAGAAAAAAGGATAGTTTAGGAGAGAAAAAAAGGGGAAGAACCATAGCCTTTGAGCGGGGACAGAGATAAACCTCCTACGTCTCCTCGGACCGCATATCTAATGGACAAGAAGGAGATTTTCTTATTTTCGATTGTTGTATGGCCCAATATTGACTGGTGTGCACTCTCTTAAGGCCTAGTTCTGTAACCCACTCTCTATAAATTCATTGTTTCGGGCTCCTTGGGCCAGAACCCCATACCTGTTGGGCCTGGACTCCCAATTGTGACCCTACAATTGGCGCCGTCTGTGGGAAGAACTTATGCTTCAGCAAGTGAGACCATTAGAGATGGAAGGATCAGTTCCACGCCAAATGGGACATGCAGACTCCCAACGGCAGGACAACTTCTTGAACCTCGAACGGGAGAAAGATCAAGACAAGCGATGAGAGGGTAGTGTAAATACCTCCCACACGAGCAGAGGTCACTCAAAAGGCAAAGGTCACGCATCCCAAAAGCAAAACGATCACAGGGCTCTACAGCAAGAAATCGACGACTTGAAGAAGGAGTTACGCCGAGCGCAGCGAAAGCGTCCTTCCCTCAGTCCGGACACTAGCGATGAGGAGGACAATGAGTACAGGCGGAGATCAAGAACCCCGCCAAGTGAAACCTTCTCCTATGATGGAGAGCAACCTCACAAACGCGGCCACAAAAGCCCACCTTACCAGGGCCTAGCCAACGACGCCATGAGTAAGGCCCTGGACCGTATCTCCCAATCACCCTTCATGCGTAGGATAGAGGGGGCTGAGCTTCCTCGGTGTTTCCACCAACCTGCTTTTGCTATATATAATGGTCGAACAGACCCAGTAGAGCACGTAAGTCAATTTAACCAGAGGATAGCCGTCCATTCCAAGGACGAGGCGTTGATGTGCAAGGTGTTTCCGTCCAGTTTGGGACCCATGGCGATGAGATGGTTTGATGGCCTCAAACCAAACTCCATAAACTCTTTTAAGCAGCTGACACAGGCTTTCGATTCCCGCTTCATAACTAGCAGTAGGGTCCCTCGGCCCCTAGACTCCCTTCTGTCCTTGTCCATGCCAGAAGGAGAGACCCTGAAGGCCTACTCAGACAGATATTGGGAAATGTATAATGGGATAGAGGGAAATTACGATGACGTCGCCATCAGCACATTCAAGAGGGGTCTGCCGACAGAGCATGGTTTAAGAAAGTCCCTGACTGGGAAACCGGTCACCAGCGTGTGCCAACTCATGGACAGAATCGACAAATACAAGAGAGTCGAGGAAGATCAACAGACGAGAAAGGGCAAAGCGAAGGTTACCCCTCAGGAGAGGAGGGACTTCAGGTCAGACTGTTTTAACAACGGTAACCGGCCGAGAAGGGATTACTCGGAGCAATCTGGATCCACAGGGACGCAGGCAATCCATGCTGTGTTTCGAGAACCATTATGTAAGATCCTAGAGAAAGTGAAGAACGAACTGTTCTTTCAATGGCCGAGCACGATGGCAGGCGACCCCATGAAACGTAACCAGAATCTATATTACGAGTATCACCAAGAGCTGGGCCACACCACCGATAACTGCAGGAATTTGAAAAGCCACTTGGACTGGTTGGTCCGAGAGGGAAAGTTGAGACACCTCTTACATCATCTCGTTGAATGGCATGAGCAGTCGAATGTCGAAACGAAGCAAAGCACATTGAGACCACCCATTGGTACGATAAATTTCATTCTTGCCATACTGGGAAGAACCGGCTCCTAACCTTTCAGAGTGATGTCGGTGGGGCGACTCCCCGCTGAGGCTGATAGCCGGGAGTCCAAGAGGATTAGAGGGACGGCCACGCCCCTAATCGAATTCTTAGATGAGGACAAATTAGGAACCCTCCAGCCCCACGACGATGCTCTAGTCGTCACGCTCAGGATTGGGGGATATGACGTGAAGAGGGTGCTAGTCGATCAGGGCAGCACCGTGGAAGTAATGTACCCCGACTTGTTTAAGGGGCTGAAGTTAAAACCAGAGAACCTGACAGCATACGACTCCCCTCTAGTAAGTTTCGAGGGAAAAACCGTTATTCCGAAAGGACTGATCAGGCTACCTATACAAACAGGCTCGGACGTAGTGGAGGTGGACTTCATAGTGGTAGACGCTTACTCCCCCTACACTGCCATCGTAGCCAGATCGTGGCTTCACGCCCTAGGGGCTGTGTCATCAACTTTACACCAAAAGGTGAAGTATCCGTCGGAGGGTGTAGTGAAAGAAATAGTGGGGGACCAAGCCATGGCCCGGCAATGCATGGTGTCCGCCATCTCACGACGACCGAGTACTGAACCCTCCGCCTCAGCAGAGAACGGCTTATAATAGTTAACAACCCCGACCGTGGCCTTATGTAGCGAGAGACCTGCCGAGGGAGCAAGTTATGAGGATTTGGAGAAAGTTCTTGTGGGCTCCGACCCGGAAAGATTTTTTCAGGTCGGTTCAGAGCTGCCGCCTCAAGAGAAGGAAACACTAATTGACTTTCTCAGACAGAATGTGGACGTGTTTGCATGGGATGCCTACGAGGCTCCGGGGGTCGATCCAGATTTCATTTGCCACCACCTTAATGTTAGCCCAGCCGTAACACCTAAGAAGCAACCTCCTCGACGACTGTCAAAAGAGCATGCAGATGCTATGAGAGAGGAGGTTATGAAATTGAAGAAAGAATCCTAAATAAGGCCTGCCCGAAGAATCCTTTTCCCATGCCCCGGATAGACCAATTGGTGGATTCGACCATGGGACACCCTCGAATGAGTTTTTTGGACGCCTTCCAAGGATACCATCAGATACCCTTGGCTGCCGAGGATCAAGAAAAAACGGCTTTCGTCACCCTAGTTGGAAACTACCACTACAAGGTAATGCCCTTTGGCTTGAAGAATGCCGGGTCGACCTACCAGAGGATGATGACCAGGATGTTTGAACTACAGCTGGGTAAAAGCATCGAAGTCTACATAGACGACATGGTGGTGAAGAGCAAGTTGGTGTCCAACCATGTCAGAGACCTCGGCGATGTCTTTGGAATTTTGAGAAAGTACAGGCTGCGCTTGAACGCGTCCAAGTGTTCATTTGGAGTGGGATCAGGGAAATTCTTAGGTTATATGGTGACCAATAGAGGTATTGAAGTCAGCCTCGATCAAATTAAGGCTATTCATAGCCTGCAGCCTCCTCGGAACCCCAAAGAGGTCCAAAAGCTCACTGGCATGATTGCTGCCTTAAACCGTTTTATCTCCTGCTCGGCGGACAAGTGCAGGCCTTTCTTTCTCTTGTTAAATAAATGGAAAGGCTTCGAGTGGACTGAAGAATGCGCCATAGCCTTCCAGCAGCTTAAGGAATACTTGTCTCGGCCACCAATCATGTCCAGTCCCGAAGCCGATGAGGTTTTATTTGCCTATATTGCGGTAGCCCACCACGCAGTGAGCCTGGTACTAATTCGAGAGGACAACGACACACAACAGCCTGTCTATTACGTGAGCAAATCGTTGCATGAGGCAGAGATTCGTTACCTCCCCCTAGAAAAGGCTATCCTGGCAATCGTACAAGCAACGAGAAGGCTTCCCCACTACTTCCAAGCACACACCGTTGTTATACTAACCCAACTCCCGCTCATATCAATACTCAAAAGTGCCAATTACACAGGGAGAATAGCCAAATGCGGACCATTCTTGGCGCCTTTGACATTAAGTACATGCCTCGCACCACCATAAATGGCCAAATTCTTGCAAACCTGGTGGCAGAGTTTGCTGAACCCTCACCAGAAGAAGGCGGTGAGACGCTAGACATGGATGAAAAATCGGTTAGCACAATCTCTCAGCAGAGCCCCGCCTATTGGAAAGCATATGTGGATGGCACGGCGAATCAAAGGGGCTCTAGGGTGGGGCTCGTCCTCATTTCCCCTGAGGGGATTACAATCGAAAAATCGTTAAGGCTGGGCTTCTCGGCCACGAATAATAAGGCAGAATATGAGGCCCTGCTAGAAGGAATGTCTATGGTTGCGAAACTGGGCGGGAAATCCATAAACATGTTTTCGGATTCAAGACTTGTTGTAGGACAAGTAAATGGGGAGTTGGAGGCAAGGGATGAAAGAATGCAAAAGTACCTAGCCCAAGCTCAGTGGTGGCAGACGCGATTTAACTCCTTCAGCCAAATGCATGTATCCGGGAGCGGAAACACTCATGCTGATTCTCTTGCCACGTTAGCAACCTCCTCGGCGCAATGCTTGCCTCGAGTTATACTCGTGGAAGATCTACACAAGCCCTCAGTAGTGAAAGCCGGGTTGATGCATGTTCACAGTGTCAGGGCAGGGCCTAGCTGGATGGATCCTCTAATACTATTTCTAAAGGAGGACATCCTACCCGAGGAGAAGAGCAAAGCCGATAATATTAGAAGAAAGGCTCCTCAATTCTGGCTATCCGAGGACTTGAAATTGTATAAGCGTTCATTTTCAGGACCGTACTTGCTATGCGTACACCCAGATGCCACGGAGCTTATCCTAGAGGAGTTGCATGAAGGAGTTTGCGGGAGCCATACAGGGGGAAGATCCTTATCCCATAGGGCCCTAACCCAAGGTTATTGGTGGCCGAGCATGCAGAAAGAAGCGCACGAATACGTGAAGAAGTGCGACCAATGCCAGAGGTTCGCCTCAAATATACATCAACCGGGTGAGACCCTAAACCCACTGTCCAGCCCTTGGCCGTTCGCACAGTGGGGCTTGGATATCCTAGGACCATTTCCTAAAGCAATGGGGAACAAAAGGTTCCTAGTCATCGGCACGAATTATTTCACAAAATGGGTCGAAGTCGAGCCGCCGGCAAACATTAGAGACGTAGATATCAAGAAATTTATTTGGAAGAACATCGTCACCAGGTTTGAAGTTCCTCGCACCCTAATCTCGGACAACGGTCTCCAGTTCGATAGTAAAGCTTTCAGAAGTATTGCAGCGAGTTGGGAATCATGAATAGATATTCCACACCGGCTTATCCACAGGGGAACGGGCAGGCCGAAGCCGTCAACAAGGTCATAGTAAATGGGCTGAAGAAGCGGTTGGATGACACAAAGGGGAGATAGGTGGAAGAATTGCCCCATGTCCTGTGGACATACCGCACCACGCCGCACAGATCCACAGGGGAGACTCCCTTTTCGATGACCTACGGAGCTGAGGCTGTCATCCCTCTAGAGACAAACTTCCCAACGCTAAAGACCAGCACATTCTCTCCTGATGTTAACAACATGCTGTTGGAAAAAAGCTTAGACCTCCTCGAGGAGAGAAGGGAAAGAGCGATGGTCCAACTCGCCTACTACTAACAAAACCTTAAACAAGGATATGACGTCAAGGTGAAGCCGAAACCACTAGCACCTGGGGACCTGGTGTTAAGAAAGATCCTGGGCTTTACAAGAAATCCCGCGTGGGGAAAACTCGGACCAAATTGGGAAGGACCGTATCGTATCACCTCGATGGCCGGCATAGGGGCCTACTTTTTAGAAGATTTGGATGAAAAGGCTGTACCCCGCCCGTGGAATGTAAATAACCTCAGAAGGAATTACTATTAATAAAAGTGTTTCTCTAATTCAAGTTTTAAGTGTATTATGGGTTTATGTCTTATATTCTGGCCCCACTTTAAGTACTGGACAGAACCAAGGTCTTACATGGTCTTCGGACTAAAACTTATGGGGAAACTAGTTACATCAAGATAGTCGAAGTGTTAAACAGAAACCAATTCCTGCATGGCTCCTCAGACCACAGGCTTGGTGGAAATTAACCACTGCGCGATTTCTATCTTAAGTGTTAAACAGAAACCAATTCCTGCATGGCTCCTCGAACCACAGGCTTGGTAGAAATTAACCACTACGCGATTTCTATCTAGGTGTTAAACAGAAACCAAGTCCTGCGTGGCTCCTCAGACCACAGGCTTGGTGGAAATTAACCACTGCGCGATTTCTGTCTTAAGTGTTAAACAGAAACCAATTCCTGCATGGCTCCTCGGACCACAGGCTTGGTGGAAGTTAACTACTATTCTTTCATTCATACTTAACCGTATTGCCTAAACTACGAGTAATGGCTTATCCACGGAAATCTAGTAACATAGTCGAGGTTCATTCATAATGGAGGCAAAAATTGAAGCAATAGAACAAAATGCAAAAAGAAGTTACATCATTCATTAAGTCCCAATGTGTGTCATCTTACAAGCGCTAACAAAGGCTAAGAAAATGAAAGACAAACAAAACAACTACAAGAAAAGCCCTACACTACTATCCTAAGCTTTATCCTGGGCTGAGCTATTAGCAGGGACCGTTGTCTCGGGATGATCACCTCCGACAGTGGGTTTGGGTCTAGCCTCCTTTGCTTGTGCAACAACATCCCTTATAGTAAGGGCGTCCTCAGGCGACTTCTCTTTGGCTGGCGGCTGCGTCTCCTCGCCTCCCCCTTTCCCTTCAGCTATAGTGGAATCGGGGGCAGTGGTCGGGGTGGAGAAGGGCTCCTTAGGAGGATCCGAGCCAGGAATCTCACGAATGTCCTCAAGGAAAAAGATGCTCTCGATCCTCCTAAGGTCAGAGTCTGTAGGAACTGCTGCCTGGTCCATGGCTACTCCCTAGGACTCAGTGACGTAATCCCTACAAATCGCAGCTACCTCCTCCGCTAGCCTATCTTCAGTATCCTTCACCCCGCGCTCATAAGACGCTACCACCGCAGCCTCAGCTGCCCCCCTAGCCAAACTAGCCGCTTCCTTCGCCTGCAGTAGCTATGCCTTAAGATCCGAGACCATTTGCTTCTCGGTCGCAAGGTTTATTTCTGATAAATGAAGCTGCTGGCGCATGTCCTCGGCTTGCTTCATTGTACTTTCAAGGCTCGCGTTAGCGCTGTCCCGATCCCCAATAGCCACCTTAATCTTTTCTTTTAGGCTCTCTTTTTCTAGCTTAAGGACAGCAGCAGCTTTCTCCACGGCCATGCGGGACTAAACCTCAGCATTCACTTCGTCCCGTGAATTCTTCGCCCACTCCTCGGCCACGAAAACTTACTGGGTGACCTGCATAGAAGTAATAAAAGTGTCATTAAAACGTGAACAATGGTTGGATGAGAACGGAGTAAGGGGCCTGACCTAGCGAAAACTTTTGTCTTACCATAGCGAGGTCCCTCTTCAATGACATAAAGAGGTCTGGTTACCCCGTCTTTCTGAGCCCGTCCATATCGCGAGGCAGAAGCAGGGGCTGCTGTAGGGCCTCAGTGAGGTACGATGCCTGTCCTCGCTGAGACTCCCAAAGAGTCGTATTCCAAGGGATGGGAGTGCCGTCCAGTTCCAATCGTGGGGACCAAGTGCGTTGTGCCCTTCTCAGCGCAGCCTCATCTTGGCTGTCAATGGACTTTGCCTTTTTGTCCTTAGGATCTTTTCCTTTCTTCTGTTGATTGGCCTTTTGGGGGCTGACCTCACCCTCCTCCAATTCTTCTACTGGCCTCTTCCGCCTTAGATTGGGAAGGGGTTGTAGCGCGGGGTCAGTGGAAGGAGGAGGAGGAGGAGGAGAAGGAGGGGGAAGTTTTGCTGGAACCTGCTCTCTGGGGGCATCCTTGGAGGACTGCCCCTTGTTCCTATTGGACAAGAGCCCCCTCAAATCGAACCTCAGCTTCAAGTCCATATCCTCTTCTTCAACTTCTTGGCTTGAATCAATCTGAGCAATTACCAGACCAGGGGAGTAAGCAGCCGAGAAGCGATCAAGATCCGAGTCGGAATCGGAGAGCTCTACAGGCCTAGTTTGCGCCTCACCTTCCTCGGCGAAACGGAATTGATCGATTTCCACCTCGAGGAATGAATGCGAGGAGTCAATTGCCTCTCTCGAAATAGCTACTTCTTGGGGAACGCGCTGGACGGGCAGTTGGACTGGTGGTAGGTCTCTCTGGGCAAGGAAACCTGGTTTGGAGATGTCTATACGGGCTAATCGAGGACTTCTAGCCCTTATTGCTTGGCCCACGTCCACAAAAGCGCGAGAAAGGGGCTCGTAATCCAAGATAAGGTGAGCGGCGCGCAGTTATCCGTCCTCGCTCACAAAGATCTCGGATCTTAGAAGATAGTTGAGGGCTTGGACGTTGACCAAACTTATCTTCGGAGTTGTGCGTTCCTTATCTGCAAAACGCCCAAAGGGAGGGGTATGTCAGTCTGAGAAGGCAAACAGTCAAAACCAAAACGAAAATAAGTGAAATGAAAGCTTAGAACTAAGATCCCCGCCAGGGGACCTGACCCTACGGTGCCCCACCTGGTGCTCCCGCCCTAACTGGGCAACGAAGACCGTCGTGCCATGCTCCAGAGACAATCAAATGGTCGTCCTTCAGGCCTTTGTTGGACTTGGGAAGGCAAGATATCAACCTCACCTCATCGGACTTGGATTTCAGGTAATACGACTCATTGAGGCAATGGCACTCGTACAGGTGAACTACATTGTGCCATGAGAGGCTGAGGTTCATCTGTTCGTTTATAGCGTCTACGCACCCTAGGATCCGGAACATGTTTGGGGCGCATTGGTGAGGGGCCAGCCTATGACCGCGTAAGTAGTCCCTAGTTATCCTCCCCATGGGAATCATCATTCCTCCTTCTATGAAAGCAATCATAGGAATGACGACCTGCCCTGTCTCCCTCTTGGTTAAGATTTCCTCTGTGGAGCAGTATTCCAGACCCACTACCGGCGGGATACGGTATTTGGTTCTGAAACCTTCCATACCAGCCGAAGAATCTACTAGATTCTGAAACCTACCCATCCCACTAATCCTAGGTGGCCTGGAAAAGGGTTTTCTAATGGAATGGAGCCGAGAAGAACAACAGAGGAGAAAAGTCAAGGAATGCGGGAAATAAACACTTACGATAAACGCAGGTTCTAAATCTTCCAAGCTTTCAAAAAACCCACCAGAAATCTTCACGGAAGTGACTATAGACTTGTGTGTGTTGTGCGAGACGGAATGCAGAAGTGCTCTGGAACGTTTAAGTGTTTTTTCTAAAAAGAGGAAATAACTCCCCTCAGAAGCCTTATATAGCGAGGGGAAACTGAACAGGATTACTCCCGCCCCAAAAATTGGGGAAATGCCCACCGTTGATCAATTACCCCACCGTTGGATATAGGGGCCATAAAGCTGCCTGGCGCAATTAATAGCGCCTCGTGGGTTACGAAGCGCCAGTGGCAATAATGAGACATGTAAGGCCGTAGTCCCACACGCGTGAAGCAGGAAATTATAATAAGTTATCACACAAGTGTCAAAATTCCACATTTTCTCCTCGGATGAGAGGGAAAACTCGGAATTTTGAGGGGCTATTGTAGGGGCAGAGGCCCAAGGTCATACAATGGGCCTTGGGCCCTGTATGGGAAGATTAACCATGTCCGAGAAGAAGGTGTGGGCATCCTAAAGGCTCCTGGCCCAATTCTTATGAGCCCAAAGTTGTTTAAAAGACGGTCCGAGGAGAAACGTCTCCTTGGACGTACCAAATGTGGCTCGAACATGCCTTCTGCCAGCTATAAGGAGTCACTTTAGCGAGTATAAGTAACAGGGATGTGTCCCCTAAGCCCGTAAGAAGGAGAGGCTACAGCTGCCACATTAAATGCATGTCAGCTACTTTTCCGGCCGCATTAATGAGGAGGGGACTTGTGAACAATGTTACCTTGGCTACCGCAACTCACAGAAAGATGGGGGAGATGTTTGATGGGACGGACACTCAAGTGAAGGTCCAGATGTTCAACAAGTGTAGGGTCCTAATGACTTCAAGGGGGCTATATAAGAAGGGAGAGTCTCCACGAAGATGGGACCGGAAGAAAAAAGGAGAGTTTAGGAGAGAGAAAAAGGGGAAGAACCATAGCCTTTGAGCAGGGACAGAGATAAACCTCCTACGTCTCCTCGAACCGCATATCTAATGGACAAGAAGGAGATTTTCTTATTTTCGATTGTTGTATGGCCCAATATTGACCAGTGTGCACTCTGTTAAGGCCTAGTTCTGTAACCCACTCTCTATAAATTTATTATTTCGGGCTCCTTGGGCCAGAACCCCATACCTGTTGGGCCTGGACTCCCAATTGTGACCCTACAGGTAAAATATAAGGTTTCATTTGCAAATACAATCTTAATAAATATGTATTAATAATTGGCATAATTATCAAAATTCATATTTTAAAAATTAATAAATGTGAAAAAAATTGTATTATATTAATTTTTTTTCATACATTACAAGTGTCACTTAGGAGTAGTTTTATAATGACCAATGGCTTTTTGTGTATTTTTTTCCCCCCAATTTCATGGCTATTGTATTTAATCATCATATTAAACTATTTTTTAAATATAGATGAGATTTGATCTTATGTCTTTTTTTTTTTTTTTTTCAAGAGGTATAATTGGCCTTTTGGGGAAGAGGGTATTTGAACTATAAACTTATCCTTTTCAATTTGGGTTTCTTCAGGTTTTGGGAGAAGATCTGAAATCGAACCGTTAATGTCGAATTCTGGAGAAATAGACCTGTCGCCGACTATCAGAATAGTCAGATTAGGCGACGGTCGACTTGGGTTAGATTGGAATTACCTGGAGGGTCGGGCCACTAATTGGGTTGGATAGCCCTACAAGTGACATTATCATCTACTAGCTACCACATGATACATTCCATATAAAAGATGTTGTTGTTATGCTGCAATATTATTGATATATTTACCTGAAATAATAGATCGATAGTAGTTATAAGGAAAATTATTAAGTATTCATGGAGTATTAAGGTAATGATGCTCTCTTCTCACAAATTAATAATAAATCTCACCATAAATTTAATTAAATGGAGTCCATTATTATTTTTAATTAAAAAAAGGTTAACGGATATCATAAGGGTATTAATTTAAAATTTTATTTATTTTTAATTGAAATGAGGGTAATATTAGGGGTGTCCATGCAAACCAAAGACCCACTGGAACCGACCAACCCGATCGGAACCGACCCGTCACGGCCGGGTTGACACCTTCGACGGGTCGATGACGGGTCTAAAACCGTCAGAACCGACTCCGGTGGGTCGAGTGGCAGGTTTCGTCCTCAAGGAACTGAGCCACCCGACCCGCTCGACAAAAACTCAAAGAACCCAGAAAATCACCAAGATCCGGCGACGATCTGGCGCTTCGTAGCTCCGATCCGGCCACGTTTGGGCTTCCTTCACTCAGATCAGCTCAAATCCGACCAAGATCTAGTCTTTTCCTTACTCAGATATGCTTAATTCCGGCGAATCCAACCCAGATCTACTCAAACTTGGCCAAAACTCCGGTAAGCCCGACTCCAACTCGGCCAAATCTCAGCCAAATTTTCATAGATCCAAAGGAATCTCGCCCAACCCTCGTTAGATCCGGCCAGATTTAGGCCAAAAATCGGCGAATCGGAAAACCCGAAACCAACCGATTTACACCTGAAAACCGATGCGACCAGACCTGGTGATCTGAAACTTCCGGTGGGTCGGTTGCGGGTCGAAATTTTCCCCACCCGATAATGTCGGGTCGAGTCCGGGTTGGGGACAAACCCGACCCGGCCCGGCCCGACCCGTGGACACCCTTAGGTGGAATCCATTGTTTTGAGTCCTGCGGAAATACCCATACTCATGTAATATTAATAATGAGTAACTAGTCGCTAACCCGTGCTATGCACGGGATTGTTTTAAATCAAATGTTAACATGTTCAGGTTTAAACATTTCTCTAATTTTAATTATTGAAAGCGAAATTAACTCTAATATAAGATGAAACATGTAATTATGATGAAACTATCAAATATTACACATAAAATCATTAAAATGAGATAAATACAAATATTATGAAGTAATATATTACAATAATCATAATGTGCTCTTACATTTGGTTGAATAAGCATTACAAAAGAACTAGTAAATAGAATAAATATACAATTGTGCTTACATCTTCAAGCTTTATCCATTGCTTTTCAAGAATCTATTTCCTCCCTTTCTTAGGCTCTTCTCTTTTCTCAACTTCTTCAAGCTACTTTATTTTTCGCCAAATTAGTATCAAGTATAACACCAAATTATACCAATTCATCAAAGATTTACAATGTATAACCAAACACTCTTAATGTCAATAAATTTCATAATAACCCCACCCCAACTATTGAATTATTAAAAAAGTTCAATATGTTTATAATCTTCATGAAAATAAGTATTCCATTGGTTTTCATCATAAAATTCATAAATAAATAACAAAATAGATTATTCACACACAAAAAGGTATTATCTTTTTGTGAAACATTTTTAAATTGTACTATATGGTTTTATTCAAACATTAAGAATACAAAAGCCACAAATCTAGATATTGATGGCATTTAGTTCAAGTGCCAAACCAAAACTAAAGGCATGCCTAAGTGCAGTTCACAAAGGCTTTGTGGCATTGCGCAATGTAGGGATGTGTGATTAAATAATGCATATATATTTGTATGCTTCAATAAGTTGCAAGGGTACCAAACAATTTATGAACAACACACTTGGTTGCATTCTAGCAGCAGTAGTACAATACACATTCACGCACTAGACATTTAAAACATTAAATACAAGGCCCTACAGATGGCACAACAGCCCACATATTTGGTATGAAAAATGCATCTATATGGAGAAAATGTCGTCTGATAATTCACCTATTTTTAACTTCCAAACTGTGCATTGGAAGATGGAAATTAGATATAACAGCTGCTTGTGGAGACCTCCACTTTGCGTTCCTACCTCATAGCAACAGAGAAAATGAAGTTAGCAAAATTAGCAAAACAGAGTTTTTGGCAAGAAGACATGGCCCCTTTCTCAAGTTTCATGCCAGCACTTGTTAGCATTAGAGTTCAGCAAAGGGACAACCCTCCATACAAATATAAATCAATCTATAAAGATCAATTATATGTCTAAAAGACTAAGTAAAAAAGTAACAAACCAAGAGAAATTAATTGCAAAAATAAATCAAATGTACACAAGACTATGCAGCTGAGCAGATATTGTATTTCATTTGATTCTCAAGACAAAAGCTTAACACAACAGTCATTCTAGCTCCCCAATGACAACCCCACCACCCCCCCCCCCCCCCCCCCACCAAAAAAAAAAACCCAAAGAAATAGGCAGTTGAAGGCTCAATCGTAGCAGGAGTCGTAGTAGCAGTCACAACAGTAGAAAAAAACCAAAAAGAAAGAGATCAGAAATAATCATAATATTTTAAAGAAAATTTAACAAACTAAACCAAGATACCCAAATGCACACCGCCCCTTCCCCCAAAGAAAAAGAAAAAAACCACCTTGGCCTTTTGAACACCACGACCCTTGTTCTTGTCTTTCATGCCAACAGTAGATGTCAAAACTTTTGTTCAATTCCGTAAACAAAAATCATCACTATTATCATGTACATGGAATGATTATTAGCATTGGGACAATGGGATTCTTACTCTTCTCAATAGCCAGTCCATTGTTCTTCAAAATCTCAGAGATGGTGACAACTGTAGTGATTGCTGTAATGAAATAAAATATGTGAAGAATTTTAGCAAGTATGATAATTCTTAACCCAAAAAAGAACATACAAAATTAAAATAGATGGTGAGAAAAAGAACTGAATTAGAAAGTATACAAAGTTGCACAATATGAATTATAAAAGTTCCACGATTACCCTATCCTTGGTTTTTCTGTGAAGCAAAGGCACATAGTCAAACATATCAAATTCACTAATCTTGGATAAAGAAGAAAACTCAAGGCATTATATAAAGTTGCAATTGCTAATCATTCATGAAATCTTCAACCCATAGTTGATTATATATAGCACAAGAAAATCATATTTCAATTAAATATTGTGTTTTCTTTCTTTTCCCTCAATTATTCAACAAATGGAAAAGAAAAGAAAAGAAAAAAAAAACACACACACACACACACACATCTTTTTCTTGTTTGGGTATAAAACAGAGGAAAATGTAATACAAAGAAAGTTTGAAGAAAATGTACCCATTCCCAAAGCAGAAAGCTCAACCTCATCGTGATGCTGAATGTATCTTTGCAACAAAGAAAAAACAAAGCTTTCTTGTTGTAAAATAAATAAAAATGTGTTGGTCTTTTTCTTTCACCACATTTTCTTTCCATGTGACCAAACAAAGTGTTAAAGATTGATCAAATCCGGACTTTTTCATTTCCTCCATTATGTCATCTCATAAGTCTTAAACCAATTGCATTCTAATCTATAATCTTGGGATCCAATTCAACAATCTTACAATTATTCAATCTTCCTCTAAATATTTACTCAGAATTTTGTCTCCAAGATTGGTTAAAAGTAAACCAAAAGAAAAAAAACTCATCTTCGATAAATGAAAACTTATCATTTGCTTAATTACTTGGAAAAAATAGAAAGAAAACTAAACTAATGTTCCTTCTTTAATTTTCGCTTCCTTCGTTTTCTCAACAACCAAACAAATCAAGAAAGAATCACATAACAGATCTACATTCTACAACCACATATCCATTCCATGAATTCAATTCTGCTAAAAGAAACAAACACATTCTTTATCCTCAAAGAGAAAATTAAACAAAAGCATAAGAACATCGAATCACAAATTGAAACAAAGAAGAGAGAGAGAGAGAGAGAGAGAGAGAGAGAGAGAGAGAGAGAGAGAGAGATAATACCTTAGCGAGATTGACGTAGAAGAAGAGTGGTTTCTTGGTGTTGGAAACCTGAATTCGGTTCTTCTTCTGAGGCTCAGTGGGTGCAATTGATTGAATTTGCTAAAATATGAAAGAGAGAGCAATGCAGCCCCAAAATCAAAACCACAAATTTACTCCAAATAAAGAGAATAGGTAAGGGGGAAAACCTAAAATTAAAATAAAAACATCACTAACCATTTTTTAAAATGTTAAGAGATGAAGCCCATGTAGAATTTGATCTTCCATAGGGTTTCCCTAGGTTCAACGAAGCCAACAACGTTCAAATCCTCAGTAGGTTGCCTTTCCATGGTGGCGGCGATCCGTGGTGACTGCAATCTGTGGCGGCGGCGACGGCGACGGTGGGAGAATCTGAGTTTTGGGTTTTGATTTTGGAGGAAGGAAAGGGTGAGTTTTGGGTTTAGGGGAAGGAGAAGTTAGCGTCTGAGAAGAGAAGAGAGAGGTATCGAGTTTTGTAAGGTTTTGTAACATGTATTTGGTTAGCGTCTAAGAAGAGAAGAGAGAGGTATCGGGTTTTGTAAGAAAATTAGATTTATTTTAAATCAAATTTAAAAAATAGAAAAATAAAAATGCTGACGTGGAAAATTGTGGAAGTTTCAAAAGTTTCGGTTTTATATATATATATATATATATATATATAGATTACTCACCAGTTATTCATAACAAAATTTAAAAAATAGTTATTTTTTTGGGGACAAAAAATAAAAACAAAATCACAGCTGTCGTGACAAATCAAGTATGCAAAACACGGAAAAAACGTCGGTGAAAATTAAATCATCCTATAATAAAGGTATTCATAGCCAAATAGAAGTCCAACGGCTTATAACTTCGTAATAAGAAATCACCAAGAACTTTCTCAATTCACACCAAAAATCACACGTTGCATGAATAGAACTCTTCTCACAAATATCACAAAAAAAAAAAAAAGAAAACCGTGTCAATTATTAATTAACCCCTCACGCGGTCCCTTAATTGTAATCCTCTCCTTACCAAACTGAAATTCTACCTTTCACGTCTTCCTATATATACACCACCCACTTCTCACTCTTTCTACATCACAAAAACAATCTCTCTCTTCTTTTCTCCAAACCAAAAGTACAAACTTTCTTTGTGATTACAAGCCATGGGAAGAAAAGATAGTTCTGGGTGTTGTTGCTGTTGTGAGTGGCTTTGTGGCTGCCTTTTCAGTTGCATCTTGAGCTGTATTTTCCAAATCCTCTGCACAATTCTTGTCATCGTTGCTCTCGCGGCCTTCATATTCTGGCTGATCCTTCGTCCCAACGAGGTCAAGTTTCATGTCACCGATGCCTCATTGACCCAGTTCAATTTCACCACCAACAACAACCTCCACTACAACTTGGCTCTCAACGTTTCGATCAGGAACCCCAACAAGCGAATCGGTTTCTACTACGACACCATCGAGGCCAACGCTTATTACCAAGGCAAGCGTTTCGATACCGAAACCTTGACACCCTTTTACCAGGGACACAAAAACACCACCGTTGTTAACGCGGTTTTTAAAGGACCGCAACTGGTTTTGTTGGGCAAGTTCGATTCGGAGAAAACTAATAGGGTTTTTGGGGTTAGCCTGAAGCTGAATCTTCGGATCAGACCGAAGTTGGGTTGGATCAAAGTTTGGACCTTAAAACCCAAAGTCAAGTGTGACTTAAACGTTCCTCTCAAATCTAATGGGACATCATCGACTGCGTTTGAGACAACCAAGTGCAGCTACGATCTCTGATCGAATGTTGTTGCAGATCTTCTTTGATTTCTTATGGTTTATTCCTAATATTCTTTAATTTGTTTTTTGTTTCAAGCATTATTAGACTATGTCCTGGTTTTAGAGGACTTCTTTTATGTTTTTATTTTTGTTAAATATATATGAAATAGTGGTTCTTTTTAGTTTTTTCTGGCCTCTAAATGATGACTATTATGGATTGGTATCATGTGGATTGTTTGTTTTTGGATTTTTTTTTGTTTTTTTGTTTTTTGTGATTATTTTGATTTTGAAGGAATCAGAGAAATGTTTGGCTTAGGCAATCAAATTGATACACGTGTACTAGTTGTATTCGTGCGATTAAAGTGAAAGGATATGACCGTTGGGCATTGGCCCACTTGCTTCGTGCTCTGCACTACACATCAGCACATGGCTACATTTGCGTGAGTGTGCCTCAAAGGCCCTCAACGTTAATAAAAAACTTGAAGAAATTAATTGGGGAATTGAGATGGGTCCCAGGTTTTATGCAATTAGGTCCTAAGAATTGTGGATTCAGTTAATTTAAATGGTAAAATATTTTATGATTGAATAAGAAATTAAGAGTTCAATTTCTACTTACATTAAAAAATTAATTGGTTTCTTCATTTCATCAAGAGTAAATGTCAAAAATTGTAAAAAATTTTATGCAACCAACATTATGGCAGTTAAAAATTCTACCCTTACTATTTAAGTAGTATAGGCTATGGAGCATATATATATATATATATATATATATATATATATATACTTTATTTAGGGTGCCGTATAAAAATTGCTGTCATGGTGTTATACTCGCGTTTGTATCTGTGCTCTTGTCATATTGCTGTCATCGTGTCATACTCTTGTTTGTATCTGTAATCATGTCATTTGCTAGGGTGTCGTACAAAAATTTCTGTCATCATGTTATACTCGTGTTTGTATCTGTTCTTGTGTCATTTGCTTCCTAGAGTATACAGATGATTTTTTTTTTAATAACAAATTACAATTATGATTTGTGTGATTCCTGAAAAGATGAGGTTCCCACTTTATTTCACTTTCAAATTTATCTTTTATCTCAGATTCGAAATCCTTTTGGAACACTAATGGCATGAAGTGCTTCTGGATGAAGTTACTTTTGTTGTGGAAAAACAGAAAGACATTCTAAGCTATTGGAAAAGCAAAATAAAATCTTGATTTCGTCGCAAAGAGAATGGATCAAATTAAAGTGACATTATTAATTAATTATACAAAGAAATAACTCGTCTTTATTCTAAAAATTGCCAATTTGTATATATTCAAATTAAAATTCATTATTCTGTTGACTTGAACAGCCCGGGCAATGGGTCGAATTCATATTTAAATAAGTCATGTTTGGGTCAAAGTGGCCCAATTATAACGGGTCCATTTTTCTTGAACCCAGTTAACCCTTTTTTTTTTTTATTATGGAAGAATCCAGTTAACCCTTCATGGTCTAGATTCACCCACCAGGCCACCATGACGCACATAGTTTTTTTTTTTTTTTTTTTTCACTCTTAATTTATGTTATATCAGTTAATAATTTTTTTATTAATATATTGTGAATCATATCTTATTAATATGATAACATTTTTTTATATGTTTTTAACACATGATAGATGTCATCAATTGATAATGAACTTGTAACAAAAATGAGAGAAAGAGAGAGAGTCGTTTGGTGGTAATTGAATAATTCGTTGATGCATCCTTATTTACTTTTCATCACTTTAATATTCACTTTTATATACAAATTCATGTTGATGATATTTTACTCACAATGATAAAAATTCTCCAAGATAAATTTGCATTAAAAGATTTAGGCGCATTAGACACACTACAATATTTTTTGGTATTCATATAAGGGAAAAGTTAATGGATATTTTAAGGGCATTGGTTTATGAGTTATTTTCAGAAACATAATTAAAGTCAAAATTGAGAGAAAATCTAATTTAATTCTAAATTGAATTTTAATTGTTGTTTAATTTTATGTCACATGTCCTATTTAAATTTTTAAAATTTTGTTCTAGGTGAATTAATTTTGTGCAAAAGACGAAAAGTCTAATATAAATAAACCATAAAAAACCCAATAAAAAAAAAGAGTAAACTCGTATATATCCAAAAAAACTAAAATAAAAAATTAGAGAGAGAGAGAGAGAGAGAGAGAGAGAGAGAGAGAGAGAGAGAGAGAGAGAGAGTAAAATTCATCTATGACTATATGTATATATAATTAAAGTCAAAGTTGAGAGAAAATCCAATTGGATTTCAATTGTTGTCTAATTTTATGCCATGTATCTTATATATATTTTTTCTTTTTTCTTTTTAAATTTTTTGTTCTAAGTGAGTTAATGTTGTGCAAAATACTAAGAGTCTAATATAAATAAACTATCAAAAACCCAATAAACAAAATAAAAAGAGAGAGTAAACTCATGTGTATATAAAAAAAACTAAAATAAAAAATTAAGAGAGAGAGAGAGAGAGAGAGAGAGAGAGAGAGAGAGAGAGAGAGAGAGAGAGAGTAAAACTCATATCTATGACTTAAAAAATGTATAACCCTTATACCAAATATAATTTGAACTCATATATATGTGTAATTGTAATTGTTTTAAATTATATCGTGCATATGCATGGGTTATATGCTAGTTGTATATTTAAAGCCAAAATTGAGCGAAAATCCAATTACATTCTAAATTTGATTTCAATTGTTGTCTAATTTTGCTTCATGTTTCTTATCTAAGTTTTTTTTTTAAAAATTTTTGTTTTAAGTGAGTTAATGCTATGTAAAAAATAAAAAGTCTAATATAAAGAAACCATCAAAAACCCAATAAACTAAAAAAAAGAAAAAAAAAAGAAAAAAGAAAAAAGAAAAAGAGAAGAGTAAACTCGTGTGTATCCAAAAAAAAAAAAAAAAAAATATATATATATATATATATATATATATATATATATATATATATATATATATATATATATATATATAAAAGAGAGAAAATCTCATGTGTATATCTATTACTAAAAAATGTGTAATTCTTACGCCAGGTATAATTTGAACCTATATATATGTTGTAGGGACACGATTTTTGGCCCAGGCCCAATGTATGGGATGCTGGCCCAGTGAACCCAGTACAATAAATTTGTAGAGAGTGGGTAGAAGAACTAGGCTTTAGTAAATGAGATAACAGTTATAATGAGTTTCCAAGACAATCAAATAGAAACGAACCAAGTTTGTACAAGAAAGTTAGTCCTCGGCACAATCCGATGAGCTCTGTTTTAGTATATATTGGATGATAATGGTTGCAGGAGTTGTTGAGATTGCTACAGTGTTTTCTCTTCTCCTTTTTTCTCCCCCCCCCCCCTGATCTCTAGGGTCTCTACTCTTATCTATACTACATATTTTCTTTCATCTCTACCCTACACGTGGATAGTTGATGGTTTATGTTAATACTTGTCCTATCAGCCCCCTCTAGAAGTCTTCTGGTGTGGTTGTAGGGCTGCATTAATACTGTGCAGAGGTCACTTCCTCATTAATGCGGCCAGATAGTTAGCTAGGGTGCATTCAATGCGGTGACAGTAGCTTTTCCCAAGATATTTTGGGATTCTTCTCTGTCTTTTGTTCTTGCAAGGCTTATCCATATTTCCAGAACTTCATGGATCGCACCCCTAGATGGCAAGCATCCTTTACGGACCTCGGCCTTGGCTAGCCGAGGACAAATTCATCCTCGGCACAAACTCCTAGGCCATTATGTTCAATATTGTCTTCCTTATCCACTAGTATGGGTTTCCTTGGCTATACTTACCCATCCTCGGACAGCCCCTTATCCTCGGCTTGGGCCTTAAGCCCAAAACCCAATTGTATGATCTGGGCCCATGACTCCACATATGTAATTATAATAATTTTTAATTGTACCGTGTGGGCATGGTTATATACTATTTCTTTCTTAACAGAAGACTTAAACAATGCCATTAAACAATCAAGCCCTTGAGTCCTTGACAGCTTCCACTAAAATTACGACTTCTCGTGTGTTGAAGCATTAATTGAGGGAATAGCGTTTTCTACTTCTTTTTCTTTTTCTTTTTCTTTTTTTTTTTTTTTTTTTTTTTTTTTGACAAAGTTAATTTAGCGAGGGCCAATTCCTTGGAAATGCTCTAAATAATGACTAAGAAATTAGTTTCAACTAACGAAGTAGGGCGCACCAACCCTTGAACCTTTGCTAATTAAAAAAGTGAGCAAACGATCACCCAGTCCACCTAGCCAACAGAAGTGGAAAAAATCTGAGGCTTCTTTTGTGTGGGTCTTTTAATACTGCTGTTTAACTCAAATTTCCCCCCCTTGTATTACAAGCGAGAGAGGAGGTTCCACCCGGGTTCACATCAAAGAAAAGATGAGATAGTTGTTGAACTACATGAGTACTCTAAGTAATTAAATAACTTTAACCTTATTCTAATGGATAGATAAGTTTAATCAAACAATTGTTAAAGTACTCAATTGTGATTTGTGGAGAAAAAGTAAGAATATGACTCATAAATATCAGTTGTGTTCACCACTCACAGTCAATTATATACTTTAAAAATCATACAAAAAAATTACCAAAAAATTTGTGTCCGTAGCATTATTGTATTCTAATGGATAGATAAGTTTAATACACCATAAAATATGTAGCATATTCTTACTTTATTACATGATTATCTTCAAGAGAAGAAATAGACAAAACTCATCCTCTAAATTTTACTAGATTCATTTCAGTTCTTTAATTTTACTTTCTTTTATTTTAATCTTTTAAATGTCAAATTTATTCAATTAAGGTATTTCCGTATCTCCATGACTCCATCAACTTTGGCTAAATATTACGATTAATTATACAAATTTTTAATCTTTTTCTAAAAAAAATTTAATGAAAGATAACTTGTAAAACTTAAAAGAGTAGTGAAACCTAGAGATTAAGTTTTGCTTTGTACATAGCCGAAAAATATAATATTATCTTGTTGTGCAAAATCCTTTTATAGAACATATATATAGGAAAACATTGCGCGTATAAAAGCAATTTTCTATTTTTGCGGTGAAGTCATCCTCTCGACTTTTGTTAATTGGAGTAGGACATGGTACCTAAAGTCAATGGCTTTGGAAAGTTCCAAGTTCACACAGCATCTACACACAAACACGCACATAAGATAGAGCTTCCAACCAAGCAACCGCGTTAACATAACACCTACCTCAGCCCGCACGCACCGTGGCTTACCAATTCAACAAATTACCAAGTTCCTTTCACATCTCTACAATCTCCTATATATAAATTCAAACCCCCCCTTATTTCTAGATCAATTACATTCGTATCTATCCATTTCTAGCTTTCCTTTTTTCCTTTATAAGTCACACTAATCTCAGCTTAATATCCATGGCAGAAAAACAGGGTTTGAACGGTGCCTACTATGGCCCTTCAGTCCCACCGCCACGCAAAGCCTACCACCGCCCTGGCCGTGGCAGTGGCGGCGGCTGTGGTTGCTGCGGCTGCCTATTTGGCTGCCTTTGCAATTGCATTTTCAGCCTCATTTTCAAACTAGTTTTCACTGTCATCATCCTTGTGGGCATTGCCGCCCTCATCTTCTGGTTCCTTGTTCGCCCCAATAACATTAAATTCTATGCCACTGGTGCTTCATTGACACAATTCAATCTCACCACAGACAACACACTTCAATACAACCTTGATCTCAATCTCACCGTTAGAAACCCCAACAAGAGGATGGGTATATATTACGATACCTTCCAAGTCAATGGTTATTATGAAGGCCAGAGATTTGATACACAGAATTTGACACCGTTTTACCAAGGCCACAAGAATACGACTGAGTTGAGCACTGTGTTTGATGGACAACAATTGCTGGTGTTGGGGGCTAGTGAGGTTTCTAACTATAATTCTGAGAAGAATAATGGGTACTACAGCATTGATGTGCAGCTCAATCTTAAGCTTAGAGTCAAGGTGGGTTGGATCAAGGTTGGGCACTTCAAACTCAAGATCAATTGTGACTTATCAGTTCCTTCGAGTGCAGGAGGTACCTTTCAGACTACCAGGTGCAAATTGAAGCTCTGATGATCATCACAGCAGGGCTAGCTTGTTCATCTATGAACTTTGATTGGGTCTTTTGATTTTTAGTTTCTATTGTATTATCATATATTTTTTTTTGTGGGGGGGGGGGGGGGGGGGGGGGGGGGGTGCCGCGGGGAGCATGTATTTTTTTTCATTCCCTATGACATTATATTATGTTTTTGTCATTGAGTTTTATTTGTCACATTCGTTGGTATATAAATAAAATATTGCATTTGGTGCTTTTTTTCTACTCTATGATGCTTTTGTTGAATGAAACTAGCGTATTTTTCAAGTAGCAGGTGAACAAATCAATTCTTTAGAAGAAACTAAATTGATCAAATGAATACACCATTACATTTACACCTGCTCAACGTGTCAGAAAACAATTGCTTGTAAATTTAGCCAATGAAAAGTCTTATGAATTAAGAAATTCGGCTGCACCTTTAATTTTAAAGAACGGAGTCAAAATTATTTTATTTTATTGTTGAAACGTAAGTAAATGGAATCAATTATGTAGTTTAACCATTGCGTACCCTTGGTGCGATGGTTATTCCACAAGTATAAGTACTTATGAGATGTGGAGGAATAACAGTCAGAGTTCAAGTTTTCAGAAAAGAGTTTTACACATATATACATTTAAATTAGGTTAGAGTTGAATTTCTATCTGGTAAAAAAAAAAAAAACTATGTAGCTCAACTTTAATTATTATTGTTATTATTATTATTGTTGTTGTTGTTGTTGTTGGGTCAAGAAGCCCAGTTCATGTTTGTAAGACCTTGAACCTGATGGCCCTGAACTGTAAGAAGCCTGCCCAAAACTGTTCTCAACATGCATATCTTTGAGGTCTGAGAAGGTATTATAACTTTATAGCCAGTTCTGGCTTTTGGCCTGATATATTGAATTATGGAGTGTTGAATTTGAATGCATTATTGATGACCAAATAAAGTAAGTATATATCTATAAGACCTTATATAGGGTTTTTCCATATTATAAACTATGCCGTCGTAATCTAAAGAAATGTTGTTCAAGGAGGTGCTTACTACTGGGTAAGACACACAAAATCCACAACCAAAGAACCTTTACAGTAAATCCAAGAGCATGGGAGAAAGGTAGAGAGAAGGAATTTATTTTCCATTATTTACACAAATGGGATGTTATCCCCTTTTGTAACCCACTCCCATATAATGTATGTCACATGGGAGTTAATCTCATTTAATAAGGCCAATTTGATTGCCTGAATATGCCCATTAATGGGCGACCCAGTTGGCCAAATTCTAATGATAACTTTTGGAGCACACTGACATACAATTTTATTATGAAAGCATAAAACCTCGAAAATAGCCTCAGGTTTAAGTTATTCAGCTGATGAATATCTAGCCAATGGTATTGTAACTTTGTAAGTGAGTTGACATCTCCCATACACAAAATACTTGAAAGTTTAAATAAATAAAAAGGTTCAAGTTGCGGGATTAACTATTTAAAATTAGTTTATAATTACCACATTATTTTAATTGTTTCAACTATAAATGTAGATTATTGTATTCTACCAATAATTTCAAATTATGGGTTGTAAAGAATTATAAATCTTACGAGTAGGTGAGTTGTAGTTATCCTACTCATAAGATTTATAATCAGATTGTTTGAATCTTACTTACATTAAAACTAATCAGACTGTTCAAATTTATCATACCTATAAAAAAAATAAACGGAACAGGCTTGACTAGAGGAATTTATAGTCATTTTTCCTCATGGCTAAGGAAGAAGGGTTGGTGTCCAATGGACCTCTTCCATATCTCCTTCCCCTTGTCATCATGAGTTATCGAGGTTAATGTTGTCTTTTCCTTTTTAAGTGGGATAGATTTGTAAGAACATCTCCAGCAGCTTATCTAAATTTTTGTACTGTTTGGACAGTGAATAATGACATTTAGTTTTTACCTACCTATTTTTTCAAATATACTTTCCAACAGATTCTCTATCATTTTCTCCATCTTATTTAAATATTATTTCTCCATTCATTGTTTATTCTTTTTTTAATCATCATTTATTCTTCCTATTGAGTTGTGTGATTTTTTTAAGGAGAAAAATTCATTTAGAGTTGCTATAGTGTTTTCTATATCTAGAGAAGCACTGTAGCAACTTCAAAAAAAAATTGGAAAAGTTTTGCATTTGAAGAATCTGTTGGAGTTGATTTTTGGGGTTTGTTCTTTAAAAAATAGATTTAGCTAATCTATTGGTGATGCTCTAAGACCTTTAAAGTTTAAAGTGATGGCCCCTGAACTGTATGAAACATGCCCAAAATTGTTCTCTACATGCATATCTCTCAAGGGTTATTATAACTTTATAGGCAGTTCCGGCTTTTAGCCTATATATTGAATTATGGAGTGTTGAATTTGAATGAGTTATACTGATACCAAAATAAAATGAATAATATATCTATAAGACCTTACATAGGGTTATTCCACATTATAAACTATGCTATCATAATCTGAAGAATTGTTGTAATGGAGGTGCTTACTACTAGATTAACATCCGTAAAACTCACAACCTAAGAACCTTTGGAGTAAATCTAAGAGCATAGGAAAAATAAATTCCTTCTTTATACCTTTCTCCCATGCTCTTGGATTTACTCGAAGGAATTTATTTTTCATTATTTACACAAATGGGATGTTACACCCCTTTTGCAACCCACTCTCATATAATGTATGTCACATTAGAGTTAATTTCATTTAATAACTCCAATTTGATTGGCCTAGATTTGTCTACTAATGGGCAACCTAATTGGCCAAATTCTAATAATGACTTTTGGAGCACAGCTACATTCAGTTTTATTATGAAAGCATACAAGATACAACCTCTTAAATATCTAAAAAAACTCTCTCTCTCTCTCTCTCTCTCTCTCTCTCTCTCTCTCATTGAAGTAATAAATTTTAATTAATTTAATAGCTCTTTTATGTGAATCCAATACTGATGTACTTTTTTTATCCACTTATTACAATTTAATATATATATAAAAATGTGTGCATACGTAGACTAACTATTTATAATCAGTTTATGATTACCACATTATTTTTAATTGTTTCAAATTTAAACGTTGAATTTATTCTATCAATAATTTCAAATTATGGGCCATAATAAATCATACCCTTAGGTCTTTCTCAAAAAAAAAAAAAAATCTTACCCTTAGGTGAATTCTAGTTAGTATAATACATTGGTCAAATTGTCTTCAAAAAAGGCTATTAGGTTCAAAACCCCCCTGCACTAAAATTAATTATTGTCTCTATAAGTTCAAATTTATTATAGTCATGAGAAATTTGTTGTTGTTGTTTTTTTTTTTGATGGGAAATGCGTGAACTTTATTTGAAAAATCAGGAATAAAACATAGCATCTTGAATCACCAAAGATTCAATGAACGGTGGACAATCTTCCACCCAAGCTACAAGATGTCTTTTGCATATGCTGCAAGAGCATGTGCGGACTTATTGGCTTGACTTCTCACATGCGAAATGTCAAAGGTCCTAAACTCATACAACCTAACACTTGTCCCTGCCACTATAGATATTGGAGCATTGGTGGGGTCCGCAAGTGCATGGCATGCAATACGTGAACATGGTTTTTAAACCCGGACCGGACCGTACGGTCCGACCGGAAAAACCTCCAACCGTTCATTTTTACGGTTCTTTTAGCATCAAAAACCGTTTTATGACAAAAAAACAGGGACCCGTACAAATCGCGGTCGAACCTCACGGTTCTGAGAACCGTGATCAGACCGCTTCTTACGGTTCAATACTTCCCTTTGAATCTAAACCTTAAAAAAAAAAACACACACACAGATAAACAAGCTTTAAATTCTAGAACCATGATCAGACCACTTGGCCGGCATGCATTGGACTTTTTTCAGATCTGGAACCAAAAGATTTGTGAGGGAAAAAAAAAAAAAAAAAAAAACAAACAAACTGAGAAGAAGAAGATGACAAAGTAGGGGTTGTGCGAAGTTGAAACAGCAAGTTAGCAACCAAACACAACCTTCATCTTCGTCTTCTACTTCTCCTTCTTGTTTCTTCTTTTTCTCCTTCTTCTCTTTCTTCTTTCCGTGGAGACTGCTTTGGGTTTGGTTTCTCACCTTCTGTCAGTTTGGGTTTGTTTTGAACTCTTTTTTTCTTTTTTATGTTTCCAATGGCATTGGTTCACGTGACTTGCCTTGGAAGAATCTAGAGCCCATCTCCTACACGTGACTTGGAAGAATCCAGAGACCCTCCAGCCACACGTGACTTGGCATTGGAAGTTGGAACAAGAAAACTTTTGATTTTTGAAATTGGCAAAATGTTTCAGCCAATAGATTTGCAACTTTGAGACTGTAATGTGACTGTTGATGGAATGATAAGTAACAAATAAAATATTATAAGTACTTTTGTTAATATTTATAATTTTTTTTAAATGAAAAAATATAGTGTTATAAAATATTTCACAATTTTTTTGTCACAATTATAATGTAGCAAAGTTTTAATGGTAGAGAAAAATAGTGAGTCAACGGATACAATTAAGTATATAATAATTGTTAAATAATTATTTTAATTTAAAATTACTAAGTGCCCTTCTAATTCCTATATTATTACAATATTACTATCACAAGTTTATCTTATCAACATATAAAGAAATAAAGAAATATTATATCTATATATGCTTAGTGTAGGCTCCGGAAGTGAGACTGTTGGGCCTGGATACACTTGGGCTAACAATTTATTTGTAAAGTGGGTTTTAGAATTTCCTACTAAGGGTCGTTCTCGGCAGAGAGACTCAATACAATATTCACTCTACTCTCTTTTTTTCTGAACCCCTTTCTCTTCCCAAACTCTTGCTATTTATAGCCAAGGTTAGTGGAGGGATTATGATTGCAGCTGCCAATAGTGCTATTGAAGGTCCAATATCGTTTGCTTTAAGTGGGTGTTTAGGTGAAGGTGGGTTGCAGTAATTGTGGCCTTGGAACTTGGTTCCAGCCTAGTCAATTGTGCTCGGCAATGCAGTTCCCCGACCATTTCGTGACCTCCCTGGACGGGATTTATGAGCTTGTTAAGAAACACTCATGCCGAGCACCTCCCAGGATCCGTGACCCGAACTCTGCTCCTGCACGAAGGCAGTTTCAAGGACTTCGGGCAATTGGGCCGCTACGTTGGGCTTGGGCTCAGGGCCCATACAAGTCTAGGGATCCTGGTACCGTACATTAGCCCCCCCTTGATTCATCCCCGGTTACCGGGAAGAATCAAGGAGCTGGACGGGCCTCTTTCTCTCGGGGATCCAAGGGCCTGGGACTCGTGATTATGGTTTCCCATTAATGCTCATCTCAAAAGACGTGCCGTTTCGCGGCGTTAGGTACAATCGTCATTATTACCTGACGGTTCGTGAACCGAAGCGACACGCGAATGGGCTTCCTTTGGTATTCGCAGGGCCGTTCGTAAAGCGTGCCCATTTATTGTTTGATTAGCCGTTTCTTCGTCCCTCCTCCTGATCCTATAAATAGTTTCCCTTAGAACTTTCTCTCATTTTTCCTTCATCTCCGATTTTTTTGAGTTTACTCTCTGCCGACCAACTCTCTCTGCGCTTTCTCACCTGCTCAGTGTTCCTTTCCTCCTTAGAGCCCCAAGTAAGTTTTCTTCCCCTTCCTATTCCTTTAGCTTTATTTCTTCAAATCCCCTTTCACAGTATTAAGCGTCAGGGATGGGCTACTCTTACCTTTTAGAGACCTCGGCTGCCTTGGCCACCTTTAGGAGCAAATTTAGCATCCCCGATGACGTGGAAGTGGCATACTGCCATGAGAGTGACATCGCTCTCCACCGAGGACAAGGCACAGTCTTTTTTCCTTTGATGTCAATCTTAGAGGGCGGGGTTAGGTTTCCCGTGGACCCCCTTCTCACGGATACACTTAGGTACTATGGACTGTGTCCCGACCAGCTTTCCCCCAATTTTTACCGGGTGGTTAGCTGCGTCAGTAGGTTGAATCACACCTTTAATTTACAGTTAAATCATCATGACATTAACCAAATGTATAGCCTCTGTGGGAACAAAGCTACCAACTATTACCTAAAGACAAGAGATAATCGGGTACGGTTGATATCATGCCTGCCCGATTCGAATAGGAACTCCGCCGGGGAGTTCGTTCGCGTGCGCGGCAATTGGTTTGCCGGGGACGTCCCTTGCCCCCTTTCACGGCGTGAAGTGGGTTCGTTCCATTCCCTTAATCTAACTGCTTTCCTCCCCTTTTTCATTTCTGTTCATTAAGGTAAAGCTTCATTAACAGATATTGATATGATGTTTGCTCTTTTGCAGACGGCAAGGTTTTCGTTCCGGATCTCAGAGCCGTCCACGTCAAGGATTTGAACTTCACTCTTCGCTCCGAGATATACGTGCATTAGGACGGCCAACTCCGGGCCTCGCACCTGATCCTCGGAGTAGAACCGGTCTACTCCACCTGGCAGAGTTTTAAACAAGCACTTCTGGTGGATAGTCCACTGCTCTCATACATTGACGTTCGGTACGTCAACTTCCTGCCACCGAAGCTTACAACTGGGGAGGCGAGGGAATTTGGACGGCGCTTCACCGCCTCGGACGAGCTAGCTCCTTTGCGAGACGAGTCCGCGGAGCGCGTTTCTCGGCGCCTCAGAGAGTTAGCCCACGAAGCCATCCGAGAAGAGAATCCCGTTCAGGAGCAGGTGCAGCCCGAGAACCAAAACGTCGAGCCCCAGCAACCAGCGTTTGAAGCGGCTACCTTGTCGGCTGAAGATACCCGGTCTGGAGGAAGGATGGTGTCAAGGAGGGTCATGACCATCGATCGTTTCGTGCCCGGTGCACGGCAGCCCACGCAGCCCCCGCCTCCATCTCAAACTGGACGGGCCAAGAAGAAACAAAAGGTCACCGATCAACCTTCCACGGGGCCAGGAGATACAGCCGTCCAGACCCCTCCGTACCCAACGGGGGGGGGTTGTCATTCGTGAGCCGCAGACCCAGATTGGTCCGAGGGCTGCGTCCTCCTCTCAAGCGGCTCCAGCGTGGAAGCCTAAGTTCCTGTTGGACGGCAAGCCTTTGCCTTCAACTGCTTGCGTGCGGATATGGGACAAAGGCGAGGGTGGTCGTGTTGCCCAAACCCTGGCCGAGGGCCTCCTTCTTCCAGAGGACGTGCACGCCTTTGAGGAAGGATCTGAGGAGTCTGTGGGGCGCCGATTAGAATGGCATGCTATCGCGGTAACTCCTTAGTCATCTATTTTATCCCGTACATTTCATTCCTGTTTTATCGCTAACTTTTTGTGATTGCTAGGCTGCTCAATTGGCTCACATCATGGCCGGCCGGGCACGAGATCTCGCCGAGGGGGTCGAGCGCGAAAAAAGTGCACGGGAGTCAGCGGCCAGATCAGTGAAAGAAAAGCTTAAGGCAGCTGAGGACGCCGAGAATAAGGCCGCCGTAGCGGAGCAAAACTGGGCGCTGGCAGAAAAAAGATGTGCCGAGCTTCTGACCAAGCAGAATGAAACTGACGTGAAGCTGGCCGAAGCCATCAGCCTGAACACTTCAAACGCCGAGGAGCTAGCTGACCTAAGGGCGGCCCTGACGGAGTGCGAGCAGAAGTGGTATAACGAAGGCTTCGCTGATGCCGAGCAGTCTGCCGAGCCGGTCGTGACTCAGGCACGGAAATTGGGTTTCGAGGCTGGGTGGTATGCCGCTCTTCATGCAATGGGAGTTGCCCAGGATTCCCACCTGAGAGATCCCGGCCAGATTCCCTTTCCGAGAGATGTAATTGCCGCGCAGGATCCCCCGGTCGCTGTTGACGAGGAGGAAACGGCAAGCATGAGGGAGCTTGTTGAACAAATTGACGCTCATGCCGAGCCAGAGGACATGGAGGCCACCAGCATCCCAACCGTGCAGGACCTTCTCGGCGAGGACTCGTGCTACCCCCTCACCGACCAGGCAGAAGTGAGAGATCCGACCCGACCTTCCAGCTGAATAATTTTACGCTTTCATTATTTTTCATCGCACTTGTAGTTTTCATGTTTGTTGGTTTATTTGCCTATGTCGCCGGGATGTGGCGGACGAACAATTTACGGTTTAATTTGCCCGTTTGATCGGTAATCAACTTCCTTGCTTAACTTTGGTCTTGGTTTGTTGAATGAATTTTTATCTTCTTGATTGTTTCGCTTTGACTGTGTCAATGTTTATGCCGTGCATGTGATGATACCCAAAGCCTATCATGCCGTTCCTTGAATAGTCCGAGATGAATTTTAATGTTCGGAGGGTTGGGGTTTCCATATGCTTGGTGGCTTGACCCTGCCGAGGAATATGATTTCATCTTTTGATCCTTTACCTTTTTGCCTGAAAGGCGTTTCCCCCCGCTCGGTGTTTTTAATACTGTCGTGGGCCGGGTCTTTGTCCTTAGAGCTTTTAGCGATAAGGTTCACACCTGCTCGGCGATTGTAATCGAGCCGAGGGCCAGGTTTCTGTTCTTAGAGTTTTCAGAGATAAGGTTTACACCTGCTCGGCGATTGTAATCGAGCCGAGGGCCAGGTTTCTGTCCTTAGAGTTTTTCAGCGATAAGGTTTACACCTGCTCGTCGATTGTGATCGAGCCGAGGGCCTGGTTTCTGTCCTTAGAATTTTTAGTGATAAGGTTTCCACCTGCTCGGCGATTGTAATCGAGCCGAGGCCAGGTTTCTGTCCTTAGAATTTTTAGCGATAAGGTTTCCACCTGCTCGGCGATTGTAATCGAGCCGAGGGCCAGGTTTCTGTCCTTAGAATTTTTAGCGATAAGGTTTCCACCTGCTCGGCGATTGTAATCGAGCCGAGGCCAGGTTTCTGTCCTTAGAATTTTTACCGATAAGGTTTCCACCTGCTCGGCGATTGTAATCGAGCCGAGGCCAGGTTTCTGTCCTTAGAGTTTTTCAGCGATAAGGTTTACACCTGCTCGGCGATTGTGATCGAGCCGAGGGCCAGGTTTCTGTCCTTAGAATTTTTAGCGATAAGGTTTCCACCTGCTCGGCGATTGTAATCGAGCCGAGGCCAGGTTTCTGTCCTTAGAGTTTTTCAGCGATAAGGTTTACACCTGCTCGGCGATTGTGATCGAGCCGAGGGCCAGGTTTCTGTCCTTAGAATTTTTAGCGATAAGGTTTCCACCTGCTCGGCGATTGTAATCGAGCCGAGGCCAGGTTTCTGTCCTTAGAGTTTTCATTTGCAGTTCTCTTGGTGCGTATTGACGGGAACAAAAACAGCATATACAAATGAACTTCATCATAATCTCAACCTTAGCAAAATACAAGCTTTGGCTTACATGTAGAACTTCTTCAAGTTGCTAGCGTTCCACGGCCGAGGAAGCGGCCTCTCGTCAAGGTCTTCCAAGAAGTAGGCCCCTGCACCAGCGATGGCTGTAACTCTGTACGGTCCTTCCCAGGTTTGACCAAGCTTGCCTGCAGATATGTCTCGCATGCTTCCCACAACTTTTCTCAAGACCAATTCTCCGGCACTGAACTCCCTTTCCTTTACATTCCGGTTGTACCTTTGGGCCAATCTTTGCTGATACTCGGCGAGCCGTATGGTCGCCGCCTCCCTGCATTCCTCTAGCCAGTCCAAATGCTCCATCATCAGGTCGGCGTTCTGGACGGGGTCAAACCCTGCGACCCGTGCACTGCACAAGCTCACCTCGGTTGGTATCACGGCCTCTGCTCCGTATGCCAAGGAGAACGGGGTCTCGCCCGTAGATCTTCTGGGGGTTGTACGATAAGCCCATAATACACTGGGTAGCTCTTCTGCCCATCTTCCTTTCGCCCCGTCCAACCTTCTCTTTAACCCGTTCAAAATAGTCTTGTTCACTGCCTCAGCTTGGCCGTTGCTTTGTGGGTAAGCCGGTGTTGAATACTTGTTTTTGATGCCAAGCTCGCTGCAGAAGGCCCGAAAAGCTTTGCTATCAAACTGTAGCCCATTGTCGGTTATCAGAGAATTCGGCACCCCAAACCTTGTGACTATGTTCTTCCATACAAACCTTTTCACGTCAGTATCTCGGATATTGGCCAGGGCCTCGGCTTCCGCCCATTTTGTGAAGTAATCTACTGCCACCAATACAAAACGGCGGTTCCCCGTTGCTCGGGGGAATGGTCCGAGGATGTCAAGCCCCCACTGCGCGAACGGCCACGGGCTGCTGACGGGGTTTAGACGACCTGCCGGCTGATGGATCAAAGGGGCGTGCTTTTGACACTGTTCGCAGCTCCGAACATATTCAGCGGCATCCTTCTGCATCTGTGGCCACCAGAACCCCTGAGTCATCACTCTGTGTGCTAGAGATCGTCCCCCAACATGGCCGCCACACACTCCCTCATGTAGCTCGGTCAGAAGCTCTCTGACTCTTTCGGGATGTAAGCATAAAAGGTAAGGGCCTGCAAAGGACCTTCGGTACAGTTTGCGGTCCGAAGACAGCCAGTACCGGGGAGCCATCCGGCGAATCTTGTTGGCCTCGCCTTCGTCCTCTAGAACCTTATCCTCGGCCAGGAAATCTATGATCGGGTTCATCCAACACGGCTTGGCCACTGCTACCTCCGCGACCTCTATTCTGGCTTGGTCGGGGATGCACTTCACACTGATACTTGGCTCTTTTATGAGTTCTATTGTGACTAGTCGGGGTGTATCCTCGGTTGCTGATGAGGCTAACGTGGCAAGTGAGTCGGCGTGTTTGTTTTGTGACCGAGCCACCTGGGACACCTTTACCTTTCCGAACTGACCGATAATCTGCTTGGCTGCACTCAGGTAAGCTTTCATTCTGGAGTCCCGAGCCTCGAAGTCTCCTGTGATCTGGTAAACAACCAGCCGTGAGTCCGAGTAAACCTCAACATCTTTCGCACCCAGATGCAATACGGCCCTCAAACCGGCTAGTAGGGCCTCATACTCGGCCTCGTTGTTTGAGGCTTTAAATCCCAACCTGAAGGAGTGTTCCAATCGTATGCCCTCGGGGGTGATAATGACTATACCAGCCCCAGCGCCCATAGCATTCGAGGCGCCGTCCACAAATACCTTCCACGGGCGCATCTCTGCACTACAAATTACCTTGCCGTCGTTTTTGGGTGTGAATTCTGCGATGAAATCTGCGAGAACCTGTCCCTTCACCGAGCTTCTAGGTCGGTATCTTATGTCAAACGACCTCAGCCGAGTCCCCCATTTGGCAATTCGGCCTGTGAAGTCTGATCTCTTTAACAGTGACTGTAATGGATACTCGGTGAGGACGAACACCGTATGAGCCATGAAGTAATGTGGCAACTTTCTTGTGGCGTGCACCAGGGCTAAAACCAACTTC
This sequence comes from Quercus tomentella, assembly GCA_028535165.1. Taxonomy (NCBI): domain Eukaryota; kingdom Viridiplantae; phylum Streptophyta; class Magnoliopsida; order Fagales; family Fagaceae; genus Quercus; species Quercus tomentella. Next base: position 11,728,265 of record JAPQVY010000012.1, on the reverse strand, counting down.
TCCAGGGGCAAGTACCTTGTCTCGGCATCAACTAAGGTTTTGCTTATGTAATACACGGGCAATTGTACTCCTTGGTCCCTTAGTAATACAGCACTTACGGCATGGTCGGTGACTGCGAGGTACATAAACAAATCTTCCCCGGGTTCCGGGGCCGTCAACCTCGGCACCTTTGCCAAGTATTCCTTCAGCTCTCGAAAAGCCTCATCACATCCCTCATCCCAGCAAAATCCCTTCCACTTCTTCAGAAGTTGATAAAATGGTCGGCAGCGTTCGGCAAACTTTGAGATGAACCGGTTTAGGGCGGCTAACATCCCAGTGAGCACTTGCACCTCCTTGGGATTGTTTGGTGGTTTGAGGCGGTTCACGGCCTCAATTTGGTCGGGGTTAGCCTCTATCCCCCGAGTAGAAATCAGATAACCCAAGAACTTACCAGCCCCCACTCCGAAAGTGCACTTCTCGGCATTCAGGCGCAATTTATGCCGCCGCAGTATCTCGAATACTCCCCGGAGGTCTTCCGTATGCTGTGACTCTTTTCTGCTTTTTACCACCATGTCGTCAATATATACTTCAACCGTGCCTCCAATTTTTTCCCGGAACATTCTCGTCATCATTCGTTGGTACGTGGCACCGGCGTTCTTCAATCCAAACGGCATGACCTCGTAGTGATAGTTTGCTCCCGGGGAGATAAATGCGGTCTTTTCCCGATCCTCGGGTGCCAAGGCAATCTGGTGGTAGCCCTGAAAGGCATCCAGGAAGCTCATTCTCGGGTGTCCATACGTGGCGTCTACTAGTTGATCAATCTTGGGCATCGGGAACGGGTCCTTTGGACATGCCCTGTTCAAGTCTGTGAAGTCCACACAAACTCTCCATTTACCGTTCTTCTTCTTCACTACAACAGTGTTTGCTAGCCATCTCGGGAAGAATATTTCCTTTATGACTCCGGCTTCCTTCAGCCGCTGGACCTCCAGGTTTACTGCATCGACATGTTCCTTTGATGCTCTTCTCGGTTTCTGCTTCTTCGGGGGGAATGATGGGTCCACGTTGAGTTTGTGGACAATGAACTCGGGATCTACGCCGGGCACTTCATACGGGTTCCAAGCGAAAACATCTACGTTCTGCAAAAGGAGCAACAACATCTCTACTCTTTCCCGGTCATTCATGCTCGTACCTATCTGGAAATACCTGTCAGTATCTGGAAGAATTCTAACCCTCAATACCTCCTCGGCGACGTCCGCCCCCGTCTCCCCTCGGGGGTTCTGTAATTGCTATGAAGTTTCTTTATCAGCCTGCTCAGCTTGCCCGAGCTGTTCATTTTTCCATCTGACCGCGGCAACAAGACACTGCCTCGCCACTTGTTGGTTGCCCCTTACCTCGGCAATACCATACTCAGTAGGAAATTTTACTTTCACGTGGAGTGTGGACGGAACAGCCTTCATGGCGTGAATCCATGGCCTCCCCAAGATCGCGGTATATGGTGAGAATGACCGGACTACTATGAAGGTAACAATAACTCCCTTGCCTTCCATGTCTACCGGGAGAGAGATTTGTCACTCGGGAATTACGACTCTCCCGTCAAATGAGACCAGTGGCGTGTCATATTTCTCCAAATCCCCGGTCTTCAATCCGAGCCCCACGAAGAGGTCCGGGTACATGACGTCAGCTCCGCTCCCTTGGTCGATCATTACCCTCTTCACCAGGAACCCGCCTATCCTGGCCGCCACCACTAAAGCATCGTCATGAGGTTGGATCGTTCCTTCAAAATCGTTATCTCCGAATGAGATGGTCGGCCTTTCAACTTTCTTCTTCTTCCCGGCGGATTCTCCTCCCGCGCACGCCACTGTTAATACCCTCTTTGCCGCTGCCGTTCCTCTTGGTGCAGCGTGGATAACTTCGATTACCCCAAGCGGGGGCGGGAGGGGGTTCCTTTTCTGTTGGACGCCCTGGCCAGTTTCTCGGTTGGTGGAGTCTACTACAAACTCTTTTAGGTACCCCGCCTTCACTAGCTGCCCGAGATGATCTTTTAATACCCGACACTGCTCGGTGGTGTGCCCTTTGTCCCTGTGATAGGTGCAGTACAGATTTTGGTTCCTCCGGGACGGGTCGCCTCCCATTTTGTTTGGCCACCTGAAAAATGACTCGTTCTTGATCCGCTCCAAGATTTTGTGTACGGGCTCTTTAAACGCCACATTAACCCCTTCAATTTGCACCTCTGGTTCCTGCATTCTGAAGTCTTTTTTGGGCCTTGCCGGCACAACGCCTTGCCGAGGCTTCCCTATTAATGGGGCTTTCCCCCTGTTCTGCAACCGGTCGTCTTCCAAGCGTTTGTATTCCTCTATGCGTCTCATCAGTTGCCTCATGTTCTCGGGGGGTCTTCTTGTCAACGACTCCCGTAATTCAGAGTCTTCGGGGAGCCCAATCCTGAAGGTGCTTGCCGCAATTTTCTCGTTCCCTCCACCAATCTCGTTGTAGAGCTCCCAGTATCGGCTGGCATAACTCCGAAGGGTTTCTCCATCCCTCATCTTCATGGAAAGTAGCGCGTCAACCGGCTGTTGCACTCGGCTGCATGTCACGAATCTACTGCCGAACTCTTGAATCAACTCGGCGAAGCTGCTTATGGAACCTTTCCGTAACCCATTGAACCATCTCAGGGCTGTTGAGCCGAGACTAGAGGGAAATACTTTACACATCAGCGCATCATTGCGTGCATGCAAAGACATCATGTGAATGTAATGACTGACATGCTCCACGGGGTCTGTCTTACCCTCGTAGGAATTGAATGGCGGGCGTGTGAATCTGCTCGGCATTGGGGCCCGTTCAATCTCATCGGAGAACGGCGACCGAGCGGCCAATCGTAAGGCTCGGCTCATGGCGTCCATGGTGGCGTTGTGGTGCAGCCGTTCCTCTAGCGATTCTGACCCTTGGTCACCGTGTCCATGCGACCGTGACCGGCTCCGCCGACGATGTCTCTCCTGGGAGTGTCGGTGTGACTCACGAGAGCGTGAGCGGTCTCGGTAGCGGTGCGCATTAGATCGGCTGGAACCTTCCTCGCCCTGATTTCTCCTTTGCTGGGAGTTGCGATCCCTCTCCTGGCGGTGATCCCGTGCGTCCAACTCCAAATCCATTACCAACCTGCGCAACCGCTCCAGCTCTCGGTCTCTATCATCATGCTGCTGATGTGCCGAGACGCCGGAAACCGTTCTGTGTGTCTGGTCCGACCCTTCCTCTCCTCTGGGTGGCGGTCTATCCTCCTGCCGTTTCTGCCTTCTCTCCCTCCACGTCGATCCCCGAGAAGATCCTGCCGAATTGCTCGGTACACGCTCTCCCGAACGCTCTTCAGACATTTCCCTTGTTTGAGTCTCGGTTGAACCACAGCTTCGTAGGAGGGCCCCACGGTGGGCGCCAATTGTAGGCTCCGGAAGTGAGACTGTTGGGCCTGGATACACTTGGGCTAACAATTTATTTGTAAAGTGGGTTTTAGAATTTCCTACTAAGGGTCGTTCTCGGCAGAGAGACTCAATACAATATTCACTCTACTCTCTTTTTTTCTGAACCCCTTTCTCTTCCCAAACTCTTGCTATTTATAGCCAAGGTTAGTGGAGGGATTATGATTGCAGCTGCCAATAGTGCTATTGAAGGTCCAATATCGTTTGCTTTAAGTGGGTGTTTAGGTGAAGGTGGGTTGCAGTAATTATGGCCTTGGAACTTGGTTCCAGCCTAGTCAATTGTGCTCGGCAATGCAGTTCCCCGACCATTTCGTGACCTCCCTGGACGGGATTTATGAGCTTGTTAAGAAACACTCATGCCGAGCACCTCCCAGGATCCGTGACCCGAACTCTGCTCCTGCACGAAGGCAGTTTCAAGGACTTCGGGCAATTGGGCCGCTACGTTGGGCTTGGGCTCAGGGCCCATACACGTGACTTGCCTTGGAAGAATCTAGAGCCCATCTCCTACACGTGACTTGGAAGAATCCAGAGACCCTCCAGCCACACGTGACTTGGCATTGGAAGTTGGAACAAGAAAACTTTTGATTTTTGAAATTGGCAAAATGTTTCAGCCAATAGATTTGCAACTTTGAGACTGTAATGTGACTGTTGATGGAATGATAAGTAACAAATAAAATATTATAAGTACTTTTGTTAATATTTATAATTTTTTTTAAATGAAAAAATATAGTGTTATAAAATATTTCACAATTTTTTTGTCACAATTATAATGTAGCAAAGTTTTAATGGTAGAGAAAAATAGTGAGTCAACGGATACAATTAAGTATATAATAATTGTTAAATAATTATTTTAATTTAAAATTACTAAGTGCCCTTCTAATTCCTATATTATTACAATATTACTATCACAAGTTTATCTTATCAACATATAAAGAAATAAAGAAATATTATATCTATATATGCTTAGGATATTTTTTTTTTTTTGAGAAACAATGTATGTTTAGGATATGATATTTCTTATTTGTCCTATGAAAGTTATGATATAAAAAAATATATTTGAAAGATAGATTTCTATATTTAATTGGGTCATTTAATTTAATTTTTCTATTTATACTAATTTAAAATATTTATTTGTATTAAATAATTATTAAATTAATTATGACGTCATCACGGTTCGACCCCGGTTCAACCTCGGTTCGACCTGAAAAACCTTGAACCTCTCCTCTTTACGGTTCAATGAACGGTCCGGATCTGAAAACCTTGTACGTGAATCTGATTCAAAAATGACGTCCTGTACTCCACTATCTCTAGCAAACATAGTAGCTTCATCTAAAGCCTTTGCTTCGGCTTCCAAAGGACCTAAAGGGAGCGGCATGCGTTTACTAATGGCAGCCACCACGGAACCTCCATGATCTCAAATAATAACCCGGACCCCTATCAAGCCAAGACTTGGAAAGACAGCAGCATCCACGTTTGTCTTATACCATGGAAAATTAGTGTGGGGTCCACCGAATGTCAGCATCTTCTTTGAACTTGGAGGGCCGTTGGTGAGTAAGCTGGTACTCTCCAAGGATAGCTCGAGCACGTGCCAGGATGTCACGGGATGACTGGCGGGCGGCTCCAAGCCGAGTTTTGTTCCGATCAAACCAAATGCACCACGCCGTCGTGACGGTGAGCTCAATAATCTCGGTGCCGACGTGCTGGGTGAAGAGCAGGTCCCATTAGAAGTCCATGAAATATCTGTATCTAATCCCGGTTCTATCAAAAGGCAAATCAGCTAAGGTCCAGACTTCTTTAGCTAGGTGGCAGTCCCAGAACAGGTGTCCAGTAGTTTCCGGGTCGAGGTTGCATGCATCACACGTGGAGTTATCCAAGACATGTCGGTGGTAGAGATTTGCTTTTGTAGGGAGGATATTTTTGCATGCCCTCCAGGTGAAAAGCTTTATCTTATTCGGAATGTGGAGATTCCAAACCTGCCTCCAAAAACGGGTTTGAAGCTTGCCATGGGAGGCTTCCGCAGCCGAGTTTCCTTGAGTCATGAATATGGCCACTTTGTATGCACTGTTCACTGTGAACTTTCCTTTTGGAGTATATGCCCATATTATACGGTCCCTTGGCTTGTGTTCACTTAGTGGAATACCAAGAATAAATGCAGTGTCCTCCGGAGAAAAAATTTGGCTAATTAGACTTTCATTCCACTCCCCACTGTTTGAGTCAATTAAAGAGCTCACTTTGGTGTCATCTGGAAGAAAGGCTAGTGGAGATAACACCCTGAAGGTTGAAGGTCGCGGTAGCCAACGATCCGTCCAAATGCCTATATTTTCACCATCTCCCACCTGCCAACGGTAACCTGCCTTTAGGACTGGCTGGGCCGAGAGGATGTTCCTCTATGCATATGATGGCTTCGTGCCCAACTCAACATGCAGAAAATCTGTGTTAGGAAAATACCGAGCTTTTAAGACCCTGTGGACCAAGGAGTGGGGATTATTTTGCAAGCGCCACCCTTGTTTGGCTAGGCTAGGAGAGCTAAATTAAACGCTTTTAGGTCCCGGAAACCTAACCCCTTAGGAGCACGCATTTTTTCCCAACTAAGCCATGCCATTTTGTTTTGACCATCCTTCTGGCCCCACTAAAATCTGTGTATCATACCAGTCATGTCGTCACAAAGAGAGTCAGGAAGCTTAAAGACACTTATAGTGTAGGTTGGTATGGCTTGTGTAACTGCCTTGATAAGTACTTCTTTGCTTGCTTGAGAAAATAATTTCTCTTTCCATCCCGATAGGTTGTTATCAAGCTTCTCCTTCAAAGCCCTGAATGTGTTCTGTTTAGATCTCCCCACCAGAGAAGGTAGACCCAAATAAGTCTCATGTTGGTGAATAACCTCTGCCCCAAAACGATTCTTGATTTCTTCTTGCATGTCCTGTGGAGTGTCCCTGCTAAAGAAGAGAGCTGTCTTTTCTTTATTTAGCAGTTGGCCCAAAGCCTATTCATATATTGTTAAAAGATTCTCAAGATGGTTGCATTGTTCCGAAGTGGCTTGGCAGAAAATGATACTGTCATCTGCAAAGAATAAATGGGAGATTCGTGCGCCATGGGGACAAGCCGATACACCTCTACGAACTCCAGTTGATGTGGCCTGATTTAGAAGTGTTGATAGGCCCTCTGCACAGAAAAGAAACAAGAAAGGGGAGATGGGATCCCCTTGTCGCAAGCCCCTAGAAGGGGTTATATGACCCCGAGGTTTTCCATTAATTTTGACAGAGTAAGTAACAGTGGTAATGCATTGCATCATAAGATTAACCCATTTGTCATTGAAGCCCATTTTTCCATAATTCTTCCTAGGCAATTCCATTCAACATGATCAAAAGCCTTACTCATATCAAGTTTTAAAGCCATCTCACCAATCTTACATTTAGTTTTTTTACTGAGGTAATGCATAGTTTCAAAAGCAACAATGACATTATCAGTGATAAGGCGATCAAACATGAAGGCACTCTGGTTTTCACTAATAATACGTGGCAGAAACTTTTTTAGTCTATTGGCAATAACTTTGGATGTGAGCCTGGAGAGCACATTACATAAACTTATAGGCTTATACTAGGTTATTTTTGTGGGATTTTTGACCTTAGGTATGAGGACAATGTGTGTTTCATTGAAATTTGGAGGTATAATACCGAGGTTCAGAAAATCAAGAACAGTTTTGGTGACACACTCACTTGTAAGAGACCAAAAATGCTGATAAAAGAGGGGAGGCATACCATCGGGGTCGGGAGATTTTCTAGGATGCATATGCTTGAGGGCTTTGTGGACTTCATCTACCGTGAACGTTCGAGTCAGAAAAGTATTCATCTCTTTTGTAACTACTGGTTGGACCGCATCAATGAGCACTGAAGTATCTGTATGTCCATTTGAGCGGAAAATATTTTCAAAATACTCTAAGATGATGGTCTCAGTGGTGTAGTTATCCTCCTGCCATTGTCCCACCGAGTCACAAATGCCTAGGATGGAGTTTCTTTCCTTGCGGTTTGAGGCTTTTTGATGGAAGAAAGTAGTGTTTCGGTCACCATCCGTAATCCACAAATTCCTTGAACGTTGGTGCCACATGGTATTTTTAGTGTTGAGCCATCAATTCAGGGCAGTTCGTACCTCATGGATCTCGACACTGTTTTGGATGGGATGGTTTTCCAAAATCTGAAGTTTACGTTCAAGTTTCTTAATTTGCTTCCTAACATGGTCGTACTCATTTTTATTCCATACTGACAGGCGATCACAACAACTTGCATGACAGTTTATGATAGAGACTCCCTCAGTTTTATAAAGTCCTTCACTCCATGCCTCTTGAACTACTTCTTCGCACCGTGGGTCCTGGAGCCACATGGTCTCAAAGCGAAATAAAGGTCGAGAGTGAGGTCTCTGATATGGACCGGGTTGTTGCATGCGGATGGAGAGCATTAAATGGTCAGATGATGACATGGGAATGTGGTGAACTGTCGATCCTGGGAAAAGTAACTTCCATGCATTGTTCGCAAGGGCCCTATCCAGGCATATGTAAATTCTGCCTTCAGTAGGGTGGTTGCGAGACCAAGTGAAGGGTGAGCCATGGTATCCTAGGTCGATGAAGTTACACACATGGATAGTGCTTTGAAAGCGATCCATCTGCCTAGCTTGTCTTAAACACCCCCCCACTTTCTCAGCTTGACTTGTGATCTCGTTGAAATCCCCCACATAGAGCCATGGAAGATGATTAATTGGATCGCCCAAGGGATTGAAGAAGTGCCCAAGTCTCATCCAGTTTACTAGTATCAGGATGTCCATAAAAGCTTGTGAATCTCCAACAATGTCCTGTGGTACATAACACATGAGCATCAATAAACCAACGGGAAAATTTTTTTACGTGTACCTGAGTTCCTAGTTTCCATAGAAGAGCCAAGCCACCACTTTGCCCATCATTAGAGACTACCAGTCCTTGATTATAGTCCCAGTGTTGTTTTTTGGCGTTTAGCTGATCCGTAGAGAGTTTCGTCTCCATTAAGAAGACGCAAATGGGTGCTTTCTTTTTCCATGCTCTTTTGAGAGCATTAACTGTTCGAGGGTTCCCAAGCCCCCGACAATTCCAGCTTAGGACACTCATTGGACCCAGCGGTGCTGCCAAGCAGCCACCACCGATTCCATATTGTCTATTGTAGTTCGTGCCATCGTATTGTCTTCTTCAGCTAGTTTTCTTTTCCAGAGTTATGCCATCTGACTTACACATTTCCTCTGGCTTACGCTTTGGCCCAACACATGGTAAAAAAACTTCCTGGTCCATAGTTTTATTTTTGGAAGGCCCAAGCCTTTTCCAAGTTCCTTGTATTGGGTCCATTAGCCTTTTCAGCCCAGTCATGCTCTTAATGTCCAGCACGTGCTCTACAGGAGCATCAACAAGGTGAGTATCATGTAATCCAGGATCTGGGGAGACAACTTGTCGCAGGTTGGAAGGATTACTCTCAGGTGGGTCCACCGATTTTAAACTTTCCTTTTGGGTAACGGTTGATTGCGGCGTTAAAGGAAAGTTATTTATTGCGTTATCAATTTCTGCAATATGTGCGTGGAAGAGATTCAGGTCTGATAAGATCTCCATATTTGTCGGTGCCTTCTGCGTGGCTGCTTCCGGAATTGTGGGAGGTGATGAATCGGAATGGTTGGATTGTCGTATTGGGTCCGCAGTGGCCATCGTTGTGGACGCGCCAGTCGTGTGCGTCGATGGCATTGGACGAGGGGGGCGTGGTGAAGCACGGGGTTGGTTGGGCTTTGGCGTGGTTGTCTTGCTTGCTAGTTGGGGTTGTTGGAGGTTATTCAAGGGAGCACGTAGCCATGCTCCGTACTGCTGATCTTCAATATTCAAAGTACAGCCACTGTCAGTCCAGAGTGCACAGTCTTTTTCGTCATGGTTTAGAATGCCGCACCAATAACAGAAGATCGATAGCTTTTTGTATTGAAACGCCACCCATTGTGGTTTGGCCTCCTTGGAGTTTACCATCCTACCTCGATAGAGGGGTTGGGTAATGTTTATTTGGACACGGACTCGTAGGTAGCGACCTCGGCACTCCCCTGTAGTAGAGACATCAACCTGCTCAATGGTGCCTAGAGTCCTGCCAATAGCTACAGCGGTCACCTTGTTCATCTGTCGGAGTGGAAGGTTATGGATCTGAACCCAGAAGGAAGCGTAATCAAAAGTGGCGTCATCCACCGACTCCTCACCCATTGGTTTGTACAGACCGATCAAGTACTTGCCAAACGTCCACGGTCCCTGCGCTATTATCTTCTGTGGGTCGGCGTCATTGTCGAAAATAATAAGCACTGTGTTGGAACCTAGATCCCGGACTTCAAAGTTCATCACAGACCGCCACATACTCCTCAAGGTCCGTGTGAGAGCCTCCAGGTTGACTCTCCGTTTAGTGAAAAGTTTGGCGACGAGGACACGACTGTTATTTTCTACTGCAGGTGGAAAGGTCAATGGTGTTGTTTTCTTTTGCTTTAAGTGACAGTCGGGCCCATTGGTTTGCAAGGTCATCCATGGCAGGTAAAGGTTTGAGTGGTGGGAGGGTTATGGGAATGAGTAAATGGGAGGGAGCAAACGCGTTTGAATACAGAGAATAAAAGAGGTTTCCACTTACGCATAGTTGCTGAAAGCTTGAAACCATCATGCACCACATATATATATATATATATATATATATATATATATATATTTATATGTGTGTGTGTGATTTTTTTTTAATATATATATCTGAGATAGAAATCTACTTTAGCATAATTTAAATGTATATGTGTGTGAAACTTTATTCTAGAGACTTGAATCCTGGCCTTTGCCTCCCTCACCCCCACAAAAACTTATACTTGTAGAGTGATGTCATGCCAAGAGTGTGCGATGATATATATAATACTTTCTTAATTCTTCAACAATATCACATTTTTAGATTTTTTTTTTTTCTATTGATATTACACCCTAACGTTACATTTTTAAAAAAATATATATATAAAGACCTTTTATCCAATACTTACTTGTAACTTTTGCGCATGGATCATAATTTTGAGACTAAATGTTGTTGTTGCTGCTGCTGTTTTTTTTTTTTTTTTTTTTTTTTTTTTTTTTTTTTTTGAGAATCAAATGTTGTTGTTGTTTCTCAAAAAAAAAAAAAAAAGTTGTTGTTGTTGTATAATTTGTATGTGTAGCCTTAAAAATAATTGAGGTTAATTTATTGCAAAAAAATTTTTTGAGGGAAAATTTATTGCAAAACTTAAATAAGCAATGTATCAAATTCGGTTTGTTATTTTCTTTTTTTCAACTATTCCACAATGTATAAAACTTGTTTTAAGTGTGTGTATATATATATATATATGTTTTAAAAAATTTCAACTATTAAAACTTTAAATAATTCTAAAGCATTTTTTATTCTAAAAAAAAAACTTTTACAGTTTTTTTTTTCTTGCTCCTAAGAAATCAAATGACCTATTTAAATTTCTTATATTTAAGGTAATTTTTTTAGTTCATCAATAAGTGACTATATACTCGAGAACGAAGTTAAACCTGAGTACAGTAATTATCATTTTTATATATAAAAAAGAAGGTAATATTTACAGCATATCTTGTTAGTCAATTAATTTTTTGTTAATTAATTTTAAATATATTAAATTTAATTTATTTTCAACCATTGATTATATAATTTAAGCCCCTTTAAACTAAAATTTTGGCTCACCGTACTGTTTTTCATCATTTGAAATCAATAGTAACTTAGTATACTACTGGTATTTTAGAATATTATTTTTGAGAAAAAGTATTTTAGAAGATTGAAAGGCAAAATATCTAGACTACAAAAACGACTTTCTCAAAGAAATAAAAAAGACTCCAAAAACGAAAGAGTACTAGTGGAAGATGAAAAGCTCCATACACAAAAACTTTGTATTTAAGATAATATAATAGGCTAGAAGTTAGTATACAAATATATTCATTGAATTTTTATTGATTAGAACCAGTTAAATGCGCGTATATTTTCCCAGAAAACGAAATCTCAGTAGACTAAATATGTCCAGTAACACACGCAAGTCAAGGATTGAAATTATCCAATAACCCTTTTTTCAATATAGGAAATTATCTAATAATAACCTATGAGTCATTATTAGTATTTATTATTTCGACATAATACTAAATCTCCAGTCTCCACACCAATAAAAACAAATTATCTAATAAACTAACATATTATAATTGTTTTCTATGATCATTTATCTTTATTGGTTTATAATAGAGTAAGTCTAACACCACACCAATTTCTACAATTTTATCACGTGACGACTTGTGTGTGAGTTCATAATTTCATTATTCACAAATTGCCACATGACAAAGTTGTGAAAATTAGTGTGGTACTAAACTTACTCTTTATAATAAAATCAATTCAATTTTTTCTTAAAAAAAGAAAAAAAAAAAAGAAACTTCGAGTGGGGTGCAAATAGCATGAGTTCTCGATAAATAAATATTTGGTTGCAAAGTTCTCAACATAGGAACTAAGTTCACACAGATCGAACACAAATATCCAATGAGGACTTTCACAAAGCAACGCGTTATAAACCGACTTGGCTTTACCAAAAACCATGAACAATCCTATTACTTTCCTTTCTCAAAAACCGCAATCTTAATTCTCTCTCTATATATATATCACACGCATTGTACCCTTTTCTTCAATATCTCTATTCCTCTTCTAACTCTTCATCTTCTATATCAAATACTAGCTAAACGCTTTTTTTTTCTCTTACTTTCTTGCCCTTATTTTTGTTCTCAACCATGGCAGAGAAACAAAACCAACCCTTGAATGGTGCCTACAATGGCCCCTCAGTCCCGCCGCCATGCCAAGCCTGTCACTGCCCTAGCCGTGGCAGAGACCGCAGCTGCTGTGCCTGCCTTTTGAAATTCATAGTCTCGTTGGTTGTCATCGTTGGCCTTGCTGTTCTTATCTTTTGGCTCATCTTCCGCCCCACCAACTTGAAATTCTATGCCACGGAAGCCTCGCTTACACAATTCAATTTCACGTCCAACAACACTCTCTAGTACAACCTTGCCCTCACCATCACTACCAGCAACCCCAACAAGAAGATCGGTGTCTACTACGATTCTATAGAGGTTAGGGCTTCCCATGATGGCCAGAGGTTTGGTACCAAGATTTTGACACTGTTTTATCTATACATTATGTTATTAGGTTTGCGAGAGATAGACTTGGTGTTTATGTTTTTATATTCAGATTATTGGATTTTTATTATGATATCTTATATATTTGTTACTTTCGTTGTGTTTGTAAAAAAATAAAGTCACAAATATAGCCGCTATTCTTGAGTTTTTAATGTTGTCAAGGCCTTGTAGCTAAATTGGCATCTTCCCATGCACAAATTGCTTAGGAGTTTAGGAGGTTTGAGCTGCAAAATTAGCAACATGTTGTAATTATCTCTGTAGGGGCATTAGGCCCCGGAGCCCATTATTTAGGTATATAATGGACCTAAGGCCCAAGTCGAGAACTGAAGGTGTCCAAGGAGGGTAAACGTTATCAAAAGAGCCCATGTTCGCAAACGGAGAAGTCAGTTTTGATCATAATGGCACAGGGGGTTGTGCAGAGGATGAGAGCATCCTCGGCTGACCAAGGCCGAGGTCCGTAGAGGTGGTCTACCGTCCAGGAGAACGTCCAAGGAACACTCTGCTGATACGGATAGGCACTATGGGAACACAGGATAGGGAGGTGTCCTAAAATATCTAAGGGGAAAGCTGCTACCACCGTATTAAATGTTCTACAGCTAACTTTTTGGCTACATTTATGTGGAGAAGACCCCTGAACAGTACTGCCTTGGCTACCACAACTCACAGAAAGCTAGAGAGGGTGTCTGATGGGATAAGTACTTAAGTAATGACTCAAATGATCAACAAGTGTAGGATCAAGATCGTCCAAAGGGAACTATATAATGTAAGAGATCCTCCATGGACAGGAGTTTGAAAGAGAAAGAGAAAAACACTATAGTAATCTAGAACCAAACTTGTAACCAAACTTAAGAACAATATACAAGAGCAGTCTCCTCGGACTTTGCCGAGGACATTTTTCTTCAGTTTACACTTGTTTATCTTCACTTTTTTGTCATTAAGACCTACCTTATTTGTTGTCTGATTAACTAAAACTCAGTTTTTCCAACCCACTCTCTATAAATTTATTGTTTTGGGCTGAAGTCCATCCACTTTTTGGGCTAATGAACCAAATCTGGTCCTTACAATTGGCGCTGTCTATGGGAAGATTGATGTGATAATGAGTCTGACTTTGAACAATGGTAGGTTTAGGTTCAAACCAGGCAGAATCCATGGGGTCTCAACGTCAAGATCACTTCCATGATCTTGAGCAAAAGAGAGACCGGGTGTGGAGTGTGCATACTACTCATACTAGTAAGAGCTATTCTTGGGGTGGTAGTCATCTCTCCCATGAGAAAAATACCAAAGCCATGTAGCTAGAGATTGATCACTTAAGGAGAAGCTTACACCATGAACGGTGAAAGAGAGCTCCCTCCATTGCTGACTTCTCTTCTGATGGTGAAGAGGATGGTAGTTATAGGCGCAGATCAAGGACTCCCCCCAGTGAGTCTTTCTCATATGATGAGGACCACCATCACAAGTGTAGAAATGAAAATTCATCTTCAAAAGGCCTGAGAAATGATGCTATGAGTAGAGCACTCAACCAAATCTCCAAATCACCTTTCACATGCAAGATTGAGGGAGGAAGACTTCCTCGGTGGTTCACTCAGCCCACGTTCACCATGTACAATAGTCGAACGGACCCTGTAGAGCATGTTAGCCATTTCAATCAAAGAATGGCCGTGCACTCCAAGAACAAAGCCTTGATGTGCAAGGTATTCCCATCCAGTTTGGGACCTGTGGCGATGAGGTGGTATGATGGTTTGGATGCAGGTTCCATTAATTCCTACAAGGAACTCACTCAGGCGTTTGGATCCCACTTCATCACGTGTAGCAAGGTTCCTCAGCCTATAGATTCCTTGTTGTCCCTGTCCATGAGAGAGGGGGAGACCCTGAAAACATATTCAAACAGATGCTGGGAGATGTTCAATGAAAAAGATGGTGACTTTGACGACGTGGCCATTAGGACTTTCAAGGTCAGCCTGCCTGCTGAGCACGGCTTGAAGAAGTCTTTAACTGGGAAGCCCGTTACCAATGTACGCTAGTTCATGGATTGGATTGATAAGTATAAGAGGGTCGAGGAGGACCAACAACAAGGCAAGGGAAAGGGTAAGGTCATCCCCCAAGAGATGAGGGATTTCAGGTCGGACCGCTATAACAATAACAGACCTCGAAGGGATTTTTCTAGACAGTCTGGGCCTGCAGTACCTCAAGTGGTTAACACGGTGTTCTGAGAACCGGTGCATCAAGTTTTGGAGAAGATCAAGAACGAGTCATACTTCAAATGGCCGAACAAGATAAGTGGAGACCCTTCGAGGCGAAACCAGAGTCTTTATTGCCAGTACCATCAGGAGCGGGGGCATACCACTGAAGATTGCAGGACTCTTTAGAACCATCTGGAGCAACTAGTTAGGGAAGGAAGGCTACAGTAGTTTTTGTATCGTCCCAACGGGCAGGGAGACCAATCGAGGTCTAGGGCTCAAAGGAATGCTTCTTTAAGGCCCCCAATAGGCACGATCAATGTCATCTTCGTTGCACTTGGGAGAACTGGTTCTCAGCCCTCCAGGGTAATGTCTGTAGCTCGGCTTCTATTTGGGGACACTAATTCTGAGCCAAAGAGGGCTAAAATGGAGATTCAACTGGTGCTAAGTTTTTCAATATAAGATTGGAACCAACCAACCACATGATGATACTTTGGTGATAACCCTCAGAATAGGAGGGTATGATGTGAAAAGGGTAATGGTAGACCAGGGCAGTGGTGTAGAGATTATGTACCCCGACTTGTACATAGGGCTGAGCTTGAAGTCTGAAGATCTGACAGCCTATAATTCACCTTTAGTGAGTTTTGATAGGAAAGTTGTCATCCTAAAGGGCCAAATTAGGTTACCCGTACAAGTAGGCTCAAGGGTGGTTGAAGTGGACTTCATTGTAGTGGAAGTGTATTCTCCCTACACGGCCATAGTGGCCAGACCCTGGCTTTATGCTCTGGGGGCTGTTTCTTTAACTCTGCATCAGAAAGTGAAGTATCCGTCTAGGGACCGGATTGAGGAGCTGGTAGGAAGTCAGTCCATGGCTAGGCAATACCTTGTTACTACAATTTTGTATCAGCCTGCATCTGAGTCCTCGGCCTCTGCTGAGGGAGGTTTATAGCAGTCAAAGTCTTTGACGTTACTTGTTGATGGGCTAGCCGAGGATGCGAAATGTGAGAACTTAGAGAAGTTTGCTATAGGCAATGACCTAGAGAAGTTTTTCTAAGTTGGGACTCAACTACCGCCTCGGGAAAAGGAGGAACTGGTGGAGTTTCTCAAGACGAACGTTGATGTGTTCGCTTGGAATACCTACGAAGCTCCGGGGGAGGATCCAAGCTTCATCTGCCATCATTTAAACGTCAATCCATCGTCACTCCCAAGAAACAACCACCTCGGCGTTCATCTAAGGATCATTCTGATGCTATCAAAGATGAGGTGATGAAGCTTAAGCAGACTGGGGCTATTAAGGAGGTGTTTAACCTTGAATGGTTGGCTAATACAGTAGTGGTAAAAAAGAAGACTGGGAAGTGGCATGTATGGGTAGAATTTACAGACTTGAACAAAGCCTGCCCAAAGGACCCTTTCCCTATGCCTCGAATTGATCAACTGGTGGACGCAACTATGGGCCATCCTCAGATGAGCTTCTTGGATACCTTTTAAAGGTACCATCAGATACCTTTAGCTTTGGACGATCAAGAGAGGACATCTTTTGTCACTCCTATTGGAAATTACCATTACAAAGTGATGCCCTTTGGTTTGAAAAACGTAGGGTCTACCTACCAGAGGATGATGACCATGATGTTCGAACCTCAATTAGGGAAAAACATCGAGATTTATATAGACGATATGGTGGTAAAAAGTAAGGCAGAGTCCGAGCACATTAATGACCTCGGGAACATCTTCGAGATCTTGAGGAAATACAAGCTGCGCCTTAATACTTCTAAGTGCTCCTTCGGTGTTGGGTTAGGAAAGTTCTTGGGGTACATGGTTACACACCGTGGAATTAAAGTTAACCCTGACCAAATCAAAGCAATCAACAATTTGCAACCACCTCGGAATCCCAAAAAGGTCCAGAGGCTAACAGGGATGACCGCTGCTCTAAACTGATTCATTTCTCAGTCAGCAGACAGGTGTAGACCTTTCTTTCAATTGTTGAACGAGTGGAAAGGATTTAAATGGATCGAGGAGTGTGTTTTGGCATTCCAGCAGTTGAAGGAATATTTATCTCGACCACCCATTATATCTAGACTCGAGATGGACGAGGTTTTGTTTGCCTATATTGCCGTGCCTCCTTATGCAGTAAGCTTAGTGCTGATAAAGGTTGACAGCGGTGTGTAGAGGCTGATTTATTACGTGAGCAAGTCACTAAATGAGGTTGAGGTTCGTTACTTACCACTGGAGAAGGCCATCCTGGAAGTGGTGCATGCTACACGTAAGCTCCCCCACTATTTCCAATCACACACGGTTGTTGTTCTAACCCAGCTCCCACTTAGAGGGAACTATATAATGTAAGAGATCCTCCATGGACAGGAGATCGAAAGAGAAAGAGAAAAATACTGTAGCAATCTGGAATCAAACTTGTAACCAAACTTAAGAACAATATACAAGAGCAGTCTCCTCGGACTTTGCAGAGGACATTTTTCTTCAGCTTACACTTGTTTATCTTCATTTTTTTGTCATTAAGACCTACCTTATTTGTTGTCTGATTAACTAAAGCCCAGTTCTTCCAACCCACTCTCTACAAATTTATTGTTTTGGGCTTTTTGGGTCAAAATTCATCCACCTTTTGGGCTAAGGAACCAAATCTGGTCCTTACAATCTCTTTAAAAAAAAAAATTTGTACCCAATGTTGCTTAAGTATTGATGTGATCATTAAACTTTTGGTACTGATTCTGATCAAGTCATTGATTTCTATATATATATATATATATATATATGAGAAAAGTTATTGGCCCCATTTAGCAGAGTACACGTACATATTAAGCAACCAGTATCTTTGAGTCCGTCAAACATAAGCGCAACAATATTAATCCCAATTAAATATTTTAGGAACCTTCTCAATTTGTTCAGTTCAGCAACCCAGGTTAAAAGAAGTTTAGAGAATTTTTTTTATTGATTTTATTATCTGGTAAACTAATTATATTAGAAATGGTTATCCCATCTTGAAAAGAAAAGAAGAAGAAAAAAAAATGCTCCTTATAAATAGAGAGCAAAGGCTAAGCTTTATCTAGTGATAGACTAGGTTGATAGTGAATTTCAATTAGCATTGCCCGAGTATGTAGGCTTCAATAAGTCAACTTAATTGCGTTAATTTTTGTATATTGTAGTTCTTGTAATTTTATTGTTTAGGCAGGGAAGAGCAAAGATGTGTAATCAATTGGTGTCTTGGTCTGATGATAAAGAGTATCATTAGGAGCGGACGCCATAAGTTGAAACTCTCTCAAAAAAAAAAAAAAAAGTCAAAAGTATCAACATAATAGAGACATAATTAGGAATTAATATTTTCCATAGATTTTAGTGCAACTCCACCATAGAGTTCCTAAACTTCTATACATCTATTTTGAACCAAGTGAATTAAATTTTGTCATACCATCAACATTCAAATAAATAGTGTATTGTTTCTCAAAAATAAATAAATAAATAAATAAATAGTTTATTATTATTATTATTATTTTTATCTATGTAGATTATTGATAAGTGGTAAATAAAATTGATAAATAAGTTTTTAAGAAATTCATGATGGAGTTACTCAAAGAACTATAAATGATCTCAATATGAAGAGTAATTATTCTGATTCATGGCTATTTTTGGAACATGCTTCATGGTGGGCCATAAGGGCCCAAGCTCACTAATAAAATATGCGTTGGGCCACTAAGGCAACGAAATCCTTTGCGGACGATATGAAGGCCTCTTATGGCCAACTACTCACTAGGGCATGAAGCCCTAACTAGTTATGGGCCTTATACCGCATATCCATAAGGACACGAAAGGGCCTATTGTAATATATGTAATTATGTATTGATTTAATCCCAAAAAATAATTTGACTTCACCAATGGGCCAACAAGAAGTCAAATGCAGTGTTAATTGTTAATGGTAAAAAGAAAATATGTGAAAACTTTTATACCACAATTTTTGCTACAATGTTGATGTGGTTGGTTATGAGTTATGAGTTCATGTAAAAGTGATAAATAGTCACTCACAATCTGTCACATCAAAATTTTGTTAAAAGTTATAACAGACTACTGTTGTACATGAATGAAATAGATTGCAATTACTATATATCGTTTTATGTGGAAAATCTTCAAAGGTTAAAGGAAGAGCAATGGCACGAACACCCTTCCAAATAACATTAATATTCTAACAATTACGTTAGTTGCCCGGTTTTGAAAGTATGTGGGAAACTAGCATCTCGAGTATTTAAAACTCGAGATTTAATTAGAAATCGAGTTTCTAAAGCTCGAGTTCAGTGTTTTTGTGATACCCTTAGGTGGACAAAATTTCCACGTGGAGCCATATAGAAATCGAGTTTATAAGACTCGAAATCTGCACACCATTACCCAAAACACAAAACCACAGCACTTTCAAACGGCTCATTACAAAATCCTCAAAGTTCAAACACGGAAACACAAACACCCTTTCACTTCGCCCTCTCAAACTCACTCACTCACTCACTCACTCACTCATAAGCAATCGTAGCCCAGTGTTAAAGCAAAATCGTAGCCCACTGTCACGAAGGTAGTCACTCTCAAGCAATCGTAGCCCATTGTCAACGCTGTTCGTAGCCCACCGTGCTGAAGGTACTCTCTCTTTCTACTCAATACGTTGTCGTTTTTGCTTCTTAGATTCCCCTATCTCTATCTCTCTCTTTCTCCAATTTTAGATTTTGAAATTTCATGATGTGACCTAGG
Source organism: Quercus tomentella (assembly GCA_028535165.1). Lineage (NCBI taxonomy): Eukaryota > Viridiplantae > Streptophyta > Magnoliopsida > Fagales > Fagaceae > Quercus > Quercus tomentella. Next base: position 11,708,688 of record JAPQVY010000012.1, on the reverse strand, counting down.
GTTTTTCGTTTTTCAATTTCGGATCTTTTTGGGTTTTGTTTTTTTTTTTGGTTGGTGTTCTGAGAATATGGTTATGTTTTGGCAATGACATTAGTTTTATGTGATTGTTAGAATTGAAAAAAAAAAAAAATTTAAATGTGTTATTTCAAGGAAACCCAAGTACCCATTTTTGGATTTGATTCAAAGATGGCATTTTGGAACTTTGATTCACTTTTGAGGCAAACATTGTTGATGTTTGATGGTCTTTCATGGTATGGAAATGCAGTTTAAAATGTAAAGAGCAGTGGAGCAACACTTTTTTAGATTATTGGTCTAGTTGCTGTTTCATGTCTTTTGCTGATCTATTCCTGTATTGGGATATAAGCAACAATTTTGAGCCATGCTGCTATGCTTATTTCCTATTGTTAAACTAGTTGATTAATAGAAGCTTGTTGTGAAACTTGTTGTTAGATTAATTAAGTTATAGAAACTTGTTGCAAAACCATTGTTAGAAAATAGAATAATTAATAGATCCTAAACTGTGTTAAGGATGGTTTTTCATCTTTCAATTTTGATTCTTTTTGGGTTTTGGTGATTCATGTTTGGTTTCCGAGAAAACCCTACCTGATGATAATACCACTGGTTGAAAGTTGGCTGTAAAATCTAGAGGGTATTATTGTTGTGGACATCATTGAGTAAGGCACAAAAAAACATGGTTTACATGTCTAATTTTTTTTTTTTTTTTGATAAAATGTGTGTAATTGTTATTGTCTAGATTTGAATAATGAATAAATTGAAATCTAATTATGCAGGTGCCTAGGTTTGCCGACAAACAAAACTTCAAAATTGTGATTTTGAAAGCTAGCCATATAAGTATATAACCACTACAGTTTTAAAAGAAAAAAAAAAGTTTTTACAATTAGTTTTCAAAGTAGTTTTAGACTTTTAGTACTCTCTGTCCTTTCAATTGGGCTATGGAAACTGGAAACTCTTGTTTCTAGTCCCACACTGTAATTTATTGGGCCTTTGCAGTGTCAGTTTCCAGCTGGATTTGGCCTAATCAAATGCCCAGCCACAAAATTGGACCTTTCAAATGAAAAAGACAAAACATAAAAGATGAGGTTAGTATTCCCAAAGCAAAATTAATAATGTCGAGTCAATTAAGAATTACATTTGGATGGAATCTTGTGCATGGGACCTTGGAATTTTTGTCAACATACTTGCTTTCACCTCCCTTGGTGTGAGTGAGAAGGCAGTAGAGCAATAATGTCAAAGAAAAGTACAAGGTCGAGTAGCAAATGAAAATTGAAAATTTTAACTAGGCATATACATTTTTATTTTTTATTTTTTATGAAAGCATTATATTTAAGGCTAAATCTTGTTATATACACCTTATTTCAATAAAATTGTGAAATGGTAAAAAATTACTCAAATCGTGTTTTTAAAAAACAATTTCAACTAACGTGGTATTGTGTGTCTCGTACACACGATGTGTAACTATCACCACTTTATATTTAAATCGGTACCAACTTCTAAACCAACGCTTAAAGTAAGAAATGCTTTCTCTTAACGAAAGAGGGAATTGCTTTTTGAAAAAGATTATGATATGGTTGCAATAAAGAGACACTAGCAACATAACCTTTTTCACAACTTACTCATGTGTCAAATTCTGAGTGATATAATATCAGTTCGATATAATATCACTTTGATATAGTCTTACCAATAGCAACACTTTTATTGTGATATCAATTGCTGCATGTTTATGTGTAATAATAGGACACTTGGAATCAGTATTACAGTGGAGATGCTATTACAGTGGGAAGTAAAAATGGTATGGCCTCCAAAGTTAGGTGCTTTTGTTGTCAATAAATAAGATAATAAGAGGCACTTGTGGTGTATATGTAAACAAGCAGATACCTGTTCCATGTCTGCAAGTACAAGGGGGTGTCATATTGCTTGACTTGCACTTTCTTTGTGGCTTAGTAAAACTAGAAGATGCAAAGGATGCATCATGCATGGTTCTTGTTGTATTAGGACACTGGACACCCATCATCATCTTTACATGTTTGTCTGTTTATCTGTTTCTATCGCCAACTTGTCAAACATCATCTTTACATGTTTGTCTGTTTCTATCGCCATATACTTGTAATTAATCCTGTTCTTCAAGACTTCATGTGGCATACGATAAGTAATTTGTATGTTGTGTACAGCAGGATTTGCACACAATTCTTCCATAACTATCATCTTCAATTCATCAAGGGTCTTCAACCTACAATCAATTTGCGTATAATACAACTTTATACCCGGCCTTTCAAATGGCAATCCCTTGTTCGCATTGGCATTCTTAAGTGGACCACTGTGGTATAGAATTATATCAATTTTAGACATTGTGAACCTGTTAGAGTCAAGTTACTATGTTAGTTAAAAAAACATTTTATCTAGTCGAACTACACAAAGTACAAATTCCAATTCATTCAAAGGGTATGAATTTCATTACACATTTCATACCCAAATCATTTTTCCATCATGCTAAGACTACCCATTCCATACCCAATACAAAAAAAAAAAAAAAAAAAAAAGCTGAAATCCATGTAAAAGTATACAGCATTTTATCTAATTACATACCCATTTCATACCCAATACAAAAAAAAGCCATTTCATTACACATTAAAAGGGCATTTCATTACATACCCATTTCATTACAATTCATTTTATATCCATAAGTCACTCATTTCATTACATACCCATTCATTACAATTCATTCACCACCCATTTCATACCCAAAACAATGATGAATAAAGTCAAGAAACTTGTAAGATCATGATAAAAATAAGAGCCTAGAAATGATGAATAAAATTTTGATAACAAAAGCCATGCAAATAAATATTCAAAAAATCAACACTAACAAAACAAATTTCTATAATTCACAATATTGGTATCTTAACTAAGTAATGTTAATTATCTACAAAATAAATAGGCAAACTCTTTAACCCACACCCAACAACAACTAATACCCAACTACAATGACAATCAAATCAAAAACCCTTACTTGAGATATGAATTTGTTGAGAGGGAAGAGTAGTGAGAGAGGCAATGTGGTGAGTGAGAGTAAGAGACAATGTGGTGTGAGAGTTATGGGTGAGTGAGAGTGAGAGGCAATGTGGTGTGAGAGTTATGAGTGAGTGAGGCAGTGAGGCTGAGTGGTTTGGGGTGAAAGAGTGAGGGCTGATAGTTTTTTATCTGTGAAGACTGATTTGTGTTTTGTAGACTGATGCGTGTTATAAAAATTTTTCCAGTGGAACTCAAGTCTATAAGACTCGAGTTCTATGCAAATTTTAAATAGATTTTGAGTTTCTAATACTTGATATCTATGAGTATAAAATGGTTTTTCTAAGAAAATCGAGTCTATAAGACTCGATTTTAATTTTATAGAAATCGAGTCTTAAAGACTCGAGATCTAAGTGGCATTTTTAAGTCCAGCTCAGCAACTGGTCCACTAGTGTAGTGCGTTGAGATTTAAACAGCATCTCGAGTTTCTAAAACTCGAGATGCTATTTTCCTTAATCTTTCCAAACGTTGGTTAACTAACTACATTGTTAACCATTACACAGTTGGTTTGCAAATTTCCCCCAATGGCACAGGTCAGTCCAGAAGATTAAAACTTGACTTAGTGCATTGTTTGATGTAGTGACTAACGCTTGGGTCATGGGCGGAGCCATGTTGAAGGGTGGGGGGGCCATGGCCCCCCCAAAATTTTGAAATTTTTTGAAATATATATAATTATTTTAATGTTTTCAAAATTTAGTCTACAAAAATAAGAGTTGGCCCCCCCTAAGTATTTGAATTAGTCCAATGATGCTTTAAAAAAAATAATTGGTCTAATAGTTATAGAGACACAACTTTATTTTTCGCAATTCTATTTTTTATTGTAAAATGTGTTTTTATATCTGTTAAATATTTGAAAAAGTTTGGCACTAACCATGTTTGAATTTATCTTTTTCAACCTGTTATGTGGCGATTAACAAGTCATTGACTCATTAAAAAATTATTGTCACTAATACTACACATGAAATGTCTCTTTAGTTGCCACATAATGGGTCAAAGCAAAATAACTTCAAATATGTTTAGAACCTAGTTTGTTCCTCCAAGTTTTGGATCATTCTTGTTTTTGAAAATTACATTAGTTCAATTGAATAATTTTACTTACATTAGTATAAAATTTGATAATTTTTATAGAAAATGAAACTTTTTAAGAATTTCACTATGAAAATTGTGAAAATGTATTTTATTAATTTTATAAAAGATAGCCATCAAACATAATTTTGATTGAAAATATTAAACTCTTTTTTTGTTGGGTGTGTGTATATATATAACTTATCAAATAAAAAAATGTGTGTATATAATAAAAAAAGCATGTGTATTTATGTGTGTGTATGGGGTTGTCTTGATAAATATATTAGTGTTACAATTTGGCCCCTCCAAACAAAAATTCCTGGCTCCGTCCCTGGCTTGGGTCATTTGTTGGGCCTTACTTTGAACCCAATTCGAGCCTGATTTCCTCCAGGGTCTAGCCATCACCTTGTTGGGCCTGCCCACACAGGCCTAACCTTGACTTTGCATATTTGCCAAATTCCTTCTGGGTGACCTTTTGTGTGTGTGTGTCTGTGTGTGGAGAATGATTGTTTTGATGTAGAATCAACATGTAGGTCATGCAATTAATTAATTAACTTTATATATTCATATAGATGCCCACCCACATCGGTCAATAGTTTGTGAGAAACCACCCACATGTGAGATTTATCTCAAACAAAATCAAACTTTTGAGATATATATATATATATATATATATATATATATAAGACACTTTTGAATTTTTTTTTTTTTAGTGAAAATTGATAGTCGATTATCCTTTTAAAAATTTTAATTTACATATTGAAAGAAAGGAAAGTCGATGAATTGAATGTTTATATATAAATATATATATATATATATATATATATATATATATTAACTGATATTTAAGAATATTAGTTTAGGAAATATTTTAAGAATATTAATGGATTCAAAATTATTTTTATTTTTATTTTTTGAAAGGTAAGTAAACGGAATCAACTATGTAGCTCAACTTTAATTATTATTATTGTTATTATTATTGTTGTTGTTGTTGTTGTTGTTGGGTCAAGAAGCCCAGCTCATGTTTGTAAGACCTTTAACTTGATGGTCCCTGAACTGTACGAAACCTGCCCAAAACTGTTCTCAACTTTGAGGTCTGAAGAGGTATTATAACTTTATAGCCAGTTCTGGCCTTCGGCCTGATATATTGAATTATGGAGTGCTGAATTTGAATCAAAGATGTTAATACCGTATCGGAGGCCGTACCGATTTGGCCACCGGTACGATATATTTCGGATACCGGTCAATACCGGTGTACCGTTTTGGGTTTACCGTTATTTTTTATATTTATAAATAAATAAATAAATAAATATATATATATATGTATGTGTCTGTGTATATATATATATTATAATAAATATAAAAGTTTACCATAAAACATTTCCTCAATTCAGAACTAATTATTCATGGTTTTAGACTTTAGTATCAATTAAAAGGGAAAAAAAATAAAAAAATAAAATAGAAAGCTTAAAAGTTACCATTGCATACTAAGAAAACAAATAATACTAATAAGTTAATGCAAATAAGTTACCATTCTGTCCTAACAAAAATTCAAAAATTACAAAACTTAAAAAAAAAAAAAAAAAAAAAAAAAAACTTTTTTCTGTACCGGCCGGTACGCCCGGTACCGGCCGGTATTGCCTGAAATTGGCCGGTACGGCCGGTATTTTTTCCGGTACGAAACAGGGGGGTCGAGTGTACCGGATTACTGACCGGTACGGTATATTCTGGCCGTACCAGCCGATACGGTACGGAATCGATAACCTTGATTTGAATGCGTTATTGATGACCAAAATAAAATGAGTATATATCTATAAGAGCTTATACAGGGTTATTCCACGTTATAAACTATGCCGTCATAATCTAAAGAAATGTTGTTCAAGGAGGTGCTTACTACTAGGGTAAGACAAAATCCAAGAGCATGGGAGAAAGGTAGAGAAGGAATTTATTTTCCATTATTTACACAATATAGGATGTTATGCCCTTTTTATATCTGCACTCCCATATAATGTATGTCACATGGGAGTTAATCTCATTTAATAAGGCCATTTGATTGGCCTGAATATGCCCATTAATGGGCAATCTAGTTGGCCAAATTCTAATAATAACTTCTGGAGCACACTGACATACAATTTTATTATGAAAGTATAAAACCTTGTAAATAGCCTCAGGCTTAAGTTATTCAGCTGATGAATATCTAGCCAATGGTATTGTAACCGAGTTGGCATTTTCCATACATAAAGTGCTTGGAAGTTTAAGGGAAAAAGGGTTTGAATTGTGAGGTTAACTATTTAAAATTAATTTATAATTACCACATCATTTTAATTGTTTCAACTATAACTGTAGATTGTATTCTACCAATAATTTCAAATTATGGGTCGTAAAGAATTATAAATCTTATGAGTAGGTGAGTTCTAGTCAGTGGCGGAGCCAGGATTTGAGTTGAGGGGGGGCAAAATTTATATATGATGCACGCACTTACACACATTATGTGAATATATATAATATATGATACTAAGTGATATTTAATATAATTATACAAAGACAAAACTCTACCAAAAAAAAAAAAAAAAACTTATTCATAATATTGTATTTATCTAGAAATTGTGAAAAATGTAGATTTCCTAGCATTACTGGATATAAAAAGCATACTCTCCAAGAGAGAGAGAGAGAAACCTGATAAGGTATTGACCCCATTGAAGCAAGTTTTGAGAAAGGTGGTGCCTTTGCCTGGTTGCTCCAGCTGTGGGAGCTGGGTTTGGCTCTCCACTCCCTCTGCTTTTAGGTGTTCCATCTCTTTTTGCCCACTATACAAAGTGTTGGTTCATTTAAAGAGAGAAACCGATAAAGCTTTTGGGATAATTTGCCTTTTTTATATAATAGTTGAAACAATAATTGACGATACAATTGATTCCTGAAAGGTGATGACGAAAATGCATGCCTAACCCAAAAAAAAAAAAAAAAAAAGGTTGAACAGGCCAGGGGGGGCAACTGCCCCCCCTCGACCCCCCCTGGCTCCGCCCCTGGTTCTAGTTAACCTACTCATAAGATTTATAATCAAATTGTTTGAATCTTACTTACATTAAAACTAATCAGACTATACGTTCAAATTTATCATACCTATAAAAAAATAAATGGAACAGGCTTGACCAGAGGAATTTATAGTCATTTTTCCTTATGGCTAAGGAAGAAGGGTTGGTGTCCAATGGACCTCTTCCATATCTCCCTCCCCTTGTCATGAGTTATCGAGGTTAATGTCGTCTTTTCCTTGTCTTTTCCTTTTTAAGTGGGATAGATTTGTAACTTGCAAGACCCTTAGAGTGATGGCCCCTGAATTGTATGAAACATATATGCCCAAAATTGTTCTCTACATGCATATCTCTCAAGGGTTATTATAACTTTATAGCTAGGTAGTTCCGGCTTTTAGCCTATATACTGAATTATGGAGTGTTGAATTTTTTATTTATTTTATTTTTTGAGAATCTGGAGTGTTGAATTTGAATGAGTTATACTAATACCAAAATAACACTATAACAAATCTGACTTTTTTCAAGGGTCAAAACCCTTGAAAAAGGTATTAGAAAATGAAATTTTGAAGGCCTTCATGGCCCTCAAAACAAGTGCTCTATCTTATTTTGAGGGTCAAGAGACCCTTAAATAACCTTTTACCAAGGTTTAAAAGATTTATATTTACCACCCTTGATAAATAAGGTTATTTAAGGGGTCTCTTGACTCTCAAAATAAGCGTTGTCGCTACTCTTCACTGCTTGCTCATCATCGTCACCCCCAGCCAAATCCCTCACCCAAAAATAGGGAACAGTTCCTTCAATTTTAATAGATTATTCCGAGGGTTGTTATAGGTTTATTTCAAGGATTTTAGTGACCCTCGGAATAAAGCTAATCAAACTTAGCCATGCGCCCCAATTTTTAGTAATGGTTTCGGCACTTTTTAGTCAACCCTTGAGAAAAGTGGGTTGAAAGAAGTCAAGTTTGTTGTAGTGTAAAATGAGTGATGTATCTATAGGACATTATATAGGGTTATTCCACGTTATAAACTATGCTGTCATAATCTAAAGAATTGTTGTAATGGAGGTGCTTACTACTAGAGTAAGATCCATAAAACTCACAACCTAATTAAGAACCTTTGGAGTAAATCCAAGAGCAGAGGAAAAATAAATTCCTTCTTTCTACCTTTCTCCCATGCTCTTGGATTTACTTGAAGGAATTTATTTTTCATTATTTACACAAATGGGATGTTACACCCCTTTTGCAACCAACTCTCATATAATGTATGTCACATTAGAGTTAATTTCATTTAATAACGCTTATTTGATTGGCCTAGATTTGCCTACTAATGGGCAACCCAGTTGGCTAAATTCTAATAATGACTTTTGGAGCACAACTATATTCAGTTTTATTAGAGCATCTACATTGGCGGAGTTATAAATTTAGCTATTTAGTACCACAAAAAACTACTTTATTTATTTTACTTTCTTGTTTTATAAAACATCCAACATCAGTAATTTTATTTTAGCTTTCAACACAATAAAATGATATAAACAACATGATAAAATAATATATCCACTATAATAAACAACCATCACAACCACTATTATAGTGGTTTTGGCCTTCTATTTTTCTTCCGATCTGAACACACATAACACACAAATTTGCAAAAAAAAAAAAAAAAAAAAAAAAAAAAAAAAAAATTCATAAAACTCCAATTTACAAAACCCAAAAAAAAAACCCAACATAATAAATCTAAAAACTAAAGAGAGCAGAGTCATTAGCTGAAAAATAGCGTGCAAGGGAGAAAGAGGCAAAAAAATACAAACAAACAAACAAACAGCGTGCAAGAGAGAAAGAGCAAGAGAAAAAAAGAAAAAGAAAAAGATGAGAGCGTGCAAGGGAGAAAGAGAGTGTGGGAGTGTAATAAAATACAATTTTTTGCTTTAGCTTTTTTGCTACAGTGCACAACTATAGATGGTTGTGCACTATAGCAAGAAGCTAAAAATTTTAGCTATAGCACCACCATTGTAGCATACTTTTTAGTATTGGTGGTGCTAAAAATAGCAATATGGCTTTTTAGCACCACCAATGCCAATACTCTTATGAAAGCATACAACCTCTTAAATAGCCTCATTATTGTGTATAATCCATACATATGCATGATACAATTAAAAATAACACAATTATACATATATGAATTCAAATTATACATTGTTTAAGTTATAGATATATACATGAGTTTTACTCTTTTTTTCTTCTTTATATTTTATTTTTTGGATATACACATGAGTTTACTCTTTTTTATTGGTTTTTTTTTTTAATGGTTTATTTATATTAGACTCTTTGTCTTTTGTACAACATTAACTCACCTAGAAATTTTAAATATATATAGGAAACGTGATGTAAAATTAAACAACAATTAGAATCCAATTTAAAAAACTTAAAAACACTCTCTAAATCCAATATAATTGTTTTCTAACTTTTATTCATCAATATCACACTTTTATATTTTTGTTTTTATTTTCTATTGATATCACACCCTAACGTTACATTGTTTTTTTTTAAATAAATAAATAAATAAATATATATATATATATACACACACACACACGTTTATATATAAAGACCTTTTATCCAATACTTATATGTAACTTTTGCGCATGGATCATAATTTTGAGACTAAATGTTGTTGTTGCTGTATAATTTGTATGTGTAGCCTTAAAAATAATTGAGGTTAATTTATTGCAAAAATTTTTTGTTAGGGAAAATTTATTGCATAACTTAAATAAGCAATGTATCAAATTCGGATTGTTATTTTCTTTTTTTTTCAACTGTTCCATGATGTATAAAACTTGTTTTAAGTGTGTGTGTATATATATATATATGTTTTAAAAATTTTCAACTATTAAAACTTTAAATAATTCTAAAGCATTTTTTATTCTTAAAAAAAAAAAAATTTACAGTTTTTTTTTCTTGCTCCTAAGAAATCAAATGACCTATTTAAATTTCTTATATTTAAAGTAATTTTTTTAAGTTCATCAATTAGTGACTATATACTCGAGAACGAAGTTAAACCTGAGTACAGTAATTATCATTTTTATATATATAAAAAAGAAGGTAATATTTACAGCATATCTTGTAAGTCAATTAATTTTCTGTTAATTATTTTTAAATATATTAATTATAATTTATCAATTTAATTTATTTTCAACCATTGATTATATAATTTAAGCCCCTTTAAACTAAAATTTTGGCTTACCACTGTTTTTCATCATTTGAAATCAATAGTAAATTAGTATACTAGTATTTTTGAGAAAAAGTATATTAGAAGATTGAAAGGCAAAATATCCTTAGACTACAAAAACGACTTTCTCAAAGAAATAAAAAAGACTCCAAAAACGGAAGAGTGCTAGTGGAAGATGAAAAGCTCCATACACAAAAACTTTGTATCTAAGATAATATAATAGCTAGGCCAGAAGTTAGTAAACAAATATATTCATTGAATTTTTATTGATTAGAACCAGTTGAATGCGCGTATATTTTCCCAGAAAACGAAATCTCAGTAGACTAAATATGTCCAGTAACACACGCCAGTCAAGGATTGAAATTATCCAATAATCCTTTTTTTTTAATATAGGAAATTATCTAATAATAACCTATGAGTCATTATTAGTATTTATTATTTCGACATAATATCAAATCTCTATTGGTTTATAATAGACTAAGTTAAGCACCATACTAATTTTCACAATTTTGCCACATGGTGATCCGTGTGTGAGTGAGTCTATGATTTTACGACTCATGAGCCGTCATGCAACAAAATTATGGTAAAATTATAAAAATTGATGTGATACTAGACTTACTCTTTATATATAATTACTTCAATTCAATTTTTTTCTATATATAAAAAAATAAAAAAGAAGGAAACTTCGAGAGGGGTGCAATAGCACGAGTTCTCAATAAATAAATATAATTTGGTTGCAAAGTTCTCAACATAGGTATCAAGTTCACACAGATCACTTTCTCAACAAAAAAAAAAAAGTTCACACAGATCGAACACAAATATCCAACGAGGACTTTTACAAAGCAATCGCGTTATAAGCCGACGTGAGTTCTCATGCAATTGCAGCCGTGCCGTATGTAAACACGTATCTCAATTCTCTCTATATATATATCACACGCATTGTACCCTTACCTTCAATATCTCTATTCCTCTTCTAACTCTTCCATCATCTTCTATTTCAAATACTAGCTAAACCCTAGTTTTCTCTTACTTTCTTGCTCTTATTTTTGTTCTCAACCATGGCAGAGAAACAAAACCAACCCTTGAATGGTGCCTACTATGGCCCCTCAGTCCCGCCGCCACGCCAAGCCTACCACCGCCCCGGCCGTGGCAGAGGCTGCAGCTGCTGTGCCTGCCTTTTGAAATTCATAGTCTCGTTGGTTGTCATCGTTGGCCTTGCTGTTCTCATCTTTTGGCTTATCTTCCGCCCCACCAACTTGAAATTCTACGCCACGGAAGCCTCGCTTTCCCAATTCAATTTCACGTCCAACAACACTCTCCAATACAACCTTGCCCTCAACATCACTGCCAGAAACCCCAACAAGAAGATCGGTGTCTACTACGATTCTATAGAGGTTAGGGCTTACTATGATGACCAGAGGTTTGGTACCAAGAGTTTGACACCGTTTTACCAAGGGCATAAGAGTACGGAAGTTTTGAACACTGAGTTTTCAGGGCAGCAATTGGTGGTGCTTGCGGCTGAGGAGCTTTCTGAGTTTAATTCCGAGAAGACTGCTGGGGTTTATAACATTGATGTGAAGCTTTATCTTCAGCTTAGGTTTAAGGTAGGGAAGTTGAAGACATGGAAGATGAAGCCCAAGGTTGACTGCGAGTTGAAAGTTCCATTGAGCTCTAATGGAAATTCAGCCACTGGTTTTGAGATTACCAAGTGCGACATTGATTTTTGATTGGCACACCTTCGTCATGTTTGATTTTATATATTATTTTTTTTAGTTCTTTTTTTATTGGGATTTCTTCATTCTTTTGTTTTCTCTATACATTATAGTATTAGGTTTGCGAGAGATGGACTTGGTTATTATCTTTTTATTTATTTATTTAGATGATTGGATTTTATTATGATATCTTCTTTGTTACTTTCGTTGTGTTTATAAATAAATAAAGCCACGACTATATATATAGCCGCTATTCTTGATTTTTTAATGTTGCCAATGTTGCTTAAGTATATTGATGTGATCATTAGACATTTCATTCTGATCAAGTCATCGATTTCTTTATATATATGAGAAAAGTTATTGGCCCCTTCAACAGAGTACACGTACATATTAAGCAACCAGTATCTTTGAGTCCGTCAAACATAAGCGCAACAATATTAATCCCAATTAAATATTTCAGGAACCTTCTCAATTTGTTCAGTTCAGCAGCCCAGGCTAAAAGAAGTTTAGAGAATTTATTTATTTATTTTTATTGATTTTATAATCTGGTGCACTAATTATATTAGAAATAGTTATCCCATCTTGGAAAGAAAAGAAGAAGAAAAAAAACATTCACTCCTTATAAATAGAGAGCAAAGGCTAAGCTTTATCTAGTGAGAGACTAGGTTGATAGTGAATTTCAATTAGCATTGCCCGAGTATGTAGGCTTCAATAAGTTAACTTAATTGCATTAATTTTTGTATATTGTAGTTCTTGTAATTTTATTGTTTAGGCAGGGAAGAGCAAAGATGTGTAGTCAAGTCAAAAGTATCAACATAATAGAGATAAAATTAGGGATTAATATTTTCCATAGATTTTAGTGCAACTGCACCATAGAGTTCCTAAACTTCTATACATCTATTTTGAACCAAGTGAATTAAATTTTGTCATACCACATTCAAATAAATAGTGTATTATTATTATGAGATGGGTTCAAGTTACACTTGTAATTTTATAAAAGTTACACCTTTTGTAAACCATTGATTACTATTAGATCTAAGGGTCAAAAAACACTCATAGTAGTATCATTATTACTCCCTAGAAATTAGTAATTCAGGCATTAACTCTTCTTAAAAAAAAAAAAAAAAACCACAGCATTAACCTTTTTTTTTTTTTTTTTTTATCGTTCATATCATCATCTTCTTGACTTCTTCCTCTTGTCTTTCTTTTTGCACTATACTTGCAGGCCGCCACCATTAATAAAATTCTCAAGATAAAATTGTAAATACAAGTTATATATCTTTATTTTGTTTTAATAAGCATGATTATCATTTGCGAACTCATTTATTTGTCCATCTTTATATTATGTAGCCAATATGATGGTAAATAAATAATATCACATTCAACCCTCAAAAAGCTAGATGTGACTTTTAAAACCATTTTCTTATGTTCATTGTGGGATTAATTGTGTGCTTCATATATTGAGTGAGAGAGAGACCTGTATCTTAGTATCATCGAAGAGTAGAGCGGTAGAAAAGTGTCTCTTCCTTGTGAAAATACTGGCACATACAGACCTCACTGCAATAAACCTTTGCATCGCTACGCTATCTAATTTTTGGTTTTGGAGTTCAAAAGAGAAAGAAAATTAGAAGGAAAAGCAAATAGATTAATTGAAAGAAGCAGAAGAAGAAAGAAGAAAGATATGTCAGAGTAAGGAACCCCTTAACTTATAGGCTATAGCAGTATAAATTTTAAATATAGCTTGTCTGTCATATCCAAATATGGTAGTTTTAATTATCAGAGGGAGTCTATAAGGTACAGCCGAGCTCATATGAAACCTCTGAGATCGTTTCAATTTCAAAGCCTTATATAGTTACATTATTGGTTAAAAGCTTAGCAACTAATAGACAAGATAAAAGCTTATAATTACAGTAGTCTGAAAGCAGGGGCGTAGCCAGGATTTTTAACATGGGGGGGCCGATTTTCGACGACGATGATTATCATTGTTGTATGGACAGTCTATAGATTTAGGTTGATATGAACCTTCTTTGACATAAGCTCGTCGGATTTCATCTTGTTTGTTGATAGGAAATTCACATATTTGTTTACGTGATCTGGATCACGATCTATCTCTTCAGATTGAATTCTTGAACATTTGGAGAGGTGTTCATCAGGCATTGAAGTATCAACATTTATTTCTACAGCCACATTTGTTTCTACAGTCACAGTTGTCCTAAATTTTGAATTGCTAACATCTTTTTTCTTTAAGAATGCATCAATTGTTTTTCGTTTGCTCATAATTCTTTTAGCTTTAAGAATATGACTCAAAAATTAACTTGAAAAGAACTTAAAAAATAAAATCTTAGTTAGAAATTTTTACTTAATTATATAGATGTTATTCATACTCAAGAAAAAAATAAAATTTCCACTATAATTTAAACAGTCAACCCATCATCATTCCTATTATTCAAATTTTCATGTATTTTTTTTTTTTTAAAAAAAATTAAGAATAACCCCTCAAACAAAAGCAAAAATTAAACACACAAGTACACAACATAAACCAAACAAGTTAACAACACCCATTGCCACATGATATCTAACTAATCAAAATAGGTAATAAATCAAAAAAAATTTACCTTAGAAACTTTATCTTCCCTTCAAGACTCATCACAAACAACCTCCCCATGCCCATGCCTTCAACCATATATTTCTCTAAAAATCTATGAAAAATTAAAGAGCATATGAATATTTAAGTGTAGATAGTTGAGGAAAAATAAAACACTAAAAAGAGATGAAGCGGAAACTGAAAACTCACTCTCTGGCTGCGCCCCTGCTCTGAATAATTTATTTTAAGAAAGCAAGAAGAAAGAAAATAATGGTCAGTTTTTTTTTTTTTTTTGGGGATCGTGAGGACTGAGTTTGAGAGGAGGGCTGAGCTGAGCAGTAAAAAGAGTCTAAAGAAATGAAGGTCTAGTGATTAAATAAGAGAAGAAAACTCACCAGGCAATCACCAAGTTCCAAATCCTGAAATTTGACAATAAAATATGCTGAGTGATTTGTTTTAGAAAGCAAGAAGAAAGAAAAAATTGGTCAAGAAATTTTTTTTTTCTTCGGACTGGAGGATTGATGCTGAGATTTGGGGACTGGGAGGCAGTACCAGTGGGAAGTGAAAGTGTATCACAGGAGACAAAAAAAAAAGAAAAAAAGAATAAGAAGTAAAGGGAATATGGGATTCCGTGGGTGGGTTTTTGAGATGGAGAAAGTGAAATTTTGTTGTTATGTGTTTGGATTTTGAGTATTTAAATGTAAGTGGGCCAGCTTTTTGTTTTATTTGAGTATAAGAGGCCTAAAACTAAAGCTGAGAGAATAGAGGTCTAAAACTAAAGCTAGGAGAATACAGGCTTAAAACTAAAGGCTTTTAGCTAGGAGAATAATGGAGATATGGGGGGGCTGGATGTCTAACATTGGGGGGGGGGGGGGGGGGGGGGCAATCAATTTTCTTACACACTCTAATGGATATATATATTTTTTTGCAAGGGCCACGACCCCCCCAAGGGACAACATGGCTCCGCCCTCGTATGAAAGAAACTGTAGAGAGATGATGGAGGCCTGAAAGTATATTGCAAAAAGAAAGACAAGAGGAAGAAGATGATGATATGGACGGAAAAAAAAAAAAGAAAAAAGAAAAAAGGTTAATGCTGTCGTTTTTTTTTTTTTTTTTTTTTCTTTAATAAGAAGAGTTAATGCCTGAATCACTAATTCCTAGTGAGTAATAATGATATTACTATGAGTGTTTTTTGACCCTTAAATCTAATAATAATCAATGGTTCACAAAAGGTGTAACTCTTGTAAAGTTACACCAGGTGTAACTTGAACTCATCTCTATTATTATTATTATTATTATTACTTTTATCTATTTAGATTATTGATAAGTGGTAAATAAAATTGATAAATAAGATTTTAAGAAACTCATCATGGAGTTACTCAAAGAACTATAAATGATCTCAATATGAAAAGTAATTATTTTGATTCATGGCTATTTTGGGAACATGCTTCATGGTGGGCCATAAGGGCCTAACCTCACTAATAAATGATGTGTGGGGCATTAAGGCAACGAAATCCTCTGCGGTCGAGATGAAGGCCTCGTATGGCCAATTATTCACTAGGGCATGAAGCCCTAACTAGATGTGGGCCTTATACCGCATATCCAAAAGGACATGAAAGGGCCAAGGAGCCCAACTCAGCCACGGATGCTCTATTGTAATATATATTGATTAATCTCAAAAAATAATTTGACTTCACCATTGGCCCAACAAGAATTCAAATACATGTTAATTGTTAAAGGTAAAAAGAAAAAAATGTGAATGCAATTTTTATACCACAACTTTTGCTATAATACTGATATAGTTGGTAATGAGTTATGAGTTCATGTAAAAGTGATAAGTAATCATTTATAATCTATCACATCAAAATTGTGTTAAAATATATAACAGGCTACTTGTACATAAATGAAATAGATTGCAATTACTACATATTGTTTTATGTGGAAAACCTTCAAAGGTTAAAGGAAGAGCAATGGCACAGGACAGCACAGGTCAGTTCAGAAGATTAAAACTTGACTTACGCTCTGTTTGTTTCGCTGGAAAACTTTCTGTAAAGATAGTTTTCCACATTTTATAGTGTTTGGTAGCATAAAAAAAACTTGGTCAATGGAAAATTATCTTTAGTCAACAGAAAACTCTAATAAAAATAAGGTTTATTTTCTATAGGTTGTTTTCCAAATTTTTTTTTTGGAAAACAATCTCTCTCTCACGTGTTGTATCTCCTATAAATATTATATTTGTCTATAGCCATGGGAAACATAATTTTTTGGCGCTTTCTCTCTCTCATGGTAAGTTTTCTCACTTTTTCTCTCCTCACATCCTCACTGTCACTAACTCTGGTCTCTCCTCTTCCCATAGATCTCTCTCTAACTGTCTCTCTTCTCTCTTTTCTCCGTATTTCTCTTCTCCTTTGTAACACAATTCTCTGATTATATTTTTTTTTTCTTCATTGATCGGTCAATAGCTCCGGCTTGCAAAGGAGAACAAATTTGTAATGGTAATTATTTCATTCCTCTCTACCAAAATCCCAATTCTTTGCTTTAAATTTCAAGCTCAATTTTCTTTTTTCTCTAAGAAATTTTCGGTTTGTTGGATTCCAGGCAGAAGTTACTTTTTTTTTGTACATAAAGTGCAAAAAAATAAAATAAAAAAAAAAAAAAAAAAAAAGAAGAAGAAAGAATGAATGAAGTAAAAGATGAAAATTTTAAACATAGTACCTATATTGCTATAAATTGCTTTTACATGGGACAATCTTTACTGTGGACTAATAATATTGTTATATAATGAATGATAATTGTTTAAGAGAATTGCATTTGTTGGCAAATACTTTTTTTGTTGGCAGATACTATGCAGTGATGATATATTATACAATACATTATGTAAATACATAATTTAGAGTAATATTGAAGACTTGTGGTTGGCCATAGTAAACAATTAGTATACCAACAAAAAGAGTAAACAATTAAAAGTTATTGTTATTTATACTTATTGAAAATGTATTCCCCTGTCAAATATATATATATATATATATAGAGAGAGAGAGAGAGAGAGAGAGAGAGAGAGAGACAAATGGTTGATATATGTGTGTGTGTGTACGTACGTTACTATCTATATATATGAGCAAGATGAGTGGTAGAGATCATGAAAATTTAACAACTAATTAATTTTGATTGTATCTATTGTCAAAATTTTAGTATGAAAGCCAAATTCATTCTTTGTTTTTTTATTTATAATGATTACATTAGATAGTTTATATAATATACATGGTTTAAATTATACAAAAAATATTTTAAAAAAATTACATACCAAACACTAGAAAACATTCTCATACTTATTTTCAAGGTCGTTACCAAACATTAGAAAATGAGACAGTTTTCTAGAAAATGCTCTTTAGAGAATGAATTATTTTCCAGAAAACGTTAATGCTGAAACAAACAGAGCGTTAGTGCATTGTTTGATGTCTAGTGACTAAGGCTTGGGTCATTTGTTGGGCCTTACTTTGAACCCAATTCAAGTCTTGATTCACTCCAGGGTCCAGCCATCACCTTCTTGGGCCCGCCCATACAGGCCTAACCTTGACTTTGCATATTTGCCAAATTCCTTATGGGTGGCCTTTTATTTATTTATTTTATATATATATATATATATATATATATATATATATATATATATATATATATATATATATATATGTATATTTTAAGAACGATTGTTTTGACGTAGAATCAACATGTAGGTCATGCAATTAATTAATTACATTTAAATATTCATATAAATGCCCACCAACATCGGTCAATAGTTTGTGAGAAACCACCCACATGTGAGACTTATCTCAAACAAAATCAAACTTTCAAGATATATATATATATATATATATATATATATATATATATATATATATATATTTATATTTATATTTATGAGACACACTTTTGAATTTTCTTTTTTTTTAGTGAAATTGATAGTGAATTATCCTTTTGGAAATATTAATTTACATATTGAAAGAATGGTTTTGGGAATTGAATGTTTATATATATATATAGAGAGAGAGATAACTAATATTTTAAGGATATTAGTTTAGGAAATATTTTTTAAAAAATTATAAAAAAGAAAAAAATAACTAAATTTTCCCAAAAAAAAAAAAAAAAAAAAACTCACACTACCCATGCATGAATATTTTTACAATTACTAATTTTCCCTTCACTCTTTGATGAAGTTTATTTTTCCATTGAGCTATTTGATTCACTTAATTTGCCAGAAAGTAAAAATGCTTAATTGGGTCACTCAAGAAAAAATTAGCTTTTGTATTTTGTCATGTTTCTCACAAAAATCAAGAATAGGACGATCATTTTAGCAAAACTTTTAGGATTATTGTCGTTAATTTCCTTATATCTCATTGTTGATGTGAATTTTCCTTACTCATTAAAAATTTAGAAGTCGGAATAGTCTACTTAAGACCGGTACCTCAACACTAGACTAGAGTTTGGTGACATTCCTAACTCTTAGTTGAATATTTTTTAAAAAACTTTAGGAGGAAGTAAAAGTTATTTTTAACAATAATGTTAAACATGTAACAAATTTTGCTAAACAATTATTTATTACTATTTTTTTTTTTTTTAATTCAATAGTTACAATTACTGGGAGAGGCCGGTTTTACCTTTAAGAATATGTAGTATCACAATTCGAATACTCTTGGGTCCTTGACAATTTTGCTAAAGGAACTTAAAAATGGATATTTAAAGCTTTTAAAAAAAAACTCGGTTCAACGCAATTAATACACATTCCTATCGGCTCCATTGAATTCAATTCGCGTGAAATCTCTTTCCCAGCAACACACGCAAGTCCTGTCAAAATGGACCTTGTTCAAAAAGAAAGTTCAGAGTAGGGCATTAAGGGTGAGTTTGGTTCAGTTTTTTGTAAAAGTGTATAATGAAAAAGTTCATTTTCAAAAAGCTGAGGGCCCGTTTGGTACATGTGTTTAAAAACTGAAAATTGTTGTTTGAAAATATTTGTGAAAATACGTGTGGGTGAAAAAGTGTATGGAAATGCGTGAAATGCTGTTTAAAAACTGAAAATGGTTGTTTGGAAACACAAACCAAGCACCCCCTGAGTGTTTGGTAAAAGCTGTTAAAAAGTGCTTTTTGAAAAAGCTGAGTGTTTGGCTAGCACTTATAAAAGTGGCAATTTGAGGAATAAATTACCAAAAATGACAATGTATATATAAGGGAGTTTATTTCATATATATATATATATATATATATATTTTTTTTTTTTGGATGTGAGTTTGTTTCGTACTTAAATCAACTACTTCATCATACTTAAATCAATTTTTCTCTTTCTAAAAAAATTATTTTTTTCTCACCAATATTAGCTAATAATAACCTACCACTTAAGATTTATTGTGAAAGTATTGTGAAAATATTGTGATAAAAATTGATACTGATTTTAATTTTAACATACTATTAAAATTATTTTTTTCTCTTTCTAAAAAAATTATTTTTTTCTCACAAATATTAGCTAATAATAACCTACCCCTTAAAATTTATTGTGAAAGAATTGTAAAAATATTGTGATAACATTTCCTTCTTCTTTTTTCCTTTTTTTTCCCTCTTCTTTTTATCCTTCACACACGGCATTTCTTTCTTTTTTTTTCCTTTTTTTTTCCCTCTTTTTTTCTCCTCCCACACACGTACCCTTACTCTTTTCTTTTTTATCCTTCTTTCCTCCTTTTTTTTCTCTGCCATTCCTCCAAATTAACTCCAGAACGTTCCAGAGCTTTTTTTTTTTTTTTTTTTTTTTTTTTTTTTTTTTCTCTTAGCACTTTGTTTGTTGGTTCTTGGCGGAATTGATAGCATCCTTGGTTCTGGCGACGTAGAATCCATCGGAGTGCGTGGCGAAGATGAGGCGGTAGAGTTCGGAGACAGCGAGTGGCTGAAAGGGAAGGGCTTGGAGATCGAAAATGGGGTCGAAGTCGGAGGGTTTGATTGGGAGGGGTTCGCCGATTTGATCAAAGTAGAAGTCGATGTTGTTGACGCATTCGCCTTCAATTTCGTCTTGTAATTCTATCATTTTACTATATTCTAATGTTTTTTTGTTTTGCATTTTGAGGAATCCTAATTTGCAAGGGATTGATTTTTTTTTTTTTTTTTTTCTTAGCTGATTTGGGAATTTGTTATAGATTTTTTTGTGTTTAAATTTGGAAATTTGTTGGGAGAGCAAAGAGATGAGATGAGAGGAATGAGGGACAGGCGTGAGAACTGATGACTTTTTATCAAGGGTAATTTGGTAATTGAAGGAAGAGCCCAACGGATAGTTCAGAAACGCGCATGGACTTTTTGTTTATGGACCTCCAGAGCTCCATAACGCAAAAGCGCGTTCTCAGCCTTGGCCCAAAACACAACTTTCCAGCTCCAGCTTTCTTCAAAACGTGCGTTTCAGCTTCTAAAAGCTGAAACAAACGGGCACTAATTCACACAGAACCAAAATCAGAACAGGACTTTTCCAAGGCAAACGCGTAGGGGGCTATTATTTGTCTGTAAAGAGAGGGTATAACAAAAAGTCAGCAATCTATGGGGGCAACTTCTAGCAATTCCCCAATACAAAAACAGTGGTACACAAAAAAATTGGCAGTTATCATATTTTTCAGGATTTTGGGTTGCTCTCGAGTCTCGACCCTTCTCGTTAACTCATTTGCAAATCCATTAGCTTTATGGTGTACGTAACATGGATGGATGCTCTATTCGCGCTCTAATAAATTCTTTCAATCACAAACCAACACATAAATATCCGATGCCAATATACCATGGGTTGTTAGCCATATGATCACAAGTTTTTTTTTTTTTTTTTTTTTTTGAGGGGATATAATCACAAGTTTTAAATACATTTCTAAAATTAGATGTTTATATCCTAATCTCCAAGCTATGTCTACTCCATGCATAACATCCCACAATTCAGCAATATTATTAGTTGTGATAAAAAATGCAACGAGTAACCTCTCATCCAATTAATGTTTGTTTTAGTCTTTAAGAAACACGTTTCAAATTTTAACCCACATCACACTTATGCATCCACATATTTCTGAACCGCAACATATGGCTTACCAAATTGGAAATTCGAAATTACCACTAACATTCCTCTTCACTTTTCATTGCTGTATCTAGTTATAGGACAAAACTTGGGTCCAGTTGCTCCTGTGCACCTACAGCCATTGCGATGGTGACATGTGCACAAAAGTAGACATGTGTACTATCACAACAAATCTAATGCACTAAAGCACTAGACCTAAGCTAAGTCCCTAATTATGTACACACTTACTCTTCCTCCATCTTCTAAAGCATTCATTGTTTTCCATGTTTTAATTTGCACCGTTGTTCCTTTTTCTTTTTTATTCCTTTTGTTTTAAAATAGGGAAAAATATCCATCCATACTTGTTTACATCTATTATTTTGCATCAATATCCACAATTGATACATGAATGTCCACATTTCAACACATGAAAGTAAATGTAATAGTACACTAAAGAGCTTTAAGCCTTTAAGATTAAAGTTTGGAATTCCTACATTTTTTTCAATTTTAAAGAAAGAAAAAAAATTTAACACAAGGGTAAATTTAGGTACACTTCCTTATTAGGAAATATACTTTAAATTTCCATAATAAATTCAAAAACATATTTGTATTGAATTTAATTGAACTTAGAAATGATAAAATTGTTTATGTTGCATTGGTCAATACAACCTAATATCTTAATATAATTACATAATTAAATTCCACACCAAAAAGTGTGTACTTAAA
This sequence comes from Quercus tomentella, assembly GCA_028535165.1. NCBI lineage: Eukaryota > Viridiplantae > Streptophyta > Magnoliopsida > Fagales > Fagaceae > Quercus > Quercus tomentella. The sequence continues at coordinate 11,686,198 of JAPQVY010000012.1, read as the reverse complement.
TTTTTACTTGACAAAATTGCCAAACATTTGACAAATTTTGCTTAAGAACTTTAACAATTTTTTTGTTAGAACAACTTTAAGGGTCTGTTTGGTTGGAAGAGTGGAAAAGTAGGAAGATAGAAAATAGGGAGGGGATAGAAAAGCGGGAAGATAGAAGAGATTTAGTTTTCTCACATTTGTGTTTGGCTGGAGGATGGAAAAGTGGAGAGATTAAAAACTTATTTGTTTGGTTGAGAATAAAAATGAGATGATAGAAAATGAAATTGGTACAAATTTACAATTATATCACATTTTTTTATTAAAAACAAAAAAGTAACACATTTTTTTTATTAAAAAAATTATGTATGGATACTTCAAATTTTTATTTATTTATAAAAAACACAAACAAACAAAAAATGAGCACAAAAAAAAAAAACACTAAAACTAGAAAGAAAAAAAAAATAGCAACGCACAGGACGAAGCCAATGTGCAAGTCCCCCCTCCCCCCATTTCTCCCCATTTTGGGGAGAAAACATTTTTGTGGGCTCAAGGAGAAAACACACAAACCCCATCATCTCTTTTCCCTCTCCCGTTTCCAACCAAACACCCTCCAAAAAATTTCTCCTACTTATTATTTTCTTTTTTCTTTTTTCAGCCTAAAGGGATTTTAAAACTCTTCAAAAAAAAAAAAAAGGCCAAGAGGCTTGTATCAAATTTAAATAAATAAATCTTTAAATCCGGTCCAATGTAATCCCAAAGTCAAAGAGGCCCGGACTATTTTATTTTTTTGAGAAATAATTGCAGATAAGATTGAATTCGGAAATGTAGGCCCAATCCCAAAGCCGCCAAATTGAATTCGGTATTGTTTGGACAAATCCACAATAGATAGACAATGGAAATTGGAAGGTCAAGTTTTGAAATTCCACTCTCTTCAAATATTGGATTTTGAACAGAACTTTTCCAAAAGCAAACACGCGTTTCCTATTTCACCGTATCATGCAGCCCCGCGTAGCCAAACCGTAGCATACCAATTTGGACAATGGAAATTGTCACCACCTTTCTTTCAACACTCATCCACCGCTATATATATACACACACATCACACTTGTAAATTGTACCACTCTTCCATCATCTTCTATTAGCATTAATTCCTCACCAACCAAAAATAAAAACCAAAACTTCCTCTTAGTGAATTTCTTGAGCTTAATTTTGTGATCAACAATGGCAGAGAAAGAACCACACTTGAATGGTTCCTACCCCGGCCCATCTATACCACCACCGAACCAAGAAGACAAACACAAAAGCCGTGGCTGCTTTTGTTGCCTTTTTGGCTGCCTTTGGAAAACCATAGTGGCCTTGATTCTCATCATTGTCCTTGCTATCTTCATCTGTTGGCTTATCCTTCAACCCAGAATGTTCAAGGTCCATATCACGGATGCCAAACTCACTCAGTTCAATTTCACAAACAACAACAACAATCTTCAATACAAACTCGACCTCAACATCACTCTCAGAAACCCCAACAAGAAGATGGCTATCTACTTCGACAAAATCGAGGCCAATGCGTTCTACGAGGGCCAGAGGTTGGATACAGAGAATTTGACGAAATGGGGTTTTAAAGTAGAACGCAAGAGTACGCATTTTTTGAATGCAACGTTTGCAGGTCAGCAATGGATGGTGCTTGGAGCTAATGAGCTTGACTTCAACGAGGAAAAAAGTGTTGGGGTCTATAGCATTTATTTGAAGTGCTATCTTCGTATTAGGTTCAGGATTGGAGATTTCATTGGTGGGGATCACAAGCCCAAGGTTAGGTGCGGATTGAAAGTTCCATTGATTTCTAACGGGAATTTATCAACAGCTCGATTTGAGACTACCAGGTGTGACGTCCAATTGTTCTAATTGCCCAAGACCATTGTCACATTTGATTCAGGATGGTGTAATTCTTAGTAGTCTTTATTTATCATGGTTTCTTTATTGTTTTGTTATTCTGTGTAAAATATGCACTTGGGTTTACGAGATATAGAGCTGGTGAATAACAGATTATATGTATGCTAATAATATTAGAAATAGTTATCCCATCTTGAAAAGAAAAGAAGAAGAAAAAAAATGTGTCACTCCGTATAGATTGAGAGCAAAGGCTAAGCTTTATCTAGTGAGTTTGTGAGAGACTAATAGAATTAAATTTTGTCATATCATCAATATTTGAATTCAAATAAATAGTGTATTATTATTTTTGTATCTATGTTATGATTATAGTGTCTCACATGGATTAAGTATTTATAAACTCTTGGGTACTCTCTCATTGTTAGCCGGTTTTCATGGGTGAGTTATACCTATGTAGAAGCGGAGCCAAGATTTGAGTTGAGTGGGGGAGGGGCAAAATTTATATATGATATGCGCACTTACACACATTATTAAAAAAAAAAAAAAAAAGGCTTATTCATAATATTGTATTTATCTATTGAGATATTTCTCACATGAGTGATCTATTTTTAAAAAAAAAAATTTAGAGCCAAAACTCAAGTTATGAATGAAACTATTAGTAGTTAGGTAAATATTGAGTGTAATATACGTGAATTTCTATTATTTTGGTTAATGTGGACCCATAAAAGGTTTAAATTATAATATGCTAGGGACAGACTATTTTTTGGGTGGGCCAGGGGTAGTTCCCCCCCTCTCCCCCTCTCTTTGACTCCCCTAGCTTTGCCTCTATACCCATGGGCTCCTAATATTTGATATCAAAGTCAACCACCACACTAATTAATTGGATATAGCTCATTGAATATGTGATCAAATAATATAAATAAGATTTTAAGAAAGTTAATCAAAGAACTCAAAATGATCTCAATATGAAGAGTAATTATTCTGATTCGTGGCTGTTTTTGGAGTATGTTTTATGGTGGGCCATAAGGGCGTAAGCTCACTAATAAATGATGCGCTAGACCACTAAGGGGACGAAATCCTTTGCGGACGAGATGAAGGCCGCTTACGGTCAACTACTCACTAGGGCATTAAGCCCTAACTAGATATGGGCCTTGTACTGCATATCCAAAAGGACACGAAAGGGCCAAGGAGCCCAACTCAGCCACGGATATATATATATATAAATCCCCCCAAAATTTTTTTTTTTACTTCACCATTGGGTCCACACGACGTTAAATACAGTTAAATTGTTAAAAGTAAAAGGAAAATATGCGAACACAACTTTTGTATCACAACTTTTTCAACAATATTAATGTGGCTAACTATGAGTTATGAATTCATGTGAAAGTGATAAATAATCACTTACAATTTGTCATATTAGAGTTGTGGAAAAAGTTATGACGGAAAAATTATGATCCTAGAATAACTTTGAGGAAGGAAAAAAAATAACAGTAGGATAATACTATTGTACATAAATGAAATAGATTGCAATTATTGCATATCGTTTTATGTGGAAAACCTTCAAAGGTTAAAGGAAGAGCAATGGCATAGGCCAGTCCAGAAATTTGCTATTTGTAAAATCATATTACAAGAGCTTATGGTCTATTTGAATTGAGGGGGAAAGAAATGAAGTAGAGTAGAGTAGAGTAACTTTGAGGAAGGAAAAAAAAAAAAATAACAGTAGGATGATACTATTGTACATGAATGAAATAGATTGCAATTACTACATATCGTTTTATGTGGAAAACCTTCAAAGGTTAATGGAAGAGCAATAGCATGGGCCAGTCTAGAAATTTGCTATTTGTAAAATCATATTACAAGAGCTTATGGTCCATTTAGATTAAGGAGGAAAGACGGGAAGTAAAGTAGAGTAGAGTAGCTTTAGCCTAGAATTAGTTTATTTTAAGTTAACTCTACTCTACTTCCCTCCACTCTCTATCTTTCTCCCCTCAATTCAAACATGCCCTTAGGGAACAGGGGAAAGATTATCTACGCTCTTACAATTACAAGTACTTGAGAGCCACAGCGAGGGCAGGCTCACGGGCTATTCGCTCTGGAATGCGTGGGTTGTATTAAAACTAGTCTTCGAGCATTGTTTGATGTCTAGTTAATAAGGCTTGGGTAATTTTTTGGGCCTTACTTTGAACTCAATTCGAGCCTTGATTCCCTCCTGGGTCTAGCCATCACCTTGTTGGGCCCATACAGGCCTAACCTTGACTTTGCTAATTGCGTATATATTTGCCAAATTTCCTTATGGGTGGCGTTCTGTTTTCATATAGAATCAACATGTAGGTCATGCAATTGATTAATGACCTTTAAGATATTCATATAAATACCCACCCACGCATCGGTCAATAGTTTGAGAGAACCACCCGACATTACATGTGAGACTTATCTCAAACAATATCACACTTTTGAATTTTAATTTAGACAAGACTTAGATACATTACTTAAATGTTGTTCTTTAAGTTTTTTTCTTAAAATTTAGATATAGTACAAATAAAAGTGTGTTTTTTAGTGAAGTAGCCGCATGGTTGAATCTTAAGAGAAGAACTTAAAAAACATCACTTAAAGTATTGTACTTAAGTTTTATCTTTTTTTTTTTTTTTTTTTTTTTTTTTTTTTAAAACACACTTTTGAATTTTTTTTTTCTTGTTTAATAAAAATTGATAATCAATTACCCGTTGGAAATTTTAGATTATATTTGGTAACAGTTTTTATTTTCTATTTTCAAAAACTTGTTTTTGGGAATATAAAGAAAAAAAAAATTTGTATTTTTTAAATCAAAAACATGTTTGGTTAGCAGAAATTAAAAAGATATTTTTTTGAAAAAAAAAAGAAAAAGTAAATACTAAAGTATATTGATACTAGGATTTGAATTCTAATGCCAACTCATTAAATGAGACAGATTCATTAAATTAAATGCGTGTTTTCATTGATTTTTGAAAATTAGAAACTGAAAATTGCCTTTAGCATATTTTCAGTTTCCTTCACAAATTGAGTTTTGAAAATAGTCATTGTTTTCTATCCATTTTAGGTTACCAAACAAGTTTTTTAGTCTAAAATATATAAAATTGTTTTTGGAAACAAAAAATAAGGAGAAAAAATAGTTACCAAACATAACCTTAGTTTCCCTATTGAAAGAAAGGAAAGTTGATAGTTTTGGGTAGGCCTGTCCATGGGTCGGGTTTGTGCCTAACCCGAAACCGACCCGACTAGATCGGGTCTCCTAAACCTGGACCCACCACCGACCCGCCGATGGCAACGGTTCGGGTGGTCGGATGTCAGTGGTTCACCGGTCGAGTATTGGTCGATTTTGGTTTTGTAGAAATCGTCGTTGGATTTTATTTATGCTCAAAATCGTCGCCGAATTTTGCAGAAATCGCCGTCGGATTTTGTAGAAATCGTTGCCGGATTTCGTCAAAATCTCTGGTTTTTGCTGAATTTGACCGGATCTCAAAGAGATCTTGGCGGATCTCAACGAGATTAGGCCGGATCTTGAAAAGATCTCGGCAGATCTCAACGAGATCAAGCCAGAGCTCAAAGAGATCTAGCATGATCTCAGTGTAAAATTGGCGGAGAACAGATGTTACCATTTTCCGATGTGTTTCCTAGTCGAGTCGGTTGAAAATCAATTTTTCATGCTCAAACCCGTCAACTGACCCACCAGTCTCGGGTTTTATGGGCGGAGACCCACCGTCGACCGTCGCCGACGTCAGGTCAGTCGGTTTTTGGGCCGGGTTGGCCAGGTTGGGCGGGTTGGTCGGGTTTTGGGTCTGCTTGAACACCCCTAGTTTTGGGAATTGACTGTTTAATAATATATAAATGGCGAAAATGCACTTTTGGTCCCTACATTTTGGGTCAATTCTCATTTTGGTCCCAAAATTAATTTTGCTACTAATGTAGTCCCTAAAAAAAGAAAATCGATTATATTTTGGTCCCTACCATCAACCCACTAACGAAAATCTCCTACGTGACAAATGAAATACCCTGCTTGTTGACGTGGCGTTGACGTGACACTAATGTGTCCATTAAAACATTATAAAAAAAATTATTTGGAATTTTTTAAATGCCACGTTAGATTTAAATTAATAAAAAAATTAAAACAATAAAACTTTAACTCCTCAATTTTAATTTTAATTTTAAAAAATAAAAAACAAACAAAGGCTCCACCATTCTTCTCCAGAAGAGTTTAGTCTTTAGTTTTAAACTTTTTTTTTTTTTTTTAACAAACAAACTAATTTTAAAATTTTTAGTTTTAAACTTTTTTTTTTTTTTTCCAGAAGAGTTTTCAGCCACCTCCACCATTCTTTTCTCCTTAACAATCAACACCAAAGGCTCTCTTCTACCAACCCCATCTCTCAAACCCTAACCATTCCCAAGTCCTTCAATGGCCTCTACAAACCCTTCAAATCCCAACCCTTTTGCTCCATTTCTTTCACTTCTCGTTCTTACTCGCGACGCAGCAGCAGCTTCGTTATCATTTCCTCTCGCTCAAACAAGCTCTATCTCATCTTCTCAGTTCAAGCCACCGCCACCGCCTCTGATGGTCGAAGCCCAAGATCACAGGCTGAACACGATGATGCCATCAACGGCCGAAAACCCAAATCTTTCATCTTCTCAATTCAATCTCTTGATGTCTAATTCGTTCTCTCTCTAACTCATCATCTTTATCTCTCTCTTTAATCCCATGGCCAATCGGTAGTGATTGGGTGGTCTATTGGTCCAGATCTGAAAGAGAGAGAAGCTTAGAAGACCAAGGTTTTCTTTTGGGTTTGTTGAGGATCTGTGGTTTAATGATGTAATTTATGGATTTTGGGTTGATGATTGGGTTTTCTCTAGGGTTTGTTGATGATAAGTGGTCTGATTGGTGCTATGTTGTTTTGTTGTTGATGTTGGATGATTTAGATGTTTTGTTGTTGATTTGGCTGGGTTTTGATTTACTGGTTTTGGAGATATATTTAGGATGAAATTCTATGTATTTATTTGAATTTGTGTTATGAGAAATGTTGGAAAAGAAATTTTTTTGAGTACTATGTTCTTCGTTCTTGTGAGCTGGGTTTGTGTTCTTGTAATCTGGGTTTAAGTTCTTGTTTATTCATGATCTTCAACATAAATTGAATTTATGTATTTTTACATTTTTTATTTTGTTCTTATGTTTTTTAATTTTGTTAAAATTGATAAATTAATTTTTAAAAATAAGATGTTGACGTGTATGTTGATGTGGATGCTGATATGGTATTTTTTAAATATTATTTTAATAGTCACGTCAGCATTTCATGTGCCAACTGTGCCTCCATCTGCCACATCAATATTTTCCATTAGTGGGTTGACAGTAGGGACCAAAATAGAATCGGTTTTCTTTTTTTAGGGACTACGTTAGTAACAAAATCAATTTTGAGACCAAAATGAGAATTGACCTAAAATGTAGGGACCAAAACTGTATTTTCGCCTATATATATATATATATATATATGTATGTATGTATGTATGTATGTATGTATCCTAAAAAAAGAGATACTTTAAGAATATTGGTTTAGGAAATATTTTAAAAAAAATTTATGGAAAAAGAAAAAAATAACTTTTTAAAATTTTTTTTTTTTTTTTTAAAAAGGGTAAATTTCACTAACTACCCCTAAGGTTTGGGCTAATGCCAACCAGATCTAAAATAATTTAAAACTAACCATTTTAGTCCATAAACTTAAAACTGTTTTAACAAATTATTTATTTTAGCTTCTCTCTCATACCTTTCTTCTCTCCGGTTCCTCAATTTTCAGTTTTCACTCTCTGACTCTCTAATCCCTCTCACTTTTAAACATTTCTTACTCTCTTGTCCCACTCTCTTCTCTCTTTAGTGGTCTTTGGGGCAGCGTCGTGGCATGGGTAAGTGATGTTTCATGGGTTTTGGTGTGGGTAAGTGGTGGTTTGTGGATTTTGGTGTGGATCAGCATTGGGGTCTCTCCATTCTCTCTCTCGTGGTCTTTGCGGCGGCGCCGTGGTGTGGGTAAGTGGTGATTTGTGGGTTTTAGTGTGGATTAGCATTGAAGGGTTTGGGTTTTCCCTCTCGTGGTGCTTGTGGTGGTGTCGTGGTGTGGGTTAGGGATGGTTAGGTTTTGATCGGCTGTGGTGGGTTTTTTGTGGGAGTGGTTGGTGGTGGACAGTCACAAAGCCACAAAAGGAGCAAAAATTTTTTCTTGCTAAGGCCCATGAATTTGGGGGTTTTCTTAAAAAGGATGTTTTGATTGATTGAGTTTTGGTTTTGGATTAGGATTTTGAGTTTAGAAGCCATAAAGGGTTTGGGTTTTCTCTCCTATGGTGTTTGTGGCAGTGCTGTGGTGTGGGTTAGGGGTGATTAGATTTCGATCGGTGATGGTGAGTTTACTGTGGGGGTGGTTGGTGGTGGATGGTCACAATGCCACAAAGAAGAGCAAATGTTTTTTTCTTGCTGAGGTTTGTGAATTTGGGGGTTCGGTTAAGAGGATGTTTTGATTGACTGAGTTTTGGTTTTATATTAGGATTTTGATTTGAGAGGCTAATTTTTTGTCACGGTTCTTGATTCGTGATTGCATGTTCTGTGGTTTGGGTTTAAATTTGTTATGTTTTCCTCCTCATTCAATGAAAGTGAGTTTTGATTGTTGGTTTCATTCAAGCATTTTTTTTTATTTGTTTACTGAGAAAGTTCTTGTTTTTCCTATAGATATTTTTTAATCAAAGTCAAAGAAACAGAAGAGAGAGAGAGAGTTAGAGAAAGGGATGAGGGGTGAGTTAACAGTGTTATAGTCCATTTGGACTTAGGACTAAAATTGTTAGTTTTGAATTGTTTTGGACCTGATTGGCATTAGCTCAAATCTCAAGGGTAGTTAGTGAAATTTACCACCAAAAAAAAAAAAAAAAAAAAACAAACAAACTTATCACACCACCCATACATGAATTATTTTGACAATTACTAATTTGCCCTTCACTCTTTGATGACGTTTATTTTTCCATTGAGCTATTTGATTCACTTAATTTACTAAAAAGTAAAAATGCTTCATTGGGTCACTCAATTAGCTTTTGTATTTTGTTATGTTTCTCACAAAATTCAAGAATAGGACGATCATTTTTGCAAAAATTTTTGGATTATTGTCGTTAATTTCCTTATATGTCATGATTGATGTGAATTTTTCTTACTTATTAAAAATTTAAAAGTTGGAATAGTCTACTTAAGACCGGTACCTCAACACTAGAGTTTGGTGATATTCCTAACTTCTAGTTAAATGTTTTAAAAAAAAAATTAGGAGGAAGTAAAAGTTATTTTTAACAAAACTGTTAAACATGTAACAAATTTTGCTTAAAAATTATTTTTTATGATTATTTTAATTATTTTTTTTAGAAGAATTATTATTTTTTTTAATTCAGTAGTTATAAACTTATAATTACGGGGAGAGTACGGTTTTACCTTATAAGAATATGTAATATCATATCACATTTCGAATACTCTTGGTTCCTTGACAATTTTGCTAAATGAACTTTAAAATGGATATTTAAAGCTATTTAACTCGGTTCAATGATTCTAAAAAAAAAAAAAAAAAAAAAAAACTCGGTTCAACGCAATTCCCACCATTTGTTACCATACCTTTAATACATTCCTATCGGTTCCATTGAATTCAATTCGCGTGAAATCTATTTCCGAGCAACGCACGCAAGTCCTGTCAAAAATCAAAATGGACATTGTCCAAAAGGAGAGTTCAGAGTACAGTGCATTAATTCACACAGAACATAAATCGGAACAGAACTTTTCCAAGGCAAACGCGTCAGGGGAGTATCATTTGTATGTAAAAAGAGTATAACAAAAAGTCAGCAATCTATGGGGTCAACTTCTTGCAGTCCCCTAACATTGGTACACAAAAGATGGGCAATTATCATATTTTTCAGGTTGTTGGGTTGCTCTCAACTCTCGACCCTCTTCATTAACTCATTTGCAGATCTGCTAGCTTTATGGTGTATGTGACATGGATGGACAGTCCATTCACGCTCCAGTAAATTCTTTTAATCACATACCAATTCTAATGCCAATATACTATGGGTCGTTAGCCAATTAATCTCCAAGCTAAGTCTAATCCATGCATAATAGCCCACAATTCAACAATATTATTAGTTGTGTTACCAATATGCAACAAGTAACCTCTCACCCAATATTTATTTTAGTCTTTAAGAAACACATTTTAAGTTTTAACTCACATCACTCATGTAGCCACATATTGCTAAACCTCACCTTACGATTTACCAAATTGGAAATCCAAAATTACCACTAACATTCATTTTCACTTTCCATTGCTATGTCTAGTTATAGGACAAAACTCGGGTCCAGCTGCTCCCGTGCACCTGGAGTCATTGCGATGGTAACACGTGGCTAAAAGAAGACATGTGTGCCATCACAACAAATCCAATGCCTTAAAGTACTAGATCCAAGCCAAGTCCCTAGTCTACTATATACACACTTACTAGTACTCTTCCACCATCTTCTAAAGCATTCATTGTTTTCCATGTTTTAATTTGCACTGTTGTTGATTTTGTTTTTGTTTTTGCTTTTGCTTTTTTTTTTCCCCTTTTTTTTTTTTAAATAGAGAAAAGTATCCATCCACACTCGTTTACATATACTATTTTGCATAAATATCTACAATTGATACATGAATGTCCACATTTTAACAGATAAAAGTGGATGTAATAGTGCACTAAAAAGCTTTATGCATTTGAGATTAAAGTTTGGAATTCCTTCATTTTTTTCAATTTTAAGGGAAAAAAGGTTTTTTAACACAAGAGTAAATTTTAGGTACACTTCCTTACTAGGCAATATACTTTAAATTTTCACAATAAATTCAAAAACATATTTGTATTGAGTTCAATTGTACTTAGAAATGATAACATTGTTTATATTGCATTGGTCAATACAACCTAATATCTTAATATAATTATAAACTTAAAGTCCACACCTAAGAGTGTATAACTTTTGAAAGGTTTTTTTTTTTTTTTTTTCCTTAAAACAACTTTAAAGGAATTTTAAAACGGCCAAGAGCCTTGTATATAACAAACAATCCGACGCCTATTGATGTTAAATTATTTAGGTTCAAATACCCCTTTATCTAATTATCAAATTTAAATAAATATATAAATCTTTAAATCCGGTCCAATGTAATCCCAAAGTCAAAGAGGCCCAATTGCAGACTATTTTATTTTTTTGAGAATCAATTGCAGATAAACTTGAATTCGGTAATGTTGGCCCAATACAAAGCCGCCAAATTGAATTCGGTATTGTTAGGGGGCAAATCCACCATAGATAGAGAATGGAAATTGGAAGGTCAAGTTTTGAAATTATAATCTCTTCCAAATATTGGTTTTGGAACAGAACTTTTCCAAACCAAACGTGCGTTTCCTATGTCACTGTATCATGCAACCCCGCGTAGCCAAACCGTTGCTTACCAATTTGGACAATGGAAATTGCCACCACCTTTCTTTCAACACTACTCATCCACCTCTATATATATACACACACATCACAATTGTAAATTGTACCACTCTTCCATCATCTTCTATTAGCATTAATTTCTTGAGCTTAATTTTGTGATCAACAATGGCGGAGAAAGAACCCCAGTTGAATGGTTCCTACCCCGGCCCATCTATACCACCACCGAACCAAGAAGACAAACACAAAAGCCGTGGCTGCTTTTGTTGCCTTTTTGGCTGCCTTTGGAAAACCATAGTGGCCTTGATTCTCATCATTGTCCTTGCTATCTTCATCTGTTGGCTTATCCTTCAACCCAGAATGTTCAAGGTCCATATCACGGATGCCAAACTCACTCAGTTCAATTTCACAAACAACAACAACAATCTTCAATACAAACTCGACCTCAACATCACTCTCAGAAACCCCAACAAGAAGATGGCTATCTACTTCGACAAAATCGAGGCCAATGCGTTCTACGAGGGCCAGAGGTTGGATACAGAGAATTTGACGATATGGGGTTTCAAAGTAGAACGCAAGAGTACGCATTTTTTGAATGCAACGTTTGCAGGTCAGCAATGGATGGAGCTTGGAGCTAATGAGCTTGACTTCAATGTGGAAAAAAGTGTTGGGGTTTATAGCATTGATTTGAAGTGCTATCTTCGTATTAGGTTCAGGATTGGAGATTTCATTGGTGGGGATCACAAGCCCAAGGTTAAGTGCGGATTGAAAGTTCCATTGAGTTCTAATGGAAATTTATCAACAGCTCGATTTGAGACTACCAGGTGCGACGTCCATTTATTCTAATTGCCCGAGACCATTGTTAAATTTGATTCAGGATGGTATAATTCTTAGTAGTTCTTTATTTTATCATGGTTTCTTCAATGTTTTGTTATACTGTGTAAAATATGCACTCGGGTTTACGAGATATAGAGCAGGTGATCATCAGATTATGTATGCTTTCATTCTTTATAGGTTCTATCTTTGTATGACTTAAAAAAAATTAATTTAAGAATAATTGTTAAACTTCCTTGTTATATATTGTTAGTGTATCATGCATATCATATTGAGTATATATTAATATTTTGGAATATTAATTGTGTCTTAACCATAAATATTAAAGCACGTTTGAGCAAGTAATGTTACATTAAGTGGCACTCATACTTTGTTTTTGTTTTTGTTTTTTTTGAGGGGGAAGAACGTTAAATGCATTAAAATAACCCCGCTAAATCAGCCTATAAAACAACCATAACACATGATGGAACATTCTCCATCCAAAAAAAAAAAAAAAAAAAATCTGGAATGTCAATCACATATCTTGCCACATTATGAGCAATACTATTACATTCTCCCCTTGTATGAGAGTATAGTAATTGAAAAAAACTATTATGGCCAGTTTGAAAGTTTAGAGAGGGAGGAGAGTAGAGTGAAGTAGAGGGGAGGAGAGTAGTGGGGAGTAGAGTAGAGGGGAGTAGTTATCCTCCACCTTGTTTGGATGTTTTTAAAATTAGTAAGGGGGAATGAAGTAATTAGTCATTCCCCTTATTTGAATGTTTTAAAAATTAGGAAGGAAATGAGAGAAAATGATTTAAATGGACAAATTTACCCCTATTTGAAAATGGACTTGCAACATTGGTCTATAATTAATTTGTTAGATTAAATAATTATGACTATAGCATGCAATTTTTTTTTTAATAATTTTTTTTTCTGATATGAATTAAATAATCAACATTGGTATATGATTAAATATTTTTTTCTGCTTTTTTATTATACTAAAAAAATCATCCTTAATTGATAATAATTAAAATAAGAAAAAAAAAAGTTTGGTTTGTTTGTCTACTGAAAAAATCAAACAATACTCTTGCAAAAAAAAAAAAAATCAAACAGCACGACGTCGTTTTGGTGTCAACATAACACAGAGAACTTTTTACAAACACAACTCATGGTTTTTGTTTTTGTTTCTGTGAAAGTCTTCGATGCCCCGCCGAATTCGGTGACCATGGGTTGCGTTTTCAGCTCACCGTCGACGAGCGAGTCGCGCAAGAAGCCGTCCTCCTCCGATAACAACAGCCGCCGGAGATGACACCGAAGCACCCAGGAGCGTGCCCTGATCGACGTTGGGGTTAGGAATGGGGCGGCCGAGAAAGAGAGGATGAATGTTAACAACAGGGCGAGAGTCGAGCCTTGCATGGTTAGGAACCAGCAGGGCTGGCCGGCGTGGCTTGTGGAGGTCGCCGGCAACGTCATCAAAGATTGGACTCCTCGGCGTGGTTCTTAATCTGCGTTTTTTCTCTTCAAAACCAAGCTTTCAATTCACGGTTTCAAAAAAAGATCATATTTTTTATGTTAATAATGTTGTGTTGTTATGATTGGCTTGAATTTTGTTACGTTATTTTATTGTGATGAATTTTTTGACTGTTAATGCTGGAAGAATGAGTGTAATATGAGGTTTATAATCTGTTTGGTTGCTGGGAAAATTGGGAGGAAAATATTAGGATTATATTTTGGATGATCCTGTTTGATGCTTGAAGAAATTGTGTGAGAGAGTTTGTAATTTTGTTAATTTAGAAAGGGTAAATTAGGGAATTTATTTTGTCAATAATTTATCTACTCTACTCTCCCTTCAAATCTTTCCAATTTGGGGGAGTTAAAAATTAGGGGTTAGAGGTAGTTGAAACCCCTCCAAATCCCTCCAAACCCCTCCCCCTCCTTCTTTAAAAAACTTCCAAACAAGGTAATTCAATTACTCTCCCTCCCTCTACTCTACTCTCCCTCCTTTTTTTAACTTCCAAACAGGCCATTAGATTAGATCTTTGCTTCTTCAATCCAAGGGCCTATAAAGGATAGTGTAGTATCATGTTCCGTTAGTGCTTTGATAACCACCAACGAGTTGCCCTCCAATATTGCTTTGGATGAAAATACGTACACATAGCAATATGTTACATTAATTAAAATTGACATTATTCACCATGTATTGCTCTGTTTGTTTCGATAAAAACCTTGTATAAAGATAGTTTTACATGTGTTTTAGTATTTCGTAGCATTAGAAAAAATTAGTCTAAGGAAAAACTATAAGTAAACATTAAAAAAAAAAAAAAAAAAAATTATTTTTAGAGATTATTTTCCACTAATTTTTTTTGGAAAACAACTCTATTACATAGCAAACTAAATAAGGGAAGTTAGAATATTATTTTTCAACTCATTTAAGGTTGCTACCAAACAAAGGAAAATAAGATAATTTTATAGAAAATATTTTTTAGAAAATGACTAATATTTTTAGAAAACATTATTGTCAAAACGGAAAATTATTAGGTACTCCCTCCTTTCATATGAATAGTAGATCCTACTATAAATTTAATTAGTGGGACCCACCATTCATGTGAGATGAGGAAGTATGCATTTATGGTACTCCAAGAGTACACAATAATTTCCCTTGTCAAAACAAGCATAGGGGATAATATCATGACATTATACTTCGAAAATGTCTAATAATTTTCTAAATTAGTGTCCTCAGTTCTTATCATTAAGAACCTATCTATAGAAAAATGTTAAGTGTGTGGCCTCTGAAACACACGCATAGTAGGTATAACTTTATAAGCATTTTTTTTAATGAAAACTTTATAAGCATTTAAGAACAAACGAATGGCACATTTTATACTCTTAGAAAAATTTAAAAAGAAAAAGAAAAAGAAAAAAGAATGACTCGTTTTATTGATAAAATTCTTCCCATAAGGTACAAGTCCAACCACCAATTTTGTATTCTATTGACATAAATGTTCCCTCAATGCAGACACTACACACTATGCATGGTAGGAAAAAAGGAAAAAGGGGTTCTCTTGCACTTAAACTGGATGTTAGTAAGGCGTATGATTGGGTGGAATGGAGTTTTTTAAAGGGGATTATGATTAGGATGGGCTTTCCTGAAATATGGGTGGATAGAGTTATGTGTTGTGTCACTACACCTACTTATTCTGTTCTTATAAATGGGAAAACATATGGTAACATCACTCCAACTAGGGGACTTCGTCAAGGAGACCCCCTTTCACCTTATCTGTTTCTGTTGTGTACAGAAGGATTCACATCATTGCTTCTTAAAGCTGAATTAGAGAGACGAATACAAGGTGTATCCATTTGTAGAGAGGCCCCAAGAATCACCAATTTATTGTTTGTGGATGACTCATTGATTTTTTGTCAAACTAAACAATGTGAGATTCAGGTGATTTCCGAGATCTTGCAGGTGTATGCTAAGGCATCTGGACAAAGTATCAATTTGGAGAAATCCTCGGTGTTCTTCAGTAGCAACACACCATCAGATCAGAAGGATTGGATTAAGGAGTCTTTGGGAGTGAAGGAGGTGGACCGGTTTGAGTCTTATTTGGGCTTGCCTACATTGGTGGGGCGAGCAAAATATCATTCATTCGCCTTCCTTAAGGATAGAGTATGGAAAAAGTTCCAAGGGTGGAAGGGTAAGATGCTCTCTAAAGCTGGAAAAGAGGTGTTGATAAAGGCAGTGGCTCAATCTATACCCACGTACTCCATGGGGGTATTTCAATTACCCAAGAAACTTTGTGAGGAACTTGATGCGCGAAATTCTGGTGGGGACAAGCATGGGAGGAGAGGAAAATCCATTGGAAGAGTTGGAATAAGCTAACCGAGGCTAAGAAGGTAGGAGGGATGGGTTTTCGGGATCTAGCCTCTTTCAATCTAGCCATGCTAACAAAGCAGGGATGGAGGCTAATACAGCAGCAAGATTCTTTGATGTTCAAATGCTTCAAAGCCAGGTACTTTCCACGGAGTCATTTTTTGGATGCCTCTGCCTCACCTAACTGTTCATTTGTATGGAGGAGCATAACGGCAGCTATCCCAATCCTAAGATTTGGTTGCTATTGGAGGGTGGGAGATGGATCAAAAATTAGAGTTTACATGGACAAGTGGATACCGAATCACCCAACGAATGGAGTACTGAACCAGATGAGGGGGGTGGACAACGACTGGTACGTATCGGACCTTATAATACAGGAGCAGAGAGTATGGAACTGTGAGGTCATTAAGGCAATTTTCCATGGTGATGATGCGGATGCTATTCTTAGAATCCCCCTCAGTCATAGACAAACATCTGATGTAATTATTTGGTTACATACAAAGAAGGGTATCTATTCGGTTAAGTCGGGCTATCACGTGGCGAGACAACTCCAAAAAATCAATGGGTGGGCAGAAACATCAACAGGTCCGATCGGAGCTCATGTGTGGACAAAACTATGGAATTTTAATGTGCCTAACAAAATTAAGGTGTTTGGGTGGTGTGCATGCCAGAATATTTTGCCAACCCATGCTAACCTTAGGCAACGGAAGATTATTGAAGAGGACGGTTGCATCCTCTGTTCACGTGAGTCAGAAACAGGGGTTCATGCGCTGTGGAATTGTGCAGTTGCAAAGGATGTTTGGGCGGGCAGTTTGGTTCGGTTGCAGAAAAGATGTTCAGACCATCAAGATGTACTTCAGTTATTCCATGAGCTGCTGGTTCGACTATCCAAATCAGAGTTTGAACTATTTCTGGTTCAGGCTTGGCTGATTTGGAACCAAAGGAACTCGGTAACTTACGGGGGAAAGATTAGAGACCCGAGATGGCTAAATAAGAGAGCATTGGACTACCTTACTGAGTTCCAACAATCCCAGGTCTAGCTGCAAGCTCAGCTGCCACGTTCAAGGGTGAATGTGTGGAATGCCCCGCCGGAACCAGCCTACAAGCTTAATTTTGACGCTGCAATTTTGAAGGAGTTGAAGTGCTCAAGGTTTGGTGCTATAATACGAAATGGGAAGGGAGAGGTAATGGCAGCTTTGTCCGCCAGAGGGCCACCAGTTGAGGATAGCGAGGAGGCTGAAGCACTAGCCTGTAGACGTGCGATGGAGTTTGCCGTTGACGCAGGATTTTCAGAGTTGGTCATCGAAGGCGATAATGCAGCGGTTATGGCTTCCCTCTCACACCCTGGGAATAACATGTCTCGGCTTGGCCATATAGTTCAAGATATCCAATGGCTTTCGATTGGACTTAGATGGGTTTACTTTAGTCATGTACATCGGGGTGCTAATTATGTGGCACACTTGTTAGCTAGACACGCGAAAAATGTTACAGAGGACATGATTTGGATAGAGGATACTCCCCATCCAGTGGCTGAAGCCTTGTACTTTGACTCCATGCATTTATCTGAATGAATGAGAAGATCGTTATCAAAAAAAAAAAAAATGTTCCCTCAATGCCTCATGGCCCTTACCTTTAATTACATTTACTACTAGGTTTTACTTATCTCGTGGCACACCAAATGAAAACAGAGCATTATCCTCTCCATGTATTTAATATTAAGATTTTTTTTTTCTGATTTTTTTTTTTTTTTTTTTTTTTGGAGAAACAAACATATACACAAGGGAGTGGGAAAAGAGTCATAACATACTATTTTTGGATTTGATAATTTACAAAATGCTATATTATTTAAAATTTTAAATAGTATGGCCACTATATATACTTTTAGATTTATAATATTTAATTTAAACCATGAAATAGATTAATGTTAAATGGAGGAGATCAAATCCTCCATGTTAATTTCATTCATGAAGGATACTTTTTTCTTCTTCTTTTAAATAAACAAACTTTGTTGATCAAGGAACCAAGCTAAAGAGGAAAGGTTTGACTTATCTCCAGTAGTTTTTCAATCGGACATTTAGTTAGTTTTTCTTTGAGGTAGAATGATGTGATAGAGGGTTTTAATCTTCATCTTTTGTTTAGTTAGTAGGTGATATGATAGCTTCTCATTAAAACAAAATGAGATGTCCAGTTAAAAAACTATTGGAGATAAACCAGACCTAATTTATATTCCTAAATACATGAGAATCAAGAAGAAAACTAAAAAGACAGTTGAAATCAGTAGATCTTAGTACTTGTATTCTCTACCGATCAATGAGGGTGAACTTGGGCTGTTTTATAATGCCGGCCGGGATGATCTTTATAATGCCGGCCTGTCTTCAGTCTTTGCTTTGCTTTTCTGGTCACTAACAGAGCTGCTCTTGATTCTGTTATCAGTGGTCAGTTTAGTCAATTAGCTTAGTCCGAGTGAACTTTATATTTGCCTTTAGATCTGCCAATAACACCCAGGCTAGCTTTGTCTTTCCCAATTGTTGCATTACTTCTCGATGGTTTTTGAAGACACTTATGATTTACTCCGCAATTTTCAGAGTCAGATCGTTCATAAGTTTTACTTAGAGTATTCATGTTCACCCATACTTAAAAAAGATTCCCTTCCCCCTATTTGAATTCCTCATACATTTAGTTTTTTTTTTTTTTTAAAAAAAAACTCCTCATAATTTTAGTTGGATGTATATCACATTAGAATTTATTTGACTTTTAAATGCAACATATTTTATATCTAAATAAAAATTGAAGGATTTAATGGATAGGGATCTAGGGTTCAAGTGATAATCTAATGCAGTGGCGGACTAGGATTTTAATACAAGAGGACAAGATTAATTTACAATATTAAAAAAGTACCATATAAAATACTAATCGATATATATAACTAATAAATTATAAACAATAGTAATTGTAATACAAAGTCTACGATAAATGTAAACTATAATTTCTTTCTCTGTTTTTTATAAATGATTAAAAGTTGGGGTTTATAGCAAAACCAAACTTTGAAACTGTGAAAAAGTAAGAGATTGAGGAAAAATTGGTAGGGGGGAGAAAACAAAGTGGCGTGGATGGCCAAATAGGTGTGACAAGTGAAACGTGTAACAAATTTACTGATTAGCTAAAAAATAGTGAATTAGTTTGGTTTTTATTTTTATTGTGTTAGAGCAATTACATTGGGTTTCCTAAAATAGGGTAAGACCTCAAATTAGATAAAAGCCCCCAAAAAGCCTGACATTAGGCTTCTAAAATAAAAAATGACATCATGTGTAGTATCTCGTATCTACAATTCAAGCCCACACTTATTCCTCCCCCATTATCTACTTATCTAAAAAAATGAGAGAAAGAGAGAGATAATGCATCATAATTAATCACAGCAAGCAATGATGTAGTTATACTATTGACATATCGTATCTTGACATTATTATATCTTTCCTTCATGAGAGTTTTGACTCCTTAATTTCCAACAACATTGTACTAAATTTTATATAGAGCAAGACTTAGGCTATGTTTGGTTCATGTAAAATATTTTCCGGAAAATAAATATTTTCCGGAAATGCTATTTTTGGAAAAGGAAAATATTTTCAAGTGTTTGGTTGCATTTCAAAAAATGTTTTGAAAAATATTTTCTGGTGTTTGGTTGTGTTCTTGAAAATACCATAGAAAACACATTTTCTACTTATTGCTTACATTTTCTCACATTTTCTCAGCTGCCAAACAAATATTAATATCATTCCTCACTACAGAAACACAAAAGAAACAAAACCCAGAAAAAAAATTCATCAAATCCGGTCAAATTGAGAGAAGAAGGAAGAGAGAGAGGCGACTGGGTTCGACGAGAGGTGAGATCGTGCGGCGGAGGCGAAGGCAAGATTGCACGGCGCGGTGCTGCGATCAACGAGACTGGTGCGATCTGGTGCGATCAACAAGAGAGTGATCGGCGATCAAGCAGATCGGCGACGATCAGACCCGGTTCAAAAGGGAGAGGGAGATCGAGAAAGAGAGAGATCGGCGGCGCGAACTGAGAACTCGATGGCACAAACTTGACGATGCGATCTCGCCGCTGCATCTAGGGTTGGGCCGCTGCTCACTCTCCCTACTCTCTCTTCTTTCTCTCTCTCTCTCTCTGCCATTCCGCTGTGTCTGTGAGTCATTCTTTCTCTCTCTCTTTCTCCCTTTGCGCGTCTGTGAGCTCCTCTCTTTGTGTGTCTCAGTTCCAAAAGTGATTTGAAGGTAAAATAAAAACGGATGTGCTTTTACAGGGTCAGAGGGCATATTTTACGGTCAACGGAAGTTATTTTCCGTTTGACCCGATTTTCCGGACCAACCAAATAGCCTATTTTACGGAAAAGCATTTCTGAAATTAGTTTGAAGTCAAAACAAACACAGCCTTAGGTACAGTACTATACGACACGGGACCCCCAAACCCATTTGGGCCTTGGGTCTTGAACTTCAACTTTACGGTACAGCCCACGGGCCCGACCCTCTTGCCCAAAACTGGACCCTGGGCCTGCCAAGGCCATGGGCCCGGGCCTTATGACATTATGCCCGGCCCAAAACCCGTTGAGCAAACCACTATAATGCATGTTCATAGTAGCTCGTAACCTAGGATCTGCTCGGCAAGGTACACCTCGGATCGAAGCATGATTACTCAGGGAGACTATACCTCGGTTACACCAGTATTGCCCTAGGAAAAACCTCTGCCAAACATCCCTTCTGAAGTGGGGAGCTAGTTCCAATGCCACTCTCACCACACCCCACTCCCAACTAAACATCCACTTAGCAATAACGACATTGGACCTCCCCTACCACTAACCGCAAGAGTAATCATAACTCCAAACTAACTATTGGGCTATAAATATGAGAAGATAAGGGAGAAGAGGGGGTTGTTGAAAGGTTCCAGAGAAAACTGAGAATAAGAGTAAGAGAGCAACAGGAGAATAATAGTAGTGGGAGTAGGGGAACTCCTAAGGAGAAGTTGCTTTGTTGGGTCTCTGTGTTGGGAACTACCCAAGTTAGGAAATCCAAAACCTACATCACAAATAAATTGTGAGCCCAAGTGAGGCCCAACCCATCAACCTCGTTTTTGGCGCGCACAAGTACTTAGGTATTATTCCTTAGGTTCCCCTTTTAAGATTTTATCATGTGGATTTTTTCTCATGGGATGGAAGTGTATTTTTAAGTTAGGTAGTCACATGGTTGAATCTTAAGAAGGAAACCTAAGGAACAGCACCTAAGGTACTGTACCTAAATTTTGTCCTTTTATATATTAATGGAATAATTCATATATTGACATTTGGATAAGAGTAATGCATATATTATGCATTTGTATAAGATGAGCTACGATAATTTTATTAACATCATGTGCTATGGTGATTTTAGGTTTATTATAATTATCTTATTATTATATGATTATAAAAATAATTATCTTAATATATTCCTTTATATATATATTGATGGATTATTGTTATTATTACATGTTAGTGTGCTATAATTATATTATTACATAGGCCAAATAAACTTTAGTAAACTCAAATTTTACACTTTTTTTTTTTTTTGGTTGATTATTGTAACATGTCAATTTAAACCAATTATAATTCACTGTTTTAGTGAGCGTTTGGATTATGTTTTCTCCGTTACGTTTCTGCGTTTGCATTTACAAACCACAGGGACCCACACTACAATGCATAAAAATAAATGTGCATCTTCCCAGCTGAAACTCATGGATGAAATTAGCTCAAACGCACCGTTTCATTAAAAGCGGGCGTGTTTACACACTGTTCATGGACACAAACGCGTTGTACTGTGTACGTGTACTGTTCACACACAATAACCCACGAAGAAAGACAGAGTCAAACACAAAACGCAGCGTTCAGCCAACGGCTATTTTCGCATTCTCTAGGAGTTTCTTCTTTTCTCTCAACCACTGTGGCAGATGTCTTCAATTTTCTTCATCAATGCTCCGTCCTTTTCCAAATTAATGAATTGCACCTGCCCACCAACCAAAAAACCATCAAAATAGAGGAAACGCCTACATTGCAAACCCATTACGCGGAACAAACCCACCCGATCCCCTCTGTGCTTCGTTCGCTCGAGCTCACCTTCTCTCCACTTAGGATGTCCTTGCCGCCACTGTGGGTCTCTGCATTTACGGGTAAATTGTGTCTAACTTCTCATATTCTCTAATCTGTTGGTGTATGGTGATATTGTTTTCCATGAGGCTTCAATCTGTGGTTTTTTGTGTTCAACATTTATGTGTGGTTTTTGTGTTCAACGTTTGTGTGTGGTTTTTGTGTTTTCCGTGACACTAGTATGTGGGTTTCTCTCTCCTTCGTGTAATTTTGTGTGTTTCTCTTCCTACTTATGTTGTATTTGGACTATGTGAGTTTACTTTGCATTTTTCATGTGGGCATGCATAACCGATTATGATATGCACACGAACTGTTTGTTGAAATGCCTCAATGAGTATAGAAGGAAGTTGTAGCAAAAATGGGTAAGGGGAAATCGAAGGACGGTGGTAATGATGCGAGAATTGAGTGGAAATACCCAGCGGAACTAAAAGCTTTTTGTGATTTATGTGCTGTTCAAGTCCTAGAAGGCAGGAGGAGTGGAGAATTTTTGAAAAAAGAAGGGGTTGATGCAGTGATTAAGCAGTTTGGTGAAATGGGAAAAGTGGAAAAGTGGTGACTCACCTACAGTTTAAAAACAAATGGGATCATCTGAGAAAATAGTGGAAGCTGTATAAGGAGTGTTTTGACTGTGAGACTGGGTTGGGTATTGATGCTGGAACTAGGAAGCTTAATGCCAGTGATGCGTGGTGGAGCCGAAAGATTACGGTTAGTTCACTTTACATAATTGTTAAAAACTCCACTGTCTACAACTATATTGTGTTCTAACTACTGGTTGTCCACATGTAGGCATGTCCCAAAGTAGGAACCTTAAAAAAAAAAGGTATGCCGAATCTTGACTCCATGGACATCATGTTTGGAGGCACGGTTGTAACGGGAAAAAATGCATTCTGCACGAGTTGTCAAATACCAAAGGAAAACACCGAAGGGTCTGTGGACTCCACTGATAGCAAAGAATTTGTTAACCCCCAATGTCAACCCTTTATGAATGTTGACCCAATGGAGGTTAAAGACCCATCATCGTCGAAGGCAGGACCGGCAGTGAATAAGGGGAAAGGCTTGACAAGCGGTGTCTACCTTTTCAGGCCAATTTACAAGAAACCAAGAAAAAAGCGTTCAGTTGTGCAAAAGATGTCTGGCTCTTTGAAGAGCATCTCAAATGTTATTGTTGAAAGTAGAAGTGTAAGTACTCGTACATCATTTGCTTCCACAATAGATACTGAGGTAAAAGCAATTCTAGATATGGTGTTGAGTCTTCTTAGGGTGCAATCAGGTGATCGCCTTTATATGTTCAACACCTTCTTCTTCATGGAAAAAGTAGAGGGTTGGAACATGTTTGTAGCACTTGCCGATAACAAGGACGTCCAGCTGAAGTGGCTAGAGTTGCAATACCAAAGGAACCCTCAATTTCATTTTTCCTAAAGGAAAAGGGATTGTCTCGATAAGGTTGCTTAGGCTTAGTGTTGTAGTAATCGGATTTTCTTTATGTACCTGTTGCACTCTTTTTTTCTTTTTCTTTTTTTATTGGCAAAAACTATGCTTACCATGGGTGTGTATGTAAGACAATGGTTACTAATTAATTGTCATGTAGTGTATGCTTACTTGTTCTTTTTTCTTCTGCTAATGTTTATAATTGTTATTATGTTTTTTAGTGAACATTCTTTCTTTTTTCCCTATGGAGGAGTCAGCTTAATTAGTCAATTGGTCCCAATAATGTTTATTGTTTTTGCATTTACTTTAACAATAAATCTAGTGACACGAACATTTCCACAACTGTTGAGATACTTGTTTTGTTTGGTATACAAGAAAAGTGGTGTTACTGTGTTAGTGATGGACTCATTTGAAAGTGATGTACTAGCCATCACTTTTCTCCCTTAAACAATTTGAAAAAAGTTGTGAAGTTTAAATTTAATTGCTTGAGCTTGACTATCTCATAAATGTAAAATATGATGTTAGACTATTTAATTGGTGTTGTATGTAAATATTAAAAAAAAAAAAATGGTGATGAACATGTTGATCATCTGTTGCTTTATTGCTTCTTTGCAACATTACGGTCCTTTTTGGTTAAATGTTTGTGGGTCAATGGGAGATGGTAAGGGAGATGATAGATGTGTACTCTAGTTGGCAAGTGGTTTTTTGTACAGATTTGGTTAAATGTTTGTGGGTCAATGGGAGATGGTAAGGGAGATGATAGATGTGTACTCTAGTTGGCAAGTGGTTTTTTGTACAGATTTGGTTAAATGTTTGTGGGTCAATGGGAGATGCTATGGTAGTTACTGGTTGTGTACGATATATGGAAGATGAGAAATGCAATTTTGCATCAAGGCCAAATCCCTTCTGAAGAAAGATTGTTACTAAGTAACCCGTTGTGATTTAATTGGGGTTGGTGTGTATATATATATATATATATATATATATATATATATATATATTAGCTGTGTGGTGCAGCTTGATAGGTTTGCTACTTCTATTTTGATTTGTTTGAGTGTTGCTCCTTGTGGCTCTTCTTGTGTTTTTCAAGCTACTTGCCTTGCTGTTGGTGTGTTGCAGGTTTTAGTCCTGCTGTTTCTATGTTCTGTGCTGTAGGGTATGCCTTGCTTCTTGTGTAATGAGTTTTGCATATTCTCAATCTTTGTATGAGTGGTCTACTTTTATTGGCACACCTTCTTTTTATTTTTCGTGACTTTGTTGCTCTAATTTCGTTTATTCTTGAGGGGATTATCTTGTAACTTGAGTTCCTTGCGTTTTAGTAAATTTATCGTACTTATCAAAAAATATTTTGGCTTAGGCTAGATTTTATCTATTTCTCTAAAGAGTGTGATAGTCTTTTTTTCATTTAATTAGTTTTCTGGTTGATTTTGAGGTGGGAGTTTTACTTTGATTTTCAGAAGAAATTTCAGGATGGTAAATTTCTGCCTGAGTTTGCCGATGCTAAGGAATGTAAGTTGTTATCATAATTCAAATTAATTCTAGTTTCTTCTTCCTTTTTTCAAATATAAGGTCCTTTCTTCTCCCCGATTATGCAGAGGTTTCAGTTGCTAAAATGATTGTTGATTTGCAGAAAATTTCTATGAAACTTTGATGCTTAAGTTGGAAAGCGAAACAGTTGTGGAATTAATTAAGTGTGCTTTCACCTCAGTTGGCAAGTCCTTGCTAGATGGGTTATTGTCCTTTGGTTACTAAGATTTCCAGTGATAGAAATAGATATGTGTTTCTTATTTTCTTAGCATTCCAACAAATGAAGGGAAGCTGTGTTTCTTTGGATCCTTGTAATTTGCAAGATGTGATTTGGTGCAATCTGATCTAGATTGATTAAGGCAGCATTTCTTAACATTCTGTGATTTACTTTCATCTATTGAACTAGCTTTATTTGTTGAGTTTATTACTGAAAATTTGGGACCAGAATGTATTACCACTAAGAGAGAAGAGCTACTTCTCACACCAGGGACGGAGCCAGACTTTGTACCTAGGGGGGCCAAGCTTAACGTAAGCTTATCGAATTTTTGCATGTTCATTAACATCATAATCTCATATTTGCAAATGCAATCCAAAATCACACTACAATATATAAACTAATACCAATTTCATTGTTGGTGATTTTTCAAGATTTTATTTTAGGATTTTCAAAAATTATGACATCAACACTAAAGGTTAGCAACACTAAATCATCATTATTAGTTTATGAATTATTTATAACTTTTCTTTGAATAATGCTAGGGACACCCAAATCCACAACATTCTCCACGAAATTAATTCCAAACATAAAACCCAAATAAACATACCCATAGAACATAACAAATTTAATGTTAATAATTTATTGATAATAAAGTCACAACAATATTAATATTAACAATTCATTACAAAGTTTCTCAAAAAAAAAAAAAAAAAAAATCATTACAAAACATTAATTTTTTTCATTAAAATGTCAAACAAACAACCAAAATTTTTTCCCCTCTTCTTATTAGTCTCTATAGCACTACCCAATTCTCTAATCCTCTAATGATAGCCACAAGTTTGTTTTTATTAAAAACCTTTTCTTTTCTTTTTTGGTCTAAATATTAGAGGCCACACCTTTATACTTGAAAATTGAGAAATATCAGTTACTACCCCCATCATTACTAGTTCTATCCTTTATTACTGCATACAAGCAGAGAGAGAAGCAAGAGTTGGGAGATGGAGATTGGGCTTCATAAAATTAAAAAAAGGAGCGGAATAGCTAAAGTCTCTTCCTCACACAACACATCGCAGAGAGAGGACTGTGGTTTGTTTTTTCTGGTTTTAAGGTTTTGTCTAAAGGTTTTTCAATTATTCTTGGGGCAATTGGGCAAAAAGGAAGGTCAATCAATTTTTATTTATTTTTTGAATGTTTCATGGGGTAATTTGTAAATATTTTGGAGGGGGGCTAATTGTATATATTTTGGAGTCAAATATTAAACTTGTGTCTATATATATGCATAAATCAAATTTCCAAAAAAGTTGGGGGGGGGGGGGGGGGGGGCATTGCCCCCCAATGCCAAAGCATAGCTCCGTCCTTGTCTCACACATTCTCTCTGTTCAATACATTTTCCTAATATAATTTAGGAGTCCATGTTTATTACTATTATTGTTTTTAAGAGAATGATTCTAACATCTAGATGCATGAATTTGAATTCCATCTGAGAAGCTAACCAATTGTTAGTTAACTGCCAATGGCCTGAGCAAATGTAGATGGTGCTAGCAAAAAAGAAGATTTTAAAAATAGCAAATTTTGTAATATTTGGGGCAATGTCTTCTTGTAATTGAACTTTATGCAATATCTAATAATTAGAAAACATTGTTTGGTGCTGAAATGCAGAAAGTAACTCTTGTTATAGCACCTACATATATTGCCAAAAGAAAGCATGGATATTTTATATATAAAGACCATTCGTGCTAGATACTGTAGCCCCATTCATCTTTAGAATAGAGATTTTAAGCTTTCAAGTTTATTAACCCTGATGATGATTGATAGTCAATCAATTTCGTTTTCACTCAAAGCTTAAATTATGTTTCAAACTTAGATTGCCACATTTTTAAGAATTTGAAGCAAGAAGTCCATATAGAGTTTTGTCCTTTATGCACTCAATTATATAATTCAAACACAAGCTACCTAAAATCATATCTTTCAATCTAAATGTTTACCATGAATGACAGTACAGTCTCCTCAAATTGCAAACACAATTGAAGTTACACATTTGAGAGCCCTTGAACAGATAGCAGAGCTACTAGCCTATTAGCAATTTGCAGCAAACACCAAAAATAGCAAAACTACAGGTACATGATCTGCAGCAAATACAATCTATAGCAAACACAATCTGCAGCAAAACTATATGTACTATTAGCAATCTGCAGCAAACACCAAAACACCAAAAAGTTGTGAAAGTTGAGAGGGATGAATAACTAAACTTGCAATTAGGAGTGGCATGCATATTAGTTTTGGTGCACCATAATTGATAGCAATTGTCATAATACTTGACATTATTAAGTTTTTAGTTCAGCACTCTTACATATGTACATTTTGCAGTTCAGACTCAAACTCAGCTCCAGTTCATCCATTTCAAGTAGCCTTGGTTCTGGCTCTTCAGTAAGAACACTACTTGCATATTCACCATCATTATTATGGTCAACATTCTATGTGTTAAACTTATTTAACGCAAGTTGAGTATGCTTTCTATTATTTTTCCTTCACTTTGCATCAGCTTTACTAGCAGGACTCGAAATGTGCAGATGATGAGATGATTTTCTTTTGTAAAGCTCAGTTTTTAATTCCTGAACAACTTTTGCAATCTCATCCATGGCCATATTCAATTTATTAATCTCAATTTTCCCTGCTGACATCAGGTACATGATCCCAACACCAAGTCCCTAGCCAAATAAAGAGCTTTCTGTAAAGTAGGCCATATTTTCCAATGTCCCTGGCTTTCCACAGACAGGAAAAGAAAGAAGTCTTAAGGTATACAAAAGGATGAATTTTCTGAATGACTCATCTAATTCCCAACACCACTGAGTTTCTATACTTTCCCCTCTAGATGTGATTATACAATTTTTAGTAATCTTGGATGAAATCGTGAAAGCATATGCTTAGGATTGTTAATTTATTGGTACCACCATAGTTTAACAACTTGTTTTTAGCCTACATATTATAGTATCACATTAGTATTTGTACATGCAATTAAGGTCGGTAAAATATGCAGGGACGCAGACTTCGACATGAGCAACGACATTGTACTTGCAGCATATATAGTCGGGTGTGCATGTGTAGCTTATGTGGAGACCTATATGACCAAAGTACCAATGCAAACAAATATAGAAACAGGGTATGAATGGATACAATATACATTAAATGGAAATAATCAGAAATGTCGCAATACCTTTAGAATGTCAAGCCATGTGTTTCGACAATTGTGTAATACATTGCGCACTCAGTATGGATATAACGGTACCAGAAGAGTTTGCTTGGAAGAGTCTGTGGCAATGACATTTGTGATACTTGGTCATGCCTTGGGTAATAGAATAGTGCATGATAGATTTTAGCATTTGGGTGAGACAATGCATTGACACGTGGCCACGATAGTTACATTGTTAGCCATAATTATGGCAGTAGACATTATCAACCCTGCTGATCGTACATTTCGTAACGTGCCAGAACATATTCAGTATTCAGATCGATATTGGCCACATTTTAAGGTACTTTGTGAATTTGGTATCTTGACTTGATTTTATTCAAATTATCTTTATGGTCATACCACGTATTTCATTTCACATGGTATTTTTGTGGCAATGGTTAGGGTTGCATTGGTGCGATTGATGGGGTCCACGTCCCCATGGTTGTACCAGTTGATGAGCAACACCCATACAGAGGCAGGAAGGGGACCATAACAACAAATTGCATGTGCGCATGTGACTTTGACATGAAATTCACATTCGCATGTGTTGGATAGAAAGGGTCAACGCATGACACAAGGATTTTTTTAATCTGCCTCAATAATGAGAGTGATAACTTCCCAAAACCTCCAGCTGGTTTGTAAATATGCAGTTTAATTACAGTATTAAAGTATGTATTATGTAGTGAAAATGCTAAATTTGCAGGAAAGTATTATCTTGTTGATTCAGGGTACCCTATAAAGAGAGGGTTCCTTACACCATAAAGGGGGAGAGGTACCACATTCTCAAATTTGAGCAAGGTGAAGAGCTGCATCGTCCAGAGGAGAATAAATGGAAAATTTTGAGAAGTATGGCACCCTTTCATATACGCACTCAATGTCACATCATTATTCCTATAATGGTTCTTCACAATTTCATTAGAGCACATGAGAACAATGACGTTGAACGTTTCAGATCTGCACGGGGCACATATGGACGTAGTGAGGGAGGTCATTACGATGCCATGACACATATGATCTCAATCTTGGACGAAGATGAGATGAAAGAGGTTTGTGACAATATCACAGCATTGATATGTAGGATGCGTCCATTGTAGGATTTAAGTTGTTACAGAAGTTATATTCCCCATAATTGATTATGATGACTATTATTTTTGTCACAATAGAAAGTAGTGTGGTTGAAAATACCATTAACATTATGGTAATTTTTTTGTGGAAACCATAACTGATGGTTCACAAATTTCAATGTAATACCATTTTTGTTTTATGTTGATTTTTTGTTGGTAAGCAGAACTAATGGCTCACAAAACTTGATTGTAATACCTTTGATTTATGCATTTGTATATATCGTTACATGTGAAACTCATAGGTATTGCAACAGTAGATTTCAAGCTTATAGGGGACTTCTAAATAGACTCCAATCTTATCTGAACCAAAGATAAACTCAATGGATTTTAAGATTGCAACAGTAATCTGCTAGGAATTTTAAAAAAAAAAAATAAAGAAAACAATATCTACCCCGAATTTGTTTTAAAGACACCAAGAACCCTAAATATCAATTGCTGGCAAAGTGTATATAGATAAATAAATATAATATATATATATATATATATGTATATATAGACACACATATACAACAACAGAACTTACAATCTCCATCAACTTAGCCATTAACATCATAGAACAAATTCAAACGTCTCCACATTATTTTAAGAAGTACAACTACATACATATCATAAACTGTTACTTGCAATAGTATGATTAACACACAAAACAAATGTAATAATACAAGTCTATATTATTACATACATACACATCCCATTATGGCAAACACATATGCTTGATTTTGACTTCCCCAAACCTAGTAGACAAGATAAGCAATACTAGAAACATGACCCAGGATACTACTAAAGCTATTGTCAACTTCTTTGCTTTCTCTTCAGAAATCATGCGTGTAGCCTTGGCTCTTTCAGCCTTTCGTTTTGCAACTCGCTCCATTTCCAATGCTGCGGTTTTCAGGGCGTGTGCTTGCTTCGACTCTTCATTGGCAACTTTCACCACATGCTCCAATTTCTTGAATTTGGCAATAACAATAGGTGTTGTTGCTGTGCAATGCGTACAACAAATGCTAGTGTCTAACCACTTGAAGAATTTTCATGCACGGTCATCATCCTGCACAATACAACACATAAACAAGAATACCACGAATTGGTTATTTAATGCACAACGCAAATATTTTGCCAATACTTGGATATGGTACTTACTGGGGACCAATAGCGACAAGTATAAAATCTCCTACCAAATGTATGAAGTTTCAGGGAAGTCCTAATGATGCAATTGTCAACGTCACAAAAATGGCCATCATAACTAGAGAGAGAGTTACTCGTTTCTAACATTGGCATATCTTGGGCTTGAAAAAGAAAAATAGAGGATAAGGTGCATACGTAAGTAATCAATATAACGGAAGAAATAAGAGAGCTAAATAACATCAACCTAATAAGCAATCTCATTGGTAACAAATTGAACTGCTAGTTTGCTTCTTAACTAGCAGCAATTGCCATAACTACAAAAGGAACAATCAAGCAGACCAGATCAAGCCCAAGAGTAAGTACCAATTCAAATCACAAACTAGTTTAATTTACCAATATTTTCAGTCATTTCTCATAAAAACCTTTTTGAAGGTTTACTCATTTGTTCCTTACCCCTTCTTGTGAATTACTTAGCTTATCTGTAATGCTAGAGGTTTTTGCTTTTGATTTCTTCCCCTAACATGTAATGATGCAATTATGTGCAGGATATAAGAGGCGGCACTCAATACCATAGGAAAAGGAAATGAGAAAAACATTGTTTTCCTTTTATTGGACTCGAAGAGTTTTGGAGCTTACTATTGCACTATTCACATTTTCAAATTTATTCAGAGTGAGAGAGCTTGAAGAAATCAATTGGATAAAGTTGGATAAAGATCCATAATGGGGATTAAAAAAAGTCGCTCATTGTTTGTCCTCTTCAGGAGCTGGGACAGTCCCTTTCTATGTATAGTGTGTGAAAGAGCTTTGTTTTAGACCATATGTTTACATACACAGATAGTAATAAATTATGTTGTTGCATGCAGAGACTTTTTACTACCCTAATTTTGCAGTTAAAGCAAGAAAATCTAGAATACTAATCGATTGCTATGAATTGAAAAACTAGACAGGAGTCGTAAGAGCAAAATTTGTAATTTAATCATTTTTTTTAATTGGTAAGTTAATCACACAACCAAAAGGTCAT
This sequence comes from Quercus tomentella, assembly GCA_028535165.1. NCBI lineage: Eukaryota > Viridiplantae > Streptophyta > Magnoliopsida > Fagales > Fagaceae > Quercus > Quercus tomentella. Next base: position 11,654,335 of record JAPQVY010000012.1, on the reverse strand, counting down.
TACCTTTCCAAGTTTCCAATTCAAGAAAGAAAATGCTACTATGAAAATGTATGTGCTAACAGCCCACAAGAGAATGAAGACAAGAAGCAACCCATTCAACTGGTGCAAACAGAATAAGGAAGGGAAGGCATATCCATCGTAGCCAACATATGCAAGTAATCCAAATGCGCATAAACTTGCAAAATGGAAACTCCAAAAAGACAGTGCAAACAAGGAAACCTGTCAAAATTCCCACCAGAGTTTTTATAAACGATTTGACATAACTAGACTCAAAATGCTTGTAGAAATTAAAATATCAAGCACAGTTGCACAAACATCAAAAGAGAAAATTAAAGTAGACTATATACCTTATAGTATGAGCATATTCAAGGAAGGAAATTTATACAATTTTTTTCTTATAAATTATAAATGATTGCATTAAACCAAAAAAGAATTACATAAAAGAAACCAACAGAGTACACTATTTGTATACCCAAAAGGATTTTTAGATCAAGTTACAAATGTAATGAGTCAATAAAATCACAACATTGTTTGAGGTCTACTTGCATCCAAAGACAGCCAATAAAACAAAGATCTAGCAAACTAAGATTTTAAGTCTTGACGTAGATAATTCATAGTCTTCAAGTATCATCCTATTTCTCTCCCACTAAACACTCCACAATAAGCAAAGAGGAATAGCACTCCAAACTCCACTCTCAAATGCCTTTGAACTATGTCACCAACACTTAAGCCCTCCTTTCACTGTCTAAGGCATCATCCACTCACACCCAAAAACTACAATGAAATCCCATAATTCCATAGCCATAGGCAATTAAATAGAAAATTATCCACATTTTCAAAACTTATCCACCTACTAGCAGAGATGGTGGCAGGTTGGTCGCTGGCAGCTTTGGATCCAAGGTGTTTTTCTTTTTTATTGCTAAGTTACATGGTGGGTCTAGAACTAACAAGCTCACTCTCCGCCCTGTTTTTACAGAGAGAGAATCAGATATTTTCCAATCTCAATCTACACAATGTAGGTCTATAAATATGTAAATACATTAACCAATCTCATTGCTAAACAAAAAACAGAGCTGATCATAAAGCTAAGTCTGAATCTTAAGCAAAAAGAACAACAACAAAAAAAAACCCAGCAGATCCACATCTCCGTCTATAGCTTTGATCATCACGCGTTTCAAACAACAATCAAAGTATTGAAATCCAATTCTCAAAATAGAAAGAAACAAAGAGAAAACACACACACAAATCATAGTAATGAGAATATTATGAAAGTAATATGTACCTGTGATTTAGAACATGAAAGATCCACAATTCACAAACTCAAAAACCCATTTACCCAGAAATTAAACAAATGGGTCAGCAAGTGAAATTGGAAGAGGCGTGAAATGGGTTTATGGGAAGAGAGTTGTTAGGCTGGGAGAGGAGTGAAATTGGAAGATGGTGAAATGGGTTTATGGGAAGAGAGGTATCATGGGTGGGAGAGGAGTGAAATTGGGGAAGAGGGTGAAATGGGTTTATGGAAGGAAGAGTACACGCCGGCGTCGGACTTGGGTTATCTTCCTCGTGGATTTCTCATCTGAGCTCTTCACCGGTGTCGGACCGATGTAGGTCTTCCTCGTGGATTTCTCTAGTGGGCGTGGAACTCTTTGAAGGCATAAGTGTTAGCTAGGGTGGGTGAGGAGTGAATAGAAGAAGAAAAAAAAAAAAAAAGGCAAAACGCAACCCTTTATACTTTCAGCTGAGCTATAATACCCGTATCAACCAAATAATCATCCGCGTTTTTCATTTATTTGCTATAGTGTTTTTAGTTTTCAGCAAAATAAGCTCTATCCAAACTAACCCTTAATGCAAATAAATCAACAACTTGAGGGGTTTGTATTGGAGAGATAAAATATCCTCCTCAAACCCCTTTTAAAAGAACATCTAAAAAAAATAAATAAATAAAGCATCAAGCGAATTATTCGAAGTTCTTGCAGAGTGGAACAATGTAGTGCCAGACAAGAGATAAATCTTCCAAAGAACAAGGCTTTTTTCTAATAAAGAAATTCTTTTGGGACCTTACAAATCCACTTTTTTTCCTATTCAAAGATCCGCCCTTTGTCTTTGTGTTTTCATATAGAGAATTCTTTGCAGATGAAGAGATATCAAAGGGGCTTCTTACTTACAAACAAACCTTCCTACATTTATAGATAAACACTGGTTTATTAAGAATACGCAAGAAAAGCACTTTGAATTGTTGATTTATCACCAAAAATGGCTTAGAACCAACGACAACTTGATATATTTTGTCTAGACTTCAATTTTTCAGGAACCAATAACATATGTTGTTAAAAAAATTTATACAACTAAATCAAAAATCAAGTGTGCTTCCATTATCTTCTATTAACAATATTGGTTTCTCACAAAAACCAAACTTTCTCTTGGTGTTTGTTTGGTTGGAGTGGAAAAGTTGGAGGATAGAAAATGGAGAAGTGATAAAAAAGTAGGAAAATAGAAGATGTTTAATTTTCTCTCATATGTGTTTAGTTGGAAAATGAAAAAGTGGAGATATAAAAATTTAAGAGTATGTTTGATAACTGTTTTCCCCCTTATTTTCTGTTTCCAAAAACAATTTTCTATTTTTGAGACTAAAAAACTTATTTCGCAACCCAAAATGGACAGAAAACAAAAAAATGTTCTTAAAACTCAATTTGTGAAGGAAACTGAAAACATGCAAAAGACTGTTTTCAGTTTCTAATTTTCAAAAGTCAATGAAAACACGCATTAAATTTAATAAATCTGTCTCATTTAATGAGTTAATATTAGAGTTCAAATCCTAGTAACAACATATTTTAGTATTTTCTATTTTTTTTTTTTAAAAAAAACTATCTTTTTAATTTCAACTAACCAAACATGTTTTTGATTTCAAAAATACAAGAAAATTGTTTTTTCTTTATATTCCCCAAAACAAGTTTTTGAAAATAGAAAACAAAAATTGTTACCAAACATAACCTAATTCTTTGCTTGAGAAGAAAATGAGAGGATGAAAAATAAAGTTGGTATAAATTGACTCATATACCTTTATTAAAAAAAATTGTGCTCAATTAAAAAATAAAAAAACTATCAACCAAAAAAAATAACCCCGCCAAGTTTATTAAAACAAAAATCATGCCCAATTAAAAAACAAAAAGCAAAGAAACAAAAAAAAAAAAAAAAAAAAAAAAAAAAAAGGGGGTGGGGGGGGAGCAAACAGCCATAATACCATACACACGCCCATTTAGAAAAGAAGAAGAAAAAAAAAGGCATAGCATCAGCATTGATGGTGCAAAAAATTTAACAATTTGGCACTATAAAAAGTTACTTTATTTATTTTACCATCTCCCTTTATAAAACACCCAACATAAGTGGTTTTATTTTAGTATTCATCAACATAATAAAATAATATAAACAACACAATAAAATAATATATCTACTACAATAAACAACAACCACCATCACCAACATAATAAAATAATATATCTTTTAATAATTTTTTTTTTTTACCATCTTAGCTATAGTGCACAGCCATTTTGAAAAAATATGGCTTTTGCTCCATTGATACATTAGCCTTTTGTGCCACTTTTGTTACATATAGTAGCTAAATTTAACATTTTACCTATTTGTCTCCACCAATACTAATGCTCTTTACTCATAGAGATAAAAGCTAAAGACAAAAACAAATGAAAGAAAAAGATAAAAATGGATGAGAGTTAAAAGAGGTTTTTTTTTTTTTTTTTTTTTTTTTTTTGGAGAAACGAGTAAAAAGAAGCCCGTATAAGATAAGGGGTTAATTTTGTTAACCAATTGATAGAGAGTTTTCCACCCTTTTTTTCTCTATGTTTTGGAGAGATCAATTTTTGGTTTGGGGAGAAAATGTCTAAGTCGCACCAAAATCCTTTCTATTTTCCCTTCTTATCAAATTATCCAAAAAGCAATTTTCGCTCCTATTTTCCTTCGTTCATTCTATTTCTTTTCTAACCAAACGTGCCCTTATTGAATTTCCTGCGCTTAATTTTTTTGGTCAACTATGGCAGAGAAACAATCCCAGCTGAACGGTGCCTATTACGGTCCATCAATACCCCCACAAGACCAATCCTACCAACGCCGTGGCCGTAGCCGCAGCTGTTGTTACCGCCTTTTCAAGTGCCTTTTGAAAACCACAGTCTCCGTGATTCTCATCATTTTCCTTGCCTACATCATTGCTTGGTTCATCCTTTACCCCAGAACCTTCAAGCTCCATGTAACAGATGCCAAACTCACCAAGTTCAATTTAACAACTAACAACAACATTCTCCAATACAAACTTGATCTCAACATCTCTCTTCAGAAACCCCAACAAGAAGGTGACTATCTACTTCGACAAAATCGAGGCCAATGCACTCTACGTGGGCCAGAGGTTCGATACAGAGAGTTTGACGGAGTTCGGTTTTAAAGTAGACCACAAGAGTACGCATTTTTTTAATGCAACTTTTGCAGGTCAGCAATTGATTGAGCTTGATGCTCATCAGATTTCGGACTTCAATGAGGAGAAGAGTGCTGGGGTTTATAGTATTGATTTGAAGTTCTATCTTCGTATTAGGATCAGGATCGGAGATTTCATAACTGGGAAATACAAGCCAAAAGTTAAGTGCGAATTGGAAGTTCCATTGAGTTCTAAGGGAAATTCATCAACAGCTCGGTTTGAGACTACCAGGTGCCACATATATTATCTAATTGCCCGAAACCATCGTTATGTCTGATTCAGGATTGTAATATATTCTTATCATACGTATTTTTTTTTTTTAATTATGATTTCTTCATTATTTTGTTATTTGGTGTAAAATAAGGACTCGGGTTTGTGTGATATAGATCGAGCTGGTGATTATCATATTATATATGCCTTCAGACTTTATAGTCACATATATCATGGATTTTATTGGGATATCATATTTGGACTTCCTTGTTCTTTCTTTTTCTTTTTCTTTTTTTTTCTTTTTTCTTTTTTTTTTTTTTTTTTTTTTTTTTTTTTTTTTAAGTAAGAATCATATTTGGACTACCTTGTTGTACATTGTTAGTGTATGAAAGCACGTTTGGGCCACATAAATCTTAACCACATAAAAGCACGTTTGGGCCAAGTAATGATTAATGGTGGGAAGATTGAAATTTAGTGAAGGCTGCAAAAAGTGGATCACATTGGGCTTAAAAATTGGTGTGAGAAAAACAATGGTGTTGATAGGTGTGAAAAGTGATATATGTTACAAATTTACTGATTAGCTAAAAAAAATAAAAGGAAACAGTTTGGTTTTTTTTTTTGGTGGTGTTAGAGCAATCACATTGGGCTTCCTAAAATGGGATAAGACTCCAATTTAGGAAGAAGACCAAAAAAAGCCCGATATTGGACTTCTAAATTAGGTAATGGCATCCTGTATGGTGTCTCATATCTACGGTTTAAACTTCACTAATCACTTTCTTATTATTTACTTATCTAAAAAAAATGAAATGAGAGAGAGAGAGAGAGAGTCATTATCTAGTTATCTAAAAAAAATGAAGAGAGAGAGAGAGAGAACATCATAATTAATCACAATAAGCAGAGTGGAGTAAAAAAAAGTCCAAGGTACTTACTTCAAACATATGTCATATGCATGTTTGTAATTATACTATTGACATATTGCATCTCTTTCTTTTGCTAAATGAAAAAATGGGGCTTTTGATGTGGACTCATCGAACCCACAATCCATACCATGTAACAGTAATAGGTAATACCACATGTATCACCGAGACTTTGATGAAGGTATCATCGTGAGCACAATACATTTATTGAAGCACCACTATTGACATAAATATCACATCTTGGTATCGTTTATGTCTTTCCTTTTGAGAGCTTTGACTCCTTCCTAATTTTCGACGACATCATGCTACATTTTAAATATATACTATTGGAATATTGCATATATTGTGCACTTGTATAATAAGATGAGCTACCGTAATTTTATATCATGGGGTAGGGTAATTTTAGGTTTATTATAATTATCTTGTTATTATATGATTATCAAAAATAATTATCTTATTATATTTACTATATATATATATGTCATTTAATGAATTATTATCTATACTACTATTTAAGGAGCTTTCTCAGTTTGGGATTCTAATTTTTTTTGGTTCAAAAATGCCCCTACACTCTATGTTTAAGTAGAGACAAAACTAAAGGACAATTTGGTAAAAATTCAACTCTAAATCTCACTAAAACATTGCCTAAAAAATAGAGTCACTCACTCACTCTCCGGTTGATTTTCAAATTTCTTTATCCACTTATAAATTAGATTCTTAAAATAAAAATTATATATATAAAATAAAAACACAAAATTTTTTTTTTTTGGCTACAAAATAGGACCACTAGTTATTATTATTATTATTATTATCTATATAAATATATATATATATATATATATATATATATATATATATATATATATATATATATATATATATAACCGAAACTTTTGAAGCTCCCACAATTTTCCACGTCAGCACAATATTAAAAAAAAATCATAAACCAAAAAAAAAAAAAAAAAAAAAACTTTTAAACCCAAAAAAATACTTAAACGCAAAATCAGAGCCCTAAGCCCCTAAAAAAAAAAAAAAAAAAAAAAAAAAAACTTTTAAACTCAAAAAAATACTTAAACGCAAAATCAGAGCCCTAAGCCCCTAACACGCTCTACCTTCTCCTTCCTCCAAAACGCAGACAATGCTCTGCCGTTCCCCCACACGCAAATCGCAGCTCAACGGCTCAACGGCTTCATCTTCTCCGGCACCACCCTTCTCCATTTCTATATTTGTCGACCCCACCGTTTGATTATCTCTTCAGCCCTCAAGTATACTCATCCAAAACCTTCTTCTCTCTAACCACTTCACACCTTCCTAACGCAGACCTCTGGGTTTCATCCTCTGGGTTTCAAAATCTGGGTTTAATCCTCTCAATCATTCTCTCTAAGGTATTAGCCCAAACTGCCGACTCTTCCAAAGAAGGTAACTCTTTTCTCTCTTTACAATTAAATCCGTTAGTACGAATCGCATCAAATATCTGTGAAACGTTTTAACTTTTATTTATTTTTACTAATTCGTTAATGTTTGAATTACTTTCAGTTTGATTATTGTTGATTTCAATTAATTTACACCTAAGGATTTGTTAAATTAATTAATTTTTTTTTTTAAATTGGATTTCTTTCTCTGATTTCGTAGCTGATAAATCATGTTCTTCTTCTTCATCTTTCTCCTCCAACCCAGGTTAGTTAACTTTCCTAGAATCAAAATAGTTTCACTTTTTATAGACACACACCATCTGCTTGATATAAAGCTTCCAAAGTATTTTCACGATCAGAAAAACTTAACCAAATTGAGCATCTGTTTGGGTGTTGAGGAAAAAAACAACTGTGAAGCAAAAGTAAATGGAAGCACAATCAATTGTGAAGGTTCCTTTTAGATACCTTTGTGAATTGTGAATTTTGCTTTGTTAATTTGCCAATTGTGAATTACTTTATGTTATTTCTACTAAGATTTTTCTATGGTATTCTTATTTCACTTTTGTTGCAGGTGCTTGCATTTTTCTTTTTTCTTTTTTCTTTTTCTCATGTTTGTAGCTGAACATGATTAAGGAGGGGTTACATATGATTCTTTGTACTACAAGACGAGGACAGTCAGGTATTTACCTTTCCTTTATTATGTACTGTTTCTTGCATATTTATTAATAATATGTTTCTAGAAAGAATTTGAAATTGGAATGTGATTGCATATTTAAGTTTCTTGGTTATCTCAAACTTTGGGGTATTCTTGAGTCTGTTGACTCTGTTTTGTATTTGTAGTTTTAGCTGTCTGTTGACTCATAGCTAAACCCGATACCAAAACCACCAATCTCCACTTTTGAGAGAAAATGCAAACCCCTTCACCTTCCTCCACCGTTCCCCTTCTCCTTCTTCCAAAACAAAGACCCACAGCCAAACCCGCTCCCCAAACCACCATTCTCCACCTTTGTGACATGAAATCAATTTTTTTTAATGATTAGGAAGAACACCAATCTGTCTGTAACCAAAAGAAAAGGAGAATTAAATCGTGCGGATGGTTTCTGATCTTTGTTTTTTCTTTACTTTATAAATAAATATTATATTTTTATAATTAAAAGTGCTGTATTTGAACAGGCACAACAATTGTTTCAAATACATGCACAAAAGATTACACTAGAAGCACTTGAAAGCGTAAAGGCTGCCCTTGCAAGCAATGAGATTGAACACAAAGCAGAAACCAAGAAGAGAGTAGTTCCTCACAAAGCTGCTGGCCAAGCTTGGGAGGACCCGACACTAGCAGATTGGCCAAAAAGTACAAATTATTTCTCCCTTCTGTTATTCACTATGTGTTGGTACTTAATTTATATGATACTAAGGCCAGATTTGCTGGTCTATAATGGGTGCAGGCTAATATTCATAATTTTCTAACCGATTTTTTTTCACAAATTTTTTTATAAAACTCAATTCCTTCAACTACCAGGTCTTACTCGTGTTATCCTTTTATAACATTTGGTCTGATTCTCTTATGATGATACTATGATAATGACGTGGGAATTTAATAGTAAATTTTTTTGTCTTGATTCTAAGCAAAAAAATAAAGTTACTATGTCTGATTTTTTTTTTTTTTTTTTATATAAATTGACAGAGTTATGTTTGATTGAACTTGGATCAGTTGAAGGTTTTTTCACTAATTCAGTTTGCTGTGTATGTGCTATACTCAATTTTCTTTACTGAATTTAATGTGAAAAAAAATGTTTTCTTACATGGTCTTGACATTGATTTGACTTAATTTATATTCAATTTATTTTCCATTTTTAAATTATTCAATCAAGCTCACAAATTACAATTCAAACCCTGATATTAAATTCACTTACAAATGGTTTTTTTTGTCAAGAAATGTTTTTTTGCTTGATGATTTTTGTTTCCCTTATTACATTTTGTTATATGGATTGGTAGTAATGGTTTGCTGCTCGGTTTTGAACACACAACTCAGTTTCTGAGATTATAAGGAAGACAAACACACATTCAAAATTGAATCTATATTATTGGTTTGAGAGTTTGGGTCTTTGACAGAGATATAATGATTGAAAGTTCAAATAGTGTAAAAACACCCTTGAACGATTAGACCCCCAATTTACAAAATACCAATTCAAGCTTTATATCAAACAATTAAAGTGCGGAACATGAACTAAAGCATAACACAGAATTGGTAAACAATCTAAGCCAATTAAAATCACATCCACAGCAGAAAATAAAAGGCAAAGATAAAGGGAAGAGAGATGCAAGCACAAGGACAACACACGATGTGTTATCGAAGAGGAAACCGAAGCCCTCGGCGTAAAACCTCTCCGCCGCCCTCCAAGCGGTCAATAATCCACTAGAAAATGTAGTTGGGATACATGAACAGCAATAGACCCTCCAAGCCTAATCTACCCAATGTACCTAAGCCCTCCAAGCTTCTTGCTCCAACGAGGTTGCGCCGAACCTTTTTCTTTTCTAGCTTACCGGATTCCGCTATAATCCATAGCATCCGCCATCCTTGGCATCTTCCAATGCTTCCCAAAGCTCCAAAAACACTCAACACTCTAAATGGGTGTGGGTAGTGTTTGGATAGAAATCTCCTCTCAATAGGTATGACAATGAGAGAGGGAATGAGAATAGACTACAAAGATTTTTCTCTAAGAATGAGTAGCTCTCTCTAATTGGGTGGGTGTTTTGAAGAAACCTCTCTTAGGGTTTTTCTTTCTAAATCGCCACACATATTTTGTGGGAATGAGGGGTATTTATACTGGTGTGAGAATGGAATGTGAAGAGTCAGTTTTTCCAAAACAGGGTTGGCTGGCGACTTGACCTTGCGACTTAACTGAGTCGCGAGTTCAAGCCGCGAGCTAACTGAATGGCCAGTCTGGATTTTTGTCTTGTAGTGCTCCAGTTGGCATGACTGTTCAGCTCCCCTGCATGCTCTGTGCGTGTGCAACTTTTGGCGGCTTGCAAGCCGCGAGCCTCCCGCGAGATCCAGCTGCGAGTCCCTGCTTCACTGCACAATCTTGAGCATTTCTTCACACTCTCTCACACACTACCCTTACATGATTCCCACCTAAATACAGGGTTTCTAAGTGCTGTATTACAAGCAAATTTGTCACAGAATAAAGCCAACACATGGTTGATTAAATTCAACCTTACAATCTCCCCATTTGGCTATTCCGTGACAAAACACCCTAAAACAGACTCTAAACTTAAACGTGAGTTTGGGAACAATGGCAAAACTCACTCACACCTAACTTTAGAAGCTATGAAGCACTTGAATCATATGAACATAAGACTCCTGAAACACAACAATACACCATGATCATTGTAAGCAGAAAATCGTGAAATGCATATGAAACAGGCAATATGTGATCAAGCAAAGATGGAGTTAAGAAACAAACCATGGCTTGATCAACCAAGTAATCACTACAAGGTAGTGACCATAATGCTCATTCACACTTGGAATGAACACTAGGACATACAAGCTAACAAGCTCAATGCAAGTCTCTTGCATGCCAAACACTCAACCAATGCATAATACACTAAGTATATGCATCTAGGAACAATCCTACAAGGGCACAAGAGTGACAGTACTTAAAAGAAAATGCAATACATTTAAATAGAAGTACTGATTTAAACAAAGTATAAAAGGCTGCATAAAGCATGGTACAAACCATAAAGCCTACAAATTATGCATAAAACATAACCCTAAAAGCTTACAAAAGCAACATGGGTACAAGACATAAAAAGTTGAATAACAACTTAAACAATATAAACTAAAAGTGCTTAAAGTTTCTCCCCTTCAAAATGATGAGAAGCTATGATGCACTAGGAACATATATACTTGTAACCTGAAACACTTGCACAAAACACATTAGACCCTCAAGGTAAAGCAAGTAATAAAAGGACAAGTATAATGTAACAAGTAAATTGCGATCAAGTAAACATAATGTGAAACATGTAAGCAACTTGATCATACACCAAAACAGTCATATAGAAATGACTACAATGATCACATAGCAAAGCAAATGATCATCCGAACATGCATTCAATGAAGCACAATAGCATAGAGATATATGCATGTCCAAAACAAAAACATGATACGATGAGAACCACAAAACATAACTCAAAGCACCATAAAGCATAACACAAAGTTTTCTTATTATCTTAATGTCTTCTCCCCCTTAGTATGTGCATCTCCCCTATGGAATATCTTTCTCCCTACAAATGTGCATGAGAAATAGAATTTCTCCCCTAAGGATGTGCACAAGAGTCATATAGAAATGACAAAACACTCCGGCATATTCTCTAGAGTATACTCTCCCCCTTTTTGTCAGGAATAGACAAAGGGTCAAGAAGAAACGAGGGCAAGAGATGAAGGTACGAACAATGCTAATGATGCATGAGGGGTGCGAGATGAATGAGAAAATGAAGCTCAAAGCTAAGACAAAGTAAAATGCTACAAAGCAAAAGGTAAACATGACATGCTAGGATGAAGAAACAAGGTAAAAGACCAATGCATGACAAGGATAACAAAGGTGTGTGCAATAGGTGGCTAAGTGCAATGCATGACCAATGCATGAAAAATGCACATGTGGGGCAAGGTGTGTTAAATACACAACCAATGAACCAAACATATTCCTAATGAGGAAACATGAGAAACCCCAAAGTTTGGTACTCATTGGAGTCCAAACAAGCGAGAAAATGTCTAAGATGCATTTTATCAAACACCTAGCATGCACACTATGAACAATAATGTGAAACAATGCATGAACATCATGAAATCCACCCTTAATACATGTTCTTTCTGCCACAAGGGGCCAACATCCAATGCAAATCAACAAAAGAAACCAATCCCATGAAGAAATTTGACAAAAATTAAGTTTTCCAACCCCTATGATAAAAATCCCAACCAAGAGTACAAAACTCTCCAAAACATAATCTAAAGATCAAAATTAATGAAAAGAGTTTGTAATTACCTTAGAATTGATAATGGAATGAAAAACCATTCAAATTGGTTGGGTTTTGATGTAAAAATATTGAAAGAGGGGTTTTAGAGAGGATGGGAGAGGTTTAAAACAGGTTTCCCACAAAAAGCCCTTTAAAAAGCTGATTTTGGGCGTTTCGCGACTGGGCGAGTCGCGAGGTTCAGTCGCAAAAATTTTCGCGAGTCGCGAGTGAGTCGCCAAAAGCTTCTGGATGAACTCGCGACTGGGGTTTCGCGACTGGCGAGTCGCTAGCTGAGCCGCGAAAAACTCTGACACCTGTTTTTCAATACAGAACATGTTTAAACAATGAAAAACAAAGTAAACACTAAACATGAACACAAAGAGTGATAAAAATCACTTCCAAAAACATATAAAATGATCAAAAAACTTTTTGGATTGAACCATATATGATTGAGCACACACACATCACATTTAGACAAGTACAATCTAACAAATGAATAAGACATTCATTGATCATTAGGCATGTGTGTTGTGTGTGTGTATCAAATGTGGAATAGTCCTTAGTCTAGAGTGAAACTTCAATGATCAATTCAATCAAGTCATACACAACTAGTACTAATTCAAGTGGTTTATCTCAATTATAGAAATGAACATATATGACCTCCCACAAGAAAATGATTACATACGATGAAGCTTTTCATTTGGCTTCTTTACAATTCATAACATTTGATCATTTTGAATTAAAACATCTCATTTTGAGATCGATGCCTGAAATTTGTGATATTTCAATTTGATGAATAAGCCTTTGGCTTTTTGGGCATCATACATTTTCATATAAGTCGCTTTCCCTTTTTCCTAGTCGAATACTAGTATGTGCGACAGCTTTTGCAGCTCATTATCTCTTTTCATTTTGAGATTTACATTTATTGAGCTCTTTAAGCAATAGAAATAAAAGAGTGGGAAGAGATATAAGCACAAGTCTACGCATGTATCAAAACCAACATGACTATTGACTAATCATTCATGACAAGCTTGAAGTTCGATTTACAACAATCACACAAAGATGTCAAGATTTTTCCCACAAAGATATAAGTGCAAAAATAACAAGCTAAACTCGTAAATGCACAAAGCCATTTGTACAAAGGTACAAGGCCAAACTCACATGTGATATGTGCTCAAACATATACGATCAAACTTTTTGAATTTTTCACTTTTTATGTGGTTTTGGATTTTTTACTCACACAAAACTGAAATATAAAAGTAAGATCAAGAACAAAACAATGCATACTAACAAATGCAAGATGCACAAAATGCATGATGATATGACATTTAATGCATGAAGGGTCCTCCAAAGATCGAAAGAATTAGATCAAGGACCAAAAGAGCAAAATCTCAACCATAGGAACCCTTCCTCATCCAAACGGAACGATTGTTTGGAATGAGTGTCTCAAGAGAAGTGAGACGAGGGTTGGAAGAATGAGAACCGGAGATGCACATAGTCAAGGAGTTAAGAGCATTAAACATTTTCTTTAACAACATGCTATTTTCACTCAAAACCGGTTTAGCTTTCAAAGCACAACTTCCAAAAAACTCAAGTTTCTCTTTTCTTTTGATTCTCTTAAGAGCTTGAAACTTAGAGCAATGAGGTCTTAGATGACCAAAGGCACCACAATGGTGACAAACAATGTGTTTAGGTCCACTAGGCTTTTTGGGAAGGGATCTAACAACAAAGGTTTGTTCTCTTTTTAACTTAGGGCATTGGGGTCTTATGTGACCGATCACACCGCAATTGTGGCAAGTAGGAACAAACTTAGATCCACTCAATTCCCTAGAATGGGACCTAAACAGAGGCTTAGGCTTAAGAGCCTTTCTCTCCACTTTTTGATTTCTTTTGTGTGGAGGAATGTACACCGATTTGTCCTTTAAGGTAGAACACACACTAGGCACAAAATCGGGTACCACAACATGATTGCAACATATATTTTCTTCCATTTTAGCAACAGGTTCAGCAATCAAACACTTGGCATGCATCTTAAGAGATTCATTTTTAGATTTAAGATCATCAACAAGTTTGTTAGACAAAACAAGTTTAGCATCCAAGTCCCTATTTAAACATTCAAACTCTTTCAGCTTTTCAAGAGAAATTTCAGCAAGTTTTTTATATTTCTCAACCAATTTGTTGGACTCATTGAGCTTAGCAATCAAATCATCCTTTCCACAAAATAACTTGCTCAAATTCTTTTGAAACTTCTTAGCATTTTTTTTCAAGAGTTTGTCAACAACACCCATAGATTCAAATAACATGTCATCACACTTATGAGGATTAACACTCATAGAGGCATTTTCACAAACACGTGGAATGTTACATTCATCACCAACCAAATCATACAAAGAGGCATACAAAGCACAATCCATGGCAAATAAACACAATGGGTCAAGGATCACACTTAGGTATTTAAACCACAACAAGTGTACCTGCTCTGCTACCAATTGAAAGTTCAAATAGTGTAAAAGCACCCTTGAACGATTAGACCCCTAATTTACAAAATACCAATTCAAGCTTTATATCAAACAATTAAAGTGCGGAACATGAACTAAAGCATAACACAGAATTGGTAAACAATCTAAGCCAATTAAAATCACATCCACAACAGAAAATAAAAGGCAAAGATAAAGGGAAGAGAGATGCAAACACAAGGACAACACACGATGTGTTATCGAAGAGGAAACCGAAGCCCTCGGCGTAAAACCTCTCCGCCGCCCTCCAAGCGGTCAATAATCCACTAGAAAATATAGTTAGGATACATGAATAGCAATAGACCCTCCAAGCCTAATCTACCTGATGTACCTAAGCCCTCCAAGCTTCTTGCTCCAATGAGGTTGCGCCGAACCTTTTTCTTTTCTAGCTTACCGGATTCCGCTATAATCCATAGCATCCGCCATCCTTGGCATCTTCCAATGCTTCCCAAAGCTCCAAAAACACTTAACACTCTAAATGGGTGTGGATAGTGTTTGGATAGAAATCTCCTCTCAATAGGTATGACAATGAGAGAGGGAATGAGAATAGACTACAAAGATTTTTCTCTAAGAATGAGTAGCTCTCTCTAATTGGGTAGGTGTTTTGAAGAAACCTCTCTTAGGGTTTTTCTTTCTGAATCGCCACACATATTTTGTGGGAATGAGGGGTATTTATACTGGTGTGAGAATGGAATGTGAAGAGTCAGTTTTTCCAAAACAGGGTTGGCTGGCGACTTGACCTCGCGACTTGACTGAGTCGCGAGTTCAAGCCGCGAGCTAACTGAATGGCCAGTCTGGATTTTTGTCCTGTAGTGCTCCAGCTGGCATGACTGTTCAGCTCCCCTACATGCTCTGCGCGTGTGCAACTTTTGGCGGCTTGCAAGCTGTGAGCCTCCCGCGAGATCCAGCCGCGAGTCCCTGCTTCACTACACAGTCTTGAGCATTTCTTCACACTCTCTCACACACTACCCTTACATGATTCCCACCTAAATACAGGGTTTCTAAGTGCTGTATTACAAGTAAATTTGTCACGGAATAAAGCCAACACATGGTTGATTAAATTCAACCTTACAATGATTAATTGAGAAACAAAGAGAGAGAGAGAGAGAGAAAAGCTATTTAAAAATTTTCATCAATTATTAATATACAATGAATCATTGGATGCTATTAAAAGAGAATTGGATGTCAAATTGTAGAATAAATTTCATGGGTTTGGTTGTGCTGAGGGTGTGGGGTTAAGTTTAAAATATAACAACAAATAGAACCCAACAATAATTAACTGACATTAGGGTGATTAGTATTTGTTTGTCTTCATTGGGATAAGTATTTTTTTCTCTTTTGAAAATTGAGATTGCTAAGTTTTTTATATTGAAAGCACTGATTAGCTTAATGCCTAAGATAGTAATCAATATATAGTGTATGTTGGCTCATTTTTAAAATTTGATTTACAGTTCACACTATTGTTTTCATTACATTCCTATGTGTTATTCTATAGACTCTTACATTTATCATTTTCATTATATTATGATGTTTAGAAATCATTTATTTTTAGGAGTGACCTTCTTGCATCAATTTATAGTGGTAGATGATGAATTTTGATAATTTCAGGTTTTGCTGAAGGAGCTTACAAGTATTGATATAAATTTCATGTAAAATTGTGAGTGGTGTTAATGCATTCACTTAAAAGTGATTGTCTATTCAGTACTATTAGAAATAATTCGTGCTGCTGGCTGGGTCATGTAATTAATTGGACGTGGACATTAAAGAAATCCATTTATGAATGAGGAGGAGGAGGAATATATGTTGCGTACACACCTTTTTTAAGGGTTTAATTCATTCAACTGACTACCTACTATTGTAGTTTACTTTTAATTCTTTTTTCTTCAATTCTTTTATGATGGTTGCTATTGAAAGGTAGAGATAGAGTTATTTTTTGTTTTTGTTTTTTGTTTTGTTTTTTTGGTTTGTATTTTTTGTATTTTTTGTTTTTTATTTTTTTTGGCTTATAAATTATGCTCAGTTCTTTGATGTGTTTCTATACAGTTTTATAGGCTCTATTCAGTACTATTAGTGGAAGCAATTGGACTTGCTTGGTGATTTTGTTGAAGGAGCTTACAGGTGTTGATATAAATTATTATTATTTAAAAAATTTCATCAATTATTAATATACAATGAATCATTGGATGCTATTAATGCCTAAGATAGTAATCAATATATAGTGTATGTTGTCTCATTTTAGTGATTTTAAGCATTCTTTGTTAGAAAGGTTGTTTTAGATTGAGGCAAAACCTGAGTTTGAAAAAATTCAAACTGGAAGCCTTTTCCGAATTTGTTATTGGCTTCTCACAAGAGTTTGATAGAATTCCTAAATAGTGTTCATATGGCATGATCTATTTTCCCGCATAAATTAGTTCCTAGATCCATACTAGAGCTTTCTACCTCCAATTCCCTAAACTTGTAAATTTTTAAGTTTGGAGAGATTCTCCCTCTTGCTAATTTTTTCAGGTTATTTTTTCAAGTCTTCTGGTATTGAAATTTATAATATAATTAAGCCTTTTAATCTCATCTCTTGAGACTATGTACCAAGATATACTTTTTAGGCAGTTATAAGCCATCATGAATTTATTTATCTTTTGAGACCGTATAAGCCATCATGAATATTATTTCTTCTCAACCATGCTTTGGTAATCCAAAGAAGTAAATAAGTTCATTACGTAAGACCTGTATAATATTTTTCCTTTAGGCAATGGTGTGACTTTAAATTTTAAGATATTTCATACTTAATTCCATCTGCCTTGATACTATAAATAAATTACCACTTATCTAAAAATCGTAAATTGTTAGAAACTAATAAATTTAATCATTCAATCAAAATTCTTAATTGCTCTTTCTGAAATCCTATTGCAAGGAGCGGGGAGAATATTGTCCAAAGAATGATGGAAAACTAGCAGTTTATTCACGTGATTTCAAATCAATATCTAATCTAATACTATATATGTTAAAGCAGAAGCTAAGAGAAAGTAAAGACCTACAATCAAGGATGTTGGGAAAGGTAAAGATAGAGTTATTTTCTGTTTTTTGCTCCTATGCCTTGCTGCTTGCTTTGTTGTATATGTTCTTGCTGTTGGTTGTGCAGGGTGTATGGGAAAAGGAGCTGCCTTTGCTGGGTTTCTTGGTTCAATAAGAAAAAGGAGGAAGCTTTATATGTTTTTGGTCGTGCTTTCCTTGGGTTTCTTTGAGAGGTTGGTCTGACTGCTGTGGAGAGTTGTTGGTGGTCTTGGCCCTCTCAGGTATGTGGGGAAGGAGGGAACTTTTTGTATTTTTGGGCTAGGAAAGGATTCTGTTTATGGAGTTATGGAGGGCTAGAACAGTGGTACTTTTTGTATTTGTTATGTTACTTTTTTTTCTTTTCTATCTCATTTGTCTATATTGAATTGTGCTTAAGAACAACCTATGTTATTGCCCATTATACCTAGATAAATAAATCACTTTGTTGTATACTGCAGAATATGAGCAGCAAGATAGAGTTACAAAAAATTGCCCCCTTTTGTAAAATATGTTACTATCTAATTTTATAAAGAACATTTTTCTACCATTGAGTTGGCTTATCAAACTTGGAATATATATAGTTTGTTTTAAATCTAACCTACATATGTAAAGGGTTTGTGATGTTTCCTTCCTTAGAGGTATAGAGTATGGGTATGTACACTTTACATGAAACTGTAATTTGTCTTTACACAAATTTTACTATTAATAGAAATTTTCTGCTGCGATTGTTTAAATATGAGCTATGAAAACAAGTTTGAGTAAAAAGTGAAGAAGAGGGTTAATTTTTTTTAATAATTTGATAATTCAAGAAGAGGGTGTTTGAACCTAACAAATATAACTATAATGTTATATAGATTTTGTAGATATTCTTTGTGCTTTTCCGTGCATCGCACGGGTTAGCGACTAGTTATTATTATTATTATTATTATTATTATTATTATTATTATTATTATTATTATTATTATTACATGTCAATTTGTTATATAGTTATATTATTACATATGCCAAATAGACTTTCGTAAACTCAAATTTTACACATTTGTTTTTGTTGGTTTTTGTAACATGTCAATTTAAACCAATTATAATTCACTGTTTTAATACAAATAAATCACAACAACTTTAAATATTTCATCTCCATGCATATGTTTTGTCAAAATTCTAGTGAGGCTAGGGAAGTTTCCACGAAACACCTCCATGATCCATCACATAACTTAAGTAGGAAGTCTTTAACACACACAACACTCTAACGCAGCTCTTCCGTACTTCTTTCCACATTAGAAGTTTAGAACACGTTTTCTCACAATCACATAACTTCATTATTTTGTGTAATTATTTGCAACATCATCGCTTTTATGTAAAAAAGAATGTTGCATGTAACTATTACACCAATAATATCACTAACTCCATATAAACACACACTTATAAGTCATACTCTCTCACTCCAATTCTCTTTCTCTCACACTTTGACATACTCTCTGTGTCCCTCTCTTTCTTCGTTGCCATGGAAGAGAAACAATTCCACTTGGATGAAGCCTACTACGGCCCTTCAATCCCACCACCAACCCGATCCTACCGCCGCCATGGCAGTGACGACTGGTGCGACGACTGTGGCAGCTGTTGCTGCCTTATTAGCTCCCTTTTACAACTCATTGGCTTAGTTGTTGTCACTGTAGCCCTTGTGTTCCTCATCTTCCACCCCAGCAAGGTTGAGATCCATGTCACTGACTCCTCACTTACACTGTTCAACTTCACCACCACACTCAACTACAATCTCGCTCTCAACATCACTATCAGAAACCCCAACAAAATGATTGGCATATACTACGATAGCATCGAAGCCAGTGCATTCTTTGGGGACCGGTGGTTTGGTTCAGTGTCTCTGACACCGTTTTACCAAGGCCACAAGAACACGACGGTTCTTAGTCCTGTGTTCGAAGGGCAACAATTGATTTCGCTTGGGGCTAGTGACCTTTCGGTGTTTAATTCAGAGAAAAGTGCTGGGGTTTATGATATTAACGTTAAGCTCAATCTCAGGATTAGGTTTAAGTTGGGTAATATGTTAAAGACATGGCGGATTAAGCCTGAGATCAAGTGCGACTTGAAGGTTCCTTTGAGTTCTAATGGAAAATCAGGGGCTGGGACGTTTGAGGCTACAAAGTGCCACACCAGTTTCTGATCATTTGAATCTTATTCATGTCTGATTGAGTCTTCGATTATGTTTTACTATCATATATCGATGAGGGTCTAGGTTATTTTCCTAGTGGATGAGGTATACAGATGATTATATATATATATATATATATATGATTATTGTTTCATTTTACATGGTTTTTCTTTTCATGATCTTTTGTTATTTTCTTTTGTATAAAATTATAAATACATAATGAAATGAATGAAATTGATGGTTTTTTTTTTTTTTCCTGTTTTCTCGATGATCATGATTGTGCATTGATTTTTTAATAGTCTTTATGTCTACTCATTGTATTTCATTACTAAGAGTATACTGTAAGTGATCTGATTCTAAACTCGAAAAACAGTGATTATATTACAACCAAAAAACAAGAAAAAAAAAATGGTATGGAATTGGGCAGTATATGGCGCTGATATCTAAAACTTGAAATGTCATATTCATAAAAATAAATCCCAATTTTTATAAAAATAATTATTAATAAAGACGTAACTTTCAGCTGAATATCATGGAGTAGGTAATTTGTCACATTGAAAAACTTAATCCGACAAGAAGTCGATATTGAATTACGAACAAGTGAACAAAAAAAAAGGTACGAACAAGTGAGCAACATATTTCATATCTGCATGATTAGAGGGGGTAAAATATAGTTGGAGCACCATAAGAAATCCATCTCTCAAGGCCCATGGTAGTTTAACCCCTATGCTCGAGCCCACTCCTACATTCCTTGGTAAATGTTAGGCCAACCTGCAGCCCCCAAATCATCCCTAAGAAGTCCATTAGGCAATAGAAGCCCGGGTTACCCAAGTAGCCTAAACATTTGAACTTTCGACATGGGCTGATGGAGCTAATGAGTTAAGGGTTTTTTTTTTTTTTTTTTTTCCTTAGTATATAGTAAGATAAGTGGGGAATGATATGTGAGATTTGAGCCACATGCATGAAACAATACAAAAGATACCATTACTATTTAAACCATTACTTGAATTTGTTGGACTATGTAAAGCCTAGTTTGTACTTGATTCGGTTTGTAGCCCAATCTAACTTGGAAGCATGATGGTTTTAATTGGAAATTGAGAGATTTTCTAAGACTTTGTATTTTGGTCATTTTGCTTCAAATTGGGGTTTAATGTTGTATTGAAAAACTGTATTGTACTACTGTCCTGATATTTTCTCAGTAATTAATAAAATAAAAACATAACAACTTTGTAGATTTAGACAAATTGTTAAACCACGTAAATTTTGTGTTTGTGATTTTTTTTTCTCTATGCACAATTTTTTTTTCTTCTTTTTATTTTTCGTTTCTCACATGTTTCTCACATGAATTAGGTAATTAGGTTAAATTCCTATCAGAACCCAATTTGTGGGGTATTTGAAGCAGTAAGAGCAATTACATCAGTCGGTGCAAAAGATTTCGTCTATTTTACACAAAAAAATCTATTTTTTCTATTTTACACTATCACTTTTACAATACACCCACATCAATTTATCTATTATACACACTTTTTTATTAAAATAATATTTTCACTCAATTTTTTTATTATTTCCCACCTAACCCTTCTTTTTCCTCTGAGTACACCCCTTCTTCTTCACACAATCCCTATCTCTATCTCCACCTCTCTGTCTTCTCCGTCTTCTTTTTTTTTTTTTTTTTTTGAGAATCTTTTTCCTTCCTCTTCTCCGTCAACCCATCACAACCACCATCATCATCACTACCCGATCGGCGAACCACTCAAGATCAAACCAACCCAAGATCAGAAACCCACCCAACCCGAAACCCACTGATCAAACAACAAGAAATCAGTGAGTTGATCGGCGATGATTTGATCAAGTTTCGTGCAGCAGTGGTTTGATCTGGATCAGCGAGTTGATCGGCGGCAATGGTTTGATCTTGATCAAATGAGAAAAATGGAGAGTGAGAGGAGAGTGATTGGTGGCGATTTGATCAGGCGGCATGTGGTGTGATGTTGATCGGCGGCAGTGGTGTGATGTTGATCAGCGGCGAGAGATTGGTGGTGATCGGCAATCGTGGAAGCTAGAGGAATGAGATGAGAGAAAGCGAAAGAGGTGAGAGTTAGAGGGGATAGAGAGAAGAAGAGAGGGTGAGAGAGAAAAAAATACTAAAATATGATATGCAAATGCTACAGTAGCCGTGCATATATGCACGATTACTGTAGTAATTGTGCATAAATGCACAATTTTGCCCCAACTGATGTGGGTGTTTTTTGAGCCAAAATGTGTAAAAAGACTACCTTTTTCTATTTTGCACAAGTTTACACAACCTAATGTAATTGCTCTAAGATATTCCATGTCAAAATTGCGGCTCTTCGTTCAACATTAGGATACGCCCTATCACAATTTTTTATTCTTAGTTGACTTAATTCTCTACCCACCCCAAATATAAACACACACTTATAAGTTACATACCACCACTCACCAAAGACTTCAATTCTCTATCTCCCTTTCAAAAACTCTCTTTGTGGCCCTCTCTTTCTTTGCTTCCATGCCAGAGAAACAATCCCACTTGAACGGAGCCTACTATGGCCCTTCAATCCCACCACCCGCCCGAACCTACCACCGCCCTGGCCGCAGCGATGGCTGCAGCTGTGGCTGCCTTATTTGCTTCCTTCTCGAACTTATTGGCACAATTGTTGTCATTGTAGGCGTTGCGGTCCTCGTCTTCTGGCTCATCTTTCGCCCCAACAGAGTCAACTTTCACGTCACTGACGCTTCTCTTACACAGTTCGATTTCACCACCAACACCAACACACTCAACTACAATCTCGCTCTCAACATCAATATCAGAAACCCCAACAAAATGATTGGCATATACTATGATAACATCGAAGCCAGTGTATTCTTCGAGGACCAGAGGTTTGGTACAGAGTTTCTGACACCGTTTTATCAAGGCCACAAGAATACGACGATTCTCAGTCCTGTGTTCAAAGGGCAACAATTGGTTTTGCTTGGGACTAGTGAGCTTTTGGTGTTCAACTCTGAGAAAAGTTTAGGGGTTTATTATATAAAAGTTAGGCTCTATCTCAGGATTAGGTTTAAGTTGGGGAAGGTTAAGACTTGGCGGATTAAGCCTAAGATCAAGTGCGACTTGATGGTTCCTTTGAGTTCTAATGGAAATTCTGTGGCTGGGACATTTCAAACTACCAAGTGCCGCGTCGGTTTCTGATGATTTGAGTCTTTGATTATACAGATGATTATATGTTTATTGTTTTATTGTATTTTGTTCTGTTTTGTTTTTCTTTTCATGAGTTTATTTTTATCTTTTCTTTTGTAGTATAAAATTATAAATAAATAAAGAATGAAACTAGTTGTCTTTTTCTAATGTCCTCTATGATGATTGTGAATTGATATTTTAGTGGACTTTTTGTGTATTCAATGTTGTTCGTTTCAAAGAAACTTTAGAAAAGATTATCGTAAACTCATTCCAAACTCAGGTTTTGTCATAAGCTGATCAATTATATTACAAACAAGAGGCTAGAAGAAGTAGGTGTTGGATTGGCCAATGGTGCTGGTATCCCAAATTTTATTAAAATAATATTGATATTTATTAATAAAGACGTAACATACTAACATTCATCTGAATTTCATGAAGTGGGTAATATGTCACATTGAACAACGTAATCAGACAAGGCGGTATTGAGGTACAAGTGAACAATATTAATATTACATAGTCAATCATGATTAGATAATAATAATAATAATAATAATAATAATTTTTCTCAAAAATAATAATAATAATAATACCTGAAGCACCATACTAACTCTATCTCTCATGGGCCCAGGGCCCATGGCTGTTTTACCCCTAAGCTCGAGCCCACTGCTAAATTTCTTGGTAACCGTTTTACCAACATGCCCCTAAATCATCCCTAATAAGCCCAATAGGCAATAGAAACCCGGGTTAACTAGTTTTTTTTTTTTTTTTAGAATCCCGGGTTAACTAGTTAATTAGCCTAAACATTTGCCCTTTCAACATGAGCTGATGGACCCAATGAGGTGGCATTCAAATTATAGATATAAGACATCACAAAAGATATGATTAACAATAGGTTATTACCTTTTTTTTTTTTTTTTTTTTTTTTGAGAAGGAAACAATAGGTTATTACTTGAATTCCAATGAATTGAGTATTTAACGATGTAACTTATAAGATATGTCATACTAAAATTGCGGATTGGGAATAGTAACCCTTATGTAAAGGGAAAAAAAGTTGTCCTATATCATTCGGACCCAACAACAACAAAAATTCCTCCATCTCGAAATAGTGATGAGATGATGAAAATATGTGAAATTTTTAATTTTAAAAATGAAGTTTTTCCTTTAATTTTTTATATTATCCTTTAAAAAAAAAAAAATCTTAGTAAAAGCATCTCTGGGTGGCATGGGGAAGTACTCTTTGGAGAAAAACAAGGAGCAAGACGAAGAATAAGGAAGATATATTAAAAATATCAAAATATTTTTATAGTTTTATTAATAATAATGTCATTTTAAATTATATCTTATATAGTGGAACCGCCTTAATTAGCATTCTAATATAGTAAGTCAATTTAGTCATGAGCTTGTACTTGTACTTGTTCTGAGGTATTATTATTATTATTATTTCTCTGTTTAGTCCGAAGAATTAGGAATTCAATGGCTCATATATTACTGCAGATACATGGGTGAGAGAGTAAGAATATTGTAAGCCTTAAGTCATAACTTCTTTTATTTTCTCATTGTAATGGCAAATCTTATAATAATAACTTGCAGGAATCAGAATCATTTATCACATCGCATCACATACTTCAACAATACGACAACGTAAGGCTTGCAGATTTACTGACGCCTTTGCATGCATTACTTTTACAGCCATGCATGCACGATACAAATCTAAACCTTTCACCTGGATTATTAATTCATTAATGAAGCAGCAGATTGGAAATGACACCAAAATAAATGAGATGAGATTTCAGGCCGAGTAGTACTAAGCTCAAATCAATCTTACCAATAAGTCTATGGAAACAGAAAACTTCACGCAAGTTTTCATACCCTCCCATTTGTTATTGAGTTTTGATCGGTCCAGTCGCATGGGTGAAGTGACAATGTTATGTAAGGAGGATGAGAAAAATTCCGTGCCTTAGCACAACTGCAAATCTTAAGCTAATAAATACATATTTTTCCGCTAAACCAACTAATAGAAGCATATTATCTTTCATTCCTTCTCATAAAATATATGTGTTATATCCCCCACAATATAGAAGACATGTATATGAAAGAAAAAGTATAGACCGAATGAATAAAATAAATTTTAATATTGAAAAACAAAAGTGGTGAGGGTGTTGGAGGCTTCTTAGTACTCCGCAAAATAGGGACGACAATAGGATAGAGTAAAGTTAAATCATAAGTGCCTTATCTCCTCTTCGTAACAGGAAAAACCTACGCAGCCGATAGCGGGATAGGTCATGTTCACGACGGGTTAGAAATGTTATATTAGTCCTAATAAGATGGCTTGCTTTGATAAGATAAAGATGATACATAAAGTGAAATGGCAATTGCAAGAGTACTACAAAAGAAGTAAAGACAAGTGTATGGAACATAGTAGTAATAGAATATGTATAAAAATATACATTATAACTAGGATATGTATAGAATTAGATTCTGTTTAAAAGTAAAATATATATTAAATAAAATATGTATATATACATTTGAGGCGAGCAAATGTCATTTCTACCCCATCACACCAGGGGGATAGGGCAGATCTTTTCTACCACCCCTATTGCAAAATACCCTAGTGTACAAGAATATTTTTTTCAATAGGTTCCTTTGAGAGAGAGAGAGAGAGAGGGAGGGGTTGTTAAAATGGAATTCATAAAAGTAAAAACTAGTCTCTATAGTACAGTAAAAGTGTAAAACAACATTAGAAAAACATCACAGTAGTGCAACATGAGTTAGTGAGAAACGAGTTCAATGCAAATACAAATCATCAATTGTCTTTTAATTTTATTTTAAGGAAGGACATCGATTCAACGGTTTTTTATTTTATTTATAAATTTATGACTGTAATTACATGTTAATTTTTGGTGACTTCATTCATAAAACTAAAAACTAGTCTCTATAGTACAGTAAAAGTGTAAAACAACATTAGAAACATCACAGTAGTGCAAAATGAGTTAGTGAGAAACGAGTTCAATGCAAATACAACTCATCAATTGTCTTTTAATTTTATTTTAAGGAAGGACATCGATTAAACGGTTTTTTATTTTATTTATAAATTTATGATTGTAATTACATGTTAATTTTTGGTGACTTCATTTGAAATCTAATGGTATACTAATAAATTCTATAAAATATAAAAATTGTTAATAATTAGTAAGTTATTCGTGTCGGTACTCAGCCAACATGTTAACCGGACCATATGACTTATTTAGTTATTTTTCGTGTCAACTCTAATACGACCCATATATTAAATATAATATACATACAAGATTTGTTTAATAAAGTATATCAAGTTGGGATTGAGAAATCTTAACATAATGAATAAACGTATTGTATACGTGCCATATTCGTGTCTACCGGTATAGTTGAATAGTATTATTCAGTCAACATAACCTTAAAACTGAATTGTCACACTTGAGAGTTGTTGCAAAACAAAGTCATTAATCTTTCTCCTACAATCGGACATAAGGTCCGCAAAGCTACCTTTGACCATTCTTTTTCTTTTCTTTTTTAAGAAAATTTGACCATTCAAAAAAAAAAAATTTAGAAGAATTTGACCATTCAATTTAGATGCACAAACAGTGCCATTCGACCCAAAAAATCCGTCAATAATAGTTATTTATTAGTTTTATTTTTCTTTTCTACAAAGAAGAGTTTTGTGCTCATGTATTTTTGCTATAATATGCCGATCATAGTCATCTCTTACTGGACCCTTATCCAATACTTGAACAAGGGGCTAGACCACAAACAAATTTTAATGTGGCCAATATATATATTATTAATAGCATAGTGTCATTTTGTGATGTGACAACAAGAAACTTGGCCTATAAAGACAAAAGAGTCTTAATCATTCAGTTCAACCGTGCTAGTTCATCAAAAAAAAAAAAAAAAAAAAGTTCAACCGTGCTTGTTACGCCCTGAAAAGATTGCCGCGTGATTTCATCTTTTTAAATAACACAGTAGTAATAATAATAATAATTTTGGCCCTTAATTAGAATTCTATTTAAGCTCCGAATTTAAATTTATGTCCACTAATCAGGAACCTAGATGTGATTTGTACGGTAATTAGTCCCACATATTAAATTTCAACAAAATATCTATGATCTAATCTAAACAAATTCCCCACAAAATTAACCCTAATAAGGATAGTAAATTGCATTTACTCACACACTTTTGCTTTCCAGCTATGCTTTTGTACGAGAAACAGTAGTAGAAATAAATGTTTGCACTGTATAGTTCCCCTACTTTCCCTGGTTGAAGGGGCACAGTGACAACAGAAACACCATTCAAAACGAAAGAGATAAGGGAAGGAGTTCAGCTCTAGGTACGTGGGCGGTGCTAACTGCTAAGTAGTAAGTACACACTGCAGTAATCATGTGACGGGATAATACAAATTTTTAGACAACATTTATGTACCGCTATTTTTTTTTTTTTTTGAATATGAGTATATTTAATTTAAGTACAGTAATCATAATTACTCAATTAAATTGCCCCTAGAGGGGTGGCTGCTGGTTGGGATCCGTGAATGAGATTTGCAGTCTCTGGTTCGAATCCGAGCAAGTAGTTGGGGGAGAAATTTGGGTATAAGCTCCTGATTACTAATTCTCTCGGTATTAAAGTGAGGTCTATAGTTATCTTATACCACAATAACTATAACTTAGTCTAACATTCTTAAGAGAAAATGTCCCTATAGTCACGTCCAAAGAGTGAGTCACAATGATCACCCCCCCTTTCTCTCATATATAAAAAATAAAAAATTTAATTTAATTCATTCATCAACCTCATCCATATGCATTACGTTGTTCCATAATAAATTCCCAAATTTGTTTCAACGTTAAACGGCACATTAAATTAGAATAAAAACAATAATTTTTTTTTTTTTTTTGAGAAGTAGTGAACCTGTTTAGCCCAAAAAAAAAATAATTCAGAGGAGAACCAATAATAAATAGTTAATAAATCACATATCAATCAGCTTTTTTAACATCTATTTGAACGGATTATCATGTATTATTATCACGTCAATTTGTTGAACTTTTATAATTAAATTGGTGATAAATTTGGAAGCAAACAAACAAGAAAAGATGGTGAAACGCTCGTAGGTCGTAGCATTTTTATTTTTGTAATCATTAATATAATTTAGTGCAATTAATATCAATAAAATTAAAAATTAGCCACTTTATTAATGTATGCCCGGCATGTAAAAGTAAAATTCATTATCAATTATTAACCAGTCAAAATCCAATTTAATAGAGACTACCGAGGCGTATTGTGACGATTCAAATCAAGTAATCAACAGTAACAGAGAAACGAACCAATAGAGAAATGAGAAATGAAAGCCATTTCTAATTTCTATGGCCTACGAATACATCTGAAAAGGCACAACTTTTTTTTTTTCCCTTCTTCTTCTGCTTCTTCTTCTACTTACGAATTTACTTTACAAAACTGTTCAACAAGTTCTATTGGCCAAAGTATACCAAAAAGTATTCAAACGTCGCCGTTTACATAACTATGCTAACAAAGGGCACCATGTCCGACTCACCACGATCTGGAGAAGCCAAAGGAGTGTAGTAAGGTGGCGAAGCACAAGGAGTCGAAAACGGCGTCGTTGCTTCCTCATCAACAAGCTCAATCATCACCGCAGCTTGAAACGACTTCGTGTCAACCCCAGCGCGCTTTTCCTTCATTGTAGCAACGGCTTTCTCAGAAGAAGAACAATTCTCAGAGTCCACACCTTCTCTATCTTCCTCCTTTATCGTGAACAAGACCCTCGACGACCCGTACAGTTCTTGCCACTTCAAAACGTCATCGGCCTCCGTCGTTTCATCGCTTTGTGGCGGAGGCGAAGCATTAGGAAGAGGAGGAGGAGGAGGAGGAGGAGGAGGTGGGGTTCCTTGGGGTTCGATGCGAGACTGGTTTTTCCAGCAGAAAAAGTAGAAGAGCTCTTTGGTGGAGGGGCTGTAGAACGAATTTCCGGCGAGGTTTTGTCGCCGGAATCTTCTCCGGCGACGGAGCACGCAGAAAAGCTCGGCGAGTAGAGCTACAAGAGTGACTGCAAACACTACGGTGAGTGCTGTGCCAAGCTTGTGCAGAACTACCATTTCTGAATAAGAGAGAAAGAAAAGAAAAGGGTTTGTTTTTTCTTTTACTTAATTTCTTTTTCTCTTTGTGGTTTTTGTGTTTGGCTTTAAGGGATTGGTAACCGGTAAGTGACCGGGAAGCTTGAGGTATTGGAAAGGAGTATGAGGGTTAAGGGAGTAGCTGGGTTTAGCAGGTTGCCGGTGGTGGAAACGAATAGTAAGTCATAAAGACACAAACAAAAGTGAAAGACTTCGAAGTTAAGGCTTGCCTAGGTTTTGGCTACAGAGTTTCTTTTGGAAGAAAATTTATTTATGTTCTGCCTCTCTCTCTTTCTAGGAAATGTAGGTGGAAAAGTTGTGGCTAAGAACTCATACGTAAGCTATAGAGTTAATGATGACGTCGACGTCGAGGAGATGAACTGTGATGAAATGGACTTGTGCAATTAAACCTTGAATCAGATAGCAGGTGTAATAAAGACCAGTATAAAGCAATTGGTAATTAATATTGGTCATATGTTAAGTACTTTAAGAAAAAAATATGCGTATATCATCGTGTAAACTTGGTACGATAATTACTTTATAAGTATAAATATTTATGAAGTGTAGAGAGAAGGGGTTGGGATTTAAGTTTTTAGAAGGAAGTTTCATACACATATACACTTAGATTAGTTTAGAGTATAATTTTTATCTTATATAAAAATAATTAAAAAAACAAGTGTACAGGCATACAGCCTTTTAAATTCTAATGTGAGCTCCTTTAGAGCATACATTAATCATTTGTTTTAGAAAATTTTTATAAGAAAATGAAAAAGTGACTAACTAGGTTAGCAAAACCTTTCTAAGAGCATCCACATCAATAGATGTAAACATTTTCAAAATACAAAAAATAACAATTTTATACATTTTACCCCAAAAATCTTCTACATCTGTCCTTCTAAAACTGTGTATATTTACACATTTGCTACAGTAACCATACATATATATGCATGGTTACTATAGCTTGTGTATACCATTATTTTATTAATTTCACGTTTTGCGCCTTTTTTTCTCTCTTTTCTTTGTGCAAAACAAACTGACTTCTCTCCTCATCATCTTTTTCCTCAGATACACACAAACAGACCCACACACAAACATAGACACACAGACAAATCAACACAGAGATACACACACAAACCCACGTATACAAACCAACAGAGAGACAGATCGGTGCTGGTGTTGGTCACTTGTGGATCGTGGATCGGTGATGGTGGCGCTAGATCAGAGTTTATGGGTTGACGGAAATGGGTCTAGATGCTTGTGAATCAGTGTTGGCGGCAAAGATCAATGCTTGTGGGTCGACGGGAATGGGTTTTGATGCTTATGGATTGGTGCTGGCGGCAAAGATCGGTGCTTGTGGGTCGACGGATTCCATGCTTGTGGGTTTTGATTCTTGTGGTTCTAAGAGCATCCACATAAATAGATGTAAACATTTTCAAAATACAAAAAGTAACAATTTTATACATTTTACCCCAAAAATCTTCTACATCTGTCCTTCTAAAACTGTGTATATTTACACATTTGCTACAGTAACCGTACATATATATGCATGGTTACTATAGCTTGTGTATACCATTATTTTATTAATTTCACGTTTTGCGCCTTTTTTTCTCTCTTTTCTTTGTGCAAAACAAACTAACTTCTCTCCTCATCGTCTTTTTCCTCAGATACACAGAAACACAGATACACAGACAAATCAACACAGAGATACACACACAGACCCACGCAGACAAACCAACAGAGAGACAGATCGGTGCTGGTGTTGGTCACTTGTGGATCGTGGATCGGTGATGGTGGCGCTAGATCAGAGTTTGTGGGTTGACAGAAATGGGTCTAGATGCTTGTGAATTAGTGTTGGCAGCAAAGATCAATGCTTATGGGTCGACAGGAATGGGTTTTGATGCTTGTGGATTGGTGCTAGCGGCAAAGATCGGTGCTTGTGGGTCGACGGATTCCATGCTTGTGGGTTTTGATTCTTGTGGTGCTGGTGGGTTTTGATTCTTGTGGTTCTTGTGGTGGAGATTGGTGCTTGTGGTGGATAAATGATTTGACCATAAGAGGAAAATGAAGAAGATGCTTGTGGAGGGAGGTGATTTGACCGTGAGGAAAGGAAGAAGGAGGAGTTTATCGTGAAAGGAAGAAGAAAGAAGCAGAAGAAGGACAAAGATTGGTTTGAGTCTCTAAGAGATGAGATAAGAACAAAGAAAAAAGGATAAGCACAAAAGAAAAGATAAAAAAAATAGTGACAAAATAAAAATATAAAATAATAATTAAAAAATAGTATTATTTAAATAGAGGGGATTGTAAAATATATGAATTGGTGTGAGTACTTTGGAAAAGTGGTAGTATAAAATAGAAAAAATAGGTTTTTAGTGTAAAATAGACGGAAAAATTTGGCCGGACTGATGCAATTGCTCTAATATAGGTTATATATTTAATACCTAAAGATGATGGAGGTGGAAGGTTCAAGTTCCTCACTAGTTTCCTAACATGTACTTGTTTAATTTTTGTTCGATTGGATGGTTATGAATCTTATGATGGAGGAAGAGATTGTCTAGGGTTCTTGTCTTTGATTAGGGATGGACAAATGAGGTAAACAAATGATCGAAGCATGTAAGCCAACAAAGTAAGCGACCCAATGTATGATCATGATGATCGAATGACATCAACGATAAGGATGACCTCTCGAATAAGAAAATGTGATCCATAAAAATATGGGGTTTGTGTCTATGAGAACAGGGGTACCAAGATTGAGACCTACACCACGATTAGAGATGCTTCTCTAGAGTTTTCTTGTGAGGAGTCAACTAACAACCTCCTCAACCATGATTCATGTAAGGATCGAAGCAAATGAGTGAAACACACCAACACAAGACCTATAAATCCCCATCATCTCTCGTGGAGGAAGGTATGAAAATTTTCGTCATTAATTAACATCCAATTTTATACCTCTCTAGAAAGTTGAGTACTGTTTTAGGTATCAAAGTGTTTAGGCTAGTATCACATTGATGTCACCCTAACCAACCAGGGGAATTTTTTTTTTTTTTTTTAAAAAAAATCTTGCATAATCAATTTTTAATTATAATTTGGATCCATGAACCCATGAAGTTTTTTACCAAGATTAATTTGTAGGGGTTTTTAGAAATGTTTCTTTAACTGAACTTCGTTATCAAGACTATTGCAATTTTTCTAGTGACATTAATATCATAATTTTCCCATCTTTCCAAACAAAAGTACTCAAGAGAAATAATATATAGGGCAACCTTATGTGCTTTATTAGTATGCGTAGACTTCAAAATTCAAATATGTCATTATAGTCTAGTCTATGTGGAAAGTAGGAGTGTAGGACTAATCCAAATCACAAACAGGAGACTTATTATTTTTTAAATGTCATTATAGTTTAAGTGACAATAATAATTTTAATTTGTTCCTACGGTGAACAACTCAGAAAAAATGACCGTGCATAATTAAGTCTAGGAAATGAGAAGGAGATGAGATCAACTCATACAAAGCAACTGTATATGTATCCATCGCAATCAATCATTATGTGTAACCGTCTATATAACAATGTGTATTGGGCCTATCTAGGAAAATTTAGATGCAACTCTTATTTAACATGTTAAATTAATTGTGGGCGTGGGCTTTTAATAAGCCCTGTTCAATTCCTGCTTTTGGGCTTTTAATTGTGGGTTTTGAACACTAAATTTCTTTTGGGTCCCACATTTGTAAACTAGTTTTCACTGATTCCCAACATAATTAGAAAAATACGTGTACTGTATTGTATATTAGGGAGAGATGTTAGATTTTGGGTTTAGTGGTAGTTTATAACTACACACTCCCAAAAAGAAAATAAAATTATGTTTGGTAACAGTTTTGTTTTTTATTTTCAAAAACTTGTTTCTATAAATAGAAAGAAAAACAATTTTCTTATATTTTTGAAATCAAAAACATTTTTGGTTAGTTGAAATAAAAAAATATTTTTTTTTGGTCATTTTAATGATGCTAAAACAAGATTATATACTTTTTATAAAAGGAAAATGCAAATTATTATTCATAGTTAAAATGTAGCATGTATGGTGATTACAAATTTACAAAGAAACTATATGTTACTTGGTTTATACTCTGTGCACAAAGCTATATAGTTTTCAATGGACATTGCACAAAGTTTTTGGCGATGCACGTGACAGTACAACCAATTTTGACATTAAAAATAGAAAAATTATTAGTTTATATTTTACTGTTTAGAGTAACTATCCATATAATAATGTGTGCTGGGTCCAGAGTAATTTTTAGGTACTCCTGGAGCACAGAGAATGGTGCTCCTTCCTCTCACATTCATGATAGGGTTCATTCATTAAATTTATAGTATGGTCCACCGTGAATGTAAGAAGAGGGAGCACTATTTCTTTGTACTCTTAGAATACCTAATAATTTTCTCTGGGTTTATCACATAAAATTTAGATGCAAAATCTAATTTTAACATGTTAAATTAATTGTGGGCGTGGGCTTTTAATAAGCCCTATTCAACTCCTTTTTGGCTTTTAATTGTGGGTTTTGAACTCTAAAAATAATATGGTAATAAAACTAGATAATATTTATTTCATTTCATTTTTTTTTTTTTAAATTTAAACACAATAGACTCATCACATAAAAAAATAAAATAAAATTCAGTCTTTAATTCTTTTTTAGAATCAATTTTCATTTTTTATGATTTTTTTTTGGCTGAAAGTCTTCTATGAAATTTGATTTACCACATTATTAGTTCATCAAGTGTTTTATGGATTGGCAGTGTTTTGATTCTTTGATATTTGTGAGTTGCTGCATTTGTATTTGTGAGATTACTATGGTAGTGCTGTAGCTTTTGTGTTTGGTGAGAATTTGCTTTGTAGATCTCTCTTTGATATACGTGGGTGGAACCTGGCATGAGATACCATAGAAGATGCGGTGCTTAATAATGAGAGAGATGCCACTAATCATGTACAATAGCTTTCTAGTGAAGAGTAAAGTTAAGATCATGTGGACATATTAATATAATTCATGTTTTTATGTAATTCTCAATTTTAGTATTTGCTACAAGCAATATCATACACAAAGAACAACTCCATCTAGACGGATAAAAATTTTGAAATACATTTGAGACCTAAAAATCTTAATAGCAAAGTTACAGAACTCCTTCACTACATGCTATTTGCAAAACAGAGTTGTATACATTACATATGTTCATCAAAATAAAGCCATCAACTAACTCTTTCATTCCCTAGAACCAAAATTGCATTTGGAATTGGCCAATTGATGAATCTCCCCGAAAACTGCACATCTTGCATATAAAATGGCTTAGCATTACAATTCAAAGTTTCAAACTGTTATTTACTTATTTTCACAAACAATTTTTATGCATTTCCAATCAAAAATAAAATAAAACAAAATAAAGAACTATTGTCAATCCCAAACTGCAATACAAAGGGATTATATTAAACCCAAACCACGATAGGAATGGGTAATGGGTGAAGCATAGAAAACCAAACAAAATTGTTAAATTCATGCGTTTCTAAGCTTCCCTACATTGTTTTCTATAATCTTAAACTCAAACCAAATTGTTAAATTCCAATGAAGTTGATTTTTTGCAAAGAAATCAAGCAAAAAATTCCAATGAAGCTTCTTTGAAAGGGATGACCTTTGGCAAAGAAATCAAGGATAGGGGAAAAAAGATCATAATACTAGATCTATAATCACATTTATTTTTGGGTGGGTAGCTGAAACACTATTGGTCCACTACAGTGGAGAGGTAACCGGAGCATCACTGGTGGCTTATTGAGAGAGAGAGAGAGAGAGAGAGATTCTAAAATTTTTGAATGGGGGTAAGCGTGAAGGAGAAGAGAGAGGAGAAATTGAAAGACCAAAGAGAAATGAGAGCTCACACGAATTGCTGACATGTCTAAATGAGGTGTCCAATTTTTGAGCATTAGATCAATTCAATGGCTAGGATTAAAGTAATCGCACACAGTGCAATACCTAACATGTTAAATTAATTGTGGGTGTGGGCTTTTAATAAGACCTATTCAACTCCTTCTTTTGGGCTTTTAATTGTGGGTTTTGAACTCTAATTTTAGGTTTGGATCTCACACATTGGAGAAATATGCATACATATACATATGATTCATAAGATAATGATTATTGTCATACATCCCAACAATCAAGCCATATGTTTGTAAACTAGTTCTTCACTCATTTCCAACATAATTAGTAAATTAAGTGTACTATATGGTATATTAGATAGAGATGTAGATTTAAACCCTGAACGCTTCCTTTAAAAACACTACAAAATACATGTTGAGTTACAAGGCTCTTAGAAATATTTACCATATTATAATTATACAAAAACTTCAACGTAACTTAACTTTGATTCTTTTCTGATAGTATTTACCATATTATAATTATACAAAAACTTCAGTGCAACTTAACTTCAATACTTTTCTATAGTATTATTCTTATTTTGTTAAGGTGTGTTATTATACATGACAATGAATTTATCAAATTTAATATTTTTAATTACAAAAACATCAACATTTTCATATTTTCATTGTAATGTCAAATTTTTTATCTAGTAAGATTTTTCTATAATTTGAGTGATTAGATCTTATTGCCATATATATAGTGTATGTGTGATAATTGTAAAAATAAAACATAAATTGTAGAATTGAATGATTACAACTTAGTTTGTTATTAAAATTGTTCTTCACCACTTCCCTAGTATTCTTTCATTTTATCACAATAATGGTTAAATACCTAATTTAATAATTTTTTTTTTTTTTTAAAGAATAGCTTATGTGGACAATTGATAGTTTATCATGATATTAAAGAGCTTTTGTGTTTACTCTACCTCCTACCTAAAAATTTAATGTTAAAATAATTGTTAACTTTTGGGTTTAGAGCATTCACACCAGCTCTTGTAAAAAATTCCATCCATTTTACAATAAGAACCTATTTTTTCTATTTTACACAACTACTTTTCAAAACACCCACATTAGGCAATTTATTTTACACTACTGTGGGGGAACAATTTGGTGACCCAGTCCTTGTTGTTCAAGTCTTGGTCCAAAAAGTCCAACACAATGAATTCTTGTAGAGTATGGCTAAAGAACTCAGTTTAAGTAAGTTTAAACAGTTTGTTGCATGGGTTAAGGGAATACACGAACAAGAACAAACGCCACTGTCTCGAAAAGTCCCCAGGAATGATAGGGCTAAAAACTTGATTAATGGATACAGATCAGTGCAATAGGATCCCTCTTAATACTACAGTATTCTCCCCTTTTTTCTTGTCCCCTTCTCTTGGGGGACTTCTACATATTATATAGGCCCTTTCCAGTCATCTGGGCTTCACACTTGTTGATCATCCAAACCCCCACTTGAGCACCTGTCCCATCAGACACCTCTCTCAGTTCTTTGTGAGTTGCGGTAGCTAAGGTAGCACTGTTCAGGGGTCTTCTCCACATTAATGCGGCCAGGAGAGTAGTTGTAATGCATTTAATGTGGTGGTGACAGCCTTTACTCCGGATTTTCAGTATCTGAGGAGAAATTACTCCTCGGACATGTTTTCTTTGCCCCCAGTGGGCCTAAATAAAGATTGCTTGAGTCACGCTGGCTCCTCAGATGGGCTGCGTCCTCGGACGGGCCTAGGGCCCAGCCTGTTATTTTGGGTCGGTCCCTACAATAGCCCCTCAAAACTTCGGTTTTTAATCTCTTTCCGAGGAGAAAAGCGGGGTTTTGATATTACGAAGGATGAAATTAATTAGTTCCTGGTTCACACGTGTGAGGGCAGTTACTTTTGACGCGCTACAATTTATGAGGCGCGGCTATTCACTCCAGGCGGCTTTATGTCTCCCCTATCTAACGGCGAGGCGCAGATCTAACGGCTGACATTCTTCCCAGAGTTCTTGAGCGGGAGCGATTCCCTTTTTCCCCCTTGCTATATAAAGCCTTAAGGAGACTTGTTTTTCTTTTCGTTCACTAGCATATAAGAAGTTCAAAGAACTCTAGAGAACTCCAGTGCCTAGACATCCACGAACACTCCCGACCTTCGAATTTCTGTAACTATTTCTGTGAGGTGCCCTTCCTCGAAGAGATTTCTAAGTGTTTTAGAGATTGTCGCAGGGACACCCGTAAGTTCTACTTCCTCATTGTAGCCTCAATTTTCATCTCGGCCCTTGATTTTCACCTCGACCTTCCTTCTTGGCCAAACGGTTTGACTAGATGGGTAGATTCAAGTATCTGGTAGATACTCCGGTCGCCATGGAGGCCTTTAGGACAAAATATCGCATCCCACAGGGGGTGGGTTTGCAGTACTGTCCTCCGGAAGGAGTGCTAATTGATAGGGACGTGGGTCAAGTCGTTATTCCCATGATAGCCTTTATAGAAGGAGGAATGGTACTTCCCATGCGTAGGATTACTCGAGACTACTTGTTTAACCATAGGTTGACACTGTATCAGTGCGCTCCAAACATGTTCAGGATCTTAGGCATCATAGATGTCCTGAACGAGCGGATGGGCCTAGGCCTCACATGGCACGATGTAGTTCACCTGTACGAGTGCCACTCCCTGGAGAAAGCGGGGTATTATCTTAAATCTCGGTCCGAGGTCGTTAGGCTAATCTCCTGCCTTCCCAAATCCAATAAGGGTATGAAGGATGACTTCCTCATTTCCTTAGGAGAGTGGAGCGATGGTTTTCACTGTCCAACTCAGACAGGAGATCCAGGTGCGGCGCCTCTAGGGCCAATCCTTTAGGGAAGGGGTTTCGCCCTTTAGCTTCATTCTCTTTTGCTTAAAAATCAAAAATTTCATGACCTAACCACAATCTTCTCCTCGGCTATTTTGCAGATAAAGCGCACGTTGCTCCTCAGCTGAGCCACGTAAATGTTCCGACATTGAACTACCTTTTGAGGTCGGAGATCTACGTTAACGAGGACGGGCAACTACGCGCGGCTCATTTGATTTTGGGCTACCAACCCTTATCCCGCGCCTTCCAAGACGTTGGCCAAGCCATAAGAGCTGGTAGTCCGAGGTTGGCTAGGATTGACGTATCCAAGCCCAAGTTCTTAGCCAGAGACGATCTCAGGCCAGTCGTTCTACCCGGCATTCAAAATCCTCCACCAGTTGCGCAACTGCCTCCACCAGACAATCTTGAAGTTGCCGCGCAAGCTGAAGGAGAAAATGAATCATCTCGTCTTCCTTTGGAGGAGGAGATAGACGAATTCTACTTTGAAGAAGATATCCCTAAAGCTCCTCTGATTGAGCTTTCAAATCCTAAGGGAGAGTAGGACCAAATTCGGTGGTCGGCGTGCCATTCGTTACATCCTGCTCGGACGACTCCTCAGACGAGGAGGTAGATAATATGGCTTCTAACAAGGGAAAAAGCCTACGAGAGTTGATGGCCTCCCGAGGCAAAGGTCAATCATCAAAGGCGCCCTCCAAGTCCCAGACCACTATTCTTCCCCCTGTTGCTCCTCAACTCCCTTCCGATCCCGGCCTAAAAGTTAATCCGGACTTGAAGAAGAAAAGGCCGGTTGAAACCCTTAAGGAAGGCGAGGTGGGCCCCCGCCCGGGTAAACAGCAAAAAACAACCCGGGAGCAGAGGGATAAAAGGGCTTCATCCGTAGAAAGTCGGGAAGATGGGGACCGGGCTGAAGTGCGTGTTAATCCGCGCACTTGGAGCCCGAAACTCGAGGTAGATGGGGTTGCCATTCCCTATACCGCCTCGGTCCGAGAGTATAATAGGGGCCGAGCAGGATATATAGCTGAGGCCCTAAAGCAGCCCGTGCTCCTTCCCAGGGATATGGAGGCTTATAGGCGATTTTCGCAGCTTGAGCTCTTCCTATCTCTCAAGAGGGACCTTGCAATGGTAAAGTGATTCATCTTACCTTTGATAAAATCATTAGACCCTGTCACGTTCTAACATATCGTTTTGTTGTTTTGTGGGCAGATTACTCAGCAAGTGTTCGTGGCCGAGGAGTATTGCCGTAACAACCGCAAGTTGGCTGAAGCTGAGGCTCTCTCTCGTGCCGAGGTGGAGAAGTCTTTAGGGTCTCTCAAGCAGGAGCAATTCGAGCTGTCTGAGAAGCTCAAAGAAGCTGAGAAAAACTGCCGGAGCGCCGAGGCTGGCTTGAAGAATGCTGAGAGTCAAGCCGAGGACCAGCGCCAAAAACTGTTCGTGACTGAGACCAACCTTGCCACTGAAAAGCAAACCGTGTTGGATCTCAAGGCCATGTTACAGAAAGCCAAGGAGGAGGCCCGGCTAGCCAAGGAAGAGGCTCAGCTAGTCAGGGAAGTAGCCGAGGCTGAGAAGAAGGCTTCTTATCAGCTAGGGGCGGAGGAGACCGAGGCCAGGCTTTCCGAGGAGTTGCCAGAGGTATGCAGGGATTACTGCAGCATTTCATGGGCTCATGCTCTCAATGCTGCAGGGGTCCCTGCAGACTCGGTCTTGAGGTTGCCTGAGAAGGTCTTTTTTCCTCCTAAGATCCGAGAGATCCCTGATGAAGCAACTAAGCCAGCTTCGGTTGTTCCTGATGCCATCCCCCTAGTTGACACTGCTGGGGGATCTGGTCAAGTACCCGTCCAAACTGAGGATGCGGTAATAGAGAAGAACAAAGACCAGGGCAAGGGCAAAAGAACCTCCACAAAGGCCAAGGATCCTGCTAAGGAGTCAGTCACCGAGGATCTTGGGGCAGATTCCCAAGCTAAGGACGTTCCCCCTCCTCAGCCAGAGCAAAAAAAGAATCCTCCTGCCGAGGCTTAGCTACTAGGGTTTTTATTACTGTATTATTATTATTATTATTTTAAACGGGAGTTGTCTTACATTTTGTTCTTTCACGAAGACTTTCCTTTGTATTATTCTCGGCCTATTAATATAGAATGTTCTTTCTCCCATTTCTCTTTTGTGTTTACGACTGATGTTGATATAATTCCATTACTTTGTTCAAAGTTAACGCTACTGTTCTTCTAATTGATGTTTGTAAAAATCCTTAAGATTCTACCGATATAAACAAATGAGAAAAAGCAGTGCCGTGCGGCGAACTTAGAACAATAGTTGCTATTATACGAGACTTGTGAATGTACTTTAAAATTGCGCAGGAGTCTTGAGTTGTTAATTTCCCCTAAGTCTGTGGTCCAAGGAGCCATGCAGGACTTAGGTTCTGTTTAAAACTTGGATAGATGCCATAAGTTGTTAATTTTCCCTAAGTCTGTGGTCCGAGGATCCATGCAAGACTTAGGTTCTGTTTAACACGAATAGATGCCTTAAGTTGTTAATTTCCCCTAAGTCTGTGGTCCGAGGAGCCATGCAGGACTTAGGTTCTGTTTAAAACTTGGATAGATGTCATAAGTTGTTAATTTCCCCTAAGTCTGTGGTCCGAGGATCCATGCAGGACTTAGGTTCTGTTTAACACGAATAGATGCCTTAAGTTGTTAATTTCCCCTAAGTCTGTGGTCCGAGGAGCCATGCAAGACTTAGGTTCTGTTTAAAACTTGGATAGATGCCATAAGTTGTTAATTTCCCCTAAGTCTGTGGTCCGAGGATCCATGCAGGACTTAGGTTCTGTTTAACACGAATAGATGCCTTAAGTTGTTAATTTCCCTTAAGTCTGTAGTCCGAGGAGCCATGCAGGACTTAGGTTCTGTTTAAAACTTGGATAGATGCCATAAGTTGTTAATTCCCCCTAAGTCTGTGGTCCGAGGATCCATGCAGGACTTAGGTTCTGTTTAACATGAATAGATGCCTTAAGTTGTTAATTTCCCCTAAGTCTGTGGTCCGAGGATCCATGCAGGACTTAGGTTCTGTTTAACACGAATAGATGTCTTAAGTTGTTAATTTTCCCTAAGTCTGTGGTCCGAGGAGCCATGCAGGACTTAGGTTCTGTTTAAAACTTGGATAGATGCCATAAGTTGTTAATTTCCCCTAAGTCTGTGGTCCAAGGATCCATGCAGGACTTAGATTCTGTTTAACACGAATAGATGCCTTAAGTTGTTAATTTCCCCTAAGTCTGTGGTTCGAGGAGCCATGCAGGACTTAGGTTCTATTTAAAACTTGGATAGAGGGAAGTGGACCAATGGATATGCGATGATCACGGAACAAAACATAGGCAGGGCCGTTTTCATTAATAATAATATCTTCTTAGATTATTTACATTCCACGGGCGGGGTACAGTTTTTTCATCTAAATTTTCTAGGTAATAAGCACCTATTCCGGCCATAGATGTGATGCGATACAGTCCTTCCTAGTTGGGTCCCAGCTTGCCCCAAGAAGGGTTCTTAGCGCTGCCAAGAATCTTTCTCATCACGAGGTCGCCTGGACTTAAGGGTCGCAGCTTTACGTTAATATCATACCACTGCTTTAACTTTCGGTGATAATAGGCCATATGGATCATCGATTTTTCCCTTTTTTCCTCAGCTAAGTCTAGACCTTTCCCCAGTAACTTGTCATTGTCTTTTGGGGTAAAGGCGCTAGATTTCAATGTGGGGAAGCTGGCCTCGAGTGGGAGTACGGCTTCGGCCCCAAAAGTCATTGAAAAAGGAGTTTCTCCCGTTGACCGTCGCGGCGTCGTTCGATAGGTCCATAAAACGTGTGGTAGCTCTTCCACCCATCTCCCCTTTGCATCATCCAACCTCTTTTTCAGCCCGCTTACTATGACTTTGTTCACGGCCTCGGCTTGCCCGTTTCCTTGGGGGTAGGCAGGAGTGGAATATCGATTTGTGATCCCAAAGTCGCAGCAGTATTCCCTGAAGTTTTTACTATCAAATTGAAGACCGTTGTCCGAGATGAGGGTGTGAGGGGTTCCGAAGCGCGTAATGATGTTTTTCCAAATGAATTTCTTGACATCCACACCCCTAATGTTGGCCAAAGGTTCAGCCTCTACCCATTTGGTGAAATAATCGATGCCGACTATTATGTACCGCTTATTCTCTACTGCTTTTGGGAAAGGGCCGACAATATCAAGGCCTCACTGAGCAAACGGCCAAGGGCTAGAGAGGGGGTTAAGGACTCCCCCCGGTTGGTTGATATTTGGTGCGAATCTCTGGCATTGATCACACTTCTTTGCATATTCTTGGGCCTCTCTCTGCATGTTCGGCCACCAGTACCCTTGGGTGAGTGCCCTGTGCGTTAGGGATCTTCCTCCTATGTGACTCCCACAAATTCCCTCATGCAACTCCTCAAGCAAGGATTCAGATTCCTCTGGGTGTACGCATAGTAGGTACGGCCCAGAGTAGGAGCGCCGGTATAGCTTGTGGTCCTCTGACAACCAGAACCGAGGAGCATTCCTCCGTATCTTCTCGGCCTCCAGTTTTTCTTCCGGTAATGTATCGTCTTTGAGGAAGTTCATTATAGGATCCATCCAACTGGGATTCCTTCTAATATGATGGATCCGAGCTGTGTTTCTTCCGATTGAGCTTGTCTAGCATAAATCCTCAACAAGGATCATTTGTGGCAGATCCTGCACAGAGGACGTTGCAAGAGTGGCCAGCGAATCCGCATGTGTGTTCCCACTTCTAGAAACATGCGTCAGGTTAAAGGATTCAAAGTCTGATTGCAGGCGTTTGACTCGACCGAGATACTCTTGCATTCTAGCATCTCTAGCTTCTAACTCACCCATCACTTGGCCTACGACCAATCTAGAGTCCGAGAATGCTTCCATTGCCTTTCCGCCCATTTTTTGAACCATCATCATTCCTTGAAGCAAGGCCTCGTACTTAGCTTCGTTGTTTGTGGCTGAGAACCCAAGTCTTATCGATTTTTTAATGGTAATACTTTCGGGCGATATCAGAACTAGCCCGATCCCGAATCCTTTTTGGTTGGCCGCACCGTCCACATAGACCTTCCAATGCGAGATTTCTTGAGCTGAGATTATGCCAACCGATTTTCCATCCATGTTTTCCCTTTGTGTTATTGTTTCTACAGAAGGCTCAGCGAATTCTACGACTAGATCCGCGAGGACTTGACCCTTTACAGAGGACCTAGGCATGTATTTAATATCAAAAGCTCCCAAGAGTGCACTCCACATGGCGATTCTTCCCGTGTAATCGGCGCTTTGAAGCACCGATCGAAGGGGAAGCTGGGTTAGAACAATGACTGTGTGTGCCTGAAAGTAATAGGGGAGTTTTCGCGTGGCATGCACTACTGCCAGAATTGCTTTCTCCAATGGTAAGTAGCGCACTTCAGCCTCATGTAATGATTTACTTACGTAATATACTGGTCGCTGTATTCCATTATCATCCCGTATCAGTACTAGGCTTACAGCATGAGGGGCTACTACTATGTATACGAACAGTACCTCGTCCGCCTCAGGGCTAGACATGATGGGTGGTCGCGACAGGTATTCTTTAAGTTGCTGGAAGGCCAGGACACAATCTTCCGACCACTCAAACCCTTTCCACTTATTTATTAAGAGGTAGAAAGGTCGGCATTGGTCTGCAGATCATGATATGAACCGGTTTAACGCTGCGATCATGCTAGTGAGTTTTTGCACTTCTTTCGGATTCCGAGGAGCCTGTAGGCTATTAATCGCCTTGATTTGATCTGGGTTTACCTCTATTCCTTTGTAGGTTACCATATAGCCTAGGAATTTCCCAAACTCGACCCCAAATGAACACTTGGAAGCATTGAGCCGCAACTTATGCTCCCTTAAGACGCCAAAGATGATCTCCAGGTCTTTCACGTGCTCGGACACCAC
Source organism: Quercus tomentella (assembly GCA_028535165.1). Classification (NCBI taxonomy): domain Eukaryota; kingdom Viridiplantae; phylum Streptophyta; class Magnoliopsida; order Fagales; family Fagaceae; genus Quercus; species Quercus tomentella. The sequence continues at coordinate 11,610,513 of JAPQVY010000012.1, read as the reverse complement.
CTTGCTTTTTACCACCATATCGTCTATGTAGACTTCAATGACCTTGCCTAGCTGCGGTTCGAACATTCTGGTCATCATCCTTTGGTAGGTTGACCCTGCGTTCTTTAGTCCGAAAGGCATCACCTTATAGTGGTAGTTTCCGACGGGTGTCATGAACGCCATTTTCTCCTGATCCTCTAATGCCAGTGGTATCTGATGATAGCCCTAGAAGGCGTCCAGGAAGCTCATTCGAGGGTGGCCTACAGTCGCATTTACCAATCGGTCTATTCAGGTAACGGGAACGGGTCTTTCGGGCATGTCTTGTTCAAGTCTGTGAAGTTCACGCAGACTCGCCATTTCCCCGTTTTCTTTCTTACCACCACCGTATTTGCCAGCCATTCGGGGTAAAAGACTTCTTTCATAGCCCCTGCCTTTTTCAGCTTCGTTACTTCGTCTCTAACGGCACTGGCATGCTCTTTTGAGGGGCGTCGGGGTGGCTGCTTCTTTGGAATAGAAGATGGGTTAACATTTAAGTAGTGACAAATGAGACTAGGGTCAACCCCCGGGGCATCGTAAGCGTCCCATGCAAATATATCAACATTTTTCTTCAGAAACCCGACCAGTTCCTCTTTTTCTTAAGGAGGTAACTCTGAGCCGACCTGGAAAAATCTCTCTGGGTCATTGTCAACGGCAAATTTTTCCAAACTTTCACACCTTATCTCCTCGGCTAGCTCACTGACTTGCCTTGCTGAGGTGGTTGATTGCTATAAGTTTTTAGAAGCCGAGGACTCGACATTGGACTGGCGTGAGATGGCGGCTACCATACATTGCCTAGCCATGGCCTGATCTCCACGAATCTCTTCCACTTGGCCTCCGGACGGGTATTTTACCTTTTGGTGAAGTGTAAAAGATACGGCGTCCAGGGCATGGATCCATGGCCTGGCTACTATCGCTGTGTAGGGCGAGTAGGCATCGACCACGATAAAGTCCACCTCCACCACCTTTGATCCGGTCTGTATGGGTAATCTGATCTGCCCTTTTGGTACAACAGTCTTCCCTTCGAAGCTGATAAGGGGAGAGTCATAAGCCGTCAAATCCTCCGGCCTTAAGTTCAGCCCCTTGTATAGATCAGGGTACATTACCTCTATTGCGCTACCAGGGTTTACCGGTACCCTCCTCACATCGAAACCTTCGATTCTCAGCGTAACCACTAAGGCATCATCGTGAGGTTGGATAGTTCCCCTTTTATCTTCGTCCGAGAATCCTAATATTAAAGAGCTACCCTTTTTGGACCTTTTAAATTCTCTTTCCCTGTCCTCGGCGGAGAGCCGAGCCACAGACAGTACCCTGGAAGGAAATGAGCCGGTTCTTCTTGGAGTGGCAAGGATGACGTGTATCGTCCCCGTGGGAGGTCTTAATGACACATCTTTTCGAGGCTCTTGCATTGCCTTGCCCAGATGACCGCTTGAGGGGTGTAAAAGGTGACGTAACTTTCCTTCTCGGACCAGCTGATCTAGGTGATTCCATAGATTCCTGCAATCCTAAGTGGTATGCCCATGGTCCTGATGATAGTGACAATACAGGTTCTGGTTGCGTTTCGAAGGGTCCCCGGCCATTTTTCCTGGCCATCTGAAGAAAGGTTCGTTTTTTACTTTCTCCAGAATTTGCTGTACTGGCTCTCTGAACACGGCATTAACCGTTTGCATGTTGCTTTGTCCAGCCTGTCTCGAAAAAATCTCTCCTCGACTGGTTATGGTTATATAGTTCCGACCTGTAATCATTCCCTTTGGGGGGAATGATCTTTTCCTTTCCTTTTCCTTGTAGCTGGTCTTCTTCCACCCTTTTGTACTTGTCAATCCTATCCATCAACTGATGAACGTTGGCAACGGGTTTACCAGTTAGAGATTTCCTTAAGCCATGCTTGGTGGGGAGACTGCTTTTGAATGTGCTGATGGCAACATCATCGTGGTTCTCATCCAACTCGTTATACATCTCCCAATACCTATCCGAATATGCCTTTAGGGTCTCTCCCTCGCGCATGGACAAGGACAATAACAAACTTAGGGGCCGAGGGACTCTGCTATTTGTAATAAAGCGAGAACAAAAAGCCTGAGTGAGTTGCTTATAGGAGCCTATGGAATTTGTTTTCAAATTGTTGAACCATCTCATCGCCATTGGCCCCAAGCTGGACGGGAAAACCTTGCACATCAGAGCCTCATTTTGGAAGTAGATGGCCATTCTTTGGTTAAACTGGCTCACGTGCTCCACCGGGTCTGCTTGGCCGTTGCAGATGGCAAACGTTGGTTGATTGAAACGTCGGGGTAATTTAGCCCCTTCGATCCTGTGCACGAAGGGTGATCTGGAGATTTGATCCAATCCCTTGTTCATGGCATCATTACCCAATCCCTTGCTAGATTGGCTCTCGTACCTCCGTGCAGGGCGCAACTCCTTCTTGTAAGAAAAAGTTTCATTTGGGGGAGTTCTTGACCTCCGTCTGTAACTGACGTCCTCCTCCTCATTAGAGGACACATCTGAGCTGGAGGGAGATCGCTTTTGCTGTGCACAGCGCAGCTTTCTTTTCAGGTCTTCTATCTCTCGTTGCATGGCCTGATGATTGTTTCGCCTTCGGGATACATGACTACCCGTTTGGATATGGCTTTGGCTGGTCTGGGTAGTATGTACGCTTCCCTCATGATTCCTTCCATTGCCTAGATTTATTCCCGGGTTGGGAGGATTATTTTGCCGTTGAGACCCAATAGGTTCCGTCAGTTGAGGGTCAGCTTGGTGGGGATTCTCCTGGTGTGGACCTAATTCTGCCATGCTTAACCGTCGTACTTACTAACACTTAAGTTCTTTCCCACAGATGGTGCCAATTGTGGGGGAACAATTTGGTGACCCAGTCCTTGTTGTTCAAGTCTTGGTCCAAAAAGTCCAACACAATGAATTCTTGTAAAGTATGGGCTAAAGAACTCGGTTTAAGTAAGTTTAAACAGTTTGTTGCATGGGTTAAGGGAATACACAAACAAGAACAAACGCCACTGTCTCGAAAAGTCCCCAGGAATGATAGGGCTAAAATCTTGATTAATGGATACAGATCAGTGCAATAGGATCCCTCTTAATACTACAGTATTCTCCCCTTTTTTCTTGTCCCCTTCTCTTGGGGGACTTCTACATATTATATAGGCTCTTTCCAGTCATCTGGGCTGCACACTTGTTGATCATCCAAACCCCCACTTGAGCACCTGTCCCATCAGACACCTCTCTCAGTTCTTTGTGAGTTGCGGTAGCGAAGGTAGCACTGTTCAGGGGTCTTCTCCACATTAATGCGGCCAGGAGAGTAGTTGTAATGCATTTAATGTGGTGGTGACAGTCTTTGCTCCGGATTTTCAGTATCTGAGGAGAAATTACTCCTCGGACATGTTTTCTTTGCCCCTAGTGGGCCTGAATAAGGATTGCTTGAGTCACGCTGGCTCCTCGGATGGGCTGCGTCCTCGGACAGGCCTAGGGCCCAGCCTATTATTCTAGGCCAGTCCCCACAACTACATTTCATTAAAATACTATTTTTTTACCAATTTTTTTTTTTATTATTCTCTTAACTTATATCTCTCTCTTCCTCAACCAAAAACCATGGCCCCAAAAACCAAAATTTCCAGTAGGAAGCAACACCAAAACAAAATATCAGTATCCAAATTTTTCTTTAAAAGATTAAAAATTTCTTAGAAAACAAACACAAGCTAAAAATATCAAAGCAAAACTAAAACAAACACATAAACTTGACAAAATCAAATTATGATTCTACTGCTACTAGTAGCCAAATTTATCATTGATCCTCAACAAACCCACCAACTTCTCAAATATCAAATATTCATACCCAAATCTAAACCAAAACAAATACCCAAATCAAATCATTGATCTCACCCAAAAGACATTTTTGCTCAAAATTTATGCTATGGACATTTTCTTTCAAATCAACCTTCTTCTACTCCAATCGCTCAATAAAATCACCATCCAAATTAACCTTTCTCTGCTCCAATCGCTCAAAAAAACAAAAACCCCTTTCTTTTAACTTCAACTTGTTGGAAAATCTGGTTTTGTATCTTATACAAAACACACAGCGGAAGCAATAATCATGGATCTACTTCATTCATGAGAGATAACATGTAACCTTGAATTCTAGAACAAAAAATAGAAAGCGTATCTTGATGCAGTGAAATTCAAAACCAAGACTTGAGAATACCTTTGATCTTCATCTCAATTCCACATGGTGCCCAAGAAGTGTGGTCTCTCAATCAGTCTTTTTGTACGTTGATTTTCAAAGAAAGTTCTTCTTCTCCTTGTGGAGAAAAAATGATTTCTTTTCTTTTCATCATACGTACATCCTAACTACCTTGGTAGTTACTTTATTTAATAACTCTTATTAAATAAAAACTGATTATCTAATTAGATTAGCCTTTTGCGCCTACTCAATTGGGCTTTAGTTTGTGGCTTGAGATGGGACCAAAGGGAACAAATAAGACTCTAGCTCCAATGGGTTTTGGGCTTTTCTGTCAACTTTTGACAAGTCCAAAATTACCATTAATTATATTTAATACCACTATATAAATATAATTGCACTCTAGGCCTTATTAATAAATTATATCTCAAGACTTTATTATACATACAACCCCTTCATTAAAATATTTGTAGTAATATAAAGTCATAAATGTTGACTGCCACTTTGAAGATCATTACATCTTAATCTTTGAGTACCGGTTTAATCCTTTATGTTATTCATCATATATTTATGAAATCCAATTTCATAAATATATATTTTAGTAACTCCTTACTAAAGTGGTTGGGCCCAACACTCTGAATAACCAAACCCATTAAACTTATCTCAAAGGAATATTTTATATCTCCCTTAAGAGATTATGAATTCCATCTTGAGAATATATGTTCCATCAACACTAAATGTGGCTGTCCAACATACTGAGGTTTTGATCGTGTCTTATAGATCTCACTCCTGATATATCAAAGCGACCTACACTTCATGATCAGGTCCATTATTCTCTCAGGATTTAGAGTTGATATAAATAAAAGTCGTGAGATTTATTATTCATTTGACAGTTGTTAGGAGAATAATAAATCTCACGGCGGTCCAGTTCAATATGTCTTAAATCTTAAAACATATCAACTAGAAGTCTCCACTTCCATGATCAAGACAAATCATCTTAGTTGATATGTTATAGTCTTCGCAGTTGAAATGCCCAATTTCATCACCGACTACGAACTAAAATTCTGAGTTTACAAAGAACTTGTGATTTATATCTTTTGTGACTTTTCACATAAATCACATACTATGCATCTCATGGACTAAGAAAATGTCCCATTAGTTCATTAATAAATAGTCTCATATAATTAAACAATTTAATTATTTATGACATGCCAATAAATTGGATTTTAGGGCATAAACTCCAACACGACTTTAGCCACAACAACAATTTGCACGATCACAAAAGTCTATCTCAACGGATCAACAACACCACCATGAAACACAAAATGCCATGGAGAAAATCAAAGAAGCCTCCTTTGTTCTTCTGAATCTTAGTTAAGGTCATTCACAACAATCAAAAGAAACCGATCTAGGTATAGAGAGGGATGGGCATAGAGTAATTGTTGTTTAGACGAAGAGAGAGAGAGTGAGATGAAAAAAGAAGAGACTAGAGAGTGATGGGTGAGAGCTTATACGGGAGAGAACAAAGATGAGAGAGAAGAGAACGAGAGATATTGGTTTGCAAGAGAGAGAAAAAGCAAGTGAATAAAAGTTTTGAGAATAATATAAAAAATAGGATATTAATAAAATAATGATTTAGACAGCTACAATAGCCGTGTAAATATACACAGTTACTATAACTAATTTAAATATTTACACACTTTTACACCGGCTAATGTGGGTTAGTTTTAAGTCATATTGTGTAAAATTTTCCACATTTTATATTTTAGTTTAACTAATGCAATTGCTCTTAGTGGTAGTTTGTAACCACCCACCCCAAAAAGAAAGTAATCTTTCCATGGTCAAAGGAAAATAGTGTTTTTTATTTTAATGGAAAGGGAAAATAAAGTTAAGTATAAGTAGTATGAAATTAGCAAATCGGAGAATACAAATAATTGAAAGCACGTGCAATTTCAAGAAAATGAAAGAAAGCTTGAAGACTCAATAAAAGAAATGTAGAATTCACCATACATTAGAGAAACTAGCAAGTTGCCCGCACAATGCACGGATAATGCTATAAGCTTTTATGTAAGATGGTTTTGGAAAATGTTGTACATATATTATAACACAAACGGTGGATATTTTCATTGCTAAAATCACTTACAATTATAGCTGAAACTTCAAAGCAAGTAGGAATATTTTGTTCCCCACCATCAGTTGATCATAAACCCAATTAAATGCAAGCGTATGTTGTACATATTCGACTCGTTGAACCTATCACTTTTCATATGAAATTTCTAACCAAGGCATTGATCTCATCAAGCATTCTCAATAACATTTTAACTATATATAGCAGTGTCAAGGTCGCATAGTGAGTCATGTCTAAGCAAAATAGTTAGCATGTTATCAATCTCATTGGCTATGCAAAACATGGTTTTTCTCCAACTATCAGAAGTAACGACCCAATTTTATGGTGGTTTTGGACATTTGATAGAAAGATGTAAGGACTTTATCCTTCATTAACATGGGCATCGACACTCTCCCTTATAGAAGTCATTGAAACATGGAGTTGAGCCTCCTTATATTAGCCTTGTAATGTTAATTTAGGATACTTTGGGTATCAGCAATTCTGATCTGCATAAATATAATTCCACCTATTTTAAATAATATAATAAGATATAATTATCCTAAAACCTAGTCCAAAAACTTGTTCTTAACCCACAATCCATCTTCAATACACGTATTACAATAAACTAATTACTGAGTATAGGCACTCAACCAATTACTTAAATTTGAAAACACTTTATAGGAAAGCAAAAGTACAAATACATTATTTAGAAAGTCAATGTTTGATTTATGATAAAAAGAAGTGGCAAAATGCAGATCTAGATAGAAGACCAAATAAGTTTGTATTTCAAACAATTTGCAGATTTTGCTATATACCTTTCTACAAAATTCATGCTTATAGTACTGTTGGAATAAATAATAGTCACACAAATAAAAATAAAAATAAAAATAATGGAAAGAATTGACTTGTAATACACACACACGGGAAAGAATTGAAAAGCTAAAAAAAAAAAAACATTAAAGAGTGGAACATACATGGCTGTCACATCTAAATTGATGCACACCATCTATTCCCAATTGTCACCACAATGATCAGCACCCACTCAATTAGGTGATGCATTCTTCATCTTTTATAAATTCCTACAAAAGTAAAAAAACTAAAATTAGAGAGTTTTGTCTATCAATTTTTTTAAAAAAAATATATATAATTGGACAAAGAATGATAATTGAAAGATAGAAAATGATGTGCATGAAATTTATATAATAAAATACTCTCATATTTGCATTTTTGGCCATACTTTTAAGCTATCTTGTGACTGATTATAAAGAATCTTTGTTTTATAGGTGATAAAGGTTTTACATGATAAAGGGAATTAATGAAAGAGAAGGAATAGAAAAATCATTGAAGAAGCAATTCATGTGGAAGTTAAATGCTACAACATGGGCCCAAAGTCATGCCTAACCTTGAAGAGATCTAGTGAAGTAAAGAAAAAGAAAAGAGAAGAATGAAAGAAAGCCCAATCCAGGCGTGATGTGTAGTTAGAATAAAAGAAAAGAAAGATTGAAAATTAAAGAATGAGAAGTGAGGCCCAATTCTAATGTCCTGGACGTGTGGCCTACAACTAATGATAAATAAAGTCCTTGTCCGACTTGTACTAAGAATGTGTCAAGCGGCTTCTCTCTTTTATGTGGTATAGGTCGGTCTTTGCGTGATATATAAATATGAGCAAACAATAGAAAAAAGAAAGGCTAGTGCGAGGGTTGAGGGCTGAACGTATACAGAGCTGCGGCTGCAGCTACCTCTTTGGTTTTCTTTCATGACAGTTAGTTTTATTTATTTGTCCAGTTTAATGCTTAGTATTTTATTTTAGTGTTTTCTTTCAATTACTATGAGTAGCTAAATTTATAATTAGGATTGAGTATGAAACCTTGTTAAGGATTATCAGTAATATTTATGTGATTTGATTTTTCCCACAATAGTTGTTCTTTAATAATTTAAATTGTTCTTGCTTCATATCAATTGACTAAGATGGGATTCTAGATATGAGTTCAATCATGTTTTTCTCATGATTTAGAATTTGTCTTAATTAATTGAATGCTTGGTTTATTATTTCTTGATTTTAAAATTGGATATCTCTTGTGATTTGTTTGGTTATGGATATAATTGATGATTTGATTTTATACCTAGGAAGCGAAGAAGAGCATACTTTAGATATTTAAGTAGAAGTTTTAATGATAATATTTTTCATGATAGCAAGATTGATTTCTAGATTATCATGCAGTGGTTGGGAAAAATTAATGATCATAAATATATGCTAATATGACTTACAAGATGGATTCCAAAACCTTAATTCATTTCTATAGATTGTTTACATCTCTTTACTGCTTTATATTATATCTTTGCTTAGTTTAATTATTTGTTTCGTTTATTTAATTGCAAACAATCAATTTTTATTAAACTAGATTAGGATTAATTTGATTAAGGTTTAATTAATTTTCCTACGTTCATTCAAGTCCTTGTGGGTTCGACCTCGTTCTTGTCAAACTATACTTCGGTACGGTTCGTACGCTTGCAAGTACTTTAAAATTTCACAACAGAAACCCATTTGAATGAGACAATTCCACTCCCATAACCTTGAAATAATAATTTTACTATCTTTGTAGTTTGCAATAAATCTGATAAAACACACATGAATGGTTTTTCTTAGATCTAAAAACCCATTTATCAATTAGATTTACCAACAAAGTAATAAGACGTATTCAACAAACATGACCATCTTTTTTCTTGTCAACCCTTTTCATGGGTGTTTCCATCAAACACATGAAAACATAGAGATACAATTATTTGGATTAACGTTATCAACAAAATAGGGAGCAACACACTTTGCTCAAATGCAAACCACTGTAAAAGATTTCATACATATGGTGTTGTTTTAATCTATCATAATACATATCTAGGCAACAAACATACATTATCTATTTCCCAACATCGTCCACTTGTCTTACCTACACATAATCATAAATTATTGATAGGCCAAAAACGAATTGACCCCTTTTGATAAATTAACCAATTAATTTAGCCAAGTGAATTAATTAAGTTAATTAACATGCAAACGCGTGGTAGCACAAACAAATCACCAAATAACTAAAAATGCAGCGGAAAATAAATGACACGGTGATTTGTTTACGAAAGGGGAAAACCTAACGGCAAAAACCCCACCGAGTGATTTTCAGGTCACCACTCCCGAAATTCCACTATTATCAAAACAAGCGGTTACAAGTAAAGGAATCCCAGTACCTTATACCAACCTACAGTTGAACCCTTACCCCAATACCCAATTGGACTTGTTCTGTAGTGACAATTTCCCTTTTCGATGCACGACTCCCAAGTACGTGACTAACCAATTGCGCGGATCCCAGTACACGACTTCAATCACCAATTAGAGAAGGTTGTTGGTTGCAAAGTTCTTCAGTTCATCCACACGATGAAGATCAAGAAGATGCTTGGTCACAAAATCCTAAAGTACACATACACAGCAACTTCTTCAGAAGAGATGAACAAGGGCGAAACTTTGTCTCCAGTCACAATTTACTTGAACAAACTATTCTCAAAGCTTGTGCAACTTGTGAACACTTTGACGGCCCTTAAAATAATCCTTTTATATGTCTAGGGTTAGAAGAAAAGAAAGCCCAAACACATAAAACCGGATTAGAGTCAAAACAGAACTAGAATTCTATTTTTCATAAAGCTCGACAGATAGTTGTCTGTTAAGGTGCTGTCGAGCAGTTGTCGAGTTTTAATGAACAGCACTTCTTTAGCTTGAATCTTGGATAGACTTGCATGTCTTCAACACTTGATCTTGAAACACAGTTTCTTGAAGTATTAAACACATCCTAGATCTACTCAAATACAAGTAAAGTGCGTTTTGTTAAAGGATAAGCCAATTACATAAAATAGTGACATATATTCCTAACAAGTGAATCATATATGTCCTAACAATCTCCCTATTTGGTAATCCGTGACAAAACCACAACAAACAAATGAACATATGAGAGAAGTCATAAATCATTCAACTTATATTCACTTGTTGAATACAATAAAATTTATACTAACACAAACTCTTGAAAAACTTTGCAAGAAGAGAGTTTATGGCAAGAAGACTTTGACAACCTGTATTTCTGAAACATTTTAAACAAAACTCATTAAGGCATCTTTGTGTGAAACAGAAATAATAGATTGCATACAAGTAATAAGAAGCATGTGCATAAAGAGAGAAAAGAAACAACACATGTAAGGGTAGGTGAAAGAAATATACATCAACATACATAAAGAAGATAAGTACAATGTATGTCAAAAATGGTCACAAGACCCATGTACAAGAACAAATGTATCTAAAATAGAGAAAAGAAAAAGATACATGTAATCCTCACTACATCCCTCAGATAACAACACTTCCCCCTAACAAAATGTCCTATACTAACTCTCCCCCTAAGAATGACTACTCTCATTTATCCAAAACTATTCCCCCTTTTTGTCACGAGTGACATAGGGTAAGAGTGTCAAGTAGACATCTCATCGATAGAGTTATAATCTCCATCATCATCATCTAAAGCATCATCGTCAACACCATCATCATCTGAAGCATCATCGTCATCACCATCATCATCATCATCATCCTCAGACTCAGACGCCTCTAGAGGAGGTGGTGGAGGAGAAGCCTCAGGAGCAAAACCACCCATGGTTGCCTGTCGTCGTGCAATACGATCGACACGAACGTTCACTTGATACAACTCCGTAATGAGAGTATCAAGGCGAGCATTCATGCGCTACAACTGCACCATGATGTCTCCTAGAGCCACATCGCCCGAAGAAGAGAAGGGAGCGGATGTGGATGGAGTAGAACAAGACGGAGTAGAACGAGAGGGAGGAGCTGCTGAATTTGACTGTCGAGACCTAAACTGCACCTCACTACGTTTAATGGTAGCGTAGTCTATGGCACACATGACAGGAAAATGGTCGAAAGAGGGAAAAGGAACAGAAAAATGACATAGAATCCTCATGATAGCCGAAGGGAAAATGAGCTTATCACGGGTAGCCGTATCCCTATACACATCTAAGATAGAAAGAATAAAGTGTGAAGGAAAATCTATAGTGAGGTGCTCTAACAAAGAAAGCAAAAATCGAGCACGAGGCTCTGTGATAGAGTTATAGTGAGAGAATGGGTGCAAAACAAAAGTCATCACCATGTTCATGAATCTAGGACCTTTAGCAAAAGGCCGACATGGTGTAAACTGACGATCACCCCAATCTGCGGGACGCTCACAAAAAGCGGAAATCATCTCGTCTTTGGACACAGTCCTCAGACGCTCACAACCGAGGTAGTCAGGATGCTCTACCCTTGGAACATGAAGCATATCCGCAACAAGCTGCGGTGTGACAACAATGCGCATACCTCGAACGCGAGTAGAAAAGAAAGGTACTGAAAAATCGAAACCATGCATGTTGGAGTAAAACTCCTGGATCAGCATGGTAAGATAAGTGACCGGGACGTCATACAGTGACTCCCATCCCTGACTGTGAATGACAGTAGGAAGGTCAGTGTCGGCGAAGTCCGCCAAAATGACTCGACGTTCTGAATGAACACCTCGTTGACAAAAGTTCTCTGAGAAGTCCTTTCGGGCATCCTCATCACAGAACCGAATGTGAGAAGGAGTAGGATCAGACGAAGACGATGCCCTAGAACTCAAAGGGTTCTGGGACGGAGCTAACTTACGCTTAGGTGCCATAGACACAACTAACGCAAACAAGAGAGAAAGGGGGAAGAAAGAAACAATCAAAAAAGCTCCAAACAGTTCAAATATAGTAAGTATATTGAAAAGAAAGTATGTATGCATGGGGAATGCATGAACATGTGATATGCAAAAGAAATTGCATCATGGGCTCAGCCCAATCCAATCCTACTAGCACACAATCAATTTGCACACATCTAAATGCATGATAATACTGTTATTATGCTAATGTGATGCAATGCATGAGATTTGAAACTCATTTGAGTAAAAACCCATCCCAAAATTTCAACAATAACTCATCAATTTTGAAAAACCCCAAATTTTTCAAAAAACCCAAAACCTAGGTTTCAAAAACAAGAATGCATGTAAATGAAGGAGATTAGAAGCTTACCAAGTGAAAAAAACCTTGAAAAAGCTTGAAAAATCACTTGGGAAGAGGTTTGGAGTGAGAGAGAAGGTGTTTGGGAGATGAACAGGTGCGGACAGATTGAGAGAGATCGAAGAAATGAGAATCGGATCGTGACAATCCAATATATAGAGCATCAGTAATTCTCGACAAATAGAGGTGTTGAGAGGTGTCGAGCCATCTGTCGAGGTAGGTGTCGAGAAAAACAATGCCGACAGATACAGCTGTCGAGAAGGTGTCGAGGAATGAAGCAAAGACATAGAAGAGAAGCTCGATCGATCCACAAGCTATCAAGAAGCTATCGAGGATCCAGGAACTTTCTCGTTCGATCCACCAACTGTCGAGGATCTATCGAGATTGCGATAAGAAAAGACCTTAAGAGCTCGACAGATAGCCAGGTATCGAGAAGGTATCAATGAGGTGTCGAGATTGCTTAAAAATCGTTTTTCAAGAAGGGAAAAACACAGATATGAATGCAATCAAGCATGCAACTTAACCAAAGATCCATTCAACATTTTAAGCTTTCAAAATCATTTCTCAACAAAAAGAAAATTAAGCACATAGATCCCAAAACACATACACACACACACACACACACACACACACACACACACACACACACACACACACACACACACACACACTAAATAAGTCTAACCAATTTTATATTTCAAAAACAAGTCAAGACAATTTAGTGAGCATATATTAACACATGTAAAACCTTGTGATGGCCAAATCACATTGTACTTGCACATGTATCAAGAGTAGCAAAGAATATTGCGTGTTGTGTGTGAAAAATATCGCAAGATTGCATAAGTGTATACATGTTATGACAATTTTAGATATGAGAAAATCACTTTAACTCACATACAATCATAACTGCTTGATGGAGACTATTACCTTTGAGGTACATCCTATAACTCCCACATCTCCTAGAATACACGCTTGCAACCATATTTAAAGCATTTTTGATCTTTTTGCTTTTCATTTTCTTTGCATATTTTATTTAAGCAAATCATGCATGGGCATATAAGAGAGAGAAAAGAAAATGCCCAATGATGGTAAGCATTTGACATTCCAATTTTGTTATGCCGAAGTACACAAATGTCATTGACATTGCACTTTTGCTCTGCCAAATCATACAAGTGTCATATTATGATTGGTAAGCAACAGTGGTGAGATGGTTATTTATGCCTTTTTCTTAGGATTTTTTAGTCATTCCCGTCAAAAAAAGTGATACGAGTGTTAAATACAAGAGATCACTTAATCTTACTCATCACAAACAAGAGCCACAAAGCTCACTTGCTTAGTTGTGCATGGAGATGCTCATCTAAGCTACAAGAGATACAAAGTTTAGAAAACTTTGTTTCAATGGCCATCCAAGGTACACAAGTACCAATGTACACAAAACACACACTGTTTTTGTATTTTTTTGATTTTTCAATTTTTTTGATTTTTTATTTTTATATGAAAAACAAAATAAAGCAAAACTGAAAAATAACCAAACAAAAATATGTTAAACAAAGTAAAGCATAAAAACTAGACTGACTCAAAACTTAAAAGCAAAACACACAAATAATGCACACACAAAAACAAGAAGAGAGAAAGAGAAAAGTGATAGAATTACTTGGAGTCATTTTCCTTCCACACCTTGGAAGAACTTTTCCTTTTATTAAACCCTTGAACCGGCGGTGAGGGGGAAGAATTAAAACCATTCAAGTTTGAAAGGAACATGAGGGCTTTGAGAAGATCTCCAAGGGGAGCAAGAGATGATTGAAGCTGATTTTGGCTCCCAGATGCTATCATGCCGTTGCTCTGTTGAGTGGTAAGCCACTTATAGCAATTTGGTCGAGTATGACCGACGACTCCACAATGATGACAGAGATGCTGCTTTTTTTGTTTAGGCTTTTGAGAGTTAGACTTCTTAGCCCTAAGGTTCTTAGCTTCTTTCTTATCTTGCTTAGGGGGTGCTCCTAAGATAGATTTACCTTTGTCTAAGTTTTCACTAGCTAAATCAGTTTTAACATTATTATTCTCAATTTCAACATTATTGCTAGGAGGAACAAAAACAGTAATACTAGTAGAAGCAGTATTAGAGGAAGAGAAACCATACCCTAAACCTATTTGATTAGAAGCAGATTTATGAAAACTGAGCATCTCATCAAGCTTTGCACTTGAAGTCGTCTCAAATTGAGCTCTGACTTGAAACAGCTCCGCTTCAAGCTTCTTGGTCTTCTCAGCCAAGAAATTGTTCTCGTACCTCAATGCTCCAATAGTTTGATTAGCCTCATCAAACTTTGTGGAAAGCTCCTCACGGTCAAGTTCCACATCACTGAGCTTCTTGGTGGTTAGCCTATACAGTTTCTCATGCTTTTCAGAAAGCTTGTACAATTTCTCATAGGCTGTATGGATGTCATCCTGATCATCCATCTTCTCAAACTTGGATTCCACCAATTCCTTTTCTTCAACCACATCTTCAACAATCCCATCAGTAGGATTAACAGTGGTAGTGAAGGCATTCAAGATTCTGTCATCCTTATTGTCGGAATCATCCTCAGGCTCGGTGTCGCTCAAGGTAGAAGTAAGTGCCTTGCTCTTCCCAATGCTCTTGAGATATGTAGGACACTCTTGTTTCATGTGACCAAAGCCTTGAAACCCAAAGCACTTAGGTCCTGCAGGAACAGTGTACTGACCGCTATCCCTTACATCCTTCTTCCCTTTGTCTTGGCTCTTAAACTGAGAAGAACTGGATTGCCTACGGTCCTTGTCAAAGCCCTTTCCATTGGTATTCTTCATAAACTTCTTGAACTGCCTAGTAATGTTGGACTTCATCTTAGAATCTTCATCATCTGAAGACTCATCTATCTCACTGCTCTTGGCCTTCAGTGCCATGCTCTTGCCTTTACCCGTCTTGCCAATCCTAGTCAACCCTAGCTCGTAGGTCTGCAGATTTCCAACCAACTCTGTTAAAGGAATCTTGTCAATGTCCTTTGATTCCTCGATTGCCGTAATCTTAGCATTGAATCTCTCAGGTAAAGATCTGAACACCTTTCTCACAATCTTGGGTTCAGGAATGGTTTCCCCAAGATTGAACGCAGAGTTTACTATGTCCTTGAACTTGGCATAGAACTCATCAAACGACTCATCCTCCTCCATCTTAATCTCTTCAAAGCTTGTAGTGAGCCTCTGTATTTTTGAATCTTTGACAGCCTTGGTTCCCTCATAGGTTGTCTGGAGAATGGTCCAAGCCTCTTTGGCAGTTTTAGTTGAGGATATCTTCTTAAACTCCTCATTGGTGACCGCACTGAATAAGGCATTCAACGCTCTACTGTTGAAGTTTGCCGCTTTGATCTTGGCATCATCCCAGTTGGCCAATGCTTCCTTCGGCTTGGTCCAGCCTATCTCAACAGCTTGCCACACTTTCTCATCTAAAGACTGCAAGAAAGCTCTCATGCGTACTTTCCAATATGCATAGTTAGTGCCATCAAATAAAGGAGATATGATTAAAAACTGTCCTCTATCCATGATAAACAGGGGGTCATTGGATCAATACAACAAAGATTAAAACCTAATCAGTGTGTGCCTGCTCTGATACCACTTGATAGACTAAAAACGAATTGACCCCTTGTGATAAATTAACCAATTAATTTAGCCAAGTGAATTAATTAAGTTAATTAACATGCAAACGCGTGGTAGTACAAACAAATCACCAAATAACTAAAAATGCAGCAGAAAATAAATGACAAGGTGATTTGTTTACGAATGGGGAAAACCTAACGGCAAAAACCTCACCGAGTGATTTTTAGGTCACCACTCCCGAAATTCCACTATTATCAAAACAAGCGGTTACAAGTAAAGGAATCCCAGTACCTTATACCAACCTACAGTTGAACCCTTACCCCAATACCCAATTGGACTTGTTCTGTAGTAACAATTTCCCTTTTCAATGCACGGTTCCCAAGTATGTGACTAACCAATTGCGCGGATCCCAGTACGCGACTTCAATCACCAACTAGAGAAGGTTGTTGGCTGCAAAGTTGTTCATTTCATCCACACGATGAAGATCAAGAAGATGCTTGGTCACAAAATCCTAAGGTGCACATACACAGCAACTTCTTCAGAAGAGATGAGCAAGGGCGAAACTTTGTCTCCGATCACAATTTGCTTGAACAAACTATTCTCAAAGCTTGTGCAACTTGTGAACACTTTGACGGCCCTTAAAATAATCCTTTTATATGTCTAGAGTTAGAAGAAAAGAAAGCCCAAATATATAAAACCGGATTAGAGTCAAAACAGAACTGGAATTCTGTTTTTCATAAAGCTTGACAGATAGCTGTCTGTTGAGGTGCTGTCGAGCAGCTGTCGAGCTTTAATGAACAGCATTTCTTCAGCTTGAATTGTGAACAGACTTGCATGTCTTCAACACTTGATCTTGAAACACAGTTTCTTGAAGTATTAAACACATTTTAGATCTACCCAAATACAAGTAAAGTGCGTTTTGTCAAAGGATAAGCCAATTACATAAAATAGTGACATATATTCCTAACAAGTGAATCACATATGTCCTAACAATTATAATAAAATTGAAAAAGGAAAGGAAAGAAATAAATGTGATGAGAATAAATCAAAATATTAATTCAAAGGTCAAAGTGGAATCTTACCTTTTCCTATTGAGACCTATAGGAAGTTTAGCAGCAATCAAGACCATCAAAGCCATGTGGCACATAGGATCAACGATTAACTCTGGACCCTTTATGTCATGATTGATCTCTCCTTTCCTTTTTGTAGTCTACAACCAACCAATTTACTCTTAAATGTTTTGAATTATTCTAATATCACTCACACATACACAATCAAAATGTTGCAAAATGGGCATCATTTAACATAAATTTCATAGTTGTAGAATTATTTTGTCTTGTTTTTTATTTTGTTCTTGGTCTAGTAACAAAATTATCAAGTTAAGCAAACCATAGACATTATAGAAAAGAAAGGAAAACCAAAATAATGTTTATTTTAAGCAATTTACAACATTACCTCTAGCACAAACCATATTTATTGTGTATTGCTACAATGTACAATATGGGCACATGAAAAATATTTTGCTACTACTGCATTAATTGTTGTCTACAGCAAAACACTCAACTATTTTATCAAACAATTTGCGTGCATGTAACTAAAAGGCAGTTGCATCCAAACCAAAATTATAAAGTAAAAGTTAAAGAGATCAAAGTAATAAAGCAAAACTTTAAGAGTAACAGAGAAAGGGTTGTTTTTTAGAGATTATATACCCACCTTTTAGTGGAAGAATTACCTTACGATTCAATTTGGGATCCAAAGCACAACTCCAAGAAGAAGATATAACGGTTCAAGCAAATTGGCTTCAATGGAGCAAGAAAAGGCAGAGGTATCTAATGGGATTTGAGTTATTTTCCAAAGAATTATTACATTGATTTATTTTCCAGCAAGCTCTAAGGGCTATAGATATGTATAGATATTGATTTCAAAAGAAATACATTAGTGTGCATTTAATTTGAAGGGCAACTAAAGAGTTAAGAAAGAGAAAGAGGTGAACTGGATTTTGCTAAAGCAATAAGTAATATGCATCTTTTCAATTTCTAAAAGGATGCTGGAATTTAGTTTTTAAGCGAAGGTGATTTGGAAGGTCAAATGCAATAATTGCTTTAATAAAGTTCTAATAGAGCGTCACATGGCAGGATCTCGTGCTCTCCTGCATGAAGTCTCTACTTTTATATATAATATTGATATTGATTGATGATCATCATAGAATTTAGAAGAGCATTACAACAATACCATTATATTCCTACGCTAGAAGATCAACTTAGTCAAATAAAATATGCTTAAACAAAATAATAAAGTAAAGCGCTTTTAAGGGACAAAATTATCGACTTAACTCTTAAGCATTCATCTGCCTTGATTTTTATTCCCTAGCTTATAAAAAGACCATAGAAAACTTTGTTATACATCACCTGATGATTGACTTGTTCTCTGATATATGTTGGATCAACTTCTTTACATTCATGTAAGAAGATCCCCCTTCTTCAACTGACTTCTTAGCAATTTCTCCAAGCTTTCTAGCTCTCTTTCTTCTCTCTTCTGCTTCCTCTCCTTTATCCATCAACTGCTTTATTGCCTTCTTCACATCCTCACTCCTCACCAACACCCTATCCTTCTCTTCCCCATAGTCCGCAGAAGTCTTAACTCCTACACTCACACCAATCCTAAACACTTCGACAAGTAATTTCTCATTGTAGAACTGCTCAGCAAACATAGGCCATGTTATCATAGGCACGCCTGCACTTATTCCTTCTAGTGTAGAATTCCAACCACAATGTGTTAAGAACCCTCCAGTTGCTAAATGGGATAGTATTTGAACTTGTGGTGCCCATGCTCGAATTATAAGACCTCTCCCTTTAATCTTCTCTTCAAAATTTTCTTCAACTAACCAATTTTCTAACTCTTCGGAATACTTTCCCCTTTTAATAACCCAAATGAATGGATAGTCGGATGATTCTAAGGCCAAAGCAAGCTCCACTAATTGTGAAGCTAACATTTCAGAAAGACTTCCAAAGCAAACATAAATGACAGAGTTGGGCTTCATTGAATCTAGCCAAGTCAAGCAATTGCACTCATCAATGGAGGTCTTGTTTCCTATTTCAAACTTATCAGATATCGCTTTGTTACATAAAGATAGCGGCCCTATGCACCAAAGTTTCTGGCCCCCTTTCTGGTATTCTTCCACGTATCTTGCCTCTAACTCTTCAAATGTGTTAACCACCAACCCTTCTGCAGATAGCTTAGCCGTTTCAAGTTGGTTCATAATTTTTTTGGATTCATCCGAACTTGTTCTCTTATCTGCAGGTAGCTGGGCCTTAGTGAATTCAATCCTGTCTGGGATGTTGGGCACCAAAAATGTCTGTGAGTCAGATGTGACTCCCTCGAGCACCTTAGAGCAAGATATGTTGTGATTACACACTAGACAGAAGCAACATGTTGTATAGAAGACAAGCCTTGGAATCTTGAAATTGAGGCCAATCTCTGTGGTCCAAGGAAGACATATATCAGAAATAATACAGTTAGGCAAAGATTCTAACTCTTCTAGCCACTTTTCAAGTGGTTTTTGTAGCATGCTACTTGCTGCAAAAAATTGTGGTATTAAGTTGAGAGAGGGGAGGGCGTCCATGTTTTCGCATCCTTCAGGAAATCCGGCTTCTTGGCCAGGAAAACGAAGTGAAACGAATTCAATGTTGAGGTTTGAGGCTTTTGCTTGTTCAAGGATTGTGTTGAACCGAGCTGCATTAAGGGGTGTGAGGACAATGGTAGCTTTTACGCCATGGTGTGCAAAGAGTTTGGCCATTTCAGTGAAAGGGATGAGATGGCTTTGGGACATTAAAGGGATAAGAAGGAAGTGAAGCTGGTGAATTTGTGACTGTGAGGCCATGACTGAATTGGCTCTCTCTGATTTCTTTAGTTGTTCTAGTTTGCAGTTTTATTGTGCAAGTAGTTTAAGGGCTGTTTGGTAGACTTGTTTATAAACATGTTTTCAGTTTTTAAACAACATTACACGTATTTTCACACACTTTTTCATCCACATGTATTTCTACACATATTTTCAAACAACAAAACACATGTTTTCAAACACATGAATCAAACACCCCTTAGTTGTTCAAGTTTGCAGTTTTATTTTATTTTTTATATATTCTACTTTATTTCTTTGTCCAAGGTTACAATCTACCAGAAGGTCATACGCGTATATTATTAGTATTAATAATATATAATAAATATAATAATGATCATTGAAATTTGATTAAAAAAAAGTATATTATGCATAAAAATGATAAAATAATATAATGTGTAAGTGGGGATCTTTGTTTGGTGATAAAATATCCACCTCTTACAATGATACTTCCGCGACTCAAACTCATGTCCTTGGCTCTGATACTACTTGTCGAACTATAATTTGTGCTATTCCCCTTAAACTAATTGGTAATAAAAAAGACATACTAGAGTCTTTATGGCATTCAATATCCCACCCCATGACTCTATTTTTAGAGCAGTTATAAAGAGTCAAATTGTGATTCCCACGTAGTAGATAACACTATCATACAGATTTTTAAATCCTCACTTAAGACTAATCCACATGTTAATTTTGATAGATCAAAAAAATTTATAAAGATATGAATCTGTTACTACTATTTAGAAGATATCATGCAAATTTTTAAATATTTGTTTAAGAGTTATCCACACGTTAATTCTAATTGATCAAAAACGTACTCTTATATTGATGTGTCATTGTTGTTTAGACTTTAGAAGATACAAATGATATAAATAATAAATTCTTGGCTCTTTTTTTGTCTTTTTCGAAAGCATTGACACAACATTGGAGGGGATGACCGTAGACGTGTTCTTGCTCGGCCCTAGGTACAAATACCCAAGGAGGTGCCATTAAACCACTAAGGTCATTGGCTAGACGCGTTCTTCTCTAGCTATGCAAGGGAAAGTCATAGGTGATGAGGTAGTTGTTACCTCATCACCAATGTCAATTATATCATGCTACTATCTAATTTATTTGACATCGGAGAGGTGGAACAAGAAGCAAATGACGTTCTTGGCCCAAACATTCACAAAGGAATGGTAGCTAAACCTTCAAGAGTTCAAGTTGAAGTTCCACTTACACACATTAACAAATAGATGTTAGTGGTATAAGATAAACCTTTTGCATTCGAAAAACTTCAGCCACATATTCTTTTTGTTGAAACATTCAACCACCAACTCTCATTCTTCAATCAATCCCAAGTTCCCAACAACAATTCTAATCCCTCCATTCAAACCTTAGAACTTTCCATTCTAATGGCCAATGGCTCCTATTCAAAGTAAAATCCAAAACTTAATTCTCTGGAGTTTGGCTTACCTCCCGTACTTTTTTAACTAGACATCTCTTATTATTTTATATATACAATGACAACTTTGGCAAGTAGTAGTCGATTTTAATTTCCACATTTTATTTAGTTTGACAATTTTTTTATTAAAATAAAAGGAGATTTCAGTTAAAATAATACTAAAGGTAAGCCAAACTCAATCTCCTAGCCCATGATAGACATATAGTCCAAGCTACTAGTACAGCATGGTGTGACCTTCACTATAAATTATAATTACCACAACCCTCAATGCTGCACGTGATAAACCAATCATGTTAACCCACAGAATCCAAACACTCCGTACGAGCTTTAGTCATTTAACTCTAATATGTAATATCATGTGAACTTATATTGGCACGTGATCAGTGAGGTTAAGAGTTTGTTCCGTTTCAGAATACCAAAGGCTATCATCACTGCGCACCCTTGGCGTAATGATCATTCTATAAGTGCTTGTGGAGTGTAAGAGGCAAGAGCCGGGATTCAAGTCTCCAAGAGAGAGTTTCACACACATATATATATATATATATACACATAGATTAAGGTATAGTAGAATTCTATCTTGTAAAAAAAAAAAAAAAAAAAAAAAGAGTAATTCCAAAGGCTATCTGATTATAATATAGAGC
Organism: Quercus tomentella; assembly: GCA_028535165.1. Lineage (NCBI taxonomy): Eukaryota > Viridiplantae > Streptophyta > Magnoliopsida > Fagales > Fagaceae > Quercus > Quercus tomentella. The sequence continues at coordinate 11,588,520 of JAPQVY010000012.1, read as the reverse complement.
TAGTTACAATTACAAATCTCTAATTAATCACAGATTGATTGAGATTCTATAAAGGATTGATTAAGGTAATAAATCATTTAAAGGGATAAGAAGGAAGTGAAGATGGTGAATTTGTGACTGTGAGGCCATGGCTGATTTGGCTCTCTCTGATTTCTTTAGTTGTTTTACTTTGCAGTTTTATTTGCGCAGGTAGTTTAGTTGTTCTAGTTTGCAGTTTTATTTTATTTTTTATACTTCTTTACATCTTTGTCCCACGGTAATAGGTTAATCTAACAGATAGTCGTTAAGGAAATTATTTTTCAGAATCTCAATACTTTCAACTTTCAAGCACTACTTTTCTTCATCTTGTCATTTACCATTAAATTAGTATATATTAATAATATATAAATATAATAACAATTGTTGAAATTGATTTTTAAAAAGTATATTATACATTTAATAATATAATGTATAAGTGGGGATTTTTTTGGGATGATAAAGTGTAATTTATTCTTTTTATTATTATTATTATTATAAAAGATTAAGTGTAAGTGATTATTTCATTATATAATTTTGTATGTATTCAATAATTGTTTGTCTAATTTTTTAGTAATTTTTTTATTTGTTTATTTTTTATAAATTCAAAGTGTGAGTTGTGTCACTCTACCTTATAATCCAATTGATGATGAGAAAAATACATTAAAGTCTTTATGGCATTCAACACCACGCCTCGTAATTTTTTTTTTAGAGCAGTTGTAGAGAGTTGAATTGTAATCCCCCAACAGTAGATAACACTATCAGGCACTACTTTTCTTCAACTTGTTATTTACCATTAAATTAGTATATATTAATAATATATAAATATAACAACGATCATTGAAATTAAATTTTTTTTTTAAAGTATATTATGCATAAAATAATATAATGTGTATGTGGGGATTTCTTTTAGTAATTTTTTATTTGTTTATTCAATAATTGTTTGTCTAATTTTTTAGTAATTTTTTACTTGTTTATTTTTTTAATAAATTCGAAGTGTGAGTTGTGCCACTCTATCTCAAAATCAATTGGTGATGATAAAAACACATTGGAGTCCTTATGCCATTCAACATCACATCCCATGGCCTTATTTTTAGAGCAATTATAGAGAGTTAAATTGTGGTTCACAAACAATAGATAACACAATTATACAAATTTTTAAATCATCGCTTAGGACTTATCCACACGTTAATTTTGATGGATCAAAAAGTTTTATAATGATATGGATCTGTTCCTACTATACAGAAGATATCATGCAAATTTTTAAATTTTCGCTTAAGAGTTTTCCACACGTTAATTCTAATTGATCTAAAACTCCTATAATGATGTGAATCTGTTATTATTGGCTTTTTTTATTTCGAAAGCTTTGACACAGCATTGGAGGGGTTGACCATAGATGTGTTCTTGCTCACCCCTAGGTACAAATACTCAAGGAGGTGCCATTAGACCATTAAGGTCATTGGCTAGATATGTTCTTCTTTAGATATGCAAGGGAATGACATAGGGAGATACTGATCATAAGCGACAAAAATGGTTTGTATTGTAATTTTTTTGTTTTAGTTGTGGTAACAAATAGAGTGGAATCACTATTCTTTAGTGCACTCTTGTTGTGTTGGGGAAATAATATTTTGGAAAACCTTAGTTAGGTTCTAAAGATTTAGGATTACATGTTTAGAATTATATTTTGTATGTGTTGGCAAATCAAGAACAAAACATATTTAGTCTATGTGTTAAGCATTGCTCAAAGGTGTATGTTTCAAGCTTTAAGTTCTAGCTGATTGCAGAAAAGAAGAGTCAGAATCTGCCAAGCTCGATCAATCGAAAATTAGGTTCGACAGATCGAGAATCACAAAAAACAGATTATGTAGAACTTTTTAAATAAGGTCCAAGCCCACGAAAACATTTAGGGTTTCAATCTAACTTGTCTACATATAAAAGGGAAATCCTAACTACGTTTTGGTAATTTATTTTTACTTTTGGAAGACTTGTGTTTTACTCCTTGTGAGATCTGAGAGATGCTATACCTTCTAACTACACAAGCGTCTATCGAAGTAAGATCTACAATCAATCATTGGTAGAACCTAATTGCTATTGCAAAGATCAACAACTGAAGGTGATCTAAAACCTTTGAGTGGGATCTCAAAGTCACAAGCGTGGGTACTTGTGTAGCTATAAATCCAAGAAGAGAAGAAGTCCGTGGATTCAGAGCTTGCACATGGTCGTGTCAATAAGTTACTACTTAAGGTAGCAATAGATTTAAATCTGATTGTAAAAATTTCAATTCTCTTATAGTGGATTTGCTTTACCTTAAAGATAGTTAGGTCAAATCATTCTTAGGTTTTTACCTTGAAATGGTTTGTTTCATTGGTTTTCTTAGATCATCATATCGGGTATTATTTACTTTTCTGCTGCTATGTATGATATGATTTATTACTGTTTAACTTAGATCTGAATAATTAACCTAAATAATCACTTGACTAATATATTAGGTTAAACAATCTGGTTTAAGAGGTCTAAATAAACAAAAGAAAACTTCAGTTGAGTAGTTAATAAATATAATATATATGGACGCCACCTAACTCAAAAGACTTAAGTTTTTAGGTTTGGACCCAATATATTATATTAATCACTCACTCTTGTCATTCTTATTCAATTAATGTAGAATTTTACTCACATATATATTCTCTAAATGTTGTAATAAACAAATGATCTAGTTGTTACTTCATCACCAATGTCAACTATATCATGCTACTATAAAGTTATTTGACACTTTTTTTTTTTTTTTTTTTTTTTAACAAAAATAAAACCTAATTAAACATCGGAGAGTTGGAACAAGAAACAAATCACGTGCTTGGCCAAAACATTCACATAGGAATGGTAGCTAAGCCTTCAATAGTTCAAGTTGGAGTTCCACTTCCACACGTTAACAATAGATGGTAGTTGAAGTTCCTCTTTTTGTTTAACATTCAACCACATACTCTCATTCTTTAATCAATCCCAACAATAATTCTGATTCCTCCATTAAAATTAAAATCCAATGGCTCCTATAAAAGTAAAATCCAAATGCTTCACTTTATTTGGGTCCCTCACTTTTCCCTAGGCCATATGTTTGTAAACTAGTTCTTCACTCATTCCCAACACAATTAGATAATTACGTGTACTATATCGTATATTAGAGAGAGATAGAGATTTAAACCTTAGAAAATTTCTTTATAAATACTATGAGATGTCAATTGAGTTACAAGACTTTTTAAAATATATACAGTATTATTGATAGGCCAAAAACGAATTGACCCCTTGTGATAAATTAACCAATTAATTTAGCCAAGTTAATTAATTAAGTTAATTAACATGCAAACGCGTGGTAGCACAAACAAATCACCAATAAACTAAGTATGAAGTGGAAAATAAATTTGACACGGTGATTTGTTTACAAATGGGAAAAACCACCGAGGCAAAACCCCACCGGGTGATTTTAAGGTCACCACTCCCGAGAATCCATTATTATCACAACAAGCGGTTACAAGTAAAGGAATCCCAGTACCTTATACCAACCAACAGTTGAACCCTTACCCCAATACCCAATTGGACTTGTTCTGTAGTGACAATCTCTCCTTGTAATGCACGGCTCCCAGTACGTGACTAACCAATTTGATGCGCGGATCTCAGTACGCGGCTTACTTCTTTGCACGAATCCAAGTACGTGACTAACTCCACAACAACCCTCTGATTGTTGTAGTTGATTTACAGCAGTTTCACATAGAAACACCAATAAGATCTTCAATGTTGGTGCAAGAGACTTTGCTTGGTTACAAAACCCAAAGGCGTACAAGAAACGCAGCAAGTACTCTTTTTTCTGTAGGAGGAGGCTAGGGTTTCAAAAAGAAAACCTTATGAAGCTCTCTAGGGTTAGGTTTTTCTTTTTCCACCTCCTTTAAATAGGAGCTTAATGGGTTCTCCTATTCCAAATAGGTTTACACAAACCTTGGGCTTTCCTAGTCCAATAAGGATTATACAAACCCACAAACCTTGGGTTTTCCTAGTCCTATAAGAATTATACAAAACCCATAAACAAATAGCCTTTTAGAATAAAAACGTTGCTAGCTATAATCTAAATACCGTAAGCTCGATAGATCGAGACATATATTGAGTTTTAATGAATCTCGACAGATCGAGCTTCTGTCGATGAGGTATCAAGACCTGTAAATTGCACTTTTCTTGAGCAGTTCTTGAGTAATCTTCATGTCTTCAATTTAACCACTTGTAATGATCATCTTGAACCTACTTAGATTTACCCAAATACAAGTAAAGTGCGTTTTGGCAAAGGATATGCCAATTACATAAAAATATGTCCCTAACAATTATAATTACACAAACACTTTAACTTAACTTACCTTTAATACTTTTTTTATAGTATAATTCTTATTTTTTTAAGGTGTATTATTATATTTCATAATGAAGTTATCAAATTCAATACTTTTAATTATGGATACATCAACATTTTCTTATTTTAATGTTGAATTTTTTATCTAGTAAGATTTTTATAAAATTTGAATTATTAGATCCTGCCATATATATAGTCTATGTGTGACAATTGTAAAAATAAAACATAAATTGTGGAGCTGAATGATTACAGCTTAGTTTGTTATAAGTTTGTTATTAAACTAGTTATTCACTTCTTCCCTAGATTTCTTTCATTTTTATCACAATAATGGTTAAATAATTAAATTTATTATTTCTTATCCATTTAACTTGTGTGACTTTTTTCTTTTTTCTTTTCTTTTTTTTTTAATTTTTTGAGTGTGTGTTGATAGTTTATTACCATATTAAAGAGCTTTTGTGTTTAGTGATAGTTTCTAACTACCCACCCCAAAACCTATAAATATATATATATATATTTCCATGGACAACAGAAAATATAATTTTTTTTAATAGAAAGGGAAAATAAAATTAAGTATAAGCAGTATGAAATTAACAAATAAGAGAATATAAATAATTGAAAGCACATGCAATTTGAAGAAATGAAGGAAAACACACTTTACCATTTTGTTGGAGAGATGGAAAGTGGGAGGATAGAAAATAGGAAGGTTATAGAAAAGTGAAAGGATAGAAAAGATTTTAGTTTCTTTCATTTGTGTTTGGTTAGAGAGGTGGAAAAGTGGAGGGATCGAAAAAAATTTTGTTTGGTTGAGAAAAAAAAAAATTGAGAGGATGGAAAATGTAATTTGTACCAATTTACGATCATGTTCCTATTAGATAAAACCCAAAAAAAAAAAAAAAACATTTTTTAAAATATTTTTATTAAAAAAATATATGAATGTGGAATTCATTAAAAAAAATAAAAAAATAAAAACACCAAAACATATGGAAAAAAATAAGGAGTGAAACGTATAAGGCCTAAAAAACCTGTTGGTGCAAACACAATAATAATGGAAACAACACAAAGAAACTGAATAATACGCTGAATATTATTAATTTGAAGATAAGAACACAACACTATTTGGACTGAGTTGCGACACTCGCTCTCTTTAGGGAGATTTAAGCCCTTGGTTGGCTAATTATTGTAACCGGTGCAGACCTTCTCTGACTTGTCTCCCCTAGGATACAACAGTCCAACAAATGTTGTATGGCTAGAACAGCTTCTGCACAAAGTGTTCGAGCCCAAAGCTCCACCAGAAGAACACCTTTCTTTGACCCGAAATCTCTCAAGTATTTAGGAATATTATTGAATTCACTCTCTCACACAATACTCTTTACTTTTAACTATTTTCTTCATTCACTCTTGATATGAAATTAGTCCATAGCATAGCCATATATATAGTCTTCCAACCCTTCACATAACCTACATGTTATTTATTAATTTAGAAAACTTCTCTTAATTTATTTAATCTAACTTACATACAAGTAACTCTTTCTTTAACAAATTATAACTCACCTCTTTATTCATCTTAAGTTATTTTGAGTATCAACATATTTAATTTAAAATGTACTAACAAAACCAAAACTGATGAAAAGAATGAAAGAAATGAATAAGGCTTAAAGGTTGTCAACGTTGGCAAAGGCAAGAAACAACTAGGAGAAGGAAAAAAAAAAAAAAAATGAAGAATAAGAAGAAGAAGAAGAAAGAAACATTGTAACGTTGGCAGGTATAGGCATTTTAGTCCAAAATTGTGAGCCCCACTTTCACCCATATTTTCTCCTCATTTTGGAAAAATTGAGTTTTGGTAGAAAAGAAAACAGCCGGCCGGCTCTACCATTTTTCTCTCCCCTTCTCCCTTTCAACCAAACACCCATCTTACCCATTTTCTCTCCTATTTTCCACTTATTTTTGTCCATCCTCCCCAAAATTAACTCAACCAAACATTAAGAACTCAGCTTTTTATTTACTTCGTTCTAGCTTAATAGAAAACTTGAAGACTCAATGAAAGAAATGTGGAATTAACCATACATTTAAGAAATTATAATAGAATTTAGAAGAGCATTACAACAATACCATTAAATTCCTACGCAAGAAGATCAACTTAGCCAAATAAAATATGCTTAAAGAAAAGAACAAAGTTAACCATTCATCCGCATTTAAGGGACAAAAATTATTGACTTAAGGGTTCATCCGCTTGTCTATTATTCTCTAGCTTATAAAAATAACTGTAGAAAACTTTGTTCTACATCACCTGATGACTGACTTGTTCTCTGATATATATTGGATCAACTTCTTCACATTCAAGTAAGAAGATCCCCCTTCTTCAACTGATTTCTTAGCGATTTCTCCAAGCATTCTAGTCCTCTTTCTTCTCTCTTCTGCTTCTTCTCCTTTATCCATCAATTGCTCTATTGCCTTCTTCACATCCTCACTCCTCACCAACACCTTATCCTTCTCTTCCCCAAAGTCCACAGAAGCCTTAGCTCCTACACTCACACCAATCCTCAACACTTGGACAAGTAACTTCTCATTGTAGAATTGCTCAGCAAATAATGGCCATGTTATCGTAGGCACGCCTGCACTTACTCCTTCTAGTGTAGAATTCCAACCACAATGCGTTAAGAACCCTCCAATTGCTAAATGGGATAGTATTTGAACTTGTGGTGCCCATCCTCGAATTATAAGACCTCTCCCTTTAGTCTTCTTTTCAAATTTTTCTTCAACTAACCATTTTTCTAATTCCTCTGAATAATTTCCCTTTTTAATAACCCAAATGAATGGATAGTTGGATGATTCTAAGCCCAAAGCAAGCTCCACTAATTGTGAAGCTGACAGTTCACAAAGACTTCCAAAGCAAACATATATGACAGAGTTGGGCTTCATTGAATCTAGCCAACTCAAGCAATTGCTTTCATCAATGGAGGTCTTGTTTCCTCTTGCAAACTTATCAGACATCGCTTTGTTACATAAAGATAGCGGCCCTATGCACCAAATATTCTTGATCACTTTCCGGTATTCTTCCACGTATCTTGGCTCTAACTCTTCCAATGAGTTAACCACCAACCCATCTGCCGATAGCTTAGCCGTTTCAAGTTGGTTCATATATTTTTTGGATTCTTCCGAACCTGTTCTCTCATCTACAGGTAGCTGGGCCTTAGTGAATTTAATCCTATCTGGCATGTTGGGCAACAAAAATGTCTGTGAGTCAGATGTAGTTATAAAAAATAAAAAATTCAAGAATCCAAAACTTTTTTCTTAGAAAAAAAAAAAAAAAAAAAAAAACCTCAAAATTGTTGAGAAGAGAAAGAATAAGTACAAAAGAATTGGTAAAGTCTCTGATAGTTGTATAAGAGATCTGGAGTTCAATTCCCACCTACACCAAAAACTGATTGGTATCTTGGTTTGATGATAAAGAATTATCATCAGAAGCGGACGTCATAGGTTTAAACTCTCTTAAAAAATAAATTAAAAAATTAAAAAAAAAACTGAAAGGATAAGCAAAAATAAAAATTAAAAAAGGAAAACGAAAATGAAGACGAACGGACGAAGAAAGAATCAACCTAAGAAAAAACAAAAAAGAAAACAAGGAAATGATATTGATCAGCACAAATGATTAGAAAAGGACAAAAACAAAAAAGCAAAATTATGAACTCATGACATGGGCACTTTTGTACAAAACACTGCCCATCATTTTTTCTCCAATTTCTTATTTGAGAAAGCATTTTGATGAACCAGGAGAGAAAACACTTGAGTTTAATCAAATTTTCTATTATCTTCTCTTTCTACCAAACAACAGCAAGTAGGGGTGGCATGTCATAAGGTAGTGGAACGGTTACGGATAACAACCCGTACGGGCCTTGGATGATAGTGACATGCAAGAAAGTTGGACAGCGTGGCGCTAGGAATTCCGCTACTTTGGAAGGACACACCGGATCGGGGAGATCATTGTTGCACCAGGCAAGTGGGCAAGGCCCTTCTATGAAGCCCACTACGATGGGCTGGGCCAATGAGGTTAATTCGCTGAAGCTAGTTGATTCGGAACCCAATAATAAGGTCAACCAGCTAGGTCCATTTCGTGTGGGGACTAATTTGGGTGGATCCAAGCCCACTTCGCACCTTAGCTCGTCAGTAAGGGGCAAAAAAGGAATAGCGAGGAGTAGGGCTTCATCTACTCACAAGAAGTCAAACGCACTAAACACTCAGACTTGGAGTTGGCGCAACACTGATGGCAGCAAGGGAAGATCAAATAAAACCTTCCAGTTCACAGCTCCGGTTCAGGCCGAAGTGGGGCATAAAGCTAAGGGGAAGAGTAGTGGAGGTCCCGAAGTGGCTCCGAACCGGCGGGTTGACGCTGGAGAAGGAGACGACTCCACCGATTTCTCAGACCAATCCGGTGGTAGAGTGGTTGGAGGCTATAGTGGGAAACCAACATGCCACCAAGCCGAGCCAAGTGTTCAAGCCGACCCTAAAGTTCAACAGGCACGCATCAACAAGGATACTGAACAGGGGGGTTTTGAACCAGTGTCTGACTATGTGCCCAGGGAAGGGGCGGACAAAGAAAAGGATGGTGAAGTTGGGATGGATTATGAGGATGGTGGTGGAGTTATTACTCTTGTTTGATGAGTACCCTACCCCCAACCACCATATCGTCATGAATATCATCGTCTGGAATAGTAGGGGTGTTCTAAAGCCCAATTTTCAGAAGTATGTATGGGATTTGGCAAGGAATCACAATCCGGCAATTATGGTGATTATGGAAACCCGTCTTGGGGGAGAAAGAGCTAGGGAGATCACTGACAGGCTCCCATTTGATGGTGAATCCATACGGAGACAATTGGCTTCACTGGAGGCTTATGGCTTCTGTGGAATTCAGACATGGTGGAGATTGAGCTGTTGGCTACTACAGAACAAGAGATTCATGTTGAAGTCAAGGTACTATCCTCTAATCTCTCCTGGTTTTTTACTGCAATTTATGCTAGTCCAAGGAGTGAGGAGAGATGTATCTTGTGGAACAACCTGTCCAGAGTTGCGGAGATGCATAATAAACCTTGGGTGATAGCTGGTGATTTTAATCAACCTTTAATTGATGAGGATAAACTGAAGGGTAGACTAGTGAGCATCAATAGATCCCTTCTTTTCAAGGAGTGCTTAGATAGGTGTAATATGGTGGATTTAGGGTTTAATGGGCCAAGATTCACATGGAAAAATAAGAGAGATGCCGATTGCTATATACAGGAAAGGATTGATAGATATTTCATGAATCTGAGTTGGTGTCTCCTATACCCAAAAGCCAGAGTTTCTCTTCTCACGAGATGTCACTCGGATCATTGCCCAGTACTCCTTAAAACACTACCTAGGAGGATGAATTATCTTAACAGATCGTTTCGGTTTCAAAGCTTCTGGCTCTCCCATCCTTCTTTTCCGAAAGTCTGAATCAGGCGTGGAGGAGGACCACGGAGCTATCGTAGAATATAGAAAATTTTGCTAAGGAGGCTAAGTTGTGGAATAAGAACCACTTTGGGAATATCTTTGCTAAGAAAAAGAGAATCATAGCTCGGCTAGATGGGGTCCAAAGAGCAATGGCAAATAATCCCTCTCCCCCTCTGATCCATCTGGAAAATCTGCTCCTCAAGGAGTTGGACATGGTGAATGGCCAAGAAATGGAGCTCTAGGCTTTAAAAGCTAGAATGAATTGGTTGGTGTTGGGTGACCGTAACACTTCTTTTTATCACATTTCAGCTCTAGCCAGGAGGAAAAGGAACCATATTTTATCAGTTAAAAATGGGGCAAGGGACTGGATTTTTGAGGAAAGGGATGTTATGAACTATTTTAGGGAAGGATTTCATAAGCTATACACCACAAGTCAGGATTCGGCCACATGGGAGCTAAACTACCACTTTCAATGGCAGGCCAAACTTTCGAAGGAAGAAAAAGAAGGTATCAGTCATATGGTGTCCAAGGAGGAAATTTCAGTTGCTTTGTGTTCTTTGAAGGCTTTTAAAGCTCCTAGACCAGATGGTCTTCATGCTGGCTTCCGAGTGGAGCTTTTTTTATTGTCTCTCTTTATTTCCCTCTCTTTCTGTTTACGTTAGTTGTGTCTATGGCACCTAAGCATAAGTTAGCTCTATCCTGGAACCCTCTTCGTTCCGAGGCATCTTCATCTTCTGATTCTGCTCCTATCTCTCTTCGGTTTCGTGATGATGATGCCCACAAGGCATTCTCGGAGAACTTTTCTAGACGCAGCATTCATTCGGAATGCCAAGTCATTCTGGCAGACTTCGCTGACACTGACCTTCCCGATGTCATTCACAGTCGGGGATGGAAGTCACTGTATGACATCCCGATCACTTGTCCTCTCGTGCTTATCCAGGAGTTTTACTCTAATATGCACGGGATTGATCGTTTAGTACCTCTTTTCTTCACTCGCATTTGAGGTACACGCATTCCTATCACATCGCAGCTTGTTGCGGATGTGCTTCAGGTTCCTAGGGTAGAGTTCCCTGACTACCCTAGTTGTGAGTGTCTATGGACTGTATCCGAGGATGAGCTCAAATCCGCTTTTTGTGAGCGTCCTTCCGAGTGGGGTGTGCGCCAGTTCACTTACTATTCGGGCTTTGCAAAATGCCCTCGATTTTTGTACATGGTGATGACCTTTGTACTCCATCCTCTCTCTCATTATAACTCCATAACAGAGCCTCGTGCTCGATTTTTGTTATCCCTCCTTGAGCATCTTACTATTGATTTCCCTTCTCATTTTATTCTTTCCATTATAGATGTTCATCTGGATTCGGCGTCCCGTGATAAGCTCATCTTTCCTTCTGCTGTCACAAGGATATTACGCCATTTTTCCGTCCCTTTTCCTTTGTCCGACCACTTCACTCATATTTGTGCCATAGACGCTGCTACCGTTAAACGTAGCGAGGCACAGTTCAGGTCGCAACAGACGGATTCCGCAGCTCCTCCCTCCCGTTCAGCTCTAACTCGATCTGCTCGATCCACATCCGCTCCCTCCTTTTCCACGAGCGATGTGTCACTAGAAGACATCATGGCACAGCTTCAACGCATGGATGCTCGCCTAGATACACTCTCTACAGAGTTGTATCAGGTGAACGTCCGTGTTGGCCGTATTGCTAGGCGGCAGGCGATCATGGGTAGATTCGCACCTGAGGCTTCTCCTCCACCTCCTCTTGTGGTTTCGGATTCTGAGGATAAGGATGAGGATGATGGTGATGACGATGATGCTTCTAATGATGATGATGATGGAGATGCTAGCTTTACCGATGAGATGTCTACTTGACACTCTTACCTTTTGTCCCTCGTGACAAAAAGAGGGAGTAGTTTTGGATATGAGAGTAGTCATTCTTAAAGGGAGAGTTAGTATAGGACATTTTGTTAGGGGGAGTGTTGATATCTTGAGGGATGTAGTGAGGATTACATGTATCTTTTTCTTTTCTTTCTTTTATAGATACATTGTTCTTGTACCTTAGGTCTTGTGGTCTTGTGACCATTTTTTACATACATTGTACTTATTTTCTTTATATATGAGGATGTATGTTTTTTTCACCTACCCTTGCATGTGTTGTTTCTTTTCTTTCTTTATACACATGGTTCTTATTACTTGTATGCAATTTATTATTTCTATTTCACACAAAGATGCCTTGATGAGTTTTGTTTAAAGTGTTTCAGAAATACAGGTTGTCAAAGTCTACTTGCCATAAACTCTCTTCTTACAAAGTTTTTCAAGAGTTTGTGTTAGGATAGATTTTATTGTATTCAACAAGTGAATATGAGTTGAGTGATTTATGACTTCTCTCATATGTCCATTTGTTTGTTGTGGTTTTGTCACAGATTGCCAAAGGGGGAGATTGTTAGAACATATGTGATTCACTTGTTAGGAACATATGTCACTATTTTATGTAATTGGCTAATCCTTTGACAAAAACGCACTTTACTTGTAATTGGGTAGATCTAGGTGTTTTTAATACTTCAAGAAACAAGGTTTCAAGATCAAGTGTTAAAGTCATTCAAGTCTATCCAAGAAACAAGCTGAATAGTGCAAATTCATTAAAACTCGACAGCTGCATCTATCGAGCTTAAGAAAGCTGTTTCAGCCCGTGTGCTCGACAGCTGTTTGACAACTCCTATCTGTCGAGGTTTAAGAAAACCAGATTTTCTGTTTTGTTTTCTTAGGATCCGTGAATGTGTCTTTGGGCCTTCTTTTCTCACAACCCTAGACATATAAAAGGATTATTTTAAGGGCCGTCAAAGAGTTCACAAGTTGCACAAGTGTTGAGCAAAGTTTGTTCAAGCAAATTATGACCAGAGACAAAGTTTTGCCCTAGTTCATCGTTCTTGAAGAAGTTGCTGTGTATGTACACCGTAGGATTTTGTGACCAAGCATCTTCTTGATCTTCATCGTTGGGATGAACTGAAGAACTTTGTAGCCAACAACCTTCTCTAATTAGTGATTGAAGTCGCGTATTGGAATCCGCGCAATTGGTTAGTCACGTACTTGGGAGCCGTGCATCAAAAGGGGAAATTGTCACTACAAAACAAGTCCAATTGGGTATTGGGGTAAAGGTTCAACTGTAGATTAGTATAAAGTACTAGGATTCCTTTACTTGTAACCACTTGTTATGATAATAGTGGAATTCCGGGAGTGGTAACCTGAAAATCATCCAGTGGGGTTTTTGCCGTTAGGTTTTCCCCATTCGTAAACAAATCACCGTGTCAATTTATTTTCCGCTGCATACTTAGTTTAATTGGTGATTTGTTTGTGTTACCACATGTTTGCATGTTAATTTGATTAATTAATAAACTTGGCTAATTAATCAATTAATTTATCACAAGGGGTCAATACGTTTTTGGCCTATCAAGTAAGATTTATCTATAGTTTGAGTGATTAGATCTTATTGCCATAGATATATAGTGTATGTGTGATAATTGTAAAAATAAAACATAAATTGTGGAACTGAATGATTACAACTTAGTTTGTTATAAGTTTGTTATTAAAATCATTCTTCACCTCTTCCATAGTATTCTTTCATTTTATCACAATAATGGTTAAATACCTAATTTAATTTTTTTTTTTATTCATTTAAGCTTGTGTGACTTTTTTCTTTTTTTAAGAATAGCTTGTGTGGACAATTGATAGTTTATCATGATATTAAAGAGCTTTTGTGTTTACTCTACCTCATATCCAAAAATTTAATGTTAAAATAATTGTTAGCTTTTGGGTTTAGAGCATTCACACTAGCTCTTGTAAAAAATTTCGCTAATTTTACAATAAGAACCTATTTTTTCTATTTTACACAAATACTTTTCAAAATATCCACATCAGACAATTTATTTTACACTACATTTCATTAAAATACTATTTCTTTACCAATTTTTTTTTATTATTCTCTTATATCTCTCTCTTCCTCAACCAAAAACCATGGCCCCATCAACCAAAATTTCTAGCAGGAAGCAACACCAAAACAAAATATCAGTATCCAAATTTTTCTTTAAAAGATTAAAAATTTCTTAGAAAACAAACATAAGCTAAAAATATCAAAGCAAAACTAAAACAAACTCATAAACTTGACAAAATTAAATTATGATTCTACTGCTACTAGTAGCCAAACTTATCATTGATCCTCAACAAACCCACCAACTTCTCAAATATCAAATATTCATACCCAAATCTAAACCAAAACAGATACCCAAATCAAATCATTGATCTCAGCCAAAAGACATTTCCACTCAAAATTTATGCCATGGACATTTTCTTTCAAATCAACCTTCTTCTGCTCCAATCACTCAATAAAACCCCCATCCAAATTAACCTTTCTCTGCTCCAATCGCTCAAAAAAACAAAAACCCCTTTCTTCCCTCACAGCGACACCCTAACTCCGACTTTAGCCACAACAACAATTTGCACGATCACAAAAGACTATCTCAACGGATCAACAACACCACCATGAAACACAAATTGCCATGGAGAAAATCAAAGAAGCCTCATTTGCTCTTCTAAATCTTAGTTAAGGTCATTCACAACAATCAAAAGAAACCGATCTAGGTATAGAGAGGGATGGGCATAGAGTGATTGTTGTTTAGATGAAGAGAGAGAGAGAGAGAGAGAGAGTGAGATTAAATAAGAAGAGACTAGAGAGTGATGGGTGAGAGCTTATATGGGAGAGAACGAAGATGAGGGAGAAGAGAACGAGAGATATAGGTTTGCAAGAGAGAGAAAAAGCGAGTGAATAAAAGTTGTGAGAATAATATAAAAATAGGATATTAATAAAAGTAATCTTTCCATGGTCAAAGGAAAATAGTGTTTTTTATTTTAATAGAAAGGAAAAATAAAGTAAAGTATAAGTAGTATGAAATTAACAAGTCAGAGAATACAAATAATTGAAAGCACGTGCAATTTCAAGAAAATGAAAGAAAGCTTGAAGACTCAATAAAAGAAATGTAGAATTCACCATACATTAGAGAAACTAGCAGGTTGCCCACGCAAAGCGTGGTAATTCTATAAGCTTTTATATAAGATGGTTTTGGAAAATGTTGTACATATATTATAACACAAACGGTGGATATTTTCATTGCTAAAATCACTTACAATTATAATTGAAACTTCAAAGCAAGTAGGAATATTTTGTTCCCTACCATTAGATGATCATGAACCCAATTAAATGCAAGCGTATGTTGTACATGTTCGACTCATTGAACCTATCACTTTTCATATGAAATTTCTAACCAAGGCATTGATCTCATCAAGCATTCTCAATAATATTTTAACTATATATAGCAATGTCAAGGTCACATAGTGAGTCATGTCTAAGCAAAACACTTAGCCTGTTATCAATCTCATTAGCAGTGCAAAACGGGGTTTTTCTCCAACTATCAGAAGTAACAACCCAATTTTGTGGTGGTTTTGGACATTTGATCGAAAGATGTAAGGACTTTATCCTTCATTAACATGGGTATCGACACACTCTCTCATAGAAGTCATTGAAACATAGAGTTAAGCCTCCTTATATTAGCCTTGTAATGTTAATTTAGTATACTTTGGGTATCAGCAATTTTGATCTGCATAAATATAATTTCACCTATTTTAAACGAATATAATTAGATATAATTATCCTAAAACTTGTTCCATAAACTTGTTCTTAACCCACAATCCATCTTCAATACACGAATTACAATAAACTAATTACTGAGTATAGGCAACCAACCAATTACTTAAATGTGAAAACAATTTATAGGAAAGCAAAAGTACAAATACAGTATTTAGAAAGTCAATGTTTAATTTATGATAAAAAGAAGTGGCAAAGTGCAGATCTAGATAGAAGACCAAAAGAATTTGTATTTCGAACAATTCGTAGATTTTGCTATATACCTTTCTATAAAATTCATGCTTATAGTACTGTTGGAATAAATAACAGTCACACTAATAAAAATAAAATAAAAAAAATGGAAAGAATTGACTTGTAATACATACACACACACAAGAAACAATTGAAAAGCTAAAATAAATAAATAAATAAATAAATAAATAAAAACATTAAAGAGTGGAACAACGTGGCTGTCACATCTTAATTGATGCACAACATCTATTCCCAATTGTCATCACAATGATCAGCACCCACTCAATTAGGTGATGCATTCTTCATCTTTTATAAATTCCTAAAAAAAAAAAAAAAAAAAAAAAAAAAAAACTAAAATTAGAGAGTTTTGTCCATCAATTTTTTGTTTAAATATAATTAGACAAACAATGATAAGTGAAAGATAGAAACCTATTTGAATGAGACAATTCCACTTCCATAACCTTGAAATAATAATTTTACTATCTTTGAAGTTTGCAATAAATCTGATAAAACACACATGAATGATTTTTCTCAGATCTAAAAACCCATTTATCAATTAGATTTACCAAGAAAGTAATAAGATGTATTCAACAAACATGACCATCTTTTTTGTTAGGTTCTAAAGACTTAGGATTTTATGTATTTAGAACTCTAATGTGTATTGTTGGCAAACCATGATCAAAACAATATGTTTAGTCATGTTTAAGCTTGCTCAAAGTTGATTCGTTTTTGTAAAGTTGGAACAAGCTGTTGCAAGATTCATTTATGCTTCTCGGCCTGGTTCGATCGATCGAAACTTAGGCTCGATCAATCGAAAATCGGGTTAGAGGCGTTTTCTGCAGATTTCCAACTCAGCCCTAGTTTTGTTTTAAAACGTTTAGGGTTTTCTAATTTGCCCTAGGTATAAAAGGCAAACCCTAGCCACGTTTTAGTGTTGCTCATATTGCTGTTTGTGTAAATCTCTTGTGAGATCTGTAAGGAGCTTTCCTTTACACAAGCTTAGGATTATCAAGAAGGAGATTTCTTCAAGAGCTTGATGATCATTCAATTGCTGCCATAAGAACTTAAAGAAACACAAGCGGGGGTGCTTGTACTTGCTGGAGAATCCAAGAAAGAAGGAGCCTGTGGTTTCGGAGCTTGCACGTAGTCGTGTCAGTAAGTTTCTACTGGTGGGTAGCAATAGGATGTTAGCGGTCTAAGTTCTGTTGAACAATTTCGATTCTTTCATAGTTGATTCAGGTTTACCTTGAGGATAGCTAGGTTAAATCCTCCCCAGGTTTTTACCGGTTTGGTTTCTTGGGTGATCATATCATTGTGTTATTTATCTTTCCGCTGCTTTACATGATATGATTGTTTTGATTGTGATAACCTAGATTTGTTAATTTGGACTAAGTAACAACTTGGCTAATTACCTAGGTTAATCCAATTGTGTTTTTTAAGGGGTCTAAAAACTATTATTTTTTCTTGTCAACCCTTTTCATGGGTGTTTCCATCAAACACATGAAAACATAGAGATACAATTATTTGGATTAATGTTATCAACAAAATAGGGAGCAACACACTGTGCTCAAATGCAATCCATTGTAAAAGATTTCATACATATGGTGTTGTTTTAATCTATCATAATACATATCTAGGCAACAAACATACATTATCTATTTCCCAACATTGTCCACTTGTCTTACCTACACATAATTATAAATTATAATAAAATTGAAAAAGGAAAGGAAAGAAATAAATGTGATGAGAATAAATCAAAATATCAATTCAAAGGTCAAAGTGGAATCTTACCTTTTCCTATTGAGACCTACAGGAAGTTCGACAACAATCAAGACCATCAAAGCCATGTGGCACATAGGATCAACAATTAACTCGGGACCCTTTATGCCATGATTGATCTCTCCTTTCCTTTTTGTAGTCTACAACCAACCAATTTACTCTTAAATGTTTTGAATTATTCTAATATCACTCACACATACCCAATCAAAATGTTGCAAAATGGGCATCATTTAACATAAATTTCATAACTGGAGAATTATTTTGTCTTGTTTTTTATTTTGTTCTTGGTCTAAAAATAAAATTATCAAGTTTAAAGCGAACCATAAACATTATAGAAAAGAAAGCAAAACCAAAATAGTGTTTATTTTAAGCAATTTACAATGTTACCTCTAACACAGACCATATGTATTGTGTATTGCTGCAATTTACAATATGAGCACATGAAAAATAGTTTGCTGCTGCTGCATTAATTGTTGTCTATAGCAAAACACTCAGCTATTTTATCAAACAATTCGCGTGCATGTAACTAAAAGGCAATTGCATCCAAACCAAAATTATAAAGTAAAAATTAAAGAGATCAAAGTAATAAAGCAAAACTTTAAAAGAGTGATAGAGAAAGGGTTGTTTTTTAGAGATTATATACCCACCTTTTAGTGGAAGAATTACCTTACGATTCAATTTGGGATCCAAAGCACAACTCCAAGAAGAAGATATAACGGTTGAAGCAAATTGGCATCAATGGAGCAAGAAAGGGTAGAGGTATCTAATGGGATTTGGGTTATTTTCCAAAGAACTATTACATTGATTTATTTTCCAGAAAGATCTAAGGGCTATAGATATATATAGATATTGATTTCAAAAGAAATACATTAGTGTGCATTTAATTTAAAGGGCAACTGAAGAGTTGAGAAAGAGAAAAAGGTGAACTGGATTTTGCTGAAGCAATAAGTAATATGCATCTTTTCAATTTCTAAAAGGACGTTGGAATTTATTTTTTAAGTGAAGGTGATTTGGAAGGTTGTTGATGCCTATTTTTGACAAAAAGGCCCAATGGCAGAAGTAGCCCAACAATATGAAAAAAGATGGAAAAAGAGAATAGTAAAATAAAGACCATTGGGCTAGAATGACAGGAATAATGGTTAACATGCCCACTAAAATAATAAGTGGCCTAAGAGAAAGCAAACAGACCGAGAAAGCCCTAAGGAATGTAGTAGTAAGCCCATGGCAATTGTAAGAGATGGAAAGAAAGTAAAAATGGGTCGGGGAAGCCCAAAGAAAGGAATTAGTAAATAGAGTTGGCTCAAAGGCCAATAAGCCCAAAAGTAAGGATGTGGTAATTGGGCTAGGGAAGCCCAAAGGATTTAGCAAAAGCTCATGGGAATGAAAGAGGTAGGAAAGGATGAAATAAGCCAAAGATGCCTAAAGAACGAAATGGGCCGAGGAAGCCCAAGGTATGGAATGGATTGGCCTAGCAGGAATACTGGACAGTAAAGACCAAAAGAAGGAATAAGGTAAGAAATTGACATGATAGGTGCTTCAGCCCGTAAGCCCAGAGGCAACAACAAGGCAAAAAGACAAGTGTTATCACAACAGGAGCAGTGCAGTGGCATGGCAGGAACACCAGTCAGCCCACGGATGCAGGGTAAAAAGGGACACGGGCCAAGTCAAAGAAGAGAAAGCCCATACCTAAGCAACACCCAGCCCGAAGAAGAGATGGGATGCAAAGAATGAAAGCCCAAAGACTCATTCATGCCACAAGAGTTAAACAAGCACTAGAGCATGTAGCAGAATCAGACAAAATTGAAGGTAATGGCAAATGCGTGAGAGCCAAAAAAGCAATGGACTCATCTGGAAGTGGAGCATGCACACAAGGCTCAGGCACCACCTACCTGTACCCAGCCAATACAGGGGAGGTGGGCCATGGGTTAGAGGTATGAGAGGGTGTGGTTTGGCGGTAGGGAGAAGGGGGAGCCTATTTTGGGGTTCCCACTCAAGCTCTTTTGGGGAAAATGTCCTGCTGTGGTGACATCTCATCCAAAAGAGGTAAACATGAGCTAGAATTACTAGATGCATGCTATAGAGGTTGGTAAGAAAGAAGTTTAACCCTTATATGAATGGAAGTGTCAAGGGGAGTAAGAGACAAAACAAAACCACTTTTGTCTGAGGATGAGGCGTGGCACAGCCAACATAGTGTAGTGGTGGTGGCTGGGCAGCCGGTAGACCAGTGGACAGTCTTGGAAGAACACCCACAATAGGCCAAAAGCAGTTGAGGGGTAAAAATAGCAAATCCTGTCACAGCAGGCGGTATAAAAGGCCATAGATGTGCACAGTAAACGGTATACAAGAAATATAGAAAAAAAGAAAGAAATAAAGAAAAAAGAGCAAACGAAGAAAGAAAGAAAGAGTACCGAAAAACCCAAAGTAATGGAAAAATATGAGTGATAGGAGCAAAAGCATGCATCAGTAGGCAACTCACTTCTCTCCCTCTCAATAGCCCACTCTCTAATGAATCAAGAATCCAAGATTAAGCCACCTAGGTCCTTTTTCCAAAGTGTGTAACTTCTACAGTAGGAGCCCCCTCTGAGGTTACTCACATTGGAGGTTGGTTCCCTTTTTGGACTTGAATCTGCTAAAGAGCCAAACCCAATCTTTTAGCAGACTAATCTTTTTTTCCCTTGTCTCAGTTGATTAATGACTAACTTGACATCTTGCTATTAATCTTTCTTTTCCGTATTCACGTTGTGACATCTTCCTTTGTAGAGTTGTTCATACATTATTGTTCTTAGTAGAAGATGTTTTAGTTAAAAATATTTTAGTTATCCTGCTGCATTGTTTTTCCTGCTATAACATTTTGTAACAGTCTTTCCTGCCGTGAGCACGTGACATGCTCAAGACTCCTGCCAGGGCACGTCAGCATAAGAAAGGCTCAACTTGCGCACAAGCTGGCCTAAGGTGTGTTTCAGTTAGACTAGTCCCGACTCTCCTACCCTAGAATCACAAGGCCGTGGTACAGTAAGAGTAATCCAGCCCAAGATACAAAAAAGCCCACCACAAAGGTCAAATGCAATAATTGCTCTTATGAAGTTTTAATAAAGCGCCATATGGCAGGATCTCATTCTCTCCTGCATGAGGTCTCTGCTTTTATATATACTAGCTTTTAACTGGCACAATGCGCGGGAATTTTTTATTTTATTTATTTGTTATTTTTTATCTTTAAATGTATTCCTTACAAAGCAACTTATATTGCACTTTCAAAATCTTTTTTTGTCACTTTTCATCTTTAAATGTTTTTCTAACAAAATAATAGAAAAAAGAGAATAATAATAAATTTGCTTTAATTAAATGTATTATACAATGTGTAGAAAGAAAAAGAAAAAGAAAAAGAAAAAAAAGGAATCATTTCACAACTCTGGTAAATTTCAAATACTTATTAAACTTGCATGGTTTTAATATAGAAATCCAAATGTTCAAAAGTTCTACACATTCATGTTGTCACATTTTTAACCTATAGTACTAACAAAAGCATAAAGTACCAGACATAGAATTTCATAAAGCTATAGAACACAAAATAAATAGATAGACTTGAAAGAGTATGTCTTGTCCTTCATGTCAATGCATATAGGTTGAAACAAAGGTTCCTCATATTTTTTACTCTAGCCAACATTTTTTGTGATTTGTAACAACTGTTTAACCACCACTAAATATGTTAATTTTTTTGCTACTGAGTAACTAAAATATAATATAGATTCTGCTAATGGTAAAATTTCTCGTAATCTTTAAAATGTCATTTGCTAGAGGAGAAAAATAAAGACACATAAAATACTTCCAAGACCTAGAAATGTGACGCAACTCAAGATCTTTTTTGCAATTGCTATAACAACTATTATTTTGTCTAATTTTTTTTAAAAACATTTCTTTGACTTTCCTTTATTTTGCCTTTATTTCATATTTTTTGGGCAAAATTTCACTTTATTAATAATCAAAGGCATGAAATTTAATTATGACCTTAGAATAAAATCATATAACCGATTGTTCCACAAAAATAAAAGTGGTAATGTCATTTTCATCTAATACATATATTAGATAACCTTAATACGATGCTTCATCATGTTAATAATGACAATCATATACAATGCTGGCAAAAGAATGAAATAAACAAATAAAATAAAAAATATGAAAAAAAATTTAGTAAAAGAAAACAAACCCGAAAGAGAAAGAAGCTGAAGTATTTGATATCACAGTTACAGTAAATCCCTTTTTTCCACATACACACCACATGTATGAGAAAATGAAAAATAGATCCTTAAATAGGAGCTATTATGAAAAAATTATCGTATTCAAGAAATTGTCACTCTAATTTAACCAAAAAGATGAAATGCTTCCAATCAAAGGTATATTTTTCTATTTCTCGTCTTCTTTGTTTCTTAAATTTATCATATATATATATATATATATATATATATATATATATATATATATTTCAACTCTTTTCCTTTCACTTGTGACTCAATTGGCTTGAAATTTCATGAAAACAGATAGCTAAACATACAGATAAACTGCTGATTTACATGCTTTTTCTAAAGATAACTCGATTGCCCAACCTTTTCATTAATCTTCGTAGTTAAAGTCTAATATAAAGAATATTAAAAATAATAAGAAATATTGTTTCTATAAAGTGTTTTTATAGAATTCAAAACATGGTTTATATTATTTACGTGTAATCTAACATACACATATTAGTGCGTTTGAGGTCCAAAATATGTAATTAGTTAACTCATGTTAAACATTATTGACATCTCCTTGTTTAAAATAATGTCTTTTTTCTTTTTTTTTTCTTTTTTTTTCTTCTGGTTTGTCTTTTGGCTGTAGTTGCATATTCTAAACACATTGATTCTAATTCCTTTTCATCTATTTGTTAGTAGAGTAGTAGAGAGTTTCAATAGAACTCATTTGTGTGAGCACTTGGATTTTTCTTTTCCCTCTTTTGTCTCTGCTTTCATTTTTTACTTCAGTAGTTTAGATTGATTTCAGCACTCTCAAACAGCAGAGTAGTAGAATTTTAGTTAGACTCAGTTTACTTAGAGCAAAAATTGTGTCATCACTAAGTTTTTCTTGGAGTTGTGAATTTTCTTTCTTTATTTATTTATTTTATGCAGCAGCTGGAATTTATATGTTTGAGTAAACTAATTTTTTAAGAAATCATTTAGTAGCAGGACAATAATTTCTACAAAATTGGCTATGCTAGTAACAAATTTATACAATAATAGTTATGTCACTAATACAATAGTTTCTATAAAATTGGCTAAGCCACAAATTAAACAACATTGTACAGTGACAAACTAATATTAGTATAATTATTATAAATAAATAGTATCTCTCTCAACATGTCCACTCAAACTATCACTGCATTTTCTCAACCAATGCATACCAACCAATGGATATTCAAAGTAATTATAATTATTATCCTTAACATTGAAACTCTATAATGCACCACCGATCAGACTATCAAATATGCTGGAATTCTTACGTTAATTAAGAATTTAAGAACAACAAAAAAAGCCTAATGTTACCACAATTCTTATTACCATTTACCAAAACCTCAAGTCCTTATGATTAGGGGAAAATACAAAACAAAAGCAATGCAAAGTAACGCAACTAAACAGAACAGCAATGCAGAGCAACCCCAATGAAACCAAACGGCACATAGAGGCAGAGCAAGAGTTATAGCAAAATTGAAAACAAAAACCAACACACCATATCGTCTACCTAATGCAGATATGATTCTGGCCAAAACCCATTAAGCCAATACAACATAGCGTCTCCCCATTAAGCATATTCTGGCCAAAAAAGTAAAGCCTTTTTTTTTTTTTTTTTTGGGAAACAAGGAGAGCGTTTTTAAGGGACAAAAGCATTGACTTAAGCATTCATCCGCCTTGACTTTTATTCCCTAGCTTATAAAAAGACCATAGAAAACTTTGTTATACATCACCCGATGATTGACTTGTTCTCTGATAGATGTTGGATCAACTTCTTCACATTCATGTAAGAAGATCCCCCTTCTTCAACTGACTTCTTAGCGATTTCTCCAAGCTTTCTAGCTCTCTTTCTTCTCTCTTCTGCTTCTTCTCCTTTATCCATCAACTGCTCTATTGCCTTCTTCACATCCTCACTCCTCACCAACACCTTATCCTTCTCTTCCCCAAAGTCCACAGAAGCCTTAGCTCCTACACTCACACCAATCCTCAACACTTGGACAAGTAACTTCTCATTGTAGAACTGCTCAGCAAAGATAGGCCATGTTATCATAGGCACGCCTGCACTTACTCCTTCTAGTGTAGAATTCCAACCACAATGCGTTAAGAACCCTCCAATTGCTAAATGGGATAGTATTTGAACTTGTGGTGCCCATCCTCGAATTATAAGACCTCTCCCTTTAGTCTTCTCTTCAAATTTTTCTTCAACTAACCATTTTTCTAATTCCTCTGAATAATTTCCCTTTTTAATAACCCAAATGAACGGATAGTTGGATGATTCTAAGCCCAAAGCAAGCTCCACTAATTGTGAAGCTGACAGTTCACAAAGACTTCCAAAGCAAACATATATGACAGAGTTGGGCTTCATTGAATCTAGCCAACTCAAGCAATTGCACTCATCAATGGAGGTCTTGTTTCCTATTTCAAACTTGTCAGATATCGCTTTGTTACATAAAGATAGCGGCCCTATGCACCAAAGTTTCTGGCCCCCTTTCTGGTATTCTTCCACGTATCTTGCCTCTAACTCTTCAAATGTGTTAACCACCAACCCTTCTGCCGATAGCTTAGCCGTTTCAAGTTGGTTCATATATTTTTTGGATTCATCCGAACCTGTTCTCTCATCTACAGGTAGCTGGGCCTTAGTGAATTCAATCCTATCTGGCATGTTGGGCAACAAAAATGTCTGTGAGTCAGATGTGACTCCCTCGAGCACCTTAGAGCAAGATATGTTGCGATGACACACTAGACAGAAGCAACATGCTGTATGGAAGACAAGCCTTGGAATCTTGAAATTGAGGCCAATCTCTGTGGTCCAAGGAAGACATATATCAGAAATAATGCAGTTGGGCAAAGATTCTAACTCTTCTAGCCACTTTTCTAGTGGTTTTTGTAGCATGCTACAAGCTGCAAAAAATTGGAGTGATAAGTTGAGAGAAGGGAGGGCGTCCAGGTTTTCGCATCCTTCAGGCAATCCGGCTTCTTGGCCAGGAAAACGAAGTGAAAGGATTTCAATGTTGAGGTTTGAGGCTTTTTCTTGTTCGAGGATTGTGTTGAACCGAGCTGCATTAAGGGGTGTGAGGACAATGGTAACTTTTACGCCATGGTGTGCAAAGAGTTTGGCAATTTCAGTGAAAGGGATGAGATGGCTTTGGGACATTAAAGGGATAAGAAGGAAGTGAAGCTGGTGAGTTTGTGACTGTGAGGCCATGGCTGAATCGGCTCTGTCTGATTTCTTTAGTTCTTCTAGTTTGCAGTTTTATTGTGCAAGTAGTTTAGTTGTTCTAGTGTGCAGTTTTATTTTATTTTTTATATACTTTATTTCTTTGTCCAACTGTCCAAGGTTGTTTTTCTGGTAGACATTTCTTTTTCTGGTAGACATTTCTGGTAGACATTTCCTTGCTAACTTAACTAACTAATCTTTCTCAAAAAAGAAATGTGACCTTGAGTCCCACATCGATAAGCTAGTAACTAACATAAAGGTTTAAAGCCTTCGCTAGACTAACAAGACTTGGGCCGTTTTGTTAGTATACCGTTGGTGATCTTAGACCTGTTAGCACACTAGAATTTCCTTGCTAACTTAACTAACTAATCTTTCTCAAAAAAAAAAAAAAAGGTACATCTACTAGAAGGTCGTACGCGTACATTATTAGTATATATTAATATTAATAATATATAAATATAATAATGATCATTGAAATTTGATTTTAAATAAAAAGTATATTATCCATAAAATAATATAATGTGTAAGTAGGGATTTTTGTTTGGTATTAAAGAATCCACCTCTTATAATGATGCTCCCACGATTTAAACCCATGTCCTTGGCTCTGATACTAGTTGTCGAAGGTGATAAGAAAGGCACACTGGAGTCTTTATGGCATTCAATATTACATCTCATGGCGTTAATTTTGATGGATCAAAAAAATTTATAATGATATGAATATGTTACTACTATTTAGAAGATATCATGCAAATTTTTAAATCTTCGCTTAAGAGTTATGAAAGTTCAATTAGTGTATAAAACACCTTGAACGTTTAGACCCCCAATTTACAAATTACCAATTCAAGCTTTATGACAAACAATAAGTATGCGGAAAATGAACACAAGCTATAAACAGAATTGGTAAACAATCTAAACCAATTAAAATCACATCCATAGCAAAAAATAAAAGGCAAAGATAAAGGGAAGAGAGATGCAAATATAAGGACAACACACGATGTGTTATCGAAGAGGAAACCGAAGCCCTCGGCGTAAAACCTTTCCGCCGCCCTCCAAGCGGTCAATAATCCACTAGAAAATGTAGTTGGGATACATGAACAGCAATAGACCCTCCAAGCCTAATCTACCCGATGTACCTAAGCCCTCCAAGTTTCTTGCTCCAACGAGGTTGCGCTGAACCTTTTTCTTTTCTAACTTACCGGATTCCGCTATAATCCATAGCATCCGCCATCCTTGGCATCTTCCAATGCTTCCCAAAGCTCCAAAAACACTCAACACTCTAAATGGGTGTGGGCAGTGTTTGGATAGAAATCTCCTCTCAATAGGTATGACAATGAGAGAAGGAATGAGAAGATACTACAAAGATTTCTCTCTAAGAATAAGTAGCTCTCTCTAATTGGGTGGGTGTTTTGAAGAAACCTCTCTTAGGGTTTTTCTTTCTGAATGGCCACATATATTTTGTGGGAATGAGGGGTATTTATACTGGTGTGAGAATGGAATGCGAAGAGTCAGTTTTTCCAAAACAGGGCTGGCTGGCAACTTGACCTTGCGACTTGACTGAGTCGCGAGTTCAAGCCGCGAGCTAACTGAATGGCCAGTCTGGATTTTTGTCCTGTAGTGCTCCAGTTGGCATGACTGTTTAGCTCCCCTGCATGCTCTGTGCGTGTGCAACTTTTGGCGGCTTGCAAGCCGCAAGCCTCCTGTGAGATCCAGCCGCGAGTCCCTGCTTCACTGCACAGTCTTGAGCATTTCTTCACACTCTCTCACACACTACCCTTACATGATTCCCACCTAAATACAGGGTTTCTAAGTGCTGTATTACAAGCAAATTTGTTACGGAATAAAGCCAACACATGGTTGATTAAATTCAACCTTACAATCTCCCCCTTTGGCTATTCCGTGACAAAACACCCTAAAACAAACTCTAGACTTAAACGTGAGTTTGGGAACAATGGCAAAACTCACTCACACCTAAATCTAGAAGCTGTGAAGCTCTTGAATCATATGAACATGAATCTCCTGAAACACAACAATACACCATGATCATTGTATGCAGAAAAGCATGAAATGCATATGAAACAGGCAATATGTGATCAAGTATAGATGGAGTTAAGAATCAAACCATGGCTTGATCAACCAAGTAATCACTACAAGGTAGTGAACACAATGCTCATTCACACTTGGAATGAACACTTGGACATACAAGCAAACAAGAACAATGCAAGTTACTTGTATGCCCAACACTCAACCAATGCATAAAACACTAGGTATATGCATCTAGGAACAATCCTACAAGGGCACAAGAGTGACAGTACTTAACAAGAAAATGCATGATATTTAGATAGAAGTACTAATTTAACAAAAACAAAAAGGCTGCATAAAGCATGGTACAAACCATAAAGCCTACAAGTCAACCCTAAAAGCTTACAAAAGCAACATGGGTACAAACCACAAAATACTGAATATAAACTTAAACAATATAAACTAAAAGTGCTTAAAGTTTCTCCCCTTCAAAATGATGAGAAGCTGTGATGCACTTAGAACATATATACTTGTAACCTGAAACACTTGTACAAAACACATTAGACCCTCAAGGTAAAGCAAGTAATAAAAGGACAAGTATAATGTAACAAGTAAATTGCGATCAAGTAAACATGATGTGAAACATGTGAGCAACTTGATCATACATCAAAACAGTCATATAGAAATGACTACAATGATCACATAGCAAAGCAAATGATCATCCGAACATGCATTCAAAGAAGCACAATAGCATAGGGATATATGCATGTCCAAAACACAAACACGATGCAATACAAGAAAACAAGCATAAAGAGAAATAAACAAAACAAGGTTTTCTTATTAACTCAATATCTTCTCCCCCTTGGTATATGCATCTCCCCTATAGAATATCTCTCCCCCTACAAATGTGCATGAGAAATAGAATTTCTCCCCCTAAGGATGTGCACAAGAGTCATATAGAAATGACAAAAACTCTCCGGTATACTCTCTAGAGTATACTCTCCCCCTTTTTGTCAGGAATAGACAAAGGGTCAAGGAGAAACGAGGGCAAAAGAAGAAGGAACAAACAATGCTAATGATGCATGAGGGGTGCAAGATGAATGAGAAAATGAAGCTCAATCCTAAGACAAAACAAAGTGTTACAAAGCATAAGGTAAACATGACATGCTAGGATGAAGAAACAAGGTATAGACCAATGCATGACAAGGGTAGCAAAGGTGTGCAAGAGGTGGTTATGTGCAATGCATGACCAATGCATGAAAAATGCACATGTGGGGTAAGGTGTGTTAAATACACAACCAATGAATCAAACATGTTCCTAATGAGGAAACATGAGAAACCCCAAAGTTTGGTACTCATCGGAGTCCAAACAAGCGAGAAAATGTCTAAGAGGCATTTTAACAAACACCTAGCATGCACACTATGAACAATAATGTGAAACAATGCATGAACATCATGAAATCCACCCTTAATACATGTTCTTTTTGCCACAAGTGGCCAACATCCAATGCAAATCAACAAAAGAAACCAATCCCATGAAGAAATTTGACAGAAATTAAGTTTTCCAAACCCCTATGATAAAAATTCCAACCAAGAGCACAAAACTCTCCAAAACATAATCTAAGGATTAAAATTAATGAAAAGAGTTTATAATTACCTTAAAGATGTTAATGGAATGAAAAACCATTCAAATTGGTTGAGTTTTGATGTAAAAATATTGAAAGAGGGGTTTAAAAGAGGATGGGAGAGGTTTTAAACAAGTTTCCCACGAAAAAGCTCTTTAAAAGCTGATTCTGGGCGTTTCGCGGCTGGGTGAGTCACCAGGTTCAGTCGCGAAAATTTTCGCGAGTCGCGAGTGAGTCGCCAAAGCTTCTGGATGAACTCGCGACTGGGGTTTCGCGACTGGCGAGTCGCCAGTTGAGTCGCGAAAAACTCTGACACCTGTTTTTCAACACAGAACATGTTTAAACAATGAAAAACAAAGTAAGCACTAAACAAGAACGCAAAGAGTGATAAAAATCACTTCCAAAAACATATAAAATGATCAAAAATCTTTTTGGATTAATCCATATATGATTGAGCACACACACATCACATTTAGACAAGTACAATCTAACAAAAGAATAAGACATTCATCGAACATTAGACATGTGTGTTGTATGTGTATCAAATGTGGAATAGTCCTTAGTCTAGAGTGAAGTTTCAATGATCAATTCAATCAAATTATACACAACTAGTACTAAGTCAAGTGGTCTATCTCAATTATAGAAATGAACATATATGACCTCCCACAAGAAAATGATTACATACAATGAAGCTTTTCATTTGGCTTTCTTTACAATTCATAACATTTGATCATTTTGAATCAAAACATCTCATTTTGAGATCGATGCCTGAAATTTGTGATATTTCAATTTGATGAACAAGCCTTTGGCTTTTTTTTTTGGGCATCATACATTTTCATATAAGTCGCTTTCCCTTTTTCCTAGTCGAATACTAGTATGTGCGACGGCTTTTGCAGCTTATTATCTCTTTTCATTTTGAGATTTACATTTATTGAGCTCTTTAAGCAATAAAGATAAAAGAGTGGGAAGAGATATAAGCACAAGCCTACGCATGTATCAAAACCAACATGACTATTGACTAATCATTCATGACAAGCTTGAAGATCGATTTACAACAATCACACAAAGATGTCAAGATTTTTCCCACAAAAATATAAGTGCAAAACTAACAAGCTAAACTCGTAAATGCACAAAACCATTTGTACAAAGGTACAAGGCCAAACTCACATGTGATATGTGCTCAAACATATACGATCAAACTTTTTGAATTTTTCACTTTTTATGTGGTTTTGGATTTTTTACTCACACAAAGCTGAAACATAAAAGTAAGATAAAAAACAAAACAATGCATACAAATAAATGTAAGATGCACAAAATGCATGAAGATATGACATTTAATGCATAAAGGGTCCTACAAAGATCGAAAGAATTAAATCAAGGACCAAAAGAGGAAAAGCTCAACCATAGGAACCCTTCCTCATCCAAATGGAACGATTGTTTGGAATGAGTGTCTCAAGAGAAGTGAGACGAGGGTTGGAAGAATGAGAACCGGAGATGCACATAGTCAAAGAGTTAAGAGCATTAAACATTTTTTTTAACAACATGCTATTTTCACTCAAAACCGGTTTACTCTTTTTAGCACAACTTCCAATAAGCTCAAGTTTCTCTTTTCTTTTGATTCTTTTAAAAGCATGAAACTTAGAGCATTGAGGTCTTAGATGACCAAAGGCACCACAATGGTGACAAGTTGGAACAAACTTAGATCCATCCAAAGCTTTAGGTTGAGACCTAAACAGAGGCTTTGACTTAACAGCCTTTCTCTCCACCTTTTGATTTCTTTTGTGTGGAGGAACGTATACCGATTTGTCCTTAGAGGTAGAACACACAATAGGCACAAGATCGGGTACCACAACATGATTGCAACAAATATTATCATCCCTTTTATCAATGGGTTCAGCAATCAAACAATTAGCATGCATCTTAAGAGATTCATTTTCACATTTTAACTCATCAACAAGTTTGTTAGACAAAACAAGTTTAGCATCCAAGTCCATGTTCAAACATTCAAACTCTTTCAGCTTTTCAAGAGAAATTTCAGCAAGTTTTTTATATTTCTCAACCAATTTGTTGGATTCATTAAGCTTAGCAATCAAATCATCATTTTCACAAAATAACTTGCTCAAATTCTTTTGAAACTTCTTAGCATTTTTCTTCAAGAGTTTGTCAACAACATCCATAGATTCAAATAACATGTCATCACTCTTATGAGGATTAACACCCATAGAGGCATTTTCACAAACACGTGACATGTTACAACCATCACCAACCAAATCATACAAAGAGGCATACAAAGCACAATCCATGGCAAATAAACACAAGGAGTCAAGGATCACACTTAGGTATTTAAACCACAACAAGTGTACCCGCTCTGATACCAATTGAAAGTTCAATTAGTGTATAAAACACCTTGAACGTTTAGATCCCCAATTTACAAATTACCAATTCAAGCTTTATGACAAACAATAAGTGTGCGGAAAATGAACACAAGCTATAAACAGAATTGGTAAATAATCTAAACCAATTAAAATCACATCCATAGCAGAAAATAAAAGGCAAAGATAAAAGGAAGAGAGATGCAAACACAAGGACAACACACGATGTGTTATCGAAGAGGAAACCGAAGCCCTCGGCCATAAAACCTCTCCGCCGCCCTCCAAGCGGTTAATAATCCACTAGAAAATGTAGTTGGGATACATGAACAGCAATAGACCCTCCAAGCCTAATCTATCCGATGTATCTAAGTCCTCCAAGCTTCTTGCTCCAACGAGGTTGCGCTGAACATTTTTCTTTTCTAGCTTACCGGATTCCATTATAATCCATAGCATCCGCCATCCTTGGCATCTTCCAATACTTCCCAAAGCTCCAAAAACACTCAACACTCTAAATGGGTGTGGGCAGTGTTTGGATAGAAATCTCCTCTCAATAGGTATGACAATGAGAGAGGGAATGAGAAGAGACTACAAAGATTTCTCTCTAAGAATAAGTAGCTCTCTCTAATTAAGTGTGTGTTTTGAAGAAACCTCTCTTAGGATTTTTCTTTCTGAATGGCCACACATATTTTGTGGGAATGAGGGGTATTTATACTGGTGTGAGAATGGAATGCGAAGGTTAGTTTTTCCAAAACAGGGCTGGCTGGCGACTTGACCTCGCGACTTGACTAAGTCGCGAGTTCAAGCCGCGAGCTAACTGAATGGCCAGTCTGGATTTTTGTCCTGTAATGCTCCAGCTGGCATGACTGTTCAGCTCCCCTGCATGCTCTGTGCGTGTGCAACTTTTGGCGGCTTGCAAGCCGCGAGCCTCCCGCGAGATCCAGCCGCGAGTCCCTGCTTCACTGCACAATTTTGAGCATTTCTTCACACTCTCTCACACACTACCCTTACATGATTCCCACCTAAATACAGGGTTTCTAAGTGCTGTATTACAAGCAAATTTTTCACGGAATAAAGCCAACACATAGTTGATTAAATTCAACCTTACAAGTTATCCACGCGTTAATCATATTGATCAAAAACTCATATTGATGTGTTATTGTTGTTTAGACTTTAGAAGATACAAATGATATAAATAATAAATTCTTGGCTTTTTTCTTTTTTTCTTTTTCGAAAGCATTGACACAACATTGGAAGGGATGACTGTAGATGTATTCTTGCTCACCCCTAGGTACTAATACCCAAGGAGGTGCCATGAAACCATTAAGGTCATTGGCTAGATGTGTTCTTCTCTAGCTATGCAAGGGAAAGTTATAGGGAGATACTAATCATAAACAACAAAAGTGGAGCCACCTATTTCAAAAGATTTAAAACTTTTGAGTTTGGACTCAACTATATTATATTAATCACTCATTCTTGTTACTTTTATTCAATATGAGATTTCACTCTGTATTCCTAACAAGTTGTAATGAACAAATGAGGTAGTTGTAATAAACGAATGAGGTAGTTGTTACCTTATCACCAATGTCAATTATATCATGCTACTATCTAATTTATTTGACATCGGAGAGGTGGAACAAGAAGCAAATGCCGTTCTTGGCCCTGACATTCACATAGGAATGATAGCTAAACCTTCAAAAGTTCAAGTTGAAGTTCCACTTCCACACATTAACAAATAGAAGTTAGTGGCATAAGATAAACCTTTTGCATTCGAAAAACTTCAGCCACATATTTTTTTTGTTGAAGCATTCAACCACCAACTCTCATTCTTCAATCAATCCCAAGTTCCCAACAACAATTCAAATCCCTCCATTCAAACCTTAGAACTTCCCATTCCAATGGGCAATGGCTCCTATTTAAAGTAAAATCCAAACGCCACTTAATCCCCTCAATGCTGCACGTGATAAACCAATCATGTTACCCACAGAATCCAAATGCTCCATACGAGCTTTAGTCAT
The DNA here is from genome assembly GCA_028535165.1 of Quercus tomentella. Classification (NCBI taxonomy): domain Eukaryota; kingdom Viridiplantae; phylum Streptophyta; class Magnoliopsida; order Fagales; family Fagaceae; genus Quercus; species Quercus tomentella. The sequence continues at coordinate 11,555,451 of JAPQVY010000012.1, read as the reverse complement.
TTAACTCTAATATCACGTGAATAACTTATATTGGCACGTGATTAGTGAGGTTAAGAGTTTTTGCCATTTCAGAATTTCAAAGGCTATCTGATTATGTTAGAGCATTCACATCAGTTCTTCTAAATTTTTTGTCTATTTTACACGAAAAAACCTACTTTTTCTATTTTACACATCAACTTTTACAAAACACCCACATCAGTTTATCTATTCTACACATTTATTCAATAAAATATTCATTATTTTACTAATTTTTATTATTCACTCCCTCACTGCCCCTTTCTCTCACAGACCCACAGCCACCATCACCACCAACATCAGAAACCAAAGAAAAATCAGATCAACCCACATGAAAAATCAGATTCAACATCAGATCAACCAACACCGATCAACCCACACAAAGAAAAATCAACGCCAATCAAAACGCCATCGTCTCCATGCCTCCACGCCTCCACACATACCCAGATCAACCCACAACCCAAATCAACCCAGACCAAGCAAACCCACACAAACCAAGACCAACCCACACCATAAACTCAGATTAAACCACCATCGAGACCTCCCCACGTCGCCGCCATCGATCATCGACTCAAACCCACACCGCTACCATCGAGACCACGTCACACGCCACGCGCCGATCTCGCCACGCTGTGACCCACAGCGCCGATCTCGCCACATTGTGAACTCCGGTGGCATGCTTTGAACGAGAGAGAGAGAGAGGGAGAGAGAACTGAGGATGAAAGGATGGGGTGGGTTTTTTGTGAGAGAAAGAGAGAGCGCACAGCGCCTGAGAGAGAGGGAGGTGAGAGTTAGGTGGAGAGGAGAGAAAAAAAAAACTATTAAAAAACTAAATACACATGTTACAGTGCCTATGTAAATTTACATGAGTACTGTAGCTCGTTGAAAAATTTAGAAGACTTTACACTTTTTTAAACGGACTGATGTGGAGTGTTTTTTGGTTCAAAATGTGTAAAAGTGGCCAAAATGTGTATTTTACACATTTATACAAGAGCTGATGTGAATGCTCTTAGAGAGCTAGTTACAATTACAAATCTCTAATCACAGATTGATTGAGATTCTATGAAGGATTGGTTACGGTAATAAATCATTTAAAGGGATAAGAAGGAAGTGAAGCCGGTGAATTTGTGACTGTGAGGCCACGGCTGAATTGGCTCTCTCTGATTTCTTTAGTTGTTTTAGTTTGCAGTTTTATTTGTGCAAGTAGTTTTTTTTTTTTTTTTCTTGAGAAAAATTTGTGCAAGTAGTTTAGTTGTTCTAGTTTGCAGTTTTATCCAAGAATTAGACTTTTTTGGATATATACTACTGTCAATTTTTTTAATACCTTATTATCTCTCCCCGTGTGTGTTAAAAAATATTTAGTATTTTCAACCAAAAAAAAAAAAAGTTTGCAGTTTTATTTCATTTAATACTTCTTTATATCTTTGTCCCACGGTAATAGGTTAATCTAACAGAAAGTCATTCAGGAAATTATATTTTTCAGAATCTCAATACTTTCAAGCACTATATTTCTTCATCTTGTTATTTACCATTAAATTAGTATATATTAATAATATATAAATATAAAAACGATTGTTGAAATTAATTTTTAAAAAGTATAGTATACATTTAATAATATAATGTGTAAGTGGGGATTTTTTTTGGATGATAAAGTGTAAGGTTTTTTTTTTTTTTTTTTTTTTTAATTTTAAAGATTAAGTGTAAGTGATTATTTGATTATGAACAAAGTTTAATTACAAAATTGGTTTTAGGCTGTAGTCTAAGGCTACAACCTTACTCAATATCATTTTATTGGAGGTGAATTTTGAAAATTCCACCATTGGATTACATCTTCTTCTTATATTCTCCATGCTTGCAAAATTTGTAGAAAATTAAAGATTAATAGCTATGCCATCAATAAATTGTTTAAATTGCTAGTTTTTGTCATTTAAAATTATGTATAAAATATAAGCTTATAGATCTTATGGTATATAATATAAGATTGACATAAAATTTGACATGTGTATTAAGAGTGTAAAGAACATATAATTCAACGTTTAGATTTTTAAAATATGTAGTAATGTTTATTTTATTGAGTAAAGTTGTAAATTTAGACTACAACCAATTTTGTAACTAAATTTTATCCTTTGATTATATAATTTTGTAAGTATTCAATGATTGTCTAATTTTTTAGTAATTTTTTTATTTGTTTATTTTTTACAAATTCAAAGTGTGAGTTGTGTCACTCTATCTTAAAACCAATTGATAATGAGGAAAATAAATTAGAGTTTTTATGGCATTCAACATCACACATCGTGACTCTATTTTTAGAGCAGTTATAAAGAGTTGAATTGTGATCCCCCCAATAGTAGATAACACTGACTATTAGGCACTACTTTTCTTCAACTTGTTATTTACCATTAAATTAGTATATATTAATAATATATAAATATAATAACGATCATTGAAATTAATTTTTTTTAAAAATATATTATGCATAAACTAATATAATGTGTATGTGGGGATATTTTTTGGATGATAAAGTGTAAGTTATTCTTTTTTTTTTAAAAAAAGATTAAGATTAAGAGTAAGTGATTATTTAATTATATAATTTTGTATATATTTAATAATTGTTTGTCTAATTTTTTAGTAATTTTTTTATTTGTTTACTTTTTATAAATTCAAAGTATGAGTTGTGCCACTCTATCTCAAAATCAATTGGTAATGATAAAAACACATAGGAGTTTTTATGACATTCAATATCACGTCCCGTGACCTTATTTTTAAAGCAGTTGTAGAGAGTTGAATTGTGGTCCCCAAACAATAGATAACACTATTATACAAATTTTTAAATCATCCTTGAGGACTTATCAACACGTTAATTTTGATGGATCAAAAACTTTTATAATGATGTGGATCCGTTCCTAGTTCCTACTAATGCAAATTTTTAAACTTTCGCTTAAGAGTTATCCACACGTTAATTCTAATTGATCAAAAACTCTTATAATGATGTGAATCTGTTATTGTTGTTTAGAAGATACAAATGATATAAATTTTTGACTTTTTCTTTCTCGAAAGCTTTGACACAGCATTGGAGGGGTTGGCCATAGATGTGTTCTTGCTCACCCCTAGGTACAAATACTCAAGGAGGTGCCATTAGACCATTAAGGTCATTGGCTAGATGTGTTCTTCTTTAGATATGCAAGGGAATGACATAGGGAGATATTGATCATAAGCAACAAAAATGGTTTGTATTGTGATTTTTTCTTTTTTCTTTTTCTTTTGTTGTTGTTGTTGTTGTTGTTGTGGTAACAAATAGAGTTGAATCACTATTCTTTAGTGCACTCTTGTTGTGTTAGGGAGATAATATTTTGGAAAACCTTATTGAGTAGTTAATAATAAATATAACATATATGGACGCCACCTAATTTAAAAGACTTAAGTTCTTGGGTTTGGACCCAATATATTATATTAATCATTCAGATCTTGTCATTCTTATTCAATGTAGGATTTTACTCACACATATATTCCCTAAATGTTGTAATAAACGAATGATCTAGTTATTACTTCATCACCAATGTCAACTATATCATGCTACTATAAAGTTATTTGACACTTTTTTTTCTTTTTACAAAAATAAAACCTAACTAAACATCGAAGAGTTGGAACAAGAAACAAATCACGTGCTTGGCCAAAACATTCACATAGGAATGGTAGCTAAGCCTTCAAGAGTTCAAGTTGAAGTTCCACTTCCACACGTTAACAATAGATGGTAGTTGAAGTTCCTCTTTTTGTTTAACATTCAACCACATACTCTCATTCTTCAATCAATCCCAATTGTTAGGACATATGTGAATCATGTTAGGAACATATGTCAATATAGAATTGGCTAATCCTTTGACAAAATGCACTTTACTTGTAATTGGGTAGAGCTAAGATGTGTTTAATACTTCAAGGAACAAGGTTTCAAGTCCAAGTGTTAAAGCCATGCAAATCTATCCAAGAATCAAGTGAAGAAGTGTTGGATTTTAAAGCTCGACAATTGGTAGGACATATGTGAATCATGTTAGGAACATATGTTAATATAGAATTGGCTAATCCTTTGACAAAACGCATTTTACTTGTAATTAGGTAGATTTAGAATGTATTTAATACTTCAAGGAACAAAGTTTCAAGTCCAAGTGTTAAAGCCATGCAAATCTGTTCAAGAATCAAGTGAAGAAGTGTTGGATTTTAAAACTCGACAACTATCTCGACAAATAGAATCTATCGAGGTTTAAAAGGCTGTGTAAGCCCGATACACGATAGCCGCTTAATAGATAAGCTATCTATTGAGATTTACGAAAATCAGATTTTCAGTTTTGATTTCACTCCAATCCGTGTATTTTATTTAGGCCTTCTTTTCTCACAACCCTAAACATATATAAGGATTATTTTAAGAAACGTCACAGCTGATGCAACTTAATGCAAAAGTTTTTCACAAACATATTGTGACCGGAGACATATGCCCAAGTTCATGTTTTTCTTCAAGAAGCTGCTGCGTTTGTACGCCGTAGGGTTTTGTAACCAAGGAGTTTCGCGATCTTCATCGTGTTAATGAACTGAAGAACTTTGCAGCTAACATCCTTCTCAAGTTGGTGGTCAGTCACGTACTTGGAACCGTGCATCGATTAGTTAATCACGTACTGGGAGCCGTGCATTGAAATGAGAGATTGTCACTACAAAACAAGTCCAATTGGGTATTGGGGTAGGGGTTCAGTTGTAGGTTGATATAAGGTACTGAGATTCCTTTACTTGTAACCGCTTGTTGTGGTAATAGTGGATTTTCGAGAGTGGTGACCTTAAATCACCCTATGGGGTTTTTGCCTTAGAGATTTTCCCTATTCATAAACAAATCACCATGTCAACTTTATTTTTCACTGCATTTTACATTAGTTGGTGATTTATTTGTGCTGCCACGCATATTGCATGTTAATTGGATTAATTAATTAACTCGGTTAAATTAATTGATTAATTCATCACAAGGGTTCAATACTTTCTTAGCCTATCACCAACAATAATTCTGATTCCTCCATTAAAACATCCCATTCCAATGGCTCCTATAAAAGTAAAATCCAAATGCTTCACTTTATTTTGGTCCCTCACTTTTCCCAAGGCCATATGTTTGTAAACTAGTTCTTCACTCATTCCCAACATAATTAGATAATTACGTGTACTATATCGTATATTAGAGAGGGATGAAAATTTGAACATTAGACATTTTGTTTATAAATACTAAGAGATGTCAATTGAGTTACAAGACTCTTGGAAATATATACCGTATTATAATTACACAAAAACTTTAACTTAACTTACCTTCAATACTTTTTTATAGTATATTAATTCTTATTTCGTTAAGGTGTATTATTAAATTTCATAATGAAGTTATCAAATTCAATACTTTTAATTACATAGACATCAACATTTTCTTATTTTAATGTTGAATTTTTTTATCTAGTAAGATTTTTCTAAAATTTGAATTATTAGATCTTGCCATATATATAGTCTATGTGTGACAATTGTAAAAATAAAACATAAATTGTGGAGCTGAATGATTACAACTTAGTTTGTTATAAGTTTGTTATTAAACTAGTTCTTCACTTCTTCCCTAGTATTCTTTCATTTTTATCACAATAATGGTTAAATAATTAAATTCATTATTTCTTATCAATTAAAGCTTGTGTGACTTTTTTTTAAAAAAAATTTTGAGTGTGTGTTGATAGTTTATTACCATATTAAAGAGCTTTTGTGTTTAGTGGTGGTTTCTAGTGGGTCCTATGGGTACTGTTCACGTATCACCAAACTCAACAAAATACAGATTTTTAGGTAAATTTGGGTCCCACAGCACTATTCACACTTTTAAAAATTATTTTGCTATATTGTTTTCAGTAATAAATTTTCAGTTTTCAGCAAATTAGCGGTATCCAAACACATCCTAAGAAAATATAAATAATTGAAAGCCAATGCAATTTCAAAAAATGAAGGAAATCACACTTTACCATTTGGCTGGAGAGATAGTAAAGTGGGAGAATAGAAAATTGGGAGGTGATGGAAAAGTGAGATTATAGAAAATAAATTAGTTTATCTCATTTTTGTTTGGTTAGAGGGGTGGAAAAGTAGAGGGATTAAAAACTTATTTATTTAGTTGAGAAAAAAACCGAGAGGATAGAAAATGTAGTTTGTATTAATTTACGATCATATCCCTATTAGATAAAACAAAAAATAACATTTTTAAATATTTTTATTTAAAATATATATATATATATATATATTTATATATATGAATGTAGAGTTCATTTTAAAAAAACACAAGAAATTTAAGAACTCAAAGTTGTTTTCTTAAAATAAAAAAATAAAAATAAAAAAACCAAAACTTATGGGAAAAAAAAAATGAATAGTGAAACGTATAAGGCCTAAAAAACTAAAACTGATGAAAAGAAAGAAAGAAATGAATAAGGCTTAAAGGTTGTCAACGGTGGCAAGGGCAAGAAACAACTAGGAGGAAAAAAAAGAAGAAAGAAACGATGTCACGTTGGCAGGTATAGACATTTTAGTCCAAAATTTTGAGCTACATAATTCATATTTTCTCCCCATTTTGAAAAGACTGAGTTTTTGTGGGCTCAAAGAGAAAACGGTCGAGATCCACCATTTTTCTCTTTCCCTCTCCCTTCCATTTTCTCTCCTATTTTCCACTCATTTTTGTCCATTCTCCCCAAAATTAACCCAACCAAACATTAAGTAAACTTCGTTCTAGCTTAACAAAAAACTTGAAGACTCAATGAAAGAAATGTGGAATTCACCATACGTTTAAGAAGTTATAATAGAATTTAGAAGAGCATTACAACAATACCATTAAATTCCTACGCAAGAAGATCAACTTAGCCAAATAAAATATGCTTAAAGAAAAGAACAAATTTAAGCATTCATCCGCATTTAAGGAACAAAAATTATTGACTCAAGGGTTCATTCGCTTGACTATTATTCTCTGGCTAATAAAAATAACTATAGAAAACTTTGTTCTACATCACCTGATGACTGACTTGTTCTCTGATATATATTGGATCAACTTCTTCACATTCAAGTAAGAAGATCCCCCTTCTTCAACCGATTTCTTAGCGATTTCTCCAAGCTTTCTAGCTCTCTTTCTTCTCTCTTCTGCTTCTTCTCCTTTATCCATCAGTTGCTCTATTGCCTTCTTCACATCCTCACTCCTCACCAACACCTTATCCTTCTCTTCCCCAAAGTCCACAGAAGCCTTAGCTCCTACACTCACACCAATCCTCAACACTTGGACAAGTAACTTCTCATTGTAGAATTGCTCAGCAAATAATGGCCATGTTATCATAGGCACGCCTGCACTTACTCCTTCTAGTGTAGAATTCCAACCACAATGCGTTAAGAACCCTCCAATTGCTAAATGGGATAGTATTTGAACTTGTGGTGCCCATCCTCGAATTATAAGACCTCTCCCTTTAGTCTTCTCTTTAAATTTTTCTTCAACAAACCATTTTTCTAATTCCTCTGAATAATTTCCCTTTTTAATAACCCAAATGAATGGATAGTTGGATGATTCTAAGCCCAAAGCAAGCTCCACTAATTGTGAAGCTGACAGTTCACAAAGACTTCCAAAGCAAACATAAATGACAGAGTTGGGTTTCATTGAATCTAGCCAACTCAAGCAATTGCTTTCATCAATGGAGGTCTTGTTTCCTCTTGCAAACTTATCAGACATCGCTTTGTTACATAAAGATAGCGGCCCTATGCACCAAATATTCTTGATCACTTTCCGGTATTCTTCCACGTATCTTGGCTCTAACTCTTCCAATGTGTTAACCACTAACCCATCTGCCGATAGCTTAGCCACTCTAAATTGGTTCATAAGAGCGTTGGTATTATCCGAACTTTTTCTCGTTCCTTCAGGTATCTGGCCCTTAGTGAATTCAATCCTATCTGGCATGTTGGGCACCAAAAATGTCTGTGAGTCAGATGTGACTCCCTCGAGCACCTTAGATTGAGATATGTTGTGATTACATACTTGACAGAAGCAAGATGTTGTATAGAAGACAAGCCTTGGAATCTTGAACTTAAGGCCAATCTCTGTGGTCCAAGGAACACCTACATCAGCAATAATGCAGTTAGGCAAAGATTTTGACTCTTCCAGCCACTTTTCTAGTGGCTTTTGTAGCATGCTAGTTGCTTCATAAAATTTTGGTGATAAGTTGAGAGAAGGGAGGGCGTCCAGGCTTTCGCATCCTTCAGGCAATCCGGCTTCTGGGCCAGGAAAACGAAGTGAAACGAATTCAATGTTGAGGTTTGAGGCTTTTGCTTCTTCAAGGACTGTGTTGAACCGAGCTGCATTGAGGGGTGTGAAGATAATGGTAACTTTTACGCCATGGTGTGCAAGTAGTTTGGCCATTTCTGTGAAAGGGATGAGATGGCTTTGGGACATTAAAGGGACAAGAAGGAAGTGAAGCTGGTGAATTTGTGACTGTGACGCCATGGCTGAATTGGCTCTCTCTGATTTCTTTAGCTGTTCTAGTTTGCAGTTTTACTGTGCATTTAATTTAGTTCCACACGCGGTGTCCCGATTTAAATACAAATAGTCATCTTTCTTCCCATCCAAAAAAAATAATAATAATAATAAATAAATAAAATAGTCATCTTTCTAGATGTCTAATGTCTTTCTTTTTAGCTATACTGATCGCAAGAAACAAATCACGTGCTTGGCCCAAACATTCACATAGGAATGGTAGCCACGTACTATTTTTGTTGAACAGTCACCCGCATACTCCCAATCTTCAATCCAAACAATAATTCTCATCCCCTCCATTAACATCCCATTCCGATCGGCTCGTAAAATCCAAATGCTCCACTTTCTTTAGGTCACTCACTTTTCCCAAGGCCACGTGATCCCCTGGCCCATGACAGGCATGTAAGCCCAGCTACTGGTACACTACAGCATGGTGTGACAGTCACCATAGAAAATAAAATAGTGTAGCCCAAGCGTCTCGCGAAACGGTGTCGCAGATTTAACTCTAATATCAAGTGTGTAACTTTTTTTTTTTTTTTTTTTTTTTTTTTTTTTTTTTTTTAGAAATGATATGTCTACAATATTTTTATAACATTTTTACAACAAATTCTAAGTGACAGGTTGTTACTAGTTGTTATTGCTAGGGTGTTACTAGTACACTATAGCATGGTGTGACAATCACCATAGAAAATAAACTAGTGTAGCCCAAGCGTATCACGAAACGGTGTCGCAGATTTAACTCTAATATCAAGTGTGTAACTTTTTTTTTTTTTTTTGAGAAATGATATGTCTACAACATTTTTATAACATTTTTACAACAAATCCTAAGTGGCAGGTTGTTACTAGTTGTTATTGTTAGGGCAAAAAAGTAATCTTAGTGTTAGTTTCAAATTTGAACCAATAACAACTAACCACTTGTGATTAATTTGTTGTAAAAATATTGTAGACGTAGCATCTCTTTTCTTTTTTTTAATGGAAGTGTGTAACTTTTATTAGCATGTGATTAGTGAGGTTAAAGGTTTATTTGGTTGTGTTATTTAAACAACAGTTTTCATTGTTTAAACAATACAACAAGTTTTTTCAGAACACTTTTTCAACTACACATATTTCCACAACACTTAAACAACCTTATTAGAACAACATTACCAAACGTGATATAAGAGTTTGTGTCGTTTCAAAATTCCAAAGGCTATCTGATTATGTTAGAGAGTTAGTTACAATTACAAATCTAGCTCTAATCAGAAATTGATATTGATTGAGATTGTATAAAGGATTGGTTAAGGCCAGGGTTTGTTTGATTAGATGAGTAGAAAAATGAGAGGATAGAAAATAAAGAAGAGATAGAAAAGTATAATGATATAATAGATTTAGTTTTTCCTCATAAATGTTTGGCTAGGAGATTGGAAAAGTGAAGAGATGAAAAACTTATTTGTTTAATTGAAAAAATAGAAAATATTGTTAGTATAAATTTACTATCATATCTCTGTCAGATAAAACTACAAAATAACACATTATTTATGTACAATAAACAAATCCACCAGCCCATTATCTGAGGGCCCACGGGTTGTGGATCTCATATGGGCCATACCATTGGCCTGACCCATACTATTTGACCCGGGAATAACCCAGGAACTATTACAACCTTGAGGTCCAATGTTGCTCGGAGCCTATCTCTAATGTATCTCAGTAGTGCCTTAGGGGAGATCGCCTACCGCGCAATATCCGGCGTCAGTCGCGAGTTCCAAAGCTGGCATTCCTACTCCCAAAGTGGGACCCCCTTTTTGTCAGGAATAACCACAAGGCCCCCACTTGCACGAGAAGCCACTCTATGCAGTCATGACAAACCCACTAAGCAAGCCTATAAATAGAGGAAAAGAGTAGGGAGAATGGGGTTGGACATTTTTTGTGGGGAGAGAGAGAGAGAGAGAGAGAGAGAGAGAGAGAGAGAGAGAGAGAGAGAACTAAGAAAGGGAAAGAGCTTACTCAGGGAACCACAGGGACTTGTCAACAAGGTAGAAGAATTGCGTTTCTAGGAACTTTCCATTGTAGGATACCCATAACCCACACAACAACAAGTAGATTATGAGCACAACCTGGTAAACAACCCATTAACCGAGCTAAACACGCCACAATTTATATTAAAAATGTATATATAAGTGGTACTTTATTTAACCAAAAATAAAATAAAAAATTCAAGGATCCAAAACTTTTTTCTTAGAAAAAAAAAACCTCAAAATTGTTGAGAAAAGAAAGAATAAGCACAAAAGAACTAGTAAAGTCTATGATCGTCGTATAAGATATCTGGAGTTCAATTCCCATCTACACCAAAAACTGAATGGTATCTTGGTTTGATGATAAAGAATTATCATCAGAAGCAGACGTCATAGGTTTAAACTCTCTTAAAAATAAATAATTTAAAAAAAAAAAAACTGAAAGGATAAGCAAAAATTAAAATTAAAAAAGGAAAACGAAATTGAAGACGAATGGACGAAGAAAGAATCAGCCTAAGAAAAAAAAACGAAAACAAGGAAATGATATTGATCAGCACAAATGATTAGAAAAGGACAAAAACAAAAAAGTAAAATTATGAACTCATGAGATGGGCACTTCTGTACAAAACACTACCCATCATTTTCTCTCCAATTTCTTATTTGAGAAAGCATTTTGATGAACCAAGAGAGAAAACACTTGAGTTTAATCAAATTTTCTATTATCTTCTCTTTCTACCAAACAACAGCAAGTAGGGGTGGCATGTCAGAAGGTAGTGGAACGGCTACGGATAATGACCCATACGGGCCTTGGATGATAGTGACATGCAAGAAAGTTGGACAGCGTGGCGCTAGGAATTCTGCGGCTTTGGAAGGACACACCGGATCGGGGAGATCATTGTTACACTAGGCAAGTGGGCAAGGCCCTTCTATGAAGCCCACTACGATGGGCTGGGCAAGGAGGTTAATTCGCTGAAGCTAGTTGATCCAGAACCCAATAATAAGGTCAACCAGTTGGGTCCATTTCGTGTGGGGACTAATTTGGGTGGATCCGAGCCCACTTCGCACCTTAGCCCGTCAGTAAGGGGCAAAAAAGGAATAGCGAGGAGTAGAGCTTCATCTACTCACAAGAAGTCAGACGCACTAAACACTCAAACTTGGAGTTGGCGCAACACTACTGGCAGCAAGGGAAGATCAAATAACACCTTCCAGTTCACAGCTCCGGTTCAGGCCGAAGTGGGGCATAAAGCTAAGGGGAAGAGTAGTGGAGGTCCCGAAGTGGCTCCTGATCGACGGGTTGACACCGGAGGAGGAGACGACTCCACCGATTTCTCAGACCAATCCGGTGGTAGAGTGGTTGGAGGCTGTAGTGGGAAACCGGCATGCCACCAAGCCGAGCCAGGTGTTCAAGCCGACCCTAAAGTTCAACAGGCATGCATCAGCAAGGATACTAAACAGGGGGGTTTTGAAGCAGTGTCTGACTATGTGCCCAGGGAAGGGGTGGACAAAGAAAAGGATGGTGAAGTTGGGATGGATTATGAGGATGGTGGTGGAGTTATTACTCTTGTTTGATGAGTACCCTACCCCCAACCACCATATCATCATGAATATCATCGTCTGGAATAGTAGGGTTGTTCTGAAGCCCAATTTTCAGAAGTATGTATGGGATTTGGCAAGGAATCACAATCCGGCAATTATGGTGATTATGCAAACCCATCTTAGGGGAGAAAGAGCTAGGGAGATCACTGACAGGCTCCCATTTGATGGTGAATCCATACGAAGACAATTGGCTTCACTGGAGGCTTATGGCTTCTGTGGAATTCAGACATGGTGGAGATTGAGCTGTTGGCTACTACAAAACAAGAGATTCATGTTGAAGTTAAGGTACTATCCTCTAATCTCTCCTGGTTTTTTACTGCAATTTATGCTAGTCCAAGGAGTGAGGAGAGATGTATCTTGTGGAACAACCTGTCCAGAGTTACGAAGATGCATAATAAACCTTAGGTGATAGCTGGTGATTTTAATGAACCCCTAATTGATGAGAATAAACTGAAGGGTAGACTAGTGAGCATCAACAGATCCCTTCTTTTCAAGGAGTGCTTAGATAGGTGCAATATAGTGGATTTAGGGTTTAATGGGCCAAGATTCACATGGACAAATAAGAGAGATGCTGATTGCTTTATATAGGAAAGGATTGATAGATATTTCATGAATCTGAGTTGGTGTCTCCTGTACCCAAAAGCCAGAGTTTCTCTTCTCACGAGATGTCACTCGGATCATTGCCCAGTACTCCTTGAAACACTACCTAGGAGGATGAATTATCTTAACAGACCGTTTTGGTTTCAAAGCTTCTGGCTCCAATCCTTCTTTTCTGAAAATCATCAATCAGGCATGAAGGAGGACCATGGAGCTATCTTAGAATATAGAAAGTTTTGCTAAGGAGGCTAAGTTGTGACATAAGAACCACTTCGGGAATATCTTTGCTAAGAAAAAGAGAATCATGGCTCGGCTAGATGGGGTCCAAAGAGCAATGGCAAATAATCCCTCTCCCCCTCTAATCCATCTGGAAAATCAGCTCCTCAAGGAGTTGGACATGGTGAATGGCCAAGAAATGGAGCTCTGGGCTTTAAAAGCTAGAATGAATTGGTTGGTGTTGGGTGACCGTAACACTCCTTTTTATCACATTTCAGCTCTAGCCAGGAGGAAAAGGAACCATATTTTGTCAGTTAAAAATGGGGCAAAGGACTGGATTTTTTAGGAAAGGGATGTTATGAACTATTTTAGGGAAGGATTTCATAAGCTATACACCACAAGTCAGGATTCGGCCACATGGGAGCTAAACTACCACTTTCAATGGCAGGCCAAACTTTCGAAGGAAGAAAAAGAAGGTATCAGTCATATGGTGTTCGAGGAGGAAATTTCAGTTGCTTTGTATTCTTTGAAGGCTTTTAAAGCTCCTAGACCAGATGGTCTTCATGCTGGCTTTTTCCAGCGGTTTTGGATCATCGTTGGGGATTCGGTTAGAGAAGAAATCAAGAAAATGTTTAGGGATAGGAAAATTCCTGAATATCTCAATAGCACTAACATTGTCCTTATTCCGAAGGTGCAAGGTCCTGAGACAATTGGAAGCTACCGCCCCATAAGCCTTTGTAATTCTGTGTATAAAATCATTTCCAAAGTGTTGGTTGGGAGAATCCGCCCCATTTTGGACAAGATTATCTCCCCTTATTAGGCAGCCTTTGTTCCAGGAAGACGGGGGGTGGATAATGCAATCATAGTCCAATAGGTCATTCATACAATAGGCAAAATGAGAGGGAAAGTGGGGTACATAGCACTTAAAATTGACTTAGAAAAGGCTTATGATAAGCTTGAATGGAGTTTTATAAAAAGCATGTTGAGCAGATTCAACTTCCCTAATAATCTCATTAAGATTATCATGAGTTGCATTACCACCGTCACAACTTCTATTCTCTTCAATGGAGGTAGTTTGGAGCCATTTTCACCAACTAGAGGAATAATGCAAGGGGATCCCCTATCTCCGTACATTTTTATCATGTGCATGGAGTATCTTGGTCAGTTGATCCAAGAAAAATGCGAAGAGGGTGTATGGAAACCAGTGAAAGCTTCTAGAAGTGACCCTTCCTTTTCACATCTATTTTTTGCCGACGATTTGGTCCTCTTTGCAAAGGCTAATACTGAGAATTGTATGGCCATTAAAGAAGTCCTTGACAAATTTTGTACGGATTCAGGTCAAATTATAAGCAGTGCAAAGTCAAGAGTCTTCTTTTCCCCCAATATTGGTCAGGATGAAGAGGATGCCTTTGTCTCCATACTCGGGTTCCAATCAACAAGCTGTTTGGGGAAGTACCTCGGATTCCCCATTAGACATCGCAGAGAATCAAATCAGGACTTTAATTTTGTGTTAGATAAAGTTAAATCGAAACTTGCCGGGTGGAAGGCAAATCTCTTGTCTATGGTAGGAAGATCAATCCTTATTCCAACTCAGCCCTAAGCCCATATGATGTGTAGGGTTAAGTGTTTTACTCCTAGTATATATAAGAAACCCTAAGCACGTTTTTATTATGTTTTTAGAGAGAGAAGAGTGTGCCTCTTATATATTAGGGTTTTATACCCAAAAGCTCTCTAAAGACTTGGTTGCTCATAATTGCGGTTTGTGTAAATCTCTTGTGAGATCTAGAGGAGTTTTCCTTTACACAAACTTAGGGTTTTCAAAGAGGAGATATTCTCTACACCTTGATGATCAAAACAGTTACTGCCATTAAAGCTTAAAGTATACACAAGCGGGGGTGCTTGTAGCTGGTGGGAATCCAAGAAAGAAGGAGTCCGTGGATTCGGAGCTTGCACGTGGTCGTGTCAATAAGTTCTACTGGTTGGTAGCATTAGGAAGTCGAGCGGGGGTGCTTGTAAGTCCTTTTATATGAACTTCGATTCTTTCTGATAGTGGATTCAAGTTTACCTTGAGGATAGCTAGGTCAAATCCTCCCCAGGTTTTTACCGGTTTGGTTTCCTGGGTGATCATATCTTGTGTTATTTATTTTCCGCTGCTTTGCATGATATGATCTTTATTATTGTGATAACCTAGTTTTGTTAAATTGGACTAAGTAACAACTTGGCTAATAACCTAGGTTTAATCTATTGTGTTTTAAGGGGTCTAAAAACTAACAAGTGGTATTAGAGCGGGTAGCTCTTTTGTTTTAGATCTTTTGATCTAAGAGCTGATCCTTGACCCCTGTTGTCATGGATAATTTGAAGTGTCTTTCTGATCATATTTCTGCTCATGCTTCTGTTGATTTTATTGATGCCTGTGAAACTCTTCGTAAGGAATTGTTGAAATCTATGAAAATTGCTAAGAAATTCAAGGAAGAGTTAAAATTGGCTAATCTTGAAAAAGAGGAATTGATTGTTAGATTAGATGAATCTAATAAAAAGAATGAATTTTTGAGAAATCAAATTTCCTCTCAAGATGAGAAGATGAAAAGCTTGGAACAAGAGTTAGTTGAATCTAAAGCTAAAATTGAAAATTTGACTAATACCAAGCCTGCTGTTGATAACAGAAGTGTTTCTGTTTCTCTTAAGCCAAAAACTGAGAAAGTTTATATCCCTCCTTTTAAGAAGAATAATAAAGAAAAGGCTTATTTTGCTAGGTTAGACAAAGGTAAAAGTTCTAATGTAGATGCTGAAGTTTCTACACCTAAGTCTAAACCTACTGTTAGGGAGCATAATAAATCTGTTTTTGTGCCTTTGTGGTGTTGTTGGTCATATTAGACCAAATTGTTCTTTGTTGAGGCAAAAACCAAAATCTGAGACTAGATTTGCTGTTAGGAATACTGATGTTCCTAAATTTGTTCCTGTTTGCCACTTTTGTGGTGTCCGTGGTCACATTGGTCCTAATTGTCATAAACTGAAATTTGAGCATTCTGTGTTTCAGTCTAAAATTTGTGATGATATTTCTCCTGTCATAAGTCCATATAAATTGTTTCATATTATTTTGAAAAATTTAAGCATGTTGGCTTGTGAAAGGAATTTGCAGGATTTCAGTCTTTCTCAGAAGATTGGTGTAATCCCTCAAATACACTCTGCTTCATATAGATTTTCACCTACAAAGTCGAAGACTCGTGCTAGATGGATGAGAAAAGATTCTCTAAGGTGAGTGTTGCTGACTTGTCCCTGATTTAATTCTTTCAATTGTTTATGGACATGTCTTGTTTTTGTTTTTTGGTTGTTTTGTTTTTTAGGTTGTTTTTTATTAAAAAAAAATCCAAAAACATTGAAAAATTTTCAAAAAGACAAAAATATTTTATATTGTGTCTTGTTTTATTTTTCTTGAGGATTACATGAATTATGATATCTCTCTTGATTTAGAACATGCTTGACATTGTGGAGAAACTTGAATAGTATGTGCTAAGCTATTTTTGATTTTGTATGAGTGTGTACTAGTTTGTACATGTACTCATGGGTTAACTAAGAAATTGATGTTTCTTGTTTGTGTGCCCTCTATAGCTTAGTTAAGCACTCTCATACATTGCATTTGCATTGTTCATTTAGCATAATATGTGCTTTTTTGTTTTTGGTCATATAGTTTTTAAAACCAAAAAGATTTTTGTGGTTTGTATTTCACATCTTGGATTTATAATCAAGGATTGGCCATATTATTTTTACATAACAAGTTTATGTACCTTGTTTAGCTTTGATGAGCTTATTTATTGCACTTGACTAGTTGAAGTTTTGTAGTGCATGTTGTGTGGGAAAGATGTTTATGGTGTTTATCACTTTGTCTTAATCTTGAAGTCACATGTTATTTGATTGTCGGACTTGATCCTTTAGAGAAAGGCATAAATAACCATCTCACCACTGTTCACTAGCCAATCATGAACACCTTAGTGCATATCATAAGATTCTGTGCTCGAGAAAGTGTAGCACATGCACAAAAAGAACATAAGGTGAAGCCTCGGTTTAATTGCTTAATACTTAAAATTGGTGTGTACTATTAGGCTTGATGCCAAATCACATAATTAAAATTGGAATGTATATTATGAGGCATAAATACAAGAAACTTACATGATTGCAAGCTTATGTTCTAGGAGATGTGAGAGTTATATGATGTAACTCTTTAGGTGATAGTCTCTTTTAAATTCTATGTGATGAATTTTGTAGACTTTGTGATTGATTGCTTTTCACATATCACCTCACATGTATATCAAGCTTTTGCTAGTTGCACACACTATACAAGTTACTCTTTGCTAAACTTGGTACATTATATTGTGTGTGATCTTGTTGTGGCCATCCAAGATTAAAAGTTCCTTGATTTTAATGCAAAATGTGTGTAATGTTTGCGCTTTGAGGACAAATTGATTGAAAATCTTGATTTTGGAAGATCTGGGTTGAATTCAAGTGTTTTTGAAAAACTTTTTCGTCTCATACTCATGCATTTTTTTTTATAAAACAATGTGCTTTGAGGAGTTTCTGCATTAAAATGCTCTGTTTTTCAAAAATCTGATTTTTCCAAAATTTCGATCAATCGAACCTGTTTTTCGATCAATCGAAATTGCGATTAAAATTTTTGGTTTGAGTCTGCCAGACTCGATTGATGTTCGATCGATCGAAACTGAAAAATTTTCAGTTTCTATGTTTTTGACCAAATTTTTTTTCATGCATCATTTGTACTTAGGATTCACATGCATTGCATTGTTTTTGTATCCATCTTGCAGTTTTGCAGTCATATCTCTCATTGTTTTCACACATAACATGCATACACTTTGCTACATTGGGTACTCAACTTGATCAAAAAATTGATTGATTAATTTTTTAGTTATGTACTTTCTAGTATATGCTATTTTTATGTGTGAATTGTAGAAAATTATTTTCTAAAGAGATATAATGGATAATCAATGTGCAAATATTTTCTCTACTCATTTATGGGTCACATAGTGCCATGTTTGCATTTTATTGAAAGAGAGAATATTTTTTCTTCATGTGTATCCTCAACTTAGTTTTTTTTAAACTTGGTTTGTGTCTTTTTATTTATCTCCACCCCCTTTATTTTTCCCCAAAACTTTTTCCCAAAACTTGTTTTGTTATTCCTATTTTTATAGGGGGAGAAATTTTGTTTAACCTTTGTGGTTCTTAGGGGGAGTTGTTGCTCTTCATAGGGGGAGTTGTCTCTATTTTCTCTTACTCTGTTGCGTATGTTTTCTGTCTATCTTCTGATTAGGTAGTCTTTGTCAATACGTGACAAAAAGGGTGAGACATAGATGACTTGTTTGTTCTGCTTAGGGGGAGTTAACATTTTTTTGATGTATCTAACTTAGGGGGAGAGTTAGTTTGCATATTTGTTGTTTTCCTATTTTACTGTTTTTCTGTCACACATGCGTTTATGCATTTTGTTTAAGTGTTTCAGGAAATATACAGGTTGATTCAATTGAGCTGCTGTCTACACTTGCAACTAATGGATAGTAGTTAGGATTGAATTTGATTTATGAGCATTATTTTGTAAAGGGCTTTTCATTTTGTAAACTTTGAGCTTCTAAGATGTGTTTTGTCACGGATTGCCAAAGGGGGAGTTTGTTAGGTTCTAAAGTTTAGGACTTTATGTATTTAGAACTCTAATTTGTATTGTTGGCAAACCATGATCAAAACAATGTGTTTAAAAGTGTTTAAAACTAACTCAAAGTTGTATGTCAATGTAAAGTTGGAATCGAGTTTAATGCAGGAAGCACTGTGGCTTTCGGCCTGGCTCGATCGATCGAAGCTTAGGCTCGACCGATAGAAGCTCGGGCAGATCGCTTTTCTGCAAAATTTTCCAACTCAGCCCTAAGCCCATATGATGTGTAGGGTTAAGTGTTTTACTCCTAGTATATATAGGAAAGTCTAAGCACGTTTTTATTATGTTTTTAGAGAGAGAAGAGTATGCCTCTTATATATTAGGGTTTTGTACCCAAAAGCTCTCTAGAGACTTGGTTGCTCATAATTGCGGTTTGTGTAAATCTTTTGTGAGATCTAGAGGAGTTTTCCTTTACACAAACTTAGGGTTTTTAAGGAGGAGATATTCTCTACACCTTGATGATCAAAACAGTTGCTGCCATTAAAGCTTAAAGTATACACAAGCGGGGGTGCTTGTAGCTGGTGGGAATCCAAGAAAGAAGGAGTCCGTGGATTCGGAGCTTGCACGTGGTCGTGTCAGTAAGTTCTACTGGTTGGTAGCATTAGGAAGTCGAGCGGGGGTGCTTGTAAGTCCTTTTGTATGAACTTCGATTCTTTCTGATAGTGGATTCAAGTTTACCTTGAGGATAGCTAGGTCAAATCCTCCCCAGGTTTTTACTGGTTTGGTTTCCTGGGTGATCATATCTTGTGTTATTTATTTTCCGCTGCTTTGCATGATATGATCTTTATTATTGTGATAACCTAGTTTTGTTAAATTGGACTAAGTAACAACTTGGCTAATAACCTAGATTTAATCTATTGTGTTTTAAGGGGTCTAAAAACTAACAACTTTTGATCAGGTGGTCCGATCAAAACCCATGACATACCATTATGATCGTTAGACCATCAAGATTTGTTTTGTATCACAAATCTAAAGATCTACCGGTTGGTTAAATGCAAGTTATAAAATTGGGTGTCTACAGTTGCCGGATAAAACAAATGGATTGGTTATTTCCCCGCTTTCCCAAGTGGCAACGGAGACAAAAGTTAGCTCTCTCATTGATCCGGACCAAGTTAGGTGGAATGAGGAGGTGGGGCGAAATTTATTCCTTCCCCATGAGGCCGATTCAATTCTGGCCATACCGTTGAGTTTAAGGCGACCCCCTGATCGTATTGCTTGGAAACACACTCCCTCGGGTTTGTTCACAACTAGCAGTGCCTATAAACTGATTGTATCTTGTGATTCCATGACCAATGCAGGTAGCTCAAGTGCTGAAAACCATAAGAAGTTCTGGAAGAGTCTTTGGCAACTCCGGATGCCAAACAAAATCAAAAACTTTGTTTGGAGGGCGTGTAATGAGGCGCTGCCAACAAAGATGAACCTGCACCACCGGCACGTCACGGATTCTAACATTTGTGACCTGTGTGGAGAGTTTCCTGAGGATACTGTTCATGCTATATGGACGTGCAAGGAAATAGCTGGTGTTTGGTCGTCCTTGGAATGGTTTCACCAGTCTGTCCCTGTTCAGCCCGTGAATTACAGAGAGTTGTTGGTCAAGTTTATGCCGAGCCAAGATGATTACAAAGCTGAGATTTTTGCTATAGCTGGGTGGTGCGTGTGGAATAGGCGCAATGCCATTCACTTCAACCGAGCTGTCCGGCCTGTGGATAGCATTTGCAGGGAGGTCGGTAGCATTCTTTAGGAGTTTGCTTCAAGCTCAGGAGGTTGAGCTAAGCCCTCCACGTCCTCAGGTGATACAACGGCGGTGACCTCCTGACCTGAACATTTACAAGATCAATTTTGATGCAGCGGTCTTTCGAGCTTCGAACTTGGCAGGTGTGGGTGTGATTGTTCGTGACAACCGGGGTGATCTGATTGGGGGACTGACCATGCCTGTTCCTATCAGGCAATCTGTGGCAGAGTTGGAGGCTTTGGCATGTCAGAGGGCAGTCTAGTTTGCTTTGGAGATTGGCTTGACTCAAGTGGTGGTCGAAGGGGACTCTGTTACTGTCATTGAGGCGCTTAAGAATGGCACAGGTCAGTTTGCCAGCTATGGGAACATCCTTGATGACATTCGGTTCCAATCAACTTGTTTCCAATATGTTGAATTTTCGTATACTAGCCGTGTTTGTAATTTTGTTGCTGATGCGTTGGCTAAGAAAGCTAGTTCTGGTATAGGGCTCTAGGTTTGGTTAGAAGACCTACCTGAAGACATTGCCCCCTTTGTGGTTAGAGATGTTCATTAATTTTGGTTTTGAATAAATTGCCCAGGCTTTTGGTCTGGTTTCTCAAAAAAAAAAAAAAAAAAGATATGTCTTTCACATGGTTGGAGGAGCGTAGGAGAGACTCATTAAAATGGGGCAATTTGGTAATTGGGCAAGCAATAAGCTTTTCACATATATTTTCTCTTCAAATTAAAGAGATCAATTTTTAGTGGAGTAGGGGAGAAAATATTTGGACCCGACCAAAAATTTTCTATCATTTCTCTCATTACCAAACAACACAAAATACTACTTTCCCTCCTTTCTTTTTTATCCTTCCTATTTCACCTCCAACCAAATACACATAAATGTTTTGTTAGATTGGTCAACATAATCACAAAAGAGAGAGAGGTTAACAAAGAGTTAAGATATTTTTTTCTTTAATTTTATGCTAATGTGGCAGTACTTGTAGCTGTCTATGTGATATGAAAATAATATTTTATTTTGACTATTAGTTACGTTAGCTTTTTTTCATCTATCACTTAATAATAGAGACCATTTTGACACAATACCAAAAGGTTATGGATCAAACTGATACATTTGAAACATTAGAGACCAAATTAACACACAACGTACAGGTTAAGGACCAAAATAGTAATTTATCTTATAATTAATTACTAGTTAGTAACCTATGCAATATATGAGAAAGTTCAACGAAATATAGTATTTTCTTTATATATATATATATATATATATATATAAAAGATGGGTTTAAATTAAACCTAGTGTAACTCTAGTAAAGTTACACCTATTTTATAGAATATATTTACAAGAAATCTAATGAATTAAAAAAAAAAAGAAAAAAAAAAAAAAACAACTATTGTCCACGTCAACTTATCTAATTAATAGTATATTTTTTTCTTCTCTACCTCAATAAATTCCAAACGACTTGTGGAGAGAGAAATTTTAGTAATGGCCACATCATCAATCAAAATTATTACTTGACATGGAGATAAAATTAAAAAAATAAAATAAAAATAGTTAGTGTCATTGACGTTTGACTGTCACCCCATTTTCTCAACAACTTTTCTTCTTTTTCCTTATTTCTACAGAATCTAACATTCCTCAACCTATCTTCCTATTCAATCTAATCACTAATTAGCTCCTACCGATAAGTCAAGAGACATAACAAGTAGAAATCTATTCGCAAAACCTCTGTTCCTATTCAATCTAATCACTACTTAGCTCCTACCGATAAGTCAAGAGACATAACAGGTAGAAATCTATTTGCAAGGAATCCAAATGTTTTGTTAGACACATAACAACAGTCACGGCCTCTGGGCATCCCTCAACGTAATTTGGTTTTTTGGTTTGAGTTTATCTTAAAATTCAAAATTCATCTCTCAAGAAGAAAAAGCTCCCAACGTACTGAGCTAGGATTTGATAAGTCACTGACTTTGGCCCCACACACTTGCAGTTAATTACAAACATGCCATCAAACCAAACACCCTCTATACTACTGGCTTCTTAAAAAAATTTAATTCATTCTTTTCATTTGCTTTATCCAAACAAACCATAACCTTTCAGGCTATCGTGCTAAATTAATGCTTATAATATGCGGGTGTGTCTAGGGGCCTTTTCACACTTTTGGGCTAAGGCTTTCTGTTGGGGGTAAAAGAGTTGGACCTGATTCCTTTTGCAAGATTTTTTCGAAAATCGGTCTGCGCACAAAATAAATAACACTCCAAGATAATGAGAGAGAGAGAGAGAGAGAGAGAGAGAGAGAGAGAGAGAGAGAGAGAGAGAGAGAGAGAGAGAGAGAGAGAGAGAGAGAGAGAGAGAGAGAGAGAGAGAGAGAGAGAGAGAGAGAGAGAGAGAGAGAGAATAATGAATAATGATCAGTTCATAAAAAAGTAATGCACATAATAATAAAGAAAATAATGAAAGTTTCAGTTGAAATAATTCATGGGTAAAAAGTATTCACAGTAGAATGTTGACTAAAAAGATCTCAATTGTTCCAACTCACACAATCTTATAACCAAATAAGGCTATAAAGTTATGTGGTTTGGAATATGAGTAAGAGTAATCATCATTTGGAGATTACAAAGAGTGTGCTTTGGTGTTTTCTGAGGCACGGAAAGGATTCATAGCGATGCATGTTATACTCTCTTGCCGTATATACTCTACTTTCATTCTCTTTTCTCTCTTCTTTCATTATCAACTCACTATTCAGATTGCCTTGTTTACTGTGTTGTTGTTCTTGTCGTTCCTATATTTATGGGTATTGTTCCTATTTATACCACAACTCAATCCATGCCATTTTCCATTTTTACCCTTATTTTCACCAACCATTTTGTCTACTGCAGTCATTCAACCAACACCCACAACGTATTGTGCACCATCTTCTAGCCATGTGCAAGTGGGTTCAATCCCACTACTTGGCTTTACGACAAACTTCCTCATCTTTTTGGTAAATGACAAAATGGTAAAGCCCTCATTAATTCTCTTTGTCTTCACTTTCTAGCATGCATTAGATAGTTCCCACTTACCTTCTTCCCATTTTTGGTAAATATGCCTTCCTAACAAGGCATATTCCCAAAAGTGGTCTCAGTGGGATACCAAATCTAGGTCATTTCCCCTCTCCACCAAACCACACCCTTTGCACCTCGTCGGCCATGGGCCTTACTCCCCTTGCATAGCTGGGATGCAAAAGGGCAAAGCCTAGACCTTACCTTACTCACCCACCTCTTTACTCTTGTCTTTTCTCTAATTTTGGCTTCTTTCTCCTTCACGCGATGTCTAGCGCTGCTACTTTTGTTTTCTTTCATCGTGTCTCTTACTAGGGATAGATTTGGCTTCTTTTGATCTTATCCTTTTATACAAAAGGATTTGGGCCTTTATGGGCCTATGGGCACAGGGGTTTTCTCCTAAAAGGGTAGTACGCTTCGGCCGAGTGGACTAGTGTGGAGAAGAAATGGAGTTGCCACCTAGTTTAGGTCTAGGAACCATAAATATAGCGCCCTTACGTGGAAGGACTGATCTTACTATCAAAGTATAAGTTCAGAGTTTAGGTATGGAGATGGAAAGGTGTTAGGCACCTAACCCACCCGACCCATGGGTCGACTTCCACTCATTGTGTCTTACATCTTAATCTCACTAAAGACAAATTCAATATTTATCATTCTATACTCACACACACACTATCATATATCTAGTAAACAATATGGCATTTCATCCCAAACCCTAACATACATCTATCACACATGGCATTATATCACACCCAAGGCAGAAACATAGACATGGCAGCATCAAGGAATTATTGGAGAGCATCAAGAACATCAAGAACACAAACATATCCATCCAAACTCACATATCATGTTCATCAAATATAAACAAGATCATATCTCAATCAAATTAATGTACATATGAATGCATGCCTTACCTCACTGCACCACAACACCTATACATCAATGCATGTTCAAGTTCTCATGAATGTTCATGTGGTTTGTCAAAGCATAAACCCTAATTATCAACTCAACAATCAAAGCATGTGAAACATGTTATTCTACTAACTCTAATGCTAAACATGTGAAAACTAGACTCATCAAGACCTAAACATGTGATTAAAATTAAGCAAAACAAATAAAATAGTAAAAACCCTAAATCTGGGTTTCTAGGCATGAGTATGTGTACGCATGCTTAAAGCATGCGCACACATACACGCCTAGAAACTCAGTTTTAAAGTAACAACAAAACAGCAATCAAACAAAACCTAGCATGTTTCTAATACAAAAGTAACAAAACTAAACAGCCTAAACTAACAACAAAAATATCAAAGATAAACAAAACAAAATTTATTCCTAAACATGCATTGGATCTAACAACAAACAAGAACAACACTTAACACATCAAAACATGTTCATCAATATATCCAATCATTCAACTCTCCGATCAAAACATGATAAGACACAACAAGACAAAATTAAACAAAGAAAAACATATATCTAAGCATATATAACATGTAAATCAAATTAAAAACAACAAGAACACAAGTCATAAAAACCATAAATTAAGGAAGAGTCATAGGGAGAGACTCACCTTGCTTATGGATCACAACTTGGTAGAGATTTAACTGGCCCCTCAGTGCCTACACAACAAGATTCAATGAGATTCAAAGGTAAATAGAAAATTTCAATAGTTCTTAGTTATCACAACTCAAAATAAAAATGATTCTTGTAAAGGTTTTGATTTAATTATTTGAAAAACTTAGTTTCTGCTTGAATGAACACTAGAGAGAGGTTTTAAAAACGTGCTCCTGGCTGTGTGTGCAGAAATTTTAGAGAAAAAAGAGAGTTTTGGAAGCATTTAGGTGAAAAATCAACTCTCTCTTGCTAGGGTTTGAGTTTGGAGGTATAAGGTTGTATTTATATGTTTAAACTAGGGTTTCCATGCTCATTTAGAGGGTTTTAGACATTCCAAAGGGTCTAGGGGCCGGGCTGCATCAATGAGGAAGGCTTTAGGCCCCAAAAAATGAATTTATAGGCCTCTGGAAATTGGCCTGCATATGCAGGTTTGGGGATGCGCACGCATGCATACTCCCCACGCACACATGCGTCCCCAGAAACCCTAATTTTGACAGCTCTGATGGTTTGACATCAAATGGTCATAACTCACTCAATTTAAGTCCAAATTAGGCAAATATTGTTTTCAAATTGAAGCGCAAGATGTCTAATTTCCAATGAAATAAACCTCACTCAAAAATACTTTGTGGATCAAAAGTTATGGTCAAAAGCGTGAGCAAAGGTCATTTTTCAACATCATTTTCAAAGCAATTTGAGCACTTTTGGGTTGTGATTACTTCAAAACTATCAAAATAACTTCAATTACCTTTTGTAGATATGTCAAGCTCATCATTGGGATGGAGACTAAAGTTTATTAACATAGTACAAAATGAGTTGTCTATAGGGCCAAATATTATTTATTGGATCAAAAGGGTCTTGGACCCAATCTGCCGAAGTCATTCCTGTAGAAGACATGTGTTAAGCTTTTCATCTCTAACTATTTTCTATTCGTAGAAGTGCCTAGGGGTGTGCATGGGTCGGGTTTGGTCGGGTTAAGGGGATTTTTTGACCCAACCCATCATGGTGGGTCAAAAAATATTCAACCCAACCTAACCCATCACATAAATCCAACCCAACCCAACCCAACCCACATGGGTCGGTTAGGTCGAGTTAAACCCATGGGGTGGACAAATTTTTATTATTATTATTATTAAATTGAGTAGAAAAAAATATAAATATAAATATATTAAAAAAAACTCAAAGATTAGTATCAATGTAACTCCTTAAAGGCAAACAACACTAATGACTAAACAACAATAGTAATTTACTAGGGTTTGTATAAACTAATTGACTTTTATATAAGATAGAAAGAGATGGTTATTTTTAAAAAATTATTAATTATATAATATATTTTAAATATATAGGTGGGTCGGGTCGGGTCGGGTTTGGTGGATTTGGAATTTTATGACCCAAACCCAACCCGACCCGCTATCAAAAAATTTTTTGTAACCCAACCCAACCCACCAAGCCCTAAAAACCAACCCAATCCGGTTGGTTGGGTTGGGTCGGGTCAATTTTGGCAGGTTGGCAGCACACCCCTAGAAGTGCCCAAGGAAGTTTGGGCTTTTCTCCATTCTTCTACTCCTTTTATACAAAAGGCTTGGAACTTAGTGGAACTTGGTGGGTGTGACACTTGGCTCATATGTGTCCATGTGCCTTGATTTAATTGCCCATGGGTGTGGGTGCAATTACCAAATTGCCTTCCCTTAATACATTTTTTTACTGAAATGTCATTATGTACTCCTTAAGGCCCGAATTCATTGGATCTTGTGGCTTTACTTCTTGACCCAAAATGTTTGCAATTTTGGGCATCAACAGTGTATAAATAATCTTCTAATAGAGATATGGTCGTAATGACAATGATGTGGTATAAAAAAAATAACAATGTTATGGATAGATCATTTCCACTTATTTTATCAACCTTGGACTTGTTTTTTTTTTTTTTTTTTTTAAATTAAAATTAAAAACCATTGGAAACTAACCAAAAGAACATTTTCTAAAAAAACTAAAAACAAAAGAACAAAAAAAAAATTAATTAAGGATATTACCTATCGCTAGAGATCTATGGAGATTGGCAAACGGGGTAGGGAAGAAAGAAGTCGTTACTTGGAGAAGAAAAGTGGGGGGAGAGAGAGAGTGTGTGTGTGTGTGAGAAAAACTAAGAAAATGAAATTTCTCACTCTACCTTAATTAAGATGGTTTGGAATTTAATGAGGGAGAGAGAGAAAATATATTCTTAATTAGACATGCTGGTGTGGACAATAATGCTTTCTTAACCCTTAGATTTCTTATAAGAGTTTTTTTTTTTTTTTTTTTTTTAAACCATAGTAAGAAATTTAGTTTGTTATAAGTTTGTTATTAAAATAGTTCTTCACTTCTTCCCTAGTATCCTTTCATTTTTATCACAATAATGGTTAAATAATTAAATTCATTATTTCTTATCCATTTAAACTTGGGTGACTTTTTTTTTTTTTTTTAATAATTTTGAGAAAATCTTGTGTGTTGATAGTTTATTTTATGATATTAAAGAGCTTTTGTGTTTACTCTACTCCTATCTAAAAATTTAATGTTAAAATAATTTTTAGCTTTTGGGTTTAGTGGTAGTTTATAACTACCCACCATAAAACCAATATATATATATAATTGAAAGGGAAAATAATCTTTCCATGGACAACAAAAAATAGAAAGTTTACTGGGATTTTGAGAAGATGAATGTAGAATGAGTAATACTCATGTGGTGGGGGATGAAGAATAAGGTTAATTGCCATGAAAGAAGCAAGTGAAGTACTGCAAAGTTGAAAAAATTAAGGAAGTAACTACTCTTCAAACTCCGTATAAATTGAAGTAATCAAAACAGAAAAAGGCTTCAGAAAGCACGCACAAAGAAACTACTATCTTTTTCTTTTTTCTAAAGCTTAATAATTTTCATTCATCATAATTCAGATTTGCTACATTTTTCAATCACATTAGTTTGGTTTTACTATTCAAATCATACTTAATGATTGACTTGGTTGCTTTAAACTTTGTGGGAAAAATATATAATAGCAAAGGTTTGAGTCATTGAATAGTGTAGGCCAAAAATGTATTGACCCCCGTTGATAAATTAATCAATTAATTATCCAAGTTAATTAATTAAGTCAATTTAACATGCAATAGCGTGGTAGCACAAACAAATCACCAAAAACTAAATGCAGTTGAAAATAAGTTTAACACAAGTGATTTGTTTACGAATGAGGAAAATCATCGAGGCAAAATCCCACCGAGTGAATTTAAGGTCACCACTCCCGAGAATCCACTATTATCAAAACAACCGATTACAAGTAAAGGAATCTCAGTACCTATACCAACCTACAGTCGAACCCTTACCCCAATACCCAATTGGACTTGTATTGTAGTAGCAATCTCTCCGTTCAATGCACAAATCCCAGTACGTGACTAACCAATGATGCACGGATTCCGGTACGTGACTAACAGACCAACTTAAGGACGATGTTAGCTGCAAAGTTCTTCAATTCATCCAACAATGAAGATCAAGAAGCTCCTTTGTCACAAAACCCTTGGCGTAAAGACGCAGTAGCTTCTACAGAGAATATGATGAACTAGAGCAATTTTTGTCTCCAGTCACAATATGTATGGATTATTCTTTTGCAACACCTTGCATCACTTTGTGACGGCTCTTAAAATAATCCTTATATATGTCTAAGGTTGTGAGAAAAGAAACGCTACACAAATACTCAAGGATATGCATGTAATTAGATCTAAAAAACCTAATTTCGTAATTCTCGACAGATACAACTTGTGTTGAGCTTCTGTCGAGTTTCAACATTAAATCTTGATAAAAGTTTTTCTGTCAAGACTGCTGTCAAGTTTTAATGAACAACATTTCCTTCACTTGTTTCTTGGTCAAACTTGCATGACTTCAATATTAAACTTGAACACTTGTTTCTTAAAGTACTAAACCCATCATAGATCTACCCAATTACAAGTAAAGTGCCTTTTGTCAAATGATTAGCAAATTACATCAAATATGTCCCTAACAAATACCATAAGCCCCAAACCAAGTCTTTTCAACGAAATTGTACAGTAAGTCTCGTAATGACAGTAAGCGACTTCTTCATAATTTGAATGCTACCTAAAAGAGAGGGAAAAAAAAAGTAAATAAAGTTTGTTAATTGCTAATTGGTATATGGTTGATAGTTGTACCGTGTTAGAATTTGACACTAAGATCAACCATAGTTATCTAAAAATTTAATGTTAAAATAATTGTTAGCTTTTGGGTTTAGTGGTAGTTTATAACTACCCACCATAAAACCTATATATATATATATATATATATAATTGAAAGGGAATATAATCTTTCCATGGACAACGGAAAATAGTCCCTTTTTTTTTCTTTTTTTTTAATAGAAAGGGAAAATAAAGTTAAGCATAAGCAGTATCAAATTAACAAATTTGAGAATATAAATAATTTAAATCACATGCAATTTCAAGAAATGAAAGAAAGCACACTTAAGAACTCAGCTTTATTTGCTTCATTCTAGCTTAATAGAAAGCTTGATGACTTAATGAAAAAATGTAGAATTCACCATACATTTGAAAAATTATCATAGAATTTAGAAGACCATTAAAGCAATACCATTATCAACTTAGCCAAATAAAATATGCTTAAAGAAAAGAACAAAGTTAAGCGTTCATCCGCATTTAAGGGATAAAAATTATTTACTTAAGCGTTAATCCGCCTTGACTTTTATTCTCAAGCATATAAAAAGATTACAGAAAACTTAGTTCTACATCACCCGATGATTGACTTGTTCTCTGATATATGTTGGAACAACAACTTCACATTCAAGTAAGAAGATCCCCCTTCTTCAACTGATTTCCTAGCGATTCCTCCAAGCTTTCTAGCTCTCTCTCTTTTCTCTTCTGCTTCTTCTCCTTTACCCATCAACTGTTCTATTGCCTTCTTCACATCCTCACTCCTCACCAACACCTTATCCTTCTCTTCCCCAAAGTTAACAGAAGTCTTAGCTCCCACCCTCACACCAATCCTCAACACTTGAACAAGTAACTTTTCATTGTAGAACTGCTCAGCAAACATAGGCCATGTTATCATAGGCACGCCTGCACTTACTCCTTCTAGTGTAGAATTCCAACCACAATGCGTTAAGAACCCTCCAATTGCTAAATGGGATAGTATTTGAACTTGTGGTGCCCATCCCCGAATTATAAGACCTCTCCCTTTAGTCTTCTCTTCAAAGTTTTCTTCAACTAACCATTTTTCTAGTTCTTCTGAGTAATTTCCCCTTTTAATAACCCAAATGAATGGATAGTTGGATGATTCTAAGCCCAAAGCAAGCTCCACTAATTGTGATGCTAACATTTCACAAAGACTTCCAAAGCAAACATAAATGACAGAGTTGGGCTTCATTGAATCTAGCCATCTCAAGCAATTGCGCTCATCAATAGAAGTCTTGTTCCCTCTTTCAAACTTATCTGATATCGCTTTGTTACATAAAGATAGCGGCCCTATGCACCAAATGTTCTTCACCACTTTCTGGTATTCTTCCACGTATCTTGGCTCTAACTCTTCAAATGTGTTAACCACTATCCCTTGTGCCGATAGCTCAGCCACTTTAAATTGGTTCACAAAATTTGTGAATTCATCCAAACATTTTGTCGTTGCTTCAGGTAGCTGGGCTTTAGTGAATTCAATCCTATCTGGCATGTTGGGCACCAAAAATGTCTGAGATTCAGATGTGACTCCTTCGAGCACCTTAGAGCAAGATATGTTGTGAGAACATAATAGACAGAAGCAAGATGTTGTATGGAAGACAAGCCTCGGAATCTTGAACTTGAGGCCAATCTCTGTGGTCCAAGGAAGACATATATCAGAAATAATGCAGTTAGGCAAAGATTCTAACTCTTCTAGCCACTTTTCTAGCGGCTTTTGTAGCATGTTACATGCTGCAAAAAATTGTAGTAATAAGTTGAGAGAAGGGAGGGCGTCCAAGTTTTCACATCCTTCAGGCAATCCGGCTTCTTGGCCAGGAAAACGAAGTGAAACAAATTCAATGTTGAGGTTTGAGGCTTTTGCTTGTTCGAGGATTGTGTTGAACCGAGCTGCATTAAAGGGTGTGAGGACAATGGTAACTTTTACGCCATGTTGTGCAAAGAGTTTGGCCATTTCAGTGAAAGGGATGAGATGGCTTTGGGACATTAAAGGGATAAGAAGGAAGTGAAGCTGGTGAACTTGTGACTGTGAGGCCATGGCTGAATTGGCTATATCTGATTTCTTTAATTCTTATAGTTTGCAGTTTTATTTTATTTTTTGACAATTACACTCTACTCCTTTAGCCTTTATAGATGAGGGAATGGAATGAAATGAAAAGAATATTTTTAGAATATTCTTCTTTTTTCTTATTTGGGAGAATGACTATTTATCCCAAACCTACAAGGAAAAAACATTATTCTCCCATAAGATTTAAAAAAATTAACACTCCTCGATCCTTTTTGTTTATATAAGATTATTAGTAATTAAATATTCTAAATTTTTTATAAGATTCTCTTAAAAAAAATGTAACCGTTGTTAGTAAAAAAATAACGGATCAATTTAGAATAAAAATGCAAAATTTATCAATCACCAAACCACTTGCAATGACAAATCTCTCTATAACCTGTTGAAAAAATAAAAATAATAAAAAACAAAATTCACATTTAATATTTTAAAATACACTTTAATTAAAAAATAAAATAAATTTTAATTATGAAATAAGATAATTTTTAGAAACTTGCCCTTAAGCAAAGGGCAGGTTAGTACACTAAATTTTTAATATTAAATTTACAAATTATGTTTGATCAATTGAATGTAAAAGGGGAAAAATGTTTTTTACCATCAAATTTTGGGTGTAGTGTCATTTCCCAAACAACAATGTTGTGAATAGATTATTTCAAATTATTTTATTAACCTTGGACTTTAAAAAAAAAAAAAAACCATTGGAAACTAAGCAAAAGAAAAAAAAAATTATGGATATTGAGATTGGGGGGACAAAAACTAAGAAAATGAAATTTCTCTCTCTACGTTAAGATGGTTAGGAATTTTAAGAGGAAGAGAGATAAAATAGATTCTTAATTAGACAAGATGGTGTAGACAATAGTGCTTTCTTAAGGATTTCTTATAAATCTACAATGTAAAAAAATGTGTATATTTACAAGAGTTACACTAGGCAACTTCCAATCATACACACACACATACATACGTACATATATATATATATATATATATATATATGTATATAGGCTGGGTTCAAGTTACATTTGGTGTAAATCTAAGTATGTTATACCACCCAATAACTTATTATTGAATTCATATTTAAAATATTCCACTATTGAATCATATGTTCTTAACATGCGTACCAATATTTATGTCAATTAGTTGTTATTTATCATTTGATCTATAAACTTATCTTTTTTTCATTATTTTAAACTACAAAAACTTAAATTTATACAATTGATTGATAACATGAATATTGATATTTAATCATCTTGAAATTTTGCAAGTATGAAGAATGCATGAAGATAACATAATCTAACGGTGGATTTTTTGAAATTCGCATTCAATTAAAAAATATTTAGTGATGTAACATTGTTTAAAGTTACACTAGGTGTAACTTGAACTCATTATTATACATACATACATACGTATATATATATATATATATATATAAACTCATATTTCATTCATTATTTTAAACTACAAAAACTTGAATTTATACAATTGGTTGATAACATGACTATTAATATTTAATAATTTTCGAATTTTGCAAGCATGGAGAATGCATGAAGATAATGTAATCCAACGGTCAATTTATTAAAATTCACATTCAATTAAAAAAATATTGAGTGATATAATATTGTTTAAAATTACACCAGGTGTAACTTAAACTCGTCCATATATATATATATATATATATATATATATATATAACTCAATACACTGCAATTTTCAACAAAATATGTCTGCTCTTTATTTTTTATTTTTTCAAATACATATTTTGATAAGTATGTAGTTTTTTTTTTTTTTTTTGATAAGTATCGTAGTTGGTACTAGGCATTTATTATGATTTTGTTTGCATATAAAATTATTTATTTGTAGCAATATGCTAATCAAGGGTATTACTGTATGAAATATAGGATGTTTATTAAAAATTATTTTAGAAACCAAACTCAATTGAAAAATATATATTAGAATAATGACGTGAAAAAATATAGTATTTCAAGAACTTATGTCTCAAGATTAGAAGAAGCCATCAAAAAGACAAAGACTTTGATTTTATATAAATTATAAATTTAATTAACTATGACATCATCATGAAGTCTTTTGGCTAAGTATTGTTAAAATTAGAGTTTGTAGACACTTGATTTTGCACCCATAATTTAATCTTGGAAGATGGCTAAAGTAACCTTTCATATACCCAAAAATCATAGTTGCATTACATGCATTAAATCATCCATTGCATATCATAAAATGATCTTAAAATTCTAACGGTCGCGACGGTATGACCAATTCCCAAATCAGACCGTTGGATTAAAAGATATCACAAGATCAAGTTTTTACGGTCTGCATGCATTTTGTTTGGGTGAAACCGATTATGTGTGATTAACTGAAATTAATTCTGATTGGTTAAATAATTAAAATCAATTAAATAATTTTGTGATTAATTATTGGTTTTTGTTAGAAATAAGTTTGCTTGCTTGGGAATAAAATGGATAATCAGATAACAAGGGAATTATTGATAATTAAGTCTTTTTAGAATATATATCTATCAGATAATTATTGTTTTAAACACCTAATTATCAAAATAAAAGGAATTAATTTTAGAATACGAGTAAAAAACACGTCCAGGTGAAATTCCCGACTCAAAAAATCCCTAAAAAATAGTCCAAATGGAACCAAAATTAGATGTGAGGCTCGACACATGAGAGGGCCAATCAGCACTCTTGGAGTGCCAATTGGCACAACTCCGAGGCCTGGCCTGAAATTCCTCTAATTAAGCTAGAACACATCTATTTCAAATTTTTGGGGATAAGGACACAATCCAATTCATATATGATCCCATTCAACTTATTTTTCAAGCATCCAACCTCTATAAATAGGGGAAAAACATAAAAACTCAGGGCCTTCTTTTTCTGACTTCTTTGCTCCCCTTATGTTAAAAACGTTCTGGAAGGGTACATTCACGCAAGTAGGTCTTCACTCTCACTCTTTGTTTATTATTTTCTTTCTTGTCTAATGTATGTATGTTTGATTTTATTCATTGTCAATACAATCTTGTTCATATTTTCTTCTGCCATGTTCACATCTTTAATTTGTTGTTTAATAGTTGATTAACATGTCTAGGTTTAAGATTTGGTTCTTCTTTAAATTTCAAAATCTGCAATAAATTACTAAAAACATTTTTTTTTTAAAAGAACAACAACAAAACTGATCTGTATTTTCATTAAATACAGATCTAAAAATTTTCTACACATCAAAACTGATGTGTATTTTCATTAAATACAGATCTGAAAATTTTTTGCACATAAACACTGATTTGTATTTTCATTAAATGCAGATTTGAAAATTTTTTGCATTCAAAACAGATCTGTATTTTAATTAAATACAGATCTGAAATTTTTTCTGCATACAACACTAATCTGTATTTTCATTAAATACAGATCTGAAATTTTTTTTGCATATCAAAACTGATCTGTATTTTCATTAAATATGGATCTAAAAATTTTTTGCATACAAAAATTTTCTATGTATAAAAACTTATCTGTATTTTCATTAAATACATATTTGAACTTTTTTACAAAAAAAAAAAATGTTTTTTTCAATGTAAAATATCACCAATTTTTGTGTTTCTTCTTAAATAAGAACTGCAAATTTTGAATCCTTAAAGAATGAATTAATCTTGAATTTGGGAACTCCAATATTTCATACATCATTCAAATGGGTATATAAATGATCATTTAAAGTCTAGAAGACCAGACTTCGTCTGGGCAAAATGGGTGTCTAACGTCTTCCCATTCTGTAACCTAGCTCCTGAATCTAGATTTTGGTTCGTAAATAGTGAGTTATCCTTTCTTTTTTTAGATTGTAATCTAGGAAACAAAGCCTTGTAATTTTCCTTTTTTAGATTGTAATCTAGGAAACAAAGTTTTGTAATTTTTTACTAGATTGTAATCTAGGAAACAAATCCATGTATTTTTCATTTTATTAAATTGTAATTCATTCAAATTAATGAGAGGTTGTATTATTCAAGTATGTACCTTGTGTATTTTTTCTTTTTTCTTATTTTTTGTAAAAAAAATAAGTGATGACTCCACACATAATCTTGAAAATGGAAGGTGCCGATGCCTCCCCCTTTTCTGAGAGCACCATTTGGGAGCTAGTATTTGTCCCCGGTCTCTCACAAAGTTGATAGGCTTTATATATGTGTATTGTACAAAGTTTATAAAATTTGGTGTTGGTAATACCAACACCTACTTGGTATTGCCAAAATACATGAAAAAAAAAGAAAAAAAAAAAAAAAAAAAAACAACTGACAAGTCAAAAAAGGAAGAGAGGGGAATTGACAAGTTTGATCAATTTCGGTAATAGTGTTGCTGAAATTCTTTTACCCTAAACAACAAAAATTCGAGAAAAAGGAAGAAAGATAAACGTTAGCCACTAGGGATCAAAACCCTTAATGGAAGAGTTAGACCTCTACACAACATGTTGATTATAAATGGAAACTAATTCCATTTAATCTAATACTAGTAGATATTTCAAGCTTTCCAACATTGAACATCGTTTTTAGAGACATCAAAAGTGTCAATTAGCATAACTCGATAAAATTTTAAAAAATAATTTTTATTATAATTATAATATATTTATAATTTTTTTTTATTTTAAAATTTAGTTACAAACTTAATTGAAGTTTAAGGCTACAACTTCCTTCAAAAATATTAACATTGCTACAGATTTTGAAAATCTAACCGTTAGATTGCATGTTCTTTATGCTCTTAATACATATGTCAAATTTTGTACCAATCGGATGTTCTTTACTATATGATCCATAAACTTGTTTTTCATGCATAATTTCAGACTACAAAAACTTGCAATTTAAACAATTGGTTAATGACATAGCTATTGATCTTGGATCTTCTGAAAATTTTGCAAGTATAGAGGATATAACAAGAAAATGTAATCCAATGTTGGATTTGTCAAAACTCACATCCTATAAAAAGATATTGAGTGAAGTTGTAGCCTTAAGTTACAACTAAGTTTGTATTCAAACTTTGTTTTTTGTTTTTTATAATTAGTCTAATTTCAAAATAAAATATTAGTTTTCAAATTTTTGAAATTCTTATTTTTGTTTATGTAGTCATGCCATGAACTTGAAGGATTAACCATAATATCTTCTTTTTCAAAATTAAAGTTATTGATTTTTTTAATACTAATTTTTGTCATCACAAGTAGCTCTTTGTTTATAGTTGCAAACAAAGAGAAAAAAGAAAAAGAATACTAATCATCTATATATATAATAATAGGTGAAGTTGAGAGAAATTCAAATTAGAATTCCACATAAGAGTTCCAATTTTGTGCCATGTGTCCTAGTTATTTATTCTTAAAGAGTTTTATTTCTTAATTTTAGAATCAAATGTGGGACCACATCATAAATATTCATCTAAGTAAGTCATTAAGTACAAAAACCAAAGAGTCTAGAATAAATGAATCGTAAAAAAAAATGAAAAAAAATAAATAAAAATAAAAAAGTGTTTCAAAAATTTTTTTTTTTTTAAATAGACAATTTACATTTTATACCTAATAATATCCTTACAAAATTTTTTAAAGAGTTAACAAAAAAAAATGACTATCAATAGTATTTAAATTATATATATAGGAATTATATTATGCATCTTATTGTATATCTTTAAATGAATCCATGCATATGGATGGAGTTACAAGCTAGTTTACAATAATGATCAACCTAAATTAGCCAAAGAACTCGATGTATGACATGGTCATGTTTTTTTTTTTTTTTTTTTTTCAACTCAATAGAATTGTTAGATTATTTCAATAGAGCAAAATAACTCAATGATTTAATTCAAAAATTTTGTTGTATTTTATTTTATTTTTAATTCTCATTTATTGTTTTTTAGAAACCTTTGATTTTGATGCAGTTTATTTTTCTATATATATATATATATAGAGAGAGAGAGAGAGAGAGAGACCTGGTGTAAATCTAAAGAGTTACACCTTTTTTAAACCATTGAATTTAAGTAGATCCAACGGTTAAAAAAAAACCCTCATTAATGCTAATATTCTAATTGATCTCATTTATTATCCCTTATTTAATACATTCCATACCTATCTCTAAACCAAAAAAAAAAGTCTACATCTCTCTCTCTCTCTCTCTCTCTCTCTCTCTCTCTCTCTCTCTCTCTCTCTCTCTCTCTCTCTCTCTCTCCATAACCACATTTTTCTCTGCTCTCTCTTTCTCCTCCATCGCTTTTCTCCAACTCAATTCCTTTGCCTTTCTCTTAATTCCAATTGGACCACCATGCTCATTGCCTCATCAACATGGACACTCCAAATCTTGTCTCATGATCATGAAGGTTGTTTTTTCAACAAGAACCCACTACAAACAAGTATTAGTTGCTTTAATCTCATCTGGTTGTGTGCTTCTTCTTTTTTTTTTATATGTAAATTAAACTCAACTACTCTTTAATCTCAACTACGCTTTAATCTCACCTAGTGTATAGCAAAATTTTTATTTGGAGACTGTAATAACTTTGATGTGATTAATAGTTTTTTTTTTTTTTTTTTATTATTATAAGCTAATGTTAAGTTCTTTGAAAAAATTTAAGGGCCATCTTTCTATGACAATTATTGGGGATTCTCGAAGAACATATTAAACAATGAAACTAAAAATAAAATCACAATAATAATCATTACTTTAGTTCTTTCTACATTCATAATGGCACCAAAAAAAAAAATTGGGTTTAGAAATAAGTATGGAATGTATTGAATAAGAGATAATAAATGAGATTAATTAGAATATTAACATTAATGAGGGTCTTTTTTTGACCGTTGGATCTACTTAAATCTAATGATTTAAAAAATGTGTAACTCTAAAGAGTTACACCAGATGTATCTCTCTCTCTCTCTCTCTCTCTCTCTCTCTCTCTCTCTCTCATTGGATTTTGTTTAATGGTGTCCCTTTCTTCCTAAAATTGCTGTTGTTAGACAACGTTTCTTCTTCTTTGTTAGACTTGTTTTGTGTTTCAAATGGTTTTGGGGTTTTCAGTTTTCCTAATCTCCTAATTCACATACTCTCTTAAAAAAAATGATAGAAAACTTTATGGATAGAGGTGTTAGCCACAGAGACAAAGCAAAGCCTCATACAAAACATAACTCAAAAATCATACTTATATTTCTACTTCAAAACCAATTAACCAAGTCTCCTAAACAGGGAAAAAAATATCTCAAAATTAAAGCTTAAAAGACCTCATGGGATTTATTTTCTTGCAAAACTTTGGTCAAGCTTCTTAATTCGGTAATTTTTTTAATTCATAAAAAAATCATTTTGTTTTATCTTTTCTTCCTCTACTCAGATCACGGTGAGAGAAAGAAGCAGAGAATTTTGTTTTTTATTGGGTAAGCAAGAGAGAGAAAATAGGTGAGAGAAAGAAGAAGAGAATTTCGTTTTACATTGGGTAAAAAGAGAGAGAAAAAAGGATAGAATTAATTTGTCATAAATAATGAAGAGAAACAAAATAATCATTTAATGTTATTTTTCCGACTGTTGGATCTATTAGAAATCTAAGCTACAAAAAAAGTGTAACTCTTATAGAGTTACACCAGGTATAACATGAACCCATCTCATATATATATATATATATATATATATTAAATTTTTTAATTAGAGCTAAGGGGCAACATTTTGGTTAGTTTCCTATTAATAGTATATTATTCTTGGTAATTTTATTTGTTGTAAATGCTAATATGGGAGCAAGGTTTAAGAAAATAAATTGTTGAAAGGTTTGTAAAATAAAAAGGTTCAAAGTTTTGAGGTCAAATTAGAGTTCAACCATGATGATGTTAGAATTAATTAATATTAAATAAATAAATAAAATTGTAAAAATTAGTAACCTTGATTTAAAAAGTATCAACAAAAATTTTAATACTTTGCAAACATACTACATGAATTAAAAAAGAAGATACATGGCATAACTACATAAACAAAAAACATAATTTTTAAAATTTTGGAAAAAAAAAATTCATTTTGAGAGTAGACTATTTACAATATAAAAAAACTATAAATATATTAATTACAATTATAATAAAAATTATACATATATAAAATTTATCAAGTTATGCTAATTGACACTTTTTATGTCACTAAAGAAGATGTTCAATTTCGAATCCACCATACTTATTGTCATAAGTATCAATTTTTGGAAAGTATAGAAAAAAATGTATAGTTTTTTTTTTTTTTTTTTTTTTTTGAAGACTTGAATATCTACCGGTTTTAAAATAAATAGATTTAGTTTCCAATCATATTCGACATGTCATGCTACAGTCTATTTGTTGCTACTTAAGGTTGAGAGCTTTTCCTTAACACGGAAATTAACAGTACTAACATGGCAACAATTTTTTAGCAATTTTGTGGGCCATGGGGGAAGCATTTCGGCAGTATTATTACCAAAATTGATCAAACTTGTCAGTTTCTCTCTCTCTTTTTCTTGTATTTCAGCAACACCAATACCAAATTATCAAAATTATGTCAAACTTGTCCGTTTCTCTCTCTTTCCTTTCTTGTATTTCAGCAACACCAACACTGAATTTTACATCTCTCCTCATTTAACTAAAAATATTTGCACAGTACACATAAAGCTTATAAACTCTAATTTTAACGATATTTAGCCAAAAGATTCATCGTCATGGCCTAGTTCAAAACCTTTATGTCTTTCATTTTTTTAGTTCTTTAAAATGTTAAAAATTTTAAACATTTTTTATATCTTAAAACATTGCTTTTATGCTCCAAAAAATAAGTGTAATTCCAATTAGAGAGGGAGTAATCCTTGCCGAATCCAATTGAAGGTTTAGCTAGATTTTGTTCTCTTTTTTAATGATTCGATAGTTATAATAATAGAGATGAAAGATTTGAATCTTGATTCTTGTGGTAAAGGTGTGTACTGCGTAGGCTATATCACTAAGGTACAAGACTTTTGACTTGTTGCAGTAGTTCTAAACGATGTAAATGGTCATCCATATAACAATTTATGCTGGGCCTGTGAAAGGTTGAAGCCCAGCCCATGATGAATTCAGTTCTGTTACGTCTACTCTTTTTTATGAACCTGTTAGGTCTATTCTGTAACTTCTGTTTAAGCCATTCCTTAGGCCCAGTCTCGCGCCCAATGCTTTAAATGCACCACAAAATTAAGCCCAGTGTTACTTCTTATGGACTTACCAACTGGACCTATAATTTCAGAATCATCCGGTGTCCTCCATCACGAGTCACGACCATCTGAGTGGTCCATTTCGGACACAGGAGGGGAATTTATTATATATTGCAAGTAGGGGTGTCAATTCGTGTTCGCGGGTCGGGTTCGTGTCGTGTCGAGCCATAAGTACTTTGCTATATGGGTTGACCCGAACACGACCTGTTTAGTAAACGTGTTAAGAATCCTCAACCCTAACCCAACCCGTTTATTAAACAGGTTGACCCAACCCAACACGTTTAACCTGTTTAATTAATAAGTCATGTAAAAGTTAATACAAATAACCCGTTTAATAACGTATTTGATTAATAAGTCATACATGACCTAAATAATCTATTATCAATTTCTATATATCTAAAATTAAAATACAATTACAACCATAAATATAGTAATAAACATATAATTACAACAAAAAATTAAGCAATAATAACAAAATTTAATACCTTTATTATCTAAACGGGTCAAACAAGTCAGACGGGTTTACATGTTGAACACGAACAGGACCCGTTTATTAAACAGGTTAGCCGTGTCAACCCGAATATGACCCGAACCCATTTAGCCTCAACCCATGACCTGTTTATAAACGGGTTAGTTGTGTCGGGTTCGCGGGTCGTGTCAGATTTTGCCACCCCTAATTGCAAGGAACTATGTGTGTGTGTGTATTTTCAATTAAAATTGGAGCTTATTTTTACCGAAAGTTTATTTACTCTTTAGAATCTCACTTCGATGTATTTGATATGCTGAAGATTAGCATGAAAAAAAGTAAAAGAAAAAAAAATTAATAATGTGATTCCAAACTCAAACTGGTAGATTTTCTATTTTGAGGCAGTGGTCATTAAAATGTCTACCTTAGCATGAAAAAAAGTAAAAGAAAAAAATTGCTACTCATGAAAGTTATTTAACTTCCTACTCATGAAATACCTTAGAAATCTTATAGATCAATAGTACAATAGATTGAACCTAGTATCTCCAAATACCCAATTATTGAGTTTAATTGTTATTAGAAAACAAAAAGGCGTTTGTGTTTCATTAGTCAATATTGCTATTTATTTGAGTTTAATTGAGAAACTTAAAGTATTATCCTTACCTAAATGATAATGCCACATTTATTCGTGCTTGATATATGGAAGATACCACTTTGTTTATTTTTTTGGTATTTTTCCCATAAAAATATATATTAGATCATTTCAACAAATCAAAACACATTATACACCTGATCTATCATAGATAAAGTCATCAACAACTCTCTTTGGAGGGCATGAGCCTCAACCATACTAGAAAATTTATGGTTAAGTGCTCATTTTACTAAAGAGATTAAATTCTACAAAAATGTGGTGCAAAATCCATATTTTACTCCTCTAATCTCAACATGCTACGTCATTTTATCACATATTTAAGAATAGGTACAACTACATTCAATTAATTCTAATTCTCATATATAAATCCAACCAAATTGGAAGTTTAGCAAGATGATATTAGGTGTGGCAGAATATATTGAATTTTAAGTAAAATGCTAATGTGATAATCTCTTGTTAGATCGTGTAAAATATAGGTTTTATACCACATCCTTACCAAATTCAGACTCTTTACTAATATATGCAACTTTATTTCTATCTATGCAAATCTCTTTGGCGACATCTTCTAGTTTCAATTGACTCAAGGAATATTGGTAGAAAAGATAAAGAAAAGTGGAATGCAGAGACATGCGATGCTATTTTTATTTTTATTTTGTTATTATATTGTTATTGAAGATTTGAAGTGCAAAACATAATATACGCCCTAATAAATATATCTGAACATTTCTGGTTGTGATAAGCTTTCTTACATACCATAATAAATATGATGCTAGAAATCTTAATATTAGATCATCTTTACAATGTTTGTTATGTCCTAAGGTAAAATCAAGAAAGATGAAGAGCATAAAATAAATAAATAAGTCAAGAGTCTTGTACTAATTCCACACAGAGGGGGGAAAGTAAAATTAAGAAGGGCAAAAACAATACTTTTTCTCTTCTTTCTTTTTTTTTTTTTCTTTTTTTTTTTTTTCATTGACATAACTTTCTTTACACAAAAATAAAAAAGAAAAGACACAACTTTGAACATATACATATATTGGGACACAAAAACTGAACTAAAATGAGTTTGAAAATGCCATATTCTAGAGTTTGCTCCCTCTCTTTCTCTTAAAAATATATATATGCTTTAGGAAAACGACCCAACAATCATCAAAAGGAGCATCATCTCCAAAATCTAATCATCACTCACATTCTCTGGCTTATTCGCGTGAGCAATCCCTTCCTCTTTTTGACCAAGTCTTTCTATCAAAGACACCACCACCCAACACAAACACACATACACCCACACTACACACAAAAACCAAAAACGAATATCATGGTAGTAAATGGACTAATGTGGTACCTCCCTCACACACATATAACACATTAACCCTCTTCCCTATAACTGAAACAGCAGCACATGAAAGTACCCCCTCCTTGGATCCCTCAATCTCATCACTTTCAAATGATAAATCCATAAAAAGCAAAGGAAAGAGAGAGAAAGACGAAGGAATAATAACTGGGAAGAATATCTATCTATAGATTGTAAGGGACTTTTTGGATCTGAGATTTCCCTTACTTTCATGCACACACACAAAAAAAGATAAAAAAAATAGTCACTCACAAGAGAAAGAAAAGAGGATGGAATAGACAGTGTGACCTTATACAAAAGAGCCATTTGCTAGCTCCCCTTTTCTTAAAGTCTGCAAAAGGCTCAAGGTGTGTGGAAACTTTGTCTTAATTGTTGTCTTTTCTAGATTCTCAAAAAAAAAAAAAAAAAAAAAAAATTGTTGTCTTTTCTAGATGCCAACAGTTCTTTTTTTTTTGGTGGGTCTCAAATAACAGTTTTCTTTGTGTGATGGGCCTAAACTACCTAGCTCTCTCAGCTTGTCTTTGTTTGTTCAAAATCAAAACTTGGTATTCGGTGCAAGGAAAGGGGTGCAATTCCGTTGTTGGAATCTTTGTCTGTTTAAGATACTTTAGAAGAGAATTTCATAAGTTTCTTGTGCTTTGTTTGGTTGTTCAGAAAATTGTAGGTTCCCCTATTTTCTTTTACTTCATACCAAAGGCCAAAGGGTTTGTTAAGGCAATCTAGAAGAATTCAAAAGGTCGTTTTTTTTAATGCTGGTCCCTCTTGAATAAGGTGTAGGAGACTAGGAAGGATTGTTTGGATAAAGCATTATTTTTCATCTTCTTTTTTCATAAAGTAAATCACTCTTGAATTCTTGACAACCTGGTACTAAATAATGGGTATAGCATA
Source organism: Quercus tomentella (assembly GCA_028535165.1). Taxonomy (NCBI): domain Eukaryota; kingdom Viridiplantae; phylum Streptophyta; class Magnoliopsida; order Fagales; family Fagaceae; genus Quercus; species Quercus tomentella. The sequence continues at coordinate 11,511,571 of JAPQVY010000012.1, read as the reverse complement.
AAAAACCAAAGAGCTTCAAGACTGTGGGAGCCATGGCCAATGGGAAACCTAAATTAAAGCTTCCCGACAATGAAGTAAGAAGCTAGTCACCCCTTGGGGGAAAAAAAGATAGCGAAGTTTTCATTCCTTTTATTATCAATAATGTAATAATATATACTTTCCCAACTAGTAAATGGACTAAGTTTGGCATAGCCTATTTCCTGCTTGTTTGGAATTTATGAATAGTTTTTCTTTTTAAAATAAGCTAGAATTTAAAATTTTAATTTTCGTTCATAATAATTACTTTTTTATTATAAAGTTAACAAATTTTTTTTAGGTAGAATTCAAACTTAGCTATTTATTTAACTAAAACTCGCTATGCAATTTTTGTTTTTTAATTCCACCTTTTAGGTACAACTATACTTTTGTTCAACTTATTTTTAAGTGAAATAAACCAATGAAAATACACCATACTAAATATACACTATATCCAATTTATAGTTAGTGCATGCCTAATTTGCCTCTTTTAAGACGTCAAATGTTTTTCTGTCTCAATTTAACCATTTTAAGTATCCCTCTCTACTTAAATTAACCTCACCTCCCTCTCTCTCACTATTTATCTATCAAAGTAATAATAACAAAAAAAATCAACTAATGTCTCTTTCCCCCTCTCCACCATATTCAATCTATTTATATGGGCTGCCTTCTTAAATTCTCCACTTTCCCAAAGCACTACTACTTATATCAAACAAATTAAGTACTGTTAATCACAAGCAATAATCTAGTTTTTAATAAATTTATTAAAAGTTATGAGTTGTTCTATTGGTTTTTTGACTAAATGAAAGAAAGCAAGCAAGAAAGAAAGAACAACTATACATACATCTTGTCAAAGCAATATGCATCAAGGAGGTTTTAAAAGATTATTTTCACATCTTTATGAAGAAAGGAAGGGCAATATGTGATATATCTGATAAAGAGAAGCCCATTAGTTGAAGCATGAAAAAGCAGATGATGAAGCCCCATATCTTGAGAAAGATATTATCATTAGAGTTCCAAAAAGTTAATTAGGTATTCATTTTATGGTGGTATGAAAAGGTTTCCAAAGTAAAGGAAACACAGTGGCTCTTTAAAGATGGGGAAAGGAAAAAAAATAATAAAGAAGGGTGAGATTCGTGACAATAAGCTGATTGGCTCAAATAAAGCAAAGAAGTTTGTTGCCTTAATGAGTATGTCTCCTATTTCATAAGGCTTAAGACTGAATCTTGCCCACTAGTACCTCTTCTGATATTCTCTCTTTTCTATCATCCCCTTATTGAGACAATTTTTGGGTAGTTGTCCTTACTCCTTACGAGACAAGGCTCCACCACAAGGGACTATAAGTCTATATCAACAATTTATAGGCCACTATCAAACTTTAATTTTTTAACTCAATGTAAGAAAAAAAAAATCCTTATAAAAATGTTACCCAATCTTTAGCTTTACTAATCTACCTCACAAATTTCCTTTTCACAGTTTTTATTTATTTTCATGTACTTTTTTTTTTTTTTTTTTTTTTACGAACGAGGATATTCAGAACTCTTCGAGTATTTAACTATTCCCTTTGGTATATGTAGTCCCCTGTCCCGCACACATCAGATTATTATATTGAGAAATCCCTTGAGGATGGTTCTAAGATACTGGTAAGAGATTTTAAATCAAGATTTCATAGATATTATGAAACCTTAGGTAACTGTGGGGCCCAATATTTTGAGGCCCTGGCCCACTTTTACATTGGAGCCCAAGGCCCGAGCCGAGGAGGGATATAACCAAAGATACATAATGGAAGTCCAAGTAGTAATTGAAACGTAGCCGAGGATGATTCTGTCCTCGGCATTCCCGAGGTCCTGCTAAAAGAAAGGGCAAGAGCGGTATAGGCATAGTTTTGAGAAAGAAGCCCAAAATATCCATGTTGATAGAGAAATTATCGCTGGACAGTATGGCGACCAAGGACAAAGATAAAAGCTGCCATTATTGCCATTGAGTACTCTGCACCTGACAAAACCATGCTCTTCAGCTTTTACAACCACCCCCAACCACTTTGGGTATGAGCTGATGGGACAAGTATCAGTCCTGGAAAGTCGAACCTACACATGGACGTTGGATAAGAGATACAAACTAGTATAAAAGGAGAAATAAGCAATCTAGGAAAGGGACTGGGAAAAAAAGGCCAAAAGCCAGAGCCTCCCAGACCGTATTGAGGAGATTGACTCCTCGAGCGAATACGACTTATTTTTGTATGAACACCACGACTAACCACCGTCTAGTGATCAAGGCCTAGCCTTTCAAACCCACACTCTATAAATTTTATTGCAAAGGCCTTTTTACGTGCGAAGCCCATATTATTTGGGATCGTCACATTTTGAATCCTTACAGTAACAAATAATAAGGCAACCTCTTGGTTTTTTTTTTTTTTTTCCATCTTATTTAATCTTTTTATGAAAGAGATACGCCCCCAAAAAAGAGAAAGCCTCTTGTCACAAAAATTTGGCAATAAATTTTTAATTGTAGGTTAAAAAAAGCGATATTAATAGTGGGTTTAGATAAGAACAAGTAAAAGTTTGCTAACTCAAGTTTACTCAATTATTGTGAAAAATATCACCACGAACCCTTGGCACGATGGTCACTCCATAAATATAAGTATTTGTGGGGTGTAGGGGGCAAGGGTCGGAGTTCAAGTCTTCTAAAATGAGCTTTACTATATACTTAGATTAGGTTAAAGTAAAATTTTTATCTTTTATCAAAAAAAATTGTGAAAAATATTGTGAAATTAATTTTGTTTGAATGTAGCATTGCTTAAAATAAATAAATAAATAAATCGCGGCTATTCTAAATGAAAAGTGCTACGTCTATAACATTTTTACAATACTTTTATAACAAATCTTAAGTGGTAAGTTGTTATTAGTTTTAATTTGAATTCACAACTTAAATTACTTTTTTACTCACCTACAACAATTAGTAACAATCTACAACTTAAAATTTGTTATGAAAATATTGTAAATAGCATCTCTCTCTCTCGTCAAAGGGGTAAACCAACGAGTGGTAAGGAATTGTGGACTATTAGTTTGAGTTGAGGCCCGCTACCTTGATTAACCAAACCCAACAAAGCTTCTTCAACAACGTTTGGGCCAGTCCAAACTCACGTGCATACCTACACCCTACAAAGACATAATCATAATAATAGGCCGAGGTAAAAAACAAAAAAGAAAAAAGGAATTCTAAGACTTCACGTGCATGCAGCTTCCACCATGCATTTCAAGTTTCAACACGTAGCTACCAAATTAGACCTCGTGTAAAGTTACAAGAGCCTGTTTGAACAATATTTATTGGCATGCATTTTTTTCCACCAAATTAATTACATCTTATTTAAATTAGTGGCAAAACCACAAATAGGGAATATAACAAAAATTTTAAGTTAAAAAAAATAAAAAATAAAAAACCCCACCAACATAACAATGATGTCAATGTACTTTTTTGAACATTCATTAGAATCTTGTTATTAAAGACAACAAAAAACTATGTTATTTTGAACAACAAAAAAAATATATATATATATATATATATAAATGACATTGTTTTTAGGTTGGTTAACAACAAAAACGCGATGGACCATATAATTACCTCTAAAATAATGACAAGATCTAAAAATTAGGTTAGTTTTAGAAGGGCCATCATAAGAAATTAGATTGTGTACGCTTTTATTTTCCTCCTGCATGCCATTGCATTCATGTTCCCCGTGTGGAATTTGCCACATATCTGATTTTTTATTTTTTACTTTGACATAAAGAAAGAAAAAAAGAATATATGAAAAGATAAAGAATAAAATAAAACACTCAAAATATACTTTAAAATTTTATTCGTACTAATAGTAGTAGTACTCACATTTTATATGTATAAATTCACTCAAGTCATATTAGCATTTGCTCGTGTCGTTTATTGGCTAAAAAAATATAGGGTCAAAACCTATGAACTTTGATGTACAAAATAATTGGGCTCCTTTTTGGCGTGAGGTTCAATCAGAGGCTGTGTTACTGTGTTAAAGTTTATAAAACAAATAAGTCCAATATGCGTTCCATGTGTCTTTCATTGGCATGACATGTACTCATCAAATTGGTCTATTTAGCAAGTTATGTCACACCCTTTCCGCCAATATATTTTGTCCATTTACTCACAAGGACATCTTTTTTCTATTTTTGCTATCAAACAGTGTAAAAAGTTGAGTCATCGCGAATGCACAAAAAGTTGCGTGTATAACCCCGTAAGGAGGGATTAAACTACAGCCATAAGGAGTGAAAAAAGAGAAGAGCTTTTGTTTAAAAAGGGTCACCCACTTTCTAGACTTAATTAAGATTTTTATACTTTTCTTTTCATGAAGGTACTACTTTTGAGGGATTAGATTCCATATTACTATCACATTTATTAAAAGAATAATTTTTATTTGGTTTTAGTTTTTTTTAATTTTTTTTTGAAAAAAATGGTTAAATTATTTGTTTGTTTATTTAATTTTAAGGTATATGTGTACTTTATTCCACTATCAACAAACACTTCAATAAGTTTTTTTGTTTATATGCACTAGTATTTCATGATAGGTATATCATCAAATAAATCACAAATGCGTTACTTTTTCCCTCTCAAATCAAACTTAATAAAAAAAATGTTCCATAATATCGGTTAAGTGATTAGATACACCATTTTTTAACAATTTAAACTCTAAGAAGAATCGATAATTTATCATGTTAGTATAATAGGAATTGCAAAATCCTTATCTCCCATAATTGACAATGTGCTAAAAACTAAGTGCACATCATGTGATTAAATCCATTAATCTTTAACAGCAAAAAATAATAATAATATAAGGTTTGATTTGTCACAAACCTAGTTAATATCCTACTAATCGCTCAAATTAAAAATTTAAGGACCAAATTGACACATTAAAATCTTTTCTTTTCTTTTCTTTTTTTTTCTTCTTTTTTTTTTTTTTTTTTTTTTTTCGGTGGCAACAAGCCTTTTCTCTCTTTAATACTTTTATCGTTTGTTCCTTCCTGCTCTCGTCCCCAATCCCTGCAACCTCTTTTAAAATCTCCCCCAACAGGCTTGAGAGCTGCCTTCCAAAAGCTCAAATTCAAATTGGAGTGATCCAAACTTTTTCTTGTGGTTGTGGACCAACTTAGGTCCTACAAAGATGATCATCTGGTAAGGAAATAAGAACACTCTTGATGCAGTGATACGGATACCAATTAGAGTATATTTTTTGAAGTTTAGAAAAAAAAAGGTACTCGTGTAAAAGAGGTTGCAGGGAAATGAATATATATATATATGAAAGTGAGTGATTAATTCATAACCTATCTCAAAAGCAATTTTGAGTGCTAACAAATGAATTCTTAACCTAAAAGATTGAAGAAACAATGGTATATATCAATTGGTTCATGCCACTTACAACATTGCAAAAGACATTCTTCTTTGGATGCTCTTTTATTAGTGAGCCATTAAGAGAACACTAAGCAATTTGTCAACTAAAGGACAAACTATTTTTGAAAGTACAATGTGATAAACGACAACAATGTAAACTCAAAATTGAACAATAGTTGGTACTTCACAAAACTCATTGCATGTGATGCGTGACTAGACTTCACAACCACAGATATATATACTTACTTCGATTTAGTATAATGTACACCGAATGGTAAAAAGTTCAAACAAGTAAAAGACTCTTACACACTTACGAAAACTAATAATGTGATGCCACCACAGCAAGCAAAATCGGGAAGAAATTAAGTTTAAAAGATAAAGATAAAGAAAGAAAAAAAAAATGGAAATCTTGCAAAAAGAAAGATAAAGCAGTCCAAGATAGACTGATGGAGGCTTCTTCCATTCATATAGATGGCTAAAAAGTTATACAAGAGATGAGTAAAAGGTAGAAAAGAATATAATACTATTTAACCGGATTTTTAGTTTTTAGAGAGAGAGAGAGAGAGAGAGAACTTATCAAACTCCACCTTTGTCCTCCACATAATGCATTAATTTCCCCAAGCTCCTAATCTTTTGAAAAGCCACAAGCGACAAATTCCCTACTTATGCTTAAGGGTTTTAATTTAAAGTAGGGAAGATAATGATCTTTTTGTGATTCTAAAGTAGTAACATCTTTAAGGTTTAAAGGAGAGATGCTCTTCTATGATTTTCTTAATCTTTTTCTTTCTTTATCCTTTAACTTTAAATTATTTAATTTGAACCCTTATGCCACAACCTTTTCAGTGCTTTCCAAAGATGAGAATGTTGGGGTTACGAAAATCAAAGAAAGAAAAGTTATTCTTTTACAAAACTCTTCACAAAGCATGAAAAGTAGTGCTCTTTTGATATTTCTTAGGGAAGATTTTGCTTTTTCCTTCTAAAGCAGAAAAGTTGCTTCTCCTTTGCACAACCCTTACGTTATGGATCATACCTTAGTGTTATTTTGCACTCCCAATATTCCTTTTCATATACTATAAGGTGCATTATGCTACAGATTCTTTTTATTTCTTAATTAACTTGGCTTTCAGCCAATGAAAGCTATAATTTCCAGAAGACACGATCCATTTCGACACAAATACATACATATATACTTAGATATACTTTATATATGTATTTGCTCTCTTTCTCTCAATATAATCTTTTGATTTTAAAATTCATGTATTAAATTAATTTACTTTTAAGTTTCTCCTTTTCCTTTTTAATTAATTTAATTTTTTCTCACATTTTCCTAATTATATACATTTTTTCTCCTGAACTTTTTATGTGTATCACTGATTAAAGCAGTACTTTAGCAATCAATGGGTAACTTTTTTTTTTAGTTTTTTTTTTTCTTTTTTGAAAAATTAAATTATATTTTTAGTTCACCTTGTCTATGTGAAGATTTTAACTAAAATCCTATGGTTGAAAAGAAATGGGATGAAAATTTAAAATAAATAAAAGAAAGAAAGAAGAAATTTTTTAATTAGTTTCACAGTTCACACTTAAATTTTTTTAACGCTGTCCTTGCTCATGTAGTCAAGCAACAAAAAGATAAAGCTCAATTAATTATTTTAAGAAGCCAAGCTTCAGCAATGAAGGTAAATAAAATACAATATAAATTGAACTTAATCCCACACTATTCCTGGAGATACATTTATTTTTATCCAAGATAGCTTTGGCAAGTATCTAGCTAGTAACCTTTTGCATTTCAATGAAACATAAATATCTTAATACAAGAAAGTAAATTGTTTCAAGAAAACTTTTCGAGGCTTAAACGGCCTAATTAAACACAAAATGCGACCAAATAAGGGTTTGCTAAGGATAGCTTGTTTTCGTTGGTTTATTTTGCTTAAAATATAAGTTTTTTTTTTTTTTTTTTTTTTTAGAAACGCTTAAAATATATAAGTTGAATAAATATAATTGTACATGGAAAGAAATGAAGCTTTAGAAAGTTCTACATAAACTGAAAATAACCTAAGTTTTTAAGTTTTTCCAAATACACACTAGAGAACCTTAGGGCATGTTTGGTAGACTGTAATAGGCGTTGTAATGTAATAGTTATTTCTATGGTTTAGTTATTCTTTAGTTTGGTTATGTTTTTATTACAAGGAATAATCATTCCTTATGAATAGCTATTCTTCAAAATGAGGAATAACTATTCATCTTTAAAATATTGTATTAGCTATTCCTTAATAAGAGCAATAATTTCAAAACTTAATATATTTCCAAATAAACAAACTTTCCATATACATTTAACAATTATAAAAATAAAAAATCATAAAAAATAACACATATCTCTCTTAAATTTAAAAATAACAATTTTTAAAGAGATATAATTGTATGAGTAAGAAATTTCCTAAAATAAATGTTAAGTTTCATTCTAATGTTATAACTTACAACCAAACTAATGAATAGGTTTAGTTGTTACATTACAACACATTTTATTCCTAGTAATAAAGATTACAATTCCTATCGTAATTCTCATTCAGTGTACCAAACGTACCTTTAAGATAAGTTGGATATTTGTTTCAATGACAAATGCTTTCAATCCAAGCGATGTGTTGCAAGTCCTTCTCAAAAAAAAAAAAAAAAAGCCGATGTGTTGCAAGTTCGATTTAACCTTTCCAAAGTTGTGAGTAATGAAGACTACTTATCATGCATCTACCTCTCTCAATTGCATATTGAATATAAATGTCTAATAATAAAAAATTTATAGTGGCGAAAAGGGTTTGTAATTAAGTCGAAACAGTAAAAGATCAAATTCCAAAAACTTAGCAAATTCTCTTAATAACTCAAAGCAGATTTCTTCATCTTGAAGTAAACACTATGGACTTGTTATATCATATGGTAGAATTCTATAAATGGATAAGACTCAAAAGGATGATCCGCACTTATTCCAGACAAAGAAATTTTAGCAAAGGAAGGCAACAGCTGGCAAATTGATACCTGCATAAATGGAGTGAGTTTACGATTTGCTTTGTTAAGACAAAAGAACAAGTGGAATAAAGTTGAAAGCATGTTCGACATCGACATTAACAAATTAAGCTTTACAATTCATGTTACTCTAGTTCAGACAGAGAGCTGGTAGATGCTCTATGTACATGATGATGCTTTCCATAGTAAAGATGTTCAGTTCATGGAGCAATTGCATGGATTTGGCATACTAAGCATGTTTCATGTGTCCAGTAAAACCCTTTTAGCAGCATACATTGAATGATATATAGGTATTATTAATTTTTTGATACCTGAAGTACCTAGTTAAACCAAGCAATAGGGTCTGTACGAGTTATGACCTTTCCTTCAATTACACAAATATAATAATTTCACCTTTAGCCCCCCTTTTTTTGATTAGAAATTTGTCGGCTTTCTTACCCTTCTATCCATGTAAAACCATAAGCCAACAAGATTGTGCTTCAGCCTTCAACCTTTGGTTGGCTTTACTTTTGAAATTCGTCCAATTCTGTCCAAAATGCAATGAGTTTAACATATCCTTTGAATCAGATAACATTTTTTGCAACTTGAATAAAACTCCTTGAATGATGGAAGATCTCAATATAAAGAGAAAAGAATTAAGGCATTTAGATTATATTTTGGGCACATAAGATTGGATAATTAAATATCTTGTGTTCAGTGTATAGAGGAACTTAAATGGGAATTTGGGAATTTTTGGCTAAGGTAAGCTAGATAGATGGAAATAACTTTGTTCATTCGTAACAGAAAGGTGTTGGGAAACTTAAGATTAAAAACAAGGTTCCTTCTCCTTCTCAAAAAAAATACGTCTTAAGGTGTATAATATGCATCACAGTTAAACAATGAATGCATTTTTTTTAGCAAGTGGCAGAGGAAGGACATGAGGGCAATTTTTTTTTTTTCAAAAAAATCATATGATAATGTCGAACTACAAAACTTTTGATCAATAAATGAGGTATTAAAGATGAGTAGTACAGCGTTAATTATAAAAACAATAAATATACATAAAGGAGCATATCCAATAATTAAGGAGTATTTACAGTAATATGTACCACAGAATTCATCTTTTTTGCACACTGATTTAAAAATATATTAAAATTAAAAACCATTCTTCCTCACTTTAAATGACTTTTGAACTTTAAACAGCAATTTAGGAGATCTGTTTAATTCAAAGATAAAAAAAAACGTAAACATAGGACCCACCCAAAAAAGCCAAAGAAGATATAAATTGAAAAGGTGTGATTCCTGATTGTCTACCAATTAGCACATAACATGTATCATGATGGGATAAGTGCTCCTTTGGTACATACAGCTTTTTTTTTTTTTTTATTGGTTCATTTGGCTTAAAAAAAAAAAAAAATCGTTATCAAGAGTCTTGTAATTTAACTAGTTGACACCCCTTAATATTCTTTAACAAAGATTTTTATGGTTCTAATCCTTCATTCTTCAAATATCAAATTATAAAATAATAATAAAAGTCAATTAAAAGTATAGTTGTACACTTGAAAAATTTTGTACATAAACGAAGTAAGCTAATTCAATTGAAAAAAAAAAAAAAAAAAACACAAAACACAAAACAAAACAAAAAAAACAAACAAACAAACTATTGGCATCCGATGATTTTGAACCATATGTATTATCATCCATTACTGTTGTGATCTAATTAATTTTTTCTACCCTCATCCTTATAGGAATCTACCAAAAAAAAAAGCATTTTTAGGCTCCGTTTATTGTTGATGACATTGTAACATTGGGTTTTCTTTTCATTTCTTTTATTATTAGGAAAAATTCTAAATATCTCCTCATTTTTTAATTAAAATTGAGAATTAATTTCACGGTTAGAATTTCAATATCTCAATCTAATAATGTAGATACTGTCATATTATTTAAATTTATAATATTTAATTTGAATCATGCAAACAAATTGGACCCCGAATTTTATAGCTTAGTCAATTTTAATCCAACTATTAGAGTTTAGCTCAATTATTTAAGTGATTAATCAATTCACATAAGCATGGATAAACATAAAAACAATCATATCCACAAAAAATCAACCACCCACAAAAACACTGAAGTGTTTACGTATATGAAAACCCAAAAACCAAGTGGAAAAACCTCTTTGGAGCATCACGTTGCTAAACGATCCACTAATGAGAATAATTGCAGTACATATTACTTATAAAACCTTTCAAATTAAGTAGTAATTATGTACTTGAGCCTTTGACTCCTGCTAGCGATTGATTTTTCAAATCTTTTCTCCTCTCTAGTCTTTGAACCAACAATTGAGCTTCCAATTGCAAACCCCATGTCTCCTTGGTAATTTTGGACTGCTCCAATGTTTCCCAAGCTCCAGTCAACACCAAAACTCTAAAGGTAATAATTGGTGTGATGATCTTAATCTCCTATCATGAAATTTGACAGTTAAAGATGGAGAAGGTAGAGAGGGATTGATGAGGGATTAAGTTCTAGGGTTTATGAGTTCTCTCTATCTCTTCAAATGAGAATTGGTTTTTGTAAATTTATGGGAAATAGGATCTTTAGATAGTGAGGGTGAAGGCTGAAATAGTAAAGAAAGAAATAACAGAATTATCTTAGGTTCTCACTATACCGTTCGTACGAGAGGGAGGCAAATTATTTTTCCAAATGTTTTTCAAATTCTGATTTTGTATCACATTTCGTCGGACACTTCCAATTTCAAAGTAGTGAAATTTTAGAGCTTTCAACTTCTATTTCAGCACTGGTAGCACTTCACCTCACCAATCCAACGTAAATAAATACCCACAAAAGTGTATGAATATACATAGAGTAAATGATAAAAAATTATATAGAAATTTTTCATGAAATTAACCAACTAAGAGTCCTAAAAAAATGACAGATGATTTCATTAAAAATTCTAGCTTGTTGAAAGTTTCGCAATTTAAAAATGTAAAGTGGAAAGTTTTTATACAGAAATGTAATCATTTTTAATAAAAACTTATATCTCAAATTTTAGTGCTTTACTTTATACTTCATCAATTACAAATATAAAGTGGACCAAGTATGACTACGAAGAGGATTTTTGTTCCATGATTCCATGCATGAACCAGAGTATTCTCCCACAACCACAATATCTACTTAAGTAGTGATGCACAAAGACGGTTGGCCTCGATTCCGTGCATGAACATGGAGGAAAGACTTCACGATCTGATATAAAAATAACTGAGTTGATCCAAAAGGAAAAGAATCTGTTACAAATAAAGAGAAAAAATTGTTCCACAAACTAGAGATCCTCTTATGAAAAGAACATTATTATATTGAAAAGGAAAACACATGATGAAATCAAATTGAAATGCTACTGAATCTCTAGTCAAAAACCTCTAAAAAAAGTGATGGAAATACACCCAAGTATCACAGGAAGCTCATGCATGGATTAATATACATGTAGTTTTACATAATATAATTTCCAACGCTAGGAAATTGTCTGAGAATCTAAACACATGTTAAACAAAGAAAATTACAAAAAACAATTAAAGGTGAAAAAAAGAAGTACAAGAAACGAGGCCACCTACTTAATATCATATCCTTCCTGAGGTTTTCCCTTCTTCTTTTTTTAGAACTTTTCCTTTTTTCATAATTCCTGAATTTTGAAAATAATTCTTCTATCAACAGATTCAAGAAGCCCAATATCATCGATTGAATGATCATTGGAGTTATCATCATCGATGGAAATATTCAAATCCAGAGACACACAAGGGCTTGTCTCCTCCATTGCACCCTTATCCTCTTCAGACCCTTCTGATTTTTGCTTGATTGGAGGAGAGCAGGCTCTTGATCTTGAGCTGAAGCTTTCACAGCTCAAAATAATGATAGCATCGCTAAGACCAACTTCTTCACCATTAGAATTGGCAATCCTTCCTCTTTCAATTGCTCTCTTAAAACCCATTTGAGAGCAATAATCAGCTTGCTCCACATCCTCAACTAAAAACACCCTATGAGGATTACTAGACACTGCCTCTGCAAACCTCTCTATATAACTGCAACTTTGTTCATCCCTTGATCTTTTATTTCTGCAATCCTCAGTTGAATCTGCTCTTGTGGATGAAAAGCTACTCAAAGAAATTGAAATGAGACTGCTTTGAGAGCCAAAAACAAGCTTGGCCAATTCCCTAGCAATCTTTTCTTTAGCTTCCACATCAACACCTTGAAAGAACAACCAAGTTTCTTCTTTGACCTCATTGTTTCTCGCTGGCCCTTTTCTTCTTACCATGCCAGACCTGCATTTTAATATTGTGCTTGCAATTTCGGGAACAATATTTTTCTGCCATGGAACCTTTTTCTCCAATGCACTGCATAGGGTTTTCAGGTTTTCTGCATTAAGCTCCTTAAACTTGTTGGTGTAATCTGTGTCCATGGCATCACTGGAAGAAGTTGAATTAGGTGTAGAATTAGGATTTGATGAAAAGGGTTGTTTGGGATCATTATGTTCCGGAATATACATTTTCAAACTTGGTTCAATGGTCATGTTGGAATTTTCAGATATCCAAACATGGTTTTGCATCCACAACTGTTTGTGTTCTGCCACTGGCCACTCATGGTGAGTGTGGTGAAAATTAGGGTATTGTTGGTCTTGTGAAAAACCTGAAGCGGATGAAGAAGGTGATAAAGAAGAGAATGTGAGGGTCTTTTCAGAAGAATAGGGTTGTTTGTGGATTGAACTGCAAAATAAGTTCCACTTTTTACAAAGCTCTCTGACTGGGACACAGTTCTGGAAGAAAAAGAACATGATAATTGCAAAAGCAAAAGTTAGTTTTCAACTTGTATAAATGTTGAATTCTGTGTATATATATATATATATACACACACACATGTATGTGTGTATATATGTATTTATGAATTATAAGAGGTTATTGAGAAGTGAATTAAATCACCTGTTCATTATTAGGGCTAAGTCCTTTGTTCTCATTTTTGTACTGTTGGAGCCATGCAGGAAGACTTGAAGTAGTGGAGTCACTGTTACAAGTACTGCTGCTTTGCAAGCTTCGAGCTTCCATGTCAAACTTTTCTGAGCACTCGGTGCAGCAGGCAAGCTGGTGCTCCTCCCCACCTTCAAGTAGTAGCCAGCTAGTTCCATTTTCAGCTTTCTTGCTTGTGGACTGACTTTGTTGGTCACTAAGGAAAAAGTACAATTACGTTGATGAGAAATAACATTCAGTGACCTGGTGATCATTTATATATTTCATTATTTATATAAGTCCAAAATTTGAAGGAAAGACACATTAAAAAGAAAATAACTTGAAAAGATGTATATCAATTTTTTTTTTTTTTTTTTTTTGGGAATATCTCAATTCAAAAACAAAGGGAAAAAAGGGAACTTTCTTTTATTTTCTTACCACTTCCTTCAACATGTATCTTTTTCCTTAAAGAAAATTACTATTCTTATTAATTAAGGTGATTCACAAGAAAACCAAATTATTTTGGGAAATGAAAATTGAGTATGAAATGAAGTGATAAAATTACTATATCCAACTTTACCAACTGTTTTACCTGTCAGTGATGAGACTCAAGCGTAAGCTGCCTGCAGGGATTGTAAGAGGATGAAGACCCCAAATAGTCTCTAGTGATGGATGACCTGATGATGATGATGATTTACATCTCATGTAAGTTTGGAAAGTGGCAATTCCCATGATCCAAAACCTGGCAATCTCTCCAATTTCACAAACCAATTTTCCAAGCTCCATTATCATGTGCTCCACAGGACAATAATAGCCCCTCCCTTGTTCATTCAAACTAGCCCTATAATCAGTAGCCCATTTAAGATCTCCCAAATACAAGACAATCCCTGTGCTCATACAGCTCTTTACAAGGCTCTTAAGCTCTCCAAGTTTCTGTTCAACATCTACTCTAGAGAGACTCCCAAAAGAGGATAGATTAACTGTTCTAAATTTTACCTCTCTCAAGGCCTGAGGAACACCTTCGTTATCAACCTTGTCCATCACTCCTTTAACCACACCATCAAGAGTAGAAAGACACTCTCCAACAATCACAATACTTCTCCTTCTTTTGCTCATCAAATTATCTATGACACTCCTAACATCCTCACTCCTAACTGGTTTGGATATCATTGGTTTGCCTAGTAGTGTGCCACTTTGACTGACCGGTTGAGACTGTGAGAGGGCTAATTGATTAGTTTCCTTAGAGTTGCTACTCACAGAAGGAGTACTTTGTGAACATATTTCTAAGGAGATAGCTTGTTCTACATTGCTTTTCACTTGGGTACTAGAGAAACCAGCCTCTCTCATGACTCTACTAACACTAGGATCATCTAAGATAGAAATTATGAGTTGCTCTAACTCTATCTTTACCGCTAAGAGTGGCTGCTGTTGATTCTCAATAGACCCTCGCCGTTGATGAGCCTGAGCGCGCTTGAAAGCAGCAACCAAGGCGTTGGAGATTGAAGGAGGTTGGGATTGAGTGCCTAACATGGGGCTAGAATTGGAGGCTGGTAAGCGGTTAAGCGCAACATTGAAGCAAAGCTCTAGGGCTTTGCAATGAAGAGGGTGAGCATTGGACTGAAGGCAAGCTTTCCTCAACAGGCCTGTTGGAACAGAAAGCATGGTGTTAGCCACATGGAGAGGAGTAACTTGAGCATGGCCACGACGCTTAGCAAGGTTCACTGCTTGGGTTACTACTCTCGTGGCCTCAGCTGTTAAAGCTTGTTGCAAAGTGCAACCTCCTGCTCTCATCTTCAACTCTCTAGCTTCCAACACTTGAAACTAATAGCTATAGTGACCAGAATCTTAAAAAGGTATCAAGCAAGTATTAAAAATTGCTCAGCGCAACAAATTGGTATCAGAGCTTCCGCTGTCACAACAGAAAGAACTTGCAAATATTTTATTTTTCATTAATTTGTCTGAATTTCAACGAAAACGGTGTGTGAGAGAAAGAAAGAGAGATTATGGTTGGGAAAACAAGGAAAAGGGATAGGAATTAGAGAGCTATAGGGTGAGAAAGAGTGGAGGGCTAGCTTGTTGGTGATCGGTCTTGGTAGGTTTGAATCCACCTATAGCTTGGCTATATTATGGAGAGCAGTTCATGAAACTTGTTTGTTATGTAGTTTGTCTAGATTGTGATTATGATTTGGCTGGAGAGAGATAGAGAGAGAAGGGGTATGAGATTTATGGGAGGTGGGCTGTGCTTTTCTTGTAGGTGAGGTAAAATTTGGGGTCCAAAGTCGATTTTGTAGTGGAAAGTGGAATGCATGTGCTGACAAGCAGGACGAATGCACCAGTATCAAAGGCAACTCAGCTTTGCCCTTTCTCTCTACATCAAATTTGATAAAAAGATATTGTATTTGTAAGTGGGTCTCTCTCTTTTATGCAAAGTATCAAATAAATTAAGGTACTAATTAAACCTTGAAAGACAATATACATCAAATCTTTGTCCAATTTTCTTCATTATCTTATTGAAACACAGCCAGTCCTAGTATTTTTTTTTTTTTTTTTCATTTTTCAAAAACTTAATCAAATTCAATCAGGCACTACACTAAGGAGTAATATTATTATTATATTAGTCTACTAGTAGGTGCTCCAATGATGAATGAGCCGTGATCAAAGTCCAGAAGACAATCTTACCCTTGTATAAAATATTTTGCTATATGTTAACGAAAGGGTAATCTTGAATTTTGATCCTACAAAAATTGGTGGCGCTTCCATATGAGAGAGAGAGAGAGAGAGAGAGGTGAAATCCTTTTCACCGTCCGCAAAAACCGAGGACCTGAAAAGAGAATGGGGACTATGTGTCTGAAGGAATTGGGAACTGTGTACGATTTTCTTCCGGACTCAAAGACAAAGGAATAAAGCGTCCGCATTCATTCATACTTTTATGGATAACAAAGTTACAAACCTAACTTGACGCATTGAATGCCATATTGCATGGGGATTAAGACCAACATACAAACATTCCCTAGCTATAGCTCCATATCACATATCTCTCTCTTTCTCTCTCTCTCATTATTTCATAAAGTTGAAGCTTTTGATTGCACCCTTGTTCATTCAAAAAATGAGCAAACAAATGGCCAAGTGAAAAAAGAAAATGATAACAAACTCCAAGGGACACATGAACATGGGCTCGGTTCTTTTTCTTAGGTGTCTTCTTCAGCAAAATATGATCTCCAATAATAACATTGTGCCCGTGTCAAAGCATGAAGGGTTCCCCGTTTTTCAATATTGTACTAAAAACATAGTGGCATTTTGATAAAAAAAAAAAATTCCTGTTTCATAATGATTCTTATCCTGAATCATTTGGTAATAATTATAATAATAGTAACAACTAGAAAAAGGAGTAATTAAACATTAGATTATATTATCAAAAACTACAGTGCCTTTTCTGTTTAGATGAATATCATAAATGCCTCCACTCCTTGCAGTGATGATATGCATTTTTTGACGCGAGAACTCTTATATATACCATGAGAATTTTGATAGAGCTAAGACTTTGCTTCGAGGGAGCAACAATCATTGATTAATAACATTTTTTTTTTCTATATTTACTATGTGGCAATGAGTGATATCATCAATGTGCTGTAAAGAGAAGTTCAGAAACTTTCGTGCACAATATCATGAATTTGACTCTCTGCAAGAACGCACGTCTAATTAATATAGAGACTTTGCAATAAAAAAATATACGGAAAATAAAAGTAAATATACCACAATTAGAAGAAAAAAAAAATCATACTAAAATACATTGTTGATCCTTAAAGTTAACCTATTGAGCATTTTTGGTTCCTTAAATTTCAAGTGAACACTATTTATCCTTAAAGTTTGAAAAAATAAATGTTTTTGGTTTCTAAAATTTAAAAAATGAGCTATATTGGTCCCTAAAGTTTAAAAAATGAGTGTTATTAATTTCGAAAATGAGTGTGTTACAATACAAACTCATGGGCAGAACTTACTCTTGAAAACTAGCTTGCAAAGGGAGGGTATTCAAGAGCTTATAAACACACGTTTAAACTTATACTTAATCCATGTGGGATACTAAGATCATAACATACCACCACGCTCTGTAACCGATGCCTATGACAGCTCACTCTAGCAACACTGACCCGATGGTAGCTCTTTCTCTTTTGGTGGCTCCACTCACCTATCAATTATTTTAATCTAGCCTCTAGATCACCCTTTTCAGGATCCGACCACAAAGCCGCAACTCATTTGATCCCATACTCAATGAGCTACACCCAATTACTCGGGGTGGTGATTGGTTCTAATACCAAATGTTATAATACAAACTCATGGGTAGAACTCGCCCTTGAAAATCAGCTTGTAAGGGGAGGGTGCCCAAGAGCTGATAAAAACATGGTTAAACTTATACTTAATCCATGTGGGACACTAGGATCATAACAGGGTGTTATTACTCTGTTAGACAAATAGGCAAAGAAACTAACCAAAGTTGACGGAGGGATTGATTGCGCTCATTTTTTAAATCCCAAGGACTAATAGCGTTCACTTGAAACTTTAAGAACTATTTTCTAAATTCTAATTACCAATAACACTTATTTGAAATTTCAAGTTAGTAAGTAAAATTTAGAAACTAACTAAAAGCTCAATTAGTGTGAAACACTAATACTTGTTTAGACCCCCAATTTTAAATTACGACTTAATTGCTTTTACTCTAACTTATCTAAGTGCAGAACAAGAGTAAATGAAGCGCAATAAACTGGAACTACTCCAGTGCATAAATATGAACAATAAACAATAAATGTAAAGTACAAGAGTAAGGGAAGAGAGATGCAAACACAAGATAACACCAAGACGTATTATTGAAAAGGAAACCGTAGAACTCAGCGAAAAATCTCTTCGCGACCCTCCAAGTTGAAATCAATCCACTAGTAAATAAGTTGAAGTACACGAATAACAAAAGACCCAATGTATTTGAGCCCTCCAAGTTCCTGCTACTAACGAACTTCTCGGAGTCTTGTCTTCACTAGCTTTCTGGATCCCGCAATACCATCCGACTGCATCCATCAAGCCTCACTAGCTTCTTTTGACAAATCTCCAAAGCTTCCCAAGCTCCAAAACACTCTCTACACTCTAAATAGGTGTGGGTTGTATTTGGGTACAAATCTTCTCTCAAGGTATAACAATAGGAGAGGGGAAGGAGAAGAGACTATAAGGATTTCTCACTAAAGGATGAGTAGTTCTCTCTCTCTCTAAAAGGTGGGTGTGTTGTGTTATAGAAACCTATCTAGAGTTTTCTCTCTGAATAACCTCTTTTACTTTTGTGGGTAATGAGGTATATATAGTTTAGGCGAAGGGTAAGAAAGTCACAGTTAAAATCCTCCAGGCAAAGAGTTTCACAGATACCTCGCAAGATGGCCTTTCTAGCGAAGTACTCGCGAAATGTAACCTGGTTCTTGATTCTTCAGCTTCCAGCATGTGCTTCTCATGTGGCCTTTTCGCAGATTCCTTTACTCATGAGCTTCTCACGAGATAGTCGTAAAACTGCACTAATCTTCATTGCAAGCTTGATTCTTCACCAACTTAATACTAAACCCAATACAATAAAATCTCATAAAATACAAAGAAATAAATTATTGCAATTACAACACTTTTTGTCATGAAATAAAGCCAACATAAAACATAGTTGTAAATCATAACTTTACACTAACATTGTATTTTGGCCAAAAAATTAATTATATCATTATCACATAGCCACTAGACCAAATGTACAAAAGAGCTAGGTTATTGGGAAAAACCCGATTAGGGAATAGTCAGAGCTCGAAGTAACAAGTTCAAGTTTTGAATCTGGGTTTGGAGGCTAAGCACCGAAGCTTGACCAACAAATGAGCCAAACTGAAAGCAACTCAAGTGTCATGATCAATACAACCGAGCACCAAGTTTGAAGAGACCGGTTTTCCTCATTGAGGAAACTTACATACCTAAATCACAGACATAATGGAGACCATTATACCCACCATTGAAGGCTCATTATAACCACCGTGGAAAGTTACCAAAAACAAGAAAATGTCTCATATACAAGGCGATATAAAAAACAATTATCGAGTAATTATTAGGTCTTCTTAAAATACACAGTTAAGTGGTACCATACCTTTATTCTAAAAAAATTGTGATATTTCATACCAATAAAAGTAAGCCAATATCATATTCTTGTATTAAATGGTTTTTTTTTTTTTAGTGGCATGGAGACCACTTTCATATTCATCAAATCAACTTCCTTATAGTAAAACTTTCCGGCTTTAGGATTGGAGTTATTAAGCACCATTGGCCCGGTACCACATCAGTGCCACTCGAGTTGTTTCCACTCTTTGAAAGGCATCCATTAGATCGGTCAACCTTATAATCAATTGCTTCATCAAGAAGTAATAGATAAAGCTCTGTAGTGGAGTACTGGGTTTCATTTCATAGATCAATTATTATTAAATAATTCGTTTTAATAGTTTAATCCAGCAATCTAATTTACTCTATTATTTTAAACACTTGAGAAACTTGGAAGACATAACCCAAGGTAAAAGTCATATCTCTAAAGGCCAACTAATCAAGATGATTGAAGAAGGTAGTTTCCATTATTAATTTATCAAATAAGGTACCCAATAGCTAACCTTTGTGGTGGATGATACTTTTCCTTACAAAATTAACTAAAGGTCAAATATTGTTTGACTAGTTAAGAATGGAGAGTTGTTGAGTTAGGGGGCTGTTCTATCACTTCTATGTTTAACTAAAAAATCTTGCACCACACCCAACTAACCCTTTGATTCATGACAGATTTTTACCAATTTGAGAGAGAGAGAGAGAGAGAGATAAACATACAAAAATGGAAAATGGAAGAATGATCACAAGTCACAACACTAGTAGTACAGTAGTATCATTTACAACTTTGGTGGCCTTAGCTCCATTTCATGATGTTTAGTTAAGGAATATAAGGACAATATGTGAAGTGGGCTGTAATTTCATTACCATTGTGGCAGTTATGTTGTGTGCATGAAGGACTTCAAAATTTTCAAATTCATGCATAATTGCATACCGACATCACAAAATTTTCATCGTATCTTTAGAAAAGAATGTTGCAAAAATCTTCATTAAGATGAGGTTCTTCTTTGGATAAAGTGATTCACTTGCCCTAATTTAAGCTTGCTTTTTTTCCTTGTTTATATATCTTGCAAGAGAGTTTGATTAAAGGACAGTGCTAAACTTTGCCTAATTAATATTTGTAATAGAAGGAGCACTATGTACCCTAAAGTCCATCACCACTCCTAAAATCTAAGAACATTCATACCATAATATTGGAGAAGATAATGTTTAGATTACTCCACTCATGTTTTTTCCGATTATTCTACATCTTCCTATGCAATACTATTGTAGTTAAAAATAATTAACTGTGCAAAAGTGGAGTTGTACCTATAAAAAAGTAAAACTTTAAAAAATTGCATATAAATCAAATAAGCTGAAAAAAAAAAAAAAAAAAAAAAAAAAAACTATGGCAAGCAAGCAATAATTCAAGAAAATAAGCCCTAAAGTTGAGGGTCAAGAAGAACGAGATTGTGTTGAAGATTAGTCTAATTAATTTTATATGCAAATTGATCCATATATACCATATCCTAATTCCAATTTCCAAATAACATAATTCTTTTTTATTTTTTCTTCTTCTTCTAGATCTATCACTCAAGCGAATTTGTGGGTGTTTTAAGGTTGTGGCCCATTTTAGTTAACAGGTCCTATTCTTCAGCAGTTCAGCGTGCCTTTGCATAGAAAGGAGAGCTACACCACCACACAGAGACACAGAACTTATCTCATATCTAGGTTCTTCAAGTAAAGAGAACTATGAAATCACATAAACAAATCTGAACATATTTTCCAAACACAACAAACGAGAGATCCCCTTTCATTCTTCAAATCATCTTCCACTTTTACTTGTTTATACAATGACCCATAATTAAGTCCATAACAAATCCATGTTTACTGGTTTTACTTTTAGTCTCAATGTTCCCTTCAAGGTAAAGTAGTTCAAATAAAGAATATGATTGAGAAATAATAAAGAAATTGAAAAAGAGAATGATCTAGCAATCATAGAAGAAATCTAGTGATAGAAAACTAGTTCATGGTTGGAAATATTTCAGTTTCCATTGCCTTTAGGCCACCATATTCAAACTTCACTGCAAGCAACCTTGTCCAGACTCGGTTTTATCTAAGACTCATTCACGTTGGTGCTCCTGGATTAGTGCATTGTGCATAGTTTTAGCATATGAGTGACAATTATCTTCCCTTTTTTTAGCGCATTACTGGCCTATCTTAATGGCCAGCTTAACAAATTACGTTTTATGTACAACGTGTTTTTTTTTTTTTTTTAAAACAAACACACAAAAAGAAAAAGGAAAAGGATTCTAACACAAAGGTACACCACAACTCCACTCAAAAGTTATGGTAACTTTTATGTACAAGATGTTAAAAGTCACAAATTGATCTATGTGTGTATATATAGTACAAATATTTTTTTTTTTTTTTTTTTTTGAGAAAGGTACAAATATAAAATTAATGAAGGTCAAAAGAATATATTATTAAATTAAAAAAAATAGAAGTAATGTTTTTTTTTTTTTTACACAAATAAAAAGAATTAGGGTTTGAATCCCTTCTTTACTCACATTAAATTAAATTTATAAAAAATAAAAAATAAAATAAAATAAATAAAAAACATTAAAAAAACGTTAACAAGCTTTTAATCTCACGTTTCCAGATATCCATATTTGAATAATCAAAATCAATGGTCAAAGTAAGTTACATAACCTTCTCCAAAAAAAAAAAAAAGTAAGTTACATAAGAAAACTAAAGGCTTTTATAATACAAATTGGTAAAAGGTTTTTGGAAATAATATTATCGTTAAATATTAGTTCTAGATAAGTCACACACGATAACACATGATAACATGATAACATAACGTGAGTTATAATCAAATCTATAATCTCAAATCACAAATTATTAATTTTAATTATAATTATTGAAACAAAATTATCTATAATATTAAGAAGTGTTTTACTTTAGACTCTATCAATCATAATATGTCACATATTTTTTTTATTTCTTTTAATTACTTTAAAAGGGGAAAAAACATGTAAAAAGATACAATTGATGTAGCATATAAAGTGAGCACACAAATTAAGACATAGGATTTTTGTTTAGCATGACCTTGCTTGACCTTCCCCTCCCTCCAAATTGTGTGTGACCACATATGATAGAATTTATATAAGAGTAGGTCCCAAAAAATCCTTATACAAAATCCCAAACGTCCTTATACAATATAACTAATAATCCAAAACTCCCAACTGTTTATTCTTTCTCGGAGACAATTCTAGGCTGAGTCCCCAGTCAAAAAGCTTCTTCTATCTTTGTTGGCCTAAAAAGACATACATTAAAGGGCACCAAATAATTTGAACACGAAGCACTCAGCAGTGGTAGAAAAAGGAGTGTTTGAATGAAAGAGAAGAATATATATACAATGCACTTACTTAGATTACGCCCCAAACCCATCCCTTTTCTCTTTCTCTATCTTTCACCAATAACGGTTAACTTCATCTAAATAAAGGGGTAGCTATAGCAAAAGCCATCCCTAACTGTTGCTAGCTAAATCTGTGTGTTTTAATTGACCCCATGAAATTTGTGTCAAAGTGAAAGTTAGTGTTAGCCTATAGCTTTTCTCTCATTTCACAATCACACCATTTAGTTTTTCATGGGAACACACATTACATTAGAGCTCTAATTTTATATATATCTCCTTCTCTTTTGCTTAAAGTAAAGCACTCTCTCATAAAGCAACACTAAAAAGTAAAATATGGCATTATCTACTCAAAAGGGACGCTCATTTTGTGCTTTTAAGCTTCAAATAAGCATCTTTGGGCCTATACGTGGCCATGTGGGTGAAAGCAATATTCAAGAGAGGGAACAAAACTCGCACAGAGAGAGAGAGAGAGAGAGAGAGAGAGTATAGTTAATAGTATTATGCTGGCCGGCCAGACTTTATACTTTAAAGGTAACAATGGAGGAAAAGTAGCTCTAATTTTGACATGACAGCCTTGTTAATGTAAAAGGTGATGGAATTACGTACCAGTACCACACTCCTTTTCCTAAAAGTTTTCATTATTTTATGCTTAGTATCTAAATCCACTAAACAAACTTAAGTTTGATTTTTTAAACTTAAAGGCCGGCATCATGAGACTATAATGGTTATTCTTATTTCTTAGCTCATAATATTCTCTGCAGTAAATTGATGGACTCCGTGCTTTACATGGTTGTACCCTCAGGGGTGGCTCAGTCTTGCACTCGAATGAATAAAGGGATAATTCTATCTAACTCAACCTACAAAGCAGGAGCTTCTCCAACACTGCTTGTACTGCTGTGTTTCCAATCAATTAGCACGGTTTAGCGCATCTAAATTTGTAAAAAGGGATTCAATTTAAATTTTGAACTCTACCCATCTTAATCCAATAAGCTTAGTGACACAAAAAATTTCATCTCTTTTTATAATTGTTAGTGGTGAGCTCATGTGAAAGTAACGTTACACTAATCACACAACTTGCTATCTTAACAATCTATGATGTTTTTTTTTTTTTTTGTTTGGTATCCTGAACATGGTTCAATCTAACAAGTATAGTGACAAACATACCTTAACAAGTTAAGAAAATCTTTTGTATCCCTAACATGGTTCATCTTGACCAATTTACTTTGCCTAGGCTGCTTTACTTTTCTAAAGAATTTTACTTCCTTAGAAAATATTCCATGTATATGCTCTCTGCTGGTCAATTAGGATAGCGCCTTAACGTTGCAACTAGGTGTATGTAAAACCCAGTTGAGAAGGACCAGATAGAGTGGCATCTTCTATACCATGACTGCAAAAGCATTTTACTATAGATGATTAGATGTCAATAGGTATAAAGGGCAGAACCATGTGATGGAGTGTGCATACACAGCGCCTCTGTCAGTGACCCTAACATTATATCAACAATTCTCCAACGCTCCAGTCCGTATAAATTTCCATTTTCCACCATACAAAGAATATTTGAATGTATATTCCTTCCTCTTATGTGATCAATGACTTGAATGCATAAATTTCCACCTTATAGAATTTGAATGTTACGTGTTTTATTCTATACCCAAAAGAAAAGAATTGTCACATGCTTTAACTCGTTATAGGCAGTCATCACGCATGTCGTAGCTAGCCCACTTTGTTAGAGTGGAGTACTGTACGGAGATGATATGATTTATTCTCCTTCATCCAAAATAAGTACATGTTCATCAAAAAAAAATAATGAAGTACATGGTTTTCTTTCTTTCATCAAAAAAAGCACACAGGACTTGACATATAATAAGTCTTTTCCCTTTGCTGTATTTTAATTTCTCTGTCTTCACTGTTAGTGAGAAAATGCCCTTTCAGTGCCTCGGGATAAATATTAAGGTTGGAACTTTGATAATGATGTATAACTTTCCATCAACGGCTCTCTGGCTGGAAGATGAACCAGTTTGGCCCCCTATTTTACAAAGAAACCGCGCTTGCCATGGGAGATGACAGATTTTAGTTACTTACGGTTGCCAAGCATTTCATTTCCTATCCACTGTAATACTGGCAAAAAACCAAACAATAAAAGCGATCTGTAAGGATGGAGAGTATGTAATCACTAATCAATAAAAAGTTTCAACAACAGTAGCCAAATATTCAAAGGAATAACAAAGAGAGAAGTTTTTGATAGGGGAAAAAAAGGGGGGGAGAGAGAGAGAACAAAAATTTCAGACTTGGACCCATCCAACGCAACAGCTTCACAAATGCACAAATAAAAGCAGGCAGGGCCCAAGGTAGGATAGAACCATTTACTTTATTACAGAAACCCCATTTAGCAAGGGTATAAGCAAATCTGTTTTTGACTCTAGGAACCAAATTGAAGGCGAGTAGCCTGAAAGAGTAATTATTTATTAGGTACTTCCGGAATACAATGACATCATACTTCCCTCTCACATCTATGGTGAATCCTACTAATTACAAAGTATCTAATAATTTTCCTTGTAGACAAGTCTGCAACTAGGCCTGACATTTCCTGAGACCCAATCCATATCAACATTAACCTCAACCCAATCTGAGTTAGGCTCCTAAAAATCCTTGCGCCCCACATCCGCTCTTACCCATTCCTCGTGTGTTTTCGAGGGTCAAGTCAAAGGGTCCACATTCCTTTTCAAACAAAACCGTATTTCTCGTTTCGACAATCCATCACAAATCACAGCTGCAAATAAGGTAAATTGGGACTCAAAACATACCTTCACCGAGCAACTCACAAGGTAGATTTACTAGCATGTTTACTCGTTTCAGGTCTCAATACTTTATAAAGCACACAAAATAAGTATAAGACACCTTTTTGGTTTCCCTTCTGCTAGAAAGTTACTTGGACATATTTCTATTATCTCTATATCTTACATTGAAATCGACTACTACATGCTTAAAAATATAACACAAAATAATGGACAGTGTCTATATGGAGCTACTAATGCATTTGATGACAGAAACCACTACTGTGCAGAGCCGTCCTATCTATGTCACAAAAACAAAACAACAAAACTGTAAGCTAAGCTACAACACCTCGTATGGGAGCTTCACTCATCTTCAACATCTGATAAATTTCCAAGATAATCATCCTGAAGTAGTGGAGCAAGTATGCTTTCCACAAAGGATCTTTGTTTACTAGTTTCCTCAAGTATCAACAACCGAGCTGCCTCACAAGCTTTTGCAGTGGGAAAACCTAGTGTCCATTTCCCATCTGCAACATGATTGGACATCTTCAAGTGGTTGCTTCTAGCTTTACTTGTATTGAATTTTGGGTCAAACTCTCTGATTCGGAGATGCAACCATGAAGGATGGTCGTTGTCTATCTTCGGCTGTATTAAGTGACAAAAATGTTACATCAGAATGTATTATCAAACATAGGGATCTAGCGCAGACACGCGCGCTCACACACACACACACACACACACATATAAAAGAGAATCATGAGTTTGTAGAACCCCCTTACATCTTTGGCTAAACTCCTCACTAAGCCTTTTCCTCAATAAGAGATAAAATTGAAAGAAAACATGCAGCAAAAAAATTGCAAATTGTTTATGATAAAGGGAAAAGTGAACACGCTATAATTACAGAAAGACCATTGATGCACTTCATAGCTCAAACCAATAATGGGAATACAAATTATACAACCAGGATATCCCTGCCAACCAAGACCGTCAACCCATGTGAGCACCAGAGCACCAAATCCAGGAAAGATGGTCAAACCCCATTAAAATCAGTGATCACAGCACCAAGATCATGGATATAATAAGAGCGGTTATGCCCGTTACTTAAGAACCATTACTACCACGATGGAGGATGTCTAAAAACAAGGAAGCTTCCCATAGCAATATAACAACAGTTGTATATAAAGGACTCCAATCAAATACAGGAATGAGACAATCAGTGAATAGTTTCCTTCCTTGATCATATTTTCTAACTTACGCATCAGCGGGCCAATGCCACACCGATACCACTCCAACTTTCTCTCATTATTGGCAGGTATCTTCTGGATCAATCCATCATATAAACAACTGCAGGAACTGTTTAAATCTGTCATACCTACAGTCACATCTCATTAGTCCTGCATTATTATCTTCAGAAGTGAGCACAACTACAATGCATTGCCCTAACCTAATCATTCCCATTCCTTTTCAATTGATGTTGTCATGATAAAATAAGCATGCAAATGTGTGATAACTAACAACGCAAAATTTCTTGACTCTCAGATTGATTGACACCTGTTAAGTACAATACATGGTTTTTCATTTTGCCTCCCTCCTCCCCCTCCTTTTCAATCTAACCCTTCATAGTTCATTGAACAGCGGATACATAAGGTAATTGCAAAATTCTGCTGTAAACCATCTATATTTTATTTTTTCGGGCAAAAGTCAATGTGTAAAAATTGAATGCTGGCATTGCAAAGCACAAGAGAATCAAGCACTCCAGCTGTAAACCTACTTGATATAATTTAGAATTTAAAGAAGAAGAAAAAAAACAAGTATCTCCAAATGCTGCCCAAGAAAGGCCAAAGTTGATAATTGTCAACATCTTTACTTAAATCAATTTAATCATGTGGTCAGACCATCATCAACACTCTGAATGTTGACCAAAGTCTATCAGTATTGGGACTTACACTCAAGCCAGCCAATGGAGCAATAGCAATAACAACTCCTCGTTGACTGCGGAAGGGATGTTTCTCTGTGAGAAGCAATTTTCCAGTTGTTTCCCTTGCCACTGGAATCAGGTAGATATCCCTGATTCCTGCATTGGAAAATGCTATTCTGCAAGGGATTCCAGAGCCTGAAAAAATTGTATGGAGTTAGAGAATAGTTAGACAGCTGACTGAATTTTTTCTGGAATGATGCCCCACCTAGAGAAACATCTGATCCAAAGCTTGCAGATGGGGTATCCGAAGCATGACCTCTTCCAGAATCAGCAGTTGGACCATTCGGCATGTTCAGCACAGGTTTTTCAAGCAAGCTTCCTTTGAAAATAACAGCCTTAAGCTGAAGATGGAGAATGAAAACCTATAACACAAAATTATTATAAGATATACAATAGCCCAGAAAACTTAAATAACGAATGAACAGTGCACAGTGGTATATAACATATAACATATTACAACTTTACAACAGAAAACAGGTTCTTCAAAAGTATGAGCTTGGGTTCAACCAGCAAACTAGAAATGCAATCACAAAGACAGAAGCAGATGTTTGTAACAGAGAAAGATTATTCAAATGAAATCAGACAAACATATCAGCATGAATTTATGTACAAGAAAATAATTTTTAGGTTCAAAAATTATAACCTAAATTGATACAACCTAAGACAATCTCTACCAAGGAATATGTTAGCTGTAGAGATAAAGCTATAGACAACATGAATAGAAAAAGACAACACACAATGTGCTTAGGCAAGTATTCAGTCAAAGTACATCAATAATATTTAATTGACATTTCTAAACTCTCTTCGTCTACAGAACATGTCAATATAATCTATACACTAAGAACACTAAAATTTCAACATTTCTGCCAGGTTGGACACCATCTGCACACCAAACCCACCCACATAGCATTCATTCTGCTCCAAGTTGAGTTAGACAATTTGTAGCCATACTGAAAACTGACCCATATTGGCATCCACATTAAATAGCTTAGAACCCTAATTATACTGAGAAGGCATCCTTTAAACAAAACTAAATGTTGCAGAAAAAAATAAAACCTAGATTTCATTGATTGCCCAATGTATAAATTGCTTAAATGACAAACATCAATACAATACAACACACCCAATAATATAGGTGGTTGAGCCTCAAGCTAACATCTGTAGTGAAGAAGGCAAAAAAAGTTCAATTATGATGTCAGCCAATAGAAACCAAAAGGTAGTGTCTACTCTCTTTTTTGATGACGAAAAAGGTTGTATCTCTCTCTCTCTCTCTCTCTCAATACACCTATATGCTAAACTAACAGGGCTATTAAAAGACAAAATGAGCTCAAATCCCATTATAACAGGCTAATCAGAGTCATTCACCTCTAGCATATTGAATTCAAAAAAATATAATAAAATGTGTTCAACAAAATAAATTTTTAATAAGATTTAATTTTAAAGACCTTCACAGCTTCTACCATCCTTTGCCAAGCAGAAACAGTAGTGGCATCACCTGCAATACGTAAATAATATTTGTTTACTCCAAAAAAGAACAATGTCTTGTAAGAGGAAGAAACTCAAATAATTACAACAATTAATTTTAATTAATATAAAAGGTACAATACCATCAGTATCTTGTTGGCAGACAGCAATCTCCAACGCAAAAAAGGGATCTTTAAATTGGGATGATTCCTCAAGAGCTGTATCCAACATTAATATATATAAAATCAATCACATAAACTTTTTTTTTTTTTTATAAGAAATCAGTCACATATATTTTAAAAAAATATTCCTCTTCTTTTTTACTATAGTCTAACTTTGGTGTCACCAAGCAGCAGGGCTAACTACAACAATCTCCTGAAGGGGCAAAATTTGCCCAAACCCTTAACAGTTGATACCCTACTGCCTCCTAAGGAAAGATTCAGCTCCTAAATGAAGGAAATAAAATCATAAATACCTGTTTTACAGCTTAGCCATTCATTTCTGAGAGTATCCGGGATATAATCAAACCAGCATCCATCAAGTTCTTTACGAAGGCGTTCACGAGACTGCTCATATGAAGTCTGTCAATGAAAACTAAAAAATATAGAACTTTAGATAGTTTGAGACATTAAAATCATGTGATTTGCATGAAAAATATCAATGCAAAAGTATGTGGCAATGTTCTCTATTTATTTCAGCATGTGACAAACTCCCATGATTGATAACCAAATGCAAGATGAGTCCTGAGTCCTAAATCTGAAAATTATACGATAACAACAAACAAAGCCTTAGTCCCAAAATTTTGGAAAAAACAACTATGGATCCTCAACAGGTTAGTTAGGGTTGGCCATATATATTGTTTTCCTCCATTCTACTCTATCTATAGTCATACTCTTTGTTACTCCCTTAATTGCCATGTCCTTTTTTATTACTTCTACTAATTTTGGTCTTCCTCTACCCTTTTTGGTTCCCTCAACTTGGATCAACTCACTCTTTCTTACTGGTGAATTAGTCGATCTCTTCTGAACATGACCAAACCATCTTAAGCAACTCTCCCTCATCTTTTCATCTATATAGGGGGCTATCCCTATCTTTAAGCGAATTTTCTCATTTCAAACCCTATCTTTCCATATATTTCCACTTATCCATCTTAACATTCTCATTTCAGCTACACTCATTTTATGAATATGTTGCTTTTTAATCACCTAAAGCATAGTTGAGCATATAGCAATCTTATAAAATTATTATGTAAATATGAATTACATTTTAAGTGTCTTGAGTTAAAGGAATATGACAATCATACGAGTAGAAACTAAGCAAATCATGAAGACAGGGTGAGTTTCAGAAAATCCATCACTCTATCAAAGTTTCAAAAGAAAAGGTACTTCAAATATCACAACCAGGAAAAACAAAGAAACTTACAAGTTGCAGTCAATTAAAAATAAATTTTTATTAACATAATGTATACCAGATCAGATAAATTCTTACATTGAATAGGTGAAAATTAAGATCATTCACTGTCTTCCCTTGAGAAATCTGAGAAACCAGTAGCTTCCGCAAGAACCACCCTGTATGCCATTGTATTAGTACAGACAACGGTGGTTGGCTTGCTAAAATCTTCAACAATGCATTTAAAATCTGTAAAATAAAAGAAAATGTAAATTCATAATGAAATTGAAAGCCATACTGAACCAGGACATTCCAGGTTACCATTAAGAGTTTAATCAACATCAGCTAGTTGAAACCCCCAAAAAGTAATAAAATGAAATGCATTCCTAATATAAAATTAAAACAATAACACAACAATTATTAAATCAAACATATACCTGGGGCATAAATTTCACAAAAAGACTTCCATCCACTACTTGTGAAGCTGACAAGTCATGATTCTGTAGATGAATATGCCAATACTGTTAAAGAAAAATATCAAAGGATTCTGGGTCTAAATCATCTCAAAAGCACATAGAATTGTTAAAAATGGAGGCTAATTCTACAACTTTTTCATGTAAGCACATATAGAACAGAGAATGGTTAGTTAAGAAATATATTATATATTTCCTATAACTGGAAGTATTTCCTCATGGCTAATAAGAGCGGGACAACAAGACCAGTGTAGCGGACAATGAGAAAAGTGGTAGTAAATCCCATCATTATTGATGATAAAGAAACCTTGATTCAGGTACATGTTTAGATTAAAATAAAATTGATCCACCCAGTAATACAGTATTGATACTTACCACTATATCCTGAATTCTGCTTAACCCAATCATTGAAGCTAGCAAATAATCAAGATCTGCACATACACAGAACACACATATGAAACAAACAAACAAACAAATGAACAGCACAAAGATGAAAAAGTAAAAGAGAGAAAGCCAAATACACTACACATTCCAAAGTAATAAATGGATACCTTTACTTTCTGCTAAAATGAGCAATAAAAATAGAGATGCTAGCAGCAGACTGTGATTATTGTCGGCAAAAATATGTGCAAGTACCCCACCCCTGCAACAGTTAAAACTTTCATAAATAATATAAATATACATGGTAGTTCTCACCATTCCTACAATAAGGAAAACAAACTTAGCATGAAAGGCTCTTCATCCAGATGTCAAACATAGTCCATGATGCTATTTGCCACAGATGTCAAACTCAATTACCTGAGTAGCTTAAAAGTCTCCCTAAACTAACACCAAAATGATACAATGGAAGATATGGGCCACAGAAGTGGGAATTATTCACACACAAAAAAAGTGGTCATACAGCAACTAACTTGCTATGCTCAACACTTAACATTGCATTGCTCTCAAGAGCTTTGCAATCAGAGATAAGTATGACCTTGATATCACTGCATTGCTCTCTAGATGAACTTTACCATCATCCTTTAGTTAAATATTTTGGAAAGGAAATCAGCATACAAATAAAATCAGCAAACCTCCATGACAAAACTATTATTCTACCTTTTGGGTGGAAAAAAGTTTAGCACTTGCAATGAATTATCTTCCAAAGTAACTAATAATGGAATCATGCTAAGATTCAAATTTTGAACAGCAACCATAACCTATATGTCAGAGACATTCATCCTATTTTGAGAAATAATCAATTAATTTCATCAATTTTTATTTCCTACAATATTAGTTAAATATTATTAATCCAAGAGTATCACAGGAATAAAATAAGGAAAGAACAGGGGAAAAAATGAAACAGTGAAATAAGGGTGTTCTCTTTTAAAAGTTCCAAAGAATATGAGCTTGATTACTTGAATGTAAAAGATCAGTTTTCATCATGGACCCACCTTTCTACACAGTCATCATTCTGAAGGCCACTTATCAATTGAGAATTAGATGATAAGTACTTTGCCAAATGCCCAAACAAATTGTTGCTTTTGATGTTTTCTGCTCCTTCAGACTCGGGACCAGAGCATACCCTCTTTTCCATATCGTTCAAATGGTCTAGAAATGAACTAGCATTACAAACGCCATCAACTGTGTCCCCTTTCATAGCATCTCCCACACTTAAGGTCATATAAGGATATAGAATAACACCAGCCACAGCATTTACCATGCTTTTTCCATCGACAACTTGAAGAAGACGAGAAACTATGTACAGAGAAGTGACTGATGATATATTTGACCCCTAGAGAAAATACAAAAATAGTGTTGAATGAACACATCATACATAAAAATCATACGGAGAGAAAGAGTTAAGGGGAAGATATCTCACATCATTCTGCCTTAACTGCAGTAATGGAAGCAATGTAGGAAAAACAAGCAAGCTGAAAAGATTTTGTGAGATTAATCTATTCAAACAATACTCGCCGACACTTAGTATGTCTTTCAAGTAGTAAATATCATCTAAAATTTTATCAGTTTCTAGAACTAGTTCATTTCTCCTCTCACGAGTGGATGTTTCCCTGCATAAATGACAAGCAATTTTTTTTCCTTAAATAGATACTTAAACATGCCAAACTATAATTTACCAAATGACTAGATTTCTCTTAAAATTTGAGAAACATACTCTTTAGAATGTAGAAGGGTGTCTAGATGAACGCATTGCTCCTTCAATCTACAAACCAAGTCTGAGAAGTAATTGGAGACTGGAGGAGTTGTTATAAATTGATAGACCATATCATCGCTCACTGCATAATCAAAATGATATTGTTGCAAGATATCACAAATGTATCTTATATCCAATATTTGGCGTATATCTTCTACTTGGAGAAGCTGGAAAAAGATAATGACACAATACCATTGTATATGTTGAGAGTTAATGCACGTACAGCCGTCTGAATCATCTTTTCCCCATGCCGAGCAAACTTAAGAGCTTCATTATACAGGGGAAATGAGACTACAGCATCCTGCAATTGGAGAGACATGATTCCAAAAAAAAAAAAAAAACCAAACCAAACCAAATACATATAAAGAGAGCAATGGCATTTGAGGCATGCATGCAAGAACAGTGACAGACACATACAAATATAATTCAGACTCCTGATCAAATAATTGTGATACTGTATAATTCAGTTCTCATGTCAAAACCTGTACTTCTTCTTTGAGTTAATTCAACAGAGAAACCGCAAACATGTGGAGGTAGAACATGCCAATTTATTATTGAATGTGGTGATTTTCATCCTCCCATAAATTAGGGGAAAAAAAGTTAACCTGGCCTAAAAGATAATAATTAAGCATAATGTGCCTTTAACCTATGAACGGCATCATGTGCCTCTAAAGAAAAAAGGTAATGAATGTCTGCGCAAGAAATAGAAATGGGGAACACATGGCACACCACTAAGTTCATGTTCTAGCCTAACAAACTTTACCCAACATGGCCTCAAACCAAAGTCTTCCTTTTTTTTTCTAGACTTGAAATTATAATAATCAAATGCCTTAATCCCTATAATTGCATTTTCTCATCCATCACAAAACCATATTTAGGATAAGATTTAACACACAACCTTTCATGCCAAAATGCATATTCCATGGCCTTAGTAGGCAAATGATACAGAACCGTAATTACAGTATATCTAACAAAGCATGAGCTTTAACATACCCCATGAACCTTCACAAGAAGGCAAAGTGTGTCTCTGTTTATTTTGCTGCTCACTGCCCTGATTCAAGAAAGAACCAACAAGGTCAGGAAAGTAGTGAAGAAAAGTTAACATTCCTTGTTCAACAATTTGAAACAAATTACCACAGCAAGAAAAGGGATTAAATGTAAAGCAGCTCGAGTATTTTACCAAAATTCAGTTAGAGCGAGAGAGAGAGAGGATTAAAACCTTAAAAATGATACATAATATGGAGCTAGATCTCCCCCATCAAATTCGTACTGATGTTCTATGATGCTATTAATGTAATCATTGCTTAAACAGTAGTCTGCATCATGCAACCACAAAATGCATCACAAATTTGTATTAGCAGTAGTCACAGGACAAGCCAACATAAACATTTGATAAGAGAAGAAAAGGGGAATAAAAGCTTCAGGCTCATTGTTTACGAAGGAAAAAAAAAAAAAAAAAGCCTTTCAGCCTGATCATAGCTTTGATAATCCTCCTCTCAAAAGCCCAAATCCATGATTATGGACAGGAAAAAAAAGGGGAGATAAGGATAGAACCTAAGGTCTTACATATTGCATGCTCACTATCCATATTTTGAATCATTATGCTTAGGTACTGTAGTAATGGTGCCTCGATCCTTGCATTTTTGCCAATTTTTAGCACACGAACAAATTCAGCTAAAACTTGGTATTCCATGAAACATCTGCAATATTTTAAAAGTAGCTATTACAACATTGTCGAGATACTCAGAACCATAACCTCGTAGAGAAAGCTGAATCATTATTAATTCATACTCGAATATCATCGGATCTTGTCTATCGCCATACGTGACTATCTCAACTATAGACTGCAGTAAATCTATTACCAATTCCTGGATTGAACAGATCGAGTGAAGACAAGTTAATACAAAAAAAGAATTTCCGCGTGTTATATCATATTATCAAATGAAATTATCAAAAATTCAACTGAATTACCCTGTTATGCTTATGTACAACTTTGATCCCCCGCAGTTCATTGATTACATATCTATATCCACAACAAGATCAAACAAGCTCTTAGTAATAGTACCCGAAAACAACAACAACAATGACAATCATTAAAAAAATAATAACATTGAAAAGAAACTTCTTTACCAAGTGAAATTTCTTTCTTAAAAAATGCAAACTAACCTAAAGTGATATCAATATATCATAGACCTTTTCTTGAAGCTTTTAAAAGCCCTAAACTAAACCACTTAAATGAATCATACTCGACGCCCGAACATAAATAATTGGCTACAATGCAAAACTCACCCTCTAAGTTTCTTCAAAATTCATTTCAATTCTCTAACTTCGCTTTCGTCCATTTCAGTCTTCTAAGTTTCAAATTTATTCAATTAAAGCCTTTCTGCAACATTTGTTACAATTTTTTGAAAAAAAATTTGGAAAAATATTTTTCAATCATTAATTGAATTTTTTTTAATTTAGAAATTTGGAAAATTAACCATAACATATAACAAAAATTGATGTAAAAACCTTAATTGAATAAACTTGAAAATAGAGGACTGAAATGAATTTTGGTGAAACATAGCCGGTGGATTTTGCATTTTTTCCTAAATAGTTAACCATTCTATTTCCTCCTTGATATCAACTTAGAGTGGATTCCAGTTAGTTCAACTAATAAAGTCTCTTATCATCAAATAAGAGATCTGAGTTTCAATCATCACCTATACCAAAAACCAATTAGTATCTTGATTTGATGATAAAAAGCTCTCATCCGTCAGGTGCGGAAGTCATAAGTTAGAAATCTAATGCTAATTTGGTTATTAACGCAGAAAATACTATTTAGTACATTGATAATTAAGCTGATCATGGTTCTAAAGCTTAAATTTTCTAATAAAACCTAATCAGTTTCGGAATCAATTAGTTAAATCGTAAATCTATTGCATGTGATGTGAATGGAATTTCTAGGAGATTAAAATTCATAGCACGAAACGAAAATTTGAAAACTATTAGGAACTTACTTGAAGTGTTGGAGCGAAAAGCGATCGATGGATCGCCAGAGAGAGCGCCACATGGTGAGGTATCGATGGCAGATCTGGCTGTGGGATAAGCACTAAAACGCAGAAGAAGAAATGTTGGAGAAGTGAGAATTTGGGGGAAAACGAGTGTGCGTGTGGTGTGTGTGGGACTGGGGGGTTTTGGTTTGTACACGTTTGGTTTGGCCGTTTGTTGGTGGTGGTGGTTTTGCCTTGTTGAATTGAAATCTGTCAACCAACTTTCAACGTTTTGGGGTTTTCTTTTTTTTTTTTAATATTTTAGTTTTTAGGCGGTTGATAGAGAAGTTTTTTCTTTTTCTTTTTCTTTTTCTTTTTCTTTTTGGTGAGAAACAATTGATAGAGAAGTAAGTGAAGGAAAAGGGTCACTACGAGTTGAAAATTGAAAATTAAAAAATAGTAAAGAGTTTGACTTCAAATGTGTTTGGAGTCTAGATTTTAACCCAAAATAAAAAAATAAAAATAAAATAAAATAAAATTGACATAGGTAGGTAGCTTAGTGCATTGGATTCGGGACGAGTTGGAGATATTTTATTAATTTTAATAAGATGACTCTAACATTAATGAGATAAATAAATGAGATAAAGATGAAATAAAAATAGAAAATGTATCAAAAAAAAGAAATAAATATAAACAATTAAAGATAGTTTATTAAAAAAAAATATTAAAGATAGTAATAAAATTCTGTCTCTTGCAACCTAGTAACCAAAAAAATAAAAATAAATAGTAATAATATATATATATATTATAACTATGAAATATATATATATATAATTACAATATTATACACATAAATAAGTTTTTTTTTTTTTTTTTTTGAGAATCAATGCATAAATAAGTTAAGTATATGTTAGATAAAATATGTATATATCCATATGGGGCGGGGCGAGGTAGGTTAAGACAAGGTAAAGTAAGCAAAACCAATCACACCCTATCATCTTTTCAAGATGGAAGAAACAAAACAAGATAAGGCAAGTCATGGTGAGTAGAGTTTTTGCCATCCCTAAAATCAAACCCTGATTTTTGCCATTTTAAAGTGTAGACTTTATATGTCTTAACAATTTAACCCCTTCACCCATATTTTTTTTTTTCCTAAAATCATTAACAAATCAACCTATAGATTGAAGGAAAATTATAATTAGAACCCATAAAACACAAATGTCATTGTTCAACTTATAGGTGTTCATCAGTCAGGTTGGAGAATTTTTCAACCCAACCTATTACTTGTGTAGAAACCGACCCATTGGATTGAGTTGGGTTGGTGGGTTTGTGCATATATGTTTGATGTATTGTAAATTATATTACAACTTGTATAATATGGTTAAATTATATTCCAAATTCTCAAATTCATCAAAACTAATTCTTAAAATACCAAGATTAATCAAACTTAAAAATTAAAATAAGGCAATAAATTAAATTTATATACATGGTGTATTGGTTTGGATTAGATGGATTGAAAAACTATCAACCAAAACCCAACCAAACTCAAGGCTTAAAATAAAAATTTCAAGCCAACCCAACTCACAAAAACCAACCCAAAGCCTCGAGTTATGTTGGGTTAGATCATTTTTGTCAGGTTGGTGGATTTGATATACACATCTAGTTTGCTTATGCTTCTATATTAATTTTTTATCTTTACTATCTTTATTGTTATTTCTTTTTATTGTATCCATGTTCTACCCTCCCTTAGAGGTTTCCCTCTATAATGTGGAGAAAAAGACAAATCTCCCATAACAAAATCGTGTTATTTGGAGTTTTTAGACACCCATGAAAATTCTTCCAATTAGATAGGTTGTTTCATTATAGTTTTTAAAAATAAATATGGAAGGAATGATTGATTAAATTGTTATAGATTATAAAATTAGAGGTTTAAAATGGTAAAATTAAAATGTCAGAGTTTAATTTGTCACGAGTGACAAAATTTTGGATATTTTTTTGTTGGTTGGATTTTTCCATATAAATATATACTAAATCAGAAGTTAAGATTTAAAACATTTTGACATAAAGAATAAAAGAAACATACCAACTTTGAAAGTACAATGGAGGAACCCATTCTTCACATTGAACCCATACTTTATTTTATTTTATTTTTATTGGGATAAAGTTTCTATTTCAAACTCTTCCTATATTTTTTTATTGAATATGAATTTTGACAAATTCACCATAAAATTGTTTTTTCTTATTATATCTTTCATGCTTACAAAATTTCAAAAAGATAAAAGACTAATAGTTTTGTGATCAATCAAATGTTTAAATTTTAAGTTTTTGTAATATTAAATTATACATAAAAAATAAATTTATTGATCAAATAGTAAATAACATCTTATTTGAACGAAACTTGACGTGCAAGTTATGAACATAAAGAGCATGCAATTTAATTGTTAAATTATCAAAATATGTATTCATGTTAACTTTTTAATGAGAGTTTAAAAGGTTTTGAGACAAATTTTATCATTTTGTAAGACGAATAGCAAATTTTCTTAAAAGACAAACCTATATGTACAACCTGAGCAAGAAGTTCCAAACATGGATGTGTTTCCTCCAACCAAATGGAGATGGGTTACAATTCTTAAACAAAATTGCCAATCCTACTCTCATTACAAAACAATTTACAGAGTTAAGAGTTCTCTTATTGTTGTTATTGCCATCATGAGGTTCTAAAAAATTAAATCGCAAAATACGTTTGGATTGGGCTAAAGTTCATTTTAACGGCGTTAGATTATGTGCATGGGTCTCGATCAGACTTTGCGGGGGACCGTGTGAATTGGGCTGGACTAGTCTGATATCAGCCCATTATGAGTTGTATGGGTCTAAAGTTGAATCCCGAAACTAAAAATAAATTTAGTATGCTACACTGCTTGGCCCAACTCTATCACATAAAAATCTTTCCACGATCCATTCAAATAGCAGGTAAACAAATTTTTTGGATTTCAATTTCAATGTAATACCTTTTTTCTTTTTCTTTTGTTTTTTCCTCTTTTGAGTTTGGGTTTGTCCTATAACATAAGCAGTTTACTGTGAAACTCATAATGATTTTGATGACATTAATTAATCGTCTGTTTGAAGACATGTTAATTACAGTTTTATAGTTATTTCTTTTCAACTTCGGGATAATTGCCTAATTGGGTAAAGGTAGATCCTCTGAAAGGTGCACCAAACTTAACTAACTACAACGAAAAAACCAAAAGGAGGATATTGTGGATGCTATAGAAGGATTATATGTCGGTTTGAAATAGCTTATTTAGTTTTTGGGGTTTGAAATAGCTTATTTAGTTTTTGGCGGAGAGTGTGCTAAAAAATATACTCATACTTTGAAAAAATGAAATACAAAAACATGAAGTTTTAAAAAGTTGTACAAAAAAACTAAAATTTAAAAACCAAGCTTATAAGTTGATGCTAAATAAACAATATATAAAGGATACTTACAGGGGCGTAGCCAGAAATTTTTGCTTGGGGAGACCAAGGTAAAACTCTCATTTTGATTCAACGAAAAACTCAAAGTACAGTATATCTATAACACAATCATATTGATAGAATTTTTTTGTCAGTGTAATTCTAAAGCACTCAAAAATCAAAATACTAATAAGTTAATCGACCAATTAAGCATCTTAAGTCTTTTTTTTTTTTTTCCTTGAGCTTCTCCTATTTTTTTGAAAATCCATAAGTCCATAACATTCATAGAAATCAAATATAAGTATACAACAAAACTGTAGAAGAAGAAGAAGTTGGTATTTCTCAATATTTGCTTAGCTTTAAATAAGAAAACTCTTTGTTAAGGAAGAGGGAGAAACTAATGAAAATGTGATTACATGAGAGCATCCTATGGAAGAATTAATGAAAAGAAACTGAAGAGAGAGCACCAAGTGACGAGGAGAGTCTTTTGTGGAATAGTAAAGTGGAAGGAGATATTGTAATAGTTTTGAGAAAGTGTAAAACTTAAGTACAATGTTTTAAGTGTAATATATTAGGTTCTTCAATTAAATTCAAGCACATATTTAACATGTCCAATAAAATACAAACAATGATATTATTTTTAAGTACAATTAAATTCAATATATATGAGTTTAATCAGGTAATCTAATGTACTACATCTCAGTATTATCCTTTCACAAAAATTGAATAACTAAAAACTAAAAAAATATGGACGTGGATATCATGCTTTAGAGAAGAATGGGAGAGACAAGAGGGGTTAATTTTTATGATTGCACAGTTGGGATTTGGGGTGGGGAGAATTTTATGAGTGATGTGTTGGAGGGGCGGCAAATCTTTTAATCTTGTGGGCGCCAGCTCTTAACTCAAAATGATTGTAGCCTAGATTTACTTATAATTAGAGAGGTTTTAAAAAAATTTGGAGGGGCCATGGCCCCCCCAATGCATAAGGTGGCTCCACCCCTGGATACTTAACAAAACGAGATAAAAAATTAAAAATAGCCACAGGCGGAGGGAAAAAAAAAAAATCAAATTATCATCAGGTAGTTGAAAGTTGGAACTTGGAATTTATTAGGAAAATGGTTGAGAAAAAAGAATGCAACAACAATATTTCTAATTTTCTAACAAGGGTCTATTTGTTGGCACTTACATCAAAATTAAATTTTGAAGCCAAAAAGCAAAACAAATTCTTACTACTAGTATTAAATTTCTTCATTTTTGACATTTTGTGTAGAAATTACATTGCGTGAACACCTGCATGGACTACTACAAATGCTTAGTCTAGGATATTGTAGTCATTAAAATAGTTTAGACTATTTTGGTACCTTCATTATCTCTCTTTGACTTTAATTACTCAGTACAATTATTTTTTTTGGCTACTTTGGTAGCTTAATTGGAAGGCAAGCGATGAGCATAGACTGTATATCGGTTAACCAGTCCACATCCTCGACACATGCTTTGGCATGTAGCCACCAACAGACCAAGTTATTTTCCAATTTCAAACATCATATCATGGATGATCCAAATGTTTTGGTTTATCATATATATGACTCTAGAATTTGCTGACTAAATTTTGTGATATCTGTAATTTGTTGCATTGCCATTTAGTTAGTTGCTAATAGCAGAGGAATCAATGGAAAAGCACATTTGGGACGAACAAACACATATGGTGACCTTAGGTTGTCAATTTTTGTCTACTAAAGATGCTTGAACAAGCTTGAAAGAGAAGAGAAAAGCAAAAGAGGGAAAAGGAAAAAGAAAAAGAAAAGAAGAAAGGAGAACCAATTCTTGTTATGTCTGGTTGATTACAGAGAGAAAAAGAGGCACATGCCTTTTATTAGTATTTATTTTAATAAAAAAAAATGAGAATCCAAAAAGCAAGAGTTTTTTCTCATCCATGTTTCTAATTTTCTCTGCTTCTAGGTTAAGACTTCCTAGCAATGACAATATTGAGGGATACATATCAGAATTTCAACAAAATGAGATAATAAATAAACATCAATTTTCATATTTAAAAGTTATAAAAAGATGACAAGCACATCATTACTTAGAACTTAAAGTCTTTCTCCAAGAACTTAAACTCAAAATTTGGGCTTATTTGGATGGTCTGTTAAAAAGTGTTGAAGTGCATTAGTTAAGGTTGAGTTTTTTTATTGCAGCTGATCCATGTTTTTTTAGGAATAGCACAACATTAAGTTAAAGGGATACTCATTTGATTATTGGCATGATAATGATTATGATCGATGAATTTCAACCGCCTAATAAATGAATGTTTGAATATTTTTTGTTGATTTGTGATACTTGTTTGTAAGCTATATACAGTAAAATTCGTAGTATCCTTAGCATCACTCTTGTTTATTTGATTTTTTTACTTCCTAATCCAGTCAATTTCTCCTAATCCGAGTGCAATTGAGCACTCATTAACATATTTCATCTTAAATATATGTTTGTATATATAGAGTGTGTTGATGGGTGCCCTTAAAACAATCGTTAAAGACACATAATATAAAATTCACACATTACGGGCCGTTTGGTAGAGAAGTTTGAGTAATATTGTTTATAGTTTTTTAAAATATGTGTGGGTGAAAAAGTATGTGGAAATGTGTGTAATGTTGTTTAAAAACTGAAAATGAGTTTTTAATAACTCTACCAAACGGGCCATACATCTCTCAATAGAGACTAATCTATATTGTTCACAAACATAAAAATATTGACATGACTCAGATTTCGGTCAAAACATCTCTAAATTTCCAACAAGTTAAGAAATCATCATGTCAGTGGTGGACATTTTAAGTTTTTAACAAAAGGCACGAGCACTGTCAAAGAAGATAAGAAACAAACCCACCAAAATGCCACTCCCAGACCCACTATATATTGAAAAGTAAAACCACTTAGCACTCGCACCCTAAGAGAGATTCCAAATGCAATATGAAAAACCCATTAAGTTTTCAATTCACAACCATGTGCTCTGAGTCATTTCTTTTGTTCATATCCGAACATGACATTCAATCTTCATTATCACACACGTCCCTATAATCTTCCCCTCATAAATTAAACCCTCTTTTAAAGTTATATATTTTCTAATCAATTTTTTTTTTTCCTACTTGTGATTGAGGAAAAATGTAATGTGGAAGTTCCAAATTCAATGCTATTTTTGTCATTCAGTGATATTGATTGTTGTGTTCGATTAGATTGTTCTTCCTCACAAATGAGTGAGGTAATGAAACCTATCAAAAATAGGTCCTGCATACTTCCTCTTCTTCAAATTGAAGTGGTCCTGATTACTATTATTATTAGGTTGTTTTCTTTGGTATTTTATTTTAATGGTAGTCAATAGGATAAGGTTTCACCCCACTCTCAAAAAAAAAAAAAGGTTTCACCCATATTTATTACTTGGTTATCTATCTCATATAGTTATATATACAAGACATTTCTATGTTTTTTTTTTTTTTGAGAAGGACATTTCTATGTTTGTTGAAAGAAGACAAATTACCCTCATATGCTCAGGGAATCTTTCAATAAACCCATTAATGAATGGTTGGAAGTTAACTGTAATACAAAATTGTCCTTTACTGTATGGGAATCCCGTGGGGTATTGTATTTCCTATGGGAATTTGGCACATTTGGCTACAGCGTAATGCTTGTGTGTTTAGGACTAGTATTCCTGATACTAAGGTTATTAATTGATAAATGCAAACAAAGTGCTGCAAAATTTTTTGCTATAGGAATGAGAGCTAAGCTCACTATTTCTAAGTCCATAATCCTTGTGGCTTGGAGGAAACCACCAGTGGGATGGGCTAAACTCAATACTGATGGTTTGGTATTAAGGTACCCTAGAAAGGTTGGAGGAGGCGGGCTGATTAGGGATCACAATGGAGTCTAGGTTGCAGGCTTCTCTAGAA
The DNA here is from genome assembly GCA_028535165.1 of Quercus tomentella. Classification (NCBI taxonomy): domain Eukaryota; kingdom Viridiplantae; phylum Streptophyta; class Magnoliopsida; order Fagales; family Fagaceae; genus Quercus; species Quercus tomentella. Next base: position 11,467,983 of record JAPQVY010000012.1, on the reverse strand, counting down.
GTCTTGGCTGCACTAATAGCTTTATAGCAGAGTTGTGGGCCTTAAGAGATGGTCTTATTCTGGCCAAGGACCTCAATCTAAATAGCCTTATAGTTGAATTGGATGCTAAGAGTGTAGTTCAACTAATGAATAACGATTTTGCCAATTTGCTAATGGAGCCTCTTTTGACTAACTGCAAGACCCTTCCGAGAGCCATCCCTAACAAACGGGTTGAGCACACCTATCACGAAGCTAATCAATGTGTGGATGCTTTAGCAAGAGTAGGGGCTAGGCGTAATTTCTCCTTTGTAGTTTTTGTGGAACCACTGCCAGTGGTAGAGTCTCTATTAGCTCATGATAAAGCTAACACTTTTTGTAATAGACTTAAGTAGCCTTTTCTGACCAAAAAAAGAAAGAATACAAAACCCGCGGTGAAATAAGTTTATACATATGCCTTCATAATTGAGAATAAAGAGACAAAACCGGTGGAATAAGTTTCTATGTATGCCTTCATAATTGAGATAAAGAGATTGAATAAATCTAGGGAAATGTTAATGAATGCTCTAAGGACATTGGTTTATGAACTATTTTTTAGAAACATTTTATGGGAAAATGATAAAATAATTAATTTTTCTGCCAGCTTTTTATATTTCTCATAAAAGTGGTAATAAAACTTTCCTATTATAATTTATTAACAATTGTCCTAAGAGCACTCTTTTTTTTTTTTTTTTTTGATAGAACATCCGTTAATATGACCCATAAATCTAATATAGGTAAATAGTAAATACCAACATGGGATTACCCACATGTAGAAATTAGAAGTGGAGGTTATACAATAAGTACAATTAGACTTGACTATATGTAAAGGCAAGGCAGTTTGTCTCGTCATGTGGGGTGAAGAGGAATGAGATAAGACAAAACCATGTGAGGCAAGATGAATACACCATTCTTTGGCCCTGCCATGCCCCATTACCATCCCTAATCCTAATCTGTATGCTTTAGGGTATGGAAGGTTTTTAATTGGAGCTGCCAAAAGTAGCATATATATAGATTTGTTCACAGCTCTTGTTTTCAGTTTACTTGTGAGTTTCCACAAATGCTTCAACGGTGGCCAATTGAAGTCCGAAGTAAGTTGTTGCACAGATTAAAATGTATTGCACCTATTTTACTTGCCTCACCTAATTCAAATTAAAAGCTTCACCTAAAGGCTAAAGGTAATGTTGCTGTCAGGCGCATGTAAGCAAGATCCGCGACAATGGGGTTCTAATGAAATGCGTGCTCATTATATTGAGAGGAGTTGCCATTATTTCATGGTGCACCAAATCATTATTCTTGACAAACAAATCAATAGCATCTAAATATCAATGTCTACTGGCTCAGATTTGTTCCTGTTTGGTTGAGTTTTTTTTTTAAAGCAAATGTTAACAAGCACCTGTTAAGGTTAAAATAATGGGAGTCCCACTTAATAAAAAAAATTAAATAAATGAAAGAAATGGTATAAAAGTTACCTTAAAGCCTATAAAGCTAACAAAATACTAATATAAACTTGGGTAGCTGACAAAAATTCCAACATAAAGTTGAGTATTAACGGGTACAATTTACAAATCAAATAAACAGATGAAATAAAAGTCATTCAAATGCACAGTAAAGTGATTGAAAAAAAATGGAATTAAAAGTGACAAAAGGGTTCAGAAGCTTACCTACGAAGAAAAAAAAGAAAGAGGAGACCGCAGCCAAAAAGTCATGCTTAGAAACAGGAATAGAACACCCACAAAAATGCATGATGTTACAGTAGAAAGCAACATAAAAACAACGCCATCAACAGCTACTGTAGATTAAGAAGTTAGAACATATAACGGCTAATAATTATAATTAGATCTGAATAGAAAATTTTGAAAATTCCACAAGACATCATTCAAAAAATGTCAACATCTTTTGATAAATTATTATGAAAAAGATATCAATGATATCATCATCCTAAAACATAACATTATTTTACCATCTGAACAATCATCATAAGAATATTAAATTAAAACACAGACACACACAGTAAATTTGACTACAACCCCAATAGGCACTGTAAGCAAGAATGGCTTTAACGTCATCACCACCCACCATTATCTTTGCCTCTCATTCCTCAGCAACCTTCACATGCATAACGTGCCCATACCCAATAATGACCAATCCTTTTTGGCAGCATTATTTTCAACTAGTTCCAACTTTTGCCTAGAATTTGAGATTAGTCCAGCTCACTTGTTACAACTTTGTTGCCTAAATCCAAATCTCTCATTTTCCAAATCATACTCCACATATAAATTCTGCTGCTGAAAATTCCCCAAAATTATAGCTGGACCGACTGTTAGTCCTGGACCAAATCCACTGTCTGTCACAATAGTCAAGCACACCACACTAGAATTACCAGCAAATGCAAAATAATTTACCACTGGTAATTCCAACTTTGCTCCTCCTTTAAAGTGAAAGGTTAAATCTGGAAATTTAACCTTCTCTAATTTTACCCCAGCGAGATTATAACAAGGCCCCAAGCCAGATTTTGCTTCCACGTCAGCAGCTCTAGGCAAATTACCCATTTGGGTCTTGAACGCCGTTACCACGGCGTCAAATACTGGCTTTTCCATGAAGGTGAGAGTGGTACCAGAGTCCACGATAGTGCCACCGTTACCGTTACTGTCAGGAACCAAGTACTTGTAGGGAATATTAACCGACTTACCGCCCACAATGACTTTACGAAGGTTAAGATAATAGTACTCGAGAAAAGCTGAGTTGTTGGACACTGGGTTTTTCCTAAACGGCGTGTAGCTCAGGCCACTGGTTTTGGAATCGGAACTAGACCCACTGTACAAAACGAGGTCACTGCTCTCTGATGTGTCGTCGAGGCTGCGAGAAATTAAGCAGTATGAGAATTTACTGAGACCCAATTGGGAAGGTAAAGATTCTGTGCTTCGACCAAACCCAGCAATGCCAGCAGGTTGTCGGGTCGAGAAAATGGAGCACCCAACGAGAAAATCAGTGAAAAGTTTCTCAGGAAAATTGAGGGTCTCGGAAAGTGAAAGCCCAAGAGTTGAGCCTGAACCGTATTGAAGCAAATACGGAGGGCAAGCTTGGGTACAGTTTTCTGAGTTAGTACAGTCTTGGCAGCGAGACACGACATTTGGGCCTGAAATCCAAGCACATTTGGGGTTTTTGCAGCCGATGATTTTGGAAGAAGATGATAGTTTTGGAATGAAAGATGGGATTTTTGATGGGTCTATGTTAGGGAAATTGCAATCGGTGCAGAGATATCGTGAGGTACAGGGAAACCAAACGAGGCTACTGCCAGTGTCTAAGAGAAAAGGAATGGTTTGTGGAGGTGTGCCAAAGCTAAGAGAGATTGAGTAGCCTCCATAGCTGTGAGGAAAGACTTTGGTTTTGGCAAGTGGGGATTTTGATTTTGGGTGTTTGAGGTGGTGAGCTCTGGTTAGAGAAGCAGAGGCGAAGGAATTGAGAGTCTTGATTGGATCTGAAGATGGGTGTTTTGTGAAGATGGGTGTGAGAGGAATGGTGAAGGTTGTGGGGTTGGGAGTAGCTTTGGATGGTGATGAAGATGAAGCTAAGAGGGAAAGTGTTGAGATGAGAAAGATAAGAGAGAGAAGCAACGAAGCCGCCATTGATGGATGGGATTTGAGAGAGTGTGTGAGAGTGAAGAAAAGGGGTTTTAGGCTGTTTTGGATTTTGGGGTTGTGTTGTGTTGTTTATAGGAGATGAGGAAAAAGTCAAGAAAACAACGGTCGGCAAGAGAATCAAGTTCGATTAACCAAACATGCCATAACTTGTAGGTGAAGTGGTATTTTTTTATTCTTTTATTTTCTCCTTTATTTATCTTTTACTTTACAAAAAAAGTTCCACTTTTCTTTATTGTTTTTATTTTTGGTGGAATAGCTGCATGCGTGAGATTAGTGTAATAGAAATGTAGACTACGTCACCAATTCTTCTTTTCTTAGGTCCTGAATTCAAGCCCTTTCCCTACTAATGAAGCAATGGTGCTTCTTATGGTTTACAAAAAAAAGGTTTTGTCCGAAGACAGTTGAGGGCTGCTACTTTCCCTTTCTAACCATTTTTTTCTTCTCTATAAAAAAGAAAAAAGAAAAAGTTCTTTCTTCTGCAATTATATTTGATCAGTTATCACTTATCACCTTCCCTTACTAGTGCCAAAACATCTTGTTGTAAGTGATGTTTCTTTTCGTTTTATTTATTTATTTTTTATATTTGTTTTGATTGTGGGGGCATTCTAGAATCACCTTTTGTTTAAAAATAATAATAAATTTTATGAATACAAAAAGAAACAAAAAGGAGAAGGACCCTACTCATTCCTAAGTCCTAACTTCATTTCTACAAACTTTTAGGAAATTCAAGGATGTTCTATGGTTCATCTCCAAAAAAAAAAAAAGAACAAAAAAAAAAAAAAAAAAAAAAAAAGAGAAGAAGAAGAAGAAAGAAAAGGAAATTCAAGGATGGGAATATCATTCCATTCTTTTTTCTTTCTTTTTTTGCTTGGTAATTGCGGGAAATAGAACCCCCGAGCTAATGGTTTACAATGGAACTGGGTGCCACTAAACTACAAGGGTCAATGGCAGAATATGATTCCAATCATAGTACACTAAATATTAAATGACCATAAGACTAGACTTTGGGTAAACAAATCGACTCTTTTGAACAAAATTAATACCAAAACTTTCAGACTTATTCAACAACAAACTAATATCTTCTATGATTGATGTAATTGTTTAATGAGGAGGATGATTCTAATTTTTTCAAAGGGCTCAACTCAACCCATTCAAAGCATCATCACCTTCCAGGATATTTCCTTGTATTGCATGTGAGAGTGCAAAAAAAGCTGTTATGACTTCCCCACACAAAGGAAAATCACCAGATTCCTAATGTCCCTAAACATGAGTGATAATGCCTAAACGACTCAAAGTCTAAGCGTGTGTTTTGCGTGCAAATTATTCAACTTCCAGGATATTTCCTTGTATTGCATGTGAGAGTGCAAAAAGAGCTGTTATGACTTCCCCACACAAAGGAAAATCACCATATTCCTAATGTCCCTAAACATGAGTGATAATGCCTAAATGACTCAAAGTCTAAGCATGTGTTTGTGTGCAAATTATTCAACGTTTGCGTTTTTGGTTGGGTCCCACGACATTGTTCACGACCCAGCAAAAAACACAAAAACGTACATAATCATGCATTTTTGGGTCCCACGGCACTATTTACACCTTTAAAAATTATTTTGCTATAGTGTTTTCAGCAATAAGTTTTTAGTTTTTAGCAAAATAAGTGGTATCCAAATAGACCCTAAATATAGATTCAGATTATTTTCAATCACAATATATATTCCCCATCCTTTGTTAATTCTTTGTAAACAAACAATGTAAATTTCGTTATTAATTTTACATTATTTATTACTTAATTTTAGTTGAATTGATTTTTTTGAAAATCTCATCGAATGTTGCATATTTTGTTTGTTTTAATATTGTGGGGCCCAATATTTTGTGGCCCTGGCCCATTTTTACATTGGGACTCAAGGCCCGAGCCGAGGAGGGATCTAGCCAAGAATATGTAATGAAAGTCCAAGTAGTATTGAAATGTAGCCGAGGATGATTCTGTCTTCGGCATTCCCGAGGTCCTCCTGAGGGAAAGGGCAAATACGGTATAGGAACAGTTCATGGAAATGCTAAACTCCTCCGCATTAACGCGGAAAAGACCCTTGAACAGGATAGCGACAAAGGACAAGGGAAAAGCAACCATTACTGCAATGAAGTACTCCGCGCCTGACAGAGTAATGCTTTTCAGCTTTTACAACCACCCCCAACCACTTTGAGTATGGGCTGATGGGACAAGTATCAGTCCTAGAAAGTTGAACCTATACGTGGACGTAAGAAGGAAGGAAAAATGCTAGTATAAAAAGGAAAGACAAGCAACTAAAGAGGAGGGGGGACAAACCGTCTCCCACCCCCCTGAGTCCTAGACAAGGGAGAATTATGAGAAAACCAAACCCCTCGGACAAGGCCAAAGGTCCGGAGCCGCATAGGCCATGCCGGAGGAAAGGTCTTACTAAACGCGCTGCTATCACGAACACCACGACTAACCACCGTCCAGTGATCAAAGCCCAGCCTTTCAAACCCACGCTCTATAAATTTTATTGTAAGGGCCTTTAACGTGCGAAGCCCATATCATTTGGGATCGTCACAAATTGAGTCCTTACAAATATCATGTCAAATTTCATATCAATTGATTATTATTAGATGTTATTAATTTTACAATCATAAGCTCATGTTCTTTGTGTTTAAAAATATAAAATCTTGAAACATAAATATCTTATAAATAAAACTAAGTTATTCTTTAATTATTTTAAAATTTTACAAATGTAAAGATATATCTAGACAATATAATAAAATTTGAACCTGTCAAAAAAAAACTCATCTCATATAAATTTATCAAATGGTATGATACACTTAGATTTGCATTTATCTCGTGTAATGGATAAACTATATCCATATTTTCAAACAAATGAGTGATGAAACAGTTTGTTTAATCTCTCTTTTTTTTTCTTTTTTTTTTTAGGTAAAATGTCATTTTCGTCCCTAAACTTTTATAAAAGTTTGTTTTTTGTCCCTAAACTTTTAGAAATTCGTTTTTCGTCCCAAAACTTTACAAAATGTTTTACTTTTCATCATTCCGTCTATGTCTGTTAGTTTATGTCCTATGTGGCCTAATGGAGTGATGATGTGATATCTGACTTGGACCAAATTATTTTATTTATAAAATTATGGACACATGAGAAAGAGTTATTGGCACAATTGAATTAAAATAATACTATTATTATTAATAAGAATAAGTCAGGTTTCAATGTAAGAATTTATCAGGATTTAAAATAAAAATTCAAAACACCAAAATATCAAAATCCCTAATTTAAGCCGACTATTCATCTCCTCCAATCTCTCGCTATCAGCACCGGTTCAAGCTTTATTCTTTGGTAACCACCACCTACCCATGTCCTCATCAGTTTCATTTCAATCCATCCAAAAGTTCATCCTTTTTTGCAATAATGATGAGCACTAGAGAAACAAGGAGAGCACTGGAGAAAGAAGGAGATGATGACAACAACAACAAAGTAGTGGCAACCAATAAACATTGACCTTTACGAATTACAAAGACTTTCATCCTTGTCCATAAAAAATCTGCCCTCACTTGCACACCAGTCCACGCTATAAGAAGATTTGCTGTTTTCTCAAAAAATAGAAGAAAAAAAAACCCCTTCCTGTGTTCACGCCTCACAATATATAACACCCTAAAGATCCAAAACTTAATCATAAGATAATAGAAGCTAATGCTAAAACCTACACATAAAAAAATAAAAAAATAAAAAAAAATAAAAAAAAACCATCAAAACATCAAAAACGAATGAAAGATTTGGGAAGTTTTGGTTGAATGTCATTGGACATGGACAGCTGGAACTGGTTTTTTTTTTTTTTTTTTTTTTTTTTTTTTTTTATTTTATTATTAATGTTTTGGTGTTTTAAGTTTTTATTTTAAATCCTAATAAATTCTTAACATAAATATGAGCTAGAATTTTTTTTTTTAATGCCTCATCAATTTGTAAGGATGCCATGTCACAAAATATTTACTTAATGTGTGCCAATAACTTTTTGCCATATGTCCATAATTTTATAAATAGAATCATTTGGTCCAAGTCAAATACCACATCATCATTCTACTAGGCCACATAGGACATAAATTAACAATCATAGACGGAAGGATAAAAAGTTAAATGTTTTGGAAAGTTTAGGGACGAAAAATGAATTTTTGAAAGTTCAAAGATGAAAAACGAACTTCTATGAAAGTTTAGGGATGAAAATGATATTTTACCATTTTTTTTACTACGTGTAACTTTTTAAAACAAGGTTGTTAATATCGTACTAAAGGTTGTTTTGATTCGGTCAACTTTACAAAATATATCAATACATGTGTACTTATCAACATACATATATACATACAACAACCAAATCTTAATCTTAAAACTTTAGGGTTGGCTATGAATATTCAAAAGTTTAATCATGGTTGACCACATATATTATTTCTTGTCATTTTATTTCACTCAAATTCATACTCTATGTTACCTCCCTAATCAATATATCATTTTTTTTATTACTTATACTAATGTTATTTTAGGTATTCATTTTTTTCCCCCATTTTGTCATTTGTTTCTACTTGCTCTTCATCATTGGTATTGTGTGGACGAGGATCCCTAATCTTATTTAAGAGGATTGCTAAGATGATTTCCGAGGATACACCTCGAACCTCGGGGACGAGCACTAGATAACCACGAGATGAGCACTCGTTGACTTGGGAGACAACCGGTAATCATAGGAGGCACATAAAATATCACAAAGGGAAGAAAGTAGACTTGGCATGAGTTACTAGGAGGGTAAAAGGAGAAGGGAGTGGAAGCTATCCCCTCCACATTAAATGCAAGACAACTACTCCTCTGGCCTCATTAATGAGGAAATGACTATAAACAATAGTGGCACAACTCAGATTACAAAGCAGAAACTTACTAATATGTTCTGGATGAGACAGAAGTCTAAAAAAAAAGCAAACTCAACCCTCCAAGTGTAGGATTAAGATAATCTATGTGTAAATATAAAAGAAAAAAGGGAGATCCTTATGAGAGAGAGAGAGAGAGAGAGAGAGAGAGAGAGAGAGAGAGAGAGAGAGAGAGAGAGAGAGAGAGAGAGAGAGAGAGAGAGAGAGAGAGAGAGCAAAACTTATATATAAAAGATCTTCCTCAAGTTGGATAGAGGATTCCTTTTTCTTCATAATTGTGTGTTCCTAGCCTTTTATTTGGTGTTTCTTCTCACTGTGATTAACTTTAACTCCTTAAGTAGTCAATATCCTACCCATTCTCTAACAAATTCATTGTGGTGGGCTAATTGGGCCACTATCTAATCGTTCCTGGGCCGTAGGTCCGTTTGTGTCCTTACAGGTATATTGAGACAAAATTTTTAACCAAACACAAATGACCATATCAAACTACCAAGTATGCATAGAACATTCCAAATAACCAATTACAAAGTACTGCATGCTACTTAACGGGTCTCATAGTTGTCATTCAGAGACTAATGAAAAATTTCAAAGTGTCACTAAGTAAGAATAATAATCATATATGTCTGTGCCAATATTTTATTTTGATGTTAACATTGGCAACCTAATTAAATATTACCATACATCACATACAATTAAAGTACATTAATGAATCAAATAATGCCACATGTTTATTGGAGAAAAGGAATTAAAATCCTTCCAACTGAATCATGACACATGGTATTGAATTTCCTCTATATTTATATGAATAAAGGAACTCACTAGTCTCATGTGGGTCTTCATTCTCTAAGATGTTCTAAGATTTTGTTGAAATCAAACTCCAAAACCTCTAAGAATATTAAGACTCCAAACTTCGAACCTTTATCAATTTAAGATCTAAATCGTCAAAGCACTTCTACCTCGAAATATTCAAACAATCATCCAAATGATTTTATAAGTTTCAAAGTTCTATTGAAATCAAACACCAAAACTTCAAAAACTCTAATCCATTGCAATTTCATTGGATTCAAGCTGTATAGTGTCAAAGAACATACGTCTATCACATTTGAATATGAAAAATATTCGAATAATGTAAAGAACATGAAGAATGAAGAGTCTCTTATAATTGTGAAGTAGAGATTTATTGTATAGTCCTCCAATTCATTTTCCAATCTAAGCGAAAGAAGAAGAAAAAAAACACTTATATTTGTATCAAAATGATGTGATTAACTGTGAGTAGTTGTTAGTATAAATAAACTGAAATAAGTTGTGTTTGGTATACGTGGCATGTTTGAGATCCGGTTTGTTTGGCACAGGATGAGAATCAAGAGAAATTATAAGGTTTTTATAGTGGATAAGTGATGTGATCCACCATTCCACTAAAAAACTCCCACCTGTTTAAAATTGCTGAGTTAAAAAAAATTTAAAAACAAAAACTAATTACTGACTCAATAATTTTAAACAAGTGGGAGCCTTTTAGTAGAATAGTAAACAAGTAATGGTCGCCTAGAGGACTTTATACGCGTGAATTGGAGAGCGTGATGGTAGTTCTTGTCCATGTCAGTTTGTCAACCTCATGATTCACACGAGTCCCAGTCCAATCCATGAACAGCCTATAACACCACAGCCTATAACATTACTGTAAACCGATTAGAGAACTGTTAAGTGAAATTTGGTCCTGGTTATGATCAAAATTGTTATGCTCACAATTTTTTCATAATATTTTTACAATAAATTTGAAGTAATAAATAGTTATTGATTATTATTGATGGACAAAAAATAATTTTAATAATAAATTTAAATTAAAATAAATAATAATTTATTATTTAAAATTTGTTGTAAAAATATTATGTACATCATAACAATTTTAATTCTATATTTGACCATTGACATGTCAGAAGCATCATTCAGAAAACCCATAACAGTTTTCAGGAACCAGTGGCACTCGACCAGCACAGCTCAGTGTGAGTGGGGGTTAGTATTGGGTCACTTTCATTGATTGGCTGCTTCCTTAGGCTGACTCGAACATAAGCCCAACCTATAGCTCACTATTTGATGCTTGAATGTGAATCACAATGTGAATCACATGCTTCGGCCATAATCTATTAATCTATTTCTATTATTTATTTTTATTAACGGTATAAAAAGAACCAATAGCTCATGAATAATGTTTATTATCTATTTTTAGAAATATTTTTTTGGGAATTAAAAAAGTTGTCAATACTTTTTTAATTCTCAAAAATTTTTTTTACAAAAATAATTAATTATTATGTACCTTTAAGATACACATTAGCAAAATTCATTAAAAAAAGCCAATACCTCATTAATAGTATTTTTGGTTTATTCAATAAACCCATAACGGTTTTCATGAACCAGTGGCACTCGACCAGCACAGCTCAGTGTGAGTCGGGGTTAGTATTGGGTCACTTTCATTGATTGGCTACTTCCTTTAGGCTGACTCGAACATAAGCCCAACCTATAGCTCACTATTTGATGCTTGAATGTGAATCACATGCTTCAGCCATAATCTATTAATCTATTTCTATTATCTATTTTTATTAACTATATAAAAAGAGCCAATAGCTCATGAATAGTATTTATTATCTATTTTTATTAACTATATAAAAAGAGTCAATACCTAGTGTTTTTGGTTTATTCAATCGTTAAGCTTTTATTTTTTTTAAGTAAGAGTCAATAACTCATGAATAGTGTCTTTGGTTTATTCAATCATTAAGTTTTCTTTTTTCTTTTTTTAAGTACGCCAGTTTTTTAGCTTTGTTTTTGCCTTTTTTTTTTATTTTTTAATCTTTATATGTTTACTTTGTAAGCTTATGTTGTAGACATACAATAGGTGGCCAATATTTTACATATTTGCAAAAAAAATTAAATCTATATATAAAAAGCGTGAATGGAAAAAGCAATAATAACTGCGCTATAGTAGTTTTGGTTTGTCCAATTTTCACTGTTTTACTAGCATTTTTTTTTTTGGTGAATGTGTGAAGCTGCAATAGATTTGTTACAATATTTTTGGTTTGTCCAATTCGCACTGTTTCACATTGTAATAAAATATTTTTTTTTTTGAGAGAACATTGTAATAAAATATTAACATAACAAATTGGCACAATATTTTCACAGTTGTTAAGGTGTTAATTCCTTATAGGTTAAAATAAATTAAAAAAATATCATACTAGAATCAACTACAACTAAAAATAAAGGTATTGTAAAAAAAGAAGTGTTACATCCACAATATTTTACACAACACTTTCATAACAAATCATAAAAGGTAAATTGTTATTGATTCTAATTTAGACTTATCAATGAAACTACTTTTTTGCCCATCAATAACAACTTGTAACAACCTACTACTTATGATTTGTTGTGAAAATGTTGTGGACATAACATTTTTTTATGAAAATGTTATGACATGTTATTGTTGTCACAATATTTTCAAAAGTGCTTAGCTATCAATTCTTTACAAGTCAAAATAAAATATAACAAAATTATAAAGGTATTATGAAAATGTTGTGCTATTCTGTTGTGTTTTTAGAAATTTTTTGTTGATTTAGTCAGCTTTGTTGAGCCAAAATTCACTATTTCACATCCAATTTTCTTTGGTTGACTTTTTGTATTTTTTTTCTTTGTGCACCATTTTAAGTAAAAACACATAGTTTTATACACAAAAACTTAGGATAAAAACACTTTTCGTCCTTTATGTTTGGAGTAGTTTACAATTCCTCCTTAATCTTTAAAATTGGGTAATCTTTCCCTTAATATTTTGGAGAAGAGCAAATATATCATATTGTTGTTCTCTCAATTAAACCCTAATAAAAAATTATGATTCTTAAAATATTTTAATGTGTAATGTCTAAAATACTTCCACTAAATTTTAACATTCCAAAATTTTTTTTCACGTATTTTGAGTTTTAGACGGTAGTAATTCTTGGAAAATTGAAATGATGATATAAAATGTTTTATTTGTTATCTAAAGAACATTGATTTTTGAGGTTTAAATTTTTGAAACTTATAATTTATTTAATGGAAAATTTGATGACACATGCAATTTTTTATCTTTTTTTTTTTCTTAGCAAAACTCAATTGTTTATTATTGGAATATGATGATATTTGTTATCATTCTTAGAAGTTTTTAGTGAGTGAAGATATTGCCTTTAGCAAATAGGAACTAAAAAACTATTATAGTAAAATAGATATTTATATGTTAAATAGCTACCCTAATTTTGTGGTTGATCAAAATTCTTATACGAATGAGATTAACTTTTTATGATCTAATTATCAAAATTGTTAAAATTAATGTCTCTTTTGATTAATGTAAATCTCTATATATTTTAAAAATCAAATGATTTATATATTTATTTTGTGATACAAATAAAATCTAAAATTAACCTTAATCACTACTCTTTTTTCACAGCAAGCACGTGCCTTGCACTTGTTGGGCCTACATATATTGGAATAGAACATTCAGCAATTTTATTGGAATAATCTTCCAATCATCCATATGATCACACGACAATGTGAAGTGTTACATTGACCATGTTGCCACAATAGAAGTAAAACTGCTTATTAATTATTATGAACCTGAATTTAGCAGAAAAGCATAGCTCACTTTTTTTTTTTTTCTTAAGAGAGTTTCAATCTATGGCAATTGCTCTTGATAATAACTTTTTATCATCAAACCAAGACAAAAATCAGTTTTTGGTATAGGTGGGAGATTGAACCTTAGATCTTTTATTCAACCATCAAAGATTTTACTAATTGAGTTAATTGGAACCCACTTAATTATGTAATAGCTGTCTTGATTGGAGACTTTGAAGTTTTTTCTTTTATTTTTCAATTGTAGATAAATAAATATGATTATTAAGAACATGAAAAATGTGATTTTTTTTTTTTTTTTTTGATAGGTGAAAATAAAATTTTCAACACTTAATAGCGTGGAACAAAATAATAAAACCAGAAAACAAATGGGAATTCTCCATGGTAAACTAAAGTATGAATGGCTTATTCTAATTCACTGTCAAAGTCCAAAATAAGGCCAGTGCTCTTGTTTGTGTCATCGTAGAAGTGAGGCAACAAAAAATACAAAGAATTCGGCGAGACCCAATTGAGAAGGCAATGATTGTGGGGGCATCACCAAACCCAATAACTATGACGGGTTGAGGAATTTGAGCAACAAACTAGAAAATCAGGCACAGTTTCCTCTAGGATCTCTAACAATAAGTGCCCACTTGTTGAGCCCATTGAAATCCCATCTGTATAGCCCATGAAGAGTCCAAAAAGTGGTAGTCTGGGCAATTCTGGGCATAATTACATTTATTTTTAATTAGGGCCCAAGTTCCAAGTCCAACCACATTTGCCTGGTTTAAAGGTTGGAATTTTGGTGGGGTCTATCGGGGCATGGAGCTAAAAATGCCTAAAATTTCATTTCAGGGGCAAGAATAAAAGTTCATATTAAAAAGATAAAAATAAATGGAAACTAATTAATAAAATATAAAATAAACAATTTATAAACATTTGTAATTTGTCATATAAAATCTAATAAAAGGTAAGCCATGATTTATTTTGTCATACCTAATTTAATTTACTCGAAAACCCACATTCGCATTATTTTAGAGAAAAAACAATTTACTTTTTCTATCAGATTATCTTAGAGAAAAAACAATTTACTTTTTCTATTTTACACAATAACTTTACAAAAATACTCATATCAGATTATTTATTATACACTTTCTTTAATTTAAAAAATATTTTTTCTCATTTTTTTTATTATTTCACACTTACCCCACAGCCCCACCCACCTTAACAAAATCCAAACTCTTTATTTCTCTAAATACTCTCTATCCTTCTTCTTTTTTTTACTCTTTTTTCTTCTGCATTTTCTTTTGCAATTTGGGTTTGATTATGAGCGGTGATCTTAGGTGGGTTTGCAATTTGGGTGGCAATTTTTGTGTGGAGAAAGCAGTGATTTTGGGCAGATTTCTTCGGTACTATGGCAATGATTTTGGGCGGATTTCTTTGCTTCTTCTTGCAATTTGGGCTTGATTGTTTATATGGGTTTGATGAGTTTTTATTTTTATTTTAAAGAGAGGATTTGATGAATTTGGGATCTACATTTAGAATAAGTTTGAAGAATTTGATGATTTTTATAGATATGTTGTTGGATTTAAGAGAAGATAGAGGAGAAAGAGAGTAGAGGAAGAGAGAATTGGATGATAGAGAAAACATAAATTAAAAAATCAAATAGAAAACTACAGTAACTATTTAAATATACACAGTTACTATAGCAATAATGGAAATGCACAATATTATAGAGGGACTGATATGTGTATATTTTAAATAAAAATGTGTAAAATTATGCACTTTTTCTATTTTGCATCGTGTGGTGCAAGTGCTCTTATTATCTATCTTGCACTGGTCTTTTCAATCTTGTTGGGTTTTAATGGTTGATTTCCTTATTTATCATTTCTCAATGATCTTTTTAATCTTAGGTTATGTTTGGATTGGGCTAAAAACCCACATTTGCGTCTGCGTTTTTTTTTTTTTTTTTTTTTTTTTTTACGCGTTTGTGAGACTTGCTGCTACTGTTCATGCACTATTCAATGAACAATAACTGCAAAGTTTGACTTTTCTCACTTTTTTCAGCCAATCAGTGCACATCGTGTACTGTTCACGAATCCACAAATTTCACTTTTTAGCAACTTTTTCATTAAAAATAGGTCCCACGATACTATTCACACATTTAAAAATTATTTTGCTACAGTGTTTTTCAGTTTTCAGTTTTCAGCTGTATCCAAACGGACCTTTATTGTGTTTTGTAAGTCATGTTAATGCTAAGTAGATACTTTATCTGTATGACTTCTATTCAATCTATGTTCATTATATAAAATTATATATTTTATAAATTCATGACTAAAACCATACAACACATGGAACTTCAATTAGTTACCCACAAAATTATTTTACTATAAGGACAATAATTATAATATATAAAACCCAATAATTTTGACTACTCCCCCAATAGCCATAGTAAGTAAACTGACTCTACTCCACCAGTTTAGTGTTGTTCAGTTAGTGTTAAGTGTGTATTTATTCACTTTTCATTTTCTGGACTCATTTTATCTTTCTCAAATCTTGTACTTATTTTCTATCTCCAACTCACTTTATGTTTGACACAAATTTTCTTGTCTACTTTTTTTTTTTTTTTTTTTTTTTTTTTTTTTTCACTTTTCAATTAAAAATTCAACATAAACATTAAGTTTTTTTTTTTTAAATGCCACAATATTGATTTTCAGGCAAAAATGTGTATCTATTTTTTGTATTCAAAGTTTCAACTCACTTTTTTGGATACTGAAAATGAAAAAATGAGTACAAAGAACAATGTCAAACCAATTTTTTACTGATGGACCTCATTGAAAACTGAAAATAAAAACAAAATTCGTCACTTTTTTCTCTTAATCAAACAACCTCTTTTTAATGTCGCCACCATTATCTTTTTGCCTTTAAGGTTTTTGCATTCAGTTACAGCTTTGTTTTGATGTTGGTCGCAAATTCGAATCAAATTGTTATGTTTAGTGTTTCATATGGACTATGCTTTATTATTATTATTATTATTATTTTCAATTAGGCTTCAGTGCTTGGCACACAAGAGATACTTTGTGATGACCATTCTAATTGGTTATTTTTATTGTAACAAATTATATGGTTAATGGGCTTAATTATGTGAATTTTACCAGGTTTGTATTTTTCATGGCTTTCTGAAAGTTCTATGAAGGAAGGTTGGACTGCACGGGAAGTTTGTATTTTCATGGTTTTCTAAAGTTCTATGCGTATAATATATATACACACACATAGGAAAGATGTTTTATATTAGGTTAGCCCTCAGGACTAATTTTCAATGACATCAGCAGCTTCTCTTCATCTTTCAGGTCCAATAGATGCAAGAATCCAAAATAAGGTTTGCTCTACAATTTTTTATGTAATTTTCAAATTAAATATGGCCTTTTATTTGAAGATATTAGAGTTGAAACTTTCAACCTATAAATTACTTTCCAGAGCGCCACCACATCATTTGTCATTTACCAATTATCATAATCTTAGTTTGCTTATTGCAATATGTCCTCTAGATTTACTTTGCTGGGCTTATATTCATTAACTAATTTGATGAAGTTTTTCGTCCATCTTTCTTATCATTACCACGATATCCTTGCACATAATAATTAATGATGCTTTGAACCTTTTTCACTATTCTCATATAGAAAGGATTGTTCAAAGTGCCTATATGCTATATGTAAGAACTTTTGGAGTCACAATTGGTTAGGTAGAAGTCATAGGCTTAATTTTAAGAAGTAACTATATTAAGAGCAATTATATATTTATACTGTATGTGCAGTCATTCTTTTATCTTCTAAAATTATTAGTACTTATCAAAACAAATGTAAAAGCACTTTTATAGCAATTGATTTAACTATATATGAATTGCATTCATGTAGCCTAAGTTTTTTGTTATCATTTTCAAGTCATAGTACTCTCAAGTAAGAGATTAAATTCGGTCTGGAGCTGGCGTAAAACACTGCTTTTAGCCAGCCAATGAAAACATGCCATGTGGTTCTCCTTCAAATTATATAACATTCCTCTAATTTACTTTTTTTTCTTTGGATTTTTTTTTCTCTCTCCGTTCCCTCTGTAACTCTCTCTTCTAGCTTTTTTTTTTTTTTTTTTTTTTTTTTTTTTTTTCATACCATCAAATCCATTGCTTTCCTTCTCTTGTGGTACTTATCTTCCCTGCATCCATGCGTCAACACAGTGGGCATTAAATCTGAAAGTTTCAGAGACAGGAACAATGCTTCAAGATGAAGGAAAAGAAAAGTAACACCAAAATGCAAGCTTCGGCCTAATCCAACAATGTTCCTTAAACTAATCCAACAATGTCAGAAACCCATATCTCAAATTTGCAACTTTTTACATAAACACGTCACATTTCGCATCATAATCAAAAGAAAATTTACATCTAAAAGAGAAATCACAAATTCTACAAAGACTATCTTTTCCAAACTAAAATTTCACAATAAATAAAAAAAAAAAGAAAAAAAAAAGGAAAAGGGGTTTTGTAACACAGTACAGGGCTGTGACGATGCACTGAACCACCGGCCTCCTTTTGAACCCCATTGGCTTCGGTGCTCTTAGCTCTGCCACGGCCAGGTCCATGACGCATGTTTGGTTTTGGTGGGGTTGAGATGGCAGGAAACATGTGATTATTTGCTTTTATTGAGCACAGAATGGAGGTGGATGAATCAATGAAAGGGAAAGTTTGAGACTTTTTGAGTGTTTGATGATCTTTGATGATGATTATGAACACAAATTCTGCTTTGGGTTGGCTGACTTTGTGTTAGAGAGAATCAATCACAGATAAAAGTTTTGTCTTTGAAAATTCAAAGAGTGAAGTAGAGAGAGTAACTGAGGGGACGGGGAGAGAAAGAAAATCCAAAGGAAAAAAAGAGTAGAGTAGAGGAATGTATATCTTGAAGGAGAATCCCATGGCATGTTTACATTGGCTGGCGTAAAAACCGCCAGCTCTGGACCGAATTTAATCTCTTCAAGTAAACTAAATAGTTTTAATATTTATTTAAGTATCGTGCAATTCACATGTACAATAGCACTAATTAGCAACTAGCTACATCCAAAAACAGAAAGGAGGAGCTGAACTGGCAATATTATTAGTATTATTTTTTTTTTGAGCAAGGCAATATATTTTTTTTGTGGTAAATGACGCTTGGAATTAACTAAGAAACAACAAGTTTATTACAATAAGAAAGGCCAGTTTTATCTCTAGCCAGCATCTCAGCCACCACATCCAGTGGGTTAAACAAAAAAAGAAAATCTGTAATTTTCTGGCATTACCATCTTTGCCTAGAATTGAGTTTAGTCCAAGCTCACTTTTTATTACAAGTTTGTTTCCGAAAGCCAAATCTGTCATTTTCCAAATCAAACTCCATGTAAAAATTCTGCTGCTGAATATTTCCCAGAATGATCGCTGGCCCGACCGAATTAACTGTACTGCCTGTCATAATAGTCAAGCACACCAAGCTAGAATTACCAACATCAACAGGTACAAAATAATTCACCACCAGTAATTCCATCCTTGCCCCACCCTTAAACTCAAAGGTTAATTCCGGAAATTTAATCTTCTCGAATTTTAACCCCGTAATATTAAAACATAGATTCGAACCAGTCGAAGCTTCCACGTCAGCAGCAGCTCTAGGAAAATTACCCATCTCTGCCTCAAACGCCGTTGCCACGGCGTCAAATATTGGCTTTTCCATGCTGGTGAAAGTGGTCCCAGAGTCCACAATAGTGCCACCGTTACGATTAGCGTTATTTTCAGGCACTAAATATTTGTAAGGAATATTAACTGACTTACTGCCCACAATGACTTTAAGGAGGTCAACGTAATAGTACTCACGCAAAGCTGAGTTGTTCGATACTGGGTTTTTCCTAAACGGCGTGTAGCTTAGGCCAGGGGTCTTGGCATCAGAACTAGACCCTCGATACAATACGAGGTCACTGCTCTCTGATGTGTCGTTGAACCGTCGAGAACTTAAACAGTAAGAGAATTTACTGAGACCCAATTGGGAAGGCAACGATTCGGGAGTTCGACCAAACCCGGCAAGGGCATAGGGATGCTGCTCCGATGAAGTGGAGCACCCAACAAGAAAATTAGTGAAAAGTTTTTCAGGAAACTCAAGAGTTTCGGAAAGTAATAGCCCAAGAGCTGAGCCTTTACCGTAGCGAAACGAATAAGAGCAAGCTCGTGAACAATTACAGCCTTGGCAACCATGTAAGGTATTTGAGCTTGAAATCCGAGAACAATTGGGATTTTGGCAATCGATAAATTTTGAAGAAGATGATCGTTTTGGAATGAACAGTGGGATTTTAAATGGGTCTGTGTAACAACCGACGCAAATATATTGTGAAGTGCAAGGGAACCAAACAGCACTGCTGCCAGTATCTAAATGAAAAGGAATGGTTTGTGGGGGTGTGCCAAAGTTGAGAGAGATTGAGTATGCAGAGGCAAGGGAAATGAGGGTTTTGATTGGATCAGAGGGTTGGTGTTTGGGGAAGATGGGTGAGAGAGGAATGGTGAAGGTGGTGGGATTGGGAGCTACGGATAGTGAAGATGAAGCTAAGAGTAATGTTGAGATGAGAAACATAAGAGAGAGAGGCGATGAAGCAGCCATGAATGGATGAGATTTTAGAGAGAGAGAGAGAATGACGAGTAAAGAGTGTCGGGATGTGAACAAGTGAAGAAAGAGTTTTTAGACTGTGCTGGTTTAAGGTTTTGTTCTTTTTTTATAGGGGATTAGGTCCGTTTGTTTTGCGCGTCTGACATTAAAGCTGTCAATCTTGCTTTTGACACCGCGTGAAGTAATTTGACAACAAAAGAAGGAAAAAAAAAAAAAAAAAACCGAAACACTTCTGTTTTCTTGAAGTTTTCACAGAACAGAGTAACTTTTTTACTTCCAAGTCCCAAATCAACTTTCTGCGGCGTCTCTCTGGTTACTTCATTTATTTATTAGTCTATATTATAGCTGGCTTTTAAGGGTTGTGTTAGTGCGGAGCCCGATAAACACAAATTCTTTTATTTTTTTCTGACACAAGTTTTACCTATCTATTCAATTTATGTCATCTTTTTAGTTTTATAGTATTATTTGGGATTTTTATTTTTTTACTTTTTCTAACATTTTTTTTTTTCTTTTCTGCACTTAACCGATGCTAGTTAACATTTTCCTTTAACTAATTTTATTCTTGGCTCGCATGGTAATGATGTTTAAATAAGAAAAATTGATTTTTAAATACCATAATACGTATTTTTATATATTTTTTTAACCATACATATTTTTACAAAATTCAAACAATATTAATAGAAATCTCTTATGTAATAATGGATTAGATATTACCTTGCACCTTATTTTTAATAATGTTTTTTTTATAAATCGTTGTTGTTGTTGTTGTTGTTGTTGTTGTGATTTGTATTTTTATTTTTTTTGCATTAATAAAGTTGACTTACTCTATTGTTGTTTTTTTTAGAGAGTTTCAATTTATGATGTCCGCTCTTAATAATAGTTCCTTATCATCAGACCAAGACACCAATCAGTTTTTGGTGTAGGCGGAGATTGAACTCCAGATCTCTTATACAATCATCAAAGACTTTACCAGTTGAGCTAACTGAAACCCACTTCTCTATTGTTGTTGTTGTTTTGGGTTAGTCAAGTTTATGGACTCATTTTAATGCTACTAAAAAACTTTTGATACTTATTCAAGGCATTTGGTCAATCTGGTGAGATGGATTATTTTCTTCTCAAGTACACCAGTTTGTTTTGTTTTATATTATATTATCTTTATATAAAAAGAGCGAATGCCTTGAAACTATAGTATTTTTTATTTGTTCAACTTGCACTGTTTCACTGGCCTTTTTTTTTTTTTTTGAATGCGTAAAGCTATAGTAGTTTTGCTACATTATTTTTGCTTTGTTCAATTCGCAATGTTTCATAAAATAATAAAATACTAACACAACAAATTGGCACAATATTTTTACAACTGTTGAGGTGTTAATTTCTTATAGGTCAAAATAAAATAATAAGATATCTTATTGGAACCAATCATAACTAAAAATAAAGTTATTGTGCAAAAAAAGTGTCACATCCACAATATTTTTCACAGCACTTTCATAACAAACCATGGGTAGTAAATTATTATTGGTTTTAATTTAAACTTGCTAATGGAATTACATTTTTCCTCACCAATAACAACCTGTAATAACCTACTACTTATAATTTGTTATGAAAATGTCATGGACATAACATTTCTTTTGTGAAAATGTTAGGCATCTTGTTGTCGTCACAGTATTTTCAAAACTGCTGAGTTATCAATTCTTTACAAGTCAAAATAAAATATAACAAATTTATAAAAGTATTATGAAAACGTTGTGCCATTTTGTTGTGTTTCTAGAAATTTTTTATTGGTTTAGTCAACGTTGTTAAGCCAAAATTCACTGTTTCACATACAATTTTCTTGGATTGAATTTTTGTATTTTTTTTCTTTACGCACCATTTTAAGTAAAAACACATAGTTTTATACACACACAAAAACAAAAACAAAAACAAAAACAAAAACTTAGGATAAAAACACTTTTCATCCTTTATATTTGGGGTAATTTACAATTCCTCATTTAACTTTAAAATCAAGCAATTTTTCCTTTAATATTTTGGAAGAGAGCCGATATATCATATTATGATTCTCTCGGTTAAACCCTAATGAAAGCTTATGATTCTTAAAATATTTTATTGTGTAATGTCTAAAATACTCCTGCTAAATTTAACATCCCAAAAATTTTCTTCACGTGTTTTGAGTTTTAGATAGTAGTAATGCTTGAAAAGTTGGAATGATAGTATAAGGTGTTTTATTTGTTATCTAAAGAATATTGATTTTCTAGGTTTAAATTTTCAAAACTTATAATTTATCTAATGAAAAATTTGATGACACATGCATTTTGTTATTATTTTTTTTCCTTAGCAAAACTCATTTCCTTATTGTCGGAAGATGAAAAAGAAATTTTTTTAATGATTTTAATTAGACAATAAAATCTTTTCCAATGAAAATAAGATAAATGATTATCCTGCCTTTATTAAGAAGCCAAATCTATCCGTATTTAGTATTTTGTGGGCCCGCAGTCCGAGAGACCTTTTCAATGGACAAGAAAATAAAAATGGTTCTTGTTGAACTTGTCTAAATCTTTGGCTTTGATTTCTACACTTTCTTAGAGCAACCACATCAGCCTTTGTATAGTCTTTTAAAATAGAAAAAGGTACCAATTTTACACATTTTAAGCAAAAAAAACCCACATCAGTGGGTGTAAAAATGTGTAAATATACACATTAGCTATAGTAACTGTGTATATTTACACGATTACTGTAGCTTGTAAATCTATTATTTCAGATTTTTTTTCTCTCTCCTCTCATTACCTCTGACTCTCACCTCTCTCTTTTTCTCATTTCCTCTTTCACCTCACTCTCACCGATCAACTCTCTCACATGCCATCAAATCAACTCTCTCATTTCATCAGATCAGCTCACTCTTGCCAACCCACGCCGCCGACTTAAGCCCCGTCACCGATCTATTGTGGATCAGATCAACTCTCTTAGATCACGGTTGCTGGTTTTCTCTTGATCGCCGATTAGGTTGTGGTGGGCTATTTCTCTTGATCGCCGATCTGTTCTTTAGGGCTGCCGTGATAGTGATTGTGGGTGTGGGTTGATGGTATCGATGATTGTGGGTGTGGGTCGGTGGGTTCCCGATCTGTTCTTTGGGTTGTTTTTCTGGTTTTCTGGTTTTTTTACAAGTTTTTTTTTTTTGGATGCTGGTGTCGATCTTGTTGCTCAATGGGAGGTTGGAGGCTAGGTTGATGATGGTGGTTGCTTGATGATGGTGGCTGTGGGGGTTGTGTTGAGAGATGATAGTGTTAAAAGAAATGATTATTTTATTGAATAAATGTGTAGAATAGATAAACTGATGTGGGAGTTTTGTAAAAGTGAGTGTGTAAAATAGAAAAAGTAGGTTTTTTCTTGCAAAATAGATGGAAATTTTACACTAACTGATGTGGTTGCTCTTAATAGGGCTAAACATATGAATTGGTAAAAATGGTAACGCTTCCTAGTGTTTAATGGTTAGATTTCTATTGCTAGTCTTGTCGCTGTGACCCACTCTCCGCTATAGGAGTTTTGTTCTTTAGAAGTTTCACACGTAAAAAGCCAAGTCAACAACCCCGCACATAGGTTGGCTGCTTATGTTAAAGATATCAATTTCTTTGTAACATGGATGGAGGAATGTCCACTTCGGTGAATTGCATGTGATTTATGATGCTTTGTTATTATCTTCTTCTTATTAAAAATCCTATATTTCTCATTTTTAAAGTTGTGATTTACAACTATGTTTTATGTTGGCTTTATTCCATGACAAAAAGTGTTGTAAGTGCATTAATTTATTTCCTTGTATTTTGTGGGATTTTATTGTATTGGGTTTAGTATTAAGTTGGTGAAGAATCGAGCATGAAATGAGGATTCAATGCAGTTTCGTGAATGGCTCGCGAGAATTTCACGAGTAAAGGTGTTGGGGGCGTTTTTCATTCATTGCCCACATGATGTTAGGGGAGTCAAAACCGAGACTCGACTTTAGGTTTGGAACATGGCCCAAAAGCTATCGGTGAAGTGTGAAAGGTCCATTTTGCTCAAAGTCTAGGTTGCATCTAACAAAGATTATAATAAGGTCCCAAAAATACCTCCTACAAAGATAAGCTAGCACAAAGGATGGCCCACCACAACAAGTGCTTGAATAGTAGTCTACCGGTAAGTAAGAGAAACATCCAACGGTAGATGTTTGGAAAATCAATAAATGTATTCGCATAGTAAAAATTATGCATTTCCTCCATAGTTGGTTAATATAGAAGTTGGCCCATTATAATAAGTACACAAGAGGAAAAACAGTCCAGCAGTGAATATGACAGACCAAAAGCAGTAACGTCTGATTAGTCAATAAATGTGTTTACATGATAAAAATCATATAGTTTCTTTATTATTATCAAGTTATCATGAGGGAAAACTTTCATAGTATCCAAGACATTATGAATTTCATCATAATAATAATAAACAAGGATTAAAGGCTTGATAATTACAAGTAAAAGAGGAAAAAATAGGATGGAATGTGTAACACCCCGACCCAATTTTATAATTAAACTATGTGTTTGAGTGGTTAATTATTATTTTTAAGCCACTTACTTTCTAAAATTAATATAAGAGTATTTAATAAACATATTATTTTATAATGCCATTAAATAAGAATTGTAAAGATTATAAATAATTGAATGGCTATTTGTATTATGTATATGTACAAAACTATATTAAGTGGTTTAAGTTATTAGATACATAGTTGGTGTTTTAATTAAGCATGATGCATGAGATAGTATAGTAGAAATTTCACTCACATGCAACCAATGGGAATTCAACACATAATGCCAAAGTTTCATGCATGTTGACAAACCCAAAGACCAAGACTTGGTTGGCCATGCAATCACCAAGTTCCACCTCACTTCTTCCTTGACTTTTCTCAAGACAAACATCCAAGAAACACACTTCCTCTCATTTTCCATGGGTCCAAGCAAATCAGAAATTTCAGCACACTTTGCACTCTTTTCTCTTAAGGAAATAGCTAGGAAGCTCCCTTGAGTCTTTCTCTTGAGTCCACGGGTTCACACACACCAAAAGAAAGATAAGTCTCCATTTTATCTCTTATTTGACTCTTTCAAAGCAACCACAACAATCAAGAACTCTCTCCCTCTTTCATTCTCACGGGTCCAACACCAAAAGAAGGAAAAGCTCTCAACTCTTTTCTCCCTTTCACACCTATGAGTCCAGCAGCAAGGAAAGATGTTTCTTTCAATTCTTCTCTAGATTTTGTACCCAACTTGAAGCTAAAGTGATTCTAACTCTATCACTCCAAGAATCCATGTCTAGGGTAAAGGGAAATGTAATTGTACGTATTTAGACCCCTTTAAACACAATTGGATTAACCTAGTTAATTAACCAAGTGATTACTTAGTCCAAATTTCAAATCTAGGTTAACACAATCATATAATCATATCAATGTAAAGTGCGGAATATAAATAACGCAAAGATATGATAACCCAGGAAATCACACCGGTAAAAACCTGGGGAGAATTTAACCTAGCTATCCTCAAGGTAAACCTGAATCCACTATAAAAGAATCGAAGTTTTACAATAAGACTTAGACCACTAACATCCTATTGTTAGCCACCAATAGAAACTTACTGATACGACCATGTGCAAGCTCCGAGACCACGAACTCTTTCTTTTTTGGATTCTCCAGCAAATACAAGCACTCCCGCTTGTGTATCTTTATGCTTTTATTGCAGCAATTGAATGATCATCAAGTTCTTTAATCGAATTCTCCTTCTTGATAATCCTAAGTATGTGTGAAGGAAAGCTCCTCTTAGATCTCACAAGAGATTCACACAAACAGCAATATGAGCAACAGAAAAACGTGATTAGGGTTTGCCTTTTATACGTAGGGCAAAACATAAAACCCTAAACGTTTTAATGAGCTAGGGTTGAGTTGGAATTTTGCAGAAAAACACATTTTGCCCGAGATTCGATCAATCGAGCCTGTTCTTTGATCGATCGAGCCAGACCGAAATGCACTAATACTTCTACAACAGCTCAATTCCAACATTACATAAAAGACACAACTTTGAGCAAGTCTAAACAAGACTAAACAACCTGTTTTGATCATGGTTTGCCAACAATACACATTAGAGTTCTAAATATATTAGTTCCTAAGTCTTTAGAACCTAACAGTAATTCTTTTAGTCTATTGTCCATATATATATATATATATATATATAGTGTTTTAAGAAGCTTTGAAATTGTGTTGATGGTTTGTTGAAGGTAGATTAGGGTTTTTACTAATTAATGATTTTATATGATTAAGGAAGTAAGAAAAAGTAAGGATGAGTATTTTTAATGCTGCTGCTGGGATTTTTGTTGTGTGTATTTTTTGCTCTAAATGGTTAAATGACTGTATTTAAGTGTTTTCTAACATGTCTAATGAGTGTACAAAAATCCCCATATGATAATAAGACTATTTACAATCATTTATGATTTTACAAGAAAATGTTTCAGAGCTGCCTCTGTAACAGATTCTGTGTTTAAGCATGATAAATTATGTATTAAATTGTATACAGTGAATTTGGATGCTAGGGATATTTCCCATGAAATCTAAGACACATATGATTGTAATGGAAGTGGTCTCAAAGCATTTGGATCAATATAAAAATAATGGTTTAATTTCCAAGTTGCTGTCAGGACAGATTTGAGTACGTTGTCTTGTATGATTTTTTAGTAAATCATGGTTTTATTATTTGACTCTGAAATTTTTATGGTATATGCTATACATACAGGGAAGTGGTTCTATAAAATTGCATGACATTTGGATGTGTATGGACAGCCCATTTGTATTTTACAAATGGGGCACATGTTGCTGAAATGAGCAGTGAACAACATATGCTACACCTGACTTTGAGGATTTAATTCCAAAGTTAGGGTAGATATTTTGAGCTATAATTTAATATGATTATATTTTGGTATGTCTCGATCATAGAATAATTTTGTGTAACTTGTTTTGAGGTTTAGTACTCAAAGGAGGGGTTCTAAACCATGTGACGGTTGTATTTATGAAGCTCCAATGTGTTGTATGTTACCATATGAATGTATATAGTTACATGACCATACTTAAAAGAGTTTATGTTTATGCATGCATTATTGCCTTAATCTCAAGCACATTTTGAAATGAAGTTGTCACTTCTGGAGATATGATATAAATATGAGAATGATGGTTTTCTTTAGTTTGGTACATTATTTGTTGATGTGTGCATAATATGTTTGTGGGAACCTCGTTGAGGTGGGAATAAGATTTCCTTGATTATAAGAAATAGGTTTTGAGATGAATGTGTAAGTTTATGATAAGGAGTAATGGATAATGATAAGCTTTGATATTTGGTTTAGGTGTTACCAGTTCCTCAGGTCTAAGCTCCTTCGACTATAGGCTCTCGGTTCCTCTGCTTTCAGGTAAGGGATAAGTTATATGGGTATTTGGTAAGTTATGAGGTTATTTTAAAGTATATTATGCATTAAAAGGTTTTTGATTAGAGATATGACATATAATCATTATTCTGACAAAGATATGTTCGTGAGCTTTCGAAACCTTATGTATATGATTTAAGCATATTAATGCCATTACTAATTTCCACGAACATGACGTTTAAAGAAAAGAATGGAAATGCTATTATTATGAAATGTTATGCAAAATAAGAAATTTCAGTATGATGTACAAGTATGAAAGGTTTTCGAGTTATGTCCTCTGGTGATCTGAACTCTGTCAGTAGGGGTTAATTACTGGCTTTCCATGGAAAAATGTTATCTGTTTGGCCATTTAAAGTAGAGGAAATGGGGCTGCCCGTAACTCTAGGCCATTTAAAGTAGAGGAAATTGGGTTGCCCGTAACTCTAATCTGAATAAGGCCTTCTCCCCAATGTGTACGGATAGCGGGGAGGAATAAAACCTTGAGGAGATATGCCATCAGGCTTTTCAAAGAGGACAATATCATGCACACGAGGTCACCGAAATGTGATGAGGTCTTCTCTGTACAGACTTATCAGATATGGACTAACCAATATGTTATGAACAGCTATGTTATGTTATTAATCATGAGAGAATTATTTTGTTTAAATACATTGTGAAAAGTAAAAGCCCTCAAGGTAAGAAGAAGTTTCTGATGAAAAGAAAAGCTGTTCATTAAAGATAAAAGTTTCTGAAGTTCTGTTGTACTATAAAGATAAAGCTTCTGATGAAAGTACAAGTTTATGTTTAAAAGTTATCAGATACCTGTTCTTTATGAAATGCTAAGTTTTATGACTAAGAAAGTTATAATATTTTTCGGGAAGAGGTTTATAAAGAAAGGTTTTCTTATTGGGTCAAGATCTTTCTAGTTTAATACAAAGTTGCCGATTATCTGATTTAAGTTAAAATGATTATTTTGTAATGAGAATATACATATGGTGACTTTGTAGGAAATGAAAGAAGTTTAATCCGAAAGGTTTTGGTAATATTAACCTGATAAGAAAAAGGAGAACAATTATTTTTCTATGAAGAGCGTATAAGTTATTATTATGAATAGTATAAAATACTATGCATGAAAAGTTGTTCTCCTATTCGAATATTCATAGAATGAAATGATCTGATTTACATGCATCCTTATTAAATTTTCATATATCTTACATTTACTGAGCTGTGTAGCTCACCTCTTTCACTCTTTCGGTTAGCAGGTTTTATTTTGGAGCAGAGAAAGCCTTAGTCGAGTTTGGAAGGAGCTGGTTTTAGTTTTATATGTATAGATCCTGATAGTTTTTAGACCCCTTAAAACCACAATTGGATTAACCTAGTTAATTAGCCAAGTTGTTACTTAGTCCAAATTCCAAGTCTAGGTTATCACAATCAAACAATCATATCATGCATAGCAGCGGAAAATAAATAAGACAATGATATGATCACCTAGGAAACCAAACCGGTAAAAACCTAGGGAGAATTTAACCTAGCTATCCTCAAGGTAAAAAACAAATCCACTAGAAAGAATCGAAGTTCATACAATAAGACTTACAAGCCCCCACACTTGACTTCTTATTGCTACCCACCAATAGAACTTACTGACACGACCACGTGCAAGCTCCGAATCCACGGACTCCTTCTTTCTTTGGCCTTTGCAAAACACAAACACCCACGTTTGTGACTTTAAGATCTCACTCAAAGGTTTAGCAACACAAACTCTCCTGTTTGTGACTCCAAGACCACCCTTGAAGGTTTAGATCATCAGCACCTTGGATGACTAGAGAAGGCAGCAACTTCTACAACACCAGATCTTGAAATTCTTCAAGAAATAACACCAGTAGAAGACATAAGAGAGCTTTTGGGTACAAAACCCTAGATCTACAAAAGAGGCACAAGATGCACTCTAATCTCTCTAAAAAACTCTCAAAACCCCACCTAGGGTTAGCTTATAATGTCCTTTAAATACTGGAAAAAACGGCTTGCGATTTGGGCTTCAAACGAATAAGTTATGGCCTTTTTACGTTTGCTGATTTTGCTGATATGCGATTTTGGATCGATCGAGCCTATCTTTCGATCAATCGAACCAACCAGCTTGTAACTCATTTGTTTTTTATCCCAAACTTGAGTTTTTTGTCTTGGGCTTCAATGTAGACCATTCTAAACTAATAAGACTTAGTTTTTGTCATGTTTTGTCATGGTTTGCCAACATTACAAACTCAAAACCTAACAGATCCTAAATTAGCAATTTGATGTTTAGTTTTGTAGTATGGTGTATTTTAGGATATAATGAAAGTGTGTACCTTAAAGTATTAAGAGATGTATTATGTGAAATTTAGAATTTGAATAATCGGTGGATTGTGTTATCCTTTGAGGTACAATGTAGATGCTCTGAATATCAAGTGGAAAGTTATATCATTTAAGTAAAGAAACAAGAATGAAAAGAAAGAGGGAAGCTTTTGTAAAAGTTTTGGAAAAAGTTAAGTTGGTTCTTGTTAATATCAGGTTTAAGCTTGATATTAGCATGCCGGTCATGGTCACAAATCCAGGTTATCGGGTTTGGGGCGTGACAGGATGAAGGGAGAGAGAGAGATTCTAGCTCAGTGCAACACATATTGAACTAAGATTTTTGGAATATCTATATGTGGGGCATGAATGGTGTAGTGTAGGCTATTTTTGAGTGAGTGGGTATTTAAGCTTGTGGTGGTGTGATGGAGTTAATGTTGAGGCTAAGGCTTTTATGGGTAAAGAGTTGTCTGTAACTGATTAGGAAACATTTATGGGCTGTGAATATGCAGAAAAAGAAAGGGAATGTCTAAGGCTAAGTGAGTGTGGGCTAAGGGGAATAATTTATGAGCTTGGGGAGAGTTGAACCATAAGCAAAGTGACAAGAAAAATCAAAAATTTCAGAGGGGTTTGGTGTCTATTTTAAGGTGCTAGGATTTTTTGAGAAGATGGAATGTGATGTTTATGGGTAAGGGTATATGAGCATTTACGGATTAAAGGCTAGTTTCTGAACTAAGGGACTGACTTATAGGGTGAAAATAGCATGATGAGTGAGGAATTTTATGATAAGATTTGTTGTCCTCCATGAGTTGATGGTAGTTCCCTTTTATAGTGAAACTTAAGGGATTGATAAGCAAAAGTCCAAAAACGTAGGACTGATGAGGGGTAGGACAATAGACTTAATTATCCTAGGATTTGGCCTAAAATGGGAGATTTGCTTTTGGGGCTGTTTTGCTTCTTTGGGCAATGTCACACATAGGTAAAAAGGAGGAATCCTAGTGCTGCAACTGAAATTTGGACCCTAGGAAGTAGGATTCAACATCCTAAGCCAGGTGTCAAAGTTTAAGTCCACTTCAGAGGGTTCCGCTAGAGATTCCTTTATGCCCTCTAAACCACATGTTCCCAAATTTTCCCCTTTAGGATTCATGGGCTTGGTTCATGAACCAATTACATACATTTTTAGTAATAAAATACACTATTTGGTTGAGGATTTCATGAGCTTGGAGGTATTCGTTATGGCTTCCTTGAGTTGTGACCAAAACTTAGGGAAGAAGGGTATTTATTGCCCATTAGCCTTTAGGTGTTAGCCTCTGGTACTGTTCTCGTTAGAGTTGGTAGTGGGACAGGTGGCTAGCTCCTAATTTGGTTTGGGAGCTTGGTTGCTTCTGGAGGTGACCTCCTGCGGAAGGTAGAATTGAATGGAGTTCTCTAACGAGGTCAGTTTGCACACATGGGCTGTTTTGGCTGAGATTTCATGTTGGGCTTGACCATGAGGGCTGAGTATTTTGGTGGGCCTCTGGCTTGGTGATTCTCTCCACTTGGTCCTATCCTTTTGCTTTCTCAATGTGAGCCCTACAAAATGGACAAAGATACCATATATTGCCATGGAATTTTATTCCACATGGGCTTTAATTGTTAGTAGAAATAAAATGAATTCATGAGTTTTAATAAATATTTATGATAGGTTTTGGGTATTAATTTACATGGGCTTTAAAGAACAACTTGTATAGTTTCTCATAATTTTTGCTATAGATTATTTTTATAAATGATATTTTTCTTTGAGGCTTTTAAATAATTACCTCCAATATTTTTTTGAGAATAATATTTACCATGGGTTTTTGTAAGAGACCATGCCCCTGGCCCGTTTTATAGGAATGTTGGGCCAAACCCACGTGAATGGGTGGAGTCGTGTTATTGCCTCTCAAAATAGAGGTTCGACTAGTTATATTTTCCCCTTTAGATTAAGGGTTTTACAATGGAGTCGCCACTTATTTAATTATTGGGATAAATAAGAAAACCAAAATTGAAAAATTCCTCATTTTATTAATTTTCAATTGAATTTACATTGATCATAGGAAAATTACATGACTTTGGTCCTAGATACAATCTAAGATAAAGTACATAGCTTTGTTTCCTAGTTACAATCTAGAAATTGAAAATTACAAGCATAAACATTGGTCTATCAACCCTTAATCTAAGTTTAGAGGCTATGTTATAAGGTGGAAAGGTGTTAGGCACCCACCTTGCCCGATGAAACTGGTCTTTTAGACTATGGTAGCCAATATTCATATCCCATTATCCAATATGTTATCGATCAATTTGCATGAAGTGTGTGCATGTGATAAACCCTAATTCAATTTATTAAGCATTTCATTTGGATTGAAAAATAAATTCTAGTAAATGTGTGTGGATGGTGATATCATAAATTCAAGGATTTGAAAGAATTATTAAACAAACATGTTTTTCATATTTTTGATGTAGATTTAAGATTAAAATTAGTGTTATGCATGAACATGTGATGAATAACCAATAACATGTGAAGAACATATAAGAACAATTAAGAACATTCAAACATATTCAAGGCAATTTAAATGATTATTATCATGTTTTAATCTTAAACTCTCATCATGGCAACACAAAAAACAAATAGGGAAAGAGATTATACATTCATGCAAGATCCATATGGTGGAGGAGGAGACTCTTGAAGGAGGTCCTAAGGGTGGAGGAAAAGAAGAGTTAGGAGAGGCAGAGTGAGTCTCTCTCAATATCTTGAGTCTCAAGAAGACCAAGACATGACAAGACTACTCAATTTCTTATAACTCAAGAGAGGAGAAGAGAGGGGGTTTTTGTGTGCTTTGGAATGAAGGAGAGGGAGGGTTTATATAGTAGTTGTGGAGGAAATATGAATGGAAGGCCATTTAATGAGGGTTGACAAAGAATTATGAACCTATGCCTCATTTTAGCCTTGGGGAAAATCTGGTGCATTAAATGGAGAGATTGGTAGGAGTGAGGAGCAAGCCAAAATTTGGTTTTCCTATAGCTGCTGTAACAGCCTGTAGAGCCAACTTCAAAAAATCATAACTGACTTAATTTTGATTGGAATTGTCTCGTTCTTGTACTCAAATTGAAACCCTGGATGTCTAGTTTCTGGGAAAATTAATCTCATTCACAGATTCAAAATATTTTGAGAGATATCAATGAAATGGTGAGTAGAGGTCATTTGTTAGAAAATGGTTTCAGCACGATTAACATTAACAGGTCTCAAATTAGCTCCCAATTAACATTAAATGGCTCCAATCACTCCCATTTCAGACTTAATTGGTTCCAAATTTACTCTAATTAAAAGATAATTGCACAAATTACTCATTAAATGATTAATATTTAACTATCTAGTTAATTAGGTATGTGCAACCCTACCATAAAATGTAGTCCTAACCAATCAAATTATGACACATCATCGATCTCAAATTGATTATACTTATAACCAATTGAAATAAATTGTTCATAATCACATATAATCGGACTCAATTTGTGATGGTGCATCTCAGCCATTAAAACTTGATTTGATGATAAGTTTCAATTTGGTGGTCCGATTAGGGCTTATGATCAGTTGATTTGATCGTTACAACATCAAGATCATTTTGGTGAAATGAGATTAAGATCTAATGACCAAAATCAAGATGCATATTTTCAAGGCAAAATTACTCTTTTACCCTCTAGGTGAGGTTAAATGCAGGTTGCAAAATGAGGTGTCAACAGTTTTAAATAGAGGCAATATCCACGGGTTTCAAATAAAATATGGTAACAACCACTATAGTGGAATAATGTGATATTCTCATGGGTTTTTCTATAGATAATCATAATATGCTTATAAGGTGAATAATTATCATGAGTTTTGGAAATAGATATTATGAATGTTGTGATATAAGATAAATAGTAACCATGGGTTCTTATACAAATTCCATGGGTTTATATTATGGTTGAAATAAATAAATATTATGGGTTTAAGATAAATCATAACTTTCCATGAGTTTTTATATTAGTAACATAAATTCATAATTCTCCATGGACTTAATATATGTTTACTATGGGTTTTGGAAAAATGAATAGTGTCACATAATATAAATAGTTACCATGGGTTTATAATATGGTATGAAATAAATAAATATTATGGGTTTAAGATAAATCATAACTTTCCATGGGTTTTTATATTAGTAACACAAATTCATAATTCTCCATGGGCTTGATATATGCTTGCCATGGGTTTTCGAAAAATGAATAGTGTCACATAACATAAATGGTTACCATGGGTTTT
This sequence comes from Quercus tomentella, assembly GCA_028535165.1. Classification (NCBI taxonomy): domain Eukaryota; kingdom Viridiplantae; phylum Streptophyta; class Magnoliopsida; order Fagales; family Fagaceae; genus Quercus; species Quercus tomentella. Next base: position 11,434,026 of record JAPQVY010000012.1, on the reverse strand, counting down.
ATAAGATAGATTTCATGGGCTTGTAATATTATAGTAACTAGCGTTTAACCTGCGCAATGCGCGGGATCATTTTATAATTAAGGCTCACCTTTACATCACTCACACCACAAAACTCCTTTGATAGGTTTGACCTTTGTGCTGCATATAAGACATGTAAAAATAATACCTCATCTGTTGTTAACATTAACAATCTTGGCTTTGCATGTCACCAATTAATTTGATCTAGCTGTGATAAAACTGTACATATGTTAAAATTATGCTATTCCTTTTTATTTATTTAATAGATTAACAGCTTTCCTAATACTTGAACAACTTGGACTTCAGAAAAGGAAAAAAGTAAGAGACCAAGCACAATAGATTAATAGGTTTCCTGATATTTAGTTAAGTTGGCGATCTCCTGTAATGGTTTGCATTTTGATTTTCTCAACTCCAAATATTTGCCTTGTTCATGGCCTTCAGTTGTTATTTGTATAATATAAACCTAGAAGGTCAACAATCAAGCTCAGTACTTAAAATTAGGACTCAGATTCATTACTTGAAATTAGAAGCTTTTTAATGTAGCACCTATAAAAATGCATACTCATAACATTCTCAATTTTCATCAATCTTGTATTCCCAAAATAAGGCTGCACTGAACAGTGCAACAATCTAATAGAGACAAATGAATTACAATCTACAATTATAACTAAGTTCAAAATTAGAATCACATATATTACAAAACTTAAATTCATGTTGATATAAGAGTCTTAGGATGCTCAGATTACAAAACCATAGCCTAAATACAGAAAATTAAATCTCTCATAATCTAAAATAAAACAGAAAATTAAGTAAATAAGAAAAGAGTATGAAGAATAGAACTTCGTGCATAATTCTTAAGCATTTTTTATGCTTCCAAGTCTTCTATTTCAACAACTATTTTTCTATTATGTAAGAAAGTTATCCATCCAGTCCTTTAGGAGGTCTTTTTGGCATAATTTCCTTTGTGACTTTTGGAATGTCAAAGTTGATGTAGAGCTTTGTTGCCTATTTGAATGACAGTCGATAGTTACCTACAAATTTTTTTAATCAGTTAGGCATTAACATTTGTCATGTTTTCATTTAAAGTATATGAGAATAATATTTAATAATATTTAAAAGAAACACCCAGACGATCAAATAGTCAAACTTAGAGGTGAGAAAAACATAACTTTCATTTCACAAAAATGATATAACTCTCATGCTCATCACATATTGCAAAGATCAAAACCACATCTATATTTCATGCCCAATTGACAAAACACAAAGTAGCAAGGCACAGATTAATTAAGTTTAAATATAACTTAAGAAACCAAAATGCTCTAAAACAGAAAATGTAGTGAGCTCAAGTATAAGCGAAATCTGGTTTTCGCTTATACTTTACCCAAGGATTTCTATGGGTAATAGTGATCTGTGCAATTATTCTCTTTAGACTCTATGATATATCTACTCCCTTTAATTTAATTTAACTTGGCATGATGTTTCTATGGATAATAGTGATCTATGCAACATCTAGCTGAGCTGGTTTTTGGTTTGCACAGCATGTGAAACCAAAAAATGACATCTCTTAACCATTAGAGCAGAGATTGCAAACTATTTTTCATGTTGCATCAAATGTTGTAGCCTTACTTCCTACTTTTAAAGTCCTACAATAGAAGGTAAGATCCAATTCATGTCTAGTGGAATTTCAAGTGCATTGTATCATGCATGTGATGTGTAACTGGTGTGATCTATCTTTTACTGCTCTACAGGTGCATGATCTCTACAAAACATCTTGCTTAGCTCCACTATTAATAAGATTTTAGTTTCAAGTTTGACACTTTTACTACTGCTTTGGTATCAGTTTATGGATTTTTGGTTTTTCTTTTTTGGCTGTGGTGAGCACTTTTGTAGACCTAACTATTCTTAGTGAAACTACAAAGAGGGCAATCCATATAATTGCAGCCATTATTTCCGATTGCTCAAAAAAAAAGAAAAAAAAGCATAGCAATTTTAAATTGCAACAGAGAAAGATGAAAGAAATACTACAAACGAAGCCTAAGAAAGCATTGAAAATATGGGTTGAATTGTAAAAAGTAATGCAGCAGTTTAGTGAAAATTTAAATCTGAAAAATGAAGGTTTGGATCACGACTAATCAAACCTTGATTTTGCATTTGTTAGTGGTTCATGTACAGCCCATAATTCAGATAGCTACAAAATCTATCAATAAGTGATCAATAAAATGGAACATAGTGGTTATAATGGAGTCCATACATATTAGAGTAGAATACCTAAAGTCACAAAATAGAGTATATATTCTTGGACAATGAAAATGAAACTTAACGTTATCTTGATCAACGAATTGAAAAAAAAAAACCATAGAACTCCATATCCAATCATTTTGATAGGAAGCCAACTTATTTAGAACTAACACCTAAAAAGTAAAGAATTAAGATACCTACTTCAGCATTACATGGTATTGACATGCATTGTGGAGGCATGAAACCTATAGTAAACAAAGATGACCCACTATCCAAACATATATGATCATAGCTACAAAAAATAAATAAGTATCAAAAAAATTCTCATTATAGTGGCTCAAAATTTCTTTTTTAGATAGTGTATAGAATTATTAATTCATATGAATAGAAATTGTTGCAGACTTTAAGGAGTTGGGGGCTTTGGTAGAGATGAAGAAGTTTGTAACATTAAAGTTCCAAAAAAAAAGAAATATATATATATATATATTAAAATGATATTATTTCCTCGTATATATAATAGAAAATTAACTATCTATCTAATTTATTACACATATGTAGAATACCTTTTTTCTTTTCGACTTAAAATTTATACTAAGGCAACCAATATTTGTTCACTTAAGGTATATAGCACTAAGCAAATAGACTTGTGAAGTCTATATTCCACTTTAAAAGTTATTATGTGATCATTTAGATCCCACAGGGAGAAAAAAAAATTATATCTTTTAGATGCAAACCCTTGGCTTAAGCCTTCAGATATCTCTGAAATTATCCATCTTGCAAGTTCAAGCAAAGCTAAAACACCAACATAGAAAACATAAATAGTCATAAATTTCATGGGTCAAATAATTTAGTTAAGAATTACAACACAACCATTGATTTAAGGAAAAGAAATTTTGAAATATGGATCTATAATGTTGCAGACAAAAAAATAAAATAAAGTTTTTTTAGTCTTCTTAACTACCAAAGTTTTGAACCATAAATTAACATTCCATAAAGTACATCACTTTCCTCTACCTTAGAGGATAACAACTTGTGTCATAAACATGTACAAAAGAAGGAAAATACATAAAAATGTTTATATCTCATGGAGAGAGAGAAAACAATTAAACCTTCCGAAATTTAACCTTGAGGTATCTCTAAAATTAACCTTTCTTGTAACTTTATAAAATCCTAAAATAGAAATTTAGAAAACTTTAGTAGCTATAATTATCATGAATCAAATATTGTCAAAAGCATAAATGGATAACAAACCAATTCCAGTTTATCAAATTGTTTGAAGCTATGGGCGATAAGTTGCAGCCCTATAATAGATAAGATTTTGGTGAGAATCAATTCATGGACATCCAATGTTTTGTCATTTGTTGTTTGGTATTCACATATATTGGACCAGCATGTTTGTTCTACCTAAAAAAATCATCAAGCAAAGAGAGAGCTGGTTCAACTGGTTTTTGTGAAAAGGCATTGATTCCTTGGCTTTTGATGCTAAGTATTTTAGGGAAGTATCAAATTAGATTAATCAATAATTTTACCAAGGTAAAAACAGATTATGCCCATCTGTCTTTACTGGGTGCTAGAGCCAATCATCATTTCTCTCATAAACCATGATAGGGCAACACACCAACAACAATGCATATATAGTAATATAGACATTAAAAATGCCTTTAAGCTAAGTATTACATTGATGTCAAGACGACCAACAAATACCAACTGAAGGACTTATAGAGCTATTTTATTCTAAAACCACAACTGCTAACCTTGAGGTAAAAATGCCTTTAATGTAAGTATTCAAGATGGCCTAAAATACCAACTAAAGGTCTCATAGAGTCACTTTATTTCAAAAACCACAGCTACTAACCTTAAGATCAACATTGACAACATATACTAAAAGAGACAAATATATTGAGGAATGGAACAACAATCTAAATGTATGAAGAAACATTAGCAATAGCAGTACCTTCCTTCACCAATTCCTTGCACTTGCATCACCTTCGACTAAGTTGAAACCCCATCCTTCAAGACTTGAAGTGTCCCATCTTCTAAACCTTGGTTGCTTCAAGATGATTTAATTTGAAACAAAGTGTGAGAGTTATACACAACTAAAATCAAACACATTGAAGGCAATCCATTAATAAACAATTGAAACAACACTGTTTGATGACTACCAGAGGCTTTCTGTGGGTATTTAACACAATGGGCCTTTGGGACTTAGTGGTCAAATCTATGATACTTATACTGTCTCTTTTCCTATATTTTTTTTTCCTAGAGCCTAAGCCATTGCGTTGGCTTGGATCATGTCCTATAGGAACCTGTGTCATATTTTTCATACTTCTCTTTTTGACAATAATACAATTTCTGCCTTTTCAATCTAAAATAATAATAAACAATCAAAACAGAATTGAACTCCAACTGTTGAAGCAAATTTGGTTTACCAAATAGAGAAAATCAATCACCCCACTAAACATGTGGCATAGTATTCTTAAATTTCACTTCTAATTTGCAAGTTGTAAAATCTGCACTACTAATTAATGAAATTAAATAAATAAAGAATCAAACCCAAAAGAAAAAGAGGAATGAATTCGCCTTTGTTGTTTCCCATCTCAACTGTATATATTTTTATATTCCATGGCCATTGATCCTTATATCCTCACTTTTGCTTAATTCTTCCAACCTAGGTTGTGTATCTGTATAATTGAGTTTGTGCACAAACTTTGATAAATCATTGGGTTTGGAACTCTGCACTGGCTGTCATTCTATTTGATATATATATATATATATATAATAAAATTTTGATATTGTTAATTTTCATAGATGTTTCTTTACTTTTTTTATTTATTTAACATTTGCTAACTATTCCGTGCATCGCACGGGTTAGCAACGCAATGTGATCTTTCACTTGGATTTATACTCCATAACAGAATATAATAATGAAAGAAATTAGAAAATGTAATAAGCATATTTTTACAGATATAATTAAAGCAATTATCATTTTTTTTCCTGCACAATCATTTTCATAGGTATATAATATATGTAATGAACAATTTCTACTTCTTAAGGTAACCAACCAATTAGTGAGATATACTCTCTAAAAAAGCGGAGGGTTTGATGTGGAGATTGGGAAATGTACAAATAATCTATTTATGCATCAGAAGTCAGAACAGTGACTAACTTGAAGGGATAGAGAGACTACATGTTACCATAAACTATCACTTCCAAAGCATCTTTAATCAAAGATTAAAATGAAACTACAATTCAAAATAATTCCAGCAATTACCCGTGTCCCAAATTCTAAGTTTCAATCTTTTTCCACCAATTGTAAGCAGCTTAATCCTAAAACCTCATCTCACTGAAATTAAAAAGAAAAAGGGAAAATGAGACTCTATTTATGCATTGTTATTAATACCGTTTCGGAGCCCGTTTCGGTTTGTCCAGTGGAATGGAATATTTCGGTACCGGCTAATTTCGGCATACCGTTTCAGGGTGTTTCGGAGTTCTTAAAAAATAATTTATATATATTCTTGTAGAACATAAAATTGTCAATTCTAATAAATAAATAACTAAATATCAAATAATACAAATCATTTAGTCTTAACTCTTAAGTCTTAAACATCAATAACTTGAAATATAACATCAATTTAACATCACACAATAAGAAGATTACAAGACAATAACTAAATATCAAATAATATAAGATTTACTCCTCCTCTTCATCATCATCCATGAGAGAATGATCAAATTCATCATCAAAAGAACTCCCAAATATAACTTTTATAAAAAAAAAAAAAAAAAAGTTAATAACATGCCAAATCTGGTACCGGCCGAAATTTTCATCTCGGCTAGAATTGGCCGGAATGACCGAAATGGACCGAAACGGCCCGAAATTTGACCCAAGGTGGAACGTGGGGTATTCCGGTACCAGTTTGCATACCGGTACGAAAAATTTCGACCGTTCCGGCTGGAACAGAACGGAATCAATAACAATGATTTTATGTGACAAATATATACTTATGAATTTCAAAACAATGTGTAATTCTTATGTGATATAGAAGGAAAAAGGCACACAAATAGCCCAATTACATCTTCCACCCCAAAAATAAAATAAAAGGAAAAATCAAAATCAAATTCAGCTATCCCTAAAAAATAAAAATCCAAAAAAAAAAAAAAAACACTTTAAACTCCAAGCAACCATATCAATTCCCGCTCTGTTTGTAGGAAAAGGAAAAATGAAAATTACTTGAGTCTTACATTTGAGCACTAACAACCACGGTAACCCTGTCCTTAGAAAAAGCATGCAACCTTAGTAAAAATTAACATTACAATTGGCAAACAATTTTAACCACCATTAACAGCTGGACGGACCCATATTAATCAGTCATTGATGATCCTAAAGAGGATCTAAAATGTAACATTAGACTCATAACATCAAGATTACATGAGAAAACACAATTTTCATGCAGTCGCAGATATCTCAATAACATGGCACTACACAGTACTAAACATTACCTCATATTTGTTCAGTCACAATGGCCTAATGCTTGTCGTGCTGCTTTATCTCTTAAGCTTTATCTTACGTCTAGCTTCCTGGATAGCTTCTACATCTGCTTGCCTTCATGCTTCCACTCACCTTAAACTAAAATCAGAATTAAGAAACAATTGACCAAAAATTCAGTTCAAGCCTTTCTTCGAATAGTTTGATGGGAATTGAGAAACCAAGGAAAAAATTGATTTGAAAAAAACAAAAATAGATAATGGAAAATCCTTAAGAGAGAGAGGTTGAAGGTACCAGTGAAAGCGGAGATCGTTGGAAGCATAGTCAATCTGTGTTTTCCATGCCCAACAACGATAGAGACAGATTACATGTCACTACTTTCATTTTTGCAATAAATCTAATGAAACACACATGAACAATTTTTATTTGTTCTAAAAACCCATTTATCAATGAGGTTTACCAACAAAAAAATTGGGATTATTCAACTGACATGATTATCAATTTTCTTGTTAACCCTTCTCATCGGCATTTCTTCAAACATATGAAACCATAAAGATACAAAAATTGGAATTATTGTCAGTAACAAAATTAATGGCAATGCAGGCAATCCATAGCAAAAGAGAGACAAGAAAAAGCACTTAATATTTCAATATAAAACAAATATTGAAATCAATAGAAAAGTAAAAACACTAAATAAGAGATACGATAAAGGGGAAGAATTGACAATTTCTTCTTCTTCTTTGGACTTGGCTTCCCATTCAACACCATGAATTCATAAACAAATTTTTTTTTTTAAAAAGGAAAAAATAATTTGGCTTTAATTAATAGTAAACATCAAATACCAAATCAAATTCACATATAAACAAACAAATGTTTTCCAAGTTTCACACTGTAACAAAGCAAAATGAAAAGAAGAAATCATAAAAGTACTGCCCATTTCATAAAGCAAAACATTCACATACAAAATGACAATTCCTTAATACAAATAAATTCAGCAAAGAAAGAATAGAATGAATGAATGAATCATAATTTCCCAAATCAAAAAAGGGAATAGTTTTATACAATTTGAAACGGTAATTGAATAGCGAAAAAAAGGGGAAAAAAAAAACCATGCCTACCTTCTACTAAACCCATATATTTTTCAATAGGGATAAAAGTTTTGCTGTTGGTGATGAATCAACAATAAAACCAGTTTTCCAAATCAAAATCCTAGAAAAAAAAAAAAGAAAAAAAAAAGAAAAAAAAAAGAAAAAGAAACTATGAACGCAGATATTAGAAAACAGGGAAAGGCATGGTGATTTCTGTAATCCAAAATAGGGAAAAAATCAAAAAATTGAGAAAACAAACATTTTCATGGAGAACCCAAAAGCCCAAAACAAAAAAGAATCAAAACCAAAATCAAATCTAAACCAATCCAACAAAAAAACTCAATAAAAAGTAATGTTTCATTCCCAAATCTTTAAAAAAATGAAGGAAAACGTACCGGAGCCAGTTCCGACGATCTGATGGTGGCAGATATGTAGCCTAACAATATTGATGCCCATATATTTTTCTTTCCCTATGTGCTTGTAGTGGTGCTCTAAGTCTGAAAAGGGAACAGAGAACTCTCTCCTGCTCTCTTATTTCTTCGTTTTTGCCCTCTCCAAACCTAAATCATATATAACCCCAAATTTCAAAAAATCAAATCAAAACCTAATGCTACCCAAATACATAAATAAAAATCAATCCAACCAAATTTCTTAAAACTAATTCAAATTTCATACCCATACCCAGATCTAAGAAAGAATGAAAAGAAGAAAAACTTACCAGCGGTAGTTCTCTCAATGTCTATCTCCTTCTCATCTCTGTATCACAAGGTTTATTTTTTCCTCATTCTCTATCTCTGGATCGCAAGCATCGATGATAAGAAAATTGAAAAGGAAGCGAAAAGAAAGTATCCGAATAGGAGAAACGAAAGGCGCCCTTACGGTGATGTTTCTCTATCTTTGACTCTCTATTTCTCTGTCTCTCTTTTCTTTCGATCTCTCTTTCTCCTTTCACCGTGTAGTAATCTTTCTTCTTCTTCTTTTTCTTAAGCAGTTAGTTTCCTTTTATACCAAGAGGCTCCAAATAGTGTTTTAACGGAGTGAAACATTACAATTTATCGCTTTTAAATGGTGTTGTAGTGTTACCAAACAATGTAATTTATTGCTTTTTAACTTATACGTGGCTGTTTTTTAAGTGGCCTTTTTTCCTAATGTGGTAGCACCTCCTTAAAAGCTTCTGCTTTTATATATAGCATTAGATTAGATTAGATAGGTTTAAGAACTCAAAGCATTGTTTATCATTGGACTTTAAGTGAAATACTTATAATATAGTATTTTGCCAAGTATTGATAACCTTGAGCTTTTTATTATGTAGTGCCAGGTAGTTAGCTTGGGCTTTTAATAGTGCCAACGTAAATTGGGCTTAGTTAAATAATGATAATAAAATTGGATAAGATTTGAGTTTTTGGGCTTTTTGTGATAGTTTATATCATGACCCAATTTAGATAATGAGATATGAAATATTTGTGGTTAACATAATAATAGAGCAAAAAATATTTTGTGAAAGCCCAATAACTTCTTAGTGGTGTTTGAAAATAAATAGGTGATACTTAAATAATATTAGGTGGAAAAAAATGTACCCTAACATTCAACCCCCTGAGTCACGTGTGATCAAATTATTAGTAATACTATATTTTTTGAAAAGAAAAATATTGGGATCATAGGTGCGATTGTTTTTTTTTTTTTTTTTTTGAAAAATAATGGCCTATTGTAGATAATGAAATCGGAAATATTTGTGGGCCAATGGGATGAGAAATATTCGTGGAGGCCCAAAATAATATTTGGGTGATATTTTGGTATTTTTTGGTGAATAAATAAAAGTGATTAAATAGGCTTGGGGCATGTGGCATGAGTGAAAAAATTGTACCTAAACCTTTTAGCCCCTTGAGTGTGTGTGATCAGCTTGCCTTTGGTCACACATGTGTTTGAATGAGTCCATAAACTTGTGTTGCATGGGTTGAAAGAGAGAGAGAGATAGTGAGCTTGAAAGAGAGAGCTTCTTCCTCTTTTCTAAGACTAAGAGAACCCTTTTTGTTAGGTTCTAAAGACTTAGGATCTTATGTATTTAGAACTCTAATGTGTATTGTTGGCAAACCATGATCAAAACAAGATGTTTAGTCGTGTTTAGATTTGCTCAAAGTTGTGTCATTTATGTAAAGTTGGATTTAAGTTGATGCAAATTTAATAGTGCATTTCGGCCTGGTTCGATCGATCGAAGCTTAGGCTCAATCAATCGAAATTCGGGCAGAATGCGTTTTTCTGCAGAATTCCAACTCAGCCCTAGTTCATTTAAAACGTTTAGGGTTTTGTGTTTTTGCCTTAGGTATATAAGGCAAATCCTAGCCACGTTTTAGTGTTGCTCACATTGCTGTTTGTGTAAATCTCTTGTGAGATCTGTGAGGAGCTTTCCTTTACACAAACTTAGGATTATCAAGAAGGAGATTCGTTCAAGAACTTGATGATCATTCAGTTGTTGCCATAAGAACTTAAAGAAACACAAGCGGGTGTGCTTGTACTTGCTGGAGAATCCAAGAAAGAAGGGGTCCATGGTTTTGGAGCTTGCACATAGTCGTGTCAGTAAGTTTCTACTGATGGGTAGCAATAGGATGTTAGTGGTCTAAGTCCTATAGTAAAACTTCAATTCTTTCATAGTGGATTCAGGTTTACCTTGAGGATAGCTAAGTTAAATCTTCCCCAAGTTTTTACTGGTGTGGTTTCCTGGGTGATCATATCATCGTCTTATTTATCTTTCCGCTGCTATGCATAATATGATTGTTTGATTGTGATAACCTAGACTTGGAATTTGGACTAAGTAATAACTTGGCTAATTAACTAGGTTAATCTAATTGTGTTTTAAGGGGTCTCAAAACGTACAAGTGGTATCAAAGCGGGTTGCTCTCTTGTTGTTGATCTTTTGATCATTGAGCTGATCCTTGACCCCTGTTGTTATGGATTCTTGGAAAATATTTTTGCTTATTTATCAACTTGCCTACTTGTTGTATTTGTCTCTTGTTGCTTTTGTTAAATCTTCTCTTGAACTTCTTGGTCTTATCACATGTGATAATAATTACTTGTGTTATACTACCTTAACCGTCTTAAAGGCACGTGATTCTTGTCTTTGGTATTTGGATAGTGGTTGTTCCAGGCATATGACAGGAAACAAAGGATTATTCAAGACTCTCTTTGAAGGAAAGATTGGGATAGTCACTTTTGGAGATGGAAGCAAATCTGTGATCAGAGGCATTGGAACTGTGGACATTCCAGGGTTGCCAGTCTTTGAAGATGTTTGGTATGTTGATGGACTGAAGGCAAATTTACTCAGCATCAGTCAGATTTGCGACAATGGACTGAATGTTCTCTTCACTAAGTATGAATGTGAGATACTTGATGGAGGAAGTGACTGTATGTGTGTTGGTGAAAGGACAGCTGGCAACTGTTATGGTTTAACACCAAGTATAAGCAACAAGTGCTTTAGTGCAAAGATTGATCAAGTTGATTTGTGGCATCAACGGTTGGGGCATGCAAGGCATAAGCAGTTAGAGAAGATTTCCAAATGTGATGCAGTTGTTGGTTTACCTAAGTTTGAGAAGATAGATAAGTGCATATGTGGACCATGTCAGATAGGTAAACAGGTAAAATCTAAACATCCGTCTGTAGCTAGTGTTCAAACTTCAAGACCTCTAGAGTTACTGCACATTGATCTTATGGGTCCTGCCAGAGTTCAGAGTTTAGGTGGAAAGAAATATATTCTAGTGGTTGTGGATGACTTTACTAGATATACTTGGGTTGTGCTTTTGAAAGATAAAGCTGAGGCTCCTGAGAAGATGATACATTTGTGCAAGAAATTGCAGGTTGAGAAAGATACTATGATAGCCAGAATCAGAAGTGACCATGGAAGAGAATTTGAGAATACCAAGCTGGCTACCTTCTGCAATGATCAAGGCACACATCAAGAGTTCTCTTCACCCAAGACACCTCAACAGAATGGAATAGTGGAACGGAAAAATAGGGTTGTTTAGGAGATGGCACGTGTAATGCTACACAATAAAAAGTTGCCCAAATCCTTCTGGGGAGATGCAGTTAACACTGCTTGCCATACATTCAACCAGGTGTATTTCAGACCTGATTCCAAGAAGACTCCTTATGAACTCTGGAGAGGAAAGAAGCCTGTTGTTAAGTATTTCAGGATATTTGGTAGTGATTGTTACATTCTACGTGATAGAGAGAACCTAGAAAAATTTGATGCAAAGAGTGACAAGGGATATTTTATAGGGTACTCCTCTACTAGTAGAGCATATAGAGTGTATAATCTGAGAACCAAAACAATCATGGAATCTTCAAATGTTATGATCAATGATGAAGTATGTTCAGAAGCACATTAAGAAAATACTGCTTCGGTTCAAGATAAGCCTATGGAGGTTGATGACTCACTTCCTGTTGATTATGTTGGGAAACATAGTGATGAAGAGTTGATGGTGCTGAATGATGCAGTTTCTGTGCCATCGAGTCCGGAACCATCCACACTGGTTCATGAGATTCAACAAGCACAACATGAGTTTAGTCCTTCATCAGAACAGAAAGGTACCTCCACATCTCTAGTCAAAGGTCCTTCCTCTAGAGTAAGGCTAAATCATCCCTCCACAAACATATTGGGAAGTTTGAATGATAACATGAGATTAAGATTAAAAGCCTTAAGTGTAATTACACACTCATGTTATCTGTCCCAATTTGAACCGAAGAAGGTAGATAAAGCACTTCAAGATGCTGATTGGGTAAACTCTATGCATGAAGAATTTCATCAATTTGTTCGGAATGATGTGTGGGAATTAGTTCCTAGACCAAAGGGTGTAAATGTAATTGGAACTAAATGGATCTTTAAGAACAAGTCAGATGAACATGGCACTGTTATCAGAAATAACTCAAGACTTGTTACTCAAGGATACACAAAAGTGGAAGGGATTGACTTCGATGAGACCTTTGCACCGGTAGCAAGATTGGAATTCATTAGGATACTTTTGGCTATAGCTAGTCATCTGAATTTCAAGCTATATCAAATGGATGTCAAAAGTGCTTTCTTGAATGGAATGTTGCAAGAAGAGGTATATGTTGAACAACCGAAGGATTTTGTTGATCCTCACAGACCGGATGATGTGTATAAATTGAAGAAAGCTCTGTATGGTTTGAAACAAGCTCCACGGACTTGGTATGATAGATTGACTGCGTATCTCACTGAGCATGGATTCGAAAGGGGATCTGCAGACACTACTCTCTTCATAAGAAAGGATAAGAATAGTTTTGTTGTAGCTCAAATTTATGTTGATGATATTGTTTTTGGTACTACTAATGACTCTCTTGCTCATTCTTTTGCAAATGAAATGAAGGCTATGTTCGAAATGAGTATGGTTGATGAACTAACTTATTTCTTGGGATTACAGATGAAGCAAACGGACTTAGGAATCTACATCAACCAAGCAAAGTACGCAAGGAATCTAGTCAAGAGATTTGGACTGGACAATGCTGCACATGCTAGAACACCAATGGCTGCCAATGCAAAATTATTAAATGATCCATCAGGTGAGTTTGTTGATGTTACATTATACAGAAGTATGATTGGATGCCTTTTGTATTTGACTGCTAGTCGGCCTGATATTGCCTTTAGTGTTGGTGTTTGTTCTAGATTTCAATCTAATCCTAAAGTTTCACACTTGAATGTTGTCAAAAGAATCATTAAATATGTTGGTGGAACTTGTGATTATGGATTATTTTATAGTAAAGAGTCTAATTTGTCTCTTGCTGGTTTTTCTAATTCTGATTGGGCTGGTAATGCTGATGATAGAAAAAGCCCACCGGTGGGTGTTTTTATGTAGGAGCCAATCTTGTTGCTTGGATGAGTAAAAAACAAAATTTTGTGTCTTTGTCTACTGCAGAGGCAGAATATATTGCTGCTGGAAGTTGTTGTTCACAGCTTCTTTGGATGAAAAAGGTTTTAACTGATTATAGGATATCCCAAGATACCATGGTTGTTTACTGTGATAACTCCAGTGCTATTGATATATCTAAGAACCCTGTTCAACATTCTAAGACTAAGCACATAGAGATTAGATATCACTTCATTAGGGATCTTGTTGAAAGAAAGATTGTGTGTCTTGAGTATATCCCTACTGAACGACAGAATGCCGACATCTTCACCAAACCTCTTGATAGAAGTAAGTTTGAGACACTTCGTCAAGTAATTAGTGTGATTCTGTGTCCCTGATCTGTCTTGGCTTTCTTGGTCCTTATGCTTCTTTGCTATTCTTTGTGACCTTTGTTCTTTGTTTTTTTTTGTTTCTAGGATTTGCATTGCATAACATTCATGCATTTCATTCTAGGATGTTCTTGTTTATTTTTTTCAAATAAAAAAAAAATAAAATAAAATAAAAAGGGGAGAAAAAGGAAGCAAATTGTGTTTTGCACTATTTTCTTGGTTTTTGAAAACAAGGTTAGTCAATTTATTTTCACATAACATGTATCTTGTACTTTGTTTAGCTTTGATGAGCTTACTTTTTGCACTCTACTAGTTGAAGCTTTGAAGTGCTTGTTGTGTGGGAAAGATGTTTATGGTTTTGATCACTTTGTCTTGATCTTGAAGTCACATGTCTTTGACTGTCGGACTTGAACCTTAAGAGAAAGGCATAAATAACCATCTCACCACTGTTCACTAGCCAATCATGAACACCTTAGTGCATATCGTAAGATTTTGTGCTCGAGAAAGTGTAACACATGTACAAAAAGATCATAAGGTGTAGCCTCAGTTTAAAAGCTAAAATTGGTGTGTACATTATTGGACTTAAAGCTAAATCAAATAATTGCTAAAATTGGTGTGTACATTATCCTGGCTATTTTGATAAGTTTCTGAAAAATTAAAATTTGTGTGTACAATATGAGGCAAAATCAAGAAACTTACATGATTGCAAGCTTATGATCTAGGAGATGTAGGAGTTGTATGATGTAACTCTTTTGGATATAGTCTCTTTCAAATTCTATGTGATGAATTTTGTAGACTTTGTGTTTAATTACTATATCTCAAGCTCTTGCTAGTTGCACACACTACACAAGTTACTCTTTGCTAAACATTGTACATGTTATTGTGTGTGCCTTTGGTCTGACCAACCAAGTTTGCAAATACTTTGAGTTTTTATGCAAAACAATTTTGATACTTGAAAATCTTATGGAAATGCTTGAAAATCTTAATTTTGGAAAAACTGGGTTTAAAACTTTGTTTTTGAAAAACATTACATCACATACTCATGCATTTTGTTCATCAATTTCAATGCTTTGAGGTGTTTCTAAAATGTGTCTTTGCTATTTTCAAAAATTGTGTTTTTTCTAAAAATTTTGTGAGCCTCTATCTGCTTCGATTGATCCAATCTGTTTTTCGATCAATCGAAATTGTTTTAAATTTTTTAAAGAAGCCTTTGTCTGTTTCGATCAATCAAAACTAATTTTCGATCAATCGAAAGTCGTGAATCAGGTTTTTTTTTTTTTTTTTTTTAAATCAGAGTTTGACTTGTTCAAACTTACTTTTCAAAAAGTTTTTCAAACTTTTCTCTCTCTCCGAATTGGACAAGGCTCGCCCACAATTTTTTGTCATTTTTCTCCAGATTTTTTGCAAGGTTTTCCTCTCTATAAGCCGGTAAATCCACTATGCCCTTCCTTTTGCATTTTATTTCATATTTTCATGCATTTTTTTATGCATTTCATTGGGTATTTTCGGAACTTTTCAAATTGGGATTTTTGATGATTCAAGCCACTTCTTCTGAAATTGATCATTGGGTTTTGTTCCTATAATGTTATAATCATGATCTATGATGGTTAATTTGATCAATTTGGTGTTTTGTGAGAAATTGAAAATTCTAGGGCTTGTATTTATTCGAATTTGGGGATTTTGTTCAAATTGGGTTCAATTGATGAAATTGGCTTGTTGAATTGATGTAATTGATCATTATTTTATGTATACTATCTTGTGTGATGATCAATTGGTCAATTGTTTACAAATTGAACAAGTGGTTTTTCAAATTTTTGGGGTTTTTGTTAGAAAACTCTATGCTCAAGCCAATTTTGTGACCTTGAACTTCATTTGAACTTAATTTCACTGCATTAGAGCATGCATCATGACATTTAATTTGTTCATGCATCATATAGATTTTTGTTCTATATTTTTTTTGTGCTAACTTGCAGTCTACCCTTGGTTTTTGTTTTTTTTGCTTTGTGTCTTTGTCCTTATCCTAGCACCATGCCTAGGGAGACTAGAGCCTATAGGACCGCCTCTACTTCCTCTGAGTCTCCCTCTAGGAGTGAGGTGTTTAGGAATGACAAAATCAGAGAGGCCTATGAGAAATTGAACTGTAAAAGGAAGATTTGGGCTGAGCCTTTTGTTGTGTTAGATGAGGTTGATCCGGCCATTAGGGCAAACCTTGAGAGTAGAGGTTGGTTGTCCTTGTTAGAGGTAGATTATCCACCCCCGACCGCCCTGATTAGAGAGTTCTTCTCGAATCTCTCTTGTCACGTCTATGATTC
The DNA here is from genome assembly GCA_028535165.1 of Quercus tomentella. Classification (NCBI taxonomy): domain Eukaryota; kingdom Viridiplantae; phylum Streptophyta; class Magnoliopsida; order Fagales; family Fagaceae; genus Quercus; species Quercus tomentella. The sequence continues at coordinate 11,417,640 of JAPQVY010000012.1, read as the reverse complement.
CAACACCCTTGTTAGGAGTTGGATACGAGGTGTTGAGTTCACCATTACCCCTCGGATAGTGACTGAAGCTCTTGGGGTTTCGGTCGTTAGGGAGCCTGTCTATCCCTATGAGGAGTCTCCACCCTTAGATGACGTTATGTCATACATCACTGGGTCTTCTATCCAGTGGGGTTCTGATCCTCGGATCACGTCTGCTGAGCTTACTGAGACTACCTATCTCTTCTTTAGGATAGCGTGTCATTCTTTGTGGCCTATTTCTCATCTCCACACCATCCCTCTTGAGCGATGTGTGTTTTTGTACGCTTTTGTTTCCGGTGCTTCTATCAGCTTTCCTCATCTGTTTCTTCGTTCTTTGAACGAAGTTTATAGGAGTTCTGTCATAGCTCATACTCATATCCATTCTATTTTCATTCATAGGATTTTATTGTTTCTTGGTTTAGCTGATTTCCCTGCCGATGAGCCCGTTCATGTTATAGCTCCCATAGGTGCCACCTTTCTTAGTCAGAGGGTTTCTCACTTGAGAGTTGGCTCTACACGTCCTAGAGGTGAGTCATCTGGTGTTGTTCCCCCTCATCCCTCTTCTACAGGTGCTGATACGGCTGAGGCGTCTAGTGCTGCTGTTGCTGATGCTGATGTTCCTTCACTTACTACTTCGGATGATTCAGACATTTGACGTACGTTGGATCATGTCTTGACCGTTCAGGCGGCTCATGGACAGATTTTGGTGGACGTGCTCAATGAGATCCGTGCTTTGCGCGCCGAGTTGGCACAGTTTCGACGATCCTCACCGCCACCTCCTTTTGATGATGGATTTTGATTGCCCTTTAGCATTCCGTCACAAAAAGGGGGAGTACATTTAGGTTTTGAGCACTTGTTTTGAGCACTTGTAGGTTTTTGTTTTCAAGGGGAGAGTTTTTTGTTGTTGGAGCTTGTGGAGATTAGATTGTATCTAGGTGCTTCACTTTGCATTTACCTTTTTAGCTCTTGTTTTTTTTGTTGGGCTATTCATGTTAGGGGGAGATACATTTATTGTTTCATATGTTTTCTTGTTTCACTGCTTATTGATTTATATTTATGAGTCATTCATTGATATATGTCTTTATTTTGTGTTGAGTGAAATCAAGAATTTATTTTGTTTACTTGTATTTTCCACACATGCGGTTATGCATTTTGTTTAAGTGTTTCAGGAAATATACAAGTTGATTCAATTGAGCTGCTGTCTACACTTGCAACTGATGGATAGTAGTTAGGATTGGATTTGTTTTTAATGAGCATTTGTTTTGTAAAGGGATTTTTCTTTGTAAACTTTCAGCTTTTAGTTGTGTTTTGTCACGGATTGCCAAATGGGGAGTTTGTTAGGTTCTAAAAACTTAGGATCTTACGTATTTAGAACTCTAATGTGTATTGTTGGCAAACTATGATCAAAACAGGATGTTTAGTCGTGTTTAGATTTGCCCAAAGTTGTGTCATTTATGTAAAGTTGGATTTAAGTTGAAGCAGATTTAATAGTGCATTTCGGCCTGGTTCAATTGATCGAAGTTTAGGCTCGATCAATCGAAATTCGGGCAGAATGCGTTTTTTTGCAGAATTCCAACTCAGCCCTAGTTCATTTAAAATGTTTAGGGTTTTGTGTTTTTGCCCTAGGTATATAAGGCATACCCTAGCCACGTTTTAGTGTTGCTCACATTGCTGTTTGTGTAAATCTCTTGTGAGATCTGTGAGGAGCTTTCCTTTACACAAACTTAGGATTATCAAGAAGGAGATTCATTCAAGAACTTGATGATCATTCAGTTGCTGCCATAAGAACTTAAAGAAACACAAGCGAGTGTGCTTGTACTTGCTAGAGAATCCAAGAAAGAAGGAGTCCGTGGTCTCGGAGCTTGCACGTGGTTGTGTTAGTAAGTTTCTACTAGTGGGTAGCAATAGAATGTTAGTGGTCTAAGTCCTATTGTAAAACTTCGATTCGTTCATAGTGGAATCAGGTTTACCTTGAGGATAGCTAGGTTAAATCCTTCCCAGGTTTTTACCGGTGTGGTTTTCTGGGTGATCATATCATTGTCTTATTTATCTTTCCGCTGCTATGCATGATATGATTGTTTAATTGTGATAACCTAGACTTGGAATTTGGACTAAGTAATAACTTGGCTAATTAACTAGGTTAATCCAATTGTGTTTTAAGGGGTCTAAAAATGTACACTTTTATCTCATTCCTAACTTCTTCCGTCCTCCTTGTCTGATTCAACTCTTCTTGATTGAGTTTTTCTTTTACATTTGTAGTTGATAAAGAGAATTTAGTTGTTGGTGGAATTGAAGTTGCTGGCAATGTGATAGAAGCCTTTTTTTGCCATTGCGTGATCTATGATGTTGTTAGTTCCATTGCTTCAATAGTAATTGAGAAGGATAATCCAATTAGTGCACCTCTGAAGTGGGTGCTATAAAGAGATATTCTAGTCATAAAACTGCATGGGCTCTAGCGATAAGAGCTTCTGTCAGCCCTCATTCGATTTATGTGTCTTTCTGGGCTCATTAATGGCTGGCTTGGTCGAGAGACTACTAATGAAGTGTTTTACATATCCCGTCATGAAGCCAATATTTTTGGTGATGTGATATTGTTCCGCTGTTAGATGACATACCATGATCTGATGTGCCGCTGGAATCTAAAGATGTTGAATTTAATAGTTGTTTGGTTCATGGAGGAAATATCCAGATGAGTAGATTAAGAAGATAACACTGTGGTGGAAGCCCCCAAGTCTGATCTAGTGAGAATTCCAGCCGTGATAAATTTGGACCCTTAGATGATGGTTATTTAGATCCAACTGATACTTTTGTTAACCCAACTATTGGTTTCATAGGTCCAAGTCCAACTGTCATGATGAAGCAATTTAGGGGAAGACTATTGCCAGTAGGATGAAGATTTATGAACCTATGGAAGATTTTTTTTTTTTTTTTTTTAAGAACTCCTTATCTTCTTACATCCTTTCTTTCTTTTTTCTTCTATTCTTTGTCTTCATTCATGGCCTTACATTTTTCTGCCCTTATGGTTCCAGTAGCTTGGTGATAATAACAATACACAGTCGGAGAAGTATGATGATGGACTTGAGGATACAGATATAGACTTTGGTAATTTTCTACCCCTTTCTTCTTTCTCATCATGTATATTTACTGCTGATGTATTTTTCACTTTAGGTTTTGCTGCTGAAAATATAATGGCTATTGACAAAGGCCTTGTTGATGCTGTTGCGGCTGGAGAGATTGTTTTTGAAGAACTCCAGCTGTGATTTTGCCATATCTTCACGATGTTCCTTAGAATTTAAAAAAATCTCCAAGCATGATCTGAAATTGCTTATACTGCTAGAATGAATTATGGCTTGATACTGTTCATCTGCTCTTTTGTTGTTATTGCTGGATAGTTAACTACGGTCTCTTCACAACAGTGCATGGAAAATTTCCTAATGTTGCTCTTAAAAAACATTAATCTTCAAGGGTGCTTGAAGGCATTGTAAAGTAACATTTTGGCTTCATGATTGGAGGCAAGACTGGTGTTGCTATGAGAGGACTATTGCTCTAATTGTAGTCATATTTATTGTGCCACTGAATCATGTACTGTTTGTGATGATGAAGATAGCTAATTCAAGGAGAATTGATGTGCATGAAATATATACAATAAAGTACTCACATATTTACATATTTAGCCTTACTTTTATGTTATTTTGTGACTGATTATATAATATCTTTGTGTTGCAGATAACAAGGGCTTTACATGCAAAATGGGGCTAGGCCAATTGAATCAAGCCAACTTACATCCAGCCAGGCATGAATTCAAGAAAAGACCAATCCAATTAAATTTAAGTCCAATTGGAGCAAGGAATCAAAGGAAATTTGCACCAAATCCAAGTCCAATTCGGATTAGGAATCCAGACTGCACATCAGTTAGTATTTTTGGCATAACTTTCGGTTCAGAAGTCCAATTGAGATGATTCAAGTTGGGATGGAACTTTAACTTAAAGGGCTACAACTTTGTAGTTTGCCAAAAGTCCTAATTCAGACATTAAATGGGCCAAAATCGTCGGTTAAGTGAAGCCTAAAAATCTGGGATTTTCTCCAAACGAGAATTCAACTTGTAATAGGATTCCTTGACCTATTTAAAGGCTCTTTAGGGCAAAATTCAGGAGGGCGACTGCTAGGGCTGAGGGCTGAATGTATAGAGAGCTGCGGCTACCTCTTCCATGACAGTTAGTTTTAATTATTTTTCTAGTTTAATGTTTAGTATTTTATTTTTATGTTTCTTTCAATTACCATGAGTAGCTAAATTTATAATTAGGGTTGAGGATGAAACCTTGTTAAGGATTATCAGTAATATTTATGTGATTTGATTTTTTCCACAATAATTGTTCTTTAATGATTTAAATTATTCTTACTTCATATCAATTGACTAAGATGGGATTCTAGATATGAGTTCAATCATGTTTTTCTCATGATTTAGGATTTGTCTTAATTAATTGAATGCTTGGTTTATTAATTCTTGATTATAAAATTGAATATCGCTTGTGATTTGTCTGTCAATGGATACAATTTATGATTTGATTTTTAGAATTGGATATATCTTGTGATTTGTTTGGCTACGGATACAATCGATTTGATTTTATACTTAAGAAGCGAAGAAGAACATGCGTTAGATTTTTAAACATAAGTTTTAATGATGATATTTTCCATGATAGCAAGATTGATTTCTAGATTATCGTGTAGTGGTTGGGAAAAATTAATGATCATAAATATATGCTGATATGACTTACAAGGCGGATTCCAAAACCTTAATTCCTTTCCCTTGATTGTTTACATCTTTTTATTGCTTTATATCTTTTGCTTAGTTTAACTGTTTGCTTAATTTTATTATTTGCTTAGTTTATTTAATTGCAAACAACCATATTTTATTAAACTAGATTAGGATTAATTTGGTTAAGGTTTAATTAATTTTCCTACATTCATTCAAGTCCCTGTGGGTTCGACCTCGTTCTTGTCAAACTATACTTCGGTACGGTTCGTACACTTGCGAGTATTTTAAAATTTCACAACAAGTTTTTGGCACCGTTGTCGGGGACTTGGTTAGGAAAATAAATTAGGTCTTAATTGAATTTTTCCTTCTACTAGTTGTAGTTAAAATTTATTTTTTTAAATAGAAAAAAAAAAAAAAAAAAAAAACAACAACAACAACAACAAAACAAAACAAAAAAAATCTATTTCTTTGTGCTTAGTGTATGAGAACTTGGATACGTGATAAAGAAAATCGTCTTGTTAGTTTTGATTATTCATCCACAATGGGAGAAATAAGAGATGATTCAAAAACTCTTAGGGAGTTGTTCTCGCCCATAACCACCAACCCTCCATCTTGCATAGTATTGCCTACAACTACTGCTACACATTTTGAGTTGAAGCCACAGATAATCCACCTTCTTCCTACTTTTCATGGATTGGATAGAGAAGACCCTTATATGCATGTAAAGGATTTTCTTGAGATTTGTGCTACTTGTAAGTTCCAAAATTTCATTGATGACATCCAACCTGCTTGGTTCAGCGGACGATTCAGAGAAACTTTCTTTTGTTGATTGGAACAAGATTGATGATTCTAGCGGCAAGGAGTTATTGAATTTCTTGGATGATTCGAGCTTCTATATTGGGATGGAAAATTCTCGTCAGTTTTATGCCTACAAAATAGAAAAAACCGAATGTCTAAGAATCATGATGATGATTGAATTAAATAATATATTTTACATTATAATATTGATTAATGGTCGCAATAAAGATTGAGATAAGGTAATATATTTTTAACGTGATAGATTTGATTGAATGATGTAAATGATACAATATCAAAGTAATTTGTATTAAGCGGTATAGTGCTAGTAGAGTAACATATATTCAATATAAATTTAAAGATAGTGATGTGGTAATATTTGGGTTCAAAATTCCAATTCTAACAAAATCATATATAAAACAACAATGAACTCAATTCATAACAAAACAAATGAAACAAAAAGAAACAAAACAATTTATTTCTCTTCTTTACCTCACACTTTCTCAACAGCTAAACAATGAAACGAATATAATAAAAACTCAACTTTGAGGACCTATTCTATTTAAACCAATTTCAATCTGAATTTTAATCCATATCAAACAAAGAAAATTGAAACTTGCAAAAGACCATATAAATAAATGTTGAAGATGCAATGTCTTGCCATATGATGTCTTTGAAATCAACTTTCTTGCAGCTTCATGTAGATTTGAAACACAAAGAAAACTGAAATAGCCTTAATTTTCATGGGTCAAATAATTTGGTTAAGAATTAGAACACAATCACTTATTTAACAAATAAGGATAAAATATCACTTCACTGTAAATAAAGTATTATTCTTCTAAATCAATGAATTAATTAATTGGTGGTATGTTATGACATAGACAAATAGTTCCAATGATTTAGAATTCCTAAGAGATCTAGGGTTCGATCCCTACCCATTTTTAATATTCTCTCTCTCTCTCTCTCTCTCTCTCTCTCTCTCTCTTATCTCTTTATTTTTCTTATTTTTCTCAACTTATTGTTATACTTTCTCTAATTTTTTCCCTCCTTTTACCTTTTCATCTCCCCACTAGTATCTACCTTCATATCACTTTTCATCTATCCCTTTATCTTCCATTATTTTTGGCTTTTCTTATTCCCCTCTTCTTACTATTAATTTACAATTTTCTTTCTCATTCTATACATAGTTTTCCCACACTCAAAATATTATATCTCTCTCTCAATTTTTTTTTTTTTCATTTTTGGTGGATTTTTTTTTTTTAAATTTTTTGCATCTCTACTTTAGGTTGATGAATTTTTATATTATTTAGAACTCTACTTTGAGTTGATGTGATTAAGTTTTGTGTTTTTAAGTTATCTTTTTTATTCTCTTTGATTTCATAGATGTTATCATATTGCATTATAAAGATATTATATAAGAATATAATCTTATTTTGTTGCATAATATGACTTGGATAGTTTGGTGTCTAATAATTTTTTTAACTTTTTTTCTCCTCATATTATTTTCTATAAATTTCCTATTATTCTCTCTTGAAAAAGTGGTTATTCTCTCTCTTGATTTTTTATCCTTTCGTGCAACTCTACTTTATATTGATGAATCATTGTGATTTTCAAAACTCTCTTTTGGGTCATACATTTTGGTGTTGTATTTTTTAGTTTCCCATCACAAGTACTCTCTCTCAAAAAAAAATTAGAGAATAAATTATACATATTTAGTATAAAATTGATATGAGTTTTGATTATCACGATAATCTCTTTTAAGAGAATGAATAATTTATTTAAATAAAAATCACACACACACACACACACACACACACACACACACACACATATAGCTTAAATGTATAATCAATCCCATGCAATTCATTTAAGAGTAATGATGTTAAAACAAATGAATAACTACACTAAAAATATGTTTAGAAAGACTTTTACTTAAATTTAGCCATGTTGAAGTAGACTGAAATGCTACGTTAATGTGACTAAACATAAGCGTAGTAACAATAAATGTTATGCTTAAAATTTCAGATATTATGAGTTTGATATTTATATATATTTTTAATAAATTTGTATTTAGAATATACGCTTTCAACCCAAACATGTTTTTACCGTTATGTAAGTGCACAAAAATATATTGAAGTGGACCAAATTAGACCGAAGTGGTCCAAATGGACTGAATTGGACCAAATGGAACAAAGTGGACCGAATGGATAGAATATGATTGAATAGGAACAAGGTGGACCGAATAAAACCAAAGTGGACCGAATAAGAACGAATGGACATATTAGGATCAAACATAATGGACCGAACGGGACCAAATTGGACCGTATAGGACAAACTGGAACGAAGTGGTCTAAATAAAACCAATGTGGATTAAATAGGACCGAAGTAGACAAAATGGACGAAATAAAACCAAAGTGGACAAATGACCGAGTAGGACTATAGTGGACAGAATGGACCGAATAAGACCAATGTGGACAAAATAGGACCAAGGTGGACCAAATAGAGCCAATTTGGACCAAGTAGGACCGAAGTAGACTGAATGAGACCGAATAGAATTTTCATGGACCAAATGGAATAAATAGGTCCGTATGGACTGTATAGGGCCAGATTGGACCGAAGAAGATAGAATGGACCGAATAAGACTTTTGAATATTTATCATTTTTATTGCATTTTTAGTGCTCATATTTCTAATTTCTAATGTCTAATTTCTTTGTATATTTTTACTCAAAACTAAAAAATTTAACCAAAATATAATAAAATTTCATATTTTCCAACCCAAAAATCAAGAAAAAAAATTGAATTTTTAAGGTAAACTTGAAAAAGCAACCTACAAAACAAATCAATTTAAGGCTCAATAAGTCTAAAATGGACTAAAGGGAACATAAATTGACTGAGTAGACTAAATACGACCAAAGTAGACCTAATTGGACCAAATATGAACTTTTTTTAATTTGTAGGGAGAACAAATTGTCTTCAACAAATTATAGAGAAAAAAAATTATACATTATATTACAATACAAAATAATTATTAATTTTCACGTATCGCGTGGGTCTGCTACTAGTATTATGTTAAAACTTAAAACACTAACCATTAACCTTCTAATAGTTTTTTCTAGTCTTAGACAATGTTTATCATATACCCATGAAAAATGTAAATTTCTTTATAGGTGAAAATAAAATTTTCAACGCTTGATACTGTGTGAACAAAATAAAAAAACCAAAAAACAAGTTAGGCTTCTCCATGATAAAGTTTTTTTTTTTTTTTTTGAGAATTCTCCATGATAAAGTCTAATGACTTATTATACCGAATTCTTTATAAAGAAATGACGTGTGTTGTACGAGAAATAAAAGTGATTTACCGAAAAGAGAAATAAGAGTGTAGTTCAAGTGTAGTACATTGGGCCTAAATCTGTTTGGGCTTATATTTTAAAAGCCCCCACTCCAACCCAGGTGAATGACAACTAACTTGAGTTTAGAATCAATGCATAAAAACAGCGGTGGAGCTACACACATGGGTGGTGGAGTTAGTATATTGGAGTTAGTCCAATGCAATGATGCTCTTAAAAAATAACTAGTCTAATAGTTATAGAAACTTAATTTTATCTTATTTTTTTATGTTTGATAACAACCTTAAATAAGTTAAAAAATAATCTACTGTCATCTTTATTTAATTTGTTGTGAGATAGAGTTGTTTAATTTCCAACAAAAAAATAATAATAATAATAATGGAAAACAATCTTTAAAAATAAACCATATTTTTTTTGTTGATCAAATATTATAATTTTCCTTTGACTCATTTTATTCATGCTACCAAATACTAAAAAACACAAAAACTATCTTTACACAAGATTTTCCATTAAAACAAAATACAATAGTACATTAGGCCTAAAAACTCCAAACAAACACAGACAACACATGCTAACTATAGATACAATAATTAAGTACCATAGCAATATTACTACTAAAAAGTTAACACAAACATGGTCCAGATAGAATTGCAACGTACATACTACATAGCTCTTAATATAGCTTTTATTTCCATGTTTGCATTCTCAAGTACCAATTTAGCATCAAGGTTGTTTTAGTAACAAGCTTGTTTCAGAAATCCCAGTCTTCTTGAATTTTCCAAATCAAACACCATATAAATAGACTGTTGAAGACAATTACCCAAAATTATCGATGGCCCACCACTCAAACCAACGTTAAGACCAACACCGCCAACATTATCTGTTATGAATGAGAGAAACGGAGTTGGAACGATCATCCAACAGCAAATAATGTACCCATGACAATTCCATCTTCGCGCCACCTTCAAATATCAAAGTTAATGGCGGATAATACAACGAAACCTCATTGGGAATAAGTTTGAAACATGACCAAAGAACACCTATGTCAGGAGCTCTAGCATAACGTCCCATTTGACTCTCAAACGCTTCTTACATGTTTTGATACATTGACCTTTCCATATACGTGTAAGGTGACCCTGCGTCCAATATGGTTCCACCATTGCCGTCAGGTCCTAGCACACGAAATTTATCTGGAATCATAATATGCATGTATCACCAACGACAATTTCCAAAAGAATAACGTAACGATAGCCATAAAAATGAAAACCTGTAGAGACAGACTTGCTTGGGATCAATGGTGTGTAGCTAAGACCTTTTGCTTCTAATTCACCATCAAGGTCCAAAATAAGGTCACTGCTCTCCTTTGTGTCATCGTAAAAGTGAGTCAGCAAACAATAGGAGAATTTGGTGAGACCCAATTGAGAAGGCAATGATTGTGGGGTATCACCAAACCCAACAAATCCCATAGGTTGATGGGTCGAGGAAATTGAGCAACCAACTAGAAAATCAGGCACAGTTTCTTCTATGGTCTCTAACAATAAGTGCCCATTTGTTGAGCCTAATGATCACACGACAATATGCAGTGTTACAAGACATTGTTGCGGGCCTTGAGGCAATAATGGAAGTAAAATTGTTGATCAGTGATGAATGATGACCCTGAATTTAGCAGAAAAACGTGGCCCACTTACGTAATAGTTGTTTTGATTGGAGTTTTTTTCTTTTCTTTTTCCCAATTATTTTTGAAAATATTCTTAGTTTATAATTTATATTGTAAAAACAAAATATTTACATTGTAAATTAAACAAATGTATACAATATTGTACACATCTTTTTAGTTTACAATTAATGTAAACCTAGCTATAATTGCTCTTATTTTTATGTCTGAAAAAAAGATAGTAGTGGAAATATGCAACATCCATCTCGCAAACTCACATGCATATCCCTCTTCAGTACTATATGTAGGAGGTTTTTTGTTTTTTGTTTTTTTTTTTTTTTTTTTAATTTTAAAATTTTTTTTTTATACAAGAGTAAATATTAAAAAAAAAAGAGAAGAAGTTAACATTGGAGATAGAGGCAACTGTTGGACCACTCTCATATGCCTGGTTTTTCCTTTTATCGTTTCAAATGGATAAAAATCTACTTCAATTTCTAGATAAATGAAGATGTTTATTAAGAACATGAAAAGTGTAAATTTTTTTTGATAGGTGAAAATAAAAATTTCTAGTACTACTTGATAATCACATTTATTTTTAAAGTGGGATATGTACTAGGGAATAGCTTCTTTGTTTGTTATGTTTAAGAGGGAGCAAAGACCTTGAGCTGGCTCCGCCCATGACTAGCAGTCTGAATACTGAGTTGCATGTTTTGTGGGGGAGTTTTAAAGCGAAAAATGTCTCCTGCCTTATATTTGTGACCGTGAGAGTACACAGGCAATGCTTGTTTGTTCAGTTTTTTCTTTTCTTTTTTTAATTTTTTTTTTTAATGCTTAGATAATTTTTTTTTTAAAATTATCATTTTTTCAGGTATGGTTGTGCTTTTAACGAATAAATAAAATAGACAGACAAAAATTAGTTCATAGAAATCCACAATATCAACAGCTGCTATAGAGTTAGAACATAACGGCTAATATATATATATCTACACCACGTCTCATAATTATAGAACTAAATAGACATTTTTTGATAAAATTATTATGAAAAGATAACAATTAATAATATCCTATAACCTTATTTTTACCATCTGGACAATGATTATAAGAATATATATAAAACTCAGTAAATTTGACTATTTCCCCAATAACCACAGTAAGTAAACTGAGTTTTAGCAGTATGAATTTCTAGTAGTACCATCTTTGCCTAGAATTGAGTTTATTTTTTATTTTTTTAATTTCAGTCCAGCTTACTTATTACAATTTTGTTTCCGAAAGCCAAATCTGTCATTTTCCAAATCAAACTCCACGTAAAAATTCTGCTGCTGAGTATTTCCCAAAATTATCGCTGGCCCGACCGAATCAAGTGTACTGTCTGTCACAAGAGTCAAGCACACCAAGCTAGAATTACCAACATCAACAGGTACAAAATAATTCACCACTGGTAATTCCAACTTTGCCCCACCCTTAAACTCAAAAGTTAATTCCGGAAATTTAATCTTCTCAAATTTTAACCCAGTAATATTAAAACATAGATTCAAACCAATCAAAGATTCCACGTCAGCAGAAGCTCTAGTAAAATTACCCATCTCTGCCTCAAATGCCGTTGCCACGGCGTCAAATACCGGCTTTTCCATGATGGTGAGAGTGGTCCCAGAGTCCACAATAGTGCCACCGTTACTATTCGTGTTATTTTCAGGAACTAAATAATTGTACGGAATATTAACTGATCTACTGCCCACAATGACTCTACGAAGGTCAACGTAATAGAACTCACGAAAAGCTGAGTCGTTCGATACTGGGTTTTTCCTAAACGGCGTGTAGCTTAGGCCAGGGGTCTTGGCATCAGAACTAGACCCACGATACAAAACGAGGTCACTGCTCTCCGATGAGTCGTCGAACCGTTGAGAAATTAAACAGTAAGAGAATTTACTGAGACCCAGTTGGGAAGGCAACGATTCTGGAGTTCGACCAAACCCGACAATGCCAGCAGATTGCTGCTGGGTCGAGAAAATGGAGCACCCAACAAGAAAATTAGTGAAAAGTTTCTCAGGAAAATCGAGGGTTTCGGAAAGTAATAGCCCAAGAGTTGAGCCTAAACCGTATTGAAACAAATAAGGGCAAGCTTGTGAACAATTACAGCCTTGGCAACCAAACAACTGATCAGAGAAGGAATTTGAGCTTGAAATCCAAGCACAATTGGGATTTTGGCAATCGGTAAATTTTGAAGAAGATGATAGTTTTGGAATGAACAGTGGGATTTTTGATGGGTCTATGTTACAATCGGTGCAAATATATTGTGAAGTGCAAGGAAACCAAACAGGGCTGCTGCCAGTATCTAAAATGAAAGAAATGGTTTGTGGGGGTGTGCCAAAGTTGAGAGAGATTGAGTAGCCTCCGTAGCTGTGAGAAAATACTTTGGTTTTGGTAAGTGGGGGTTTTGATTTGGGGTGCTTGAGGTGGTGAGCTCTGGTTAGAGAAGAAGAGGCGAGGGAATTGAGGGTTTTGATTGGATCAGAGGGTTTGTTTTTGGTGAAGATGGGTGAGAGAGGAATGGTGAAGGTGGTGGGACTGAGAGCTACGGATAGTGAAGATGAAGCTAAGAGTAATGTTGAGATGAGAAACATAAGAGAGAGAAGCGACGAAGCAGCCATGAATGGATGAGATTTTAGAGAGAGAGAGAGAGAGAGAGAGAGTGAGAGAATGAAGAGTAAAGAGTCAAGAGTGTCGGGATGTGAACAAGTTAAGAAAGCGTTTTTAGGCTGTTTTGGTTTAAGGTTTTGTTCTTTTTTATAGGGGATTAGATATTACCTTGCACCTTATTTTTAATAATGTTTTATATATATATATATATATATATATATATATATTATTTTTAATAATGTTTTATATATATATATATATATATATATAAATTATTGTTATTGTTGTTGTGATTTTTATTTTTTATTGGGAAAATTGTAAATTATTCTCCAAAAGTTTGGGAGTAATTGGATTTTATCTCCTGAATTTTGGTGATGTTTGGATTTTACCCTTTATATTTTAGAAGTGTTTGAATTTTACTCCTTAAAATTTTGGGGTGTTTAGATTTTACACCCTAAAGTTTCAGAATTTTGGAGTGTAAAATATAAACAACCCTAAACTACAGGGAGTAAAATCCAAGTTTTGAAACGTCATGGTATAAAATCCAAACACCCTAAACTTTATGAGGTAAAATTCAAATCTTGAAATTTCAGAGTATAAAATCTAACTTGCAATTTATCCTTTTTATTAATAAAGTTGACTTACTTATAAAAGTTTTTTTTTTTTGAAAAATAACTCCTTTTTTGCGAGTTGGAGGAATGGGCTAAAAAGATTACAAATAATATATATAAATATATATATGATTAGATGTCATTGTTCTATACTTTGAAAAAAGAACACATGTGATCATTGTATGTATCATTCAATTGTCGTGATTTGACTTTCATACTTGGATATAATTAGGCACTAACCCACGTCATACATGAGATATAGAAGAAATTGTAATAGTAATATTACTACATGGTACAATAGAATACAAAGTCTAACAAAAATCATAATCGGTTTAAAATATACCTTAATTCACTAGTCATTCCTATAAACAAAATTTTAGTAATTTAATAATGATTAAAATAATGTTATAAAAAAAATAAGCGAAATTACAATGTTGATCCCTCAAGTTTATCCTATATGCACAATTGATCCCTCAAGTTTTAAGGGACTAAAGATTTGCCAGTGCCTTGCACGTATTTTTTTAATAATCTTTTTTTAACTTATTATTATTTTTATTACAACTTTTTATTTTTTATTAATAAAGTTGACTTACTTATAAAAGAAATTGTTTTTTTGAGAAATAACCTTTTATGTTCGAAGAAAGATAACTTATTATTATTATTATTATTATTAAGAAGGTTGCGAGGAAACGCATATACTAGTGTGGTTATATATAAAAAGTTGTAATAATGTGACAAAGACATTTGAAAATTTTCCATATCATTATTATTTTTTAATTGGTTTATTATTTGGTTTTTAACTCCATCAAATCTCCCTACCCCCACAGGCCTTAAACTATAGTTGTCATAACATGAATCACATTGTGATTTTTTTTTTTTCATCATTTATTGTAAGATACACTAACATATAATAAAATTTATAAATATACATATAAAACACATATTCATTATAAATTCGAAATATATTCATTCAACTTAAGAAATTAAATTAATATATACTTATAACATACACATTCAAATTAATTGAACTCAAAAGTGATAACACATGACATATGAACCAAAAAAATAATTTTTTTTTCATAATACATATTATCTTGCCCAATCAACTTCATATAAGCCAATGTTATCATCATGTTCATCATTTGCAAAAATATTTATTACATTGACATTTTTTCATCATCATCAGTATTTTCCATCTCCGGAGTGTTGCTCTTAATGGCAAACCACACCTTCTGACTTCTGCTTTGCTTAGCCGAGGAGGCACTCCTCCTCGGACCACCTCCCCCAATTCTTGTAGACATAATCTTTTCATAACCCACTGATTCTTACCCCTTCATCAATGCTTCCTTGTCCTCAGACTACTAAACGTCCTTGGATAAGGCTCACGGCCCAATATTCATTTCTGGGCTTTCTACCCCTACAATAGCCCCTCGAAATTATCTTCTTTTGCTCGACGGGCAAAAAGGAGGATTTCGATATCCATCACAATTGCCCCACTCTTACCACATGTCAATCCTGTCTGCGCAGGTATTTTTTCAATTACTCAACGCACGCTCCTGATGCTTCGGCATCCGGGACGCGCCTTCAATTAATTTTGCAGCTCTATGTCCCCCAAGTTCTATGGCGCGATGCAGATCCAACGGCTAGAGATTGTATGGGAACTCGAGCGAGAGCTTTCTCGCTTATCTTTCCTTTTCATATATATATATTGCTTGGGGATCTGCCTACCTCACTTTTTGCACTCTCAAATATCAAGAGCTGGTCCAAGGAGCCCTCCTTCCATTCCGTAAGTCTTTTCATTATTTTCACTTATTTTCTCTTTCATTTTTCTTTACTTAAATCCCTTTCTTCCTCGGCTCCCTTAATTTCTTCTCGCTTTACTTCCACCTTCAATTTTTCTCAAAAATGGGTAGATTTGCTTACCTGGTAGACTCCCTAGAGAAAATAAAGAGTTTCAAAGATCAATATCGAATCCCACAAGGGGTTTCGATTAGGTATTGTAAACAGGAGGAATGACATGCCCAGAGGCAGGAGGGATAAGTGGTCATCCCTATGATTGCTTTTATGGAGGTAGGGATGAAAATCCCAATGGGTAGAGTAACTAGGGATTACCTAATAGCTTATAGGCTTTCCCCCACCCAGTGCGCCCCCAACGTATTTAGGATTTTAGGTAGTGTAGATGCCCTCAATGAGAGGATGAATGTAAACTTATCCCACCATGATGTCAATTGGATTTACAATCTCCATAAACTGACGGGGTAGGGTACTATCTGAAAACCAGAGTCCCCGAGGTCAGGCTTATCTCATGTCTCCCCGAGTCCAATAAGGGTATGGACAAGGACTTCCTAACCATCTCAGGAGAATGGCATGACGGACTTCATTGCCCAACACAGTAGGGTACACCAAGTGGGGTACTTAGGCTACCGTGTTTATTTCCATTATTTTGATTTTGCGTCGTTTCCTAATAATGCCTTTGGTGTTTGGTGAATTTGCAGATAAATGAGTTGCTGTTCCAAACCATCCTTGGCTACAACTCGCTCTCATCAAGTTTCCAGGCGCCCAAGTGCGTGATTAAGGCAAGAGATCCGTGCCTACATCAGATTAATGTTGCAGTTCCTGGATTCCTCGCCATCAGCCCCATTCTCGAGGGCATACAGCAAGTAGATTTATCTTTTCTACGTGCAGCTGAGGAAGAAGCAGCCCCTTCCTAGGCACCCATAAAAGAAGAAGAAGAAGAAAAGGAAGTGGTTGAAGTTTTTGGTTCGGAGAACGACTTCGAGGCCGTCAACCAATTTCAATCCCCTGAGGTTCCTTCCAGTGATTTCGGTGATCTTCCCCTAGCCCAAGCAAGCCATACACAAGAGGCTCTTTCAATCCCGAACGCCATGGTGCTATAGCGAAAAACAAGGTCGAGCCTCTTGGACCTGCTAGAATCCCATGCAAGAGGCAACATGCCCGAGAAGACAATCCAAACCAAACCCCCTACTCCCCATCCTAGTCAGGTTCCTCCAGCCGACCCAAATGACAAGAAAAGAAAGCGAGACCAGAAAGGGAAGGAAGTAATAGAAGAAGGAAAGGGGTTCCCTTCTAGAGATATCGAGCCCCTAAAAGGGGCCAAAGCAGCTAAAATCGCCCATACCTAAGCCACAAGTGAAGGACCTGTAGTGGAGAGGGGGCGTGACCGCTAGAGTCGAGCTTTTGCTTGGAGTCCTCCCTTAGTACTGGACGGAGCCCCACTACTAACCGATGCCTCCATATAGAATTTTCAACATAGGAAGGCAGGGTATGTGGCCAATGCTTTGGAGCAGGCCCTCCTGTTGCCTGGTGACATAGCCGACCTTAGGTCCATGAAGAAGCATGAGGTATTCCTCACCTTGAAGAGGGATCTAGCCCTTGTAAGTGCTTTCACAATCATTTTGACTAATCACTACCTGAACATATATATTTTTATTTCATTTTACTTATTAAGACATATTACTTTTATTTTTTTTATTTTTTTTTTTTAAGGCTGTCCAAGCTGCGCATAGGGCTGAGGAGCTGGTGAATAGCTCCCATAAACAAATGAAGGAGGAGGAGGAGGGGAGGCGCATTGCGGCCATGGATGCATTCAATGTGGCCGAGAAGAGGATACAAGAGCTGAACAAGAAGCTAACTGAGGCAGATAGGGACAAAAAGAGTGCTGAAGCTGCCCTGGAAGGGGCTGAAAGGTAAGCTGAGGGTCAACGAAGGCAACTTCGCCAAACTGAGGACCAGCTGTCCGCTTCCAAGGAGCAAATCGCAATCCTTAAGAAGAAACTGGAGGAGGCCGAGAAGGTCAGGGATCAAGCCGAGCAAGACGGGTATGACATGGGGGTGGCAGAGATCGAGGAGGCCCTCAAGGCTGAGGTCTCGAAGGTGTGTAGGAGCTACTGCCTCCAGGTGTGGATCGAATCCTTCAACCAAGCTGGGGTTGAGGCCTCCTCCGCCCTTAGGAAAGCAGAGAGTGTATACTACCCTCCTGCCATCTGTGCGTCAAGCTCTGCCAGCTCCAAGGCTGACCCTGCCTCCAAGGAGGCAGATATTCGCAGGGATAGCCCAGCCAAGGTCCCTCTCCCTCCTGACAGCCCTTCCAAGGTGGCCGAGTAGCCTGGGGTTGTTAAGAAAGAATCAGACACAACTAAGGGAATGGCTCCTAATGCCACGAAGCCCCCAGCTGCTCCCCAAAACCTCCCCAAAGAGAAAGAGGTCCCTTCCAAGATGGAGATTGACCTGACAACTCTTCCTGTGCCTGCCAAGAGGGACCTTAAGGGTAAGGACCCAAAATCCTCAGAAGCAGTACTCACCCAGTCTACCAAGGCCACAGTAAAGGATAAGATTGTAATAAAAAAAGTAGTTTTTTTTTTTTTTTTTTAAGACTGTTGTTTCTGTTTCCAGAATTTGTAACCAATTTGCCCTTTTGTAATCAATTTGCCTTTTTCTAAGGGTAAACTTAATGACAATTATTAACTTTTCCTTTACTCTTGTGATACAAGTCCTAACATAGATTTTGTTTCACTTAACACTTAACCAATATGAAAATGAGACACAGCTTCATTTAGTTATCTGCATAAATGATTTATATGTTTAAAATCTCAACAAAGTATATCCATCACTTCAAAAACATACCTTAAGAAGAATTAACTCAAAGGCCTTTACATATCACTGGACTTCCTCTTAATTTTAGAAAATGGTGGAGCATTTATCCCTCCAAGACTCCACATAACTTTCCACTTAACAGTAGACTTAAGGAATGGTAGATGACAATTAGCTCATGAATTAATCATGAAAATATTTGCGAATGCTTTACCTGATGCTCAGAAGTGTCCTTTTGACTAAGTTACTACAATGAGAGTCTTTGTTACTCAGCATGGGAAGACTGAGTATTAATTTTACCAAGGCATGTGCTTCACGGAACCTAACATGGTCGAGGCTCTGTCTAGTATTCTCATAGTCAAAGGAATGTCAGCTTACCCAAGATAGGTGGTCTAAGAGACCGGAGAAAGCTATAGTTCTATTTAACACTTAGTCAAATAATAGGAAATATCAATTTACCCAAGGTATGTGGTCCAAGGAGCCAGGCATGACCAAGATTCTATTTGATTCTTAAGTAAATAGTGAGAGGTATTAATTTCCCCAAAGCACGTGGTCTGAGGAACCAGGTGTGACCAAAGTATTGTTTAATACTTAGTCAAATAATAGGAAATATCAATTTACCCAAGGTATGTGGTCTGAGGAGCTAGGCATGACCAAGGTTCTGTTTGATACTTAAGTAAATAATAAGAAGTATTAATTTACCCAAGGTATGTGATTCGAGAAGCAAGGTATGACCAAGGTTCTGTTTAATACTTAAACGAATAATAAGAAGTATTAATTTACCTAAGGTATGTGGTCCGAGGAGCCAAGCATGACCAAGGTTCTGTTTAACACTTAGAAAAATGATATGAAGTATTAATTTACCCAAAGTATGTGGTCCGAGGAGATAGTCATGACTAAGGTTCTGTTTAATACTTAAACAAATAATAATAAGTAACGCATAATATCATAAACAAAAATATGGCAGAAAAGACTTTCATTAATAATAATACATTCGCAGGTTATTTACATTTCAGGGGCATGGTACAACATTTTCATCTAGATCTTCCAGGTATTATGCATTTATTCCAGCCACCGAGGTGATACGATATGACCCTTCCCAGTTGGGCCCCAACTTTCTCCATGTTGGGTTCTTTGCAGTACCCAAAACCTTTCTTAATACCAAGTCTCCAGGTGCTAATGGCCTTAACCTCACGTTTGAGTCGTACCCCTGCTTGAGCTTGTGTTGATAATACGCTAGTTGAACCATGGCATTTTCTCTTCACTCTTCAATTAAATCTAAACTCTTCTCTAATAGCCCATCATTGTTGCTCGAAGTGAAACAGCTCGTCCTCAGTGTTGGGAATCCGGTCTTTAGAGGAATTATAGCCTCTGCCCTATAAATCATTGAAAAGGGTGTCTCTCCTGTTAACCTACGAGGTGTAGTCTGATATGTCCAAAGGACATGTGACAGCTCTTCCACCCATTTTCCCTTTGCATCATCCAGTCTCTTCTTAAGTCCATTCACTATGACCTTATTGACAGCCTTGACCTGTCCATTCCCCTGTGGATAAGCTGGGGTGGAATACCTATTCTTAATACCCAGGTCACAATAATACCTCTTGAAGGCTTTGCTATCAAACTGAAGACCATTGTCTGAGATGAGGGTATGAGGGATCCCAAACCGAGTGACAATATTTTTCCAAACAAATCTCTTGGCATCTACGTCCCTGATATTTGCCAGTGGTTCAGCTTCAACCCACTTGGTGAAGTAATCCGTGCCGACCAGCAGTCATCTCTTATTCCCTGCTACCTTAGGGAAAGGCCCTACAATATCCAAGCTCCATTAAGCAAAAGGCCAAAAGCTAGACAGAGGATTGAGGACACCCATTGGTTGATGAATATTCGGAGCAAATCTCTGACATTGGTCACACTTCTTCACGTACTCTTATGCTTCCTTCTGCATATTCGACCACCAATATCCCTGAGTGAGGGCTCTATGAGACAAGGATCTGCCTCCTGTGTGGCTTCCACAAATCCCTTGATGTAACTATTCTAGGAGTAGCTCTATTGCCTCAGAATGTATGCATAGCAAATAGTCCTGAAAATGAACATTTATACAACTTTTGATCCTCAGACAACTAGAAACAAGGAGCTTTCCTTCGCACTTTATCAGCTTCCCCTTTTTCCTCGGGCAAGATGTCATTCTTGAGGAACAGAACTATGGGATCCATCTGTGGACGACTAAATTTCTAGTTCGAAATGAGTCAAACAAGTAGAATAGTTTCATAAATGCGAATTTGTATTGATGATTGTATGGTACAATTCTCTGTAATTACAAAAGAGTTATCCTCTGATTCAATCTCCTTAAAAGACTTGTTGATTGGAATTGTGGTAATGTGATTTTGATTCGAACACCAAATATACTTCAATTTGCCTAAAGAATGGATCGAAGATCTTTGGAACAGAATTACAATGAATCTCTGGCTATGAGCTTGTTGGAAATCCTTTGTTCTTTGTGTTCTTCATGTGTTCTTCGTCTTCGAAGGTTTGTGGTGGAAGTTCTTCGGGGTTTTAGAGGCTTGAATCCGTTGAGCTTCACTGATTTGTGATTTGTTGAGGTTTCTGGAGGCTTTTAAGCTTGATTCCAGTGAACTTTGAGATCTAGGAATATGATTTGGTTGATTCCTCTTCGAATGTTCTTTGTATTCGAAGAATTGTGGTGGAAGTTCTTCGGGGCTTTAGAGACTTGAATCCGTTGAGCTTCACTGATTTGTGATTTGTTGAGGTTTCTGGAGGCTTTTGAGCTTGATTCCAGTGAACTTTGAGATCTAGGCAGATAGTTTCGATGATTCTGCTTCAAATGTTCTTCGATTTTGAGTTTGAAGTTCTTGAAGTTCTTAAAGGCTTTAAGGCTTGATTCCTGCAGAGCTTCTGTACTTCTGAGTGCTTCTGAACCTTCTCTGATGCTGTTTGTGCTCCAGATAGCTTGGTCCTCTCCAGATCCCTCCAAATACCTTAGGAAGGCTTCTATTTATAGGAGTTTTGGGGTGGGTGAGCGACACGTGGCAAAGTCTGATTGGTGACACATGTCACAACCTAATTGGTTCGCCTATGTCATCGCTTACACGTGTTGGATTGATTAAGTCATCGCTTACACATGCGAGGCTGCTTGTGTCATCGCTTACATGTGCGCTAATGCGTGATTGGTTTTTGCATGACACTTGGCAAATTTCTGTTGGCTTCTGAGTAGTGATAGCAAAACCTAGTAGCAATACGTGGTACTTTGTAATTGGCTGTATTTTGTGGACTTGGTAATGTGACGTGTCAGCTTGTGATAGGTCGAAAATTTTTCCTCTCTACAAATGCCCCCTCGAGACTCGTTCACGCACATAGTTTCGGAGTGTGGTGTGGGAATGAGTTTCGAAAATGGATTTTTACACTTGACTCTTTAAGTGAAGTAGTTGAAGGTGGTGGAGCTTTCAGCAGGATGAGATAATTTTCGAGGAATAGACCCACCCATATGAAAGACTTTGATGAGACCGAAAAGGGGTCTGCCAGTATTTGAATGTACTTGCGTGACCGAGCCTTCTCAGCATAGTTTAAGTTGAAGTAATTTCAAAAGAGTGTTCTGTGGTATTTGAAGTGGGTTGGTGAGGCTGAAAGTTGTTTGCAAGAAGTTGGATATACTTGCAAGATTGAATCATTTCAGCAAAGGTTAAGTTGAGGTAATTTCAGAAGAATATTTTGGATCGTTGGTGGCGATCACAGCGTGTAGAAGATGGGGAAGATGAGAGAATGGTGGCTAGGTACAACATGTAGAGTCATGGGGCTAGCCTCGTGTTTTTAAGAACTTCTGGTAAAGTTATCTCGGAAGAACATGCTTTGGATTACGGCGAGGACATGTGAGAAAGTGGTTGAATGCGCATGTGTAATTGTATCACTCAGGTTAAGTTGAGGTAATTTCAGAAGCTTATGGATTCTGGGGATGCTGATGCTGGTGTGAAGAAGATGAAAATGAAGCAAAGTGAATGGGTGAAACATACGCCACCATGGCGCTGGCCCTGTATGTTGGGGACCCTCTGGTGTAGATGTCTCTGGGAAGTATAGCTTAGGATCAAGACTGGCTGCATGCTCAATGAGGTCTGGCGGCAAGTCATTGAATGTGCCTGTGTGATGGAACCATGCCGACGGACGTTAAGTTGAAGTAATTTTAGAAGTATATTTTCTAAAATTCTTCAAGCTGATTTTAAGTTGGAGTAATTCCAGAAAGTGAGTTTTGAGGTACCAGCAACGATGACCTTTGGGTCCCATGCTTGTAAGAACATGGAATGAAGCTTTGGCGACCATTTACCGACACCAAAGGCTGAATTCTGATGAGCTAGTCCCTTAGAGGTTATCATAAGTGTTGGATGAAAGACAATTTGTAGGATACCCCAACACTTTTTACCACCTTCACCTAATGCCACTTGTTGGAAAAGCACATAAAAATGAAAGGTGGAGCTAACTTGTGATTCTGGTTTTAGAAACCAGTCAAGTTGCTGTTTGTTCCAAACCACTGCTTCTGCTGGAAGACCAAGCAATTGGGGAGAGACTACAGGAGCCCTGAGGTTAGAAACAGCTGTCTCTGCTGGACTTGGATTTCCTGGCCAACCAAGTTCGAGGAAGCATGGAACCACAATGCAGACCTTGTTATGAGTAATTCTATGAACAAATATGGTCATTAAGGGGAGAAACAAAATTTGTTTGGATCTCCAAACTACAATGATGTTGTGGAGGGTTTCGACCGAACCATGAGAGGGTTGATTTCAAACCGATTATGAAGCAATATCGGTTGCTAGGTGTTGAGAATGATGAGGCCATAGTGAGAAATGGCTGTGAAAAGGAGGACTTGAAAATTTGAAAGAAGCAAATCTTCATTTCATGATTCAGTGTGTTTTTTTTCTTGATGAGTTCTTAATGAATCCGACCCTTCTATTTATAGTAGAGAGACGAAGAATGGTAGATAGCTAGTTGAGAATAGCGGTTGAGAATTTTTGGTGAGAACAGTAGATGGGAATGGTAGGCACCGAACGGGAATGGTAAGTTGGAGACTGGTAGGCACCGAACGAGAATGGTAGGTTGAACTAATGACCCAGTGTAATTTCAAGTTCAAGACACACTTGTGAGAGTTCATTTTTACTTTGAAAGGAAAGCCTTGATGAAGTCTGGAGAATGACCTTGAGGGAATCCAAACCAAGTTGATGAAACTCAAATTTTGATTTTGGAAACTTAAGTTTTGGACATTGCTAATACTTCAGAGAAGTGGGTCACATAGGTGGTTTCCAAGTCCAAAAAATAAGCAAGACAAGTTTGGCTTGAAAATTTCGACTTTAGGTCAACTTCAACACAAAAGTCAACTACCTTGGAATTGAGTCATTTGTGCAATTTTCGAGTCTCAAATGATGGAATAGACTCCAAAATCGGAATGTATGCGATAAATTGAGCAAGATAGGTCCATCTTAAAAATGTTGACATTTGGTTAACATTTGCGCAAAAGTCAACTTTTGGAAATTGGACGTTTGCATAATTTTTGACACTTCTGAACTTCGAATGAAGAAACGGGTCCCAAAATCCGGAATGTACTCGAAAAATTGAGTGGGATAGGTCTGTTATGAAAATTTTGACTTTTTGGTCAAGGTCAAAGGTCCACTTGATCAAAGTATTTTCTCTCTCACTTTTTTTTTCTTTTTTTCTTCTTTTTTTTTTTTTTTTTGCAGGCGATTCGGATCCGGGTCAAATTTCCAGGTCGGTCCGGGTCAAACCGAGTCGACTGGACAAACGGGTCAACCGGATAGCGAACGTCATGGCGTGTGTCAGCGTGTGAGCAAATGTCGGCGCGTGAACAAAGATGGTGGCGCGTGGTAGCGCGTGTTCTTTGAGGTAGAGATTTCGGGACCTTCTGGTGGCACGTGGAAGCGCGTGGTGGCATTTTTGGGCCTGAAATTTTGGTGTTTTGCCGATCTAGGGTTGCTGGATCTAGTGGTGTGGTCCGTATTCTAAAATTACGAGCACATTTGCGCAGGATTGAAGGGCTAAGCCACTAATCCTTGTGAGCTCGTGGCCGCGCGTGGGGGCGCGTGGAAGCTCCTTGGAGGATGATCTTTCTGGGTTTTGTAGATCGAAGTCCATTTAACAGCTCTATGGTATTAGTTTTGTGAAATGAAGGTCGGATTTGCGCAGATTTTGAAAGACTATTCTGTTGGTCACTGTGTGTTCGTGGCCGCGTATGAGAGCACGTGGATAGTCTACTGAGTCTGATTTTCTCTGGGTCTTTGTAGCTTGAAGTCCCTAGAAGATCCTTGTGGATTCAGTTTTGTAAAACGACACAAATCTGAAAGAGAAATCCGTAGGCATGGTTGGATTTGTTGCCATCTTAGTCCACTCTGACGGTGGCTACTCTGACAATATTTTGACAACCCAGGCAGAGAGTGGTTCCAAGGTAACCACTGAGTGTCTCTGCTGTTCTCAAGGGTTGGTGGCACAGTTTCTTGAAACAATATATTGCTCTTTGCTAGCCTATAACTTCTTGCTAGGCCTAGTGTAACAATTTCTTTCTGACAGTATGATGCATTTATGGACATTTACCATCTCCCCTTTTTTTTCAAGGTTCGGTGCAGTATTTTTTGAAAGTTGATATTTTTAACTGCTAGGACCTGTTTCTCCTTTTGTCTGTTAGTTTCAAAAATTTTCCTATATAAGGCCACCTGAGCCATGCATTTGGTTTGCACAAGCGTAACCTTCAATAACTAACATAATATTGTAAGTGCAGAGAAGCCATGCATTGAGTTTGCACAAGCGTAACCTTCAGTAACTAACATAATATTGTGAGTGTAGAGAAGCCATGTCTTTTCTCCTTCTTTTTTTTCTTATTCTTTCTTTCTTTTGTTCCTTTTTTTTTTTTTTTTTTTTTTTAACATGCTTTACTTGGACTGACTCCACTTTACTTTTTTTTTTTTTTTTTTTTTTATAGCAACTTGCTTCTTAATATGGTGTACTTCAAAGATATTTCCTCGTCTGACAAGATGTATCTTGTTATTTCAAAAGATCAAGATAATGTAACTGAGAAAGGATTATCATTGCTCGTTGAGAAACCCGTTATTGGTTGATTTTCACCAGTATGGCCGAAACAGAATGATCTTGGTGACATTGTTGAGTGGACGTATGACACTTCCCAAAATCCTGATTCTCCTTCTAGAGCATGGTCCTTACGTACTTCCCTCCACAAGAATACCACTGAGTCAAGTCCTTTAAGGACTCTTGGCCGCTGCATTATTTCTAGCGAAACACGTTGGGGCACAGTTTTCAGAATCAATGGCGAGTTTGGTTATACACCCTACTATTGGGAATGGCTTGAAAATGTCCTCTCTCATAGCAAGAAGACTCTTATCAAGGCCCAGATCTTTGAAGCGGTCCTTGCATCTTTATACATATATGATCGAAACAGTGACATCATACGTGCATTTTGTGAAGCATGGTGCCCAGATACCAATACCCTTCATACCCCATTGGGCGAGATGTCCATCTCTCTTTGGGACCTACACCGTCTTGGTGGGCTTGCTATCACTGGTAGCTTTTATGATGAAGTTGTCCCTTGTTATAAGGAAATGGCAGGACATGATGAGAAAGGCAGATTCATCCCAAAGAGTTGTGAATATCTGTTTGCCGCTTTTTATAGTCTTCACAATGAGAAAGAAGGGAAGCCACTTGTTTTAGTAAATGACTGGATCAGATTCTGGTTTAGAGGGGACCCAAAATACATGAAGCCACCTCCTCGAAGGCCAAAGAGGTCGTGTCGTCCTAAGCAGACTTACAATCCTGATGGTTCGTTTGGTAAGGCCCGTGCATGGTCTTCAAAAGAGAAAGGTGCATTTACAGACCTTGGAGTTCAAGAAGGACTATGTGAAGAAACTTACTTGGCTGCCTTGTTATCTTGTTGGCTGTGCGTATTTGTGCTACCGAGTGAAGACCTTAATTCTATCCGTCCAGGAACATTCAAGGTTGCGAGCCTTATGGCTATTGGTAGGCCTTTCAGTCTTGCCATCCCCGTTCTTACTAGCCTTTATCAAGGATTAAATAAGCTTGCTCGTTCTCCAGTTGTTGGTAGTTCAAAGGCGTGCCTTCCCATGCACTACATTTATGGGTGGCTAGGCCACTACTTTGATACTCATCATGGAGTTAAATTGGAAGTCAGTGGGCCAAAGATGGTTAGATTTTCTGGTGTAGGAGGGGCCAGGTATTATGACGAAATATGAAGCCCGACGGTTGATTCAAGGCAACCGCATGCTATGGGGTGCCAATTTGCTTGTTAAGAATGCGAATGAAGCTTTTGAAGACAGTGGAAACATTTCTTGTACTTCGCTGGCGCACTTTATTAGTATTCGGTCATCTTACTTGTCTATGCGACAAAATGATCATTTCATCATAGAACCCTACAGCCCTTGCCGATTCAGTCGTCAATTTGGACTTTGTCAAAGCATTGTAGGCGGTATAAAGAGGGACATCCATCATGCTTCTTTGGATGAAGTCTTAGAACTTTGGAGGTTATGCACCAAGTCTAAGACCATGTCGCAAGCATTCTTCCCAGCTCCTCCATCGAATTTAAAGCACCACACTACTCAAAGTTATGAGCGTTGGTGGAATAACATGCATGGGACATACCTTGAAGATGGTATAGCATCTTTGATTTCAAGCACACGTTCTCCTTTACCAAGAACGAAGACGGCTCAAATAAACCATGATAAGAATGACAACGGAGGGGGGATTCAATTGTCTGACGATCACATCACACGTGTTGTCCAGAAATCTATGACTGACAAGGCTCAATTTGTAAAGCCACAAGATGTTACAGTAAGGCCGAAGATGCCTCCCTTTAAAACTTTTCTTGTTGAAGGCTCCCCAAGAGTGTGCATGGCATCTAATGAAAAGATGGACTCATATCTTTGGAAAGTGAGTGAGAGCAGTGACAAGGAGGGTCATTGGAGGCGGGCTAATAAAAAGCTTAAATTGATAACCCCTAGCGACCCCAATTTTGGTGAAGGGACCTCCTATGCCTTTGAACATGTTGAAGTTCCTGCAAATCAAGTATTTTATATTATTCTACTCTTTCTTTCTTTCTTTTTTCTTTTTTTTTTCATTTCATTCTTTTTTTTTTTTGTCTTTATATACGTACATTTTTTTGATGTAACATATTCTTGATTGCAGTCTGGGCAACAAGCCTTAAACACAATCAACAGCGATAAGGTGACCTCTATTGATAGTGAAACTTCAATTTCTAGCCCACGACCTATTGCCATATCAGTGGGAAATGTAACTCAAATGCCTAGCACTAAATTTATGGAGAGGATCGTGAGTTCTAATATCCCTGAAGATTCTGTTTATCGTGCTGAAGATGTGATTCTAAGAAATCGCATTGACCTTGCACTGAACCTTTGGAAAAGTCTTCAACAAAGAATTGCTAGGACCCCTTTTGAGAAACCCCCTTCACTCATGGGAGAGGCTCAAAAGATTTTTGATGCCATAGCAGCCAATAAAGCTATTGATCCATCACCATTGCAAAGCTTGGTTGCTGATTATTTTGAGAAGGCCAGAAGTTTTGAATCACTTCAATCCTTCTTTTCTACGAGTGTGATGCTTGAACAACGTGACAAGCAATTGACAGATTGTAACTTTCGCCTTGCTGAGCAGCTAACTACAAAGATTGAATTGTTAGCATGTGGTGAAGCACTTAGGGATGGACTGATGAGTGTTAAAGCTAGGATAGTAGAGCTGCAAGAAGAACTAGAACATCAATCCAATCGCAAGAAAGATCTCGAAGCTTCGATTCTCAATAATGATGAAAAGTTGTCAAATCAAAGCTCTATCATCTCGAATATTCGAGATGAGATTTCTTTCATAGAGACTGCTCCTTCCTTAAGTAATGCGAACATTGAATCTTTGCAGTTGTTGAAACAGGGGCTGGAGACAGCACGTGATGAGTTAGAGAATTAAAATTGGAAATACTAACCTGTACTTGCAATCAATAATCATTGTAGCATCTCCTTTTTGTTTTCTTTGTTGTAGAAGTTTCATGTCTTTCTTTCCAGCTAATAAAATCAGTTCTCTTTGCATCACTCGTTTATCTAATTTCTCCACCATTGTCTCCACTTTTTTTTTTTTTTGCATGTGACTGAACTCAGTAAATAATACTAAGTTGCCTACGTACCTTGTTAAGGGATCAAGTCATCACGTAGTTCAAAAGATTTTTTTTTTTGTTTTTTTATTGTTTTGTTTTGTTTTTTTTTTTTGATTTTTTTGTTTTTTTTGTACGCTTCTAAAGGTAATGGGAAGACATCATGTACCCTTGCAGCGTTGTAGTAGATAGTTTAAGCTCTTACCGAGGAGCAATCCTCGATGTTCACGCATAGAAGTGTTTAAGGAACTTCCCATTGATGGGGCCGATCCTTGCATCATCATTGTTGATCAACTTGTGAGCTTGGTTGGTGTTTGCCCCCTGCTTGAGAGTTGGAAGTACATCACAAGCAACGATCACATTGTTTGACCTGACAACTTCATCAAAGTCTAAATCAATCTTGTTTTCTTTGGCAAGTTTCATGACTTGTTCTTTGAAGACGAAGCATTTTTGGATTGGGTGGCCAATGATGCAATGATATTTGCAATAGTTAGGGTGATCAACTTTCCCTATGTCTTCTGGTCGCCTGCATTCTGGCAATTCAATTAGTTTCAATTGCAGTAGCTATTCTAAGATGTTTGGCACATCTTCATCGGGGAACGGATGTACTCTTTGCTTACGTTCCTTAAAAGTCAGATGATGCACCTCGTTCTTTTGCCATCCTTCAAGTCGTTTTTCATTTGCATTTGCTCCTCTTCTTGGAACCTTGACTTCGGCAGTGTTAACAACCATTGGGTCTTTAAGGTTGGCTTTTGGCATTCCTGTCATTCCTCCTTACTTCCTTTCTGGTTTCCTCAGGTATGGGAGGTTTTGTATTTCCGCGGCTAGCAATGCTTAGCTCCATGTCATGCGCACAAGTTGCTAGCTCTTCAAATGTTCGAGGCTTTATCCCTTGGAGGATGTAAAGAAGTCCCCAATGCATGCCTTGGATGCACATCTCTACAATAGATATTTCAGAAAGTCTATCCTTGCAATCCAAACTCAAAGAACGCCATCGATTGATATAATCGACCACCGGCTCATTTTCCCATTGCTTGGTATTAGTAAGCTCTATCATGCTCACCGTGCGATGCGTGCTGTAGAATCGGTCTAGAAATTCTCTTTCAAGTTGCTCCCAACTATCGATTGACTTAGGTACTAAGTCTGTATACCAATCAAAGGCATTTCCCTTCAGTGAACGAACAAATTGCTTTACAAGGAGGCCTCCTTGAGTCCCTGCGTTCTCACAAGTTTCTACAAAGTGAGCAATGTGTTGCTTAGGATTTCCTTTGCCATCAAATTGCAAAAACTTGGGAGGTTGATACCTATTTGGCATTCTCATGTTGTCGATGCGCTTTGTGTAGGGTTTTGAATATATGAGAGAACTTGTAGAAGAACCTCCATATTGTGCTCGAATGTTATTTGTTATCATGTCTTGTAATTGTTGGACTGACAACGAAGCCACCGAAGTAGATTGTTCTCGTTGGGGAGTGTCTTCAATTTCTCTCCCTTCATCATCCTTCGCAGATGTGAATTTATGACCATGGCTTGAATCACCAAGATCTTGTACTTCGAGTTTGTTCATTAAAGTTGCAATTTGGAGGTCCTTATCTTCAAGTGCTTTTGTGAGAAGGACGACCCTTTGCTCCATGTCAGCCATCTTTTCTTCCATGGTGGAGGTGTTAGTCATCATGACTGACACAACTTCCCAAGATGATGGAGAAGAAAGTGATTTGAAGTGAGCACGTGAAATCTCATCTTTTGAGTTCCCTTTGATGGGAGAGAAATCGTGCAACCAACTTCTTGTGAAGGAAGAAGGGGATTTGCCCCCATACTTGAGGCGTTCCAAGGTGGAGATGACCTTGTTTCTTGTGAAAGGGTCTAAGGAAATGATTGTTTGGACCTTGGCTTCCTTGGTTGATTGAGCTTGAAGTTGATTATGAGTTTTAGGTTGGCTACAATTGATTGCACCAATTTAGTTGTTGGTGGTAGCTGTACCAAGTCTAATTGAAGTAGCTATTGTTGAAGCTTGAATGTTCTTGCTAGAGGCCATTGAAGTTGGTAGCAAGACGATGAAGATTTCTTTCTTTGAAGGAGAATGAGATGAGAGGCAGAGATGTCCCACTGGGCGTGCCAGAATATGTGGACGACTAAATTTCTAGTTCGAAATGAGTCAAACAAGTAAAATAGTTTCACAAATACGAATTTGTATTGATGATTATGTGGTACAATTCTCTGTAATTACAAAAGAGTTCTCCACTGATTCGATCTCCTTAAAAGACTTGTTGATTGGAATTGTGGTAATGTGATTTTGATTCGAACACCAAATATACTTCAATTTGGCTAAAGAATGGATCGAAGATCTTTGGAACAGAATTACAATGAATCTCTGGCTATGGGCTTGTTGGAAATCCTTTGTTCTTCACGTTCTTCGTGTGTTCTTCGTCTTCGAAGGTTTGTGGTGGAAGTTCTTCGGGGCTTTAGAGGCTTGAATTCGTTGAGCTTCACTGATTTGTGATTTGTTGAGGTTTCTGGAGGCTTTTGAGCTTGATTCCAGTGAACTTTGAGATCTAGGAATATGATTTGGTTGATTCCTCTTCGAATGTTCTTTGTATTCGAAGAATTGTGGTGGAAGTTCTTCGGGGCTTTAGAGACTTGAATCCATTGAGCTTCACTGATTTGTGATTTGTTGAGGTTTCTGGAGGCTTTTGAGCTTGATTCCAGTGAACTTTGAGATCTAGGCAGATAGTTTCGATGATTCTGCTTCAAATGTTCTTCGATTTTGAGTTTGAAGTTCTTGAAGTTCTTAAAGGCTTTAAGGCTTGATTCCTGCAGAGCTTCTGTACTTCTGAGTGCTTCTGAACCTTCTCTGATGCTGTTTGTGCTCCAGATAGCTTGGTCCTCTCCAGATCCCTCCAAATACCTTAGGAAGGCTTCTATTTATAGGAGTTTGGGGGTGGGTGAGTGACATGTGGCGGAGTCTGATTGGTGACACATGTCACAGCCTGATTGGTTCGCCTATGTCATCGCTTACACGTGCTGGATTGATTAAGTCATCGCTTACATGTGCGAGGCTGCTTGTGTCATCGCTTACATGTGCGCTAATGCGTGATTGGTTTTTGCATGACACTTGGCAAATTTCCGTTGGCTTCTGAGTAGTGATAGCAAAACCTAGTAGCAATACATGGTACTTTGTAATTGGCTGTATTTTGTGGACTTGGTAATGTGACGTGTCAGCTTGTGATAGGTCGGGAATTTTTCCTCTCTACACCATCCAACTAGGTCCTACCCTAATTTGATGAATCTGCACCCTCTCCCTCTTTACCTCAGCAGGCTTACATAAATCTTCAACTAGGATGACCCGAGGTAAATTTTGCGTCGAGGAGGTTGCGAGCGTGGCAAGAGAGTTAGCATGTGTATTTCTGCTTCTAGAGATTTGCAAGAAGGTGAAAGACTCAAACTCTGACTGCAAGTGTCTAACCTGATTCAAATACTCTTGCATTCTCAGATCTCTGGCTTCCAACTCTCCCTTCTCCTGGCCTATAACCAACCTCGAATCTGAAAATACCTCCACTGATTTTCCTCCCATTTTTCGAACCATAGCCATTCCTACCAACAGAGCATCATATTCAGCCTCATTGTTTGTGGCCGAGAAACCCAACCTTAAGGATTTTTCAATAATGATCTTCTTAGGAGAAATTACAACTAGCCCCACTCTAAATCCTCTTTGATTTGCTGCGCCATCAACGTATACCCTCCAAGACAAAGGCTCTTGTAAAGAGACCACACCAACTAATTTTCCATACATGTTCAGCTTTTCTCCCTCCTCTTCCAGTGGGGATTCAGCAAATTCGGCCACCAAATCAGCAAGGACCTGGCCCTTAATAGAGGTGTAAGGTATATATTTGATGTCAAAAGCCCCTAAGATCGTACCAAATTTGGCAATTTTCCCTGTGTAATCAGCCTTTTGAAGTAGTGATTGAAGAGAGAGTTGGGTTAAAACCACAACTGTGTGAGCTTGGAAGTAGTGAGGGAGCTTACATGTAGCGTGTAGCATGTAGCATGTACCACTGCAAAATAGCTTTCTCCAGTGGTAAGTAACAAACTTCTGCTTCATGCAAAGACTTGCTCACATAATAAACTGATTTCTACACCCCACTATCAACCCGTATCAACACTAAGCTCATCGCATGGGAAGTCTCAGCAATGTAAGTAAACAAAACCTCATCCACCTCGGGCCTAGACATAATGGATGGTCGAGAAAGGTATTCATTCAGTTGCTAGAAGGCCAAAACACACTTCTCGGTCCACTCAAATCTCTTCTACTTATTCAACAACTGGAAGAAAGGTCTGCACCTGTCTGCTGATCAAGAGATAAATCGGTTCAAAGCAGCAGTTATTCCTGTTAATCTCTTAACTTCCTTGGGATTTCGAGGTGGCTGCAAACCGTTATTAATTACCTTAATTTGATGAGGGTTGACCTCAATCCCATGATGAGTGACCATATAACCCAAAAATTTTCCTGAACTAACACCAAAGGAGCACTTGGAAGCATTGAGGCTTGTGTTTCCTCAATATTTCAAAGATATCTCCCAAGTCACTAACATGCTTAGTCTCTTCCCTACTCTTTACCACCATATCGTTTATATAAACCTCAATATTTTTTTCTAATTATGGCTCGAACATCCTGGTCATCATCCTTTGATAGATGGACCTTGCATTCTTCAAACCGAAAGGCATCACCTTGTAGTGGTAATTTCCAGTAGACGTAATGACAGTTGTCTTCTCCTAATTATCAAAAGCTAATGGTATCTGTTGGTATCCTTGAAAGGCATTTAAGAAACTCATCCAAGGATGGCTTACAGTTGCATCCACCAACTGATCTATTTAAGGCATGGGGAAAGGGGTCCTTAGGGCAAGCTTTATTCAAATCTGTGAAATCTACACATACTTGCTACTTCCTGTTCTTCTTCTTCACTACCACCGTATTGGCCAATCACTCAGGGTAGAACACTTCCTTAATAGCCTCAGCCTACTTAAGCTTGTTCCCCTCCTCCTTAACAGCATCAGAATGCTTTTTAGATGAGCGTCGAGGTGGTTGCTTTCTGGGGATAACAGCTAGATTAACATTTAAATGATGGCAAATGAAGTTTGGATCCACCCCAGAGGCTTCATAAGCACTCCATGCAAACGCATAAATATTCTCCCTAAGGAACACTATCAGCTCTTCCTTCTCTTGAGGGGACAATTGAGCTCTGACCTGAAAAAACTTCTCATTATCATCACCTATAACCACCTTCTCCAATTCCTCACACTTTGCCCCTTTTGATACCGCATTCGTAGATAATATTGGTATCCTTGATTGCTATAGGCCTCGCTCAGCAAGGGCCAAGGACTCGCCTTCAGTCTGATGCTTAATTATAGCTACCAAGTACTACCTGGTCATAAATTGGCTCCCCACCAGTTCCTCAACCTGGTCCCTGAACGAATACTTCACTTTCAAGTGCAGGGTGGAAGAAATAGCCCCCAAGGCATGAAGCTAGGGTCTTACCACAAAGGTAGTGTAGGGGGAGTAAGCATCCACTACAATGAAATCCACCTCCACCATTTCTGAACCTGCTTATACAGGTAGTCTAATTTGACCTTCCGGAATAACAAATTTCCCATCAAAACCTAACAAGGGTGAATCATAACCTGTCAAATCCCCATGCTTCAATTTCAGTCCCTTATACAAATCAGGGTACATGATCTCTGCCCTGCTGCCCTCATCTACTAACACTCTCTTCACATCATACCCCCCTATCCCGAGGGTAACCACCAAGGCATCATCATGTGACTGTATGGTTCCAACCTTGTCCTCATCAGAGAAACTCAACGATGGTCGGACCTCCGTCCTAGACCTCTTCGGTTCAAGGGGGAGTCCTCTACAAGTGGCCGAGCTATGGACATCACCCGGGAGGGATGAGAACCAGTTTTCCCTAGGGCAGCTAGAATAACATTAATTGTGCCCAAAAGTGCTCTCAAAGGAGTGCCCCTTTAAGATCCCAATCTGGCCTGGCCTCCTTGCCCACTAGGCTAATATAAAAATTTCCTTAACCTTCCATCTCTGACCAGCTGTTCCAGATGACTCCACAAAGTCCTGCAGTCTTTTGTGGTATGTCCTCGCTCCTGGTGATATTGGCAATGAAGGCTTTGGTTGCGTTTCATAGGATCTCCTCCCATCTTATTCAGCCATTTAAAGTATGGCTTATTCTTAATTTTTTCCAAGACTTGATGTACTGGTTCTCGGAACACCGTGTTAACCACTTGGGCAGTAGTAGACTCAGATTGCCCAATAAAGTCTTTTCGGAGCCAATTATTGTTGTATCTGTCCGACCTGAAATTCCTCCTATCTTGAGGGATAACCTTAGCCTTCCCCTTCCCCTGCTGTTAGTCCTCCACCACCCTCTTGTACTCATCGATACGGTCTATGAGTTGACGCACACTTCTAACGGATTTCCTTGTTAAGGATTTTCTCAAATCATGCTCAGCGGGTAGGCCGACCTTGAAAGTCCTTATAGCCACGTCATCGAAATTCCCATCAATCTTGTTGAACATCTCCCAATACCTGTCAAAGTATGTTTTCAGGGTCTCCCCCTCTCACATGGTCATGGACAACAAAATATCCAAGGGCCGAGGAACTCTGCTGCACGTAACAAAACGAGATTCGAACGCCTGAGTGAGTTCTTTAAAGGAATTAATAGAACCTGCTCCCAGGCCATCAAACCACCTCATTGCCACAGGCCTCAAGCTGGATGGGAACACCTTGCACAACAAGGCCTCATTCTTGGAGTGTACAGTCATTCTTTAGTTGAAATGGCTCACATGCTCCACAGGGTTCATCCGACCATTGTACATGATGAACGTTGGCTGAGTAAACCGTCAAGGAAGCTTTCCCTCTTCAATTCTGCGTGTGAAAGGTGACTTGGAAATTTGATTCAACGCCCTACTCATAGCATCGTTTCCCAGACCTTTGCAAGATGGGCTCTCACTTTTGTGCCTATAGTGGTGATCCTCATCACAGAAGAAAGATTCACTGGGGGGAGTCCTCGACCTGGGCCTTTAACTGCCATCCCTGTCACCATCAGAAGAAGAAACAAAACTTGAAGGAGTCCTCTTCCGTCGTTTGCAGCACAACCTCCTTCGCAAACGATCAATCTCTAGTTGCATGGTTCTAGTATTCTTCTTATGAGAGACGTGACTACCACCTCAAGATTGGCTCCTACTAGTATGGGTGGTATGCACACTACCATCTCGATCCCTTCTTTGTTCAAGATTGAGAAAATGATCTTGACATTGGGACCCCATAGATTCCGCCTGGTTTGGCCCAGAGCCCACCATCACTGAACGATTATCACACTAAAGCTCAAGTAATTCCCACAGACGGCACCAATTGTAAGGGCACGGTTTGGTTCCTAAGCCCAAAGGGTGAAAGGATCTAGGCCCAAAAAGCCCAATACAATGAATTTGTAGAGAATGGGTAAGAAAACTTGGCTCTAATAAGTTAGACAACAATTATAATGGGTCAAGATGACAAGAAAATAAAAAAGAACTGGTTTTATCTAAAGAAAATTGTCCTCGGTACAATTCGAGGAGGTTGCTTCTTGTATATATTTCTTTTGATTTTGATTACAAGTACAGTTCTTGTTGCTACATTATTTTTCTCTTAATTTCTGATCCCCCTCCCTTTGGAGCTTCTCTCTCTTTTATACTATCCTATTTCCTTCATCTCCATCCTCCACGTGTATGTCAAATTGCTAGCTTTGATCATTGTCCCATCAACACCTTCCTGAAGTATTTGAGAGTAGTTGTAAGGCTGAAAATCACTGTTCAGGTATCACTTCCACATTAATGCGGCCAGAGAGTTAGCTGCAGAGCATTAAATGCGATGGTAGCAGCTTTCCTTTAGATATTTCTTAGTTTCCCTCTGTCCTAAGCTTTCATGGTGTTTATCCTTGTCAATAGAATCCTCCGGAGTGTTGCTCTTGATGGCAAACCACACCTTCTGACTTCTGCTCTGCTTAGCCGAGGAGGCACTCCTCCTCAGACCACCTTCCCCAATTCTTGTAGACATAATCTTTTCATAACCCACTGATTCTTACCCCCTCATCAATGCTTCCTTGTCCTTGGATTACTAAACGTCCTCGGACAAGGCCCACGGCCCAATATTCATTTCTGGGCCTTTTACCACAACTTTTCATGAGGCGAGTTGTGAATAATGAAAATATGGATCTATCATTTTTTCTCTTCTCACACTGAGTTTTGTTTACGTAGAACGGGTTTGGTAGTTAAAAGAACCGTTTTAAGGGACAGCTCCCAATTAATCATGTCGGACTGTACTGTCCGGTTCAGGTTTTAAAACCATGGGTAAAAGATCACTTCACTGTGAATAAAGTATTATTCTTCTAAATCAGTAAATTAATTAATTGGTGGCATGTTATGACGTAGGCAAATAGTTTTAATGATTCAGCATTCCTAAGAGTTCTAGGGTTCGATCCCTACCCATTTTCAACATTTTTTTTCTCTTTTTTTTTTTCTTATTAATTTTCTAACTTATTGTTATACTTTCTCTAATTTTTTCCCTCCTTTTACATTTTCATCTCCTCACAACTATCTACCTTAATATCATTTTTCCTCTATCCCTTTATTTTCCTTTATTTTTGGCTTTTCTTATTCCCCTCTTCTTATTATAAATTTACAATTCTCTTTCTCATTCTATACATAGTTTTCCCACACACAAAATATTATTTCTCTCACAATTTTTTTTTTTCATTTTTGGTGGATTTAAAAAAAAAAAAAATTGCATCTCTATTTTAGGTTGATTAATTTTTGTATTATTTGGAACTCTACTTTGGGTTGATGTGATTAAGTTTGTGTTCTTTGATTTCGTAGATGTTGCATTATAAAGATAATATATAAAAATATAATGTCATTTTGTTACATAATATGACTTGGATAATTTGGTATCTAATACTTTTTTTAAAACTTTTTTCCTTCTCATATTATTTTTTATAAATTTCTTATTATTCTCTCTCACATTCTCTCTTGAAAAAATGGTTATTCTCTCTCTTCATTTTTTATTCTTTCAACTCTACTTTATATTAATGAATCATTGTGATTTTTAAAACTCTATTTTGGGTTCATATATTTTGGTGTTGTATTTTTTAGTTCCCCATCACAAGTAGTCTCTTTCTCTCCAATAAAATTTAGAGAATAAATTTTACATATTCAGTATAAGTTTGATATGAGTTTTGATTATCACAACAATCTCTTTTAATCTCTTTTATGAGAATGAATAATTCATTTAAATAAAAATCATATATATATATATATATATATATATAATCAACCTAATGTAATTCATTTAAAAGTAATGACGTTAAAACAAATAAAAAACTACCCTAAAGATTATATTTTATTATTCATAACCTTTATATTTAAAAAGACTTTCACTTAAATTTAGTCGTATCGAAGTGGACTGAAATGTTACATTAACATGGCTCAACAAAAGTGTAGTAACAATAAATGCTATGCTTAAATTTTAGTTATTACGAGTTTGAGATTTATATATTTTTTTAATAAATTTGGGTGCTTTCAACCCAAACATGTTTTTTCCCATTATATAAGTGCGCAAAAATATATTGAAGTGGACTGAATGGACTAAATTGGACCAAATGGACAGAATAGGACCGTATAGGAACGAGGTCGATTGAATGGCTTTAAGTGGACCGAATAGGATCATGGACCAAATAAGAACGAATTGACAAATTAGGATCAAAGTGGACATAATGGACCGAATGAGACCAAATTGGACTAAATAAGACCAAAGAGGACAAACTGGAATGAAGTGGTCCGAATAGAACCAATGTGGACTGAATAGGACCGAAGTGGACAAAATGGAAGAAATAGAACCAAAGTGGACAAATGGATGAAATAGAACCAAAGTGAACAAATGGACCGAATAGGACCAAAGTGAACCAAATGGCCCGAATAGGACTGAAATGGACCAAAGTGGACATAATGGACCAAATAGGACCAAGGTGGACCAAATAGAGCCAATGTGGACCGAGTAAGACCGAAGTGGACTAAATAAGACCGAATTGAACTTTAGCGGGCTGAATGGACTAAATAGGTCCGTATGGATGGAATAGGACCAAATTAAACCGAAGAGGATAGAATGAACCGGATAGAACTAATGTAGACCGAATAAGACTTTTGAATATTTATCATTTTTATTACATTTTTAGGGCTCATATTTCTAATTTCTAATGTCTAATTTCTTTGTATATTTTTACTCGAAACTAAAAAGTTTAGCCAAAATATAATAAAATTTCATACTTTTCAACCCAAAAATCAAGAAAAAAAAAGGGTTGAATTTTTGAGGTAAATTTGAAAAGGCAACCAATAAAAATAATCAATTTAAGGCCCAATAAGACTAAAATGGACTGAAGGGAACATAAATTGACCGAGTGGACTAACTTGGACCGAAGTAGACCTAGTTGGACTGAATATGAACTTTTTAATTTGTAGGGAGAACAAATTATCTTCAACAAATTTTAGAGAAAAAATTATACATTATATTACAATACAAGATAATTATTTATTCTCACTCATCACATGGGTTTGTGACTAGTATTATGTTAAAACTTAAAATGCTAACCATTAACCTTCCAATAGTTTTTCCTAGTCTGTCACAATGTTTATCGTATACCCATGAAAACTGTAAATTTCTTTATAGGTGAAAATAAAATTTTCAACGCTTGATACTATGTGAACAAAATAAAAAACCAAAAAACAAGTTAGGCTTCTCCATGATAAAGTCTAATGATTTATTATACCGAATTCTTTACATGACAAAGTTTAGCTACAAAATTGGTTGTAACGTTAGTCTATGACTTTACTCAATATCTTTTTATTGGAGGTGAATTTTGACAAATTTACCTTTGGATTACATCTTCTTCTTAAATTCTCCATCCTTGCAAAAATTTCAAGAAAAGTAAAGATCAATAGTTATGTCATCAATAAATTTTTTAAATTGCAAGTTTTTGTAATTTAAGCTTATAGATCATATAGTAAGTAATATCATTGACACAAAATTTGATATGTGTATTAAGAACGTAAATGACATGCAATTCAATGGTTAGATCATTTTCAAAATATATAGTAATATTTATTTTATATTGTAAAATAAAAGTGGTTTACCTAAAAGAGAAATAAGAGTGTAGTTCAAGTACAGTAATACATTGGGCCTAAATATGTTGGCCTTATATTGAAAAAGCCCCCACTCAAACCCGGGTGAATGACAACTAACTTGAGTTTAGAAGTCAATGCATGAAAGCAGTAGTGGAGCTACACATATGATTATTTTAAAATTTTGAAAATTTAACCTACAAAAATAGGAGTTGGCCCCCCCAAATATTGGAGTTAGTCCAATGCAATGATACTCTTAAAAAATAATTGGTCTAATAGTTATAGAAATATAACTTTATTTTTTTGCATTTTATTTTTTATAGTAAAATGTGCTTTTATATCTGTTAAATTTTTTATAAATTTTGGTAGCAAGCATGTTTAGATCTGTCTTTTTCAACCTATTATGTGGTGATTAAACAAGTCATTAACTCATCAAAAAAAATTTGTGACTAAAACTACACATGAAATGTCTCTATAATTGCCACATAATGGGTTAGAGCAAGATAGCCTCAAATATGTTTGGAGCCAAACTTGTTCCTCGAAGTTTTGGATCATTCATGTTTAGAAAATTTCATTAAAGGAATTGCAATATTTTTTACTCTCTTTGGTATACAATTTGATCATTTGTATTGAAAATGAAACTTTTTAAGAATTTCACTATGAAATTGGTAAAAGATGAATTTTATTCTATGAAAAATCATCATCAAACATAATTTTAATAGAAAATATATACTAAGCACTTTTTTTTAATGTGCATATATATAAATTATCAAATAAAAAGAGTGTGTGTGTGTAGGGGGAGGGGGGGGGGGGGGGGTGTCGTCTTGACTAATATAGTAGTGTCGCAACTTGGCCCCCAAACAAAAATTCCTTACTTTGCCCTGCATGAAAGGGTCTTAGTGGAGAAGACTTGGTGGATATATCAACTAATTGAATGACTTATTATATTGAACAATGTGTAAGATGTATAGGGGATTGACTTTATATAAGCATGATATGTGTGTTGTACAAAGAATATATAGGAGTATAATATAATGCTTTGATTATTTTGGCAATAATGCTTTCTAGAAAATGATTCATTTTCCAAAAAGAATTTTTTATAAAATTATCTTATTTTCCTATGTTTAGTATCAACCTTAAATGAGTTGAAAAACAATCTCCCCTATCATCCCTTATTTAACTTGCTACAAGATAGAGCAGTGGCATAGCCACTTGAAGACCAAGGGGGGCTTGGGCCCCCCTCCCCCAAAAAGTTTTTTTTTTTTTTTTTTGAAAATATCCTAAATAATTTGAAAATTTTTAAATAACCTTATTATTTTGGCCTCCATACCTGATAATATACATATATATTTAAGAAAGTCTAAAAATAAACATAATTTTCATTTAAATAAAATACAATCTATAAATACATATATCAACAAATTACAATAATTAAACATCTAATATCTTTAAAATGAACACATAAGTATTTTAATAATTACCTCAACAAAAAAAAGGGAAAAAAATTATAATTTTCATCCCAACACATCTAGAGCTTACTTGTACGGTAGAAAAATTGAAAAGTCAAAAACTTTGTTAACGCTGCACCACCAACTCTCTCTCTCTCTCTCTCTCTCTCTCTCTCTCTCTCTCTCTCTCTCTCTCTCTCTCTCTCTCTCTCTCTCTCTCTCTCTCTCTCTCTCTCTCTCTCTCTCTCTCTCTCTCTCTCTCTCTCTCTCTCTCTCGTGTTTGCCTCACCTTTTATTTTTTGGTACACAGGTCACAAGTGAAAGATTGAAGCTTTTGTTTGTACCGTGGGCCCCTCATCCTCATCCCCAAGTCACCTAGCTGTGCAGCAGTGCTCTATCTATGCCCCATAGCTAACCGGCTCTATCTATACCCTGATACTCGTTGTTTTTAACTCTTCCCATGTACTTGCTTTATATCACAATATACTGATTTCGAAGAAGCGGATTTGTATGGCTTAAAGGTTAGAATTTTGGTGGGGTCTATTTTTGGGAATGAACAATTGGAACAAGAATAACTATCGGTGCAGGGAAATTAATGCTTCTTCACTAAAAGGAAAAAATAAGGCATTATTTCCTTCTTTGTTTTATTATTATTTTTTAAAATTTTCCTAAAGACCATTGAGTCTTCTGTATTGATACATAGCATATTTTGCTTTAAAGCAGAAATGACTTCTAGTATTCCTGAGATGGAAGAATAACTCCTATAAATAATAAACAAATAAATTAAGAGTACAGACAAAATCAACGCTCTAATTTTGGCTAATACAATCCATCAAAAGAAATAGAAGGGATTCACCTTTAGTTTTTGTCTAGTTAAAAAATATATATCGTTTACATGTATCTGGTTAGATCATATACCATAGATCTTTTATCCCAATTTTGCTAAGTGAGATGTCTTTTAATTGAAGACAAACACATAACCTTATATATCTTTTTCCTTTTAAACTGCATGGATCCATTTGCTTAATTAATGGAAGTAACAATTTAAAGTAATACATTTTATGAAAATTTAATAGTTTTTTTGAATATCCCAATTAATAGTGGTAATCGTTGAATACTTTTTTGCAAAACCATCAATATGATTTTTTTTTTTTTTATAACTTTAGCTTCAATTGAATTGGTTTCTTTGTACTAATACCACTATGATCATGTCAAAATCATTAAATATTAACCATGTTAAATGCATTTTATGCAAAATATGGTCATATTTCTTTGAAGATATTTCATGTGTAGAGTATTTTAAATGTAAAATAAAAAATTTTAAAAAACTTGTAAATTATAAACAGTGTTGTTTCTATTAAATACCTCAATTCAACATAAAACAAACTCTTTTCAAACCTCACTCAAATTCACGATCTGTAAAAATATGGCCTAGTCTAGGGGCAACTCAATATATTTTGGGGTTAGATATAAATGTAAAATGTATTATTACTTAATATTTTATAAGCAATACATAAATTAGAAGAAAAAAAATCCAACATTTTTTAATAATTTAATACATTAATTGGACTATTTTCATATATTTATAAAATGTATTTTATAACTTTTAATTCTAAAAATATCAAAATAATTAGTATTAAAATAAATATCATATTTTAGATGGTCATTGCCTCTTTTGGCAATGTTGGACTTCCATTATTGAACAATGGATTTCAGTAATGAATTTGTCTTAAAAACTATTAATTCTAATTTTAATTGATAGAGAGAAAAATGAAGAGTAAAATATTTGGAATATTGACAATTTTTACATTATTAAACTACCACAAATATAGTAAAATTTATAAATAAAATATTGAACATTTGAACATAATATAATTTAAAAATAATAGTTTTTATTTATTAAATTTTTGGGCTTTACATCATAAGATAGATAAACAAGACTTTATATTAGACTATGGTATGCCGCAATCCACAAGAGAACAATTCACTTGTTTGACCCAATAAAACTTATATTTGGACCAAACCAAATTTAAACAAGCTGATATTCCAAAATGCTTTTCGACCCAGACATGAGTTAAACTTGTTAGATTTTTTTATTTATTTATTAACTTTCATTAGAGGCCCATTAAATTTATAGACCATACAATAAAAGTAGTCCCCTCCAGTTCTTTTAAAAATGGTTTTTCTTGATATAGGCAATACATAATTACATATACATCCATTGTGAAAAATGAAAATAAAACCCTTGTTAATTGAGCTAGCCAAACAATACTT
Organism: Quercus tomentella; assembly: GCA_028535165.1. Taxonomy (NCBI): domain Eukaryota; kingdom Viridiplantae; phylum Streptophyta; class Magnoliopsida; order Fagales; family Fagaceae; genus Quercus; species Quercus tomentella. Next base: position 11,374,091 of record JAPQVY010000012.1, on the reverse strand, counting down.
TGAGACTATTTAATATTTTAAAAAAATTTGGGCCGAACTAGTAGAAACATGCCTAATCGGCTTGGGCATCATATGAGGTTAAGCCATGAGAACAATTGGTTGGGCTGGTTGATGGGATAGCGCATGGGCTTTCATGGTGAGATTCTCATTAGCATTTGAAAGTCCGCTAACTTTGCCTTGCGCATGTGTAACCTTTGCAAAAAAAAAAAAAAAAAAAAAATCACAAACCACATATAAATGTTAATGTTTAATTCCATAACAAAGAAAAAAAAATTAATTATGTTTGTAAGTTTTATCAGCAATGGATCTAGTTGGAAAAGCCATCAAGAACGTTAGAATTAATTGGGAGCTTGACATTCTTAAGCATCTTGATCAAGGTCATTTTGAGAATTTAGTGTGGTTTGTATTCCATCGAGATTACTTATTTTCTATTTTATGCTAATAAGATATGCCAATTAAGGAGTCAAGAGTATGCCGGGCTATAATGATAGAAAGCAACATATATAATCAACCCTAATCAATTTGTTTAGCATCTATAACCGGCCCAAAAATATTGGGACTAAAACTTAATTACTGTTGTTGTTGTCGTCGCATGCATGATGCAACATGGACTGATGAAAGTTGTCCATAGCTTCATCGAGTAGGATAATTAACTCATTTTTATGCTTCTTGATAATTAAATAAAAATGTCTTTCACTACCTCCATTTTTAGAGAAACCTATTGAATAAATTATGAGTGTGTCCAATTGAATAATAAATTTGACTTACCTCCAATACTTTTTTAACTGGATATGTCTCTTTCTTTTAAATATACAATGACAAGTGGTAATGAGTTTTAATCTCTACATTTTATTTAGTTAGTGGATGATGTGGCAGTTTCTCATTAAAACAAAAAAAAAAAAAAAATCTTTTTAAAAAAATACTAGAAGTAAGCCAAACCCGAAAATAATTGTCTAACAAATAAAAAAATTTGGAGAAAACGGGTTTTGGAAGATTCTCATATATTCAATCTTTAAAAGATTGTATAACAAAATAAAACCCACATCTTAAAAAGGTCCCCATATACAAATTATAAATTCTGTAATTTATATATATAGCTAAAATTGAGAGAAAATTCAATTAAATTTGAAATTTAATTAGAGTTTAATTTTGCGCCACATATTCCATCTAATCTAAGCCTTTTAATTTGTGCTAAGTGAATTAATTCAATATAAAAATTGGATTTCAATTAGAGTTTAATTTTGTGTCACGTGTCCCATCTAATTTAAGTTTTTTAATTTTTGTGCCAAGTGATTTAATTTAGTGTAGAAAAAGAGGAGTCCAGTATAAATAAATCATTAAAAAAAACCTAATTATATATCTAAATCTATATAGAAAATTAAAAGAAAAGAGACTTTGAATGATTTTATATTTATGAGCCATTTTTTTATGCATCTAAAAATAATTCAAATTTATAAGTTATTTATGTAATATACCATGACTCCCAAGCTAAAATCAATAGCACCACTTCAATTTATCATTTTTGTGCATAAGTATAGACATACTAATTATATAATAAAATAAGATGTTTTTTCCATTCATTTGAGACTCCTTCCCATTAAGGCATGTAAATGCCTTCCAAATCAGATCTGGTATAATATTTTAATGTGAAAAACTATTTTATATGTTTCCTCAAGTGATGTTATGAATATTATAAATTTAGGATGTAAGATTTGTAAATTAATGTGTCAACTTTTAAAAATAACCTAAAAAAAATTAATTAAGAAATTTATTTATATTATATTATTGATATGATATCAATCATATTCATTATCATATAAAACTTTTATAATAAAATTTATAGTAGATTTAATCTTTTTTATTATTATTATTTTCACAAAATTAAGGATGAGGTATCAAACATAAGTTTTTTTAATGTATAAAGAATGCATTCCAAATAAGATCTAATATAATATTTTAATGTGAAAAACTATTTTGTATGTTTTCTCAAGTGATTGATGATACAAATACTACAAATTTATAACGTAAGTTTTGTAAATTTATGTGTTAACTTTTAATTATGACCCGAAAAATTAATTAAGAAAATATTTAATTATATTATTGATAAGATACCAATCATATTCATTATCCTATAAAACTTCAAATATAACATTTAGAGTAGATTTAATCTTTTTTTTCACAAAATTAAGGATGAGGTATTGAACATAAGTTTTTTTAATGTATAAAGAATGCCTTCCAAATAAGATCCGATATAATATTTTAATGTGAAAAACCATTTTTGTAGGTTTTCTCAAGTGACGTTACGAATACAACAAATTTAGAACGTAAGTTTTGTAAATTAACGTGTCAACTTTTAAATATAACCCAAAAAATTAATTAAAATTTTTATTTATTATATTATTGATATGATATCAACCGTATTCATTATCATATAAAAATTTTATAATAATATTTACAGTAGATTTAATATTTCATTATTATTATTTGTTTCACAAAATTAAGGATAAGGTATCGAACATAAGTTTTTTTTTTTTTTTTAATGTATAAAGAATGCCTTCCAAATAAGATTTTTTTTTTTTTTTTTATGGACCTTCCAAATAAGATTTGATATAATATTATAATGTGAAAAACTATTTTGTATGTTTTCTCAAGTGATTTTACAAATATTACAAATTTAGGACGTAAGTTTTGTAAATTAATATGTTAACTTTTAAATATAACCCAAAAAATTAATTAAATATTTTTTTTATTATATTATTGATATGATACCAGTCATATTCATTATCAAATAAAAATTTTATAATAAAATTTAAAATAAATTTAATATTTTTTATTATTATTTTTTCTCAAATTTGAGGATGAGGTATGGAACATATATATATATATATATATATATATATATATATATATATTTATGTATATATTTGACACTATTATTGAACTACTAGCCTCTAAGCACGCACATTGCGCGTGCTCAAAGGCTCTTCTATTTTTTTGATAAAAGTTAATTTGCGTCTATTATAAAAAAGAAATTAAAAAAAAAAATTAAATTTTAGAAGTTCTTTTTTTTAATTCAAAATGAAATTTGTTATTTAAAATTTATGACCCTATTTCTAAAAGAAGTTACCTGTGGGGCCAAAGAATTTGTGACCTCGACCCACTTCATTTTGGGGCCCAAGGCCCGACCCGAGGAGGGACATTGTCGAGGACATACAATGAAAGTCCAAACGGCCTAGGGATATAGCCGAGGGCGATTCTGTCCTCGGCATCCTAAAACGCTCCTGGAGGAAAGGGCAAATACGGTATAGGAACAGTTCATGGAAAAGCTAAACACCTCCGCATTAATGTGGAAAAGACCCTTGAATAGGATGGCAACAAAGGACAAGGGAAAAGCAACCATTACTGTAATAAAGTACTCTGCACCTGACAGAGTAATGCTTTTCAGCTTTTACAACCACCCCCAACCACTTTGGGTATAAGCTGATAGGACAAGTATCAGCCCTAGAAAGTTGAACCTACACGTGAACGTAGGAAGGAAGGAAAAAGGCTAGTATAAAAAGGAAAGAGAAGCAACTACAGAAAAGGGGGGGACAAATCGTCTCCCAGTCCCTTGAACCCTAAACAAGGGAGAGTGGTAAGAATACCAATCCCCTCGGACGAGGTCTAAGGACCGAAGCCGCTCAGGCCGTGCCGGAGGAAAGGTCTTATTAGATACGCTAAGTTCACCCTCGTGCGACTACCATGAACACTATGACCAACCACCGTCCGGTGACCAAGGCCTAACCTTTCAAGCCCACACTCTACAAATCATATTGTTTGGACCCTTAACGTGCGAACCCAATACCATTTTGGGGTCGTTACAAATCGAGTCCTTACATTACCCTTCATTAATAAGAGTATTTTTGAATCATATAAAAGTCCAATTCAAATAGGAGAATCCTCTTATATATAGTATAGATATAACTCTTGATAAACATTATTTTCATTTTCACCAATCTTATCATTAGTTGAGGAAACTTTTACCACTTCTCACCTTACTTGAATAGGAAATGTTCTATAGATTCTCACATATGTATCCTTGATCACAATGAACAACTAATCAACCACCAAGACCTTTAAAAACAAAAACAAAAAAGAGTATTGGCATTGTTAGAAAAGCATCAACATTTACATAAATATAGCTATAGGATTTAACAATTAATTGACAACTAACTTTTGACAATGTGCAAATATATCCACATATTCACGAAAACCGTATCTTTATATTAGATCACAAGATATAATTTGTGGGATTTTATAAACATATATATATATATATATATATATATATATATATATATATATCAAATATCTAGCCTAATGTTTGGTGGTCAACGTGTCCCTTGTGTTTCATGTCTTATCGAATTATCACCAATATACTTTGCGTCCATATCTTCATGATCAGGGGATCTCGGATGATAGGGACCGAATCTATTTGATCAGATATCTCACTTGCATTATATGCCTTTGCCAGCTTTTAAAATTTGAGCAACGATTAATTCTTTATATTGTTCTAATTTAACATTTCATTCAATAGTTTGAAAATGAATTTTTAAGAGCTGCTTTTTAAACATTCTTCAAAGATTCACAACCATATTTAATATTTTCAACTTAAGGAAAAAAAAAATCATTGAGTGGATTAGTTGACACCTAAACTAGGAAGTATGAACACATCAAAATCTCTTACATGTCAAACACATACGCGCCAAGGAAATGTAGTTTTGACATTCAATCAATCAAGAATCTCAAATCCAATTAAATCATTTTTCACCCGCAATCATCGATCTACTCTCTCAGAAACTCTCTTGATTTCAAACAATGCTAGATTAATCGATTGTGGGTGTATTTTTATAAATTGTTGGTGAGGGGGGATCCATGGCCGTAGACCCATAATGGTGGTTGGAAAGGTCATTAGACCGAAAAAGCTCAATTTTGGTATAAATCTGGAACCAACTTATGATCATGATTGTCTTGCATGCCGATTCATAAGCATCACCCTTTGAAAAGTTTATTGCAACTATTGACCTAATCATGTTGGGTAAGTAAGGCAAATGAAGACTCACCAACTGTTGACTGAATTGGATAATCTTGTTGAGTATTTGTTGGTACAACTCATTATACGAAGGAATCCAAATGAAATAAATTGTACATTCAAGTTATTTATGAATATCTTGAACTCCATTTGGGGAAAAAAAAATTCTTGTTTATGTTAAGTGAGCAAGCCAAACTAAAGCCCAAGTTTAAACTCAAATATTAAAAAAGCAAAAGTCTAACATAATATTGTATTTCTAATAATATCATGTGCCATGAGTATGAGACTCAATTTTAGTATATGTAAAGTCATATGTTTATATGTATAAATTTATAATAAAAAAATAATTATACAAATTTGAAATTATAAATAAGACCATAATGTATCAAATTTATCTTTTTGAATTTTATTAATAGTATAAATAGTTCAAATTTTAATATAATAATTCAAGATTTTTACCCTAATTGGTAAAAACTCATAAATAAAAATCATTTTATTCAATTAACTTAGATAAATATATAATTTAACTAAGATTCAATTATTAATTATTAAACTAGATTTTTTTTTTTTTTGTTAGGATATTAAACTAGATTTATTAATGTATAAAAAAAATTTACAATAAATAAACCAAACTTAATGATTAACACAAATTAATAGTACTGTTTTATTCGTTTACAATACAACCAAATTTACAAACGAGTACTTGGCAAAATCGAATTTTGTGGCTCGAAAAAGTACAAAAAGTTTGGAGAGAGTAGGGGATAAACTTTCAAAGACGATTGCAAATCTTGAGGCCATCTTTCATGTGTGTACAATCGAAGAGCATTTGACAGTTTGACACTGACACATCGAAACAAAGAATTTGGGAAAACACAGAGAGAGTCGCAGCTTAGTATTAGTATTACCCGTGCGAAGCACAAACGTCAACATATTACATTACTCAGATCTATGCCTGCGGCTTGTCCCACGTGTGTCCGCTGCAACAGCCTTTTCTCCTTTTTCGCCGTATTTCTATTAAATGCACGCACGTTTAATAAGACTAAATTCTTGCCACCGCGTACTTGATTTTGAGTTTTGACGCGACACTACAAGTATTAAGCTTTTTCGGATATTTCCGCCGATCTTACGTAATAGTCACTCCACAAAATGTTAAGTTTTTATAGGAGTAATAATTGAAATTCAAGTTTTTAATATAAAGTTTATACATATATAAATTAAAATATAATTTATATTTTGTATTAAAAAAAATAAGACAAACTCACCAACGATAAGATAATCTTAGACCACATAATAAACTATAATTTTTGTCACAATTATCCATGTAGCAGACTATAAGTGAAAGAGAAAGAGTGATGAATTCATGTGAAAGTGACTTGTATATAAACATTTAAATTAGATTAAAGTAAAATTTATATTTTGTATAAAAAAAAAAAGACAAACTCACCAACGGTGAGATTAACAAAAATTCTAAATCGCATAATAAACCACAAATGTGACATACTATAAGTAACAGAGAAAAAATAATAAGTCGAAAGTGACTTACTGCTGGTCACATTTTACCATTGTAACAAAAGTTATAACTTTTGATTTGTTACTAAAATTTATAATGAGATTAATCATTAATGTCTACGTCAGTGTTAACTTAGATAAAAGCCCGTTACGTGGCGCAGTGTCGGCAAGGCGAGGCCGTTGTTGAATGAGTAGTAAATGATTGAGTTTGTTTGTTTCTACAATTCTTTCTTTCTCTCTGGGCTTTCAAAAAGTCTGAAACACAAAGGGCCACAAATGCAAATGAAAAATCGTCGTTATATGTCAATGCCATTGAACCAGGCAAATTAGATGAGCTCTCCCTATCATTTTTTGATCGTTGCTAACACTGTCTTTCTGGGTCCCTTTTAACAAAAGTGCTTAGCTTTTTATTTTTTTGGGACCATTTTTCCTTCATACATCACAGGTTTACTATGCATTATAGAGGAATGAAATTCTGATAAAATTGTTGATCACAGGCCCTATATGTTTTGTTGAATGGATGGAGAAGGAAAATAAAGGAAGAGAAATGAAGGAAAAAGTTGTGAAGTCGTGGGTTTCAGTTAGTTCAACTAGTAAAGCCCCTTATGATTGAATAAAAAATCTAAGATTCAATCCCTACCTACACCAAAAACCGACTAGTATTTTAATCTGATGATAACAAAGTTCTAAAAATGTATTTGACATATTCTTTTTATGACAAAGGAATCTGATTCAAAATAATAAAAGAAAATTGGAAATTATTAATTTTCCATCCATCAGACATGATTGTGTAATATTTTATAGAAGTAATTGGTTTCCAAAATTTTTTTATTATAAAAAGGTATTATATTATGAGTTCAAAGAAGTAAAAAGTGAAAAAAAAAATGCTTTCATCCATTTTCGAAAGAGTCGAAAATAAAAGAAGGTATATAATGTAGTAGGTGTATTCAAAACATTTTTTTTTCTCAAAGTAGAAGAAGAGATTGAAGTGATGAGGATGGTTCATTCTTGATTTACTAAAGGTAAAGGAGCTCTTTTACTCAAGCATGATAGAATATTCAGCCAAAAAAAAAAAACTCAAGCATAATAGAAATCTGATGGTGATGCCGTGATGGTTCCTTTATTACCTCAAGTATTTTTTTTTTTTTAGTTGGATAAAAAAATATTTTTTTTTTAGAAAAAAAAAAAAAAATACATATTCAACGTTTGGCCTAGCAAACCAACCCCCCAAAAATCATGATTTCTTTCACCTTGGCGAGATTAATTTGACATGACCCTTTTCAGTGACTTCCAAATACCTCACTTGCTGTCACTGAACCATTGGAGAAAATCACTTACCAGAATGACAGTTGACGAGAGCATGTATGATGTCTAGTCCCTTTCAACTTTCGCTTTTGGTGCCCAGCTCTTTTAAGCCAGGAGTAATTTTAGTGGCCACAGGAAATTTAGGACATGTTTGGTACGTGTGTTTAAATAAAAGTTTATAATTTTTTTGAAAAAATATGGTAATGAAAAAATGTATAAAAATACATGTAATATTATTTAAAAATTAAAAAATTATATTTAAAATTATGTACTAAATAGTCCCTTAAATTTTTGTCTCAATTATTTTATGTATTGAATTATATTTAATTATTTGTCATTTCTATATGGGCTTATTATTTACATTCTTTCTCTTGTTGCTTTCTCACTGAAGAAGAAAAGGAAAGTGTTTCTACCCAAATTTCGGAGGAAGAAATTAAGTGTGGACTTTGGGCATTGGGCACTGACACCGTTTAAAGCTCCAAGAATAGATGGCCTTCACGCTGGATTTTACCAATATTTTTGGGTTGATGTTAAGGAGCTGGTGTGCCAAGAGGTCACTAATATCTTTGAAACAAGGGAGTGCCAGAATACTTGAATGAAACTTTGATTTCCCTAATTCCGAAATGCCAAAGCCCGGAAAGCTTCAGTAATTACAAACCCATCAGCCTGTGTAATTCCATTTATAAAGTGGTCATTAAGATCTTAGTTGGCCGCATCAGACCACTTCTTGATAGACTTGTCTCCCCTGTCCAATCTGCTTTTGTCCCAGGGAGGAGGGGTTTGGCCAATATTCTTATCGCCCAAGAGTTGATCCATTCCTTGGACAATAAAAAAGGGAGTCGGTTTCATGGCCATTAAAGTGGACCTCGCTAAGGCCTATGACCGTATTGAGTGGAGCTTCATCCACAAAGTCCTCAAAGCTTTTCATTTCCCACAAATGATGATTGATTTGATCATGAGCTGTGTCTCCACCACAAGAATTTCTATTCTTTTCAATGGGGGCAAAATGGACTCGTTTAATCCTTCAAGAGGAATCCGTCAAGGGGACCCCCTCTCCCCATATCTTTTCATATTATGTATGGAATACCTTGGTTTCCTTATTGAAAGAGAATGCATTGCTAAAACGTGGACCCCACTGAAAGCCTTTAGAGAAAATGTGGAAGTTTCAGACTTATTCTTCGCAGATGACCTCATGTTATTTGCCAAAGCGAGTGAGAAAGGTAATGAAGCCATCAAAGATGTTTTGGATCTTTTTGTGAGGAATCTAGCCAAAGGATTAGCTATGAGAAATCTCACATTTACTTTTCACCGAATGTCCCAACACCTCTCAAAGATAAAATCTGTGAAAATTTGAACATCCAAGCCACCAACAATTTGGGGAAATACTTGGGATTCCCCATTAGGCATAAAGGGGCACCTAGAAATCAGTTTAACTTTGTTGTGGAAAGAGTTCTCACCAAACTAGCTAGCTGGAAAGCCAAGTTCTTATCTTTTGCCAGGCGGACTGTCCTTATTAAATCGTTAATGGCTATTATTCCTAATTATGTGATGCAAGGGGCAGCACTCCCTACACACATATGTGAAAAACTTGATAAAATTAATAGAGATTTTCTTTGGGGATCCTCTCCAAAAAAAAGAAAGATGCATCTTGTGGGTTGGAGCAAAATTATTAAATCTAAGGAGGAAGGGGGCTTAGGTATACAAGCAGCAAAAGCTAAGAACATTACCCTTTTAGCTAAACTAAACTGGAGACTCTACTAAGAGAAAGAATCATTATGGGCGAAAGTGATTTTGAAGAAATATTACTCCCAATCGCGAAGAAATTCCAAAGATCCGGACAAGTTGCCGTGCTCCCCTTATTGGACTGTTGTCAAAAAGGGATTCCCTATCTTTGCTAAAGGGATGTGTTGGAGTGTGGGGAAAAACTCAAGTCTCAAGTTTTGGACGGACAGCTGGGTTAAGGGAAACTCTCTAAGAGACACGGTTGAAGGCCCTCTAACCCCAAGGGAGGCAAACCTTACAATTGGTGAAATATTCCAAGACGGGGAGTGGAATTGGGACATCATTTCTTTTGAGCTCCCAAGACAAATCAAAGATGAGATTTGTGCAATACCTATGCAGCTGTATGGTGAGAAAAAGGATGCACTGATGTGGAAATTTTCCCAAGATGGAGAGTTTAATATGGCCTCGGCTTACGCTTTGACCAACCCCCAAGAAACTAATCTTCAACCTTTTATGGGTAATTGGGTTTGGAAACTCGACATATGGCCTAAGATTAGCTCATTCCGGTGGCTATGTCACCACAACAGTGTCCCGGTCAGACAAGTCATGGCAGCAAGAGGTATTAACTGCATCACAACATGTCCATTATGCAAAACTCACAAAGAGACAATTCTCCACCTACTAAGGGACTGCTCCTTTGCTGCTACCTTTGGAATTCAATCAAAATGCCTCAACCTCTATCAAACCTTGGCCACCTAGACCTCCCTGAGTGGTTGAAACAGAATTTTCAGTGCAGTAGCCAACTTCAAGCCAACGGTCTCCCTTGGAGTACTCAATTCCTATTTGCAATGTGGAGTTTGTGGAAGCACAAGAACAGTGTGGTGTTTGAAAACACTCCTCTAAATGCTAATCTCCATAAATCATGCATCCAACTAGAGGCGGAGTACTTCTTTTGTGTCCGAAAACCACTCCGAACCAAGCAATACTCAGCCATTCCAGTGCGATGTCTTAAACCAGCTGAAGGGTGGTTCAAATTGAATTCGGATGGTGCTTCCATAGGAAATCCGAGGAGTGCAAGAGGAGGCAGATTGATCCGTGACCATAGCGGAAATTGGGTTAAAGGTTACATGAGGAATATTAGGGTGGCCACGAGCATCATTGCAGAATTTTGGGCTTTAAGAGATGGCCTCCTTTTGGCTTCTCAAATGGGCATTACCCATTTAATTGTAGAACTTGATGCAAAAGTTATTGTTGATCTCATGCTCTCCAACAATACCTCTAACAAAGCTTACACGCCACTCCTAAATGATTGCAGGTACCTGCTGAGCCACTTTCAGTGTTAAGAGATCAACCATGTGTCTACCGGGAGGCGAATAGATGTGCGGATCTGCTTGCTAAAGAAGCCTATTCATGTTCAACTGCTTTTGTTGTATTAGATAATCCCCCTTTAGTTAATCTTTGTAGTATTTTGGACTCAGATGCATCTGGTTTGTACTCTTTAAGGCTCTCAGCTAGTACTTTGCCTATTTTGACTATTTAGTTTCAATGAATTCCCCTTTTAACCAAAAAAAAAAAAAAAAGTTTCTTTCTTAAAATTCAGCAATTGATTTTTTTTTTTTTTTTTTTCATAAGACGAAAGTGTATTTTTAGTTAAGTAATGCACATAATTAAATTTTAAGAAATGAATCTAAAGAAAAACACCTAAATACTGTATTTAAATTTGACCCTTTTGCTAAACCTTACCATTTATCACATGCATAAACACACATATTTTCACACCATTTAATTTTACAACTTACTATAATCTGTATAATTATAAATGGACAATAAAAAGTGGTTGGTTTGGGTTTGGTGGCACACATTAACCATTCATTTTTTGAAAGTTTTTATGGAGAATTGAAAAAGTTGTCAAAACAGTTAATTACTTTTTCGTTTTTCCATAAAAAAATTTCTAAAATGGTTTATTAATGTATGCCTTAAGGACACACATCAATAAATCTCTTCTTAAAATCATTTCAAATTATCAAAGTGATAGGGCAATCACTTTTATATTTACGAAAAAGTTAACATACACCAAATTTTTTATAACTTCTTGTCACAGTGATGATATGATAGAATGTAATTAGTGAAGAAAAAATAGTGATTCATGTGTAAATAATAGTTAACCATTTACAATATGCCACCTCAAAATTGTGACAAAAAAAATTATGAAATAATTTATGTTCATAGCACTACTTTTATATTCACTCACTGTTTTTTTACCATTTTTTTTTTTTTTTTTTTTTTTTTTTTTTGAGAAACACCAAAAGTTAATTTAATATATGAATGCTGTGCATTATCTGTGACAGTGTGACACATGTTCATGTGATGGAATGAAGAGTCACCAGGGAATGGAATCACATCTCATAATTTTTTTTTTTTTTTTAAATTGTAGTACTGCAAGTTTCAAGCAAAATTAGAAAGTAGTACAAAGAATTCATCTTTAATTTTCGTCTGTCACCAACAGTGGAGGTTCATTTTTCAAGCAAAATCGTAATGATTACTCGTCAATGCGAACCCCGGATCAGCCTCCAAAGGGTTTGTTCCATTTCCCAATAGAAAAGTTACCTTAGTGCCCGTTTGTTTCAATTTTTTCAGTCCAAAAGTCACGTTTTGAAAAAAGTCAGTCCAAAAATAGTGTTTGGTTAGTATAAAACGTAACTTTTTGGAAAAAGTTGCGTTTTATACTTGTGAAGAGAACGCACATCCCAAATTTGGAGCTCTTCAGGTCCATTTTGCCAAAAGTCCGTGGGCGTTTTGATATATCCGTTGGGGTGAGTTAAGCAATTACCAAATTGCCCTTCAATAAAGGATGCTCATGTCTTCAGAGTCTCACGCACAGTGCCTCATTCCTCTCATCTCATCTCTCTGCTCTACGCAAAGCCAACTCCCTCACGTCTCTCTTTTCTTTTGTCATTCATTGAATCTTCCACCCAACACCGTCCAACCATCACTACCCAACCACCACCACCATCACTCGTTAAAACCACCCCCACCAAAACCCGTTAAAACAACGGAAACCTAAAATACAACGAAAATCAAACATGATCTACCCAAAATCCACAAAAAATAACTTAAAATTAAACCATCAACTGAAAACCCATAACCCAAACCCAAAATCAAAATCAAAATACAAACTCAATAGTAGCAGAACACTTGAAATCAGATGAGAGAGATTCAACCATGCAAGCTTCGACAGAGAGGGATTCCTCTTGACCGATCCGGACCGATCTTCTTCGTCTTCTTCTTCTTTCTTCTTCATCTTCTTCCCAAATTGCCCACTGTGTTTCAAAAGGCAGAGTTAAAGTGTGGGTACTGGGTACTTGAAGTGTGGGTACTGGTCTTCTTGAAGTGTGGGTACTGCCAGTAATATGTGAAGGAAGTGGTAGGGAGGCTCTGTGTGGCAAGAGAAAAGGGAGAAAGGAGGAAAGAAAAAAGAGGCTCTGTGTGGAATGTTCTGAAGCGTGGAGGAAGTGATAGGGAAAAAAGAGGAAAGAAGGAAAAAAAAAAAGAAAAAAAGTAAGGGTACGTGTGTGGAGGAGAAAGAAAAGGAAAAAAAAAAAAAGAAAAAAAAAAAAGGAAATACGGATGAAAAGAAAAAAAAAGAAAATAAAGAAAAAGAAATTAAAATTGAGAAATGCTATCACAATATTTTTACAATACATTCACAACAAATCTTAAGTGGTAGGTTATTATTAGCTAATATTGGTGAGAAAAAAATAATTTCACAATATTTAAGTATGAAATAAACTCTCTTATATATAAATTGTCCTTTTTGGTAATTTACCCCTCAAACTGCCACTTTTATAAGTGCTAGCCAAACACTCATCTTTTTCAAGAAGCACTTTTTTAATAGTTTTTACCAAACACTCAGTTTTTTGAAAAATCACTTTTTCATTATGCACTTTTTGAAAACTCAACTTTTTCAGAAAGCCCAACTTCAAAAAGCTGAACCAAACTCACCCTAAAACTTTTTATACCTGATTTTTTTTTTTTTTTTTTTTTTTTTTTTGTTCTTTATCCTCGCTCAAGAGACTTTTGATTCTTTGATTTTTTTTTTCTTTTTCCTTGCTCAAGAGACTTTTGATTCTTTGATTTTTTTTCCCCTTTCGCATAGTATATCTTCAAAACTTTCAATCACAGACTAATTACTGATCGCGACGGGTGGGTCCATAATGGGGTAAATCGCTAGCCTAGGGAATTTTTCTTAAGTGCAAGTAGCCGGACTAGAATTAGGGAGCACACCCAATCGAACCTGGTACAAACACCTTGAGATCGAGTACCCAACCAACTATGCCAACCCCTTGGGTTGATTCTTTGAATTCGATTATTCATATCTAGTGCAATAGTTCAATGCAACAATATAAATATACATTCTAATATTGTTTCTAAAATCTAAAAAATTGTTCACTTTCTTGTATGCTTGGACCATCATTTTTTTTTTTTTTTTAACTTTCTCCTTTCATATCAAAATTGTAAATACACACGGTGATGGAAATTAGTGATAGGACTGACGAGCTCTCTTTCCTTGGACGACCTCATCAAATACAGTCGTCCACCTCTACATGGCATTGACGAAGGTAGGCGAGTCATTAATAAGAGGATTCAATGCCTCGGACAATTACCAAATAGCTGTCAGATCATTGGAGGCTCATCAAAACTCACATTAATAAGCCCAAAGGCGTTACAGGAAGAGCACTGTTAGGACATATGTGTTTCAATGTTAGGAACATATGTCAATATTTTATGTAATTGGCTAATCCTTTGACAAAATGCACTTTACTTGTAATTGGGTAGATTTAGGATGTGTTTAATACTTCAAGAAACATGGTTTTAAGTTCAAGTGTTAAAACCATACAAGTCTGTCCAAGAATCAAGTCAGAAAGTGCAAGATTTTAAAACTCGACAACTAGCATCTATCGAGGTTTGAAGAAAGCTGTTTCAGCTCGAGGCTTGACAGCTGCTCGACAAATAGGGTATCTATCGAGATTTATGAAGTTCTGATTTTCAGGTCTGATTTTCATTCAATCCATGAATGTATGTTTGGGCTTTCTTTTCTCACAATCCTAAACATATATAAGGATTATTTTAAGGGCCGTAAAAGGTGACACAAGTTGCACAAGAGCAAATTTCACAAGAGTGAAGAAGAGTGTGACCGGAAACCTAGTTTGCCCTAATTCTTGAAAAAGTTGCTGTGTTTGTACACCATAGGGTTTTGTGACCAAGCAATTTCATGATCTTCATCGTCTGGATGAACTGAAGAACTTTGCAGCCAACATCCTTCTCAAATTGGTGATCAAGTCACGTACTGGGATCCGCGTAATTGGTTAGTCACGTACTGGGAGCCGTGCATTGAAAAGGAGAGATTGTCACTACAGAACAAGTCCAATTGGTTATTGGGGTAAGGGTTCAACTGTAGGTTGGTATAAGGTACTGAGATTCCTTTACTTGTAACCGCTTGTTTTGATAATAGTGGATTCTAGAGAGTGGTGACCTTAAAATCACCCGGTGGGGTTTTTGCTGTGTAGATTTTCCCCATTCATAAACAAATCACTGTGTTAATTTATTTTCTACTACATACTTTAGTTAATTGGTGATTTGTTTGTGCTACCACGCGCTTTGCATGTTAAGTTGATTAATTAATAATCTTGGCTAATTAATCAATTAATTCATCACAAGGGGTCAATACGTTTTTGGCCTATCAAGCACTAAAGCCACAATTAAGGCCCTAGCGGCTAGAAACTATGAAACTATATATACACACTCATAAAAAACAATCAAGGTACATAATTTTTCATCCAAAGATACTCTTACACAGATATCTCTGATATTCAGAACTTTCTTATCTCTCTTACAAAGCTTCTATACACTAACTTTGGCATCGGAGACGTTGTGGCAAGCACCACACTAGTGACCAGGGTTTGTGCCTTTATTCCACGTTTGCAGGAGCAGTGACGAGGATTTGGTTCCATTTGGACGAACTTACAGGACAAACGATTTATACATCATCAGTTTGGCGCCATCTGTGGGGAATGACATTTTTGCACTTAGGTTCGAAAGCGCAGTTCCAGACAATTTCTAAATTCAGATGGAGTCCAACCAAGATTCTGCAGCACTAGCCCTGCAAATCCAGGCACTTACAGCTAGCGTGGAAGAACTCCCAGACAAAACCAGGAGATGAGGCTGCGACTTCAACAAGTGGAGAATCGGTCCAGAACCAATCAGGAAGACGAGGGAGATAGTAAAAAAAGGAGTGACCGTCAAAGGCCAGCCACTCCAGATGGACCGAGCTCAGATCTTCTTCGGGAGATGGATGAGGTAAGGAATGCCATTAAAGGGAAAATAGATCGAAACCTAGATAGAATGTTTAGAACGACAGATTCACCCTTTACGGCTGTGGTTTTGGAATGCCCAATGCCGTCGAATTTTCGCCTGCCTCAGCTTGAACCGTTCAATGGACTTAAGGACCCCCTGGGCCACCTCAACACTTTCAAGACGACACTAGGTCTCCACCAGCCCCCGGACAAAATACTATTCTGTTCTTTCCCCACCACTCTCAAAGGAGTTGCAAGGGAATGGTTCACGAAGTTACCAACATCGTCCATCGACAGCTTTAAGCAGTTGAGCAGTTCTTTTCTACGCCACTTCGTCGGAGGACAGCGTCCAAGGAGGCCAGCAGACCATTTACTCACCATCAAACAAGGAGAGAAGGAGACTTTAAGGTCATACGTGAAGCATTTCACTCGGGAAACTTTAGAGGTCGACGAAGCTGATGACAAGGTGTAGCTAACAACCTTTAAAGCCGAGTTGAAATCCAGGGAGTTCGTGGTCTCACTCACGAAGAATCCTCCAAAGACGATGGCAGAGATGCTCCTGAAGGCACAAAAGTACATGAACGCTGAAGACGCCTTAGGTGCGATAAAAGACGTAGAGAAAACCAATGAAAAAGGAAGGAAAGAAGACGACCGTAAAGGACGAAAAACGAAGCGCTCATATCGTCAAACTAACAACGGGGGTAAAAGGAAAGATGAAAAAGCTCCTTGGACGGTAAAATTCATCCCATTAGTTATGCCTGTTGATAAAATTTTGACGCAGATTAAGGATGAGCACTACCTCAAATGGCCTAGGCCATTACACTCGTCACCCAACGTACGTGATAAGAAGAAGTATTGTCGTTTCCACAAAGATCACGGCCATTACACAGAAGATTGCAGAGACCTGAAGGAGTAGATAGAGGAACACATACGAAAAGGGAAATTGCAGAGGTTTGTGAAGAAGGGAGAACCTAGCAGGTCTAGGGACGATGACAAGGACAAGCGCGAAGCCTCACCAAGGGACGAGGACCATACGTCCCAACGTCCGCCAAGCGTGATCGGGGAGATAAAGACAATCACAGGCGGGCCATCCACAGATGGGTTGTTCAGATCTCTCAAGAAATCATATTAGAGGCAAGTGAACAGCGTCCACAGAATACCTCCTTGAAGCAGAGATGAACCGACAAGGACATTTTTTTCTTTAAAGAAGATGCTTGAGGAGTGAAGCAGCCTCATGACGACCCCTTGGTCATCATGCTCACAATAGAAGGATTCAATACCAGGAGAATCCTAGTGGATAATGGCAGCTCCGCAGACATCATCTACCTCTCCGCTTTTCAGTGGGGGCAGGGTGTATCCCAAAGGCATAGTGACGTTAACGGTCACAGTAGGATCTTATCCACGACAGCTGATTCGTCAGTTGGATTTTTTGGTGGTAGATTGTCCCTCTTCATACAATGTGATCATTGGGAGGTCCACACTCAACCGCTGGAAGGTAGTCACGTCCACCTATTGCCTAAAGGTGAAATTTCCAATGAAAAACGGAGTAGGCGAAGTAAAAGGAGACCAAGTGTTGGCTAGGGAATGTTACCAAGCAGTATTGGCAGCTAAGAAAAACCATACATGGATGATCGAGGAAAAAGAAGAGGAGAAGGTGGAAGCCCTAGAAACTGTGGAGCTGGTAGACGGGGAACCAATGAAGACCACTAGGGTAAGGACGACCATGAGTGCAAATATGAAGAAGAAGCTCGTCCAGTTCCTCAAAGAGAACATAGACGTCTTCACATGGAGTCACGAGGACATGCCAGGCATATCCCCAAAAGTCATCCAACATAGGCTAAACGTGGACCTCGAGAAGAAGCCCGTACAACAGAGATGACGGGTCTTCACTCTAGAATAGAATCAAGCCATTACAGATGAGGTAAACAAGCTGTTGTCAGCAGGCTTTATTCGAGAAGTCTATTACCCAGATTGGCTCGCCAATGTTGTCTTAGTGAAGAAAGCGAATGGAAAATGGAGAATGTACGTGGATTTCACAGACCTAAACAAAGCTTGTCCAAAGGACAGTTTCCCTCTACCAATGATAGATCAGTTAGTGGATTCCACAACAGGGCATAAACTACTGACGTTCATGGATGCCTTCTAGGGGTACAATCAGATAAAGATGGCTGAAGAAGACCAGGAGAAAACTGCTTTCATCATGAGCCAAGGGCTCTATTGCTAAAAGGTAATGCCCTTCGGGCTGAAAAATGCAGGAGCAACCTACTAAAGGCTAGTGAATAAAATGTTCAGCAAGCAGATCGGGAGAAACATGGAAGTATACGTGGATGACATGCTCGTCAAGAGTAAAGAAGAGCTTGCTTATCTGGACGATCTCAGAGAGACATTCGCCACACTCAAGCAGTACCAGATGAAGTTAAACCCTAGTAAGTGTGCCTTTGGAGTAGCCTCAGGGAAGTTCTTGGAATTTATGGTGTCCCAAAGAGGAATAGAAGCAAGCCCAAAGAAGGTGCGAGTCATACTTGACATGGCGTCGCCCAAGACCGTTATGGAAGTCCAGAAGCTAACAGGAAGGATAGCGGCACTCAACAAGTTCGTCTCTAAAGCGACGGACAAATGCTTACCCTTCTTCAAGACATTGAAGCAAGCTTTTGCTTAGACTGACAAATGTGAGATAGCATTTCAAGAACTCAAGCACTACCTGAGCAATCCACCCTTCCTGAGTCCATCCAAGGAGGGGGAAAACCTGTATTTGTATCTGGTAGTATCAGCCACAGCCGTAAGCGCAGCCTTGGTTCGGGAAGAGGACAGGAAATAACTCCCAGTTTACTACGTCAGTCAAGCTTTCCAAGAGGTAGAAGCCAAGTACCCAAGAATTGAGAAGATTGCATTTGCATTAATAGTAGCCTCACGTAAATTGCGACCTTATTTTCAGGCGAATCCCATCTTGGTAATGACGGATCAACCCATCAAGAAGTCTATGAACAAGCCCAAGGCGGCAAGGAGAATGGTCCAGTGGGCAATCACCCCAGGACATCTACTAAAGCACAGGCATTAGCGGACTTTATCGCCGAGTTCACCATCCCAAACGAGGACAATGCACCCAACGAAGTAGAAAGATGGATGGTACAAACTGATGGTTCGTCAGCCTAAAAGAAGGGAGGAGTGGGGGTCATCATCATCACCCTAGAAGGAGAAATGCTTAGATATAGGGTTCAGCTAAAGTTCCCGGCCACCAATAATGAAGCTGAGTACAAAGGAATACTGACGGAGCTAAGAGTCGGGAAAGCATTAGGAGCTAAAAACTTGCTCCTCCAGAGTGATTCTAAGTTAGTAGTAGGGCAGATAAAAGAGAAATATGAAGCAAAGGAAGAGAGAATGCAAAAATATCTCAGGCTGACGAAGCACTTAACACAAGAGTTTGATAGGGTGGAATTCGTGCAGATCCCCAAAAGCTAGAACATGATAGTAGACGAGATCGCGAAGCAAGCATCGTCAGAAGAAAGACCAACGAGCATGGGCTTAGATTTGGAAGTCTAGAAACATCCCAGCATTGAAGAAGTCTCTACCTTCGCAATCCAGAGCATAAGCAGCTAGATGACCCCAATCCTATCCTTCCTCCAAATAGACACCTTCCACAGGACATTGAGGAGGCCAACAAGGTCAGGAAGAGAGAAGCTAGGTTCATGATCCTGAACGACACCTTGTATAAGAGAGACTTCTCCATGCCCTACTTGAAGTGCGTCGACGAAGAAGAGGCCAAATATATTCTAGAAGAGATCCATGAAAGGGTTTGCGAAGACCATGCAGGCCTTAAATCCTTGGTAAGCAAAGTTATCAGAACAGGTTACTTCTGGCCTACTTTACAGGTGGATGCGAGGGAACTCGTCAAGAAATGTGACAAATGCCAGAGGTTTGGGAATGTCTAGCGCTTCCCAGCAGAGAGACTGACGATGATATACTCACCATGGCTGTTTGCACAATGGGGAATTGACATTGTCAGTCCATTGCCCCGAGGTAAGAGACGAGTAAAGTTTCTACTAGTCGCTATTGACTACTTCACAAAATGGGTTGAAGTAGTGGCACTATCAACCATCACCGAAGCAAAAATCCAGAGCTTCGTATGGAAGAACATAATTTGCAGATTCGGGATTCTACGGACAATTGTATCAGACAATGGGCGGCAGTTCGACAGTCAAGACTTCAGGGATTTTTGCTCAAGTCTAGGGATTAAGAACCAGTACTCATCCCCAGGACACCCACAAGCGAATGGACAGATGAAGGTGACTAATCGAACACTACTCAAGATCATCAAAGCCAGGTTAGACGACGCTAAGGGAGCATGGCCGGAGGAATTGCCCAATGTCTTGTGGGCTTACAGGACTACGGCAAGAATCCCAACAGGAGAAACCCCTTCAGACTCACTTATGGCATTGAGGCAGTGATCCCAGTCAAGGTGGGAATCACCAACATCAAACGAGAGACATTCCACGAAGAAAGCAACGACGATTAACTGAGGGTCAACTTGGATTGCTTGGACGAGGTCAGAGACGAAGCATCTCACAAAATGACGAAGTATCAGCAAAAGATGGTCGAGTACTACAACAAGAGAGTGAAACTCAGACGACTTAACATAGGTGACCTTGTCCTGCACAAAGTCACCCCGGCAACCAAAGACCTGCCCAAGGGAAACTCGGCCTAACCTGGGAAGGACCCTACCGGGTTGTTCATTACTCTAGACAAAGCAGTTATCACCTGGAAACCTTAGACGGGCAGAGGTTGCCACGACCATGGAACATTGAGCATTTGAAGAAGTACCACCAATAGATATAATAGACAATTGTATTCATTTTTTAAAGTAATAAAAGAACTATTCAGCCAATGCAAGCAAACCTAGCAGCCTAAAAGCCAAAAATTGGCCAAGTAACAAGATTTCGCTTTGACGGATGTAAGTTATTGACGATGCCAAAATGACAAGATCCCTTAAATGGGTGTAAGTCATAAAAATTGGCTAAGTAACAAGATTTCGCTTTGACGAATGTAAGTTACTGACGATGCCAAAATGACAAGATCCCTTAAATGGGTGTAAGTCACAAAAATTGGCTAAGTAACAAGATTCCGCTTTAACGGATGCAAGTTACTGACGATGCCAAAATGACAAGATCCCTTAAATGGGTGTAAGTCAACCATAAAGTTGGTTAAGTAACAAGATTCCACCTAGACGGATGTAAGTTACTGACGGAGCCAAAGATGACAAAATCCCTTCAATGGGTGAAAATCACAAAGATCGACTAAGTAACAAGATTCCGCCTAGACGGATGTTAGTTACTGACAAGGCAATACCGCTTCAACGAGGGTCAATCGCAACAAAAATTTTAGCTAAGTAACAACAACACAAGTTACTAACGCAGAAGAAATAACTAAAGGAACAAAGCAGACAGAGATCACGCAAAGACAAGAATGAGAACAAGTAGGTATAGAATTACGAATATAATTAAAGGCCCACAAAATAATGGGCAACTAGCATTGTGTCATAATTACAATTAAAAGCCCATAAACACTGGGCAAGAAAAAAAAAAATTGTTCTTAAAGTAGAATGAAAATATTGTTCTAAAAGTAGAATTAAAAAGCCCAAAACACACCGAGCACCCAAAACAAAAGATCACGAAAAAAAAAAAAAAGAGAGAGGGGGCAAACGTGAAGTAAGCCGAAGGTGGAAGAGCGTCCCCAGGAGTGTCATCCTCAGGAGCGGCGGATTGAGAGGCTTCGCCAGCTGCCATTTCTTTGTCCACCTCTTCAAGGTCCAGGTTCTCAAAGTCCACTCCGACAGGATGCTTGGCGAGATACCACCTTAGGAACTCGAAACCTTTGAAGTACTAGCTGAAGAGGATGGTGTTGTACTCCTCCGTCAGCTAGATGGCTTCCACGGACTTTGCAGCAATCGTCTTGATTTTTTCTTTTGCGGCCAAAAGCTGCTCGTCCTTCTCCAAAGTCAGCTGTTTCTTCGCCCTCAAATCGTCGGATAGGACCTTAGCCTTTTCCTTGACAACGTTAGCCTCATCCATAGCAGCTATCAAATCCCTCTTCAATTTGGAGTTTTCTGCCTCCAAAGCCTCCACCCGGGACACCGCGGACCCAACCTTCGCCTCCTGAGTAAGATACTCCGAGGTGATATGAAGACTCTCCCCCAGCACTTGAAAAGAAATTGTTAGGATGATGTAAAAAGAAGAGAAAGGAAAGAATGAAATTGCACAAGTACATTACTTGGACGAGTTTGTGAATATGATGACCCACAACCTTTTTGGGGGGCATGCCAGAGAAAACTTTCAAATCCTCGGCAGTGATGACCTCATGCGCCCTTGCCACAGTGGATTCAGCGTCGTCCTAAATGCTGGATGAGCATAAATCAGCCTTCTCCTTACCCTTGTTGGCCACACGTGGCTTCTTCCGGATAGGAGTAATCTCTTCGACCGAGATGGCCAGAGAAGCTGTCCTCTTCGTCTTAGTGCTGGGGGCAGCTGGAGTAACAGAAACCCCCTTCTCTACGACGCGTACTGTCCTCTTCCCGAGATTTGATAGAGGCTCATTCTTTTTGGACCTCATTTTCGCATACATGTCCTGGTTAAATTTGGTTGTCATTCCTGCAAAAAAAAAAAAAAAAAAAAAAAACGAGGGCAAAATCAGTGATGAACTAAAATGCTTACTTTTCTTCTCTTCAATCTCAATTGTGCACAGGACGAAGGTAGAAGGTTCCGGGCCCAGGCAGTACAAAGCCAAAGTACGAGGATCGATCAAATCTTCAAAATCGTCAATTGACTTCGCGTATTCAATAGCAGCCTCAACTTGTTGCTTGTACCTGCTCTTAAGTTTGGGCCGTCTCTTAACTGCACGAGACAATGAACATAAGAATTAGTGACGACAGAATGAACACGAAAAGAATGAAGGACAAAGGACTGGTAGAAATAAGAATGCATCTAGACTCGGGGTTCTCCACCGACGGAGCAACTTAGGGAGATCACCCCAAACCTCACCAGAGGGAGTCTCCCATTCATCCCCGGACACAAAAAAGAATTGAAACTTGCAGTATCTGAATGACGAGGGCAGATCCTGGACGATCCTAGTCTTCCTCTCCCAAGGCACCAGTTCGGAGTACCCATGTTCCTTGGACTCCTTTAAACGATACAAATAAACAAGCTTGTCCACCTTAATCATATCTCCTTCAGTAGCAGCCAGCCATATCTCCATACAATTAGGATTAAAATGAAATTATCCCTTCTAACTCTTTCTATTCACTCCATATGGCTTGTTGATATTAGAACTTATCCTTTCGAAAACTGGGGCAATAATGGCAAAATATTTCTTTCACCCAAAAGTTTCAGCAAAATGTTCATGTTCTGAAACTATTTAGGAAAATACCCATATTTTGAAACTCGATTTTTAGAAAATCAAGTTTCAATGAAAAACTCGATTTGGCGAAAATCAAGTTGCTTGAAAAAAAGTAAATGGAACTCGAGTACCTTGAATGGAACTCGAGTTCCATATAGTTTTTTTTTTTTCTTTTTTTTTTCTTTTTTTTTTCTTTTTTTTTTTAAGTTTGATTGCCTATAACTCGATTTTCTAAAAATCGAGTTTTTCATTGAAACTTGATTTTTAGAAAATCGAGTTTAAAACAAGGGCATTTTTCTAAATAGTTTCTGAACAGGGGCATTTTGCTATATGTTTTGCGCGAAAGGGGTATATCCCCATTTTGGCCCGAAATCTGGATTAAAATGAAATTATTAAAACCAATGATGGACATGGCCAATCCCCAGTGGAAAAAATGTGGGTACCAAATTTGACAAGTAAATATAGATTTATAAAACGAGTTGGGTCAGTTATGTTCAGATTTGACTCGACTGGGTTCTAGTCAAATTGAGTTTGGGTTAGAAACTTATTTGACTAAAATATGTTGCAATTCCTATGACTCTTGCGTGATCCTTTTTAACAAGTCACAAGTGATTCGTATTTTTTTTTACACATACCCAAAAAAAAAAAAAAAAAATTGTATTTCTTTCTATACAAATGAAAGAACCAAAAAGGAAAAAAAAAAACACTCAAAGATAAAAGTTAAATAATATATAAATCCTTAAGTTTATAATCAATAGACCAGTAGTATAGTAATTTCAAAAATATATAAGAAAATAAAATGTAGAAATATGTTATACATGAAATAAAGTTCAATCAAATATATACTGTGTTTGCTTTTGAATTAATTTCCTTTCTAAAAGTTTATTTGTGAGATATTGACAAAATTATAGTTGTACTAAAAAATAAGTCATTTAAAAATTTGTACATGAGACCACCGAGGGTGGTTGGTTTAGTGGTTATGAGCTCACTCCTAAGGGTTTGGGAGGTGGGGGTCTCAGGTTCGAATCCTGCAATGAAAAGCGCCTGGAAAATAACTCTATGCTCTCGGCTCATACTCACTAGTATCCTTGATAGAGCTAGGTACACAGGTATGGCTCATCTAGATCTCTTGTTTCTATAGACCCAAGTCTAGTGGGTAGAGTGTTATTATGGTCACACGTAGGTAGAAGGCGCCAACTCAAGTTGCTCCCCATTACTTTTTTTTTTCATAAAAAAAAGTTTTACATGAGTAAATAATCTAAAAATGTTTTTTTTTTTTTTTTTAAACAACCAAACTCAAACCTTTTTACAGCTTTATGAATAAAATATGACATGTTGGGTAAAGAAAAAACAAGTAAATAATTAAGAAGAAAACATATAATGAACTTATGAAAAAAGTTACTTAATATAATTAGTATTTTTGACATTGAAAACAATTATTTTTGACAATTGTTCATCAAGTTGACAAGCAAAGTCTATAAACTTACATTGAAAATAAGATAATAATAAAAAAGGCTAAGTTTAAATT
The DNA here is from genome assembly GCA_028535165.1 of Quercus tomentella. Taxonomy (NCBI): domain Eukaryota; kingdom Viridiplantae; phylum Streptophyta; class Magnoliopsida; order Fagales; family Fagaceae; genus Quercus; species Quercus tomentella. Next base: position 11,349,217 of record JAPQVY010000012.1, on the reverse strand, counting down.
TATAATAAAGGTTTGATGAGTGGGTCAACTTGGGTACGAGATTGACTAAACTTGGTCGAGTCAAAATCAACTACATATCATAAATTGATTAGATTAAAATGGGTTTCTATTTCTATTAGCCATACTTTATTTATTTATTTTCTTTTCATTTGAAGACGGGTTATCAAATTGAAGTATGAGTCTATAAGCAAATAGAGTAATATTAGTATTACATACACATCAAATTTGACTATTTTTTTTAATGTACATTAAGTTGACAAGTTTTCACTAATTTTCATCTAAGCCAACATCATTTTTGTATTTATATAACTAACAATTTACCACGTCAACAAATATAAAATTATTTCTCATATTTTTTTTTGCCTACGTAGACTTTCTCAAGCAAATAACATAGGTGGCCAACATTGAGGGAAATAGAAGGGCGTTGCTAGTACTTGCAAGGATGCCGGCATGACAAAGTGGCGTTCATATTTAGTGAATCACTATTTATGTAGGAAATGTGTTGCTGCCTCTTCCTGTTCACATCATTATTCATTATTATTATTATTATTTTTTATAGGAATCATTATTCGTTATTATTATTATACTAATAAGTATGATCCATGGCAGCTGCAATATCTTAATTATAACTATGTTAGGACAAAATTTGGCTCCAACTTTGTCAATTATGTTATTTCTAGAATCCTAGGTTCCTTGGTTTATGAAGAAAAGAAGAGCACGTGTTATTAAATTCTGATTTTATTTTATTTTTTTTTTTTTTTTTTTTTGTGGTCCAGTTTTGGTAACGGGGCAGCTCAATTTCGCTTGAATTTGTTTAGAATTGTTCAGTTTTTTATAATACAAATGTTGGGTGTGTTCTAAGTTATAACTTCTAATACAAAAATAAGCTGAATAGTAGTAAAAATGAGCTAAATAATAAATAAATAAAAAAAGATTTTTTCAGCCAATGCCAAACACACTATAGGGGCCAGAAAAATATGTGGTTCAGGCCCACTTAAAGTAGTGGGTTGTGCCTTTCAACCCTGACCCAAATTAATAGAATTTGTAAGAGGAGGGAACGAACAACAACAGAGAGCTTAGCCCGAGGACAGCAACTAGGAAAAATAAGGTTTATATTAAGGAACAAATCGCTATCCCTCTCTCCTCAAGTTCTCCCGAGGAGACTAAGTCTGTATAAAAGTAATATTGTTCACTCTCTTCTCTCAATGTTCTTCCTTCTGATTTCTTTTCTCTTTTATTTTTTTTAATTTTTTTTTTATCTCTTTTCCAATGCTCTCCCCTTTTCTTATATACATCTACCTCCATCACATCTCCACCATCCATTTCTACCTAACCTCCCTCATTTTTTGACACTTGTTACCTTTCACGTCTGAAGAAAATGGTGGAAGGAGTCTGCTTAACTGTGGCTTACACTGTTCAAGTCATTTTCTCATTAATGCAGCTGATAAAGCTGTTGTCTACCATTTAATGCTGATGCAACAGGCTACACCAGGCCAGAAGCTTCCCTACTACCCACTGACTTCCACTCTTTTCAAATCCTAGCTCTCACTTAGAATACCATAGAGTACCATGATTCATTTCTTCTCCTCCTCGGGCGGCTTCCTTCCTTGGGCCCGTGGCTGGCAGCATTTCCACGTCAATGCTACGACCTTTCAACTTCATCCTCGGTCATTGGGCCAATGCTGCAACCCTTCAGCTTCATCCTCGGTCCTCGGGCACCCACACACACCCTATAAGATTTGTTCAACTTTCATTTTCTCCAATGATATAATTTTAAAATTAAAAAGCGCTGGAAGACTTTACTTTGTAGTTCGTTATACATTTGGATTAAAAGAAAGTTCTTTTAAATCTAATTGTGTGTTTGAGGAATTCTTTTTCTGAATTTTGTTTTTGTAGATTTTCACATACATGGCCCTTTGTAGCAAAAGTCAACGTGTTTTCTCTTAAGAAAAAACAAAGTTTAACTCTAAATATGTTTATAAGTATCTTTTTTAATCTGTTACATGACGAGTTATAATATTATCCATTGTATTAAACAAGTCATGTGATTCATTAAAAAAATTATGTGACCAAAACTACATATGGATAGTTTCTTTAATCACCATATCTTAGATTTTTTTATTTTTTTTAGGAAACAATAATATTTATCAAAACACACAAACATTAAAGTAATATATAGAGTTTTTTAAACAGGCTTATAATACATTACATAACTAGAGTACCACTACAAAAGGGTTTAACCTTTGTAGTCATTCCTTATCACCATATTTAAATTGGAGTAAGATAACACAAAACATGTTTGGATCCAAACTTTTTTCTTCCATAAATCGGTTGAATAAATGAATCTACAATTATATGGATATTGTTTTTCTTTTCTTTCTTTTTTTTCTTTTTTTTTTTTCTCTTTTGAGAAGGAGGATATTGTTTATCTTTAGAATAAGAATTTGCTAATCTATAATATATGTATATATATATTAAATCTATAATAATATATAAAATAAAATATATTTAATTTTTGGTTGACCTTGGTGCGTGTGTATATTTATGTTCCCATAAATTAAATTTATATTAATATATAAAATAAAAAATGTTTATCTTTTAGTTGACCTTGATAAATTAAATTTTCTTTAAATAGTTGAACATAATTTCATTTACAAATACAATTTGAATAAATTTCATTTAAATTCCCATTATGATTTAATAATAATTGTAGGGCCGGAGAATTTGTGGCGCCGGCCCATTCTACATTAGGGCCCAAGGCCTAAGCCGAGGAGAGCTATTGCCGAGGACGCATAATGAAAGCCCAAAAAAGGCCCAAGGATATGGCCGAGGACGATCTTATGCTCAGCATCCCATAGTACGCCTAAAGGAGGGGACGAGCTAAGTGCAGGAGCAGGCCAAGTGAAAAAGTTGCCAACACAACAATAAAGGACTCTACGTCTGACAAGTCCATACCTTGGACCATGCTATTTAGCTTTTACAACCACTCCCAACCACTCCAGGTATGGGCTGATAGGACAGGTCTTAACCCCAGAAAGTGGAGCTTACACGTGGACACTAGAAGGGGGGTAAATACTAGTATAAAAGAGAAGGAGAACCAAGGAAGGGGGGGGGGGGGGGGAGAAAAAATACTGTAACAATCTCAACAACCCCTGCAACCATTATCATCCAATATATACTAAAACAGAGCTCCTCGGATTGTGCCGAGGACTAACTTTCTTGTACAAATTTGGTTCGTTTCTATTTGATTGTCTTGGAAACTCGTTATAACTGTTATCCCATTCACTAAAGTCTAGTTCTTCTACCCACTCTCTACAAATTTATTGTACTGGGTTCACCGAGCCAATATCCCATACATTTTGGGCCTGGACCGAAAATCGTGTCCCTACAATTGGCGCCGTCTGTGGGAAGAGCTTGTGCGTTAGTGAGTGCAACGGTTAATCATGGTGGGATCAAGCTCCTATCAACAAGGGTCCCTCGAAAGAGATCATTTTGGCAGTGGTGCAAACTATGCGAAAGCTTCCCTATCATTTCTAGTAGCGCGCGGTGGTTGCCTTAACGCAGCTCCCCACTCGGGGCTACACTGTGAAGTGCCAGTGACACAAGCAGTTCTAGGGGCTTCCAACATCAAGTTAATGCCCTATAATTTTGTCAAGGGGCTAATCCTCGAGACTCAAAAAGAAAATATAAGTTTTGGACAGAATCAAGGTATTGCACGGTCCTCAGACTCAAGCCTATGGGGAAACCAAGTACTTCAAAAAGAAAATATAAGTTTTGGACAGAACCAAGGCATTGCATGATCCTCGGACTCAGGCCTATGGGGAAACCAAGTACTTCAAAAAGAAAATATAAGTTTTGGACAGAACCAAGGCATTGCATGGTCCTCGGACTCAGGCCTATGGGGAAACCAAGTACTTCAAAAAGAAAATATAAGTTTTGGACATAACCAAGGCATTGCATGGTCCTCGGACTCAAGCCTATGGGGAAACCAAGTACTTCAAAAAGAAAATATAAGTTTTGGACAGAATCAAGGCATTGCATGGTCCTCGGACTCAAGCCTATGGGGAAACCAAGTACTTTAAAAAGAAAATATAAGTTTTGGACAGAACCAAGGCATTGCACGGTCCTCGGACTCAAGCCTATGGGGAAACCAAGTACTTCAAAAAAAAATATAAGTTTTGGACAGAACCAAGGCATTGCATGGTCCTCGAACTCAAGCCTATGGGGAAACCAAGTACTTCAAAAAGAAAATATAAGTTTTGGACAGAACCAAGGTATTGCACGGTCCTCGGACTCAAGCCTATGGGGAAACCAAGTACTTCAAAAAGAAAATATAAGTTTTGGACAGAACCAAGGTATTGCACGGTCCTCGGACTCAAGCCTATGGGGAAACCAAGTACTTCAAAAAGAAAATATAAGTTTTGGATAGAACCAAGGCATTGCATGGTCCTCGGACTCAAGCCTATGGGGAAACCAAGTACTTCAAAAAGAAAATATAAGTTTTGGACAGAACCAAGGTATTGCACGGTCCTCGGACTCAAGCCTATGGGGAAACCAAGTACTTCAAAAAGAAAATATAAGTGTTGGACAGAACCAAGGCATTGCATGGTCCTCGGACTCAAGCCTATGGGGAAACCAAGTACTTCAAAAAGAAAATATAAGTTTTAGACAGAACCAAGGTATTGCATGGTTCTCGGACTCAAGCCTATGGGGAAACCAAGTACTTCAAAAGAAAATATAAGTTTTTGACAGAACCAAGGTATTGCATGGTCCTCGGACTCAAGCCTATGGGGAAACCAAGTACTTCAAAAAGAAGATATAAGTTTTGAACAGAACCAAGGTATTGCATGGTCCTCGGACTCAAGCCTATGGGGAAACCAAGTACTTCAAAAAGAAAATATAAGTTTTGGACAGAACCAAGGTATTGCATAGTCCTCGGACTCAAGCCTATGGGGAAACCAAGTACTTCAAAAAGAAAATATAAGTTTTGAACAGAACCAAGGTCTTGCATGGTCCTCGGACTCAAGCCTATGGGGAAACCAACTACTTAAAAGAGTTTTGGACAGGGCCAGGGCACTATATAGTCCTCGGAACTGAGCCTAAAAGAGATTTTTATTATTATTAATTAATTGTTATTATAACTTCTGGAGAGAACCAGGGTATTGTATGGTCCTCGGACTCTAACCCATGGAGAGATTGCCCATTAAAAATTGGGTTAAGTCCCGGACCGAATGGAAGTCCCGATCTGTCCTCGGATCCTCAATTCTAAGGGAACTAACGCAAACGAGTGTTTAGGCCTGGTATAGCCATACCTCGATCCCCGGACCAGATACCAAAAACGATTAAGTTCATATGTTACCGAGAACGCGGCCAAGCCCCCTAGTACTTGGCAACCCTCTCGAATGGTTTATTTTAGGTTACTCCTTCTCGGATGATTGCCTCGTGCACAATACGGGGCATTCAGCTGTTATCACGGTTAGTCTCGTATGTTTAATCTACTGTAAGTTAGTATTATTATGCTTGACAGTCTCAATAAGTTCGAAATAACAGCTTTTTGTTACAAGGGTTTTTGCCCTAAGTATCGTACAAAAAATATAATGATAAAAACACCCATATGAAATACATCCAGTCACAAAGTAATTATTGCAGAAAAGAAAGAATATGTAGAACAAAACAGAATCATCTTTTATTAAAACAAAGAAACAGTACAGCGTACAATGAAGGGCTTAAGTAAGCCTATACCAAAAGTTAACTACAGAAGCAAAAGGGAAAAGATACAAGAGATAAATCCTTCAAAACTCTGCTCTGGTAGAGATTATACACGACAAGATGGCCCGCTGACGGAAGAGAAGAGGAAGCAGAGGAAGAAGAAGTATAAACACCAGGGTAACCCCGGTGATGAGAAAGAAGAAGAAGCGGAGGCGAAAAGAGACACCAGTGAAGGAAGAGAGGAAGAAGCAGGGATGCTTAATCCCCGCATCAGCTCTGACTCCTAACACGCAGGTGTCATATTAGCAGCGCTCGATAAAGAGCAAATGGTACTGACGACGAGGAACCCCACTGCTGTCGCACCAAAAATCTGACGCGACCAGCACCTGCTTCGGATTTTGACTGAAAGAAGTGGAGGCATCGCTCCCACCTTGTGAAAGCGGAGAACTGTCTCGAGTCTATGTCTCCCCTGTCCTGACTACGCCATCTTGAGTCTCGAAAGGACCCAGTGCCTCTGTAGCGGGTGTGGTTCCTTCATCCCCACTCGTGCCTCAAACATATCACTCTAAGGTTTGATTGCGCTGGAGATGAAGACTTGGAGCGCAGCTGAAGGATTAAGAATTTGAAGGGACTGAAAGATCTGCACGTAAAGGGAGTGACTCCCTACCTTGCTTCTTATATGGAAGGCAAGTGGGCGGCATTTAATCTACGTAGATTTCCAAGAAGCGCTACATACGAGACAGTTCCTATTCAATTCCCCACACCATCTACAACCATAGGACTTGGGTGGCCCCGTGAAGGGGGCATATAAAAGACGCGAGCACTGAAACGGCAAGGACCCCGCATGAGTAAATCTAGAGGAATGTTTCATAATCCGGCGCATCTCCCATGCAAATGGAGAGACACCGACATTAATGAAATGCAGAGCTGGGCAAGCCATGATGTGGGCCCGACATCACCAAAACCCTCCTCCCCAACTAAGAGGTCGGGCAGTAGGATTTTGAGGGGCTATTGTGGGGCCGGAGAATTTGTGACGCCAGCCCATTCTACATTAGGGCCCAAGGCCTAAGCCGAGGAGAGCTATTGCCGAGGACGCATAATGAAAGCCCAAAAAAGGCCCAAGGATATGGCTGAGGACGATCTTATGCTCAACATGTCATAGTACGCCTAAAGGAGGGGACGAGCTAAGTGCAGGAGAAGGCCAAGTGAAAAAGCTGCCAATACAGCAATAAAGGACTCTGCGTCTGACAGGTCCATACCTTGGACCATGCTATTCAGCTTTTACAACCACTCCCAACCACTCCAGGTATGGGCTGATAGGACAAGTCTCAACTCCAGAAAGTGGAGCTTACACATGGACACTAGAAGGGGGGTAAATGCTAGTATAAAAGAGAAGGAGAACCAAGGACCGGGGGGGGGGGGGGGGGGAGAGAAAAAATACTGTAACAATCTCAACAACCCCTGCAACCATTATCATCCAATATATACTAAAACAGAGCTCCTCGAATTGTGCCGAGGACTAACTTTCTTGTACAAATTTGGTACGTTTCTATTTGATTGTCTTGGAAACTCGTTATAACTGTTATCCCATTCACTAAAGTCTAGTTCTTCTACCCACTCTCTACAAATTTATTGTACTGGGTTCACCGGGCCAGTATCCCATACATTTTGGACCTGGGCCAAAAATCATGTCCCTACAATAATAAATAATAATAAAATCTCATTAGGGGAGTTCGCGGATTTCCTTTTAAAAAGATGAGCCTTTGCGTCAGTGGTGGTACCATAATCTTTTTTAATATTGTATATGGTTTTTTTTTAATATAGGGAGCCATTAGTATTTAGTAATATTATACATTTTTATGAAAATTATAAGAGAGAGGAGGGAATTTTTAAAAGTGAGCGGGGCACCCCCTCATTGTGATCACTCTCTTGACTTGGAAAATTCAATTTTTATTTAAAGTGACAATCATATCCTCATTTTAATACCCTTTGACAAACTGAAATATAAGCTTTTCTGGTAAAGTGCTTGGGCTAGTATTTAATTATTTTCATATTTTTTTAAAAAAAATTATGAATTTTTTTTACTTGAATTATTTTTTTAAGGATGCGTTTTGATCCATAGCCCAAGAGATTTGGACAGTGGTCCAATAAGCCCAAAACAATAAATTTGTTAGAGAGTGAGCTTGTTAATGAACGTTCAATGAGTTAAAGTATAGATCATAGTAAGCTAGTTGGTGTAAGAATGAATAAGACAAAAAGTTTAAAAAGAAAAATACTCCTCGGTTAGGTCCGAGGATGGTATGTTCTTAAATATTTCTCTCAAACTTATAAAAATATTTAAATTCTTGGTTACACAATAATTTCTTTCTGGTTTTCCCATGATACCCCCATGTAATGGAATCCCCCTCCTTTTATATCCCCTTTCCTTCTTTCATCTTAGCCGCCCACGTGTAGAACAGATTGCTAATCTCATTGATACTTGTCCCATCTGCACTTTCTTGAAATCTTTGTGGGTAGCTATGAGGCTAGAAGTCACTGTTCAAGTATCATCTTCACATTAATGCGGCCAGTTGGTTAGGTGCAGAGCATTCAATGCGGTGGTAGCAGCTTTCTTCCCAGATATTTCTCAATTCTCTGTTGACTCACTTCTCTCTGAAGCTTATCCTCCCAAGCACAGTTGTCCATTGCCCAATACTTGATAGGTGGTTGAACTTTAGGCTTCCACTCTGTTGGCCAAGAAAGGGTGGCTCCTTGGACAACGTCACTTGTTTCTTATGACCAAACCTTTTCCTCGGCCCAATAACTTACTTTCCTTCACTAAAACTTGTCTGTCCTCAGGCTCTTTGACGTCTGCAAGTGCGGCCCACGGCCCAATATTCTTATCTGGGCCTTTCATCCCTACAATAGCCCCTCGAAATTCTACTCTTTCTCTCCTCGTGGAAAAGTAGAGTTTCGATTTTAGGTTACTTTACCTCCCACGCTTATGACATTTCCTTATGTGTAGGCGTCTTTTCACCTGCAATGGGCATGCTCCTGACGCTTTAGCATCTGGGATGCTTTAGCATTTACTCCACAGGAAGCCTGCTCCCCCACGTTCTACAGTATGATGAAAATCATACGGTGGAGATTTTCTCTAGGGATTCAAGCGGGAACTTTCCCGCTTACTTTCCCTTCCTATACAAATTGCTTGAAGAATCTAGATGCCCCACTTTTTGAATCTTCAACTCTCAAGAACCAGTCTGAGGTGCTCTTTCCCATATTTTAGTAAGTAACCTTCAGCCCACCTACTTATTTTTAGGACCTTTTCTTCATCGGCCTCCTAATTTACACCCTATTCTTCTAATATCCTCCACTCACATCTCAAATGGGTAGAACAGTGCACCTAAACCTAAGTATCCCACCTGGTTTCCCTTCTCGTGTTGGGCAATGAAGTCCATTATGCCATTCACTCAAGACAATCAGGAAATCTTGGTCTATGCCCTTGTTATTTTCGGGGAGACACGAGATGAGTCTAATGTCGGGAACCCTAGTTTTAAGGTAGTATCCCTGAATCTTAAGGAGCTGACAATTATACACCTAGTTAACGTCGTGATGGGTGAAGTTTACACCCATATTTTCATTGAGGGTGTCTACACTACCTAATATCCTAAACATGTTTGGGGAACACAGGGTCGGGCAGAGTCGGTGGGCAATCAAGAAGTCCCTAGTTACTCTAACCATAGGGATCCTCATCCCTCCCTCTATAAAGGCAATCATAGGGATTACCACCTCTCCTTCTGATCTCATGGCATGCCATTCTCCTTAAAGGCAATGCCAGATCGAAACCCCAGCTGGTATGTTATAACGGGCCTTAAAGCTCTCTATGCCTTCTGGGGTGTCTACCAAGCTAGCAAATCTACCCATTTGAGACGTAAGTGGAGAATATTAGAAGAATAGGGTGTAAATTAGGAGGCCGAGGAAGAAAAGGTCCTAAAAATAAGTAGGTGGGCTGAAGGTTACTTACAAAAATATGGGAAAGAGCACCTCAAACTGGTTCTTGAGAGTTGAAGATTCAAAAAGTGGGGCATCTGGATTCTTCAAGCAATTTATATAGGAGGGGAAAGTTCCCGCTCGAAGCCCTAGAGAAAATCTCCACCGTATTATTTTCATCATACAGTAGAACGTGGGGGACAAGGCGCCGTGTGGAGTAAATGCTGAAGCGTCCCAGATGCCGAAGTGTCAGAAGCGTGCCCATTGCAGATAAGGAAATGTCATAAGCGTGGGAGGTATAGTAACCTAAAATCAAAACTCTACTTTTCCCCGAGGAGAGAAAAAGTAGAATTTCGAAGGGCTTTTGTAAGGATGAAAGGCCCAGATAAGGATATTGGGCCGTGGGCCGCACCCGAGGACGTCAAAGAACCCGATCATAGACAAGTTTTAGTGAAGGTAAGTAAGTTATTGAGCCGAGGAAGAGGTTTGGTCATAATAAACAGGTGACGTTGTCCGAGGAGCCACCCTTCCTCAGCCAACAAAGTGGAAGCTTGAAGTCCGACCACCCATCAAGTACCGGGCAATGGACAACCGTGCTTGGGAGGATAAGATTCAGAGAGAAGTAAGTCAACAAAGAATTGAGAAATATCTAGGAAGAAAGCTGCTACCACCACATTGAATGTTTTGCACCTAACCAATTGGCCACATTAATGTGGAGGTGATATTTGAATAATGACTTCTAGCCTCACAGTTACCCACAAAGACTTCAGGAAGGTGCTAATAGGACAAGTATCAAGAAGATTAGTAATCTGATCTACACGTGGACGGCTAAGATGAAAGAAGGAAAGGGGATATAAAAGGAGGAGGATTCCATTACATGGGGGATCATGAGAAAACCAGGAAAGAAATTATTGTGTAACCAAGAACTTGAATATTTGTATAAGTCTGAGAGAAATATTTAAGAACATACTATCTTCAGACCTGACCGAGGAGTATTTTTCTTTTCAAACTGTTTGTCTTATTCATTCTTACACCAACTAGCCTATGTGATCTATACTTTAACTCATTGAACGTTCATTAACAAGCCCACTCTCTAACAAATATATTGTTTTGGGCTTATTGGGCCACTGTCCAAATCTCTTAGGCTGTGGATCAAAACGCATCCTTACAATTTTTATTTAGAATTTTTCTACTCATTGAAGAAAGTAATAGATTTTGATTGATAAGGTATGATGTGGTGGAAAATTGTAAAAAACTAAAAGGAAATAATTATTTCTAATATTGATTTATTACTGTTAATGGAAGACTATTAATTTAATATATTTGACTAAATTCAAGCTTAATATTATTTTAATTGGTTTTTAGAAATCCACATAAATGTGATGGAGATATATTATACATTGTATTTATAAGCCTAAGAAGCTTTTGGAAGAATAAATAATTTCAATAAAATTTCTAGGAATAAACTGAACTTGTGAATCTTACATCCTCAAGAATCTTGTAAGGTTTTAATCAAACAAAATGAGGATGTTAGATTTTATGAAAAAACAAAGAAATATAGAGAGAAGAAAGAGAATGCAAGAATTACATATTTTGGCTTAACGAACTACATACACAAGATAAAACTGTACAGCTACACTTTCATTATATTCTCAAGTTTAATACACCCTAAGCAGAGTATATATAGGAATCGGAAGATAGTTCTAGGTATGCATGAGTTTAACAGTATAATTGGGCCTCCTAGGCAATACACAAAAATAATAATATGAAAAATAACTATATTTTGCATATAAGTTTAATTAAATACCGAAAATTTAGATTAATTTACATGAAAAAAGGAGGAAAAGTGGGGCAAAACTGAGAGAGTTTTTTTTTTATATCCTAGATTTGAAAAGTATGTATGCACAGAATTGCACGATATGGGTTTTATATTTCAGTTAACCAACCATTTAATTTTCAAGATTTTGAAAAGTGGTTGGCCTCCAAATGACAGTTTACACGTGAGCTGCATGGCTAATAAACGAGACAAACGATGAAAGACATCAAATTATACTTATATTATTCTAAATGATATTAACGTCTTTGTTTAATGAAAGATCGATATGAGTTAGCTATAAAGATTTTAGATGTGACGATAGATAAAAGTAGTTAATGGTCTTTTTCTCAACAAAAAAAAGAAAAGAAAAATAGTTAATGGTCTTACAGTATAAAATCTTCTTACCGATCTGATCTTTAATTTCCTACTATACCTCGAGATACATTTCCTCTATCTATACATTATATATATTTTGAGATGTTATCTAAAAACCCAAATCTAATCGAGGTATGCCAATATATAAAAATAAAAAATCTTGGACATGTTTATGTTTAACCAGTGCCTGGTCCAACCTTTAAGTCATTTAGGCAATGACTTAGAGCCACCCAGTAGAAGAAGATCTTTTATAAAATATAATATGATATATTTATATGTCTTATAGTATACTAAAAATAATAATTAAAAAAAAGAAGAAGTAAGGGCCCTTATATTAGCTAATAGACTATATTGTTTGTGTTTTACAATGTAAATTTTTTAATAAAGACCCGATAAAATTTATTTTTACATAATTATTAGGGATAATTACACTTTGCCCACCTGTGGTTTGCCTAATTTTATGTGCCCACCCGTGGTTTAAATTTTGACACTTTGCCCACCTGTGATTCTGACCGTGAGTGCTCCGTAACCCACCTCAATGTTTTCCGTTACTCTAACACCAAATAAGTAAAAAACACATCTCAAAATGGATCAAACAACCAAAAAAATAACAAGAACATACCCAGGACACAAAAATCAACAAACACAAACCCAGGACACTTTTTGAATAACGTGATAGTAATGTACGGTATACCTGCTTGCTGCAAGGGCAATACAAATTTGAATGAATTGACCAAAAAGAAAAACAGAGAGAAATTTCCAATTGAATAATCATCTTGAAATGTTCCCATCTCTCAAATTGTTGGAGATCTTCACATGGGCTGTGGGATCTTTCTTCTTCTTTTTCTTGAAATGTTTAGAGGCAGCTTTCAACGCCTTAGTCCACGCCTATAATGAACAGTGTAAAATATGATAAGAAAAATGCTTTTATGTTTTTTTGTTTTTAATCAGATGATGAACCAAAAGTAAATTGCGCTCAATAGAGACAAAGTTTCCCTACAATTTTTTTCTCTCAAAAGGGCTTATTAATTTCAGATTAATCATCTCAAAATTTTAGATTAAAAAAATATAGAAATAAAGAAAATAAAATAATAGAAATTCTCTAGAAAGAAATAGGAATAGAAATACCTTTGTGGTGTGTGGGAAACAGGTAAAAGTGGGCTTTAGAGGAGTTGGGGAGAACTCAGATGCCTTGGTTTTGTTCTTGTGCATGTGCTTCATCTTCAAAACATTAAGATTAAGATTTATGTTGAGCTTCTTCTTGATGTTGTAAGTGACTTTCTTCAACTTGGTTTTGTTGCTCAACACCATAGCGCCACCACCAAATGAGATCTTTCTATTCGTGGGTGTCATGAAATCCAAATCTTCAAAATCAGAATCCAAGTCCATGGCACTGTAAGCCCGAGGGACCAAAGGGGACCATATTGAGCTCTGCGTGTAGTCGAAGTCGAAAGCCGATGACTTGTCAGGGAATTTGCAGAGAAGCTCTTTTGACATCAATGGTTCTAAGTAGATAATTTTGTCCTGGGTTTGTGTTTGTTGATTTTTGTGTCTTGGGTATGTTCTTGTTATTTTTTTGGTTGTTTGATCCATTTTGGGATGTGTTTTTTACTTATTTGGTGTTAGAGTAACGGAAAACATTGAGGTGGGTTACGAAGCACTTACGATCAGAATCATAGGTGGGCAAACTGTCAAAATTTAAACCACGGGTGGGCACATAGAATTAGAGGCAAACCACAGGTGGGCAAAGTATAATTATCCCTAATTATTATCTTTTCGAATGTTATGCACTCTATTAATAATTATTATTTTATATTATATCATCTATGCATGCGTGAGATCCGGTAGAGGTCAATGTGTCATTGGGACATTTAGCATGATAGACAAGGAAAGAGTGTTGTTATCACAAATCTGGCAAAGAATTGTGTTACCTATCGATGTTGATGAAAGACTAGGGGTGGCAATTCGTGTTCGCATGTCGGGTTTGTGTCGTGTTAACTCATGAGTATCCGACTATATGAGGTAACGCTAACCTAATCAAATGGAAAAAACAAAAAATTATGAAAAAACAAACAAATAAATATTTTTAATATAAAATTTAGAACTAACGAGTAATTGCATCACAAATATTTATTTAAAACTAAAACATATCTCAATATCACAAATAATCAATCACAATATGTCAAAGAAAATAAACCACAACAACTAATAAGTTTATATACCTAGGGTTTGAAAGGTATATTGGTAAAATGTTATTTAATTAAACGGGTCAAACAGGTTCCATGGATTGAACACTAACCCAACTTGTTTATTAAACAAGTCAGCCGTGTCAACCCGAATATAACACGAACCTATTAAGCCTCAACTCATATCCTGCTAATTTTGTATCATGTCGTGTCCAATTTTGCCACCCCTATGAAAGACTCAATGTACATAAGTGTGGTGGTCGAGCCCCTTTTGAATCAAGCCAAAAAAGGTCTTCCATCTGAGATTTTGAGCACAGTGCTCCTAAAGTGCAGGCCCTCATCTCTCTCTCTCTCTAAATGGGTCATCAACATCATGATCTCCCCCATTGGTTTTGGCCTTTTTCCCCCCTAATTGGCAAGTTCAATACATACATACATATATATATATATATATATTGAGAGAGAGAGAGAGAGAGAGATTTTGCATTGCATTCTTTTGTTATTAGGATTGAGTTTATAACACATGATGGTCTACATTTGAATTGGCTTATCTGTTTTGTTAATGGATAAAATTTAGGTACAAATTTTTGGGTGTAATACACTAAATTCTACAATTAAATTCAAATATATAGTTTTTGTAAGGGGTAGAGAGAGGCACCCTTGCCAAAACATGCCCGAAGAGTGATTGGGCCCAATTCATGGTCAAACTAGACCCGGTCCAACCGAGGTACTCAATGTGCCGACAAACTAGAAAATTCGAGGAGTACGCCCCATCCGAGGAGGCCCCATAAAGGGTATCCCATGGGAGACAAGGAGGAAACCGCCCAAACTGAAAGATAGAGAACTGAAGAAGGCTATAGTGACAAAGGCAGGCGAGAGGGAGAGGAAACTTCCATGTAAAGCAACTATCACTTTCGCATTAAATACACTACAACAACTCAACCCGCCGCATTAATGGCAGAATGACACCTAAACACTGTTCACATAGCCTGTATCCTACTCTACCATCGTCAGCCAAGTAAGGATGAAACAAGTATCTAGGAGAAGATTGACAGCCCTCTAAGTGGAAGGCTAAGATGAAAATCAAATGGTTATAAAAGGGGAAAGATCCCACATGAACAGGGATCGGGAGAAAAGCATAAAAAAAAGGCTTAGAATATAAATTGTAAAGTTCTCTCTAGTGTAAAAGTGATCCTCGACTAGCTCGAGAAGAAAGATAAATAATAAATTCTGCTTTCATTCAAACTTCATTACTGTTGAGCAAATCTTGAACTCATTCCTTTCACTTCACTCAACGAGCTAGTAGCCTAAGAAGCCCAAGTGTTGGCCCGCACACCCATCTCTATAAATTTATTGTATTGAGACCAAGATCCAGCCCAAGCCCATCAATAGGGCTCATCTTGGTTTTCGCATCCCTACAATTTCATTGAATTTAATTGTCATTGAAAAAAATATTATTTGTGTCATTGGTCAATGCAACCATGTGTTTGAATATAATTGGAGAGTTTAATATATTTTACATAAGGAACTATATCTAAATTTTGTCGTTTATTAATTTATTTGTTTGTTAAAAGTATATAAAATAAAATTGTACTTATTACCTACAAAAGTGATAATTTTAAAATATTGTACACAATAAATTCAGCTAAATAAACAATATTTGTTTTTATTTTTAAAACAACTAAACCAAACGGATATGTATCATATATACAAAAAACATAGAAAAAGGTTTATTTTAAAATTTTAAAATCTATTAATCTATAGCACAATCCATGGTGCCTATGACCATGATAAAAAACTTCATGACAAAGAAAGGTCTCTCCTCACTTACATAACCGGTTCATGATCCGATGCAAGTGATTTTTGGGCTTCATAGCTTAGGTCTTCTGCTATTTTAGCATACCTTATGTAAAGGCTCTAATGCTATAGACAATGCTTTTCTTAATATTCAGTTTACAATAATTTATAATCAATCATTTATATAAGCAGTGTCTTGGACACAATAGTTGAGTTGATAAGTTTTTACTATGATTCACATTTGAGTCTATCACTAACATTATTCTAATATCTATCATTAGTAACTTAACACATTATTAAATATGATATATTTTGCGAAAATTATTGTTATTCTAGATTACTATGCAATTTATTACCATTATATTTTGTTTGGTATATTTGTTTTCCCAATTTATTACATTTATTTAGTTTATATATAACATTTAAAATTTTTACATATTTGGATATGTTTATATGTGCAATTTATTACCATGATATTTTGTTTGGTATATTTGTTTTCCCAATTTATTACATTTATTTAGTTTATATATAACATTTAAAAAATTTACATATTTATAGGTTCTAATTGGCTCAACTGGTAAAGTCTCTGATGGTTGTATAAGAAATCTGGGGTTCAATCCCTGCCTATACAAAAAACTAATTGGTGTCTTGGTCTGATAATAAAGAGTCATCATTAGGAATGGACGCTATAAGTTGAAACTCTCTAAAAAAAAATTGAATATGTTTATATTTGGACAAAATTTAAATACAATACCTTAGATGTAATGCATTAAGTGTCTCAATTGAATCAAATACTTGGCTGGACTGACCAATAAGAATAGTATATATTTTTCAAAGAATAATTAAATTCAAAACAATTAGTGCTTACCTAATAAGTACTTACCTTTATATTAGAACCCATTTTTGTTCAAGTCTTTAAGAGTGAGTTTCACACACATATACATTTTTTTTTAGAAAGCGCACACATATACAATTAGATTAGGCTAAAATAGAATTTATATTTTATATAAAAAATAAAAAAGAACTCAGTTCTCACTTCCTTTTGTATGTTTGTTTCTTAGAGGAAAACAATAAATTTTTTTTTTTTTTTTTTGTTGAGAAGGCCAAAGGTATTTATATAAGTTTTACCCTGTATATTTTTACCTAGCTTATTATTTAGGATGTTGCTAATGTGTGCCCTTAGGGCACACAATAATTAATTATTTTTAGAAATATTTTCTTGGGAATTGAAAAAGTATTGACAACTTTTTCAATTTCTAAAAAAATATTTCCGAAAATGGATGGCTTGGGGCACACATTAACTTGACCCATTTATTTAATACAAATAAACCAATAAAAATAAAGCAAACCAAAACCACATGGTTAAATGAAATATATTCCAGCCGTGGAAGTGGGAACACAATTAATAATTGTCCACAGACCCACTTTCGTCACACACAACACCATGTTTTCTAACTTTCCATAATCTAAAATAAATTAATATACATACATCCAAGTGTATCATTTTTTTATTTTTGGTAATACAAGTGTATCATATTATCCTATATATAAAAGAAAGTGTATCGTATAACTTACTTGGCCAAGGAGTTTAACAAGTCTTGAAAGTGGGTTTGAGAGGATTTTTTTTATATATATATTTAAACAAATACCCACTTTGTTCTCATTCTCAACCCTCCTCCCTTGTTCAAGGAGATCATTATATTCCAAGAGAGAGAGAGAGAGAGAGAGAGAGATATGGAAGAGACAAAGTCCAGATTCAATAGGATTTGTGTGTTTTGTGGGAGTAGTTCAGGGAAGAAAGCCAGTTACCAAGAAGCTGCTGTGGAACTTGGAAAGGAACTGGTATCGTGAAAATCTCTCCCACCCTCTCTCTCTCTCTCCCTCTCTCTCTCTCATGGATTTTGTTAAGAGTTTTTCCCAGAAAGATCAGTACTTTATGGAAGTACATGCGTTTTTCAACACATTTTTGAACTTCTATTTCTTCTCTGATCCCTTTCTGATTCAAAATGCCATCCGGGTTTTCTATCTCTATCATCTTTCCTTGTTTTGGTAAATTAGATTCAATGAAGGTGCATTGTCTTGGGACTAAAAAAGAAAAAAAAAAAGTTGTTCATCAAGTTGGTGCAATTTTATGGCTTTCTGTCTTCCTGTATATTTGTGTGAATTAACTTCACATTAATTTTACCTCTTAATGCATTTATTTCTCTAACCATTTAATTCTTTCCCACAAATTCTTTATTCCCAAGTGAGTGCACTGTACATTATCCAATTTTCCTTATAGAGCTAGAGAACTTGGCTTCGAATCCTCTTTCACTCATTTATTGTAAGAAAAAAAAAGTGGGTGTGTTGAGCAAGCAAGCTTTCCAACGTGGGCTTATGATTGTTGAGGAATTAGGGAAAGGTTTAGGGTTTATGTTTGGCATGAGTGAGAGAGAGAGAGAGAAGGAGAGGTTGAGATTGCTAGCTGTAACCTCACTGTCAGTTGAGCAGCCTTCTTGCATGAATGATCTCTCTCTCTCTCTCTCTGTAGAGTCTCTATGAGTATTATGGTTTTTTATTTTTAATTTAAACCTTGTTAAAATAATAATCTCCTGCTTTTTCCTGGGGAACCAAACGTGCTCCCTTGGTATCATGACTCTTTTAAGCGTGTCACAAACCTTGGGTACCTCCACAACCATCAATGACCAAAAACCTCCATGATTTTTGTTTATGGGGGGTTTCCTTCAATTATAGTATTTATTATTTTATTAAACTTCACTAGGCTTGTTTAGGCGGTTTACATTTCATCCGAGGCTTATTATCACTATTATTATTATCTTATTTTTATTTTATTTTTCATCTACTCCTATCTCACTTAGTACTAAATTAATGTTTGTTTTAATGATGGGTTTTGTGACATGTGTTAATGGGTCTGGTTTTCGATGTGTTTTGCAGGTGGAGAGAAGGATTGATTTGGTCTATGGAGGTGGGAGCGTGGGATTGATGGGTCTCGTCTCTCAGGCAGTTCATGATGGTGGGCGCCATGTTCTAGGGTTTGTCTCCCTCCCTCTCTCTCTCTCTCTTGTCTTGGTGTTCCAATGTCAAGTAAATAGGATTAAGGAGTTTAATCCTAGGAAACACGGAAATGAATACGACATAGTGATAGGAGTAATTTTTTGAAAAATTATAACATAAAACCCTTTAAAGCTTAAGCATAAGGAGAAAAAACCAAGACACATGATATATAAATATAACAGAACAGTACTTGAAATGATTTTTATTGTCAAAAGATGGGCATTATTTCTCTCCCCATAATTGCCACTCTTTGTTTTCTTTGCAAGCTATTTGCTTTCTCTCAAATTCTTAAAAGCATGCACGTTTTCCCAATTTACTATGAATTGGGTTCTCCAACCACCTTGAGGCAGACATTATGGGATCAAATGCTGGGCCAGATAATAAAATGGACATTCACTTTTCTTGTCTTTTCTTTTCCTTTGAACAAACTGGCCACATCTTGGAGGGTTGTATAACATAATAATACTCTGACCAAATGAAAATCATGGTTTCAATGCACAGAATGCTAGTTTGTCTTAGTGTACACTGAAGAATCTAACAAAAGTGTGTGTTTTTACTAATGTTTAGGAGGCTTTTTGAACAGCTTTGATCAGTTGTATAAAGTTGTATGCCTTTTGGTCCTTGCAGTGTCAGTACACTCGGACTTAAAGTTAGAAAGATTGAGATAGAAAGGTATTAGAAAGTATGAGAAGTTGAGAACTTTTGGACGCATTGATTTGAGAATTGCTTTTGTTTCTTTTTTAATAAAAGTGTCAATAACTTTTTCTCTAAAATGGACAATCGTGCTCATCTCAGTATCATTGGCCAATGCTATTCTTTATTTTTAAGAGGTGCACAGATCAGTCTGAGTTTTTAAGTTGTTCCAAAATAATATTTAGGGTAATGGTTATTTAAAAAATAATATTAATAATGAGAAATGCTATGTTGGAATGGTACTGATTTATGTTGTGGGTTTCTTATTTTTTTTGCAGAGTTATTCCAAGGAGTCTAATGCCTAGGGAGGTACATTAATACACTCCTAGCAAATCTTTACATGTGTAATTTCTTCGGTCTTGATAGCAAATACAGCTTTGTCATTTATGGCAACAAAATTTAATTGGACAAGGCATGATGTGACTAACAAATCAAATGTTATCTTCATTTTCTATCTTCTTTAAAATCCAAGGCTTATGACGACACTAGTGACTAAGTACTGAGGTGTAATTGCTCATTTTGTGTGTGTTAATTACTACCTTGGTATTGTGTTATTTTTGCATTTACTTCCAAGCAATACTATTTTTAAATTGGTTTGAAATTCATATTTATTCAAATATATTTATGTTGACATTGTTATTCAAAAATATATTTTTTCCTCTACATAATAGAGAAAAATATAAATTAATTTAAATATATCTCTTGTGGGCTTTAGGTCCAATATCGAATACTCCTACTTTTTTTTATTTGATAATTTAATTATTATCAGTGGGGAAAATAGATTCGAATCATCACTCTCCTTGTTAAAGAGATCAACCAATGTTTTTAGTTACAAGACTCTAGAAAATATCCCTACTTTCTCTTAAAAAAAGTGATTTTCAGCATCTGAAGTTGGTGATATTGTGATATTAATATGATATGTTACCAATTGTTGCAGATAACTGGTGAAACAGTTGGAGAAGTGAGAGCTGTATCTGACATGCACCAAAGGAAAGCTGAGATGGCTCGTCAAGCTGATGCATTCATTGCCCTCCCTGGTATGTATGATTTTCTATTCACTTTTTTTAATGGAATCCTTGATATGAATTGGTCCTCAAATCAGGGTGTGTAACATTTTTGGAATATAATATATAGTCTCAGTCACATGCTATATCTTATGTTAGAAGATTAATCATGTATATCACATTATCTCAGGTGGATACGGCACAATGGAAGAGTTGCTGGAAGTCATTACGTGGGCTCAACTTGGAATTCACCACAAACCCGTAAGAAAAATTTCCTTCCGTTCCTCGCGTTTTGAAAGGTCAAGATTTTTAAAAAAACTACTTTGACCAAAGAATTTTCACCACAAAAGTACAATGAAGATATTGGGTATAATATAATAATAAGCTAATAATACAATTGTGGTCAAGTTAATGTTGAAACAAATACATCTTTTTTTTATATATATATAAATATAAATATATTTTGTTTGCATTAAATAGCACTTGTTGCTGCCTCCACATGATAACATGCTTTATGACTAACTTATTAATTTTCTAGATTCACATCTCCCCACGTTTCATGGTCCTATTATGCAAGCATGATTTGTCATGTTTCTTGAGTACACGACTGTTTATGGAGTGGCAAAGTTGAATTTGATTTTGGCCAATTCATGATCTCTTATTGAATCAATGGGGCTATATAAGAAAAAAATCTAGTTTACAAAATGGGAATCAATGCATGTGGTACTTAATTTGGATTCACATGGAAAAGATAGCACAAGATTTGGTACTTCGAAGAGTCATGGTTCTTCATGATTTGGAAATTTTAGTGGGGAAAGAAGATCTCCGTTTGAATGGGAAAAAAGGTTCTCATAGAGTATAAAAAAAAAATTAAAAAAAAAGAAAAAGAAAAAAAAGAATGATAGAATTGTTGGTCAAAAGAAGTAGTTTGTCTATGTTTTTGATCACAAGATAAAAGATTGTTGTTGTTAATATCATAGAGATGTTTCGAGTTGGATATTATAACCTATTCTCTCTCACTAATTTTAAGACATAATATATTTGCAGGTGGGGCTTTTAAATGTAGATGGGTTTTATAATTCCTTGTTGTCTTTCATAGACAAGGCCGTTGATGAAGGGTTTATCTCGCCAACCGCACGTCGCATTATCGTGTCTGCACCAACTGCCAAACAATTGGTCATGGCACTTGAGGTAAATATAGCTGCTCTTCTCATCTGTAACACAACATTGCATGAGTAAACATCAGCAATAATGCCAAAAAGTGACTCCTTTGAAGACTGAACAAAGCTTTCACACTTTGCAGACTAGTTACACAGACTAGTTACACGGAAGGGACACAGCTCGTGTCCAGTGCATAATGCAATAGACACATGTCCAAATCTTAACGTGTTCAATGCACTGATGCACTGGACACAAGCTCCACCCATACAGAAAATAGATTGAGATCTAGTGCAATAATCTTTCAAGGATTGAGTTTGATCTCAGCTCTTAAATCAAATATTTTTAAACCTTTTTAACTTTTTTACTACTACTTCTCACACCAACGCCTTAATGCTCATAAAATCTCATATTCTCTATCCTTCGAGTGTTGGATCATACATAAGAATGACGTAAAAGGTTAAATTACTACAAATTTTACTATAAAATAATACAAAATGACATATAAATGTGATTGATTTCACTTCAATAATATAATAATAATTTTTTGTGATGGGTGATAAATTAGCTAAGAATGACAATTAGTATTGACGGTTGGTTAACTTTTTCTATAAAAAAATATATATTGCAAGGAATTTTCAGAAAAAGAAAAAAAAAAATACTTTTGGGTTTTTGTGGATGTATCATTTTTTCTTTTGTTTTGTACCAGGAATATGTTCCAGAGCATGATGAGATAACATCGAAGCTGGTTTGGGAAGGAGTGGATAGACTAAATTATGTGCCTGAATCAGGGGTTGCTACGTGATATCTGTTTGAATCAGAATCTTAACAGGCTTTTTGAGTTACGCAAACCTAGTATATACGGTTATACGGTTTACAAAACCGTACAAGCACACGTCTTTCGGGGGCGTCTTTTTTTTTTTTGGCATATATACAAGTCTGAAGGGAAAACGAAAATACTGTAACTCTTTTGTGGGACTCAAAGAATCAAATTAATTAAGGCCTTTTTTGCTTCTTATCTCATATAGTAGCCTGTATTTCTAGTACTACTTTTTTTTTCCTTCACATTTTTTTTTTATCGTTTTTGGTCTGTATTTATATTTAGTTATTTTAATATTTTTAGGAACCCAAATGGTACAACGCGAATATACCTTCTCTTAGATCAGTTAAAAAATATTTAAAATTATAATAATGCTGAATATGTTGGGAAGCCACAATATATATATATTTATATGTTACTTATGGGGCAAATCATATTGCTTCTGAGTTCTGAGATAGAATTTGCATGAGATCGAGGTAGCTAACTTGTACTTACAAATTACAATATAGAATTTAAAAGTGCTTATATAATATGCTAAATTTAATATGACGTGTGATGTTGACGAAAACATGTAACAACTAAGGTTGATGAGAACGTTTTAACAACAAAGAAGGTTCACATCATCTTTTACTTATAAGAAATTTGATACCCAAAAGTTAAATAAAAAAGAAAAGAAAAAACATTATTTAGCTTAGGTTGGGCAAATGTAGAGAGAGAGAGAGAGAGAGAGTGGAGGCATGGTAGGGAACACAATAATAATGAAGAATGGACTTCAACGAAGACCGGGTGCATTTTACATTGTGTTTTTGTTGAATAATAGGCAAAGCCAATTTCTTGGTTTACATGCACAAGTTTATATTACGTTCAACATGTAATATAATTATTAATTATATGAAAAGAATAGGTTTTTTTTTTTTTTTTTTTTTTTTTTTTTTTTTTTTTTTTTTCATGTATCACTTACAAAATTTCTCACAATACTAATAGTTTTTTTTTCCTGCAAAAAGAAAATTTTCAAAATTAAAATTGATACAATCATACATAAGATCAATCATTTTCACAAGAAAATTAATTGGATTAGCTATTATCATTTATAAATATGTGTTAATAAAACTTGATAACAACAACTTAATTAGTAAATTTACATCTAAACAAGAAGAACAATTTTTAAACATACATATATAAAGAGTTAAATAAATATTTTATTTATTTGATATTTAAATATTAAGAAAGCCCCACTTAAAATTATCGTATTAGGACTCAAAATGTATTCAATCAGCCCTGCACAAATGACAAATTATATTATTATAAACAAACCCAGTAGTCAAATTTTCAGTCACTTTTACTTTATTCTACTCTCCCTCCTTCTCCTGTTATGGTTTCTATTCTCAATCCAATCACCTACAAGATTTACGGCTTTTAATAAGTTTCTAAGCTCTCAAGCGACTTTAATGTAATGCTAGAAAAAGACCTCTTTATCCGGATAAATAGTTGTATAAAAAAAAAAAAAAAAAGTCTATAGTTGCAAATTGGTGTCAGACCAAAATAACAATAGATTAAAGCTATGCTTATGTCTCCCTCGTTTCAAAAAGACTTTTTTGCAAAGCTTTTGGTGGAAACATTTGAAAGATTACTTTGATTGTGGATTATAGAGACTAATAAAAGTCTCCTTTCCCTCAAAGATGTTCGGTGCAAACTACAAACCCCACTTTCATCATCATCTTTATTTCAATTCCATATTACTTAAAGAATTATAATACAAGTTTCAAAATCATAGTAGAAACATAATTTTGGTTTTGTATTTTGTCTACTAGCTGGCAATATGTGTATAAAGTGTGCATGACAATAATCCGGTCGTTGCGGCCCTGTTGATTCGTGGGCCTCTCAATTTACTATTTCGAATCTTAGCTGGTGCTGATGCTGAGCCCACCTGCCGGAAACTGATAGGGATTGAGCAAATTGTGTACTGCAAAGTGAACACCTTTTTCCTTTAAGTTTGAGATTTGTCAAAGTGCTACTAGACTTAATCCTAAATATATGAAATTTTAACAAGTTTTTGAAAATTTGGCCCAAAAACTATGTAAACATGAGGTCAGCTCCTATCTACTCCTAATTCTCTCTCTTTTTTCTTTTTTTTCTTTTCTTTTTTATTTTATAACTTTGAATTGTAATACACACGCAAAGTCAATTATATGATATAAATCAAATGAAATTTAACCTTTTAAGAAGTGTTAGCGTGAAATTTATATGTCAGCCTGATAGGTAGTTTGTCGAACCGTGTAAATTTTTTGTGTTCTTTGTGTGTGCTTAATATTTATTTTCACTTTTATTGTTATTGATTTGAGTCTTAGGGTGTTAATTGTGTTAGGTTCTAAGACTTTAGGAAATAAATGTACTAGAACTTCACTTTATATATATTGGTAAACCATGATCAAAACAATGAGTCTATGTTTAGGCTTGCTTAGAGTTTATTTGTTCTAGTTTGAATCGAGCTGAATGCAGAAATTTACCAGTGCAAAATTGGAAAGCTCGATTGATCGAAAGTAAGGCTCGATCAATCGAGAATCGTATCTGCAGAATTTGAATTAAGCCCAAACAGCAGTTCAAGCCCATTAAGGATTAAGGTTTCAAGTCTACTTTTTCTAGTATATAAAGGAAACTCTAAGCACGTTTTTATAAGGCTTTGAAAGAGAGATTAGAGTGCATCTTGTGCCTCTTTTGTAGATCTAGGGTTTTGTACCCAAAAGCTTTCTAAGGTCTTTGTTGAGTTGTGTGTTGAATCTTTTGTGAGAACTGAGAGGTGTTTACCTTCATACACACATATAGAGCTATCAAGATCAAGATTTGCATCAAGAACTTGATGGTGGTTTCAGTTGCTGCATAAAGAACTTTCAAGAAGATCCAAAACCTTTGAGTGGAGTCTCAAAGTCACAAGTAGGAGAACTTGTGGTTGCTGCAGATCAAAGAAAGAAGTAATCTGTGGACTCGAAGTTGTCACGTGGTCGTGGTAGTAAGTTTTTTACTAGGTTAAATCTTCCCTAGATTTTTTACCGGTTTGGTTCTCCTGGGTCATCATATCATTGTGTTCTTTATTTTCCGTTGCTTTACATGATATGATTGTTTTGTTTTAACCTAGATCTGAATAATAAACCTAAGTATTTACTTGGTTAATTAATTAGGTTAAACAATCTAGTAACAGGGATCTAAAAACGCAACAAATTGCACAACAAGAAGAAATGTGGTTAACATAACCTCAACCCTATAGATAAAGAAATTTCACATTTCTCTAATTGCTCTTTCTATTCATGATTGAGGTTTGAGATTTTTTTTTTGGCAGGATTCAATAAAGTCCTATTTGAAGCAAATGCGAGGCTTGCTTAAGGGTCTTTCATTTATTTATTTATTTTAGGGGTTGGTCACCTGCAAGTGCTAATTTAGATTATGATGCTTTGGCATACCAAATCCTGATCTGCTTGTTCAAGTCCTCATTTACCTGATAAGGGTAGAATGCATGTGGTTGTTTATATTCAGGGTTTACCCTAACCCCTAGCTCCATCAAAGGTGGTTGCTTTATATTGGTGTTTATTATCTGAAAGTATAGATTGTTCCTTGAAAAATGAGATACTTTTAAATATTGTACATTTCCTTTTTAAAATGGAAATAATTTAGGTTGAACCAAAGATGTATTCATATGATATTATTATCAACATGTTAGACTTAAATGAATTATTGTGTTGTGGTTCTATTATTTGGTGAGTTTACATATATAAGTAATGGAGTTAATGTATGTTTATATATACAATGTTCAATCAATCTTATTAATTTATCCACAATCTTCAGCAGAATAATATGTTGACAACCAGAAATTTCAAACACTTTCTATAATCTTGGAACATGATCTATAAGAGGTGAGAGGTCATGTGAGTAGGTTGAGGATTTTAACTTCTAAATCATGATAAGGCTATCATATAGTCTCATGGAAACACATTGACCGAGCAGCTTCCAAGGGAGTGAAGGAATTCATTTTGAGTTTTGGTCTCTTTTTATGTGTCATTGAACTATAGCATGAACATAATATATAGTACAATTCCACATTCCAAATGCTTCTTTTTCTTTGTTACCCATTAAGGGAGAAGAGAAAAAAACAAAAACAAGTACATCATAAAATATGAAATAATGACGGCAAGGAATTTCAACTTTTAAGGTATCAAAATGATTCGATAGTTGTCGTGTGATGCTTCCAAAAAATTTTCTAGTTGATAAAATAAGTTTATATATAGGAGTATAATAGATGCAAGATTCCTCAGAATTAGGATTGGTTCGTAGAAAAAGAAGCATATATGTTTCTTGTTTTTCAAATTATTATTATGATCATCACAATAATTATTAGAATGTGGTTCTTTATTCATTCTTCAGGAGAATTGATTGCTTTGCTCGCCACCAGCTACGAGTCCACGGGATATTGTTGGAGATACATGTTACGCACATGATTCGTTTGTAAATGTTCAACTGCATTTGATTATATAGATCTCATACGATCCATGATTCCATATACGAGGCCTAGCAGTCAATAACGTTTCACTGCATTTGACTAGCTAGATAGATCTCATGTGATTCTTATACGGATTGAGATCCGGTGCAATTACTCTCTCCCTACTCACAAATTATTTTTTTATGACTCACTTTTTAATTTTTTTTTTCTCGCTTTATTTATTTAATAGTTGAGATTAAAATTTGTTTTTTTTCCACTCTTAATCTGAGATATTACATCAAGTGCAATCCCCCTGATAATGTTTAACTGCATTTAATTGGATAGATCTCATGTGATCCATATAGGCTGCATGGTAGTCAACCGCCCATAAGTCTTAGGCACTTGATTTTATCCGTGAGTAATACAAAAATAGGAGATTCTGGCAACTGACTGGTTTATTATTGCCTATATTGGCATGCTTATTAATGTTCGGATTAAATCATTAAAGGCCTAGTTACCAAAAGAATATAAGAAGTATAATATGGACTATCTTCTATTAGATGAGAAAAAATATAATTTTAATACCATATTAAAAAAAGGTGTGACATAACTAAGATAGAATGATGAAGTATATGAAAAACAAAATAAAGAAGGCAAAGAGAGAAAGAAGAAGAATATAGGAAATTAACGTGATTTGACCTTAAAGACCTATTGTGGGGGTAACAGACCAAGGAGCCCAAATCAATGTATATGTTGGGCCAAAGGCCCAGTCCGAGAAAAAACTTCTCCTTGGCCAGGTAAGGCCGAGGACAAAGGAAACGGCCTGCCATCGAGAGTGACACTCCGAACCATTTTATGGGATAGGATAAGTACTAAGAAAGAAAATGACAGAGGAAGATATGGAAATATCTAAGAGAAAACTACTACTATTGCATTAAGTGCTTTGCAACTAACAGAACCAAGCTTTCAGCGTTTACAATCACTCCCAACGACTTTAGGGAGGGTCTGATGGGACAAGTATCAACACCATCAACCTACACCTATATTTACAATAGAAATTTTTTGATGATTACATCTTTACTACTGAAACCTATATTACAATGAACTCGTTGAAAGAAGACAAAGAGAGAAAGAAGAAGAATATAGGAAATTAATGTGATTTGACCTTAAAGACCTATATTTACAATAGAAATTTTTTGATGATAACATCTTTACTACTAAAACCTATATTACAATGAACTCATTGAAGGATATTTATAGTAGTCTAAACCCTAAACAAACCATGATTACAATATTTGAATTACAAGTAGGATTATGATTACTTTATTTGCAATCTAAATAAGGTTAAAATTACTTTACTTATAGGATTAATTTGTTTGCACTCCAAGTAGAACTTTAAGATTAGATACAATGAACATAGGTAATAGACTTGAGCCATGACTTGGATTAAGCATTGATACCCATAACATCGTCCTTCAAACTCAAGCTGGAAGCTCAAAAACAACTTGAATTTGGAGAAAAAGTAAGACCTTGAGGGAAATCATGACCGACTTAGATGTGAAGTGTACCAAACTAGACCAAATGAAAGTAAGATGCACACAATAATTGAGGTTGAATGTAGGGTATAGTGCAATACATACTTGTGGAGCCTACTGATCAAAGCGGTGATCTGAAATACTCTACTTGAAGACGATAAAGATGCATTACAAACAAGAAAGCTAATAAAAGAGACTGATTATAGGTGTGATATGAGTAATGTTACCTGAAAATGATAAAGAGAAAGTCGATAGAGGAAGCTTTCAATTAGACTCAACTAAGATGATTGAGGGCTTTCAATCAGAAAAAAAGTCGAAAACTAGGTGCAGAAGAAAGATGCATGTGCCCATTAAGTGTAGTTGAAATCACCAAAAGATTGCCTTTTTAAAAAATATCAAATTTATACACTCCATTATAAGAAATAGGTCAACTGGGCCTTGTAGAATGACTAGCTACAATGATGAGGGAAGGACCTTGAATCTTGTTATTGGAGATATGGATAAGTGGAGATCACAAAATTGCTTTTACAATTAATGGAGGCCACATGGGGTTGGCTCTTATACCATATTAAAGAAGAGATATATATAAATATATATATATATATATTTGATATTATAGAGAGTGAAAAATTCCAACCAATTATAAGAAGTCATGTGCTACGTAGTAGGTTCCACTATATTTAGTTAGTGACCAACAAGAAGTTTCCAAGTGTCATTGAATAAAAATTACAAAGAATACCTAAGAGTCAATTCCATGTCAACACATGTTAATATTTTAATTTAAATGACATAAGCAGTCAAATTAAATGTTGCCATGTGTTATTTATAATTAGAACACCTTAGCTAATCAAATAATGTCGTGTGTTCCTTGGAGAACAAGGTGTAAAGTCCCTTCAATTGAATTATGACACGTGTCATCAATGATAGCCAATCATGTATCATCATAGCTCCTTAAGACTCCTATAAATGGAAGCCCTCCTCAGTCTACATGAACACATTCAGAAGCCTCAAAATTCTATCAGAATCAAGCTCCAAATCCTCCAAAGAACATTCAAAAACTTTAACCTTCAAATATGAAGAACATTCAAAGCAAAATCATTCAGATTATCCTCCTAGATCTCAAAGTTCACTAGAACCAAGCTCAAAGCCTTTAGAAACTCCTAAAGACTACAAACTAGTGAAGCTCTACAGATTTATAATGGAAGTTCTTTGGGGCTTTAGAGGCTTGAATCCGTAGAGTTTCACTAGTTTGTAGTCTTTAGGAATTTCTAAAGGCTTTTGAGCTTGACTTCAATGAACTTTGAGATCTAGGAGGATGATCTAAATTATTTTGCTTCGAATGTTCTTTGTATTCAAAGGTTGAAGTTCTTGGGAGGCTTTGGAGCTTGATTCTGGGAAAACTTCTAGACTTCTAAATATGTTCATGTAGACTGAGGAAGGCCTCTATTTAATTATAGGAGTTTTGAGGAGGTGTGATGACACATGATTGGCTATCATTGATAACATGTGTCATAATTTAAATGGATGGACTTTACTCCCTGTTCTCCAAGACATATGACATTATTTATTTAGCCAAAGTGTTCTAATTTAAAATAACACATGATAGTATTTAATTTGACTACTTATGTCATCTATATCTATATATATCTAAAAGCTAAAGTATAGCATTTATTATTGCTACGCTCCAGTTGAGTCACATCAGCGTCCACGTCATTATCTTTTTTATTTTCAATTTTCCTATAATATTTTTTTAACATTACTCATTCACTCATTTTTTTTTAATATTTACACTTTCTCAAACCTTTCTCCCTCTCTTACCTTTTCATCTCCCCACTACCCTCTACCTTAATTTCACTCTTACTCTTTCACTTTATCTTCCTTTATTTTGTCTATTCTTATTCTCACTATCTTATTATAAATTTGTCATTTTCTCTTCCATTCTATGCATAGTTTCCTCTCACAAAATTTCTCTCTCTCTCTCTCTCTCTCTCTCTCTCTCTCTCTCTCTCTCTCTCTCTCTCTCACAATTTTTTGGCAGATTTTGTTTTTGTTAATTTCTAAGCCTGTATGATTATTGTTGAGGCCCATTTTGGCAAAAAAAGAAAAAGTCCAACGGCAAGAAGAAGCCCAACGATATAACAAGGGGTGAAAAAAGAAGAATTAGCAAAGTAAGAAAAAGCATTAGGCTCGAATGGTAGGAATAATGGTACACAGGCCCACCAAATAGTAAAAGAGCCCCAAAGAAAGCAAATGGGCCCAAGGAAGCCCCAAAGAAGAAAGTAGTTAGGCCATGAGAATTGTAAGAAGTAGAAAACAAGCAAAGATGGGTTGGAGGAGCCCAAAGAAAAGAATTAGTAAATGAGGTTGGTTCAAAAGCCAATAAACCCAAAAGTAAAGGATATGGTAATTGGGCCGGGGAAGCAAGAAAGGTTTAGCAAAAGCCCATAGGATGTAAGAAGTAGGAAAGAATGAAACGGGCCAAGGATGCCCGAAGGAATGAAACGGGCCGAGGATGCCCAAAGGAATAGAATGGGTCGAGGAAGCCCAAGATGATGTGAAAACTAACCCAGCAGAAATACTGGGTAACGTAAACTGAGTAGGGATGGCAATTTTTCCCTACCTCGCTTAACCCGCCCCTCCCCGCTTCGCCTCGCGCGGGTTTTCCCCGCCCCACAAAGGTGGTAGGGCGGGGATGGGGCAAGATTTTAGCCCCGCACCATAAGGCAAAGTGGGGATGGGTTTAGACTTTTTATACCCACCCCGCCTCGCCCCACGTTACTAAGGGAATTGTAAATTTTTCATACCCTAAAATCCTACTATTGAAACAAACATATTAATATTATCATATTTTATTCAACCCAATGTAGTTCTCTGTCTTTATTTTGTTTTGTGTTATATTATGAGTTTTTTTTTTTTTGATTGTCTTGTTAAACACTTAGATATATTATTCAATTTTTTCTAAAAATTGATTTGATTTGATGGGATAAATTTAGTAGTAATTTCAAGTATATTTTTATTAATGAAATAGATTTCATTAAAAAAATTGTACTAGTTGTAGGGCAAATTAACAAAAAGTAGAGTTTTACGGGGTGGGGCGGGGTTTCGTGGGGCCCCAAGGGGTAGGGATGGGCTGAGAAAGTTCTCTCCGTCATGCGGTGCGGGGCGGGGTGGGGTGGGGATAGGGCAAGACAAAACCATGCAAGGCGGGGACGAAGGGGGAAGCCTATTCTGAGGTTCCCGCTCAAGCTCTTTTGGGGGAAATGTCTTGTTGGGACGACATACCACCTAAAAGAGGTAAAGATGAGCTGGAATCACTAGGTGCATGCCATAGGAGTTAGTATGAGAGCATGCCCAGCCTTTATCTAAATAGGAATGCCACAAATAGCAAGAAAGTAAGACAAAACTCTCTTTATCTGGGAATGGAACGTGGCACAGCCAGCACAAGATAGTGGTGGTGGCTGGACAGCCAGCAGACCAATGGGTAGTCCGGGAAGGACACCTACAACAGGCCAGAAGTGGTTGAGGGGTAAAACGGTAAATCTAACCATGACAGGCAATATAAAATGGCCTTACCCGTACACAGTGAAACAACGAGGAAGAACGGCAAGAAACATAGAAACAAAGAGAGAAATAGAAAGCAAAGAAAAACAGAGAGGAAAAGCAAAAAGAAAGAAAAGAGAGTAGCAAAGAAACAAGAGTGTGAGGAGTGATAGAGTATGCACCAATAGGCTACTCACTTCTCTCCCTCTCAATAGCCCATTCTCTAGCAAGTTAAGAGTTTGAGATTAAGCCATTTAGGCCTATTTTCCAAAGTAGACCATTTTTGTGGCAGAATCTCCTTGTGAGATTTCCTACGTTGGAAATTGGTTCCCTTCTTGGACTTAAATTTGCCAAGGGGCCAAGTTCAGCAAACCAACCCCTTCCCTTCTTTTATCATAGTTGTTCAAGTACTAATGTTTTTTCCTTCTGTTGCTTATTCATTCCTGCCATACTCATATTGTCGTTTATTTTTCCTGTTGCAAAATCGTTTTAACATCATCTTTGGTACTTTAGTTAGAATATTGTAACTATATTGCCATATTATGTTTCTCCTGCCATAACTTATTTATGACAGTATCTTTTGTCGTGGGCACGCGACCAATATCTTTGCCAAGGGTCTTAGCTTGCGCACAAGCTAGCTTAAGGTGAGTTTCAGTTGAACCATTCCCGACTCTCATACCCCAGAATCATTGGGCCATAGTCCAGCAGGAGCAGTCCAGCCTAGGACATAAAAAAGCCCACCACAATTATTTAGTGTAATTTTTGGTCCAATTTACAAATGGTTTGATAATTTATGCACAATACAAGCTTAAAATGATAATTTCTATCTTTTTTGTTTGTTGCAATATGGTGTCTCCAATGCAAAACTGATGAATATTAAAATTTCAGGTTCATAGGGGCTCAAGCAGTATTGGCACATTTGCAATTTGGATAGCTAAATACTATGGAGCAAGTGTTTGTTATTGCAGGTCCAATATCACTTTTCTTCTGAAGTATAAGTTTGGTTTCCAAGTATTCATATAGTTTTAGAATGTGATTGGCAAGAAGTGATGAAAAATTAGCTGTTTGAAGGATCTTGGAGGTGATGTGTGCATCAATTACAAGACAAAAGACTTTGTTAAAAGGGTGACGGAATAAACAAGTGGAAAATGTATTTTCTTTAATATTAAAACCCTAGTTTTCCTCAATGTTTGTAGAGATTGATGTTTTTCATTATTTTTTTTGCAATGATTATTAGGTGATAAACAAAAGAACAACTAACTAAATGTTTAATGGCAGGAGTTGATATTATTCTAGATCATATTGGAGCATCCTACTTAAAATTTTATAGAGATTGATGTTTTTCATTATTCTTTTTGCAATGATTCATTAGGTGATATAAAAGAACAACTAACTAAGTGTTCAATGGCAAGAGTTTATGTTATTCTAGACCATATTGGAGCATCCAACTTAATGCAAAACCTTGAGAGCTTAAAATTTGATGGGAGGCTTTTTATTATTGGAACTATGAGTGGCTTTGTTACAATATTTCTATCATGATCATTCAACCATGATCATGACAAAAATATATTGATATATGGGAAGTAAAACATGACATCTAAAAAGTAACTCTTTGTGTTGGAATGTACTGTCAATGTAAACCGAGCTGTATAATATAGATATTAAGTAAACTTACAGACCAACAATGCTTTTTTTTTTTCTTTTTCTTTTCCTTCTTTTTGCAAATTAATATTTTCCCAATTATCACTCCATCACATAATAAATAAATAAAATTACTCCTTCAAACCTAATTTGTGAACATCAATAATTCTTCTCCCTCTCTCTCTCTCTCTCTCTCTCTCTCTCTCTCTCTCTCTCTCTCTTTCTCTCTCTCAATTAACATTTCTTAACTTTTCAACTTTCCATTTTGTTGATGCTCATTTTGGAAAAGCCCAACAGCAGGAAGAAGCCTAACAATACGAGCAAGAAGGAGTTAGCAGGATTGAGAGAAAACCCCACTAAGCCAAAATGGCAGGAATAATGGATTATAGGCCTATGAAATAAACAAGTGGGTCTTGAGGAAAGCAAATGGGCCTAAAGGAGCCCAAAGAAGGAAGTAGCAAACTCATGGGCATTATGTGATGTAGAAAAGTAAGAATGAGTCACAGCAGGCGCATAGTAAGAAAGTAAGGGGTTGATAGAAGGCCCATGAACTCCAAAGATGAAAGATGTGGTAATTGGGGCAGGGAAGCCCAAAAAAGTTAGTAAAAGCCCATCGGAATATAA
The DNA here is from genome assembly GCA_028535165.1 of Quercus tomentella. Classification (NCBI taxonomy): domain Eukaryota; kingdom Viridiplantae; phylum Streptophyta; class Magnoliopsida; order Fagales; family Fagaceae; genus Quercus; species Quercus tomentella. Next base: position 11,314,828 of record JAPQVY010000012.1, on the reverse strand, counting down.
AGTTAGAAAATGGGCTGAGAATGCCCAAGGAAAGTAAACGGGCCGAGGATGCCCAAGGAGAAAGAAATTGTCCAAAGGAGCCCACAAGCAATGTAATGGGTCAAGAAAGCCCGAAGTAGCATGAGTATAAACTCAATGACCATTCTGGGTCATTGTAACCAATTGAGAAAAGAGTATACAGTAGGCCCGAAAGAGGTCCAACAAGTATAGATCAAATAGCGCCGCAGTAGAAATAACAAAATGGCATGGCAGGAATACTAGCAAGCCCACGGAAGGAGCAAACAGTGGGCTAAAAGGGAGAAAGACCTACAATCAAGAAATGCCCAGCCTTTAGAGGAAGCAAGCCATAAAGAATGGAGGATCAGAAAACAGTTCACGCCACAAGGGACCAAGAATGAACTGCAGAACACGTAGACAAACCTCCAGTCCATGGCAAACGCATGAGCAGTAGACAAGCTTTGGACATACACGGAAGTGGAGCACGCACAAAACCCAGACACCACCAACCTGTACCCAGCCAATATAGGAGTGGTGGGTCATGGGTCAGAGGTAAGAGAGAGTATGGTCTGGCGATGGGGAGAAGGGAAAGCCTATTCTGGGGTTCTCGCTTAAACTCTTTTGAGGGAAATTTCTTACTAGGATGACATACCACCCAAAAGAGAGAAGGATGAGTTGGAACCACTAGGTGCATGCCATGAGGGATAGCAAGAGAGAATACCCACACTGTGGTGGATAAGAATGCCACGGTGAACAAGCAAACAAAACAGTTTTCTTTGTCTGGTAATGGGGAGTGGCACAGCCAACACAAGTAAGTGGTGGTGGCTGGGCAGCTGACAAACCAGTGGGTGGTCGGGAAGGACACTCTAATCTAGACAAAAGTAGTTAAAGGCTAAAATGGTAAAAACCAGTCACGACAAGCAGTATATACAGGGCCCTCGCCGTGCACAGTAACATCATCACAACAGTAGTAACCACTAAGAGAGAATTACAGTACCACCATCACACTACACAAGTAAGCACTAAGAAAGAAAGAAAAGAGCGGGAAAGAATATTAAAGTAACAAAACAGAGAAAAAAGAAGAAGAGGATCAGGAAGAGAAATAGAAAGTGTGGAATGGCAGGCACGCACGCACCAATAGGCTAATCCCTTCTCTCCCTCTAAAAGCCTACCATCTATTGGGGATAAAGATTCGTTTGGAGCATAAGTTATTCAAGCCCGTTCCCTCAAAGTGGATAATTTCTACAGCAGGACACTCCTGCGAGGTTACTTACGTTGAGGAAGTGGTTCCCTCCTTGGTATTAGTCCTGTAACACAATTGAACATGGTAGACCAACCTATTCCTTCTTTGATTTCGTTACTTATCATTATTATTTCCTTTCTTGTCTTTTGCAATTTCACTTATAATGTGTTCCTCGTTGCTATATCATTTTTCTTCTTATTTTGATTTAGGATCCCTTATTTGTTTTGCCTGGCAGTAAGCACATCTCTTTTATAATTGTTTTATTATATTTATCTGCTGTAACTCTTTTGCAATAGTTTTGCTTCGTCTGACAGCAAGTGTGTTGTCTTTATTATTATCCCATTGTATACGTCTGCCATAACTCTTTGTAGCAGTTTCACCTGCCATGGGCATGTGACAAAAGTTTCAGCAAAAGGGGGCATAGTTTGTGCATAAGCCAGACCAATGTGAGTTGCAATTGGACCGATCCTGACTCTCCTACCCAGAACACTTGGGCCACAGTGTAGCAGAAGGCAACCCAGCCCAAAGGTGCAAAAAGGCCCACCACACATTTATTTTTCCATCAAACTCAATCTGATAATAATTCAAACTCCCTTCAACTCTATGACTCTCCTTCTCCCTAATTAAGCAGCTGTGAAAACCGTTCAATTGCCATCCTATTAGAATTCCAAAAAAAAAAAAAAAAACCCTATTGATTATATATATATACTTTTGCGAATTTAGGAAGTCCCTCTAAAGTGAGTTCCCCCCCCCCCCCCCCTATATTCTTCAGGTTTTTCCGATAAATTTTGTTGGTGATGTGCCATCGAAGATCTCAAGTGCCAACAACATTGATTCCCATAAACTAACCAAAAAAATCTCAAAGCCATAGTGAAGAATAGAGCAAAAGAATTGCAGTGAGTTTTGACTACTATAGTTTATGTGGTCGTTAATCAATGTTTAAAAAGTGGTGTCTCAGATAGAAATGTATATTAAGTTTTCCAGTAAATTGTAGATGGATGAGTTTTTTTCCACTAATGGATACCTCTTATGTGCATTTGTGTGATGTATTCTTCATTATGGATAAAGTATTCTCTTTGTATATGCGTAGCATAAATTAGTTTTGTTGTATGTGCATATTAGTTGTGACATAAATGTAGATGCATAACTTAGTACAAGTTATGCTACTCTTTTTTTGGTTTTGTGTTGTAACAAATTTAGATATTATTATGGGATGCCTTTGCTGGAAGATTTTGCAAAACTGCAAAATTTGATTCAATGGAAAGAAAATCAAATCAAAGGAGATGTAAATTACTAGATAAGGTAGCAATAGACAACCAAAAAAATGTCAGGGTGAAAGATTATCCAAGCTTGGACAAAGCCTCAAAATCTATGAAGACCAATTGGATGTGAGAAATGGATGTGAGAAATGCCAAGAAGATGTATGCTTGGCTATCTAAAGAAAGTGAATTTGGATAAAATATAAAGAAGACCAATGAATTGAATTGAGTTCCCTATCACAAGTCATCTCTCTCCCTCTTATAGTTTTGATTTAATTTTTTTTTTTTTTTGAGTTAAAATTTAGTCATTTTGAAAGTGAGAATTTTTTTTTATATCAAAACACAATCTTGGCTATGTTTTTGAATATGTCTATTGGTTATTTGAGTAATATCAAGTGTATTTTTGTGATGAGTTTTGATTATCATGATAAAATCCTTTTAGATAATGAGAAATTTGAAATATATATTTGAAACTTAAAAAGTATAGTTTTTAAAGAAAAAAAAAAAAAAAAAAAAACATAACGCACTATAATATAATTTAAAAGAATATGAACCACCCACAAAATGGATAAACAAAAATAATAGAATTATATATTTGTAGAGATAGAGAAATGGAAAATAGTTTTAGAAATTTTTTAATTTTTAGGGAGAGTAAACTATCTTCAACAAATTTTGGAGAACAAATAATACATTATATTACAACTACAAAATAATTATACATTCCCACGCATTGCATGGGTCTGAGACTAGTTTAAATTAAAATATTAACACGTGTCAACATGTGATTATCTCTTAAGTATTCTTTGTAATTTTTATTTGGTGACACTTGGAAACTTCCCGTTAGTAGCACATGACGTCTTGTAATCGGTTGGAATTTTCACTCTCTACAGATACATTCTTAGAAAATGCGTAACATAGCTTTGATAGTACAATGAAGTATTTGAAAAATAACGAAGGTAGAGGGAGAGAAAGAGAACCCAGTGAATTCAAATGGTTTAACCTTACAAGCCTACATTCATAACAAAAATCCCCTTATAGCTTCATCGGCACTATTAAGTTCTATGTTACAATGAACTCATTGAAGAGTATTTATAATAGGATAAATCCTATACAAACTAGGATTACAACACTTGAAATACAAGTAGGCTTAAAATTACCTGTATTCCAAATAAGATTAAAAGTACTTTACTTGCCCTCTAGGTAGGATTAGATGCAATGAAGTATAAACATAGACAACAGACTTGGGACTCGATATCTTTTAAGCTTTAACATCTTCAATTCTTAACCCTCACCCCACCTGACTCCTCCATGTAGTAGAGTGATTAAAAACTGAATTGAGTGAGATCCAGATAGGTAAATACGTTATCATCATAAAATTGAGTAGAAGTCTCTTCACTGTATTGTTTCTTATCATTCTTTTCTATACTCTTTATCCTTTGTCAATAGAATCTTATTACAAATATATAAAAATAAAAAATAAAAAATAAAAATCCCATCATCCTTTTGTTGAACACTGCAAATATGAAATTATGACACCCCTAGCTTATTTTAGAAAAGAATTTGACAAAATAGTGTTTCATTGTCATGAACATGAGTTCTCTGATCTTGAAGCAAGAGGAACAAGAGGTTACTGAACATAATCAAGTTTTCTTAATTGTCAGCGATCGTGAATAAATGGTTAAGAATAATGGCATTTTCTGTGCAGAAAACTTCGTTCATCTGTAGCAGAGTATGCAAAATAAGAACTTGGCTAAATTCTTAGGAAACACACTTTCTTTTGTTTCCGCATTTCCAGGTTTATGGATCGGATTTTGGCAGCTTATGGTTTCCTTTTATTTAAAATAAATGTCATAATTCTCAGCCTACCTGCCTAAGAATTATTTACAACTCACAATATTAACAATCCATCTTCTGCATGACATGGAGAATCAGCAGGAGTACTAAATCGTTGAACAGCAAGGATTTGAATTATGCCTAATTATTTTTTGTTGCTAAGCATAAACCAACAACTCCAAGGTGGTCTATGGATGTAATTTTTACTGAGTGCAAAAACGTTGTGAAAGCTAGTCCTGCTTTACTAAAGATGTTGACAAGGGAATGAGAAGGTGGCAATGAGTACGTCCATAGAAATCAAAATCCAAACGTAATGAGATATAAGAAATACCGAAAAAGGCCAACAGCAATGAATAGATGATAATGTGGAGTTTGAAAAGGATGAGCAGCCAAGCAGGGCCTTACAATATGCTTTCATGAAGGTTAAAATGCAAAGTGCAATAAGAAAATGGAAAAGAAAGTTATTATTGTAGAATCTGTAATTGGATATTTAATGCACAATATTGGAGCCTCAAAGAAATGTGAGAAAGCCCATGTGATGAATATATGGAATCCTTTGATCGTCTAGTAGAGATCATATTCACTTACAACCCCCCCTCCCCCCTTCTGCCCAAAAAAAAAAGTTCCTTGCATTAGCTCACAAGTAATATGCTGCTTGCCAGTGACACACGAGTAATATTGGTGTTTATACCCAAGGATAGATGCCTGCAAGATTTAACAAGGCTCCTAGGCAAGATTTAAGCTTTGCTTCAGCGAACCTTACTGAACTGGAAGCAGGGTTCAGTTCAATGGCTCGGTGAACACTTTAGAAAGTCACTAACAGGAATGCCTTGGAGAAATGTGAACTGGAAAGACTGAGTGAGAGCTCATCATGTAAGGCCTTCCCATGGCACCATTGTATGAGAAGATCAGAACATTCCTCAAGTGATCCTCCATTGCTCAATGACATCAGAATAAGAAAACCTGTCATAAAGCCCCATGAATCATGCTTGAATGCACAAAAGGACACTCAAATTCCTCTAAAAATACTCCTGCACCATACTCAGAACCCAAAGACCTTTTGGCAAGGCCTGTGCAGGCCAGAAATTTCCTTGTCCTGAACTCCCTTTCTTTGAGACGCTCTAGAAATTCCCAAACTGCCATTTCTGGTAGTCATACAAGAGGATTCACTTTCCCCTCCTGGCCTCCTCTTATTCCATTCATTAAGTCCATTTTACAGTTGATTCACCTTCATCTGATTTTATGAACTCTCTCATAAACAACTTGTTATTTGTTTCAGCAGTTGCTCATTGACATTCTTTCCTCCTCTAGCATCCATAGAAAAATAAAAGCTGCAAAGATTCTTCACTTTGGGAGAATCGGGCAATGCCATTCAGCTACAAGGCTCTTGGCTCAACTATTTCTCAAATTTTTGACCTTCGGCTAGCTATTTACAAGGCGCTATAAGCAACAGCCTTATAGTACATTAGAGAATGAAGTTGCTGTTGCAATGAAGAAACTTCCTTTACAGGTTCACAGCTAAACTTAGTTAAACTTTGTAACGTTCTCCTCTGCTAACCCTAAAGCGTTTCCATCAGATGGAAAACAGGCAACTAATACAATTGAAGTTATAGGTTGCCACACCCTACCTACGTCTATTAAATTGTGTAGAAATTCCACAGATCTCTCTAACACACACACACACACACAAACAGACATTCTAGACAAATTTCTGAAGGAGTGGGGAACAAAAGTTTTTGTAAAATTAATAAATCTCTAAACAAGTTTACCATATACAAGAGGTGGAGAATATATATAATAACTCGTTTATTTCTCATTTATTCTTCATGCAACCATCTTTGGGTACGCATTCCTTCTTCACATGCTGTCAAATTACATCTATCTATCGAAACTCCTGCATTACACCAATACATTTGCAATGCCTTTTAAGCTTAAAAATTATGTGTGATTTTCAATTTTCCTTTTTGTTAAATTATTGATTGTCTCAAAAGTTTTAGCTTTTAGGAAATTGTGAATTCAATCATTTAAACATCCCTGAAGGACGTATGTTCCACAAGTTTGGCTACAAAGCAATTTATGATGCAGCAAGTTCTTATGGTGCTACAGTTTCTAGTATACCGAGGAACAGTAATTGGTTCTGGTACGTAGACTTGTGCAAATGCATAGAATTGTAATAGATCTAAACACCTGAGGTGAAATGGTGGAGGATGCTTTGGTTTCCCTAAGAAATTCTAGACATTATTGGTTGGTTGGTGGAATAGGCTTACCACTAAAATTTAGTTGATGCAGTGTGGTATTAAGAATAAGATAGAGACCCAATGTGCAATCTGTAAGCTGAGAGTTGGATGTAGAGAGCATTTGTTTTTTGAATGCCCATTCTCAAGAAGTACCTAGAGATCTATCATAAATTGGTACCTCATCAAGCATACCAAATTCTGCCGGGGTGACATGTTAGAATGGGGAGAAAATCATCTCAAAGGGAAAAGCTTGAAATCTATTGTATGCATACTTGTGGTGTGGGCTGCCATTTATCATATATGGTAGCATGAAAATGTAATAATAATTATCGTGGGAAAATTAGGGCATTGTGAGATAGATTAGATGAGAGATAAAGGGTAGAATTGAATTTCAAGAAGGAGATTTATTAAACTCTGTTCAAAACAGAGTGCGTTGTAGTTTGTGGGGAATTTCTTACTCAGCCATTAGAGCCAGTGTTTGATAGTGTTCCTTGTGATGTATGGCTTATCTGATAAAGTGTATCTTCTGTGTTGTATCATGTAGCTTGCTACAGCTAGTTGACTGAGTTTCATCAGTAATTCTTTTTGTTGAAACAAAAGCCTCATTCATCTTTAAAAAAAGTCATTTAACCATAATTCTAACATTACTCAATCTGTCAATAAAACAAGTCATCCATTGATGCACGATTATTATTCGAATTTTGTTTTAATAAAAATATCTACATGTTATTGCTCTTCCATTTTGCATTCTCATCCATGGAAATGCCAGAACAATTTTCTAAAAGGACAATGTGAAGAAAAAAAAAAAGAGTAGCCGCTATTATACCTCAAAAGTTTTGAGGACTATCATCCAACTGTTTCTCATCTTCTATATCCACCTCCAAGATTTCCTGAGAGAAAAAACAAGCGCATGCTATTTACCAAAAGAGCAAATAATTTAATTCAGCTAACATTTCTCAGTTATAAAATAAACTAAACAATCAGAAGTGAAATGACTCACAGGGATCCTCTGCTTCAGATAATTACCGACTCTAGCAACTACAGTACTACGTTTGTGCCAAAACCGACCTTTGAGACTAATCTTCACAAATGGTCCATCTAACTCCGCAAGTTCAACTTGTCCTAAACACAAAGTTTCAACACTTTATTCAAATCTTAGAATTAATGAAAAAAGAGGAGTGTAAGTGTAAAGATATGGAGTAAACTAACCTGTCATGCCAACAGAAGTGTCGAAGATCTGAGCCAACTCGACACGAGCATCGACTAAAACCTTTCTAATGTTGTCTTCTGTCAGATCGAGTGGTGGTGGTAATGAACCTGAAAGAGATGTTGCTGAAACCCGTAATCTCATACGGCTTGTTGAAGATGATGTTAGAGGTGGTACTGATACCATTAGCATATTCTTACTACTAAGCCGTGGCCTTTGTAGAACAATTGGGGTTCGGATATTTGAGATGGGAAAAGCATTACAGGTTGGTATGGATAATATTGTTGTGTGATTATGGTAGCTACGGTGGAGAACAACCGCCTCCAGCGACATCCCTTTTCTCTTTTCTTCTATTAAAGTCTTTCTATTTTTGTATCTGGTAAAGGGAACCACAGTACTCCAAAATGAAGAGATACAGATTATACACACAGAACAGAAGTGGATAGAATAGTGGGACCCTTTATAGGTGGCATATGTAGCATCACTAATCTGAAATATAATTCCGACAAGCCATTGTTTTAGCACGCCGAATGATTCCAGTATGAACTGTGAAGTGGGAGTTTTGTTTTTTGGATGACATTTTTTTAAGGTATAATTTGCTCCTATAAAAAGAAATGCTGGTAAATAAGAAATCTGATATTGAATTGATCTCATTACACACACAAAGGGAGGAAAAAGTAGTATTTTCATAGAACACAGACATTACAAGTTCAAACCTTATCATATGTATTCAAAACCAAAAAGGAGTTGAGAAGAAGAGGAAAAAATAAGTATCCCGGTCACCCTTCCCATCGCTTCTTACAAGATGCAACATGACACCATCCCACAGGAGGATAATTTCAAAATTCACACTCACACAATCACATGATTCGATCATCTGGACAGGATCGGGTTTATATTAACGAAGATTCATCCAAATTGCTAGACCCACCAGTACACATCCAAATCAAGTTTCTTCTCTTAGCTATAATCCTGAGACATGCCTAATCCTGGCACCCAAGTTTCAATGCTTGGAGGACTAACATAATTGGATTATGATTGAAACTCTAATAATAATGGATGTAATTCATCAATTATACATAGCTACAACAGTAAATTCCAAAAAAAAAAAAATGGATTTGTCCCGTCAATAATGCATTTATTCCCACAAACTGTAGCTCAAAATTCATGAAAACTGAAAATACATTACATGAAAAACAAAACTCAAATACACCTCACTAATTTAAATAAACATGCAACTGGGGTCATGATGGTAGAGACCCGATCGTCGCACTCTATATTGCTGAGAAGTACTCTTTGCTGAGCTTGGGGTCTGGCTTCATGGATTTCTCCCCAGGCTTCCATCCAGCAGGGCAAACTTCATCTGGGTTGTCCTGCACATACTGCAAAGCCTGCAGGACATAAAGTGACAATGATCAATCTAGAAGGTGATAAAGAACAACAAGAAAGTAATGCTATTCTAAACAATAAAATAAATCAACGGAAAAGTCTTAAAATTATATAATCAGTCATTGACTTGTCCTTATTGAATACCTGGAGTGTTCTCTTCGTCTCATCAACACTCCGCCCAATGGCAAGATTGTTAATAGTGGAGTGTTGTATAACTCCTTCCTTGTCAATAATGAAAAGTCCCCTCAATGCAATGCCCTATAAAAGATTGAAAGGAAACTTATAAGACAGAAAATAAATGCAGAATATAATGCAAACCAAGTTGTAGCTAATGGAGAAAACTGTAATTTAAATAAGAAAGCATCTACCCACATTCTACAAGCACTACATTGTAAACTTTTGAAAGCAAAACGTAGACTTTTATCAGAATTTTTTAATTTTTCCAAACACAAAATAATTATCAAATCGAAATCTAAAAACTCTCATCAGTGTTTGCCAATTTCCATGGCTAAAACTCTTAAATAATGGCACATGTTGATTCAATTATACAAAGGAAACCTTCAAGGTTCTCAGAAATACATAGGTTAGAAAAACCACTCTGCTTTTTGTCACAATAAATTAAAACTTCACAACCCCCCCCCCCCCCAACACCCCCAACAAAACTTGTCAGCAACCATGGAAACACAAAGAATTCTTTTGATATCCTTCTTTTTTCTCCCTGAATCTTGTTAATCGAAAAAATAAACATAAAAATTAAACCAGAGGGAGAGAGTTTGTTAAATCTTGTAGAAAATTGGATGATATATGACCCTAAATTGAGAAGATAAAGAAAACCAACTCTTGTGAAGAAAATAAAATAGATAGACAACTGATGAAACACAAAGGATATAAGAGTCAGAAAAGCAGTGACTACTGTAGAATAAGAAGCAGAAAACACTAAAATTATGGACCCACTTTCTAGACCTGAGTCCTTACCATCCAACCATAGACTTTCTGAAGAACAAAAGTTGCTGGTCAAATTACAAAACCAAAGAAACAAAAACATGTGCAGAATTAAGCACAACAGGTTTTGAAGCAAAGACATAATACAGCTATTCTGAGATAGGCATATATCCATATGTGGAGATCATTTTAAAAAAAGAAAACCAAAAACATTATAATAGAAAGCAACACACTAATAGCCATTTGAAGAACAAATTCATAATTTTTGCCTCGTGTGCCACCTTTTCTGATAAAAATTTTAGAAGTCATCATATTTTATCAAGGTTAGACAATTTTTATTTTTTTTACAGCAATGAGTTGGCAAAGATTATCCAGAGTCCACATGCCTCTCTATGAATCAGATCATACCACTTCATAATGTTACAGAACAGTTTTTGAAACAACATGAATAACCTGTTTTGGCTTCAGTTCACAACATGTAGCAGCATATCATCGTATCATAATGGTATTATTCAACACAATACAGATAAAAATGGCATGGTCAAAACTCATTGGTATCATTTTATTTTTTATAGGTAAGAAAAATTTTATTGATAAAAAGGACTACTTTATGTAGAAGGATGAAGCAGCCAACAAAGATGAAAAAAAATTATGTACAAGAAAAGAGAGAATCTATAAACATCTGAATGGAATCACTGGTATCCTGTGTCCACTACAGAACTTAGCATACCATGTTCTTATTAACTCACCCATTATGATTTGGTTCTATTATTAAAAAATATATATATATATATTTTAAGAAAATCCCCTGCAATATGCTATTTTAGGATGAGGCTCTAGCCAAAACAAGTTATTCATACCTGATCTGGGATTAGCACACCATAGGATTTTGAGATTGATTTGGTGACATCAGAAATCAGGGGGTACTTCAGATCACCAAGCCCACCAGATTTTCTGTCTGTTTGTACCCACGCAAGGTGCGAGAACTACACCAAAGATAACATAAGACCATCAAGATAACCAATAATTTCCAAATTAAGGCAAAGCAGTAAGCTAATAAAAAAACTTATAGTAAGAAAATATAAGAAAACATAAATGGCCACACTTCATCCAGACAAAAAGCCTATAAAACAGCAGCCATCAGTTGACTCAAAATTTTTCATTGATAAGAAAATAAGAATTCAGTTTCACAACCTAAAGCCCATATTGCAATACACAAACTAAGCCTGCTGATCTAGCAGACAATACCATAGAATAATTTTTGTTGAACTGAAATATAAACAATATACACCAACTTATCAAATTCAAATACACTCATTAAGCAGGGGGAAAAAAAAAGAGTTTTGCTAGCCACTAGCTTTAAGAGTGTTCAAGATAAATGGAGGAAACAACTTACCACACTGTCTACTGAAACACCCAATATTTCTGTATTTAGCTGCTCAAATTCTGCATGGCGATCGCTGAAAGCAGTGATCTCTGCAAACAAAGGAGAAGTGAGGCGAGAATAAAGGAAAGCTATAGCATCAACTAATATCTAAACTTCAATTTTTAGATTTAGTTAGTGCTAAACAAACCTGTGGGACAAACAAATGTGAAGTCCAATGGGTAGAAAAAGAGAACCACATATTTCTTCCCAATGTATTCAGAGAGTTTAACCTGAAATTAAGATGCTTTAGTTGAATGAAGATGTGAATTATAATTATCCATGCCAGCAAAACAACATCAATCAAATAACGTTTTAACAGAGCATGAAAAGTGAATTTGGGTCCATGAAGCTATCGCTCAATCAAGCAATCTACCTATTTCTCTCCCACAAAACATGCTATACATTTTCTTCGGATAATTATCTATGAAGAGTGATGCTACAGCTACTATAACTTTTACTACGAAATTAATTTATAATGTTGTTTATGTGACACCAAATGACATTCATTGCCACCTGAATTTGCAAGCCTTTTTGTAGACAAATTGGCTAAAAATCCACTTAATCAATTAAATATAAATTGGAAATCACAAGAATCAATCAACCATTACTATTACCAGGATTCTCAGCATTATTTTTTATAAACTACCTTAATGAACTCCTGATCAAAAACAGCCTCCGCCTCGAAATCTGGTGCGATATTTCCAACCAGTGGAAGTTCGTTCTGCAAAAAAGAACAACGAAAGCAAAACATACCTCAGAAATTAAAACAGAACAGAAGGAAATCTTCAATAGCATTTCATCACTGCCGTTAATAGATGGCTTAAGTACTCAAATTCCCATTTGGCATTGCTGTAGAAAGTAGAACTTTAACCGAGAAAGCTCTTTAAGCCAGCTTTTTGCTTTTTAGCTTTTATGTTCAGCTTTTTAAAACCTCAATTTTTCTTACTTTTTCTCACATTTTCAAAGTACAAATATAATTTAGCACACTTTCAGCAAAAAGCTAAATAAATTGTTCCCAATAGGACATTCTAATATGTTTGGCAAAATACAGTGAATAGTGATTTAAAGGTTTTTTTCTAAAGCATGAACAGTGAACTGTAGAGATTTTTCCTATAAGCTCTAAATTTCAGCTTTCCCTAAAGTTGTTTTCAGCTTTTAAAGACCCCATAAAAAGCTCTTTAGGAAAATTGCCAAAAGTTTCCAGATTTTGGCTAATTGAGCTTTTTAAGGCTGGTAAACAATGTCATTAACTGAATAAAACCCTTGTAATAATATCAAATCTTTGAAATTTCCCAGTAGTGGAGCAGAAAATCAATAGCTTATTCAAATTCAATATTCTCCACAACGCAATTGTCATTCAATGAAGCAAATTCTTGGCATGTAAACATTGCACATTACGAACCCAAAAAAATTGAAAGAATCTAGAACAAAACGCAGCGCATAATTAACAAACAGAATGTACAAGAAAATGGATTTAAAAAAGGACATACAGACACAGAGGCCTTGACAACGAAGCTGGTGGTGCGTCGCGAGTGAGAGCGAGAAGTGAGGGAAATGGAGCGAGAGGGTTGGGATTGCAAGGGTTTGCGGAGGCCATTGAAGGATTTGGGAATGGTTAGGGTTTGAGAGATGGGGTTGGTAGAAGAGAGAGCCTTTGGTGTTGAGGATAAGAGAGTGGCGGAGGTGGCTGAACAAGAAGCCATTTTTTTTTTTTTTTTTTGTGTTTCTCTACCAAAGCAAAAGCTTCACTCACTGACTCACTCTCTCAGCCTCTGTGGGTTTGGGTTTGGGAAGTCTTGTCTAAATGGTAGGTGAGACTTGAGCGTTGAGAAGATAAAGAAAGAAAGACGGGTGGAGTTGGTGGCACTTTAGCTGGCATATGATCTGCACCTTATTTTGTGTTGTACAAGGTGTCACTCTAAACTATTTCGAAGACAAATCATTCAAACTCTTTTTTTTTTTCTTTTTCTTTTTTGAGGTTGAAATTGTATCCAATAAATTAGTTGCAATGGACACTTTAGGATCAGGACACGTATCTAATTTTGGACATATATCTATATCTCCATGTATATGCACTGAACATAAGTCGTGTTTTTTTTTTTTTAATGTATGTGAATTTTGAGAATCTAATCGTCGAATGACATGTTCTTTATATTTTAAACATCCATGTCAAATTTCTTTCCAATCAAATGTTATTCACTATAAAATCAATTAACTTAATTTTTATTCATAATTTTAGACCAAAAAACTTGAAATTTAAACACTAAATTTATAACATTGCTATTGATATTTGATTTTCTTAAGATTTTGCAAGTATAGGGGATATAATAAGAATATTCGATCCAATTGTTAGATTTTTAAAATTCACATTTCAATACAATAAGAGAAATGTTATGTTCACAATATTTTCACAACAAATCTTATGTGGCAGGTTGTTACTTGATATTACTAATGGGTAAGAAAGTAATTTCAGTAGTGGATTTAAATTTAAAACTTGTAACAACCATCCAACTAGGATTTGTTGTGAAAATGTTATGGACCTCTCAATAAAAAAGAGTAAAATACTATTTTAGTAACAAAAGTTTGTTTTTGTCCCTAAACTAAAAATTTTAAAAAAATAAAAATAAAATCATCCCTAAAATTTGTAAAGAGCATTTTCAATATTTTAGAGACAAAAATAGGGATATATATATATAAAAAAAATAAAAAATAAAAAAATTTTCAATAGTTTAGAGATGAAAAACAAACTTTTAGTAAAATTGAAGAACATAAATAAAATATTTTTAATAGTTTAAGGGTGAAAGATTCAATAGTTTAAAGGAACGAAAAATAAACTTCTTAAAGTTTAGTGATGAAAAACAAACTTTTGGTAAAGTTTAGGGGCCAAATAGTATTTCATTCAAAAAAAAAAAAATTGCATGAGGAGTTTTATTTTTTTGTGTTTTGCAATTGCAAACCCTCTTTTTTTTGGGGGGGGGGGGTTCAAGAACCTTCAGCTTCGACCCATTGGGCTTTTTCTGTCCTTTTTTATTTTTTGGTATTTTATGTTGCAAGAATTAGGATCTAAAGACCCAACTTAGGAAGAGAACTAAAAAGACACGCACACGTGTGGGTTCCAGTCAGCTCAACTGGTAAAATCTCTGATAGTTGTATAAGAGATCTAAGGTTCAATCCCTGCATACATCAAAAACTGATTGGTGTCTTGGTCTGGTGATAAAAAAGCTATCATCAGGAGCGGACGCCATAAGTTGAAACTCTCTCAAAAAAAGACACGCACGCATCAGACTTTGCTTATGAAATTGATTAAAGGAAGGTACCAATTGATTGATGCGGGTTTGAGTTGAAAACCAGAAATGAAAAGCAATGGTTTGAAAAGTAAAGCTTACGAAAATAAGATTGATTTATTCTCTTGTACCGTTGTACCTCATTAGAAAAATTCAAAGTTATGGGGCGTGTATAGGTGGGGATACGGGATTTTTTTCAGTCGAACTCAACCCACATGAATCGAGTTAAACTAATAGATTTGACCTTTTTTTTAATAAAAAAAAAAGCATTAAAAAAGATAATTTTTTAATTTTTTAACACAAGTAATAGCAAATTTACTAATCAAACTTTAACATAGTACTAAACTAACCAAACTATTTGATTATTGCATTAAACCAACACAAATGACAGTAGATTTAGAGTTCGTTTGGATACAGCTTATTTTGCTGAAAACCGAAAACTGAAAACTAAAAACTAAAAACACTGTAGCAAAATAATTTTTAAATGTGTGAATAGTATCGTGAGATCCATTTTTAATATTTTTTCTGAATAAAGTAGTTGTGGATCTTGTGAACAGTGCACTTTGTCTCCTAAAAGCTGAAATGCGTGCATCAAAAAAAAAAAAAAAAGGAAAATGCAAAACGCCAGAGGTAGGAAAATAATTCCTATCCAAACGTATACTTATAATCTTATAAATCTATTGGTAGTTTATCAAACTAACAAAGTAAATAATAAAACCATATAATATATATTCTAAATACAAATCTATCTAACCCAAACGGCTGTAAATAAAAAAATTTGGCAACCTAACCTAACCCACTAACTCTTCAAAACTGATCTAACCCGCCAAATGTATTGGATTGGATCGATTTTAATAGATCAGTGTATTGGCTGTACACTCTTAACTGTTGGTAGCTCATCAACTATTTTTTCCCTTCAAAGAATATGGACGAGATTAATTTTACCCAAATAGAGAATGTACAACTTTAAAAAAAATTATTTTTAAAAATATAAAAATACTTTTACACAATATATACAAAATAAACAAATAAAAACATGCTCCTTCAAAACACACTAACTCATCTCCCTTTTTTGGTGACGAACTTATACCATATGGCCTTATGGGCTCATAGGCAATAACTAAGCCTGTTAATAGTCTTTGGGCCCAATTTTTTTACTTCTCTCTTGAACAGTGGGCACCCTTATCACCTATTTCCCAAACTTTGTTGGTACTCACTCTAGCAATTAGGATTTCAGATAGCACATAATCTTCAAAATCATAATTTTTGGAGCCTTATCCTCTTCCCCCACACCACCTTCTACATCCCTCCCATCCAAAGGAAAATAAAACAAAGAACTTCCCACTCTTCACACTCCTCACCAATCAGCCATGTAGCAACCAACCCCCAAAATAATGCAGCAAAAACACACAATCCATTTCCTCTCCACCACCACCACCACCAAACCCCATTTCCTTTCTTCCCTCCACCACCATGACTATTCTCAAAGGAACCTCCACTTCCCTCCTATCTTTTCCCTCAAAGCCACCACCACAACAACAACAACACTCTCTTTCCCTCTTAAACCCCCCAAAACCCCTGAAATCCCAACCATATCCCCACCCTCTCAAACCCACTCTCACTCTCACTTCCAAGAAAAAATGCTCTACCTCGACTCAATAGGCCTCGACTTCTTATCCTTAATCAACCACCACCCTCCGATCATATTCGCCTCTCTCCCAGACCTCAAATCCACCGTCGATTTAATCACCTCCACGCTCTCCCTCACCTCCGTCGAGTTCCGCCGCATCATCAACATGTGCCCAGAAATCCTCACCTCCCGGGTCACCGACATAGTCCCCATCTTCACCTTCCTCCTCCGCGAGGCCCGCGTCAACGGCTCTGATCTCAAGCGCGTCATCAACCGACGGCCCAGATTGCTCGTCTGCAGCGTCCAGCTCCGGCTCCGCCCCACCTTATATTTCCTCCAGAGCATCGGAATCTCCGAGGTTCACAGACACACGTACTTGCTCTCTTGTAGCGTCGAAGACAAGCTCATTCCCAGAATCGAATACTTCGAAAAAATCGGCTTTTCACGCCGAGACGCGGTCACAATGTTTCGGAGATTCCCGCAGCTGTTCAATTACAGTGTGAAACAGAACTTCGAGCCGAAATTCGACTACTTTGTCGTGGAAATGGGGAGGGATTTGAAGGAGCTGAAAGAGTTTCCTCAGTACTTTTCGTTTAGCTTAGAGAATAGGATTAAGCCTAGGCACCAGTGTTGTGTAGAGAAAGGTGTGTGCTTTCCTCTACCTGTGTTGTTAAAGACGAGCGAGGAGCAATTCCGTGATAGATTGGAGGTATGTTGTAATTCTTCGATACCATTCAGACATTCTCCTTTGTGGTGTACAAATTGTGATACTATTATTCAATCCAATATTATAGAGTAAATTTGGGTTCATTTTTGTTTGCCCATGTTTTAATTGTTGGGTTTGGTTTGTCATTGTTTTTATTTAGCTCTAGCTATGGTTTTTGATAAATGGGTTGTGAGTTATTGGGGTTTTGGGTTTGGCTTATGTTTGAGAAAGTCAGAGAAACACCAACTAGGAAGTGAAAATTTAGGCCCAGGTGTTGGAAATTCGGCTCAATTCTCAAAATCTATTTGAATTATTATGATCGACCTTGTGGATTACCCGTAATTCAAAAGTTTAAGATCATTGAAGTGATAGACTCATAGTATTCCTGTGGACTGAATTTGTGGGTGCTTATACATGTACATACCTTTTATGTTGTCTAAAACCTCATGTCTTAAACGGGGCGAAAAACTATTTTGATGTAATGTTGATGGTTCTATTTCCAACCAGGTAGAAAAGAATTGCAATCTATGTGATACAAGAATATGAACAGCGTCTGTCATTTCTGTGCCTTATAGAATATGAACCAATATTCATCTATCTTGTACTATATGCGATTTAGGAATGTGAGATTGGAAATGTTGCTTTCAGATTAGGTCCAGTCATACTAGTTGAGTGCCAAGTTCTTAGATCTGAATATCTGATATTTTGACATATTTTAATATCACAGGTACTTGAACCTCACCTGTAACAATACTAAGATTGGTTGCATAGTGTCTTTGTAAGGATGAATTTGAGGCTAGGGAGATTGCCTTGGTGACTAGAGTTCCAACAGTTTGGGGACACCCAATAAAATTGGAACAATACAAAGAAATTACACAACTCTATCCTGTATTTTTAGCTTTTCTCAACTGATGGAATACGGATATGGTGACAGTGAAGTCCGAAAGTTAGGTAGTATAAAGGTTATTGAAAAGGAATCGGAATTTGCCATGTTTCAATATGTAGGCTTGTGTGTTTAGGATGGAAATTTTAGGGGGAGTGTGTGTGTTGCCAAATTTTATTTGGAAGTTTGGCTGCATATTGATTAGCCTAAAATTTGAAGGTTAAGATCACTAAAATTATATTCTTCCCGTGGACTGAATTTGTGGGTGTTGGAGAATCTAAAAGATTCACACAAGTTTAAACTATTCTGATATGATGATGTTAATGGTTCTTCTATAAACCAGGTAAAAAAAAGATTGGAATCTATGTGTCAATCCAAGTACTATGTAGAATATTAGATAATGTTCATCTGTTCTATCCTTTATCTATGTGACTTAGGAATTTGAGACAGTCTGAAATGTTTGTTTGCAGATAGGGTCCATAAAGGATCCATCATATTGTATATAGTATACAGGTTGAGTGTCAAGTCCTAGAATCTGAGATAAGATCAAGTTTATTCCTATAATCATTTGGCAGTGGAGCCAAGTAATGCCAACAAGACTTTTGGCAGTGGAACACTTATTAGCGTTGTGCTCTATATGTTGTGAGAGGAAAGAGTGTATATATTCGATGCATAAGATACCTTCTCAAATCTCAATGCAAAGGGCCTTAATTGGTTTTGACTGTGTGCTTATTCATGCAAAGATATGATGTTTCTTGCTTGCCTTCACAATTGAGTATATCTCCGCCGTGAGGAAGGTGGTTTATCTTGGAGATGAAAGGAGTTCTGGTTTTACATGAAATAATTTTTACATTGCCGGGGACAAAAATGTTTACGTTGCGTTTCATGCTCATCTAACACAAATGGATCTTACAATGGTGTATTAGTGTGTTTAGATGAATGGTATGTGAAGTGTTTAATTAAACTTGTTTGAATGTTTGGGAGAAGAGGGTTCAATGGGATCTTACCCCTTCAAACCAAACCTCTCATTTTTACCGTGTGTGTCTGGATAAAGCGGGGTGACTAGGGAGTTGGATGCATGGTGGCGTTTCATTAACTTTGTTTTGCTGTTTTTTCAAGGAGAGGGGGAAAAGGATTTAAGGGAATTGAAGGGGTAAAAGCTGTCCTTCCAAAGTCCAAACCCATCACTTTTGGAAAAATGATCCTCTCCATTCAAGTTTTGTCTATTTGTCAATTCCAGTTTTGTCTATTGTCAATTCCATGGTTCAAATAAAAATTTAAAAAATTCAAAGGTGTGCGGATTGTCATATCCTTTAAAATTATAATTGACATGACAATCTTTAGATCAAAAATAAATAAATAAATAAATAAAAAGAACCGTGAAATAGATAAAATGGTCGGGACTTGAAATGAAGAGGATCTTGTTCCTTTTTATTTGTCAAGGCATGCCTTGTTTGTGATACTTTTGCTTATTTGATGCTAATTTAGTGTGATATAATTAACCATAAAAAGTTGGAGTGATACAAAATAAATCATATGGGAGCTTCATATTTTAAATGCAAGTCATAATGGAAATAAATGTAATTTCTATGCACTTAAACATAATGTAATTGTTTAATGAAAGTAAGAGATATTACAATTTCTACTACATAATTTTATAAACTGATATGTTAATTTTTAAATATGTCACAAAAAAATTAATTAAGAAATTTTTTTTGTTATAATAATAATAATATGATATCAATCGATTCATTGTCCCAAGCATTTTCCTTAATAATTTTTTTTGACACGTTCAAAATTCTGCATTATCCTTAATAAGTTTTTTTTTTTTGGCATATTCAAAATTTCATATTTACTTCTTTTTTTTTTTTAGACTTTTAGAGTAAAATTGATGTACAATACCTTAAATGTTGTATATTATGATCCCTTAAGAATAGTATATTATGTACAATACTTTAAGTGCATTATATTATGTTTTATCGGTCAATTTAACTATATATTTAAATTAAATTCAGAGACGGCTCTAGGAATTTTGTTTAGGGAGGTCATTAAAAAATTTTAATAAAAAAATAACTTGAATATATTGAGTTATCGACCAAAAAAAAAAAAAAAAAATTAATACATGAAGTTTTATAAAAATTTTTTTCTACAAGTTTTCAAATTTTGAATTGTTATATGATAGTTCATTATAAGTATCTATTGCCAATATGGGTAGCTATGAGCCTATTACCATTTTATTTTTTTAAGTTTATCTAACATTTTTATTTTTATGCAGTTATTATTATCTATTTGTTATTATTTTTATAAAAATATTTTAAACTAAACTCATTGGCTTTGTATTAATTATTGACGCACACAATCACACTCATTCATACATATAATTATACACTATGTGTCTACTTAACCAATCAAATGCTTGGACAATCACTAACTTTACAATTTTTTTTCTTGAATTTTACTAACTTTATAACAAAAAGTTATTATAACATAATAACAATACACACAAATGTAACAAACCATCTTTATTTCCTAATTATTAAATTATATAAATTTAAATTTAACACACAAACATTCACACACATCATAATTCACACAAATAACATTATAACAAAAAGTATGCACACAATTAATATTAAACATACTCACACACATAATATAAATTTATAAAAAAGAGTGATACTTACAATTCACGGACACTTACTCTTTATTCTTAGAATTGGAAATACTTGTAATAAGGGTGTGCAAAATTTAACTCAGGGTGTGCAAAAATATTTTTATGAATAAATTAAAGTATTAAACTAACAAAAAAAATATTTTATATATAAATTTTTTTTTTTTTTAAGTCAACGGGTTCATTCGAACCCCCTGAATATAGTGTATCGCCACCCCTGATTAAATTTGGGAATGATAAAGTGTACGAAATCAAGCATAATCTCATTTTTCAATGAAATATGACAATTTGTATATATATATATGTGTGTGTATATAGAAAAAGGAATATGACAATTTTAATTGAACGTGCTCTTCCTCACTAACGTTATTATTATCAACAAAATTAATTAATTTATCATTTTTCCATAAAATTATTCTAAAAACAATTCTTTTTTTTTAATGAATTCTAAAAATAATTCTTAAACCTATGCCCTTAAAGCATTTATTAACATTTTCCTTTTTCATTAGCCAAACCAACAATCCATCTTTTATCCATGTGCAATGTATTTATCAACGTGCAACCTAAACCTTAAATAAATTGGAAAAGTTAAATGCATTTAGGTAAATATTTTTTACCATGATTCATGTCTTATCACCGCTCGTCACATCTAAATTTATAATGCAACTTCATTAACCTTTATAATGCACGCATTTACCATAATTCATGTCTTATCACCGCTCGTCACATCTCACGTAAATGTGTGGATTATAAAGGTTAATGAAGTTGCATTATAAATTTATAATGTACCATTTTCAACATTGCAAAATTTTCTGAGCTCATCCATTGAAGTCAAAATAATTGCTTACCCCACTCATGTGATGACTTGGTACGGTTGAGAAATCACTCATGAAAAAAAAATATATATATATATATATATATATATATATAAAAAGGCAAAAAAAGGTTTGTCATCTATCATTAGAATAGTAGATTCCAGTTGGCTCAACTGGTAAAATATCTATGCTTGTATAAGAAATTTAGGGTTTAATCTTCGCCTACACAAAAAACTGATTAGTGTCTTGGTATGATGATAAAGAGCTATAGGTTGAAACTTTCTTTAAAAAAAATCTATCATTAGAATAAGCAATAAGTTTAATAATAAACAAGAACTCTTTTATTCTTTGTTTTTTTTTTTGTTTTTTTTTGTTTCTTTAACAACTGTTTAAGGTTATATATTGTAAACTGTAAAGTGTACAATAAAAATAATATTTATAATGTGTACTTATAAACATTATATTGTACTAATCATAAATTATAAAATTTATAAACGTAATATTGTACTAATCATGAATTATAAAATTTGTTCAAGTTTATTGTATCTCTAATCATTGTTCCATATATTGTAAACTGTAAAGTGTACAATAAAAATAATATTTATAATGTGTACTTATAAACATTATATTGTACTAATCATAAATTATAAAATTTATAAACGTAATATTGTACTAATCATGAATTATAAAATTTGTTCAAGTTTATTGTATCTCTAATCATTGTTCCATATATTGTAAACTGTAAAGTGTACAATAAAAATAATATTTATAATGTGTACTTACAAACATTATATTGTACTAATCATAAATTATAAAATTCATAAACGTAATATTGTACTAATCATGAATTATAAAATTTGTTCGAGTTTATTGTATCTCTAATCATTGTTCCGAAATAAAAGCAATTGCACGAATTTATGTTTGCTTTGGTGTTGATGCAAGAAGGGTGATGAAAATTAAAAAATGAGTGCCAAATAATTGATTTCCATTTAAGACAAATAAAGGCGTGTGAATTTTTTAATTTATTACATTTTATTTTTCCTAGTTATCAATTTTATACAAATGCCCCATAAAGTTTTAGAAATTTCAAAGTACATCTTTTAACTATTATTATTACTATCCAGAATCTCATCTGATTATTTTTAATTCGTTCACTTAAGCTCCCACACAAAACCTTTCTTATTCAGCAATTTAAAAAATAATAATTTTCTAGTAAGTAAAGAGTTTCTTCCAATATTCCAACGACGAATACTTATTTGCAAAGCCATTAATTTGTTATTTGTATGTTTTTAACAACTTTACACTCAATTGAATTAGGTTCTTTATACTTATACCACAATGTTCATGTCAAAATCATCAAATATTATCCATGCTATTGGTATGTTAAATGCATTTCATGCAAAAATATGGCCACATTGTTATGAAGATTTTTTATATGCATAGGGTATTTTAAATATAAAATAATTTTTTTAAAACTTATAAATTATAAATGGTATCATTTTTGTTAAATATCTGCTCAGATTTGCAGTCTGCAATAATATGTTTAAAAAGCATTTTTATTCATTCAATTTTTGTGCCTTAATTAAAATATTTATGTAGTGATATAGATAGATAAAACATTCTATTGCCCAATAGAGTGGTTTTTTTTCCTAGGCGAGAGAAATTTTGTTTGCAATACAATTAATAGATATAATGTATTATATTTTAGGAGGAATTGTCTAAATAGCCTTGTAGTTGCACGATTTTCCTGGCCCAAATAT